>CM053268.1:35366332-37897244 GCA_028583415.1 Protea cynaroides
GTACTTTTATAAAAGACATTTATCTCTCCAGAATCCTTACCCTATCACCATCACCTCCAAAGCTTCAGCATGCTACCCTCCCCTTAAATAACTATTAAAAACTAAATAATTTCAATTTTTAATCTGTACAAGGAATTTTTACACAACCTCTACCCTCAATCTTGTCTATACTTTAAAACTTATTAATTAAAGATCAATATAATCCTTTATATCCAACAAAATTATCCCTAATCTCATCTTCTCATTCTTCCGCACGTTCTTCCGGACGGAGATGATATAATGGACTCCGCATAAGGGTAAAAAAGGAGAACTTTTACGCCGCTCAATAGAAGACCGCGGGAAGTTGAGGCAAAAACCCTTCATTAAACACTCCTCCCTTTGATTTCCATGAGTTGATATTCCGATTTGTGTTTAATCATGTTGATTCTCATTCTTAATACTGGAATTCATATTCGGTTCTCCTCCCCCCTTCTTCTCCCCGTTGACAGCCCTCCCATTCCTTTCTCGATATATATAACTAATGAGTTAATTAAAGTAACGGTTTAATCAGTAAGAGGGAAGAGTGAGGTAAGAGGGGAGAAATATGATGAGAAAAAAAGGTTGGGGATCCTCAATTTTGCGAGGGGAGAAAATCAGAGAAATCACAGTGTAGCAAAAGAAGAAGAACTGGGCTCAAGAGAGAGAGCTAGGAAAAGGTAAGAAATGGCATGGTTTTTTATTTCATATTCAGAAAGAGCAGAACCGCTTAGAGATGAAGATGAGAGTTAGACCTAAGAAGAATAGAGAGATAAAATAGTAGGCACTAAGAGCCACCTGAATGTGAGAAAATGAGGAAGATAAAGAGATGAAAATAGTATTGAAAATCGAGAAAATTTAGAGAGAACAAACCAAGAAGCATAGGAGACAATTGAAACCTGAGATAGATGAGAATAAGATATAAGTGAAAATAGGGATTGAAAACTCGATAGATTTTAGGAGAGAAGAAACCAGCATAAGAGAAATGACCACAACTAAGGTATCGAACGGGAGAATGTGAGAAAAAGATTAGGGAAGAGCAAGAGTCAAAATAGGGATTGCAAAATCTGAGACATATTCTGAAGAGAGAAATTGCATCAATATTCAAGGATTTCGCCGAGGCTTAAGAGCTCCAAAGAAGAAGGCGATTCAAGGGTTTAAAATCGCAAAAAACCCTAAGAGAGCAAATGGGGAATTAGGTAACATAAGTTATTTATCTCTAAATGGGGCACTTTATTAAAAATATCGGGATCCACCTACCATCTAATAGAATATTCCTGTAACTTCCCTTCGGGATTTAAATAAATTAGGTGGTAATCGAATTTCTTTCTTTCAAACCTTTGATCAACTATCAATAAGGTAAATTACAAAGGAGGCAAACCCTCTTTACCCTTTTATAAAATATCATTTTTATTAGAACGGATTGTATACAAAGTACTGAAACCGAGCAAAGCAAGAAAGTTCCTAAACTCAGCTTTGGAGTGTGTGGCATTCTTGTACAAAGCTAGCTTCTGCCAAAGATTATGTCGTCCCATGCTTTCCTGATATAAAAAAAGATTAATAATAGATAAATAAAAGGTAATTTTATGTTTTTAATATTTGTGAGGTTTGACGATACTTTCAATATTTAATAAACCCATATCGTTCCGTTTATACTCCGATCCGAGAGATTCAAATTGATACGGTGATTCTTCCAGCTAGCCTATTAAGTTGTTAAAAACATTAAAACAATATAAAAAAATATCACTTAAATAAAAGTAGATAGGGTCAATTAAGATTATAATTACTAAAGAGTAAAGACATATGCCCCTGGATGATGCAGGACAATATTTCTTTTATAGGATAAAATTAAAATGTAACAGGAGCTGCTATAGGTTGTCCTACTAACAACTCCAATGAGTCATACATTAAAAAGGAATCATCATCCATCATGGTAACCTCCATATACCAGAAGGTAGTCTTAATATTTTATTTGGGGACGATTAATGCAAATCTGAGAGGGACGAGATCTCCTTGCTACGAGTTCCTGTTAGAAGCAGAATTTCTTTATGACATCGTACAAAATCAAAAAAGATACCAATGTCAACATTATCTATGTAACATTATGTGGAAGCTACCAACATAATCTTGCAACCCTTCACGATCATGGTTCAAGTGCACGGATCTATTCGTCGAGCACGAACACGGATCTAATCCCAAATCGATTGGCCATCTAGCTAATTTATTGCAATACCACCCATCATTTTAGCACGTAGTTTTTTTACCGGTTCCAATTATTTAAAAATAAAACAAAAAATATTCATCAAAATTGATTCTTATGAAACTTAGATCCGCTTAGAAAGGGAAATTTCAAACTACATCCCTTTATAGTTTAATATTCCATGCCTCTTATTCTTATTTCTTTTTTTATTTTTTTCCTATTAGCTAATATCACTAATATAGCCTTTAGTTTTTGAAAACATGGTTCAGCCGGAACCTCCCTTAGATTACGGTCAAGCATCGATGATCTATCACCGCTCAAAATTCGCTAATAACATTATTACCCTCTAACAACATACTAACTTACCAATTTATCCTTTAATTTATATGTGAAGAACTCCCAAAGTCCCAAAGTATTTCAACACGGTGCTCTCTCCCACACCACAGCACCAAAAAGTCATCAAGTGGGTAGAACGGACACACCGTAACAAAGGGTGGTGGGAAGCAATTTAAGAGCCTTCCGACCAAGGCCAACGTCTCCAGCGCACTAAAAAGGTAGAGAAGGTTTGAAGTTCTCGAGAACATGGAATATCATCAAGATATCCCAAACATAATTCCTTCACAAGGTTTGATTCATGGACTTATAGAGTAAGCGAAGACTAAGAAGTCAACTTTAGGGTTTTAGAGGACTTTGAAGAATCTGGAGCTCATTCAACATGTTAAACCTATAAATGTCTTGATTCTAGTGGGTACCGCAAGTCGTGGGAGATTGATAATCTCCTCAGATCTATTGGAACAAATGAGTGTTGACCGACGTTGTTACATATAACACGCATCCCTGTAGTCCATGTAGATTGGAAAGTCGGGTGAAGTCTAGAGCAAGAAGGAATGGAAGTTCTCCCCTACGACATTAGTTAGCTCTACGCCATCGGTTTAGCTTCACATCTTTGAACACGACTGTTTTGGTAAGACAAGGTAAAGTCAAAGGAAATGGTATCGGGGTAGAAATGTCTTTTACCCATTTTGTCAGCCTAAATAACGTTTGAGTGAGCTTCAAAAGTAGTGATATTAACTTAAAAAAACCTGAACCCCACATTACTATATTACAAAAAAGGAACTGAAATTTTTCCCTAAAAATAATTGAGGTTAATTAGTTGCGTAGGAAGAATAGTTCCCACCGATCAAAACAGCTCCTTTGTCAAATTTTCAGCTCATCGCCTCAAAAGAGGTAGAACATTTAAATCATGTGAAGAACTTCTAAAGCTGCAAATTCCTCTTGGCCCCTCAGGGATCAATCGTCATGCATTTCTGGACAACAAGTACCATCAAATCTCTTCTAGACTATGGTATTTTGATAGGCTTACAATCATCTCTCTTGCCAAATTTAATTTTGTAAGGACTACCATGAAAGAAAGTTAAATATTTTTTTTTTTGAAAAATTACGCATACCTCCTCTGAATGAACTATTTTCTTACTATCCATCTTCTCAAGTCCTTCCTCTTCTTCTTCCCTCTTTGGGCTCCAGATTTTTTTCTCCCATTCTTATTCCTTGGATCTACATATCTTCTTCTTCTTCTTTTCAAAGGCTTCGCTACTTCCTTCTCCTTTCTTTTCCACCTCTAGAGCTTCGCCGCTTGAGGATGTGCTGCTGAAGCTACACGTTGTGGAAGTTGCTGTTGGAGATATTTTTAAATAGCGGTGAAAGACCTTTTGTATGTTGGAAAGGGGTTTGAGAAAAATAGAGTTTGAAATAAACGATAGGGAGAAAGATATTAAACTTCCATTGAAGATTAAAGTTGATATTTCAATCTCTTTTCAGCCAAAAACCAATAAGGGGTGAAACTGTCTTTTACTTTTATTTTATCTTCTTTTTTGGATTACCACCGTGAGTTAGCCGCTGTAATTGTCAGAAACTCCTGAGTTATGGTTGGAAATAGTCCATAGTCCAGGTGAAGTACAATTAATTTTTCCCAATTTTTTTCTTTATTTTTCTTATAGTGTAGTTATTCATGCAGCCATGAAATGGTATGTTTTAGAAAATCAGAAGACAAATCTAGAATATTCATTTTTGCTTCTTCTCTATTCTAGCCATTCAAACTTGAGAGTACATAGTAATGTTTAGATTATTGATATAGAAACATGGACATACATGAGATGTATGCTATTGCAAAGGAAGGTATTTAATTTAATTGAACCTTAAATTTTACATATGATTAATCTAGACCATATTCTCTCCATTCAATAGTCAAGATAGACACATCATCTATCCATATGACAGATAGATGTCTTGTGATGTTTGAAAAAATAATAGACCCTCTGCAAAATAATAATTTACTTTGCCCTTCCTTTTAAGGGACACCCGTGTGATCCTGGTCGGTGTCTGCGAGCAAGGACACCGACTCAAAAGGGGCACCCAGCGGACAAGTGTCACTTCTTTTTACACCAGCCCAGTGTCAAAAGAAGAAAATCCCTCCTTTTAACAATGAAGCTAAGGAAAAAAAACTAATAAACCACTTAAATTGATGACTAGGATTGACATTGTGATATTGAAAAGAAATAATTCCATTTATCCATGCCTTTGATTGGTAGATATGTATATATATGTCAGGGGTGAAGGGAGAGGGAAAGGAATCAGGGCTAAGTTAGAAATTTTAAAATTATCAAGGAAAAAGAGACGATGAAGTTTGTTTTCTAGAGAAATGATGTTTTGGGATAAAGAAGTTAAATTAATACAGGATAAGTATAAGGAAATGATAATAATTAACCTTAATTTTATTGAATAATTAAAAGAAAATTGAACAATTTTTTTGTTATAAATTTTAATAAAAAACATATAGTTCCTGAATTAGTCAGCATCCAACGTTTTTCCATGGTCGCTTTTTAGACCCAATTCGACAGATTTTCAAATGGAAGAAAAGATTAAAGTCAAATATTTTATATTGAAGATGGACTATGTTCATAATTCAAGGCAGGATTAAACTGAAAAGAAAAGGTAGAACCTGCTTCTTTTTGTTTAGATTAAGATCATGAAATCAGAATCAAATTGGTCATACTATAATCATAGTGGTGGCTTAGTTTTCTCTCCATTATTTTATTTATTTATTTATTTTATTGTCTACTAGAATAAATAAAGCTCCACCCACTCCAAATAAATAAACAATGGGAAAGGTTTTGTTGTATCCAAATCCCTCTCCTGTCAAGGTTTAAGGGAGGCGGCCATCTCCATTTGATGGTCAATACACGGGGCTCGGTGGTCGGGCTCTCCATCCGAGCCAACATAGGGGTGTCGGCTCGGATGGAGGGTTCATTCACCCGGAGCCCCAAGTGTTGGAAATCTAACAAGGCGCCCCCCCTCCTCCCGAACCTCGGAGGAGAGGATGTGGATCCGGTTGTCCATGCACTGTGTGCCGTTTCACATTAGGGGGGGATGGGTGAAACGACCAGTAGTAGATTGGTCATTTCACCCTTATGTTAGAGGGGTCGAAAGGAGCACGTTGGAGAGAAGAATAACTCTATCAATTTGAGAAGGACACATGTCCAATGCATATCATCAATGGATACATGACATGTGTCGTCGTCATGAATCCGTTATCAACGTCACCTCATTAGTTGGTCAAATTGGAAGCTTGGTTATCCCCCACGTCAAATTGGAAGCTTGGTTATCCCCACGATCTGGGGATAACCACATATCAGCCTCGAACGTAGAGGTTCCCTCATATTTTGGCCACGGATCAACTATCAAGGATGCCCTCGAGCGAGGTATCGGAACGGTTATAACAAGACTATCGTCGGATCAATATCCGGAGGATTAGAAAGCTTCCCTACCCGCGATCAGTCCCTATTTACAAGGGATAAGATCGTGCATGCACCAACTAGCTTCATCCAACCGCCACGACAATTAGTAACTACTTGGTATAATATCGGAACTTGCCGAGATCAAAGAAGCTTCTCGGATCAACCTACAATCACTCCACTCTGTGCCTCTCTGAACGAAGGTACCCAAATCCCAAATATTACACACAATTTGCCTCTCTCTCTCTCCTCTCTCTCTCTCTCTCTCTCTCTCTCTCTCTCTCTGTTAAATTGGTTAAACCCCATTCTACCGAGACTCACATACTCTATATCCCGCAGTTTCAATCGCTTTGTATCGATTCCGAATAATTAGGCATCGGAGTGGCCATATGGTTTCTAAACTAAGGTACACGAATCCCAAATATTACACACAATACTCTCTCTCTCTCTCTCTCTCCGTTAAATAGGTTAAACCCACTCTACCGAGGCTCACATACTCTATATTCCGTGTTTCAAACCGCTTTGTTTATCGATTCGATTAATTAGGCATCTAAGTGCCCCCCTGAGACGAGAACCCATGGCAATGGGGCACGAAATGAAACTTTTTCCCAATAAATAAATAAATCTTTACCCATGATGATTGCTACTGTAAGTTGTAACACATTATTAAAATACAATCATTTAATTTTCTAAATTTTCCTCTCCAAACATATGAGGAATTTTTTGGTAGAAGCATATAAAGAATTGGAGGTTACAAATAGAATAATTCATCTTCTTAATTTAATAAAAGATTATTGCTTTTGTGTTACCACTGTTGGCTACACTGAGATTGTTAAACCATAACGAATTTACCCTCCTTCCATTTGTAAGGTGAGCATCGGATTATGAACCATAATTGAAATTCACTTGCGGTATATGGTCAAATTTTGTAATTACCCTTTTATCTTATTTGGTCCAAAGTTCAAACCATATCAAGAAGGCCCACAAAAATGTGATTACAAACTCTCTGTAACCGTATTTGGTTATATGCAAAAATACAGAATTTGTTTTTTTGACCTTTTATTGATGTCCCTACTGTATTGGAAATTCCCTTGTACCTCTAGTGGGAGGAAATCTAATAAGCTTAGAACTCCTCGTCCCAAAGTTCCTCCAATGATTTGTAAGGCCCGTTTGGTGAAACAAAAATTTCTCCAGAAAAGTTCTTCTTTTGTGGAATCTGGCTTATCTGATCCAGTTCTTCCTGGGTAAGTTCCCAATCAAAGATTTGGAGGTTTTCTTTCATCTCTCTTTGCTGAAGCTCTTCACAATTGGACTTGCTCCTTGTTGATATACCCATCTCAATGAGACCTGTCAAAATAGTTAATGATATTTAACTATAAAGGGATATTCTTATTGACATTGGAACTTGGTGTCCATCGGATCATGTAGAAATCCACACATCCTTTCTTTCAAATACGAAATATACCCCTCTATTTATTGTGGTTTCCGTAATGACCCAAAATACGGAAGAAAGAATATCGATGCCAATACCTATGGTAATTGACACTGGCCAGTGTCATATAGAAGGGCCCTAATCAAAATACAACATTAAGGAAATACTTCGGTCATTCCTTTTAGAACCTACAAGTTACAATTGTTTAATTAATACCTGTGCAATAGTTTTCCTCTTGGCCATGGCAATATCTTTGAGAATTGGATTCTCCATGACCAAAGTTGAACCCCATTGAGTTCCATATGCTGCTAGAGGTGACCAGGCGCTAACGTGAATCCCTTTTTCATTGCAAAACTGCATCAGCTTCCTCTGTTGCCAGGCAACACTCATTTCCACCTAAGTCAAAATTTCAATTTCATGTTATTTTGTCATCAAAAACTGTTGGGAGTTTAGTCCCACACCAACTATTAATTAGTGATCTATAATCCCTTTATATACATAGGAGTTCAGTCATCTGGCTTGTTTGAACTTTAAGGATAAAATTTTTATAAAACCTCTCGCATAAATCGATTATCTGATGGTATATATACCTGATTCACGACAGGAGGGATAGTGACATAAGTTAGAAGTTGGGAGAGCTTCTTGCGGAGAAGTTACTGACACCAATGGACTTTGCAAAACCAAGCTTGCAGCACTCTTCCATGGCTTTCCAAGTCCCTCTCATATCAAAGGGAAGAAAGTCCTCCTCCTTGGGAAGGCTGCGATTTCCTTCTTTCAACCTTAGAGGCCAGTGCACTAGATAGAGGTCCACATAATCTAGCCCAAGCTTCCTATTACAACATGAAATTACCAAGATAATTATTTATAGACAGACTATCATGGAAATATGGATATGATCACATATAGAGATACTAACTGGAGTGTTTCCTTGAGTGCTGGGAGGACAAGATCATGGTCTGCATTTGAACACCATAACTTTGAAGTAACAAAAATATCGCTACGGCTTTTTTATAATGCCTTGATCAAGTGCTTGGGCTACGGCATGGCCGACAAACTCTTCGGTGTTGTAGATAGAAGCAGTATCAATGTGCCGGTAACCGAGCTCAATGGCTTGGACAAGAGTAGAAGTTAGATTTGGAGGGATAGGGTTGCACGCTGTTCCCA
This sequence comes from Protea cynaroides, assembly GCA_028583415.1. Classification (NCBI taxonomy): domain Eukaryota; kingdom Viridiplantae; phylum Streptophyta; class Magnoliopsida; order Proteales; family Proteaceae; genus Protea; species Protea cynaroides. The sequence continues at coordinate 35,374,935 of CM053268.1, forward strand.
TACCTATCAATGGCATTCTTTGCCCAGAGCTCAAGAGTATCTCTGGGATCATTTCTTTTTCCATGCCTGGTGTCTATTGATAGTTTTGGAAGATGAAAGCAATATATATAAATTCTCTTGTTTGAACAAATTAGAACCATTGACATACATTAGGGTGGGATCGAGTGCATGATGTCATAGCTTACAGAGTACTTTCAATCCATCATTCAGTGTAACAGGACGGCTATTTTGAAGAGAAAAAAAAATTGCAGCAAATTGGGTAGTAGGGAAAATCTGTGGGATTTCATGCTTGGGGACATTGAATCCATTCTTTCCTCAACGGGTTTGCAAATCCCCTTAGATTTTAGTATTTTTATAAAAAGACGTTATCTCTCCCTGTAACTTACCTTATTGACTATTGATCTCCAAAGGTTTTAAAAAAAAAGATTTACCTCCCTTAAATAACTATTAAAATCCAAATAGCCTCAATTTTTAACGGTGTTAATGTTAAATTTTTTATGAACAACTCTACCCTCAATTTTTTGTCCATACTTTAAATCTTATTCTTGTTAAAAGATCAATATAACACTTTTATATCCAACTAAAATAAACCCTAATCTCATCTTCTTCTCATTCTCCCTCACGTTCTTTCCCGGAGATGATATGATGGACTCAGATGCAAGCGGAACGACACGGGCGACAAGTGAGGCAAAACTCCTTGATTAAGCATTAATTTTGATTTCCATGAGTTGGTATTCGATTTGTGTTTAATCATGTTGGATTCTCATTCTTAATATGAAATTCATATTCCGGTTCTCCTTCGCTCTTCCCCTGTTGTGACCCTCCGATTCCTTTGGATATATATAATGGGTGAGTTAATTAAAGTATTTGTCGAATCAAGAGAGAAGAGTGAGGTATGAGAGAAAATGGCGGAGGAAAAAAAAAAGGGGGTTGGGGATCTCCCGGAATTTTGGTGAGGGAGAAAACATGAGAAATGGGTTGCGACAGAAAAAGAAGGGGAAGAATCGGGGTTTGAAGAGAGAGAGAGCTAGGAAAGGGAGGAGAAATGGCATGATTTTTTTATTTCGATATTGAGGGAAGAGCGGAGAATCGCGGGGAGAGGAAGTAGGATAAGAAACCGAAGAAGAATAGGAGATAAAATGGCCGTGGACTAAGAGCAAGCTGGAATGTGAGAAAGATGAGGGAAGATAGGAGTGAAAATAGGGATTGAAAATCTGGAGAGATTTTAGGAGAGAAAGAACCCGAAGGCAGTAGGAGACAATTGGAATGGGAGAAAGATGAGCGAAGATAGGAGTGAAAATAGGAATTGAAAATCTGGATAGATTTTAGGAGAAAAGAAACCAAAGCGAGAAAGAGAGAGAAAATGGCCGTCAACTAAGGGCCATTTGAAATGGGAGACGAAGAAGAAGGCGATTCAAGGGTTTGAAAATCGAAAAAAATGTAAGAGAGCAAATGGGGAATTAGTAATATAAGTAGTTCATCTCTCTAAAAGGGTAATTTGGTCTTTAAAAAATATTGGACTCCCACCATTACCATCTAATGGAATATTCTTAATGCGTGGGGTTATTTGGATTTTAATAATTATTTAGGGGAGGTAACTTTTTTTTTAAATCTTTGGGGATCAACGGTCAATAAGGTAAATTACAAATGAGGTAACTCTCTTTTACCCTTTTATAAAATATCATTTTTATTAGAACGGGATTGCATACGAGTGCTCGAAACCGAGCAGCAAGAAAGTTCTTGTAACCTGGTTTGCAGGGCAATTTTGTCAGGCTGTTTTCTGGCCAAAGATTATGTCGTCCTATGCTATTCTTTATTACCAAAAAAAAGATTAATAATAACAAATAAAAAGGTAATTTTACGTTTTTAATTATTTGTGAGGTATTGATAACCTTATTCAATATTTAATAAACCCATATCGTGTCCGGTTGATTCTGATCCGATATAATTCAAATTGGACGGCAGATTCTTCCAGCTGGCCTATTAAGTTGTTAAAAAAATATTAAAAAACATCAATATAAAAAAATATCACTTAAATAAAGTAGATAGGTCAATTAAGATTATAATTACTAAAGATATATCATATATGCTCATGGATGATGCAGTGGACAATATTTTTTTTATAAGATAAGGTTAAATTTAACAAGAGTTGCTATATGTTGTCCTATAACAATCCAATGAGTCTGCATTAAAAGGAATCATTATTCATCATGGTAAACTCAATATATAGAAGGTAATCTTAATATTTTATTTGGGGATGCATTAATGCAAATCTGAGAGGGACGAGATCCTTGTTACGAGTCTTGTTACAAGCAGAATTTCTCTTTTTTTATGACATCGTACAAATGTAACAAGATACCAATGTCAACATTATCTATGTAACATTATGTGGAAACGCCTAACATAATCTTGCAATCCCTCACGATCATAGTTCAAGTGCAGGGATCTATTGTTGGCGATACAGGATCTAATCCTAAATCAGATTGGCCAGACTAGCCAATTTATTGCACCCGACCCATCATTTTAGCAAGGTTTTTTTTACTCGGTCTTAATTATTTAAAAATAAAAACAAAAATATTCATCAAAATTGGATTCTTAAGGAAACTTAGATCCGTTTGTAAAAGGGAAATTTCAACCACGCCCCTTGTAGTATAGTTTAATATCATGCGTCTATTTTTTTTTTTTTTTTTTTTTTTTTTGCTAGAATATCACTAACACACCCTTTACTTTTGAAAACATGGTTCAGCCAGACCCCTCCCTTAGATCATGGTCATTTACCGATGACGTATCAACATTCAAAATTCGTTAATAACATTATTACCCCTATCAATATATTAACTTACCAATTTATCCTTTTAATTTTATATGTAAAGAACTCTGCAAAGTCTCAAAGATTTCGAACACGGTGCTCTCTCGACTGCACCAAAGTTCCAATGATACCGGCGGTAGAGGGATGGACATACCGAACGAGAGGGTGGTGGGAAGTACTTAAGAACTCTCTCCATTGCGCCAACGTTCCAGCAGTACAAAAGCGGGAGGAAGGTTTGAAGTTTACGGAGAACATGTATATCATGGTGACATCCCAAACATAATTCCCTTCACAAGTCTGATTCATGGACTCTATAGGGTAAGGGAAGACTAAGAAGTCAACTAGGGTTTTAGAGATTCTTGAAGAATCTGGAGCTGATCCAGATGTTATAACCTATAATGTCTTGATTAGTGGGTGCTAGCAAGTCGGGGGAGATCGATAATGCCTGCATCTATTGGAACAAATGAGTGTTGCACCAGATGTTGTTACATATAACACGATCTTGTGTAGTCTATGTGATTCTGGAAAGCTCCGGTGTCTAGAGCAAGAAGGAATGGGTTCTCCCCGATGACATTGTTAGCTCCGGCGTCAAGGAATGGCCGACATCTTTGGTCACGGATTGTTTTGGTAAGACAAGGTAAAAAGTCAAAGGGAATGGTATCGGGGTAGAAATATCTTTTTACCTATTTTGTCAGTCTAAATAACGTTTGAGTGTTTTCGAAGTGCTAGTGATATTATCGTAAAAAAAAAATGAACCCGTCATATTAAGCTATATTACAGGAGGTGTGACTGAAATTTTTCCTAAAAATAATTGGAGGTTGATTAGTTGCGTAGAAGAGTAGTTCTACCGATCAAAAACAGCTCCTTTGTCAAATTTTCAGCTCATTGGGTTTCGAAATGAGGTAGAACATTTAAATCAAGTGAAGAACTTCTAAAGTTGCAGAAATTTTGGCCCTCAGATCAATCATTATTTATGCATTTCCGGACAATCAGCACCGTCAAATGTCTTTCTAGACTATGGTACTTTGATAGGCTTATAATCATCTCTCTTGCCAAATTTTAATTTTGAAGGACTTTGCCATGAAGTAATGTTAAATATTTTTTCTTTGAAAAATTACGCATACCTCCTCTGAATGAACTATTTTCACCCACTATTCAATCCTTCTCTTCTTCTTCTCTCTTTGGGCTCCAGATTTTTTTTCTCCCAATTCTTATTCCTTGGATCTACATATCTTCTTCTTCTTCTTTCACGGCTTCTGCTACTTCCTTCTCCTCTCTTTTCCACCTCCAGAGCTGCGGCCGCTGGAGGATGTGCTTGCTGAAGCTACACGTTGGAAGTTGCTCGTTGGAGAAATTTTTAAATAGCGGTGAAAGACCTTTTGTATGTTGGAAAGGGTTTGAGAAAAATAGAGTTTGAAATAAAACGATAGGAGAAAAGATATTAAACTTCCATTGAAGATTAAAGTTGATATTTCAATCTCTTTTCAGCCTAAAACCAATAAGGGTGAAACTGTCTTTTACTTTTATGTTATCTTTTTTTGGATTACCACCGTGAGTTAACCGTCGTAATTGTCGAAACTACTGAGTTATGGTTGGAAATAGTCCATAGTCCAGGTGAAGTACAATTAATTTTCCCAATTTTTTCTTTATTTTTCTTATAGTGTAGTTATTCATGTAGCCATGAAATGTTATGTTTTAGAAAATCAGAAGACAAATCTAGAATATTCATTTTTGCTTCTTCTCTATTCTACGCGATTCAAACTTGGGACAGTACATAGTAATATTTAGATTATTGATATAGAAACATGGACATACATGAGATGTATGCTATTGCGAAGGAAGGTATTTAATTTAATTAGAACCTTAAATTTTACATATGATTAATCTAGACAATATTCTCTCCATTCAATAGTCAAGATAGACACATCATCTATCCATATGACAGATAGATGTCTTGTGATGTTTGAAAAAAATAATAGACCTCTGCAAATAATAATTTACTTTGCCCTTCTTTTAAGGGTCCTTCGTGTGACCCTGGTCGGTGTCTGCGGAAGGACACCGACTCCAAAAAGGCACCAGCGGACAAGTGTCACTTCTTTTTACACCAGCCCAGTGTCAAAAAGAAGAAAATCCCTTCTTTTAACAATGAAGCTAAGGGAAAAAAACTATTAACCACTTAAATTGATGACTAGGATTGACATTGTGATATTGAAAAGAAATAATTTCATTTATCCATGCCTTTGATTAGTAGATATTTATATATATGTCAGGGTGAAGGGAAGAGAGGAAAGAAATCAGGGCTAAGTTTAGAAATTTTAAAAATTATCAAGGAAAAAAGAGACGATGAAGTTTGTTTTTCTAGAGAAATGATGTTTGGGATAAGGAAGTTTAAATTAATACAGGATAAGTATAAGGAAATGATAGTAATTAACCTTAATTTTATTGAATAATTAAAGAAAATTGAACAATTTTTTTGTTATAAATTTTTAATAAAAAAACATATAGTTCCTGAATTAGTCAGCATCCAACGTTTTTCCATGGTCGCTTTTTAGACCCAATTCGACAGATTTTCAAATGGAAGAAAAGGATTAAAGTCAAATATTTTATATTGAAGATGGACTATGTTCATAATTCAAAGGCGGATTAAACTGAAAAGAAAAGGTAGAACCTGCTTCTTTTTTGTTTAGATTAAGATCATGAAATCAGAATCAAATTGGTCATACTATAATCATAGTGGTGGCTTAGTTTTCTCTCCATTATTTTATTTATTTATTTATTTTATTGTCTACTAAATAAATAAAGCTCCACCCACTCCAAATAAATAAACAATGGGAAAGGTTTTGTTGTATCCAAATCCTCTCCGTCACGGGTTTGGGAGGAGAGGCGGCCGTCCCATTTGATGGTCAATACACAGGGCTCGGGTGGTCGAGCTCTCCATCCGAGCCAACATAGGGGTGTCATTTCGGATGGAGGGTCGATTCACCCGAGGCCCCAAGTGTTGGAAATCTAACAAGGCCGCCCCCCTCTCCTCCCGAACCTCGGGAGGAGAGGATGTGGATCCGGTTTTGTCCCACGACTGCGTGTGCCGTTTCACATTGGGGGGATGGGTGAAGCGACCAGGGGTAGATTGGTCATTTCACCCTTATGTCGGAGGGTCGAAGGAGCACGTTGGAGGAGAATAACTCTATCAATTTGAGAAGGACACATGTCCAATGCATATCATCAATGGATACATGACATGTGTCGGCGTCATGAATCCGTTATCAAACGTCACCTCATTAGTTGGTCAAATTGGAAGCTTGGTTATCCCCCGTCAAATTGGAAGCTTGGTTATCCCCACGATCTCGGGGATAACCACATATCAACCTCGAGCGTAGAGGTTCCCTCATATTTTGGCCCACGGATCAACTATCAAGGATGCCCTCGAGCCGAGGTAACGGAACAGTTATAACAAGACTATCGTCGGATCAATATCGGAGGATTAGAAAGCTTCCCTACCCGCGATCAGTCCCTATTTACAAGGGATAAGATCGTGCATGCACCAACTAGCTTCATCCAACCGCCACGACAATTAGTAACTACTGGTATAATATCAGGAACTTGCCCGAGATCAAAGAAACTTCTCGGATCAACCTACAATCACTCCACTCTGTGCCTCTACGAGCAGAAGGTACCCAAATCCCAAATATTACACACAATACTCTCTCTCTCTCTCTCTCTCTCTCTCTCTCTCTCTCTCTCTCTCTCTCTCTCTCTCTCTCTCTCTCTCTCTCGTTAAATAGGTTAAACCCCACTCTACCGAGACTCACATACTCTATATTCTGAGTTTCCAACTGCTTCTTATCGATTCTGATTAATTAGGCATCTAAGTGCCCCCCTGAGACGAGAACCCATGGCAATAGGGCATGAAATGAAACTTTTTCCCAATAAATAAATAAATCTTTACCCATGATGATTGCTATTGTAAGTTGTAACACATTATTAAAATACAATCATTTAATTTTCTAAATTTTCCTCTCCAAACATATGAGGAATTTTTTGGTAGAAGCATATAAAGAATTGGAGGTTACAAATAGAATAATTCATCTGCTTAATTTAATAAAAGATTATTGCTTTTGTGTTACCACTGTTGGCTACACTGAGATTGTTAAACCATAACGAATTTACCCTCCTTCCATTTGTAAGGTGAGCATCGGATTATGAACCATAATTGAAATTCACTTGCGGTATATGGTCAAATTTTGTAATTACCCTTTTATCTTATTTGGTCCAAAGTTCAAACCATATCAAGAAGGCCCACAAAAATGTGATTACAAACTCTCTGTAACCGTATTTGGTTATATGCAAAATACAGAATTTGTTTTTTGACCTTTTATTGATGTCCCTACTGTATTGGAAATTCCCTTGTACCTCTAGTGGGAGGAAATCTAATAAGCTTAGAACTCCTCGTCCCAAAGTTCCTCCAATGATTTGTAAGGCCCGTTTGGTGAAACAAAAATTTCTCCAGAAAAGTTCTTCTTTTGTGGAATCTGGCTTATCTGATCCAGTTCTTCCTGGGTAAGTTCCCAATCAAAGATTTGGAGGTTTTCTTTCATCCTCTCTTTGCTGAAGCTCTTCACAATTGGACTTGCTCCTTGTTGATATACCCATCTCAATGAGACCTGTCAAAATAGTTAATGATATTTAACTATAAAGGGATATTCTTATTGACATTGGAACTTGGTGTCCATCGGATCATGTAGAAATCCACACATCCTTTCTTTCAAATACGAAATATATACCCCTCTATTTATTGTGGTTTCCGTAATGACCCAAAATACGGTAGAAAGAATATCGATGCCAATACCTATGGTAATTGACACTGGCCAGTGTCATATAGAAGGGCCCTAATCAAAATACAACATTAAGGAAATACTTCGGTCATTCCTTTTAGAACCTACAAGTTACAATTGTTTAATTAATACCTGTGCAATAGTTTTCCTCTTGGCCATGGCAATATCTTTGAGAATTGGATTCTCCATGACCAAAGTTGAACCCCATTGAGTTCCATATGCTGCTAGAGGTGACCAGGCGCTAACGTGAATCCCTTTTTCATTGCAAAACTGCATCAGCTTCCTCTGTTGCCAGGCAACACTCATTTCCACCTAAGTCAAAATTTCAATTTCATGTTATTTTGTCATCAAAAACTGTTGGGAGTTTAGTCCCACGTCAACTATTAATTAGTGATCTATAATCCCTTTATATACATAGGAGTTCAGTCATCTGGCTTGTTTGAACTTTAAGGATAAAATTTTTATAAAACCTCTCGCATAAATCGATTATCTGATGGTATATATACCTGATTCACGACAGGAGGGATAGTGACATAAGTTAGAAGTTGGGAGAGCTTCTTGGCGGAGAAGTTACTGACACCAATGGACTTTGCAAAACCAAGCTTGCAGCACTCTTCCATGGCTTTCCAAGTCCCTCTCATATCAAAGGGAAGAAAGTCCTCCTCCTTGGGAAGGCTGCGATTTCCTTCTTTCAACCTTAGAGGCCAGTGCACTAGATAGAGGTCCACATAATCTAGCCCAAGCTTCCTATTACAACATGAAATTACCAAGATAAATATTTATAAACAGACTATCATGGAAATATGGATATGATCACATATAGAGATACTAACTGGAGTGTTTCCTTGAGTGCTGGGAGGACGAGATCATGGTCTGCATTTGAACACCATAACTTTGAAGTAACAAAAATATCGCTACGGCTTTTTATAATGCCTTGATCAAGTGCTTGGGCTACGGCATGGCCGACAAACTCTTCGGTGTTGTAGACAGAAGCAGTATCAATGTGCCGGTAACCGAGCTCAATGGCTTGGACAAGAGTAGAAATTAGATTTGGAGGGATAGGGTTGCACGCTGTTCCCATACCTATCAATGACATTCTTTGCCCAGAGCTCAAGACTATCTCCGGGATCATTTCTTTTTCCATGCCTGGTGTCTATTGATAGTTTTGGAAGATGAAAGCAATATATATAAATTCTCTTGTTTGAACAAATTAGAACCATTGACATACTGTAGGTAGATGTGGATCCCACATTCCAGGGATTAGTCCTATATCCCCGATCTGAGCTCATTGGATGATGAGGGTCAAGCTACTCTCGACCAAAACTTTTTGTTGCTATATTCTCTTCTAGAAGAATATATTCGTCAACAATGACGATTGGAAACATGGAAGGAAGAGGGATCAAGTCATCGCTTGCGACAACCAAGTGGAGAGCTGGCACAGTAATGTCGTCATAGCTTAAAACGACTATCAAACCCACCATTCAATGCACGGTAGCTTATTTTAAGATTGCGTCTCTATTATGTAAGTTGTGAATATAGAATAAATTGTGATTAATTATAAGAGAAATCTTAATGTATGACTGTGTACAACACTTTAGTCATATAATGACCAAAATACCCTTTAGTGAAAAGTAAACTAACTAAAATACCCTCTAACACTCTTATCCATCGAAACAAAGTCCCGAGCGGAGACTGTTCCTCATTACTCGTTCTACTACTTCAAATCCGGAGTCAGATCAGGAGGAGCCATCGAGGTCAAATCACAGCCCCATGATCCGTATCACGGGGACAGGCCAGGACCTGATCACCCTCTAAAGAACCGGCGACCGTCTCCAGAAATTCGCCCATTCCCTGGGTCTCATATTCCAGTTCCGCCCGCTGCTCATCGAAGGCCTATCGTTGGTTGCACACCTATCCTCTGTCGTCCCTCTCATGCCCAATGAAGCTCTTATCGTCAATTGCGTGCACTTCCTACACAGGCTCCTGGACCGCTACACCGCCATATTTGATTCATTGGAAGCAACACTGCCCCCCAACAACTGGGAGAGGCTGAGGGTGGAGCAGGTCTGGTAGGGAGGGAGATCCTGGACCTGGCTGCTGTCGAGGGAGACCAGCGAACGCTACGCCACGAAAGAAAAAAAAAAAAAAACAGGGATGGAGATGGCATCTTGGAGAGGATGATCGATATCTTGACGATTCTGGGGATGGCGTTCCTCATGCTGGTCGGCCTCCAAGATGCACTTAGCGCATAAGATTTCAAGATCCGGTGGGATCCGATTCGACTTCAAAATCTAAACCCTCAGTCCGGCGGTGACGATTTATTTTCGGTTTTGATCTGCAACTTCTTCTCTATGTCACAGAGAGATGTCGCTCCTCCTACGTATATCTTAATGCCTATTTCAACGTTGAAGAAGATAAGTTCTTGAAAGCCCATCTTGAATTCAGGTTCCTCTGTTACACCCAAAACAAAGTGCTGGAGGTAGACGAGAAGGATGTCGACTGCATTTCCTTCTTGGTTCCTTCTTGGGATATTAAATCCCATTAGCCTGGCTACTACGCCATTGGAGACTAACATGCTCCCGCCTGGTTCAAGGCCAGAGTCTCGATGTCTCAGTCCGTCAGCTTGCAGAAGCTAACTCCCAAAAACGATTGTTACATTTGTTAAGGATTTGTCTTTTTAATAAAAATAGGAAAGGAAAGATTATATTAGACAATTGTTATTAAGGGTACAATAGTCTAATTACATTCTCAACTTAAAATCGATTGAACCAAGTGAAAGATTGTCCGGTTTTGAATATTTTGGGTGTATGTGGAATAGGGGTAAACTTCAAAAGAGCTATGACTCAATTAGTCTAATATAATTGGTTATGAACCAATTGTTTACATCATTGAAGTTCGTTAATAAACTGATTAGACCGATTAGGGAGTGAGATCGATCGGACTGAATATAAACTTGTCCATATCTTGCAAATGATGACCGATTAGTTAAACATGTCAGTCACGGTACAAGGTATTAAATTGATAGTGATCGATTAGACTGGACCGAGACCCACCAAAACCGACCAATTGACACCCCTTCATCTAATTGGTCTAGAGTAATTGAAGATCCTACATCATGGTCAGCTCCTTAAGTTAATTGGATTTCATAAGTTAGGCATGGATATATTTATTTTGGTTGATTGATCATTGGTTTATAAACATGCTAATGCTATTGGACATCGAGCTCTAAATGGAGATCTCTAAACTTGGTCACTCCTTCCTAGGGAATCTATTTTTCTCTCTCTCTCTCTCTCCTCTTTAAGCCTCCGGCCTTTCTTCTGCAGCTAGCATTTTAGAGATTTAAATTTGCCTTTTGTGTTTAGTCTTAGGTTCTCTTTGATATAATTTATATTTATGTTTAGGAATTAATTATGTTTAAAAATTAATTATGATAAATTATTTATAAGAATAAATTATGAAACATAAATAATAAATATTTGATATCACTAGGCATAAAAAAGTAATAATAGATTATCACAATAATGATAAACACCTTCTAACATATTATATTAAATTAATTTATTTTAAATATAAATAAATACCATAAATCATACCAAACAACTACATATATCGTAATGCATTATATAATTTATTCTATAATACATACCCAAAAAAAAAAACCTTACTAAAGTAAAAATCATTTTACATTAATTAGCTAATTTTTAGATTTATAAATAGAAAAAAATTATATGATTTTTCGTTTTGCATACAATAATCTTTATTTTATTTTACTTACAGCAACATATGGTTAGTCATGAATTATCATTGCATCTATATATTTGTTTTATTTTTTTCATTAATAAAAAATAAGATATGGTCAACCAGTTAAGATCGGAAGAGATCGCCCATTCTAGTTTTACTATTTCAAGAATCGATTTGAAATGGGAATGGACTAGCCAATCCACTTTTATATTTGAATTCGATCAGTTTACACCTCTTAGGGAATTGTAGAGTTTGGGCTAGGCTGAGGAGAAGGTGAAAGAAAGAAGAAGCAGAAGATTAGGCCCGGCTGGGCCAGGTCAGGACAGGGCTTAGCCCAAGGCCTCAACCCTAACTCGGCCTGGTCCTGACTCAGGGCCAGAAATCCTCAGCCTTGACCCACCCTGAAGGCTAGGGTATCTTAGTGCAATCCCTGTTCGAATTCAGGCCGGGATTGTGCTGACGTGGCCAAACTTACACCCTAAGATCCACAATCTTTGATAAACATGTCATTACAATTCCATGGTAGTGGTCCAAGCAACATATTAGAAACCTAGGATTTGAATTGTCGTGGCCCCTTGGCCCTAGACATGAGCTGAAAATATTAGCCCAGCCCAATGCAAGGTTATGAATTGCCACTTCTTGTTTGCATGGCACGATGGTACATTTTATTAAGACAAGGACGAAATGAATCAATCCCAAGGCCCAACTCGTTACAGATTCTTGGGTCTCCATATGACCTGCACCATGGCTGCTACACCGAACCACAAAATTATGAAAATATGAATCACAGCTTAGGGCTAGTTTTGGTAGCAACCAAACAGGATCTGTAGCTGAATCCATATTATAGAAGACCAAATGCCCATTTTCAATACAAGTTTGTATTAAGGACCAATGTCATTTAGTCATCCACCGAAGGGGAAGCTTAATTAGCACGGTTTCGGAAGTCGGGGTAAAAATGTCAAACTAGTTTTTATCCCCAGTTCTTGAAATGGGGGTTTCCCAATTGGATTGAGATCCTCTGTAGTGAGGCTGAAGTGGCAGTGAGGATCCCAGCCACATAAAGTGCATCGGGACACATCCCGATGCACTTCGGGAAGTGTCCCGATGCACTTTGAGTGGCCAGTGAGGACATCCCGATACCCTTTGAGTGGCTGGGATCCTCACTACCACTTCAGCTACACTACAAAAAAATGGGTAGTTTCAGTTTTTTAAGGGGAATGATCTTTAAGATCATCCACCAGTTACAAAACCGGTGTTAAAGTCCCAGTAGTAATCCTGTTCTTTACAACCAGACACTATCTATAGGTATACAAATACAACAGACCCTTATACTAGGCCATAAGATAAAAAGTACATACAAAACATACATCACCAAACTAACCCTCATCTTTACATATGAATCTGTAGTTTTAGAGCATATCCTCACCAAAAGAAATCTGAAAGCAAGACCAGGACTACAAGTCTAACTATAAAATTGCTCCTTTGGGCAGCAAGACTAGATTGTTGTGTACATTATCACAAAGAACAACCATTTCAACAATGGCAGCAATGACCTTAAGCAAGATCAGGGCCTGAGGTACGATCTTTATATTGTTTCACTGAACGCCACTTCTCTAAGTAGGCCAATTCAACATGATCAAGATCTGGAGTATCCATGAAATGAAGAATTTGAAAAATTTCTTGGGATTTACCAAGAACATATGCTGCTCTTTTAACTCTTTCTTCTGCTTCAGCTATGTCAGTTAAAACACACTCCGCATATAGAGCATGTGGAAGATTGGAAAGACAAGCAGCCAGTAGATCTAAAATTGTATGCTCTATCGAATCAAACAATTTTTCGATTGTTCGATATTTTTCTATATCAAGCAAAATGCTTTCACAGACTCTATACAGATTGTATCCAATAATAACTTCTATAGGCCATAGAACATGAGGGACTCCCATGAGCTTTGCCTTGGATCTCAGAACACACCCCTTTCCGGCATTAGCGAGTTTCTTCAGTATCCCTTTAGGAGAACTAGTCATAGAAAATTTCCCACGTGAAGATAGTTCTTTATGAAGATTAATATCAACGAAGAAAGTACAATAATCCATGCCTGCCCACAAAAATTCTGCTGCATCCCTTACACTGATTAAACTTTTGTCCTCCAAATTCTCTTCTATGAATTTGGTAAATCTCAAACCTTCTCTCACTATATTTTTTAATGATTTCATTCTTTCCTTGTCTGAATGACCAAATGAGTTTGCAACGCTAGTGAGAATCACAACAGGCAGTGTCCAACAATTGGGAGGTGCAGGTATTTCATAATCTGAAGTTGTAATTGGAGGAACAAGGTAGTTGTCAAACTCAAGAACTCCATTGAAGAAACCAGCTGAATTGTGATCATTAGTTCTGTTCTTTAAAAGCTTGATCAGAAGACAGGGATTATTCTTGATTCCCCCATTGATCATTCTCTCACATTCTGAGTGACCAAGTTGAAATTTGGCGGGGACTGATTCTCTCTCCCCTTCTTTCAATACTGAATTTACCAAAGGAGGGTAATGTCTAAGAATGAAAGTTATACTGGGTAACAGCAGGGTCCCTCTGATGTTCAATAAATATGTAAGAATATATTTAACAGGAAGATAGAATGCTAATTTTCCAACCCAATCATCATCCTTTCCTTGTTCAGTAACAAATAAATTAAAAGGATTTAGTATTTGGTCCTTCATACCTTTAAGGATCTGCAGAAAATTCTTCGTAAAGCTTTGGGTAATCATTTTCCACCACCTAAGAAGAGGGGCATAGCTGCCCACAAACACAGCAAGGGCTTGAGAACAAAGAATTGTCCTGATAGACCACCACCCATAATCAGAGTTTCCATTGCAGAAGCTTAGAGACCCAGGAACAAAAGACCTGACTGTAACCTCCACTAAAATTACAACAGAGAGGAAATTGAGAAAACCAGCAGCAGTACACATTGGGGAATTCCCAAAGACTCTCTGAGGACTACTTGCATGAACCATAGTACACAATTTTTCCATTTCTGCTTTCAGATGCTCAAAATCATGTCTCCATTCCTCAGGCTCGTCAATATTCTTGAGTTTGACTCTGTACTGTCTATCCAGAACATTTCTTGTGGCTGGAACAGCAAAACTAGACAAACAGAACAGAAGTAGTAAAAGAAACATTAAAGCCAAGACAATTACATGTTCCGGCAAAAATGCGTAAATGACACCGGTACCCACCTGAATACACATGTCAACAATGACAGTAATGATGAAAATAGCCAAAGAGACAATGTTGGTGATAATTTCTGAGTCATTCATGGTTGCTAAAGATGGCATAAAGTTAGCCACTGCTGTACAGATGAAAACAGTGCCAGTGAGCTTGGACAACTGGTCTAGATGGCTAGGCATAGGTGAATTCAGGTCTGTAGTCAATTTTGTGGCCATGGAGAGAAGAGTTAGAGTCATGGAGTTGAGAGAGAAAAGTCTGCAATGAAAGCTTCTGCTACGAAATCCTGTGATGAGATCTTTGGACATGCAGAGAAAGCATATGAAGGAAGCTCCTGCAATGTAGATGCCCATTGTTGGCATGGGTTTGGTAAAACTTGCTGCATTCAAGGACCCATCAAGGTTGCAGCCATGTTTACCCATTTCTCTTCTATTCTTCCTGTTCTTGTTTACAGTCTTATGCTCATAGCAGTTGGCTTTGGATTATTTCCATGTATAAATTAAGATCTTACATCTCGGGTCCTCCTCCCAAGTCAACAATGGAGGCAACGTTTATTGTAAAACAAAGAAGTCAATAACGGAGGCAGCATTTATTGTAAAAGAAAGAAAAATGAAATGCAGGTAAGTCAAGGAGGGAGACATGCATTTAATAGAGATAATGCATTGAGAGATTCCTCCTTGTTTGTCAAAAATGAATGCACGGAATCGGCACGTTCATGGCTTTCTCTGGACGGTGAGCAAGTTAGCAGGTGAGAAGTTAATGCCATCTCTCATTCTCTTCTCTATAAATAGGAAGAGGAGAAGAGAGTTTAAATCATCCGTTGTGAGTATGTCTTGTGCATAGAACAAGACAGAAAGAGAAAAAAAAGGGTGTTGAGATTTTTGTAGTACTTTTCATTTGGGGTTGAGAGTGTAAGTTGAAAGTGGGTGTATAAGGGGTATTCGAATTTGGATAAAGGGTTTGAGTTTGGGTTTAAATCCAGAGCTATTTGATTGTACGATTGTTCTCTCTATTCTCTCATAGTAAAGAAGATCCAATTACGCCCGTGGACGTAGGCTATGTACGCATAGTTGAACCATGTAAAATACTGTGTTTGAGCGTGTAATTGCTCTTTCCAATTTTATGTTTTTACCTCTTTTGAACACTTGGGCCCCACACAATTACTATTCACAAAATTACTATTCATAGTTAGTATTTATTTTAATATTCATGGTTTTCTTTTGTTGTCAAATTTTTTCGTTTATTTACACACAGGTAGGAAAAGGGTTCTGTGTTTATTTTCCTAACAAGTGGAATCAGAGTCAAGTTTGTATAAAGGTGTGTAAACAATGGTGATGAAGGCAAGCACGTTAGCACAAATGATATGCTTGAATGGGAGCAACTGGATGATTTGGAAAGTAAAGATGAAAGATTTGTTGTACTGCAAAGACCTGCATGAACCCATAGAGGGTGCCACGTCAAAATCGGAGAAAGTGTCCAATGACAAATGGGAGGCTTTAGATCGAAAAGCCGTTGGCTTTATTCAGCAGTGGCTAGATGACTCTGTCTTCCATCATGAATCCACAGAGACGTCAGCAGAGTCATTGTGGAAAAAGCTCGAAGGTTTGTACGAGAGAAAGACGGACGGCTACAAAACCTTTCTGATCAGAAAACTTGTCAACTTGAAATATAAAGAAGGTAGCTCAATTGTAGAACACTGGAATGAGGTACAAAGTATCGTAAACCAACTCTCATCTATGAAGATTTTGCTTGAAGAAGAGTTGCAAATATTATTATTGCTCAGCTCGTTATCGGATAACTGGGAGACATTGGTAGTGTCTCTCAGTAACTCCGCACCAGATGGTAAACTAACAATGAGCCATGTGACAGGAAATTTGTTTAACAAAGTGACAAGGAGAAAGTTATCGGGGTCATCTCATCATGACGCACTTGTCACAGAAAATCGGAGGAGAAGCAAAACCAAAAGTTCTTTTGATTATGAGAAGTCACAAGGAAGATTCAAGTGGAAAGGAAGGATTACATGCTACTACTGTAGAAAGGTAGGACACATAAAGAGAGATTGTTGGAAGCTCAAAAACAAGGAGGAAGAAAAGAAAGACGAAAGAGACACTACAACTGTCAACTCAAACGGAGATATCGTCATCTCCTCAGGCTGTGAAAATTCCTGTCTCACTTCTACATGCCATGACTCAAATTGGGTCATTGATACAGGTGCGTCATACCAAGTTACCCCTTACAAAGAATTTTTTACCTCTCTTAAGACGATATTTTGGTGTCGTAAGAATGGGCAACAACGACACATAAAAAATTGTGCGGATAGATGATGTGAATGTCGAGACAGATATCGACTGTAAATTGACTCTCAAAGACGTGAGGTATGTGCCAGACCTTTGTTTAAACTTGATCTCTGTTGGAAAATTGGACGAAGAGGGATATCACAATCACTTTGGTAATGGTATATGGAAGCTTATCAAAGGATCCCTTATTGTGGCAAGAGGAAGTAAGTGTTACACTTTGTACAAAACAAAAGTTCAAATATGCATGACTGAAGTAAACACAGAGATGATTCTGCTATAAACATATGGCATCGATGACTTAGCCACATGAGAGAAAAAGGGATGCAAATTATTCCTAAAGAGAACCTTCTTCCAGATATGAAAAGTACACTCTTAACTCGTTGTGTTCATTGTCTAGTTGGTAAACAACATCGTGTTACATTCAATAAAAGCTACCCTCAAAGAAAAAGAGACATTCTAGAACTGATGCATTCCAATGTCTATGGCCCTATGAAAGTAAAATCACTTGGTGGTGCTTCTTATTTTGTTACTTTCATAGATGATGCTTCAAGAAAAATGTGGGGATATGCATTGAAAACTAAAGATCAAGTCTTTGATGTATTTAAACATTTTCATGTTTTAGTTAAAAGAGAAACAGAAAAATTTCTCAAATGCATTCGTACTGACAATGGTGGTGAGTACATAGGTCTATTTGCAACATATTGCAATGATCACGGTATTCGACATGAACAAACAGTTTCCAAGACTCCTCAACATAATGGTGTTGCAAAAAGAATGAATCGCACCATCATAGAAAGAATTCGATGCATGCTCTCATAAGCAAAGCTGCCACGATATTACAGGGGAGAAACCATGTGTATAGGTGTTCACTTGATCAATCTATCTCCATCAACTCCCTTAGATGGAGATGTCCCCAAACGAGTATGGAGGGGAAAAGATATATCCTAAGGAGTTCACGTTCTGATCTAGCAAATCGACTTTTCAGATGAGTTCCATAGTTTTGGACAGGACAGGTGGGAACTAGGAGGTAAAGCGGCTGTTAAAGTAATCGGGCAAATGCGTGTATACTAGCTTACTAGTTTAGTAGCTTTTGTACTAGCGTGTTAAAGGAAGCAGGGGTACGCGGATTTGGGATGCTAACTAAGTAGATGCGGAAGCGAGGTGCGAAAGCAAGTGGGCAACAAGTGGATCGGGCTAACGGTTTATTTGCTTGTTAGGCTTTCCTGTTCGAGCAGGCATAGGAACAGTTAAGCCAGCATAGAGCTAAGCTCAACCAATGGGCTATCAATCATTTGAAGGTGTTTGGTTGTAGAGCGTTCGTACATATTCTGAAAGATGAACGGTCCAAACTTGATGACAAATCAAAATAATGTATTTTCTTAGGACATGCTAATGACAAGTTTGATTACAGATTACGGGTTCCGATTGAGAAGAAGGTGATCAGGAGCAGAGATGTGGTCTTTCTTAAAGACCAGACGATTGAGGACTTCGATAAAGCTGCAAAGACTAAACCATTTGTTGATGACCTTATAAATACTGATCCAACTACTCTACCCATAGTGCATGATGATGGGGGAGATGTGCAAGAAAACAATGGAGGTGCAATCAGTGATGGAGCTCCTGTAGATATTACCGATAATGATGAACAAGGGGAGCAACCTTTTCCAGAGCCACTAGCTAAACTCCAGTTGAGAAGATCCACTAGAGAGCACCAACCATCAACCAGGTATCCACATCATCAGTATATTACACTAACAGATGCAGGTGAACCGGAATGCTTTGAAGAAGCCAATGTTGATAAGAAAAAGGCTGAGTGGTTAAAAGATATGCAAGAGGAGATGGATTCCCTACATAAGAACTAGACATATGATTTGGTAAATTTATCTAAAGATAAGAAAACACTCAATAACAAATGGTTATTCAGATTAAAAACTGAAGAAAATAGTCCACAACCAAAGTACAAGGCAAGGTTGGTTGTGAAGGGTTTTGGACAAATGAAAGGTACTGACTTCGACGAGATTTTCTCTCCTGTAGTAAAAATATCGTTTATACGAGTTGTGCTGAGTCTGGCTGCAAGCATGAACTTGGAAGTTCATCAACTTGATGTAAAGACAACATTTCTTCATGGTGATTTAGAAGAAGAAATTTTTAAATGGAGCAACCAGAAGGTTTTGAAGTCAAGGTGAAGTCAAGGGTAAGGAATATATGGTCTGCAGATTAAAGAAAATCTTATAAGGTTTAAAACAGGCACCAAGGCAATGATATAAAAAATTTGATTCATTTATGAAAAATCATGGGTACAATAGAATAACAGCAGATTGTTGTGTATTTGTTCAAATTTTTTTTGAAAATAACTTCATCATTCTTTTGCTCTATGTTGATGACATGTTGATTATAGGGCCGGACATCAATAAGATTGACAAGTTAAAGCAAGAGTTGAGCAAGTCCTTTGCCATGAAGGACTTGGGACCTGCACAACAAATATTAGGCATGAAGATTTCTCATGATAGAAAAACAGAAAAGATATGGCTATTCACAAGAGAGATATATTCAGAAGGTGCTTGAAAGGTTCAACATGGACAAGGCAAAGCCAGTAAGTGTCCCACTTGCATGTCATTTTAAGTTAAGTAGTGATCAAAGTCCCTCAACTGAGGAAGAAAGAATTACAATGAAAAAGATTCCTTACTCGTCAACAGTAGGAAGTTTGATGTATGTCATGGTGTGTACAAAGCCTGACATTGCACATGCAGTTAAAGTTGTAAGTAGATTTTTTGCTAATCTTGGTAAAGAACAGTGGGAATCAGTGAAATGGATTATGAGATATCTTAGAGGTACAACTAACTCATGTTTATTTTTTAGAAAAGATAAACCTATGTTACAGGGATACACCGATGCAGACATTTCAAGAGACATTGACTCAAGGAAGTCAACATCTGGGTACCTATTTACCTTTGCAGGGGGAGCAGTATCATGACAATCCAAACTACAAAAATGTGTTGCATTGTCAACTGCAGAAGCTGAATACATTACTGTTGTAGAAGCTTGCAAGGAAATGTTGTGGATGAAGCGATTCTTTGATGAATTAGGACTGAAACAAGACAAGTATGTTGTTCATTGCGACAATCATGGTGCCATCTACATGAGTAAGAATCAAAGTTTCTATTACAAAAACAAACATATTGATGTAAGGTATCATTAGATTCAGAATGTATTGAAACAGAAACACTTTTAGCTTGAAAAGATTCATATTGACAAGAATGGTGCAGATATGATGACTAAAGCTCTACCCAAGATGAAGCATGACTTTTGCAAAAGAATGACAGGTATGACATTGAGGGAAACCTCATTGTGAGTCGGAGGGGGAGTTTCTTGAGTCCTCCTCCCAAGTCAACAATAGAGGCAACATTTATTATAAAACAAAGAAGTCCATAATGGAGGCAACATTTAATATAAGGGAAAAAGATAGTTACCTCCCCTGTAATTTCCCTTATTGACTGTTGACCCCCAACGGTTTCAAAAAAGACAAATGGCAACAATGTTAAAGTTATATTTTTTATGGACAACTCTACCCCTGAACATTTTATCTCAACTAAAATTAAAAAATATAAAAAAAAAGATAGGAACTGATGAACAGGAACTACACGATACCAAACTATGAACATGAACCAAATGGGCATTTTTAAAAAAAAAAAAAAAACTTCCTTCCATTTTCATGAGAGCATCGTATCTGCATCTCCTTTGCTACATCCGAAGGAGCTCCCACCCTTCGTTTCCACCACCGTTGATTGGAGCTGTCATTGCCCCTGACACCAATTGCTGCTGATCATTGTCATCAAAAAGTGCTAGATCCTGTCCTCTTGGGATCTCCAAGCTTAGATTTTTAACTATTTTTAAGGCTTTCAGCAACAGTTTTAATGGTTCGTTGCCACAGGAAACCCATTTGGAATAGCAGTAAAATTCCTCCTGGTTTTGGTCTATTACCCAACCTGACTTACATGGATCTGAGCATGAACAATTTCAGAGGTAAAATCCCTAGAGATCTTGGGAATGCTACGAAATTAGAACTTCTTAACATTTCTGATTTGGAACAAAGTTGCCTGATAACATATGGAATGCACCCAATTTACAAATCTTCTCTTGGAGCTTCTGCAAACTCGAAGGAAAAATTCCTGATTTCATCGGTTGCCATAGCTTGTATAAGCTTGAAATTGAAGGTAATTCACTGAATGAAAATATTCCATGGGATATTGGACATTGCAAGAAGCTTCTATGCTTGAATCTACGACAGAATTCTCTCACAGGAATTATCCCCTGGGAAATTTCAACTCTCCCTTCTATCACCCACGTTGATTTCTCTCACAACTCCCTCACTGGTACGATCTAACACTTTTTGACTACGATGGCTTGCGCACAGGCTGCTGCGTTTTGTTTGGAAGAAGAGGTGAGTTGCAGAACCTCGTTAACATATTTTTCTTCAACTGGAATGGCGTCATGGGTTGTAGCTTTGAGGCAGGAGTTGCAAGCAGAGCTCTGAGGTTGGAATTGCAGGTGATGCCCTGAGGTGGGAGTTGCAGGCGGTGCCCTTGAGGTGGGAGTTGCAGAGCTCAGTTGGAAAAATGAAATTTAGTTTCGGACGCGCCGGTGAAGATGAGGTAGAAAAAGACGGACACACCGGAGAGTTGCAGGGAGAGCTCTTCGGGGTTTTTTTTTTTCTTTCTTTTTGGAGAAGAGAAAGCCCACCGCCATTGTCTCCTTCATTTTTTTTTTAAAGTCAATCACCCTTGTAAAGGGTTAATTTGGTCATTAAGAAAATATTGGACTCCCACCGTTAGCATCTAACGGAATATTCCTAACAGCGTGGGTCTATTTGCATTTTAATAGTGTTTTTAGGGGAGGTAACTATCTTTTTTGAAACTTTTGGGGGTCAACGGTCAATAAGGTAAGTTACAGGGGTGGTAACTGTCTTTTACCCTTAATATAAAAGAAAGAAAAATGAAATGCACGTAAGTTAAGGAGGGAGACATGCATTAATAGAGATAATGCATTGAGAGATTTCTCCTTATTTGTCAAAAATGAACGCAACCGAATCGACGCGTTCATGACTTTCTCTGGATGGTGAGCAAGTTAGGAGGTGAAAAGTTAATGCCATCTCTCCTACTCTTCTCTATAAATAGGAAGAGGAGAAGAGAGTTTGAATCATCCATTGTGAGTATGTCTTGTGCATAGAACAAGACTGAAAGAGAAAGAAGGGGTGTTGGGATTTTTGTAATATTCTTCATTTAGGGTTGAGTGTAAGTTGAGAGTGGGTGTATAAGGGGTATTCGGATTTGGATACAGGGTTTGGGTTTGGGTTTAAATCCAGAGCTATTTGATTTTACGATTGTTCTCTCGATTCTCTCATAGTAAAGAAGATTCAATTACGTCCGTGGACGTAGGCTATGTACGCATAGTTGAATTACATAAAATCCTATGTCTGAGTGTGTGATTGCTCTTTTCAATTTTACGTTTTTACCTCTTTTGAACACATGGGCCCCACACAGTTACTATTCACAAAATTACTATTCATAATTACTATTCATTTTATTATACACGATTTTCTTTTGTTGTCAAATTTTATCGCTTATTTACACACAGGTAGGAAAAGGGTTCCGAGCTTATTTTCCTAACATTACAGAGGTGGAACCATATTGTTTTTCTGAGGCATACCCATTGGCGTACCACTATGATGGATGAATTCAATGCCCTTTTGAGGAATAATACTTGGAGTGTGGTTCCTCTATCATCCAAGCATAATACTTGTTAGGGAAAACACAAAGTTTTTCCCTCTTGTATGCAAATCAATGGAATACACAACCACAAAAATATATACAGAGATATAGTAGTGGAAATAAATAGAGATAATCAAACCACAAGAGAACACACCATAACGAGCACGTCCTTTGAATGGAGCTCCTAAGTAAAACAAAGGGAGCTTTTTCTGTTGGAAGCCTGCGTTGTGCTGAATGATAGACGCCCTAACAGGAGATGCCTTATCCGAAAGAGAGTCGAGTTCGAGGTGAGGCTAGCATCAAACGAAAAGCAAGGTCGTGGGGGGGACTACTTTCATTCCATACCGCCTGATAGAGCCATCCCACCTGATAAAGGGATACAATTATCATTTGTTACATGGAAAACCCTTCCAAAGTGAAAGGGGAAAAACCACGGGACCTAGTTCAGGTAAATCTCTACTATGATAATAATGGATACACAATGCAATTCTCTCTAGCCACCGCTAGAGGTTACCAATCTCCAAGAGAAAATAACTTACTCTTGGGTAATGAAAATAACTCACCAAAACAATAGGTGATAATCTAAAGTACAAGAATACTCTCACCTTAATGCCAACATAACAAATACTGAGAAGAACTGTCACCTTCTCTCTTCCCTGAACAGGGAGAATGCCATTACGCCGCACGTAAAAGGAATATCTCTCTCTTTCTTCCTCTCATAATAACATATGTGATGGAGAAGGAATCCTGGTTTTGGCTCTCAGGATTTCTCTCTAGTTCTTTTACTCAGGAACTCATGGACATAATGTTGTACCGCCTTTTCCTAAGGCTTGTTATAAATGAAAGGATATGGATAACGATTTATAACAAACCATATTGGATTACTTCACAATGAAGTAAAGTCAAGAGTGAGATGGGAGGCAATTTAGAGAACCGCCAAAAGTAGACCTTTCTAAAGAGGAAAGGTGGTGGTGGTGAGTCCAACAATATCGTGGGGTCCAAGTGGGTCTTCTGCATCAAGGCAAGGCTGATGGTACTATTCATCGATACAAAGCTAGACTCGTAGCTACAGGATACAACCAACAAGAAGGTATAGACTACACCGCTACATTCAATCATGTAGTCAAACCTACCACCATTGTATGGTTCTTGCCATCACCACTTGTCACAATTGAGCTCTAAGATAGCTGGATGTTAGCAATGCTTTCTTATATGGCAATTTAACTAAGGACGTCAACATGTCTCAACCCACTGGGTTTGTGGATGCTAATCGACCTCACCATCTGCGTAAGCTTCAAAAATCTTTATATGGCTTAAAACAAGCACCACGGTCATAGTTTCATAAATTGAACTCTTTTCTGATAACTTCGGGTTTGAGGGTTCCAAAATAGACACTTCATTATTTATTTTAAAGGATGATGCAAGGTGCACTTACATCCTGATCTATGTGAATGCTATCGTGATCACCGGATCTGATCCTAAATTCATCGACCAAGTGATTCTCCACTTAAGTTAGGAATTTGCTTTCCCTAATTTGGGCAAACAATGTGAGACTATTCCCAACACTCCCCCTCATGTGTAGTCCCTCTTCTGGATGAGAGTATATGTGGCATGTGGTCCCTCTTTTGGGTGACCGTACGAAGTGAACTTAGAGCTATGATACCATGTTAAGTTTCCATCTCAGAAGTTTGAACTAGTAAATGGAGGGACTCTTATATATATAATTCACCCAAGATTCTAGTCTTTAAGCAATGTGGGACAATTCCCTACAAGACTATTTCTGGGATTACTTTAATGGAAAAGGGAGTGATAAACCCTTTCTACTCTTGAGTGAACCTAATAGGAAGCAATCAATTAGAAAACAATGTACCAAGCATGATAAAATTCACACACATAACACAAATAATTTTTACATGAAAATCCTCCCTAATGTGAGGAGTAAAAACCACGAGACCGTAGTCCACCCAAATCTCTTCACTATCACTAAAATATGGGAATACAATAGTCTTTTCTAGTTAGAACTAGAGGCATATAACAATATCATTTCTAAAAAAACACAATATTCTTAGCATATATAATCAAAAACATCTAGAACAACATGTTATAAGAATACACCATTAACAACCCACATACTAAGATGAAGATTGAAAGAGATCTCACTCGAATAGGTTAAGACGTTTATTGTCAGACTAATCTAGAAGACTCTAATCGTCAAATCGCACCGTTCAGAATGAAGAACTCATAGTTATGAATCTACTGTCCAAATTTCAGCTCAATCAAACCACGGATGATCTTTCGATTCTCACCTTGATTGAAACCTTGTAGCTTTCTTCTCTTCTCTGTTTTGGGTGGACAACAACTCACAAAATCTCTCTTTTTCTTCTTATGTCATTCTAATAAAGTTAAAGAGATAAAATCCTAATTCAACTACATATGAAAAAGTTACTTAAGTACCCTTATTCCATATAGGCTTATAAGTAATAGGTCATCCTCTACAAAAGAGGAAAATCCAACTCAACACACTTCTTTTTCCATACCCGGTGTTTGAGATTGATAGTTTTGGAAGATGATAGCAATATATATAGACTCTCTTGTTTGAACAAATTAAAATCATTGATATATTGAGCCATGATCCTCCTCCTCTCATCTGGTAATGAATTCACACTTTTGAAAACCGTAAATGGATGTGGGTCCCACATTGAAGAGATTAGTCTTATATCCTCGATCTGAACCTATTGGATGTTGAGGGGGAACCAAATCCTCTCCTCCCCGCCTCCCCAGCTCCCGTTCCATCCAACCATTATAGTACGTTGGAGTTCGAGCCGGCTCACACTCCAACGGTTGGATGGGGTGGGAGCCAAGGAGGATGGGAGGAGAGGATTTGGAGTCAAGCTATTATGGACAAGAACTTTTTGTTATTGGATGTTGAGGGTCAAGCTACTATGGACCATAACTTTTTGTTGGTATTATTTCTGGAAGAATATTTTCGTCAACAATGAAGATTGGAGAGCTTGGAAGGAAGGGGTGGTGGCTTCGAAGGGATGGAATCAAATATTTGAGTGCGACTTCTGACCATTTCTCTTTCGAGGGAGGGATTCCATCACCGTCCATATTTTTAGAATACCACACTCTAGAGGTGGGTCCCACATCAAATCAATGGTGATGGAATCCCATGGAGAGTACATGTACATGCAGGTGATCCAAGTAGAATAAATAGTAGTTAATTATAACAGAATATAGGACCGGTTTGTAGGATTGGGACGATTAGCATAAGATCGAATAACATAATTGATTATGGACTATCTGATTTGCATCATTGAAGC
Source organism: Protea cynaroides (assembly GCA_028583415.1). Classification (NCBI taxonomy): domain Eukaryota; kingdom Viridiplantae; phylum Streptophyta; class Magnoliopsida; order Proteales; family Proteaceae; genus Protea; species Protea cynaroides. The sequence goes on from CM053268.1 coordinate 35,400,922, forward strand.
TCCTAAATAAACTGATTAAACTGATTAAGGACTGAGATCGATTGGACCGAATATAAACTTGTCTTTATCTTGCAAATGATGACTGGTTAATTAAACATACCAGTCACAATGCAAGATATTAAATTGGTGGTGAGCCCAACAGAGAGCAACCAAAACCAACCGATTGACACCCCTACATCTAATTGGTCCAGAGTAATTGAATATCCCGCCTCATGATCAGCTCATTCAATTAATTGGGTTTCATAAGTTAGGCATGAATATGTTTATATTTGTTTAATTGATCAGTGGTTCATAAACATGCTAATTCTATTGGGCTATTAACGAGCTCTAAATGGAGGTCTCTCAACTTGGTTGGTCCTCCACAGGGAATCTAGGTGCACTTGCTCCCATCTCTCTCTCTCTCTCTTTAGGCCTCCAGCCTTTCTACTGCTGCTAGCATTTTAGAGGCCTAAATTTGTCTTTTGTGTTCCGTCTTAGACTCTCTTTGGTATAGTTTATATTTATGTTTATGAATTAAAAATGACAAATCATTTCTGAAAATAAATTATGAACCATAAATGATCAGTGTTTGGTGCCCCTAAGCATAAGGAACTAATAGTAGATTATCACAATAATGATAAATACCTTCTAATATATTTGTAGATTTTAGATTATATTAATTTATTTTAAATATAAATAAATATCATAAATCCTATCAACAACAATTACATATATCATAATATATTATATAATTAATTTTATAATACATACCAAAGAGGGCCTCAATAAATATTATGCAACAAAAGCCTAGTCAATCATAATAGTAGCAATAGATATAATATAACTTGGAATGGTTGAAGAAAATAGTATTACTATTCTCCAATTTAATATAACAAGGAAGATTTCCTGAATTTTTTGTTGGATTAGTTGAATTTCATATGTAAACACCATGTTAAGAAATTAATTATATTTTCAAGAGGAAAACAAGGGCTGGAGTCTTGATGATTGACAACATTTTCAATTGTGCAACCGCCAGTATACAATCTAGGAACGTGATTGGAGGAATTTTTTTTTTTTGGGTGAATGCGAACAAATGTTAATGGAGTTGGCTTCGAGATTGATTTTTTTTTTTTTAAAAGGTAGGTAGAGCCCTAAAAGAATTGAACTCATGACTTCTTTCATTTTGAAGTGTTGATCTTTTACCAACTGAACTATCCCCTTACGGTAATGCAAGTGTTCTTAAATAAACATAATGCTATCTTTAAGTCGGAAAGTTTTGATATCGGTGAGTTCTATCAATTTTCATAACAAAATGTTATTTGCACGATTGGTCTTGACACGCGCTTGTAGCTGTCAGTTCATAATAAATGAACCTATGCAATATCAGACACTCGCCCACGCCCATAAAACGAACTAGTGATTTGGAAAATCTCCCGTGCATGAATCCCTTGTACGTTTTCTATTTGCGAGGTATTGATGGTCCCTTACAAAGTTAAAAACTTAGAATTGAGTCCAGTTGGAATCGGCTCCTATCCAAATCTAAAGATGTAAACGGGTAATTGAAAATCTAGATTCGATTTGCATTCGAATTCGTTTAAGAGCATCCATACTCGATTTGATAATATTCAGGTTCGAATTTGGATACCCAAAAGTTAATCGGATTCAAATTCGGATATCAATATTTTAAACCTGATATTATCCAATCCGATCCGATCCAATTATACTCTATATACCTTTTGTTTTGTTAAATAATGAAAAGATGAGATGATTACTTAAGATGCAATAAAATAATTGAAAGTTGCCCTCCAAAAAAGTTTCAGAGGATGATAATGATAAACTCTATTGCCCTCTTACGGAGGAGGAGATAAAATCGGTTCTTTTTTCTATGCCCCCCAAAAAAACCCAGGACCAGATGGGTTTCCTCCCATTTTCTTCCAAAAATATTGGGATCTCACAAAATCAGATCCTATCTCTTTTATTCAAGAATTTTTTTCCCTCTAGGGGCCATATATTCAGCGAACTGAATAAGACTTATATTGTCCGCATCCCTAAAACGAGTAAACCTGAAATGGTGGAATAATTTCACCCATTCAGCTTATGCAAGGTTTGCATCAAGCTTATTTTTAAGATTTTGATTAACAGATTAAAACATATCTTGGACGACATTATCTTATCAACCCAATCAACCTTCATTCCTAACAGATCCATATAGGATAATGTTCTTATGGCCCATGAGGGCTGAGGCCCTTCATTATATTAAGAACCGCAAAAAAGGCAAGATGGGTTTCTTGGCGATGAAGCTTGATATGCAAAAGGCTTATGACCGTTTTGAATAGCCTTTTAAGGCATGCTTCTTAAATTGGGTTTCCACCTGAATTGGGTTCAAATGGTTATGAAATGCATCACTTCAGTTACATATACTATTTTGATCAATGGAATTGAAAGATGTGAGATCATACCTAGTAAGGGCATTCGGCAAGGAGATTCTCTGTCCCCTGCTATATTTATTATTTGTGCACATGCTCTATCATCTCTCCTGTAGAAGGAAGTCGAAAATGGAAACAATAAAGGGATAAAAATGAGGAATCGTTCATTTCCTCTCACCCATTTGCTCTTTGCCAATGATAGTATCATTTTCTCACATGTCAATGTTAAAGCTATTCATTCTTTGAAAGATTGCTTGGATATTTATTGTAGAGCTTCAGGACAGCTGATTAACTTGCAAAAATCCAGATTGACTTTTAACCCAAACACTCCTGCCAAAATCTGTGGTTTTCTAGACTTCTAAAAATCAAATATGGGGATGACCCCGCAAAATAACTAGGTCTACCTACTGAATTCAGCCTTTCTAAGAAGATTTGATTCAAGGACATGCAGGAGCACATTTTGAAGAAGGTTGTCAATTGGAAGAGTAAACTTTTATCCCATGCCGGTAGAGAAGTTCTATTAAAGTCAGTTGTCTTTTCCATGTCAAACTATGCTAGTTCACATTTTAAACTTCCCATCTCTTATCAGCATTCTCTTAGAAAGGCCGTTGTTGAGTTTTATTGATACAATGGTAATCACAAAAAGGATATTGACTGGATTTATTGGTCCAGATTGTGCAAATCAAATGAGAATGGGGGGCTTGGTCTTCATGACCCTCTTATTCAAAACTTAACCCTCCTCACCATAATGGCCTGGCGCCTTTGGTCCTCACCTTCGTCCACTTAGGGCCAGTTTTTGAAGTTGGTCTATTTTCGCAACACCGATTTTCTTCATGCTTTGATTGGGAATCACCCATCTTGGGCCTGGAGAAGCCTTATGGAAGGCAGGAGGTATTTATTATTGGGCCTAACTTGGCAGGTGGGCCTTGGTGATAAAATACGGATTTGGGAAGATCAATGGATCCCATTTATTAAGGGATTTAAGCCAAATACTCCCAAACCGTTGAATTGTAGTCTCCATTTGGTCTCGGATCTCATCAACCCCGTGAACCGCACTTGGAAATTAGAGATTTTAGATCAATTATTCTCAACTGAAACGAAGCAGGCCATTCTCAAGATTCATTTAAGCATCTATCCTCAAGAGGACAAACAGACTTATATGGAGGGGCGAAAGACATGGGATTTTCTCGGTAAAGTCGGCATACCATCTTATCTCTAATTTATTTGAGGAAATGGATCGTAATAGTGCTTCTTCTCGATCTCTATCTTGGATGTGTACCTCAAAGGCGGTGTGGAAACACATTTGGACGAGCCGTACTTTACGCAAGATCAAATCCTTTATATGGGGAGCATGTGCTCAAGGTTTGGCTTTGGGAGAAGGCCTTCTTTGACGTCAATTTCAGATTGATGCCTTATGTAGAAGATGCGGTAAGGATATCGAATCCATTGATCATATCAGTATAGGTAAATTATTCATACCACCCCTGGAATCCAATCTTACTACGCATGAACCTAAAAGTTAACGAGAATTACTCATACTACCCCCTAGACCTCTGTGGACCGTTATACCCTTAGTTCATTTACCAACAAAAAAAACCCAAAAGTCATTTTTGCCCTTTTGAAAAGAGGAAAAGAGGAACCTACATCTTCCCCAACTCCTCCTCCTCTAGCCCTCCTTGGTGCTTTGATCTCTCTCATCAGACGAAGCATTTGGACTTGGAAGATCAAACACTCATTCACTGAAATTCTTCCACCATAGTATTTTCAAGCTTGAATCAATGGCAGAATCAAATAAAGATACAAAAACAAAAGATGGTGAGGAAGATTACATGGGAGATCTTTCATAGTTCCTCCCTCTTGAAATCACTGAGCCTTTTTCCAAAATCTCCCAAAAAAAGGTGATCCATGGTTCCTTCATTTCTCTCCCTGTTAATATTTAATAACCCTTTTATTCACCGGTTTCAGTCCAAAACCCTAACGTCTCTCCTCTCGAATCGATAGAGCTTCAACACCAAAACCCTCATCAATCAGCCCTCAATGAAAAAACTCAAGACCTTAAACTGGCAAAAACAATGGAGACTCGATCTAGAGCAGAAACAAAGAGAAGAAGACGAGCAAATCCTAGTGCAAATGGATTATGCAATTCCTCAATCCAACATTGGGTTCAAGATGTTAAAGTAGATGGGGTACAACCCCGAGTCAGCGATGGGCAAGGATGGGTCCGGCCTGGTTGCACCAGTCGGACTCAAGATACGGCGGTCGGGGGTTGGGATTGGGAGGGAAGACCCGCATAAGGAGAAGTAGAGGAGAGAAGAGGTCATGGTGAAGATGAAGAGCAAGAAGGAAGAAGCTTTAATGGCAGAATTTGGTTCTCGACAGAAGTCTCAGTGGAGAAGCCACAAGATAGCTGATAGTTTCAATAAGGCCAAAGGGGCTCTAGCCCAGTTAGAGAACAAGGAGGTCATCGAATCCGATAAGGAAGATGATGAAGATGAAAGGGAAGAGGAAGAGGAGGAAGAAGAAGAGATAACCACCCATTTTAGTCTTTTCACCATACCCATAAGGGTATTTTAGACATTAAAATTTTTTAACCATGATGACATCAGCATTTGTGGGTTTTAGTGTTACAAGGTTTGAAATTTAGGGGTAGTATGAATAATTATCATCAACTTTTAGGTTCATGTGTAGCAAGATTGGATTCCAGGGGTGGTATGAGTAATTTACCCTATCATTATTCATTGCCCTTTTACTAAGGCAATGTGGTTTGGATCATCTCTCTCAGTTAGGATCCCTGATATATCTGAATTTAATTTGGCCCATTGGATCCAAAGCTGGGATCTTTTGTTTAAATCAGATAAGTCTATAGCAAAGAGTTTATGGGCCTATGCTAGTTTCCTATATATGTTGGTTCATGTGGAAGGCTCCCAATGACCTGTACTTTCAGAATAAAGAGTGGAACCCGCTTGAGGTCATTCATAAAGCCTCTGTGCATTTGAGGAGTTTTCCAAACTTAATCTGATTTCTCAATCTCCATATGCAAGTATGGAAAGGACGAGTGCCATTGTGTGTTGGATCCTCCCTCCTCCTGGCTTTGTCAAAATAAATATGGATGCTTGTTATTATGATGAATCTCAAACTGATAGCATCGGATTTATTTTCAGAGATTTGGAAGGAAATCCACTTAAAGCTGGTTCTTTGGATGTAGCTATATTTTCAGCAAGTTTAGGGGAAGCGATGGCTATTTGGTTGGCGCTCCATGTAGCTATCAGTGAAGGTTTTGGCAATCTAATTATGGAATCTAATTGTGAGATGCTAGTTAATTGTATTTGTAATCCTCAACTCCCATGTCTTGGTGAGATTCGTCCTATTAGAGAGGATTTTTTCATTATGGCATCCAAATGCCATTGTATCTCTTTTGTATTTATTCCTAGGGATGCTGACAAAGTAGTTCATACCTTAGCTTGGAAGGCAGTGATTTCTGTAGGAATTATTCACTGGCCAAGTTCCTCTCCCTGGCTCCATGACTTGTGCAAGGCGGACACCTCGGTTGTAACCCGCTTTTCTTCTAAATAAATTTCTTTCTTACCAAAAAAAATAATAATAATAATAATCGAAAGTAAAAAATGGAGACAAATGATTTCATTATTATAATAATCAAAAACAAAGAAAATCTCCATCATTACTTTTTACTTTACTCTTCAAGAAATGAAGAGTCATAATCAATTCTATGCTTCTAGCTAAGGGTGTCAAAAATGGGTCCGGCCCGGTAGCACGGACCGAGCCAGCCCGATATAACCCGAACCCAATCCGGACCAAACCTTAATGGACAGGTTTCGGTCTCGGCTTGTAAAGCCCGACATCATTTCAGCCCAAATCGAAACCAGACCGGACTAGCCCGTTAAGAAGCCCGAACTAACCCGAACCAATAATACCTAACCCAAACACTAGTAAGGTCCATCTGGGCCCAGTTTCTTAATTTTAATGGTTTTAAATTTTGATGGATTATATTACACTGTTATAGTTCACTTCTTGATCGGAAAGATTATATAATCTATAGTTGAAAAGAGTATGTTAATTGTTACAATTTACTGAATTACATGCATATAGAAGGAATGATGCTAATTTTATAGATAGAAATAATAAAATAGGCTATATATCTTACATATAAAATAGGCCCGATAAGCTTGATAAGCCCAGTCCGGACCGAACCAGCCCGAAATCACCTCAATATGCCCAACCCGATAACAAACTGACACCGGACCAGCCCGATAGTTATTGTGTCCAGCGCAGCCTAACCCAGCCCGAACTCTTAATAGACATGTTTTGGGCTGGGTTTATAAAACCCGACACCGATTCAGCCTGTACCGAAACCGGCCCGGACCGGCCCGTTGACACCCTTACTTCTAGCCTTCTAGGGTTTTTTAATTTCTTGGGGAGAAGGCTTTCTAATTTTTTGTGAAGAATGCGAAGATGATGGATGAAAGGAGGAATCTGCTATGCTCTTGCGTGGAAGGATCTGAATTTCTTCTTGTCTACCTCTGCTGATCTTGATTCTTGCATCTTAGTTTCTTCTCAACTTCATCTTGTTCTTAGCCACAATTAATGTCAAACATCGTCAGTGATCCTCCTATGTCGGTTTAAGAAGCACGAGTGACCATGTCTCTTTAGAAGACGAAGAAGATGGAGAAGAAGAAGAAGTAGTGGAGAACTGAAATTAATGATGACGATGACGAAGAATCTGTGTAGTCGGCGGCAATGACGAAGATGAGGATGAAACTTTACACCGATTTTCTCTAAATTAGGGTTTTATTCTTTTTAAGGAAATTCTCAGAAATTGGTTGAGGTTTTTCAGTAATCTTTCATCCTCTCACTCTCTTTCTCAGTAGAACTAGGATTAAAAATCCTAACAAATTGTTACAATCTGATGATTTTATAATATGAAATCTTAATCTCGTTTTTTTTTTCTATTTTTATTACTTGACTTGCAATATGTGTTTATTGAATCGAATCGGATTTTAACAGGAAATCCGGTTAAAATTCGGATTTGGATTTGGATTTAGTTTTCTGAAATCCGCCAGATGCAGAGGCGGATTCGGATAGAATGGTTTGGAGTTAGATTCGTATTCGGATATTATTCTATCCGTGTCAAATTTGATCCATTTACATCAACGATCGTTCTCCCAACTAGTATATTAATAGGTCAAAAATATATATAAAAAATAAAATAATTGAAAAAGAAAAACTAGAAAATCCATCTGTTATTATGATAAATAATATATGACGAAAGATAAATCATTTAAGTTATGTGAGGTGATATCAGATTTGTCTAAGGGAAAAAAATATTTAAAAATGTACAAGATAATGCCATTCAAAATGTCCTCATTTTTTTTTTTTAGGTAGTCATTCCAGAGGTACCTAACGTTTCAAAAATATTACGCTTGAGGTACCTTCTATTTTTGTACTTCTAAATTTACCTTTGTTTAGCATAACGTTTTTTGTCTCCTTTGGTTCTCGATCTCACCATCCCGTTGTTGCAATGACTCACCATTTAGATTTTCATTTGCTCATCGTTGTCTTAATTGCCCACCCCCTCTCCTGTCCCTGTCCTCTCCCTTGACCATTCTTCACCAACGGTTGTTCGTCACCAAGTCACGAGATCTTGACTATAGTACACACCTTAGGTGAAAACTACGCCCCAACTTCTTTGTTTTCCCGTGGTGTGTACCAATGATCGGACACCAAATAAAGGTAGTTCAACAACAAACGATCGGTCCATGAAAGTTTGGTATAGAAATCCTCTCTCGCACTGAGTTTGGGCGGGAGACTTGGCGGCCGGATGGATGGGCGCCACGGGCTCTCGGTGAATCCGAACCTTCCATCCGAGCCGACACCCGAGCCGACAAAGCGAGCCGACATGGATGTTGGCTCGATGGAGGGCTCGGATCCACCCGAAGCGGTGGCGGCCATCCAACCTGGGCCGCCAAGTCTCCCGCCTAAACTCGGCGAGAGGATGTGGATCCGGAAGTTTGAGGTAGATCTAAAGGTTAACTTGGAGAATGCCAATGTTAGATAGGGTTAATGAATGTTGGAAATATGAGAAAATGTACTTCTGGTATGATTTTTGAAACGTAAAGTACCTCCAGTTTGATTTCTTGAAACATCGGATATCTCTGCTATAAATTACCCCTTTTTTTATACATAAATTTGTAGCAAATTTACTTTTGCTTAAGTATCAAAAAAGAAAAATTTACTTATGTTCTATATTCTATAGCCTTCAATTATTTGTAGTTAAAAAAACATATATTGTTTTTGCACGTAATGTTTGTGTACTTTTTTTTTTTATAATTCCATTTTTTTTTAACTTATTACAAAACCAACAAAAAAACCATTTTACATTAATTAGCTAATTCTTAGATTTATAAACAGAAAAAATTATATGAATTTCACACAAAAATCTTTGTTTTATTTTACTTAGAGCAGCATATTGTTAATCATAAATTATCATTGCAATTCTATATATTTGTTTTATTTTTTCATTAATAAAAAGTCAGATATGGTGAACCAGCCAGATCGGATGAGATCGCCCAATCCATTTTACTATTTCAAGAATCGATTGAAAACGGAATCGGACTGGCAGATTCCGATATGATTTTTTTAAACACGATAATTTTCATAAATTTTGAAAAAGTTATACGTATTATCCCTATAGTTTGGATTAATATCATTTACCATCCAATAATTTTTGATAATTACACTTACGCCCATTTAAGGATGGTAAAAAACGCATAAATTGAATGACACTTATACCTTAATGGTTTTAAGCTGAGAAAGAGAAAAATGAATTAGAAAACGGAAAACCAAACTTGTCGGATGGCAAATCCACTCTCCCTCTTCCACTCACAACTCCAGTCTGGTTTTCCATTCTGAAACACAACCAACAACTACCACCAATTCGCTTGCTTCACCTTCGCAACCTCAAACCCACCACCCTCTTAGTTGCCACAGTGACTGCAGGCACTGGCAACGCCTCCTCATCCAATAACCAAGTCAACCAACCCTTTCGCCCACCTCCGTCTTCTGTTCCCTTCCAATTCTGCTCTCTCGGAACTGACGGCCGTTTCAGGGTCCTCCAGAACAGCCTGGGCCTCTGGTTTGAGACTTGAGTACGCTCCACTTATCCCCTCCCTTTTTCAGGAAGCATCTCTCCTTCCTCCATCGAAGGAGCCACTGGCATTTCGGGCGTTGAACAGAGCCACATCGTCGTCGCTGCCAAGGTAGGGGACTCCCTGGTTCAATCAAACTTCGACACTAAAGCAGAGCAATAGTTTGGAGTTCTGCGAAACGTTTGAAGTTGCGAATTTTCCGACTCATCCCATCCTTCCAATCTTGTCGGTCCTAAGACCCTTCCGCCCTCCCATCGGACCCATAACTCATATTCTTCCGACTCTCCTCCACCACCACCATCGCCGCTGCCAACAACACCAACACCGAAATCGATATTCCTAAGACTATTCCTGATCCATCACCATCCAATAACCTTTATCACTCTTTCTCTTCAGCTTTCTTATCGGTCGGTTGCAGCTTCCAATCAAGATCAGGCAGACATCACGTCTACTCTTCCAATGACAATCACAAATTTGCAGACTACAAATGGAATCAAGACGACAAAAAGGTCTGCCAATCTTGTTGAAATCTGTCAGAACCCTAAAGGGTCTTCCAATCGCGTTTCCAATTCTACCGGAATCGGTCTAAACTGGCTGAAATTTGTCTGAACCCTAGAAAAAAGTCACAATTAGCAATCTGATTCCTTACGGGACTCCCTGGTTCAATCTAACTTCGACCGTGAAACAGAACAACAGTTTGTAAGGAACTCCTGTTCCGGAAAAGAACTAAAAACAGAGCAACAGTTCGTTATCTCACTCTCTCTCATGAATGCTCTAAAGATGATACTTTAGCCCTTTCGTCCTGTTTGGTTCCTCTGGTTTCCTTCTGTACCAGAAGCTCAGCAAGCCCCTGCTTGTGTTCCTGCACTTTAAGATGGTCTGTTCACACTTCTTCAGCTCTAGGTATCTCTGAAATCATTTTCTTTTTGATTTTCTGATCTGGATTAGCTTAAATTTTAACTTAAATTAAGGGATAATGTTGTTCATAAATATTTTTTTTAGTGTTAGCTAACATTATCATTTAGAGGAGATCTATAAACGGATTGGCCCCTGTCTTACACATTTTGGATATTAGGGTTGATATGTGATATTGTCAGAAACGAGTGAGTGGTTAATTAATTAGTCCAAACTATAAGGATAGTACATGTAATTTTCCCTCAAATTTGTTTGTTATGTGTTCAGTCTATCCTCCATGAACATTGTTTTGATAAAAATATTGAACCTAGAAAAAATTAACTCTCGAAATGCAACTTTTAGGAGTTATCAGGGATGATGATAATTAATTATTTTTATGTGGCAAGTATCAAGGTTTTTTCTGAAACCACTGGGATCGTCTATATATGGGGAAGTGCTTAATCACTAGGATATCCAAATCTCATCCGTTTACCTCTCTGAGGGTGATGTAGGGGTTGGACTAGGCCAAGGAGAAGAAGCAGAAGATTGGGCTGGGCTGGGCCGGCCCAGGACCGGGCTTATCCCTAGGCCTCAATCCTAACTCAGCCTCGTCTTGAATCAGGGCTAGAAATGCCCTCAGGGCTAGGGTATATCAGTGCAAGCCCTGTTCGAATTGAGGCCAGGCTTGTGCTGACATGGCCAAACTTACACCCTAAGGTCCACCGTCTATAATAAAGCTGTCGTCTACTCTATATCCATTCGTTTCTCCTTGCCCATCATTTCAATTCCATGGCAGTGGTCCAGGCAACATATTAGAGACCCAGGATCTGAAATGTCATGGGCCCCTGGCCCTGGACTTGAGCTGAAAATATTAGCCCAGCCCAATGCAAGGTTAGGAATTGCCACTTGTACATTTTGTTAAGACAATGAAATGAATCAATCCCAATGCCCAACTCGTTATAGATTCATGTCTCTCCATATGACCTCCACCATGGGTACTACACCGAACCACAAAATTATGAAAATATGAATCATGGCTTAGGGCTAGTTTGGTACCAGATATGATGTGTAGCTGAATCCATTATAGAAGACCAGATGCCCATTTTCAATAGAAGTTTGTATCAAGGACCAATGTTTATTTAGTAGCCCACCGAGGGAGAGGCTTAATTAATACGGTTTTCAAAGCTGGGGGTAAAAATGTCAAGTCAGTTTTCTATGCACACTTCTCGAAACCGGCGCAACTAAAAGGGGTAGTTTCTTTCTTTCTTTTCAGTTTGTTTTTAGAATGATCTTTAAGATCATCCAATGGTTACAAAACCTCTGTCAAAGTCCACTTGTAATCCGGATCCGCATCCTCTAATATCGGTGGTTCTGGGAGGACAATGACAATCTGCTTGGATGGCCATCACGTGGCTCTCGGGGAATCTGAGACCCATGTCCAAGTCGACACCCAGTCGACAAGCCGAGCCGACAGGTGGTGTCGGCTCAGATGTGGGTCTCGGATTCACCCGAGAGCCACGTGGTGGCCATCCGAGATAGGTTACCGCGTCCTCCCAAAACCACTGGAAAGAGACGATGTGAATCCTTGTAACCCAATCCTTCACAAGCAGAGAAAGCCCTAATTATAGTCTTACAGGTATACAAATACAAAATACCCATATACTAGAGGGCATAAGATAAGTACATACAAAAAAATACATCACTAAACTAACCCTCATCTTACATATATGAATCTCTACTCTAGTTTTAGAGCATATCCTCACCAAAAGAAATCTGGAAGCAAGACCAGAACAACACTCTACAAAATTGCTCCTTTGGCCAGCACAACTAGATTTTTGTGTACATTATTTATTACAAAGAACAGCCATTTCAAAATCAAGGAAGACGTTAAGTTGAAGATTCTTTCTATGAAGTTCATGAGGCCGAGGCCGGGATCTAATGGTTTTCTTCATCGTATCCAAAGATGGGACCTTGTTGTAACATAATTGAATTTCTTGGAAGAGGGGTCCTGCTCCTTCTGCCTTGCCGAGTGCCCCTATTGGTTTGTTTCTTTCAATGTTCTCTCTTCCATTGGAAGTTTCCTCTGAAGGTTTGTTTGTGTTCTCTTTTCTCCAAAAAAACAGCCATTTCAACAATGGCAGCAATGACATTAAACAAGATCAGAGCCTGAGGTAGGATATTTAAATTGTTTCACTGAACGCCACTTCTCTATGTAGGCCAATTCAATATGATCAGGATCTGGAGAATCCATGAAATGAAGAATTTGAAGAATTTCTTGGGATTTACCAAGAACATATGCTGCTCTTTTAACTCTTTCTTCTGCTTCAGCTATGTCAGTTAAAACGCACTCCGTATATAGAGCATGTGGAAGATTGGAAAGACAAGCAGCCAGTAGATCTGAAATTGTATGCTCTATACAATTTTTCGATTGTTCGATATTTTTCTATATCAAGCAAAATGCTTTCACAGACTCTATACAGATTGTATCCAATAATAACTTCTATAAGCCATAGAACATGAGGGACTCCCATGAGCTTTGCCTTGGATCTCAGAACACACACCTTTCCGGCATTCGTGAGTTTCTTCAGTATCCCTTTAGGAGAACTAGTCATAGAAAATTTCCCACGTGAAGATAGATCTTTATGAAGATTAATATCAACGAAGAAAGTACAATAATCCATGCCTGCCCACAAAAATTCTGCTGCATCCCTTACACTGATTAAACTTTTGTCCTCCAAATTCTCTTCTATGAATTTGGTAAATCTCAAACCTTCTCTCACTATATTTCTTAATGATTTCATTCTCTTCTTGTCTGAATGACCAAATGAGTTTGCAATGCTAGTGAGAATCACAACAGGCAGCGTCCAACAATTGGGAGGTGCATGTATTTCATAATCTGAAGTTGTAATTGGAGGAACAAGGTAGTTGTCAAACTCAAGAACTCCATTGAACAAACCAGCTGAATTGTAATCATTAGTTCTGTTCTTTAAAAGCTTGATCAGAAGACAGGGATTATTCTCGATTCCCCCATTGATCATTCTCTCACATTCTTTATGACCATGTTGAAAGTTGGCAGGAACTGATTCTCTCTCCCCCTCATTCAATACTGAGTTTACCAAAGGAGGGTAATGTCTAAGCATGAAAGTTATACTGGGTAACAGCAGGGTCCCTCTGAAGTTCAATAAAAATGTAAGAATATATTTAACAGGAAGATAGAATGCTAATTTTCTAGCCCAATCATCATCCTTTCCTTGTTTAGTAAGGAATAAATTAAAAGGATTTAGTATTTGGTCCTTCGTACCCTTAAGGATCTGCAAAAAATTCTTCGTCTGCAAAAAATTCTTCGTAAAGCCTTGGGTAATCATTTTCCACCATCTAAGTCTTAGGATTGGAGATACGCAAACAAGAAGAAAACATAAGAATTAATGTGATTCAGCACTCCATCGTGGAATACTTACGTCTACCAAAGAAAAAAGAAATTCTTTATTCCCAAAAAACTTCTACAGCTCTCTACCTGACAGACATATCTCATTTGTTAGTCTTACAGTGCCTTCAGCTCTCCACTGTCAGAGGAGAATCCTCTGACAGCCCTTATAGCCTTACCTAGGTTTTTCCACATAGAAACAATTTATAGGAAAACTTAGAAACCCTAATCCCACCACAATTACAAGAGTACCCCCGTACATGTAATAAACCCATACCATAATACAAGTATTACCCTTATAACTGCGTGGACCCCACAAAATACAAAACACCAAACCCAACAAATGTCCACCTGGCTTGGATTTTACAAACCACCTTGAAGAAAACTCGTTGATGTTGATTCTGTAAACATGTCTCTGCCAAACTGCTACACCCAAACCAGCATAGCCCACACCCCATCCGAGTGTCCAGTACAGCTCACCATCGTAAGATGTGAAATGACTCCATCTCTTCCACTACTGTAGCATCACCAGAAAGATCACCGTCACTCACAGTCCTCCTGCAACTTCAGTTGCACCTGGCACCCGAGCCTCTCACCACCGCACCTCTAATGTAGACCTTGAGAACCGACTCCTCATCCCAGCCCTCTACAACTCCAATTGCACTTGGAACCCGAGCCTCTCACCTCTGCACCTCTAATGCAGACTTTGAGATCTGACTCCTCATCCCAACCCGCCAGTACTCCTTTACCCCACAATACAACATCCACTGACCATGATACGCACCATGCCGGGATTCAAACCAGCCGTCAGATCCAAGACCGGATCTGACTAGGTCCACTGTTGCTACTTAGAGATCCATCTTCCGCAACAACTTGATAAATCCTCACATGCAATGACGCATTCCTCGCATGCAAAACCTGATTCACAAGACCTCGACCATCTCTACGACCTCCAACTCCCATGCCTAGGGCATTACGAACATTCTCCGGCGAAACCATACTCTCAGCCCGAGCACTATGAATGCCACCTCCATTCGGATCAACTCCAAAAGCAAGAGCCCGAACCTCAACTTCACCATTGGTTTGCTGAGTGCCTTGTGAATTTCGAAATTTTCCCTTCTCAGTATGTTCCCACGACTTCCTTTCGTAGTTGGCTAATTAAGCCGCGAGTCCACCGTGGCCCATCCACCAAGTGGTTGCATGCCTCTACCATTAACCACTACAAACCTCCAACCAGGTTCTAACCCAGTACCTTCTGTAACCCGAATAGAGTACTCCTCTTGTATCCCAAAGGCACTTACATCATCCTTCATAAGGTCTCTCACATGTGATAGTAGTAATAGTAAGCCAATCTCCCTCACAACTATCTCTCCCCTCTGCATGCTAATGGTTTCGTCAAAAGGAAACTCACAAAAACTTTCCAAGTTTACCGACACCATCCATGCAGATTCGATGATCGGATCTTTCCATCTTTGATAAGATCTCGAAATCCATTGATTGCACATGCGATAATGGATCAACATGTCTCCTGATAGACCCCAGTGCACCTGGTTTCCTCAGATCACAACCACTTGTTAAGATTGAAGACACGCAAACAAGAAGAAAACATAAGAATTAACGTGATTTAGCGCCCCATCATGGGATACCTACGTCCACCAGAGAAAAGAGAAATTCTTTATTCTCAAGAAACTTCTACAGTTCTCTACCTGATAGGCATATCTCATCTGTCAGTCTTACAGCGCTTTCAGCTCTCCACTGTCAGAGGATAATCCTCTGACAGCCCTTACAGCCTTACCTAGGTTTTTCCACACAGAGACAATTTATAGAGAAACCTAGAAACCCTAATCCCACCACAATTACAAGTTTACCCATATACATGTAATAGACCCATACTCTAATACAAGTATTATCATTATAACTGCGTGGACTCCACAGAATACAAGACACCAAACCCAACACTAAGAAGAGGGGCATAGCTGCCCACAAAAACAGCAAGGGCTTGAGAACCAAGAATTGTACCGATAGACCACCACCCATAATCAGAGTTTCCATTGCAGAAGCTTAGAGACCCAAGAACAAAACATTTGATTGTAGCTTCCACTAAAATGACAACAGAGAGGAAATTGAGAAAACCAGCAGCAGTACGCATTGGAGAACTCCCAAAGACTCTCTGAGGACTACTTGCATGAACCATATAGTACACAATTTTTCCATTTCTGCTTTCAGATGCTCAAAATCATGTCTCCATTTCTCAGGCTCATCAATATACTTGAGTTTGACTCTGTACTGTCTATCCAGAACATGTCTTGTGGCTGGAACAGCAAAACTAAACAAACAGAACAGAAGTAGTAAGAGAAGCATTAAAGCCATGACAATTACATGTTCCGGCAAAAATGTGTAAATCACACCGGTGCCCATCTGAATACACATGTCAACAATGACAGTGATGATGAAAATAGCCAAAGAGACAATTTTGGTTATGATTTCTGAGTCATTCATGGTAGTTAATGATGGCATAAAGTTCGCCATTGCTGTACAGATGAAAACAGTGCCATTGAGCTTGGACAACTGGTCTAGATGGCTAGGCATATGTGAACTCAGGTCTGTAGTTAATTTTGTGGCCACAGAGAGAAGAGTTAGAGTCATGGAGTTGAGAGAGAAAAGTCTGCAATGAAAGCTTCTGCTACGAAACCCTGTGATGACATCATTGGACATGTAGAGAAAGCATATGAGGGAAGCTCCTGCAATGTAGAAGCCCATTGTTGGCATGGGTTTCGCAAAACTTGCTGCATTCAAGGACCCATCAAGGTTGCACCCATGCTTACCCATTTCTCTTGTATTCTTCCAGTTCTTGTTTGCAGTTTCAGATCTTACTGTGTAATTAGTTAATTAATGCCACTTTCCTCAAGGAATCCATTTATTTAAGCATTCCAAATCTTTAATTTATAGCTAATTTTCCCACGTCGGAGAAGACCTTGTCAAAAAGTGATGACAATGAGAACAATTCGAATGAATCCTTCTGTACTTGGTATCTGGATTCTGGACCACCTTCTTGTCTTCCTATCATACTCAAAATAGAAGTTGACGATGATAACAGTTCGAATGAATCATCTCTTCTAGGTATCTGGAGTCCGGGACCATCTTCTTCTCTTCCCTTCATAGTCAAAATAGGAGACTTTATAGTCTCTATAGTCTTTTGCTTCTTTTTTTTTGGATGCGTGGATCATTTATTAAGGCGAAGAGGGATGGCCACAGCCAAACCTTAGAAGGAAGGGAAACACAACGACCTCTCTAGGCTTAGGGACAAACTTAAAGATTCTACATTTATTTCTTTCCCTCTGGATATGATAAACTGTAGCCCCTTTGTAGTCATATGGCCACACGAGAGTGAATAGATATGATAAACTGTAGCCCCTCTGTAGTCATATGGTCACACACGAGACTGTTATGCAGATCAATTATGAAGTCTTCAGCCGGCCACATCCCACTTCTCATCATTATTATTTATTTTTGAGAAAATTACTCATTGTCAAGTAATCTATGAGGATTCTATGCAATCATTTACTTGAATATTCCATGAAGATTGGTTTAGTGATTATAAGATTTGAATTTCAAATAATCGATTACTTGAAGATCTCTATGCGGATTCTATGGAGATAACCAATTTCAAATAATTGGTTACAAGATGATTCCATGTAATCCGTCATGTGCATATATTTAAGATATCGGATTCCATGGAGATTGGTTACAAGAGGATTCCATGTAATCTGTTATGTGCATTTAGTGGGATACGTCATGTGCATTTAATTAAGATATCGGATTCCATGGAGATTGGTTACAAGCTAGATTCCATGTAATCCGTTATGTCCATTTAGTAGGATAAGGTTTGAATTTCATATATATTTTAAATTTTGAATTTCAAATATATTAGGATAGAGTCAGTTATAACTATCCCGATATCCCATGTAATCCTCCACGAAATCCTCCATGTAATTCTCTTTTGTAATTCTCTTTTACCTATTTAAACTAAGCAAACCCACGAAATGTATTATAGAGTTTAAATCTAAATAAACTCCTTTTTCAAATTCTTTACATGGTATCAGTAGACCTTGTTCTTATTCTGGTCTAGTGCTCTCCAAATGTCTTCTGAATCTCTATTTTCTTCTGTAATGTCATCCTCCATTCCCAACATGCATCATCACCTTACGTTGAAACTCACCTCTGAGAATTATTTCTTATGGAAAACCCAACTCATGCCCCTACTCCGTAGTTATAACCTTCTTGGATACATCAATGGCTTCATCAAATGTCCTCCAGCCATATTAGCCTCCACCGACACCACACCCTCATCTCCTACACCGAATCCAGAGTTTGAGTAATGGCATCGTAAAGACCAACTAATTCTCAGTTGGCTCATTTCTTCCTTATCTGCTGAAGTGCTCCCTTACGTCGTTGGGTTGTCCACGGCTGCTGCAGTATGGGATGCTCTAGAATCTTCCTTTGGCACTCTCTCTCATACTAGTGTACTTCAACTACACATGCAACTTCAGAGTACCTCCAAAGGTAACAAAACAATTTATGAATATCTAAGAGAGGTGAAATACATATCTGATCAATTAGCCGTAGCCAATAAACCTTTATCTGATGAAGAACTCAATGCGATAGTATTTCGCAATTTGGGTGGTGATTATAGCGACATTTTTGCCGCCTTAACGACAAAAACTGAAGCACTCTCATTTCATACTCTTCACCGTTTACTTGTAAGTCATGAGCTCCGACTGCAAATCGCACAATCGGTTCTCTCTGCAAATGTGAGTATTGTGTCATCCAAAGCTCCTTCAATTCATCATCGGTCTCCAAACCAACAGCCACCAAATTCATTTGTCCCTTTGGCACACTATCAGCCAAATGCAAAGAAGAATGCTAATAATAGAAACAAACGAGATCGCTGCCAGATTTGTAATAAAACAAATCATACAGCTCGTAAGTGTTATTTTCGGTATACTGGTAATTTGGAAAATGAACATCCTCCTCCTGCACATATGGCTGACATTCTGTCAACGCCATCAAATTTGTCTTGGTACCCTGATACAGCAGCCACTCATCACATCACTCCGGATCTAGGTTCTTTGCAAGTCTCCAACAATTATACAGGTAATGAAACCCTACGTGTTGGTAATGGTGTTGGGTTACCCATCCACCACATTGGCTCATCTCATATCTCCTTTCACCCACACTCAAAATTTATTTTCTCTTCCATCTTACATGTTCCTGAAATTACCAAAAAAATTTTATCTGTTCATAACTTCACCAAAGATAAAACTGCTTCTTTGAATTCCATCCTAACCACTTTATTGTGAAAGATCAGGTGACCAAGGCCACACTGTTACAGGGGCACCTTAAGGATGGGCTTTATCAAGTGCAGGCATCGAACACATAGTCTTCTCCTTCAGCTCATACAGTCTCTCACTCCACTCCAGTTTCAGCAAGTGACTGGCATGCTGGGTTGGGACACCCCCAACCTAGAATTGTTCGACATCTGTTGTCTACTCAATCACTACCGCACTCACCAACCTCTACCAATAAGTGTTCGGCTTGTTTCATGGGAAAGGCCCATAAATCTTCTTTGCCCTTAACTAGAACTCTTAGCTCTCATCCTCTTAAATTAGTTTTTAGTGATGTATGGGGCCCTGCACCATAGCTTTCTACTACAAATAATACCTATTTCATCATTTTTATTGATGATTTTTCAAAATTTACTTGGTATTACCCCCTTACTCATCGTTCTTTTGTACTTGCAATCTTCCAAAAAATTCAGAAAATAGTAGAAACTCAGTTTTCAACCAAAATAAAATATTTTCAATCTGACTGAGGTGGGGAATATCAGAAATTAAATCAACATCTACAACAATGTGGTATTACTCATCGGGTGGCTTGTCCACACACTCATGAGAAAAATGGGGCCGCTGAACGAAAAATTCGACACCTTGTCGACACCGGTCTGACCTTATTGGCTCATGCGTCTTTACCTCTTCATTTTTGGGATTATGCGTTTGAAACTACCACCTTCCTCATTAATGGGCTGCCTACGCCAATTCTTCAAAATCGATCCTTTTTCGATTCTTTATAATAGGCAACCGGATTATAAGTTTTTGAAAGTTTTTGGTTGTGAAGTTTTTCCACTTCTCCGCCCTTACAACTCAGCCAAATTCAATTTTCGGACTGTGTCCTGTGTCTTTTTGGGTTACAGTCCTATGCACATGGGCTATCGCTGTTTGGACAACAAAACAGGACGATACTACATTGCCAGACACGCTAATTTCATTGAAAATAAATTTTCATTTGCATCATCTGCTGCTCCCATTTCTCCTATCAATGATTGTTGTTCTCATTGGCTAACTGTCAATACACCTGCTGGCCCATCCTCATGGCTACCTAGTACAGTCGGCTCTGGTCCATCGACCACCACAAATGAGGTAACCAACCCCATCCCTCCCTCTTACCCCACCGAACCTCAAACCCCCCTACTGCTATTACCCCATTATTGCCCAACACCACCACCACACACGAAAATTCAAATGCCACTAATGTTGCTTCTGTAGAACCAGTTCCACAGGATGAGCTCCCTATGTCTGTACTTGCCCGCACTCATAGTATGCAGCTCCGTCCAAATCCAAGGCCATCCACACGCTATCCACTACCTTCTGCTTCTCTCTGCCACAGTGAAGTTGAGCCTACATGCTTCACTGAAGCACATAAGCATCCTCAATGGCGTACCGCAATGCGTGATGAGTTTAATGCCTTGTTGAAAAATAACACATGGGTATTGGTCCCTCCCTCTTCCACATATAATGTGGTCGGTTGCAAATGGGTCTTTCGGATCAAGCGTAAAGCAGACGGCACCATTGATCGCTATAAAGCCAAGCTTGTTGCCAAAGGCTACACACAACAAGAGGGCCTTGACTACACCGAAACATTCAGTCCAATGGTAAAACCCACAACGGTGCGCACTATTCTTGCTATTGCCACTAGTAATCGGTGGAATGTTCGGCAATTGGATGTAAGTAACGCTTTTCTGCATGGAAATTTAACTGAGACAACCTATATGACTCAACCACCAGGTTTTGTGGATGATACTAGACCAAGTCATGTTTGTCACCTTCAGCGGTCCTTGTATGGGTTAAAACAAGCACCACGTGCCTGGTTTCAACGGCTCAGTGCATTCTTGCTCTCTTTGGGGTTTGAAGGATCTAAAACAGATACCTCTCTCTTTATATATAAAACGGCCTCTCATTGTGCCTATATGCTCATCTACGTCGATGACATTGTTTTAACTGGCTCAGATAATCAGTTCCTTCGCCACGTTGTCACATCCTTGAGCACTGAGTTTGATGTACGTGATCTTGGTCCCCTACACTATTTCTTAGGGATTGAAGTTCTACCAACAGATAATGGCATCATTTTATCCCAACAGAAATACATATTGGGCCTGTTAGCCAAAACAGATATGGATGGTGCTAAACCTATTCACACCCCAATGGCTACCACCTCCCGTTTGTCACTCAGTTCTAGCAAACCATTGGCAGATGCCACCATGTATCGAAGCACTGTGGGCGCATTACAATATGCAATCTTGACTCGACCTGACATCTCTTTTTCGGTCAATAACGTTTGCCAATTCTTAAAGGCACCCACTGATGATCATTGGCAAGCTGTAAAGCGAATTTTGAGATGGCTCAAAGAGACATACTCTCATGGGTTATTGTTGTCTAGGGATTCATGTAATCAGTTACAAGCATTTAGTGATGCTGACTGGGTCGGCTGTGTGGATGATAGAAGATCAACAGGGGGATATGCCATATATCTAGGGAACAATCTCATTTCCTGGTCTACAAGAAAGCAGCCCACCATTGCTCGTTCCTCTACAGAATCCGAATATCGGGCATTGGCCAATACCACTGCCGAGTTGCAATGGATTAATTCTTTGTTACAAGAACTTGGTATTGGACTTCGGAATTCCTCAATCCTCTGGTGCGATAATCTCGGCACAACATATCTTACAACAAATCCTTTGTTCCATGCAAGGACCAAACACATCGAAGTGGACTTTCATTTTGTGCGCCATCTAGTGTCACAAAAGAAGCTTGAGTTTCGATTTATCTCCACCAAGGATCAAGTGGCTGATATCTTCACCAAACCTCTCTCTTCCAACCAATTTCAACTTCTCAGGACCAAGTTGGAGATTGTCCAAAGACCCCCTTCAACTTGAGGGGGGATGCCAAGTAATCTATGCAGATTCCATGCAATGAGTTACTTGAACATTCCATGGAGATTGGTTTAGTGATTATAAGGTTTGAATTTCAAATAATCGGTTACTTGAAGATCTCAATGCGGATTCCATGGAGATATCAATTTCAAATAATTGGTTACAAGATGATTCCATGTAATCCGTCATGTGCATTTAATTAAGATATCGGATTCCATGGAGATTAGTTACAAGAGGATTCCATGTAATCCATTATGTGCATTTAGTGGGATACATCATGTGCATTTAATTAAGATATCGGATTCCATGGAGATTGGTTACAAGAGGATTCCATGTAATCCGTTATGTGCATTTAGTGGGATAAAGTTTGAATTTCATATATATTTTAAAATTTGAATTTCAAATATATTAGGATAGGGTCAGTTATAACTATCCTGATATCCCATGTAATCCTCCACGAAATCCTCCATGTAATTCTCTTTTGTAATTCTCTTTTACCTATTTAAACTAAGCAAACCCACGAAATGTATTATAGAGTTTAAATCTAAATAAACTCCTTTTTCAAATTCTTTACACTCATATCATCTTTGGACTTTGGTTCAAAACAATGATCATCTTAAAATTGATAACAATTACACCTATTACCCCTAAATGCCAAACATAGTTACATATCGGCCGCTCTATTAGGTTTTTTTATCTGTTAATTGTTGATGTCAGTACAATTTTGTTTTTTTAGGTAAAAAATACCCTTATGGGTATTGTAAAAAGATTATAATTGTGTTGTGGAATGGAATGAGAAAATTATCTTTAAAATTGCCTTTCCCTTCCCTTCGCTTCCCTTTTCTTTTCCATTTTTCATATTCTATTCTTCTGCTCTGAAAGCGTGAAGTTAGAAATGGTAGAGACGAAGTGAAAATCCATTGAACTACAATACCTCTCTTTGTTGCTGTTGAAAACTGGTCTAGCCGAGTTGGAAAAATTGTATCCAAGTTGGCCATGTAGTAACTAACGTCACACGGTTTACCTGTGTTCAAATTATGAATTTGAAAACAAAGGAAAATTCACCGATGGGTGGATTGAGTAATCCGGTAGCTACTCTGATGATTAAGTCAGTTCTTAGAACAAACAATATGAAGTATATAAGAATAAATACTTCTTTGAGAGTGAGGTAAGGTTTGAGTCTAAGAGTGGGATGTCGAAATTATCTGTCCATACACCTTCATGCTTCTGAGTATTTATAAGTGTGTTCAACTGATTGAGTGGTCCGAAATACGCAATTTGGTAGCAAAACGGTTGACAACCATCCTTCAGAGGTTCACCGTTGGATAACAATCCTACGATCATCATGGAAGTGGTCGCCAACGTACAGGTCCATTGGGTTTGACCTATATGCACCGATTGAAGAAAGGTTTCCCACCAAATTAATGGGAAACCACCTATTTGAATTGGTTCATGCCACATGTAGGACACGTGTTATGTTATGATATAGATGCCCCTGAGTCTAGGGACACATGTCGCTCCGATATTGGCTAGCGAATTAATATGGTATCAACACTCTTGACCTCCGACAGTACCTCCCTTGACTTCAGCAGGAAAGAGTTTTTTCTTGGACGACAAAGGCACTTCCTGTAATAAATTGTTTGTTTCACTTCGGTGGAAAATCTTCTCCAGTGATTTAGGGTTTGAATAGTTAATAGGAATCTTCCTTCCTCTGACGGTATGTCCCTTTCACTTCGAGTTGAGATGAATGGATTCATAGGTGAAAGAATTATCTGCTCTATCAATCAATGTGAATGACTAAACTTAACGGAATTATAGCAGCATCAATGATGTCTGGATGGGTGAGTTTCTTATCCATGTGATTTGTATGCATTCCAAGAAACATGTGATTTCCTGGGGCGGCTTCCAAATTCAGGTTCAAGAAAGAACGGATTTGATAGAGAAAGAAAGCAAATTTAGTGTCGGGGCAATCAGGTTTTCCAGTAAGATGCCAGCTTGAATGGAACCTTTAATTTCTTTTTTTTTTTCTTTCCTTCCTCTAATAATACCAGAGATACTCTTTTTCAGTCCATAGGAAAATTTAGGATTTACTAATTTGGCTTTCGTGTTTGAGAACTTGGGACCTTCTAGGAAAACGAAAGAAAATTCCCAATCATAGAAGCAAACAAGGATAGTTAATTAATGCCATTTTCCCCTGGAATCCATTTATTTAAGCAATCCAAATATTTAATGTATAGCTTAATTTCCCACGTGGGAGAGGACCTTGTCAAGTTACAAGTGATGATAATGAGAACAGTTGGAATGAATAATCTCTGACCACCTTCTTGTCTTCCTGGTAAACTCAAAATAGAAGTATGACGATGAGAATAATTCGAAGGAATCATCTCTACTTGATATCTGGACACCTTCTCTTCCGTTCATACTCAAAGTTCAAGTCTTTATAGTCACTATAGTTTCATTATAGTTATATGCTCACACAACTGTTGTGCAAATTGATCAATTATCAAGTCTTCAGCCAGCCACATCCCACTTCTCTTGAGTTCAGATCATTTACATGTATATGTACTCTTCATAGGATCCTATCACCGTCGACATTGTGTGGGACCCACCTGATATAGACCGTGATAAGATCCCGAGAAGAATATAACTATATGCAGGTGAACTATTTTCACTTCTCATTATAATTTATTGGGAAAATTAATGTTACCATCGATGGACTTTGCTCCAGATATACCTACTATCCTAAAGTTCATAATAATTACAATCACACTTTAATTTTTAACTGTGTTAAGTAAAAAAATTTAAAGATAATTCAACCGTTAATGCATTTACAAAAAAAAAAAATTGAGTTTTTTAAGTCCTCCGGTCATCAACAGTCCTCCAAGAATCCGATGAGTCAGAAAAAGAAAGGGAATGAGAAGATCAAATAACAAAGAGACGGTTTTGTTGTAGGTTAACCGTTCTTCGATTCAGAAACTGAGCATTCAATAGTTTTTATTGGGTTTCCAGATATTTTAGTAAGAAAATTAGAGAGATTTCTGTATTTTTCTAATCTCATCTTTTGCCTTTTTTTTTTTTTTTTTTCTTAGTGGAGAAAGTAATTAAAGTTTTCCCAGAAAAAATCCCAATTTTTTAGGCTGGGTAAAGGATTCGGTTTCTTCAATTGATTTTTAAGAACTGCCAGGTTGGGTTTAACCGGTAATCTCTGATATTACCCGTTTGGATAATTTCTTTAATCAATGTCACAAAATTGAGTTCTTTGGGTTTTGGGTAAGTAACTAGGAAGCTTCGTTTATCTGAAATAGTGTTTCTTGTACATTGCATGAGGATCAAGATGGCAATTGACGAGTAGGAGGAAACAGAAGAAAGATAAAACCTGCACGTGTGAATGGTAGAGCGAAAGAGAGAGAGAGAGAGAGAACGAGAGGGCAAGCTGAAAAGGGAGCCATCGTGGCGTCGTTCACTGAGTCACAGGTATATTCTTAATGTCTGCAATTTCTTTTCCTAGAATTTTCCCAGTTGCGTTCATCTTCGAAGCTCTTTACTTCCTATAGAGTTCCTGGGCGTGTAACTTTGGCTACCTTTTCAGCTTACTCTCTCGTTCTCACTCTTTCAGAGTCTCGGTTTCTCCAGTTCTCTCTCCCTCTCTGAATTCAAGATGGGCACATGACCTGCTTATTGGCCATGACAACGCCGACCGAGCTGATAACATTCATCGCCCAAGCAGATTCCAACGATTTGAGAGGAAAAGGAAAGGGAGGAAGAAGGGGAGGGTAGGTAGATTAGTTTGGTCTTTTCAGAATACCCATAAGGGTATTTTTAACCGTCAAAAATACAATTGGCACTGACACAAATTCTAACGAAATGAATCTTTGTGTAACAAATTATTGTGAACTTTAGGATGTATATGGACCTAAGTATAGGGGTGATACGAGTAATTTTTATTTATTTATTTTAAAAAAAATATCAGCCACATCCCTTGTAGGTTATCTTAATCTCATTCATCCGTCATCGTTTGCAATAATATCTCTAACACCCCATACTTTTGAAAAATTATATCCATCAGACCCCTCCTTTAAGATATGTCCTTCAATCCATGGCATGACGCCATTTTAATTTACTAAATGACAGAACCACCCCTCTTTTAATTTTCATAACTTAAAAAATTATTTTCTTTATTTCATATTAGATGTTACATATTTACATATTACGAAAGGTTAGGTGCGTCTTTCTGTTGACTCTCATTCATCATCTCACATTTGTTGCAACAGAATGATGGAAAAGAGTGGATCCTCACACTTCTTCATTTTAATTTCTTAAACCTTCTTTTTTGTTTCCATATCTAATTTGCTGTTCTGATTTTGTTTTTGACGCTTTTTTATTCTGTAAAAAGGATGTCTCTGGTTCAGCGGCATCAGGATCGATTGCTCAGCGGCTTAAGGAATTTAATAATGAAAGATTAGAAATGGAGAAACAAGTTGGATCGCGTTATAGTGTTTCATGGTAATGATAACTTAGATTCACGCAGGGAGGCAAAATTAGCCGGATTCGTATTCCATTGAATAAGACCTACGGGAATTGGGTAGGCACCAGAATCGGCGGAGGTGGCGGTGGCGGAACTACTCCGCTGACTTTTTTTTCTCTTACTATATTATGTGTTTTCCTTATTTTTCTCATGTACAAGCCAACGTCTTTTCGTGGGCTTGGGTAGTGGCATAGTATAGGAGTCTAAGTGGAAACGTGTTAGTTGAGGATTACCTAGTTTTTAGGATTTTTAATATATTATTGTTATTATGTAACTAATCTCCTATAATTAAGTGATGGGATAAGGAATGACTTTATATTTTCATTTCTATTTAAGAGACGAGAATAGATAATAAAAATAGTTTTATGAAGTTAAATTAAAAACTTGTGTCTTTTGGAGGTAGGTTATTCCTCAAAAATAATCCTTGATTCTCTCATTCTCTCACTTTACATTCTACAAAATAGGAAAGTCTATGAAAGGTGATAAGAAAAAACGGTTCTAATCTGAACAATTCTTAGGAGACTATAACAATTTGGTATTAGAGCTGGGCATGGCAGATCAACACTTGGATCATTTAGAGTCGGAGATGAGAAGCTTAAAGGTGAATCAAGAACGTAGATTCAAAGAGACGATAGAGTCTAGAGTCTATGGAAAATATGTTTGCAGCAATGAATACTCCATTCGACCAAGGGAGGAGCCACCGAGATAATGGTGAATCTTCGAACAATCCGGGATCCACTGGAACCTACCTTCCATGAATGGTCAAATTGGATTTTTTTCAAATTTATTGGAGACGAGGATCCCACTAGTTGGGTATGCTGAGTAGACCAGTTCTTTGAATTCCATTGAACGCCAGAAGAAGATCGAATCCCTCTAGCTTTATTCAATTTTGAAGAAGATGCGCAACTCTGGTTCCAATTAATGAAAGAAGAACATGAGATCGTCACTTGGCAAGATTTCAAAAGTGACCTCCACCTGCGTTATGATCTAATCCTGTATCAAAATTTCTTTGGAGATCTAACAAAGTTGTAACAATCAGGACCGGTAAGAGATTATCAAAATCAATTTAAACGTTTATTGATACGTGTAGATCAATTGACGCTAGAGCAGTAGATTGGATGTTCATAAGTGGGCTCAAGGATATTGTAAAGGTGGATGTCCAAGAATGTAAACCCACAAGTTTATTTGCGGCGATTAGGTTTACATGACTTTATGAACATTGCAATTCCATGAAAG
Organism: Protea cynaroides; assembly: GCA_028583415.1. Taxonomy (NCBI): domain Eukaryota; kingdom Viridiplantae; phylum Streptophyta; class Magnoliopsida; order Proteales; family Proteaceae; genus Protea; species Protea cynaroides. The sequence goes on from CM053268.1 coordinate 35,428,835, forward strand.
CAACTTCCAACAAACCAAGTCCGACTCTACTAATATCAAATGTGTCTTCCATACCAATTGCAAGATTGTCTCCAGCAGAATTTAGTGAGCGATAAGCCAAGGGACAATGCTTTTTGTAATGAGAAATTTGGTCCTAGTCACCATTGCAAGAAACTATTCCTCATTGAAGGGTGTGGGTTAGAGGAAGAAGAGAAAACTGGTTGCATCAGAGATTGATAAAGGATGATTTTGTGCAAGAGTAGATTTTGTGAGTTCACCCTTGAGGACAAAGGTGACGTTTAAGGAGGGAGGGATGTTATGTGCTTTCCTTATTTTTCTCAAGTACAAGCCAACATCTCTTCATGGGCTTGGGTAGTAGCGTAGTATGAGAGTTTAGTTGGAGACGTGTTAGTTGAGGGTTACTTAGTTTTTAGGATTTTCAATGTATTGTTGCTACTATGTAGCTAATCTCCTATAATTAAGTAATGGGGATGAGCAACGGTTGTATATTTTGTTTTCTATTTAAGAGACAAGAATGGATAATGAAAGTAGTTTTACGAAGTTAAATTAAAAACTCGTGTCTTTCGGAGGTAGGTTATTCTTGGAAAATAACCCTTGATTCTCTCATTCGCTCACCTTATATTCTACAAAATAGGAAAATCCAAGAAGGGTGATTGAAAGAAACAGCACCAATCTGAGCAATTCTTGGGAGACTATAACATACTATCATCACTACAACGCCACCATCGCATAAAGGAAGAATAGAAAATGAGTTTGTGGTGGGCACATAGGACTGATCGGTGCTGACTAGGCAATTTCGTTTGGCACTTTTTCTTTTGTTACTTATATTGTTGCTTTTCTTTTTCTTTCCAAATGAATATTTTGACAATTCTGGTTTTGATGATAAGAATTTATTAATAAACTAAAGGATTGTTTAGTTAAAATTTAGAAGTGCAGACAAATATATATATATATATATATATAAAATCAGACCTGAAATTAGCACCAAATTTGAAGCACAGAAGAAACCAATATGCCAGATCTGAAGAGCAATTTACCACAAATCTGAAACCAATACAAAACATTGGAAAGAAAGTAACTAAACAATGTAATGAACTGGTCAAGTGACTAACAGCCAAGAGATTAAAGGCAAATTTTGGCACATGAAACACATTAGTTAGTACATTAGTTAGTGTAATATTTGGAGAAATTTGTTTGGTACTAACACGGGCAATATGGTACTTACTGCCATCCGGAAGAATGACAGGTGGATGTGTTGCAGGTGACACTGAATGAAATCAGATGAAGTAAAAAAAGAAAAATGATTGGATGCTCCTGCGTCAATGACCTAGAGGACGGAGAAGGCACATTAAAATTGAGATAGCTATACATACCAACAAAATTGATAGAAGGAGATGAATTGTTCAAAAACGCCATGAGCTGTTGATATTGAGCAGTAGTAAGTGGAGGCAGTAGAGAATCCATATTCTGGGATAGAAGCACGAACTCTAAATTTTAATTTGGCGGATGTTGGGATAAAGGCACAGACTCAGGAGATAGATCCGAGGCTATATGTAGTCGTGGTGTAGACCAATATTGCTGCTGTGTGGCATGATACTACTACTATGGACTCTATTTAGGAGGGCAGCGATTGAAACCAGGTGGAAAACCATGAAGATCATAGCACACTTCCCTTGTATGACCGTATTGAGGCATTACCTTGAAACTTATACTCAATTGGAGGTCTGAAACCATTACCAGTACCATTTTTTGGTTCAGACTTACTAGAAAATCGATTGACTGGACAAGCCATATTATCAGTTGAAGGTTGCACAAAACACAAACCATGATGATGCTCTTCTTGGAGCACAAGGGAATATGCCTTGGTAACTGAGGGTAAAGGTTCCATTGTAAAAAACTGAGTACGTACAGTGTTGAAAACATCATTCAGCCCCATTAAGAACTGAAAAACCCGTTCAACCTCAACTTGCCACATGGACAATTGGGAAAATCCACATACGAACCTAATTCATCCCAAAGGATTTTGAGAGCAGAAAAATACCCGGAGACCGACAGAGATTCTTGACAAAAGCGTGAAAGTTTATGCTTCAATTCATACTATCTTGGACCATTGCCTTGTGTAAATAGATTTTCAAGATCCAGCCAGAGATCTCTAGCAGTCTCTGCATAGACCATAGTCGCATGTAACTTTTTCACCAGATTATTAAAATCCAAGCCAACACCATGCTGTTGCATTGAATCCAAGCTGAAGCAGAAGTAGAGTCAAGCGACCAATCAAGACAAGGATAGGAACCATCTACAAAATAGAGTTTATTTTTCTCCGCCAACGCAACTTTCATGGATCTTTTCCCCAGAAAATAGTTGTTACCATCAAGTAATTGGGAAACAAGAACATTCCCTAGATTATCGGATGGATAGACTGTTAAAGGAGAAGAACCAATTGCAGACGCTAGTGAAGCGACATTAGACCTTGAATTGGTATCCAGAGGAGTAGTGGATGGAGGATATGTAGTGAACGGAGGATTTGCAGTGGACGAGGGATTTGCAGTGGATGAAGGATTTGCAGACATTGAAACTAAATCAAGAATTTGTGAAACAAACCAAAAATCAAGAATTGCAAGAATTCTCAAGAATATACCAAAAATCCACAAACAACGAAAAGACTTCACAGACAGACTATGATTCCAGCTATACAAAGCAGGAAATCCAGAAGAAATTTCAAAATACACACATAGAATTAACACCGAACTTGACAGAAGATCAAGACACACTGAAACAAAATTTTCACCAGAAATTCTTCCTTGTAAAAAGAGTAGAACCAATACCGAATCACATAAACTTGATAAAGCATACGAATTCAAGACTTACAGTTGAATTTGATAGCAGAAGCGTAGAGAGAACTCCAAAACCTTGCTCTGCTACCATGTCAAAATGGTTCAGAAACTGGAAAGTGAATTGTATTTCTAATGAACAGTGTTACACGATATTTATAATACATTGAAACTACAAAAGGGTAAACTAGTAAATTCACTTAACATAAATACACTAATAGAAGTGCGGTGAAGAAAAAAAATAGAACCCACCGTGAGAGTTTACAGAAATCGTCGAAGAACCGTCGCTGGAGGTTAGGGAAAGAAGATCATGGTTTCAGTGAGGTTCAGTGAGGTTCAGAGATTAGAGGAAAGTGAAATTGAAACCGATCGACAGATTCTGCAACTATCGCTCATGAGAAGAAGAAAATTTAAAAAAAAAAAAAAAAAAAAAGGAAAATGAAAGTATGTAAACGACTAAAGTAGAAGAGTTTGGTGAAGATTACACAGACCTTCTCTTTCGGTCTGAGAGGAAGACAAGTTACTTCTATGGCCAGAGGTTAGGAAAACCAATAGAGGCTAATTTATTTAGTGGTTAGGGAAACCAATAGATGCAGCAATAGGTAAAGTTGAAAAAGGAAATTAAAAAACAAAATAAAATAAAATAAAATAAAATCTCAAAAAAATATAAAAACGAAATTAAAAAATATTGAGGGTAAAAAAGTTTTTTTAGCATTTAAACAAGGTTTGGGTGTCTTTAAGGGGTGCTAGGCATATTATCGCAAATGATGGCGGATGGGTGAGATTAAGATAACCTACAGAGAGTGTGGCAGATATTTTTTTCTTTGTTTTATTATTTTTCTGCCAGAGTCTACAACCCACTTAGGCCTAAGAAATTATTTTTTTATTTTTTTATTTTTTTTAGGCCTAAGATCTCAACTGCAACAGGATCAGACTGGGTATTTTAGAACCCCTACCCAACCTTGGCTCTCTTAAAGCCAACACTGAAACTGACCCAACCCTACCAGGGTCAGGCAAACCCTCAACCATGCCTTGACCCTGATAAGGCCGGGCCGGGTTTGGCCCTTAGATATACAACCAATCTCTTTATCTCACCCATACATGAGAAATTAAAAAAAAAAAAAAAACAAATACCGGATTGAATCCTGAGAAATATGGGAGCTTCAAATTGCATAATACTCTCTACCAACATAAATAATTTGGCACAATGATTGCAGGCAGCATCTTCAGAGGGTAACCGATTAATTGCCAACGATGATGAATCGTGTCTTGAGCGAACCAGAAAAGAATAGAGGGAGAGAGATAAAGAGGAGGAAGAATGAGAAGATAAAGAAAAGGCAGGATGAGAGTATGAGCATTGGCTCAGGTGAGCTTTTGCCTGTTAATGTGGGACTAGTTCAGGTGAGCTTGAGATCAAGCTCGCCTGAAGGAAAACTTTCTTTCAAAATCCACTATCCACGAATACCAGATCTTTGAATTAGAAAGCTTGAGCACATGCACACCACAAACCAAAATCCCAAAATCTAGAAACCAAAATGCCAAAATCACAATTTGTTTTTCACACTGTGAGACCAGAGGCCTATTGATCACAAGTTGACACTGAGAGGGGGATGAATCAGTGTCTTAAATTTTTTTTTCAATGATCCTTTGAAGACAGACGCTGCCTTGAACTGATGCTTCCCTTACTGACTACAATCACACAATCACTTAACCACTATCACACACATAGTCGTATGTACAACTACCTCGCTATCACAGAGTAGTCAGGTCTACCATGTTGTTCACACTCATCCAATAGGCATTCTACGCAATTCACAATATACAGAATAAGCACATACATAGCATCCACAATACAAAGATAGACGTGGTTCACCAACAAGTGTGTGATGGCTAGTTCACAGAGTAATGCCCTACGAACTTCGTATATACTCAATACTCTACTTTTAAGTGACTACACAGCAAGGAGTACATACACCTAATTTTTCCAATATAAAATTAGGAGGGCACACATGTGCTAAGAATTCAGGTATCAAGTACCAATGTTCAGTACACGCTGCACACACTACGCTTAATCCACACCCACAGGAAGCAAATAATATCAGTTTTTGGACTTATAACAATGCCCTATAATTTTTCCCCACTAGCTAGGCATTCATCATTCATTACCTACAACTAGCATACAATGAGTATAAGAATTAAACAATTAATTCATATAAGGTTAGGAAGCTTACAACCCTAGTCTGACATTTTCTGGTACTCTAGGAAGACTCTGGAATGTCTCTATGAAGCCTGGCATAGTCCTCAGGTCTCTGGAATCTTTAATTCATTGCATGCGCCACACTTTCTTTCTCTTTCTTCTTCAAAACATCAATACACCCTTCAATACTTCCATTGCAGAAACATCATCATTGATGATGACAAGGTCATGAGCGTTGAAACTATGGTGAGAGCTATAGAACAACAACAATGGGAAGGATATCAAAAGAAAATTGCAGATCAAATTAAGGAAGCTTATCAGAATTATTAATGATGATGAACCAATGTGTCTACTATTTGGTATGATTTGTATTACTATTTGGTATGGTTTGTATTAAAAGGATGTTATAATTGAGAGACTTGTGTATTAATTTTTCATTCAGTATGATTCTATTATGATCTTTTTAATATATTTTTTACATAATTTTTAGAGAGAGGCACGAATCTACGGTAGACCAGTCGGGGAGGCCTGAGAGGCGATGGTTTACCTTGTGGGTACCTTCCTTGTTTGGGCCAATTTCTCGGTATGCTATATGGATGGATCTATAAAAGTTATAAAAATTATTTTTAGACATAGGCATACCAAATCTATTTCTCATTCTGCAATCTATTTTTTATTGTAGTTACCAAATGATTTTTTATTTTTTTTTTTATCAAAAATGGTTTTCAAAAATTCTTTTTGAAAAAAATAGAGAAAATCAAAAACAAAAATGATACCAAACACAGCCTTAGAGCTCAGTGAGAAAATAAAACAATACAACAAACATATGTATGCAGTCAAATTCGTATCTTTGGTCTGGTACAACTTTGCAATGTACTATGGCAAGGATAGGCGGCCACCTCACCTCCATGCACGAGAGTGTGAGCACGCCCAATAAATCATATACCGTTGTCGCCCACATCACCCAATGGAATAGAGATAAAGCTAAAGATGTTGGATCAAACACCACCAGAACTCCCCCTGATACTCTACAATATACCAGTACGTATGCCCCTACTAACGAGGGCTTGCAAACTGAGTTCATGTCTAACCAATCTTAAATGTCCTCACAGTTTTGTATCCAAGGCCTTACCCTAGCATCCCTCAATACACCTATAGAGATAGAATTAGGGGTCCACCGGTAGGGCTAACAACCACACATTTGCGATCAGCCCCTAATACTCTATGACGTACTAGTTCCGCTGAGGTAACAGCGATACGATGATGTCAATGTGATGGGTGGTTCGATGCTACAACCTCTCCCTATTCAACACGTCAACCACACACAATCACATGCCTATTCCTATCATCATCATCACAACAGTATAAAGAAAGAAATAATTAAATATACAGGAATAACAGTTTATTAGATGACATGTGAGATACATAATCTATCACACCCCCATTTCTGATCAAACTAAAAGTGTGATGAACCGTTATAAAAACCAACGGTTCAACCAGGATCTCATAACAACTGTGCCAACCATCCAAACCAAAATACACATTTCCACAATATAATCAGAGATAAATAAATAGATAATGGAAGTCTTTATAAATACTGAACTAAGTGTCTAACATGATAAAGTAAATAAGTAAACCAATTATCTCCAAGTAAACTCAAAACATACTTAATAATCTATTACAAAGTCTTATAACTTTCAAACAAAAAAGTATCTCAGAGTAGAGACACTGAAAGCACTCGCACGATGCGTCATGCTCGTCCTCCATAACTTAAGCTTCCATCGCCGCTGTGTGTCCGTACATCGACGCCTCCATATAATATTCAACAGTAAGTCCTGCATCATCAACTAAAAATATTCGACGTCGAAGGGTGAGGATACATCACGGCTCAGTGAGCAAACAAAACAATGTGCAAATATATGCATGCATTCAATTTAATATCTTTAGTCTACTTTTAAGTTTGCAACTGTGCTATAGAAAGGATTGGTGGCTACCGCACCTCTACACACGAGTGTGTGAATCCACCCAATGGATCAAACACCATTGTCATCCCACATATACCCACCACAGAATAGAGATAGAGCTAAAGTGTCCAGATCACACACTGCCAATACTTTCTCCCTGATGCCCTACCCATACCAATACGTATGTCCCCACTGGCGAGGGCTTGCAAACTAGACTCGCAACTAACCAATCCTAATGCCATCCACACGTATCCAAGCCTTACTCCAGCATCCCTTAATACGTCCATAGAGATAGAGCTAGGGCTCCTCAGTAGAGTCAAAGACCACATGATCCGCGAACACCCCTTCTGATGCCCTACGATGTAATAATTCTACTAAGGTAACGACGATACAACGATGTTAATGCAAAATATGGTTTAGGGATCAAACACCCCTCCTCACACAACACACCAAACATACTCATAAGCACATGCCTATTACTAGCATCATCCACAATAAGATATAAACAATAAGGTAAATATGCATGAATAGGAATAGTAGTAATATTAGATGACATGTGAAATGCACATTACAAACATACAAGCATAGTATCATGCATGACATTGGACATAATAAAAGAAAGGTAGTTTATTATTATCCAGTTAATTTAGGTCTTGTTCTCTCACCTTAGGTTGTAGTATTAGCTCTCCTCCAAGCTTTGAAATTTCACTTGACAACCTAGGAAATTCATAAATTTATATTAAGGTTTGATAGTATTAGGTTACAATAGTCTAACATTTAGTTTGGCCTCAATATAGGCTTCCTGATTTGTGTGGCCGAATGTGTGGTCGCACATCATGCTTCCACTGATGGGGTCACACAACCCTGTATATCTTCCCGAGAGTCTGTGGTCACACATTGGTCACTCTGTGGTGGACCACTGATGCGCCACACAACTTAAAGGTTGTGTTCGAAGGTTTTTCTCATTGTACTACTTGGTTCATCTTTAAAGCACCTTCTAAGGTCTCTCTATGGCCTTGTTTATGTGTTTTCCATCAACAATTGTATTCCTAACCTAATCCATGGTTTCTCCTTGAGATTGTTCAAGAGATTACATGATCTTGACCACAATACTAAGTTTAGACCATTAATTCACTGTTGGGTGATCAATTCTAACCATTCTATATCTATAGAGATATGTTCTTACCTTTGTCCCTTGATGTAGAGAAGAATGGCAAGCTTCTCTACAAAAACTTTATCTCCAAGTCTCCTTCTTCCCTTCTTCTCCTTTTCCTTCTCTTCTCTCTTAGGTTTAAAGTTTTAGATTTAGTTCTAAAAGAGTGAGAGAGGCTAAGGGACGTCCTTTATATAAAGGAAAAACCTCCATATAGAGTTCTCTCTCAACTAGGAAAGAGATCCCTTAAACTTAAAAAAAATTTAAATCTTGGAGTCGGTTATAAATTTGTGCAGAATCCATAGACCACACAATGCCAAAAGTGCTGCCACACAACTAAATTTTGACTGACCTCACTTTCTGACTATATGGTCAACCACACAAGTCAGTTTGTGCTTCCACTCAAATGAAATACACTATTTTGGATTAAATCACTCACCTAGTCTTGTGTATCCTTCATAAGGTTGGTCCGCTTGAACCGGCTATGATGGGAAGACCTGACACAATACGGTTAAACCCGGTTAATGGAGTGCGGGTCTTACACAATCAATCATTCAGGCATGGTATCATTATAATAGCAGAAAATAAAAGAGAAAAGTTGCTTGTTATAAGTCTTTCAGTTTAGGTCTTATTCCCTCACCTGTAAGTGATGTTCATTCCTCTTCCAAGCTTTGAAAATTACTTTGAACTAGTTGGAAACCTAAACAAGTTATGAATTTAGATTAGGGTTTGTTTTCATCAAGTTACAATAGTCAAAATCTTTGTTTAGACTACAAACAGGTCTTCCAATCATTAACTGGTCAGTTCTGTGGTCTCTGTTACATGTCGATCAGACAGTGTGTGGTCGACTCTATGGTTGTATCTTATGCGACCACTGATGCGACCACACAACTCTAGGAAACTACCTGAATGTCTGTGGTCTACTCACTGGTCGCACTATGGTCGACTAGTGATGCGACCACACAACCTTCTGGTCATGTTTATCCTCTAGTCCGAATTTCTTCTGAGTCAACTCCTTAGCTTAACAATGGGATCCTTCTTAAGATCATTCTATGGCCATTATCTCTTATTTGATTCATTTATTATAACTTTAACCATTGTAGTCCTCACTATGAATTTATAATCAACATGTTAGGATTGAAAGCATAGTTTAGATCTGATTTCCTTGTAATATATATTCCCAATAGCCAATCCTACTGTAACCTAGCCTTCTACAGAGACAAGGTACTTACCGTGGATCCCTGACGTAGTAAATTGGAAACCCAACGGCACAACCCTCTCTGCAGAGCTCCTTCTTCTCCTTCTCTAAGCTCTTCTTCTTCTTTTCTAAGCTTTCTTCTTCTTCTTTTTCTTCTTCTTCTTCTTCTCTCTCTCAGTTCTAGGGTTTGAGATTGATCCAAAAGAATGAAATAGGGTAGAGGGACGTCCTCTATATGGAGAGAGAAAACCTCCATATAGAGTCCTCTCTCAATTAGGAGGGAAAGAGACCTCTCCAAATTAGGAAAGTTTCCTAAATACAGAGTCGGTTCTGGATTGACCGGTCGACTCACCGGTTTCAAAATCTGTCGACCACACAGTCGACCACACAAGCTCTGGGATTGACCAGTTGACTCACCAGTCTCAAAATCTATCGACCACATAAACTAATTTGACTGGTTTGACTATTTTGACTGGTTGCTTACCTGGTCTTGTGGTTCTTTCATACGATTGGTCCATTTGAGCCGATTTTGATGGAAAGATCGATCATGATATAAGAACGCAAGGTTAGACCGGGTTCATGGCTTACGGGTCTTACAGTTGTCTTTTTTATTAAAAAGGAATCCTAGGCAAAATAATCAACTTTACTTTAGCCTCTTCAAATCTTGAGACAGTTAAGAAAATAGTACTACTTCTTGCATTAGTCTTAAGCATTTCTTTCAAGTCTTTAATGGTTAAAGTGTTTCCTATTTTCTGATCATTATTTTCCCGGAGGAAAGGGTGTGGGCAGAGAAGATCATTATGGAAGAATTTGGATTGATTTTAGATAGTTCAAACATTTTATTGCTTCTAATTAATCTTCATTGATCATTTTGTTTTCAGTTCATATTGTATGTACAAACATGTTCAATATGCATGATGAGATCTTAGTTCAAAACCAACCTTATTCCACAATGTCACCTACAACTGTCTGGCGTAAAAGAAAAATACAGATATCATCTAGTGCATATCTCAAGCAACCTAGGTCTTGCTCTAGTATAAGGTTTGTTGTTGTTGCTGTCACTGTTATTTCCATTTTTTTTTTGAAAAAATTACACAGACCCCCCCCTTCTTTTACAGTTAAGAAATTACACAGAGTTATCATGTTTTTATAAAAATTACACAGACTATCCCTCTAACTATGCTTAAATACATTATAACACACATCTTACTTACAAATTAACCGCAGAATATCAAATTTTATTTTAAAACGGTAATACCCTTTAGGCTTGGTTTATTTTAACGTAAAATAGATGTGAATGAAAATTTTACTGTAAAATGACCTTTGCCGCTGTTTGTTTCGAACCCTGGAAATTTTTAAAATTTGAATGAGGTAAAATTTTCCAGAAGCCCAAGTGTTTGGCGGAAAAGATGTTGGTATATTTTACCACCGATTTTACGGTAAAACATTCGTTGCAAATGTATCGAATTTCTTTGGGTAACTACGTATTTTGCTCCATTGTTTTGCTTGCTCCCGAGTCCCGACAAGGTCTGTAGATCTGCAAAATAAACCACATTCACTCCTGCATCTCCAATCTACCTACCCACAATTCTCTGCAACTACGAAGAGGATGATTTCTGCTACTTCGTCTCTCTATTTGCTTTCATGAATTAGTAAATTTCGAGGTATTTTTCTGCAGCACCGAATCGCTATGTCCATTGGTTCCATCACAGGAGTTTTTTTTGGAACAAAGGAATCCTGATGCCATTTGCTAAGCCAAGTTCGACTGGAAATTCTGGTAAGATATCCACTATTTTCCTCTGAATCTCTCTCGATCGATCTCTCTCGAGTTCGTATTTTCCAAAATCTATTTTGGCTTGCAACGGTTATGTTGTTCTGATTCTCTCTCTTGGAGATGGGGAATTCATACCGACATGGACTATGACCTCTTTGTAAATAAGTTTATGCATGTCTGTGGTGATTTCTTTTTCTTGGCCTTTCTGGGAATGACATGCGGGAAATCTTGCAAGACTTCTCGCTTAGAGTTGTTGCATTGCTATTTAATTCTGATGTTCTGCTCGACACTAATCGTTGCTACTCTTCTAATTTCGGGGTGAAATTTTTGAAAAGTCACTCACAAGGGGTGCTATTGTGCATTTGCATGATTATCAGTTTGGTTACCATCGAATTTTTGGCTTTGTAGACATTCTTTGAGGGATTAACTATACTGTTTGGATTATCTGTTTATCTGAGATTTTTTTCCCATGTATTCTTTCTGTTTTGTATTTCAAACAAAATGCTTGTTTTAAGCATGCTCTTTGTTTTGAAGGCTTATGGGATTCATTGAGATTAATATAAAAATGGATATTCTTGATCTTGAATGTAGATATGTTTTTATAGAATTTACCCTCTCAACTGGTCATCACCTCTGTCATGGAAAAGATGTGCTTTAATCCTTGAGTCGATATCTTATTTTTAACCAAATGGCATCAGAAAAGTTGGAATTTTTTTTCCAAAAAGTATGTTTCAACTCTTTTATGGTTTTTACCTTCTTATCTATTTTTTTTTCTATATGATATATATCTGGTGCATCTGGGAGTGTTTGAAGTATATAGATTGTGTCACAGGGCAATTCTCCTTTGGCAAACTGAAGTATGTAGGAGCAGTCTCACTGCCAAAGGAGGATTGCACTGTAATTCATTACCCCACATAGTTCCTCCATGCAATTTATACAGTCTATTTGAGTTACAGATTTCCATATGCTCTAAAAAAGAGTAGCATATGGTGGGAATAATTCCAGTGATCCCCCCCACCTTTTTTTTCTCTCTTCGGTTCACACTTGGCTGCCTTGGTTATTTAGTTTAGATGGTTTCTGACCAAAGGTTTTGTAGGGACTTTATCCCTTCCTCCCAGTTGTGTTTGGGCTTGTATGCTTCAGGCCATCCAGGTTTTGAACTAATCACTCAGAATCTAAGATCCTAACAAAGGCATGCCCCTAATACTATCTTCAGCAGCATAACTATTTCAAAGGAGTTTCCCGTGTATTGAATCTGACAGTTGTGGCTTGCAAGATACAATCATTCTAATGGTTGCTTATTTTTTATTCAACAAATGCTTGTTGTATCAGCCATTAGATACACCTATAAAAGGAGTTTAATTGATTCTAGGTTCTTGCCTAAGGAGGGCTGCCCTTAACCTTTTACTCTTCCTTTTGTTGATAAACTTCTTTCATTGACAAAATTAAAAGAGGCCTTCTTAAGAGAAAACTGTAATTCCATTTTTAGTTTCCTACATCATATTGTATTGGTGATGGTACTTGCATGGATGAATATCTATTGGACTGAATTTGCAACGTCATCTGCTGTATACTTCCTTCAATACATGGGAGTAGAAGCAGAAATTTCAAAATTCAGAGATTGCAAATTCCACTGAATTTGCTGGAATTTGCAATGTCATATGCTGTAACTCCTCTTTCTCATTATCGAGCAAAGAAAAATTAGCCAGTGTCATGATTCTGCCCAACCTTAGCCTCTTTTAATTTTTTTTTTCAATTAACCTTTAGCCTATGTTGCTAGCTGCTCAATACCACATGATTTGCAACTGTATGAGGTTGTGAACTCATTTTATGGTACATCTAGCATCTTATTTCCTTGTTTTCTCCCCTAAAAAAAATTAATAAAACAGTCGTCATGAGATTTGACACCACCCCCCATGCAATTCTCACATGTCAAGCTTGTGGAAGCTCATTTTCATTTCCTTAATCAAGGTTTCTCAACTGTTGGATGGATGGGAATTCTCAAGATTCGATCACATCTCAAATTTAGTAGTGTTCTCAACCATATGAAGATGAACTTTCTTCCCATGGACTGACCCTCTACTTGATGCTCTCTGATATTGAATTCAGTGTCTGTTATTGTTTCATGAACTTAATCCTTCTACCTGGCAAGAAGACTTCATTCCAACTGGAAATGAAACCTACTTCATCAAAATGGTAACCTTTTTCCTGTATGTGCCTCTCTAGGTAGGTGTTTCTCTTATCACGCTTGTTTGCAATATATATATATATATATATATATATATTAAACTTGTTTTGTTGCTGTATGGGATCTTCACATGAACCTTTTCAATTTAATATCTGATAGCCAACAAAAAGTAGTAGCTGCCTATTCCTTGAATTTGAAAACTGTTCTGAAACTACTTAAATTGGAAAATTTCTTATTTTCTAATTACGGGCTCTCTTTCAACATGTGTTGATCAGGTAGAGAATTGATGCGGTGATTGGGAAAGGTATCTTCGTCCTGGAATCCAATCTTGGAATTGATGTTATGGTTGGGAGGTATCTTTCAGTATGTTTTTTCTAATTCTCATAGCTGCCATATAAATTGATTAGGGCCTGTTCACCATTATATGCAATGAACTTTAGATCTCTCTCTCTCTCTCTCTCTCTCTTTTTGGGGTATCCATCTTCCCCATTCTTTTCCATTTTTTCATAGTATTCTCTCTAGCTCTAGTACAGAGATAAGATACCAAATACAACTTATACAAGTCAACTAAAACCTTGATTCCCACTCCCCTCCAGTCTTTTCCTCTATTAAACAAATATGAAGATCACGGCTGCTCTTCTTGTGAGGGTTTTTTTTTTTTTTTTTTTCCCAATCTTTTCCTCTGTGCTTACTTTCTTGAACAGATTGATATAGTGCAATAGATATATTTATTTTGCAGAGTGCAATTTGATATATTTCAATAACAGAATCTTTACCATAAAATGCTATTTTAGTATTCATTCTCAAAAATCCTGTCCTATTGTGCTTTGTGATTTAAAAATTAATAGATTATCTCCACTCACCCTTGCAATTCAATATTGTGATCAATAGAATTATAGTTTATGCCTTAGTTTATTTCTTGATCTTTGTGATGATTCTCTTGCTTTCAGGACCTTGAGTAAAAGATAAAGGAGAGAGCCAAGTGGCTGACGAGAGGAGGAAGCATATGACCAAATGGAAGATTAAGACCAAGAAAGTTGTTGAGGAGAAGTTTGGTTCCCAATTAAACATTTTTGTTCCAATTGAATATAATTGTATGAATATTTTAGGTTTTGTTTTTTCTTTGCAAAATTGATTTGGTGGTACAATATCTTCTTTTTTTTTTCCTTTTTTTTTTTTTTTGTTGTAAATTTTGGGTTGGAATGGGAATTTGCCTGTTGGTTTTGGTCAATGTACTTGTATCTTTGCATCCTTAAATTTTGAAGTAACGTCAATATGAAAATTGTACAATCCAAAGGTTATTAATGGTGAATATATCATGCTTTGGATACATTGCTTAAGTAATTAACGATCAATCAATCTTTGGTCTACTTAGCATTATCTCTCACGCATGTAGGTTTATTGTCCATGGTTTAAATTTAATGGCATCAGAATGGCATCATTCACTTCAGAAACCAATACGGGATCAAATACTTATAGGCTGTATCAATTTTTATTAATCTGATATGCCGAGTCAATATACCTTTTTGCTCAGGAATCTGGATACCTATCAGTCAAGTATTTTCCCCTAACAGCTGGCCAACGACTAGAAAACGAGCTCGAGTGGGTTCTTATAATGGTATCTTATAAGATTATGTTAAATAATTTTAAATAATAGTATTCTATGTAATTATTTTAAATAATTTTAACATGGAAATAAATAGCAAACAAATAGTGAAAAATTTTACAATAATATTTTTCCTCTTAGATACTAACATTGGAAAATTTTTAACATGTAAAATTTTACAAGTAATATTTTTACCTCTGTAGAAAATTTTACATCGAAGCAAATGGAGTGCGTTTGTGGCGTTCTCGTTAGTTCTTTTGAACAAGAGATGGTTTTTTTTAAAATTTTACTTTTGGCCTTCTATTTGACAAATATTTGTGTAGTTTGAAAACATTGTTCTAACTTGTTTGCTGTTTGATAAAATTTGTTCTAAAACACTTTTTTTCAAAGGATTCAAATATTACAGAATTACTATTAAATCGATATCTTACCAAATTAATTAATATTAATATCATTTAATTATAAATTGTACATATGGATTAATGAACGTAAAATAGTTCTCCAAAAAAACCCCTAGGTCCCGAAAATTGTCCTTTTCAGTTTGGTATTCACTCTGTAATGGATTAAAGCCTACCCTTCCTCTGCATCCCTCTCGTTTTCTTGTGAATCGTTATCTTTCCAGTTTCTACCGCTCTACATCTATCTCAATCTCTCCCCTGCACTCCCCTTCGTCTGCATCGCTCCCTCACATGCTGTTGAATCTAATGCACTATTGGATGATATAGCAATAAACATATGAAAATTGTTAAATTATTATTTAATCTCACACTCATCTCAACTAATCTCACCGGAAAACTTCCCATTGAGATTGCGAACTTGACCTCTCTCAAGTTCCTCAATCTCTCCTCCAATGCCCTGTCTGGGGAAATCCCTGAGGTAGTCGCTGGAGGATAATCAGAGATTGAGGTTTTCGACCTCTATAACAACGACTTCTCAGGCACTCTACCACTCGAGATCGTCAAGCTCAAGCGGCTCAAGCATCTGCATCTCGGCGGCAATTTCCTAACCGGAAAAATCCCTGATATATACTCTGAGCTACAGAGTTTGGAATACTTAGGTTTGAACGGTAACAGCCACACCGGCAGGATTCCTGCAAGTTTGAGCCGCCTATTGAACCTCCAGGAGCTTTACATGGGATATTACAATATGTATTATGGAGGTATTCCGCTTGAGTTCGGCTCTTTAACCTCTCATCGAAGGCTCAACATCGGCTCCAGCTACCTCACCGATGAAATTCCGACGAGTTTGGGGAATTTGAAGCAATTGGACACGTTGTTTCTGCAACTCAACAAACTTTCAGGACAGATTCCATCGGAGCTCTCTGGACTCGTCAATCTCATGTCTCTCGATCTATCTAACTAACAATGATCTTATGGGAGGGATACCAAAGAGTTTCTCTGAGCTAAAGAAGCTAACGCTTCTTAATCTGTTTCGCAATCAACTCCACGTCCCAATACCAAAATTCATCGTAGATCTCCCGAATCCCGCTTCTTAATCTGACTAGTTTAGGGTTTCAATTTCACAATTTCAGATTTTAATTTCAGAGTAGATGGTTTCAGAGGAGTACGGTCTTAATGGATTCATAAACATAACACCGACGTTTGCTGGAAAAGAGAAAATGGAAGATGACAACGTTTATAAAGGTTTTTTTTCCACCAAAAATTTTCATCACGGACTTATTACGAGAGAGAGAGAGAGAGAGTCCTCGAGCCATTTGCAAAGCCTGCCGCTCAAGCCATTTACGGAGCTCTGCTGCTCAAACCATTTGCAGAGCTCTACTGCTCAAACCATTTGCAGAACCGTTTTAGAGAAGTAGGAGGAACGATTTGATTCGGTGTTACCTCCATGAAATGTTAGTTTTAAGTAGTCTTAACTTTTAAAGGTATTTGTGTTAACTTAAATTTCAAGTTAAGAGTGTTAGCAAATAAATAATGGAGTGTAAATCCAAACTACACAGGGCAGTTCTGTGTAATTTTTCAACTATAAAAAAGGTGTCTGTGTAATTTTCTCATTGTTTTTTAATGTAAATATAGTTCTTTGGGTTCTGTTGACTTTTGTCAAAGAAACAATGTAGAGAGAGAGAGAGAGAGAGTGATTTCAACGAACCCATTTGGCCAAACCATAAAAATAGGGGTATCTTGGATTAAACAATGTTATGGCCCACTATGCCAAACCACAAGAAAAAGTGATGCCTTTTTATGCTAATAATTTCTGTAAACAAACTATGAAGTCCCATGCATAGCTTGGGATTCAATTGTGGATATGAACTCTTTCTGAATGAATCCCTTGTTCTTATGAATACTCTTTGAAAAAAACTATATACATGAGTGAATTATCAAAATATGGGCAGTTCTATATTCTCATGAGGGAATCTTCCATTTTGGTCAAAGTCCATTTACTACCCTTAAAATTTTAGGAAGATGAGCAGATTTCTAGGTTTCCATTTAAATGCATCAGTTTATCTATCACTGTTGCCCAAGTTTCTTGCTTCAATTCCTATTTTTTGTTGCAGACCATATAGTTTATCCAGTTTGGTTTTTCAATGCTTTCAAGGACTTGAATTAGTGTAGGCCACATGGGTAATTTCAACAAGCAGAGTGATTCATCTTTCTCTATGTGTAATGGCCCACTTAAGGGAAGACATGTGGCTACCTTGCAATTTTATCCTTTGTCACAACTTAAAAGCATATACTTTACAGTAATTAAAGTAATTCATCTATGATTCTTTTCTAAAGGGTAAGGTAGGGCATTCAGCTATGATTCTTTTCTAAAGGGGTAGGGTAGGGCATGTGGAAAGGCCATCATAAGGTTTTAGGAGCCCCTAGTATTCACCTTCCAGTAGTGCTCAGAGAGAGAGAGAGAGAGAGAGAGAGAGAGTGAGAGATTCTCTCACTTTATCAACCCTTGGACAAAAGAAAATTCAAATTATTAGTCTCACCACAGTTAGTTTAGGATAAAAGGAGCTATGATCACATCCATTATAAAGCACTAGAAGTGAACCACTAAAGCTTAGGGAATATTTCCATATCTCTAAGTATGATTGTCATGAAACATATATATTTGTTTGAATAACATCACTCCTCACCACACACACCTCTTCAAAAAAATAAATAAATAAATAAATAAAGAGATGAAAGAATCATTTACTGCTTGGATCCGACAACCCATTACCTCTGCTTAATGTTCAAAGGGTTTATGGCCAGACCCAATCCCATCTGATCCGACCCGACCCAATAAGATATTTTAAAATCCTCTAATTACTTGTTGCTTGGGCTTCGTTAGTGACTGTTACTCAAGAAAAAGAGGGGTCAGGGACAAAAGGGATGTGTCGTTTTCGTGGTCTCTACCAATCATTTGGATTCGGGTAAAAGCAGTTTGTTGGAAGTGATATGGTGGAGCCCTGGCGTGCGTTGAACCCGAAGAGATAAAAAAAGATGAAAATAACACAACATGGATGTGAAAGTATCTTTCTCTCTCTGCATCAAAAATGGCAGGCAAATGGTTCCTGTTCCCGCCATGTTCATATTTGAATTAAGAATAACAAATTAATCAACATGATCTCATCACCTATACAAGATGTGATCAAAAACTTAGGTGCCAATCCAATAAAGGTTGCTGGCTTGTAACAGAAAATGTTCATATTCTTGTTATACACCATAGGGTTCCCTATTTTTATTTTTATTTTTCTCTTTTCTTTTGGAGGTTATTGGATTCTCCTCTTTTCTAGTGCTATCTCTTCCTCTCTAGGGCTTGGAAGTTGGGGGCAGTGATGATAGTCTTTTGATGGCCATTCCACTCAGTAGGCTCAAGTGGGAAATGAACCAGTAATAAGCTTAGATCTCTTACCTCTCTTCATATTCCAGTACCTCCTCAGCCTCTGCTATACTTGTCTTCCTAATCAAACTTTACAGATAAAGTGAAAAAGTTGAAACAATGTTAACCTTATCATTGATCCATTGGAGCATTTGCTGAAACTAGAGGTTACCATTAAGGGCTTTGATATTTTTCCATGAATCATAGGACTCTAAAAGAGTAGAGAGGTGAATTTCTTAAGGATTCTTCAACTCATGGGTCCCCTAAGTAATTCTGATGAGAGCCTTAAAAAAGGCCATAAAGGCCAGGTTAAAACCTTGAAGAGGCTTTCATAAAACCCAGCTTCTGCTTCTTATTGTTTCATATTCCTTGAGCTTTCAACCCTTCCCTTATCTAAGCTCTAGGTTAGATGTTTTTTTTTTTTTTTTCAAAGACGGACGGAATACGTGAGTCACTTTCTGTCCTGTTAGAACAAACACCAAGAAATACGAAGAAAACAGGAAACGATTTAAGTAAATAACACTAGTTTTAATGGTTCACACATTAATGGGATGTACTACATCCACGAAAGAAGATGAAGATGATTCACTATGTGAAAAAAATGTTATAATGGAGATCTTTCAAGAACAATCTCTCTCTCTCTCTCTCTCTAAATCCTCTTTTCAAAACCCCTTCTCAATATCGTTTTTGCAGCTAAGGTTACAACTTACAATACAAGATAAGAAAAGAACATATATATATGCTCCAAGTCGAGTTGCTCCGTCGAGTCAGGTCGAACAAAGCACTCAACTTGCATCACAGACCTCAGAAAAAATATCCATTCAGATTGCCACCAAATTTTGTCAGAACGGATCAATCTTCAAAACCGATCATAAACTAAAATACTAAAGAATTGAAATACAAATAACATGTGCTAAATTTAATCACATCTGATTAGGATCATATGTTCAACCAGAAATGGTTCAGCCTGGCTGAGAATCAAAGTTATTTGATTCAAGCTAGGTCATGGACTCATGATAAACTAGTAGACAGTTCAACCCATGATTAATCCTAAATTATGGTTCAAATTTCAAAACCCACTAATCATATTAAAGTTTTTTTTTTTTAATTTTTATGGAACTAAACATATTAAAGTTGTTCAGACGAGAAAATGACAATTTTTTTAACAATTTACCTCAGGTAAATTGAGTAGGTCATCCAATCATAAAGGTTGACCTTCGTACAGTAATAACTGTTAGCGATAAATTCAATATTCACAACTGCTTGGATAAGAAGGGAAGTATAGAGCTTCAACCCCAACTTGCAAAACAAGAAAAGAAGAGGACCAATGTCTGCATCATTACTCCCAATGCCACTAACCTGCAATGTCATTGATTCTGTTTATAAGTGGGGACCATGGAACCCTTTCTAAACGGGCAAAACAACAGCCCTAAGCAGCATTTGAACCAAAATATCACACCATAGAAATTTATGCATTGAGGGCCCCACTCCAAACACTGCTACTTTATTTCAGCTTTTATTAATTTTCCTAACTAAATCAAATTTATAACAAACTACAAAATGGAATTTCTGGCCCACCACCCACTAAGTAGTCGATCTAGACCATTCAATGGAGAAGCTGTCTCTGCAATGATACCTATGGGATGGTCCAGATCAAAAGGATAACTTCCACAGCATGAAGTGTGCATTCTATTGCATTGTTTTGTTATTTCCTATTATATCTATATAATAAATATGGAAACATGTTCATGGTCACGCTTGCTGACAGATAAAGACCCTTCGATTATACCTAAATATTCTAAAAAGGACAGATCACAAATATATCTTGTCTGGGTCTGGGGTCCCACCTCTTTTGACCAAAAGTCAAAAATATCATTTCTCTCTTACTTTGCCTCTTCATGCCCTCCATGGTCTGTAACACACTATGGTACTCAAAGCTCATCCACCACCTTCAAATTCATTCCTCTGTTTTCTTATTCCCTCCTTACTCCTTTCCACTTATAAAATTTTTACCTCTTTTCTAAAACTTTCCCTCTGCATAACAAGAAGAAACACTCCCCATAGTGCTAACTATTTCAGTCTCCCTCAAGTCTTCTTCACTTCTTTGTGCCTCTGTGTGTGTTCTGCTGGTTGTCACTCATGGAGAACCCATTTAACTTTCTCCTTCATGTTGCATTTATACATCTGTTTGTTCTGTTTCCATCTTTCTGGCCTTTAATCTCTGCGGCGGATAATGATGGTGGTTCTTCGATGATCAAGTCCGACGGAGAAGCTCTTTTTCTATTCAAAAAGATGATTCAGAAAGACCCCAATGGAGTTCTCTCAGGTTGGCAACTGAAAAGAAATCCATGTCAATGGTATGGAGTCACTTGCACTCTTGGACGAGCAACCTCACTTGATCTTAGCAAGTCTAATCTGGTTGGAACTATCCCATTCTATCCTTTAGTGTCTCTTGATATGCTATCAAATCTTAATCTCTCTAGCAATTCATTTACTGTAAATTCTTCTTCCTCTTTGCTCCAGCTCCCACCTGGTTTAAAACAACTTGATCTATCTTTTAGTGGACTTGTTGGTCTAATTCCTGATGAGTTCTTTTCCAAATACCAGAATCTGGTTTATGTGAATCTTGCCAACAACAATCTAACTGGTTCTATACCCAACAATCTCCTAGTGAATTCGGGTAATTTGCAGGTTCTTGACATTTCTTCTAATAATCTAACCGGGTCCATTTCTGGTCTGAAACTTGAGAATTCCTGCAATAACTTGTTTCATCTTGATCTCTCTGGCAATCAAATTACTGATGTTATTCCTACATCCCTTTCAAGCTGCATAAATCTTAAGACCCTAAATTTATCATTCAATCAATTTACTGGTTGGATACCACCAACATTGGGTGGGCTTACTAGTTTGCAGAGGTTGGATTTCTCTCATAATCATCTCATGGGTTCTATACCTTCTGAGTTGGGTGATGCTTGTGAATCACTCATTCAACTTGAGCTTTCCAACAACAATTTCTCAGGTTCAATTCCCACTTCCTTCTCCTCCTGTACTTGGCTGCAAGTGCTTGACTTGTCCAACAACAACCTATCAGGTCCCTTTCCTGATTCATTCCTCCAAAACCTTGATTCAATAGACAGCTTGTTGTTGAGCAATAACTTCATCTCTGGGAGCTTTCCTGCCGCTATCTCAAACTGTAAGCAATTACGAATTGTGGACTTTAGCTCCAACAAGCTTTCTGGTATCATCCCACCAGATTTATGTCCAGGTTCTGGCTTACTTGAAGAGCTGAGACTTCCTGATAACCTCATCACTGGTGAAATCCCACCTGAGTTGTCACAATGTTCCCAGCTGAAGATCATTGATCTCAGCATTAACTATCTCCATGGCTCTGTTCCTGCAAAGCTCGGAAAGCTTGCTAATCTTGAGCAATTGATGGCCTGGTTCAATGGCATAGAAGGGAAAATCCCAGCAGAATTGGGCCAATGTAGGAAGCTAAAGAATCTGATTCTCAACAACAATTACCTCAATGGGGAAATCCCAGTTGAACTGTTCAATTGCAGCAACCTTGAATGGATATCTCTCACTAGCAATGGCATCACAGGTGAGATTCCACATGAATTTGGGCGCTTGTCGAGGTTGGCTGTCCTACAACTTGCAAACAACAGCTTGAGTGGCCATATACCAAAAGAGCTGGCGAATTGTAGCAGCTTGGTCTGGTTAGACCTCAACAGTAACAAGCTTACAGGGGAGATCCCTCCTCGACTGGGAAGGCAGCTTGGAGCAAAATCATTGAATGGGATTCTTTCAGGTAACACTTTAGCATTTGTGCGCAATGTGGGGAATTCATGTAAAGGAGTTGGGGGGTTGTTAGAATTTGCAGGAATCAGACCAGAGAGACTATTAGAAGTTCCAACATTGAAGACCTGTGACTTCACAAGGATGTATTCTGGTGCAGTCTTGAGCCTATGGACACATTACCAGACTCTGGAGTATCTTGATCTTTCCTATAATGAGCTTATTGGGAAGATCCCAGAAGAATTTGGGGATATGGTGGTCCTTCAAGTGCTGGATGTAGCCCATAACAAGCTCTCTGGAGAGATCCCTGCATCACTTGGCCAGCTCAAGAATCTTGGTGTGTTTGATGCATCCCATAACAGATTGCAAGGGCACATCCCAGATTCATTCTCCAACCTCTCTTTCTTAGTACAAATTGACCTGTCAGACAATGCATTAACTGGCCCAATCCCATCAAGAGGGCAACTGAGTACTCTTCCTGCAAGCCAGTATGCAAACAATCCAGGACTCTGTGGTGTCCCACTACCTCCATGTGCAAACGAAATCGGGATTTCGACATCCAGTCCTATTGTTGATGATGGTAAGGGGAAAGGACGACCCAAGGCTGCAAAATGGGCTAATAGCATTGTGTTAGGAGTTCTTATCTCCATAGCTTCTGTCTGTGTTTTGATCATTTGGGCAATTGCTATGCGCGTAAGGCGGAAGGAGGCCGAAGAAGTTAAGATTCTCAAAAGCTTGCAAGCTTCTCATGCAGCTACAACATGGAAGATAGACAAGGAGAAAGAGCCATTGAGCATCAATGTGGCCACCTTTCAGATGCAGCTGAGGAAGCTCAAGTTTTCACAGCTCATTGAGGCCACCAATGGCTTCTCAGCTGCCAGCCTAATTGGCTATGGTGGGTTTGGGGAAGTGTTCAAGGCTACCCTCAAAGATGGTTCAAGTGTGGCAATTAAGAAGCTCATACGCTTGAGCTGCCAGGGGGATCGAGAATTCATGGCAGAGATGGAAACTCTAGGCAAAATCAAGCATAGGAACCTTGTTCCTCTATTGGGTTATTGCAAGGTTGGTGAGGAGAGGCTCCTGGTGTATGAATTCATGGAATTTGGAAGCCTGGAAGACATGCTCCATGGAAGGACAAAGGCACAAGAAAGACGGGTATTAACGTGGGAGGAAAGGAAGAAGATTGCAAGAGGGGCAGCAAAAGGGCTATGTTTCCTGCACCACAATTGCATCCCACATATAATACACCGTGACATGAAGTCAAGCAATGTGCTTTTAGACCATAAAATGGAAGCCAGAGTATCAGATTTTGGCATGGCAAGGCTCATAAGCGCACTAGACACACACCTCAGTGTGAGCACATTAGCAGGAACACCCGGGTACGTGCCACCTGAGTACTACCAGAGTTTCCGCTGCACTGCCAAAGGAGATGTATATTCATTTGGAGTTATCCTATTAGAACTCTTGACGGGTAAGAGGCCAACCGATAAAGAGGATTTCGGTGACACCAATTTGGTGGGTTGGGTGAAGATGAGAGTGAGGGAGGGAAAGG
Organism: Protea cynaroides; assembly: GCA_028583415.1. Classification (NCBI taxonomy): domain Eukaryota; kingdom Viridiplantae; phylum Streptophyta; class Magnoliopsida; order Proteales; family Proteaceae; genus Protea; species Protea cynaroides. The sequence goes on from CM053268.1 coordinate 35,452,906, forward strand.
GGAAGGAAGTGATTGATCCATTGCTACTTTCAGCGATCAAGGAGGGCAATGAAGATGAATCTGAGGAGCTTAAAGAGATTATGAGGAACTTGGAGATAACTATGCAGTGTGTGGAGGATTTTCCTTCCAAGAGGCCCAACATGTTGCAGGTGGTGGCCATGTTGAGGGGAGCTGATACCAGTAGATAGCGATGAACAACAGTGGTTGAATTCCTTAGAGATTTTGCTTTTATGTATTCTCTTTTTTACTTTTAGAATTTTCTGAAGTTGTAAAATTGGTTGTTGAATCTGTTCTTAGCTTCTGTGAGTGTCATGTCTCATGACATCTCTCTTTCTCCATTTTCTTGTCCTCGACCTTCTAGTGCTACTTCTATCTCTTTCCCTATATCTGCTTCTCAAGAAAGTATTAAATGTTGTATGTTATGTGAGTCTTGAATTCTTCGGAAATTTTGGATTCATGAGTCATGACGCACGGAAATTTTGGTGGTGACGCTAATGAGAGTTTTTTTTGAGATCTGTGATCGTAGCAGAGGGCTTGGGCCAATAAGCCCCCGCGGTATGGTTCAATCTGACTTGATGGATTGGTTCGTTTTGGAGTAACAATGTACTAAAGAGAATGGAATTGTATCATATTCTTTGATGATTTACATTGAGAGGAGTCCTCTATCTATAGGTTACAACCAAATATTGTAAATAATATACAATAACACAAATATGGAAAATTTGGAGCTAATCACATGTGATATGAGGGAGATCACATGGGATGTGTATTTGCTCTGGATTTGATTGTGGCTGATCACAGTGATATGAGGGAGATCACAAGGGGATGTGTATTTGCTCTGGATTTGTTTGTGGCTAATCACAATGATATGAGGGAGATCATATGGGATGTGTATTTGCTCTGGATTTGATTATGGAAGATAATGTGGGATTGTGAGTATTGACTTGCATATCTAATGCAACACAATATTCCTCATTACATCCCCTCAAGCGGAGGGGCGGTACACCGGACCTTCAGTTTGTCACAAAGTGATTAAAGTCGAGGAGTAGGTAAGGCCTTAGTGAGGATATCAGCCAGTTGATCTTGGGTGGAAATGAATTGCACATGAAGCTTGCACTGGCCCACTCGCTCGCGGACAAAGTGAAAATCAATCTCCACCAGCTTAGTGCGAGGAAGATCTAGTTGGCAGAGAGACAGAGTGCGAAAATATCACTCAAGTAGATTGAAGGTATAGATACAAAAGGAAAGGAACAAGAGGTGGGTGAGGGGTGTCCTAACCGCCTGTGCCAAGTATCAACTGAAATAAAAGCAGTCAAAATGGGCTATGTGTGTACAGCCGCATTGGATGAAGAAGGAGAAGGCTCAAAACGGTATAGACTATCATGCAGTCTCCCCACCCCAATCACATTTTTTGTTGCCAGGTCCTGGAAAATTCAAAACATAGGGAAACATGTATTGAGCAACATAAAGCATTAGTTAACTGGCTGATTGAAAGTAGGTTAAAAGAAAATAAAGGAAAATGTTAAACATTACTAATAGAGATGTTATTTGACAAAGGGTAATGTGCCACTTTGTATTACTGGAATGTTGACACCATTCGGTAAACAGATTGATTGTTGTTGATTCAGGGGAATGGGTATCATACTTGAAATGATGGAAGAGGAAAAGTGGTGATAAGCCCCTGAATCAATTATCCAGAAAGATGCAGGAGAAAATGTAAAATAGGATTTCATACCAGCAAAGTTGGACATGGTTTTAATATCAATACTCAAGAAGGACAGCAACTGATGGTACTGTTCTAGTAATAAAGGTGGTAGTAGATGAGTTGCTGTTGTAGATGTTGTTGAAGATGAACCAGTAAACTGTGACTCTATTGCGGCAATATGTGCTTGAGTCTTGGACTGTGATCGACGACCATAATTTTCTGCATAGCCATTGAGAGTGTAGCAGTCTCATGGTTGTGTCCCTACTTATCAAAGTGGGTGCAGAAAGGTTTTCTTTTAGACTGAGCACCATTTGGTGCATGAGAAGGATCTGTTGTTCGAAATCCTTGTTTATTAGGTACATTGTTTGTTCTGTAATTTTGAGAGATTGAAAAAGCCGAAGCATCTGTAACTGGTGTTATGTGAATCCCTTTGTGTCCTTCCTCTTGCAAACCAAAGAATATGCACTAGCAATATTCGCCAATGGAGGCAGAATTTGTGTTCGCACAATGGTGAAGGAATCACTCAATCCCATGAGAAACTAAAATAATTTTTCTGTCTGGAGATGTTCCTAAAACGCCTTAAAAGAACCACAGTTGCAAGGAGGAATCTTGACATAGGTTGCTAATTCATCCCATAACACTTTAATTGTTGAAAAATAACCAAAAACTGATAAACAATCTTGATGTAGCAGAGACAAGTTTCATTTGAGTTCATAGACTCTAGTCCATTTCCCTGAGAAAATCTCTCTTCTAGGTCTATCCACGAATCTCTAGCTGAGTCTGCGTATACAATGCTATTGTGTGGCACTTTCAATAGGCTACTGTATACCCATGAAATTAACATGAACTCCCACGCCTGAAAATCTGAGGCTGAAGCTGATGGTTAATTTGGGCAGAGTGCCATCAACAAAACAGTATTTATTCTTAGCCCCTAGTTCTATCCTCATGGCTTTATACCATGTTAAAATGAAAGAAAATGAAAACAAATAGTCTAACAGTAAATTGGTAAAGAAGGAAGGTTACAGAAGGTCCTCTGACCTTTTTCTCATTTCACGAATTTAAAAAAGTGTTTACAGAGTAGAGTTCCCTTTTTATCTAACCGTAACTCAAAGTAAGTACTAAACTAAATTTAAAATGTTAATTGTATAACAATCAAACAAATGGGCCTTGCTGTAAGACCCACACGCCATGAATTCAGTCTAACCTTACGTTCTCGTGTTGTGACCGGTCTTCCCATCATAACCGGCTCAAGTGAACCAATTGTATAAAGAAACCACAAGATATGGTAAGCAACGAGTTAAATTTAATTGGTGTGGTTGACTGTTTAAGATCGTGTAGAAGCAACCAGTCAAACACTAAAATCTAAAAAATTTTGGTTATGTGGTGGCAGTTTTGAGGGGTGTGGTCGACCACACATGAGACCACACGACTTCTGGTCATATTTTGGACGTGTGGTCGACGGATTCTGCGACCACACGATGCTGAACCGACTCCGAGTTTTAGAAACTTTTCAAAACTTAAGGGATCTCTTTCCTAATTAAAGTGAGACTCTATATAGAGGTTTTCCTCTATATAAGGGATGTCCCTTAGTCTCTCTTACTCTTTTAGAACCAAATTGAAACTCTAAACCTAAGAGGAAAAGAGAGAGAGGAAGAGAAAGAGAAGAAGGAGATTTGGAGAAGAAAACTGAGAGGAAGGTTTTGCAACAGAAGGTTCTATCTCTCTACAACAAGTTTAAGGTGTAAGACCCGCACTCCATGAACCCGATCTAAACCTCTATTTCATGTCGTAACTGGTCTTCCAATCATAACAGGACCAAACGGGACGAGCAGATGACAATCAGGAATGAGAACGGATCAAAAATAGAGAAATAATTCATACCGGTCTCATGATACCGGTCTATATACCGGTCGACCGGTATGTCTGCTTAGGCAGACTAGTTAGATTCGGAATCAGATTTTTGTGGGTCCCGCTTGCCAAATCTAGAGCCTAGAAACTTTCCTAACGTAGGGAAACTTCCTAAACTCTATCCTAGCCTATTTAAGGACCTCTAAACCTCCTTAAACCTCTTTGATTGTTATCACAAACCCTAGAGGCGAGAAAGAGATCGGAAGAGGAGAAGGAGCTAAGAAAGGTGGAAGAGGAGCTGTCGTTGGACGAAGAACACCATAGTTGTGAACCAACGGTAAGTGCTTGAACTTCTCTTTAAGTTAAGCATTATAGATGATTGATCATGACTGATCAATACCATGCAAGGCTAATTATTGATCTAAAACCCTTAGTTTTCCGTTAAACCCTAATTGTTCGATAAACCCTAGATTCGAATTCTAGGCAAAGAATCATCGGAACTAGGACTTAAATGAAACATAAAACAACCTTAACTCGTTGCTCAGGCCTAGAATGCATAGGAGGAACCCTAGGGATCATAATGGGTGACCGATGGAAGATGAACACCAAGTTAGTGGTCTTCCGGAGGCACACCGGTCGACTATACCGGTTGCACTAGGTGCGACCGGTACTGCGATCGGTGCCTCTCGGGAACTGGTCATTGGGGGACCGGTCAACCATACTGGTAGCACCTTTCCCTTACAGTGTTGCGATCAGTATCTACGACCGGTATGCACCGAAAGTAGTGTTTTCAACCTCAGTTGGTTTTCGACCAATGTAAAACCTATGAAACTAATTCTAACTGAACCCTAACATCATGTAGGACCCTGTGATAGTAAGTTTGGATTCTGTGACGCAGAGAAAGCTAGCAATCAAATGTCAGGTAAGGGAATTGGACCTAAACCCTAATTAACTAATAACAGTAAAACGTTGTTAATAACTATTGTTCTATGGAGTGTTGCTTGTGTATATTCACATGTCATCTTTACTTTTAATTATTATATTGTTCATGCATACTCGCTATGTAAGACCAGTACGCTACGAACCCGGTCTAACCTTACGTTCTCGTATGGCGACCGGTCTTTCCATCATAATCGGCTCAAGTGAGCCAATTGTATGAAGAACCACAAGATAAAGTAAGCAACAAGTCAAATTTAGTTGGCGTGGTTGACTGGTTAAGTTTGTGTGGAAGAAACCAGTCAAAACTAAAAACTAGTAAATTTTAGACGTGTGGTGGCAGTTTTGAGGGGTGTGATCGATACGTGTGGTCACACATGAGACCACAAACATGAGACCACACATATAAGACCATACAACGTGCAGTCGCATATTTTGGACGTGTGGTCGATTGATTCTGCGACTCCACGTGCGACCACACGATGTTGAACAGACTCCGTGTTTAGGAAACTTTCCTAATTTGAGGGGGACTCTTTCCTAATTAAAGTGGAACTCTATATGGAGGTTTTTTCTCTATAAAAAGGACGTTCCTTAGCCTCTCTCACTCTTTTAGAACTCAAATTAAAACTCCAAACCTACGAGAGAAAGAGAGAAAATAAGAGTTGGAGAAGAAGCTTAGAGAAAGGTTTCTGTATAAGAAGAGTTGTATCTCTCTATAGCAAGCTTAAGGTATGGACTTAACTCTGTAGGGTAGATCAGATAGAATAGGTTCTTTTTAAGTTGATGTGTTAAATCTAACGAACGATTTTGGTTATGGAATTTCCAAGGAAAACCATGAGAAAATAGGTTAGGGATAATTGATAATGAGTAACTATAAATAATGGCCATAGAATAACCATAGTATGAACCCAAGTGATGGACCGAAGAATCGACTCAGGAAGAATTCAGATTGAAGATGAAAAATTGACCAAACATCATGTGGTCGCAGCCTGTGGTCAACCATAGGGTGACCAGAGGGTCAACCACAGCTATTCGGGAAGTTACCAGGAAAGGTGTGGTCGCATAAAATGCGACCACAGGGTTCGACCACACAGTGTGTGGTCTTATATATTGCGACCACAGGGTTCGACCACACGTGCGACCACACGATAACAACAAGCATATTTTGAGACCAAACAAGGTTTTTGACTACTGTAACTTGGTAAACTTGAACCCTAACTTAAATACATTAATTGTTTAGGTTCTTAATATATTCAAAGTGACTTCCAAAGCTTGGGAGAGGAACAAACATCGATCAAAGATGAGGGAACAAGACCTAAACTAATTGGTTAATAACAAACTATTTATTTTTATTGAGTCCAATGCCACGATTGATTCTATGCTTGTATGCTTGTAATGTGCATCTCACATGTCATCCAATATTCCTACTATTACTGTTCATGCATATTTAATTCCGTTTATTTATAACATGATGATGATGATGATGATGATGCTAGGAATAGGCATGTGAATGTATGTGTGTGGTTGGTGTGTTGGATGCAAGTGGAGCATCAGTACTATATCCCCTTATCTCTGAAAGATGTATTTGTTGTTCCTGCAATCAAGAAAAATCTTTTGTCAGTTTCTAAACTCACAGCAAATTATCTTTGTTTCTTTGAATTTAATTCTAATCGCTTTCTGGTTGAGGACAACAAGACTCAACAAATATTGGCATCAGGGAGTAGGCAGAAAAGTGGTATTTATGCTCTTGTTGCTGAGCATAAAGATAGTAAAGGAAAGGTTGAAGGAAAGGTTGCACAGACTACTGAAGAAACATTAGTTGGTTTTGAAGCATTCTTCTCCAACAGATTTCGGTCGGCATTTGAAGATGTGTGGCATCAAAGGTTAGGTCATCCTCAGAGGTCCATTTCTAATTTTCTAATCCCAATTGGTGCTATTTTAGTTCATGGTTCTAGACACTATAAATTTTTATAGGTCCTGTCATCTTAGTAAAAGTTGTAGGTTATGTACCCTTTATGTCCTCCTTTACAAGAAGCCTTCATGCGCTAAGTGTAATTCATTGTGATTTGTGCGGACAGGCCCCAGTTTCCAGCACTCAGTATTTACGATTTTATATACTATTTGTAGATGATCATACTAGACATTCATGGTTGTATCCTATAACAAAGAAATATGATTTCTACAATGTGTTCCTCAGTTTTCAAGCATTAGTTGAAAGACAGTTTTCAAAGAAAATATAAATTTTTCAAAGTAATTGCGAGGGAGAGTGTCACACCCCAATTTCGATCCAACCAGAATGGTGTGAGTGAACCGTCATTGAACCAACGGTTCACACCAGGATCTCGAATAGACCGTGTCCACTCATACAAACCCATTACACATAACCACAATCAAAATATAAATAATACAGGGGAAGTCTTTTTAAATATAATGAACTGAGAATCTATTGATAACTTTAAATAAAATATCCAATTATTCAAATCCAAACAAATAATATAATATCATTACATCTCTTTAATCCAATCAAAAATAATGAAAATAAATAAATAAAACCAATCAAAGGTACACGCAGAAAGGGCACTCGCATAAAGCGTCATGCTCGTCCTCTCCTGCCTGTACATCCAACACAACAACACCACCATAAGCCGGAGCATTCATGTAGTCATCCACAGAGTAACCTGCATCAACATCTAAAACATGTATATATACAAATGGTGAGCTCACAACTTAGCTCAGTAAGACAATCAGACAGTTTCACAATATTATGCATGAGTAACAATCATTTTATGCTGTGGTCTGGTTTTAAGTTTGCAATGTGCTATAGAAAGGTTTGGTGGCCCCCACACCTCTATACACGAGTGTGTGGCACCTCATGGATCACACCCCCATTGGCCCACATGCACCCATCATGGAATAGAGATAGAGCTAAGATACCCCCGTACCTCCCCTGATGCTCTACCCATACCAGTACCTAAGCCCCTACTGGCCAGGGCTCGTAAACTGGGCTCGCAACTAACCAATCCTATATGTCATCAATATATGCTCTATCCCAGCACAGCCGTTTACGGCATAGAGATAGAGCTAAGGCATTCCCACACCTCCCCTGATGTCATATCCGCAACTAACCCACTAGGATAGAAACAACGCAGGTAGACCCTATCCCAACATAACTCCCTACGGCATAGAGATAGAGCTAAAGCATCGTGGACAAGCCAGCATCGACTCGGAGACCACAGTGCCACATAACCATGGCCAGACCAGCATCAACATCGGAGACCACCGTACCACGACCTTCCCCTGATGCCCCACCCGTACCAAGCATGTTAAGACAGAATACTACAAAAGGTGCTAGTGTGAGGAGCGATCCCAGGCCCATGCCCCACTCCACACACTAACGAAAACAATCACATGTTTAACAATCACATCCTAACAATGCATGAACAGTAATAATAACTGAAAATAAAAAAAAGCATGTGAATATGCACAAACATCACATCAGATCTAATCAGGTGATTAACATCGACTTACTGTCCATTAATTATTAGGTTTAGGTCAGATTCCCTTACTTGACGCTCGTTTGTTAGCTTGCTCCACGTCGCAAGATCCAAACGGAAAGTCACAAAGTCCTACAATATTATTAGGGTTTCATTAGAATATTTTTCTTAAGGTTTCATGTTGGTCGGAAACCAACAAAGTTACAAAATACCCTCACAGAGCTGACCGGTGGCATGTACCGGTCGCAGCTCTGTGGGGAAGACTGGCGACCGGTATGGTCAGCCGGTCCCCACAGACCAGCCTCCCGAGGGATACCGGTGGCAACATACCGGCCGCACTGTGTGCAACCGGTATAGTCGACCGGTATGTCTCCGGAAGACCATACATGGGTTTTTCGACTGCCATCGATCATCCTCCATAGATTTCCAAGGTTTCTCCTATCCATTCTAAGTCTAATCTTTGAGTTAGAGTTATCCCCAACTCATTCGAGTTTCGTTTCGATGAATATCATCTCGGAACTCGAATCAAGGGTTTGACGACAACTTAGGGTTTAAGGTCCAATTAGGGTTTTAGATCAATACCTACTTTGCATGGTATTGATCCACCCACATACTATTCTAGAGTCATAGGGTAAGAAGAATGGTTAAAACACTTACCGTTGACTAGCGTAGAGTGAGCTTCGTCGAACGGCAATGGCGGCACCTTCTTCTTCTTCCTAGCTCCTTCTCCTTTCCAACCTCTTTCTCTTCTCTAGGGTTTGTGAGAGATAATGGAAAAAATTTGAGGAGGCTTAATGGTGTATTTATAGGCTAGAATTAGGGTTTAATAACCCTATTAGGATTAGGAAGGTCTTAGGATTCGAAATCAGGAAAGTGGGACCCTCAGAAGTCAATTTTCGGATCTCCACACTCAGCTGCGCAGACCTGACCGGTCGACCGGTACCAAGACCGGTACCATCGACCGGTCAACATAAAATCATGTTGATTTGATCGTCTTTGGTCTGATTTCATACCTGCTTGTCATCCGCTCGTCCCGTCTGGCTCGGTGATGATCGAAAGACCTGCTACGACACAAAACCAAGGTTTAGACCGGGTTTACGGAGTACGGGTCTTACAGAGAGTTTAATAGTAGTTGGTTTCTTACCCACTGCAATAGTTCGGGTATTCAACTTCTTGCCTCTTGTCCACACACTCCAGAACAGAATGGTGTGGTAGAAAGAAAGCATAGGTATATTGTTGAATAAGCTAGGCCGTGCTGTAAGACCCGCATTCCATGAACCCGATCTGAACCTTTATTTCATGTCGTGACAAGTCTTCCAATCATAATCGGATCAGACGGGGCAAACAGATGACAATCAAGTACAAAAATAGATAAAATAGGTTGATAATTTTTATACCGGTCTCATGATATCGGTTGACCTATATGTCTGCACGGGCAGACTAGTTAGATCCAAAAACGGATCTCTGTGGGTCCCGCTTGCCAAATCTCAATCCTAAAGACTTTCCTGAAGTGGAAAACTTTCCTAAACTCCATCTTAGCCTATATAAGAATTCCTAAACCTCCTTAAACCTCTTTGATTGATTCTCACAAACCCTAGAGAGGAGAAGAAGATATGAAGAGGAGAAAGAAGCTGAGAAAGATAGAAGGGGAGATTCTGTTGGACGAAGACCCCATAGTGCGCTAACCAACGGTAAGTGCCTGTACTTTTCTCTAGGTTAAGTGTTATTGATGATTGATCAATACCATGCAAGGCTATGTATTGATCAATTAAACCCTAATTCAGTTGATAAACCCTAGATTTGAATTCTAAACTAAGGTTTCTTAAAATGTAAGACTTGAATGGAAGATAAAACAAACCCTAAAGCATTGCTCAGGCCTAGAATGCATAATAGGAACCTTAGAAGCTTCAACCAACCCCCCCCCCAAGTCGTATTCTGTAACATAGCTGATTGCTAATTTCTTTCGCTCCCAAGTACTTTGGACTAGCTTCACATCATGCAAGAACCAAAAAATCACCCCCAACCTACGCAAGCTGAAACTAAGCCAGAGCCTTACCCAAGCCTCAAGGGTCCAACACAAGCTGGATAATATTGGCAAACTAAACAACCTCTACTACAGGGAGGAGAATAAAAGGGATAAAGTTCTTCACCTTTGGGGAAGAGATATGATTAGAATTCTCAATAATAAGCTGAATGGGAAGAACACACACTGGATTAGATATAAAGAGGTGGGGGGTGGTTTATGGAGATTGGTGAATGATGGGTTTTCTTCTGTTGCCACATTCCAGTTGCTTAGAGTTCTTCATGCCCTCTTCTATCCATCCATCCCATCACATTGGGACCCAGTAACACCAGACGTTCTGATTAAACATACCTCTCATGCAGGCATTTCTGTAACATTCTATTGGATTTAATGGAATCTATTGTTGGGTTGAAGTTGGCCATACTCCCACCACGTTAGTAACTAACCCAACTGTTGGATCAACTTCCAATAAGTACCCTTTCGGAAACGTTGAAAAGATTGCTGGAAAGACCATTAGCCAACGGGTTGTTAACAAACCCATCTGCAATTCTTGTTTTAGTCGTTATCTAACAACAACTAAGGGCAATGAATTGAAGGGGACCCCTTGTGGAATAGAAATACGTCCTAAAGTTTGGTTGTGACAGGAATAATGAACCACTGGCTGAATGCTTGTCATTGAAGTTGGGAAAAAATATAAATGCAACCACTGAAAATAGATACTTGCAGATGCACTTTTAGATTTGAATTGCTTTACGCAAGTTACCATTTTAAAATTTATGTTTAAACATGAAGGAACATGATGGGACACGGAAGGGGACCCAAAAAAATCAGTCCAAGCAACGTACCTTGGTTTTTATTTCTGTCTTGACTCCTGGTTTAATATAACCTTGTTGCACCTGGAATGCGCTGCTTTGAACTCAATAGCTTGGTAGCTTGGTAGCTTGGTAGCTTGGTGACATCAATGGTAGCAACATACCCAAAAAAAAAAAAAAAAAGACATCAATGGGAGCAGATTGTCACAGGCCTATCGACTCACCTCACTAAGCCCATGGACTTTGATCCATTGGGCCAATCGAGTAAGGGTCCAAAAGCCCAAAATGCACTCTTGTATAGAAGTAATGAGCACTGTGCCTATATTAGTGCATGTATATTACTACGTGACATTATGTGTTTTAGCATTTAATCTAAACCATTAGTTTAATATTAAACCAACATTTCAGATCACAAGTCACAACCACTAGGCACCAGAAAAATCCTTGCCTAAGCGAAGCCCTTGTCTGGGATTCGTGAGCCAAGGTTAAAAATAATACTAATAATTAAAAAATTAAAAAAAAAAAAAAAAAGAAAAAAAAAGCCTGGCTCATGTGCATATAAAACCTTGAAAACCTTCTTGGATACTGAAGTCTAAACTCTAGATCAGGGAAGCAGTTTTCTGGGCTGGGCTTCACCCATAAATGAGTGTACTTTATCAGTATTAATTTGTTTTGTATATTACCTAGTAACTTGTTTTTTTTTTTTGGGGGGTGTGATTGTGTTAGTGATTCCTGTTGGGATTGTCTTGTATTTTGTAGAGTCCACACAATTTGTTAATTGATCAATTTCAAATCCATTAAATGTACATAGGTGCAATTGTGTGAGGGGATTAAGGTTTTTAGGGTTTCTATATATTGTCTTTTTGAGGAAAACCCTAGCTTAATTAAAAACAAAGGGATCACATTGTAAGGTGGAGAGATGTAGAGCTTTTTCTTGATGATTAAGAAAAAATTCTCTAGTTCTCTTAGGTAATTATATATATTCATGCTCAAATATGAGAAATTCTTTGTGTGCTGTGTGATTGTTTATTTGGTTTTGTTTCTCATGTTGTGCAATGATCCCGAAAATAGTTAGTCAAAGTGGAAACAACAACAACAACAACAACAACAAGAACAAAAAAAAAAAAAAAAACATTGAATGGTACGGCATTTAAAATGGCAAAGAAATTGAACAGAACAGTAAAATTACGATCTTTTTTTTTCTTAATGGTAAAAATACGAAAATGGACAATATATGTTTGGGAAATTTACAGACACCCCCTTGACAATTGGATTACTACATAGAACTACCTTCTCTTGACAAAAGTTACACAGACTACCCCCGAAATAATGTTTTATAACAATATAATCCACTCTGAGTATTGAAAACAATGTTTTGAAAATTTTCACTTCCCTTCTCTTAATTTCCCTTGCAACTAATTTAAACCAAAAGCATGTGTAAAATAAAATAAGGAACAAGAACCCTTTGGGGTAAAAAAAATCCTCAGGCCCAACCCCAAAAAATAATATGCTGGGAAAGGTAGGCTAGGATAGAGCGTTGAATGGGATATATTTGAATGGGCCATCTTCTCAAATCTCTTTGTTTTCATTTGCAAACGTTTTATTAAAATTGGAATTTACTCAAGATTAAAGCTTTTCATCCACTTATTTTGTACAATATATTTCTAGATCTAATGCTTTAGTTTTTTTTTTTTTTTTTCTCTCTCCTATCTAGGCCTATCCCATTAGAAAATATTTTTTAAAATTCACTATTTTCAAGTATTTTGGTTTTAAAATTTTTGGCTCTTTTGTACAAATCACACAAGGTTAATGGTTTGGGCATGTAATTGTGGTATCAATTGTGACCATTTAAATGTTTAGGAATGGTTTGGATTGGCTATGTATTAAATTTAAGTATGAAATTCAATAATTTATCTTTTCATGTAATGTCTATGTCGATCATATATCTTTTGGTAATACTAGATTTTCAAAGCTTTGTTTTACCACTTAGCAAAGTTCTATTTAAGCTAAAACAAGACATGTGGACAGGAGACCATGGATTTTATCTATACACAAAATTTGGGTCACATTTGAACTATTGTTTGACAAATATTATGTGCAAACCACGTATACACAGAAGCCATAATATGTGTTCTCATTAATTTTTTTTATTTTTTATTTTCCTAAGCACTATTTGTTTCATTGTAAAATTTTCAATAGAGAAATGTTGCATAACGAATACAAACCATCCACTTTATAGGACACATTAAAGCTTGGCAACACAACAAGCTCCATTGTCCACATTAGTTGTGTAGCCTACTTTATATTGAGAATTTCTTTCACAATAATGACCATATATAGCATATGCCATCATTTAATGTTAATCAAAAAACTATCAAGAAAAAATAAATAAATAAATAAATAAAGAAAGTGATTTGCTTCGCCATTTTTTTTTTTTTTTTTTTTTTTTTTTTTTTGGTAAACATTTGTTTTGCCATTTCGAACCATACTTTTGGCTGAGATCTATCACATCTTGTTTTTTACCATTAAAGGTAAGCAATGAAGATTAATAAAAAAAAATACATGAACAAAACTATTAATAATTAACCATTGTCGGCATCACCATCAACAGTTAATCATACAAATATCTAACAAATCGATCACTTCAACATGACTAATTAAGAAAGATAAGCTAAGATATAGCATGTGGTTTTGATATTAGTTATCCAAATTTTGATGCTTTGAAGTGTTCTTCAACTTATGCTCTTTTTAAATTGTTTTTCAAGTAAAATTTTTTGGCTTATATTGGGAACCACTTTTTGTTTAATTTTCTAGTACAATTTAAGACCAATATTCACTAAAACAAAGAGTAAAAAACGACATTACTCATCTCATTTAATAAAATGCCAACAATCATGCACACAAGAAGATCAAAAGTATCAGTTAAGCTTCCTTCGTAGGTAATTCACCTAGCTGTTTGCCTGTTTACCTAAACACCAAAAAAAAAAAAAAAAATAGCTAGCCTAATCTCTAGTACTGGAATCTAATTAGGTGACTAATACTACGTAATGTTTTCAACATGTATGGGCAGGTGTCAATCATGATTCGGATTAGTGGATGAGTGTTGATTTACAAACTTGGTTGTGAATCCTATCGGAAGTAATCCCCATAATGGGTTACAGGGTTTCCAAATAACTGCTTATTGTATAAAGCATCATGTGGAACTATGGTAATTTGGTCTTATTAGGGGAAAGATCAAATTACCTTTATTTTAGGGTTGGTCTCTGTTTTCCTTTATATATAGATAGTAATACTCATTAGTAGTTAGTATTTAAAGATTACAAAGAAGAAAGTAGACCAAACCAATAGAGCAATGCAATGAAACACATGTCTATCAATTGATATGGATCCAGTATCATCTTCTCTATTTTATTATTATTCATTGTTGCCGTTATGATAGATGTATGGGTTTAATATTCTTACATACTCATCTCAATGTGATATCTTTGGGAAAGAAAATTTTTTATAAGGCCTACCAAAATGGCGCAAATGTATGTGGCATTTTGTGTAAGGCCCAAATTACCTTTAATAGTGAACTAGAACAATCTTGAGTTATGGTATCCTAGACACGTTACAAAGGAGGGTTTTTCGTAATGCCAAAATATTTGTAATATGGTAGCTTAGATGGTGTTTAAATTTTGTAGCCAATTAGACCAGAAGATCCCAAATTTCAATCTAAATTTTAATTTATCGTATGAAAAACTAAAGCTTTAATGTATCAAATGAAAAGATTGCAACCTGTCCATAAACCATTAAGAGAATGCATGTCAATACATGAGAGTATTTTACTTGAATTATTTAAAATTTGGCATATGGTGAGTCAAGATCATAGTTAGTTAAAACGGAAACAAAAAAAAAAAAAAAAAAAAAAAAAGGACGAAACGGGTTTTAATGGGAACAAAACAAGAATGGTACAGTAAAAAAAAATAGTCAAACATTCCAAGAATAAAAAAAAAGGACGGTATGGGTTTTAAACGGATCAAATATAATACGGTATGGTAAAAAAACAGCAATATATTCCCATAAATTAAAAAAATATACCTAAATCAATGGAACAGATGACATTTATGATATGTCTAGCCATAAAAAGATGAGAATTGTCATCTTCATTCAAGTAGTTAATTGATATTTTATGTTTGTCCAAGACTCCAAGCATGAATCCACATATATATATAGAGAGAGAGAGAGAGAGAAAGAGAGAGACAGAGACAGAAAGAGAGAGAGAGAGAGCACTATATGATGGTCTACAATATACATTTGTTATGACCCACAGCCCACAATCCACCTTAACGAGTAATAAAATAACGAGTTTAGAAGCAATTATGAAGAAGTGACAGTCTTTAATCCCACATCGGTTACATGTAGAATGCAATAAAAATATTAAACAATGAGGATTAATCAATTCATCACTCATTGAAGATGTAAGTTAAAATATGGATAAGGCACGCATATTAAACACGTTTTAAATGACAAGGCTTGGAGTATGGAGTATTTTAAAGTATTTTTGTGGTCAATACGGCAATATATATACTAAACGATTGAGTAAAGTACGATTATATCATACACGTTTAAAACGAGTTTTAAGTAACAGAGGTCAAGACCATATCCTCTCTAATTAGTAGTCAAAATTACAACTTCTTACATTCATTCTAGGATGGTTTCTTGTATATATGGTCCAACCGAGCTAAGAAGGGCTTTCAATAGGGTTCTAATTAATCTTTCCCCTCTTACTCATATTTCAAGTTTCAGCTTAAATAGATTATAGGATCATTTGTTATATCACCTTTTCAAGTGGCACAACTAAAAACACTTTGCCATACATATATTTAAATGGTACTAGTGATCTTGGGATGAATATCTCGTTATTTTTTATTAATTTAAAAAAAAAATTTCCTGACGGAATAACCTCTATTTTGGAACACATGACCATCCCAAAAGTTTGTCAAAGTTGAGCCCAAACTGAAAACAAAAATTGATTGGACCGAACTGGGCCAAAATAGTATTGGCCAGATTCAGACTGAGGTATATAAATTATATCGGTCTCGGTCTGATCCTGGCTTAGCCCAATGGGCAACTCAAAACCAGACCAATTAGACTGAGACACATGGTAGTCCAAACCCAAACCGATGCCCAAAGAGAATTAAATTGAAAAAAAGACCTTCTCCCTAACCTGATTTCTATTGTTCTACATTCTTCATCTCGCCCATGCCCATTGGCATCCTCCCACTCCTTATCTCACCCCTATCTTTTTGATATAAAAAAGGAGGGGAGAGAAAAAAAAAAAGAGGGGGGGGGGGGGGGGGGGAAAAAAAAAAAAAATCTCACCCCTAGACCGGCCCATTGACACCCTTAGCCTCACCTACCCACCATTAAGATAAATGGCTCCAGTTCAACCCAATTAAACCACCAGACCAAGTGATCTTAGCAACTATGGCCAACATATTTTTTTTTTTGGGTAAATTATGGCCAACATATATTGTTGCAATCATGGATGCAAGTTTGTTCTTGTTAGCCCAAGCTTGCCCTAGCTCGCCTTGAACCCAAATTGGGCTTGAGTTGAGATATCCTGGCTCTAAGGGTGAGTCACTGGGAATTTTAGGCCCCAAGTTGGGGCCTAGTCGGATCGGCCCAGGAGTGAGGCCTTTGGTTGAGCAGCTTGAGCCCAGTGCAACCCACTCAATCCACGAACAGGTTCAAACAAAATCGACACAATCTAACCTAAAAACAAATTAGGATTGGATTTTTTTGGACCTTTAAGTTGAAGCCAACTAAAAGGACTCAGGGTTTTTCATACCAAATGGGGATATAGGAAAATTTTTTGTTGGAAGGAGAAGAAGCATTGCCGCTATTCTGTCGTTGTTAAATGCTTAATAAAAGATAGTTGAGAAGACCTTATATTAAGTGGTTGGAAATCCCACCAAATCACCACAAGTGCCTTGTAGTTTGCAATGTACGGACAAACAGAACCGGAGGACTGTAACAGTACTGTACTTCATCCTTAATTTTACTGCCTAATTTGAAACCATTTGTTTTTGGTAAAACAAGTAATTAAATGAGGGAAGCAATTGACTGGAGCCTTCTATTGTCACCTCAAATGTTCAATCAGCACACCGACCTACTGACCCAATTCAACCATGATATCAAATCAATTAGGATCACTCTCATATGTCCAATCCTTTCAAAGCTTCCCTTAAAATCTGGGTCGTATATATATATATATATATATATATATATATATATATATATATATATATATATAAAAGTCTTGAATATGGGTTCTCTGTCACCTGGTTCTGGAGAGATGATATGACTGTACCTTACCCTGTTTAAGAGTTCTTCCTTCTATAGCATCTTTCCATCCCCTGTCAGTTCTACAACCATCCCTTGGATAACTGTTTGGTTTGCTCTAACTTTTACTCAGCTAGCGCTGTTGCTTCATATTTGGTTTTTTGTTTTTTGTTTTTTATTTTTTTGTTTTTTTTTAAAGTTAATTAATTAGATTTTTTTTTGAAATTTTTTTATTTGGAGAGGCTGGTTTGCGAAAGTAGTATTGGATAGAAGAATCTTTAAATTTGTAATATAACAGAAGGATTGATTGAAATTATTTAATTTTCTTACAAATATCTTTACTATAATTTTGATAATATAATATAACGCTCCAAAGTATTTTTCAATAGTAGGAAGTATAAATTACATGTTCTATAGAGTAAGTGAGTAAGGAGTTCATTGAGAAGAATTAATATTTTGAAATTATAGTCATATTAAACATTAGTTTCTATTAAATGTCATTTTTCGTGGAAAAAAAATTGATGTCATTGATTTCTGTTAAAGCACAATCATTGGTTTATCACGAAAACCATAATTATATGGGGGTAGTTTTGGTATTTAAAGTGGAGTGGATTAGTAGATCTTACCGTTCAAACAATCGGTGTCATTTTCCACTTGACATCAATTCCGTTTAGTGCACACTCGTTGGGCTATCGTGGAACCATAATATAAAGGGACAGTTTTGGTATTGGAGCTGGGAGGGTTGAGGGAGCATTTTGCACCGATCCGCAACACCGACTAGCAAGTCAAGAAGAATAACCCATTATAAAAAAAAAAGTATATATGACAATTTAGAAAAAAATTCATCTATCCCCCAAAACTATGTCGAAATTGATCTAACCCTACAAGTTAATAAATTTCTCATCTACCATCCAAAATTTTGTCACCGTTAATCAAAAAAGACCCCACCCATTAGTAGAGTCCCGTTAGTTGATAACATAATCACTATTTGAAAAATCCTGGGACAATAATGCCCTTATTTTAAAGTTGAAATACCATAATACCCTTATTCTTATTTACCCTACCCCCAATTCGTTTAACCCTTTCTTCCTTGCCGCTCTCCTTTGTGCCCTAATTTGTGTGGTCGAATGAGTAGCAGCAACTCGTTGGGTGGTTTCAACAGTCGAAAATCTTATGAAAATACCTAGGTGGAATCTGCTCCGAATACCCTAGCTCTATCATCTGATGAGAGGTTATGGAATTTGCAGATGCCGTGTTCTTTTTTTTCTTTTTTTTTCTCTCTCTTATCCGATTGAGATGAAATAGGAGTGGGATAGAGTGAGAAGAGAGGAAAGAGAGGAAATAGGGATTGAGAAAAGAATAAGGGAGAAAAAATAGGGGAAGACAGAGTCCGTGGAAGGGGAAGATAGAGTCCGCGATTGATGAAATAGAAGATTGAGAGAGAAAGAATCGGCAGAAAGAGGGAGAATTAGAGGGTTGAGTCTTTTTTTTTTTCCCTCTTATCCGATTGAGATGAAATAGGAATGAGATCGAGTGAGAAGAGAGGAAAGAGTTGAAATAGGGATTGAGAGAAGAATACGGGAGAAAAAAATAGGGGAAGAGAGAAGAATACAGGAGAAGAAATAGGGGAAATAGGGATTGAGAGAAGAATGCAAGAATTCCATGATTCTAAGAGCCGGATTTGGTAGTTGGAAGTTCAAGAGTGAGTCCATACATTTAATAAGTTAACAATCTCAATCTGGTTAAAGCTTTGTAATAGAAATTCATCAAGCCACGCACATACGCGCGTACTTTTGTTCGCTGAAACTAAAAATCAAACTGGAACAGTAAGTTTAGATAAACAAAAAGGATTAAAAACTAGAATTTGGATTTTGATAGTTATAAGGTCAAATTAGTAATTTTATCTCATTTTAATTTCTTCCAATTTCAAAGAGAAATGATAGAAATGTCTAATCACATTTTAAGTCAAGTCCATCAGTTTAGTGGGGGCGATTGAAGTTTTTGGCAACCAGTGGGTAGCAGATCAATTTCAACCTAGTTTTTTGAAGGTAGATTAAATTTTTATTTTTTATTTTTTTTAAATTTTTTTTTAACATATGCGTCTATAGATGTATGTATCTCTATGTAGGCATCCTTGTCATCTTTTATATAGCACATGAAAACCCATGTCTTTTGCTTAGTGATTACTGCAAGAGCAAGAACTATTAAATATTGAGTTAGTTTTGCATGGCATCTTGAAAAAAAAATTATTCAATCCCCCAATTATTGATTATGAGCTATCAAAGTCTTTCATTAATTATGAGAATGCTTTATTTATACAACATGTCATCCTCTCCAATTTGATTATTTTCTCTTTGCTTTTGGATTATTGAACCCCATGCATGCTTATGATTCAATTTATGATGACATACATCAAGGTTCTTAATCTCAAGTCACGCAAATCTAAGGAATCTAGCATCATATGTATTCTTTACAATTATGACATTAGAGAAAGCATCATATATATTAAATTGATACCTTGAAGATGCATTTTCCTTCATAATGACCATAGATAGTACGCCCTTTTCAGACATGTGGAGAGATGATATCACCAGTCTAGCCGACCCATTTGTTAAGTAGTATTTTTTTTTTTTTCTCTTTTCATTTTTTCTTTTTTTTGTGTATAAAACCCATTTGTTAAGTTAACCCTTTAAACTAGACATATATGGCCTAATCCCATATTGTATTATTCTCCTATTAAAGTTCATGTTAATATATTATATTGATTTTTTTTTTTTTTTTTTTGCCTTGTTGAGTTATTTTTTAGGTAGAAACAGAATAATGCATTAGATCATAAGGAAATCACAATTTATTTGACACAAAAGTCATACAATCATGTGATGCATAACGATCAAATTGCCAGACACGTTACTCTTCAAGAAACTATTGAAATTTAAGAGCTAATTAAGAGTGCACGAGATGTGATTTGTATTCTAATTTCTAACAGTGCTATGTAATAAGAAAGGTTTCTCACTATCTTAAAATTTCATAACAGATTAATTTAGATGGTTGGACCCTCTGTTAGTTAAAACTCGTTTTAAACGCGTACCGTACTGTCGTACCGTACTCAACTGTTTAATACGCGTATTGCCGTATTGATCTCAAAAATACTTTAAAATACTCCATACTCCAAACCTTGCCGTTTAAAACCCGTTTAAAACGCGTACCGCACCGTATCCGTATTTTAACGTATTTTAACCTGCACCTTTAATAAATAATGAATCGATTAATCCCATATTGTTTAATATTCTTATTACTTTCTACATGTAATCGATGTGGGATTAAAGGCTGCCACTTCCTCATAATTGTTTATAAACTCATTACTTTATTACTTGTTAGGGTGGGGTGTGAGTTATGGGTCATAACAATTGTATATTGTAAGCCACCATTGATCTCTCTCTCTCTCTCTCTCTCTCTCTCTCTCTCTCTCTCTCTCTCTCTCTCTCTCTTCATATGGATTCATGCTTAAAGTCTTGGACAAACATAAAATATCAATTAGCTACTTAACTGAAGATGATAATTCTCACCATTTTATGACCAAACACTTCATAAATGTCATCTGTTCCTATTGATTTAGGTATAATTTTCCAATAGATTTACATGTTTCATTAATGTAATTCTTCAATTTATGGGAGTATATTGTCGTTTTTTTCACCGTACCGTATTATATCTGATCCGTTTAAAACCCGTACCGGCTGTTTTTGTTTTTTTGCCATTCTCGAAATGTTTGACCGTTTTTTTTACCGTACCGTTTTTGTTTTGCTCCGTTTAAAGCCCGTTCCGTCCCGTTTTGTTTTTTTGCCGTTCCCGTTTTAACTAACTATGGTTGGACCACTTGATCTTGGGAACCAGGTGCCACTTAGTTTGGGTTTGGGTTTGGTTTGGTTTCTACTAGACTAATTAAATTGAAAAATAACTCATCAAACCTAGTGCCTTGGTTTTGACTAGACTAATTAATTCGATTCTCTTTACTATAGTTTATATTTATGTTTATGAGCTATTTATGACAAATCATTTATAAGAAGAAATTATGAGTCATAAATAATAATCGTTTGGTATCACTGAACATAAAGAAGTAATAATAGATTATCACAATAATGATAAACATCTTCTAACCTAGGCTCGCTTTGATATAGTTTATAATTATATTTATGAGTTATTTATAATAAATTACTTATGAGAATAATTATGAGTCATAAATAATAACAGTTTAATACTATTAGACATAAAAAAAAAAGTAATAATATATTATCACAATGATAATAAACACTTTCTAACCTATTTCTAGATTTTAGATTATATCAATATATTTTAAATATAAATAAGTACCATAAATCATACCAAACAACTACATATGTCATAATGTATTATATAATTAATTATATAATACATACCAAAGAGAGCCCTATTTATAGATCTTAGATTATATTAATTTATTTTAAATCTAAATAAAAACCATACATCATATTAAACAACTATATTTATCATAATGTATTATTTAATTAATTTTATAATACATACCAAATAGAGCCTAAATAGCCCCACCAGTTAAATAGATTTAAAAACCAAAGAAGAGAAGAAATTTAAGTTGTTGTAAGGAAACATTTCTAAAAAAATCCTGCCATAAAATTGTTCTTCTTAATGGTTTTGAAAATAAATTTTTTCATGGTAAGCAATCTCCTCAGATAAATTATATTTTCCATGAAAATATTAAAAGTGTTAAAATCAAATCGAAATCAAACCAAATCATTTAAACTTATTATTAATGGTTTGATTCTAACTTTAAAAATAGAATCATAAGAAAACGGTTCGACTTGATTTTGATTCGATAAATCAAGAATTTCTAAAAATCGTTAAACCAAATATGTTTAAAATCGAATCAAAACAGTCCAAACTGATAGTATATTTCTTTAGTGGGCTTAGACATGTTCTGTCCCAAGGGCCTAGGTCGAGCAGTAGCAATTCGAATCGATTGTTGGCAAGACGATCCCTTAAAAAATCGATTACATGAACCGATACGTAAATTATTTGTCAAACCAAAACCATTAAGAACCGTTAAACTGGAACCATTTTAAAACTATGAAACCAAATACAATTTCAATTTCGGTTTTCAATGGTCACACATCAAACCAAAACCGAGACCAAAATGGTTAGCCCGATCCGAACTATTTGATATTCTTAGAATTTTTTTTTTAAATATTACTAATTAATATTCTTAGAAAATATTAATTAGTAATATTTATGGCAATCAAAAGACAGATCGATTCATTCAAATTTTTTAACGATCACCTCCTTAAATAGAATATTAAATTGATCATTTTTGTACGGAATTAAATTCTGTCTCTAAAGACAGCTAGTTGTGATGATTGCTCTTACTATATACTATACAACAATACTAATGCCAACCGTAATAATTAATTGTTTAACTATTTGATGGTCTAACCAACTGACCCAACCAACCCTACTCCTGGTTCAGTTCTTAAAAGCGTGGCTGAGGATGATGTGTTGTCAGATAACACACATCGATTTCTTGGAAGTTGAAACTGGTATTAAGCAGTAAACCAGAAGGTTCTTATATAGAAAACCCACATATGCTATACTACCAAATGCATGCAATATTGTGGGCCCCACAAATCCGGTTGGGTGACCCATCTACCAAACCGGCTACCTAGAAATGAGTCTAGCTAAAGAACCTGTATTGGTATCCAGATAAAGGTGAATCGGGGAAGGGAAAGGAGGGGTAGAGGTGGTCCCAGAATAGCAAGGAAACGGAAACTTTGTTCCGCCCTTGCTCTATTTTGCTTTGGATTGAATAGTGAATGGAAGGTGAGAAAATGACCAAAGCCCACGCGTAGTTTCTATGTTTCAAGCATATGGAAGTGTCACCTTACTGAAGTCCTCCATGGTCTCTGCATAAGTGGAAAGATGCTGTACTGCTATACTCCTCTGCTACGATTCCTGAATCTTATGTGAGAGAGAGAGAGAGAGAGAGAGAGAGACTGTTTACTAATCACTCTTACAGTGTTTGTATGCAGAGAGAGACGAGAGAGTTATATCATTAAAGCCTTACAACTGTGGCACTGAAAAACATGTTGTCCATAAGCATTTAATATGAAAAAAAGGAAACCAATATAGATGAAAAGGACTTTCTTTATCTAACCTTTTTTTTTTCTCCTGTCTTCTCCACAATCTCCTTTGTACTCACCCTCTTGGCCTCTTCTTCTTCTTCTTCTTCTTATCCTTTTATTTTCCCCTTTCTTTTATTTTCCTTTTTAGTTAAATCAAATTACCTTCGTATATTAAGGTAAGCAGCCATCATGAGTCATGACCATCCAAGAAGTCGTTCATTAGTGCTACAATAATATGAAGTTAAAGAAGAATGGGTTATAGAAGAAACCCATATCACCAGAAAAATTCAAAGGTAGAAAGATGCTTACATTTTTTGCCTTTCTTTTTCCCTGAGGAAAATACAAAGATTTCATGAGAATGTCTGACTGAAACAAGAAAAAAGGCTACCTATCATAGTGGTCTTCCTTTAGTTTCCTAGGAATAAATGAAAAAATAACAAAACGATCACAACATCTTCAAAAGATTACAACAAACCCTTAATCAGCATCACCAACAGTTAATTACAACACTCACATGGGTATACTAAAGATAGAGAAAAAGAGAAACAAGTAGAGACAAAGAAAGGCTACGTTTTGGAGATGTTGGCATGATGGGTCCTATTATCATTCTCTCCCTCACCTTCTGTAATGGCTGAAGACATGTAACTTACAACAAGAGAGTTCTCATCTGGAGGAGCTGATGATGCCAAGTTGGTAGCCTGAAACTGCTGCTTACATGCTTGACAAGTGATCTGTAAAATGGTGGAGTTGATTTGCTTTGTAGCATGTTCTTTCAGAATCTGAGCCTTATCAAGCTCAGCCTGAGCTTGTTGCCGAATTCTCTTAGCATTTCCAAATTCCTGCTCAGCCAATTCAATCTGTCTCTTTGCTTGAAGCCTTGCCTCTTCTGCAAATGCCTTCTCAGTCATTGCCTGCATCAGCTGTTCTCTTGCCTGTTCTTTCAGCCTTGAAACCATTAAACCTGGTTCTTCCACAGCATTCTTGTCCCTGGGAGAGTATCTTCCACCATCATTCTTCTCTTCATGATCACATGACCCAATTGAAAGTTGGAGTTGGGTTGCATGATTTTCATCTGAATTAGGTGAAACAGATACATCTATGATGTTCGAGTGTGGATTTGATGATGGCAAGAGCTGAAGTTCTAAATTATTTGGTGCAGATCGTAAGAAGATAGGCTCTACTGGTTTTGGCAATCTTAAACCAGGCCAAGGAGCTGTGCTGAAGTTAGTATCACTCGACGGGCTCGGACTCGATGTCGTTCGAGATAAACAGGCTGGTTGCAGTGTCTGCAGTTCAGTTCGGACATGGCTGGCATTGCAAGAATCTTGGTGTTCGATGAAACTCTCCACCCTAATAGAAGAAAAACAGAAGTTTTGATCCAAACCCGTCAGCTTAAATTAGGTTTAAATGGGTATTTTGATTCAATTTTTAGTAGTAGAAACATGGAACAAGAATCATAATCAGATGGACTGATACAGTCAGATGAGCATCAAGAAGAAGGCAAAAAAGCAAGGAAGACATCTGCATAGCTTATATAGGAATAACAAGAAACAAAAAACAAATAAATAAAAATAGGAGAGGATGTGAGAGGGAAACCAATAAAAAAATAGATAAATAAGATCAAAGAATGGGGGGTTATGGTGCTCAAATAACAAACTAATGGAGAGAACTAGTATTGGTCTTGGGAACTGTAGCGCCAGGGTGATTGAAGTATGGAATAGTTGAGAATTAGACTTGGGTGGTCTTCCAGTCTTCCTTTGATCTCTTCCCATGTGATGTGTGATCCACGAACTATGATATTGGGTAGTTGAGTTTTGAATTAAATTTCTAGTTTAATATATTTGGAAAGGTAAAGAAAAACAGGAAAAAGAAAGAGACAGAGGTCGACATGGCTCTGTGTTTATGGGTATTATTCATCATTGACAACTGATGGTGATGATTTTAAAGAACCCACCAGCAAGAAATCAATGGCAATTTTAATCATTTTGGCTCATTGGTTATTGCCTTATAAGATTATGAATGAGGAGAAACAAAAATTAGGAATGAGGAGAAACAAACCCTAACTGTAAAATTAATCAGACTTCAAAATCCCCCCTTTCAGAGAGAGAGAGAGAGAGAGAACCTGGAGAAGACACGGCCACAGTCACAAGAATGGCCTCTGGTACCACAGGTCTTCAGATGGGCTTTGTAATCAGATTGAACAGCATAGCCTTTGGAGCATTTCTCGCAGACCCATTGCTTGTGATTGCTGTGTTTCCTTCTGAAATGCTTCTTTATACCAACTAGATCTCCTAGCGCGTGACAAGGGTCATGGTGCAGGCAACTAGGCTCTGGACACACAAACACGCGCTTCCTCACTTCCGGAGTCTCCCTCTTGAGTAGCTTCCATGGAACCTTGTGCCTTCGTCGGTGCATCTGAAGGTTTTGGTCTCTCTGGAATCCCTGGTTGCAGATCTCACACACATAACGGTCGGATTCAAGTAAAGTTTTGGGAGAGAGAGACACCACTTCTGCATCAGGATCTAAAAAGTAAAATCCCCCCAAAACCAATAAAAATTTTAGTCAGATCATCCAAAACCCACTTGACCCAATTCATCAAATGTAACAAAAAAAAAATATAAAAAAAAATTAGAAAAATTATTGAAGAGAACCCAGTTAGGTACCTGGAGTTCCTGCTGGTCTTCTCTTCCTCTTACTACTGCTATTCCCATTCACTAAACAGATGAATGGTTCAGAGGAAGAAGAAGGAACACTTGGAGAAGAAGAGTTGTTGTTGTTGCTGTTGCCTGACATAGAGAACAAAGTTTTACTGTTTTTTTCTTCTTGCTATATGGTTATCTCAGTCTTATCAAATATCCAACCAACCAACCAACAAAAAAGAATCCAGACAACCTCTCTCTCTAGTCTCTCCGTCGGCTGTTGTTGCCAGAGCTGCTGCTGTTGGTTTCTCTCGAGCTTTAATAACATAAACAATAGGGTAGAGAGAGAAAGAGAGAAGAGGAAGAGAGAGATACAACTAGAACATGATGAAAGCTCTTTCTTTCGGCTCTCAGCTTTCTTTCAGCTTTAAGATTTCAGCTTTTCTATTAGCTTTCTTTCCTTCGTCCTCCCTCTCACCTTCATCAGTATTCTTGTTGTGAGTCGCTAAATAAACCTCAGCCCAAGAGAGAGGTAGAGAGAGAATGGGAAGAAGAAGAGAGAGAGAGGTCTGACCCAATCACATTGCTCGAAACTTGAGCCCACACTTAGCATTGGAACAGAAAAAAAAACATCCCCACAAAGAAACAAACACTCATAATTCATCACACAGTAATTTGCATGCATAAATGCCAGGCCAGACCCCAAATACACGTGAGCTCCCTCTATTCCTTCCCCTCTCTCTCTCTGTCTCTCTCTCTCTCTCTCTAGTTTTGCTTTTCATATAAATTAATACCAATCTCTAGGCTTACTGTAAAGTAAATTTATTGGCCAAAGTGCCCTTCTTAATGACTCTGCAGTTCTTGATTAATTAGATATGGGGCAGCTTTTCAAAAGGTGAAAATTCAGTACGTTTCGTCATTTTCAAGGGTGTTTTGGTAATTCATCCCTCAATTCTCTTCTCTTCTCTTCTCATAATCCTTATATTTCTCTCTCTCTTCTCTCTCTCTCTCTCTCTCTACACTTATAGTCCAACTTCTCTTTCACTTTCTACAGATTATATAATCCGATATTTGGACTCATACCAACGTAAATGTAGAAGGTTATTTTAAGAAATAAACAAATTACTGGTAGCATAGTTTAGGACCTATCATGCTCCTGATAATCCCATTTATTCATTAATCAAGGCATCCATTTATGGGTCATTATCCACCGGTCCTTAAGAAGTGGTTTTCATCTCATGGTTAAGACAAATTAATAAGGGACAGCCTCTCTGTAGAATGATGGGTTAAAATCATTTCCTGTGGGATAAAAGAAGGAATCTAGGGAAGGACCTCCGACACAAAAAAAAATGTGGCTTCATGTTTGGTGACTGCCGGGTTAAAAAAGAGGTGGACCCATTAAATACCCATACCATAATTCTTCCACCTCATCATCTTCTTCACACATAAACTAATCTAAATGGTAGCCCACCCTACCAGTCTAAGTTAATTAAAAAACGGGGGGAAAACACAGATAGAAAACAATGGAAACTTTTAACTATGGATAATTAATTCAACAGATCAAAATGCCAAAACATGTCATTTAATAGCCCAAATACTGAAGGAAAAAAAAAAGATGGAAAGAGAAAGCAAAGCTCAGTTTGTTTGTCTTATTAATTTATTAATAAGGAAAGAAAAGAAAAGCAGCTTATCTTTATTTGTTTATTGTGTTGGAAGGAATGGGGGGATGATGGGAAGTGGATTCTCAACACATGCAGCATCAGAAGAGAATGTCTTTGGCAATCATCCAACCCAAACGTTCTCGATCCCGAATCTAATCATCCACTATTAAATTAATCTATAACTTTCCCAAACAATATCAACCTCTCTCTCTCTCTCTCTCTCTCTCTCTCTCTCTCTAATATGATTTTATAAATTCTAAGCTTTATATAATAGACGATATAACTGGGTAGCTGAGAAATGCAACCACAACAAAGGCATCATAAGAAGTAAATCTGTCTTTATTTTTAATGCAGGAATGCTCGTGGTAATGTTGTTATAAAGCCTACAAGAGCGGTTTCTTGGGGGGTACACACTACATTAGGGCATTATAATCAGAGAGAGAGAGAGAGAGAGAGAGAGAGAGAGAGAGAGAGAGGGGGTGGTGGAGGTAATGGAACTGCTCTTACACTGTCAACTGCTGTTGTCTGGTTTATCTTTCTTTGTATTTTAAGGACCGCAAGAAAGTGGGTATGTACGTATACGGCCTCCCTTAAAACTCTAAAATGCTTGCAAGAACCCACTGTTTCCACTGTAAGCAGGAGAACTACTTATCCTCTAACCTTCTTACTATTCACTTATTTGCTCACTTTATCTTCCAAATGAAGAGTTTGATGTGTTTTTATGTTTATGAATTTTAATGTTTTTTTTTTTTTTTTTTTTTTGGGTCAAGAAAGAGAAAAGTAGAAGCTGACAACCTGTGTGATGAGTAGTGTCCGGTTCTGAAAGCCAACGTTCATTCTCCTAAGGGGAAACCAAAAAAATGAAATAAATTGAATACAAAGAGATTGAGAGGGAAGCTAAGCACATACACTGTGGTCCTTGAAAGATAGCAAGTACATCTTCTCCTACGTACCCAGTGACGCAAATACCCACTCCAATCCATTCAAACTGTATATACACTACAACACCAATCTCTCTCTCTCTCTCTCTCTCTCTCTCTCTCTCTCTCTCTCCTACCCTTTTTGTCATGTAACTCAGTCAGTTTGCTGTAGGGATTTAGGAGATGAAATCGGGCAATCAAGGGGTTCGTCTCAAAAACCCAAAATGGTTTTCTCCAAGTCGTGCTGACTCGGAGCTGCACTATGTTATTTGTGAAGCTTGATATTTTTGGCGTCTCGAATTTTTCATAGGCAATTGTACTAGGGCAGTCTTGTACTGTGGGGGTTATAGTGTAATCTTGAAACGAGAGAGGTACTGAGAGTTATAACTTCTTCATGGGAACTTTGACTGATCTCTCTACCCTGGACATAGCCCATACATGCATATTATGCGGGTGAACCATATAAAATCGTTATGTTCTCTTTTGTTTTTCCTTTTACATCTTCTACTACCTCTGCATTGTTAATTCCTGTAATATGGATCAGCCCAGGCTGATCCGATCCTTTAAACAGTGTTCAGGTGTATCAGCTCTCGAGATAAGTCATAAATTGATTGAAGTAATATAATTCATTATATATTCACAAGACATTAATTAGGATTTTTCATTTTTCCTTGTGTTCCTTATGTTAAAAATAGAAAAGGGAAAGCAGTGAAAAAAAAATATATTAACCATTTGAAGTAGTGGATAGTGGAGTCATGTCCTCTGCTGCCCACGGCCCACAGCCACAAAGCATTTAGTATTATCATTGTTATACCAATCACAACAAGAGAAAAAGAAAAATGGAATTATTTTCGTATAGATCTGTGAAAAAAAATTTACCACAACACCTTATAAATGCTTTTGTTACCCTTATGAATGCAATAGTAGTGTAGTGATAATCTAACACGCATGCCATAGAAGATCCGCTGCATATTAGCCGTAGCCACTTAATGTTGGGTAGTCTTTGGTCAATACAACAAGGACAAAAGTCTTTTCACTGGTACAAAGTGCCCCATTTTTTGTCTACCAAAAGAAGCCCTTATGTAATATGGTAAATGTAAAAGAAAATGCATAGGTACATATGATGATATGAATGAAAAAAAGCTTGGTTCCACTATTTTCCACTGAACAAAGGAAAACCCATGTTTGAAATGGTAAATGTAAATAAAAATAAAAGTATTCTGGGAATTTTGTGTAGGTACTTATAATATGAGATGGATTTAGAAAACTTTAGTGTGGTTGAAATGAATTGTTGAGATGGATAAATGATAAAATTAAAAAAAAAAAAACAAAAACAAAAAAAACAAAAACAAAAACAAAAACAAAAACAAATTAAAGAAAATCTAGGAATAAAAAGACATCCCAATGTACGTTTCCGCTATTGCAAGGTCTGGGGAGGGGATGAAAATCTAGGAACACTTACTCGAATTCATGATAAGTTGCTAAAAACTCATCTGAGATGGCATGGATATGTGTAACACAAGGTTTGAATGCTAAGAAGTGATTTATTTCTAATTGAAAGAGTTAAAAGAACTAAATGTAGGTGAGGAAGGAAAGTGTAGTTTAAGGCTACAATCTAGTATGGCTTTGAATAAAATTGGTTGGAGAAATAATATACATCTAATTGACCCTAGTTAATTGAGATAAGATTGAATTGAGTTGAGAACTAAGTTCCAAAAATCTCATATACGAAACATTTTCCATCACACTCTTAAATAATTACCACAGGATAGTCAAATTCTAGACCAAGAAAGAAAAATAGAGGTTAGGAATTTGAATAGTTTAAGAAGCACTGACTCAAAAGAAATGGTTGAAAATTGATCAATGAAGAAAATTTATACATGTAAAACTATATGATTGAGACAAGTCACCAAATCATGGGATTCCAAATATAGTGTATAGTGACATTGCCAAAACATTCGTTCCATGTCTTTGAGAAGTGAGAGGGGTGATGGGTAATTAAGGTTTTGAGTACATGTGTTATCAAAAGTGATTCGAATATCAAAAGATAGAATATGCATAAATAGTGAAAAAAATATTTTCTTAATTTTCAAATTCTTAATTTGTTGCTGTAAGTTTAAAAAAATAAGTCAAAAATCTCTTCTTTCAAGGAATGTTTCGAGCAATAATGGCAAGGAAGCTCTCCCTTGATGGTGATAGTAAAAAATTTATAAAAGAATAAATGAAATAAAATAGTACAGAACAGGGTCCTAATTATCATTTTATTTTATACTATCATCTCTTTCTTAGTATATATTTTATTCCAAAAACTAAAAAAGTAGAAGGAAAAAAAAAAGAGGTTAAAGACTTTGTCAATAGGAAAAAGAAATTTATAGGTTGAGCTCTATAAGAAGAGCTCGTAAAAGGGATTTTTTTTTTTCCCCTTATTGTAACTCTGGACCCGGGCAGCTAGTGAGATTTTATTATTAATAAATAAGAAATATATAGAAGGGGATGTCCTGCCTTGCTCAAACCCATAGCAAATAAATATACCACTCAAACAAAAATGTTTAGACCCAAACCAATACAACTAACATGGCATAAATGACCTAAAAAAAACAAACTCTTAAACCTTAAACATCCAATTTTAATCAAGAGTTAGGAATCAAGCCACTCTCAGATGACAAGACAGAGATCAAAGTATAAACCCTGTTAGGAGCAAAGCCACCCTTCTCTTTTTATTTTTCTATAAGTCAGCAAAGAATTCAATTAAACAATAAAGGACCCTCGGCAACTCGCCACCTCTGTCATGAGCTCCGACATGGTTTCCTCTTCTTTGCATCTCTCCCCCTCCCCCCTACCTTTCCAAATTGAATCATCATGAAATTTGAAAACCAGAAGAAGCAATGATAGTTGCAATCCGCCTTCCCTGGCTTCCATCTCTCAACAACCATGCATCTATTCAGAACTTCCAAGGAAAGATTGTATTGCTATGAATAAAGAGAAGATAGGCTGACAACTTTAGAGGAAAAAATTTACGAGGGATAAGGGTTACATCCTTAACCTTTGTAAATAATTGAGATATAATCTTGTAAGAGAAACAAAATCTACGAGTACAAATACTTACAAACAAACAGCACCCAAAAAGTTTTGAAAAACTAAAAAGATACAAAAACATTTTCAATTCTTTAACAAAAGTTATAAAAGGACAAATTAGATCAAGAAAACATGCTGGTTTTTTGAATTAAATAAAAGTAGTTACAACTTACAACTATAAATAGATACAATGATTTAAGAGGAAATCCAATACCAGTGATCCACTGGGAAAGAAAACTAACAAAATTGTTAGACAAGATTGTTGCTGCTGAAACTGGATCTGCTAGTGTCCCCGTATCCTGCAAAACAAGTACAGGAGGTCAACGGAGCCGAGACAAGGTGCTCAGAGTCCGCTGCGATGGTAAAGTCAGTAACAGAGCAAACAATCCAAAGCTTAACCAAGATGGCAAGCTTGAAAGGAGTGGGAGAGACAGAATTCAAGAAAGATGTAAGAGCTATGTGATCATCAATAGGGAACTCAGACAATGTTAGCATATCATACCTCTTGGTAATCTATGAGTTTATATATAGGAGAAAGAGTTTCAGATGAGCTTCCATCTTAACTGTCTAACCGCGAGGAGCGTACGCGATATTCTCGCATGACCATAGGATGGGAATCCAACTGCCAATCTTAATGTCGTGTCGCTGTGTCCAATAGTCTTTACATTTGTCAATAAAGTAATATCAAGAACTAGTAAAGATCTTCACACGTGTGAGCAATTGTGTCTATATGCGAGCAAGTCGCAGTACTTGCTACATGGGAACTCGCTAGACGTTGGCGAGATCTCACCATCCCAGCATGAAGATCTCGTGAGAGGCAACTCGCCAACGATAACAACCACTAACTCGCATAGAAGGGTGGCCTGAGAGATGTAGACACGTGTCCCTCTTTTGTGCGATTACGCTTGTCGACACGTGTCACCAAACAATTGGGGAACGAAATATATTGTTAACAGTTGCCCCTTGCCCAAGTATACTTGAAGAATATGATGGGACAATCCTTTCAAGAATCATGTTTCATTCCACCAATCACAGTAGGCCATGTAAAAATTGGAAATGCAAATCAGTTCACAGCTTGTTAGATACTCTCGTCGCTAGTCGACCCCCATAACATGCCACGTGGCCCACATAGTTTTGAGAGAGTATTTCCTTAATAACGTTTATGCGAACCCTACGTCCTCACAAAATTTAAAGCGCCAAAAATTCAATTTCAAAAGATCAAGGGGCGCGCCAAGTGTCGACCAGATAGTAAAAGCCGACAGAGCCATAAACTGTAACGCCATAGAGCAGTTATGTCTCTGCCTTTTCAAACCAACCGTTTAATGTGGAGAAGCATTTCAAGGCACAAACTTTCTTGCTTCGTAGAAACTCGAAGACTTCTTTCTAGTACTTTTGTCATCTCCATTAGTTGCAAAGAGCTTTTGTAATCCAATCGGCTTTTACCGAAGCGAACACTTACTACTCAATTCATCTTCTGCCTTGACACAAGTAAGTTCTGCCCTCTCTCCTTTCCTCCATAATTTACTTTTTCAGGAGGGTTTTAACATTCTCGAGTGTGCGGTCCTTTAGAATAGTTAGTCGTCCCAACAGTAGGTGTTCACGACTACTTCCCCGCAGTGTCAAAAATGGGTTCTCACAAGAAATCGACAGAGCGAGACATAGGAGCCCCATCATCCTTGAGAGAAACCACGCCTACCCCTCAAACCTTAAACACTAGTTGCGAGGTTTAAAAACAAACTAGGCTTGTTTGATTCTGACTTTGATCGAGCCCTTGAGAACCTTTTTGAGTTATACGAGTGTTGAATACCCGAAGGGGATGAGAGAGCCTGTTCCTCCAACAATGTCGAGATGTGCGTATACTTGGAGTATTTTGACTCTGGCTTTAAAATCCCCATACCCAAAAAGGTGAAAGACATCCTTAAAAATACTACGACTTGGCTCCCGCACAACTCCATGCCAACTCTTGGACATTGGTGATGGGATTCATGGCCATACTCCGGGATCTTAGGATGCCCGCAATAGTGCCATTATTCCAAAGCCTATTCTTCTTGAATAAAGATGACCCGAAGAGCCAGCTTCCTACAGGCTGGTATTTCTTCAAGGCAAGACGAGGAGCACCCAAGGTAGCGGTCACATGAAACAAGATCCACAACTGGCAAACAAGATTCTTCTTTATCAGAAGGAGAGACAGGACTCCCATGTCGCCTACGAATGTGTGGCAACTTTCGGAGGTTGGCGAGAAGAATCTATCTCCAAACTTAACTATCGAAGAGAAGGAGAGTCGAATCATGATAGGGACCTGTGATCCCATTCACTATTCGGACCTCGCACGAAGAGAGTTGGGCGACGTTCATAATAGTGACGAAGAGCAAGTCACACAGGGATCCGCACAGGGATCCTTTGATGCTCGTGACGAACCCCTGCTAGTTTGGAACGAATCGACAAGCAATGGTGGGGAGGAAAGCTCAAGTAGGTTTTCATATCATTGTTGTCTTATGTTTTGATTCGATCGTGACTAACCCTTGATACATTTTCTTATTCTGCAGTGGTAAGAGAAGAGGTGGATGTAAACGAGATTGTGGGCAAGCTCACGGGTCAGAGCTAGGGCCAGGGTCAGGGCCCAGGCCAAGGCCAAAGATAGGGGAACCAGCAAGGTCACCAAAAAGGCACGGGTGACAAAGACGATAGTGAGCAAGTCTCCGTCGGTGAGACAGACGTTCGAGACGGCGCTCGAGGTGAATTTGCAGTCACACCCCCCTCGCAAGGTTCCTATAAAGCTGCCCCTATAGATGAGAGGGCTCTAGAAGGGCAAGAAGACTTAGTAGAGATCCCTCCTACGACGTTGCGCCAACCCTCCGAAGTTTCAAGGGATGAAGGAAGACGATCCCAAATAAGGGCGTCGCCAAATTTTCCCGTGCACAGCTCTGAGTTAGCAAAGAGGGAAGAGATCCCCGTACCAGGGAGCAATCGGATTAGAGAGTCACCGGCGTGGTCACCCTCGGCAGGGCCATCAGAGACTCACAGTTCAGCAGGGAAGGCCCAACGAGTTTTCCCTAGCCCAAGCGGGGCGTACTAGCCACACTGGTCAACAAGGAAAGAGTCAAACCTACTTGACCCCGAGGTAGCGAGGCAATTAGTGGCTAGGATCTGTCTCCCATCGACTGAAGAGTTTTACCTGCGATCTGAGTGAGCTGAGCTCTATCGCATTCTGGAAACCGACATCGTTCGGGTAAGTTGCAACTCCTCTCGCCTTTAGTGCCCTTTCATCTTGCTTACTGTATTAGAGGCTTTAATTTCTTATATGTCGTGGCTTTCTAGAGCGCCAAGCCCTCAATGCACTGAGGCAAGGCGAGGATAACATCAGCGGCGAAGTCCGTCGCCTGGTGCTAGAAAGGGACAATGCCCTGGAGTGTGCTTGCTCTGCCGAGAAGACCCAGGACAACGCCATCAAGGAGAAAGGCATCTTCTCCAAGGAGAATGAGAATCTAACGACAGAGCATGATAACTTGAAGCAAGAAATGGACACCCTGCGTGTTTGCAACCGCACCGAGAAGGAGCGCCTAGAAGAAAGTCTTCAAGCGGAGAGGGACAAGGCTGTTGGTGAGAAGGGGAGTCTATAAAAGGCCCTCAAGGCGGAGAAGGAGAGGTCCGAGGGGTTGGCCTCCCAGGTAGAGGACCTAACTAGAAAATGCGCAGTCTCCTACGACGGCAGGGTTCATCGGGCGCAGGTGTCTCCAAAAGGCAGTTAAGATAAACCGACGGTCGTGCGACAACCTAGTCGTACAAGTTCACAGTCTCCTGAGCGACAAAGACGAAATGGAGGCAGGGATTTTTGACCGCATTGAGAAGGCACTGAGCAACTTCAAGAAGTCATAAGACCTTGAGGTGTACATCACTGAAGATCCCATGATGAAGGGGTTTCGACTTTGATGGGGTGCTGAGCATTTCATTGATGAAGCGTGGAACCTGGCTAGGTTTGTCCGCAAGAAGCTTCAGTTGGAGGCCAATTACTCTACCTATCCCCTCCCCATTGATGGGCCGATCCCCCAAAAGTATATAGTGGGAGACGCCAAAGATAAAGGTGACGAGGAGGAAGAGGGTGATGATGAAGAAGAAGGAGATGTCGCGAAGGACATCGCCTAGGGCTACCAGGGTGAAGTCGCTGAAGATCAACAGGGTGGTCCGCGACTTGGAACCAACTAAGGATGTGTCTCCCATTTTTGTGATTCTTCCTGAAACACCGTCTTCTTCCTCCGTGCCACCCAACTTGGATGTCCCAGCAACAAATCAGTTAGTCGAGATGGCAATCCAGGTTGGGAAGCAAAATCCTTGAAGGCATTTTCCCCTTTTATATTATTTTTTTGTAAGGGTGTAATATAATGTATCAGTGTTTCTTTCTCTTCTGTAATAGATTTCACAGACCATGAATATACTTGCATTTTTAACCTCGAGTGTCCTCTGTCATTTAATATTTTACTTTTGTTCGCCCTGCGCCTTGATGGCAATCTTCAGCTTGTTTGAATTAGGTATACAATGGAAAGGGGCTTTCTTCCCTTGAGTTGTTGCAGGTGCGAGCTCTCCCAACTCCTACGCGTATGCTTGAGACTCGGAATTGTAATCTTTTGGCCGAGTGAGATATCCTTGTCGTGCGAGTATCAAAAATGGAAGAGGATCTCAACTCGCTTCGTGTTGACAGTCTCAACTTTGCTTCTGCTTATGACCAGGAGACCGATGCTTTGAATGAGCATTGGAGACGGCAAGAGGGAAGTTGGAGGAAATCATTGTGCAAGTGGCAAGAGAGGACCGCTAGGGCAGAAAGCCAGAGCCTTATAGCTCGTAATCTGCATTTGATGGATTATCACAAACTTGTTCAATTAAGGAAGAAAGTGGCTTGGTGGCAGAGGAGAAGCAATGAAGACCGTCATCTACGAGTTACTGCTGAGGCGAGAGTGGAACTTTTAATCAAAAAACTCACCAAGATCGAGGAGATAATTGCCGAGTTGTCTGGCTACACGAGGGATAAGGGTTTGTATTATCGGAATCCGTACCCATCTTTTGACGCTATTTATGAAACCATGTTGCAACAGAGTGCGAGTGTCAGATACAAGACGGTGGGGGCCGCAAAGAATTTACTAGATAGTGTTGAGAAGGTGAGGGAGCCCCCGCCTAAGTCGACACGGAGCCATTCTAGGTAGAAGTTTTGTTAAAACTTGAGTAGTTGTATAGTATAGTACCCCCTCGTTCTTGGTAGTGCAGATAGTATAGTACCCCCTCGTTCTTGGTAGTGCAGGTTTGTGCACTGTCACACCCCAATTCTTCACCATTCAGAACGGTGTGATGAACCACTATAAACCAATGGTTCAACCAGGATCTCTAATAGGCGGTATCCATTAAAAATAAAACCATGCGCATTCACAACCATAATCAGAATAAATACACAATAGCGGAAGTCTTATAGTAAATGAACTGAGCATTCTAAATGTAATAATCATAATTAAAATATTAAATTATTGTTGTATCAACTGAGACATAACTAAATAAAATATCAATTACATATTTTTATAAATCCAAATAAAATCCTAATAGAATACGCATGATTTGCACTCGCATGAGGGGTCATGCGTATCCTTTAAGTCTTCAGCCTCCATTGCAGCAACACGCGCATACACCGGATCATTCATATAATCTGCAACTGTGGTACCTGCATCATCAACTAAAAATATTCGACGTCGAGAGGGTGAGCACACATCATGGCTCAGTGAGCAAACAAAACAATGCAACAAACATATGCATGCATTCAATTCATATCTTTAGTCTGGTAAATAAGTTTGTAATATGCTATAGAAAGGATAGGTGGCCAAAGATCACATTTATTGACACCGCACCTCTATACACGAGTGTGTGAAGCCGCCCATAGGTAACATTTATTGTCGACTCACATGCACCTAATTCATGGACAATGTACACACAAAGGTCACGTTTATTGCTGTATCCGTTGCCCATACCAACACGTAAGCCCCTGCTGGCGAGGGCTCCTAAACTGGGATCGCAACTAACCAATCCTAATGCTAAACAGTGTATCCAAGGCCTCACCCCAGCATCCCTCAATACGTCTATAGAGATAGAGCTAGGGTCTGGTAACCAAGATGAACCACAGTGTCACGTCCCCCCCCCTAATGCCCTACGACGTATTAGCTCTACTAAGATAATGGCGATACGACGATGTTAGTGGATAAGACTTGAGTTAGAGATAGAGCTAGAGTGTTGAGGCCCCGCCTATGACACCTCCCCCTGATACTCGTTCGCATCAAGCACACCAACCACACACATACATCAACATGCCTATTCCTATCATCATCATCATCATCATCATCATCATCATTATCATAAACAATAAATAAATATGCATGAATAGTAATAATAGAAATATTGGATGACATGTTGAATGCACATAACAATCATACACGCATAAAATCATTCATGGCATTGGACTCAAGAATAAAAATAGTTTATTATTAACCAGTTAGTTTAGGTCTTGTTCCCTCACCTTTACTTGATCGTAGGTCCTCTTTCAAGTTTTAAGAATCAACTATATATCGATATTATATCACTAGAAGACCTAACCAAGTCGATTTTAATTAGAATTAATTTTGATTTTAAAAAGCATGCTGTTAACTGGGGGTCGATGCTAGGGTCGGAGTTTTGATCGACCATGGGTGCGACCACCCCTATTCTGGACTTCCCGAACACTGGGGGTCGATGATCAGGGTCTGGTAGGGTCGATTGGCCATCGACCCCCCGTGCGACCCCCTGTGGGTTTTATCAATTTTTCATCCTACAGTTCGTTCTTCGTGTTTGGGGTCCTATGGCTTGCTTCTACAATCCATTCCACACATGTTCTATGGCCTAGAACCGTAGTTCATTCATCTATATGGCTTTCATGATCTCCCCCCATAGTTTTCCATGAAAACCTAACCATGGGTGGATGATTTGGGTTTCTCCTAGATCATTCCCTCTTCTCTATCTATTCTAAGGTCTGCAGAATTTCATGGAGATAGTATTCATACCTGAGAATTAGGCTTGTTCCTCTGAAGCCTTCTATTTGATCTTCTTCTCCACTTTCCTTCTCTTCTCTTTCTCTTCTCCTTCTCTTCTCTTTCTCTCAAACCAATTAGGGTTCTAAAAGGAGTGAAAGAGGCTTAGGGATGTCCTATTTATAGAGTAGAAACTCCCAAAATAAGTCCCATTGAGATT
The DNA here is from genome assembly GCA_028583415.1 of Protea cynaroides. Taxonomy (NCBI): domain Eukaryota; kingdom Viridiplantae; phylum Streptophyta; class Magnoliopsida; order Proteales; family Proteaceae; genus Protea; species Protea cynaroides. The sequence goes on from CM053268.1 coordinate 35,491,767, forward strand.
AGGAAGGAATACCATTGAAATTAGGAAAGTTTCCTAATTTTTGGTTTGTGCTGTTTTTATCGATTTTCGGGGGTCGATGGGGGGGTCGGAGATCCCGTCGACACCTAGTTCTTAAAATGTCTGACCCCTGGTATAAAACTGGGGGTCTGACTTTTATACTGGGGGGGTCCGACCCTCCCTTGTTGGGTATGCGACCCTCCCCTTATTTTTAGTGTTTTTGGATCAGTTTAATACCTGGGATCGTGATCTCCTTCACGCACTTGATCCGTTTGGTTCGACCATGATGGGTAGACCTGGTTCAAGGTGGTAAGACCGGGTTAGTTTGATACGGGTCTTACATGCACTGTCAAGAACTTTTCTACTGTAGATAAAATGTGTTTGTCTATGAAGAATAAAAAGGGTGTTATTAGACTATTATGTAAGAACTTTTTCATTTTCTTTCTACATAATGTATGAACTTTAGGGTGTGACCCTCTTCGGTGAGTCCATGAACAGTTGCAGCGAAGTGTGCGATGGGATCTATGTAATAGTGCCCCGGGTGGTTAAATGCGACTTGATCACCTGGGGCATATTGGCGACTTGACGGCTTGCATGGTCTCATAAACTACGAAAAGGTGCAGGGGTGTGTCAAGTGGCAGCGTATGTGTTGTGGGGTTTGTTGACTTGATTTTGTTTGAGTCTGAGGATTCCCATAAAGAGACATAAGTTCGAGATATATCGAAGGATTACAATAAATCATGTTAGGCGAGAAGACGCGTAATGTAAAGACAATTCATTAGAATGAGTAGAGTCTGTTACATTATTGATAAAACTTTCGTAAGTTCTTAGAATGCTAGAGCTTCTTGATGTACTTGTCTTTCATCGTTTCGAGATAGTACATGCATGGCCTTGTCACACGGGTTATTCAGTATGGTCATTCCCAAGTCGGCATTAGTTTGCCTTGCTGCTTGGGTTTCGACACTGCTATGCGATGGAGCATCAGGTCACCAACTTTAAAGTTCTGGATCCATAACCACGAGTTATAGTATCTGGTGTTCCTTTGTTGGTAAGCTAGTATCTTTAAGCACGCTTGGTCACGAGTTTCTTCAATTAGGTCCAGATTGGTTCTGAGGCCTTCATCATTAAGCATTTCATCATAATTGATGATCTTGATTGTAGGATGAGTTACCTCGACAGGTATTCTAAGACTCATATCATACTAACCGGTCTTACCACCTTGTATCAGGTCTTCCTATCATGGTCGGGCCAAGTAGACCAAGTGCGTGAAGAAACCACACAGCTAGGTATGAAATTAAATCCAAAATCATCTATTTAGGAGTGTATGGTCGCATACCTAAACAGGTGTGGTCGACCACACCTCAGAATAATGCGACCACTAGAGTCTAAGACGTATGGTCGCAGTTTTTGGATGTGTAGTCAACGGGTTCTGCGACCACACGTGCGACCACACGAAGTCAAACTGACTCTGTGATTAGGAAACCTTCCTAATCCAAAGGGGGTTCTTTCCTAATCTAAGTAGGACTCTATATGGAGGGTTTTCCTCTATATATAGGACATCCCTTAGCCTCTTTCATCCTTTTAGAACTCAAACTGAAAGAGGGAGAGAGAGAAGAGGAGGAAGAGAAGGAGAATTGAAGAGGAAGAAGACTAAGAGGAGTAATTTCAGAGAAAACTCTGAATCTTCAACAAGTTTAAGGTATGAAAACATTCTCCACATCATTTGAATACTTAGAACAGATCATGGAAGAGATGGTGATTCAAAGTGAGACCCAAATCATAAAACCATGGACAAATTCTAAGAGATCCATGGAGGAAATTTATTAGGATGATGAATTATGTAAAAATATGAATTTTAAGCCATAGAACAATCATAGGAAGGATCATGATGGTAAGTCAAAGAATCAAAACAAGAAGGAATTGAGTTGAGAGTGAAAATTCAACCATCACATGTGTGGTCGCATGTGTAGTCGCATGATATGCAACCACACGAGACACATATGATCGATCACACGCCCTCGAAAAAGTTCCAGGGAGGGTGTGGTCGCATGGTATGCAACCACACATATAGACCACACGCCCTCAGGAAAGTTCCAAGAAGGGTGTGGTCGCATGTATGGTCACACGGTATGCGACCACACATGTCGACCACCCACCCTCAAGGAAGTTTCAGGGAGGGTGTGGTCGCATGTATGGTAGCATGATATGCGACCACACATAGCGACCACACACCCTGTGGTCGCAGAAACTGAGACCACAGGTGCAGCCGCACCTGCGACCACTCAACTTCTGGAAGTCTGAATTGATGGAAATAAATTCTATTAAAATCTATAAATTTGTTAGCTTTCCAAGTGGTCTAAAAGTGATTTACAAAGCTCGGACGAGGAACAATCATCGACCAAAGGTGAGGGAACAAGACCTAAATTAATTGACTAATAATAAACTGTTTTACTTATTGAGTCCAATGCCATGAATGATTCTATGCTTATATGCTTGTAATGTACATTTCACATGTCATCCAATATTTCTGCTATTACTGCTCATGCATATTTAATTTTATTTATTTATAACATGATGATGATGATGATGTTAGGAATAGGCATGTAAATGTATGTGTGTGGTTAGTGTGCTTGATGCGAGTGGAGCATCAGGGGGAGGACGTGATACTGTAGTTCATCCTGGTCACTAGACTCTAGCTCTATCTCTACTCAAGTCTTGCCCACTAACATCGTCGTATCGTCATTGCCTTTGCAGAACTATTACGTCGTAGGGCATCAGGAAAGGTGGTCTTGGACCGTGTAGTCTCTGACTCTACTGGGGGGCCTTAGCTCTATCTCTATGGACGTATTGAGGGATGCTGGGGTGAGGCCTTGGATACACTGATTGGCATTAGGATTGGTTAGTTGCGAGCCCAGTTTGCAAGCCCTCACTAATAGAGGCTTACGTGTTGGTATGGGTGGGGCATCAGGGGAAGTGTTATGTGGTGTTTGATCTGGGCACTTTAGCTCTATCTCTATTCCATGATGGGTGCATGTGGGACGACAATGGTGTTTGATCCATTGGACGGCTTCACACACTCATGTATAGAGGTGCGGCGGCCACCAATCCTTTCTATAGCACATTGCAAACTTATAAACCAGACCAAAGATATGAATTGAATGCATGCATATGTTTGTTGCATTGTTTTATTTGCTCACTGAGCCAAGATGTGTGCTCACCCTTTCGACGTCAAATATTTTTAGTTAATGATGCAGGTCCTACCGTGGAAGATTATATGAATGCACCAACGTACGGACATGTTGCTGCAATGGAAGTGGAAGCTATGGTGGAGTCGCATGATTTTTCATGCGAGTGCAACTCTTGTGTTTTCGATTAGATTTAGTTGTTGGATTATCAGAACATGTAATTGATTACTTTATTTTATTTTATTTTATGTCTTGAGTCATTTGGAGATAATTGGATAATTAATTATGTTATCACGGTTAGATACTCATTTCATCAATATTAAAGACTTCCGCTATTGTTTATTTACTCTGATTATGGTTGTGGTTGTATCTGGTTTGGTCAAATGGGCATGGCCTATATGAGATCCTGGTTGAACCGTTGGTTCATAGACGGTTCATCACACTATTCTGGTTAAATCAGAATTGGGGTGTGACAACTTGATATCAGAGCTCTTGGGTTCTATCTATCAAACATGTATACTTCCACAAGAGTTCGTGAACTAAGTTAGGATAAATTTAAAAGTTTTAATAAGAACACACCATAAGCACTTGTGTTGTATGAGACAATAAACTAAGAAAGAGAATAATGCACATATGTAAATAAGAAACAAGTTATATGTATATATCAAACGAAAATAAAACTAACATATATCCGAATCAAAGTACGGTCCACAATTCGAACAGTTACTTTGTAGTATAAAGTAAAAGAAATAAAGGCAACATCGATCATAATCCTCAGCATATACCCTCGTAAGCCAGGCTATTTGAGTCTGGGTCACCTGGAGACTAGCTACCAGATCCGCTACCCGCTGATTAGTAGCACGCTAGGCCTTCCAAATCTCACGCAACAACCCTATCATGTCATTTGGTGGTGAGTGCGAAGGACCAGCTGAATGGGAAGGAACCCGAAAAGGGCCAGCTCCAGTAGAATGTTGTGGTGATGGAGGAGATATGGCATCCACGTCCATGAACATCCTATCATCATCCTCCTCATCATATCTCTGGTGGACCTCTGCTGCTGCTGCCGCTGCCACCTCCGTGTCTGCTACCTCTACTCGAGTTCAGGGATGCACCATAGCATTTTTCTCCTCGTCACTGACCTGCACATCTCGCATCCCCATCCTGCAGATGGCCTCCCAGTCAAGGTCATTCAAAAAAGTTTCCTCATGAATCCTCTCATCGACCAAGTCTACCCACAAGCGAATGAACAGAGTGCTGATCAAACGCCCATAGGATAGGTTACCCACCAGACCAGGCGTCGTGGCATGGAGCATGGTCCTAATAATGAAATAAGGAAGGCAGACAGGTTGCCTAGTGCAGATGCAGTACAGAAGGTACTGGGTCAACTGTGAAACCTTCTCATAGTGCCCACTCTGGGGAATCAGGTAGTGCTGAATGATCTTGCAATACACTCGGGGCTCCGGTTGTAAGTTGATTGCTTTCATCTGCCAGCGATCATCCCTAAGAATCTGGCTGTCAATCTCTGCGCGCATTCTCACTGACAGTAATTGGGGTTCCTTGGGTGCGCAGTATACCAAGGGACCATCATTTGAGATACCCAGGAGATCAGCCAACTCCTGGCAGTTAAAGGAGATCTCCACCCCTTTAACTAAACTAGTGATCCTGAGCTCTCTACCCCTATCTATGTCCTCTAGGTCACCCTCCACCTGTAAATTGCAGTAAAACTGTTTCACCAACTCAAGACAGGTACAACCCTCATACAGAATCACAGGAAGTCAGCCCATATCACCAAATGCTCCCTCCACATCAAATAGGGCTATGTTGGCCAAGTTGACACAACGACCCTCTTCCACCTTCTTACACTCGTATCGAGCATACTGTGCTTCTGTTTCAATAGACCGAAAGCAATGGGGATCATGAACTCTGGGGACTTTAGTGCGAGCCATGTTATCTGCAAAGACATAGACCAACAAGCAATATATCAGATATAGTGAAAATTTAAAATTTTGGCATTATAATGGTGTGATTTAGCCAAAAGTCTCACTTTTCACCCAAACATTTGGGCAGGAGGACTTACATAGGTCCCAAACCATCCTGCAAGGCTCATACAATCGGAAATTTAAACTAGTTGGGTCGAATTTGAAGAAATTTTGATAATTTGGAAAAAAAACCCCAAAATTTAGGTCAAAATTGGGAATTTTCAAGTTTCTATTAAACTAACCGACGAAACTCAAATTTTCTTGAGGGTTTTCATCCATTGGGTGGCCAATAGCAATAACCCCCAATAAAAATCAAATTTTTACGGTAAAAAAAATATTAATTTGAAGAAAACCCTATAAATGGAGCAAAAATTAGGTATGAAAGCTTGAAAAGGAGAAAGAGTAGGGAACATACCTGGAAGAACGGAACGTAGGTCGTACATCGATGAAAGAATCACCAAATTTTTACACGATCGACACTATAGCAACTCAGTGGTGGCGTTAAAGACAAAAGAGAAATATAGAGAATGGCTCAAAAATCAGGTTTAAAAACCTGATCTGGGATCGTGTGGTCGCAAAATTTGACAAAAATGCGACCACACGATCGACCATAGGCTCTCAGTGAGCTGACAGGGTTTGTGTGGTCGCAACCCTGTGGTCGCATACCACACGATCGACCACTGGCTCTCGGTGAGTTGACAGGGTTTGTGTGGTCGTAACCCTGTGGTCGCATATAGTGCGACCACACGATCGACCACAGGCTCTTAGTGAGCTAACAGGGTTTGTGTGGTCGCAATCCTGTGGTCGCATATACTGCGACCCCACCATCAACCCCACGATGAAAAATGTTCTATTTTGACTAAACGACTTTAAAGATTGAAATTTTACCTCGTTTATTTGGATTTTGACATGAGAATGACGTATATTATGATTGTCTCATATGTTCCTTGACTTTCTGACACTACCACCGTCGTTAACAGGAAATGACTGGGCGAAGAATAACTAGGAGAGGACGTAACCCAATTCCACCTCCACCACTACCTGTGGAGGAAAATAGCCATGAAAACCCTGAGGAACAGGAGAACTAGAATATGGTACCAGGAGTCAACGACCAAGCCAACCCCACAAAGTTGTCAGCCCCACCTACAGATTTGACTACTGCGGTGATGAATCTAGCACAATAGTTGCAGCAAATACAGCAAGTGCAAGCCAACATGCAAGCTGCTATGGGAATGGCTTTCCCAGCTACAAACACTACACCTTTATCGGCAGGATAAACTAGTACTGTACCAGGGGGTAGCAACACCGTGTCCTAAGCATCGACTATGAACAACACGGTACCTCAAGCACCTCAAACGCCATTTGTACAAGCTCAAGTACAAAACCCTGAAGTAGCTCAAGGCATATACAACCAAGGCAATTACCAGTATCAACCGCCTATATATGGAGCATATGCTCAGTATCAGCTGGACCACTCTCGACTGATCGAGCATTTCCTGAAGATGAAGCCTAAGGAATTTAATGGCAAGCCATTGGATCCTTTGTGGCCAGCTCACTGGATCGACGAGATGGAAAGGAACTTCATGATGATGACTGTAAATGAAGAGGAAAAAGTGTTATGTGCCACATTTATGCTGAAGGGCGATGCACACCATTGGTGGAAGTCTACTCGAAGTTATCTGTTAACGAAGCACGCCTAATTGACCTGGGCTATCTATAAAGAAGCATTCTTCGAGATGTATTTTCCCAGAAGTTTTAGAGATGCGATGGAAAGAGAGTTTCTAAGTCTGTATCAGGGATAGATGACTGCGGATGCGTATCAGCAACGTTATGAAGAGCTATTTTTCTTTGCTCCCTCTAGCATGCAAGAGGAAAATACCAAAGCCCGAAGGTTCATCATAGGACTTAGGGGAAGCATCAGTAAGCATGTATTGGGATTGGAAAAGAAGATTTATAATGAAGCGGCACAGATTGCTCGAGTACTGGAATCGAGCCAGAGGGAAAGTTATTTTGCTCAGAACAGAGGTATCAAAAGGCCTAATAAAAATTCATAAAACGGAAAGGACACAAAGACATTTAAACCCTTCCGTACTTACGGCTTCAATGTTGCAGCCAAGACTACTCCGACAACCCAACCTCAACAGAAGCAAAGTAGTGAAGGAGTTAAATACTTTAACTGCAATCAAATAGGACATTATTTAAGGGAGTGTCCTAAGCCAAGGATGCAACTACAACAAGGAAAGGTTTATGCAGTTATATCTGAGGATGCTGCCGCATCGTCTGATGTGGTCATAGGTATGACCTGAACCTTTCATTTTGTACTACCTTGTGTAAGCATGTAGACTAAATTAAATCAAATCACAGGTGCGTACCTATTAATGGCATACCCGCCAGAGTGCTCTTTGATTCTGGAGCTACTCATTCTTTTATATCTGTGTCATTTGGAAAGAAGCTAAATCTACCCCTTAGACTTTAGACTACAAATTTCTTGTACGTTCACCTATGGGATTAGAAGTGAAACTAGAAAAAGGTTATGGACCATGTCCAGTTCTTATCGACGAGAAGATTTTGGATGCAACCTTAATTCAACTCCAGATTGCAGACTTTAACGTTATCTTGGGAATGGATTGGTTGGCTTGGCACTCTGCAAACCTATTATGTGTAGAAAAAAAATTGATATTTAAAGACAAGAAAAGAGCAGAGTTTAGTTTTGCGGGAACCAAACTTCCCAGTAAACGAAAACTCATTCTCTTTGCATTAAAGGCTAGAAAATGCCTCGAGAAAGGAGAAAATGGGTATCTAGTCTGTGGTCAATCTCACCAAGGAAGCACCACCAATGGAAGATATTGATGTTGTGCGTGACTTTCCAGATGTATTTTCTGAGGAACTACCAGGACTACCACCCGATCGAGCGACAAAGTTCGTTAGAGATCTTATACCTAGAGCCGCACCAGTATCTAAAGCACCTTATCGAATGGCTCCTACTGAACTGAAGGAACTAAAGGTACAATTACAGGAATTACTAGACAAGGGTTATATCAAACCCAGCATATCACCATGAGGAGCACCAGTATTGCTTGTGAAAAAGAAGGATGATAGCGTTTGACTGTGTATAGACTATCGAGAATTGAATAAACTTACAATCAAGAATCGATACCCATTGCCTCGGATCGATGACTTGTTTGATCAGTTGCAAGGTGCCAAAGTGTTCTCCAAAATTGATCTTCGATTAGGATACCATCAGTTGAAGATTAAGGAAGGTGATATTCCGAAGACAGCATTTAGAACAAGATATGGACATTATTGAATTTTTAGTCATGTCTTTTGGATTGACTAATGCACCCGCAACTTTTATGGAACTCATGAATCGAGTATTCCATGATAAGTTGGATACGTCAGTCATTGTATTTATTGACGACATACTAGTCTACTCTAAGGACAAAGAAACTCATGTCACAAATCTAAGAGCCACTCTGCAGCGACTAAGAAAAGAAAAGCTTTACGCCAAATTTATTACAAAGTGTGAGTTTTCGTTAAATGAAGTCGCTTTCTTAGGCCATGTAGTATCCGCTGAAGGAATTAAAGTGGATCCTAGCAAGATTAAAGCCATTGTGAAATGGGAAGCACTTAAGAATGTTGTAAAAATCAGAAGTTTCTTAGGTTTAGCTGGATATTATCGACGATTCATGGAAGATTACTCTAGAATCGCCGTACCTCTCACCAGTTTGACTAAGAAAGGAGAAAACTTTGATTGGACCGATAAATGTGAGGAGGGTTTTCAAACATTGAAGGCTAGATTGATATCAGCTCCCATCTTGACTATTCCTATCCCAGGACAAACATTCACCTTGTACACTGATGCGTCTGGGTTGGGTTTAGGATGTGTACTTATGCAAGGAGAACAAGTAGTTGCGTATGCCTCAAGACAACTGAAGACGCATGAGAAGAACTTTTCCACTCATGACTTGGAATTAACAGCAATAGTACATGCTATCAAGATATGGAGACATTATTTGTATGGTGAGAAATTTAAGATTAAATCGGATCATAAGAGTCTTACTTATCTTTTCAATCAAAAGGAATTGAACATGAGACAGAGGAGATGGCTGGAGTTGCTAAATGATTATGATTGCGATATCCAGTATTGTAAGACCCGTGTCAATTTAACCAGGTCTTACCACCTTGAACCAGGTTTACCCATCGTGGTCGAGTCAAATGGACCAAGGGCATGAAAGAGATCGAGATCCCAGGTATGAAACCGACCCAAAAACACTAAATTCTAGGGGAGGGTCGCACAACCAGCTAAGCAGGGTCGGACCTCCCAAACCAGAAAGATCGACCCTCAGTTTTTGAGGGAGGGTCGGACAGCTTAAGACCATAGGGTCGACGGGATCATCGACCCTCCCATCGACCCTCGGTTTCTGACGAAAATTGAAATTAAGAAATTTCCTAATTTTCGGTTGGGATTCTTTTCAAATCTCAATGGGATTATTATAGGACATTCCTAGTCTATTTAAAGGACGTTCCTAAGCCACTTTCACTCCTTTCACAACCCTAATTGAATTGAGAGAAAGAGGGGAAAAGGAAAAGAGGAAGAAGAGAGGCTAGGAAGAAGGTTTAGCAAAAAGGAAAAGAAATTGCAGAGGAAAGTAATCTTCTCAGGTATGGATACTAATTCCATGAGTTTCTACAGACCTTATGTTAGATATGATTGAGTGTAGGATTTCGGAGAAACCCAAACCATCCATCCATGGTTAGGTTTTCATGGAAAACCATAAGAGGATGCACGAAAGCTATCTAGATGGATTATATATGGTTCTAGACCATAGAATGACTATTAAATGAATGTAGGAAGCAAGCCATAGGACCCCAAACACGAAGAATGGATTAAAAGTGGAAATTGGACCAAAGTGCACCAAGGGTCGCACCGAGGGTCGATAGACCATCCGACCCTAGGTGTTTCTGACCATCGACCCTCAGCATTCGGGAAGTCCAGAATGCTGGGAGGGTCGATAGACCCATCGACCCTAGCATCGACCCTAGCATCGACCCTTAGTTGACAGAATGGTTTTTAAATTCTGAATTAATTCTAATTAAATTCTATCGACTTTGTTAGGTTTGCTAGCAATATAATAACATTATAAAGGTGATTTTAAAGCTTGGAAAAGTATCTATTAGCAAGCTAAGGTGAGGAACCTTAACCCCAAACTAAATTGGTTAATAACAAACTGTTTTTCTTTTCTTGAGTCCTATGCCATGTTTGATTCTATGCGAATATGATTGTAATGTGCATACAGCATGCCATCCAATATTTCTATTACTTTTTCATGCATATTTACTTTATTGTTTATAACATGATGATGATGATGATGATGATAGGAATAGGCATGTGCTTGTATGTGTGTGGTTGATGTGCTTGATGCGAGCGAGTATCAGGGGAGGTGTGATGAGAACGTCAATAAACGTTAACCTTTGGCGGGTCTCAGCACTTTAGCTCTATCTCTAACTCAAGTCTTGTGCATTGGCATCGTCGTATCGCCATTACCTTAGCAGAACTATTATGTCGTAGAGTATCAGGGGAGGTGGTCTCGGTCCTTGTAGTCTCTGACTCTACTGGGGGACCTTAGCTCTATCTCTATGGGCATTCTGAGGGATGTTGGGGTGAGGCCTTGGATACATTGTTTGGCATTAGGATTGGTTAGTAGCGAGCCCAGTTTGCAAGCCCTCGCTAACAGGGGCTTACGTGTTGGTATAGCATTATATAGCAATAAACGTTAACCTTTGTTGTATAATGTTATGGTGGGGTGGATGGCGACGACGATAAACGTTAACCTTCGGGCGGGCTTCCACACCCTGTGTATAGAGGCGGTATCAATAAACGTTAACCTTTGATCACCCAACCTTTCTATTGCACATTGCAAACTATAAACCAAGACCAAAGATATGAATTGACTTTTTGCATGCATATGTATTGTTGCATTGTTTTGGCTACTCACTGAGCCGTGTTGTGTGCTCACCCCTCGACGTCGAATATTTTTAGTTGATGATGCAGGATATACAGTTGAAGATTATATGAACCTGTCAGCGTATGAAACTGTAGCAGCTATGGAAGTTGGAGCTGAAGACGATACACACGACTCCTCTTGCGAGTGCAACTCGTGTGTATTCGATTAGATATTTTTTGTAGGATTCTTTATTGGATTTATAGGACATGTATTTGGTATTTAAATATTTATGTCTCGGTTAATCACAGAATAATTTGCTATTATTTATGGATATCATCTTAGTTCTCAGTTCATATTATTTATAAATTTTCCGCTATTGTGTATTACTCTGATTATAATTGTGGATGCATGTTAAGCTTGGATAACGCGGGGATAGCCTATAAGAGATCCTAGTTGAACCGTTGATTATTTAGCGGTTCATCACACCATTCTGAAGTGTGCGGAATCGGGATGTGACAAGTATCATCCAGGGAAGGCTAATGTAGTTGTTGATGCGCTAAGCAGAAAAGCAATGATAAAATCCTAGGGAGAAGTTAACACGACTGCGGCAATGTGTGTTACAAGAGAAGTATTCAATTATGGTAATGAGCAGTTCACGATAGATACACCGGATAGATCAATCAACCAAGGATTTATTCATCGATTTTCAAATATGTTTGCCACATTGAAGATTGTACGAGATCTATTAGATGAAGTGAAAGCCGCTATTAAATCAGACCCTTATCTGAGAATAGTGCAAGAAGATCTCGAAAAAGGTAGGACTACTCCTGAGTTCACCTTAGACATTGAAAAGGTACTAAAATATAAAGGAAGAGTATGTGTTCCTAAAAATGAAGACTTGGATATTAGATACAGACTAATGAAGGAAGCTCACGCCACCGCTTATTCGGTACATCCTGAAAGTACTAAGATGTATCATGATCTGAAGAAACTATATTGGTGGAGAGGAATGAAAGTGGATGTAGCTACATTTGTGTCTCAATGCCTAAATTATCAGAGGGTAAAGACTGAAAGACAAAGACCTGTAGGATTGTTCCAGCCACTGCTAGAACCAACATGGAAATGGGACTGGATCACTATAGACTTCGTCATCGGGTTACCATTGACTCTCCGAGTAGTTGACGCGGTCTGGGTGATTGTGGATCGTTTGACTAAGGTTGTGTTTGGTGTCATTTTTATTTTTGATTTTTGTCAATTTATCAAAAACCATTTTTGAAAACCATTTTTCATAAAAAATAATATGTTGTTTGGTAACAACAATAAAAAATAGATTATAAAATAAAAATAGATTTGGTACACCTATCTCTAAAAATAATTTTTGGAGCAAACATTTTCCTTCCACATCTTCCCACTGTCTCCTGTGTCAGTCTTCACAAAATCGTAACTAATTCCTGAGGAGGGATTGAAGCCACTCTTCCCTACCAATGCCTTGAGGAATCGCACTCATAACATTGATCGAAGGCAATGAATGGTGTGGTATCGAGGTTGTCTTGCATTGTTGCACTCCAAATCTCAAAACTCCTTATGATACTTCCCCATAGAGTAGATTCAGTAGAACGTCAACTCAAACTTAGTGGTTGTCTATCATATTGGATTCATCGGTCATCTTCCCCTGAGGTCCACTTGAAACAGTTCCACTGCAATACTCAGGAGCTCCTTGATTCCCTGTTCTCTTCCTCTTTTCTGTTGCATCATCCATAAAGCATCCATTCATGGTAGCAGAATTCTTCGTTGGAAGCTCAGGGATGAATCTAAACTCTATCAACTTGAACTGCATAATAGGATCTATCACATATTGATCCTTGGGTGCTATTCAGCTTTAGGCCAACTCTCCTTTGATTGTTTTGATGAAATCTTCAACGGCATTTTCCACGTATTTAAGTTCAATCCTTCCGCCTGCTTAGGGTTTTTCAGATTGGCGTCAAAGCAACAACATTTTATACCTGAGCTCGAACGTTTGATGAGGCAAAAACTTATTTGAATGAATTAATTGAAATTTCCAAGACTAATAACTCTCCTATTTCTCTGGTTTTCAATCAACTTATCCAGGTTTATAAGGAATTCACATTTTCACCAATTGTCTTTGATATGCTTCTGAAAATATATGCTTTTCATGTTTATGATCAGAGTACTAGGTCTGGGATTGTCCCTGAAGTTTTCACATTCACTATAATTGTGAATGCTTACTCCAAGGGTGGTAAAGATCATAAAGCAAAAAGGGTGTAAAACTTTCATAGACTCAAAACATAGCCTCAATGCCAAAGGAAAGTAGAAGAGCAAAAATCCCAATTTTCCAAACCAATAAAGGCATTCATCTACAAAAACAATTAACCAGCAAAACGAAAGAAACAAATCTATAAAAAGGAAACACTAAGAAGCTGGAATTTGGGAGCAGTTGCGGACAAGAGAAAACAGATGTAGATCCTAATTTCAACAAATAAATCCCAGGAAACGTGAACCCCTGGCAAGAAGCATACCCACATAATAAATAATATTAAGGAAATGGAAAGCATGGGTTTTGAACCAAATGTCGTGCAGTACCATCCTTTGATTAATGGTTCAATTTAGGTGAGGTGGGAAGAATCTGCAAGATGGGAAAAAAGAGAGGAGGAGCATCTTGATGCTGGTGACGATGGATCTAATCGAACACGTAGCCCCAACAACTACAGCGGAGAAAAACCAGATTGAACCAGGGTTCTGATCCCGGTAAGAGTTTAAGTAGTTCTGGTATCGTTTGGTAGCAGCCTTCCAAAGCTTCTGGCATCTCGATAAGTATTCAAGCAGTTACGATGGGAGCTGCTAACTTCTTCCGAGATGAGATCTTTTAGCAGGGTCGGGAAGAGGGAAGATGTGAGGGGAAGTTATGTTATAAAGCCTTTTACGATTTTACCCCCAGTTTTAAAGTTGTTGGACATAAAATGCCCATGTGCAATTTAAAGTTGCACAAATCAGTTCAAAAATCATTTTTGACCAAAAATCAAAAAGAGGTTGAGACCTCTTTTTGATTTGAGGCCTGTTTTTATTTTTGTTTTTCATAAATTGTATCTAAAAATGATACCAAACATTTGTAAAAACAAAAATTCTGACAAAAATAAAAAATAAAAATGATACCAAACATAGCCTAAGATAGCTCGTTTCATAGCTATACGACATCAGTATACCCTAGAAAGGTTAGCCAAGCTATATGTGGATCGCCAAGCTATATGTGGATCAGATTGCATGGTGTACCTGAAAGCATTGTGTCCGACAGAGACCCACGCTTTACCTCAATGTCTTGAGAAGGATTACAGATGGCTATGGGTACAACGTTGAAGTTTAGTACTACATTCCATCCTCAAACAGATGGACAGTCGGAGCGTACCATTCAAATTTTAGAAGACATACTTCGAGCTTGTGTCATCGATTTCAAAGGATCATGGGATGAGAAACTACCATTGATCAAGTTCGTCTATAACAACAGCTATCAGGCTACTATACAGATGTCACCCTATGAAGTACTGTATGGTAAGAAATGTCGAACTCCTTTGTTTAGGAATGAAGTTGGAGAAAGGAGCATTGTTGGACCAGAGTTTGTTGAAGAGATTTGTCGAGTAGTCGACATTATCAAGGAAAGAGTTAGAACAGCTCAGAACCGTCAGAAACAGTATACAGATAATTGACGTCGAGACCTTGAATTCACCATAGGTGATAAAGTATTTCTGAAAATATCTCCTATGCTTGATTTGAAAAGGTTTGGACAGAAAGGAAAGCTAAGTCCGAGATATGTCGGGCCATATGAGATTCTAGCTAAACGTGGGAAAGTGGTGTATCAGTTAGCACTACCCCCATCTATGTCAAATGTACATGATGTATTTCATATCTCATTATTGAAGAAGTATGTCAGAGATCCAACATACGTGATAACAACAGATCTACCAGGTCTAACTGATGATTTGACATTCGAAGTAGCACCAACAGAAATTATCAACCGAAAGGTTCAACGTCTACGCAATCGTGATATTTATTATATTAAGGTTACTTTGAGGAGCCAAAATATAGAAGATATCACATGGGAAGAAGAGAATGCTATGCGAAAGCAATATCCTCACCTTTTTTACTAGGAAGGTATGTGCAAATTTCAAGGACGAAATTTATAATAAGAGGGGGGGAGTTGTAAGATCCGTATCATACTAACTGGTCTTACCACCTTGTATCAGGTCTTCCTATCATGGTCGGGTCAAGTGGACCAAGTGCGTGAAGAAACCACAAGGCTAGGTATGAAATTGAACCCAAAAAAGTGTTATCATGGTCGGGTCATCTATTTAGGAGTGTGTGGTAGCATACCTAAACAAGTGTGGCCGACCACACCTCAAAATAATGCGACCACTGGAGTTTAGGACGTGTGGTCGCAGTTTTTGGATGTGTAGTCGATGGGTTCTGCGACCTCACGAAGTCAAACTGACTCTGTGATTAGGAAACCTTCCTAATCTGAAGGGGGTTCTTTCCTAATCTAAGTAGGACTCTATATGGAGGGTTTTTCTCTATATATAGGACGTCCCTTAGCCTCTTTCATCCTTTTAGAACTCAAACTGGAAGAGAGAGAAAGAGAACAAGAGGAAAAGAAGGAGAATTGAAGAGGAAGACTAAGAGGAGGAATTTCAGAGAGAACTCTGAATCTTCAACAAGTTTAAGGTATGAAAACATTCCCCACATCAGTTGAATACCTAGAATAGATCATGGAAGAAATGGTGATTCAAAGTGAGACCCCAATCATAAAACCATGGACAAATTCTAAGAGATCCATGGAGGAAATCTATTAGGATGATGGATTATGTAAAAATATAAAATTTAAGCTATAGAACAATCATAGGAAGGATCATGATGGTAAGCCAAATAATCAAAACACGAAGGAATTGAGTTGAGAGTGAAAAATTGACTATCACATGTGTGGTCGCATGATATGCGACCACACAAGACACATATGATCGACCACAACTCCTCGAAAAAGCTCCAGGGAGAGGGTGGTTGCATGTGTGGTCGCATGGTATGTGACCACACATATCGACCACACGCCCTCAGGAAAGTTCCAAGGAGGGTGTGGTCACACGTATGGTCACATGGTATGGTACCACACATGTCGACCACACGCCCTCGGGGAAGTTTCAGGGAGGTGTGGTCGCATGTATGGTAGCATGATATGCGACCACACATAGCGACCACACACCCTGTGGTTGCAGAAACTGAGACCACAGGTGCAGCCGCACTTGCGACCACTCAGCTTCTGAAAGTCTGAATTGATGGAAATAAATTCTAATTTAAAATCTATAAATTTGTTAGGTTTTCAAGTGGTTCAAAAGTGATTTACAAAGCTCGGACGAGGAACAATCATCGACCAAAGGTGAGGGAACAAGACCTAAATTAATTGGCTAATAATAAATTATTTTACTTATTGAGTCCAATGTCATGAATGATTCTATGCTTATATGCTTATAATGTACATTTCACATGTCATCCAATATTCCTACTGTTACTGCTCATGCATATTTAATTCTGTTTATTTATAACATGATGATGATGATGATGTTAGGAATAGGCATGTGAATGTATATGTGTGGTTAGTGTGTTTGATGCTAGTGGAGCATCAGGGAGAGGACGTGACACTATGGTTCATCCTAGTCACTAGACTCTAGCTCTATCTCTACTCAAGTCTTGTCCACTAACATCGTCGTATCGTCATTACCTTTACAGAACTATTACGTCGTAGGGCATCAGGGGAGGTGGTCTCGGACCATGTAGTCTCTGACTCTACCAGGGGGCCTTAGCTCTATCTCTATGGACGTATTGAGGGATGCTGGGATGAGGTCTTGGATACACTGATTGGTATTAGGATTGGTTAGTTGCGAGCCCAATTTGCAAGCCCTCGCCAATAGGGGCTTACGTGTTGGTATGGGTAGGGAATCAGGGGAAGTGTTATGCGGTGTTTGATCCGGACACTTTAGCTCTATCTCTATTCCATGATGGGTGCATGTGGGACAGCAATGGTGTTTGATCCATTTGGCGACTTCACACACTCATGTATAGAGGTGCAGCGGCCACCAATCCTTTCTATAGCACATTCCAAACTTATAAACCAGACCAAAGATATGAATTGAATGCATGCATATGTTTGTTGTATTGTTTTGTTTGCTCACTGAGCCATGATGTGTGCTCACCCTTTCGACGTCGAATATTTTTAGTTGATGATGCAGGTCCTACCGTGAAAGATTATATGAATGCATCAATGTACAAACATGTTGCTGCAATGGATGTGGAAGCTATGGTGGAGTCGCATGATTTGTCGTGCGAGTGTAACTCTTGTGTTTTCAATTAGATTTAGTTGTTGAAATATCAGAACATGTAATTGATTATTTTATTTTATTTTATTTTATGTCTTGAGTCATTTAGAAATAATTAGATAATTAATTATGTTATCACTGTTAGATACTATGTTCATTAATATTAAAGACTTTCGTTATTGTTTATTTACTCTGATTATGGTTGTGGTTGTATCTGGTTTGGTCAAATGGACACGGCGTATACGAGATCCTGGTTGAACCGTTGGTTCATAGACGGCTCATCACACTATTCTGGTTAGACCAGAATTGGGGTATGATAGGCATGATTATCTCTGCCCCATAAACCAGCATGAAGGGTGATTCCCTAGTTGGAGTCCCACTAGTGGTTCTATAGGACCACAGCACGCTTGACAATTGGTTGACCCATCTCCTTTAGCGGGGCCAAGTCGTCGCACTATTTCACGAGAAATTATCTTCTTAATAGCTTCGACAAGACCTGCAGCTTCTGGATGATATATGGAGGCAAAATGTTGTTGGATGTTGAATCCCTTGAGGAAGTTTTGATATTGCTGGCTGTCGAACAGGGGTCCGTTGTCGGTGACGATGACTTTTGGGATGCCGTAATGATAGATTATGTTCTGCCTTATGAAAGTCTCAATTTTTACTGCATCAATCTGTTACACCCTATTCTGTACCAACCAGAATGGTGTGATGAACCGTCAATAAACCAACGGTTCAACCAGGATCTCGAATAGGCTATCCCACATATGATAAACCAAAACACATTTCACATTAATCAGAGGTAATAAAGTAAATAGCGAAAGTCTTACAGATAATGAACTGAGGTCTAATCATGATAAATAATTAATATTCCATTTATTTCTAAGTAACCAAAACATAACTTAATACATATTACAATATCCAAATACAAAAATTAAACACTAAGCGTATCCACAGTTGAAACGCTCGTTTAATGAATCACAATAGTCCTCCACAGCTTTCTCATTCATAGCCTCCACCCGTTCATATGTTGGCGTATAGACATAATCTTCAATCATAGTACCTGCAACATCAGAAACTAAAAAGAATTACACGCGCGAGGGTTAGCTCTCCAACTTGAGCTCAGTGAGTAAACAAAACAATGTAACAATACATATGCATGCAGTCAAATCATATCTTTGGTTTGGTTTAAAGTTTGCAATGTGCTATAGAAAGCATAAGTGGCCGCCGCACCTCTATGCACAAGAGTGTGGATACGCCCGATGAACCTCTCACCGTCGCCCACAGCACCCAGAATGGCACAATATACACCCCATGAAAATGGCATGGCTGTATCGATTGATACCATACCAATAAATAAACCCCTGCTGGTTAGGGTTGTAAACTGGGCTCGCAACTAACCAATCCTAATGTCAAACAGTGTATCCAAGGCCTCACCCCAGCATCCCTCAATACATCCATAGAGATAGAGCTAGGGTCTGGTGACCAGGCTGAACCACAATGCCACGTCCCCCCTTGATGCCCTACGACATATTAGTTCCACTAAGGTAATGGCGATACGACGATGTTAGTGGACAAAACTTGAGTAGAGATAGAACTAGAGTCTGGTGACCAGGCTGAACCACAATGCCACGTCCTCCCCCTGATGCTCCACTCGCATCAAGCACACTAACACTTGCTTAGTGGACATGACTTGAATAGACCATGGCACAATATACCCCGATGAGAACGGCATCGAAATACCGGTTGATACCATCCCTACCCGCACCATGTACACCAGCCAAACACAAACATTCACATTCCTACTACCATCATCATCATCATCATGTTATAAATAAACGGAATTAGATATGCATGAACAGTAATAGCAGGAATATTGGATGACATGTTAAATGCACATTACAAGCATACAAGCATAGAATCAATCATGGTATTGGACTCAAGAAATAAAAAGAGTTTGTTATTAACCAATTAGTTTAGGTCTTGTTCCCTCACCTTTGCTTGTTTGTAAATCCTCTTTCCAAGCCTTAAGAATCACTTTTATATCAATATTATACTGCTAGAAGACCTAACAAAGTCGATAGAATTTAATTAGAATTTATTCTAATTTTTACAGCTTGTTGTTAACTGTAGGGTCGCAGGATGGGTCGCAGGTAGGGTAGCAGTATACTGCGACCCCCTGTAATAGGGTCGATATCAGGGTCGATGGGTCTATCGACCCTATGTGCGACCACCTCTGGTTTTGGTCAATATTCTCATGTTTTGATCCATTCTTCCTTGTTTAACTCCTATGGCTTCCTCCATAGTTCATTCCACATACTTTCTATGGATTAGAACTATACTTTATTCACCTACATGGTTTTAATGATCTCCTCCATGGTTTCCATTGAAACGAAACCATTGATGGATGATTTGGGTTCCTCCTAGATAATCCCCTCTTCA
Source organism: Protea cynaroides (assembly GCA_028583415.1). NCBI lineage: Eukaryota > Viridiplantae > Streptophyta > Magnoliopsida > Proteales > Proteaceae > Protea > Protea cynaroides. The sequence continues at coordinate 35,511,689 of CM053268.1, forward strand.
TTTTCTACTCTAAGGTCTTAAGAAATTCATGGAGATAGTATCCATACCTGAAAAGTATGTTTCTTCCTCTGAATCCCTTCTCCTTGGTCTTCTTCTCCACTTTCCTTCTCTTCTCCTTCTCTTCCTTCTCTTCTCTTTCTCTCAATCCAATTAGGGTTGTAAAAGGAGTGAAAGAGGCTTAGGAACGTCCTATTTATAGAGTGAAACCTCCCAAAATAAGTCTCATTGAGTTTAGGAAAGGTTTCAATTGAAATTAGGAAGGTTTCCTGATTTTCGGTTCGTGCTGTTTTTTTCCGATTATTGAAGGTCGATAAGAGGGTCGATGAGAGGGTCGACCCCCCTGCTACCCTTGGTTGAGGGTCGATAGTGAGGGTCGATGAGGGGGTCGGACCTGTCTGTTAAGACATGCGACCCTACCCTCATTTTGACTGTTTTTGGGTAAATTTTCATATTGGGTCTTGGGTTTCTTCACACAGTTGGTCCACTTGGCTCGACCATGATATGTTGACGGTTCACGACACGAAATGTAAGGTTAAACCGGATTCATGGCGTGCGGGTCTTACAACTCCACCACCCTTAAAAGAAATTTCGTCCTCGAAATTTGAACGTACAGATCTTACAACTCCCCCATCTTTAAAATAAATTTTATCCTCAAAATTTGAATTTACTTCGGAGTCACTAGATGGGAATTCTATTTCCGCATTGCATCTTCTTCTTTCCATGCCATCTTCTCCACGTCTTGTCTTCATCAGATTATCTTCGTATAATTGATACCAAGTTTTTAAGGTGTTGTACCTTTCAACTAGTGAACTAGGCTGGTACCACTTCAATAGTTAAATCTCCTATTTAATCCAGTGATTTCGTGGTCAATACTTTTGATATGGATCTCCAATGTACTTCTTCAATAGAGACACACGAAATACATCATGCACACTAGACATGGATAGCGGTAACGCTAATTGATATGCAACTTTTCTACGTCTCTCCAGAGTTTATAAGATTCGACGCATATATAGAATACTACTTTCCTTCTTGTCTAATCATTTCAAACTATGCATAAGTGATATCTTTAAAAATACTTTGTCACTTATGGCGAACTCAAGGTCTTGGTGTCTCTTCTGACATCTTGAGCTATCCTGCCCCTTTTCTTTGATCTTGTTTGCCACTCGATAGTTTTCTTCAATAGACTCATGTCTTAAAATCCTTCATTCACCAACTTCATTCTAAAGTAGAGGAATTTGACATTTCTACCGTACCATGCTTTATAGGTGACATTTACATGATAACTTAATAGCAACTTCAATTCACGGTAACTTCACAACTCAAGCTTCTTGAAATCAATTTCACAACTCGGAGCATATCTCTTAGGATCTGTATAGTCCGCTCCGACTGTTCGTCGGTTTAAGGTAAAATGTGATACTAAACTTCAACTTTGTTCCCATTGTTTTCTGTAGATCCTCCCAAAACTTCGAGATAAGCATGAGCCTCCGACCGACACTAAGCTCTCATGCATACCATTCAATCTGGAGATATTATCCACATATCGATTAGTTAGTCGCTCCAAAGCATACCAAGGTCGTATAGCAATGGAATGAGCTATCTTCATAAGGCGATCAATAATCACCCAAACTGCGTCAACCGATTTAGGAATTAGTGGTATACCGGTGACATAGTTCATTGTAATGCAGTTCCACTTCCATACTGGCTCCGATAGTTGTTGCTATGAGCCATGTTGGTCTTTGTCTTTCAGCCTTTACTTGCTGATAATTCAGACACTAGAACACGCACTAACCACCTTTGTTATCATTCCTCTTTACAATCTCTTCAGGTCATGATACATCTTGGTACTCCAGGGTGTATTGTATATTGAGTACAATGGCTCTTATCATTATCCTCTTCGTGACATCTGAATCTTTTTCTTCAGGTATTTAAACTCTACCTCTGTATCTGAGTACCGTCTCCGCATCCAAAGTAATTCAGGGTTATGTTTTTCTTTCTCTAAATCTCCTGACATTATTCTTATATATAGATCTAACAAAATTACTATTTTTTCTTCATCCCTAAGTTCTCGCTCAATTGGATCATCATGAGTTTCTATTATATGTTACTCTTCTTCCAAATCTGAATCTGTTGTTGCGGAACATAAGGCAGCATTTATATTGGGTCCTTCTTCGGTTTCATAATTCCCTTTTTGCTTAAGGCCTTAGCTACTACATTAGCCTTGCTCGGGTGACACTGAATATCACAGTCTTAATCCTTGGACAATTTCAGCTATTTTATCCTCATGTTCAACTCTTTCTGGTGAAGAGATAAATAAACTCTTGTATTCCCATTAAATTTAACATTCTTCTCTGTATAGATAATGTCTCCAAGTTTTGATTGCATAATTCTTCATCGATAATTCCAAGTCATGAGTAGGGTAACTCTTCTCATGCTCTTTCAGTTTTCTTAAAGCATATGAAATCACTTATTTACCTTGCATTATCTCGCATCTTAGATCCAATCCGAAAGCTTCAATGTATAGGGTAAAAGGTTTCCTGGTGTACGAACGATCAAGGTGAGAATTGATATCAACCATTCTTTACACTGGTCAGTCCAATTAAACTCATCTCCCTTCCTGGTTAGCTTGGTAAGAGGTTTTGCGATCTTAGAGTTGTCCTCCGAAAATCGTCTGTAATAACCGGCTAAACTCAAGAAACTTCTGATCTTCGCAATATTCTTCAGGTGTTTCTCACCATACAATTGCTTCTATCTTAATAGGGTCCACTTTAATCCCTTTTTATGATGCTACGTGATCTAAAAAGATCACTTTGTTTAATCAGGTCTCATATTCCTTGGAATTGGCAATAAGCTTTTCACTTCTCAGCTGTTGTGAAGTTGTTCTAAAATCCATTGTATGAGTTGCTTCATTCTTGGAATCAACAAAATATCATCTATGAAAACTATGATCAACGTGTCCAACATGTCATGAAACACCAAGTTCATCAGTTCCATAAAAGATGTAAGGGCATTGGTTAATCCAAACATCAAAATCGATAACTCATAATGTCCAATCCTGATTCTAATAGCTATCTTCGAGATATTTCTGTCCAAATTCTTCAGCTGATGCAATCTTGATCGAAGATCAATCTTAGAAAATACATTTGCTCCTTGCAACTATTTAAACAAGTCATCGATCTGAGGTAGTAGATATCGATTCTTGACTGCGAGCTTGTTTAGTTCCCAATAGTCTATACGCAAACTACACTACCATCCTTCTTCTTCATGAATTGCATTGGCACTTCCCATGATGCAATACTTAGCCAATTAGAACCCTTGTCTAATAACTATTGTAGTTGAGTCTCCATTTCTTCAACTCCGTAGGAACTACTCTACAGGTTCCTTTGACACAGGTATCGTCCTTGGTAACAAGTCGATGACGAACTCGATCGCATGATCAGATGGTAACCCCAGGTAAGTCTCCTAGAAACACATCAGGGAATTCATGCATCACATCTAAACCTTCCATCTGTGGTGCTTCTTTGGTAACGTATATCACAGATACCATATATCCAACTTCTTTCTCTTTAAAGCATCTCTTGGCCTTAGCATAGTGAGGATCAGCTTTCTTTTCTTAGGCAACATACTTCCAATAATACTAAATTATATGTTGTCTTTATTCTTGAATGATAACCTCTTTTATGCACATAACAACTTTATAGAGTGTTGAGACAACCAGTCTATCCCCAAGATGACGTTAAAGTCTGCCATCTCAAGTCTAATTAGGTTGCGTCCAAATTTCATCCATCCATTACTATGATTCAATCATTGTTCATATCACTCATCTAAAACAACATTTAGTCCCAAAAGGGCTTAAACTAGAGAAATCTGGTGTAACGGTCTTAAGGGCTTGTCTATTTTCTTCATCTCTTAGTTTTTCAAAGACTATCGTCAAAATCTCATATCTTAAAAAAAAACTCATTAGCTTATATTTCCTTTATCCTTGTTGTTTTACCCTGATCTCTCTTTTATATACCTCAAAAAATATCTTGTGATTGTCTCTTCATATCCCAAGTCTACTTCTAAGCATTAGGATATATGCTTATAAATTCATTAATTCAGTCAAACTCTTTTGGTCTTTACTTAATCATCTCAATTGACATTGGGCATAACTCAGTATTACTTATACTAATCCGAATACTATCAGTGCCACGATTTTTTACTTTATCCTTGTATCCACTCTTAGATTTGTCTTTAGAAATCTTCTACCTTGTCAAAATTCATACCGATATAACCCTCTTTAACTTACTTGAGTGCTATCTAATTCTTTACAGGCTACCCTTGATAATTCTCACTTTTTGCTCATGGACTTTTTTATAGACATGACTCATATCCATCCATTTAGCAATCTCAAAATAGCTTCTCCATTACTTCATCTGAGGTTCATTGGCTATAGCATTTAATCTGAATCCAATCATCTTTCTTCCAATCATTCCATTATCACTAAAGATCCTTTCAATGGATGTCAGAATGGTTATCCAAAAATAATTCCTTTCCTTCTTTCGAATTTAGTATGACGACGAACACTTGCTTTATCTAGTGAACCTAGGTTTTAAGAATCAGGAGTAAATCTATGGTAACTCAATCCACATCCAAAGGTCGTTAGGTTGCATGGTGGTCCAAATACATGGAAATAGAGGTTTTACAGTTCTTGACCTCATGGTTACAGGTTCTATCGAATGCCATAAGTCAAGGCACTATAGGAGTAAATCTGGAGAGAGATTTCGTACATCAGTAAATCAGGTATAAATCTGGAGAAAGATTTCGTACATCAATAAATCAGGTATAAATCTGGAGAAAGATTTTGTACATCAATAAATCAGGTATAATCGAAACGATGTACGCTCAACACGATTAACATTTAACTATTCATTCAGCTCATATCTTTGTTCATGTTGTCGATCTTGAGAATGGTTCAGATTGGTATAATCAGGACTAATACTAAAGAAACAATATCTATAACTCCAATTGACAGGTTAAATAAAGAAGGTATCCTGTCAAGGCACGAAAAATTAAAATCTGATATGTGCATCCTCTATAATAATAAGAGTAAATCAATAATGCACCGCATCCTATATAAACATATCCAGTTATATGGCCACAATTAGACTTGATCATCTACTGAAAACGTTTAAGGCTTCGTCTTCAGAAGACATTCTTCAATCCTTGTCGGATCATCCTGTCATGATGCAACTATCCCATACATCGGTGGCTGATAAGGTTAACCACCTTGATACACTACTTGTTGTGCACCAAACTTCTGCACTGGGTTATGCATTACAGGGTCTTGCTGTATGGTAGGCACTGTGTTATAGCTAACAGGTGTTGGGGTACAGTGATACTACCAATTGGTACCGTACTTGGTTTGACTCGGAGGTGTTGATGTAGCATTGGCAATTTGGATAGCAACTTGCATAGTCGATCTCATTTGTGGTTGCTCTTGTATTTTATTGGGTCAAGTTTATTACAATCGTGACCAAGGTAATTGGTAGTCCAGGTGATTGGCTGGAGTGGCCTAGTTATTCACCTCTTTTGATTTGCTCCAATCTAATTATCATTATTTAGCATCTACTCAGATGAGTTTTCATTATCCATTCTCGACCCAGATAGTGGTGGGGTCAAGTTGCAACATCCTCTTCTTGCTTAGTGGGCAATGGATCAGCGTGTAGTGGATTTCACTCTGAGTCTCCATGTCACTCAGGGGTATAGTTACTCTTATTCTTAATGTATGGTCATTTTTCTCCTATCTCTATTGGATTCGGTCCGAGATCTTTCCCTTTACTTTTACAGGGAATTAGGCATTACTAGCCATGTTCTCCTTCCTTTGTCATACATCGAGTTTCACATCTTGTGAGTACCAACTCGGTATTCAATTTTCTACTTTACAGAAGCTCCCTTCTTGCTACTGTACTATATCCTTGTATACTTGGATAACTACCCAACTTATAGATAATATCCTATATTATTTATTTATTAGGATAATTTTTTGTCTTCTCTTTCTGTTTGAGTGTATATATATGGTTCCACCTTTTATATGTACATTATCGTCTTGTTTAATTTCTGTCTCAACCAACACAGGTGCTTATGGTTTGTTAAGGGTGTCAAAAATGGGCCCGGACCGGTAGCACAGACCGAGCCAGCCCGATATAACCCGAACCCAACCCGGACCGAACCTTAATGGACATGTTTCGGTCTCGGCTTGTAAAGTCCGACACCGTTTCAGTCCAAACCGAAACCAAACCGGACCAGCCCGTTAAGAAGCCCGAACTAGCCCGAACCAATAATACCTAACCCAAACACCGGTAAGGTCCATTCGGACCCAGTTTCTTAATTTTAATGGTTTTAAATTTTGATGGATTATATTACACTGTTATAGTTCACTTCTTGATCGGAAAGATTATATGAATCTATAGTTGAAAAGAGTATGTTAATTGTTACAATTTACTGAATTACATGCATATAGAATGAATGATTCTAATTTTATAGATAGAAATAATAAAATAGGCCATATATCTTACATATAAAATAGGCCCGATAAGCTTGATAAGCCCGGTCCGGACCGAACCAGCCCGAAATCACCTCAATAAACCCAACCCGATAACAAACCGACACCGGACCAGCCCGATTGTTATTGTGTCCAGCGCAGCCCAACCCAACCCGAACTCTTAATGGACATCTTTTGGGTTGGGCTTATAAAACCCGACACCGATTCAGCCCGGACCAAAACCGGCCCGGACTGGCCCGTTGACACCCTTATGGTTTGTTTGTATTAAAGCTTTTAATTTATCCTAACTCAGTTCATGGACTCCAGTGGAAGTATTCAGGTTTAATGGGTGAGGCCTACGAGAGCTCTGATACCAAGTTGTCACACCTCAATTCTACACCAACTAGAATGGTGTGATGAACCGTCAATAAACCAACGGTTCAATCAGGATCTCGAATAGGCTATCCCACATATGATAAACCAAACACATTCCACATTAATCAGAGGTAATAAAGTAAATAACGGAAGTCTTACAGATAATGAACTAAGGTCTAATCATGATAAATAATTAATATTCCATTTATTTCCATGTAACCAAAACATAACTTAATACATATTACAATATCCAAATACAAAAATTAAACACTAAGCGTATCTACAGTTGAAACGCTCGTTTAATGAATCATAATAGTCCTCCACAGCTTGCTCATTCATAGCCTCCACCCGTTCATATGTTGGCGTGTAGAAATAATCTTCAATCATAGTACCTGCAACATCAGAAACTAAAAAGAATTACACGCGCGAGGTTCAGCTCTCCAACTTGAGCTCAGTGAGTAAACAAAACAATGCAACAATACATATGCATGCAGTCAAATCATATCTTTGGTCTGGTTTAAAGTTTGCAATGTACTATAGAAAGGATAAGTGGCCACCGCACCTCTATGCACGAGAGTGTAGATACGCCCGATGAACCTCTCACCGTCGCCCACAGCACCCAGAATGGCACAATATACACCCCATGAAAATGGTATGGCTGTACCGATTGATACCATACCAACAAATAAACCCCTGCTGGCTAGGGTTGCAAACTGGGCTCGCAACTAACCAATCCTAATGTCAAACAGTGTATCCAAGGCCTCACCCCAGCATCCCTCAATACATCCATAGAGATAGAGCTAGGGTCTAGTGACCAGGCTGAACCACAATGCCACGTCCCCCCCTGATGCCCTACGATATATTAGTTCCGCTAAGGTAATGGCGATACGACGATGTTAGGGGACAAGACTTGAGTAGAGATGGAGCTAGAGTCTGGTGACCAGGCTGAACCACAATGCCACGTCCTCCCCCTGATGCTCCACTCGCATCAAGCACACTAAAACTTGCTTAGTGGACATGACTTGAATAGACCATGGCACAATATACCCCGATGAGAACGGCATCGAAGTATCGATTGATACCATCCCTACCCGCACCATGTACACCAGCCAAACATAAACATTCACATGTCTATTCCTACCATCATCATCATCATCATGTTATAAATAAATGGAATTAGTTATGCATGAACAGTAATAGCAGGAATACTAGATGACATGTTAAATGCACATTACAAGCATACACGCATAGAATCAATCATGGTATTGGACTCAAAAAATAAAAACAGTTTGTTATTAACCAATTAGTTTAGGTCTTGTTCCCTCACATTTGCTTGTTTGTAGATCCTCTTTCCAAGCCTTAAGAATCACTTTTATATCAATATTATACTGATAGAAGACCTAACAAAGTCGATAGAATTTAATTAGAATTTATTCTAATTTTTACAGCTTGCTCTTAACTGTAGGGTCGTAGGATGGGTCGCAGGTAGGGTAGCAGTATACTGCGACCCCCTGTAACAGGGTCGATGGGTCTATCGACCCTATGTGCGACCACCTCTGGTTTTGGTCGATATTCTCATGTTTTGATCCATTCTTCCTTGTTTAACTCCTATGGCTTCCTCCATAGTTCATTCCACATACTTTCTATGGATTAGAACTATACTTTATTCACCTACATGGTTTTAATGATCTCCTCCATGGTTTCCATTGAAACGAAACCATGGATAGATGATTTGGGTTCCTCCTAGATAATCCCCTCTTCAATATCTACTCTAAGGTCTTAAGAAATTCATGGAGATAGTATCCATACCTGAGAAGTATGCTTCTTCCTCTGAATCCCTTCTCCTTGGTCTTCTCCTCCACTTTCCTTCTCTTCTCCTTCTCTTCCTTCTCTTCTCTTTCTCTCAATCCAATTAGGGTTGTAAAAGGAGTGAAAGAGGCTTATGGACGTCCTATTTATAGAGTGAAACCTCCCAAAATAAGTTCCATTGAGTTTAGGAAAGGTTCCAATTGAAATTAGGATGGTTTCCTAATTTTCGGTTCGTGCTGTTTTTTCTCGATTACTGAGGGTCGATTAGAGGGTCGATGAGAGGGTCGACCCCCCTGCTACCCGTGGTTGAGGGTCGATAGTGAGGGTCGATGAGGGGGTCGGACCTGTCTGTTAAGAAATGCGACCCTACCCTCATTTTGACTGTTTTTGGGTAAATTTTCATATTGGGTCTTGGGTTTCTTCACACACTTGGTCAACTTGGCTCGACCATGATATGTAGACGGTTCACGACACAAAATGTAAGGTTAGACCGGGTTCATGGCGTGCGGGTATTACACAATCGTTGTCACAGCTTCTATTTCTGCCCATTTTAAAAAATAGTCCACTGCTACGATGAGGAATTTCCTTATCCCCTTCTTTCCAAGCATGGGGCCGAATATGTCGATTCCCCACATGGAAAAGGTAGTAGACTTGTAACTAGTTGTAACTCATTCGCGGGCAAGTGGCTAACCGTAGCATGTTTCTGGCATGTCTCGCACTTAGTGGTGAAGTCCCTGCAATCCGCTAACATGGTTGGCCAATAATACCCTTGTCGTAGAAGTCGCTAGCAGAGAGCACGGCCTGCGAGATGACTATCGTACATCCTAACATATGCCTCCCACATGACTTCTTCAGCTTCGGCTAGGGTGAGGCATAGCAGGAAAGGACGTGTGAAAAACTTTTTGTACAACTTTCCATCAAGGACACTGTATCCTTGGAACTTTGCCTGAACCCGTCAACGTTCCATTCAATTTTCTAGTAGCTCACCGATCTCGATGTAGGTTTTGATTGGGACGATCCAAGTCGCCTCACAACTAATGTCACACCCCAATTCTAGACTAACCAAAATAGTGTGATGAACCGTCAATAAACCAACGGTTCAACCAGGATCTCGAATAGGCTATGCCCACGTTGTTAAACCAAAACACATTTCACATTAATCAGAGGTAATAAAGTAAATAGCGAAAGTCTTACAGATAATGAACTGAGGTCTAGTCATGATAAATAATTAATATTCCATTTATCTCCAAGTAACCAAAACAAAATTTAATACATATTACAATATCCAAATACATAAATTAAATACTATGCATATCCATAGTTGAAACGCTAGCTTGACAAATCACAATAGTCCTCCATAGCTCGCTCATCATAGTCGCCACATGTTCATACGTTGGCGTGTTGACATAATCTTCAATCGTAATACCTGCAACATCAGAAACTACAAGAATTGCGCGCGCAAGGGTCAGCTCTCCAACTTGAGCTCAGTGAGTAAACATATGCATGCATTCAATTCATATTTGTGGTCTGGTATATAAGTTTACAATGTGCTATAGAAAGGTTCGGTGGCCGCCTCACCTCTATACACGAGTGTGTGAAGCCGCCCAAAGGTTAACTTTTATTGTCGTCCCACATACACCCACTATGGAATAGAGATAGAGCTAAAGTGCTTAGGACCACACCGCATCACACTTTCCCTGATACTCTACCCATACCAATACGTAAGCCCCTGCTGGTGAGGGCTTGCAGACTAGGCTCGTAACTAACCAATCATAATGTCAAACAGTGTACCCAAGGCCTCACCCCAGCATCCCTCAATACGTTCATAGAGATAGAGCTAAGGCCCCCCGGCAGAGTCGAAGACTACACGGTCCGAGACCACCTCCCCTGATACTCTACGACGTAATAGTTCTGCTAAGGTAATGGCGATACGACGATGTCAGTGGACAAGACTTGAGTAGAGATAGAGCTAGAGTTTGGTGATCAGGCTGAACCACAATGTCACGTCCTCCCCCTGATGCTCCACTCGTATCAAGCACACTAACCACACACATACATTCACATGTCTATTCCTAGCATCATCATCATCATCATGTTATAAATAAAATAAAATTAAATATGCATGAACATTAATAGCAGGAATATTGGATGACATGTTGAATGCACATTACAAGCATACACGCATAGAATCAGTCATGGCATTGGACTCAAGAAAATAAAAACAGTTTATTATTAGCCAATTAGTTTAGGTCTTGTTCCCTCACCTTTGCTTGAATGTAGATCCTCTTTCAAGCTTTAAGAATCACTTTTATATCAATAGGAAAACCTAACAAGTCGATAGATTTTAGTTAGAATTCATTCTGACAATTTTAGGCTTGCTGTTAAGCTAGGGTCGCAGGACGGGTTGCAGGTAGGGTAGTAGTTTTCTACGACCCCAGGGTGTAGGGTCGATGCTAGGGTCGGATGTTCCATCGACCCTAGGTGCGACCACAGCTTCCCTGGACTTCCCAAAAACTAGGGGTCGATCATGTGATCTGGTAGGGTCGATTCCCAATCGACCCTATGTGCGACCCCACGTAGTTTGAGTCGACCTTTTCATTCTACAGTCTAATCTTTCAAGGTTGGGTCCTATGGTTTACTTCCACAGTCCATTCTATGCTTGTTCTATGGCTTACAACTCTAGATTACTTCCTTACTTTGCCTACCATGATTCCTTCCATGGATTTCATTGAAATCTTCCCATGGATGGATGATTTGGGTTTCTCCTAGATCATACCCTCTTCATGAACTATTCTAAGGTCTTAAATTATTAATGGAAGCATACCCATACCTTAGGTTTGCAAAGATTCAAAGGTTTCTCTGAATTCTTCTCTTTAGTCTTCTTCTCCAACTTTCCTTCTCTTCTCCTTCTTTTCTCTTTCTCTTACTTTCAATTAGGATTTCAAAAGGAGTGAAAGAGGCTAAGGGACACCCTATTTATAGAGGAAAACCTCCCAAATAATTCCCATTGATATTAGGAAAGAATCCCCTTTAAATTTGGAAAGTTTCCTATTTACGATTTCTGTCGGTAATGAGGGGGTCGATGAGGGGCTCGGAGATCCCATCGACCCTCGGGTCTAAATTGTCCAAACCTCGGTCTAAAATTCAGGGGTCTGACTCCCTAATGAGGGGGGTCTGACCCTGCCTATTTGGGTATGCGACCCTGCCCCCTATTTTATTATTTTTGGATCAGTTTAATACCTGGTCTCGCTATTTCCTTCACGCACTTGGTCCATTTGACTCGACCATGATAGGTAGACTGGTCACAACACGAAATATAAGGTTAGACCGGGTTCGTGGCGTGCGGGTTTTACAACTAACTTGTTGGATCTCCATTGTATTGCCAACCCTTGGCTTTTTTAACACATTGATATATACTAACGAGTTCACACCAGACAGATCTTCTACCATCAATAGCGAGAGGGCATCAACTTCTGTGTTGTTTTCTAGGTCCACGTTGCCGATTTGATATGCTTCGAATCGGGCAAGCTCTGATTTTGTCTTGGTTAAGTACTCCAGCTTGCGTGGTTGTTTTGCCTCATATTCTCCATTGATTTGCCTTACTACAACTTGTGAGTCACTTTAGATGTCTAATTTATAACCATAAGGAATTTCGCTAACCTAAGTTTAGCCAATAATGCTTCATATTCGGCCGAGTTATTAGTCGAGTGGAATTCAAATCGAAGAATGACTTGCACTCTAAAGTTCTCTGGACTTGTCAAAATGATCCCAGCCCCCGAGTGCTGGTTGCTCGAAGATTCGTCCACAAATAGGCTCTACTTTGGTGATGGCTCTGGCTTCTGCCTCTTGTGTTTCTGCTCGCTGCCTTCCTGTTCCAGTGTTTTGTCTATGTCGGCACTGTCGTCAGTCGAGGTTTCTAATAGAAAGTTGGATAGCACTTGTGCATTGATTGCTATCTGTGGTTGAAACTGGATGTCGAACTCGTCCATCTCGATCACCCAGTTCACCAATCGACCTGATATATCGGGTCACACTAATATTTTCTTTAAAGGTTTATCGATCAATACAGATATGGTGTGTGCCTGAAAGTAGTACCTTAATTTGTGAGCAGAAGTGATGAGTGCTAATAGGGGTGAAACAGGGTCGGGTTGGGCCGGGTATCTGCAAACCCTACCCTACCCTGTCAGGGTATTACATAACCTCAACCCTTACCCTACCTTGGCAGGGTATTACCAAACCCTATCCTACCCTGATTTACCCTGAACGGGTCGGGCCAGGTCGGGTTTACATTGATTGACCCTAAATTAGGGTAGGGTTTACCCTGATTTACCCTGAACTCAACCTTTTAACATATAAATGCCAAATATTTACAAGTATAAGACATGAATGATTATAAAAAAGAAGAATACAGTAACAAGATTAATGATAACTTAATAGAGAGGATCAAAATAAAATAAAGCACAACATAATAGAAATATAGAGTAATATAAAAAGTAAAAACATTCCATGAGAATTCAAAATAGTAGCATAAAAGATAATGTTAAATTGTTAATAAAAAAGTCAGGGTCAGGTAGGGTCGGGCCAGGCTCTACCCGAGGCCTCAACCCTAACCCACCCTTAACCTGACAGGGTAAAAAATACCCTGTACCCTGATTGGGCCCTATCAGGGTACGGGCCGGGCTAAACCCTGACCGGGTTCAGGGCGGTTTTGGGCGGGCTCGGGCCATCAGGGAAAAACTTTCACCCCTAAGTGCTAATGCCAATTTGTATACTAGCTTGTATCTTGTTTTTGCATCCAGTGGCGCCTTGCTGACATAGTATACATGTCACTAGACTTTATCAATTTCTTTAACGAGGATTGAGCTAACAGTCTCAGGCGAGATGGCGAGATATAGTTGTAGTTGATCCCCAACTTTTGGATAGGCGAGCAGAGAAGGTGATGTTAGGAAAGTTTTTAAGTCGTCAAAAGACTTCTGGCATTCGGAGGTCCACTCGAATCATTTGGCTCCCTTTAAATTTTTAAAGAATGGTAAGCAGTGGCCTGTCGACCTGGATACAAATCTGCCAAGGCGGCTATCCTTCCTGTCAATTCTTGGACCTATTTTGGTTTCGTCGAAGGCGACATCCCCATGAGTTCTATCTTTACGGGGTTTACTTCGATGCCTCTATTTGATACCATGAACCTTAGAAACTTCCCTAACGCAACCCCAAAGGTACATTTGGTTGGGTTAAGCTTCATTTGGTGCTTCCTCAGTACATGCTTCTTCCAAGTCGCATATATGATGAAAGATTCTCTTGCTTTTCACTAGGAAATCGTCAACATATACTTCCATATTGCTACCAATTTATTGTGCAAATATCTTGTTAACTAATCGTTGATATATGGCACCAACGTTTTTAAGGCCAAAAGGCATTGCATTGTAGCAGTATAGACCGTTACTTGTTATGAAGGCGGTATTGATCTCGTCGGATTGATACATTTTAATTTGATTATAACCCGAGCATACATCCAAGAATGATAGCATGTCATGACCGGCAGTAACGTCAATTAACCTATCAATTCTAGGGAGAGGATAGCAGTCATTAAGGCATGCTTTATTGAAGTCTGAGTAATCTATACAAATGCGTCATTTACCATTGGTTTTCTTCACCATTACAGCACTGGATACCCATTGTGGGTATTTGACCTCTTTTATAAACCCGCCGCAAGGAGCTTGTCAACTTCAACCTTGATTGTAGCTTCCCTTCCTGGTGCGAAGTTGCATTTTTTTTCTAAACTAGCTTGAATTGCAGATCAATGGCCAAGCGGTGCTCCATGACATCTCCCGAGACACCTGACATCTCGGATGCTGACCATGCAAAGACATCAAGATTTTTTTTAAGGAATGTAATAGTTTCGTCTCACTGGTCCTTAGGTGGTGACGAGCCGACTTAAAAGTACCTTTCGAGATCCTCTTCGAAAACTAGGATATGTATCAAATCCTCCATAGGAGATCCTTGCTCTTGCTCCAAGTTGTCTCATAGGTCTTCAATCTGGATGGAGCCTATGAGTTTATCGTCATATGCTTCTAGATTCATGGCGTAGCAGTAACGAGATAGTTTCTGGTCTACCTTGTAGTATCCTTCCCCATGTTCAGTAGGAAACTTCATTATCAAGTAATAAGTGGAGATGCATGCTCGAAGAAGATTAAGGCCTAGTCTGCCAAGGATTGGATTGTAACTGGAGGGGACATCAACAACCAGGTAGGAGAGAGATGATGTAGTTCTTCTGGGTTTTGTTTCGACCCTTGTCTCTAATATTATGGCACCTTTCACTTTCACGACGTCGCTAGAGAAGCTGATAACGAAAAACTTTATCCGAAGAAGTCGTCTCTCGTCCAAACTCATTGGTTTTAAGGCGTAGTAGAATAGTATGTCTACTGAGCTGTCTGTGTCTACTAGTATCCTCTCTACCTCTTCCACTTTATCAATTACCATCGAGATCACAATGGCGTCTTTGTGAGGTAGCTCAATGCCGGTGAGGTCTTTGTTAGAAAAAGTAATAGTGTCACCATGTTTGTATGGGGTAGAAGAACTTGCTGATTGACATTCTAGTTTCGCATATGACTTCCTACTGTTTTTAGATGTGTTTCCAACTGCAAGACCGCTAATTATCACCCCAGAATAGCGCATTGGGTGTGATCCATAGTATTTCCAACCTGCATACTTGTGTCCCTCCGGAGAGTGGTAGGTGCTCTTCTATGGAGTCTCAATCCTATTCTTTGATGGACTCGGGGTTTCCAGTGACATGTCCTGAACGTCAGAGTTTTCTTCTCTTGTTTCAAGCCTATGCTATAGGGTAAGGCGATCAAGTAGCTAATTAGGTCTATCACAGATTTCTCAAATTGATAGTCTGCTTGCAATTTGTTCTCGTGACATGGATGACATACACAGTCGGTTCTCTGACGTGGACTCCTGGAATGTGGCGCTATCTAGCGAGCATGTTGCACGGTCTTTATGATGACGTTGATACGGCCAGTGCGTCGTCGATCTTATTTAGAGGCTGAGAAGCCAAATTGCCTTTATCTAAATCTTTCATGTTTCGACGAGGACGTCATGGCTCAGTATCATCTTCTTGGTTGACAGGTTGCTTTCCTTTCTACTTGTTGTCGACTGCTGCAAGCTTTTCCACATACTCACGAATTTGACCGCACTTGATTAAATCTTCAATTGTGTACCTCAAGGCGCGACACTTATTGGTATCATAGCCATTCTCGCTGTGATAACGATAGTACTTCCTGGACCTTTTCCTCCGTGGGTCCAGCTTCATTGGGGGTGGATGAGATAATTCATATTGCGTTCCCTTGAGATGCAGGAGCTCTGACATGGGTACAGTCAATCTGATGAATTGGTCCCAGTTGAAATCAACTCTGGCGACCTGTTTGTCAGGAAATCCATTCTTACCAGTTTTCTGTTTCTTGGATATCTCACTTGGCGATTTGTTGACAGCCTCTATCTCACTTCTCCTTTTTTTCTCCTGACTTGGGGTGTGTAAAGAGAAGGGCCTCGTTTATCGCCACATACTTCTCGGCCCTAGTCATTAGTTCAACATAGGTCTATAGTAGCCTTTTATAAATGGATTTTAGAACATCTTTGTCTTTGATGCGACCCTGTAACACAATCATTTTGACCTTTGGACTAATATTCTTGATTTCTAGGGCCTCACGGTTAATCTGGAAAGATAGTCCAGTAAAGTTTCCTTTGGTTTTTGCTTGATGTTGATGAGGTTCGTTGAGGTCTTTTTTGGTGTTGTTTGGGTCTGAAAGTGTTCGAAGAAGCGATCACTTAATTGGTCAAAGGATTCGATGGAGTCAGTCGACAAGCTATTAAACTAGAGTCGCCCTGCTCCCTGTAACGTCGATGGGAAGGCTTGACAAAGAATTACGTCGTCGTAACGGTGCAATACCATTAAAGTTAAAAAGTTTTCAAGATGCAACTGAGGATCCGTTGTTCTATCGTACGGGTCAACCTTTGGCATAATGAAGTGTTCTAGCCTGGGGAGGTCCATTATCTCATTTATGAAGGCCATATCGACATAATATTCTTTCTTTCTTGAAGCTGCTACAGACGTCGACTATTTCTTTTTCATTTCTGCCATACGAGTCTGTATGGCGAGGAACAATTGCTCCAAAGAACTTTGTGGGATGCCTGCCTGTGTTTCTTTCTCGACGGCTCGTCTCTGTTTCGCCATGCAATTTCTAATAGCCATTCTTTCTATTTGGCCAGCATTTACTGTGTCTTGTGCTTCATTTCCTGGTTTCCGATCATCTTTCTGGCCATGGTCCCTTTCTTTATCTTGAGGCGTTACGAGTTCTTCCACATCTGAATCTCGTCCCAGCAAATAGTCTGCTTCTTCCAATTTATCTTCTTTTCCTTCTATGTCAGGGAGTTCTTTCTCAATAAGCGGATCTTGGCCTGGGACCGGGGTTTTGGATCTTGTCGGGTCCCTGGTGGATCGTCGATGAGTTGGTGGTAGAGGTGGTTTGAGCAGCCTTGCCAATTCTGCAAGTTGATCTTTCAGAGTATTGAACTGATCAACAGTAACATACTGTGGTGCCGTTCCGTGGCTTTCTGCGATAGGAGGTGGTGACTCACGGCCAGTGGGGGAATTTCTACCACTGTTTCCTAGAGGAGGATTGTTCTGTAGTTGTCCGTCTTTTATTACTTCGTCGTTCCCGTCATTATTGTTCTCAGGGGGTTGGTTTGGAGTTCGCATCATTGTTCAAGAAGTGTAGAAATAGAATTCTTGAATTCACATTCAAAGAAAACAGGGCCCCACGGTAGGCGTCAAACTATTGCTGCTGAAACCTGATCTGCTAGTGTGCCCGTGTCCTGCAAGATAAGTACAGGAGGTCAACGGAGCCGAGACAAGGTGCTCGGAGTCTGCTCCGATGGTAAAGTCAGTAACAGAGCAAACAGTCCAAAGCTTAACCAAGATGGCAAGCTTGGAAGGTGTGAGGAGAGACAGAATTCAAGAAAGATGTAAGAGTTGTATGATCGTCAATCAGGAACTCAGACAATGTTAGCATATCATACCTCTTGGTCGTCTATTGGTTTATATAGAGGAGAAAGAGTTCCAGATGAGCTTCCATCTTAACTGCCTAACCGCCAGGAGCGTACGCAATATTCTCGCATCGCCGTAGGATGGGAATCCAATGGCCAATCTTAATGTCGTGCGCTGTGTCCAATAGTCTTTACATTTGTCAATATAGTAATATCAAGAACCAATAAAGATCTTCACAACTGTGAGCAATCGTGTTTATATGCGAGCAAGTCGTAGTACTCGCGACATGGGTAACTCGCTAGCCGTTGGCTAGATCTCACCATCCCAGTAGGATGTTCTCGCGAGATGCAACTCGCCAACAATAACAACCACTAACTCGCATAGAAGGGTGGCCCGAGAGATGCAGACACGTGTCCCTCTTTTGTGCGATGACTCTTGTTGACACGTGTCTCCAAATAATTGGGGAACGAAATATACTGTTAACAAAGATATTACAAGTGATTAGTTAACATCATAGACTTTGAATTATAAAATTTTAAACAAACAAAATCGTGAGACAAGATATTGCAAGTGATTAGTTAACATCATAGACTTTGAATTTTACAAAATTTTAGACAAACAACATTATTAGACAAGATATTACAAGTGATTAGTTAACATCATGGACTTTGAATTTACATAATTTTTAATTACACAGCTTGTTTAAAAGACTTGACAACAGCCAGTGTTAAAGGCCTTTTGACATCGATTCCATTTAGCATACACTCATTGGGACATTCTGGAAAACACAATATATAAGGGTCAGCTTTGGTATTTAAGACGAAAGGGATGAGGAGGTTTTGTGCTGATCTGACGGACACCGGTTGTCAATATTAACAGTCGTTGACACTAGGTTGGTGTCAAGTAGAAGTACCCTTAAAAGAAGAACCAGAAGTAGTTGAGATAAGACTTGTTGAGTTCATGTTGTTTTGAGAAGGACCATTCAAGTGACTACTTACCTTATTTGGCTATACACCTACATCTTGAAAATTCTTTTCATTTGTATTGAATGGAACTTGTATACTACCATTTACAATACCACACACATTGCTACCTTGCACAAGTCCCTTATGAATAAAAAAAACTTCTACTTTGAAATAGAAAAGTTTATAAGATTATGGGTTAAGATGCATGATGAGCGATTTTTTTTTTCTTTTTCCTAATAAATTCGTAAGGATATTTGGACAGCCAAACAGTTTGGCCACAAGATTTCCGAGCTGCAACATAAAGGTTATGTAACTCATAAGTGTGACTGAATTGGCAAAAGGATATATACATTTTAAGGAAAAAAGAAACATATAGAATACAAGCACATCACAAAGGATTACAAAGAATTTCTCCATATCCATTATATCCAAGAGATCAACCTTTAATCAAGAAAAACATACTTTTGATCTAATAAATGATGATACAACATCAAAGTTTGTACGTGTCTGACATTATTTCAAGAGAAAATGCATTTGTGAAATGGGATGGGATGATAGAGGTAGTTAGGCATTGAAAGCAATCGGATTTTTTTCTCTAAGGGTTAGCACAAGAGTATATTATAAAAAAGGAAATTACGGGATCAACATACGGACATATTTAGACAAAAAAAAAAATAAGTTCAAATTTGACTTGAACCCCACCTTCATTATTGCCATCAGAAGAGACATTCATCAGAAAAGATATTGAAAACAACCACAAAATAAAGAAACAAGTAATTAAGAATTCATTATGGTATGACCATCGAAAGCTGTTGGCACAAATAATATAGTTGAAGTCATATACGTACCTTAAAGTGGAGCATTGATTTAAAAAAAAATAAAAAAAAATAAAAAAAAATAAAAAGGAGTCAGTAATAATACACATAAAGACAGGCTTTTCTTTTTTTTTAATGACCTATATTAGCAACTTCAAGGATTCGTAGTTTGAAGTTTAAAATCCTCCCATGCTCATGAACTATTTTTATCATTGAACAACTTGGTTTTGAATGTTGTTCTTCTAAAATCTTCTCTAGATTTTTTTTGATGTATTTTCTCAAAACTTTTCTAGTTGTCAATATTGAATTACAACCATTTTACTGAAGGCCACCTATAGCATTCAAGAATAGATTAATTAGCTCCATCTCAAATTAAATAAAGATTATGTTTCAAATGTCTAAGAGTCAGAGAATAGTTGAACACTTATATATATATATATATATATCTTTCATGGAATTTCATCATCATCTATATTTAATGGATCTTACATTTCAAAGTGAATCCTATGTGTACATGCAAATGAATTGAACTCTAAGAGCCCAACACTGAATTAAACCATATACATAAAATGCATTGACCATTGCTGTTGCCATTTATTTAGAACCATCACAAATTAAAATGACACACTCTTATTAAGGAGAATCTGGTTGGGTAATTACTCTCTCTCTCTCTCTCTCTCTCTCTCTGGTTGGGTAATTCTAGGTTATTAATATTTATATTTTAAAATTTATTTGTGATGAAATTAAAATGACTCACTCTTACAAATTGAACATCATGGACTTTTATTAAGGAGAATCTGTACCATTTAGAACCATCACAAATATATCTTTCATGGTTGGGTAATCTATATATATATATATATATGACATTGGCCCATATAATATATCTAACACCAACATACAATTGTACCATTTCGGTTTGTACAAGTATAGAAGGAAAGAGGAATCATAAAATATATATATATAAATAACCTAGAATTTTAATGTCAAACATTAATGATTATACCCAATAAAACTTTATAAATTATTCACTTAAAAAAATTCAGAAATACCATGGCACAATTTATAGTTATTTTTATTTTTAATGACCCAAAGGATTTCTTTTCTATTTTACAAACTTATTTTGAAAAGTTTATTGTGTTAAGAAAAATGAAATTCATGTGAACCAAAAGCATGGGTTTGCTCTGTGGAATTTGTAATAAGATCAAAAGAAATTCAGTTAAGCATAACAATATATATTTTTTATATTTTATCATCTTTGTTTTCTTGTGTCGGTGCTAATGGCTATGTCGAAGGTGGAGCTTCAAGTTAATTTTGTTAGGTTGGTTTCTTTGCTGATGGCCATGCTGAAGGTAGGGAGGTTAATCCACTATTTATTTTTTATTTTTTTTATTTTTTTATCTAGGAATGCCCAAATGTTAAAGTACTTGTACATCCAATTATCATAATATAATCTTTGCTGTGCTTTAGCCAAAAAAATAAGGTAATATTTGGTCCTAAAATGTGACAACAACAAGATAAGGTCCTCACCTGCTTCTTCTTCTTCTTTTTTTCTTTTTTTTTTTTCAGTTGGAACATTTAGTAGATGATATTATTCAATTTACCCAACTTAAACCTAGTTGAATTAATTTTGAAAGAAACATTTTTGTAGAGCTTTTCTTCTTCTTTTTTTTTTTTTTTTTTAACTCATTGATTGCTTGTTCAATCCGGTTCAACTTAAGTCATAAGAACATGTTGTGATTTATATAGCTCAATATATTTCATTTTAAATAATTACTATACAACTCAAACCAAACTAATAAGAAGTTTATTTTTTATTCTCAATTTTCTGGTCGAACCAGGTTTTTTTTTTCATAAAAAACCAAACCAATTAAGTATCATAAATGTGCATTGCCTTGCAGATTTTCCAAATATACCTTGTTATACTTTTTCCTAACCATGAAAAAGCAAGATGATTAAAATAACCATTGATTAATTAACTATATATTAAAAAAATGAGAAAAGTAAATCACAATCAAGAAGTCTCACCCTCAACTCAATAGAGATAGATAAAGATTACAATGAAAGCAAGCAACAAAAGCAGAAAAAGGAAGCCTTTCACTTTGTTAACATAAAAGTTGAAGAAAGTCAAACACTTGGCTTCATTTTGACTCCATATCGCGTATAATCTCTAATCCACCAAGTCAAAAAGTCTCACTTTCCCAATTCATATTGACAGGGCATCTTCTATTGTTTTACTGAAAGGCGTCTGGCACGTGCGATTCCACCATTGCATGTGGGTTCTACCTTCTCTTCTCTCAAAAAAAGTAAAAGTTTCACACGTGTAAGACAGCTGTACACACGTGCGATAACCGTCCATGCAAGCGTTATAACACCGTTAATTAGATTCCCCGGCAGAGAACGCTCCAACCGAGACCCTTTAAAAGACAAGTGTCGTCATCATGACGGCCATAATTAAAAAAGCTTCAAAGCCAAGAAAGAAAGCAAAAGCTCTTCGGGTTCTTCACTATTTCTTCCACTGGTTTTGAGTCTGTGACTATCGTCTATGGTTGTCCCATGTGAGAACATAAAGACAAAACCCACTAAAATGCATGACACGTGGCATATGACAAGAAAGAGTACTGATGATTCTCTGATCCTCCACTTGAAGTGGGTCCCGATTTGCATTGCCATTATTGCCATCAAGCTGGCCATGACATTCAAACCGATTTATGACTGGACCGGGTCAGACCTGGTTGGGTCAAACAGGGTTCCATGGACCCCCAGTCCCTGGCATTTTCTTGCACAAATGGCCAAAACATAAACTAATTACCCAAACTTATTTGGTTGTTTGTTCAGGTTTAGTGTTTTGATGGTTTTTTTTTTTTTTTTTTTTTTTTTTTTTTGGGTGAAAGGTTTTGATGGGTTTCACCTAACCTTCTCAATGAAATGATGAAAGAAACACAGTAAGCTGATAAGATCTTTATAACTAATAATCATTAGGAATAGATTTTATTAATTATAAGAAACTGTTACTTGTACGTACTTGCTATCATTAGGAGGTGGCATCCAATAAAATAATCTAAATGAGTTGGGGTCGGGGGATGGAGGAGGAATTGGAAGCTAACGGCTATCGCAGAGATTTGAATTTTTGTAATTCAAATTTGTATTTTGAACTTCAGTATTTACGTATAGGAGAGTTTACATTTCCTTGAAAGTCTTTCAAAACAATACGTATATGGTGATTCAAATATCAGATAAGATAAATATATATATATATATATATATACTATGGAATCAACTAAATGAGTGGGAAGAAAATGGAGCTTGAGAAAAGGTTTGAGGGCACAAAGAGGGGGAATAAAACTTTTAATGTCCTCTACATTAAAGTGGCTTTCCTCAAGATTACAAAGAATTATAAAAATTTACAATCCAAATAAGAATCATGTATGAGGAAGGAAATGTGCATTTGGGCTTTATGAACGGGAAAATATCTTATAAGAAGGAAATGTGGTTGCTGATTTTTTGGCAAACAAGGCAGCTAAGTGCATGGATCCATTACCTATTCGATTCTTACCTCTCTTAGTTTGGTATGATATCTCTTGGGATGCATAGCCTTGTCTCTGTTTTTTATTTTGCTGATTTTTTTTATTTTTCCTGCAAGGGTGGGGGTCTCTACTGATGGCAGTGTCGAAGGTGGAGTCTCTTGTTTTGTTTGATTTTTATTTGTCCTTTTGTCTAGGAATATCTAGACATTAACCCTATAGCTTTTTTCTAGTTCTAATATATTTCCTTGTTGACTTATAGCAAAAACTGTGAGGAAGCTCGTTCGGTGGCAATAAATGTGCTTTAATTATACATGAAGATTTTCTTATAAATAATAGGACCTGATTTTTTTACATGGCCACATACATCAGCCATTTGTCTTATAGAGGGAAAAGAAGAAAAGGGGTAGGAAATACATAGAACTGAACAATCATACCCCTAATTTAAGAGATAAAAAGATATGTTTTTTTTTTTATGAATCCACTTAGAATGTAATTATTGTTATATAAAAAAATTAATGATAGCTAGTACAAGTCCTCTTACATTCTCTTTCAATCGTGACCATGTGGACATCCTGTATATGAATTATGAGACACTACCTTCTATGTATCCATGGATTTCAAATAAAAATTACCAATACAAACAGGCAACATGTAAAACCCTCAACTATAAGAACTTGGCATGTAGGGCAACTAGTGTACACAAGAGACATAGTATATGAGTGCAATAGATGAAGTTATTACTAGCCAATCCCATCCATTTAATAAGTATTACTATTAATTGAGATGAGGCTAAAAGGTGGCTAGTTTCCCACGGTTAAAATGTGGCTGAACTTCCATATGCTTTAGCCTTAAGTTTTTTTTTTTTTTTTTTAATAAATGACATATTCATAAAAAATATATATATAAGTTACACTTCAAAAAAGACTATGAACTATGAAGTTTAATAATAAGAAGCTCAGCTGCCACAAGAAATTGTGAGGTCTCATCAAATCATGAATTTCCATAGCAAACAATAAAATGGTCGTACGTGTTCCAATCTGCTGTCATACCACCAAATGGGAAGCAACTAGTGCGCCATTGTCAGGGAAGGATTACGGACACACATATCATTACTGACTTGTAATGCCGAGGAGTATATATATATATATATATATATATATAGATATATATATTGGCTGGTTACTTTTTTATTTTTTTATTTTTTCTTGTGGTAATAGTTGGCTGGTTACTCGGTGGAGGGTATTACAACAGTGTAGTACATCTGTTATGACAGATTGGAACTTTGTCTTGCTGTTTTCATTTTTTTTTTTTTCCTGAAAGAAATGCCTTAATTAACATGTTTCTTGACCATTCTATCCCACTGTTGTACATTCATGTATACTTCATCACTTCACACTTATTCCCAACTTTTGCATTTGCTATTAAGCTGTTAAGCTGGAAAAAAAAACCCATTAACTATGGTGGCCACTTATTGATGAACAGTGTTAATTTAATGGGTTGTATTTTTTTTTTTTTTCTTCTTCTTCTCTTTATATGTTATGGGATATGAATTGAAAGGGTACTGATGACCATGTGGACTTGATCAAAAACATTAAATGGATTCTTTCTCAATAAGTTGGAAAGGGTAGGGAAGTTTACTCAAAACGATTTCTATTGTATTACATGATATCAGAGCCTTAGTGAAGAGATTATCAAAAAGTTAAAACCTTATTTCATGGAGAGCCTTTTAAGATATGAGTACTGTTTGCAGAGTCAAGCCACCATTAAGGAAGCATTACATGAGATGATTAAAACATAAGATCATGATCCACAAAAAGGAAATTTTCACCGAAGCATCATCTCTCTCTCTCTCTCTCTCTCTCTCTCTCTCTCTCTCTCTCTCTCTCTCTCTCTCGTACACACACATATCTGGTCATCGTTTGCTTTGACTAGTTTCCAATGGATGGAAGATAAGGACAGAAGATGAATGGAAGGTTCAGACGAGTGAAAGGGCCAAGAGGGGCCTTAGGGAGGAATTTTGCTGGGATTGAGATGTTTCCAAACACAATATTCTGTGATTGTCTTGTCTCACATGGGTCACACCCACTGTGTGTTGGATATCATTGTTTTTTTGAAATAACACAATTTGATTCCATCCATATGCCTCTCCTGTTGTCTCTGCTGATAATGTTCTAATTTCTATGCCCCTCTTTTCTTGTCCGTCCTAGCATAAATTGTTGGGTATATAGCAAGGATAGAAGGGAACTCTTCAATACCTCATTTAAAGAGAGAGAGAGAGAGAGAGAGAGAGAATGCCTAGGAATATTATTCTTTTTACCCCCCAAGGACAAGCTGATGAGACATGGTTGTTATTTATTATTTCATACAGGGTTCAGACTATAGACAAACATAGCATATCCAGGATTATTATTCGGTTTGGAAAATCTTTGTGGAACCTTGTTTACATTTTCCATTGAAGATGGAGAGAATAGTTCACCTATTCGATTTTTTATCCTTCAAGGGATTCCATCTATATTCAGTGGGTCCCACCATACCATATGGACAGCGATAGAATCCCATGAAGAGTATATATACATATAGGTAATCCAAACTCGAAGATGGAGTCTGTTAACGGAGTTATTCGGTAAAAAACCGGGTTTTGTTTGTCCAACCAGTTTCTAGTGGGCCCTGAGGTTTCTGGCTGCTATTAAGTTTGTAGGTCAAGTTAAGTTTGTAGGTCAAGTAATAATAAATCCTTATCTTTATGAAAAATGTGTTACTAAATACATTCTGTGAGTGAGTGAGTCATGTTTAAAATTTGAAAAATATCTTTAACCCTTATCATGTGAAATTGGGCCCATATTAAAGCCCATGTAATTTATGCAATGGGCCACAAGAGAAATACCTGACCTGATAAATGGATGCCCTCGTTTTGCACAAATCCAGGCTGTAAAATGAATTAAAACCTAGGATTATATCACATGGCTCACATATCTGATTCTTAATAAACATATCAGATGGTTTAAAAACCATGGAGAGTTAGTTTAGGTTTTCTTTGGTATAGTTTACATTTATATTTATGAATTATTTATAAAAAATCATTTATGAGAATAAATTAGAATCATAAATAATTACAGTTTAATACTACTAGACATAAAGAAATAATAATTAGATTAACACAATAATGATAAACACCATCTAACCTATTTGTAGATTTATTTTAAATATAAATAAGTACCATAAATCATACCAAACAACTACATATATCATAATATATTATATAATTATTCTATAATACATACTAAAGAGAGCCTAGATAAAATGTCTTAATCAAAGCTAAAGCAAATTTATCAGATCCTTGTAAAGCTAATTAAAGTGAAAACTGATATCATCGTTTTGTACCATTCATGGGTCAAGGCCCATGATTCAGACCATTGTTCCATGTAGGGGCCATTATGGCCATTGCTCATGTTCATGCATCGTCATTTTTTCTGTTCATTCTCCTCTCATATGGTTAGTACGCTTTAACTTGTTTATAAGGGTTTGGGACCCTTGACATCCCTTTTGATCAAATTATGGGTATAGAGAAAAGGTCCATAGTCATCATTGCTTCATTTCATGCTTCAAATTCTTTTAGAGTTACTTGTTTACATTCACTATAAGCTGATGGTAACTATTGGTGGCTTTCTTCTTTTTTTTTCCGGTTGGTTGGTAGGCTAAACTCAAGACCTCTTAATTAAGATGTTGATCCTTTACCCACTGAACTATCCCCTTAGGGTTTTATATGTTGTTAATCTTTCAAATTTTGGGTATTCCCATAAAAATAAAAAAATAAATAAAAAATAAATAACTAAAGATGTATTCTTGGAATGTATTCCTAAACTAAGATGAAAATGGGCTAAAGAACGAGGCACTTTTGTTCTAAGTTCCAAATGCAGAATGAGCTAAAGAGCATGTTTCAGAATAAATTGTATTCTCTAATGCTTTCCATGATTCAAGACAAAAAATAGATATCGAACATTGTTTTTTTCATCTTAGAATGTATTTTTAACCTAGAATGCAGATCAAATACAGCATAAATTTCTTAGTTCATTACTTGATGATAAAACAGGTAGACATTTATTTTATCTTGTTTAAATCTGTGCTGTGGATGGGTTAAGGCTGGTAAAACTATCACCGATACCGCGATTAACTCATAATGAATTGAAAAATAAAAACAAAGCACAAAGAAAAGAAAATTGGGGAGAGGGGGGAGCAAGACACATGATACAAATCTTGTTTTACATATAAGTAGGAGTAAGAACAACCCAAGGAAGAAAGAACAAGACTTAAATTACAAGCCTTTCATTGTCTTCGAAAGGTAGGTTCCCGGTCAATTCAAGTTCCTCTCATTGTGTTTTTAAGTGAATTGGACGCTATAATGGCTGATTGAATGTGGGTCTTGTAAGAAAGGAGCTTTTAATCTTTACATATAAATGTTTTTGACTTTGGATCTCATAGCTTATTAACTTTTTGCCTTTTCTCTGTGTTTTTAGATCTAAAAGTAAGACTCTCACATGGATTGTTTTTTTAATAGTTATCATCCTTCTCCACCCCTATCCCACTTGGATTATGATAGAATACAAAAAGCAATGGATTTCCAATTTTGGGATCCAAACACATTACTGGATGATGAGGGTTTGTGGGGGCTGATGATCAAAAGAGAGAGGTGGAAAGGGAAGGGAAGGGAAATACCATGTTCTTTAGATCCTTCCTTCCAAAGCTTAGGTGATATGACAATATCTAGACACTTTTTTGGTTGTAAATAACAACTTTCTTATCTTCATTTTTCTTTATAGTGTGTGACATGCTACCCCTCTAACAAGCTTTTCTGAGGGTAACTTTTTGTTTCTTTTTTCTTTACTTTTCTTTTTTTTGTCTTTCATATGAAATGATCCACCAACATTGCTGAAGGTGATGGGGGCACATGGAAACCGGAAGGCCGTCCTCTCAAAAGGAGGACTCTTCAACCAAAAAGAAGAAAAGAAAAGCAGAGATTGAGTGGGAAAAGAAGAAAAGAAAAGGAGACCATACCATTGTCCCATACCCCTCTTGATCAGATCCATATGCTTTTGACCCATTTATTTTTATATCTTTTCTTTTCCCCCTTGGGGAAGAAGAATAAAGGCATCATCTAAGTTAGAATAGAAAAGGAGAAGCACAAGAAAGAACCAAAATCAATATCGAATGCAGTTCCAAAGAAAGTGGTTTGGTTTTACTAGCTAGGATGTGACATTACTCACTGAGGGCTCACCAGATAGAAAAAGATCCTTTCCCTCGTGGGAGAGAGCCCAGCACGGATTCGACAGCTGAGGATCATCCGGTGATCATTTTTATATATGGGTATGTGCATCGAATGATCTTCAGCCCATGGATCTACGCTGAACTCTCTCCACCCCCACCAAGACACAGGTGTAATGTGTTTATTGAGTTGTAGTTTTATCCTATTGGAGGGCAAGTTCTATATTTCCAATATGAGAGAAATTCATAGCCCTCTCGATCATTTGTTTTTATTACCTTCAAAAATATTACTTTTTCAAACGATTCCTCTAAGGTTTCCATCACTTCCACCAATCCTGGCTAACTCGTGATTCCTACAGATCGAACTGTGTAAATAAAATGTAAGGTTGCTTCTAAAGGATCTCTCTCTCTCTCTCTCTAAAAAGGATATATAATTTATGCACTAAAGCTTCAATATTGTTAATTTACAACCATACAATTCAATTATACAACAAGACCCAAGTGGGAGTGAGAATGGAATATCAAAAAACAAGAACAAAATGTCAAAGCCATGGATCCGAAGTGATCACATTATTTCTACAACTCCTATTTTAATGAGACACAAGCATGTGAAGCTATGATTTGATGCCACAATTTGAAATGGGTTAAGATTCATTCATCTGTTTGTACTGATTCAAAATCATCATGCTATTGGAACTGTTTGATTTTCATTCTTCTTCTTGTTGTTGCTGATATTGTTTGAAAAGTATCATATCATAGTTTTTCATTAAGAATGTGAAGACGAAATCCCCATGTAAATTTGTGAATGTTAGTATTACAAGGTGGATGGAGAAAATAAGGATTATGTGAATGTCGTGTAGCAATTATTTAGGTTTACAGTCATGGGTTTGAATGTTGTAAGTAGATATATATCATATTGAACGTATAGCATGTGAAGGTGGGGTTATGGGGTTATGGATGTCGGAGTCTATCCCTATTCCCTCCCTATAAATGTATGAAACTTTATTTTCTTTCCAGAAAGAGACTTCCATTAATCACTAGGACATGGCCTCCCAGTGGAGACACTCTTCTACATATAATTAATCTAAGAGAGTTAATGTTAAGATACAGAGTAGTAAAAATTGGGAAAAAGTTTGGCTGGTCAGTCTTTCAATTAAGGAGGGGTATGGTCTGGAGCTGGGTGTCAACTGGTGGATCTCGGTCGGTTTCTATCGGACTTAATCAATTCTCCATTTTAACATCCGTATCATGACAGTTCATTTAGTTAATCGTTCCGTAATCGGTCTTATGCTAATCAGGCTGTAAATGGGTTGTAAACAGGCTCATGCCAAAGTGTAAATAAAAATAATTAGAGAGAGATGGGTTTTGAAATCCATAATTGTTCTCATGTTATAAATTAGATACATTCTTGTAGGATTGTAAAAGACTCTTATGAAGCTTGTGATCACCCAAGTAGACGAAAATGAAGACCGAAAGAACGAATGGAATACTCAAGAAATGAAAGTGAGTAAGAAACAATTTATACATTTTTAGTTTTATGGTTGTATTTGTTTGGTTTAAATCGAGATTCAATTTGATTTAAATGTATATTCGGTTCATTCAGTTGGTTCTGTAGGGCTACACTCTTGCCGTGAATGCCCATTCAATAATCAGTCTGGACCTAAGCCTGGCATATTTAATAATCGGATCAGTTAGTCTTGGTCCATTATCAGTCAAGCATGGTTGGGCTACACCGTGCGGGTCTGAAATTAACACCCCTAGTCTAGAGCATTTTACCCTCAAAAGATGCAAAACCCCCTGCCACCTCTTGTATTTGATTCCTATAATACTCTTCTTCTTCATTTAATCACCCACAAAAGCTCCATTTTGAAAACCGCTCTCCACTAAACCCCTCTATAAATTATGCCGCAGTTCATTCATAAGTCCTAAACAAAGTAGGTTGACTCTAGGTTTGGCCGATTGTTACCATTGAAATCTGAACCTACATGTTGCGTAAGATAACATTTGCACATAAAAAAATTACCTTAAAACAAGTATGCAAGTCAGAAATCCAAACAACAGTAATATGATGGGGATCAGGAAGAAACCCTAATCCCGTTTGGAGGTAGTTTGGGCCACCTACTTATTCTCATGGAGAGCTTGGGCCTGCCAAGGACTATCATGCATGCCCTTGTTGTAATCTCTGATGTGTCATATTCCACATGTCCATTACCAATTGGTGGGTAATTTTTATGCTTATCATCGATTTACTTGAATCGGTAAGAGCCAATGCAGATTGCTCATGTGGTTCTACTTTGCCACTTGGTGTTAGCTTGTTAACACATCAAATGATCAAGTGATTATTTGGCATATTTACTTTCATAATTTTATATTCTATTAAACCTTGGGAAATACCTCAAAATTAATTTTATGAATATTTATTATCCAGAATTTAAATAATAAAAAAAGGGGAAAAAAAGTGGTATTTTTATAAGGAATGATTTTGGTGGATGTTCCATAAGTAAAAATAGTGAGTGGATCTATCACATAATTGATTATATGGGGGACTAAAATTTTATAGACAGATAGATCCCGAAGTCTCTTACTCATATGATAAGTTTCAAAACAGTCATAGCTGACCACATGGTATAATGAAACACCGAAAAATCTAGAATTACCAAGAGAGTGCATGCATGAATATACACGTTTAGATGGGAAGGTGGATAATTGAATATGAGACTGAAATTTGATAGAACGCCTGTGTTCCTCTATTTTTTTTTTCCAGGTTGCCAGCTACAAATATTTTCATATGCTGATATCTAATTGCATGCACCTTATAAACTACAGTTATCTTGAACACGTTCTTATAATTCTTCACAAGGGAAGTGAAATTAAATTAAAACTAAAATGAAAGTTGTTGTAATAATTACATAACAATAATATTGTTTACAACCTTCTAATTATTCCAAATTTAGTTATTAAGTTTTGCTTTACTTTGCAATCAAATTCCTTAGATTTAAAAATAAAATTTACATTTGGAAAATAGAATAATCATATATAGGCAAAGTAGGTTTCAAAATCATGATTATGAAAATTTATTTTCCTTTTTAAATCACTTTCACTTCTGTTTCTTTACTTTTACTATCAATCAACCGTCAACATGAAATTACAATTGAAGTTGATGCGAAAATATAGTTGATCCCACCAGGTAAAGGGTGTGAGCATCAATAACAATTTTAGTGGTATTATAAAATAATAAAAAAAATAGTCATCCATACTATCGAGAAATACAGATCACATGTTACTCATGAGGTACCAAAAAAAAATAATAATAATCAAATTACTTATTTTTTTGCTATTTCCATTAACTTCATGCCTTTTTTTTTTTTTTACTGTTTTTTTTTTCCTTGATAAATTTTGATTACTTATAAAAAATAAAAAATAAAAAGATATGTCAGTATGCAAAATAATCTTAGATATTATTGCTAAAGTTACCTTGTCGTTTTCATGCTTTGAAAAGTAGTAACAATTCAAATAGATTATTGAATAAGATGACTAAGAGTTTCTGTCGTTTCCTAAATTCCGAAAACCAAAAGATCAGGAAGAAAGGGATAAGTGAAATGTTTCTCTTTTTATAGCTAAGCTTCTTCGAAAAAAAATTAAATAAGAGAAATTCTATTTGACACCAATCTGGTGTCAATAGTCCCGGTGTCCGTTGGATTACACAGAAACCCCTTAATTTTTCCATCTGAAATACCCAAGTTGTCCTTATATATTATGATTTTTATGATAACCCAATGAATATATGCTAAGAAGAATCGTTGTCAAAATGGCCTTGACACCGGCAGATGTCAATTAGAAAAAAAAAACCCATTAAACAATGGGGTTTTATAAACAGTGATTCTCATGAGAAGGTTAATTTTTCCCCATATTTTTTACTTTTTTACACCAAGTTGCAAGTTGGCAGTCAATTTTTTGAGTGTTACACATTGGGCCTAGTTGTGCCTTAGCCCTTTCCTATGCATTGACAGCCCAAATTAAGGGGTGCATGTCCAGGTATTTTCCAAGCCCAGACATCCCCCCCCCCGGCGGCGCCCCCCGCGGACTGGGTCAGGCACCTAGTCTAATTTAAGGAAACAATTTGATGATTTTTAAGCATCAACAGCTTCTTCTTTTCTATGACAGTTGAATCTTCCGGTGGCTTTTTTTTTTCTTTTTTTTTTTTTGTTAAATCTTCGGTTAGGTTAATCCCAGATTCAACACACCCAAACCGGAATTTTGATTGGTTCAAGTGGGATATTTAGGGTTTATATGTCATGACTCCTGATAATCATACTGGATATATGCTAAGTAATTGGAGTATATCACAGGAGAGGAATAAATTGAATATACAAAGTTTCATATCTAACCTCTATGTAAAACAATATAATGTGATTCCAATGAGACCCGTTTATCTTCAATCTGGTTTGGCTCTGACTGGCCTGGCCTAGGGTGCAGCTAGCCTGTTCTTAAGGGCATATTCATTGTTGTTGTTGAACTGGTGGATATTGATGAGTCCAGGTTTGATTCTGGTTGGCCATTGATTAACTTAGGATCAACCCTAACCTGGCTTTCTATCAAACCATAGCATCTCGGGCATTAGGTTGTGTACTGCAATATTGGATCAGGTTGAGTTTTCGGTGGCGAGACGACGGTTAAGGGCCCAAACAAACCCATTTATTAATCGTCTAGAATGGGGCAACTGAGGGCCATTTGATCTAGTTCCAAGCAATACAGGGCTAGTTTTGGGCTCAACCCTTAAACCCATTCCAGGTTTGCAACCAATCCTTTGTTGCCGGGGTTCAGTAGTAGTCCTAAAGTAGAACATTCAATTTCGTTGTGGCAAAAGGTTTTGTGCACAGCCATACACCTACATGATGACCGTGGTGTCTTCCGTCGGATAAGAAAAGGGGATGGTGTGTAATACCAAATCTGCCCCCACTAAATGAAGTGCTTGAATCTATGACAGTGAACCAATCTAGCAACAAGAAGAGAACTTAATTATTGTTTGATCAGTAGTCAGCTTCTCTAGTTTTTTTCTGGATGTAATTTCACTTATGTTCCTTGTAAAAGGATTTTCATGGAATGTATGTCTATATAAGAAAACATGGAGGGAGAGCAGAAGCATAAGTTCTTTCAATTTTTATTTTGGAAAATTGGAAAAAGGAAAAGGAAAGAAAAGAAACCCACCTCCACCCTCCCCACAAAGTTGGATTGTTTCCACCAGACTGAAGGAACTAGGTAGGTACTTAAGCCTTGCCTATCAAATATAAGAGAAAGGATCTATTTGGACTATGGAAGGGAAGGGAGGTGGGCAATGTCATGTTCACAGCTACTGCAAAGAAACACATGAGGAACATCCTCATCATTCGCAATACGAACACAACGAGTATGCTGCCAAACATCACAGATATCACACGAGATCATCCGTTCACCGTCGTCTTCATTAGCGCCACAAAGACAATCAATTATGTGGTTATTTATGCCACATTCATAAATCTCATCAATGTTAATGCCTTTCTCTACTATCCTTCCTTTCACAACAAATTGAGACTGAACTTGTACTAGCTTCAAAATCAAATCCGAATCCTTAGTATTCAAACCGATAATCGACTCCACAATGAAACTCCTTAAGCCCCAATACATTTCTCTAAAGAACCTCTGGACTTCCTTCTTAAGATCTTCAACAGTAGCATAGGCTGGCAAAATGATGACTTCATATGGTGGCAAGGCCTTCATTATACCTTCATTAGTCCCTATATTGTCCCTCAACCATATTGTGCACAAAACCATCAAATTTTCTCCAATATTAGGACATAACTCTCCTCCATAATCTTTAATAAGATGCTTTGTATCAAGAATTATCCTTGCAGCCACAGGAATAGCTGTGAATATCTTGGTGATCAATGCTGCTGGACTTTGCTCGTTAAGGATGTACTTGTACAGATAGAAGATATCCTTCATGAGTTGAAGCTTCATACGCTGACCCCATGGATCGATATGAGACAGATTATCTTGATTAGGGAAAGTACAAGAGATATCCTCCAAGCAATACTCAAGAACTTTAGTCACCGGATTCACACGCCGGCGAACAGTATAATTCCCCACAATATGGTTTCCTAGAGACTTCAACACAAAGTCTAATAAACCTGTGTCGCCAATGTATACACGGGCAGCATCTCTAACTTCCTGTCTTGAGACCCACCTATGCTCTGCCTTCCTTAGTGCATCAACAATAACCCGAGCCGCCATTTCAACTCGCTTTGGAGACCATCTACAAGCAGTGTCTAACACAATACTAGTGTTATCAGAAGCCATGGATGACTCCTGTGGAAGGTGGGTCTTCAGTTCTAGCATGAAATGGAATAGATGACCGAGTGTAAACAGAGAATTACTAGACATCATTTGATATCTATGGAGAATGATTGGAATTTCATGATTTGAGCTGCCAAGCTGATGAACAAGTAAGCATAAGGGTATGCCTTGTATTGCCTGTATAGCTTTCTGGTACATTGGTTGAGTAACACCAAAGCTTCCACGCCCGAATCTGTAGCCCCAACGACTGAACCATGGCTCACCATAAGCCACACCATGGATCAGCTTCAAATCCATGCTTTTCTTTCTTGCAATGTCAGTTAGGCTCACCTTCCTAACATTTAAGCAAGAATCTCAGCTTTATTAGTTTTTCAAAGGCAAAATATTTTAAAGAGACTGTTAGCTGAAAGCAATAATTCATCTTACATTCTAGTGCCCGAGTATAATGGTCTGTGACAAGTTCCAGTGCCCAATTAATCAGTGAAACCTCAAGCAGTTCTTGGGGATTGTGGCCTTGAGATTGAATGTCTTATGAGTTAAGGTCCAAGACCAGGCGAGCCTAATTATACCTATTTGGGATAAAGGTTACCTGCGCACCTAAGGGAGTCAATCAGTCAGTTCGGTCTGGTTCAAAACGGTTTCAGTCTTGTACTGGCAAACGCAAAACCAAAATGTTAAGAAATGTACGGTTTTGGTTTCTTATCAGGTTGGCTTAATGGGCTGTTATTGGTCTATTATTGAGTTGTTACTGGTTCGTTCTCACGTATGTATATGAAACAATGTATAATAACGTGGATCTAACCAAAAGGATGGACTGTGAGAGAGAGGAAAACCGTGAGAGGGGAGAGATTGGTGAATTGATCTTCTCCCCCTCACCTCTAACTTTATTTCGTAACAGCATATATATCAAAGATTGGGTGAGCTCAGTCTAGTATCGGGTTGCAATGAGTTCAGTTTCGGTTTCCTATATGTGTATTTATTAAAAGATTGCGTTAATGAGATCTTATTAGTCCATTATCGGGTTGTCACCGGCTCGGTTTTGTCCATTGGGTCAATTTTATCGATCAGTACGCTCCAGTTTTGGTTTTCACCGGTCTCCAAAACAAGTCCAGCCCAATTCAAGTCCAATAGGACTTTGG
This sequence comes from Protea cynaroides, assembly GCA_028583415.1. Classification (NCBI taxonomy): domain Eukaryota; kingdom Viridiplantae; phylum Streptophyta; class Magnoliopsida; order Proteales; family Proteaceae; genus Protea; species Protea cynaroides. The sequence goes on from CM053268.1 coordinate 35,547,477, forward strand.
GCTGGTTTCTACTATCAAGCTCGGTTTTAGATTTTTGGTTTGGGCTCAATTTTGCACCGCTATGCATGCCTAAACCCTAAACAAATTTTATGACAATTGTACTAATAACTATTCATAATATGTTAAAATTGAATTTAGCAGAAAGTTTTCCTTCACCCTCGGTGAAAAGAATCCCACCGATGGGATTCACAATGGACCTGCCCTTCTTGTATGTTGAATGTTCGAAGTACACTTGGCATCGTCCCAAGAATCCTATCCAACCATCAAGAGTGCTGGATTAAGAGGTCGTCTCTTCTTTGTGGGCAAAAGAAAACTGTTCCCGAGGATGTATATTCCCAACTCAAGGAGATCAATCCAAAGAAAATTAGAGTTCTGATGAACTGGAAGGAAGAACAAGATGAATCAAAATAAGAGAACCTGCCAATCAGACCTAACCTTGCTCTTAATCCGGTGCAAATTCGATCCCACAAGTCCATGATCTCATGCCCAGCCAACTCTGAGCTCTTCTCTACCCCATTGATACAGAGCAAATGCCCAAACCCACTCATGTGCAAGACCCCATGCATAAGGTGGCCGTGTAGCTCTATCAAATTTGACTTCAACGCAGCTGTTGTTGCATCTGATCCTCTTGAATTGCCTTCATGGCTCAAAGATGCTGGTGTTGCTGTTGCAGTTTCTTTGGAGGGAACAACAAAGTGAAACTTCTTGTTGCAAATCATGTGGTGCCCCCAGCCTGAGCTATAGTCAACAATAACTTTTAAGAAGATCTAGTAGAGCAGACAAAATCTCTTTTAGAAGAAATCAAACTATTATCCATGGACCTTCGTCACAAGGTCCATGCCAATGTGATGGACTAGAAGGTTCAGATCATTCAATGTGACCGGTCTTACTTCTACCCAGAACGAATTTTAAACATAGAAGATGAGAGATTAGGAATGAGGAATTTACCCACGTATACACAGTGATTGCAATGAGAATGAGAAGATGCCTCAGTCGGTTCTTCGATGATGAACAGCGAGATATGGACTGAAGGCTGTCGATGAAGTTCAAGCTGGAAAGACCAGCTTTGCATTCCACTGCACAAATTGGTCTCAGGACTTCCTAATTCAAGTAATGTATTGATGTTTTGATGAAATAAGCCATTAAAGTCTACTGGGTAACCAGGTTTACAGAATGCCTTGAACCCAAAGGCCCTTCCCCCTCTCTTCCTTTTCTTAAAACCGCTAAGATTCACCTGTGTCATTGCTGAACCTCAGCCACTTACAGAGTTGAAAGGAGATAGAATGGAGAATCAGTTTAAGAGGAAACATGGATTATAAAGATAAACACCGAAATTCACGTAAACCAGCGAACTAGAAGAGTCCAAAGCTGTACTGCTTGATCACACACTTAGTGCCACAGAAATAAAATTGGAGGAAACCAAAAGCACCTGTGGACTTATCAAATATGGGATAAATCCAGGGTCCTCTTGCTAGAAGCATGAATTTCTTTCAAAAATTGATCCCTGCTCTAGTCCTTCGCCATGATTTCTGGGAATCTATTGAATACTAAAGCTATTTTAAGTAAACAATTCAGACCACGCTTTTGTTCATCCAAGCATCGATCAAACGACTGATGAAGGGACTAGGTTCATTGGATTCAATGACAGCCATTGGTTCTTGAGGATTCTGATGTAAGCTTGTAGAAGTAGATTCATAACTTGGAAGTGGACAGACAAAAACGGAAAAACTGTGTTTCTTGGCCAACTACCCTGAAGATTATCTGTAAGAACAGAACCTTTCCTTTCATTTGGAATTTGTTTTCTCTGAACATAATTTAACCAAATTAATTTGTATAATCTACCTAACACTCTTTGGCTCACTCTGGTTGCAAGTGAAATCAAAATAAAGTAAAAACTTTTGTAATGATTATTTTACAAGATTGTGTAATTAATTCCAAAACCTTCCAAATCCAGCTATTAAATTTTTATAAATTTTTACTTTACAACCAGATTCCTTTGATTTGAAAATTAGAATAAAGATGTTGTCTCGAAAGAATATATAATTACCAAATAATAAAGGGTGTAAGTTTGTCATTGTCCGTGCCCAAACCCACCCTGAGCCCGAACAGGGTCTGCGCAGAGATACTCTGCCCTAAAGGCGAGTTAGGTCTGGGAATTTCTGGCCCTGAGTCAACACCGGACCAGGTCAGGGTTGGGGCCTAAGATGAGCCCAGCCCAGCCCAACCCAGCTCTGTCTTCTACTTCTTATTAATCTTTCTTCTTTCTTCTTCTTTCTTCTCCTCAGCCTGGCCCAACCCCTGGCATCTCCTCCCCCCCTCACCATGGTCAGTATCAATTAGGATCAACCTGGTTGGATTTTTCAAACCTTAAGTCAGGGTTGGGCCAGGCCTGGGTTCAGCAAAAAGGATGTAATTCAATATAGTCATTTGGAGAAGTTCGCAATGTTGGAGCCATGCTAGGGGCCAAGCCTAGAAAACCCAAGGTCAAAATTACTTGCCATGTGGCAAACTTCAATAGATATTGGCAGATCCATGTGATGGAGCACCCACATCCATCTCACCAAAGAATGTTCATCTCACGAACAGCAATGATGCTTATCAGCCCCCAAATAATGTCGTCAGCCCTCTCGATCTAAAGAGGATGCACAATGTGGATATGCCAGGTCAGCATTTCACGTTACAAATCATGCATATAGACGCAAGAAATTTTCTTCACTTTCACAAGAATAAAGACAGAATATCTTATGATAATTTCCAAAATAAGAGCATTTCATATTCATTCCTAAACATTTGACAATAAATTTTCTTAGGGTAAGCATATCAATATACTTGATCTTACAAATGCAGTCTCGGAAATTACAAAATTCAAACGAGACTGGAATATGATCAGAGGCAACCTCCTGAGGTGCCCAATTTTTTGAGAATCAAAGGGCTGCTCCAACCACACAGATACTAATCCAACTAGATAATTAGGGTCACATTTAACAAAACTTATAATGTCGGCAAAAGCCCAAGACAAAATCATATTTGAAGTACAATAATTGGTCAAGCAAATTTAGAGAGAAAATTTTATTGTCGTTCAACCTACAAAAGTATCTAGTTTAAAATCAGAAAGTGCAACTGATTAACCATCTCTATGCATGTAGCACAGCTATTCAACAGAATTTCAACTGGTGGAATTGCTCCGTTCACCTGTCTGTCCCCTATCCCCACTACAACAGAAGAAGTGGGGTAGCTTCACCCGACCACAACTCCTGCAACAAAAAAAGAAAGAAAAATCACAACCCCAACCCAATTCGATATAATCCACTAATAAGACTATGACTAATGGATTTAGTGCACCAAATCATTGTTGATAGCAGCTACCACAAGAAGGCAATCACAAAATGGAAAGAAGAAGAATTGAGAAAGTAATCTATGGACATAAAACAAACCAGTTCTGCAATCGCCCCTGTTCTTTCTCTAATCTCGACCTATGGCATCTATCTCTATCCCAAATCTCATCACCATGAAACTTGATAGCTCCAACTTCATTCTCTGGAAGCTGGAAGTTTACTCTGGTCCGCAGCCAACAACTTCTTGGATGACTTGAATTAGATTTAGGGACTCCAAGTCTCCAACAATCTGTAGACCCCACACCCCCACTCCCTATAGTCATGCAGCTATTGTCTAGCTCTAGCATGGACATGTATAATGCCTAAGAATGGGCCAAGCATCAGATCATTCTGGAGAAAAGCATAAGAGTATAGCATGCATACTGAGATATGATAGGAACATCTTCAGTAATTCAAAATCCCTGATTTCTTCCACTGCATTCACCCATGATCACAAGGCTCTCCCATAGAAACGAAGAGAAATGGGGAAAGACTCCCACAACCAAATTCCTCTAGATTCATCAAACTCTAAACCTAGAGAGCCATTAATGATGATAGAGATGAATTCTAAACCATTTTCCCCACTTCAACCGTAACGCCTGACTTCCATAATGGCATAACCCAATACAAGAATTCCCATTCAACATGATGTAAACTTTTTACAAAGCAATCTCAGCAAGAAAGCAGCATAACCACATCTAACCACATAAGGCTATTTGATTTCACATTCGCAAGTCGGTAAAACTCACATAAGGTTATGTGCTAAATGCAGAAATGTATACCCATTAGATCAAATAGTGAAGGGCTTACTTGCAGCGAATTATTACTGGAACAGGTTTCAAAGCCTTCGGTCCATTTCTTATGCCTCTTTTGTGTGGAGAAACCTGCACGTCTAACAAATTTTAATCAGTTCCTCCAGACTCATTCCTTCAAGTATTGGATCACAAATTATATTGCGTGTTAAATATGAATGGAAAAAATTAAAACTTTTTCATTCATGCAGAAACCATATGATAGATTAACACCAGAGTGATTTGACATGAGATCCTTCCTTTAGTTTGGGGGAAAAAAAACCCTCACAAGTGATTATTTTACTTAAAAAGGTAAAAAGAATAATCTATGACAAAGCTCAACAATAGCACTAGAATGTTTTCATTTGAATCACCAGAAATAGTTCAATTAGGAAAGCTTTCCATCAAGAGCATCTGAGCATCCCATCTTTGAAACTCATCTTTTTACCTTTATACTCCAAAACAAGTTATCTTATGTGAGATGGAGATACTGTGTAGAAAGCAGAAAAGCAGGTACGAAAAAGATGAAAATGGAACTATGTAAATGTTGGGATGCAATGGCATTATACAGAAAACCTACATCGCTTTCAAGATCAGCTATCCTGTCAGTAACCAAAATTTCTAGTTATATGAGCAACATCAATTGTCCACCAATAAAAATCTAAAAAGCATAGACAACTCTTCTTGACAAGTTTCTTTATGTCATAAAAAAAGGGGAAAATCATAAATTTCAACTATAAAAACGAATTTTAATCACTAAAAAGTATTCAAAAAACCATCAAACCAAGAAAATAAAGTAAGGAAACTAAATAACTAGAGAAAAAGGAGAGAAAGCTAGTACAGTCCATTTAAGGAAACCCCACAGTTGGTTTAGAGTGCCAGCAGCATGTGCCGCCCACTGGCCACAGTTAGTCCCACCAATCAACACAAAATGAAGAGGAGGTCAAACCATAGTGGCATGGAAGCACTAGACAAATCTTACAGTAATCTAACCTTATCTTTTTTATATGTTTAAGAATATACATTTTTGTTGTTATTATGGTTCTACAGTTGCATGGTGATTGGTTTCCCTTAAATTAGAATACCTGAGGAGATTACTCAGTTGATGCCAGTAACGATATTATTAAGTAGATATTATTGTTCTTAAATTGTCTTTCCTTCAATCTTATGTTCAGTTACTATCACTCTCTAGAGATTTTATCTTCTCCCAGCAATCCTATCTAGCTTGGGATTCCACAAGTATGAACAATTTAGACATGAACAGGACAAATGCCCGGTTCAAGTCTTGAGAGCAGCCACTTTGCACAGCCCCCCCCCCAAAAAAAAAAAAAAAAAAAGAAAAAAATTAGGACTGTCTCCAAACTCAACCCTACCAGGACCCGCATAGGCGGAACCAACACTGGGCAATGGCCCTTTTAGACATGAACTTCTATTAATTAAAACCCAGGATGCAATTCTACTTTTCTTTCTCTATAGGAGGGTTGACCATCCGTGGTGGTTGATGAAGAATGGATCATTCATATAGCTTTATAAGAGCCAAATCTTCTTCTGCTGAAGAGGGAGGGGGGGGGGGGAGGGTGTCCTTTCACTCGAAAATTATCTCAAGGTGTCTTTTATCTCAGCCCATAATTTTTTTTTTGCAGAAAATTGTTGATTTACTGTAGATTCTAACTACTCATGTCCAGAGGGCGAGCCTTGGTGTGACGGTAAGGTTGTCATATTGCAACTTCCATTTATCTGCAACTTCTGGAACGGATGGGACTTTTCCCTCTCAAACGTCACGTCAATCAAGGAGGGTCGGCCCGGCCTGTGATTGCAACCTGGTGGTCAAGAGTTCGAAACACGGAAACAGCTTCTCCATGTTGTGGGGATAAGGCTGCATACATTCTGCCCTCCCCAAACCCTGTAGTAGCGGGAGCCTCGTGCACTAGGACGCCCTTTCTAACTACTCATGTCCAAGTTGTCACGGGGTTGTCAAAAAGAATTAGTAAAATGTAACCTCCATGTTCGGTTATTTTTCCTTCTTTCCATTTCTTTTAGAATTGATTGAAACAGCCTGCCTGACAATTTGTATTCTCTTCCTTGTTTTCTTTTAACATGAACCTGGGTATCTACCAGAAAGTATAATTAATATAAGATTAGGAGTTTCAATGAATGAATATCAAATAATATCATCAATTCTGATCTTTGAAAGTAGTAATTTTTTGAATATTGGTAACAGCCTTGGGACTGGGAGTTTCCATAGCTTACAAACAAATCAAGATTATGGATCAATATAGTTCTTTCTCTGTTGTTTTCACCCAGTTGATCACTCCCTTTCTTGTCTTTGATAGAACTCAAACACGTCAGCCTCTTGTGGCCCGTGTCAGCATATCTTTCTTTCTTTCGTACTTATTTCATAGTGGAAAATACTTCATTGAAGAGTAACTACTGTATAAATAATTAAATGTCTTTGTTCCTTTTCATATTTTGGTTTCCTGTGTCCTGTTTCTTGATATGTAGGATCATGTTCCCTGTCTGCATAACCTCTTTGCAGTTAAAGAAGACATTTTCAATCTCATAAATTTAACAAGACAAGATTAAAAACTATCAAAGCCAAGACCCTCCCACGTAAGTTATGAAGATTCTGAAAGCAACCACAGCAGCTAAATAAGAACAATTTCCTGCAGTTGGCTTGGACTGACCAGCTTTCATAGGTGCCGCCTCTTTGCTGCTTGAAGCAGTAGGAACATAGCTGTTGTTCAGAACCTCAAATGCTTGAAAAACAGTATTCATAGGTGCTATCAAGTTGTCTTGAAACAGCAGGGATTATGGATGCTATTGTCTGAACTAATAAATTACTCATTATAAAATTATCTCTGTTCAATCTTGTTATAGTTTTGTAGACATCTAATATTGGGTTTGTAATGCCCCAAAACCCGGGTCTCAAGCGTTACCAGCTTATAATACCCAAGATCGCAAGAAGCAGATGACTAAAAATTACTCTTATCGAAAACATAATTTAGACATTGCAAAGTTCAGTGAAATACATGATACATTAACTGGGGGCAAAACAGTCTTTACAAACATTGTTACTTTGAATAACTTGCGTAAAGCAATGCATTCACCATCTCTTCTCTTCTTCTTTTATTTTTATTTTTTTTTGGTTTAAGGATACTGGTCAATCCTTTGGCCATTTCATTCTCAGGACACTTCGTAACATTCCCATCCCAATAGGTTCATGTTGGTCACTAAATCTAGCTTGCATGCTGTTCATTTTTTTAGTCCCTTAAACATGATATGTAGGTCATTATCCATAAACATTCTGGCATCGGTTTTAGAGTATTCAAAGTAATTCTGGAGGAACATTTTGGTCAGCACCTCTTGCTGGCCAAAAGCCTCAGTTAGACATTCCTTACTCCATTTATTTTCCTTTTCCTAAAAACAAAGAATCCAACATAAGGGTTTATTATCTTATAATCAAGGGACTGCAAAACATGGAATCAGCTCATCTTGAGCTGGTTCTCCTACTGTTCATGGGTTCAAAGGGGTCAATCGATCAGTTCCTTAAGCTGCCATTAAACTTAGCCATGGTCCTCTGTCTTCCTCATCACAAATCTCCTATATCCTCTAAATAAGGCAAACTCAGTTCAGCTCTTACCTTGATCAGAAATTAGCAGCAACGGCTGCTTTTTCTTCCTTCAACCGAATCAGGTAGGACTGCCCTCCTCCTCGCTTTTCTTCTTGGACAATCTTCACAGCAGCTCAGCTGCAATGATACTTCAGTCACTTAATCTATTACAAATCTTATTCTTCTCCTTTCTCTTGCTAATCCTCTCTTCCTCCTTGCAGTTTTTTTTTTTTTTTTTTCTAAGTCTTTCTCATAACCCTTATTCACATACGTATGAGAGCAATGGTAGTAAAAATGAACTAACCACCATCATTCCCATTTATACATAAAAGATTAAAACCTGATTAAGTAAGGAAGTCCCTCATCTGCCCCTGATTTACAGCAGCTAAACTAAATTAAAACTAACATACTAGCCATCCTTAAAGCATATTCACAAACCCAGCCCCCACTACTACATAGATTTTCTCCAGGCCCCTTGGGCCATAATTTCTTTGCTAAAAGGTCCTTACACCTGTCTCTACAGGTGGAGGCCAAAAACAAACATATGGCAGCTCAGCTCCTTAAAGCATGTGTATACAACAATATAGCTGTCGGTCAGGCCAAATTTGCATGCCTTAATGCATGCATATACAACAATATAGCTGTCGGTCAGGCCAAATTTGCATAAAACTGTTGTGTATATATATATATATATATATATATATATATATATACATACTTGAAAAAACTCATCCCACTCATTTTCTTGTTCAATGGGGTCCACTTGGCCCATTAGCATAAAATGGGGTTTTTTTCCCAAGATATTTCATCATATAAAATAATATAATAATATTGTATTATAATTTAACATAGTATATAACTAACACAATAATATAATATTATATCACATATATACCTACCCTCACTCTCCTCTTATGGGGTCCATACATTAACCCAACAACATGAATAAATAAATAAGTCATTTCATGAATATAATCAACTAAAATAATACATAGAGTATTTTTAATGTATAATACACTTATATGTATATACACATACCTTGTACTACCATACCCTCACTCAATCCATTCATAACGTAACAAAAGAGTTTACATAACATTATAAAACATTGTATCATTATCAAAACCAGTCTTATCTAGGGCTGATAAATTACCAAAATACCCTTTGCACTGATCCTACCCTAACCAATACCCCAGGAGCTGGGGTATTACAAGGTTCCTTTCATCCCACCGTTTTATGCCCCCCCTCTCTTTCCCATCCTCTATGCTGACAAAATCAGCACTCTTTCATCACTCTGCACAAGGTTTTGTTCTAGTTTTCTATCCCTCCTTTAATCAATTAAAAATATCTAATGGGTAAATATAAGTTAAAAGGTGTTGACCTGGCACTAGACGCATTGAAACATTCTAACCCACATTAATCCACCCCACTAACTTCAAAGGTGAAAGGAGAAATAAGATGGTAGCAAATCTAAAACTTCTTTGGCTAACCAGTCTTGTTATATGATTTTTTTAAGTTCTAAATTACTTTATATTGATCTTTCATATGGGGGCTCAATTCTTATATTTTTACTATACTATCAACAATAACAACAAAGACTTATCTCAACTAAATGGGATTGACTAGACGGATCTTTACCCTCCAATCAGCTCTATTTGAGATCATACTTGATATAAGGCCTAAATTATCTATGTCTTTCCTCACCACTTCTCCTAAAATCATTTTAGGTCTGCCCCTAGTTCTTTTAGTCCATTCAACCTGAATCAAATCATTCCTCCATACTAGAGCATCTAAAGGTTTCTACTGAACATGGTCATGCCACCTCAAACGACATTCTCATAGCTTAGCATGTATCAAAGCTAGTCCCAAATCAGCTCTAATAAGATCATTCTTTACTTTCTCCTCCTAGTTTTGCCACATATCCATCTCAAAATCTTCATCTCAACTACATTGAGTTTATCTATATGATGCTTCTTAACTGCCCAACATTCCACATTACACATATACATCATAACCGCTCGAATGATTGTCCTATAAAAATTTTCCTTTAAAGTTTTAAGGAAATAAGTCGATCACACAACACACCACACGCACCTTGCTATTTCATCCATCCTATTTTAATTCCCTATGAAACATCATCCTCACCTTTTGTTGGGAATAGTCTCACATTGCTTCATACTTGAACCTTGAGTGCCTTATATACATGAAAGTCCCTCCACTTACTAGTTTGAACTTTTGAGATGGAAACTTAACGTGGTATCAGAGCTCCAGGTTCTCTCTGCACGGTTCCCAAAAAGAGGGACCACACCATATGCACTGCCCAAAAGAGGGGCAACACGTGAGGGGAGTATTGGAAATAGTCCCACATTGTTTAAGATTGGAACCTTGGATGCCTTATATATGTGATAGTCCCTCCACTTCCTAGTTCAAACTTTTTGTAACAATAACTAGAGTTGATAGCAATAACCTGCAAAACCAGAAACCGAAAGGAAGAGAATAGAGAAAAGAGAGGAGAGAAGAAGAAGAATAAGAGAGATTGCAACAAAGAGCTGAAGTCAACACTCATTCTCTCCTCTTCCTTGAGCCTTTTATTTATAAAGAGAATTGATCAGCTATTACAAGAAGGTTCCTAAAGTGAGAAGGAACAATATAAGAAAGAAATAAAAACAGAAATGGAAACAAATAAAATAACCAATCTACCAAGATATCGCTAGCGGGAATAGTACTGCCAGTGATATTAACTACTAATATCGTAACACCCTCCCTCAAGCTGGAGTGTATAGATCACCCAATCCAAGCTTGTAATAATTTAAACAATATGCTGGTCCAAACAAGAGCTTAGTGAGTATATCAACAAGCTGATTTGAAGCAAAAGGAGTGACAACAAGTTTCTTCATAACAGCATCACAAACAAAATAGCAATCCACTTCTATATGATTGGTACGTTCATGGAACACTGGATTGCTGGCAATATAGATTGCAACTTGATTATCACACATCAAGGCCATAGGGCTAGAGACAGGGAATCCCAACTTCAGCAGAAGATTTTTCAACCATTGTAATTTAGTGGTAGTTTGTGTCATAACATAGTATGCAGTTTCAGCACTTAATTTAGAGACAGCAGTCTGCTTTTTACTTTTCCAGGTAACAAGAATACCACCAACAAATGTACAGTAACCAGTAATAGAACGCCTATCACCATCTACCCTAGCCCAATCGGCATAACAGAATCCCACAACATCAAGATGACGATGGCGGGAATAAATAAGGCAGGTGCCAGGAGACTTCTTGAGATAGCGTAATATACGACAGGCAACTTCCCAATGGACCACCTTAGGAGCTTGCATAAATTGGCCGACCATCCTGACTGCAAAGCAAAGATCAGGCTGAGTAACAATAAGATAGATTAGCTTTCCAACCAGATGTCTATACTAATGAACATCAGAAAATTTAGGACTATCACAAGTTTCAAATTTTTTATGAGGATCCATGGGAGTTTCAACTGGCTTAGCACCAAGTAGTCCTGTTTCAGCAAGAAGATCAAGTACATATTTACGTTGGAATAGATTGATGCTTGTTCGGCTCTGAACAACTTCAATACCGAGGAAGTAATGAAGAAGTCCTAAATCTTTCATTTGAAAATGTCTGCTTAGATGAACCATAATTTCTGCAATTCCTAACTTATCATTTCCTGTAACAGTAATATCATCAACATAAACTGCTATTATTGCTATTATGGTAACATTAGACCGATGACGTCATACAAAAATAGAATGATCTGAGTAGCAGGTAGTGAAACCAACGCTAGTAATAACTGTGCTGAATTTATCAAACCAAGCACGAGGAGACTGCTTAAGTCCATAGATAGCCTTAAGTATTTGCAAACTTTGATAGAATTCCCAAATTGAGCAACATACCCTGAAGGTTGGTCCATATATACTTCCTCCTGAAGATCCCCATATAAAAAGGCATTCTTAACATCCATCAAATAAACGGGCCAATCAAAATTGACAGCCATAAAAATGATAACTTTAACTAAGTTGAAATGAACCACAGGAGAAAAGATTTCAAAATAGTCAACTCCATAGGTTTGAGTGAACCCTTTGGCTACAAGACGGGCTTTGAGGCGTTCAACAAAGCCATCAAAATTATGCTTCACAGTATATACCCACAGGCAACGAACCACAGATTGACCAAGTGGAATATCAACAAGAGCCCAAGTCTGACGAGATGTCAGAGCATCGATTTCAGTATCCATAGCCGCTTTCCACCCTGGATGGGACAAGGCATGGGAAAAGGTAGTAGGATCAAAGGTAGCAGATAAAGAGAACTAGATTTCGATGACAAGTAGGAAGATAGTCAGTAGTAACAACATCCTCAATAGGAAAAGTAAGGAATACCTGTCAGGCTGAGTGCGGGAACAAGTACCTTTACGGAAATCAATAGGGAGGTCAGGGGTAACCTCAGCGCCATTGGCTAGATGTAGTAGCAGGCAAAACACGAGACACATAGTGGTTAGAGCCGTCGGCTTGCGACGCTGGTAGACCTGTAGTGGTGGTGTAGGTGATGGTGGTGACGATGATGATGGATGTGGTTCAGAATCATCAGAGTGGATGAGAGGTATTGGTGGGGCTGGTGAAGAGGAAACATCATGCACCTTAACCGGATAATATGGTTCGTCTTCAAAGAAGGTAACATCAGGACTCACAAAGTGACGTTTATTAACAGGATTAAAACATCTACACCCTTTTTGAGTACGAGAATAACCAAGGAAAATACATTTGACCAAATGAGGTGAGAGTTTATCTAATTAGGGATGTAGTATGTAAACAAAGCAAGTACTACCAAATACCCATGGGGAAACATGAAATAAGGGGGTATTAAGATAAAGAAAACTAAAGGGAACTTTATTATTAAGAACAAAGGAAGGCATCCTATTAATAAGGTAACAGTCAGTCAAAATAGCATCACACTAATAATACTTGGGGACATTCATATGAAACATGAGTGATCTAGCAATATTGAAGAGATGTTTATTTTTAGGTTCTGCAACCTCATTTTGTTGAGGAGTGTAAGCACAGCTAGTAAGATGGAACATCCCATGAGCAAAGCAAAAATCAAAAACAACAGATTGAACATACTCAAGAGCATTATTAATACGCAGAACTTTGATAGAAACACCAAATTGAGTTAAAATTTCTTTATAAAATCCCTTAAAATATTAAAAAAAAACTCAGAGCGATCCTAAATTAAGTAAAGTCATGTCATTCTGGAATAATCATCCACAAAAGTTATAAAAATAAATAAAACCAAGTCTATTGGGGACTCGACAAGGACCCCAAATATCATAATGTACTAAGGAAAATGGAGAAGTACGCTGAGGCATAGAACTAATAGAAAAAGAACGGTGATGTTTCCCTAATTCATAAGCCTCGCACTCTAAGGTAGAGAGAGACTTGCAACTAGGGATTAAAGCCTTCATTTTGGAGAGAGACGGGTGACCAAGCTGGTGGTGCCATTGAAGTGGAGTAGTAGTGGATGTAGTAGCAACAGTGGTGAAGGGTTCATTCTGCTTCAAGTAGTACAGGCCAGCATGTTCATGTCCACCACCAATCGTCGCCCAGGTCCTGAAATCTTGAAAGACACAATAAGAAAGAAAGAAAGTAGCAACACAGTTAAGTGATTTAGTAAGTTGGCTAATGGACATAAGATTAAGTGGTAAATTAGGAACATGTAGTATTGAGGATAAGGACAAGGATGGGATAATATACACTTGCCCATGCTGGGAGGCTATAGTAAAGGAACCATAAGCAAGATAAATAGTCACAGGCTTGGAGGTGTCAATAATAGAGGAAAAGGCAGAAGACTTACCAGTCATATGATAGGTAACACCAAAATCAATAAGCCAAAGTGCAGGGTAGGCTGTAGAATATAAGGAAAATGTACCTGTATGGGCTAGGGTGGGAGCGGAAGATGGACCAGCAGCTTCAAGTTGTTGGACTCGTCACAGTAGAGCTTCATAGTAAGCAGAGGATGGTGCAGACGGCTGTGGCGGAGGTGCCTGGGCAGGAGTCAAGGTCTCCTAAGTAGTAATATAATTGACTAGTGTATTAGCCCATTTAGGACGACCAAGTTTTTCCCAACAAGCGTCAACATTATGATTGGTCTTGTGACAATGAGTGCAATATCTATTTGATTTATCATTTTTTGCCCCACCAAAACCACAACCAGGAAGGCCACGTCCACAACCTCGAGTGGAACCACGGCCTCTAGAGGGGGAGCCTCGTCTACGGCCAACAAACAAAGCAGAAGTATCTTCGTGAAGTGAGTCTCCTTGAGGTACCATCCGTTGAAGACGAAAAAAGATTTCACTCAGTGTAGGAATGGAGGCACCTGCTAGAATCTGACTTTTGACAGCCTGGTAGTCGGATGAGAGACCAACCAAGAACTTAGCAACATAGAACTCAAACTGTTGAGCCTTTATCTTGGTTAGATCAGTAGTGAGAGGCTACACAGCATGTATTTCCTCAATAATGCCTTTGAACCCACCATAGTATTCAGTCAAGGATTTATCACCAAAGGAATATGTGAACATTTTCTTATAGAGGACATAGATTCAAGAGACATTTTTATCTTGCCCATATGTCTCTTGCAAGTTAAACCAGATAGCCTTAGCAGTGTTGTGAAACATAACAGTTGGTAAAATAGAGGAATCTATACTATTCCACAACCAGATTTGAACAGTGGAATTATCACACAGCCAGGTATTATAAACTTTCAAAGCATCAGGTTCCTTAGCATCACAGTCAAGGGGATCATCATATAATAGTGTTAATTTATCCTTTGAAAGAATATAGGCTTTAATAGCCTAAGCCCAGATAAGGTAATTAGAAACTTCTTTCGATTTAATAGAGATGATATGCACCTCAGTGGGTTTAGGATCAGTCATCATATACAAAGGATAAAGAATGCAACTAGTAACAAATAACAACCATAATGTAAAAAAAAAAAATCTCGGTTTAGCCAACCGAGTGGCCAAGGAAGAAGGCTCAAAGGGGTGTGATAGATGGTGGTGGCGGTAATAGTAGGGAAAAATATATATAGTTTTTTTTTCTTTCTTCAAATCTCAATTCAGCCAACCGAGTGGCCAAAGGAATGAAGGCTCGAAGGGAGTGATGAGTGATGGTGGCGGTAGCAATAAGGCAGCAACAGTAGGGTGATCGAAAAGATATTAACTTCAAAGTTTAAAAAAAAAAAAAAAACAGTAGTATAACAAGAATTTCAATTACCTAGTAGTAGTAATTAAGGAAAATTTTCAATTACATATAGAGAGGAGAAAAGAAATCAAGGGCCTATCAAATCAGTTTGTTGATAAATGAAAAACCAGATCTAATGCTCAGATACCATGTAACAATAACCAGAGTTGATAAACAATAACCTGCAAAACCAGAAACCAAGAGGAAGAGAATAGAGAAAAGAAAGAAGAGAGAAGAAGAAGAAGAGAGAGAGAGACTGCAGTCGAGAGCTGAAGTCAAGACTCAGTCTCTCCTCTTCCTTGAGCCTTTTATTTATAAAGAGAATTGATCAGCTATTACAAGAAGGTTCCTAAAGTGAGAAGGAACAATATAAGAAAGAAATAAAAACAAAAAAGCAAACAAATAAAATAACCAATCTACCAAGATATCACTGGCGGGAATAGTACTGCCAGCGATATTAACTACTAATATCGTAACACTTTTAATATGGAAACTTAACATGTTGAAGAGTGGGTCGATATCATTATTCTACCGTTATCCTGTGGACGTTAGTTGAAGGTTTTGCTGATGAGTCATCAATTCTATCTACACATCAGCAGACTCCGTCGAGATTTAATTGTTAGGGTTTAATGTCTCTAGCTATGTGATGCGGGATCCGGGTTGAGAAAACCCTAATTAGATACTCTAGTAGGCCCACCCAAAACAATAATCAATTCAAACAATAATATGAGTGGCAGAATTGTAATTAAATCCAAAACTCAACCATTGATGGCAGTTTTGTAATTATTCAGAAGTTGCAATGACTCTATAGAACCAAACAATACCTTAGGAATGAAGAATTGAGGACAATTATAGTAGATAACTTAAGAAAGGATAAAACAAACTCAGTATTATAAACCAAGGGTATTTTGGGAAAACAACAATTAAAATAACAACTCAAATAAGCCGGGCTTGTTGTCTTCAAGCTCTCGACAATAACTGGAAGCGGAAAGACTGAATCGAGAGAGTTGATCAAAGTCTCTCTGTACAAGCCCAATCTTCACAAAGCTTTAGGAATTGAATCGCAACCTCTGCTGTACCGATTCCAACTAATATTGAAGCTAATCAATGAAGAACTATACGCAGGAAAATTCCTGCAACTGAGTCTGCGATAAGGTTAACCAGATTTAAACCTGGGTTGACTTCTATTAGCAAGGGAGGGGTTTCAACAGCAGCAGTCTTAGGGGTTTATGTTGCCCTAGGGTAGACTCTCTACAGCCAGGATATGAAGAAGAACAGAGAAGAACTGGAAGGAAATAATCAGACCAGGGGGAGTGGTCGATTCTGATCACTGAGACAACAGAGAGAGAGAGAGAGAGCTTCAAATTTCTGCCATAGGCACCAACTCAATAACAAATCCTCGTTCTATTCCATTCTTCAATTCTGAAATTAAAAGGCTGATTATAAGGTCTATTTAAGGATAAAACTTTCCTAAACTAATTGATAAAAACATAGAAACTAGATAAATTAAATAATATCTTTATCTAAATAAACTAATATTTATCTTTATGAAATAAAATCTAATCTCTATGGAATAAAATCCCTACCTAAAACAAAAATAATAAATATGGAAAACTAATATTGAAGCTTCTTATTCTAATTAATCCTCTACCAACCTTTTCTAGACCAAAAGGTTGGTTTGGATTTGAGCTGGTTTAGGTTTGGCTTGGGTAGCCAAATTGGCTCGTTTCGATCCATCCATGTTATTGCTACTGCATCACTATGTTTTGAGTTGTCTCTACTCTTATATTAATATTGGTTTATGTTTCCGAGTATGGATAGATTTTCTAGTATTGGTAGGAGTCCTCTAGGATGTCATCTTTCTATTCTTATGTAGTTCCTTCTCTTTTTAATAAGATCACCAGCAGGAGAGGACACTTGCGCCTCTCTCTCTCTCTCTCTCTCTCTCTCTCTCTCTCTCTCTCTCTCTCTCTCTCTCTTTCTTCTTGCTTTACTTTGTTAACATAGTATTGAAGAGGTTGATCTGATCTACTGTTTTGAGAGTCGTCTAAGTTCATTGTTCTCGTGTGCAGCCACCATTGTTGTTCTGCTGAATTTTCCTTTTCGTATTGTACCTGCTACTGCTGCATCTGAAGAAGTTCTAATTTTGATTCTTCTTCTTTATTCACCATCGATCAAATCTGGTTCTGGTGTTTTATTCATATTATTTACTCTCGGATTGGTGTTTGCTTGTTCATGCCCATCGATCTCAACACATACCCACTTTCTGGTTTGTTCTTGATTCCTTCGATTGTTTAATTATGCTATTGAACTGATATCATCACTGCTGCTGCTGCTACTGTCGATACCCTGTGGGCAATACTTTGTTTTGGCATTAGATTCTATTCAGCAAGAGAGAACTCGATCACTCTCGATTATTGTTCTTTCAGCTTGCAATTTTGTGCATCGGTTCTTCTCCTGGGGGCACCTTATCTTGCAGAATTTGATTTGCAAAGGTTGACCGTGGTGTGAGTGTGAGAATCAAACTTGAGTTCATTCCAGAAATCAAAACTACCACTGGATCTGATTTCAGAGTGATTTTTATCTTCATACTTGTCGTTTGATTCTACTATCCTTTGAATCCAGCTGGGTTGGCTGAAGCTATCCTTCACCTAAACTTTCAAGTCCAACAGCTTAGTATTGAGGGAGTTCGCTTACTCCTTTCAAATCCTGTTCAACGTGGGACACTGTTCACGATTCTAAAGGTTGAAGAAAGTGAGTGTTGGTTATTACGATAAAGACTTGGTTTCTACATATTTCATAAAACCCCTCTTTCTGAACTTTATTTTGTGTGATCCATATTTCTTTGTAAATGTCATAAAAGCCCTTAAATGCTTGGTTTTGCCTTTTATTCACCCCCATACCTTGATGTTGCTTCCAATTGGGTCATTTGTGTCGTTTTCCCTTCTTTTTATTTCTAAATTTTGATTTATTTACAGTATTGCCCATAATTGTCAAAGCGCCAAGGTGAACCAAGGCGTTTGAGGCCTGAAGGACGCCAAAGATGCCCGCCTAGGCGGCCTATTTTCCAAGGCGCCAGGATGCCTAGGCGATGCCATGACAACTATGGTATTGTCATTCCTTCCTTGTCAAGTACCCATGGCCCATTGAACATTGTGGTTAAATACCAGATTACCACTGAGGTCCATTTGTTTCCTTCCTAAGGGTCTGTTTGCCTTTCCAAGATGTCTCAAAAGGTTCCGAATACCTCATAACCTTGAAATTAACCGTCGGATCAACTTCAAATTTGAATATTTTGTTCCTAGTGTTACTTTACTCTTTGGTTAGCTATTGGCTTTTGGCTGCTTATTGTTGCTATCGGTAGGGGTGATTGGAGGTTATTTTATTGGGATCTTATTTATCACTGCTCTTGCTTACAGGATTTATTGTGTTGTTCATCCTTCGTAATGCTGCTTCTTCTTGTTGCCGTCAACTGCTCGTCCTATGCATTATCTGTCCATGTGGAATGCTCTACGTGAGGGGGAGACGATGGAGCCTACTACCTTTGGGATTATTATTATTCGCTCGATTTGGAACTTACTACCTTTTGCTCATGTTGAAGCCTAGTACTTTTGAACCTGTTGGAGCCTCTTACCTCTTTGCTCCTTTAAAGCATGATTCGCTTTTTTGAATATTAACAGTTATTGTGCGGTTGATTTTCTCTGTTCGAAGATCGAGTTATTCCTTCCTATTGAAGGTCAAGTCTTCCCCTATTAGGGATCCAATTTCACAATTACTAGCTACATCTTTTACTTCCAAGGATTGAAATCAACTCTCTACAATTTGCACTATCAGGTTATATGCGATATCCACTACCTACGATATCAATTTCCCCCTACGATTTTGTTTTTCATGCAATATCGGTTTTTTTTGGGGGGTAAATTACAGCTACCTCCCACCACCATTGCTCGAATTACAACTATCTCCCAAATGTTGCCAACAATTACTAATACCTCCCCTACAATGACTATTAAATTACAACTAAATCCACATCTTAAGGTATATTCTGTTGGATGCTGACAGCGTATGACCAATAATTTTCTAATGACCAAAGTAACCCCATAACATCAACCTCCCATGTGGTTTTCTCCCATTACACTCTCTTCCCATTACATGTACACCGAAGTCGAAGTAATCACATGGGTCCCGCTCAAAGAGGAGGCGCGTGATATTCCTCATCGTCGGCATGTGGATGCATTTCGATCCCCAATCGTTGTCATTGGACCTCCAGAAATCCCAGGTGATGTGACCCATCGTCATGAAGTGATCCTAGCCCGACGATCGTTTCCAGAACGGCTGTTCTGTGATCCATTTGAACCGCATCTCGCAATGGTAATCACGGTCGTGAGCTATGTAATTTGTCCAAAGATTTTTACGGACGGCGAGACTTGCGTAGAAAGGAAGGTAGAACGCAAAGGCGTTGTTATGGTCAAGGGTTCGACAAGGATGCGCCAAAATGTGGTTGTAAAAGATTATCTTGGAAGCGAACTGATCAGTCCAGTACCAAGCCGGGGCCAGATTCTTCGGCACAATTCCATTAATCCCCGTGACTTTCCAATTGAAACCGCCGTTGGAGAGCACGTCGCAGCGGGAGCCACCAAAAGGGTCCAAGTTATGGCAGTTGTCGGTGAGTTCTCCGTTGAACATGGATGGGAGATCGTAGACGTAGACCTTGCCGCAGGAGGCGCAGTTGACGACGATAGGGGGGGAGACATAATAGATATAGGTAGATAAGCGGAGAGAACATGCCATGAGAGGAAGGAGAAGCTGGGGTATCAGAATTCAAAACCAGCCATGCTTTAGGGTCCGTAGAGATGTAAACGTGGATTGAATACAAAGCTGCTTTTGCAGAGTCTGGTGTTTGGGGCTTTTTCAATTCAGATTGGTGGTAGTGCAGGGATTCCGATACGAGAAGCATCAGTGACCATATAGTTTCCCGGAATGAGCCGACGATGAGTGGACAAGACCCGGTGAAGATCATAAGGCAACAACAGAAGCTTTAGCGTTTTACAACCCATTTGCTGGTAGGTTCAAGGAAGAGCCTGGACGGAAGGTGGATTGCACCGGCGAAGGTGTCGTGTTCATTGAGGCCAATGCCAATGTAAGGCTTAAGGAATTCAGTGATGCACTGCAACCACCATTTCCTTGCTTGGAGGAGCTCCTATACAATGTCCCAACCTCCGGTGCTGTTCTTGGTTGCCCTCTATTACTCATTCAAGTAATTACAGATCTCATTAGAAGACAGCAGTTCATCGATCTAGTACTTCTCTTCCCACCTTTTGAGACTTGGTGTCTCAATCCTAAATCCTGATCCATAAAGAATAAATGGAACCAAATACATGGCATTTGCCTACGATCAAGAATCTTGTAGCATTAATTAAAACACAAGATCCATCCACCGCCCTGGTCTGGATCGGAGGTTAATGAACCCGGTTTTGACCCTAGAAAAATCAGTTGTCGCTTGTGAGGA
This sequence comes from Protea cynaroides, assembly GCA_028583415.1. Lineage (NCBI taxonomy): Eukaryota > Viridiplantae > Streptophyta > Magnoliopsida > Proteales > Proteaceae > Protea > Protea cynaroides. Next base: position 35,568,017 of record CM053268.1, read on the forward strand.
CGGTTGTCGCTTCTCCATCACATGTGATAACAGATCGTGACTACCAGCAGACCTCCTTCCGCCAACTTCCGCCACCTCGCCAGTCCGGCTCCTCGAATCAATAGAAATAACAAAGGTCCCTCGTTTTATGGGTATAATTATCTATTGCAGGTTAAGTTTAACAACATTAGAAAAAAATGGGACAGTTGTAATTGTTGGGAACATTTGAGAGGTAGTTGTAATTCGGGCAAACATGAGGGGAGATAGCTGTAATTTACCTTTTTTTGTTTTTTTGCCTATTTGGTCTGAAATCAATCCGACCTATTTCATCTATCTTCAAGACCATTGAACAAAATCAATTGCAAAATTGAAGGATCAGCATCAGTTCTCCTCAGCAAAATCGATAAAGGACTACTATCGATTTAAACCCAATACTATCGCTTCAACCTTTTTCTCAATTTTTTAGACAATACCCTGCTATATTGACCTACCCAACCAACTTGATCTGCTACGATGTCGGATGTTACTGCTGCTTCTTCTAGTTCTGATGGACAAGACCGTCATGAGTACCAACCGTTTGATATTACTACTATCTGCCTTCCATGGAAAAAACCTATGCTACTTGGTGTTCGTGAGTTAGTGTTACTACCTCAAAACCGTGATGCGGATCATATCTATTCTTGTTGTTTCAAGTTGGAGCATGTTCCAGTTTGTGGGGAAGTGTTGAGGAGTCGATATCATTATCCTACTACTGTTATCTTATGAGCATTAGTTGAAGGTTGCTGTTGAGTCATCAGTTCTATCTACACATTAGCAGACTCTCCATTAAGATTTAATTGTCTGGGTTTAATGTCTCTAGTTATGTTTTGAGTTGTCTCTAGTCTTAACTTATATTGGTTTTATGTTTCCTAGTATGGATAGGTTTCTAGTATTGGTAGGAGTCCTCTTGGATCTAATCTTCTTTTCTTTTGTAGTTCATTTTCAATTTAAAGATCACTAGTTGGAGGAAAGGGACACTTAAGATCCTCTCTCTCCCTTTTCTCGTTTTCTCTCCATCTTCTCTTTCACTTCTTTCTCTACTTTGTTAACACCATTTAGATTATGCAAATGGAACATGCAAATGGGCTTCTTTTAGTGGAAATAAGCCTTGGGTTGGGTTCTACACATGTTGGGCCTGCTCCCATGGGTTTTCATTAAAATAGGTCATATTTTAATGAGCCTAAACTATGGGAATAAGGTAGGAGTACGAGAATAGTGTTTTAGCATCCCAAGTTAGTTAGATAAGTCCTTATCTAGTTGGATATCTTTATGTTTTAAGTCTTTTATTGCTTTTAAGTGTTTTAAGTTATTTTTCTTTATTTTAGGTATAATTCTATTAGAAATAAACTACCTCCAAAGTAAGTTATTGTCCAAAAGAGTTCTAGGACTAGTTTGCTTCCTGTTTTGAGACTATATATTATTGTAAAGGGCTACAAACCTGAGCACGAAAATATAAATGAAATAGTGGTTGTTGTCTTTTTGTGTTTGATCAAGGATAGGGACTAGTGTTCGATCCAGTTGACACCTTGCGGTGGGAGGCCCAAGTGAATCATCTTGTTCTATTTTCCATTGGTTGCTGCTCATCAATTCTACAAAGAATTCTTTAACCTTTCTACTGCTTACAATCTGGTCTTTAATTATGGAACTGTTCTGGTTGAAATTCTGAGATTTCGCATGAAACTTGCTCCCCAAGTTCTGCCATTGTTCGATCAGCCAACCATTGGATTAAGTTCCTACTGACATCAAGGTTTCCACTAACTTGGAGGAAAGCTTGACCCAAGTCTTAGACTTTTAGGTCCTTCTGACCTGCTTGATTAAGAGGTACTCTTAATCTCCTATATTCTGTTCTGTAATGGCAAAGTCATGTTGATATACTGGAGTTATATCTGAGTAAGGTCCTGCTCCCTGGGACTGTTTGACTATTCAATTCAACCCTACATTACTAGACACCTAAAATAATCACTTTCTGAAATCTCCATCTCATCCATTTTCTCCACCTCATTATCCGTCCTAGTATTGCTAAAGTTACACACCACATAGAACTTATCTTAAAACCTTTTGATTCCAAGGTTGATCTCCAAAACACCAAGTTACCGTTAATCCTTGCTTCTGTCTCATCAACCATAACAATATCATCAGCAAAAAACATACTCTAAAGAACCTCATCTTGAATGTCTCTGGTTAAATCATCCATGATAAACCCAAACAAATAAGAACTTAAAGATAATCCATGATGTAACCCAACTGTATGGAAATTCACTACCTTGACCCCCCACAGTTCTGATACTAGTCACCACACTGTAATATATATCTTTGACTATGTCCACATATTTACTTGAAACCCTCCTCTTCTGTAATACTTACCAGGTTAACTCTCTAGGGACTCTATCATATTTCTATTGTATTGTCAACTATTTAATAATCTCACATGATCCTCTAAAAGCATGTGGGTTGAATTGGTGAAAATGCTTGCCAAACATGAAGGCAACTTCCTCTGTAATGAGCCAGTAAGTGGTAATTTTGGATCAAAAAATGAAAGTTGCTAAAGTCAGAAAACCTCATACCCAACATAATCATATAAAATCCAAAAATCAAAAGCACATAACAAATTTTCACTAAATGTAAAAAGCCCAAATTACACTAGAAATTATAGAAGCTTATAAATTACGAACTACTAAAGTAAATCAAAACTCAAAATATGAACTTTATGACATCACATTATCACAAAAATAAAACAATAATTAGTACAATATAGCAAAGTTATCCAAACAGAAATCACAATCTAAGCCAGAACATAAAGGACTTTGCCTGTAAGTCCCATCCTAATGATAGGACAAAATTATTCAAAAAGCAATATCTAATGCAAAAGGCTAAGTCATTATTTTCTGTTCTGTCCCCGACTCCCCATCCATATACTCTTTCTCCTTTAAATAAATAAATAAATAAATAAATAAAGAGAGAGAGAGAGAGAGAGGGTGTGGTTGGGGGTGGGGGTATTCTCAAATATTCATTTCAAAAGAAAGATTAGAAAAAGAAAAAAAAAAAAAAAAAAAAAGGGTCTCTATGATGTTGATAAAGACAACAAATACTCTCAAAAATTCATTTCAAAAGAAAGATAAAAAAGTGCGAAGAAATGACCTTCTTCTTTGGGACTGCCATGAGCTCCATACAGCCACCACTAGAGAAACTGGGAACTTTGATTTCAGAACTTGCTTCCAACTCTCGATCGAATTCAGGCGGAAGGAACGGTCTTCCAATATTATCATTGATTGCCCTCCCCAAAGGCACAGGTAAAGCAAAATTGCTACATCTTCTAGAGAATAGTCTATAAACCAAACTCCCCATTCCACTTCTTAGAGTTGATGTCTTACACAATACTGTTGCAGGACAAGCAAGCTCTAGCACCTCCCAAGTTCAGCACTCACTAGTAGAAGAAAGCACACGCATGTATTAGGGTGCATAAACCAGCAGAGAAAAATATGCACTTACAAACAAAAGAAACTCAGACTCAGGGACAGGAACTCCATTTAATCTGCAAGGTAAATCAAGATTCCAGTATCAACAATCCTTTTTCATTTCTTACTTGGAAATTATTTTAGATTTTTGGATCCTAATTGATATCGTTTACTGAGTTTCCCGTTCATGTATTCATTCTACAGATTGACAGTACTACACAATAGTTCAAATTTAAAGACTCACAAAAATAATGAAGTCCAATATGTCTTGACTCTTGACACAAAATCTGATATGAATATGTTAATATCAAAAAGCAGTACATTTGACAACTAGCACAACTTCAACAACATAAATTAAAGCTACATTTCACAAACTCTAGAACATTTTTCTTAATCCTAAAACCATACAAAAGTTCTATAAATGAAACACGTGAAGGGGCAAGAGCAGGTCTTCAACGATTAAGACCTCACAAATTGCATCACTTAAAGCTCCCATTCAAATTATTAAAGAAAAACGAAGCAGGTGAAAATTGCAGACTGAAGGAAACGAAATCCATTCATAGATTAATAACGGTACGTAGAAGAGATAGTCACAATGTATACCCTAGCGGTTCGCTAAAAAAGTTGAACAGAGTTGTCGAATAATGAGGACAAAATATACAGAAACCTCAGAAAGAAAGAGAGTGCCGCCGAAAGAGTTATGGTCTTTGTATTTCGAAGGAAACTGGAGATGAGAGGGATCAGCGATGGGGCAGCCACCATTGGATGCATGCCACCTGTAGAAAATCGAATCCGGTGGTCATAAAGTGTTTGATGCAAATTAAGAGAGGAAACATTGTTCCAGTACATCAAAAGCACCTCCCTCTCCATTTCCTCTCTACTTCACTACAGAGTAGGACGAAGCATCAGATTCCGGTAAGGCAGAGACTTCGATCTTAGTTTTATTCGGGACTAAAGTCATCAAAAGCACCAAGATTCGGCGAGCGGTCTTCTTCCACGAAGCCGTCAGCGGCGACGGCGGCATTGTCGGAGGGGATTGTCAGAGCAATCGCAGTAGAGTCAGCAGACGTTTGGATGTGGAGCAGGTTTTCGCATCTTATGCCCCATACGGCATTGATTATAAAACTGTACTGGCTTTCCATGCATAACAAGGGGAAGAAGGATAAGGCGAAATCAAAGAGAGATACTCACTTGAACAATGAATAATACCCGATTGAAGCACTATGAACTGTGTAGTTTTCTGCTGGCGGAGACCGATCATTTAAAGTTTGAGTTTCTGATCTCTCGTTGTGACTCTTTGTCTCTGTGTGGGTTCCTCCTTCCTCCGTCATTCTCACCTACGAAATGGGGGTAGAACTAGAACATGAGAATTGAGATGTTTGAATTTTAATCCTCCTTTTTGTGTACGTGTTTGTCTTCTTTGAGCTTTTCTTCCTTTCTTTTGATTGAAGATGATGTAGTTGCAGTATTAACATAGGATAAGGGTACATCCCTCGACTTTTAGTCACGGGATTCTAAATTGCACAGGTGGCGGGCATCCAACGGACATTGCCTAGTGCTACAAAAGAGCAGGATCATCAAAGATGGTTCAGCTGGTACAAAATAGGGAAATTTTATTTTTATAACGGACCATTTAGATAGGCTTCTCTAGACAGGCGACGGGTCGCATTGAGAGAAATCGATGTAGGTTTCCCATTACCAATCTACCCATTTTAGGTTTGCTATAACAAAAATGCTCAAATTGAATTTTGATATTACTAGTATACCTTAAACAATACCAGGTGTTTTAAACGGCAAACATTCGGGTACAGATCATAGTTAGTAAGTTCGAGCACGACAAAAAGTCATATACAAATACATACAGGTATTAAACGGAGCCAAACTTCGATATGGGGACCAATAATCCGTTTTATAAAAACATGTACGGCATTAATACGGTATGTGTTTAATACGGCAGCATGTTGAAAATTCGAGACCAAAAATACAGACATATATTCACTATATAATAGACATCTATACCATTCAACAAATAAAATAATAACACATAAATAGAACATTATAAATAAAAAACCTTCCAATCCATGAAATCCTATACAAAATTATTATCCCATCAAATATATAAAGTGAAATATCATCTTCCCATCAAGCATAAAAACTAAAATATAATAATCATCCCATCAAAGGAGGAGGATGGAGAAAATACAACTCAACAGGGACTGTTTCAAAGGAGCCTATCCATATCCACACATGGATAGGGATCACCAAGGACTAACGATGGAAACAATGTATAAGGGGGATAGACACAAAAAGCCAACAAAAGAAAACAAAAAGGAAGGAGGGGATAAATAGACACTTAAGGTTCTATGCCAACCTAAGAAACTAATCATCAAAAGAATAGAAGTGATGGAGATCTTAGATCCTGTATAAGAAAATTTAAATGTTGTATTGCAATTAGCAAGAATGTGATAGATTTGTAACTCAATTAGGTTTGCTAAACATTGTAACTAGCAGTATACTAAAAATTTATGCATATATGCAAATTTGCTGACCTTACCTACTGTTTACTACTAGTATCTAGTGAAGGCATCTTATTTATTTGTCATTTATGTGAGCTAATACTTCAAGTAATGATAGATTTTGTTTCTTTATTCTCTTTGATCTAACCAAAATTCACTATTGTTCATATGCAAACTAGGCACCCATGTACTAAATCTCTCCCCTTCCCTGTGTATGTGTGAGGCTGTGAGCATGAGGGACATAGTGAATTGTTATATGGAATTTTGTTTATTGGGCACACGTTCAAGCATATAAATTCATAGAATAGCAACCATGACAATTGGCATTTGCAGATGCATATACATGCTTTTGTGCATATTAGCTTCAGTGCTTTCAATTATGCATTGTTCAAGTAGCTTAATTAAATTTAAAATGATAAATGGAAAACATTTTACCTTCCTAAAGTTCACACCATAAAACCAGACCAATCTCACTTGTTCTCCCATTATTTCTTGCAAAAACAGTGGGATATACTCTCAAACGGTGGTGTTGTGCAAAAATGGCGCAAATTGCAAATAGACGTGATCCATGGTATGAAACCTAGGTTTTACTATTAAAGCATAGTTGCATCTTCACAAATTCAGCTCTATAGCTCAAATCAAAGTTACCGGATGGAACACAATCTAATTTGACTCAAGCCTGTACTTGGATACAAAATTGGGTAAGTTTCAGGCAATGCTCTTCTAAATCTGGTGTACAGACTTTAGCCTGTACTAGGATACGAGTGGAATTTGAGACTGTCCCAGGAACACAGAGAGATCGAGAGAGACTCTGTGTGTGTGAGAGAAAGAGAGAGAGAGAGAGATAAGCACCTGTGGTGGAAGAAGTCGCAGAACTTGTGGCCGCACCGTCTGAATGCAGAGTAGCCGACGGAAACTGCAGAGGTAGCCGCTGGTTCTGGCGGAAAGAATTTAGGAACGATGTGAGTTGAGAAAAAGTGTTTTAATCGTAGACAGAAAATCGTGCTTTAGTGCTTTTTTTTTATTTTAGGTGAAAATTACAACTATCTCCCCTTATGTTTGCGCAAATTACAACTTCTTCCTGAATGTTTCGAACAATTACAACTGTCCCATTTTCTCTCTGCGCGTGCGCAAATTACAACTTCTTCCTGAATGTTTCGAACAATTACAACTGTCCCATTTTCTCTCTGCGCTCTTTTCTTGGTGTCGGATCTCCCATTTGTTGACTTTCGTTATCGACCAAAAATTTTTCCGATTTCTTATTTTTCTATAGCTTAATCTTCTTCTTCCTCTTGCTTCTCACTTCTTCTGCCGCTCTCCTAATTTCAGATTTCTCGACTTCTTTTTGTTTTCTTTTTTTTTTGGGGGGGGGATAGATAGAGCCCTAAGGAGATTGAACTCATGACCTCTTCATTTTGAGGATTGGTCTTTTGCCAACTGAGCTATCCCCTTGGGGTTTCTTTATTCTACTTTAATACTCTGTTCTTCTGCAACTTAATATTATACCCCTAACCAGTGATCAGGAGATGAGTGGAGACGAGATGAGTCCCTCCCTCTACCAAGTGTGATCACAAGAGTCATCACTGTGAGTGAGTGGCTCACATGCCACTTTGATCCGTTTTAATATCCCCATTAAGAGAGTTATGAGCAACGGATCTGAGGGACATATGGCACCTATATTACCATCGATCCTTGATAGGAAGAAATGGTTGATCTATAAATACTAATGGATAGAGTCTTGTACACACTTATGCAAATCTGAGAACTCCATCGTGTTTTTTGTTTGGGAATAAAGTGAGTGCACAAAAATCCTTCCCTCTCTTTTCTTTTGAACACAGAGACAGATTTGGAAGAGTGCATCGTACGAGGACTCGGTTGGACGGACAATGGCTGGAACAGGTCACACTGGAAGTATTTATTTTCTACACTAACCTTCAGTAGAAAAATAAAGTCTTACATTGTGGTATCAGAGGTGGATATCAATCACCCATCCACCAATCTGATACATTAAGAATCAGACTAAAAGAATAAAAATAATTTTTATGGAGATCGACCGACCAACTGCCTGCAGGGAATCGCAAGCATAAGTGGTTAGCCGCAGCAGCACTGTAGGCCACACTAGGCTCAGCAGGCTAACCCGCAAGGGCCAGCCAGCCGCGGCCATGAGTAGTCAGCAGGCTGCTGAAGCAAAACCCGCAAAGGATGCTGCGGGAAAAAGTTTCTAGATTTTTTTTTCTCTTTTCTCTCACGTTTCGGGCCTTCCGTTTGTAGTGGTGTTGACCGGCACCTTCGTCGAAATCTTATGGGGAGTGTCGGATATCCCGACATGCCCCTGGCACCGCCGCAAAGGCTCGGTGATCTGTAACAGAGAAGAGAAAAATATAACAATAGCAATTTTCGTAAATTAAAAGGAATATTTAGGTAAATCTAAAAAGGAATTAGAGTTTTTAAGTGATCTTGGTTCAATCTGGTTAAGTAATCGAATCAGATAAAGCCAAACCCGGTTTACGGGTTGAACTGGATCCAACACAAACCATCTGACCCGAATATCCCTTATATGGGTCTTCTTAAGACCCGATCCAGATGCTACCTAGGTTAACCCAATAGCCGCACTGGATTTTTTTATTCGGGTTAACCCGAGATCCGATACGGGTGCCCATATGGGTCGACTCGAAGACGTTTGTACGTATCACAATTCGTCTGATTGGATTACATCTTCCATGTTCAGTGTATCTTTAGAAATTGTTGTGGGATCCATCAAAATCTGTCTCAAAGTGAAAAGTTCCATACAGAACTTGGAATTTGATCACGAAACCATTATCACATGTGCCGTGAGGCTCCCATGCATTAGAAAACATATATATCCACTTCAAAACATTGTTGAATGCACGTAGGGGTGGTTTGATTCTGTATGGGATCAAAACTCAATCAACTCAACAGCCAATCCCCGTCAATTCAATGCAAATTCTATCAACTCGATGTCAACTCTTCCACATCGCTATAGATCCCTGTCACACTTGCTCAGAAGATGAAATCTCGCACTGTCACAGTCTCGACCATCTGGCATTGCTCTGCCACTACCGCTATTAGATGTGACTCACACCACTACGACCTACACACTCTCTCTCTCTCTCTCCTTATTTTCTCTCTCTTCCACAATAACCTAAGGTCAAAATTGGCCAATTTTGCCAATAATTACAATCTAGTGTCTAACAATTCCATGATAAAAAATGATAATGCACATGATCCAAAAATCAGAATGCATTCCATGATAAAAAGGAGAATGAAGTCTCATAAGTAAAAAAATGAGAATGCATTCCATGATCCAAAAATTTGTTAGAAATGAAACTAAGAAGATAGTAGCGAAAGGAAGCACTAAGAGAGATGAGAATTTCTATAATAAATTTAGCATAAAGGAAAGGGAAAAAAATATCTATAAACTAACTAAAATGAGGAGAAGAAATAATAATATAGATTTCAAGCATATTAATTGTATTAAAAGCGATGATAATAAATGTATCAATAAGTGATGAGGAATTTAAAGTGAGATTGACAAACTATTTTTACAATTTACTATATGAAAACAATACAACTAATACTGTTTTTTAGGTTATAATAATCATCATGAAAACACTACTCCTAGATATATACAAAAAATTAGGGTTTATGAAGTAAGGAAGTTTTAGGTTGCATTTGGCATGCATTATTAAAATACATTATATGTCAAGAGCACATTCTAAGATGACAAATATAGCATTTGGTATGCATTATCGTTCTTGGACCATGAATGCCTTGTAGAATGTACTCTTTAGCGCATCTTACATTTGGAGATTAGAACAAAAATGCATTCTAAGCCCAATACATAAATGTCTTACTCTTTTGGTCATTCTCATTCTATGTTAAGAATGTATTTTCTATTCTAAGAATATATTTCTAAGTGCCTTCCAAGAATTCATACCAAGCACATTTAGTGTAAATGAAATGAGAATATGTTGAGATAGATATGCGATTGATGTAAATTAATTGTGTATGTAACCGTAAGTGCACGGTATTGTGCAGTAACGGGTCGATCTTGGGGGGGAATCGCTATTATCCTAACTCAAATAAGGCAAAGCGTACCAAAGGGATTTGATTGAATTAACACCCTAATCATTTTAAATAAAAATTAATCAAGTAATAAAAACAATAATAACCATTCATAACAGTACGAAGATTTACAAAACCACTAATCATAAAGTAACACAGATCTATTGCAAGAAGGGAACGAAATTAAAAGTAAAAGAATGTAAGAAAAAATTTTCGTGTTGGAAGATTCCTCTGTCGTTGCTCGTCTTCTTGTTGTCACTCCAAGGCGATGTACAAACGATTACAAAGGGAGTCTTCTCCCCTAAATTAAATTAGTAATGAGGTACAACCTATTTTTATCTACCATACTATAGAGTTCTATAACTGAAATTAAAACTTGAAGAAAAAAAACAAATAAATAAATTAAGTAAGAAGAACACAACTTGAAAAGAAGAAACTAAGAATCTCAAACTCTCTCATAAATTTTTAAAATTTTAAAAAAAAACTTACAATATAATTATTGGATGATTTTTCTATTGTTGAGCATCATATATATATACAAGTGAGTAAAGATCACAATCAATCTTTACAATTGAATTATAAGAGATTTTGTGGAGATAATTTTGGTAACCAAATTCCAATCTTGTAGGTTCATTGTATGTGGATGATTTTTTAGTAGAAAAAATCTTGCACCAGCTAATCATATCTTTAGCATCATTATCTCTTCTTGAAAACTTCCATAATCTATTGGAGCTTTCCATTCTTCCATGTCATGTCAATCTTGTAAATTTGATTCCAAATAAGTAAAGAATATTTTCTCAAGAGAATGAAATCTTTCACATGAGATTGGGTTACTCTTTGACTTGGTCCAAAGCTGATCTTATACACAAAATTTGTGGCTCTTCTTATAAAATTCATCCTTATGCTCGGCTACTGAGTTGACTGGTTGAGTTAATTGGACAAGATCACAAAAAATTCATAAAATAGTATTTTCAAGCTCAAATTTCTCCATTCTTTCACCTACACCCTACAAACATAAAATCAACATTAAATACCCGAGAAGCATCGTAAATAGAATAAGTGATGCATACTTTATACCCTAAATTCACACATAAAATGTGTTTATCAGTGGTAAAGTAGTAGATAATATAAAATAATGAATGAACGAATTATAACTAATTTACAAGTAGATTTGATACATGACAAATAGTGATAAAATTGCTTAAGGTGGCATAGACATGTGTAACAGAGGCCTTGAATGCTATAGTATTAATGACGTCTTGCGCATTTAATGCCCCACTCATCTCCAAAGTTGTTCCCCTTCTCAATGTGTTTCACACTTCCCTAGTGCTCCCCACTCACCTCCAACGTTTCTCATCCTCCATTTCAATCTCCAGTTGTCTTTCAACCTCCATTTAATGCCCCTCCACATCGTCACTCTCGTCCAGTCGTTCATCCGACTGGCTAGGCTGCGTCAACATGTGTGAAGACCATCTCAACCCGTCCGAAAGACCATTGGAGCGACTAGACGACAGTAGATGATCTCGGTCCCTCAACACCCCTCTTGACTATTTTCTTTTCTTCTCCAAGTTCTCTTTCTCCTTCCTTATGTATGTATTTGTGAATACTTTTGAACTTTGTTCTTTTAGCTGTATTATTGAAAACTCTATTGAGAGTTTGAAGTTAGTTTCACGATAAGAGAGTCCCTAAGTGCCTATTTGGTAACACTCAGCTCCCACTCTGCTCCCACTCTGCTTTTGATTTGGACTCCCAGGGAGCCATTTGGGAGCCAGAAAGTGTTTGGTAATAATATGTTTATTCCAGCTCCTATGGAGTCAATCGGTTCAAAAAATGACTCTTAGAACCAAAATTTGAGAGTAAGAAATATTTGCTTTTCCAGAGCTGGAGCCAAAAGAGAGTCGAAAATTGGAAGTCATAGCCCACTACTGCCACCACCCCCACCATCCACCATCGACTACCCACCACCATCGCACCCACCACCACCATCACCGCCACCACCTCCGCTGCCGCAACCCCCACTGCCGCCACCCCCACCACCGCCGCTGCCACCACTACCCACCACCCACCACCCACTACCCACCACCCACCACCCACTGCCGCCACCGCCACCGCCACCGCCACCGCCACCACCACCAGATCTGGAATTTATTCCAGATTCATTTTTACCAAACAACCTCCTGCTCTCAATGAGCTTTGGAATTGATTCCAGAGCAGTGTTACCAAACAAGCTCTTGCTATCAATAAGCTCTGGGAAAAAGTGGGAGCTCAAAAATGACTCTAGAGCAAGAGTCAGGGAGCCGGAGTCAGAGTGTTACCAAACAGGCACTTAGACTCAGAGTTAAGTGGATCTTTTCGACTCTGGGTTAAATGATCCTCACCCTTTATATCTTATACTTGTTCTCACTACAACAAAATGGGTTTTTTTTGCAATGGCAATTAACATCAGATAAGTTCGACCATTGTAAATAAGCATCTATTCATGACGGTTTTATAATTCCGTTGGGAATAATGTGCTTATTAACGACAGGATATACTACCCGTCACATATATATTGGACATTTTGTACGATGCGCTTGTACTTGACGTTGTATATAAGCAGTTTGTGTACCCGTGTATGTATAATTTTCCTGCAGTGTTCCTGCCAAACCCTATAATGATGGTACTATGTCGCCATTATTAATGGTGTATCGTATACGACGGAGTTATATCCCCATCGTAAAATGTATGCTTACATATGACGGGAATAAAAACCTGTTGTGTATATGTATTTATATATGACGGTAATATCCACCCTTCGTGTTTTTGTATTTATATAAGACAGGTGCTAAATCACTTGTGACCGGGAATTTCTAGTTGGTTCTTCAATTGGAGTTTGAGTTGCATCAAGGACTGAGATTCTACACACTACCAATGTATAATTGAATCTCACACATTAGAATCTTATGGATTGTCGAATGGGACGGGAGAAATCTTAATCGTTCAACCCACCGACGCTACATCACTTGTGATCCGCCACCACTCTCTCCTCCCCCACCACCACCTGCTCCACGATTCACCCCCTCATCTCCATCTCTCACTCCATTGCCACCATCATAGCCATAGCCTTCATCATCGGTGATACATCACAAAAAGAGCCGAAATTCCATGGACCCAAATCATCTCTGATTGTCCATTCGTGTCAATTGTGATTGCATGACTGACATTTCTCTGACTACACGAGAGGATTTCTATCCAAATTCCAAAGAGCATAATTGGCACCTCGATATGAGAGGATTTATATCCAAAAGCTCGTAAGGTTATGAGAGAATGAGAATCAAGGGGAGACAGTGCTACTTATAAAAAAGAATCCCATGGTGGGTTGGAGATTTTTTCCCCAGAATATTATTATAAACGAGGGTTTAGTAAGAAAAAGATCAAGTATGGATTCAATAGCAGCATGACACGTGAGCATTAAAAAAAATAAAAAAAAATAAAAAAAAATTGGTTTTCAGACAAGGATGAGCCACGGCCGATACGATACCGATACCTTCCTTACTCCTTGTCGTCGCTTTATTGCTTCGGTTTTCACAGAGACTCCTCATTGAAGAGCCAGGCTGTTGGCTTGTTGGCCCTCGTATTGTAATTGTTGGCAACATGGGCTAACTAGGCCTTGTTTGATGAGAGAGAGTGTCTGTGGACCCCACAGGCGATATGTCAGTGACACAGGCGATATGTCAGTAATACAGTGATATGGCGATATGGTGTCGTATTTGTTGCATTCAAGAAGAGAGAAGCATTCATAGAAGAGAGAGAAAGAGAAGAGAGAAAATGTCAGTGGGACCCACAATGCCGAGGTGGCATGCCATCATGGCAACCAGCCTGGCCGAGGGTCGTGGCCGAAGGTAGTAGCCGCATAGCAAGGCCAAGGGCCATGGGCAAGCAGAGGGCAGTGGCTGCACAGCAAGGCCGAGGGCCATGGGCAAGCAGCAAGGCCCGCAGGTCGTGCCACAAGCCAGGCGCAGCAAGGCCCATAGGCCATGCCACACGGCTTGCAGCAGCAAGGCCCTCAGGCCAAGCATCGCATGCAGCCTGTTCGATAATATTCCTAGAGAGAGAAAGCTTCTCTCGTTAGAGAGAAGCACCTCTCGGGAAGAAATGGTTCTACAGGGTTTTTTTTTATAACATATTGGTTACAGAGGCCATCAAAACCTCTTTCAGGGGCATTTTGGGCAGTTTGCAAAAGTGAAAATCCCATATCAACCGTCAAGATGGAGCCACGCCTTCGAGATTCCAAATCGGCGGTTCTGGTGAAGGCGGGCTAATGTATATCGCTGACGCTGCGCGAAGATTCTATCGCGCAGCTTGTGATTCGCCAGAAGCAAGATAAAGAAATGGGCCGCATCTCATGGAAGCGGCGAAATGATTTAGTGTAACGCGCCTACGGTGCAGCGACGCGATGGATCCAGATCCGAAGGCTACCATTCTGTCCGATCGTCAGTGACGCTAATTATGCGGATCTCACGAACCACAACAGACCCCGCCTTTTAACCCTTGATCTAACGGATGAGGATGCAGATTCCCTGCGTAGCCAATCAGACTGCGACAACTAAACGGCGCGGCGCGGCTACGGTGCTTCGCAGGTGTATCATACAAGGCTCAAAGATTCCATTTCAAATTTTCTTATTGGCCGAACTTGTTTTTGCTATAACTTGACCATCCGGAGGCCAAATCCGACGATCCAAATTGCTCCGAGCTAGGTTTTTCATTCTCTTTCAATTGAGAATAGTTTGAGGTGCTGCTGGCCACGTGAAAAAGAAGAGAAAGGAGGTTTTTGAAGAGAGAAGCTTATTTCTTGATACTTTTGATGATTTCTGGCTTTGGAAATTGAAAACAATCACTCATCCTCTCTATTCGTGCCCATGTCGATGCACTGCTGTGATTTTTGAATGATGGTGAAGCTTCTTTGCATATGGCTCGTGATTGGTTGATTATCAGAAAAAAAGGAATATTGCATATGATTTCAGATGCCAGAAAACATCAGTTGTGAGATTTTCTCGACTCCCTTGTTATTTATTGAATTAATGCATTGTATGTTAAAATAGGTTGAGAATGTTGAATGTCTACATTGTATGGGAGTCTCTTGTATGCTAGCTTAGGCAAAAAAAAAAATATATTCAATGCCTTGCTAGTTTGGGATTTAATTGTAGGGCATCACTATAAGCCCCAAAAATTATTTTATTTGTGGTGTGTTCAGTGGGTGCTGGACACTGACTTTATGCTTGAATTTTGGTGTTGTTACACTCTCTCAGTTTTATGTTGGGAAAATTTAGGGTGAGTATCCTTGTCCTGTAAAGGGCTAAAAGTTGAGTATTGAGTAAATACGGAGCCCATTGGGCATTACTCCGTGGATTAGCCATCACACACTGTGGTGGTGAACCACGTAACCCTTCTGTATTGTGGAATGCTTTGATTATGTATTTTGTGAAGTGCGTGGAATGAATTGCAGGATGGGTATGCAAATCCGGTAAACCTGACCACTGAGTGGTTGCGAGGTAGATTTGCATACGATTCTGTGTGGGATAGTTTATTTCATAAACATCACTGGGCAGCAAAGAAATATCAGGTCAAAAGTTATTACACTGATTCACCCCCCCTCTCAGTGTCATTCAAGGTCCATCAATTGGTATCAGAGCAGCAGGCTCAGTAACAGCTAAATCAGCATCTAAGAGATCAGAGGGTAACAATGGCACCAGGGAAAGGTTCACATAAACCCCCATTGTTCGATGGTACAAACTTTGTGTTTTGGAAAAGGTGAATGGAGATATATGTGGGATCACTTGGATTTGATGTTTGGGCTGCAGTTGAATTTGGCTACACTCCACATGATACAGTTACTCCTAGCGCAACAGATAAAAAGAACTTTGAAAATAACAGAAAGGCACTCAATGTTATTCAAGGTGGTCTGACTAACAGTGAATTATCCAAGATTATGGATTGCAAGACTGCAAAGGAGGTCTGGGATAGACTGATAAATATCTATGAAGGAGACAAGAAGATCAAGAAAATTAAATTGCAAACATTCAGGGCTCAGTTTGAAAACCTGAAAATAAATGAAGATGAAACTGTTGATCAGTATATAAACAGAGTGAATGAAGTACTTAACTCTATCAGAGGACTTGGAGAAGATTTAAAAGGTTTTGTTGTTTGTCAGAAAATATTACGGTCTCTCACATCCAAGTATGAATCAAATGTTTCTGCTCTTGAAGAAGTTAAGGATTTGGATGAAGTCACCATAGATGAAATACATTGAGCATTGACAGCTTTTGAGATGAGAATAGACCCTAGAACTACTGTAGACAAGCAAGTAGCTTTCAAGGCTATGAAGAAGCTGAAAATTTATGAGAAACAAAATGAGGAAGAAAGTGAAGATGAGGCCACAACTCATTTCACTAGGAAATTGAAAAAGGGTACAAGAAAATATAAGAACAAGCTTCCATTCAAATGCTTCAATTATGGTAAAGTTTGACACTTCGCTGCAAAGTGCCCAATGAAGAATAAGTTTGACAGTGATGATGAAGATGATAGAAAAAACAGGTTTAAAGGAAAGAAAAATTATAACTTCAAGAAAAACAAGTCCAACAGCAAAAAGAGTTTTATCTCTAAAAGAAGCATTGAAACTTCAGATGATGACTCTGATGAAATCTCTGAAGATGAGCCTAGTGAGGCTTTGTTCATGGTTTACATTGAAGATCAAGAGAAGAACACAGATAAAGGAAAAGCAATGAAGAAAAAATTGTGAATTCTATCTCAAGTGGTGATGAAGAAAGAGACAATGAAGATAAATTTTCAAGCAGTGATGAAGAAGGTGAGATAAACTTTGAGGAAGAACTTGTTGCAGCCATGAAGGAGCTCAAGAAGGAAAGAAAGCATAACAAGCTTGCCTCTCAAGAAGCCAAAAAGCAAAAGCAAGTGATTCAAGAACTGAAAGCTCAATATGAAGAGTCCAAGAAAATTATAGAAAATATCAATACTAAGTTTAAACAGGCATCTGTAGACTACTCCATGGTGTTGAATGGGAATGCAAGTTTGAAAGTTCAACTTGAAGAACAACTTCCTATGGTTGATCGATTTGAAGAATTTGAGAATGAGTTTACTCTTCTAAAGACAAAAGTAGCAGAGTATGAAAAAAAGAGATTGAGAGACAACAAAAATTATCTCAACATGAGGAATTAAATAATTCTACTCCAGTGCATCCTAGTAGTAATAAGCTTGACAGGATCATCAATGCTCAAAGACCTTCCCACATCAAGTTTGGCCTTGGTTTTGATAAAGGAGAGACATCAAAAAATACCAACTCAAAGGGAAAAGGGCCCATATCTTTTGTAAAGGAAAATGAAAAGGGTAAGGACCCTATAGTTCATTGTCAAGGTGGAAACAAAATTCCTCTTCCTAAGACTAACTATGCAAGGCCAAGACAAAATGCATGGCAAGGCAAGATAATGGAGTATGACAATTTCTATAAAGAAAACTATCCCAGTGCACCACAGAGACAGATGAGATACATGGCAACTGCAAGGTCAAGACCTTATTTTCAGGGTTACTGCTACAGATGTAACAACTTTGGACATAAAATTGCTACCTGCAAATTTAACATGAGAGATGTAAAATTTGAGAGTAGAAATCAATTTGCTCCCCTTGAAGAGAATTTTATTGAGTGTTACAACTGTCACAACTTTGGGCATGTAGCAAGGAACTGTAGAACCATCTTTCCCCCTATGCCACCTTTACAGAGACGGCATAGCAGAACAAGAATAGAGGCTCCAAAGCAGAAACATGTTGAGAAGGCATCATCACAGAAGAAAGTTTGGGTTCAGAGGGATAGAACAGAAAGAGACAGCCCTTTGGTTGTACAAATAGCTTTTAAAGTACAAGACAGCTCTACACCATGGATTCTTGACAGTGGGTGTTCTAGTCACATGACTGGAGACAGTAAAAGGCTTCAGAAGCTTCAGCATTATGAATGAGGTTCAGTTAAATTTGGCAACAATGATGGCGCCAAGATAGTTGGGAAGGGAAGTATCAGTCTCAATAATGGAAATATAACATCCCATGATGTCCTCTATGTTTCAGGTTTGAAACATAACTTATTGAGTGTCAGCTAGATTTGTGATAGGGGTCACAAATTGATTTTTAATGATCAAGGATGTGAGATTCGAAAGTCTGACAGTGGAAAATTGATGGCATCAGGAAAAAGTACTTCTAGAAATCTTTATATTTTGTCTGAAGATTTTGAAGAGAATTGTATGATGAGTCAAGAAGAAGAAACATGACTATGGCATAGAAGGTTGGGACATATTGGTTTTGAAAATCTGTCAAAAATATCTAACAAGAATGCTGTAAGAGACATTCCTTCATTGAAGAAGCCCTCCAATGATATCTGTGCATCTTGTCAGAAGGGGAAGCAGACAAGAACATCATTCAAACCTAAGGAGTATCACACTACTCAACCATTGGAGATAGTTCATACAGATCTATGTGGGCCAATGAGGACACAGATCATTACAGGGGAGAGGTACTTCATCCTGTTTATAGATGACTACCCTAGAATGACTTGGGTAATGTTTTTGAAACATAAATCAGAGGCTCTAGCTAGATTCAAGATCTTCAAAACTCAAGTTGAAAATGAGACAGAGAAGAAAATTAAGTGTTTAAGATCTGACAAGGGAGGAGAGTACACCTGGATTAACTTTGCAGAGTATTGTTCTGAGAATGGCATCAAGAGACAGACTTCAGCTCCTAGAACACCACAACAAAATGATGTTGCAGAAAGAAAGAATAAAACTGTTCAAGAGATGGTCAGGACTATGTTAATTGAAAATGACATGGGGAATAAATTCTGGAGAAAAGCAGTGCATACAGCAATATATGTTCAGAATAGGTGTATGTTGAGACCACATGAAGACAAGACACCCTATGAACTATGGTTTGGTAAGAAGGCCACAGCAAAGCACTTCAAGATGTTTGGTAGTAAGTGTTATATCAAGAACACCAGTCATGGTCTAGGAAAGTTTGATGATAGGGCTGATGAAGGAATATTTCTTGGCTACTCTACCTCTAGCAAAGCTTACAAATGCTACAATAAAAAACTTGATAAAATTGTTGAAAGTGCAGATGTGAGAGTTGATGAGCACAAGAATTCTCCTACATGATCAAATAATGAAGTTCCTATTTTTGAAAACCTGGACATAAGGGTGTCAACGGCCCGGTCCGGGCCGGTTTCGGTTCGGGCTGAATCGGTGTCGGGTTTTATAAGCCCAGCCCAAAACATGTCCATTAAGAGTTCGGGCTGGGTTGGGCTGCGCTGGACACAATAACTAACGGGCTGGTCCGGTGTCGGTTTGTTATCGGGTTGGGCTTATTGAGGTGATTTCGGGTTGATTCGGTCCGGACCGGGCTTATCAAGCTTATTGGGCCAATTTTATATGTAAGATATATTTCTTATTTTATTATTTCTTATAAAATTAGCATCATTCCTTCTATATGTATGTAATTCAATAAATTGTAACAATTAACATACTTTTTTCAACTATAGATTCATATAATCTTTCGGATCAAGAAGTGAACTATAACAGTGTAATATAATCCATCAAAATTTAAAATCATAAAAATTAAGAAATTGGGCCCGGATGAACCTTACCGGTGTTCGGGCTAGTTCGGGCTTCTTAACGGGCCGGTCCGATCTGGTTTCGGTCTGGGCTGAAACGGTGTCGGGCTTTACAAGCCGAGACCGAAACCTGTCCATTAAGGTTCGGTTCGGGCTGGGTTCGGGTTATTTCGGGCCGGCTCGGTCCGTGCTACCGGGCCGGGCCCATTTTTGACACCCTTACCTGGACAGTGAGCAGAATGACAATGAAACAGAAAAGGAGCAGGATGTTACAAATGTGCCAAGACAGAGAGCTGTGGTTGAGACAGAAGAAAGAGAAGAGCAGTCTGATTCAGTGGCAGAGAGGCAAAACAAAAGTGGCTCAAGAAGGATAAAAAAGAATCATCTAGACCAATTAATTCTTGGTGATCCATCTGCTGGTATGCAAACAAGGAAGGTGAGACAACCAAAATAAATGTTTTTTTTATTATCTCACATTGAACCAAAATCAGTTGCAGAGGCATGTGAAGATGCTAGTTGGCTCAAGGCAATGAATGAAGAGTTATATCAAATAGAGAAAAATAAAACTTGGGAATTGGTGCCAAGGCCTACAAATAAGAATGTTATTGACACTAAATGGGTCTACAGGAACAAGCTCAATGAAGATGGCAAAATTGTGAGGAACAAGGCCAGATTGGTTTGTAAAGGATATGCTCAGGTTGAGGGCATTGACTTTGAAGAAACATTTGCTCCTGTTGCTAGGTTGGAAGCAATCAGGATGTTTCTTGCATTTGCTGTACACAAAAATTTCAAAGTTTATCAGATGGATGTCAAGTCAGCTTTCCTGAATGGTGACTTGGAAGAAGAGGTGTATATAGAGCAACCAGAAGGATTTCAACTGAGTGAAGACCCTACACTTGTTTGTAGACTGAGAAAAGCATTGTATGGGTTGAAGCAAGCACCAAGAGCATGGTATTCAAGGCTGGACACTTATCTCTGTCAGTTGGGTTTCAAGAAGGGACTGGTAGATAGCAACTTGTATGTCAAATCTGTTGATGGTAGTCAGACAGTTGTGGTTGTGTATGTAGACGACATCATTTTTGCAGGTCACAAAGATGAGTCATGTAAGGATTTTGCTCAGAGAATGCAGAATGGATTTGAAATATCCATGATTGGTGAACTTTCTTATTTTTTGGGTCTACAGATCAGTCAGTTGAAAGATGGGTTCTTTTTATCTCAGACCAAGTATGTGAAAGAAATGTTGAAAAAGTTCACAATGGAGGATTGCACACCATTAAGCACACCAATGATGACTAATTGTAAGTTGAGCAAAGATGATGACTCTCCATCAGTTGATAATACTATGTATAGGTCAATGATTGGAAGTCTGCTCTACTTGACTGCTACTAGGCCAGATATTCTTCAGTCTGTGTGCATGGTAGCTAGATTTCAAACTGGCCCTAAGGAGACACATGTGGTAGCTGTGAAGAGGATCTTCAGATACTTGAAGGGGACAATGGAGTATGGTCTCTGGTATGCAAAAAGCAAGGATCTGGTTTTGTCATCCTACTCAGATGCAGATTGGGCACGTTGTGTTGATGATAGGAAGAGCACTAGTGGAGGTGCCTTCTATCTTGGTAGAAATTTGGTGGCTTGGCATAGTAAAAAGCAAGAGTCAGTCTCATTGTTTACAGCAGAGGCAGAATATATTGCAGCCACCTCTTGTTGCACACAGGTTTTGTGGATGAAGCAAATGTTGAAGGATTTAGGCATTGAGTCAAACAAGCCTATTTCAATGTTCTGTGACAACACTAGTGCTATAAATATATCTAAAAATCTAGTTACGCACTCCAGGACGAAGCACATAGCCATTCGGTATCACTTCTTGAGAGAGAAGGTCTTTGAAGGAGAAGTTCAGTTAGAGTTCATTCCTACAGCAGAGCAAATTGCAGATATCTTCACAAAGCCCCTTCCAAGAGAACAGTTTGGTTACTTGGTTACTTGAGACAGAAGTTGGGAGTGGTTATCCTCCCCAAGCATTGAGGAGCTTGGAGTGAGGGGGAGCAGTGTTTCATTCTCATTTTTTTTTCTCCCTATGTAGGACTCAGGAGGAGTCCATTGGTATTTTTTTTGGTATTGCTATGGTGTTGTATTTGTGTTTTTGCAGCGCCCATAGGATTGGGAAGATGCGGTGGGCACTCCTATGTGACAAATCCCTTTGTCCTTATTGTCAAAGGGGGAGAAATGTCTCATGATGGATTGAGTTGCCAACAATTTCAAAGGGGGAGATTGTTGACCCTCGTATTGTAATTGTTGGCAACATGGGCTAACTAGGCCTTGTTTGATGAGAGAGAGTATCTGCGGGCCCCACAGGCGATATGTCAGTGACACAGGCGATATGTCAGTAATACAGTGATATGGCAGTGATATGGCGATATGGTGTCGTATTTGTTGCATTCAAGAAGAGAGAAGCATTCATAGAAGAGAGAGAAAGAGGAGAGAGAAAATGTCAGTGGGACCCACAATGCCGAGGTGGCATGCCATCATGGCAGCCAGCCTGGCCGAGGGCAGTAGCCACACAGCAAGGCCAAGGGCCATGGGCAAGCAGAGGGCAGTGGCTGCACAGCAAGGCCGAGGGCCATGGGCAAGCAGCAAGGCCCGCAGGCCGTGCCATAAGCCAGGCGCAGCAAGGCCCATAGGCCATGCCGCACGGCTTGCAGCAGCAAGGCCCTCAGGCCAAGCATCACATGCAGCCTGTTCGATAATATTCCTAGAGAGAGAAAGCTTCTCTCGTTAGAGAGAAGCACCTCTCGGGAAGAAATGGTTCTACAGGGTTTTTTTTATAACATATTGGTTACAGAGGCCATTAAAACCTCTTTCAGGGGCATTTGGGGCAGTTTGCAAAAGTGAAAATCCCATATTAACCGTCAAGATGGAGCCACGCCTTCGAGATTCCAAATCGGCGGTTCTGGTGAAGGCGGGCTAATGTATATCGCTGACGCTGCGCGAAGATTCTATCGCGCAGCTTGTGATTCGCTAGAAGCAAGATAAAGAAATGGGCCGCATCTCATGGAAGCGGCGAAATGATTTGGTGTAACGCGCCTATGGTGCAGCGGCGCGATGGATCCAGATCCGAAGGCTATCATTCTGTCCGATTGTCAGTGACGCTAATTATGCGGATCTGACGAACCACAACAGATCCCGCCTTTTAACCCTTGATCTAACGGATGAGGATGCAGATTCCCTGCGCAGCCAATCAGACCGCGACAACTAAACTACGGTGCTTTGCAAGTGTATCATACAAGGCTCAAAGATTCCATTTCAAATTTTCTTATTGGCTGAACTTGTTTTTGCTATAACTTGACCATCTGGAGGCCAAATCCGGCGATCCAAATTGCTCCGAGCTAGGTTTTTCATTCTCTTTCAAATGAGAATAGTTTGAGGTGCTGCTGGCCGCGTGAAAAAGAAGAGAAAGGAGGTTTTTGAAGAGAGAAGCTTATTTCTTGATACTTTTGATGATTTATGGCTTTGGAAATTGAAAACAATCACTCATCCTCTCTATTCGTGCCCATGTCAATGCACTGTTGTGATTTTTGAATGATGGTGAAACTTCTTTGAATATGGCTCGTGATTGGTTGATTATCAGAAGAAAAGGAATACTGCATATGACTTCAGATGCCAGAAAACATCAGTTGTGAGATTTTCTCTACTCCCTTGTTATTTATTGAATTAATGCATTGTATGCTAAAATAGGTTGAGAATGTTGAATGCCTATATTGTATGAGAGTCTCTTGTATGCTAGCTTAGGCAAAAAAAAAAATATTCAATGCCTTGCTAGTTTGGGATTTAACTGTAGAGCATCACTATAAGTCTCAAAAATTATTTTATTTGTGGTGTGTTCAGTGGGTGCTGGACACTGGCTTTATGCCTGAATTTTGGTGTTGTTATACCCTCTCAGTTTTATGCTGAGAAAATTTAGGGTGAGTATCCTTGTCCTGGGTTAAAAGTTGAGTATTGAGTAAATACGAAGCCTATTAGGCATTACTCCGTGGATTAGCCATCACACACTGTGGTGGTGAACCACGTAACCCTTCTGTATTGTGGAATGCTTTGATTATGTATTTTGTGAAGTGCGTTGAATGAATTGCAGGATGGGTATGCAAATCTGATAAACCTGTCCACTGAGTGGTTGCGAGATAGATTTGCATACGATTGTATATGGGACAGTTTATTTTATAAACATCACTGGTAGCAAAGAAATATCAAGTCAAAAGTTATTACACTGATTCACCCCCTCTCAGTGTCATTCAAGGTCCATCACAGGCGACACGGTGTCATACCATCTTGGTGAAAGCGGGGTTAAACTACGGTTTCTATTCTCTTGTGAGCTCTGAGAATTGAACAGAGCGTGCAGCTTCAGAGAACAGAGCGTGCAGCTTCAGAGAGGTATGCAATCTGTGTTTTGTAGTGATTGATGATGTTAGAGATGGATGTATGGTTTATTTTTTTCTTCTTATGAAATCTGAAATTTTGTTTGTTTGATTGAATTTAAATGTGTTGCAAGAAATTAAAATAGGCCATTGTTCAGGACAGGGGAAATTGCATGTTTGAAATTCCAACTCCCCCATCTCGTGTCTCTCTTTCTCTCTCTCCTGTTACCAAGTAGCGCGGTAGTGAGGCCTTTCGCTACTTAGTTACCATGGCAGTATGACTTGCAGTGTTTGAAATTCGCTTGAATTTTTAAGTTATCGACTGACTGGGTTTCAGTTCTACCTGAGTTCAAAGACTTGCAATTAAATCTCTGTTATCTGATTTTTCCTCCACCTCATCAGAGTGCTTAGTTCCCAAGTGTGTTTTTCAATGATTTTCCCCGTCATTTGTGCTTTTGGTACTGAAATTGTTCCCAATATAGACTTCATTTCTGTTAATGGATCTTCTTCTCCTGAAAAAAAAAAACCCCGTACGCTTCTTTGAATGTCTCCAATTTCTCCTGCTTCACAATTCTATTATTTCCCTCTCTTTTCCTGCCAATCGTCTTCGAATGTTCATGTTTGCTCCTAACTAAATCCCATGTCCAGCCTCAAAACCCTTGCTTTTTTACGATCTTTTAATCAATTTTTCATTTTGGCTTCTTTTGGATTTTTATTTTTTGAAAAAAAAAAAAAAAATCGAAAGTAGCTTGTTATTCAATTAGACCAACCCAATGGCCAGTCTGGGGCTCCTAACTATTTGTATTTGGCTGATAATCTATTCCTAAATTTATTTTCTGCTTTGGGCCATTAGCTGATTGAGTTGCAGTTGTTCCTTTGCTTCTTGATGGTGTAAGTATTTGGGTACTGCATCTTAAAGACAAAATACTGCACTCTGTACTCTGGTATTTTGAAAGGCCAAGGGAGGAAGAGATATAGAAGGCTTGCTTGATTAGAGGATTTTTGAAAGCAGATTTTCATCGTGTAGTTTGGGTAATTTCAGATAGAAACTTGCATTATTTGGTCTTTTTTCATAGCACTTTGTTGAATGATGTGCATCTCTACTCCATATTGAATATATGCCATTTTTGTTCCCGACATTTTAAGCCGGAACTATATTAAGCATGTACAGTATTGTTATCATGTCTGTTTTTACGTGGAATTTTAAGTGTATTATTGAACTCTTGGCCTGTTGAGTACCTATATGTGTCCATACCTGTATTTTACTAGCTATGGCAACATGGCCTCATTGTCTTCGCTTCTTCCTGAATTCAAAGAGGTTCCCGTTGCTGTATTGTTTTAGAATTTTGTAGGGTTATTTATGAGTAGTGTGGGCTTGATAGGGTTCTCTCACCCATCCATTCCTCTGCTGATATGAGTAGGGTTCTGTACAAGAAACTTTTGAATTTGTAAAGGCCAGTTTTTGCTGTTATTTTGGCCCATTTAGCCATTTAGGTACCTAAGTGTAGAGGTGCTTTAGATTGGCAATTTTTTAATTTTTAATAAAATATGTTCTTCTTATGAAGGACAAAGAATTTCTTTTAATTATTATTTTTAATAGTGTATCCTACTCATAGTCTTGCACAATATCACTTATAAATGGATTCCGATACCATATGGTGCTATTAAGAGAATAACTTAAAGTGGCAAGTGATATTTCATTGTTTTCCTATTAAGATGTTAGCAACTGGCATGAATGTTCCGTTATGAGAAAATATCGAAAACTAATTATGAGCATATTTAAGAGAAAATTGTTCCTGCAGGCCTGTGGTAGGAACCATTCCCACATCCTGATTATTCTTTTGCCATGTGGACAGTTGATGTGGCTATACCGATCATTGGATGGAGAGACCGTGGTCTGGATTAGGCACGTGTTAAATTTCAGATCCTAACTCAATCAAATACCTGCGCATGTATTGGCATACATCCCAATGTATGTCCGTGCGTGTCTACAGTATTGTGACTGCTATTATGTGCTCTTCCACATTCCTAGATTTTTAACTCTATTTTGTTACGTAGAGAACGATAGGGCGGAAACTTGACACCTTAGCAAGGGACCTAGAGATCTACTTGTTCACAAAATTTGAGCACTTTGTAGCCTAGATTTGGGCCTTCTGCAGTTACAGCGATCCAATAGTTTAATCTTTTATAGTGTTCTTAAAATATAACTTATAGTGGGGCTTTTGGTTTGTTTACAATGTTCTGCGTTTCGTAACAGAAAAACTAGATATTTATTAGTGAATGGCCACTGAAACTGCATCGAGTTAGAGATTATTATTAAAAAAGAAGAGAGGACTCTCTGGGTGATACAATTCCAACATATATTAATAAGTTTGTGAGCCATGATATAACTAATAAGTATCCATTCTTCCTTAGAGAAATTATACATCCTTCAAACATAGAGGTATATGATGGTATAATGCTTGTTTATTGTTTTTTGAGGCTTTAATGATTCATTATGATACTTTTTGAAATTATATCAAATTCCATCTTCTCATGTTTTTTCATTGGAGAAGTTGTAATCCTCAGGATTCAGGACTATCACTATTGTACTAGATAGCATAATTATCTCAAATCGTGATATGTTTCGATACTTTTTGCCATTTATTGTACTAAAACTATGCATCCTGAAATCTCACTATCCTTGTGTAGATTTCAATATGGACAATGAAGGGTTTTTGAAGGGTGACAAACTTATATTGAGGGGTCTGAAGTTTCATGGATTTCATGGGGTAGCAGAAGAGGAGAGGAAGTTGGGCCAGAAGTTCTTGGTAGATGTGGATACATGGTTAGATCTCCGAGCAGCTGGTAAATCTGACCACTTAACTGACACTGTCTCTTATGTGGACATTTACAGGTGAGTAATAAATTAAGTTAGTACTTTATTCTTATCGTTTTTAATTATCTATTGTCATATCCCATGGTTGTAATATTGCAACCTGGTGATCATGGGTTCAAAACATGGAAACAGTGATGAGGACATCCCAACAATTTTTTCAGCTAGGAGCAGCAGAGCCAGTTTTTATTTTATTTTATTTTTACAGTCTATTTATTTTCTGTAAACTATTTGTTTCTATTTCTGTTTTTGACTTTTGTAATTTGAATTCTATTATCTTTTTCTATTTTTTTACAGCATGTACACCCCCGACCCCCCCAAAAAAAAAAAAAAAAAAAAAAACCATGTCAGTTTTAACCATCTCTTTCGTTTTTGTTGCTGAGGTAGTTATAACTACCTCTTGTAACTAGTTTACTGTTGATGTATTACTGTTCATCACCTTAAAATGCTGAGTTTGAAAGTTGTAAAAAAGATGATACAATGATGAATTAAAATGAAGCTTCTCTCTTGTAAGTGTTCTATCTTCTCTCTTTCTCAATTTCTCCTCTCTTCTTCTCCCCGCTGTGGTAATTCTGAAATCCCCTTTTCTCCCCTCCCCTATCTTGAATCTGTTTCTCTTCTTCTTTGCCCTTCCTATTTACTGAAATTCTATCTATTTTTGTCTAATGTATGAAATTTTGTAATACATATACAGAAATTCTCTTTCCCCTTTATGTTCATCGAAATTCTATTATGCCGTTTCTGTTGTGTCATTTTATATTTTTATTTACATGTGATCTTGTTCTTCTTCTGTAAATTTCCCCTAGCAGAATATCTGTTTTATTTAACAGTGCTCAAATTTCCTATTACCTGTTAATCTGTCATTATTTAACCTTGCTGGATAGTGACCTGTATTTTGCTGTCTCTCCCTTGTTCCTACTCTGTTTTCTGGTTTCTTTCAAAAGTAGCCTTGTTGACAGAATGCTGACCTGCTCCTTTGATATATAGCCTAATTGGTTAGTATTCCATTTACTTTATATTGCATTGTTTCTGAATTTGCATGAAACTGGTTTTCCTAAACACTAAACATAGCTGTTATTATTTTAGGAGTATAAATGCTGCCTTTAATTACTGACTCCTATTTTACCTCTATTGAACATGGCTGAGTTGGTAAAACATATGTTAGGAATATATTGCTCATTATTTGATAACATCCAGCTCTAAACACTCTAAATGCAAGACATGTATGCTGCTGGCCCCCTGTCCTAACTAGCTAAACCTTGGATAACCTAATACCTAGCTAGCTATATGTGTAGGAGACCTAGACCCTAGGCTGGCCTACATCGAACAGCCTCTGCGCGTTGTGGAGGTAAGGCTGTGTACATTCTGCCCCTCCCCAGACCCTGCAGTAGCAAAAGCCTTGTGCACTGCGACACCTTTTATATCCCATGGCATACTTCAATGGAAGTGGTACTAAAATTCGTTAAGCTTTTCTGCAATATATTTCTTTGGTAGAAATATTGGCCTGTATTAAATTGTCCTATCTTCCTTGAATTTTTTTTTTCTGGATATTGACCGTAATTTTAAAATGAAAATCGGTGAATGGTTGCAGTTGCCAGATCAGCTTTGTTTCTGATGTTGGAGATTCCTGCTGTAAGATCCATCATTTGTTTGTGTCCAAAATATATATGCACCACATCCCAGTAGTTGAGATCTATACTCAACATATTTCCCAAAGCTAAATAAATTCTATAGGTCTTGGCCGAGTTGAACTCTGCATGCAGCCATAATCTGACTTATATAACTGAAAATGCCATCTTTTCCCTTGCAACTGCACTTTTTTCAGTGGAGAATCGAATTTATTGGAAGGTTAGAAAATGTATGCATTAAAAACCCTTGCAACCACTATGACTATCTCAACAAGACCTTGTAAAGCACAAAGGCTCAAAAGCAGAGCATGACATCAGAAAATACAAAAAAGTCTTCCACCTCCAATTATATTGATGCAATATTCAGAGTCTGGGACGGCATAGAACAGCCATCCAGGTCCTTATACATTCAACTAGAGTAAGCTATGAACCTCTAAACTTCCTGGAATAGCTGCAAAGTATCTCTCTGTTAACCTCCCCCCTCCACCCCAACAAAATATCTTTTCCTTGCATATGAGAATGTGATTTTTTTTTTCTTCTGGATTTTTCTGTGTGTTTGGATGGATTTCCAGCAGTGATATGGTGGATTCCTTAGTCAGAGAGTGGTCTTCACAAGTTACGTGGGTGCAGGATTTGGCTGTGTGGATTCATGGTGTGTTTGGAATTTTTTGGATGGATTTCCAGCAGTTGTAAGGTGGATTCCTTAGTGGGAGAGTGGTCTTCACAAGGTATGTGGGTGTTCCTTCTAATCCTGCTCTCTGAGTTCTAGTTCGTAACTCATATAGGTGATACCCTGTTTTAAGAGTTACTCCCCACAAACTGGGGTCCTAGCGACTAGGCCTGGTTGACCATACAAAACACGTCTTGTAAGACCATGTATGGGGCCTGATTCCTACCCAATGTCGGAAGGTCAAGGAAGTTGGTGACCTGATGACAGAGGTGCTGGATTCGTTGGAAGTCAGAAATATTCTCGGGCCTAGTCATACCATTAGATTATGTTGAGTGGTGACGATTCCAAAAAATCTGTTCTAACGATGAGATGAGCATAGTATTATGGCTGTCAGGCATGAATGCACCTATCGCCAAATTTTAGTATTTATTATCCGAATGGTGGAAATTGAAAAAGAATGATGAGATTTCTTTCTTATGCTGATCGAATTTCTGTCTCTTTAATTTAATCAAAGGAAATTTACTCAGACACCCCCTTGAAAATTGGTTTACTACACAGAACTACCCTGTGTCTTTTGGACTTACAGTCCACTACCTTATTGCTAACGGTGTTAACTTAAAATTTAGATCGACAAAAATACCTTTCTTCTTCTTTCGGTCCCAATTGCAGAGATCACAGATGGCAATGGTGGACAATGCTCAGGTGATGGATCTGTGAGCTTGAATGTCCTATCATGCCTCTTGATGAATGCCATACAGGATCTACTCACACAGGATGTCTTTACAATCCCACGAGTGAGAGTATTTCTCCAAGAAACTTTCACCCTCTGAAGATCTGCAAAAGGCACGCTAACAGTGATCAAGTACCCTTCGGCATTCTCATAAATGGTTTTTGCAGCTGTGGCAGGTCCATATGTGTTCCTTATTACACCACTGAATTCGTTCAACCACGGTGGTTCGATCGGGTGAACCTCCAGATCCGTTATTCCGGAATGTGAATTCATAGGCAAACAATAATCATCATCATTCCCGTGTGGGAAGAAGTCCTTTCTACGTTTGTTGGAAACAGGTGAAAGTTCCATCCCATCACCATTAACATGGTTTGAAGGTTGGGTCGACAAATTCAGGCCAGATCCATTGAGCAATCTCTTTGGATGGGGTTGCGGGTTACTTTTTATTGGAGGAGGGGGCCTCTCAAGCTCAAACTCTATATTTGGAAGGTTCCTTTAAACACCAAAGTCACTGGCTTCAGGCGGAATGGTGAAGTTCAGGTCCCGCCTTGTAAGTTCTATCCACCTTTTCCGCTCTTCCTTATCAAGACCCATGAGATTAGGCGACCGAATGACCTCAATACCATGCACACACTGCAGATTAGAAGGCCCCTGTAATGCTCTGCATCTGTGAGATCGAACAAAACCTTTATCTACACTGAATGGGAATGGGCGCTTTCCTTGGCGGGGGTGCCCGTTCATGTAATTCCTAAGCTGCATCTTACCACGGGCTTCAGGCGGAATGGTGAAGTTCAGGTCCCGCCCTGTAAGTTCTATCCACCTTTTCCGCTCTTCCTCATCAAGACCCATGAGATTAGGCGACCGAACGACCTCAATACCATGCACACACTGTGGATTAGAAGGCCCCTGTAATGCTCTGCATCTGTGAGATCGAACAAAACCCTTATCTACACTGAACAGGGATGGGTGCTCTCCTTGGCGGGAGTGCCCTTTCATGTAATTCCTAAGCTGCATCTTACCCATTGGCCAATGCATTTTCAGGCCTTTTCCTGAAAACCCATATATACATGTTCTCCATATCATGCTGAACCAGGAATACATTGAGCTGGAGATCCAATTTATCAAACCCAGAAACCCCATTGTTGTCCCGTGTTATCTTAACCTTGGATATATCATTCAAAACTGGCTTGAAGTAAAAACTGAGGAAAAACCAGGGACCCCAGATGCTGTCTACCCGCTTGGCACATTTTCTGCCCATCTTGGGGAGATTAAGGGGGGTCTCCGTCTCATAGATCTGAGGCCCAAGCCCAACATCGAGGATATCACAAGGGTCAGGGATCCATGGTTGAGGTGGCGGGCTGCGTTCTGCTGACAATGGCAGATTGATATCGGGAGGTCGGGAAAGTATGAACTGCTAATTCATGAGAGCTAGCTTCTCAACTAATGATTCTGCTAACCAGGTCATGATATGCAGGGCAGGGAAGAGGGATTAGGGGAGTTGCACGGGCGGGGCAGAGAAGAGAGGGGTGGGGCAGGGAAGAAGGAAGGATAGTGGGAGTTGCAGAGGGCGGGCAGAGGGGGGGGGGGGTGGGGAAGAAGGAAGGATAGTGGGAACCGACACTGGAAGCTTTCTTGTCACGACCATAAGCTATGGCAGCTGCCGTGGGCTCATTGATGATACGCATTACATGGAGTCCCGCAATAACTCTGGCATCCTTTGTTGCCTGAAGCTGAGAGTCATTGAAGTAGGCAAGTACTGAGAGTCTGTGACAACAGTGTTCTTCACAATATAACCAAAGAAGGCCTCAGCAATCTCACGCATCTTAATGAGGACCATGGAAGAAATTTCTTCCGTAGTAAACTGCTTGTCCTCACCCTTGTGTGCAACCACGATGTGTTGCATAGGATGGCACTGGAAGAAATGCAAAAGATAGCTGCACTTTCGTTGGAGAAGAAGCAACAATGAACAGAGAAGTGGTTTTTATCCTAAAGAATGTAATTTTACATTGACTAAGGTACTATTGTCTTAAAAAAAAATTTGGAATTTCTCGCGTCAGTTTTTATGCCCAAAACCTAACGGTTTAGACTATACTATTATAAAACATTGTTTTAGGGTAGTCCATGTAACTTTTGTCAAGAGAGGGTAGTTCTGTGTAGTAAACCAATTGTCAAGGGGGTGTCTGATTAAATTTCCCTTTAATCAATAATCAATAGGATATCCGCTAAGTCATTGATTGCGATGACTTATTAATTGATTTGATGTCTTGAATAATGATGGTTTATCACTTTATGCGTTACTTCTATTCTAATTTGTGTCAATAACTCTCTCAAACTTTGTGTTAACTTTTGTTATCATATTCTCTTAGATCCTATATTGAAATTTGAATTTAATCCACTTAATTGTCCGGTTTCAACTAGGGTTGCAACAGGGCTGGGTTGGGCTGGGTTTATCAAAACCCTAACCCTTACCTTGACTATTTAAACTTAACCCTAACCCTGCCCAACCTTGTCAGGTTCAGAAAATGTACAACACTAACCCTGACCCTGGCAAGGTTGGGCCTAACCCTGACCTACTTTGATTGACCCTAATAGGGCCGGGCTCAACCCAGGGGGTCAACCCTAACCTAACCCAACCCAACCCTGCCAGGTTTGATCAAAATTTGGGCCCTAACCCAGCCTTGCCAGGGTTCGGGCGGGTTCGGGCCGGGTTCAACCCTGCCAGGGTTCAGGATGGGTTTGGGTTGTCAGGGTAAAACTTGCACCCCTAGTCTCAACTGTGCCCTATTTTCCTTATAGAATTAGGACTGTGCCATTGCCCCCTGATTTCAACTTCAGAATTCTGTGATTTTTTGCATTATTTAGGTCTGATATCTAAGGTCACTCACCTGGGTCAGGAGAACCCGACCATCCTACATTGAATTCTCAGTTTCTCTTTATTTTCCTTATTTCTGATATTTTCTGATTCTATTCTAGTTCTATCCTATTGATCTGTTCTATATCTGTTCTCAGTTCTGAAGATCCTGTATTGCGAATCAGTCTCTAGTTTCTAGGTTGGGACTGGTGTTGCATTAAAGAAACTTGACACCTGGAAGCCAACTTAAATAGTGCCGTCACCTTGTCCTGGCTCGATCTAAATTCCAGCAGAGGATCTTTTTAACCCACAGGACTGCCATTACTGTATTGACTTTCTCAGAGATCCAGCTTCTGCCATAACCATACTTGAAGCCACAAACTGTCAGGTTCTATCCCCATGACCCCTTCCCTGTCCAGGCTTCATGGATACATCTCAAAGGATTTCTTCAGCTACCAGATTATTTCTGCATTTAATTTGAACTGACTTGACTCTTAGCCATTGTCTAGGAACTATTAATTGGCCATTTTGAAGACAATCAGACCCAAGGTTGAACAGCTCAGTGTACATAGCTAAGTAGTGTTTGGCACTGTTGAGGCTAATTGTTGCTGAGAGAATGAGAGTGAGTCTGATTGTCTGAAATAGATAAAACAGATGGTTTCATGTGTGTGTGTGTGTGTTGGGTGTGTGTGTTTGTGTTCGTTAATTCAGATGTATAAAGTGCCTAATAGTTTCTTCCTATTTGGACTTGCAGCATTGTTAAGGAAACCATAGAGGGACCTCCCCACAAACTTGTAGAGTCTGTGGCTCAGCTTATTGCATGCACCGTATTTGCAAAATTTCCTCAGATATCTGCTGTCAGAGTTAAAGTTGGGAAACCTCATGTTGCTGTTTATGGCACTGTTGATTATTTGGGTGTCGAGATTGTTAGATACAGAGACATTGATGTAGAAAAATGACTTATTTTGGTTTGGTTGGGATCTTCAGTCTCCGGTTGATTATTTAGATGGAGGAACTTTGTTATGTAAATAATGGCTCTGTGATAGGATGCGTCTCTCATGACTGTATGAGTAAAATTAGAATGTTTTTCAGTATTCTTTAAACGAAGCCATGTAAGAACATAAGAGTTCCTCAAAAAAAATTTGGGTGAATATGAGTTCCTCAAAATTTTACCTGTTTGATCATTAAAACCAGGGCTGTGTTATCCTTGTTGGGTCGATAGGAAAATTTTCCTGGTGAGCACACAATATGTATGCTGCTGGTTTGGTGGGGTCAAAATCTGTTGACGAAAAGACCCAAGGTCCCTTTTCTCAGTCCAAATTAAGTTTTTCAAAACTATGAGAGGGCACACTGATTAACAAGAGGAGAGTAGACATACATGGGAGAGTACAATAACAACAACAAAGTTTTATCCCAACTCAATGGGATTTGTTACATGGATTTTTATCTTCTAATCAGTTTTGTTCGATGTCATACTTGAAACAAGACTTAAGGTATGCATGTTTTTCTTTATTACATATGCATGTTTTTCTTTATTACCTCTCCGAAAGTCATCTTAGGTCTACTCTTGGCTCTTTTAGATTTTTCAATCTGAATCAAATCACTTCTTCGTTCTAGAGCATCTTACAGCCTTTGTTAAACATGACAATACCATCTAAAACGATTTTCTCATAGCATATCATTTATCGACATTATTCCCAAATCAGCTTTAATATGATCATTTTTTTATTTATTTTTCTTGGTTTTGCCACACATCCATCTTAACTACATTAGGTTAATCTATATGATGCTTTTTAATTGTCCAACATTTTGAACCATATAATTTTCATTAAGTTTTAAAGGAATATGCAGATCTTTTTTTGCTAGAAGTCAAATTGTATTAGAAAGCAATAGAGAAGAAAGAATACATCAATCCCTAATAGGATGTTAAACCCCCCACTTTTGGCGTTGCCATTAGCAGGGGCCATCCCGTGGATCACACATCACTATGCACTGGCCATCGCCTGTCACTTTCTGTAACCTTCAATTGGTCGAAATGCTTTATTTGCCTGCCATTTTCTGTACCCTTCAATTGTTTGAAATGCCTCATCTATCTTCCATGTGATACATCTAAGTGTGGGCCTAGGAAAAACATGTACCCCAAAAACCTTTCCCTTTGAAACTTAGTGCTGTTTTTTAAAAATTTATGTAGGCTTTGATTGGTTTCAAGGGAATCAAAAGGAAGAGAAGTGATTTTCAAACTTTAAAAGATTACTTTTGTAATAATTAAAGTGCATAATTATGCAAGTAACTCCAAATCAATCTATATTTGTTCGTTAGGGTTTACTTTATTTTGCATCCAAATCTATTACATTTGTAAAGTAAAATAAAAATTACATTTTAATTTTATTTTTACTAAATATGGTAGGAGATTTAAGTGGTTTATACAATCTTCATTTTTTTTTTGTGGATAAAATTATACAATCATGTTAAATAATAATTATAATTTTTATTACGATTTGAAATTTGCAGTTCCTTTCCCTTTAATTTTCTTTGCCAGTAAACAGAGCCATAATGATTCTTTAAAGCAGGAATCCTTTGTAGCATTAACAAACATATCCCCCTTATCTAAATAAAAAAAAATTAATATGGCCAGAGTGAACTGTTGGATAGACGGAGTATAGTTTGGATTCACAATTTGCCAAACTTTACAGCCAAGTTCAATCATTTTTTAGCCTTTCATTTGTTTTCAACCATGTCTAAAAATTTAGAAATTTCAATGAATTTTGGAAGCTTTATTTTACCATGTGAGAAGAAACCTCAGGCTTCCCTAATCTCCTACATGGCAAATATTAGGGTCTCACTTGGAAAAGTTTCCATATTCAACTATCCAGGAAATCATTTCCCTTTAAAGTTCGGTTATTTTCCAGGTAAAAACTAATGTAAAAGTAAAAATTCTCATGTGAACTCCTTTTTATTTACCTCATATTTTTACCTAGAAAATATGCTATTACATTTTATTTTATTTTTAAGAACAGAATCAAACAGCTATGACTGAATATTGTTATTTAAAGCGTAGTTGCCTAACTCACTGGTAAAAGAGCTAATGCTATAGACCTCGGTCTGGCCTTGAACTTGAAATCCCAGCCCTAGCCCACATAGTCCAGGTGGGTTTTGGCAGGCCTGGATTTTTCTGGCCCAAATTGCACCTTTACCCTCAACCTTAGCACAGCCTGCTTAAATTAACCTCATTCTTAAGCTTGTAAATTGTTGGTAGGTTCTTATATTTTCCATTCCTAAATAAGTAATGGTATGTGAGCCATACTAAGTTCATTTACTTTTTTGAATGATTATGACGATTTTGTTTATCTTGGGATTTTTTTATCTATCCAATAATAAAAGAGTGTTCTAGTGCACGAGGCTCTCGCTATTGTAGTACACAAGTATCAGAATTTTCGATGACGGGCATGTAGAATGAACAACATTTTTCGTTTGCTGTAAGAGAAAATATACGAAAGACAAATTATTGAGATGTGTAAGAATAAAATAAGGAATTAGAATATAGGTTTTCATGGAACACACACACACACTAATATTTAGAGAGATAAATGAATAGTTGTTCTGAAATGTAACCCCTTTGTAAAACCAATGAATGAATAGTGGGGGAAGAGACCAAGAAGAAAAGGGGTTAGAATCTAGATTGGCTGTAGCATTTCAAGTACATTAATGAAAAGAAAAGAAAAAATGTTGGGATTATTAAAATTAATTGCTAAAAATTTTCCTCATGGTTAGTGTGGGAAAACATTTCTACAGTGACAGTATGCTACTGTGTAAAGCAATAATTTGACATTTTTGCACTATTAGATGGATGAGGAACTCCTTCAGTATACAACATTTCTCCATTTGGTCCCCCTTCTTCAAAAAATCTGAAGCAAATTTAAAAAAATTTAAGGCACTGTATTTACATCCAAAAAAATCAGATTGGTATTAAGTCATGACTAGAGATAATAGTACAATAGGCCCATATAGTTTGGAAGGTAGAAATATGCCACATGTGGAAAAAAAAGATGTTTTCCAACCTTGGTTAATTGTACAAGTGACATGGGTCAAGCAATCAGTATTGGATAGATCGGATATGTCGATTTGTATCGGTTTAGATTTGATCAATCCCCATTTTGATACTGTTTTAAAAATAGTTATATTCAGTATTGGTCACGTGTTAACTTCTCATTGGATATGTACACCAATCCGATTCAGATTGGATTGATTTTGGACGTGTTTGATGCCTAGATTTAGAACCTTGACCAGTGAAAATCATAATTTCAAACACCATAGGCTCTAAATAATAATTCATACATAAAACAGGGGAGAAAAGGAGTTCCTAAGTGAAGGAAACAAAGAACGTGAAGATCACCAAATGGAAAATTTTTATGTTTGTAGCTAATCCCATTTTATTGGAATAAGGTTGTGTTGTTATTGTTGTGCTAATTTTTTTTTTCTTATCTTTTTTCTATTAAGTAAGCTTGCTTTTTGTTATTATTGTTGTTGTTGTTGTTATGGTGTTTTCAAAATAACAAACATATAATTAGATAGGTACCTAGAATTTTTTTTTTTTTAATTTTTATTTATTTATTTTTTTTTTTTTTTTTTTGAGATTTCCTCAATGTTTCATTTACTCATTAAATGTGAAAAAATTTATCTGCTTCTGGAGAAAATTGAAATTTAGCTGATGTATGTATCGTTGCAAACTATTCTATTGAAATATTATCAGGGTAAATAATCATAATTCCTTTAAAAGAACACAAATGTAATATAGCTAGTAAAGAATTAAGAAGACATTCAAAAGAGCTTTTTCTTATAAATAAGATTTTTTTTTTTTTTTTGGCTACCAGGTTTTGGATGGGATACTGAGGGTGCTGATGTTGAAGGAATATCAACAAAGGTTGTTGCATTTGAAGAACTAGCAACTAGGGTGGTTGTTGAAGGATTTGTGACTCAAGTTGATGTGGAAGGGCTAACAATATTGACAAGAGAGAAAATAAAGTGAATTAGGGTTGGAAGTGATCATGGGAGAGTGGATTCAAAGAAAATAAAGTAAATAAAATAAAAACAATCTAAGTAGGAAAATAAACTACCTTCACATTGTTGTAATGTGTGCACTCCAAATTTAGTTCAAGGACATAGTGTCACTTGGTGTTTTGAAGAGTGAAGACTCCATTTGTTTCCATTTAAAATACTTTAAAAAATTCTATAAATTAGGAAATTTTACGTATAGAAAAAAATTTATGTATAATATCTTTAGTAGTTGGATCGAACAATTTTACAACAAAATAAACCGGGTTGAAGAAAAATTCAAAAACTAGGCCACAAATTTTTTTCTATTAATTAATAATATTAATATTATTACCATCTATCATTGCCCTATAACAATTATTATTTTCGGGGACGGAATCGCCGAAACTAATTCTCGACACAACATGTTCCGCTGTGGTTCTGACTTCTATAATGTCGTCGCACAAAATTACAACAGAAAAATGTAAGGTTTCAGTGAATATATTTTACACAACGAAACTATTATTTTCGTCCAATATAATATAATTTTACATATATGCCGTCATCAAAAATAAGCTTCCACAACGAAATTTTAAACATACATCTGGAAAAAGTAATGGCATTTCATTGTACGTAACCAAAAGCTACTTGTCACTGAGTGTTTGAATTGTCATACCATACATATACAAGATCTCACAACCCCTCCCTGGAATTATCAGAACTATCACTATGTTTATTGTTTTTGTGTGATGGTCCAATGAGAGTATACATTAAAGAAAATCGGTGATACCAAATTTTATCATCTGGTAAGTGACATTTGCCCGGATCTTTCACATAATGGTAATTCATTGAAAGGGAAAAGTAGGACTTGTTTTAGTTCCATAGAATCATTTCCAAGGCAGCTTTTACACAAGAACTTACAACATCATAATAACTAATACATTCTATAATTAGTGGGTATGTTTAATTTCAACACCCCTCCTATTTTGTGTACTGTCTGTCTTCCCCTTTGCGACACCACACGCGAGAACTAATTGAGGAGTTTTAATTTGATTACAATTTTGGAAGAATTGCAATACAGATAATGAGACATAAATGAAAATAAATGGTGTTTCTTATACCATAATAGAATTTGCACCCAGACAGCATTCAATAGACCTTAAGTTGATAGTGATGAATACTATTGCCATCTTTTAGCAACAGAAATACAACCATAACACTGTTTCTGTTGTACTAACACAATTTGTTTTCTGCATGAATAAGGAATAGGGAATAGGGAATAGGGGATATGAACTTCTAAAACAAACTTGACCTAACTAAATGATTGGCTTGCTTCACTTGAATTCCATCATCTATGGATTTATCTGATGACTTCCTCTTAAATATTGAACCTTAAATTAACAGTTAGACTTATTATGAGACATAAGTTGGGGGGAAGTACTGGTTGTTGCATTCTTTGTGTTTTAATGCTTATTTCTTACATAGTTTGCTAATTTTGGACTCAAACCATCTCTTGTCGTTGGAGGAACTCTAGTCATGATTTAACGACTAGAATTCACCTAGTGTCCATACCAATACATCATTATACGTGCCGGGTGAATTCCAGCCGTTGGATCACAGCTGGATGAACTGGACAACAGAAGACAATTTTTTCCTCTATTTTCTTATATAGAGTGGTAGTTGTATGTGGTAAGACCGTTATGAGTTGTATAATAGGCTAGGAACGCAGCTGGGATACCTGGTACTAACCCGCCTACAAATGGGATCAGATACTTGGGTCCTCAATCAGCCAAGGACAGTTTTGCTCTCTACAACCTTCATGAACTCAGTGTAGATTGATATCTAGATGGTTAATTTTGTGGAACCTCATAGAGGGGGAGCATAGCAATAAAGGAAGAAATAAAGAGGAATTGCAAACCCTCCCTACATGGAGAGTGGTAGATAATGGTAGATCAATTTACACGTAGCAGACTGATCAAATACTTAAAGTTGAGTTGAGTTGAGTTGAGTTGAGTTGAGTTGAATTGAATTAAATTCTAAGTCTAGAACTTAAATATTATCATTGATGGGAAAGAAACTCCTCCTCCCGTGTATTCCTTCAATCATATTATTTTCTCTATTACTTTTGAAATCACTTCAAAGGTAAACCACTCCACTTTTTCAGATGCTAATTCATAGAGGAACCGCTATATTGTTTCTTGTTGGAACTTCAATGTGAGACTCCTTCGATGTCCTCCCAGAGCTTTTGTTTTGTTCTTCATTATTGTAATTTATTCTGTTTTTTTTCTTTTTCAGTAAATTTTTATTCACCCAAAAGATATCATAGAATACCAAAAAAAAAAAAAAAAAAAAAATTGGGGGGGGGAGGGGGGATAAAAATTTCCCAGGGTTGGGTTGGTAGTTAAGCTACCAGTGTATTGAACATATACATTTCTAGAGTGTTAATAGCATTTATTTTATTTACAACAACTCTGATTT
Organism: Protea cynaroides; assembly: GCA_028583415.1. Classification (NCBI taxonomy): domain Eukaryota; kingdom Viridiplantae; phylum Streptophyta; class Magnoliopsida; order Proteales; family Proteaceae; genus Protea; species Protea cynaroides. Next base: position 35,608,407 of record CM053268.1, read on the forward strand.
GATCTGTTCATCAATGTACACTTGAAGGTTCCCTACTAACTACTAAGCTTCAAGTAAGCCTCTCAATTTGCATCATCACTAAATGACTTAAAATCATCAACTGCACCAATTTAAATGAACTTTCATTTTAAAATTTTAAATGTCATTAAGATTGTTGTGCATTTGCTATCACGCGGGAATCCATCTACAACAGTCTTTCATCACCAAAACATCTTTATCCATTTTTACGGTCAATTGAAAGCTACAAACTTAAATGGATTTCATGGCAATGGCAAGAACAACAACTTTAATCCAGTTCAATACTTTGTGGTCAACCTCAAGTAGTTGGGATAAGTCTTAGTTAAGTTGAGTAGAATTGACACTTTGGATACATTAGGGCCATAATCATTAGTAAACTCACATAACCGATTTTGGGGAATTTGAATCTGTGAACTGGTTAAACAATGCACTTTTTGTGCTCATTTTTGTAATAAATAGAGTAGTCTTATTCTGTAAATTTGCTAAAACATCTTTAATTAGGTATTTGGAAAAAGAAGGCAGTTAGGTTGCGTGAAGCCAGTGTTCAGAGTCTAGACACAGACACGAGTCCAGACACAGAAAAGATGAAATAACTACCTCCCTCCCCCTGAAAAAAATTCTACCTACGCAGTCAGGCAACGATCCCCTCACTTAGATAACTTTTCTTCTTGTTCTTACAACCATGAAGTTGTTTCTATTAAATGCAAAATTAAGAATCATTTACACACTATATTAAAGAGAAGGAAAAAAACCAGCTCATGCTTCATTGGCTGAGTGATTGCCATGAAGACATATATGCTCCAGTTACTGTATTTGATATAGTAGTTGTATCAACGCCCTGGAAGGACTGCCAGATGTTAAAAGGGAGGGAAAAAAAAAAAAAAAAAGAGACATGAATGTTCTCCATGAGTACTCTTCAAGGGGAGTTTGACAAATGTCAGATAATGATAATATAAAGATGCAATGAAGAAATGCACTAAATTATTCTTAGGAGTTACACGAACGTACGCCACTTGAATTCTTAAATAGCTGGAAAAAAAAACTCTCTTGAACACATTTCTAATAGATCAGATTTGTCTGGTGTTCAGAAATGTCAGCTTCTCTTGTTTCGTGGATAAAATCCTGCCCTTTAAAAATATATAAAATGTAAAAAAGTAATTTGATGAGGAGGTTATTTTAACCGTAGATATTTCTCATTAAAATAAAAATGTATATTCTAAAATAGGAATAAATAATTTAGAATATCCTATATACTGTGACATGGAAATATGATGTTGTAGATTGGATGTAACTTGTAACCATTTCTTCAAATTCATTGGAAAACCAACATATCTCAGTTAAAGGGATGTGATGAAGAAAACAAAAGGAAATGTCAACTGTTAATAAAATGAGAAGATACATAACTTATGATATTGTTATGTGTATTTTGAATTCTTTGGACAATTTATCCGCTTTGTAAATTGATATATTTTGATAAATATGGGGGTGACCCGAATAGGATTTAATTATTTTTGAGATCTGTAATGGTAGCTGAGAGTTTGGGTCAATACTTGTTGGGGGTGTGGGGGCATAGCTCGTGGTATGGTTCGCCCTGATCGGATGGAGTTATATATTGTTCTTTTCTTGTAACCCTAGTCGCAAAATAGAAGAGAGAAAGGGGTTTTTCATTCGGGTTGAAAAGAGAGCTAGTTCTTGAGAATCTCTATTGTAATACCCGTTTTTTACACAGCGAATCATCTCCATCTTCTCCCCTAGGATATAACACATCATATTGATGTACAAACCACGTAAATTTTGTTATCTCTTGTTCGTTTTCAAAAAAAAAAATTTTCGGTTTCCACATCAGTTTAATGTTTGTCATAACAGATATATCATGTTGTATCTCAACACAATCTTTGGAGATATGGAAACAACAGGGATTGGAGAAACTTACCCAAAAAAACCCAAGGATTGGAGAAGATTAAAATCCAAATAGATTTTGGAAAAAAAACGATTCTTAAATAACTATAAATATTCAACCATAGAAATTAATGATAGCTAGATGCTCTTTCTCAAAGTACCTCTTGCTTTAAAATATTAACATGGTTTGCAATTATACCTGGTGTATTGATCTATTATATCATCATAGAAGATAAAACCCCGAAGGGTCTTACTTGTCAAGTTTGGAAAAATGATATAGTGATTTTTTATGTTGGATGCGTTGCTGATGCAAAAGAATTTCTTGTTTTATAATATAGGATAGGGTTTTCTGTCTAATTGTGTGGCTCTTGCACCAACACAAAGACCAATGAGAGCATATACACAGATATCCAACTATAAGGGGCAAAGTGATCATTTCACTTCTCATAGGTCTAGGCATAGGTACACACTATCAGACAACATTAATCTTTTTCTGTTAATATTTACATGGTTTGCAATAATTGATAACACTAGGTGTATTGATTCATTATATTATCATAAAAGTTAAAAACTCCAAAGGATCCTACTTGTCAAGTTTGTGATAAAAAGTTATTTACCCAAAAGAGAAAAAGTTCGGTGATAAAAAGTTAATAATGCCATTTAGTGGTTAACCAATTTTTTTTTTTCGGTTTTTGGTAGAAGTGGTTAACGTTTTCTCTCCTGTATAATGTCCAATGTTAATTATGAACTTTCAAGAAAATGTCAAACAAAGCACAACAAATTTAGATTGGGCATAGCCTAAATTGATTAATGATCTATTGCACAACAAATACAAATCCAACAACAATAATAGCTCTAAGGAAATTCTATTTGTAAGACTGTCGTCCAGCTTGCTTTCTTTGCTTCTCCATTTATCACTTATGGTGGGAAAGAAGTCTTAGGAAGTCTCGATCCTTTAATGACATCTTCCATTTCATTGAATATCACCACAGAAGTGAAAAAATGTCTATTTTCCCATGTAGTTCATCAGTCAAACCAACAATTCTATTTTCAAAGTATTAGAGAGAGTCTTTTTTTTTTTTTTTTCTAGTTACGCTTCTATCCATGCAATGCAAGAACCATCCTTCCTATTTGTTTGTCCTACCAGATAGAAAGAAAATGTGACCCCAAAGAGCCTTTCTTTACCAATTTTTTTTTTTTTTTTTTTTTTTTTGGGGTGGGGATACAATTGACATCAAGTGATTTATGATCGAATCTCATAGACATTCCAAACTTTCTAACAATGCCTCGCTTGTCTCACCAACAACCTTCTTAAACTATCTTACAGAGAAAAAGTGGTTAAGGGTCCTCTTCCAACCCTAAATCCTAAGCTGATGAGATGGAGGAGTTGGATAACGTTGTAGCAGAAGTATGGACTTCAATGAATGTGCTATAACAGACCCTTTCAAAAATTGGGAGAAAAGATACGAGTTATAGATCAAAGTACTCAATGTCATATAGTGTCATCTTGGGGTTTAAATGTAAGACTGATCATCTAAGCTTGTGATTGGGTTCGAGTCCTCTCCTGTTATTGGGGGGACTCCAGCCGCGATCCAACAAATAAAGTTCATCCGACTCACGATTGAGGAGACTGGACAATAGGAGATCGAGGATCTTTTTCCGTGTAGCCTTGTTTTGAGTTTCTTTTTAATTTTCTTTATTGCCCCTTGTGGGCCTGCCTTGTACATTTATTCTTTTCTTTTTAATATATTTTATTCATAAAATACACACACACACACAACAAAACAAAACAATAATAAAAGTTTTTTGTTTTTGGTAAAAAAAAAACAATAAAAGTTCCAACGATAGAAATTCAATGGATTAATAGTAAACCTTCTCAACATATCCAACATACTAGTTATCCTCCTTTATAAATGTACTCTAGAAAAAGTGTTGTGTTCACTCTACCGACTTACATTTTTTACTTTGTAATTCCAAAAAGAGGAAGGACGATTTTCAACTGAGAACTGAAGAAATCACATGTCCTTTTCAAATAATTTCGTTGCATCTCTACTATTAAAACATCAAGTTCATCAAGTTCAAACTAAATAGCAATAGCGTAAATTTAATGATGAGAAAATGAGATGGTATATATGTATGATGATTTTTGCTGAAATTGGCCAAAAACATAGGGCTAAAGGAAGCAAATTAAACCTTAGTAATGGAAGAGTTCTCGTCTCCATTTGTAAGAATACTAGAAGATTGTTAAGTTCATTCCTTAGTAGTATATTGTTAAATTTTAGGATTTCATTTGGGTTACAATAGCTATCTCAGCATCTTTGATCAAGCTTCCATTATCTGTGAAACTCTTTGTCATCCGTTATGCTATGCTGGAGGTTGTTTCAGAAGGAATGGAATATGTAATCATTGAGTTGGATTGTCAAGAAGTTATCAAATCCGTACAGCAAAGAGCTGGTTTGACTACGCTCTGCACCAGGCCAGTTTTGGAAGACATTCTTCACCTCCAGATTTGTTATGTTATGTGCACTTTCATGTTTGTTCCAAGGAAAATTAATGACGACTTAGCTGACTCTCTAGTTAAGAAAGTCATGTCCTTGACGTATAGGACATTTTGACCTTTATCCCACCCATGGATTGTAGGCTTGTAGTCCATCATTGTTCAGCTACAACCATGTCTACTTCATGTCATCTGAATAAATTTATTGTCAAAAAAAAAAAAAAAAAAAAAAAAACAGAAATTTATGCCATTGATGACTTGGCTTAGTTGGTTATATTTTAATCCACAACCACTCTTTTCTATGATAATATACTCCTAAGATTTTTGTGTTACTATTAAAGCTCCCTTTGGTTCGAATTCACAGGATGATTTCAACTTCAGTGATCATTTGGTTCGAATATTGTGAAATCAGATTGGTAATAACTTTTTTATGCAAGTATGTAGTCAAAATTTTCTTCATATTTGCCCTAATCTAAAACTTTCATCAATAGTACTCTAGACTTGTTCTTAAATAAAAATATACAATAAAGAAGGAGAAATTATTCCTTAAGGTGGACATACTGCTAAATGTATTTCTCATTTTGAAAGTGTTTTCAATTGATGCAACAAACAAACTTCAATTTCTTGATCAAAACTATTCTCAAAATTGTTTTCATGAAATCAGTGTGAAATTGAAATAGAAATCGAACCAAAGGCAACCTAGGAGATCAAAACTTGTATATGCATCTCCTTCACATTAATGTTGTAAAATTAGAAGTTGTGTCTATTTACGTATTATTTATGGAGATGTTGAATATCTAATAGTTTGTGAGGATCATGATATGCTGAGAAAAATGATCAAGTTGAAACAATTAAGTTTGTTGGTCAAGAATAACAATTAAAGGAGGGAGAGATGTTCCAAATCATGGGTCTCCTTACCTAAGAGGCAGACTAGAAATTTTTTTTTTCTTAATAATTATATCAGAAATAAAAGAAAACAAAACCAAGTAATAATAAAAATATCTAAAAACATTGTGAAATTGCACCTACTAAAATCAATGGCATTCATAAATCTTAGCAAAAAGTAAAGTCCCATAACTTCAACGAAAACAATGACTTAGCATTGAAAATATAACCACTTCTATCCATTAATAAAAAGAATCAAAGATCGATTGTAGGTGATAGAAGCAACATTTAGGTGCAGTAGGACCTTCCAGAGTCACATCTTTTGACCTATGGCTGAGTCATAGCAAAAAGTTAAAATTTATTGTATGAAATATTTGACTAATTCTTATTTCAGAGATCATAATGTATGATTTCTCATCAATAAGATCAATTAGTCCATTAAATAAGGTTTAGAATGATTTTATAGCATATAATATATCATAAATTTTTTTAATTTGTTAAAATGTACAGTTTATGATTTGAATGTATGTAAAAGCATACTAGCCCAAGGGAAGGTTATTAGAGTTTATGCCTTATGTTGCCCTATTAAAAAATTATATGAAAATTTTGATTGCATGTCTTTAATTTTGCATAAAAATTGTGCATTCATCTAAAGAGACAAAGTTGACTTCTTTAAAGAGCATTATGTATGTAATTGTCATATAATATAAAGTTGCTTTATTTATCTATGAAATGTTATTGTAACATTATGATAAAGACAACGTAAGTTGTATTAAAAAATGTTACATGAAGGAATATTTTCAGGTAAAATATTATTAATATAAATTTTATAACAAAACAAACATGACCATAATGTATAGTTTAACTTGGAAATAAATGATCCTAAGGGAAATTTATTCCATGATCTTCAAGCCCATTGTCTGTTACTTGTCGTTTTAAGACAGAAATAATGAAAATTTCATCTTTCTGTGTGGATCATGCTAAGGCAACTTACAATATCTATTTTTATAATAAATATTTGAAATGAAACATTTTTCTATATAGATCATGCTCAAGGAATTTCTCCCAATATAATCAATATTTTTCAAACAAATAAAAAAATAATTATCATTTTTAATTTTTGAGAGAGAGAGAAGAGGGAAAATAGTTCACCCACATGTACTTGTATGGACATGGAGGGATGAAGGAACGGAAGGAAAAAGAGAGATAAAAATGTACTATATATAATATATATCTAATATATATTATATGCAAGATCAAATGTATCTATAGTTTGTAATTAATAATCATGTGCTACCAAAAAAAAAATAATAATCTTGGGAAGTGCAAAGGGCTAATCTAGCTAATCTAATCATTGAACAAGTATGCTTGCTTTCAAATCGCCCATTTGATAAGTTTTTAGTCTCATCTTGATCACATATTGCACCTCATATAATTTCATTTAAATCTCAATCACATAGTTTGTTATAGACTTAACTTTTTCATTTTTATCTTCAATTTTTAGAACTAACACATCCAAATTAAGTAGATTTTCTATTTTTTTAGAGCTTTACATAGTAATGTTGTTTTTTGTCCGACATTGATAACTCGTGGAGAAAACCTTTGCCTATATTTTTTATCATCGCATGAATAACTTTGCCCTACATTTTTTTATCATCATATGGATAAATCTTGTAAGAGAAAATGTTATTGTATTATCAATAGGTAATAATATATATTATAAGTAAATACACATGTATGGATTATTAGGAAGGATTTTTACGAAGAAAAAAATTTACAATGAAGAATAAACCTACTCCCAAACCCATATCCACTCCCTAGTAATCCTCTTCTTTAATTTTCCATTAAAGGTCAGTAAAATTTTATTAAAATATTTTTAAAAATACAAACGTAAGAAAATAAAGAAAATTAAATAATCTTCTTGATCCCTCTCCCACCTTCAGCAATGCCATCAATAAAGAGGAGACCGAACTTAACAAAAACGATAATGGGGACGCTCTGAGGTGTCCCAACTAACATCTAGTTGCACATATGAAGTTTGAGAATTTCAAAAATTTGAAGTCTGATTTTGAACTACCAATCCAGCCCATCTGCTACCACAATCTTCACCACCTCCAGAAAAATCTTATCCATAATCTTATTGTAATAAGCTAGTAAAATTTCAAATAAAATGATGGAACATGCAAAGTTAAGTCCTTGTAGACATCAGTAAAGCCCTCTTTTCTTGGGGTTAAATCTTGTTTATGCATCCCTATTTTTTCTGGAAAAAATCAATTTTTAGGTAGACTTGATAATCAACGAACATGTTTCCCAAACTAATTTTAATGTATATTTTGGATAGCCACGTCAAGTTTTATGTACACTTGCTAATTAAATAAGAAGATTTGTTTATCAAACTAATTCCATCTGAATGATATATTTAGGAATATGCATATAAATGTGAAATCTATGAATTAAAATATTAAAAACTCCTTATGGTACAATAGGCATATTTATCATGTGGCAGATCAGGAGGGTTTCAATTTTATGTGGGGCAAGGCGCCCTATAATTTCCTATTCACCCTTTAAGGTGTTCGCTTAAAATTTTTAGTTATGTAACGAAAAGCTTCGAGAATGTATTAAAAAAATCAAAAATTTGAATTATGATTAAAAAGAGAGGATGTAAGCAAATAAAAGAACATTGTCATATCTATAAGGGAAAAAAATTATAAGAAATTTCACATGTATACATTTCAATTTGGCCCTAAAATTTTTATCACATTATCAATATAAGTGTAACCCCTCTAATCAACAATTGGAATCACCATGCCATCCTTCCCCGTGGCACAACTAGGCGGACCATTAGAAGACCTTATGCAAAGCCATGCAGAATCCCTTTACCTATAAAGATAAGCAACAGTTAATAAAAGCCATACTTTCACAATTATTTTACCAAAAAAAAAAAAAAAATACCTTCACAATTAAAATTTATTTTCACTTAAAAAATATAGAAAAATCTGTTTGTAACCAAGGTGGTTATAATATAATTACTTATAACATCACTTTACTACATTTTTCTTGATATATTAGGGCTTAAATTGCCATTTCACTAGGAGGTATTGCAGAATAAAAGTTTAAAAGTTTCCTCTCTCCTTCCCCTTACCCTTACCTTGGTATCTTTTTCAGATCCATTGTTATTTTCTTTGCATTTTTTCTCCCTTTCCCTTTTATCCTTTGTTTCCTCCAATTCAATTCATCTCTTCGACAACTTCGATTAAATAATTAGTATGATGGTAATGTTGTCATATTGCAATCTAGTGGCCATGAGTTCGAAACACAGAAACAACCTCTCTACATTGCGAGAGTAAGGTTGCATATATATGTCCTGCCCCTCCCTAAACCCCATAGTATATAATAGGAACCTCGTGCACTAGGACAACCTAGAAGCCTGACTAGATCATTTCTCCTTAATAAGGTTAGCGCTTCTTCCCTCCTTGAAACTGTGTAGAGATTATGTGGTTCGAGAGTATACTCTAGAGAACAATTCATGCACCAAACCCACTTCTCAATTCTTCATTTTTCAAATCCCTCTAGAAAAAAACCTTAACATCTATGTCAAGGAATATATATAGTGTCCCAATAAATTCATTAAAACTCTCCCATGATGTAACCCAGCTGAAGTGGAAGGGCAATGATGAACGAGAAAATCATGGTTCAGTCTATTGCTCCCAAGCACGGCTTTCTATAGCTGAAAATCGTTTTCAGGAAACAAGTTGATCAATTTCATCATTTACCTTGGCTGTGCTTGTTTTGATGTAAAAACTTTACTGTAAAATTTTACATGTAACATTTTATACGTAAGTTTATTTTTCAATATTTATGTCCAAGAGGTAAAATATAATAGGGAGAAAAGTGTTTTTTTCCAAGCAAATAATTATTTTTCAATGTTTCTTTTACCTACTAAAAATAAATATTGAATTTTCTTTTTATTTATATAATATCAAATGTAACATTTTACGATAAAATTTCATGTCAAAACAAACTGATGTAAAAAGAGAAAGCAAATACGGTTTTTTTTTTTTTCGTGTGTTAAAGAAAGCAATTATGTTGAGAGGTATACACATACGTATTCTATTTGTAACCTGCTTGGTTACAAACGGACTCATCATAAAATTTTATGAAGAAATGTTGGGTTAAAAATACCAGACATAAGCTGAAATATTTTTTTTTCTATTTTTTGAGGTGCTTAAAAATCCAATTTTACATCTTTTATTTTAATTCCAAATGAATGTTTTATGTAAATTGTTTTCTAATTAATAAATAAACTATTTTTCATAGAGCAAAACCTTTTTCCATGTGTTAAATTTTAATCCAAATTTAATCATATACACCAACAATAGTGCATCCTCCCATGTATGTCCGAACACATATTCTATGCACTTTTTGTATTTCAATTCTTTGTTTTTCCATTTGATAAACTTCATCTTGATTGAAACTTGAAATATGAATTAAAGATTATGAGATTTACCTACCAATCGAGAAAAACCCAATGCTCTTTTTTAAACTAAATTAGTAAAATTAAAAATAAAAGTAAACAAAATCTAATTATTTTTTTCATAATGGGAAGATTAACCATTAAGAATCCTTCATTTAATAAAGTTTTACCTGAAAAATATTTTGAGATAGAGGCATTAATCCTATTCCATTTTACACCTACCGTTCTGGTTTGAGAAAAAAGCAGTGGCCGAGTGCCCTGAATGAATCAAAAATGGACAGCAAAGGGAATCGATGATTCTTATTTGATCGATAATCAGCTAGCACTTGATTCAGGGATCGGATTCCAGTAGGGTCTCAAAGACCGTGTTCATTGAGGCAAAATGTCGAACACTTGGGGGCCTTGCTCGCGGCTGTACGATGCAGTGGCTGTGCATGCACGCGGCATGACCCTATCAGCCTTGTGGGCTTTGCGGGAGCCAGCTGCTGCTGCTGGTTGGCCTTGTGAGGTTGTTGCTGGTTGGCAGGCCATGCTACCTTGCTGCTGGTCTGGTCTTGTGGGTCTCAGCCATGCTAACCAGGGCTGGTGCCAAGGTGGCTCTTTCTGTAGTGAAGCCAGAATGGTAGTGAACATCACTGCCATTTATAGTACGTCGGCACGCATCCAGCTACACTTGAGTTGCATCGAAATGTGTTCGGATGCATTTTGAATGGCAGTGAGGCTTTGGCAGGAGATTCTTGATGGTACAATATAATTCAGGAAAAAGAAAAAAAAAAAAAAAAATTCCAAAACAATGGCCCTTACCAAAGGTCTACGAAATCTACTTTGTACCCTAGGAAACGTGTTGGTAAAGGTTTAGAACGTCGCTTGTCAAAAGTCCACCCTCACCGCCTGTTCCCCTTACTCCTACGGCTGACGTCCCAACCAAATCCTCTCCTGCGGTCCTGCCCCCAGGCCGGGTTTCGGGGGCCCATCCCCCCATTGGCAGGCGGCCGACTGAATCCCAGCCCCTGGATCTGCGGCAGGAACCTCCTGCCGCAGGAGACGATTTGGATCCCTGACGTCCCGTTCTCCCATCCTCTGACAGCGGCCGAAATTTCTTTAGCCACGTGGCAAATTAGATACACGATGACGCACGCAATATCTATTCCATTCATTCTCTGACACGCGCAATCTCACTCTCTCTCCTACGCACAAACGAGAAAGATAAAGCGAGTAACGATTCGGATTTTGTACTCGGAGCCCTTGGGCTTCTTATTTTTATATTTCCATTTCCGTACATATTCTCTCAGAAAAGTCAAAAGAAATGAACACGTGGTTAGAATCTCTCACGTCCAAACGAAATCATCAGACGGTCTAAAAATCTAGTTAAATTATTATGTGGGTCCCATATAATTAGAAAATGTAAAAAAGGAGGAGGAGAGAGAGTACATTGAATGCGATTCGACTTTTGTCACCAAACCATCGTCTGACGGCATAAAGAACCGAAGTACGGTTTCTGATAGGGATAGGATTTTTACTGCAGCTTGAAATCCCAAAATCTTTTTGAAAAAGATTACCTTTTTTGTTTGGAAATAAACAAAGAGAAAGAGGAGAGAGAAATATTTTATTATTATTATTATTATTATTTATTTTTTTTTAAAAAGAAAACTCTTTTTTGATTTTGATTGATGTATGGATTTGATGGATACAAAAAGGCTAACTCCTTTTGTTTCCGTACATCTTATAATGCCGCTTGATATTATCAAAATCAAAAAGACAGATATGCCCTTTTGATGTTAGCATAAGAAAAAGACAGATATGCCCTCTCATTTTACCAAAAAAAGAAAAAGACAGATATGCCCTTTGGATATTAGCTAAAAGAAAAAAACGGGTATGTCCTTTGATATTACCAAAAAGAAAAAGACAGATATGCCCTTTTTATATTACTTTTGATTGTACAAGTGAAGGTATGTGAAGGGTTATTATGAGAATAAGGTTTGAGGAATTGGTATTGGTTGATTCGTATCAGTATTGGTTGAAATTAATCTTGATCTAGTACTAATTCTCTGGTTGGTTACTGGATTTGTCGTTAGATTGGATCTAGTGTTGGGATTTGATTCGTCATTTCATTTTCTATTTTTTATTTGTGGCGTGTGTCAATTAAGAATCATTGTCATGTGTAGACCATTTATGGTTAATAAATTGTTTATTTTTAACTAATAAAACCAATCTGGATCGATTCGTTAATTGACCTGAAAAAAGTGCATTTTGGGCCAATCCAGGCTGAAATTGATCGATCTAGATCGATATCGATCGAGATCAGAATACTGATTCCTGTAACAATGCTTGGGAAGGCTCTAATGGAAGGTCAATAAAGTCATATTTTGTCTTTTTATTTCTAATATATGTGTGTCTATGTATTATGAAATAAAGTCATATTTTGTCTTTTTATTTTTAGTATGTGTGTGTCTATGTATTATGACTTTCTTACTTGAATTTATGAAGGAATTATGTTTGTTTAATTTTCTTACATTGATTAATAAATCATGTTTTTACTAAAATAATAATAATAATAATAATTTATGCTTGAGAGTTTATTAAAACTCATAATTGTACCTACATTCAAGTTTTATGTTGTGACAAGGTTTCTTTGTTAAAGACCATATAATGTCTTGAGAACCCCAAAGAGAAAGCAATATATTAATTGAAAACAAAATGATTAACTATTGAATTTATATTGAATGATTGATTGAAATAAATTAGGTTGAATTATCCTAAATTTCTTTTAAATGTTCCTAAGTTCATAGTTCCAAATGAATTTATGGGTTTTCATTTTCTCTATGGGATATCAATGCCCTTCAACCCTTGAACATGGTTAAGTAGTCACATCTATTTTGAATTCTCTTCTATGGATCATCATGGGTACATTCTTAATTAGAAACCTTATGTTTAAACATGGTATTTCAATTGCATTCTAAGTTTGAGAAAAACAGCATTAAGGTATTCCACAATGTCATAATTGTGTTCAATGCACATGGTCTTGGATGAATTTAGGAAGTTTCTATTATACTTATGAAGAATAATGTAATAAATAATTCATTATTTGAGATTCATGGATGTAATTTAATGTAATAAACAAGTGGTTAAAGAGCGTATCTATCGAAATGCTTCCAGTGCCTTGATAATATATTCCCTCCATTCTTCTTGTATGTTGTTTACAGAATCTTGTTATTTGTTAATTTGGGTTACTGCTTATTGATCGAAGTCGGATACTAGTCAATAACAATTTTTAGAGAGCTTGCGTTGATTCAGAGGTATCCATGTTGCTAAAAACTAGAGAACGAGAAAGACTCGCATGTATATTGGATTTAACAACATTTTGTTTGAATCTGATTCTCAAGCCATTGTAATGGCTTTGATCCGGAGGAATTCCTTGGGAATTTTTGCAGGAATGGAGAGGGATATTAGATGAGTTTTCTGAATGTCAAATTTGATATACTCATTGTTTTTGGGAAGTTAATACTATTGCAGATATTCTCGTCAGGAAGACAGCTAGGGATAGGGTGTTTCAATTTTGGGAAACTTATCCGGACTTCTTGATTTCTGAGGCTGTGTGGGATGCTTCGCACAGACCTCATTTTAGGTTCTTGCAATCACCCTGGGTGGCCTCTGCTAATGGCATTGCCGAAGGTGGAGGTTTTATATCCTTAGAGGGTGTTTTGTATTTTATTTCATTTTTATTTCTTTAATATAATTCTTGCTTCTATCAAAAAAAAGAAAGAGTAAATGCGTGTATATTAGATTGCTTATTGATTGAAGCCAGACAATTTTTAGAGAGCTTGCATAGATTCAGAGGTATCTACTTTGCTAAAACTAGAAAACGGGAAAGACTCGACGCGAGGGACCCCATTTCTCGCGAAACCTAATGCAATCAAGTAAATGCGTGTACATTAGCTTACTGATCGAATCCGAATACTGATCAATAACAACTTTTAGAGAGCTTGCATAGATTCAGGGGTATTCACCTCGCTAAAAACTAGAGAATGGGAAATGCTAGACCCGTGGGACCCCATTTTCCACGAAACCTAAAGCAATTGAGTAAATGAGTGTATATTAGCTTACTGATCGAAACTAGATACTGGTCAATAACAACTTCTAGAGAGCTTACACAAATTCAAAGGTATCCACCTTGCTAAAAACTAAAGAACGGGAAAGACTTGACCCATGGGACTCCATTTACTGTGAAACCTAAAGCAATGGAGTAAATGTGTGTATATTGGCTTATTGATCAAAATCGGATACTGATCAATAACGACTTTTAGAGTTACAAATTCAGAGGTATCCACCTTGCTAAAAACTAAAGAACAAGAAAGACTCGATGTGCGGGACCCCATTTCCTTCGAAACCTAAAACAATCAAATAAATACGTGTATGTTAGCTCACTAGCATTAGTAGATTGTATATTAGCTTGTTAAAGGAAGCAAGGGTACCCAGATTTGATTAGGGTTTTATTGAGTTTCCTCATTATGTTTTATTATTTTAATAAATATTTTGAGATAATACCTCATGATTTATTATTAGGGTTTCACTGAAAGAAATAATTTTTCTAATAAATGTTGAGTAACTGTTGGGAATTTTATGAATTTCCACCCTACGCATTGGAGCATTAAAATTTTATGTACACATCAATTTTTTTTTTCCTCATTACCAAGAAAGTTCTTCAATATATTTTTTTTCCTTTTCAGTCATACATGAATCTTCTCCCATATACAACTTAGAAGGATCAGTGCCACACAACAGTCTCCTGTACCATCTGAGATGAAATAGTGAAATGACCATCCTACCATTGGTCATGTCACCGACTTATCACCCATGTAAGAGGGCACAAGGAAATGATATTGGCAACGAATGATCGTTTCCCCAAAAATTAAACACTAATTAATAGAACTACGACGGATCAACTGAAAAGTATTAAAAATTAAGATCTTTACCTCAAGCCTCATTGATTGTGATCATAGACCAGCTACATTGTGAAAGTTGGCCATCTTTAAGGTCAATAGCCCATACTCAAACCCTTGCTATGTTCTATCATAAGCATCACAATTCAATTACAAAACTTCAAAATTTGCCAAATGATTCCTTAACTAACCAAACAGTACATATAAAATACCCAAAATGAGGAAAAAAGAAAATCCATCATTAAAAATTATTGTATCCATAAAAGAACAAAAGGATGGGTGAGGATCATCACCGTCTTTCAGACGTCCGTCGGACGGATTTGAATGCATCGGCTCTTCCGTCGAACGGACTCAATGCATCGACTGATCCCTCAGACGGACTCGACTGCGTCAGCTTGTACGTCAGACTGACTAACAACTGGATGACAGGTTTCTAAAAGAATCTTTTGGATAGATATAATGTGAAATGATAAGACGAGAGAAGCACACGGAAATTCGATCAATGGGGATCATCACCGGACGTCTTATCGTCCATCAAACGGATTGGACTGCATTAACACGTTGGATGGACGCCTGAACGACATGAGACGAGCTAATCACTGACGGAAAAAGATTGACTCCTAAAGAGATACATATTGTGAAATGATAAGAAAAGAGAAGCAAAGGATAATTCGGTCAATTAGACCTTATTATGAAACTTCACACAATAAAAAAGCTTTAAAATTAAATGGATTTTACAAGAAACGGATAAACTCCGGCGGTCGTGAAAACAATCGCCGGCAAATCGTCTTAAAAGCACGAAGCTGTATTCCTATGTGTGTGCAGACCAAACAACTAAGGAAGAGAGAGAGAGAGAGAGAGAGAGAGAGATTTTGAAGGGTGAAAAAAGATTTAAAGGCCTCTCTCTCTGAGTTCTCAGAACATAGAAAGGGGCTTCAAAATCCGTCGGTTACCGCCCATTGTGGGAGCCCCGTCTGGTCGGTTTTTTCTCATTTGTCAAATCTTTGGAATTTAATTTTCTCAGAAAGAAAATTCTATTCTGGATTATACAGTATCTCTCCTCCTCCCTGATTCATGCCGATATCACAGATTTCCCGGCCCTTTTTTCTCCTCATGAAATGAAATGGGCAATGCAGAAGCGCACGAGGAGGAACAGAGCAATTCAAGCCCAGAACCACTACTCCTTTTAGCTCTTCTACCGACTCTAAAGTTGGTTTACACGATGGCTTCTCTGTTACTGATCCAGTCTTTATTAATATTATGAGCAGAAGTGAGAAAAGCCCACTACGGAAGCAGTAGCAGTAGCAACAGCAGCAGCAAGAACAGACGGTGGTAGTGACTAAAATGGAATCAGGTAGCGCGGGCGGTGGGTCCGGCGAAGACCCAGATGTCTCTGATCCTCACAGGAGGAGGAAGCGTTACCATAGACACACAGCTCGTCAGATTCAGGAGCTTGAAGCGTAAGAGATCACTGTTGTATCTCTTTTCATTCACCTATATCTTCTGGAAATACCCTTTTACTGCTCTGCTGGGTTTGGCTTTCTTTACTGTTTTCTGCAGTTGGGTTTGGTTTTTTTCTATTATAGTTTCTTTTT
Organism: Protea cynaroides; assembly: GCA_028583415.1. Classification (NCBI taxonomy): domain Eukaryota; kingdom Viridiplantae; phylum Streptophyta; class Magnoliopsida; order Proteales; family Proteaceae; genus Protea; species Protea cynaroides. The sequence goes on from CM053268.1 coordinate 35,624,715, forward strand.
ATGTATTAGTACTGTTGTTTGTTGTTTGGCTGATACGAGTCTGTTTATAGTTTATTATTCTGGTTTCGTCGACCCTGGTGTTTGATCCCTATTTTCAATGGTCGTTTGCGTATTTGACTCTTTTTCCCGTTTTGGGATTCTTTCATCTCTGAAACGGAGCGTGTTCAGTGTTCTTATGTGGGTAATGGGTTTGTTGTTTGTGGGGATGAAGGGTTTTCAAGGAGTGTCCGCACCCAGACGAGAAGCAACGGAGCCAGCTGAGCAGGGATTTGGGGCTAGAGCCTCGTCAGATCAAGTTCTGGTTTCAAAATAGGCGGACCCAGATGAAGGTAATCTGTTTTATCGCATGATTTTCTTCCAATGGATTATAGTGCTGGCGTGTTCTGTTTCTGCTATCTGGAGTCTTTGTTTTCCATTTTATATCTTCAAAAGTGACAAATCCTCTTTGTTTATATGATTCAGTCGCAACATGAGCGTGCGGATAATTGTTCTCTACGGGCAGAAAATGATAAGATCAGATGTGAAAACATAGCAATTAGAGAGGCTCTGAGGAATGTAATCTGCCCAAATTGTGGAGGTCCTCCGATGGAGGATTCATATTTTGATGAACAGAAACTGCGAGTGGAGAATGCCCGATTGAAAGAAGAGGTATAACTCTGATCATCTCTGCCTATCTCTGCTAATCACCCATTTATTTATGATTTTCATCTGTTAATCTGTCTGTTGTCTTTGGAATATCTTGCAGCTTGATAGAGTATCAAGCATAGCAGCAAAATACATGGGAAGACCTATTGCACAACTCCCATCCATTCAACCTTTTCTAGGATCATCATTGGATTTATCTGTTGGGAGTTTTGGAGGTCAACCACCTATGGGTGGACCATCCCTTGATCTTGATCTTCTTCCAGGAAGCTCTTCCTCTGTTCCGGTACTGCCATCGCAGACAAGCATCCCTGAGATGGAGAAGTCAATGATGGCAGGGGTTGCTGCTAATGCACTTGAAGAATTGATCAGGCTTATCCATACAAATGAGCCCTTGTGGATGAAGTCCCCGGTTGATGGGAGGGAAGTTCTTAATCTTGAAAACTATCAGAGGATATTCCCAAAACCCAACCGCTTAAACAATCCTGATATTTGTGTAGAGGCCTCTAGAGATTCTGGTGTGGTTATGATGAATGGGCTCGCATTGGTTGAAATGTTTATGGATTCGGTAAGCTTTGTTCTCCATGTTATAGTTCCAGTTTTTATTAGAGATATACCGGTAACTCATGTCTGCTGTTCTTGATTATCTGATGAGGTTTTTGTTTGAATGCAGGACAAATGGGTTGAACTATTTCCTACAGTTGTCTCGAGCGCAAAGATAATTGATGTGCTTCCACCTGGAATTGTTGGAAACCGGACCATTTCCCTGCAATTGGTGATTAGCCTGCTTTTTCTTGTTGCTTGATTATGATAATATGTGGTTAGTAGTTTTGTGAGAAGTTTTTCTTATTTAAAATGGTCAATACAGATGTTTGCAGAACTGCAAGTGCTCTCCCCATTGGTTCCAACTCGAGAAGTGTATTTTCTCCGTTACTGTCAGCAAATTGAGGAAGGCTTGTGGGCTATAGGAGATGTATCCTTTGACTTATCTGAAGAGATCCAGTCTGCTTTGCCTGCTTACGTTCGGAAGCTTCCTTCCGGATGTTTGATTCAAGACTTGCCCAATGGATACTCCAAGGTGAAGAATGCAATCATATATTGGCATTCTCTGCCATGGGTTTGTTTTTTTACCTGAATAAATTCTAATACATTAACATGAATTGTTGGAAATCTTCGATAGGTTACTTGGGTGGAACATGTGGAATTGGAAGACAAAAGCCCAACTCATCGGATTTACAGGGATTTCATTCACAGTGGAATGGCATTTGGAGCTGAAAGATGGATTTGTACTCTTCAAAGAATGTGTGAGAGATTGGCTTGTCTGATGGTGACAAATTCATCTAGTCGAGATCTTGGTGGAGGTATTAGAATCAGCACTGTTATACTAACATGTAATCTTTTTCCAAACAAGACTGGTTTTGTACAATTGATCAGTGGCTTAATCATTGTCATTTTGATGATGTTATCCAGTGATTCCCTCACCAGAAGGTAGGAGGAGCTTGATGAGGCTTGCTCAAAGAATGGTTAGCAACTTTTGTGCAAGCGTAACTTCGTCAACTAGTCACAGATGGACCACACTTTCTGGCTTGAATGATGTTGGGGTTAGAGTCACAGTTCACAAAAGCTCAGATCCAGGTGAACCCAATGGTGTGGTCCTCAGTGCAGCAACTACTATATGGCTCCCAGTACCCCCACAGGTTGTCTTCAATTTCTTTAGGGACGAAAGAACTCGATCTCAGGTATACGAAAACAATCTGTTTGGAGCAACATCTCAACCACTGTTATATCAAGTAGATAAGTACTAAAATTTTCTTTTCTCATCTGTCAGTGGGATGTGCTCTCCAATGGTAATTCAGTTCATGAGGTTGCCCACATTACAAATGGGTCACATCCTGGGAATTCTATTTCAGTTCTCCGCGTAAGTTTGTTGGAAATCTTCTGATATCTTATTGTAATTATAACCGTTATTGTTGGTTCATAACAATGGGTTCTCTCGAACAGGCTTTCAATTCTAGCCAGAACAACATGTTGATACTTCAAGAGAGCTGCACAGACCCATCTGGATCGCTTGTCGTCTATTCTCCTGTTGATCTGCCGGCAATCAACGTAGCAATGAGTGGGGAAGACACCATGTATATCCCTCTACTTCCATCAGGCTTCACCATCACTCCTGATGGCCGGCCAGATCAAGGGGGAGGCGCAGGGCCATCAACAAGCTCAAACATGCAAGGAAGCAGGTCAGGTGGTTCACTAATAACAGTGGCATTTCAGATACTTGTGAGCAGCTTACCATCTGCAAAGCTGAACCTCGAGTCGGTCACAACCGTTAATAACCTTATCAACACCACCATTCACCAAATAAAAACTGCCTTGAATTACCCCAGTTCCTGATTTCTCTCTTCCCCCATTTCCAACCATCTTAAATATACTGATCAGAAGAACTGAAAGCTCTTGCTGGTGTGCATTCAAGGAATCAGTTATGGGTTTGGTTGGTTGGATGGTTTGGACATGAATCCTTTCGTCAAGAGCTGAATCTGAAGATACTTGCTGCTCTACCCAAAGCTCATAGCAACAAAACATCAACATAGTGGCGACAGAAGATCCCTTCCATTTGATCTTTTGATAAAAAGGTCAGATAAATAGGAGTCAAGAGCGCACCGTAGCCGTCCATTGCTGTGTGGGTCCTCTGTCTTTCTCTCTCTATCTCTTCCATATCATTTTGAATTCATGATGATCCACACAGCAAGGGCAATGGTTCGGGTATTGACTTCTGTTCAGGGACTTGAGTTTTATTAGAATATGTAAGTGTCTCTTATATTCGGACAGTTACTAATTTGTTGGATTCTGTCCTTTTCTGCTCTTGTTTGGTTTAATAGAAAATAAAGTTGTTATTTGACATTTTAATAATGTAGTTCTGTTATTTAGTTCAGTTCATAACTTCACACGGCACGCACAATCCATTAATACCATTGTTCAAGACCAGAATGGTACAATCAGTTCACTGGTTTAACCAAAACTGGTTATAACCAAAACTGTTTATCTTTGTTGGTACTAAAATGGACCACTTTTATGGTTCGTTATTGTGATAGGCTGCCGAAGAACTGTACCCTGTCCTTAGCCTTCTTTTGTCAAGCTCAGGGCTTGTTCTAATTATGGTGCAGCAAAGTACAAGGTATGCCTTCTCAGGTGCAGTGATGCTCCTCTCCAGTCACCGGAAGTGACTACTGAGAATAAACAGAGGGGAGCCGCAGTCCCTCAGTGGGGCCCATATCTTACACCTTCATCTCCCCTCTTTATTTCGGGCCTGGATTGTCTGCAACCTTGCGCTGCATTCAGCTGTTGCAATGTATTGGATCGCATGCTGATGCACTCTCCATGGTCCAATTGTGACTGCAGGGGTGCTGCACTGCTCTAAGAATCCAAGCCTCCTTATTTATTTCCCCTCACCAGTCCTTTTCAGCCGAACCCAGATTGGATTTTTTTTTTTTCATGCATTTTAAAACTTCAAATTGAGTAAGTCTGAAATTTTTTTTAAATCAACCTGTATGTAGTACAGCCATGGTTTAGGTACACTCTATCGGATATAGAATCAGCCAATATTGGTTCGGCATCGACCATCAAGTTGAGGTGGTAACCTTTTAATATTAGTCTAGTATGGATTAGTATCTGTTATGGGGATTACACTTCCGCCAATGGCGAAGGGATACGTGTTCAAAGAATCCGTCTCTAGGAATATGCCACGTGCTCGAAGACAGTTACCAATTGTAATCAGACCCCTATATAACGAGCCCAGCTCAGTCATTAGCCGACCTCTCGAGGCAAGGGGGACCCTCCAAGAATGGATTTTGTCTGAGTCCACCAAGGGCGGAGACATAAAAGGCAAGTCAGCACGGACACGTGGTCTTCCAGTGATCCATGCTGAGCTGACAGCTTGTGTGAGCTATCAGGATAAGATCAAGTAAGGCCCTCCTCGTTGGAAGGCCGCATATAAGTTAACCCAATCTATGAGAGTGTCCGACCCCAAGAAGGAAAGTTCATCCTTATCTAGGATCCAACGACCAAGATCGACGAAATAACATGAAAGTCCAAGATCCGACAGCCTCAGTAGATGGACATACAAAGAAACCAAACTGGCCTCTCGTGCAGGGTGACAATCGTGTCTTCTAAGCCAACTTCATGCCATATATGAACCAACCACTCCACCCCTATAAGTATAGACGCCGATGAGGGTAAAACACTCTCTATTTTCAATCTACAAACCTACTCTGTCAATTTACTGAGACGATTGTCTGCCCCACCTAATCGAAGGAGCTTTCACACTTCGTGACTGTTCCATACTGCTTGCTGCCTATCGGACTGACTTTAGCATTGGAGTGGTCTAAGGGTTATCCAACCCAACCTCTCACCTTGCGCTTTCTATCTTCCTGTGTGCATGATCGTACTTTCTACTGTCGGATGAAGAAGTGTAATCTCAAAATTAACCCTCTCCTATTGATTGAATGAATGACTGATGCCTTGATCGATCGTGTACATACGCTCTCCATGTAGTCGCTTTATTTTATTAACAAAATTAAATATTATTTGTATATTCCTATAATCGTGTATGATCGATATGTAACAAATTATCCGTTGGATGAATAACATGTCGCATTGAATATTTTAAAAATAAAATAAAATAATGGGTATGAGATAGGACTGAATAGGCGGATCTGGATGATCCGGAACAATACCGGACTGATCCTCCAAATTTTTTAGAAATTGATATTGGATCAGATAGATCATATCCAAAATCGATACAAATCAATCGATCCAATGGTGATTTCTTGAACCGTGCTTAGGACGTTTTGATCTCGCGTTAGCTAAGGAATAACAGCCCTTGACTAAGGAATAACAGCCCTTGATTTGTAGCCCATATGACTTGGGCTACTATCTAATCAGCCAATGGATCCACTGGGTTTTCAAATTTCTAGTCCTTCAGTTAGTAGCCCATTGGCTTGGGCTACTCTCTGTCCATTGACCACATAGTCTAGTGTCTCTTCAAAATGGATACACTCAAGGGTCTTGCTGCGTGCCACATCGTATAGGTGACAATAAAATGGTTCCACTTGCCATTTGAGAGACATGGTTGGTTCCATGTTATAAAAAACTTGGGTTAGCACATTTTATTACAGTAAAATGGTTTTATTGTAATTTATGTAAGATTAAATTTATTATTTAAGTGTGGATTTTTTTTGGTATAATTTATATTTATGTTTGTGAGTTATTTATAAGAAATCATTTATGAGAACAAATTATAAGTCATCAATAATAACAGTCTAATATCAATAGACATAAAGAAATAATAATAGATTATCACAATACTGATAAACACTTTCTAACCTGTTTGCAGATTTTAGATTATATCAATTTATTTTAAATATAAATAAGTATCATAAATCATACTAAAAAATTACGTATGTGATAATGTATTATATAATTAATTCTATGATGCATACCAAAGAGAGCCTACAATCCTCTATTTTTTTTTTGGTAGAATACAATACTCTGTTTATTCCTTGTTAAAATATTTGTGAAATAAGGGTAAGGTTTGATCTAAATTTAGGTATATATTATCTTGGGAAGGGATTCTTGTCCGATTACATGGTTCCTGTAATAGTATGGGGGCCAACGAAAATGTACACATAGATATCTAACTAGGAGGACAGAGTGATCATTTCACTCCTATGTCCGTCGGCACAAATACGTAGTATCAAACAAGAATCTTTTTCTCATATAATTATTTTATTTTATTTTATATACTCACTCACTTGTAACCCTATGGCTGAGCTAGGGTGCAATTGGGTTTGACTCCATGGTGATAAGTTTGGATAAAATAAAATAATGGAAAATCTGTTTGTAACCGAAGTGGTTACTACTTAGTTTATAGCCTCTCTTTTTTAACCTTGTTTCAAACATATTGCCTTCCAAGATAGTGGGGATTAAATCGTCCTTTCAGTTACAATGTATTGTCATATTTGAGAATCAATAACTCTAGAGAGTAAGATAAATTGAAGAATATTTTCAAACGACACATCTCCATCGGTAGTGACCTATAGTTTAGGGGTTTTTAGGAATTTTCGAAACTACCCTCTGAAGTCTGAACTAAGATTTTTAATTAGTATCAGGGGTTTTTGAGAATTTACATAAAGGTTTTTGGAATTTTACATATTTTTAAATTTCAAGGACAAAAAGTTATTTTTACAAACTCTAGATGAATCCAAAAAATAAAAGCAAATATTGGAGCCTACAATACAGCAACCTTTTTTTTTTTTTTTTTTTTTTTTTTTTTTTTTTTTTGTGGGGTAAAAAGAGCCCTGAAGTTGAATGAAGAGGATAAGAATCAGGGGAAGATATGTTTTGCGAAGATATATAAACCCTTAGTGGCACGTGGCATTTATGGAACAAGAGGATAATGCTAATTATATTTATAAAATTAGAAATAAATGAATTTTGGTATTAAAAAAAAAAACACAAGTTTATAGACACATCCATATAGAATTCATCTTTACCAAAAAAAAAAAAAAAAAAATCCATATAGAATTCTTGGATAAATATCTAATTTTGTTGAATTAGATAGGAGTTGGAATTATAATTTTTTTACTAGGTAGAGTTCAAAATCCTTCTCGAGATAGGAAAAAAATCTTGTCTACTTGTGTCACACAAAGGGGGGAAGGGGTGAAATGACCAATTTATGCCTTTGAATGTAGGAACCACAAAGCAGAAAACTTTTTTCCATTCAAATGTTAAGTTTTATAAATAAATAGAACTAGCTATTGGCAAAATAAAGTATTGAAAAATATAAAATATTATATATATTAGGAAAAATAATTGGTACCTCCCCTTGACATTTTGTTACTACACGGACTTCTCCTGACACTAATTGACTTACACGTACCTCTCTAAAGTTAACAGTGTTAACTTAAACTTTTTAACGACCAAAATACCCTATTTTTAACAAAGTGAATTCAAGTTTTACTTAATCAAAATTAACTCTTAAAGTTTAAGTAACTCACTGGGAATGAAATCTCTCAAGATTAAAAAAATCGATAGAGGTAAAAACACCTTGAGTTGTCTTTAAACACTACAAGAACTAAAAGGGTAATTCAATATGATAAGAATATTTTGGTATTTAAAAATGAATATGTTTACGTCAACAATTACCATTTATTTTCTAATGGAGTGGATTAAAATGTTATAAGTTTTTTTTTTATGATAAAAAAAACATTATAAGTTTCGTTTCATGAGGGAAGTCCATGTAAGTCAATGAATGCCAGAAGAGATCCGTTGTAATAAATGCAATGTCAAAAATAGGTTTGAATAATTTTCTCAAAGTATTTATAAATTTAGAGATAAAGAGAGAGTATCAAAAGATGATGCATGGAGGATTTGGCTTTAATGATCAAATTTAACATATGGTTACTCTTAATCATTTCCTAAATATCTATCAGTTAGAATTACTTTAGTAACCTACAAAAATAGGTATGCCCATCCACATGTTTGATATGGATGAGTCTGTCTGTCCATAAATTCCATAAAAACTTTCACCATTAATAAAAACAAAGATTCGGTAGTAGATTTCATCTCTTATAAGATGAAGAAAAAAAAAAAAAAAAAAAAATATATATATATATATATATATTATATATATATATATATATATAACCATTATATGTTGTGATAAAACGAAATATATTCGCTGATTTTTGCCTATTTCGTCTTCTCTTTCTCTCTCCCCATCACAAAAGAGGAAGAACCCTAGAGAGGTATTTCACACCCTGCAAGTAAGTCTTCTCTCTCTTTGTGGCCTTCTCTAGATTCTTTCTCGTGTTTGAAGTCTGTTATATTTATTTGCATTTAGATTTCTATTCTAAAATATTAAGTTTTTGATTCTGAATCTGTAATCTTTATCTGGGTCCTTGTTTTTAGAGATCTAAGTTATAACCTAAAAAAATGATTTCTTTCCTGCGATAATCGGAATGCTGTTGACGAGGCTTTCCTTTTTGGCCTTTTTAGGCATTCAAGATGGTGTTTTGACCATCTAAACGATGGATTTTCTTAGGACTAGGTCTGGGTTTTCTGTTTATTGATGGTTGGTTGTTGGATCTTTGTTCAAGCTACTACTTTCTCTAGATGCTTTGATTCTCCTCTGTATGTTCCGATTTTGATTTACATGTTCTTTTTCTTTTCCTTTTTTAGTTATTTTGTTGGGATTTATTTTTGTTTCTTCTGGTTTCGTCTCGTACGTTGTTTTGCAGGGCTCTGCTAGCAGGCAATGTGGTAGATGGGTTGAACTGGCAGAAAAAAAAGTTGTATTTTTATCAGAGTTCATTCTTCCTTTATAGCTATAATGGACGACGACGGAGGATTGAACATCCGTAATTGGGATTTTTATGGACTTAAAGGGCATCTTGGTCTACAGCTCGTGTCGAGCGTGGCAGAGAGAGACACTAAATCTCTTCTCTCTGGGCGCGAATCCGCCGTCATGGTTAGTGCTAATGGAACTTTCCATCATAGAGACTGTGGGGTTCCAGAAGCACCAGTTCCCATGGATTTTGTGAGAGATGGCTGGATGAACCAGAGAGATAAGTTTCTGCATGTGTTACCGGGAAACCCCAATTTTGCTGTTCTATCTGAAGCATCTGGAGTTCATCCCTTGCAAATGCTTCAGCAGCCTGATGCATCGAAGGATGATAGGTTGGTTCGTATGGAAGAGGCAGGTGTTAAAAAGGAGGGACCTTTGAAGAAAAGGCAAGGCGGTCGTGCCTCAAATACCCCCAAGTCTCCAAAACCGAAGAAGAGTAAAAGGGCCCCTGGTGTGCCCAAGGATGAGAGTAATTCTTCTGTTCCAAGAGCAAAACCTGGAAAGAAGAACACTGAATTTGTCATAAATGGGGTTGATATGGATTTTTCAGGTATTCCAATCCCAATTTGTTCATGCACTGGAGCTCCTCAACAGTGTTATCGATGGGGATGTGGTGGGTGGCAATCGGCATGCTGTACTACTAATATGTCTATGTATCCCTTACCAATGAGTACTAAAAGGCGTGGTGCAAGGATAGCGGGGCGGAAAATGAGCCAGGGAGCTTTTAAGAAGGTATTGGAGAAACTTGCTGCTGAAGGTTATAACCTTTCTAGTCCGATTGATTTAAGGACTCATTGGGCAAAACATGGTACCAACAAATTTGTCACTATCAGGTAGATGTACAATGTGGATACCATTACTGGGCCTCCAATTGCGTTCGGTCTGTTTCTCCTGTATATATACTTGTGGCCTGCTGCAGAGGCTTTTTGGATATTTTGTAGTCGAATGAATTTTCTCAGTCATGTTACGTTTCTTTTAATTCAGACGTTCAGATTCCCTGGATATGTTGTTTCCTTTTCTTTCCTCATTGCAGTTTAAGAATTACCAATCTTATATGTGCTAGGATTTAGGAGATTATTAATGAAATTTAATTTCTTGGATCCTTGTTTGACAATTTACTTCCATGTTACTTTTTCCTGAATTGTTATCAAAAGAACAGATTTTGAGTTGGTACCTTTTTCTCTGTGTTGTTCTTATGACATTTCATTGTAATCTATAGTAATTTAAGTAACGGTACTTTTATTGATTAAGTACTCAAACTAGTTGTTGTTCGACTAATGTTAAGGGACATCTGAGGGGAAGATGCTATATGATTTAAATTCTATTGGTGGTTCTCCTTTAATTTACTTGCTTATCATTTTTCTCGTTGCTTATATATAGTTTCTGTGTATCTTATAGCTTCAGTCAATGGTTCTGTGTAATGTCGGTGATGTATTATATGGTGCTTGACCAATTTTAATGTTTAATTTGTACTATAACAATGTCTCAAGTTCACCTAGTTGAGTTGGGAAGTCTTCATTTGTACCTTACTTCTTCTAATGAAAAGGATTTTAAGTAGTAAAAGGAGGACATAAGAAAGAAGATGTGCAAGGGGAAAAAGAAAGGATCTGCTTACTGGGGTGAGAACCTACTGAAAAACGAGATCTTGCATTCAACAATCTGATACATATATGTCGTTCCTCCTCATTTTGGCAGTCTGCTACCGATTTTCCTTGTTGAAGGATGTTGGGGGTGATGCATGTGCTCCATATATTATAATATTTCTAAATGCATTCCTGCCAATTTTAGAGTAGAAGTTTTCTTGTCCCATTTATCAAATAGCATTTATGTGGTTGCGTTGCTCCAGAAAGGCTAAAGGTAATTAGCAATCTTTTAGAGGAGAAGTGGTTACGTAGTCTCTTTTGTCCAGGACTTCATGTGTTATTACAGTTGCTGTATGTCTTCCAGGAACTTGATAGGAGCTTTCCCATCCTCTTGCTTGGGACTAGCACCTAAGCTAGGGGTTTGGAAGCCAGCTTATGCTGATGTTGTGCGTGAATGTATTAAAATCTCATACTTGCGCTTAACTTGATTTTGTTTGCCAACTATCTCATTTAGGTCGTTGAATGCTGAATGAGAACTTTAAGGGTTTAGAATTCGTAAATTTAGTTTGTTTTACTTATCTGGGAGGTGAATTTGGTTTTGGCAACTTAATCATTTAAACTTTACCAAATTCTATTTGTTTATATCCTTTTTTCTGTTTGCGGACATGCACTTGATGAGTAACCCTTGCTTTTCGGTCCATTTAAAATAGTGGTTGTGCATGAGTAAGAAGAGGAAACTTGTTCTTGTGAAAGTAGTGTTGATGTTTATGTACAGGTAGGAGTCTGTTCAGATTATCTGTCACAAGACAAGACTGAGTAAAGGACAAACTGGCTATTGTGGTTGGTTGGCACTGCCATTATTGTCTAGATATCTTCTTAGATGGCTGTCTCTTGGCATTAGTTTGTTTCTGTTGGCTTCTATTGGTCATTTCCTTGTTGTCATCTAACCTATGGAAGCTTCTACTGTTGTATGACCAATTGTTGGTGAGGTTTGAAAAGTAGTTTCATTTTTCAGTTCCATTTCCTTGATTTCATCACAGTGTTGCTAATCAGGAAATTCTTTTCCTGAGAATTAGTTTGTGATCATGGATCTCCCAGCTAGTTATTTTATGGACCAGAATCTCTAACAGCCTTCTTCTAAGCCTGAAGTTTGCTGTTCGTAAGTGGATTCTTCTTAAAACTTCTTGCCATAAAATTGGAAATCACTTTTAAGCTAAGACCTCATTTCATATATTAGCTATTAGGCTATTTTTTTGACCCTTTTTTTTTTTGACCTTTTTTTGAGTAGACAATGAGTTTCAGATTTTCTATGATGTGAGAGATATAACTTTTAATTGATAATACTTAGGTGAAAAAAAGTCCTTGAGTTTGAGCAACTGCTCATATCAACCCACATCTCATTAGGTGACATTTTAACTACTTGAAGTCTGCATAGAAATCATATTCTTTATTTTCCTAAGCACGAGGGCATATCTGCTATGAACTTGTAGGCACTCATCTTTCTCACCAATCCAATGTCCTTTTTAACCTGCAATTTGCATCATAGTTAGTGATTTTTGTGTTCATCGGTCTCTTTTGTATGTAGCTAAACCATGTAACTTGGCTTTCCCTCTATTGGTGCCACCCCTTAACTTCGTGAATGCTTTCATTTTGTGATTATATCCTTCATTGTGCTTCAACTTACTTCAACTTGTTAACTCTGCTGCAGTCATTTTTTGTATATGTTAGTTCCTTATTACCCAACTTTTAGCTCCATAAATTCTTGGTCGTTCTTTTGCCCATTGTATTTTATTGGAATGTATTGATCAGATGACAATCTGAAAGCCTTTCCACTTCATCCGACCACCTCTACATCCTCTTCAGTCTCTCATCCATGTAGCCAAGATATCTAAATTGGCTCTAGTCTATCTGTTGGTCATCAACTTGTTATTAATCATTGCTGTTGTGGTACCAAGGCATTGCTGAGGCACCATGATGCTTAGGTGACATTAAGGCTCTAGTGAAAAGGCCAAATTTCAAGTTTGTTTGCCAGATATGATATTTCAATTTTTTCCCTCCCATATTCGAGGTTTGTATTGTAACTCTCATTCATCTTTTGGGTCTGGTGCCTTTATAGATATGCTACTAGTCATTTTTTGGCGTCAAGGCCTTCCTTGTCACCTAAATGTTTCCTTGTCATCACCTTGCAATGCCTTGACAACTACGGTGATTATCTTTCACACAGAAAAAAGAGGGGGTGGTGGGGTCTTAACACTCACAGTCTTAGTGCCAATGTAACCCATGTAATTCACTACAAGTTGAATGGTGTTTAATTATGTTAATTTTGTAGGTAAGAAAGTACTAATATTAGTAAAATTTTAGTTGTTTGATTTATTATCTTAGTATATTATTTTTTTGAGAAATTAAATTTTATTTGATTCAAGGAGCAGTTGGATTGGACAAACCCCGCCCTTTTTTGGACATGGAGTGCAAACCCCTCCCATCACTGGCCTTTGGGCTGCATTAGAGTGCTTGGTCTCTCAGTGCACCTTGGACTTCTCCTTTGATTGAAAAATGGCTTTGGTAGATCAGCTAGCTAGAGGGATGGACAGACAGCATCCTTATATGGGCATTGTTCTATAGTGTATTTGCCTATTGGGCCTATTGCCTGTAGCCTGTGTTTCTTAGTGTTGGAGGTGGAAAGTGGAAACTAGATTACGAGCAGGTTAGGATTATTTAAGGAATAAGGATCTAAGAGTGACGTGGCTTAACAAGTAAGTGGTGAAAGTAGATACTTCTCATATGACCTACGAAATGATGTAATGATTCTGGATGAAACTTACGAAGATGGGAAGCCAATGATAGAAGAATTGGAAAATTCTGTAGCATGGAAGTGAAGAGCTAGACTTAGTGGGATTGCTGAGCTTAAATGATTGGAAAGGGTTGAGCTGGATTTTGAAGATAGTAATGTGAGATCTTTTTATTGATGTGGATAATTCATACCAAGTCTGAGAATTTGATGATCTTTCGATAAGGTTTAAGAATTTTGTTTTGCCTCAGGCATATCTTCTGTTTGGACAGTGGAGTCTTTTTGTTATCTTTCCATCATTTTGTCTAAATTGAAATCTTCCCCTTGGAGTTCCAGAACTCCATGAACTCATGGAGTTCTGGCAATGATACCCTTGGTAACCTGGCGGTTTTTTTTTTTTTTTTTGTGGGGGGGGCCAACAGATGATTGACATCATTAGAGTTAGAACAACGAGGTAGGCGACCTTGCTTGATGCCTTTAAGGGGGATTCAAATTGATTTTTTTTGACATCGAGGCATTGTGCTCTCGTCCTCACTTTTGAGTCTCCTCTCTATTGAAATGCATCAAGCTTTAGATAGATGGGAGTTCCCTTAGTAACCCAAGTCCAGCTGATATTGGTGGAGTCTTTAGAGATCATGATGGAGGCAAGGTTTAATATTTCGAGTTTCGAGGGTGTCTCGATCCTTTGTGAAACCGAGATCTTGGCAAGACACTGTAAAAAAAGCCATGAGGGCTTAAAAAGTGTCTCGGGGCTCAAATGTTCATTTTAATGCTTGATACTCCATTGAATCACTCTTTTAGCATACATAATCACATTTAAACAATAAAATTGAAAAAAATAATCACACATGGTGGTTGTTTGGGTTTACACCCATGTTTGGCAATGTTGGTCTAAAGTTTAGATATAAACATAGGGCAATATTGACTATTCTATATAATGTTGCACTAGTAAAAGATCAAAGTAGGCCAATTGAGCCAGTAAAATTATATTTTTGGAGAAGAATAAACATAACAACACTTAATTAATTAATTGTTATAGTAAAAAAATCCAAAGTAGTCAAGTAGACCATACAATCATAATTCATATATTATGTTGAGACTAGTTGAGCACTAGTTGAAAATATCGAGGCCAGTCGAGAACTGGTTGAGAATCTTGAGATCTCGTCTCGACATGTTCAAGAACTTCGAGATTCTCGAGATCTCTCCGAGATTATGAACCATGGATGGAGGGACTATTGGTTTGTTCTGCACCTATGGAAATAGCAGACTCAACCATAGCTAAGTAAGTTGAGAGCAACTATTAGGGGTCTAGTGATAGCTCTTGATAGTTGATGGACGATGTTTTGGTAAAAGGGGACTCTCACATGGTGATTACATGGATACTAGCTACCCAAGGACGACCTTGGCACTGCCTTTCTCTCACGAGGAGGGCTAGAACTAATTCAGTTGCAAACCACTTAGGATGTTGAGATCTGCTCATGCTTGGGATGGGGCAATAGATTTTCATCTATATATTTTGTTGTATGCATGTAAAAATGATTCAGAAGATTGTCTTACCAAGTGCATCTAAATCTTTTCCATAGTTTCAGCTATTTTAGGGTAATTTAGAATGTTAATTGTCTATCTTCCAATCTTCATAATGTACGTTGCTTGCTTCCCCTATGACTTTAACTCAGAAAATATGAGAGGATTGTCCCAACATTTTTGTGCTTGCCCACAGAATTCCTCTTTCCATCTTTAGTGTATAGAGAAGGGAAAGGACCTTCAGCCACTAGTTTCTGAAGCTGTACATTTATGGTTATATACCAAGATGTTAGATCCTTGGCCTTCATTCCTTCTTGTAAAAGGTGGCCATTTTAGGGGGTGATAATAATTCTGTTTGCCCGTTGTTGGGTGGGAGAGAGAGAGAGAGAGAGAGAGAGAGAGAGAGAGAGAGAGAGAGAGAGAGGGGGTTTCAATGGAATTACAAATTGTAGGTCTCCCTCCAATATGCCATCATGCATTCCAAGGACTATATAACTGCTTCTCACTAGCTCTATTTTGCCCGAACTGGATTTGGACTAACTTAAGGCCTGGATCATTCTTATTTTCGGTCCTGGATCAGCCTTATTTTCATATTTTTTGTGTTGAAGGTTTCAGTACCATCCATCCCCCCCCCTCCCGGGTTCAAAATTTTGTGTTCTTGCTGAACCTATTAACTAGAATGGTTTTAGGTATTCTGCTATAATTGCCTAGATTTCAATCTATTCAGTTTTTGTTTGTCATCAATCATTTGTTGACATATCTTTTTTGGTCTCTCTCTGTTTCAGTAACCTTGAGTAGAATTTGCTGTCATTCTGTTTAGGCATGTATTCTCTTGAAACATTCCTTGTAGCTGGGTCTTTTTTTTCCCAGAGGCTGTGCAAAATCTGCTTGTTTCTATAGAATGATCAGTGACCCTTTGTCCTTAACTCTAAAAAACAGTGTGTGAACCCTTTGTCCTTGGACAAAAATACAAAGAAATGCATGATGAAATTTTTTAAGAATCTAAAGATGAAGTTTGAAGAGCTTCATATGCATTATAAGCATAGGTACCGATAAATGGTTAATGTAATTTTGTCAGCTTCAGTAGTGACAGGATTAGAAAGTGGACAAGGCTTTATCTTGAGTCTATTGATGGTTCTTTCGTGTTATTTTTTTACCGTTCTTGAGGTTTGTTTTCGTGTTAATAGTGATAGAATAAAGAGGAACAGACTTTTGTGTAGAGGCTACTGCTGCTACACTGTAGTCTTTATTTTTTTCATACTAGAGCATACCATGAGAGTATTTTCAGCTGGAACAACTTATTGTTTTCTGAATTCTTCAGTTTTATCTCTGCTTTTGGTTTCCTTCCTGCTGGGAATTTTTGGGGGTTCGCTTTCACATAACTGTCAAAAATCCCTGTAGTCCTCTTTTGGTTTATGATTCTTAGACGACTTCATCTATATATGTATATTCAAGCTAACACTTGCACCCTCTTGGTAGTCTCTACTATTTTTGTACTTTGTTACGTAACAATTTTTTTTTGAGCTGAACCTTGACATGTGAGCAGGGGACATCGAGGTCTACCTATCAACAAAATTACAACTTTCATCCGATTTCACATGGCAAGAAATGCTTGCCACGGTCTTGGTAGACCAGTAAACCCTTGCGCTAATGCTAATATTTTGCTTGAATTAGTTTTCCATTGTACACAAATTTAATTTCAAAGATTCTATCCAAAATAGGAAAATTTTTATATACACAATTAAGGATTGGAAATCTCATCTACCCCCATAAGATTGGAAAAACCTCGATCACATCCAACTAACTGATGGAATTGTTGAAATATAGTTTTATCTTTCATATTAAAAATTGAAAAATTAAAAAAGTATGTTGAATGATTAATTTGATCTTTGTAATGGAACGTATATTTTATGTCTCTCTTCTTTTCACTCTCAGTCAAGCCCTAACCCGAGTCCCTTCTGCGTTGTTGTACACGGCAAAATCCCATCTCCGGCTTCCTATCTCTGGCATCCCATCACGGTCTTCTTATCTCCACCATGACTAGAGCAGTTCAAAACACTATGCAAGTTCGCATAAACAGCCAGATCATCAGAAAAAGGGATATAGAGAAACCAGTTGCAGAAGATGAATAAAATAAAACAAGATGATAAAATGATAGTGGAGAATAAATAAAGTGATAAAGATGACTAGGAGGGGATGGGAGGGATGACTTTGTTAAATTTTTGATGAACTTCTTCTTTCCCATTCTCCTTTTAGATTTGTTAATGCTGGTACTCGATGGATGAAACAAGAGACCAAACCTTTCAAAGGCAGACAATAATTAGTCATATATCAAAATTAGGAAAAAAAAAAAAAATACAAAAGCCCTCGTTGAACAGACTATAGCTTAACATAATCGATCATGTCTAAGCTGTGAATTGGCTCACTGAGGTTGCTAATTACTAGAGACAAGTGGTTTAGGTCAACGATTACCAGAAATCTCGATTAGTGAATCGAGTCGTGTCATCAATGTTCAACACTGTATCAGGAAAAAAATTTGCTGTTCTTGGATTTGCTTTCAAGAAGGATATAGGGGATATTAGAGAAACACCTGCGATCGATGTATGTCATGGGCTATTGGGGGACAAAGCGCATCTCGCGATCTATGATCCGTAGGTGACAGAGGATTAGATCAAACAAGATCTGGCGACGAGTAAGTTTGATTGGGATCATCCACAGCATTTGGTGTCGGCTGGTGTTACAGAGAAGACGAATTTGAGTGTGATTAAGGATCCTTATGAGACGGCCAAGGGAGCTCATGGTGTGTGTATATTGACGGAGTGGAATGAGTTTAAGTCTCTTGATTATCAGAAGATCTATGATGTGATGGAGAAGCCGGTGTTTTTCTTTGACGGAAGGAATGTGGTTAATGTGCAGGCGATGAGGAAGATTGGGTTCATGTGTATTCGATTGGGAAGCCATTAGATGATTGGATCAAGGATCTTCCTGCTGTAGCTTAGACATGATTGATCATGGCAATCACTGGTTCATCCTCTGCTGCGAACGGTATGCCGTTTCTTGAGGTCTCATGCCGATAGATTCTGTATCTACAAAATTGATCAGAGCTCTGTCTCCGTTTTCTATTCCTCTGAAAGGGAAAGCGAGAGAGGATCACAGCAGAGAGTGGAGATTCACTGATTCCATCGTCGTCGAACAGAGGATTCGAGGAAGATGAAGACCGTTGATGAAAGGAAAGGGTATTTGGGTTTTTTAACAAGCCTAAAAGGGTATTCTCGCCCATTAAAATTCTCAACGCATCTGACGTCAGCAACTAACGAGAATTTTTTAACGGAATGGACTTCGTTGATTAACGAAGTAAAGTTTTTGGGTAGTAGATGAGGTTTTTGCAATCTTGTGGGGGTAGATGAGGTTTCCAATCTTTAATGGTGTGTATATGAAAATTTTCCAATATGTTAAGGATAAATAATGAAAATGTTAGCCGGGTAGCTGGCGGTGGAGTGGGAATGTGCATGATCCTTGTGGTGCTGTTTGGTTTCATTTGGTATGTATTTTTGGAATGTTTCTTAGAAATACATTCTTAAAATGGAAATGCGTTCTTGTTATAGAATGAAAATGAGGAAAGAGAGGCATTTCTGTTATGGACTTAGAATACGAAAGTGGCAAAAGAAAAAAAGATTTCATTGTTCATATTTCCATAAGAAGTGAAAAAATACTTCCATATTCCAATTCTCATTTGGGATCATGGTTCATCCTTGTAGTTGGGTTTTACAGTGTTCTACATCTCTTATAGTGTGTCTCAGATGGCTTGCAGCGAGTTAAATGACATTTTACATCAAGTTTGATGAGAGAGAGTATCTGTGGATCCCACTGGTGATGTGGCATAGTTTCTGATGATGAGGCAGTATTGCGACATCTTGAAGCATTACATGAAGAAAGATGTAGAGAGAGAATGATGAGAGAAACTAGAAAGAGAAAGAAGAAAGAGACTGTGGGTGGGACCCACGGGTGTGGTGGCAAGGTGATATGCCAACACGGCAGCCCATGACACTTGGCATGCATGCACGCAAAGTTTCGGGTTCAAATTCCAAGGTTTGATAGACTTTTAACTTTGGGCCTATTTTTGGTGGGTCTAGCAGCAGGTTCATGGAAATCCGACAATGGAAAGATGTAGAGTGTCGAGTTATCTTTCCAACGCAACTTGAATCGCTCAATTCTGACTTCGGAAGAGGGAGATATCGCAGTTTCCGTCAAAACGATCGAAAACGGCCAAAAAATCAAGCTCTCGGTGAGTTGTTTACAACAGGGAAAACAGTAACATTTTTAAAAAGTTGAAGGATCTTTTTGCAATTATCAAGAGTTGAGGGAGAAGGCTGAAATTATCATAAATAGAGATAAATTCTGTTCGGACGGCTCAAAATGAGCCACATCGTCAAGATCCAGATCGGAGGGATTTGATTAAGGCAGGCTCGAGTGGATCTCAGTGATCGCGTCAAATTCTATCGTGCGTCTTACCATTGGCCAACCGCAGGTTAATAGATTGTATCGCGTCACATGAAAGGGTTTCCATGATTAGGTGTGTTGCGCGTCTACAGTGCGACAACGGACGGATCCTAATCTAAGAGCCAAGAATGAAGCCGATCGCGCCTGACGCGATCTGACTTGATCCGACGCTTAATAGGCAATCCCGCCTTTTTGAGTAAGATCGGATGGTGTACGAAGGTGATTCCATCTCCGCCAATACGATCTCGACAACGCATAGGCGCGGCGTGGCTACGGTGCGGCGCGGGTGCACGGTAATAATAGGAAAGATTCCATTTTGAATGTCCTGACTGGCCGAACTTCAAACTGCCATAACTTTCTCATCCGAGCTCCAAATCGGTCCGTTCAAGTTTCAGTTTCCATATTTTCGGATGCTCTATACATTGGGCGCCATTGGGAGTCATAAAAATGAAGGGAAAAATTAAAAAGAAAGTTTTGAAAGCAGAGAGAAGGATTTCTAGGGTTTCGTGCCATGTGGGAGTGATCAATCACCAACTACCTCTTCTCTGTGCATCAATGGAGTGCTAAATCCCTTTGAGAGGTCAGTAGAGTTTTTTTTTTTTTTTTTATATTCATGGGGATTATGGGTTGTTTGGAAGAGATTGGAAGCCTGTGGATGAGGTGTGCTCTGTGAATCAATCTCTATCGTCATTGAAGGCTGTTGGAGAGTACCTGAGAGCAGTGTGAAGCTTCAGAGATATTGTTGGCCATTCGAAAGCAGTTATGAGGTTTTTCAATTCTCTATCTATTTGTTGCTTTCAATTTATTGTATGCTAGCGTAGGTGCAAATTGTGGAATACCTAACTAGTGGGGAAAATTGTAAGGCAATTCTATAAGCCTAAAAATTGTTATTTGCTTCCCGTGGGTGCGGATTAAGCGTGAGGTGTTCAGTGGGTGCTGGACACGGGCTGTTAAGCCTGAATCTTGGCGTTGGTGTGCCCTCTCAGTTTTATGCTGGGAAAACCTAGGGTTAGTATCTTTGTCTTGTAAAAGACTAAAAGTTGAGTGTTGAGTAAATACGGAGCCCGATGGGCATTACTCCGTGGACTAGCCATCACACACTGTGTTGATGAACCACGTATATCCTGTGTTGTGGACTGTTTTTATTTTCCTATATATTTTGGAGTGCGTGGAATGGTTTGCAGGATAAGTGTGCAAATCTGGTAGACTTGACAACTAAGTGGTAGCAAGGTAGATTTACATGCGCTTATGTGTGTGTGAAAAGTTAAGTCTCCATCAGCTCTAGGCAACAGTAAATAATTAAGGAGAATTTTCAGACACTGATTCACCCCCTCTCAGTGTCATATCAAGTTCATCAAGAATTTCTATAATAAATATAGCATAAAGGAAAGGGGAAAAAATACCTATAAACTAGCTAAAATGAGGAAAATAAATAATAATATAGATTTCAACCATATTAATTGTATTAAAAGAGATGATAATAAATGTATTAATAAGTGATGAGGAATTTAACGTGAGATTGACAAACTATTTTTATGACTTACTATATGAAAATAGTACAACTCATACTGTTTTTTAAGGTTATAATAATCATCATGAAAACACAACTCGTACGTATATTCAGAAAATTAGTTCTGAGGTAATGAAGTTTTAAGTCGCATTTGGCATGCATTCTTAAAATACATTATATGTCAAGTGCACATTCTAAGATGACAAAGATAGCATTTGGTATGCATTATTGTTCTTGGACCATGGAATGCCTTATAGAACGTGACCCGTTATGGAATGCACTCCTTAGCGCATTCTACATTAGGAGATCAGAACAAAAATGCATTATGAGCCAATACATAAATGTCTTATTCTTTTGTCCATTCTCATTCTATATTAGGAATGTATTCTCTGTTCTAAGAATGTATTTCTAAGTGCATTCCAAGAATTCATACCAAACACATTTAGTGTAAATGAAATGAGTATATGTTGCGATGGATATGTGGTAAAAGTAGAAAATATAAAATAATGAATGAACGAATTAGAATTTATTTAGAAGTAAATTTGATACATGATAAATAGTGATAAAATTGTTTAAGGTGGTATGGACATGTGTAACAGAGGCCTTGAATGCTATAGTATGAATGACGTCACGAACATTTAATGCCCCACCATCTCCAAAGTTGTTCCCCTTCTCAATGTCTCTCACTTTCCTAGTACTCCCCATTCACCTCCAACGTTTCTCATCCTCCATTTCAATCTCCAAATGTCTTTCATCGTTTGTTTAATGCCCCTCCACGTCATCTCCTCTCATCCGGTTGTCCAACCGCCCATCGGATGGCCTAAGCTGCATCGGCATGTGTGCCAACCATATCAACTCGAGCAATGGACGGCTAGAGCGATTGAACGACAAGAGATGATCCTGATCCCTCCACTTCCCTCTCGACAATTTCTTTTCTTCCCCAAGTTCTCTCTCCTACCTTGTGTATGTATTTTTTTAATACTTTTGGACTTTGTTCTTTTTGGCGTATTATTGAAAACCATAGTGAGAGTTTGAAGTTAGTTTCATGGTAAGAGACTCCCTAACAGACTTAGAGTTAAGTGGTTCTTTTTGACTCTAGGTTAAATGATCCTCACCCTTTCTATCTTGTACTTGTTCTCACTACGACAAAATGAGTTTTTTGCGACGACAATTAACGACAAATAAGTTCAACTATCGTAAATAAGCATATATTAATGACAGTTTTATAATTCTGTTGTGAATAATGTGCTTATTAACGACGGGGTATACTCCCCGTCACATATATATTGGACGTTTTGTAAGATGCGTTTGTACTTGATGTCGTATATAAGCATTTTGTGTACCCACATATGTATAATTTTTGGCGGTGTTCCCGCCAAACCCTGTAACGATGTTTTATGTCCCCATTATTAATGGTGTATAGTATACGACAGAGCTATGTCCTCGTCGTAAATGTATGCTTATATATGACGGGAATAGAAACCCGTCGTGTGTATGTATTTATGTACGATGATAATATCCACCCGTTGTTTTTATGTATTTATGTAAGACAAGTGATAAATCATTCGTGACGAGGAATTTCTAGTTTGTTCTTCAATTTGCATTTGAGTTACATCAAGGATCGGGATTCTATACACTACTAGTGTATATTTAAATCTCATATTAGAATCTAATGGATTGTCGGACGGGACGGGAGAAATCTTATCATTCGACCCATTGACGCTACATCAGTCGTGATCCACCGCCACTCTCTCCTCTCCCACCACCACTTGCTCCACGATCCACCAACTCATCTCCATCTCTCACTCCATAGCCACCATCACAGCCATAGCCTTCATCTTCGGTGATAAAACACAAAAAAGCCGAAATTCCATGGACCCAAATCATCTCTGATTGTCCATTTGTGTCAATTGTGATTGCACGACTGATTTTCTCTGACTACAGGAGAGGATTTTTATCCAGATTCCATACAATATAACGTAAGTAAAAAAACAGATAACTCTTGAAGAAAACATGGAAGGTTATTAATGAGACAGAGTTGAACCCAGCACAAATGGATTACTATAGATTTCTATTCTAGTTATTGACGGATTTGCCCCTACGAACGGTTTTGAAAGCTGCATGTGTCGATATGTGTCTCGAATGAAGACTAGCTGTGCAATCACAACTGACACCTCCAGAAGGGAGAAATTATATCTAAAAGCTCATAAGGTTAAGAGAGAGAATCAAGAGTTTATGGGAAAGAATCCCATGGTGGGTTGGAAATTTTTTTCTCAAAATGTTATTATAAACAAAGTTTTATTAGGGAAAAATCCACGTCTCCAAATAGAATACGGATCCAATAGCCGCATGACACGTGAGCATTAAAAACAAAATAAAAAATAAAAAATAATTGGTTTTCAGACAAGGATGAGCAACGGCCGATACGATACCGATACCTTCCTTACTCGTCGTCGTCGCTTTATTGCTTCGGTTTTCACAAACACCTCATAAAAGAGCCAGGCGACACATACGGTGTCATACCATCTTTGGTGAAAGCGGTGTTTAACTACACAGTTTCTATTCTCATCTGTGCTCTGAGAATTGAACTGAGCGTGCAGCTTCAGAGAGGTATGCAATCTGTGTTTTGTAGTGATTGATGATGTTAGAGATGGATGTATGGTTTATTTTCTTCTTCTTCTTCTTATGAATTCTGAAATTTTGTTTGTTTGATTGAATGGGAATGTGTTGCAAGAAATTAAAATAGGCCATTGTTCAGGACAGGGGAAATTGCATGCTTGAAATTCCAACTCCCCCATCTCGTGTGTCTCTTTCTCTCTCTCCCGTTACCAAGTAGCGAGGTAGTGAGGTCTTTTGCTGCTTGGTTACCATGGCAGTGGGACTTGTAGTGTTTAAAATTCGCTTGAATTTTTTAAGTTATCGGCCGAATGGGTTTCAGTTCTACCTGAGTTCAAAGACTTGCAATTCAATCTCTGTTATCTGATTTTTCCTTCGCCTCATCAGAGTGCTCAGACCCCTAGTATGTTTTTCGATGATTTTCCCCGTCATTTGTGCTTTTGGTACTGAAATTATTCCCAATATAGACTTCATTTCTGTTAATGGATCTTCTTCTCCTGAAAAAAAAAAAAAAAAAAACCCCATGCGCCTCTTTGATGGTCTCCAATTTCTCCCGCTTCACAAATCTATTATTTCCCTCTCTTTTCCTGCCAGTCGTCTTTGAATGTCCATGTTTGCTCCTAACTAAATCCCATGTCCAGCCTCAAAACCCTTGCTTTTTGCCGATTTTTTAATCAATTTTTCATTTTGGCTTCTTTTGGATTTTTATTTTTTGAAAAAAAAAAATAAAATCGAAAGTAGCTTGTTATTCAATTAGACCAACCCAATGTGCAGTCTGGGGCTCCTAACTATTTGTATTTTGGCTGATAATCTATTCCTAAATTTATTTTCTGCTTTGGGCCATTAGCTGATTGAGTTGCAGTTGTTCCTTTGCTTCTTGATGGTGTAAGTATTTGGGTACTGCATCTTAAAGACAAAATACTGCACTCTGTACTCTGGTATTTTGAAAGGCCATGGGAGGAAGAGAGATAGAAGGCTTGCTTGATTAGAGGATTTTTGAAAGCAGATTTTCATCGAGTAGTTTGGGTAATTTCAGATAGAAACTTGCATTATTTGGTCTTTTTTTCATAGCACTTTGTTGAATGATGTGCATCTCTACTCCATATTGAATATATGCCATTTTTTGCTCCTGACGTTTTACGCAGGAACTATATTAAGCATGTACAGTATTATTATCATGTCTGTTTTTACATGGAATTTTTAAGCGTATTATTGAACTCTTGGCCTGTTGAGTACCTATATGTATCCATACCTGTATTTTACTAACTATGGGCCATACCTGTATTTTACTAACTATGGCAACATGGCCACATGGTCTGCGCTTCTTCCTGAATTCAAAGAGGTTCCCATTGCTGTATTGTTTTAGAATTTTATAGGGTTATTTGTGAGTAGTGTGGGCTTGATAGGGTTGTCTCACCCATCCATTCCTTTGCTGATATGAGTAGGGTTCTGTTCAAGAAACTGTTTAATTTGTAAAGGTCAGTTTTTGCTGTTATTTTGGCCCATTTAGCCATTTAGGTACCTGTGTGTAGAGGTGCTTTGATTGGCAATTTTTTAATTTTTAATAAAATATGTTCTTCCTTTGGACGAAGAATTTCTTTTAATTATTATTTTTAATAGCGTATCCTACTCATGGTCTTGCACAATATCACTTATAAATGGATTCCAATACCATATGGTGCTATTGAGAGAATAACTTAAAGTGGCAAGTGATATTTCATTGTTTTCCTATTAAGATGTTAGCAACTGGCATGAATGTTTAGTTATGAGAAAATATCAAAAACTAATTATGAGCATATTTAAGAAAATTGTTCCTGCAGGCCTGTGGTATGAACCATTCCCACATCCTGATTATTCTTTTGCCACATGGACAGTTGATGTGGCTATACCGATCATTGGATGGAGTGACCGTGGTCTGGATTAGGCACGTGTTAAATTTCAGATGCTAACTCAATCAAATACCTGCGCATGTATTGGCATACATCCCAATGTATGGCCGTGCGTGTCTACAGTATTGCGACTGCTGCTTTTCCACATTCCTAGATTTTTAAACTCTATTTTGTTACGTAGAGGACTCCGATAGGGCAGAAACTTGACACCTTAGCAAGGGACCTAGAGATCTACTTGTTCACAAAATTTGAGCACTTTGTAGCCTAAATAAGATTTACTGACAGATGATTGGACGGGGATGTCATGCTCTACGAGGTTAGCTTTTTCGTTGATATCCACAAGTAGCATCAGTTTACCATCAAAATATCCACAGCCCTTGATAACAGCCCGACGGAAAGTAACATTTAATTTAATTTAATTTTTTTTATTTTAAGCAATGATCAAATGGCTATAGAATAAATATAGTTAGCCTTATTCAAGGTGTTAGGTGGTGCTGTAGTTGTAAACTATATTAGTAAAGAACCTGGGAAAATACATGGGATTATCATGGTGTAATTCTAATTTTTGTGGTTGATAATTGGAAGTTTTCAATAATTGTGAAAAAGATTCTACTTTAAAGTAAGAGTTACGCATAAATTTAAACAACTAATAATCACCCATAACTAAAACAATCAAGTAGTGTAGTCACTTTTAAAAATTGGGTAGTAATGTGCATAGTTGTCAAGGCGATGAGGCGACCCAAGGCGTTTGAGGCCATCCTAGGTGCCTAGGCGACCAAAGCGTTCCTGGTGCATTTTTTTTTTATTTTTTTTATTTCTAAGATATCAATGTTATATTAATGTTTATATATATGTAGTATGCCACATAAAGAGTCAACGATTACAGCATAGCCTAATTAATATGAAAAAACCAACAAATAATGGATAAACTATAGGACATAAAGAAACATATTTATAAAAAATAAAAAAGCACAAATCAATAAATTAAGAAGTTAGAACAAAATAGCATACAAGTAAGAAACAAGAGTGCAAGAGCAAGATTACAATGTACTTTCGGACTGGCTTTTGGTATAAGGGTAAAAAACTCTTTTCACCTTTTCCGTTAGGGAACTTAATAGCGTGTGGCCGATAATAAGGGAGGATTGAATTGCAGGTAAGCGAAAAGCTTAAGGGAGGTATGTGAAAATTTTCATTTAATTAATGATTTATCTACACATCAGCATCAAAGCGATTGCCCAGGTCGTCCAAGGCGCCTAGGTGACTTGGGCAACGCATAGGCGACCTAGGTGATCGCCTTTTAAACATTCACAAGGTGACCGCCCGGACGCTTAGGCGATGCCTTGACAACTGTGGCAATGTGTTGTTGAATCTTCTCATCTATGTTGCCATTAGAATATATTTGGAAGAATTCTAACTAAAGTAGCTAGTTTTGCAAGTGGGCCACTCATTAGGGCATTTTTATTGCTCGATTTGGTAAAGAATAACTTGGATAGGCCACATGTGAAATTTTGAGACCTATCTCATTCAAATGATTCCCCTTGTATGGGGTTTTCCTCTTAGATTTTTCTTGGGTTGCTATATTGTACCTAGTCCTAAATAGAAAATGACATTTACGGAGAGCTCATTTGAACAGTCTGGCCTTGATAAACTTATATGACAGCTCATCTCATTCCGCCATGTGGAATGATGATGTGGCAATTCCAACCATTGGATAACTATTTCATGCCTTGGATTAGCAATGCGTCAAATTTCAAAGTCTTGTTCAATCAAATACCCCCTCTTGTATTAGCATGAATCCCCATGCATGTCCATGCATTCATGAGATCTTGGGGTGATGTAGGATAGCCTAGGGTCTCTAAATTAACTTACTCTAATACAATGATTAACACAAAGATTTACTTAACAAACTATCTAGTGGGTATGGACTGGTATGGGCAGCAATACACATGACATGCTTACGAAACTAGTATCATGATAACCATATGTAATGAATATTATAATGCCAAGTAACATGCTTTCAACTCAACAATAGTCAATTAGGATTCATGCTATGCTCAGAATAAACAGTAGGTTATGAAGTATTAATGTGTGAGAGATGTCAAAACTCTTAGACTAACGAGATTAAATACCTAGTAACCAAATAAAACTTTGAACATGTAAAACAGATTTATTTCCAATGTAAAAGAGAGGAATACTAACCAAAACGATGCTAAAGTGATGGCTCAGCTGTAAAGATGGTTCACATAGTTGCTGTCCATGTTAGTAAGCACTAGACATAGCAAGAACTAAGGCAGAATTTATGTAGAATAAAGTTACAGCAATGCTTAATGTACTAGAACAAACAGCAGGTTATTACTATGATATCGATAGGGGAGGGGGAGGGGGAGGGGGAGGGGGGGGGGGGGGGGGGGGGGAAGAAGATCTGTCGAAACAGATTCAGAAAAATGGGGGGAAGTTACCATACCTCTGGGGGAGAGAGAGAGAGAGAGAGAGAGAGCCATTATATGGCTTACAGTCCTAGTCATAGGGGGACACTAAAAGACTAATTAAAAGTGCCTATTATTTAGGCATTACAATCCCAGTCCAACTAGCTAATCAAAACTCATATAAAAAACCAATTTGTGAATGCTCAAACATGCTCCATGCCTAAAAGGCTGGGGTCCACCTCTAATAAAAGATATAACGTTAAAGAAACAACCACAAAGTAAACTAATAAACTATAATAACTCATAAACTACAATAATTAATTAACTGCTATAACTAATAAAATGAAATTGCTGTGATGTCCTCATCATGGGTTCTACTTGTCCACAAAACTTGGGCCCTGACGGATCTCCCATGTGGCAAATATTTGGGGACCTTGCTTAATAAGGTGGGCGTTCTAATAAGTTTTGCCCTTTTAAAAAACATTAAAGTTTTGTCGCATGATGGGAAAATCGCTTAGTTAGATGCCACTCTCAATTATTAATGCCTTTATAATTTAATTAATTTATTGGTATTGTTTTAGCCCAATGGACTATTCTATCCCGTTGACTTTAATAGTTCAATAGTTGGTTAGCAAACACCTTCTGCCATGGAAATTTATTAATGACTTTGCAAGGTTCTAAACCTCGTGTCTTGACCCTGTCTCGGTGAGGTTATTTTCGAGATCTCACCAAGATCTCATCGAGACACTGCATATTTTGAACACACATGATGGACATTTTCAGAGATTTTCTGAGACCTCGGTGAGGTTGAGATTCTCAAGATTTCCAAGATCTCCCCGAGATTTTAACATTAATGACTTGTGAGAGTTTGGTGAGGACATCACATTGGATCGAGGATTTAGAGTGTACCAGCGGAGGAGTCGCAGATCTCTTTTGGGTGACCATAATGAGGGAACTTGGAGCTCTGATACCATGTTAATTTCCATTCTAAAATTTCTAACTAGTAAGTGGAGGGACTCTCATATATATAAGGAACCCAAGGTTCCAGTCTCTAAGCAATATGAGACTATTCCCAACACCTAGGAATTATATTGCTCATTGCTTATTTATTTCAGCTGTTCAGCTCAAGTATGCATTCCATGTGTGTTGCTGCCTCTACCAATTAGACGGCTCTTAGGTGAGTCTGTTTGACTAGCATTGCTGCCATTGGAGGAAGACTTAGCCTCTAGGTTATCCTACATCAGAGTCATACAATTAATTTCTCAAGTCTTGACTGCTAGGTATAAAAACCCATGGATGCTTGCTGTCCCACCTCACTCCTTGTCCCTCTTTGAGTTTATTCTCAATTTCCCAGGGTCATCTCTGCTTCTTCCCTGTATTGCCGGCCATTTATTGACAAATTTTTGGCCGGAGTTTCTGCATTTCACACACTTAATTTGGTATGGCACACATTTCTTCTCATGTTTGAAAAAACCTTAGGCCATTTCCATTGTTTAAATAAATGTACTCTATTTTTGCACCCTAATTGTCTTCATTGGAAATCTTAATTGTAGATTATGCTCCTTTTTATCAATTTTCTTCTGCTTGTTATTGCAAAAGTGCTAGTTATTACAATCTGTTGGCCTACAGTAATGAAAATTTTCTTTTTTCATTGTTGTTACTGCAGGTCTTTCCATTTTTTCCCCCCCTTTCCTGTATTATAGTTTCATGAATATCCAAGGGGAAGACTTCTTTCGTAGTTGATGAATTTATATTTTATGTTTAAAGTGCTGAAGAAATAGATCTATGGCTTTGAACTTTGAAATTAGAATGCCCTCTGTGCTAATGTTGTAATAAAGGATGTAACAACAAAAAGGAGTGCTGCAAAGGGAAATTATTAAAAGCAGCAAAACTGTGAAGTTTTCCCCCTGGCACTTTCTAGTTTTTTATCTGTTCATTTTCGTTTCCTTTTCAATATGTTGGGTATTTTAAATTGTTTGTAAAGAAATAATTTTTTCTCTCCCTTTTCCAACTATATATATAATTCTTAGTAAAATATGATGTATGTTATTTCAGAAATATCAAGTCATTTACTTAAGACATTTTATGACTGACCACAAAGATAAGAGTTGTTTTCTTTTTGTTTAAGATGTGTATAGCACTTCAGTGATTTGATTACATCCCTACAGGTAATGTAATCAATGTCGCAAAAATCATTGATAATGGAGAGGCCTGAAGGAGCACATGCCTGTAGAACCAGCAGCGGCAGTATTGTTTCAAGCAATGAAGATTTAATGATCAACATACTTTCTAGGCTACCAGTGAAGACACTTTCCAGATTCAAGTGTGTCAGCAAAAAATGGAACTTCTTGATATCTGACCCTTATTTTATTCGTGCACACCAAGGTCGGGCAATCCAAGATCCCGACATTATGAAAGTGCTTTGGGTGGATCAAGATGGGTTGATTAGTGTTTGTTCAATTGAGGAAAAGGAAAAGAGGGTAGTTACCATTGATTTGATTCAGCCAAATTATCCTGATGCGTTCCCCGTGCAAGCTGGTTGTGTTAAAATGGCAGGGTATCCTTGTAACGGATTGATTTGCATTACTGCTGGGGGTGAAACATTGGTTTGTAACCCAGCAACAAGAAACAGTGTG
Organism: Protea cynaroides; assembly: GCA_028583415.1. Lineage (NCBI taxonomy): Eukaryota > Viridiplantae > Streptophyta > Magnoliopsida > Proteales > Proteaceae > Protea > Protea cynaroides. Next base: position 35,655,230 of record CM053268.1, read on the forward strand.
GTTATCCCCAGAGGAAATAATAGAAAATATAATTACGTGCAGGGACTTGGATTTTGTTCCTCAAGCAATGAATTCAAAGTAGTCCGCTTATTTGAAAGATCAGAAGTTGACGAGAGTATCCCTAAGAACTGCGGATGGTACGGGTGTGAATTATTTACTGTAGGTCAAAGAGAAGATCAGGGAACTAATCTTCTCCAACAGTCGCGTTCATGGAGATATGTAGGGGATCTCCCTTATCAAGTTGCTGATCCAGAACTCAGTAACATGTGTTATGTAAATGGGTGCGTCCACTGGACTATTGTGCCAATTAATCTGGGGAACTCTTCTGAAATCATTCTTTCTTTGGATCTTGAACATGAGGAATTCACAGTAGTTTCATGTCCCGAGAACTGGGCAAAATTAGTAAGCTATGACTTGGGGGTGCATCTTAAGGAGTTGGGAGGCGAGCTATGCATTGTAATTGAGGCCGATCTTAGAGACCTGTGGGATATATGGGTGCTCAAGGACTATACTGACTCCATCTGGAGTAGGGATTATTGCATTTATCTAGAAGAGTATCCTATAATTAATTCTTTTTCTGTAGTTGCTATATGCAGGGGGCGGCTTCTTCTTGCAGTTAATAATGAAAGATTCTGTTATTATGATCCAAGAACCAATTTCTTTGAACAGATCATTGAAGTGGAAAGGATACCTTGGTTTCTGCAATTGGGTACATATGTTGAAAGGCTTGTTATACCGGTTTGATCTTACAAACTATTTAGGCTGTTATTTAACATTTTAGTGCTAATGTTTGTTATTTGGAGATTTCGAATCTTTCAGTTTTTCAGAAAAGGGCAGGTGGTGTATACTATTTACATGGTGGTTGGTTATTTCAGGAACCTTGGGTATAATTCATTATGATCGTTGAAAATTTCGGTTCTTCATGGTAATATTTTAATGTTCTTCTATTGATTTCATATGCAAGTTTAAATTGGCAAGTAACAGATGGCAAAAATAGTATGGCCAAATCAAAAGTATACAGGTTTGTTTTTGTTACTTCAGAATAGAGCTTATAATTTCTCTTGTTATCATGATGACTGCTTCGTTAATCTGTCACCACTTGCAACACATTTGCTGATATGGGTATGTGAATTCCACACCCATCTCTCATCTGCTCAGGTTCCATCCCTAATAAGGTGTGGAGGGAGTCTAGAGTTGCAAAAGAGTGTGACTCGTGTTTTGTTGCTATGAAATGGCTTTCTTCATACGATCAATGTGTTTTGTCCTTTATCACATGTACCCAAAGTCATCTAAATCTGCAATGTGGTAAGAGAATGTGACCTTGTTGCAATAATTTGGTTGAAAAATATGCCATTTTCTATGTATTTCAAAGTTTGGTATATTTGAAAGGTATATGAGCTCAAAGTTTGGTATCCAGCGATGTATGATTTTTGGGTGACTCCAATGTTATTTTTTTTTGGCTGGGATTCCAAATCCCATGTTGACTTGCAGAGGGTCCATTCGTGGGCATGCTTATCCAATAGGTTGGGTCTTGCATAAAAGATTTTTATCTTATTCTTTTATTCACAAAAAATACAAAAAAAAGAAAAAAAAAAAAAAGAAAGAAGAAGTTTTGTCAATCGATCGATGGTTGGGATCATATCTGATCTTCGGTCTAATCATATCCAATTAATCTGTGGTCTTGAGCCAATCATCTCCTAAGTCTAGGAGTTGGGTTTGCGAAACAACCAATTTTTGTTTTTTACATTAGTTCACTCATGCCGAGTGTGGGGAGTCGAGGTTTGAGTGATGCCATCAGGGAACCGAGCAGTCCGTCAACTGGTTTAGAATTACGCTGACCTGATTCTCTGAGGAGATATGTAGATAGTGTGAAGTAGTCACTTTGTATATGGTCACATGTACTTCCTTAGTCAAGGAAGTGCTCCACATAAATTGACATCCCCGCTTGAACTACGTTTGGCTTGATTCCTGTTGTCTAGGGATACATAAGCAACTTGAGACTGATCTTGAGCTTGATCAAACCTGTATTGCCGCATCAAAGTTACAAGATTCAGAAACTTGGTTTAAGATTCCCCAAATACTTAGATGCCTAGTTCAGCAATGGCTAAATCATACATCAGATTTAAGAATGTAGGAAAAGGTAGGACAGAAGGAGACTGGTTTAATAATTGGGCAAGTTGGGTGCGTAACACATTTTCAATTTGTAACTTGACGTTTACCTATCCGTTGGTAAGATCTAGAAACCGATCTGTTGAGTTATGAGTTATTAGCGTCTCTCCAAGTGAGACAACTCGTAAGCCCTAGTCTTCATCTATGTGGAGACTCCAAATTTTCATTGTCCATCGGTGTGGATGGACAATGTAGCAAAGCTAGAGCTATCGCTTTAGAAAAATTCTTTCTTTCTGCCTGAACGAGGACTGAAAAAACCATATCATGAGATACGGATTTTCTTTTGGGTAACATATATGGTTTTTATTCGGTATATATACGATTTCTTATTTAATATTTACACTGTTTCATATAAAATTTATTGTATAAGAGAGAAAAATTGGTGTATATATATACTGAATACCTAATTCAAACCAAAACCGTGTATATATATATATATATATATATATATATATATATATATATATATATATATATATATATATGAAAGAGAGGATGTGAGAGTTAGGGTACAGAATCGTGAGTGAAAAGGCGGAGGGATGAGCGCGCGCGAGAAGCTCGGGGAGGGGCAAGGATGATTATGGAAGGAAGAAATCGATACTGATTTAGCGAGAATTTAGGAAAAGGGTGATGATGTTTGTGTTAAGGGTGTCAACGGGTCGGTCTGGGTCGGTTTCGGTCCAGGCTGAATCGATGTCGGGTTTTATAAGCCCAGTCCAAAACATGTCCATTAAGAGTTCTGGCTGGGGTGGGCTGCGTTGGACATAATAACTAACGGGCTGGTCCGGTGTCGATTTGTTATCAAACTAGGTTTATTGAGGTGATTTTGGGTTGGTTCGGTCCGGATCGAGCTTATCGGGTTTATCGGGCCTCTTTTATATGTAAACTATATAGTCTATTTTATTATTTCTATCTATAAAATTAGCATTATTCCTTCCATATGTATGTAATTTAATAAACTATAACAATAATCGTAATCTTTTCAATTATAGATTCATATAATTTTCTAGATCTTGAAGTGAACTCTAATAGTGTAACACAATCTATTAAAATTTAAAACCATTAAAATTAAAAAATTGGGCCTGAACGGACTTTACAGGTGTTCGGGTTGGGTTTTATCGATTTGGGCTAATTCAGGCTTCTTAACGGACCGGTCCGGTTTGGTTTCGGTTTGGACTAAAAGGGTGTCGGGCTTTACAAGCTCAGGCCAAAATCTGTCCATTAAGACTTGATCCGGACTGGGTTCGAGTTATATCGGACTGGCTCGATCCGTGCTATCGGGTCGGGCCCAGTTTTGACACCCTTAGTTTGTGTACTCGTTTTATATAAAATTTCACGGTTCAGCTAAGGCAAACTCCGCCGTCTTTTCTATTCTCAACCCTCTCAACTAAGCCACTGGGAATAGAGCAAAGTGTATAGCTTCGAAAAGGTATGCAATCTCTGTTTTGAAGGTGATTGATGGATTAGCTGTTTGTAAGGATGTCAAATCTGGGCCCGGCCTGGTAGTCTGGACCGAGCCAGACTAGTAAGGCCCGAACCCAGCCCTTAATGGACAGGTTTCAGACACAGGCCTGGAATTATTATCGGGTTCGGTCCAGTCCGGATTAACTCGATGGGTGCCCCGTTAAGAGGCCCGAGCAAGCCTGAACAATGCTTGTCTCGAAACCCGATAAGTACGATGTGTGCGAACTCACCCGTCACTCCCTCTCCTCTCCCGACTCTGCTCACTCCCACTCCCTGTCTGCTCACTCCCACTCCCTGTCTGCTCACTCTCACTCCCTCTCCCAACGGCCGACTCTACTCATACTCCTTCTCCCGACTCTGCTCTCACTCCCTCTCTGCTCAGTGCTCTTAGTCCCTCTCTGTTTACTCTTACTCCCTATCGACTTAAGAAGTATCTGCTGACAGAGAATTGGGAATTTACATATGAGTTTCTGAAGCATACCTACGTTTCTCAACAGAGACCAAACCAGGTTTCTGTAGTCGATGACAATGAACAGGTACACTCCTCTGCCCATTATTCCCCTCATCCTTCAAATTGAAGGTGTGATTTGCCCCTATTTTTCTCCTCTCTTTCATTTTTCCAGTTTCCTCTGTGATTAGTCTCGTTCATGTATCTAAAATGCACATATAACACCACCACCGCAACCCCCGCCCCCGCCCCCCCCCCCACCCCCACCCATAAAAGAGAAGAGAGAGAGAGAGAGAGAGAGAGAGTGAACTTCTCACCTGCAATACTCTATCCGTATCAAAGATTTCTCCTGCGTTCCTCTTTCCCTCAACCAAGGAAGTCAATCTTTAATCACCTCAGACTTGGGGTTAAATTTCTTCGAAAGAGGGATCATTATGAGATCTCTGTGCCTCTTTTTCATGCATCACACATCTTAGAATCCATCTAATTTTGGGGGGTTTGTTGTGAATTCATCTCTCATAATCTTTCTCTCGTATGTACTATATCTGGTATTTGCTCAATTTCGGGGTTGTTGTGAGCAAGTTCAGCATCAGTTTTTAGTTTCTGTAAGCGATTCATTATTTTCAGTTTGTCAATTTTTTTTTATCCCGCTTGCTTCTGATTCTTTAGTTCCAGATGGAGGAGATCAGAATGAAAAGTGAATGGAACAAAAGGAGTAAGAAGACATTGAAGGAGAACTTTATATCCAGAGTAAACTGCTGAGAAAGATAGTTTACAGTTTCTTAACTCAATTCCCTTTTTTTCTGAGAGATATATTCTGTAAGTCTATTCCCCACTTCCCCTTGTTGGATCTATCTACTACATATTTTTAGGTGGCATATTTTTTATTCAAGTGGTAAATTTAAGCTCAAAAGCATTTCCTCAGATGGCAAAATCAACATGTTAATATCCTAGGGCTAATTTCACCAAAACCCTAGGATATTGTCCCTCGAATCCTTTCCTCCTGTGAGCTATTACACTACAACTGGTATGTTGATTTTCAGGAATTTTTTTGTTAAATCTCAATGTGTTTAATCTTGTGATTATTGGGTAAACTTTCGTATTAGCTAAAAAGACATAATATTTTTTGTTTTGCCGAATAGCCTTTCCATTAGTAAATCATTTCTGTTTTCCTCCCAGTTGAGTGGTTACAATCATTAGACCAAAGTGTTTTTATCTAAATATGAGAAATATGAATGGTCAGGATCTGGGTCACAGTTTCCACATCTTCATCATCTGTTCTTAAAAGAAAAACTGGATTCTTGCACGGTGGAAGTATTAGTTAACTTCACATTTGAGAATGAGTAGCTGCTAACATGTCATAATTAAGTTGTTAGTCTACTTTGTATTGTGCTGAGCAGCACTACCATATTGGTGTTCAGCAGATTCTGATCTTCTATGTATATATAGGAGCTAATTCTTCATTCCTTATTAATATGAGTTTGTATCCTTTCAATTGAAATTGAATTAACACATTGTTTTTTTTTTCTTCTGCAAGGCTCATGGATCTCTGGCTTGGATGGTGGTGCTTATTGCATCTTTTCTTTTCATCCTTCATGATAATCTTCTCTACCATTTTGGAGCTTCAATGGCATTTGGGAAGCTATCTTAACTTTATGTCCTTATATGTACAATGTACCATTGTTAACTTAAATGGTCAGATTTTGTCTTTATGATGCCTTAAGGGAAACTTGGTATGGGTTTGGTATTTTAGTTGCTAAGTTGCTATGATTTGGTTTTCAATGGTCTGTATCTATTAAAGAGTTCCATGGCAGGACCAAGAATGAAAATTGATCTAGGAATTAACTTCGACTAATTGAGGTATGTGCTTCATGAGAAGCATTATTTTCTGATTTTCTCTAATGCAGGTTTTACAAACAGTAGTTACACTGTTGCAATATTAATTTTGCTTTACTCTTTCACTTTTAGTTTCTTTAAAATCCTTATGTGCATAAAAGAATTAACTTCAAATAAAATGGTTTGCATGTGAAATGATTGGTGGAGTTCCTTTTAATCCAATATTTAAACTATTGAAAAGAGAATTAAATAAATTTGTTTCATGAAATCAAAAGGCCCGATAAGCCCGATAAGTCCGGTCCGGACCGATCCAGTCCGAAATCAGCCTGATAAGGCAGACCGATAATAAACCAACACCGGACCGGCCCGTTAGTGATTGTGTCCAGCGCAGCCTAGCCCCACCCGAACCCTTAATGGACATGTTTTGGGTTGGGCTTGTAAAATCCGACACTGTTTTAGCCCGGCCTGACACCGGATCGGACTGGCCCGTTGACACCCTTAGCTGTTTGTTTTCTACTTTCTTCTTCTAAATCTGAGTTTTTATTTGTCTGATTCAATCAGAATATGTTGCAAGAAATTTGAGAGAGACTAAATAGAGAGTTTTTTTTTCCATGTTAAAAAATTTGCAAACAATCCGATCGGTGCTTGTAAAAGCGATTCTTCTCACCCAAGAGTACTTCCCAACCTCTCCAAGTAAGTTCCTTCCTTCCTCACTCTTTTTTACATCGTTTCTTCATGGTTTCTTGTCCAAAACTAGGTTTTTCTAGATTTAGAAGATTCTAACTGTAGGAAACTCTTTTTCTTTGGTTTAGAAATAGTTTTATGACCTCTATGGACAAAAGCCCTCAACTTAGTTGAGGTTCCACTGTATGGTTTACTTAAAAATCAAAATTTTATGGATTTTTGAACTAGGTTTTGGTTAAAAATTGATTTTTTCTTGAAAATGTTGAAATTCTTGCTTGTTTGATGATTATTTGGTCTCTATTCATTGCTATATGACTATGTAAGTCCTCTTACCCAAATTTTGGGGTAAGTTTGAGGCCTTTGCTTGAAATGTTGTCGTTATGCTGCCAAAATTTTGAAAAATCTCGACTAATTCCCATTGTGTTATTTTGTTTTGTAGTTAAACAATGTCTAAGCGTCGTGGTGCTGGTAATAGACATATGCCCCAGGCATGAACTGCCCACACCCACTTGTTCCTCAATACGATGCATGGTGGTTTAGCTCGACGGCGACGAAAACCCTTCCATGGCTTGAGGATAAAAACATTGAGTCGGGACAACGTGTGAACTTAGAACAACTCCAACGGTTCGATGTTGAAGCTTCTTTCAATGCACTTGGGTGGTTTCCAATGATCACCTATACAGTGATTACCCGATCAAATCTTGTAAAACACTTCTATGCCAACCTAGAGGTTGAGGGGGATCTTAATGACTTTGATCACTGTAGGGACATCCGCATCACTAGCTTTGTCGAAGGGGTTTCCATTTCATTCAACACCCACCAGCTTGATGACCTTTTGAGGATTCCCAATGATGGTGACTTGGTTTACTGTACTTCCAAGGTGAAGGGTTACCTTACTGATTATCTGCGCTAGGAGGTTGCAGAGTAGATCCTTAACCTAGGGGCACCTATGAAAGTTATCAGTTTACGGCCTCTTCCTCGTGTCTATTGCCTCATTATTCAGCATAATATTGTTCCTCAAAGCGGCCACTACAATGAGTTGTCTCAGCTCACACAATATCTTACTTATTGTGCCTGCACTAGAGAGCAGGTCTGTCTACCCTATATTATTATCAGGACGATGCTTCAGGCTACCACGTCCAACCAGATAGGTAACCTTCCTTATGGTCGGCTTATCACTATGATCTTGCAGCTGCATCAAGTGTTCTTGGATATGGTGAGGAGTCTGGAGGAGCTGCATCAAGTGTTCTTGGATATGGCGGTGTTGGTGGAGCATTAGGGTCAGCAATTAAATGATATTGAGAGTTAGGTAGCCAGAGCATATTCCTTTGTGAGGGGAGGAACAGCGCAGCTGCATGGCCAAGAAGACGCAGAGGAACACTAGGAAATGACTTGTGCTGTTTAGAGTCGTCAAGATCCATGACCAAAGACAGAGGGTTTGTTTGTGTTGTTGTTTTATTGTTAGGATAGGATTCTGAACAACATTTTGGATTGATTTTTTACGGTTTCATAATGTGAAATATTGTGAGTAAAGAAACACATTCACATAAGATTTAGAGGATCATTCAAGAATCCAGAAAGAAGTGTAAGTTTTCCTTTATAACCTTAATTACAGACTATAATAAAATAATACTGCTAAATATCTCGGCAGAGTATAGTTCTTTCTCTATACAATTTTCTTTATAAGAAAAAGAGAAGGTCTTTTTTTGATGTGTCAGCAATGCATTTATGATATGGGAAAAGATTTTCTCTAGTGAGACCATTTTTCTGGTGAAGATCATAGTCACTCAAAGTGATTCGATATTTATCTCGATGAATTATATGCCGATTTACTTTGAGCATGTGGGACCCTCATTACAGAGGTGGTCTCACTACAAAGGATCTCAATCCCATAATATGAGCTTTTGCAACCTTAAAAATTAGAAAAGAGACCGAAGGAAGACAAGAATGATAATGTCCATGTCAAAAATTCATAATAGTAAATAAATGAGTTACCATCACTGCAGCCTCAATCTTGATCGTCTTTACACCCAAAAAAGAAAAAGAAAAATCTTGATATTCCATATGAATGGATGATCAAGATTCAGAATAGTATTTCTAAAATCTGGTTTCAATAATTTAAATTTCTTGAGGTAACAAAATGAGACTCTTTTCTCTTTACCCTAAATTATTACAATCTCGATTAAAGAGAGATAATTTATAGATACCTCATTTTGTCATCCCATTTCCCTCTGTTTTTTCCTAACTTTCCTGGTTGTGCGGTGCAATCCATACTTTCTAACTATGAAGAGATATTTTGAGTTTCTTTGTTTTTGTTTTGTTTTTATTTTTTATAATAACATAAAACATTAATAAGAAGATTAAAAAAAAAAAAGGCAGATGAAAGAAAATGTAAAAAAAAAAAAAAGAAGATGAAAGAAAATGTAAAAAAGTCACATCAGGCAATGAAAATGATAAAAAGAGGAAAGAGGGAAAAAGAAAAAGAATAAAAATTATAAATAAAAGTTAAAAAAGGAAGCAAGAATGATAAGTTGTTGGAAAAATTTGGTTTAAGGCTCTGTTTCAATTTCATATAAAATTTTGCATGTATTATTTTATATGTAACTTTTATTTTTTCAAAATTTGTTTCTAATAGGTAAAAGATGACGAATTCCTAAGCTTATAAAACAATATGTGAGGAAGAGAGAAAAATTTTCCCAAACTACATCAAGTAGCGGGCAAGAATTGGTATTATTGGAAGGAAGCCCACAATTAAGATTATGAGTAGTACTATTAGAAGGAAGCCAACAATTGAGAGAGAGAGAGAGAGAGAGAGAGATTATGAGTTAGTTTTGGTTTTAATTTTGATACCGTTTAGTTAATCGGTTCGATTTTGATTTTACCTCTTATACATCGCACCACACCAGATCGGACCGTTAAATCAATTATATACCGTTTAACACCCCTAGATACGGGGCTTAGTTTAGGATTACGGAATAGGGATATTTGTAGCCAAGAATTAACTGGGGTTTTAGTAGGAAAAAGATACTCTTCATCCGCCCAGCTTGCCCTGGCCCCATCCGTGGGATCTTTATCTCTCTCTCTTCTAGGCGTGAGCATAATTCAACAAACAACAAGGGTAGGCTAGATGGATTGGCAATTGAAGATGATCTGAATCTGTTTTAGTAACGGATATGGTATTGTTCAATGTCAAACTGATCCAAATTGGCTATGGCTCCAATAGCAGCATTACAAGCGACGGATACAAATTAAAAATTAAATAGAAAATAAAAAATAATCGGTTTTCGGATTAGAATGACCCATGACCAATACAATACCGATACCTTCCTTCCTCGTCATCACTTGATCAATCTAGTTTTCAGAAAGACTCATTAAAGAGCCACATGACCCATACAGTCATACCTTCTCCAATAGCTTTGGGATGAATAAGATACTTGGTACATACTAACTTGTTCAATCAATGATACTGAAATAGTATCAATTTCTGATTTTGATTTCCATACAATTATCATATGAATTCTAATATGATATAGTATAATAATTCGGTAATATACAAGGTACCAGTACAAAATTGACATAGTTATTTATTTATTTATTTTTTAATGTGTTAGTCAGGTGCATCTCATCTTCAAAAAAATTTGCAAATCCCCATCTCCTTTTACGTGAAATTTATATAATACGTTTCCTCACCATCCAACCTTTTTTGAAAAATGGTTCCTCGGGAATCCATCCCTGTGATGTAGAGAGAGGGAGGTGAAAGGGAAGGAACCCTTTTTGGAAACGACTCTTTGAGAATCCCTCCCTAGTGAAATATAGATAGGGTGAGATAGTGAGAAAGGATGAGAGAGGGAGGTAACTAGTTTTGAAGGCGGAGAAGCTGAGGGGATAGAGAAGCTGAGGAGACAGGAGAAGGATAATTATGAGAGAGAAGAAAAGGGTATTAATTTAATTTTGGGAGAATTTAGGGGGAAGAGGATGATGTATTGGAATTGTATTATATAAAGGAGAAGGTTTGGTTGATTTTGATGGAAGATAACAAATTTTAGTTGTGGGGAAAACCCTGGTTTAGAGAACTCTACCGTCATCTCTATTCTATTCTCAACTGAGCCACTGTGAATAGGACAGATAGCATAGCTTCCAAAGGGTATGCAATCTTTGTTTTGAAAGTGATTAATGGATGAGGGGTTTGTTTTTACTTTCTTCTTCTAAAATCTGAATTTTTATTTGTTTGATTCAATATGTTGCAAAAAATTTGAGAGAGACTAAATGGGGAGTTTTTTTTTCCATGTTCAAAGTCTTGCAATCAGTTCTTCTTAATCTTATGTTTGTGATCGGATCTTTAGTAAATGATTATTGATCCCCCTCTTCTATGTTTTTGGTTTTGAGGGGCTGAATTTAATATTTGTTTATGGATCTCTCTTTCTTAGGAAAAAAAATATTTATGAAGAAGGCAGAATCTTCAGACATGTCTCTAGATGCAATGGTGAAACCTGAAGAAGAAAGTAGTTGCAGAACCAGCAGCAGGAGTATTGTTTCAAGCAATGAAGATTTAATGGTGAACATACTTTCTAGGCTACCTGTCAAGGTGCTTTCGAGATTCAAATGTGTCTCCAAACAATGGAACATGTTGACGTCTGATCCTTATTTTATTAGTGCACACCATGGTCGAGCAACTCAAGAACCCAACATTATGAAACTGCTTTCGGTGACTCGCGCTGGGTTGATTAGTGTTTGTTCAATTGAGGAAAAAGAAGAGAGGAAGGTTACCCATGATTTGATTCGACCCAATTATCCGGATGGAATCCTCCAGAAGTACAAATCTGTCTACATGGTAGGGGTTCCTTGTAATGGGTTGATTTGCCTTGAGTGTGTTTACCATGAGGGTTGGCGTGCAATTCTGGTTTGTAACCCAGCAACACGGGACACTATAGTAATCCCCAGAGGCAAGAAGAGAGAATACGATTACTTGGAGTTGGGACTTGGGTTTTGTTCCTCAAGCAATGAATTCAAAGTAGTCCGATTTTATGAAATGGAGGAAGGTTATGGATTTGAGTTATTTACTGTAGGTCAAAGAGGAGCTAGGGGAACACATTCTTTGAAACCTTTGCAGTCATGGAGACATGTAGGGTATCTCCCTTATCAAATTTGTTATCAATCAGGAAGAATGTGTCATGTAAATGAGAAAATGCACTGGATTATCTCACCGCTCTCGGATTCTTCTTCTGAATATGTTCTCACTCTGGATCTTGAACTTGAGGAATTCAAAGTAGTCTCATTGCCAGAAGATGCAAGATTGGACTTTGTAGTGGATCTCATAGATTTAGGAGGCCAACTATGCCTTGTTTTAGCTATTCGGGATGGGTCGAATTGGTTGGAATTATGGGTGCTCAAGGACTACCCTAACTCCATTTGGAGTAAGGAGTATCAAATTCATGTGAATATATCAGAGAATCCTGATTTAGATAGTTTGAAAGTAATTGGCATTCGGAGGAGGAGACGGCTTCTTCTTTTCATTGATAATAGTACCTTCTGTTATTATGATCCAAAAAACAATTCTTTAGAAATGATCATGGAAGAATATCCTGGTTCTCTATATGTTGAAAATCTTGTGATACCCTTTTGATGTAACTCTACTATTTGGTTTGTTACTAAATATTTAAATAGTTATGTTTGTTATTTCTAAATTTTGATTATTTGTTTTCCCAGAAGGATTGGGGGTGTATTATATGGTGCTTGCTTGGAAAAACAAAATGGAGTTTAATGTAACAGAAATGAAAGGGATAAAAAAGTTACATGAAATGAAAAATCATACTCTGGTTGGATGCATTCACTTGTATTCTCATTAGTCTTACACTGGTGCAAAGGCCATACAACTTAACAGCGATCTCTCTTCTTTCTATCAGATGGGTCCATCTATATTTGTAAATCTGTCATGTCACAAGAGAAGAAAAGGATCATAGAAGACGAAAGAGAATGATGTGTTAAAATCAACAGGTTTCATCCATTTTTAGTGCAATACATTCAGTTGAAATTCATTTACTTGTTCTTTCAATTCCATCTGTTAAATATAGCTTGGGGACAGATGTTGGCATCTTAGGTGGTCACTTGGATGGTCTCCCATATTTTTTTGTTTATTGAAATAGAAAATAGAAATTGAAAGGTAACTTGTTATACAATTAGACCAACCCAATAAATGGAAACTGAGTCAAACTGGATGTGAAAACCTGCTGTAGATTGGCAATCTCAGGCTCCCAACTATTTGTGTTTGGCTGATAATCTTTGCTTGCATTTATTTTCTGATTTGGACTACTAGTTGATTTAGTTGCAATGGTTCATTTGCCATTGATGGTGAAGTGTTTGGGTGCTTCATCTTAAAGGCAAAATACTGCAATTGGTACTCTGTTTCAAAGTTGGTAATTTGAGAGGCGTAGAGAGGAAGGGAAATAGAAGGTTGTTTTATTAGAGGATTTAGCAAAGTTCTTCGTGGGGTAGTTTGGGTATTTGAGATAGGAGCTTGTATTATTGAGTTCTTTTTCATGGTACCTTGTTGAATGATGTACATGCCTCCGCATATGGAATGAAATCCTCTCCTCCCCGACTCCCCGGTTCTCATCCCATCTCACTATTGAAGTGTGTTGGAGTTCGAGCCAACTCACACTTCAATGGTGAGATGGGGTGGGAGCCGGGGAGTCAGGGAAGAGAGGATTTGGTATATAGCATTCTAAAAAAATTGTAAGCAACAAAAAAACTTAAATTGAAACTCCTAATAAAAACTAAAGCAAATCTTTCTAAAACAAAAGGAGAATTGAAATTAGAAACTAAATAAAATCTAAAACACGATAGAGAACTAAACTAAAACTTCTAAAAACTTGTTAAATAGAAACTAACAAAAATAGAAACAAAACATAGCAGCTTGCAGTGGGAATACTTGGGTTCAAACCAATATATATAGAGCGTGTTGGGCTCCACGTGCCACTGTCTTGACTTGGAGCACAATAATGAATCAGACAGAACCAAAGAAATTCAAATTATGAACTAAACCAATTCAATGCAAACCAATGCTATGTGTGTTGAAGTGTATTAGATTGGCAATTTTTATAATAGAATATATTTTTGGGAAAATATTTGTCACACCCCTGTAGTATGGTTTCATCTTATCTATCCGTCTTTGTTTGTGATAATATCTTTAACATCCTTATTTTTTAAAATATGTACCAATCAGACCCCATGGCTATTGACCGATGACGTGTTACCATCTTAAATTCGTTAATGACAAAACTATCCTCATTCATATTTTACCTTTTTAATTTTAAAAAACTTAAAAAGTTTATTTCCTGTTACCAGAGCCCGTTCGTTTTCGTTCGTTTTTCCTGTGACGTTCTGCTCTTCTTCGGGATCGAAATTATTTGTTTCCCAACCTAAATGTAGACAGAAAAAAGACGAGAGTGATCGATGAACTTACTCTTTTAATTTATAGGTTTTTGTTCCTCATTCTCTAACCCTGGATGCTCCTAGAGAGAAAATCCCTAGCCCTATTTTTCAAATCCTTCTTCGCTCTCAATTCTCTCTTTCGTGATTTGGTTTTTGAAATTTTTTTTTCAGTGTTCATCATTATTTCCTGATCTTTTAATTTGCTAGCCTTTCACACCTCAATCCCCTTCTTCCCTCTCAATTCTCTATTTCCTGATTTGATTTTTGAAAATCATTTTTTTTTTGTGTTGATCATTATTTTTTTTTTATCTTCCCTGGCCCTAGCTTTTGAATCCTTCTTCACTTTTAATTCTTTATTTCGTGATTTGGTTTTTGAAAATTGTTTTTTGAAGTTGATCATTAGTTCTCGATCCTCTATTTGCTAGCCTTTTTAGCTCAATTCAACCTTTCCATCTCTAATTCACTGATTTTTTCAGAAATGGCTTCGCTTTAGATTCAGGGTTAAGATCGTTTAGATCTTCGATCCTCAAAACTACTATGTTTTTAATCTTTCTTAGGTTACTCAAGATTGCAGCTATGGCGATCAGAATCACTATTACCTATTTTAGCTGCCTCGCTCAAAACCTCATTGCATCCACCGGAAATAGGGTAGGAATTTGCCAGATGTTTCATGAGTGCTGTGGAAGATCACAGCTCTTGTCCAATCAGAAGCCTGAAGTTGATTTCCTTGCTGCTGCGAGGAGCTGATTTCCTTGCTGTGAGGAGCTGATTTCCTCGCTTTTTGCGAGGAGCTACTAAGGCTGATTTTGTGAGATCCAAGGCGAGATATCGGTGTAAGGTCGAAGTATAGTACGCTAGCCGGAGAACTACTCAACGATAATAGTAAATCTCCTTTAGTTGTGGGCTTGATTTCGATGATGAAGCCGTCGACCTGTGATTTGGGGACCTTAAGTGCAGGGATTTTGGGGGTTACTTCCTCAATTCTTAGATTTAAAATTAAAAGAGTAAAATATGGATGAAGGTAGTTTTGTCATTAATGAATTTAAAAAGGTGACACGTCATCGATCAACGGCCACAGGATCTGATTGATACATATTTTCAAAAATAGAAAGTGTTAGGGATATCATCGCAAACTAAGACGGGTGGATGGGATGAAGCCATTCTACATGAAGTGTGACAGATATTTTTCCTATATTATTTTCATAAGAAAAACAAAAATTTCTTAAATTTTTTTTAATAGTTTATCGTATATATAGTCTTATAGAGATTCCAATACCATAGGTTGCTGTTAAGAGAACAACTTAAAGGAACAAGTGAACTATTAAGAAGTTTGGCAATTGGCATGAATTTTCAGTCACAAAAAAAATACTGAAAACTAAGTATGAGCATATTTTGTAGAAAATCATTCCTACTGGCCCATGGTAGGAACCATTCTGACATCATGTTTATTCTTTTGCCAAGTGGATAGTTGATGTGCCGTCATGTCTGGCGAGCATAATACTCCACGATGGTTTCAGCCTTATGCCTAGCCTGATCCCCTTGAAGGCAACAATCTCTGCATGCATGTTGGCCCAGTTCGCCTTCTCCTTTTGGGCTTGCTCTCTAGTTTCTCGAAGTGCCACCTCGATGACAACTAATTTATCTTCACAGACCTTCAGATTGTCCTTGGCCACTCTTTGATCATCGTCCGTGCGCTACAAAAGCTGCTGAACACCATGAAGCTCCCTCCTGGCCTCTACTAGGCGTTTGGACCTGGTTTCGATTGTCATCTTGGTGCGAGTAAGCTCTATAGTCAAGTCGTCCTTTGCACTCTCCGCCTTCTCGGCTCTGGATCGTAGCTTTGGTCCCCAGTACTTCAACTCTGTCCAGAGCCACAACCATCTCCCCCCGAGCCTCCTTGGCCTCCTCAGCTTTGGTGCGCAGTCTATCGGCCTCAGCCAGCATGGTGATAACTGACTGCAACTGCTCAGCAAATAGTAGCTCAACCTCGGCCCTACGCTCCACCATGCCTCTATAAGCCGTCTCCAGGCTATCAAACTTCTCCACCATCTTAGTAGAGAAGAATTACTCTGTACAAGAAAATACAATGAGCGTCAAGCTTTAGCCGAATGAACAATCACAAAAATCACTTACAATGACAGGAAGATCGAGCTACTAACTCACTAGAGTATTATACATGTGCAGTCTTTCCTTGAGGACTCCGTTTGACAAATCCTCAATAGCCTGAGCATCGATTGGTAGAATGGACCCAGAAGCGAACTTGGTTGCTAGTGAAGGGTTCACCATCACTGAATCATCCATTATCAGCCTCCCCCTAGGGGCAAATTTGGGAGCCGATCTGTCCTTCGCGCCCTTCTTGTTCTTTGTTACCTTACGAACAACTGTTGACTTGGTCTCATTGCCAGCAACCATGATATTGGTATCTTCATCAATAGGCTGGGCCGCCTCATCGGTGGCACCCAATTCCACCATGTCATCCCCTGTCGGGACGTCCCTTGTCTTATAAAAGGCATCCAGTTTCATTATTTTTGGCAGCATCGACTCTTTTGATGGGACGTCCCCTGTCTCCTCGGTGGCACCCAATTCCACCATATCGGGAAACGCCACCTCCACAGCTTGTGAAGATCAGCCCTCATGGCTCGTTGTCTGGGCTTCTTTGTCTATCAGTGAAGCCGCCCTTTGGGTCTCTTCACCAGCCTTTTGCGCCTCATGTTGAGGCGTGGAGAAAAGTCTTATGCATTGAGCAAGGGGTGTGTTATCATCATACACCTTAGTCGACCACTTCCGAGAATCTTGACACTCTGAATTCGGCTCGATGGTAGACATCACAAAAAATTTCCCCTTGTCCTCGCGAGACTCCGTGGTCACCGTAGCAGCAAAAGTAGGCCCAGCTGTTGTGAGAGGTGTACAAGGAACCTCCGATCGAAGGAGCCAATCCAATAGCCAGCAAGTCATCAAGATTGATGTTGTCTAGGTGGAACTTCATTGTCAAGCAAAAATAACAGGAAAGATCAGTCACTAGACAGAACCAGAAAGATACAAGTAAGCAAGGAAGTCTTACCTGAGAGCCCATGTTGTGGAAGGATTTTTTTTTTTGTCCTTGACCTTGTGGTCGGCCACCTGTGCCCCACTCTCTACTAAACTGAGGGCCTCGGTCTCAGCATCGGTCAGGATAGGAGTCTTGTTGAGAGTGTTAATATTTACCATCCTCCAACGGTTTACTAGGGGTAATCGGTACCGACTATCGCTGGAAGAAATGAAGACCTTCTTCTTCCACCCATGGACCGAAGACGGTTTCCTAGTCACGATCTGCTTTCCAGAGTGGGGCCAAGTACCACCCTGAGTCCTCTTTGTCCTCGTCAGAATGATGGTTCAAGATATGGAGCTGATGGAACATGCCCAGGGTTGGACTCTGAAGTTGGGAAAAAAATGAATGAAAACAAAAATGGTCAACCACCCATTGGGGGTACCCTGATGGGGGCAATGATGTAGTAGTGGAGAATCTCCATCACTAAAGAATGGATGGGCAGTGAGAACCCTACCTTGAACAAGTCTTTATAGACACAAAGTTCCGACTCCAAAGTAGAGCAAGGGTGTTCCCTGGCTGAGGAAGTTAAGGGGGACGAATAAAATATGTCTCGTGTCATACTCTAATTCTGGACTAATCAGTAGTGTGATGAACCGTCATAAGGACCAACGGTTTAAACTAGGATCTCGTATAAACTATACCTACGATATTAAATCATACACATTCCACAATAACAATCATAGATAATAAATAAATAACGAAAGTCTTTACTATTAATGAACTAAGTATCTAACAGCGATAATAAATAATTAAATCCTATTATTTTCAAATTATCCAAGACATAACGTAAATTAATCCATTACATGTTCCAGTGTTCAAATATAACTAAACTAATTAAAAACACATTGATTACATTCGCATAATGGATGATGCACTTCCTCCTCAGCTTGTGCGTCCATAGCTGCCACGTGTCAGTGCATCGACACATTTATGTAGTCCTCCACTGTGGTACATGTTTCATCAACTAAAAATATACGACGTCGTAGGGTGAGCACACATCACGGCTCAGATAGCAAACAAAACAATGTGCAAACATATGCATGCATTCAATTCATATCTTTGGTCTGATTTTAAGTTTGCAACTGTGCTATAGAAAAGATTGGCGGCCACCGCACCTCTATACACGAGTGTGTGAATCCGCCTAATGGATCAAACACCATTGCAGTCCCATATGCACCCACCATATAATAGAGATAGAGCTAAAGTATCCGGATCACACACCGCCAACACTTTCCTTGATGTCCTACCCATACCAACATGTAAGCCCCTGCAAGCGAGGGCTTACAAACTGGGCTCGCAACTAACCAATCCTAATGTCATCCAAATGTATCTAAGGCCTCACACCAGCATCCCTTAATACATCAATAGAGATAAAGCTAAGACCCCTCGGCAGAGTCAGAGACCACACGGTCCGAGACCACCTCCCTTGATGCCCTACGACGTACTAGTTCTGCTAAAGTAATAATGATACAACGATGTCAGTGGGTAGGACTCAGTAGAGATAGAACTAGAGTCTGGTGGCCAGGCTGAACCACCGTGTCACATCCTCCCCCTGATGCTCTACTCGCATCCAACACACTAACCACATACACAATTATATGTCTATTTCTAGCATCATCATCATCATATTATAAATAGACAGAAATAAATATGCATGAGAAGAAATAACAATAATATTGGATGATATATGAAATGCACATTATAAGCATACAATCATAAAATCATTCATAGCATTAAACAAATAAATTAAAAAAGTTTGTTATTAACCAATTAGTTTGGGTTTTGTTTCTTCACCTATAAACGATATTTGATCTCCTTCCAAGCTTTGGAATTCACTTTGAACTACTGAAAAACCTAGAAAACGTATGGATTTAAGTTAGGGTTCAATTGTACCAAGTTACAGTAGTCTAAAACTATGTTTGGTCTGAAAGTATGCTTCCTACTAGGCTGTGGTTGACCTATGTGGTCTCAGTATATGTCGACCACAGGCTGTGTGGTCGATATGTATTGTCGCATATCATGAGACCACAGCATGCGACCACACCATTCCTGGAAACTTTCCGAATAGCTATGGCCGACCCTCTAGTCATCCTATGGTCGACCACAGGCTGCGACCACATGATGTTTGGTCAGTTTTCATCTTCAATCTAAATTCTTCATGAGTCGATTCCTTGGTTCATAAATAGGGTTCCTCTATGTCCAGTCTATGACCATTAAATCATAATTTTATAAAGTTATTTACCCTAATCTATTCTCCATAATTTTCCTTCAATATTTGCTTAGGGAATCCTATAGTTGGAGTCTTACATTGGTTAAATACCTCAATAAACAATGAAAACTCCTATTCCATGTGTTCTACTACTACAGGGACAAGTTCCATACCTTAAGCCTATTGTAGGAACCTTTTCTACAAAGTTTTCTCCCAATCTCTCTCCTAGCTTCCTTCTCCTCCTTCTCCTCTCTCTTTCTCTCTTAGGTTTAGGGTTTGAGATTGCTCCAAAAAAGTGAGAGAGGGTAGAGGGACGTCCTTTTTATAAAGGAAAAACCTCAATATAGAGTCATCTTTCAATTAAGAAAGAGATCTCTTTTGATTTGGAAAGTTTTTAAATCACAGAGTCTGATTTGGCAACGTCTGGTCGATACCTATGGTCGCAAAATCCGTCGACCACACCACTCAAAAATACACCACACGTCTGTTTTTTACCGGTCTCATTTCCTTTATGGTGTGGTCGACCATACCAGTTCAGGTAGTCGACCACACACTCACAATTCATTGTTTTGTGGTCGATTTACATACCTAGCCTTGTGGTTTCTTCATACGCTTAGT
Source organism: Protea cynaroides (assembly GCA_028583415.1). Taxonomy (NCBI): domain Eukaryota; kingdom Viridiplantae; phylum Streptophyta; class Magnoliopsida; order Proteales; family Proteaceae; genus Protea; species Protea cynaroides. The sequence goes on from CM053268.1 coordinate 35,675,177, forward strand.
CCACTCGATCTGGGTATGATAGGAAGACCTGGCACTACACGGTTAGACCAGGTTAGTGGAGTGCAGGTCTTACACCTCACCAAGGGCATCAATAGAAACCTGGGACAAGGAACACACAATCGACTTTAGTCGAAAATCAGAAGAGCTCGGGATAGAAGGGGCAAAAGAAGAATTATTTTTTCTCGTCTTGGCCTTAAACAGCCTTGGTTTGGGTTTGACTTTGGCCGTAGCCCTGGCTTGAGAAGAAGAAAAGATAGAAGGTTTTTTCAAAAGGTTTTTTCCTAGCAGGGGTAGAGCCCGATGACTTCGTTGACGAGCCCTTACCAAGAACCGGCCGGAGCTATAAAAGTAGTGAGCCCAAAGAGTCGAAGAAAGGACTCCTTCGATTCTCCTCCCTCCTCTTACACTTAGTCTACTTGGTCTTGTGTTTTCTACAGTGAGTTTTAGAGGAGGAATATTCTTCGCACCCATATCCCAGTCAGGAACATTATTGGGATTATTAGAGTCAAAGCTAGACATTTTTTAAGAAAAGTGAAGAAACTCAAAGTATTTAGGAGGAATGAAACTTATTGGTTTCCGACTCAAGCAAAGAAGGCAGAAGGCAAAAACTCGAGCTGAACAAAGTTGCAGAAAGCCAGAAGCAATGAACAAAATACTTAAAGAAGTTGCAATGGCTGAGTGTGGAAGCTCAAGCAATTTTAGTATAGTAATGGCGTCAAAAACAAAGTGAAAAAGAAGTGAGGGATGCCGATGAAATTTATAGAAGAACTTAGAATATCTCACAATGGTGGCTCCCAGATATTGCACCTTTTAACGAGAGATATGTGGTGGCGGGGGATAGCCAACGGTCGGTTGATCCGACTTTTCGATGAGACATGCATGCATGGAGGAGGCGTAAGTGACCTTCGAGCCGTCTTTTTAGTTCTCAAAACTTGACGTGAGGGTGGCACAAAAGGATAAGCCCATAGCCTACTCACCGCTTAGGTAATTAAGATGATGATGCGCAAGATCTGGATTTTGCCGGATCCGAGGAGTCGGATGTCGCTTCACTAGCAACGGATACTTTGAGTGGTCTAACCATGTGATGGTTCACTTACCCGTAAGGCACGAAGAGTATACGAGCATCCGTGCGGGATAGCTGAGCCTCGATTCTATGAAAGATGAAGGCCAAGACCCGTGTGGAAGTAAGAAGAATATTGTTCCCCAAGCCTTGCAAACTTGGAAGACCAGGGGCAAACTGTTATGGAGGTTATACCCCCACAACTAGTAGTGTGACACGTGTTCGAAGAATCCCACGACCCGGAGGAGGGCTACGTGGTACAAGGTCGACATCAATCCGAGACCGAACACCTATACAACAATAATAAATTTGAGATCGCCCGATGATCGACCTTAGGAGATTTGAATAGATCCAATACTATAGTTAGGTCGGTCGGCACAAGTCCATCGAAGGTGGAGACGTAAAAGGAAAGATTGCATAGAACCAAGAAGCAACTGTGATCTACGCCGAGCTAGCAGTTCATCCGAGCTGTCGGGATAAGGACGAGAATGACCATCCTCTTGTGGCATAAAAGGCAAGCCTCTCTACGGAAGCTCTCCAATGAGGAAGAATCCGACCCTGATAAGGAAAACCCATCCTTACCGAAAATCCGAAGGTCGAGCTTGATAGACAGATAAGAAGATTTGAGATCCGATGGTTCACGCCAATGGATATATCGAAGGAAATCCAATTGGCCTCTTATACATGGCAATGGTTCCACCTTCCGAGCTGACCTCTTATCATGCATAAATGACGATTCTCGCCATAAACCAATGACCATTCCATGCCTATAAACGGAGAACCCACAAAGGTAAATGGATCCAATTCTTTACACACTCAAACCTAACTCTGTTACTTTGCAAAAGTTGATCGCTTGTCTCCACCAATTCAAAGGAGTAGCCACACTGCGGTATGCGTTCCATACGCTTGTTCCATGACCGACTTAAGCATCAGAGTAGTCTAAGGGTTATCCAACCTGACCATCACTTTGTCTCTTTTTTTGCTTGTGTGCAAATCCTATTGGGCCGGAGATGATCAAGTTCGTGTAGCAACAACCATTATTAAGACTTGACAAAGTCAGACCTAGCTATGGATTTAGTTCATGATATCAAAATGGATATCTATATTGGTGTCGGTGTTGGCTACAAATCTTAGCCATTATTAAAAGAGATATTCTATGTTGATATCAATCAGGTGTTAGACACTTGGAGCCATGGCTGCTGGATACGAAACATTAACGCAAACAATATATATGCAAAGAGAAGCCCTCATCAGAAGCTATCCCAGGCACAAAGTTACTCGCAAAACCAGTTAATCATAAGAAGATTTCATACCTATGTGTACCTCATGGCTCATGTTGTGAACATAGGAGTGAGACTACATTACATAGTAATACTAAAACATGTTATCAAATTTTTTTATCTATTCAAGATATGTTTCAATATACTGAATTTACAGAACGCAATACTGATTTAATAAACTATTCAGTATGGAATGTCAGCGATTGAGTGCTATATATATATATATATATATATATATATAATACTATCCATATTAAAATAGTATTAAAATAGGTTGGCATTAACTAGGACCAAAGTAATATGAATTGGCCAATTCAATACTGATACCGATACCTTGAACCATGTGTGTGACAGAGAAAAAGGGAGTGGACAGCGGTGTCACTTGGAAGATATTAAAGGTGTTAAAAATAAATTGAAACTGTTTATCGAAATTGAACCGGTTCGTTAAAATCAAAACCGTGAAATTGATTATTAAACGGATTGATACTAGTTTCAAGAGTAAAATCATTTAAAAATTAAAACTGATAATTTGCAACCGTTAAAACTGATTAACTCTTATTTTAATCCCTTAGTGCAAGAGGTCTATTTATAAAAAACTTAAAATTATTTTAATCCATTCCCTCTCCCCTCTACCTTGTTCGTAAGTCTCTCCCTTCCTCCATCTCTTACGATACCATGTAAAAATCACACCGTTTAACACCCTTAGATGATGTAGTTACCTAAATATAAGGTTAACCAAAACATACCATTTAACCATACAACGGACTACCCTCCAAGTGACTCTCAGCCGTCAAATCTCTCACTAGGCAGCCCAACCTTTGAAGAGGATCCGAATTCCCTATATATATATATATATATATATATATATATATATATATATAGAGAGAGAGAGAGAGAGAGAGAGGAAACACCTTCAGATGGAGATTTAACTAGTGGGCAGAAAATCGTGTTGTCATGAACACATTAAGCAGATCATATGTCCAGATTATGGGCTTGATCCATGGGTTGAAATCATCTTCAATTATTGGAGGCTCCAATTATCAATCCAGGGATTGGAGTTAATTAGATGCACTTATCGATGTATTGGTAGACGCATCCAGTTAATTCCAACCGCTAAATTAACAATTAGAATCTCCAATAATTGGAGACGAATTGAATTGATCCATACAACCTTTTATTTCCCAGCCTGACTATTTCGCCAATATAGTCTGCCACCATGCATAGTCCAAGATGCACATATTTTGTTCCTCCCAGAGAGTTGACTTGGTTGGCAAGACCATATATTCTTGGGACAGCCGAGTCTACCAGATTTTAGCTCAAGCACCATCCATCCAAAATCCAGCAACAACATTGTTGATTGATGAAGTTTCATTCTTCCAAGTTTAACCATTTCTTCCAAATTTGTAACCAATCAAACAAATTCTGTACTTGTGCATCATTTTGGCTGAATTCATCTATACCAATTACATTTTGTTTAAATTTCATTATCAAATCTGAATGATATTCTAAGTTCTCGACCATGATCGTTTCAAACATTATCAACATTATGTTTTATGCCTGTACTATAAAATGTAGGTTTCAAGCCCCCAAATGGTTTCCTAGGCATTTGTCAATTAGTGCAATTCAGGAATTCCCTAAGGTTCAAAGCTACCAATAGCTTCCAAGATGGATGACCAACAAGTTTCAATACATCATAGATGCAGGTTCAAAGCCTCAAAATGGTTTCCGAGGCATCTGGCAAATCATTAGGGATGCGAGTTCGAAGCCCCAAACAACTTCCAAGGCATTTGGCAACACGAATGCAAGTTTGAAGCTCCAAACAGATTTCATGGCATTTGGCAACATGTCACAAATGCAGGTTCAAAGTCCTGTAATGGCTTCCTAGACATTTTTCGATAAGCATATCTCAAGACTTTTCAGTATGCTTTGAGGGTTCAAAGCCACAAACGGTTTACAAGACGGGTCATTACTCCCAAGTTTTCTCAGCCCCCTGAAGGTCCAAAGTCGCAAATGCCTTCCAAGACGGGTCATTACTCAAAGTTTTCGCAACACCCTGAAGGTACATAGCCAAACGGCTACCAAGATGGATGTTTGGTTCAAAGATTTAAGGGATTTAATTAACTGAGAGTCTAAAATTCAAGATATCGTAAATGGTCCCAAAATGGACGATCAAGATTCATAGTGATATTTCTAAAATCTGATTTCAATAATTTAAATTTCTTGAGGTGACAAAAGGAGGTTCTTTTATCTTTTACCCCCAATTGTTACAATCCCAACTAAAGAGAGACAATCTGTAGACTCTTCATTGTGTCATCCCATTTCCCTATTGGTTTTTTTTAATTTCATGGCTGTGCGGGGACAATGCATGCTTTCTCACTATGAAGATGTGTTTGGAGTTTCTTTTTTTGTTTTTTTTATATAAGAGCATAAAACATAAATCATAAGGTTTAAAAAAAGGAAGACGAAAGAAAATGTAAAAAAAAAGAAAAAGAGAGTTATATTCAGCCATGAAAATGATAAAAAGGGAAAAGAATGAAGAAGAAAAGAAATTAAAATAATAAAATAAATTTGAAAAAAAGGAAGCAAGAATGATAAGTTGTCGGCATGGAAAATTTTGGTTTAAGGCTCCGTTAAGTTTTCATGTAAAATTTTGCATGTAATATTTTATATGCATTTTTTTTTTGCAAAATTTGTTCCCGTAGATAAATGAAAGACGAATCCTTTTTCCCACCTTAGAGTTCACTATATTTCACCTATTGGAAACAACCATTGAAAACAGATTTACATATAAAATGTTACCCGTAAAATTTTAGGTCAAAATACGCGGAACCTAAGCTAAAACAATCAATGGGTTCGAATGAAAATTTTTCCCAAGCTACACCAATTAGCATTCATGAATTGGTATAATTAGAAGGGAGCCCACAATTAAGGTTATGAAAGAGAGAGAGAGAGAGAGAGAGAGAGAGAGAGAGAGATAGCTATTTATGTGAGAGGACATGGGAAAGAATCCCATGGTGGATTGGACCGCTAGGATGTTAAACTCTTTATTGTTGATTAAGTGGTGTGGTGCGGTGGATAGGAAGGCAAAACCAAAATCAAACCAATTAATTAAACGGTGTTGAAATTGCTACCAAAATCGATTATTGATCGATTGTGGTTATATGGTTTTTAATAGATTTTTCATTAAATAATTTTGCTTGCGTTTTTATAAACGGTTTAATGCATTGTTTCCCCTAATTGATTTCTAACTGACTCGGTTGCTATTAAATTGTGTAATTACCATTATTCAATTTCCTCCAATATTTGTAAAACAATTTTACAACATATGATAAGAGTTTAATTAAAAACTGGCCCATCCATTTTTTGTTCAAATTTGATGTGTATGTAGATCAAATCATCTTAATGATCAAATCTTAAATATATTCATGGATTCTAAAAAAATAGCCACCTTTTAAAATTATAGATTTACAATCGATATATTAAAAATTGACTCATGCCACCCCTGTAATTTTCACTCATACCATACCCTCAAAATTTTTTGTACCGGACAACTTACCCTCTAGTTCAACTAATTCAACCGATCTTAAGCAGAAAATATAAATATACTATTTTACCTTTTGGAACACTTTTACTTGAAATATCAAATTATCATTTCATTTCTTATTTGAAAAGAAAACAAATAGTTTCTTCTTGTTATTCCCCCCTTTTTTTTTTTTTTTTGCAAGCCCTTGTTTTCAATCTCAAAGAAAGCTCCCAAGAGTAGGAAATACCCAAGAGTATGATTTTACTCTCTCTCTCTCCTAAGAATTGAAATTCCTTGAAACTTCCAATTCCTACTCCAATTTCTTCTACCAATAACTCACTTGTGGTAATAATGGAACCGTGCAGCCGACGCTGTAGGGGTTTCCTCTCTGCAAACCGACGGTAGCTTTTGGGAAGATCCTAAAGACGGCAGTGGCAGTGAATACGAACATGAAGATGACGAAGAAAACGATCTACAGAGGTATTTTTGGGTCCATTTAGAGTCTAACTTTTATTTCTTTTATATTTCCGTCGCATGTGGCGATCGCCGCTCGTACAGTGGAAGGGTCGAAGAAGGAGATCTAACAACTATGTTGGATCTGTGCGTCGAAATGGAATTCCATCTCTGCCTACACTTTCCTCGATCGTTCTCAAGCAATCATTAGCTTTTAATATCTTACAAACCTCTTTTACTCGGAACGAGACACAACTGGCAGGAAATTTTTTGTCTTGCATAACATCTGGCTCCATGCTATGTAACCCAAGTTATGACTTTTCTGAAGAAAAAAAATGATACAATCATACTGACTCCACAAGGAAATTGCAATGTAACCCAGGTCCCAACTCAAAGGAAGTTTTTAATTTACTTCTATTTACTGCTAATATAGATAGTAAGAGAATTGTGGGATCATGTGGAAGCCATTAACGCTGGAGATTACAGTGATATCAACCCAAGAACTGCTATTATCAATTCCGATCCACCGTGATATCCCAATCAGATCCTCGTTTAGCTGGAAGGCCTATTCCGATAAGGATTCTTAAATTGTCAAACTGGCCTTCCGATTTCATGATCCATGGCTGGATATTCCTTTTGCACAAAGCCTGAGAGCGGAAATTCGACAGAAAAATGAAAACCTGAATTATGGGGTCTGATCTGGCTGGACAAGTTAGGGTTTTCTGCAATCCTTCAATAGTTGCATAAGGGTAATTGAGACTGTGAGTGGAAGCAAGTTTTTCTGCTACATGATTTTTAAGAGGAAGCCGTTTTGAAGCCCGCTGGTAATACTCATCTTTCCGGCGACGTTCTTCTTCTTCTTCTTCCTTCTTCATTGCGTTTCTCCGACTGAAAGCCCGTTTTGTGTTTGCTCTGTTTATCTTCCCATTTCCATTTCGGACTCTGCAACCTCACACGGGTAAGATCTGAAACCCTCGGTTCAGTAAATGCCCGACTTCAACCAAGTTGCAACAGCAAAACCAGCGATCTCCGACAATGATGACTCCAATAACAGTGAGGATTTGATGGAGGGACGATTGTGAGGGTTTAAGGAGAAAACGCGCAGAGGGTATTTTAGACTTTTGATCTTGCACTGAAGGGTATTTTGGCCATTATTTGCTTATAAACTTGTACACATCATCACTAAATGTGGGGTCTGGACTTATTTGTCTTAGTGTTTGGGGGTATATAGAATCGATGTAAACTACAAGGGTGGTATGAGTCGATTACCTTAAATCTAATGATATATCCAAAAGTTTTTGCTGAGAAGTAAAACATCCAAACCTGATGGGGGCGGTTGGAGACAAAAAGATAGTGTGTATTATGGTTTTGATTTAGGTTAATTTAAGGTTTGGGGCCTAGTTATTAGGGATTCTGTAACAATGCATTAATTATTTTAAATGGTCCATAAACGGTTATGCATGTACTCAGGTTAATAATAAACGATGTGAAAAACTCAAACCAAAAATCAAATTGTTTACTAAACGGTTTGTCAGTTTCGATCTAAACGATTTAGATCGATTTTGATAATCAGTTTCTATGCATTTATTGCTTTTTAGACTGAGGGGTTTTTTTTTTTTTGCTCATAATGAAATTATATACCGATGAGCTTTTAGTAGAAAAAACATCCTCTTTAGGTGTCCAGCCCGTCGCAGCCCCATCCGTTGGGTCTTTATTTCTCTCTCCTAGGCATGAGTAGCATTCAACGAACAGGAGGGATTCAAATCGTCTCCTCCCTGTATTTTAGGGAGGAGGGGCGGCGACCTTAGTGGATGGTCGTCACGTGGAGGTCGAATGAATCCGACCCCTTCGTTCGAGCCGACAAACAGGGGGTAGGCTGGACCTCTGTTAGTTAAAACTCGTTTTAAACGCATACCGTACTGTCGTACCGTACTAAACCGTTTAATACTCTATTACCGTATTGATCTCAAAAATATTTTAAAATACTCCATACTCCAAGCCTTGCCGTTAAAAAACCCGTTTAAAACGCGTACCGTACCGCAGTCCGTATTTTAACATATTTTAACCTGCATCTTTAATAAATAATGAATCGATTAATCCCATATTGTTTAATATTCTTATTGCTTTCTACATGTAACCGATGTGGGATTAAAGGATGCCACTTCCTCATAATTGTTTATAAACTCATTACTTTATTATTTGTTAGGGTGGGGTGTGAGTTATGGGTCATAACAATTGTATATTGTAAGCCACCATTGATCTCTCTCTCTCTCTCTCTCTCTCTCTCTCTCTCTCTCTCTCTCTCCATATGGATTCATGCTTAAAGTCTTGGACAAATATAAAATATCAATTAACTACTTGACTGAAGATGATAATTCTTACCATTTTATGACCAAACACTTCATAAATGTCATCTGTTCCTATTGATTTAGGTATGATTTTCCAATAGATTTACATGTTTTATTAATATAATTCTTCAATTTATAAGAGTATATTGTCGTTTTTTTCACCGTACCGTATTATATCTGATCCGTTTAAAACCCGTACCGTCCGTTTTTGTTTTTTGCCGTTTTGAAATGTTTGACCGTTTTTTGACCGTATCGTTTTTATTTTGCTCCGTTTAAAACCCGTTCCATCCCGTTTTGTTTTTTGCCGTTCCTGTTTTAACTAACTATGGGCTGGACAGGCGGGCAAACGAAGAGGATCCGAATCTGTCTGCGTGTCAGATATAGTATTGGTCCGATCTAAATCCTCTCCTACGGTAGGAGGGTCCTGCGGCTGTTGGTAGGGTGGCCGACTGAATTCCTGCCCTTGGCAGACAGCAGGTCGGCAGGAGACGATTTGATTACGTATTGGTCTATGGCAAAACTGATCCGATTAGGGTACGGCTCCAATAGCAGGATTACACACAACAGATACACATTAAAAATTAAATAGAAAATAGAAAATAATTGATTTTCTAATTGAGATGACCCATGACTCTCACGATACTGATACCTTCCTTACCCGTCGTTGCTTTATCACTTAGGTTTTCAAAGACTCATTAAAGTGCCATGTGACCCATACGGTTATACCCTCTCCAAGGGCTTTGGTACAAGTAAGGTACCTTCCATACCATTACTGTATCAATCCTTATGTGATAGGTATAATAATTCAGCAGTAAGTATACACAATTACCAATATTAAATTGACAACATTAGTCTCACGTATCTCATCCTAAAAAAATTGCAAAACTCATTGCCTCGAAGGTCGACATACATAAAACATATGATAGGTTTGAGTGGAATTTTGTTAGAACTGTACTTTAGAAGTCCAGTTTTAACCCTATCTGGGTTAATTTACTGATGGCCTGTTATGCATAGGTATTTGTACCATTTTTATTAATGGAGCTGAAAGTGACAGTTTCAGGCTTTCAGCTCCTTTAGAGATTTTCGTCAAGGGGACCCCCTCTCCCAAGCCGTTTTTATTATCTGTGGGCATGCTTTATCTTGCATCTCAAAGAAAGTTGTTGATGATGGTTCCCTTTAAGAATTCAGTTTAGATGATCATCTGGTTTCCCTCTCACTCATCTTCTATTTGTAGATGACCGTGTGATGTTCTGCAAAGTTAATCTTTGGCAAATTACTTCCCTTAAAAGCTATTTGGAGCTGTACTATTCTGCATCTGCCCAGAGTTAATTTCAAGAAATCCTTCATTACATTTAGCTCTCCTATAAGATTTAAAAGGTCCTTCTCTAGAAACCTCAAAGTTCCATGTGGAGAAGTACCTACCCAATACCTTGGTCCTCCTTCAGAGTTTGGATTATATAAGTGCAAATCTTTCAAAAATATTTCAGATCAAGCTACTAATAAAATGAAAGGGTGGAGGGCATCTCTCCTGATCTCTGTTTGTTAAAACTCATTTTAAATAAGTACCGTACAGTTATACTGTACTCAACCATTTAGAACGGGTATTGCCGCATTACCTTAAAAATATTTTAAAATACTCAATACTCCAAGCCTTGCCATTTAAAACGCATTTAATACACATACTGTACTATATTCGTATTTTAACTTGCATCTTCAATGAGGAATGAAACGATTAATCCCATATCATTTAATATTTTTTGCCTTCTATATGTAATCAATGTAGGATTAAAGGCTGCCACTTCCTCATAATTGCTTCTAAACTCTTTACTTTATTAACAAATGTATATTGTAGGTCTCTCTCTGTCTCTCTGTCTCTCTCTCTCTCTTTCTCTCTTTCTCTCTTTCTCTCTCTGGATTCATGTTTAAAGTCTTGGACAAACATAAAATATCAATTAACTACTTGCCTGAAGATGATAATTCTCATTGTTTTATAATTCTAGACTAAATATCATATGTTCCCATTAATTTAGGTATTTCTTCAATTTATGGGAGTATATTGCCTTTTTTTCACCGTACCGTATTATATCTAATCCGTTTAAAACCCGTATTGTCCGTTTTAGTATTTTTTCCATTCTCGAAATACTTGACCTTTTTCTTACCGTACCATTCTTGTTTTGTTCCATTTAAAGCCCGTTCCGTCCCGTCCCGTTTTCTTTTTTGTTGTTCCCGTTTTAATTAACTATGCTCTTGATGCATGTTGGTATGGCAACCTTATTAAAATCAATGGCCTTATATGTTTCCAATTTTGCCGGTTATCATTTTAAATTACCTAAATCTCATAATGAGTCAATTGAAAAGGAAGCAACTCGATTTTTCTAGAGTAATGGAAATGATAAAAAATGAAATCCATTGAATATCTTGGAAGAAATTATGTAAATCTAAAGAAAATGGCGGACTTGGTTTGAGGGACCCATTTATGCAAAACCAAACTTTATTAGGTAAGCTAGCATGGAGACATTGGAAGGAACCAAATTCTAATTGGGGAAAGATTTTTAATGTTATTTATTTCTTTAATTCTGACTTCTTAAATGCAAATTTGGGAAACCACCCATTTGGGCTTGGAGAAGCATCTTTGAAGGTAGGGAAATCCTGTTGGCTGATTTTTTTGGCAGGTTGGTGACGGTTCTCATATTAAAATCTGGGAGGACAAAATGGTTTCCTATCTTAAAGGGTCTTCAAATTTTGGTATTGTAGATCTCCTCCAAAATCAAATCTTTCTTTTGGCGTACTTGCAACAATGGAATTGGCTCAATGGAATTGGCTCAGGTGAGGACCTCTTGAAAAGGAAAATCAGATTTGATATCTCTTATAAATGGTGTGGCACAGGTTCAGGTTCAGAATCTATTGGTTATTATTTTGCCTTACCCCTTTCTCTAAAGCTTTATGGTTTGGCTCATCATTATCTTATGTTATGCCTGAAGATTCAAGTTTTACCATTCCTTAATGGATTCAAAGATGGCGATCCATGACTGATGATCATTCTAAACCAAAGTTAGTTAAAACGGGAATGACAAAAAAAATAAAACGAGACAGAATGGGTATTAAAAAGAGCAAACGAGAACGATATGGTAAAAAAAGGATGTCAAACATTCCAAGAGCGGTAAAAAAAATTAAAACAAATGGTACGGGTTTTAAACGGATCAGATTTAATACAAGATGGTGAAAAAAGGCAATATACTCCCATAAATTGAAGAATTATACCTAAATCAATGGGAATAGATGACATTTATGATATGTCCAGCCATAAACCGTGAGAATTATCATCTTTAATCAAGTAATTAATTGATGTTTTATGTTTATCTAAGACTCCAAGCATGAATCCACATGAAGAGAGAGAGAGAGAGAGAGAGAGAGAGAGAGAGAGAGCTCTATAGTGGAGTATAATATACATTTGATATGATCCACAATCCACAGTCCACCTTAACGAGTAATAAAGTAATGAGTTTATAAGCAATTATGAGGAAATAACAGTCTTTAATCCCACATCGATTACACGTAGAAGGCAATAAGAATATTATACGATATGAGATTAATCGACTAATTCCTCATTGAAGATGCAATTAAAATACGGATACAGTACGGTACAATACGATATGCATATTAAACACATTTTAAATGGAAATTCTTAGAGTATGGAGTATTTTAATACGACAATATGTGTCTTAAACGGTTGAATATGGTATGACTATGCGGTACGTGTTTAAAACAAGGTTTAACTAATAGAGTTCTAAACAGGAAACTCCCCAGAGGTTTGGACTAACCTCTTTTATATGTTGGTACATCTAGAAAGCTTGTACTAACTTGATTTTTTACCATAAAACTTGGTCTCCCTCAAGATGTTATTAAGAAGGTTGATTCGGCTTATGAAAAGTTTGTGTCGGCACAGCTTAATTACCCGCTCTCCTAATTTGAAGCCCCACATCAAAGTGAATCAAAGATCTATTGGTCTCCTCCACCATATGGATTCATCAAGATCAATAGCGATGCAAGTTTCGTGAATCAGGGGAGAAAGCTTGGGCTTTGTTTGTAGAAATTTCAAAGGAAAGGTTATTAAAGTTGTTTCTATTGCCTATCTTTTCCTTCCACAAAATGTGGAGAAGCTCTAGTCATTATGGCTGTGTTACTTTCTGCTACTTTCTGCTTTGGAGCTTGAATTAGACTATTATTCTGGAATTGGATTGTTCAGAAATTATCTTTGTCATCCACCAGAATTTTTGAAGTGATGACTGGGAGATTCAATCTATTTTGTTGGATATCTCTATTTTATATTTTTTTATTGGCTAAATGTTCTTTGGTATGGATTCCTAGTGGAGCAAACCAGGTTGCCCGTTCCCTAGTTAGGAAGGCCTCCACCTATTCGAAAGTGATGGGTTGGTCATGGCTTATTCTCTGTTTTCTCAATAAATTTCCTTCCTATCAAAAAAAAAAAAAAAAAAAACAAAAATTTTTTTTTGAAAACAGTTCCTTGAGAATATCCATCCACGTGATATAATTACTTATATTGGGTATTTGGGTGTTATAGAAAGGGATAAAAATCCGGATCCGCATCTTCTCCTCTCAGTGGTCTGGGAGGATAGTGGTAATTTATTCCAGATGGTTGCCACGTGGTTCTCAGTGAATCTGAGATCTACGTCCGAGTCGACACCCAGTCGACAAGCCAAGTCGACAGAGGACGTCAGCTCAGACGTAGGTCTAGGATTCACCAAGAGCCACATGGCAACTATTCGGGATAGATTGCCACTGGCCCTCCCAAACCACCGGGAGGAGACGATGTAAATCCTAAAAATCCTCTTTGCGACAGGTGTATCTGTCAAGGACTGGATTTTAGCCGACACATATGTCAATGTATTAGTATACGTGCTGACTGAAGGGAGGGAACTCATTTTGGAAATTACTCTTCGTGAATCATTCCCTAGTGAAATACATGTGGGGAGAGATAATGAGGGATGAAGTGAGAGGGAGGGAACTAGTTTTGAAAGCGGCTCCCCAAAATCCCTCCCCATATTCTTACCAAAAAAAGAATCAAAATCCCTCCCCATGACGTAATTACGTAAATGGAGTGAGATAAAGAGAGACGATGTCAGATCTAGAGAGCCAAAATCGTGTGTGAGAGTGAAAAGGAGGAAAGACGGAGAGAGATGACTCAGATGAGCGCAAGAGAAGCTGGAAGGATAAGGGAAGGATAATTACGAGAGAGAAGAAAAGGGACCCTTTTCTGAAAAACCCTAATAGAGCACTAGAGCCAGGCTACCCATTCAGCCATGCAATCTCCAAGTTCTTGCTGAAATCAGGTTTTAATTTCACAGTTCAGCAACTCCGTCGTCATCTCTATTCTCAACTGAGCCACTGGGATCGCTTCAAAAAGGTATGCAATCTTTGTTTTGAAGATGATTGATGGTGAGAGGTTTGTTTGTATGAAATCTGATTTTTTATTTGTCTGATTCGATCGGAGATTTTTTTTTATTTGTCTGATTCGATCAGAGATTTTTTTTATTTATCTGATTCAATCGGAGTATGTTGCAAGTAGTTTGACAGAGAATAAATGGGGAGTATTTTTTTTTTCCATGTTCAAAGATTTGCAATCTAGTTCCTCTTATCTTATGGCTGTAATCAGATCTCTTAAATGATTGTCCCTTTCTTTTGGGTTTTTGGTTTTAAGGGTCTGATTTTAATATATGTTAATGGATCTTTCGTCTTAGGAAAAAGAAAATCTTCATGAAGAAGAGAAAATCTTCAGAGCCCTCACGTGCAATGGTGAAACCTGAAGGAGAAAGTATCTGTAGAAGCAGCAGCAGTAGTGTTGTTTCAAGCAATGAATATTTAATGGTGAACATACTTTCTAGGCTTCCAGTGAAGGCGCTTTCAAGGTTCAAGTGTGTCTCCAAACAATGGAACACTTTGATATCTGATCCTTATTTTGTTAAGACACACCAAGTTCGAGCAACCCAAGATCCCAACATTATGAAACTGCTTTGGGTGACTCATGGTGGGTTGATTAGGGTTTGTTCAATCGAAGAAAAAGCAAAGAGGAACGTTACCATTGATTCGATTCGACCAAATTATCCCAATGGATTTCTCCGGAAGTGGAAATTTATCAACATGGTTGGGCGTCCTTGTAATGGGTTGATTTGCATTGAGTATCTTTGCCATGAGGATACTCGTTTAATTCTGGTTTGTAACCCAGCAACACGAGACACTGTGGTAATCCCCAATGGCAAGGAGAGAGTAGACAATAACCTCGAGGGACTTGGGTTTTGTTCCTCCAGCAATGAATTCAAATTAGTCCGCTTTTATATAATACCGGAAGGTTTTGGATTTGAGTTATTTACTATAGGTCAGAGAGAAACCCGTGGAACGCATTCTCTGCAACCTTCACGTTCATGGAGACATGTAGGGGATCTCCCTTATAAAATTTGTGATCTAGAAGGAAGATTCATGTGTCATGTAAATGGGAAAGTCCACTGGATTATCTTTCCGCTCTCAGATTCTTCCTCTGAATACATTCTCACTCTGGATCTTGAACTTGAGGAGTTCAAAGTAGTCTCATACCCAGAGCTTTTTGCCAAAAGATGCAAGATATGACCATGAAATGAATCTCATGGATTTAGGAGGCGAACTATGCCTTGCTTTGCCTATTCTGGATGGGTCAGTTTGGTTGGAATTGTGGGTGCTCAAGGACTACGCCAACTCCATTTGGTGCAAGGAGTATCAAATTAATGTGAATATTCCAGGATATCCTTTATATGATGATTTGAAAATAGTTGGCAAATGGGGGAGACGGCTTCTTCTTATGATTAATAATATGACATTATGTTTTTATGATCCAAGAAACAATTCTTTAGAATTGATCATTGAGAAATATCTTGGTTCTTCTCTTTCTTATAGAGTAGCCCCATATGTTGAAAATCTTGTCTTACCGTTTTGATGTAACAGTACTATTTGGTTTGTTTTTAAATATTTTAATAGTAATGTTTATTATTTCCAGAATTTGATTATTAATATCTTTTCTCAGAAGGGCAGGGCGTGTATACCATGGTGCTTGCTCGAAGAAAGCAAAATGGAGTTTTTAATATAACAGAACTGTTGATTTATATCATTAGAGTTTTGTTAAAATGAAATTGCATGTTCTCTTCTAATTTTATGAAAGGATAAAAATGATATCACCAGCTTCCAAACATAGGACATAGGAAGGGTGAATAACTGCCATATATCTTTGGAATGAAAAATCACATTCTTATTGGATGCATTCACATGTATTCTCATTGGTCCTACATTAGTGCAAGGGCCACAGAGTCTAACAGCGATCCCCCTTCCTTTTATGAAACACTAAAACAGCTAGCTAGATGAATGTGACCACCTATGTTTATAAATCTGTCACGTGGCAAGAGAATATGACCTTGTTGCAAATTCAACAAGTTACATCCGAACCACCGACAATCGATCAACTGTAACGAAGCAACATTTGGCATTACTAGAGAATTCTCCTCATCCTCCCAATAAATCGAAATTGAGTCAAACTAGGTGTGAGAAATCTGCTGTAGATTAGCAATCTCAGGCTCCCAACTATTTGTGTTTGGCTGATAATCTTTGCCTGCATTTATCTTATGATTTGGACCCCTAACTGATTTAGTTGCAATGGTTCATTTGCTTGTTGATGGTAAAGTATTTGGGTGCTTCATCTTAAAGGCAAATAAACTACTGCAATTGGTAGTATGTTTAAAAGTTGGTAATTGATAGGCCAAGGGAGGAATGGAGATAGAAGACTGTTTTATTAAAGGATTTAAGAAAGTTCTTCATAGGGTAGTTTGGGTATTTGAGATAGGAGTTTGTATTCTTTGGTCCATTTTCATGGTACTTTGTTGAATGATGTGCATGCCTCTGCGTATTGAATGTATGCCCTTTTTAGCTTCCAATGTTCTAAATAGGAATTATATAAACACATATTAAACATGTACCATCTTATTATTATGCATTTTTTACGTTGAATCGTTAAACATATTATTGAACTCTTGACTCATCTAGTACCCGTCCATATCCATACCCTTTTTTTTATCGTACTTGTAAAACCCAGTTTACCCTTATTTTGGCCTAATTAAGTACCTAGGTGAAACAGACCAAGTGATAAGATCTGCTGGTGGTAGGTTAAATAGTGACTAATAGAAGAAATAAGAGCATATGGGGGCTGTTTTGAGATGATGAATAGTACCATGAATAGTAACTACTAACTACTAACTAAGAATACAGTAAGAAAAAAGAAGAGAGGAGAGAGGGAAAGAACACACAACTCAGTTTTCAAAGCAAAATAACTCTATTCCATTATTTAAAAGGCACAAAATGTTACCCCCTTATCTTTTATAGCATTCTAAAATATATAAAGTTGTAAGCAACAAAAAACTAAAAATCGAAACTCCTAATAAAAACTAAACCAGATCTTCCTAAAACAAAAGGAGAATTGAAATTAAAACCTAAATAAAATCTAGAATTGAAATTAAAACCTAAATAAAATCTAAATCCCATTTCTAAAACAAAAGGAGAATTGAAATTAGAAACTAAATAAAATATAAAACCCAAAATAGAACTAAGCTATAACTTTTAAAAACTAATTAAACAAGAAAATAGAAACTAATGGAAATAGAAACAAAACATAATAGTTTGCAGCTGGAGTAGGGTCCAAGCCAATATATATATATATATATATATATATATATATATATATATATATATATATATATATAAAAAATTTATTTAAAGAGAGAGAGAGAGAGAGAGAGAGAGAGAGAGAGAGAGAGAGAGCCCGTTGGGTTCCAAATACTGCTGTCTTGACTTGGAGCACAATAATGAATCAGATTGAACCAAAGAAATTCAAAAATTATGGATCAAATCAATTCACTCAAACAAGTCCTACATTACTGTGTGTTGAAGTGTATTAGATTGATAATTTTTATAATAAAATACATTCTTTTTACAAGGAGAATAATTTTTTTTAAATTTTTTTAATAGTCTATCCTACATATAGTCTCACAGATTTCAATACCATACGGTGTTGTTAAGAGAATAACTCAAAGGGACAAGTGATATTTCACTGTTTTCCTATTACGAAGTTTAGCAACTGGCATAAATTTTCGATTGTGGGGAAATATTGAAAACTAATTTCGAAAATATTCAGTAGAAAATTGATCCTACCGGTCTATGGTTGGAACCATTACAACATTCTGATATTCTTTTCCCACGTGGATGGTTGATGTGGCTATACAGATCATTGGATAGAAAGATCACGGTTTAGATTGGCACACGTTAAATTCTAGAGCCTAACACAATCAAATAGCTGCCCATGTATTGGCATGCATGCATACAATTATTGGGCATCTTCCACATCCATTGACTTCAAACACTATTTTGTCTCTTTTACCAAAATAAAAGGAAAAAAAATAACACTATTTTGTCACATAGAGATCTCGGTGGGGCAAAATATTAAACGTTGAAAACCTATGCTTCTCCATGGTAAAAGGTAGATTCTAAATCTCCTTGGCCTTGAGGGCTCTCCAGAATGGAGGAAGGTATTCACAGAGATTAATACCAAAGAAAGCCCGGCTGGGTTTCTTCTTCTTGGAATTCTTACTGGGCCAGAGGCTTAAATAAGATATTCACCGAGTTTTCAGACTAAACGGAGAAGTTTGTTAGACAAACTAAAATGTGAGGGCACTTGGGTCATTTAATTTTTCTGTTAGTCAAATTAACAATGTGTGTTGCAATTGTAATTAATTATGAATTTGGTATTAGGTGCCTTTAAACCAATGTACAAGGGAGGTGGGTGATATTTTTCCTAAAATTTATATATAAGAGAAAAGAAGATCCATATAAATAAGTGTTGTTATCATCGTAAAGGATTATTATTGTTGTAACAAGGGTTCGTTAATTTTTTCAAATATTACAAGGAATCTATTTTGCCATGTGGGCAAATGATGTTTCCATTCCAAGATGGTCTAGATTACCCACATGTCGAATTTCAAACTATAATTCAATTAAATACCTCTTATGTATTGACATATATCCCATGTATGTCCATGCATATGTACAAGTATTTCTAAACAGTACTATAACACTCCCAAGTGGGTATGGGTTAGATTAAAAAAATGATAAAAATGAATGACCCAAATTTGTTTTGTTATATTTCCAAAACGTTAAAACAATAATAACCCGAAAACCCTTTTTCTTTGATTGAAACTAGAAACCCGTAAACCCTTGTTACAACCATAATAATCAGGGTATACCAATATATCTACGACATGGTTTGATATGAAATACCATTCGGTACATACTGCCCGATTCACTCCATAGGACTTGTTACATAATCATGCTAGGTATTATTTACAAAAGTTGTAATCTTTATATATTTTACTTTTCTTCCTTTTATTTCCCTTGTAATCACACAGCCACATAAAACTTGAGAACTACAAGATGTGTGAAAATAGGAAAATACAAGATACAATCCCAACAATCTTTGCCTTGTCTTGGATTCTTTAAGCCGCTATGAAGACCTTTGTTGATGCTGATTCTGCAAAACCTTGATTTATGTTCAAATTTGATTTATATGTTGATTAAATGTCATCTTAATGATCAAATCTTAAAATTTAATCATGGATTCTAAAAGACTGATCATCTTTTTAAATTAGATATTGCAACCAAAGTATTGTGTGTTATGCTTTTGGTTTAGGTTAAGTTAAGGTTTGTGGCTAAGTTTAAGGTCAAGTATAGGGATATCTACAGCCAAGAATTAACTGGATCAAACAGTCCATAAACGGATATGCATGTATTTGGTAAACGGTTTGAAAACCTTATCCAAAATTGAATTGTTTACTAAACGGTTTGTCAGTTCTAATATAAAATGATTCAAGTTGGTTTGGGTTCATTTCTTGCACCCTTAGATTGTAAATTTTCCCCCAAAATGTTACTATATACAAACGAGGTTTTAGTAGGAAAAAGATCCTCTTCAGCTGTCTAGCCCACATCCATCCGTTGGATCTTTATCTATCTCTCCCAGGTGTGAGCGGGATTCAATGAACAACGGATAGACTGGACAGGCTAGCAGCAGGATTAGAATCCGTTTTGGTAATAGATATATTATTGGTCAATGTCTAAATTGATCCAAATAAGGTATAGCAGTCTTAGTTACACGTGGTACATTAAAAATTAAATAGAAAATAAAAAAATAAAAAATAGGAAAATTATTTATACCTCCCCGTCTATGCTTTAATTATTAAAGAAAATTTCACATACTACTCAAATACTTGAGAAATATCACTTATCATCCAAGATTTCTGAAAACATCAATTATTATTCAAAATTCCAAAACTTTTCCCCATTAACTGATGAAAGAGTATTAAAATTTTGTCTAAACATTTATATCCTTCTCATTTTACATTGAAAAACATCACCTACCATTCACTGGGTTACTCCTCTGATTTTTGTTCCTCATCTTCTTCATCCTTTAATCTTTTTTTTCTCATTTTCCTCATCCCCTGTTCTTTCTTCCTCAACTGAACCATCCCCTATTGCTTTAATCTAGTTCATCATGAGACACCCAGATGGATTAAACCGGACTATGTGGATCTAATTTCAAATCAAACTGCAGATTTCCTTAGAAGCACTGAGTATCTAGCCTGGGGAGATCAGGGCTTGTTCGAGGGCTTTGGGTTTCCACAGAAGACCCTGTAATGCATTAAAACAGTTTTTGCCTCTAGAGATGTGGAACGACAAGAAAAAGGAAGCGAAGACCCAAAAATAAAAAGGAAAAAAGAATAAAAGAAAGGGGGAAGAGAGAGAGAAGGATTAAAGGAAAAGGGGTTTTTGTTTAGTAAAGCGAGAATTTGAAATGTCACAAGATTCTCAGGAGATAAAGACGATTGAGCAGTGGAGATGGTGCGAAATGCAGGGACTCGAGCTCGTGTCGACTGAAGCTAGAGGATTTAAAGCAGAAGGGGAACCAACCCAGACCATAGAGGTAGTGGTAAAGGAGGAATGGAAGTTTCTGAAGATAACATGGATGAGGGGGAGAACCCTGTTTCGCCTCCTTCTTCGGTGGGCTTTAAGGAGTTGTTCAGATTTGCAGATAGGTTGGATTATGTTTTGATGGCGATTGGTACGGTTGGAGCTATCGTTCATGGCTGCTCCTTGCCGTTGTTTCTTCGGTTCTTCGCGGATCTTGTGAATTCATTCGGTTCGAATGCTGATAATATAGATAAGATGACTCAGGAAGTTGTGAAGGTAATGGATGGAGAATCATGTTCATCTTTATATGGATTTTTAAGAAACGAAATGAAATTGAAGGATTTGCAGAGATTGCAACAAACCCTAAAAAAATCAAAAATTAAAAATCTAGAGTTTACAGAAAGGAATAGATTAATCTGGCTAATGATTCAAGAGAAAAAAAATGAAATCAAACCAAGAAACGAAAATGATTGCACACGAAGCAGTTCACTGTCCGAGAGGAGGGTTGGTGATGAACTGTTCCCCACTCTCGATTTACCCTTTAATGACAGATTCATTGGGTAATTCAATTTGCACCATACAAGAAGGGTATTATTGTTTATTAAAAATAAATTTGAATTGAGATCAGCACCTAACGGTTCAGTCTTAACTGTATAGGTCTTTTTAATAAACGTTTTGAAATTTTAGATGGTAATTGATGTTTTCCGAAATCTTAGATGGAATATAATATTTTTCAAAATATTTGAGTAGTACATGAAATTTTTCCTAATTATTAGTATCTTTGATTTAAAAATATATTACACATTGACCCAATCCGTTGATTGAAATCCTTCAGTGATAGTATTTCTTTCTCTCCCTTGCAGGCTTGCAGCTCCTCTTTTTTGTTGTTGCTACATCATTTAGCTATATCGTCGATTGGGTGTTCCTCATCAGCATCAGATTCATTGACGTTGTCCGTTTTGGAGCAACTTGAGTGGTTTGAAAAGGAATTAGATACAAGAAGCGAGTCAATCTAAGCTGGGTTGGTATGGGTGATGAGGGTGTTACGGAATTCATCCTCAAGACGAGCCATAGCGATATGGATTGCTCCGTGGACCTTACCACTGTGGTAATTCCCAGAGGCAAGAAGAGAAAATTCAATTACTTGCAGGGACTTGGGTTTTGTCTCTCAAGCAATGAATTCAAAGTAGTCCGCCTATGTGAAGCATCGAAGGATTATGGGTGTGAGTTGTTTAGTGTAGGTCAAAGAGGAGTCCATCCTTTGCAACCTTCACGTTCATGGAGACATGTAGGGGGATTTCCCTTATCTAATTTGTTATCCATTTGAAAGTATATACCATGTGTTATGTAAATGGGAGAGTCCACTGGATTATCGAGTCGCTCTCGGATTCTTCTTCTGAATTTGTTCTCTCTCTGGATTTTGAACTTGAGGAGCTCAATGTATTTTCATGCCCAGAACATTGGCCAAAAGATGTAAGATATCAGGAGAATGTGGACCTGATTGAGTTGGGAGGTGAGCTATGTGTTGTTTTTGTTAATTGTGATGCATTGGACATTTGGGTGCTCAAAGATTACACCAACTCCATTTGGAGTTAAGGAGTAGTACCAAATTAATGGGAATATGCAGTATCCTTTCTTTGATGCTAAAGTAGTAGTTGGCATAAGGAGGGGGCGGCCTCTTCTTATAATTAATAAGACAACATTCTGTTATTATGATCCAAGAAACAATTAGTTTGAAGTGATCATGGAGAGTTATTATGGTACACTTCCATGTAGAATAGACAGATATGTTGATACCGTTTTGATATAGCAGTACTATTTTAGTTTGTTATTAAATATTTTAATAGTGATATTTGTTATTTCAAAATTTGATTCTCTTCAACAAGTTATCACCAACTTCCAAACATAAGAACATAGGAAAGGTGAAATATTGGTTTATTGGTGAAATGAAAAATCACTCTGCTGGATTCATCCACATTTATTCTCATTGGTCCTGTACAGGTGCAAGGGCAACATATACTTGGATGAATCTGTTGTTTTTATCACTTGGGCCCACCTATATTCATCTAAATCTGTCATGTGGCAAGAGATTATGACCTTGTTATATATTCAACAAGTGAAATCCAAACCAGCTACAATCAACTGAAACGAAACAACATTGGTGACATTACTGGAGAATTTTTTTCTGCATTCCCAACAAACCATTAAACTGTTCGAGCTTTGAGTGAGACAGCTATGGTTGAGCCTCAGGGCGAGCTCATAGAAATCAAAAGATTAATTTCAGGAACTCCAACCTGCCCAGAATCGTTCCTACCTTTACGTTCTTTCCAAGTTTTTGTCCTTCTGCCTCACTTCTAAGAAACTCAAACATGCCTGACAAGAAGAAGAAGAAGAAGAAAATGATTGGATTCAAATCATCTACCGACCTTGGAATTCCACACTGGAAGCAATTGGATTGCGTTGGAATTCCTTCCGCACGTACATATCGGGATGTGTGCTGGAGGAACTCCAATTGTTGGATTGCCATTGGAACTCTAGGGGCGGGAGAGGATTTTTACACCAAAGGATTAAAGGGGAAGACAAAGAAAAAGGTTGTGGCAGGTGATGGCATCTTAGGTGGTGCCACCACATACATCTGCTGCATGTGCTTGAGGGGTGCATCAGACGAGCCCAATCCATAAAGTTAACCCCCAGCAGATATTTCCTCCATCTTGTCGATGTGATGGGATCCCTTCAAAAAGAAAAAAAAATCCTGGTAAAACAACATGGATGCCAAGGCCTCATGGATGTAGAATAAAAAATCTTCAAAACCCTAACATGCGTCGTCATTAAATGTTCATGTTTTCTCCTAGCTAATTCCCAGGTCCAGCCTCAAAGCCCATCCTCTTTGCATATATATATATATATATAATTATGTTTCTTATAGATTTATATTTTTTGAAATAGAAAATAAAAGTCAAAGGTAGATTGACAATATGTGGCTCTCAATTATTTGTGTGTGATATCATTAACAGCCTAAAGTTCGTTTTTTTTTATTTTGTAGTTGCCATATTGAGGGAACGGTTTCTCTTGCAATTAATGATAAAAGATTCTGTTATCATGAACTAAGAACCATTTTGTTTGAAGAGATCCATTTTCCTTGAAGAGATCATTGAAGTGGAAATGATATCTTGGCTTCTGTAACTGGGCTTACATGTTGAAAGTCTTGTATACCGTTTTGATCTTACAAACTATTTAGGCTATTATTAAACGTTTTGGTGCTAATGTTTGTTATTTGGAATTTGAAATCTTTCACTTCAGGAAAAGGCAGGTGATATATGTTGTCGATGGATTTGGTTTAGTTCTCCAGATCAAACCACGTAGTTGAAACACAAACATAGTAGTAAAGCGGGCGGGATATACCCCGGGGCTATTCCGATGCGAAAGTTAGTGGATTCCAAAGATAAATAGAATGGAGTTCTTTGTAAAACACTAGAACTCCTTAGAGATGGGGTTCCCTAAGATACGGGAGCTTCAATAACTTATTCTCCTCAGGTGAAGTTGGAATTTGGACAATAGGTTGAATAGAGATTATCTCAGAGGAACTGTATAAGGAGGGATATTGTAGACGCTTCAAATTTATTGAGCAAAATTAAATTAATTTTTTTTAGCTCAAGGTAACAAAGAAAAAAGAAAAAGAAAAAAAAAAGAGAAGTAAATAAATAATAAATAAATAAAATATAAAAAATAAAGAAGAAGGGAAGATGAAAAAATAAATAAAATAATAAAATATAATAAAAAAAAAGAAGAAAGAAGAAAATGATCAATGAAATTAAAGTAAAAATGGAAGATAGAAAAAGAAAGAAAGAAAAGAATAATAAAAATGAAAAATAAAAAAATAATAAAGTAATAATAATAATAATAATAATAATAATAATAATAATAATAATAATGATAAATAAAAAAAGGAAAGATCATAATAATAATAATAAATTATTAAATTAAAATTATTTAGATTGAAAAAATTTTGGTTAATTAATTTTCTGCTTAAAATATAAAATAAATAAAGTAAATAATAATAATAATAATAATAATAATAATAATAATAATAATAATAAATATATAATAACTATGATAAATAAATCAAGCTATGAAGGGTGTCCACGTGGTTTCGGAAACAAGATTCCAAACCTACGGTAAAATTAAACAAAAGCCTAGATCCAAAAGAGAGGGATATTTTAGGAAGAAAAATTTTATATATATATATAAAAGGTAGAGTTTCATTTTTTCTAAATCCACGAAGCGAGAACCGAGGGTTAGAGAGAGAGGGTCGAGAGCGAGAAAGAGGGAAGAAGAAGAAGAAGATGGTGGCGATGGTGATGGCAAGTGGTTTAGTGTGTGAGAGGCGGTGACGGAGGCACGTGCAGCGAAGACGACTCCAATAATCCGAGATTTTGAACCTCAAGGTATTTTGAAAAAAAAATCAGATCTCGGATCTGGTTTTAGTTTTAGTTTTTCTTTATTTAGGCGTTTCGAATCGTGTTTTTAACTCGATTGTTTCCTCTCGTGCACGATTTCTTTGGAATATTGCCGAAATTTGAGTTTATTTCGCTATCTTGAAAATCAGATCTCAGATCTGGTTTTGATTTTTTTTTTAGGTGTTTTGAATCGTGTCCCTTGACCCGATTGCTTTCTTCTCCGGCGTGATTCAATTAGATTTCCAAACATCTGCAACTCTGTTCTTGACATCTCTGGAGATTTTTTTTTCTTTCTTTCTTCAATGCAGGAAATCTGACTTCCTGAGGGAGAATCGACGCTTTCTTGCTCCGACGGTTTTTGGTTTCTAGTGAGGTTCGATGCTATAATCTGTTTTTTGTGATTCTCTAATCATTTGATTACTTCAATGCCATTGCTCCATTGGATTCTATCATATGCTCGATAATTTTTTTCTCATCTCATTTCGGTGAGGGCGTCAGATGTTCATTTTCCTTTACTTGTTTGTTCAGCCTCCCCAATTTATTTGCAGACACACTTAACTCGATGGTCTGGATTTAAAGTTTTCGTCATTTGATTAATTAAACAGGTTAAATAAAAAAAAAAGGGATGTTATGTACTAGTTCTTATGAAATTATCTGTTAAGTTCTAAATCCAAAAAGAATTTCTGAAAATTCTTAAACCAAATTAGTTGAAGTAGGCGAGAAAGTGCGAGAAAGTAGGCGAGAGCTTGTAGAGAAACAAGTCATTAAGGAGAGATTAAAATAAGAAGGCGTAACCATCTCCATTAACGAGATGTTTCTAGGAAAGTGGAGAAACGTGGATTCGAAATGCCTTAGATAGTGAATTTTGTAGTTTTGAGAGCTTGTAGAAAGCGTTCGACGCATCGTTGCTCGATGTAATGGCGATGATTCCGTCGCTCTTCAGGCTTCGATTGATGAATTCGGAAGTTCGGAAGTCAGTTGCAAAGATGAAATCAAATGTACCATCTGCGACGGAGCTTTGTCAGTTTGCATTTGATTTAGAGATTATGTGACTCCAATATGGCCCCTAAAATCTGAATTATCGTAACCTGGTTTTTGTTCCTGAAAGTCTGTGATTCCAATAATTTTTAGTTTTCTATTTTAGATCTATGTTTCCTTGTTCATTGATTTTGAATTTTTAGAAAATTCCAATGACTATAATTTTCGGTTGCCTAGTGAATACTCAGATTTTGAAGTTAGAGCTACTGTTATCCAATTTTTTTTTTTTTTTTTGCTCAAATAATCCGATTTGCTTGTAAGTTCCAATATATATATATATATATATATATATATATATTTTTTTCAGCGGTTCATTTTTGCCTTGATAAATTTAGAAATGATTTATAAGTGGTAGCATTTGATTTTCTATTCATTCTAAGTGGGTGATGAACATTCAATATTCCAAAACATATTTAAGAGATCCAATGTTATTTTTATTACCATTATTATTATTTATTTATTTTATTCCGATCTTTTCCCGTGATGATCCAACTCAAAAAAGAAGCACACATCGTTTCTTTTTTTTAATACAATATTGATGTTGATATATATTTCCCGTTAAAGTCCGACTTCGGATCTGAAATGTTGTTCGTTTCATATTATTGAAATTCTTTGAAATAGTTGTTATGGTTTATTTTTTGCATATGTGATGTTTGGATATCAATGAATTATTTGTAGATATTTTATCTTTCTTTTATTCTGCATACGTGAATGGAATCTAGTCAATAAGGTATTAATGTCTAAGATGATTTGTTTTTTTTAGGGGCTGTTAACTCAATAGGTTGATTTTTTCAAATTTCGTTTATTAAATTCAATAAATGTGGTAGGTCAGGTCGTGACCGATTGATTTATTCCCTACAAATATATTACTTATTAGACCCAAAAGAATAGAATGTTGTGATTCGTTTTGGATTTACCTAAATTCTTTGTAGTTTAACCCAGAATTAATTGTAATCTGATTAGTTAAGCTTGACATCATTTCTGATTGATTAATCTCTTTTCCATAAATTTAAAAAAAAAATTTCAAGCTAAACTATATTAACAAGGTTGATTCTTAAATTATGTATCCAATTATTTAAGTTTCATAAAATTTCAAGGATATTGTTATTTGTTTATATTTGATTCGATAATGCCTATGTACAACAAGTTCATATAGATAAAATTTTCAAATATCTATGATTCATTTGATTACTATTTTCAATATTTTTTCATTTTGTGTCAAAATTTCTATTAAAGAACGTGTCCGAGTACCTACATACTTCATAGCTTTGGACACGTGGGATCACATTCCTTTATTTAGCAGTCCACCTCTACTCAAAGGCGGGTAACACTCCTATTTTATTTCTTTACTTTATGTGGTATATGGGTTCGGCCATCGTGCACCCATAATTATTCGATGCGGGTGGGTAACACGATATGTATGCGGCATTTGTCATCTCTAGGGTAGTGACGAACGGGATAGATTAAGACGTCCCCTACCCCTTCAATGTATCCCATAATGCGAAAGAAAAATATATTAAATAGTTTTGATCCCCAATCCCTACTTATGTATCCTGTAGGAATTTCAATAAATTTTTGTAATTATTTTCGTGCAATGCGGGCTCATGCGCTTGTGATGCACGAATAAATATAAACGTATGGATGTATGTAAAAATAAAGCGAGGCTCAGATGCTTATTTTTCAATGTCGAGAGTACACTCTCACATATTGACAAATAGAGATTGTTTTCATTTTTTTATGCGTAGTTCATTCCGAACTACGCATGGGCTTGATTCTCGGACCTCACCCCAAGATACGTAGGGTCCCCCGGGGGTTCATCACCCAAGCTCAATCCAATTGCAATGAGGGTTGCAATAATACCCAATTTGCATCATAATGTATTTTATATTTAGCGCACTGGCTTCAAAATTGTGTTTTTTCCAAATTTTACAGTTTCAATCATCAAGCAAAAATTTCAAAAAAATTCAAATTTCAAGAAAAATCAAATTTAATTCAATTTCAATTCAAATTTCAATTCCAATTCAATTTCCGTTTCAATTCTGATTTAAATTTCGAATCCAATTTCAATTTAAAATTCAATTCAATTTCAATTCTAATTCCAAACTCAATTTCAATTTCAAATTCAATTCAATTTTAAATTCAATTTTCAAATTTCAAATTTCATTTTAATTCTCCATCTTCGCATGGAACCTTGGGCAAGCATTCTATCATCGCATGGAAGTCATTTTCAACCTTGGGCAAGCATTCCATCATCACATGGAAGTTCCTTCAATCCTGGGCAAACATTTCATCATCGCATGGAAGTCCCTTTCAAACCCTATTTTTACATAGACGGTCTACTAGCTTGACTAGTGGTTGTAGAAGTCTATTCGATTGCTTTACATAGACAGTCTACTAGCTTGACTAATAGCTGTAGAAGTCTATTCGATTGTTTTACATAGACGGTCTATCAGCTTGACTAGCGACTGTAGAAGTCTATTCGATGTGTTTTACATAGACGACCTATCAGTTTGACTAGTGACTGTAGGAGTCTATTTAATATCCTAAACTTAGATGACCTATTAGCTTGATTAGTGACTATAGGGATCTACCATCTTACCAACCGAAACGGTTGAACTACGTTGGGCTTGATTCTTGGGCTTATCCTGAGATACGTAGGTAGCTTGAGTGCTTATCATTCGAGTTCAGTCCTAAATTAATTTATTTTAATTTACTTTCATTTTTTTTAATTTCAAAGTCATTGCATTTAAGCTTTGGACTACGCTTCAATAGCTGAAAATGATTTTGTCTGTCAACATGTTGAGAGTTGTGCACTTGTTATCCGAAATTAACTGATTGGTCTATCATCCAATCATTTTATTTCTGATCTATATCACATTTTAATTCTTCCTTATGTTATATTCACAATTGTATGGCTTGCTCCTACATTGAAATATATTTAGAACCTAGGTTTAGTGTCTATTAAAAGTTGTTTAGCCATTGCCTGTAATTTAAATTAGGATAAGAAATGATAGCATATGGAGACTAATCTTCAGATTAGGTAATTTGGGTGCCTAATACCTTCCCAAATTGTCACATGACACTTACCCATTGTTTCTCTGGTTTGACCATAAACCTTAATCCATTATGTGAGTCATTAGTATTTCTCATATGAGAAATTATATATAGGTCCTAGACCTTATCTAGGTGGCGACTCCATTTTCATTTTTTTTATATATATTTCAACCATTTCATACAATTACAAAAACGTTCGTCTTTATAGTGAAAGGGAGGATTTGATGGGGGCGGATCTGTTTCGCCACCAAAAGAGTGAAAGGGAGGAGATAATCACCACCGTGGCCTAAAAGTTGAAGGCTCTAGAGAGGGCCGCCGATACAGCCCCTGCCCTTCCTGTATCGGAACCCCAGCCCATACCTGCAACAAGACCATCCCAACCTCTTCCCGATACCTTGATGGGTATGTTTATGGAGATTCAGGATACCCAGTGCGAGATGAACCGTGACCTGGGACGCCTCTCTCGTAGTCTCAGAGTCACACAAGAGCAGGTACACTAGCTTAGGGTCGCATATGAGCGTGACTATGACATTGTCGACCCTATTCCTCCGATGCCCCTAATCCCATGATGGATTACTTCATTTTTCTCTCTCCTATCAGTACTTATGACTTTTATAACAGGGTAACTGTCTGATTTGTGGATTGTACCCTATGATATAATTAACTTTTCACTCTCTGGATGCTTTTACTCTTGATGGTAGTTTATAATTTCTTTTGTCTATTAAATGGTTTATATAGAACATGTTGTTTTATTAATTTCACCTTTAGTATAGTATATTATGCTCTTTAGTATTTAGTCTTAAGCATCAAACAAGTGCTTAAGGTGTATTTTTATTGAAGTTTTTAATAATTTTTTTTATCTCACTCCATTAACTTGGTTAGGTGTATGTATGGTCTGTTGGACAGAGCCTAAGAGCTCTGATACCAAGTTGTCACACCTCAATTTTGGCTGAACCAGAAATGTGAGTGAACCGCCACTTGAACCAATGGTTCACACTAGAATCTCGATAAGTTTTTTTTTATCTTCTTTAAGTATTTCTAACTTCGAATTTTCTGGATTTTCATCCAGATAATAATTTTGACCATATCCATTAATACAAACCATTGCACATAACTATAATCAAAATATAAATAGATGCAGCGAATGTAAGATCCGTACTCCATGAACCCGATCTAAACTTTTAATTAATGTCGTAACAGGTCTTCTAATCATCACCGGACCAGACGGGACGAGCGGATGACAACCAGGTATGAAAACGGACCTAAAAATATGATATTTTTCATATCGTTCGATGGTACTGGTCGATGGTACCGGTCGACTGGTATGTCTGCACAGGCAGACTGGTTAGATCCAAAAACAAATCTTTGCGGGTCCCACTTTCTAAATCTCGAGCCTAAGGACTTTCCTAACGTAAGAAAACTTCCTAAACTCTATCCTAGTCTATTTAAGGACCCTTAAACCTCCTACGAACTTTTCATTGAGCCTCACAAACCCTAGAGAGGAGAAAGAGATCGAAGAAGGAGAAAGAGCTAAGGAAGGAGGGAGAGGAGCCGTTGTTGGTCGTCAGACAAAACCATAGTTGCGAACCAACGGTAAGTGCTTGAACTTCTCTCTAAGTTAAGCATTATAGATGATTAGTCATGAATTGATCAATACCATGCAAGGCGAAGTATTGATCTAAAACCCTTAAATTGTCGTCAAACCCTAATACAGTTGATGAACCCTAGATTCGCATTCTAGGCTGAGGATCATCGAAACTAGGACTTGAATGGAACATGAAACAACTCTAACTCGTTGCTCAGGCCTAGAATGTATAGGAGAAACCCTAGAACCAATAGGGGTGACCGACGGAAGGCGAACACCGAGTTGATGGTCTTCCGGAGGCATACCGGTCGCATCATATGCGACCGGTACCTCTCGGAGACTGGTCTGTGGGGGACCGGTCGATTATACCGGTCGCACCTTTCCCCATAGTGCCGTGACCTGTGCTTGCGACCAGTATGCATTGTGAGGAGTGTTTTTGACCCAGTTGATTTTCTGACCAACGTAAACCCTAAGAAATTAATTCTAGTTCAACCCTAACATCATGTAGGACCTTGTGATAGCGAGTTTGGGTTTTGTGACGCGGAGCAAGCTAGCAATCAAGCGTTAGGTAAGGGAATCAAACCTAAACCCTAATAACTTAATAACAGTAAAATGTTGTTAGTAATTATGATACTGTGCAATAGTGTTTGTGCATATTCGCATGTCATCTTTACTTTCAGTT
Source organism: Protea cynaroides (assembly GCA_028583415.1). Taxonomy (NCBI): domain Eukaryota; kingdom Viridiplantae; phylum Streptophyta; class Magnoliopsida; order Proteales; family Proteaceae; genus Protea; species Protea cynaroides. The sequence goes on from CM053268.1 coordinate 35,706,705, forward strand.
ATTATATTGTTCATGCATACTCGCTATGCTAGGATGTGACTGTTAGGCATGTGTATTTTCGTTGGTGTGTGGAGTGGGAAGGGCCTGGGGTCTGAGATCATTCTTCACACTAGCACCTTTTCGTATCGTTTCTGTCTTAGCATGTTTGGTGTGGGTAGGGTATCAGGGGGAGGAAGTGGCATTATGGTCTCCGGCCTGGCCACTAGACTCTAGCCCTATCTCTATGCCGTAGGGAGCTGTACTGGGATAGGACCTACTGTGATGACATATAGGATTGATTAGTTGCGAGTTCAGTTTGTAAACCCTCGCCAATAGGGGCTTACGTATTGGTATGGATAGGGCATCAGGGGAAGTGTTGGCGGTGTTTGATCCGGATACTTTAGCTCTATCTCTATTCCATGGTGGGTGCATGTGGGACGACAGTGGTGTTTGATCCATTGGGCGGATTCACACACTCGTGTATAGAGGTGCGATGGCCGTCAATCCTTTCTATAACACATTGCAAACTTAAAACCAGACCATAATATGAATGTTACTCATGCATGATGTGTGTTGCATTGTCTGATTTTCTTACTGAGCTAAGTTGTGAGCTCACCCTTGTGTACACACTATTTTTAGATGTTGATGCAGGTTACACTGTGGAGGACTACGTGGATGCTCCAATATATGGAATAGTTGTTGCCTTGGAAGTGCAAGCAAGGGAGGACGAGCATGATGCTTCATGCGAGTGCCCTTTCTTCATGCGAGTGCCCTTTCTACGTGTACCTCTAAAAAGTTGGATTTGTTTATTTTATTTATTTTCAGTTGGATTTATAAATGATGTAAGGATAATTATTTACGTTCTGATGTTTTGAATAATTGAATATTTTATTTAAATTATCAATAGAGAACTTAGTTCATTTAATTTAAGACTTTCGCTGTATTTAATTATATTCTGATTATGGTTATGTGCAATGGTTTGTATGAGTGGACACGGTCTTATTGAGATTCTGGTGTGAACCGTTGGTTCAGTGACGATTCACTCACACTTCTGGTTCAGTCGAAATTGAGGTGTGACAACGAAAGTTTTAATATAAATGAACTGTGTATTTTATTGATACTTAAATAAATTATCCCAATTATTTAATAAACCAAAATGTAAATAAAATATCTTTACCTTGTTTATAATATCCAACTGAAATAAATAAAATAATTAAACCAGAAACATCCTAGAGGTACATGTAGTAAGGGCACTCGCATGAAACGTCATGCTCGTCCTCCCCTGCTTGCACTTTCAAAGCAGTAGCACCTCCATACATTGGAGCATCTACGTAGTCCTCCACAGTATAACCTGCATCAACAACGAAAAACATGTATATATACAAGGGTGAGTTAACAACTTAGCTCAGTAAGAAAATCAGATAACAAGCAACATGCATGAGTAACATTTACATTATGGTCTGGTTTTAAGTTTACAATGTGTTATAGAAAGGATTGGCGGCCACCGCACCTCTATACACGAGTGTGTGAATCTGTCAAATGGATCAAACACCATTGTGGTCCCACATGCACCCACCATGAAATAGAGATAGAGCTAAAGTGTTCGGATCACACACCGCCAACACTTTCCCTAATACCCTATCCATACCAACACGTAAGCCCTTATTGGCGAGGGATTATAAACTGGGTTCGCAATTAACCAATCCTATATGTCATCATAGTAGGCCCTATCCCAACACAGCTCCCAACGACATAGAGATAGGGTTCGAGTCTGGTGACCAGGCCAGAGTCCATAGTGCCACGTCCTCCTCCTGATACCCTACTCGCACCAAGCATGCTAAGACAACAACGATACGAAAATGAGCAAGTGTGAAGAATGATCCAAGACCCCTGGCCCTGCCCATTCCACACACCAACAAAAGTAATCACATGTCTAACAATTACATCCTAGCATAGCTAGTATGCATGAACAATATAATAACTGAAAGTAAAGATGACATGTGATATGCACAATCAACACTCCATAGAACAATAATTATTAACAACATTGTACTATTATTAGTTAATTAGGGTTTGAGTCCGATTCCCTTACCTAACACTTGATTGCTAGCTTGTTTCGCGTCACAGTGTCCAATCTCGCTACCCCAGGCTCCTACACGATGTTAGGGTTTAGTTAGAATTGGTTCCTTAGGATTTTACGTTGGTCGAAAACCAACTAGGTCAAAAATATCCAATACAGTGCATACCGATAGCGACATTGTGGGAGATGGTGCGACCGGTATGGTCGATCGGTCCCTCCTTGACCAGTTCTCGAGAGGTACCGATCACTGTATCGGTCGCATATGGTGTGATCGGTCCCTCCTTGACCAGTTCTCGAGAGGTACCGATCACTGTATCGGTCGCATATGGTGCGATCGATATGGTCGACCGGTATGCCCCCGGAAGACCACCAACTTGGTGTTCGTCTTTCATTCGAATTCGATTAGATTTTCATGTTAGACTTTGAAATCACGTTTGGAGACCCAAATGAACTCAGATTTTTCTCCATAATACTATTTCGAAAAGGTTGAGACATCCTCTATAACTTTACTGAAGACAACTTTTCAATTCTGAAACTCTTTTCATGTTAAAAACCTGTATGAAACTCAGAACGTCAATATTAAGGATGTTGAAAATTTTCTATCTTTTAACAATTAATTCACAATGTCTTTAAAATATGTCAAATTAATAAAATTCAACCTATTCAGTTCAATAAGATATAAAACACATTACAAAGCATAGTATAAAGGGAATAAAAATATGAAAATCACACACTTATCAGCTTCAGTCAGAAAAAGGGGATAGACTTGAGAAATTTTTTTTTCCAGTTGTGAAGATGTATTCTATCTATGTTATTCTTGGCTTAGCCGCCAATCTTGATTTGGAAGTTGAGCAGATGGATGTGAAAACTGCTTTTCTTCACAGTGATTTAGAAGAAGAAATCTTCATGGAGCAAGCAGAGGGTTTCAAAGAAAAAGAAAAAGTGGAACTTGTGTGCAAGTTGAAGAAAAGCTTGTATGGTTTGAAACAAGCACCGAGGCAGTGGTACAAGAAGTTTGAGTCTGTTATGGGGAATCATGGCTACAAGAAGACTACTTCTGACCATTTTGTATTTTTTTCGTAAATTCTTTGATGATGATTTATTTTCTTGTTGTTTTATGTTGATGACATGCTTATTATTGGCCAGAATGTTTCTAGGATTGACAGGTTGAAGCAAGATTTGAGTAAATCTTTTGCTATGAAAGATTTGAGGCCAGCAAAACAGATTCTTGGCATAAAGATTGTACGTAATAGAAAAGCCAAGAAGTTATGATTATCAAATATGAAAAGGTACTTAAAAGATTCAATATGAATAATGCTAAAGTAGTGAGTACTTCTCTTCCTTCACACTTTAGATTAAATATCAAGCATAGTCTTTCTACTGAAGAAGAAAAAGAAGATATGCAAAAGGTTTCTTATGCATCAGTAGTAGGTAGTTTGATGTATGCAATGGTATGTACTAGGCCAGATATTGCTCATGCCGTTGGCACAGTCAGTCGATATCTTTCTAATCTAAGAAAAGAGCATTGGAATGCAGTGAAGTGGATTATGAGACATCTTTGTGGCACCTCCAATTTGAAGCTTTGTTTTGGAAGTGAGAAACCAATTCTCACTAGTTATACAGATTCAGATATGGAAGGGGATGTTGACTCAAGGAAGTTTATTTAGGGTTACTTGATCAACTTTGCAGGGGGAGCAGTGGCTTGGCAATTTAGGTTGCAAAAGTGTGTTGCGTTGTCTACTACAGAGGCAGAATTCATTGCTGTTATTGAAGCAAGTAAGGAGTTAATTTGGATGCGAAAGTTTCTACAAGAACTTGGTTTTACACAAGAGAAGTATGTGTTGTTATGTGATAGTCAGAGTACTATTCATCTCGGTAAAAATTCAACCTTTCATTCTAGGTCCAAATATGTTGATGTGAGGTATCATTGGATACGCGATACTTTGGATGATAAATTACTAGAACTTGAGAAGGTTCATACGGATGATAATGGTGCTGATATGTTGACAAAGTCTTTACCAAGAGAGAAGTTTGAAACTTGTTGCGTGATCACCGATTTGACGAGTTCCTTCACATAATTGGGAGGGAAAGATTTGTTTGGTTTTTGGGCTCCCTTCCTATGAAGATAAAGAAAGGCCCAAACCTTGATGTGTTTTAAGCCTATTTAAGCCAATTCCTTTTTTGCCTTGTATTTAATATTTTAAATAGGGCAAAAACGGATTAGGGTTAGAGTTTTAGCATCATAAGAAGAAGAGAAGGAGAGCAGTAGTTTTTCTGGCCGTCGGTAGTTTGTGCAGCCTTGATCAAGCCGACTATCGGGAGGTCATCCGTGGTCCAATTGGACTGATTTTTGGACAGTAGGTAGAGGACACATAGTTCGTCATTCTGTACAGTTAGATTTTTTATTGAAGTTTTCTAAGTCAAGTTATTCGCTGCGTAGAACAACCTCTATTTCTTTTGGTAAAATTTCTGCATCTCTTTGTTTCTTCAAGTAATAGTTTTACTTAGAAAAAATTTCATCTAACCCCCAAAAACTATGTCAAATTCGATCTAACCCCCAACAATTTCAAAAGTCTCATCTATCACCCAAAAAGTTTCCAAATGTCTCATCTACCACCCAAAAATTTTCCACCATTAGTTAAAGAGACCCCACCCATTAGTAGAGTTCCGTTAGTCGATGATGTAAGCACTATTTGAAAAATTTTGGGACGATAATACCCTTATCTGAAATAGAAAGAGCATTTTATCCCTATTGAACCATCATCCATAACCCTCATTCTCCTCAATCCTGCAACCATTCAGACTCTCCCCCTAGCTTATGCCTTCAACGCCTCCTCCACCGTCGCCACTGGTCCTCATCCTCCTCCACCTCCATAAATCTGGTTTCATCGCTCTTATTTTGCTTCTAGTTTTTTCGATATCTTCTAAAGAACATTGCACTTTCTCTTTCTCTTCTCGCAGCTTCTCCTTTCTGATAATTGATTTGGGAATTTTTGCATTCGTTGCTTCCATTCTCTGCTCTGTTGCTTTCTTGTACAATGCCAAGGTCGTCTCTTAAGAGCCAAATATAGGTATTTTCCTTTCAAATTTCTATTTCATTTAGGATGAAATTGAAGAGAAGGTTGTTACTTTTCCTTTCAGGGGTTTATTTATTTATGTTTTCTTCATATAGGTTGCTTAGGGGTTCCCCCTCACCGTTCTCCTCTTTGAATTCCCCTGTTGCCGTATAGTCTCTAGTCAGGTGGATTTAGGGATTTTTAGAGCAAGGGGCTGGATAGGGGATCAGAATCCGTCTGGGATCAGCTTTGTTTTTTACTTTTTTTTTATTTTGCCATTTTAGGATCGCCCTCTGCAACCCTTGTCGATTCTGTTGCTGATCAGGATTGGCTTCGGATTGGCCGGTCTGATCCTCAAATCACTAATCTCATCCAACCAATTCTCTGTCGCTGCAGCCACTACAATCGAACCCATGAAGATCTCTTCTCCGCTGGAGAAGCCACTCTTCTTCGAACCCTTGTTCTCCACTGTTGCAACCTTCAAACAACCAAGCCCTTGAAGCCCTCTTCTTCGACGCTGCAACCTTGAAGGAAGGCACCTCTCTCGATGCCCAAATTGCCACTGCCAGTTCTTTGCTAAACCTCGCCACAGATCAAGAAAGGGTTCGTAACATCTCCGGTGAGCTTGGGATTCGATTGATTGTGCAGGTCCTCTTTGTGGGAGAATAAAAAAAAAAAAGGTCTAATTTTGCTTGAGAATGTCTTATCAAAGGGTTAAAAAAATAATTTGGATTGTGAAAGTGGTAAAAGGTCAAATTAATAATTTTATCTCAATTTAATGTTTTTTAATTTCAAATACAAAGAGTAGAAATGTCTTATCACATTTTCAGTCAAGTCCGTCAGTTAATTGGGGCCGGTTGAAGTTTATGCAAACCATTTGGGTGGTAGATGAGATTTTTGAAATTATTGAGAGCTAGATCGAATTTGACATAGTTTTTGGGGGTTAGATGAAATTTTTTTTCTTTTACTTATTGCTACTATTGAGGTTGTATACCCATTAGAAGAATTGGATCTGGGTTTTGTCATCTCTATTTGATAATAGTGAAGTTTCGATTTGAGCTTTCGAGTCCCGTGGTTTTTTACTCTTTGATTTGAAGAAATTTTTCCACGTTAAATTTTTGTGTCTCATGTGTGGTTGATTTATGTTCATTATTTGCACATATTATTAGGACTAAAAAATTTTGTGGTATACTTGTTACTTTCTCATAAGTTCGATCAAGTGTGGGAGTGATTTTTCCCTAACAAAACCACCCTTAATATCCAAAACGTGTAACACAAAGGCCCAGTCTGTTAACGAATCTTCGTTAGATAATGATATTAGCTAACACTAAATAAATTACGGACAATATTGTCCTTAACGTAAGTTTCTCCATTCTCGAATGGATTCTGATGTATCAACACTCAACAGGCCTAAAAAAGGCAATACTCATCAAGGTTCGCCTGGAAGCTATAGACCAAAGAAACGCAGCCAATCAAAGCCTCCCAAGCTGTGAGCCTGGGTGCTCTCTCGATCGTATTTGCACATCTATGGTGAGTGGTCTCAGGAAGAAACTCCCAGACTCCATGGAAGGGTTCAACAAGCTGGGGGAGCAGATCTCGGGGGAGTATAGGAGACGGTGGAGGGAACATATCATATGGTGACTGGAGAGAAGCCGGATGACTGGACTGTAGATGTTCCAATATCGACAGGTGAAAGTGAGACGTTCTTGTAGAAAACGATACAACAGCTGGGGAGAGGGCAGGTAATGGACACCATATTGGAGATTCATGAGAGGCATGGCGTTGTGAAAGATATGGTGAGGAGTCTGGAGGAGCTGCATCAAGTGTTCTTGGATATGGCGGTGTTGGTGGAGCATTAGGGTCAGCAAATAAATGATATTGAGAGTTAGGTAGCCAGAGCATATTCCTTTGTGAGGGGAGGAACAGCGCAGCTGCATGGCCAAGAAGACGCAGAGGAACACTAGGAAAAGACTTGTGCTGTTTAGAGTCGTCAAGATCCATGACCAAAGACAGAGGGTTTGTTTGTGTTGTTGTTTTATTGTTAGGATAGGATTCTGAACAACATTTTGGATTGATTTTTTACGGTTTCATAATGTGAAATATTGTGAGTAAAGAAACACATTCACATAAGATTTAGAGGATCATTCAAGCATCCAGAAAGAAGTGTAAGTTTTCCTTTATAACCTTAATTACAGACTATAATAAAATAATACTGCTAAATATCTCGGCAGAGTATTCTGTGGTTTTCAAAACCTATTGCTTGGAGCTTCGGTCCCTTGGAAAATCAAAAAAATAAGCTCCATTTGCAGTTGTTCTTTCTCTATGCACTTTTCTTTATAGGGAAAAGAGAAGGTATTTTTTTGATGTGTCAGCAATGCATTTATGATATGGGAAAAGATTTTCTTTAGTGAGACCTTTTTTCTGGTGAGGATCATAGTCACTCAAAGTCGTTTGATATGTATCTTGATGAATTATATGTCGATTTACTTTGAGTATATGGGACCCTCACTACAGAGGTGGTCTCACTACAAAGGATCTCAATCCCATAATATGAGTTTTTGCAACCTTAAAAATAAAAAAGGAGACCGAAGGAAGACAAGAATGATAATGTCCATGTCAAAAATTCATAATAGTAGATAAATGAGTTACCATCACTACAGTCTCAATCTTGATCGTCTTTTCACTCAAAAAAGAAAAAAAAAAAAAAATCTTGATCGTCCATAAGAATGGATGATCAAGATTCAGAGTAGTATTTCTAAAATCTGGTTTCAATAATTTAAATTTCTTGAGGTAACAAAATGAGACTCTCTTCTCTTTATCCTAAATTATTACAATCTCGATTAAAGAAGGATAATTTATAGATACCTCATTTTGTCATCCCATTTCCCTCTGTTTTTTCCTAACTTTCCTGGTTGTGCGGTGCAATCCATACTTTCTAACTATGAAGAGAAATTTTGAGTTTCTTTGTTTTTGTTTTGTTTTTATTTTTTATAATAACATAAAACATTAATAAGAAGATTAAAAAAAAAAAGGCAGATAAAAGAAAATGTAAAAAAAAAAAGGAAGATGAAAGAAAATGTAAAAAAAAAGTCACATCAGGCAATGAAAATGATAAAAAGAGGAAAGAGGGAAAAAGAAAAAGAATAAAAATTATAAATAAAAGTTAAAAAAAGGAAGCAAGAATGATAAGTTGTCGACCTGAAAAATTTGATTTAAGGTTCTGTTTCATTTTCATATAAAATTTTGTATGTATTATTTTATATGTAACTTTTTTTTTCAAAATTTGTTTCTAATAGATAAAAGAAATACGAATTCCCAAGCTTATAAAACAATTTGCGAGGAAGAGTGAAAATTTTTCCCAAGCTACATCAAGTAGCGGGCAAGAATTGGTATTATTGGAAGGAAGCCCACAATTAAGATTATGAGTAGTATTATTAGAAGGAAGCCAACAATTGAGAGAGAGAGAGAGAGAGAGAGAGAGAGAGAGAGAGAGAGAATGCCAGTTATGTGAGAGGACATGGAAAAGAATCCCATGATGGATTGAACTGTAAGGATGTTAAATTGTTTACCATTGATTAAACGTGTAAGGATGTTAAATTGTTTATTATCGATTAAACAGTGCAATGCAGCGCATAGGAGAGTAAAATCAAAATCAAACCAATTAATTAATTGGTGTCGAAATTGCTACCAGAAGCGATTATTAATCAGTTTCGATTATCCGATTTTTAATCGATTTTTCATTAAATAGTTTTGCTTGGTGTGTATAGACAGTTTTAATGCATCGTTTTTTCTAATTAGTTTCCAAATGACTCGATTGCTATTAAATTGTGTAATTGCCATTATTGAGTTTCCCTCAATATTTGTAAAACAATTTTACAACATATCATAACCGTTAAACTAAAAACTGGTCCATCCATTTTCTATTCAAATTTGACTTGCATGTCAAATAAATGCCATCTTAGTGATCAAATCTTAAAATTTATTCAAGGATTCTAAAGGAATAGCCCGCCACCTCTTAAAATTAGGGATTTGTAACCGAACTATTGTAAATCCAATGATATATCTGAAGGTTTTTGCTGAGAACTAAAACATCCTAAGGTGGTGGGCTATCTAGAGACTAAAAGATGGAGAGAGAGATTCACTGTGGGTATTATGATTTTGGTTTAGGTTGGTTAAGTTAAGGTATGGGTAAGGGTGCAATATTTGCACTAGAACCGTTTATCGAAACGGACCGAACCATTTACATTTGAACCAAAATAGTGAAATACCTTTAGTAATAGGTTTGGTTCTGATTTGAAATTTGACACTGTTTATCAAAATCGAATCGAACCATTTAAACAGTTTAAACTGTCGGGTTACACCGATTAGATACTGATTAAACCAAATAGAGTGTATATCATTTATTCCATAAAATTTAAACTAATAAAATCAAATTTCATTCCCTATATTATTAATATATTATTTCCAAAATTGAAGAAGCCAACCCCAATCCTAATCCCATTGATATACTATTTTCTCAAGAAGCCAACCCTAACCCTAATTGATATATTATTTTTCCAATAAGTCAATCTTAACCCGAATTAATATACTATTTTCTCAAGACCCAATCCCACTTCCCAAAGACCTAAACCATAAAATCAAAACGATAAAATTGAAAAACATAATAGGCATTAACCATTACACTGTTATGCATAACAATATTACAATATTTTTTTTTAATTATGAAAAACTGATTAATAATCGATGCTTTAAACTGTTTATAAACCGCAAGCAAAATCGATTAATGAAAGACCGTTTAAAAATTGATAAATCGAAACCGATTACTAGTTAGTTTTGGTTTCAATTTTGACACCGTTTAATTAATCGGTTCGATTTTAATTTTACCTCTTATACATCGCACCACACCAGATCGGACCGTTAAATCAATTATATACCGTTTAACACCCCTAGATACGGGGCTTAGTTTAGGATTACGGAATAGGGATATTTGTAGCCAAGAATTAACTGGGGTTTTAGTAGGAAAAAGATACTCTTCATCTGCCCAGCTTGCCCTGGCCCCATCCGTGGGATCTTTATCTCTCTCTCTTCTAGGCGTGAGCATAATTCAACAAACAACAAGGGTAGGCTGGATGGATTGGCAATTGAAGATGATCTGAATCTGTTTTAGTAACGGATATGGTATTGTTCAATGTCAAACTGATCCAAATTGGCTATGGCTCCAATAGCAGCATTACAAGCCACGGATACAAATTAAAAATTAAATAGAAAATAAAAAATAATCGGTTTTCGGAGTAGAATGACCCATGACCAATACAATACCGATACCTTCCTTCCTCGTCATCACTTGATCAATCTAGTTTTCAGAAAGACTCATTAAAGAGCCACATGACCCATACAGTCATACCTTCTCCAATAGCTTTGGGATGAATAAGATACTTGGTACATACTAACTTGTTCAATCAATGATACTGAAATAGTATCAATTTCTGATTTTGATTTCCATACAATTATCATATGAATTCTAATATGATATAGTATAATAATTCGGTAATATACAAGGTACCAGTACAAAATTGACATAGTTATTTATTTTTTAGATGTGTTAGTCAGGTGCATCTCATCTTCAAAAAAATTTGCAAATCCCCATCTCCTTTTACGTGAAATTTCTATAATACGTTTCCTCACTATCCAACCTTTTTTGAAAAATGGTTCCTCGGGAATCCATCCCTGTGATGTAGAGAGAGGGAGGTGAAAGGGAAGGAACACTTTTTGGAAACGACTCTTTGAGAATCCCTCCCTAGTGAAATATAAATAGGGTGAGATAGTGAGAAAGGATGAGAGAGGGAGGTAACTAGTTTTGAAGGCGGAGAAGCTGAGGGGATAGAGAAGCTGAGGAGACAGGGGAAGGATAATTATGAGAGAGAAGAAAAGGGTATTAATGTAATTTTGGGAGAATTTAGGGAGAAGAGGATGATGTATTGGAATAGTATTATATAAAGGAGAAGGTTTGGTTGATTTTGATAGAAGATAACAAATTTTAGTTGTGGGAAAAACCCTGGTTCAGAGAACTCTACGGTCATCTCTATTCTATTCTCAACTGAGCCACTGGGAATAGGACAGATAGTATAGCTTCCAAAGGGTATGCAATCTTTGTTTTGAAAGTGATTAATGGATGAGGGGTTTGTTTTTACTTTCTTCTTCTAAAATCTGAATTTTTATTTGTCTGATTCAATATGTTGCAAAAAATTTGAGAGAGACTAAATGGGGAGTTTTTTTTTCCATGTTCAAAGTCTTGCAATCAGTTCTTAATCTTATGTTTGTGATCGGATCTTTAGTAAATGATTATTGATCCCCCTCTTCTATGTTTTTGGTTTTGAGGGGCTGAATTTAATATTTGTTTATGGATCTCTATTTCTTAGGAAAAAAAATATTTATGAAGAAGGCAGAATCTTCAGACATGTCTCTAGATGCAATGGTGAAACCTGAAGAAGAAAGTAGTTGTAGAACCAGCAGCAGGAGTATTGTTTCAAGCAATGAAGATTTAATGGTGAACATACTTTCTAGGCTACCTGTCAAGGTGCTTTCGAGATTCAAATGTGTCTCCAAACAATGGAACATGTTGACGTCTGATCCTTATTTTATTAGTGCACACCATGGTCGAGCAACTCAAGAACCCAACATTATGAAACTGCTTTCGGTGACTCGCGCTGGGTTGATTAGTGTTTGTTCAATTGAGGAAAAAGAAGAGAGGAAGGTTACCCATGATTTGATTCGACCCAATTATCCGGATGGAATCCTCCAGAAGTACAAATCTGTCTACATGGTAGGGGTTCCTTGTAATGGGTGGATTTGCCTTGAGTGTGTTTACCATGAGGGTTGGCGTGCATTAATTCTGGTTTGTAACCCAGCAACACGGGACACTATAGTAATCCCCAGAGGCAAGAAGAGAGAATACGATTACTTGGAGTTGGGACTTGGGTTTTGTTCCTCAAGCAATGAATTCAAAGTAGTCCGATTTTATGAAATGGAGGAAGGTTATGGATTTGAGTTATTTACTGTAGGTCAAAGAGGAACTAGGGGAACACATTCTTTGAAACCTTTGCAGTCATGGAGACATGTAGGGTATCTCCCTTATCAAATTTGTTATCAATCAGGAAGAATGTGTCATGTAAATGAGAAAATGCACTGGATTATCTCACCGCTCTCGGATTCTTCTTCTGAATATGTTCTCACTCTGGATCTTGAACTTGAGGAATTCAAAGTAGTCTCATTGCCAGAAGATGCAAGATTGGACTTTGTAGTGGATCTCATAGATTTAGGAGGCCAACTATGCCTTGTTTTAGCTATTCGGGATGGGTCGAATTGGTTGGAATTATGGGTGCTCAAGGACTACCCTAACTCCATTTGGAGTAAGGAGTATCAAATTCATGTGAATATATCAGAGAATCCTGATTTAGATAGTTTGAAAGTAATTGGCATTCGGTGGAGGAGACGGCTTCTTCTTTTAATTGATAATAGTACATTCTGTTATTATGATCCAAAAAACAATTCTTTAGAAATGATCATGGAAGAACATCCTGGTTCTGTATATGTTGAAAATCTTGTGATACCCTTTTGATGTAACTCTACTATTTGGTTTGTTACTAAATATTTAAATAGTTATGTTTGTTATTTCTAAATTTTGATTATTTGTTTTCCCAGAAGGATAGGGGGTGTATTATATGGTGCTTGCTTGGAAAAACAAAATGGAGTTTAATGTAACAGAAATGAAAGGGATAAAAAAGTTATATGAAATGAAAAATCATACTCTGGTTGGATGCATTCACATGTATTCTCATTAGTCCTACACTGGTGTCTTACACTGGTGCAAAGGCCATACAACTTAACAGCGATCTCTCTTCTTTCTATCAGATGGGCCCATCTATATTTGTAAATCTGTCATGTCACAAGAGAAGAAAAGGATCATAGAAGACGAAAGAGAAAGATGTGTTAAAATCATCCATTTTTAGTGCAATACATTCAGTTGAAATTCATTTACTTGTGTTCTTTCAATTCCATCTGTTAAATATAGCTTGGGGACAGATGTTGGCATCTTAGGTGGTCACTTGGATGGTCTCCCATATTTTTTTGTTTATTGAAATAGAAAATAGAAATTGAAAGGTAACTTGTTATACAATTAGACCAACCCAATAAATGGAAACTGAGTCAAACTGGATGTGAAAACCTGCTGTAGATTGGCAATCTCAGGCTCCCAACTATTTGTGTTTGGCTGATAATCTTTGCTTGCATTTATTTTCTGATTTGGACTTCCAATGGTTCATTTGCCGTTGATGGTGAAGTGTTTGGGTGCTTCATCTTAAAGGCAAAATACTGCAATTGGTACTCTGTTTCAAAGTTGGTAATTTGAGAGGCGAAGAGAGGAAGGGAAATAGAAGGTTGTTTTATTAGAGGATTTAGCAAAGTTCTTCGTGGGGTAGTTTGGGTATTTGAGATAGGAGCTTGTATTATTGAGTTCTTTTTCATGGTACCTTGTTGAATGATGTACATGCCTCCGCATATGGAATGAAATCCTCTCCTCCCCGACTCCCCGGCTCTCATCCCATCTCACTATCGAAGTGTGTTGGAGGTCAAGCCAACTCCCACTTCAATAGTGAGATGGGGTGGGAGCCGGGGAGTCGGGGAGGAGAGGATTTGGTATATAGCATTCTAAAAAAATTGTAAGCGACAAAAAAACTTAAATTGAAACTCCTTATAAAAATTAAAGCAAATCTTCCTAAAACAAAAGGAGAATTGAAATTAGAAACTAAATAAAATCTAAAACACGATAGAGAACTAAACTTAAACTTCTAAAAACTTGTTAAACCAGAAAATAGAAACTAACAAAAATAGAAACAAAACATAGCAGCTTGCAGTTGGAATACTTGGGTTCAAACCAATATATATAGAGTGTGTTGGGCTCCATGTGCCGCTGTCTTGACTTGGAGCACAATAATGAATCAGACAGAACCAAAGAAATTCAAATTATGGATTAAACCAATTCAATCCAAACCAATCTTGTATTGCTATGTGTGTTGAAGTGTATTAGATTGACAATTTTTATAATAGAATATATTTTTGGAAAAATATTTGTCACACCCCATGTAGTATGGTTTAATCTTACCTATCCGTCTTTGTTTGCGATAATATCTTTAACATCTTTATTTTTGAAAATATGTACCAATCAGACCCCATGGCTATTGACCGATGACGTGTCACCGTCTTAAATTCGTTAATGACAAAACTATCCTTATTCATATTTTAACTTTTTAATTTTAAAAAACTTAAAAAGTTTATTTCCTATTACCAGAGCCCGTTTGTTTTCGTTCGTTTTTCCTGTGACATTCTGTTCTTCTTCGGGATCGAAATTATTTGTTTCCCAACCTAAATGTAGACAGAAAAAAGACGAGAGTGATCGATGAACTTACTCTTTTAATTTATAGGCTTTTGTTCCTCATTCTCTAACCTTGGATGCTCTCCTAGAGAGAAAATCCCTAGCCCTAGTTTTCAAATCCTTCTTCGCTCTCAATTCTCTCTTTCGTGATTTGGTTTTTGAAATTTTTTTTTTCAGTGTTCATCATTATTTCCTGATCTTCTAATTTGCTAGCCTTTCACACCTCAATCCCCTTCTTCCCTCTCAATTCTCTATTTCCTGATTTGATTTTTGAAAATCATTTTTTTTTTGTGTTGATCATTATTATTATTTTTTTTTATCTTCCCTGGCCCTGGCTTTTGAATCCTTCTTCACTTTTAATTCTTTATTTCGTGATTTGGTTTTTGAAAATTGTTTTTTGAAGTTGATCATTAGTTCTCGATCCTCTATTTGCTAGCCTTTATAGCTCAATTCAACCTTTCCATCTCTAATTCACTGATTTTTTCAGAAATGGCTTCGCTTTAGATTCAGGTTAAGATCGTTTAGATCTTCGATCCTCAAAACTACTATGTTTTTAATCTTTCTTAGGTTACTCAAGATTGCAGCTATGGCGATCAGAATCACTATTACCTATTTTAGCTGCCTCGCTCAAAACCTCATTGCATAACCTCATTGCATCCACCGGAAATAGGGTAGGAAATTGCCAGATGTTTCATGAGTGCTGTGGAAGATCACAACTCTTCTCCAATCAGAAGCCTGAAGTTGATTTCGTCGCTGCTACGAGGAGCTGATTTCCTCGCTTCTGCGGGGAGCTATTAGGCTGATTTCGTGAGATCCACGGTGAGATATCGGTGTAAGGTCGAAGTATAGTACGCTTGCCAGAGAACTACTCAACGATAATAATAAATCTCCTTTAGTCGTCGGCCTATGATTCGAGGACCTTAAGTGCAGGGATTTTGGGGGTTACTTCCTCAATTTTTAGATTTAAAATTAAAAGAGTAAAATATGGATGAAGGTAGTTTTGTAATTTAAAAAGGTGACACGTCATCGATCAACGGCCACGGGATCTGATTGATACATATTTTCAAAAGTAAAGAATGTTAAGGATATCATCGCAAACTAAGACGGGTGGATGGGATGAAGCCATTCTACATGAAGTGTGACAGATATTTTCCTTATATTATTTTCATAAGAAAAACAAAAATTTCTTAAAATTTTTTTAATAGGTTATCGTATATATAGTCTAATAGAGATTCCAATACCATAGGTTGCTGTTAAGAGAACAACTTAAAGGAACAAGTGAACTATTAAGAAGTTTGGCAATTGGCATGAATTTTCAGTCACAAAAAAAATACTAAAACTAAGTATGAGCATATTTTGTAGAAAATGAACCATTCTGACATCATGTTTATTCTTTTGCCAAGTGGATAGTTGATGTGCCGTCATGTCTGGCGAGCATAATACTCCACGATGGTTTCAGCCTTATGCCTAGCCTGATCCCCTTGAAGGCAACAATCTCTGCATGCATGTTGGCCCAGTTCGCCTTCTCCTTTTGGGCTTGCTCTCTAGTTTCTCGAAGTGCCACCTCGATGACAACTAATTTATCTTCACAGACCTTCAGATTGTCCTTGGCCACTCTTTGATCAACGTCCGTGCGCTACAAAAGCTGCTGAACACCATGAAGCTCCCTCCTGGCCTCTACTAGGCGTTTGGACCTGGTTTCGATTGTCATCTTGGTGCGAGTAAGCTCTATAGTCAAGTCGTCCTTTGCACTCTCCGCCTTCTCGGCTCTGGATCGTAGCTTTGGTCCCCAGTACTTCAACTCTGTCCAGAGCCACAACCATCTCCCCCCGAGCCTCCTTGGCCTCCTCAGCTTTGGTGCGCACTCTATCGGCCTCAGCCAGCATGGTGATAACTGACTGCAACTGCTCAGCAAATAGTAGCTCAACCTCGGCCCTACGCTCCACCATGCCCTATAAGCCGTCTCCAGGCTATCAAACTTCTCCACCATCTTAGTAGAGAAGAATTACTCTGTACAAGAAAATACAATGAGCGTCAAGCTTTAGCCGAATGAACAATCACAAAAATCACTTACAATGACAGGAAGATCGAGCTACTAACTCACTAGAGTATTATACATGTGCAGTCTTTCCTTGAGGACTC
Source organism: Protea cynaroides (assembly GCA_028583415.1). Taxonomy (NCBI): domain Eukaryota; kingdom Viridiplantae; phylum Streptophyta; class Magnoliopsida; order Proteales; family Proteaceae; genus Protea; species Protea cynaroides. The sequence continues at coordinate 35,723,392 of CM053268.1, forward strand.
CGTTTGACAAATCCTCAATAGCCTGAGCATCGATTGGTAGAATGGACCCAGAAGCGAACTTGGTTGCTAGTGAAGGGTTCACCATCACTGAATCATCCATTATCAGCCTCCCCCTAGGGGCAAATTTGGGAGCCGATCTGTCCTTCGCGCCCTTCTTGTTCTTTGTTACCTTACGAACAACTGTTGACTTGGTCTCATTGCCAGCAACCATGATATTGGTATCTTCATCAATAGGCTGGGCCGCCTCATCGGTGGCACTCAATTCCACCATGTCATCCCCTGTCGGGACGTCCCTTGTCTTGTAAAAGGCATCCAGTTTCATTATTTTTGGCAGCATCGACTCTTTTGTTGGGACGTCCCCTGTCTCCTCGGTGGCACCCAATTCCACCATATCGGGAAACGCCACCTCCACAGCTTGTGAAGATCAGCCCTCATGGCTCGTTGTCTGGGCTTCTTTGTCTATCAGTGAAGCCGCCCTTTGGGCCTCTTCACCAGCCTTTTGCGCCTCACGTTGAGGCGTGGAGAAAAGTTTTATGCATTGAGCAAGGGGTGTGTTATCATCATACACCTTAGTCGACCACTTCCGAGAATCTTGACACTCTGAATTCGGCTCGATGGTAGACATCACAAAAAATTTCCCCTTCTCCTCGCGAGACTCCGTGGTCACCGTAGCAGCAAAAGTAGGCCCAGCTGTTGTGAGAGGTGTACAAGGAACCTCCGAAGGAGCCAATCCAATAGCCAGCAAGTCATCAAGATTGATGTTGTCTAGGTGGAACTTCATTGTCAAGCAAAAATAACAGGAAAGATCAGTCACTAGACAGAGCCAGAAAGATACAAGTAAGCAAGGAAGTCTTACCTGAGAGCCCATGTTGTCGAAGGATTTTTTTTTTTAGTCCTTGACCTTGTGGTCGGCCACCTGTGCCCCACTGTGCCCCACTCTCTACTAAACTGAGGGCCTCGGTCTCAGCATCGGTCAGGATAGGAGTCTTGTTGAGAGTGTTAATATTCACCATCCTCCAACGGTTTACTAGGGGTAATCGGTACCGACTATCGCTGGAAGAAATGAAGACCTTCTTCTTCCACCCATGGACCGAAGACGGTTTCCTAGTCACGATCTGCTTTCCAGAGTGGGGCCAACAAGAGAAGTACCACCCTGAGTCCTCTTTGTCCTCGTCAGAATGATGGTTCAAGATATGGAGCTGATGGAACATGCTCAGGGTTGGACTCTGAAGTTGGGAAAAAAATGAATGAAAACAAAAATGGTCAACCACCCATTGGGGTACCCTGATGGGGGCAATGAGTAGTAGTGGAGAACTCCACACTAAAGAATGGATGGGCAGTGAGAACCCTACCTTGAACAAGTCTTTATAGACACAAAGTTCCGACTCCGAAGTAGAGCAAGGGTGTTCCCTCGCTGAGGAAGTTAAGGGGGACGAATAAAATATGCCTCGTGTCATACTCTAATTCTGGACTAACCAGTAGTGTGATGAACCATCATAAGGACCAACGGTTTAAATTAGAATCTCGTATAGACTATACCTATGATATTAAATCATACACATTCCACAATAACAATCATAGATAATAAATAAATAACGAAAGTCTTTACTATTAATGAACTAAGTATCTAACAGCGATAATAAATAATTAAATCCTATTATTTTCAAATTATCCAAGACATAACGTAAATTAATCCATTACATGTTCCAGTGTTCAAATATAACTAAACTAATTAAAAACACATTGATTACATTCGCATAATGGAATGCACTTCCTCTTCGGTACTAGGCGCCCATAGCTACCACGTGTCGCATCGACACATTTATGTAGTCCTCCACCGTGGTACATGTTTCACAACTAAAAATATACGACGCCGAGGGTGAGCACACATCACGGCCGGATAGCAAACAAAACAATGGCAAACAACATGCATTCAATTCATATCTTTGGTCCGATTTTAAGTTTGCAACGTGCTATAGAAAGATTGGCGGCCACCGCACCTCTATACACGAGTGTGTGAATCCGCCTAATGGATCAAACACCATGCAGCCCCATATGCACCCACCATATAATGAGAGCTAAAGTATCCGGATCACACACCGCCAACACTTTCCTTGATGTCCTACCCATACCAACATGTAAGCCCCTGCAAGCGAGGGCTTACAAACTGGGCTCGCAACTAACCAATCCTAATGTCATCCAAATGTATCTAAGGCCTCACACCAGCATCCCTCAATACATCAATAGAGATAAAGCTAAGACCCCTCGGCAGAGTCAGAGACCACACGGTCCGAGACCACCTCCCTTGATGCCCTACGACGTACTAGTTCTGCTAAAGTAACAATGATACAACGATGTCAGTGGGTAGGACTCAGTAGAGATAGAACTAGAGTCTGGTGGCCAGGCTGAACCACCGTGTCACATCCTCCCCCTGATGCTCTACTCGCATCCAACACACTAACCACATACACAATTATATGTCTATTTCTAGCATCATCATCATCATATTATAAATAGACAGAAATAAATATGCATGAGAAGAAATAACAATAATATTGAATGATATATGAAATGCACATTATAAGCATACAATCATAAAATCATTCATAGCATTAAACAAATAAATTTAAAAAGTTTGTTATTAACCAATTAGTTTGGGTTTTATTTCTTCACCTATAAATGATATTTGATCTCCTTCCAAGCTTTGGAAATCACTTTGAACTACTGAAAAACCTATGAAACATATGGATTTAAGTTAGGGTTCAATTGTACCAAGTTACAGTAGTCTAAAACTATGTTTGGTCTGAAAGTATGCTTCCTACTAGGCTGTGGTTGACCTATGTGGTCTCAGTATATGTCGACCACAGGCTGTGTGGTCGATATGTATTGTCGCATATCATGGGACCACAACATGCGACCACACCATTCCTGGAAACTTTCCGAATAGCTATGGTCGACCCTCTAGTCATCCTATGGTCGACCACAGGCTGCGACCACATGATGTTTGGTCAGTTTTCATCTTCAATCTAAATTCTTCATGAGTCGATTCCTTGGTTCATCAATAGGGTTCCTCCTATGTCCAGTCTATGACCATTAAATCATAATTTTATAAAGTTATTTACCCTAATCTATTCTCCATAATTTTCCTTCAATATTTGCTTAGGGAATCCCATAGTTGAAGTCTTACATTGGTTAAATACCTCAATAAACAATGAAAACTCCTATTCCATGTGTTCTACTACTACAGGGACAAGTTCCATACCTTAAGCCTATTGTAGGAACCTTTTCTACAAAGTTTTCTCCCAATCTCTCTCCTAGCTTCCTTCTCCTCCTTCTCCCCTCTCTTTCTCTCTTAGGTTTAGGGTTTGAGATTGCTCCAAAAAAATGAGAGAGGGTAGAGGGACGTCCTTTTTATAAAGGAAAAACCTCAATATAGAGTCCTCTTTCAATTAAGAAAGAGATCTCTTTTGATTTGGAAAGTTTTTAAATCACAGAGTCTGATTTGGCAGCGTCTAGTCGATACCTATGGTCACAAAATCCGTCGACCACACCACTCAAAAATACACCACACGTCTGTTTTTTACCGGTCTCATTTCCTTTATGGTGTGGTTGACCATACCAGTTCAGGTAGTCGACCACACACTCACAATTCATTGTTTTGTGGTCGATTTACATACCTAGCCTTGTGGTTTCTTCATACGCTTAGTCCACTCGATCCGGGTATGATAGGAAGACCTGGCACTACACGGTTAGACCAGGTTAGTGGAGTGCAGGTCTTACACCTCACCAAGGGCATCAATAGGAACCTGGGACAAGGAACACACAATCGACTTTAGTCGAAAATCAGAAGAGCTCGGGATAGAAGGGGCAAAAGAAGAATTATTTTTTCTCGTCTTGGCCTTAAACAGCCTTGGTTTGGGTTTGACTTTGGCCGTAGCCCTGGCTTGAGAAGAAGAAAAGATAGAAGGTTTTTTCAAAAGGTTTTTTCCTAGCAGGGGTAGAGCCCGATGACTTCGTTGACGAGCCCTTACCAGCAACTGTCGGAGCTATAAAAGTAGTGAGCCCAGTAGACTGAAGAAAGGACTCCTTCGATTCTCCTCCCTCCTCTTACACTTAGCCTTCTTGGTCTTGTGTTTTCTACAGTGAGTTTTAGAGGAGGAATATTCTTCGCACCCATATCCCAGTCAGGAACATTATTGGGATTATCAGAGTCAAAGCTAGACATTTTTTAAGAAAAGTGAAGAAACTCAAAGTATTTAGGAGGAATGAAACTTATTGGTTTCCGACTCGAGCAAAGAAGGCAGAAGGCAGAAACTCGAGCTGAACAAAGTTGCAGAAAGCCAGAAGCAATGAACAAAATACTTAAAGAAGTTGCAATGGCTGAGTGTGGAAGCTCAAGCAATTTTAGTATAGTAATGGCGTAAAAAACAAAGTGAAAAAGAAGTGAGGGATGCCGATGATATTTATAGAAGAACTTAGAATATCTCACAATGGTGGCTCCCAGATATCGCACCTTTAACAGAGATATGTGGTGGCAGGGGGATAGCCAACGGTCAGTTGATCCGACTTTTCGATGAGACATGCATGCATGGAGGAGTCGAAGTGACCTTTCGAGCCGTCTTTTTAGTTCTCAAAACTTGACGTGAGAGGTGGCACAAAAGGATAAGCCCATAGCCTACTCACCTGCTTAGGTAATTAAGATGATGATGCAGTACTCAGCGGATTTTGCCAGATCCGAGGAGTCAGATGTCGCTTCACTAGCAACGGATACTTTGAGTGGTCTAACCATGTGATGGTTCACTTACCCAGAAGGCACTTCGAAGAGTATACGAGCATCCGTGCCAGATAGCTGAGCCTGATTCTATGAAAGATGAAGGCCAAGACCCAGGTGGAAGTAAGAAGAATATTGTTCCCCCAAGCCTTGCAAACTTGGAAGACCAAGGGGCAACTGTTATGGAGGTTATACCCCCACAACTAGTAGTGTGACACGTGTTCGAAGAATCCACGACTGGAGGAGGGCTACGTGGTACAAGGTCGACATCAATCCAGACCGAACACCTATACAACAATAATAAATTTGAGATCGCCCGATGATCGACCTTAGGAGATTTGAATAGATCCAATACTATAGTTAGGTCAGGTCAGCACAAGTCCATCGAAGGTGGAGACGTAAAAGGAAAGATTGCATAGAACCAAGAAGCAACTGTGATCTACGCCGAGCTAGCAGTTCATCCGAGCTGTCGGGATAAGGACGAGAATGACCATCCTCTTGGTATGGTGGCATAAAAGGCAAGCCTCTCTACGGAAGCTCTCCAATGAGGAAGAATCCGACCCTGATAAGGAAAACCCATCCTTACCGAAAATCCGAAGGTCGAGCTTGATAGACAGATAAGAAGATTTGAGATCTGATGGTTCACGCCAATGGATATATCAGGAAATCCAATTGGCCTCTTATACATGGCAATGGTTCCGCCTTCCGAGCTGACCTCTTATCATGCATAAATGACGATTCCTGCCATAAACCAACTGACCATTCCATGCCTATAAACAGAGAACCCACAAAGGTAAATGGATCCAATTCTTTACACACTCAAACCTAACTCTGTTACTTTGCAAAAGTTGATCGCTTGTCTCCACCAATTCAAAGGAGTAGCCACACTCTGTGTCTGTTCCATACTGCTTGTTCCACAGACTGACTTAAGCATCAGAGTAGTCTAAGGGTTATCCAACCTGACCATCACTTTGTCTCTTTTTTTGCTTGTGTGCAAATCCTATTGGGCCGGAGATGATCAAGTTCGTGTAGCAACAACCATTATTAAGACTTGACAAAGTCAGACCTAACTATGGATTTAGTTCATGATATCAAAATGGATATCTATATTGGTGTCGATGTTGGCTACAAATCTTAGCCATTATTAAAAGAGATATTCTATGTTGATATCAATCAGGTGTTAGACACTTGGAGCCATGGCTGCTGGATACGAAACATTAACGCAAACAATATATATGCAAAGAGAAGCCCTCATCAGAAGCTATCCCAGGCACAAAGTTACTCGCAAAACCAGTTAATCATAAGAAGATTTCATACCTATGTGTACCTCATGGCTCATGTTGTGAACATAGGAGTGAGACTACATTACATAGTAATACTAAAACATGTTATCAAAAAATTTTATCCATTCAAGATATGTTTCAATATACTGAATTTACAGAACGCAATACTGATTTAATAAACTATTCAGTATGGAATGTCAGCGATTGAGTGCTATATATATATATATATATATATATATATATATATATATATATATATATATATATATATATATATAATACTATCCATATTAAAATAGTATTAAAATAGGTTGGCATTAACTAGGACCAAAGTAATATGAATTGGCCAATTCAATACTGATACCGATACCTTGAACCATGTGTGTGACAGAGAAAAAGGGAGTGGACAGCGGTGTCACTTGGAAGATATTAAAGGTGTTAAAAATAAATTGAAACTGTTTATCGAAATTGAACCGGTCCGTTAAAATCAAAACCGTGAAATTGATTATTAAACAGATTGATACTAGTTTCAAGAGTAAAATCATTTAAAAATTAAAACTGATAATTTGCAACCGTTAAAACTGATTAACCCTTATTTTAATCCCTTAGTGCAAGAGGTCTATTTATAAAAAACTTAAAATTATTTTAATCCATTCCCTCTCCCCTCTACCTTGATCGTAAGTCTCTCCCTTCCTCCATCTCTTACGATACCATGTAAAAACCACACCGTTTAACACCCTTAGATGATGTAGTTACCTAAATATAAGGTTAACCAAAACATACCATTTAACCATACAACGGGCTACCCTCCAAGTGACTCTCAGCCGTCAAATCTCTCACTAGGCAGCCCAACCTTTGAACAGGATCCGAATTCCCTATATATATATATATATATATATATATATATATATATATATATATGAGAGAGAGAGAGAGAGAGAGAGAGAGAGAGAGAGAGAGAGGAAACACCTTCAGATGGAGATTTAACTAGTGGGCCGAAAATCGTGTTGTCATGAACACATTAAGCAGATCATATGTCCAGATTATGGGCTTGATCCATGGGTTGAAATCATCTTCAATTATTGGAGGCTCCAATTATCAATCCAGGGATTAGAGTTAATTAGATGCACTTATCGATGTATTGGTAGACGTATCCAGTTAACTCCAACCGCTAAATTAACAATTAGAATCTCCAATAATTGGAGACGAATTGAATTGATCCATACAACCTTTTATTTCCCAGCCTGACTATTTCGCCAATATAGTCTGCCACCATGCATAGTCCAAGATGCACATATTTTGTTCCTCCCAGAGAGTTGACTTGGTTGGCAAGACCATATATTCTTGGGACAGCCGAGTCTACCAGATTTTAGCTCAAGCACCATCCATCCAAAATCCAGCAACAACATTGTTGATTGATGAAGTTTCATTCTTCCAAGTTTAACCATTTCTTCCAAATTTGTAACCAATCAAACAAATTCTGTACTTGTGCATCATTTTGGCTGAATTCATCTATACCAATTACATTTTGTTTAAATTTCATTATCAAATCTGAATGATATTCTAAGTTCTCGACCATGATCGTTTCAAACATTATCAACATTATGTTTTATGCCTGTACTATAAAATGTAGGTTTCAAGCCCCCAAATGGTTTCCTAGGCATTTGTCAATTAGTGCAATTCAGGAATTCCTAAGGTTCAAAGCTACCAATAGCTTCCAAGATGGATGACCAACAAGTTTCAATACATCATAGATGCAGGTTCAAAGCCTCAAAATGGTTTCCGAGGCATCTGGCAAATCATTAGGGATGCGAGTTCGAAGCCCCAAACAACTTCCAAGGCATTTGGCAACACGAATGCAAGTTTGAAGCTCCAAACAGATTTCATGGCATTTGGCAACATGTCACAAATGCAGGTTCAAAGTCCTGTAATGGCTTCCTAGACATTTTTCGATAAGCATATCTCAAGACTTTTCAGTATGCTTTGAGGGTTCAAAGCCACAAACGGTTTACAAGACGGGTCATTACTCCCAAGTTTTCTCAGCCCCCTGAAGGTCCAAAGTCGCAAATGCCTTCCAAGACGGGTCATTACTCAAAGTTTTCGCAACACCCTGAAGGTACATAGCCAAACGGCTACCAAGATGGATGTTTGGTTCAAAGATTTAAGGGATTTAATTAACTGAGAGTCTAAAATTCAAGATATCGTAAATGGTCCCAAAATGGACGATCAAGATTCATAGTGATATTTCTAAAATCTGGTTTCAATAATTTAAATTTCTTGAGGTGACAAAAGGAGGTTCTTTTATCTTTTACCCCCAATTGTTACAATCCCAACTAAAGAGAGACAATCTGTAGACTCTTCATTGTGTCATCCCATTTCCCTATTGGTTTTTTTTAATTTCATGGCTGTGCGGGGACAATGCATGCTTTCTCACTATGAAGATGTGTTTGGAGTTTCTTTTTTTGTTTTTTTTATATAAGAGCATAAAACATAAATCATAAGGTTTAAAAAAAGGAAGACGAAAGAAAATGTAAAAAAAAAAGAAAAAGAGAGTTATATTCAGCCATGAAAATGATAAAAAGGGAAAAGAGTGAAGAAGAAAAGAAATTAAAATAATAAAATAAAATTGAAAAAAAGGAAGCAAGAATGATAAGTTGTCGGCATGGAAAATTTTGGTTTAAGGCTCCGTTAAGTTTTCATGTAAAATTTTGCATGTAATATTTTATATGCATTTTTTTTTTGCAAAATTTGTTCCCGTAGATAAATGAAAGACGAATCCTTTTTCCCACCTTAGAGTTCACTATATTTCACCTATTGGAAACAACCATTGAAAACAGATTTACATATAAAATGTTACCCGTAAAATTTTAGGTCAAAATACGCGGAACCTAAGCTAAAACAATCAATGGGTTCGAATGAAAATTTTTCCCAAGCTACACCAATTAGCATTCATGAATTGGTATAATTAGAAGGGAGCCCACAATTAAGGTTATGAAAGAGAGAGAGAGAGACAGAGAGAGAGATAGCTATTTATGTGAGAGGACATGGGAAAGAATCCCATGGTGGATTGGACCGCTAGGATGTTAAACTCTTTATTGTTGATTAAGTGGTGTGGTGCGGTGGATAGGAAGGCAAAACCAAAATCAAACCAATTAATTAAACGGTGTTGAAATTGCTACCAAAATCGATTATTGATCGATTGTGGTTATATGGTTTTTAATCGATTTTTCATTAAATAATTTTGCTTGCGTTTTATAAACGGTTTAATGCATTGTTTCCCCTAATCGGTTTCTAACTGACTCGGTTGCTATTAAATTGTGTAATTACCATTATTCAGTTTCCTCCAATATTTGTAAAACAATTTTACAACATATGATAAGAGTTTAATTAAAAACTGGCCCATCCATTTTTTGTTCAAATTTGACGTGTATGTAGATCAAATCATCTTAATGATCAAATCTTAAATATATTCATGGATTCTAAAAGAATAGCCACCTTTTAAAATTATAGATTTACGACCGATATATTAAAAATTGACTCATGCCACCCCTGTAATTTACACTCATTCCATACCCTCAAAATTTTTTGTACCGGACAACTTACCCTCTAGTTCAACTAGTTCAACTGGTCTTAGGCAGAAAAGATAAATATACTATTTTACCTTTTGAAACACTTTTACTTGAAATATCAAATTATCATTTCATTTCTTATTTGAAAAGAAAACAAATAGTTGCTTCTTGTTATTCTCCCCTTTTATTTTTTTTTGCAAGCCCTTGTTTTCAATCTCAAAGAAAGCTCCCAAGAGTATGATTTTACTCTCTCTCTCCTAAGAATTGAAATTCCTTGAAACTTCCAATTCCTACTCCAATTTCTTCTACCAATAACTCACTTGTGGTAATAATGGAACCGTGCGGCCGACGCTGTAGGGGTTTCCTCTCTGCAAACCGACGGTAGCTTTTGGGAAGATCCTAAAGACGGCAGTGGCAGTGAATACGAACATGAAGATGACGAAGAAAACGATCTACAGAGGTATTTTTGGGTCCATTTAGAGTCTAACTTTTATTTCTTTTATATTTCCGTCGCATGTGGCGATCGCCGCTCGTACAGTGGAAGGGTCGAAGAAGGAGATCTAACAACTATGTTGGATCTGTGCGTCGAAATGGAATTCCATCTCTGCCTACACTTTCCTCGATCGTTCTCAAGCAATCATTAGCTTTTAATATCTTACAAAGTACCTCTTTTACTCGGAACGAGACACAACTTGCAGGAAATTTTTTGTCTTGCATAACATCTGGCTCCATGCTATGTAACCCAAGTTATGACTTTTCTGAAGAAAAAAAATGATACAATCATACTGACTCCACAAGGAAATTGCAATGTAACCCAGGTCCCAACTCAAAGGAAGTCTTTAATTTACTTCTATTTACTGCTAATATAGATAGTAAGAGAATTGTGGGATCATGTGGAAGCCATTAACGCTGGAGATTACAGTGATATCAACCCAAGAACTGCTATTATCAATTCCGATCCACCGTGATATCCCAATCAGATCCTCGTTTAGCTGGAAGGCCTATTCCGATAAGGATTCTTAAATTGTCAAACTGGCCTTCCGATTTCATGATCCATGGCTGGATATTCCTTTTGCACAAAGCCTGAGAGCGGAAATTCGACAGAAAAATGAAAACCTGAATTATGGGGTCTGATCTGGCTGGACAAGTTAGGGTTTTCTGCAATCCTTCAATAGTTGCATAAGGGTAATTGAGACTGTGAGTGGAAGCAAGTTTTTCTGCTACATGATTTTTAAGAGGAAGCCGTTTTGAAGCCCGCTGGTAATACTCATCTTTCCGGCGACGTTCTTCTTCTTCTTCTTCCTTCTTCATTGCGTTTCTCCGACTGAAAGCCCGTTTTGTGTTTGCTCTGTTTATCTTCCCATTTCCATTTCGGACTCTGCAACCTCACACGGGTAAGATCTGAAACCCTCGGTTCAGTAAATGCCCGACTTCAACCAAGTTGCAACAGCAAAACCAGCGATCTCCGACAATGATGACTCCAATAACAGTGAGGATTTGATGGAGGGACGATTGTGAGGGTTTAAGGAGAAAACGCGCAGAGGGTATTTTAGACTTTTGATCTTGCACTGAAGGGTATTTTGGCCATTATTTGCTTATAAACTTGTACACATCATCACTAAATGTGGGGTCTGGACTTATTTGTCTTAGTGTTTTGGGGGTATATAGAATCGATGTAAACTACAAGGGTGGTATGAGTCGATTACCTTAAATCTAATGATATATCCAAAAGTTTTTGCTGAGAACTAAAACATCCAAACCTGATGGGGGCAGTTGGAGACAAAAAGATAGTGTGTATTATGGTTTTGATTTAGGTTAATTTAAGGTTTGGGGCCTAGTTATTAGGGATTCTGTAGCAATGCATTAATTATTTTAAATGATCCATAAACGATTATGCATGTATTCAGGTTAATAATAAACGATGTGAAAAACTCAAACCAAAAATCAAATTGTTTACTAAACGGTTTGTCAGTTTCGATCTAAACGATTTAGATCGATTTTGATAATCAGTTTCTATGCATTTATTGCTTTTTAGACTGAGGGTTTTTTTTTTTTTTTTGCTCATAATGAAATTATATACCGATGAGCTTTTAGTAGAAAAAACATCCTCTTTAGGTGTCCAGCCCGTCGCAGCCCCATCCGTTGGGTCTTTATTTCTCTCTCCTAGGCATGAGTAGCATTCAACGAATAGGAGGGATTCAAATCGTCTCCTCCCTGTACTTTAGGGAGGAGGGGCGGCGACCCTAGTGGATGGTCGTCACGTGGAGGTCGGATGAATCCGACCCCTTCGTTCGAGCCGACAAACAGGGGGTAGGCTGGACCTCTGTTAGTTAAAACTCGTTTTAAACGCATACCGTACTGTCGTACCGTACTAAACCGTTTAATACGCTATTACCGTATTGATCTCAAAAATATTTTAAAATACTCCATACTCCAAGCCTTGCCGTTAAAAACCTGTTTAAAACGCGTACCGTACCGCATCCGTATTTTAACATATTTTAACCTGCATCTTTAATAAATAATGAATCGATTAATCCCATATTGTTTAATATTCTTATTGCTTTCTACATGTAACCGATGTGGGATTAAAGGATGCCACTTCCTCATAATTGTTTATAAACTCATTACTTTATTATTTGTTAGGGTGGGGTGTGAGTTATGGGTCATAACAATTGTATATTGTAAGCCACCATTGATCTCTCTCTCTCTCTCTCTCTCTCTCTCTCCATATGGATTCATGCTTAAAGTCTTGGACAAATATAAAATATCAATTAACTACTTGACTGAAGATGATAATTCTCACCATTTTATGACCAAACACTTCATAAATGTCATCTGTTCCTATTGATTTAGGTATGATTTTCCAATAGATTTACATGTTTTATTAATATAATTCTTCAATTTATGAGAGTATATTGTCGTTTTTTTCACCGTACCGTATTATATCTGATCCGTTTAAAACCCGTACCGTCCGTTTTTGTTTTTTTGCCGTTTTCGAAATGTTTGACCGTTTTTTTGACCGTATCGTTTTTATTTTGCTCCGTTTAAAACCCGTTCCATCCCGTTTTGTTTTTTTGCCGTTCCTGTTTTAACTAACTATGGGCTGGACAGGCTGGCAACGAAGAGGATCTGAATCTGTCTCTGTGTCAGATATAGTATTGGTCCGATCTAAATCCTCTCCTACGGTAGGAGGGTCCTGCGGCTGTTGGTAGGGTGGCCGACTGAATTCCTGCCCTTGGCAGACAGCAGATCGACAGGAGACGATTTGATTACGTATTGGTCTATGTCAAAACTGATCCGATTAGGGTACGGCTCCAATAGCAGGATTACACACAACAGATACACATTAAAAATTAAATAGAAAATAGAAAATAATTGATTTTCTAATTGAGATGACCCATGACTCTCACGATACTGATACCTTCCTTACCCGTCGTTGCTTTATCACTTAGGTTTTCAAAGACTCATTAAAGTGCCATGTGACCCATACGGTTATACCCTCTCCAAGGGCTTTGGTACAAGTAAGGTACCTTCCATACCATTACTGTATCAATCCTTATGTGATAGGTATAATAATTCAGCAGTAAGTATACACAATTACCAATATTAAATTGACAACATTAGTCTCACGTATCTCATCCTAAAAAAATTGCAAAACTCATTGCCTCGAAGGTCGACATACATAAAACATATGATAGGTTTGAGTGGAATTTTGTTAGAACTGTACTTTAGAAGTCCAGTTTTAACCCTATCTGGGTTAATTTACTGATGGCCTGTTATGCATAGGTATTTGTACCATTTTTATTAATGGAGCTGAAAGTGACAGTTTCAGGCTTTCAGCTCCTTTAGAGATTTTCGTCAAGGGGACCCCCTCTCCCAAGCCGTTTTTATTATCTGTGGGCATGCTTTATTTTGAGATTATCTTGCATCTAAAAGAAAGTTGTTGATGATGGTTCCCTTTAAGAATTCAGTTTAGATGATCATCTGGTTTCCCTCTCACTCATCTTCTATTTGTAGATGACCGTGTGATGTTCTGCAAAGTTAATCTTTGGCAAATTACTTCCCTTAAAAACTATTTGGAGCTGTACTATTCTGCATCTGCCCAGAGTTAATTTCAAGAAATCCTTCGTTACATTTAGCTCTCCTATAAGATTTAAAAGGTCCTTCTCTAGAAACCTCAAAGTTCCATGTGGAGAAGTACCTACCCAATACCTTGGTCCTCCTTCCGAGTTTGGATTATATAAGTGCAAATCTTTCAAAAATATTTCAGATCAAGCTACTAATAAAATGAAAGGGTGGAGGGCATCTCTCCTGATCTCTGTTTGTTAAAACTCATTTTAAATAGGTACCGTACAGCTATACTGTACTCAACCATTTAGAACGGGTATTGCCGCATTACCTTAAAAATACTTTAAAATACTCAATACTCCAAGCCTTGCCATCTAAAACGCATTTAATACACATACTGTACTATATTCGTATTTTAACTTGCATCTTCAATGAGGAATGAAGCAATTAATCCCATATCATTTAATATTTTTTTGCCTTCTATATGTAATCAATGTAGGATTAAAGGCTGCCACTTCCTCATAATTGCTTCTAAACTCTTTACTTTATTAACAAATGTATATTGTAGGTCTCTCTCTATCTCTCTCTCTCTCTTTCTCTCTTTCTCTCTCTAGATTCATGTTTAAAGTCTTGGACAAACATAAAATATCAATTAACTACTTGCCTGAAGATGATAATTCTCATTGTTTTATAATTCTAGACTAAATATCATATGTTCCCATTAATTTAGGTATTTCTTCAATTTATGGGAGTATATTGCCTTTTTTTCACCGTACCGTATTATATCTAATCCGTTTAAAACCCGTATTGTCCGTTTTAATATTTTTTCCATTCTCGAAATACTTGACCTTTTTCTTACCGTACCATTCTTGTTTTGTTCCGTTTAAAGCCCGTTCCGTCCCGTTTTCTTTTTTGTTGTTCCCGTTTTAATTAGCTATGCTCTTGATGCATGTTGGTATGGCAACCTTATTAAAATCAATGGCCTTATATGTTTCCAATTTTGCCGGTTATCATTTAAAATTACCTAAATCTCATAATGAGTCAATTGAAAAGGAAGCAACTCGATTTTTCTAGAGTAATGGAAATGATAAAAAATGAAATCCATTGGATATCTTGGAAGAAATTATGTAAATCTAAAGAAAATGGCGGACTTGGTTTGAGGGACCCATTTATGCAAAACCAAACTTTATTAGGTAAGCTAGCATGGAGACATTGGAAGGAACCAAATTCTAATTGGGGAAAGATTTTTAATGTTATTTATTTCTTTAATTCTGACTTCTTAAATGCAAATTTGGGAAACCACCCATTTGGGCTTGGAGAAGCATCTTTGAAGGTAGGGAAATCCTGTTGGCTGATTTTTTTGGCAGGTTGGTGACGGTTCTCATATTAAAATCTGGGAGGACAAATGGTTTCCTATCTTAAAGGGTCTTCAAATTTTGGTATTGTAGATCTCCTCCAAAAATCAAATCTTTCTTTTGGCGTACTTGCAACAATGGAATTGGCTCAGGTGAGGACCTCTTGAAAAGGAAAATCAGATTTGATATCTCTTATAAATGGTGTGGCACATGTTCAGGTTCAGAATCTATTGGTTATTATTTTGCCTTACCCTTTCTCTAAAGCTTTATGGTTTGGCTCATCATTATCTTATGTTATGCCTGAAGATTCAAGTTTTACCATTCCTTAATGGATTCAAAGATGGCGATCCATGACTGATGATCATTCTAAACCAAAGTTAGTTAAAACGGGAATGACAAAAAAAATAAAACGAGACAGAATGGGTATTAAAAAGAGCAAACGAGAACGATATGGTAAAAAAAGGATGTCAAACATTCCAAGAGCGGTAAAAAAAATTAAAACAAATGGTACGGGTTTTAAACGGATCAGATTTAATACAGTATGGTGAAAAAAAGGCAATATACTCCCATAAATTGAAGAATTATACCTAAATCAATGGGAATAGATGACATTTATGATATGTCCAGCCATAAAACTGTGAGAATTATCATCTTTAATCAAGTAATTAATTGATGTTTTATGTTTATCTAAGACTCCAAGCATGAATCCACATGAAGAGAGAGAGAGAGAGAGAGAGAGAGAGAGAGAGAGAGAGAGAGCTCTATAGTGGAGTATAATATACATTTGATATGATCCACAATCCACAGTCCACCTTAACGAGTAATAAAGTAATGAGTTTATAAGCAATTATGAGGAAATAACAGTCTTTAATCCCACATCGATTACACGTAGAAGACAATAAGAATATTATACGATATGAGATTAATCGACTAATTCCTCATTGAAGATGCAATTAAAATACGGATACAGTACGGTACAATACGATATGCATATTAAACACATTTTAAATGGAAATTCTTAGAGTATGGAGTATTTTAATACGACAATATGTGTCTTAAACGGTTGAATATGGTATGACTATGCGGTACGTGTTTAAAACAAGGTTTAACTAATAGAGTTCTAAACAGGAAACTCCCCAGAGGTTTGGACTAACCTCTTTTATATGTTGGTACATCTAGAAAGCTTGTACTAACTTGATTTTTTACCATAAAACTTGGTCTCCTCAAGATGTTATTAAGAAGGTTGATTCGGCTTATGAAAAGTTTGTGTCGGCACAGCTTAATTACCCGCTCTCCTAATTTGAAGCCCCACATCAAAGTGAATCAAAGATCTATTGGTCTCCTCCACCATATGGATTCATCAAGATCAATAGCGATGCAAGTTTCGTGAATCAGGGAGAAAGCTTGGGCTTTGTTTGTAGAAATTTCAAAGGAAAGGTTATTAAAGTTGTTTCTATTGCCTATCTTTTCCTTCCACAAAATGTGGAGAAGCTCTAGTCATTATGGCTGTGTTACTTTCTGCTACTTTCTGCTTTGGAGCTTGAATTAGACTATTATTCTGGAATTGGATTGTTCAGAAATTATCTTTGTCATCCACCAGAATTTTTGAAGTGATGACTGGGAGATTCAATCTATTTTGTTGGATATCTCTATTTTATATTTTTTTATTGGCTAAATGTTCTTTGGTATGGATTCCTAGTGGAGCAAACCAGGTTGCCCGTTCCCCTAGTTAGGAAGGCCTCCACCTATTCGAAAGTGATGGGTTGGTCATGGCTTATTCTCTGTTTTCTCAATAAATTTCCTTCCTATCAAAAAAAAAAAAAAAAAAAACAAATATTTTTTTTTTGAAAACAGTTCCTTGAGAATATCCATCCACGTGATATAATTACTTATATTGGGTATTTGGGTGTTATAGAAAGGGATAAAAATCCGGATCCGCATCTTCTCCTCTCAGTGGTCTGGGAGGATAGTGGTAATTTATTTCAGATGGTTGCCACGTGGTTCTCAGTGAATCTGAGATCTACGTCCGAGCCGACACCCAGTCGACAAGCCAAGTCGACAGAGGACGTCAGCTCAGACGTAGGTCTAGGATTCACCAAGAGCCACATGGCAACTATTCGGGATAGATTGCCACTGTCCTCCCAAAACCACTGGGAGGAGACGATGTAAATCCTAAAAATCCTCTTTTGCGACAGGTGTATCTGTCAAGGACTGGATTTTAGCCGACACATATGTCAATGTATTAGTATACGTGTTGACTGAAGGGAGGGAACTCATTTTGGAAATTACTCTTCGTGAATCACTCCCTAGTGAAATACATGTGGGGAGAGATAATGAGGGATGAAGTGAGAGGGAGGGAACTAGTTTTGAAAGCGGCTCCCCAAAATCCCTCCCCATATTCTTACCAAAAAAAGAATCAAAATCCCTCCCCATGACGTAATTACGTAAATGGAGTGAGATAAAGAGAGACGATGTCAGATCTAGAGAGCCAAAATCGTGTGTGAGAGTGAAAAGGAGGAAAGACGGAGAGAGATGACTCAGATGAGCGCAAGAGAAGCTGGAAGGATAAGGGAAGGATAATTACGAGAGAGAAGAAAAGGGACCCTTTTCTGAAAAACCCTAATAGAGCACTAGAGCCAGGCTACCCATTCAGCCATGCAATCTCCAAGTTCTTGCTGAAATCAGGTTTTAATTTCACAGTTCAGCAACTCCGTCGTCATCTCTATTCTCAACTGAGCCACTGGGATCGCTTCAAAAAGGTATGCAATCTTTGTTTTGAAGATGATTGATGGTGAGAGGTTTGTTTGTATGAAATCTTATTTTTTATTTGTCTGATTCGATCGGAGATTTTTTTTTATTTGTCTGATTCGATCAGAGATTTTTTTTATTTATCTGATTCAATCGGAGTATGTTGCAAGTAGTTTGACAGAGAATAAATGGGGAGTATTTTTTTTTCCATGTTCAAAGATTTGCAATCTAGTTCCTCTTATCTTATGGCTGTAATCAGATCTCTTAAATGATTGTCCCTTTCTTTTGGGTTTTTGGTTTTAAGGGTCTGATTTTAATATATGTTAATGGATCTTTCGTCTTAGGAAAAAGAAAATCTTCATGAAGAAGAGAAAATCTTCAGAGCCCTCACGTGCAATGGTGAAACCTGAAGGAGAAAGTATCTGTAGAAGCAGCAGCAGTAGTGTTGTTTCAAGCAATGAATATTTAATGGTGAACATACTTTCTAGGCTTCCAGTGAAGGCGCTTTCAAGGTTCAAGTGTGTCTCCAAACAATGGAACACTTTGATATCTGATCCTTATTTTGTTAAGACACACCAAGTTCGAGCAACCCAAGATCCCAACATTATGAAACTGCTTTGGGTGACTCATGGTGGGTTGATTAGGGTTTGTTCAATCGAAGAAAAAGCAAAGAGGAACGTTACCATTGATTCGATTCGACCAAATTATCCCAATGGATTTCTCCGGAAGTGGAAATTTATCAACATGGTTGGGCGTCCTTGTAATGGGTTGATTTGCATTGAGTATCTTTGCCATGAGGATACTCGTTTAATTCTGGTTTGTAACCCAGCAACACGAGACACTGTGGTAATCCCCAATGGCAAGGAGAGAGTAGACAATAACCTCGAGGGACTTGGGTTTTGTTCCTCCAGCAATGAATTCAAATTAGTCCGCTTTTATATAATACCGGAAGGTTTTGGATTTGAGTTATTTACTATAGGTCAGAGAGAAACCCGTGGAACGCATTCTCTGCAACCTTCACGTTCATGGAGACATGTAGGGGATCTCCCTTATAAAATTTGTGATCTAGAAGGAAGATTCATGTGTCATGTAAATGGGAAAGTCCACTGGATTATCTTTCCGCTCTCAGATTCTTCCTCTGAATACATTCTCACTCTGGATCTTGAACTTGAGGAGTTCAAAGTAGTCTCATACCCAGAGCTTTTGCCAAAAGATGCAAGATATGACCATGAAATGAATCTCATGGATTTAGGAGGCGAACTATGCCTTGCTTTGCCTATTCTGGATGGGTCAGTTTGGTTGGAATTGTGGGTGCTCAAGGACTACGCCAACTCCATTTGGTGCAAGGAGTATCAAATTAATGTGAATATTCCAGGATATCCTTTATATGATGATTTGAAAATAGTTGGCAAATGGGGGAGACGGCTTCTTCTTATGATTAATAATATGACATTATGTTTTTATGATCCAAGAAACAATTCTTTAGAATTGATCATTGAGAAATATCTTGGTTCTTCTCTTTCTTATAGAGTAGCCCCATATGTTGAAAATCTTGTCTTACCGTTTTGATGTAACAGTACTATTTGGTTTGTTTTTAAATATTTTAATAGTAATGTTTATTATTTCAGAATTTGATTATTAATATCTTTTCTCAGAAGGGCAGGGCGTGTATACCATGGTGCTTGCTCGAAGAAAGCAAAATGGAGTTTTTAATATAACAGAACTGTTGATTTATATCATTAGAGTTTTGTTAAAATGAAATTGCATGTTCTCTTCTAATTTTATGAAAGGATAAAAATGATATCACCAGCTTCCAAACATAGGACATAGAAGGGTGAATAACTGCCATATATCTTTGGAATGAAAAATCACGTTCTTACTGGATGCATTCACATGTATTCTCATTGGTCGTCCTACATTAGTGCAAGGGCCACAGAGTCTAACAGCGATCCCCCTTCCTTTTATGAAACACTAAAACAGCTAGATGAATGTGACCACCTATGTTTATAAATCTGTCACGTGGCAAGAGAATATGACCTTGTTGCAAATTCAACAAGTTACATCCGAACCACCGACAATCGATCAACTGTAACGAAGCAACATTTGGCATTACTAGAGAATTCTCCTCATCCTCCCAATAAATCAAAATTGAGTCAAACTAGGTGTGAAAAATCTGCTGTAGATTAGCAATCTCAGGCTCCCAACTATTTGTGTTTGGCTGATAATCTTTGCCTGCATTTATCTTATGATTTGGACCCCTAACTGATTTAGTTGCAATGGTTCATTTGCTTGTTGATGGTAAAGTATTTGGGTGCTTCATCTTAAAGGCAAATAAACTACTGCAATTGGTAGTATGTTTAAAAGTTGGTAATTGATAGGCCAAGGGAGGAATGGAGATAGAAGACTGTTTTATTAAAGGATTTAAGAAAGTTCTTCATAGGGTAGTTTGGGTATTTGAGATAGGAGTTTGTATTCTTTGGTCCATTTTCATGGTACTTTGTTGAATGATGTGCATGCCTCTGCGTATTGAATGTATGCCCTTTTTAGCTTCCAATGTTCTAAATAGGAATTATATAAACGCATATTAAACATGTACCATATTATTATTATGCATTTTTTACGTTGAATCGTTAAACATATTATTGAACTCTTGACTCATCTAGTACCCGTCCATATCCATACCCTTTTTTTTATCGTACTTGTAAAACCCAGTTTACCCTTATTTTGGCCTAATTAAGTACCTAGGTGAAACAGACCAAGTGATAAGATCTGCTGGTGGTAGGTTAAATAGTGACTAATAGAAGAAATAAGAGCATATGGGGGCTGTTTTGAGATGATGAATAGTACCATGAATAGTAACTACTAACTACTAACTAAGAATAGTAATTAAAGAAAAAAGAAGAGAGGAGAGAGAGAAAGAACACACAACTCAGTTTTCAAAGCAAAATAACTCTATTCCATTATTTAAAAGGCACAAAATGTTACCCCCTTATCTTTTATAGCATTCTAAAATATATAAAGTTGTAAGCAACAAAAAACTAAAAATCGAAACTCCTAATAAAAACTAAACCAGATCTTCCTAAAACAAAAGGAGAATTGAAATTAAAACCTAAATAAAATCTAGAATTGAAATTAAAACCTAAATAAAATCTAAATCCCATTTCTAAAACAAAAGGAGAATTGAAATTAGAAACTAAATAAAATATAAAACCCAAAATAGAACTAAGCTATAACTTTTAAAAACTAATTAAACAAGAAAATAGAAACTAATGGAAATAGAAACAAAACATAATAGTTTGCAGCTGGAGTAGGGTCCAAGCCAATATATATATATATATATATATATATATATATATATATATATATATATATAGAGAGAGAGAGAGAGAGAGAGAGAGAGAGAGAGAGAGAGAGAGCCCGTTGGGTTCCAAATACTGCTGTCTTGACTTGGAGCACAATAATGAATCAGATTGAACCAAAGAAATTCAAAAATTATGGATCAAATCAATTCACTCAAACACGTCCTACATTACTGTGTGTTGAAGTGTATTAGATTGATAATTTTTATAATAAAATACATTCTTTTTACAAGGAGAATAAATTTTTTAAAATTTTTTTAATAGTCTATCCTACATATAGTCTCACAGATTTCAATACCATACGGTGTTGTTAAGAGAATAACTCAAAGGGACAAGTGATATTTCACTGTTTTCCTATTACGAAGTTTAGCAACTGGCATAAATTTTCGATTGTGGGGAAATATTGAAAACTAATTTCGAAAATATTCAGTAGAAAATTGTTCCTACCGGTCTATGGTTGGAACCATTACAACATTCTGATATTCTTTTCCCACGTGGATGGTTGATGTGGCTATACAGATCATTGGATAGAAAGATCACGGTTTAGATTGGCACACGTTAAATTCTAGAGCCTAACACAATCAAATAGCTGCCCATGTATTGGCATGCATGCATACAATTATTGGGCATCTTCCACATCCATTAACTTCAAACACTATTTTGTCTCTTTTACCAAAATAAAAAGAAAAAAAAAATAACACTATTTTGTCACATAGAGATCTCGGTGGGGCAAAATATTAAACGTTGAAAACCTATGCTTCTCCATGGTAAAAGGTAGATTCTAAATCTCCTTGGCCTTGAGGGCTCTCCAGAATGGAGGAAGGTATTCACAGAGATTAATACCAAAGAAAGCCCGGCTGGGTTTCTTCTTCTTGGAATTCTTACTGGGCCAGAGGCTTAAATAAGATATTCACCGAGTTTTCAGACTAAACGGAGAAGTTTGTTAGACAAACTAAAATGTGAGGGCACTTGGGTCATTTAATTTTTCTGTTAGTCAAATTAACAATGTGTGTTGCAATTGTAATTAATTATGAATTTGGTATTAGGTGCCTTTAAACCAATGTACAAGGGAGGTGGGTGATATTTTTCCTAAAATTTATATATAAGAGAAAAGAAGATCCATATAAATAAGTGTTGTTATCATCGTAAAGGATTATTATTGTTGTAACAAGGGTTCGTTATTTTTTTCAAATATTACAAGGAATCTATTTTGCCACGTGGGCAAATGATGTTTCCATTCCAAGATGGTCTAGATTACCCACATGTCGAATTTCAAACTATAATTCAATTAAATACCTCTTATGTATTGACATATATCCCATGTATGTCCATGCATATGTACAAGTATTTCTAAACAGTACTATAACACTCCCAAGTGGGTATGGGTTAGATTAAAAAAATGATAAAAATGAATGACCCAAATTTGTTTTGTTATATTTCCAAAACGTTAAAACAATAATAACCCGAAAACCCTTTTTCTTTGATTGAAACTAGAAACCCGTAAACCCTTGTTACAACCATAATAACCAGGGTATACCAATATATCTACGACATGGTTTGATATGAAATACCATTCGGTACATACTGGCCGATTCACTCCATAGGACTTGTTACATAATCATGCTAGGTATTATTTACAAAAGTTTTAATCTTTATATATTTTACTTTTCTTCCTTTTATTTCCCTTGTAATCACACAGCCACATAAAACTTGAGAACTACAAGATGTGTGAAAATAGGAAAATACAAGATACCCAACAATCTTTGCCTTGTCTTGGATTCTTTAAGCCGCTATGAAGACCTTTGTTGATGCTGATTCTGCAAAACCTTGATTTATGTTCAAATTTGATTTATATGTTGATTAAATGACATCTTAATGATCAAATCTTAAAATTTAATCATGGATTCTAAAAGACTGATCATCTTTTTAAATTAGATATTGCAACCAAAGTATTGTGTGTTATGCTTTTGGTTTAGGTTAAGTTAAGGTTTGTGGCTAAGTTTAAGGTCAAGTATAGGGATATCTACAGCCAAGAATTAACTGGATCAAACAGTCCATAAATGGATATGCATGTATTTGGTAAACGGTTTGAAAACCTTATCCAAAATTGAATTGTTTACTAAACGGTTTGTCAGTTCTAATATAAAATGATTCAAGTTGGTTTGGGTTCATTTCTTGCACCCTTAGATTGTAAATTTTTCCCCAAAATGTTACTATATACAAACGAGGTTTTAGTAGGAAAAAGATCCTCTTCAACTGTCCAGCCCACATCCATCCGTTGGATCTTTATCTATCTCTCCCAGGTGTGAGCGGGATTCAATGAACAACGGATAGACTGGACAGGCTAGCAGCAGGATTAGAATCCGTTTTGGTAATAGATATATTATTGGTCAATGTCTAAATTGATCCAAATAAGGTATAGCAGTCTTAGTTACACGTGGTACATTAAAAATTAAATAGAAAATAAAAAATAAAAAATAGGGAAAATTATTTATACCTCCCCCGTCTATGCTTTAATTATTAAAGAAAATTTCACATACTACTCAAATACTTGAGAAATATCACTTATCATCCAAGATTTCTGAAAACATCAATTATTATTCAAAATTCCAAAACTTTTCCCCATTAACTGATGAAAGAGTATTAAAATTTTGTCTAAACATTTATATCCTTCTCATTTTACATTGAAAAACATCACCTACCATTCACTGGGTTACTCCTCTGATTTTTGTTCCTCATCTTCTTCATCCTTTAATCTTTTTTTTCTCATTTTCCTCATCCCCTGTTCTTTCTTCCTCAACTGAACCATCCCCTATTGCTTTAATCTAGTTCATCATGAGACACCCAGATGGATTAAACCGGACTATGTGGATCTAATTTCAAATCAAACTGCAGATTTCCTTAGAAGCACTGAGTATCTAGCCTGGGGAGATCAGGGCTTGTTCGAGGGCTTTGGGTTTCCACAGAAGACCCTGTAATGCATTAAAACAGTTTTTGCCTCTAGAGATGTGGAACGACAAGAAAAAGGAAGCGAAGACCCAAAAATAAAAAGGAAAAAAGAATAAAAGAAAGGGGGAAGAGAGAGAGAAGGATTAAAGGAAAAGGGGTTTTTGTTTAGTAAAGCGAGAATTTGAAATGTCACAAGATTCTCAGGAGATAAAGACGATTGAGCAGTGGAGATGGTGCGAAATGCAGGGACTCGAGCTCGTGTCGACTGAAGCTAGAGGATTTAAAGCAGAAGGGGAACCAACCCAGACCATAGAGGTAGTGGTAAAGGAGGAATGGAAGTTTCTGAAGATAACATGGATGGAGGGGAGAACCCTGTTTCGCCTCCTTCTTCGGTGGGCTTTAAGGAGTTGTTCAGATTTGCAGATAGGTTGGATTATGTTTTGATGGCGATTGGTACGGTTGGAGCTATCGTTCATGGCTGCTCCTTGCCGTTGTTTCTTCGCTTCTTCGCGGATCTTGTGAATTCATTCGGTTCGAATGCTGATAATATAGATAAGATGACTCAGGAAGTTGTGAAGGTAATGGATGGAGAATCATGTTCATCTTTATATGGATTTTTAAGAAACGAAATGAAATTGAAGGATTTGCAGAGATTGCAACAAACCCTAAAAAAATCAAAAATTAAAAATCTAGAGTTTACAGAAAGGAATAGATGAATCTGGCTAATGATTCAAGAGAAAAAAAATGAAATCAAACCAAGAAACGAAAATGATTGCACACGAAGCAATTCACTGTCCGAGAGGAGAGTTGGTGATGAACTGTTCCCCACTCTCGATTTACCCTTTAATGACAGATTCATTGGGCAATTCAATTTGCACCATACAAGAAGGGTATTATTGTTTATTAAAAATAAATTTGAATTGACATCAGCACCTAACGGTTCAGTCTTAACTGTATAGGTCTTTTTAATAAACGTTTTGAAATTTTAGATGGTAATTGATGTTTTCCGAAATCTTAGATGGAATATAATATTTTTCAAAATATTTGGATAGTACATGAAATTTTTCCTAATTATTAGTATCTTTGATTTAAAAATATATTACACATTGACCCAATCC
Organism: Protea cynaroides; assembly: GCA_028583415.1. NCBI lineage: Eukaryota > Viridiplantae > Streptophyta > Magnoliopsida > Proteales > Proteaceae > Protea > Protea cynaroides. Next base: position 35,748,612 of record CM053268.1, read on the forward strand.
GTTGATTGAAATCCTACAGTGATAGTATTTCTTTCTCTCCCTTGCAGGCTTGCAGCTCCTCTTTTTTGTTGTTGCTACATCATTTAGCTATATCGTCGATTGGGTGTTCCTCATCAGCATCAGATTCATTGACGTTGTCCGTTTTGGAGCAACTTGAGTGGTTTGAAAAGGAATTAGATACAAGAAGCGAGTCAATCTAAGCTGGGTTGGTATGGGTGATGAGGGTGTTACGGAATTCATCCTCAAGACGAGCCATAGCGATATGGATTGCTCCGTGGACCTTACCACTGTGGTAATTCCCAGAGGCAAGAAGAGAAAATTCAATTACTTGCAGGGACTTGGGTTTTGTCTCTCAAGCAATGAATTCAAAGTAGTCCGCCTATGTGAAGCATCGAAGGATTATGGGTGTGAGTTGTTTAGTGTAGGTCAAAGAGGAGTCCATCCTTTGCAACCTTCACGTTCATGGAGACATGTAGGGGGATTTCCCTTATCTAATTTGTTATCCATTTGAAAGTATATACCATGTGTTATGTAAATGGGAGAGTCCACTGAATTATCGAGTCGCTCTCATCGGATTCTTCTTCTGAATTTGTTCTCTCTCTGGATTTTGAACTTGAGGAGTTCAATGTATTTTCATGCCCAGAACATTGGCCAAAAGATGTAAGATATCAGGAGAATGTGGACCTGATTGAGTTGGGAGGTGAGCTATGTGTTGTTTTTGTTAATTGTGATGCATTGGACATTTGGGTGCTCAAAGATTACACCAACTCCATTTGGAGTGAAGGAGTAGTACCAAATTAATGGGAATATGCAGTATCCTTTCTTTGATGCTAAAGTAGTAGTTGGCATAAGGAGGGGGCGGCTTCTTCTTATAATTAATAAGACAACATTCTGTTATTATGATCCAAGAAACAATTAGTTTGAAGTGATGATGGAGAGTTATTATGGTACACTTCCATGTAGAATAGACAGGTATGTTGATACCGTTTTGATATAGCAGTACTATTTTAGTTTGTTATTAAATATTTTAATAGTAATATTTGTTATTTCAAAAATTGATTCTCTTCAACAAGTTATCACCAACTTCCAAACATAAGAACATAGGAAAGGTGAAATATTGGTTTATTGGTGAAATGAAAAATCACTCTGCTGGATTCATCCACATTTATTCTCATTGGTCCTGTACAGGTGCAAGGGCAACATATACATGGATGAATCTGTTGTTTTTATCACTTGGGCCCACCTATATTCATCTAAATCTGTCATGTGGCAAGAGATTATGACCTTGTTATATATTCAACAACTGAAATCCAAACCAGCTACAATCAACTGAAACGAAACAACATTGGTGACATTACTGGAGAATTTTTTTCTGCATTCCCAACAAACCATTAAACTGTTCGAGCTTTGAGTGAGACAGCTATGGTTGAGCCTCAGGGCGAGCTCATAGAAATCAAAAGATTAATTTCAGGAACTCCAACCTGCCCAGAATCGTTCCTACCTTTACGTTCTTTCCAAGTTTTTGTCCTTCTGCCTCACTTCTAAGAAACTCAAACATGCCTGACAAGAAGAAGAAGAAGAAGAAAATGATTGGATTCAAATCATCTACCGACCTTGGAATTCCACACTGGAAGCAATTGGATTGCGTTGGAATTCCTTCAGCACGTACATATGGGGATGTGTGCTGGAGGAACTCCAATTGTTGGAATGCCATTGGAACTCTAGGGGCGGGAGAGGATTTTTACACCAAAGGATTAAAGGGGAAGACAAAGAAAAAGGTTGTGGCAGGTGATGGCATCTTAGGTGGTGCCACCACATACATCTGCTGCATGTGCTTGAGGGGTGCATCAGACGAGCCCAATCCATGAAGTTAACCCCCTAATAGCAGATATTTCCTCCATCTTGTCGATGTGATGGGATCCCTTCAAAAAGAAAAAAAAAATCCTGGTAAAACAACATGGATGCCAAGGCCTCATGGATGTAGAATAAAAAATCTTCAAAACCCTAACATGCGTCGTCATTAAATGTTCATGTTTTCTCCTAGCTAATTCCCAGGTCCAGCCTCAAAGCCCATCCTCTTTGCATATATATATATATATATATATATATATATATATATATATATATATATATATATATATATATAATTATGTTTCTTATAGATTTATATTTTTTGAAATAGAAAATAAAAGTCAAAGGTAGATTGACAATATGTGGCTCTCAATTATTTGTGTGTGATATCATTAACAGCCTAAAGTTCGTTTTTTTTTATTTTGTAGTTGCCATATTGAGGGAACGGTTTCTCTTGCAATTAATGATAAAAGATTCTGTTATCATGAACTAAGAACCATTTTGTTTGAAGAGATCCATTTTCCTTGAAGAGATCATTGAAGTGGAAATGATATCTTGGCTTCTGTAACTGGGCTTACATGTTGAAAGTCTTGTATACCGTTTTGATCTTACAAACTATTTAGGCTATTATTAAACGTTTTGGTGCTAATGTTTGTTATTTGGAATTTGAAATCTTTCACTTCAGGAAAAGGCAGGTGATATATGTTGTCGATGGATTTGGTTTAGTTCTCCAGATCAAACCACGTAGTTGAAACACAAACATAGTAGTAAAGCGGGCGGGATATACCCGGGGCTATTCCGATGCGAAAGTTAGTGGATTCCAAAGATAAATAGAATGGAGTTCTTTGTAAAACACTAGAACTCCTTAGAGATGGGGTTCCCTAAGATACGGGAGCTTCAATAACTTATTCTCCTCAGGTGAAGTTGGAATTTGGACAATAGGTTGAATAGAGATTATCTCAGAGGAACTGTATAAGGAGGGATATTGTAGACGCTTCAAATTTATTGAGCAAAATTAAATTAATTTTTTTTAGCTCAAGGTAACAAAGAAAAAAGAAAAAGAAAAAAAAAAGAGAAGTAAATAAATAATAAATAAATAAAATATAAAAAATAAAGAAGAAGGGAAGATGAAAAAATAAATAAAATAATAAAATATAATAAAAAAAAAGAAGAAAGAAGAAAATGATCAATGAAATTAAAGTAAAAATGGAAGATAGAAAAAAAAAGAAAGAAAAGAATAATAAAAATGAAAAATAAAAAAATAATAAAGTAATAATAATAATAATAATAATAATAATAATAATAATAATAATAATGATAAATAAAAAAAGGAAAGATCATAATAATAATAATAAATTATTAAATTAAAATTATTTAGATTGAAAAAATTTTGGTTAATTAATTTTCTGCTTAAAATATAAAATAAATAAAGTAAATAATAATAATAATAATAATAATAATAATAATAATAATAATAATAATAATAATAATAATAATAAATATATAATAACTATGATAAATAAATCAAGCTATGAAGGATGTCCACGTGGTTTCGGAAACAAGATTCCAAACCTACGGTAAAATTAAACAAAAGCCTAGATCCAAAAGAGAGGGATATTTTAGGAAGAAAAATTTTATATATATATATATAAAAGGTAGAGTTTCATTTTTTCTAAATCCACGAAGCGAGAACCGAGGGTTAGAGAGAGAGGGTCGAGAGCAGAGAAAGAGGGAAGAAGAAGAAGAAGATGGTGGCGATGGTGATGGCAGTGGTTTAGTGTGACAGAGGCGGTGACGGAGGCACGGTGCAGCAGCAGACGACTCCAATAATCTGAGATTTTGAACCTCAAGGTATTTTGAAAAAAAAAAATCAGATCTCAGATCTGGTTTTAGTTTTAGTTTTTTCTTTATTTAGGCGTTTCGAATCGTGTTTTTAACTCGATTGTTTCCTCTCAGGCACGATTTCTTTGGAATATTGCCGAAATTTGAGTTTATTTCGCTATCTTGAAAATCAGATCTCAGATCTGGTTTTGATTTCTTTTTTAGGTGTTTTGAATCGTGTCCCTTGACCCGATTGCTTTCTTCTCCGGCGTGATTCAATTAGATTTCCAAACATCTGCAGCTCTGTTCTTGACATCTCTGGAGATTTTTTTTTCTTTCTTTCTTCAATGCAGGAAATCTGACTTCCTGAGGGAGAATCGACGCTTTCTTGCTCCGACGGTTTTTGGTTTCTAGTGAGGTTCGATGCTATAATCTGTTTTTTGTGATTCTCTAATCATTTGATTACTTCAATGCCATTGCTCCATTGGATTCTATCATATGCTCTGATAATTTTTTTTCTCATCTCATTCTGGTGAGGGCGTCAGATGTTCATTTTCCTTTACTTGTTTGTTCAGCCTCCCCAATTTATTTGCAGACACACTTAACTCGATGGTCTGGATTTAAAGTTTTCGTCATTTGATTAATTAAACAGGTTAAATAAAAAAAAAAGGGATGTTATGTACTAGTTCTTATGAAATTATCTGTTAAGTTCTAAATCCAAAAAGAATTTCTGAAAATTCTTAAACCAAATTAGTTGAAGTAGGCAGAAAGTAAGCAGAAAGTAGGCAGAGAGCTTGTAGAGAAACAAGTCATTAAGGAGAGATTAAAATAAGAAGACTGTAACCATCTCCATTAACGAGATGTTTCTAGGAAAGTGGAGAAACGTGGATTCGAAATGCCTTAGATAGTAAATTTTGTAGTTTTGAGAGCTTGTAGAAAGCGTTCGACGCATCGTTGCTCGATGTAATGGCGATGATTCCGTCGCTCTTCAGGCTTCGATTGATGAATTCGGAAGTTCGAAAGTCAGTTGCAAAGATGAAATCAAATGTACCATCTGGGACGGAGCTTTGTCAGTTTGCATTTGATTTAGAGATTATGTGACTCCAATATGGCCCCTAAAATCTGAATTATCGTAACCTGGTTTTTGTTCCTGAAAGTCTGTGATTCCAATAATTTTTAGTTTTCTATTTTAGATCTATGTTTCCTTGTTCATTGATTTTGAATTTTTAGAAAATTCCAATGACTATAATTTTCGGTTGCCTAGTGAATACTCAGATTTTGAAGTTAGAGCTACTGTTATCCAATTTTTTTTTTTTTTTTTTTTTGCTCAAATAATCCGATTTGCTTGTTTATATATATATATATATATATATATATATATATATATTTTTTTTTTTTCAGCGGTTCATTTTTGCCTTGATAAATTTAGAAATGATTTATAAGTGGTAGCATTTGATTTTCTATTCATTCTAAGTGGGTGATGAACATTCAATATTCCAAAACATATTTAAGAGATCCAATGTTATTTTTATTACCATTATTATTATTTATTTATTTTATTCTGATCTTTTCCAGTGATGATCCAACTCAAAAAGAAGCACACATCGTTTCTGTTTTTTTTAATACAATATTGATGTTGATATATATTTCCCGTTAAAGTCTGACTTCAGATCTGAAATGTTGTTCGTTTCATATTATTGAAATTCTTTGAAATAGTTGTTATGGTTTATTTTTTGCATATGTGATGTTTGGATATCAATGAATTATTTGTAGATATTTTATCTTTCTTTTATTCTGCATACGTGAATGGAATCTAGTCAATAAGGTATTAATGTCTAAGATGATTTGTTTTTTTTAGGGGCTGTTAACTCAATAGGTTGATTTTTCAAATTTCGTTTATTAAATTCAATAAATGTGGTAGGTCAGGTCGTGACCGATTGATTTATTCCCTACAAATATATTACTTATTAGACCCAAAAGAATAGAATGTTGTGATTCGCTTTGGATTTACCTAAATTCTTTGTAGTTTAACCCAGAATTAATTGTAATCTGATTAGTTAAGCTTGACATCATTTCTGATTGATTAATCTCTTTTCCATAAATTTAAAAAAAAAATTTCAAGCTAAACTATATTAACAAGGTTGATTCTTAAATTATGTATCCAATTATTTAAGTTTCATAAAATTTCAAGGATATTGTTATTTGTTTATATTTGATTCGATAATGCCTATGTACAACAAGTTCATATAGATAAAATTTTCAAATATCTATGATTCATTTGATTACTATTTTCAATATTTTTTCATTTTGTGTCAAAATTTCTATTAAAGAACGTGTCCGAGTACCTACATACTTCATAGCTTTGGACACGTGGGATCACATTCCTTTATTTAGCAGTCCACCTCTACTCAGGCAGGTAACACTCCTATTTTATTTCTTTACTTTATGTGGTATATGGGTTCGGCCATCGTGCACCCATAATTATTCGATGCGGGTGGGTAACACGATATGTATGCGGCATTTGTCATCTCTAGGGTAGTGACGAACGGGATAGATTAAGACGTCCCCTACCCCTTCAATGTATCCCATAATGCGAAAGAAAAATATATTAAATAGTTTTGATCCCCAATCCCTACTTATGTATCCTGTAGGAATTTCAATAAATTTTTGTAATTATTTTCGTGCAATGCGGGCTCATGCGCTTGTGATGCACGAATAAATATAAACGTATGGATGTATGTAAAAATAAAGCGAGGCTCAGATGCTTATTTTTCAATGTCGAGAGTACACTCTCACATATTGACAAATAGAGATTGTTTTCATTTTTTTATGCGTAGTTCATTCCGAACTACGCATGGGCTTGATTCTCGGACCTCACCCCAAGATACGTAGGCTGTCTGGGGGTTCATCACCCAAGCTCAATCCAATTGCAATGAGGGTTGCAATAATACCCAATTTGCATCATAATGTATTTTATATTTAGCGCACTGGCTTCAAAATTGTGTTTTTTCCAAATTTTACAGTTTCAATCATCAAGCAAAAATTTCAAAAAAATTCAAATTTCAAGAAAAATCAAATTTAATTCAATTTCAATTCAAATTTCAATTCCAATTCAATTTCCGTTTCAATTCTGATTTAAATTTCGAATCCAATTTCAATTTAAAATTCAATTCAATTTCAATTCTAATTCCAAACTCAATTTCAATTTCAAATTCAATTCAATTTTAAATTCAATTTTCAAATTTCAAATTTCATTTTAATTCTCCATCTTCGCATGGAACCTTGGGCAAGCATTCTATCATCGCATGGAAGTCATTTTCAACCTTGGGCAAGCATTCCATCATCACATGGAAGTTCCTTCAATCCTGGGCAAACATTCCATCATCGCATGGAAGTCCCTTTCAAACCCTATTTTTACATAGACAGTCTACTAGCTTGACTAGTGGTTGTAGAAGTCTATTCGATTGCTTTACATAGACAGTCTACTAGCTTGACTAATAGCTATAGAAGTCTATTCGATTGTTTTACATAGACGGTCTATCAGCTTGACTAGCGACTGTAGAAGTCTATTCGATGTGCTTTACATAGACGACCTACCAGTTTGACTAGTGACTGTAGGAGTCTATTTAATATCCTAAATTTAGATGACCTATTAGCTTGATTAGTGACTATAGGGATCTACCATCTTACCAACCGAAACGGTTGAACTACGTTGGGCTTGATTCTTGGGCTTATCCTGAGATACGTAGGTAGCTTGAGTGCTTATCATTCGAGTTCAGTCCTAAATTAATTTATTTTAATTTACTTTTATTTTTTTTAATTTCAAAGTCATTGCATTTAAGCTTTGGACTACGCTTCAATAGCTGAAAATGATTTTGTCTGTCAACATGTTGAGAGTTGTGCACTTGTTATCCGAAATTAACTGATTGGTCTATCATCCAATCATTTTATTTCTGATCTATATCACATTTTAATTCTTCCTTATGTTATATTCACAATTGTATGGCTTGCTCCTACATTGAAATATATTTAGAACCTAGGTTTAGTGTCTATTAAAAGTTGTTTAGCCATTGCCTGTAATTTAAATTAGGATAAGAAATGATAGCATATGGAGACTAATCTTCAGATTAGGTAATTTGGGTGCCTAATACCTTCCCAAATTGTCACATGACACTTACCCATTGTTTCTCTGGTTTGACCATAAACCTTAATCCATTATGTGAGTCATTAGTATTTCTCATATGAGAAATTATATATAGGTCCTAGACCTTATCTAGGTGGCGACTCCATTTTCATTTTGTTATATATATTTCAACCATTTCATACAATTACAAAAACGTTCGTCTTTATAGTGAAAGGGAGGATTTGATGGGGGCGGATCTGTTTCGCCACCAAAAGAGTGAAAGGGAGGAGATAATCACCACCGTGGCCTAAAAGTTGAAGGCTCTAGAGAGGGCCGCCGATACAGCCCCTGCCCTTCCTGCAGAGATCCCTCCACTACCTTCAGAGGACATAGTCCCACATTTCGATTCTACAGCCAAGGTTGATCCTTCTCTTGAGCCCGAACGAGTAGGTGAACCATCTTCTTCCCAAGCGTTCGACCCTCTAGCCTCCACAAAGGAGCTTATTGTCCCTCCAATCATTGACATTGTTGAGGATGGTAAGTTCTGCACTATCTTACTATCTTTTTAGTTTCGTTCTTCTATTTTGATCTTTCGAATGTGTTTCTGAGTACTCGTGTTTCCCATTTTTTTCCAGAGGATGACGACCAAGCCACAGTCTCAGAGATTTCACGCCAGTCGAAGAGGAGAAAAATTACCCTTAAGGGTCCTAGGATAATTTATCTCGAGGATACTCCCCAAGATATCCTCCAGAGGATCCCAATAGAGCCTCAACCACTACAGTCTATCTCACCGCCAGATATGACCGTTCACTTCGCTCATGCCAGTCTTTTGAGCAATGCTTCTCTCGTCTCTGTTACAACCAGCATCCTAGATGTGTTCCCCTCACCCTTTCCGGGGCCGCAGATACAAGTTCCATGGTTAGTACGGCCCTTATAGGTTCTTCTTCTTTTCTTGGCACGATGCCAACCACAGCAAGCACATCAGCCACAACAACAACACAACATTCTATTTCAACAACCACAACACAACAATCTGGTTCAGCAACAACAACATAGTAATCTTCTATCCCCCATTAGCTTCACCGTCGTTCCCTACGGATTCGATGGTGGTGAGCACCTTCCACCCAATTTCAGGGGGCTTGTCACCATTAGCCCCCTCCACCTTTCCATAGATATCCATTCCGTCCATACTAGTGCAGTCTTCCCCCTTTGCCATGTCGATAATTGCTACGTCCAAAGGTAAAGGTCAAGCCATGTTTACTCCTTCCTTTACTCCTGATCCCGCCTCGACCCTAGGCTTGACCCCTACACTTGCCAGTTTAAGCTCCACAGTAGAGCCAGCCTTATTTGCTCCCTGATGAAAGGTCCTTGACATAGATAATGGCATATTCAACCAATCCATAGCTTAAGAGATAGTCTACCATGCTTGCTTATCATCGGATGTGGACACCTTCAGGTAAGCCAAGCTCGACATAATAGATTAGAGCCAATGTGCGGCTTTGTACCAAGTAAGTCATTCTCTTGCTCTTGTCGCACGCCCTCTTTTCTTCTTTTTTTTTTTTTTATACTAACTGGTATCCCCTTCGATATATTTTGCAGTTGATGTGCGGTACCAATTATTACTAGAAGACTTTAGTGGGCTCGATACGTAAGCTTAAGGAATTGCAAGTCTTGTCACAACAGAGTAGGGAGCTTCTTTTGACCGCCTTGGCAAAGCGCGACCAGGCCATTCTTGATCGAGATGCTGCCATTTCTGCTAAGACTGAGGCTGAGCAAACCTGGGTCGAGGAGAGGGATACCTTATCATCTGAACTGGAGGTTGTCGAACAAGAGAGAGACGATGCCGAGGCCCGTGCTAAGGAACCAGAGGATTGAGCCAATGATGCCGAGATAAGATGACGATTAGCAGAAATGTCTCTAGAACTAAATCGGATGTAGCTTTCTGATGAGAAGACCAAGTACATGAGGCTTGATGAGTAGTTCACCACTCGTGCCAAAGTCTTCGAGGAAACCCAGAAAGAGTTGGCCAAGGTAAGGCTATCCAACGAATTCATGTCGGACGAGCTTGAGGCAACGACCACCCTCAACAATTAATTGGAGCAAGAAGTTAAAGATCTTTAGGAGGCCCGTGATGTACTGATAGGGGAGAAAGTAAATCTGTCGACAGAGAACGACTGGCTGCAGGCTGAGTTGGCTCAAACCCTAGCTAGAGAGAACACCTTCAAGTAGGAGATAACCACCATGAAGAACCAGGGTGTCAACTTGCAATCCTCTGTGGCCTGTTTGGTAAAAGAACTGGCTCAGGCTCATACGACAACAACTCGTCTGACCCAAGATTTGATTCAGGCCTAAACAGCTTTGGCCCAAGATAAGGAGAAGACCCTGAGAGTCTTGATGGAATCTGACGTTATGAGGGTCTTTTCAAGAAAGAAAGGGCCCGAGCAATCAGAGAAGCCCTCATCATGGTCCACTCAGAGTTGTCCGCTCATCTCCCGTCCTTTGACTTTTTCTGTAGTCCTCTCATGAACAAGGTGGTCCGAGATAAGCTTGGTCAAACTTCTACTCTTCCTCCTCCAGCACCCTCCTATATTGAACTAGAAATAGTGGTACCTTCCCCTCAGGAAGTTGCTCCTCTGTCTGTCGTTCCTCCAGAAGAGACCCCAGGAACGACTCCTGAAGATCCCTCTACCATCCCTTCAGAAGAAACTCTGGGTACAACATCCTCAGAGACTCATTTGGCAGATCCCTTCCCAACGGAACCTCCTTCAGATATTCCTCCCAAAGAACAAGGCTAATCACAAAGCTTTTTTTTTATTTTTTTTTATTGTATAAACTTTTTTCTTCTTCTTCTTTTTGTAAGCCCCTTAGGCACTTCTTTATTTTTGTAAGGGCATTTTTTTTCTAAAAATGGTATTATTTTTTGTGATACTTATTCCTTTACACTTTGCAATCATACCAATATGTATCACTACCACCCCTCTGTCTGATAGTATTGTGCTCTGCTTACAACTATTAGATAGAATCGAAGGGCGATGAAAGGTCGATTAGAATAGAAGAAGTTTCAGACCTTTTCTTGTTGAACCCAAGTCAAAGACTACCCCGTAAGCCGATGGGCTTAGTCCCTGACTAAGGCTATCTACTTATTTGCTTTCAAGATCCCCTAGGCTTTGTCTTGTTGAGCCCGTGGGCCTTTTCTTTTTGAATCCGTAGGCCTTTTCATTTCAAGCCCGTAGGCCTTTTTTTCGAGCCCATAGATTTTTTTTTTCCGAGCCCTTAGGCCTTTTCTTTTTGAGCCCATAAGCCTTTTCTTTTCCAACCCATAAACCATTTCTTTTCAAGCCAAAATCAAAGACTACCCCTTAGGTCGATAGGCTTAGTTTTTGACTAAGGCTATCTACTTGCTCGAATAGGGACGACTCTAGATGTGAAAGAGTTTTTCATTGAATAAAAGAAGAGCCTTACACATAGTATTTTCAGAGGTTCTTAGAATGCCATATGTGCGGTATGGCCGAACTACCCATTATCTCCATGTAGCAAGGAGTGATTGGTGATCTCTGTCTGTCCATTAGCCTCCGGGTGTGCCACTAATGCGAATCAATGACCAATACGATGGTCACGATAGAATTTTCAAAAGACCCGACTCGAGAATTGTGGATCATTATCAGTAATCAATACTTATGGGATTTCATACTTGTAGAGTACATCAAGTCTGAAGAATTCCACTATTTTATACGTGGTAACTCTTGCCATTGCCTTCATTTCAATCCACTTGGTAAAGTAGTCAATTGCCGCTAGAATATACTGGAGTTGTTCTTACACTTGTGGGAATGGTCCCAAAATATCCATACCCCAGACCGCAAATGGGATCGATGATGGGATGGGATGGGTTGTAGTTGGGCACATGGGTGGTGGGATATGGTGGCATGCTTCTGGCACGGTTCACAGGTCTTGGCATCTTTCTCACAGTTTTTCATCATATGGGGCCAATGGTAACCCATCCAGATTATCTTAAAACACATGGTGCATCCACATTGATGAGCTCCACAGATCCCCTTATGTACCTCTGCCCTGACGTATTCTTCCCTTGATGGGGGATGCAACGGAGTCAAGGTAGAGTATGCGATTTCTTGTAAAGTACCTCCTCATGAATGATGTACGACCCTGCCTGGGCCTGTATACGTCGGGCTTCCTTTTTATCTTCTGACAGCGTATTTTCCCTTAAATATGTGAGTAGAGGATCCATACAGCAAGGCTCGGCATCCACGAGTATAACTTCAGCTACTGGGTTGGTGCTTTATGAGACAAATGTTCTACGTACACTGGCACGTCGAAACTGCTTAGATTGTTTGACCCTAGGTGAGAAAGGGCACCAACTTCTGTATTCTGGTAGTGGGGTATGCTGGCCATCTCGAATTTTTCCAGGGGCTTGATTAATTGTTTCACTAGGGCCAACTATTTGGCTAGATACTCCTGTTGTGCTTCATAGACCCCTGTTACTTGTCGTACAACCACTTGAGAGTCTCCATGAACCAGTAAGTGCTTCATCACAAGTTTCCTGGCTAGCTTAAGTCCAGCAACCAGGGCCTCATACTCCGTCACATTGTTGGTTGTTGAAAAATTAAAACTCACTGATATTAGTACTTTGAACCCTTCGGGACTGATGAGGACAATTCCTGCTCCAGCATCTTCTTTATTTGAAGTTCCGTCTATGTACATGACCCAAAAAGGTTCTTCAGGACCGAGAAAAATCTTAACCCTAGCCTCCTCAAGTGCCCTTTCAGCATTCGATCCTTCTTCTTCTTCGCCTGGTAGAGTACTCTCTATCAAGAAATCTGCCAAGGCTTGTGCTTTGATGGTGGTCTGGGGCTGAAACTTGAGGTCGAATTCCCAACTCGACTATCTAGTTGATTATTTGACCCGACACATCTGCTCTAGAGAAAAACTTGCTCAATGGTCGATCCGTCAATATGGTGATAGAGTGGGATTGAAAATAGGGGTAAAGTTTTCTAGCAGAAGTGACCACAGCCAAGGCCAATTTTTCTATGGATTGATACCTGGTCTCTGCATCGAGCAGCACTTTGGTGATGTAATAAATTAGATGCCGCACCTTATCGATCTCCTTGATCAACACTTCACATGCCGCATAAGGGGAAACTGTTAGGTAGAGTAGCAGGTTGTCTCCTGTCTCTGGCTTCACCAACAATGGAGGAGTATATAAGTACCTCTTCAGACCCTGAAACACTCCCTAACATTTCGTCATCTATTCAAAGGTCTTGGATCCCTTAAGCATCTTAAAAAATGGGAGGCACTGATCTGCAGACCTTGACATGAACCTTCCTGTAAGCACCCCATTTTTGCCATCCCAGCTAAACAAAGTCCTGCTGGTGTGTGGACAACAAAGGAAGAAAGGTGATCGAAAGTTTGGATTCTTGACTGTGAATTTGAGGAAGTTTTCAATGGGTCTGTGAATTTGAGGAAGTTTTCAATGGGTTCACAGCAGGGTCATGGGTTATAATTTTGCATGGATGCATAGGTCATAGAATTATCTTCGAAATGAGACCAGAATTGCTCAATTCTGATATCAAATGAAGAAGATGTGATCATTTTAGTCAGACGATACGTATAAGGGAGGTTTATGAAATTATTATAAATAATCCCAGGGGCCTTCATGCAAATTATCCTAAGTTGGACTGTTTGAATTTCAAATCATCATATCTTGATCATCCGACATCGGATTCAGATGATTCCAAGACCATTATTCTTCATTCATGATGTTCTAGAAAGTGGACGTAAAAAATCCCGGGTAGAAGTCACCAGTGGGTCCCATGCAAGCTTGCATGCAAAATTATCGTTAGAACTTCAAAGCTTCATATCTTTTCCGTTCTACGTCGGATTCAGACGATTCCAAGGCCATTGTTCTTCATTTGTGATGTCCTACAAAGTGGACGTGAAAAATCTCAGGTAAAAGTCTCCGAAGGGTCCCATGCAAAATTACATATGGAAATGGCCATTTAATATTCAAAAATTCATATTTTGATCATCCCATATCCAAATCAGGTGATTCTTGTCTCATTATGTTCCATTTTTAGTGCTCTACAAAGTGGACGTAAAATATTTCCGGTAGAAGCTTCCGAAGGATCTCATGCAGAATGGTCAGCCAAATTATCGATAATTGGTCTGCTTAAACTTCAAAAATTCATAAGTTAACCATTTTACTTCCAAATGAGGTGATTTCAGTTTCTATATTCCTCATTTTTGATGTTCTACAAAATGAACGTAAAAAATTTGGAATAAAGGCCATCGGAAAATTCCATGCGGGATGACAGCGGAAATGACCCATGAAATGATAGAGAGAAAATCCAATTAATTCCAATCAATCCAGTCAACTCAGTTCAAGCCAGTTCTGGTCCAACCTAGCTCAACCCATATCAGTTTAACTCAATCAACCCAAGCCGGTCTCAACCCATGTCGAATCAGTTCATCCATGTGCATAGTATTTATATATTATATATATTGTATACTATACATATATGTATGTTATTAAATATATGTGTATATAATATATGTTATTATATATAAGAGATAAAATCTAAAAGATCTTGGAGAAGAAAAAGGAAAGAGGAGAGAGAGGAGACGTGAAAGAGAAGGAGGCTTTAGGGTTGAGATGAAATCTAAAAGATCTTGGAGAAGAAAAAGGAAAGAGGAGAGAGAGGAGACGTGAAAGAGAAGGAGGCTTTAGGGTTGAGATGAAATCTAAAAGATCTTGGAGAAGAAAAAGGAAAGAGGAGAGAGAGGAGACGTGAAAGAGAAGGAGGAGATGAAATCTAAAAGATCTTGGAGAAGAAAAAAGGAGGAGAGAGAGGAGACGTGAAAGAGAAGGAGGAGATGAAATCTAAAAGATCTTGGAGAAGAAAAAGGAAAGAGGAGAGAGAGGAGACGTGAAAGAGAAGGAGGCTTTAGGGTTGAGATGAAATCTAAAAGATCTTGGAGAAGAAAAAGGAAAGAGGAGAGAGAGAGACGTGAAAGAGAAGGAGGCTTTAGGGTTGAGATGAAATCTAAAAAGATCTTGGAGAAAAAAAAGGATTTCCAAAAAGAAAAAAAAGGGATAAGAGAGAGAGAGAGGGCACGGTTTTGAGAGAGAGAAAAGAGGATTTCCAAAAGAAAAAAAAGGGGATAAGAGAGAGAGAGAGGGCACGGTTTTGGGAGAGAGAAAAAAGGATTTTCAAAAGAAAAAAAAAGGGATAAGAGAGAGAGAGAGGGCACGGTTTTGGGAGGAGAAGAAAAAAGGATTTCCAAAAAGAAAAAAAAAGGGATAAGAGAGAGAGAGAGGGCACGGTTTTGGAGAGAGAAAAGAGGATTTCCAAAAGAAAAAAAAGGGGATAAGAGAGAGGAAAGGGGGCACGGTTTTGGGAGGAGAAGAAAAAAGGATTTCCAAAAAGAAAAAAAAGGGATAAGAGAGAGAGAGAGGGCACGGTTTTGGAGAGAGAAAAAGAGGATTTTCAAAAGAAAAAAAAGGGGATAAGAGAGAGGAGAGAGGGCACGGTTTTCAGGGGAGAAAAAAAAGGATTTTCAAAAGAAAAAAAAAGGATAAGAGAGAGAAAAGAGGGGAAGAAACGTGAGAGAGAGAGGGCACGGTTTTGGGGAGGATTTTTTCTGTTTTGGGGAGAGAGAGAGCTACGGGACAGAGGAGGAAGAGAAGAGAAAAGCTGAGGGAGAGAGAACTCCCTGCAACTCGAGGTAAGCCCCTCCCCCTCCTTTGTTATTTTCTGTTTATCACCATTACCCAATCATCGACCAATCTGTTGCAGTCTCCATTGATATCCTACATCTGCTACCCAACATCAATCTAAACCACTTGTTTCCCATCACCACATGTCTACCTTACAAACCACCACCACATCCAAGCACACCTAGCCATCTCTCCATCACCAATTATCATCTGAACCAACACCATCATCAAACCCAGCCGTGCAGTCTCCCTCACTTGTAAGCCACATCAAGACCCTTCATCTAGCATCTCATCATGACTTTAATCCTAACCACACATGTTTGTATTTGATGCTAATATTTTCCATATGATATGACAAGTTTTAATTGAATCCAAACATTAGAAAAAATATGATCACACATTGGTTCTTTTGATTTAAATTTTAATGTGATCAATTTGCCCATTGAATGATTGGAATTATCATGAATTTGATCCCGTCAGATGTTTGGAATTTCTATCAGATTGATCCGACTATAGCTGGAATTTTATCAGTCTCATTGGATGCTTGGAATTTCTATGTGAATTAAATGGATCGATGTGGAATTTTTAATGTGAACTTTAATATGGCCATTTGATTTTAAGTTATTTCACATGATTTAATTATGGCCTTTGATCTTGAGCCATTGATTAATAAATCTGATCCACTGAATGATCAATTGATTTCTAATGATGTGATCTGAACCATTGGATTCCATGTGGATATGTCCACCATCTTGATGCTTACATGATTCTTGCTGTTTTGGAATACTACACATGCTTATTGTCATATTTGTTTGCTACACATGCTCACATGCTATATTTGATGATTACTGCCATGTTTGGATTCACACTTACCATGTTTGCATTGATTCACATGCTCACTTGCCATCTTTGACTGATTTGTTGCTAAATTTGAATATATTTCCAACATGCTATATTTGGATGCTTATACTGCTATATTTGGAATACTACCATTGATATAGTTGGAATATTTTCATTTGCCATATTTGTCTTGGAAAGAGAAAAATAAAAAAATAGCAACTAGGGCAAGATACACCTTGAAATAGAAAGAATTAAACAATTAGGGTAGAAAACCCTAAGATGGAAAGAAAACAATAATTAGGGAAAGTGAAACCCTAAAAATAAAAAAAAATAGCAATTAGGGCAAAATAAACCCTAGAATAAAGAGAATAATTAGGGTATGAAACCCTGAAAATTGAAAATCACAATGAAAAGGGATAGGAAACCCTAGAAACCTAAAAATGGAAACAATTAAAATAAAAATGGTAGGAATTTAGGTCTCATCCCTAGATCCTATTAACAAAAATAGAAAGAATTTGGTACACATCCCAAATAAAAATGGTAGGAATTTAGGTCTCATCCCTAGATCCTATTAACAAAAATAGAAAGAATTTGGTACACATCCCAAATAAAAATGGTAGGAATTTAGGTCTCATCCCTAGATCCTATTAACAAAATAGAAAGAATTTGGTACACATCCCAAATAAAAATGGTAGGAATTTAGGTCTCATCCCTAGATCCTATTGACAAAAATAGAAAGAATTTGGTACACATCCCAAATAAAAATGGTAGGAATTTAGGTCTCATCCCTAGATCCTATTGACAAAAATAGAAAGAATTTGGTACACATCCCAAATAAAAATGATAGGAATTTCGGTCTCATCCCTAGATCCTATTGACAAAGATAGAAAGAATTTGGTACACATCCCAAATAAAAATGGTAGGAATTTAGGTCTCATCCCTAGATCCTATTAACAAAAATGGAAACAATAAAATGGTAGGAATTTAGGTCTCATCCCTAGATCCTATTGACAAAATTGGAAGGATTTTGGTACACATTCCAAATCCGACTCTCATAAAATTTCGAACTACGTCGTACCTGATTTCTAGGGCAAACCCTAGAATACGTAGGCAATTTGGGAATCCCAAATACGGTACAAAGCCACCCATCAACCATACATCCAGCATAAACTTCAACTTGAACAAAAAAATCTAATTGAAGCACATGCATAAATCACTTCCATAATCTTTAATCACACAACCCATTTTCGAACTACGTTTTTGGACTTGATTTCCAGGATTGGAATACGTAGGCAGTTTGAGATGTCTTACACATCTCAGATTCAGTCCAAGACCGAACCATCTTTGGTTCGGTTCATTGTATGATATTGTACATTACGTTTTCTTGTTTATTTACTTTAAAACATGATTGGCTGAACCCTAGGTTAGAATAACTTAGCAACTTGGTTTAGGACATCCCCATTGAACCCTAGTCATCCAGTTGACCAAGCACAGTCAAAATTAGAATTTAAGGAAAGTTTAGGAGGCCGATATTGATCGGGCGGTTTGGGTGCCTAACACCTTCCCATAACCGTACCCTGAATACTTACCCGATCTCTTGCAGACCAAAGAACCGATACATTGGGTCACGAGTCAATAGAAATCTTACCTTAGGGTGAGGCTACATTTTTAGAGGTCCTAGACCTTAATCTAGGTGGCGACTCCAACAGAACAAATCGATCTTCATCGATACGGGATACACATTTCCATCCCGACGAGGAGGATCACGTCGATTTCCCATTGTCCTCACACTTCCCAAAGCTGTGATTCGCCCTGTGAGCACTTGCACCTACTTCGGAGTGGTTGGGGACTTCAAACTTTGAATGACCTCGATCTTAGCTGGGTTGGCTTCGATCCCTCTTTGAGACACATAAACCCGATAATTTTTTGGATTGCACCCCGAAGGCACACTTTGAGGGATTGAGTTGCATGGAATTCCTATAAACCACCTTGAATACCTCCTTGAGATCTTTCAGATGATCAAACGCCTTTGATGTTTCGACTGAGAAGTCATCTATGTATACCTCCATGTTTCGATCGATTTGTTTTTCAAATACTTTGTTGACGAGCCTATGGTAAGTTGCTCTCGCATTCTTGAGTTCGAAAGGCATTACAGTGTAACAATATGTACCCTTACTAGTGATGAAGGCAGTGTTCTCCTCGTCCTCTTTAGCCATTTTTATTTGATTATATCCAGAATATGCATCTAGAAAAGACAACAGCTCATGCCCAGCAGTGGCATCTATGAGCTGATCTATTCGAGGCAGGGGATAAGAATCTTTGGGGCATGCTTTATTAAGATCAGTAAAGTCGGTACAAACAACCAACATCTTCAGACTTGGGGGACGAGTACAACGTTGGCCAATCAATATGGATAGTACACCTCCTGGATAAATCTGGCCTTTAACAACTTCTCGACCTCTTAGTCGATGATCACTTGCTTTTCCACAGATACTGCTCTTTTCTTCTATCGGATAGGACAATGATGGGGATCCATCTTCAAGTGGTGCTCCATGGTGGATCGCGGGATCCCAGGCATATCTTCTGGAGTCCAAGCAAATACATCTGCATTCGCTTTTAGAAACTCAATGAGTTCTTCCTTTTGTTCCTCGGGGAGGGTGGAGCTAATGAGGAAGGTCTTCTCTGGATGGTCGTCAGAGAATGGAACAGGGATGAGGTCTTCAACTGGGGTGGTTCTCTCCATTGGGAAGTCGTCATGATATTCATCTAGCTGAATCACCTGCACCAGTTGATCTTCATCAAGGGTGGCCAGGGTAGCTGCATGATACCTCTTGGACACGGACTGGTCAGCCTTGCAATATCCGACCCCCTACTCAGTTGAAAACTTCATCTGCAAATAGTAGGTCGACAGACAGGCCCACAGCTTGTTGAGGCTAGATCGATCGAAGATAGCATTGTGGCTTGACTAGGTATCCACCATCATATACTTCAGGTTAACACATACTCGCACAGGATAGACCCCCAAATGGGTATCTATCTAGATCGCCCCCTTCACCCGCACTCCTTTTCCATTGAACCCTAGAAGGGAATATCTGATAGGCCTCAGCTATTCATCCTTGTATCCCAACCTTTAGAATGTATCGTAATAATGGATTTCATAAGTACTTCCAGTATCGATCAGTATACGACTCACTTCCCATTCTTCTCCAATTGCCATTTTGATAACTAGGGGGTCCTCGTGGGGGTAACCACATTAATGAGGTCATCATCACTGAAGTAAATATATCCTTCATACCTGACTTTCTAGGAGGAAGACCCCCCTTTCTCTTCTTTTTATTCTCTGACTTTTTTTCCTTTAGTTGATTCCTCCTTAACGGGTAAGACCACGATTGGAAGTACCTCCCGTTGCATGTGTTCATGCCTGACCATCATCGTCATGCATCCGAGTTGCTTAGAGTCACGTACTCATCGTTACTCAGACCAAGATCTTGCTCTGGTCCTGCCTTACCCAATATTCTCCTGGGGAGACTTTCTTCTCAAACGGTGCATACCCCTCTAGCGGCTTGCCCTCTCATTATCTCCTAATCTCCCCAAGGGAGGAGATCGACTTGTCCCATAAACCCCCTCGGGGGTGATCTTGGTGGTGGGAGAGGCCGATTCTAGACCCTCTCGTCTCTTGCTAGTGCTGCTGTAGGGGGAGGTAGGAGGAGTACCGCCATAGGTGTTAGGGGGAGGGGGTGGTGCTGGCCGTGGTCCCACAAACTCAGTCCATCGCTCATGCTGGATTAGATCTTTAACTAGCCCTTTAAAATGTCGACATGAATTGGTGTCGAGACCATGGTCCTGGTGATGTGCACAATACAGCCGACGGTTGTACTCTTCCAACTTGGATATCATCTTGGGGGGAGGGACCAGTAGAGTGTCGAATCGCTTGATATTCAGAATCTCAACCATAGTGCAGTTGAGTGGGGTGTACTTTGGTGAGGGACGAGCCGGATACAATTCCTTGGCCACCTTTGATTTCTTACTTGTTTCTCCTTCATTGGGAACCTTCTCTGAAACTTCATTCTTTTTCTTTTCCCCAATTGTAGGGGGATGATTCACTCATCCAGGTAGCTCTGCCACAGCTTCCGCTCCCGATGCATATCGATCACACCTACTGAAGATTTCAGCATGTGTTCTAGGACGTTTTTTTGTTAAGGGAAAACACCAACTGGGCATCGAGACATGCTTTCGACAAGGTCGATACCACCACATCAGGTTGCAAATCCTTAATCTCTTTAGCCACCATGAGGAAACGGGTTATGAATGGCCGGAGGGGCTCTTTCTCACCTTGCTTGATCGCCATCAAGTGGGACAGGTTCTTCTTCTGGGTTCGACCCCATGAATTTTGGTCGTGGGGTCGCACATTTTAAAAACGTAGGGTCACGGATTCTGCGACCCTACCTGCGACCCTACGAAAACAGTCAGAAACCAAATTTAAGAAACCTTTCTAATTCGAAGGGGGTTCTTTCCTAAACTCATTAGGGCTTATTATGGAGGGTTTTCCTCTATAAATAGGACGTCCCTTAGCCTCTTTCACTCCTTTAGAACTCTAATTGAAAGAGAGAAAAAGAGAAGAGAAGGAAGAGAAGGAGAAGAGAAGGAGAATTGAAGAGGAAGACTAAGGAGGAGGAAATTAAGAGAAAACTCTGAATCTTCAGCAAACCTAAGGTATGAACCTAATTCCCATGATTTATTTAAGAGCCTGGAATAGTTCATGACGAAGATAGGATTAGGAGAAACCCAAATCATCCATCCATGGACAAATTCCAAGAGAATCCATGGAGGAAATCATTATGGACAATGGATAGTATATAAAATTATAGTTTTGAGCCATAGAATAATCATAGGAAGGACCATGATGATAAGTCAAAGGATTCAAACATGAAAGAATGGACTTAAGAGTGAAAGGTCGACCATGACACGTGTGGTCACACGTAGGGTCGCATGATGTCTGACCCCACGAAACCCACACGTCCGACCACATGCCCTCGGGAAGTTTTCAGGGAGGGTGTGGTCGCACGTAGGGTCGCAATATATCCAACCCTACCTGCGACCCTACACCTTGGGGTCGCAGAAACTGAGACCCCAAGTGCTACCCTACCCTGCGATCCTACACCCTGTGGTCGTAGAAACTGCGACCCCAGGTGCTACCCCACCTGCGACCCCTCAGCTTCTGCTAGTCTAAACATAAGGGAATTAATTCTAATTAAAATCTATCAACTTGATTAGGTTTTTCAATGATTTAAAAGTGATTCATAAAGCTTAGACGAGGATCTACGATCAACCAAATGTGAGAGAATAAGACCTAAACTAATTGGCTAATAATAAACTGTTTTTGTTTATTGAGTCCAATGCCATGAATGTTTTTATGCTTGTATGCGTGTATTGTACATTTTACATGTCATCCAATATTTCTACTATTAATGTTCATGCATATTTAATTTTGTATATTTATAACCTGATGATGATGATGATGCTAAGAATAGGCATGTGAATGTTTGTGTGTGGTTAGTGTACTTGATGCGAGTGGGGCATCAGGGGGAGGACGTGACATTGTGGTTCATCCTGGTCAGCTGACTCTAGCTCTATCTCTACTCAAGTCTTGTCAACTAACATCGTTGTATCGTCATTACCTTAGCAAAACTATTACGTCGTAGGGCATCAGGGGAGGTGGTCTTGGACCGTGTAGTCTCTGACTCTGTCGGGGGACCTTAACTCTATCTCTATGGACGTATTGAGGGATGCTGGGGTGAGGCCTTGGATACACTGTTTGACATTAGGATTGGTTAGTTGCGAGTCCAGTTTACAAGCCCTCGCTAATAAGGGCTTACGTGTTGGTATGGGTAGGGCATCAGGGGAAGTATGATGTGGTGCAGTCCTAAGCACTTTAACTCTATCCCTATTCCATGGTAGGTGCATGTAGGACGACAATGATATTTGATCCATTGGGCAGCTTTACATACTCGTGTATAGAGGTGCGGCGGCCACCTATCCTTTCTACTGCACATTGCAAACTTATGAACCAGACCAAAGATATGAATTGAATGCATGCATATGTTTGTTGCATTGTTTTGTTTACTCACTGAGCTCAAGTTGGAGAGCTGACCCTCGCGCACGTAATTCTTTTTAGTTTCTGATGTTGCAGGTATTACGGTTGTAGATTATGTCGATACGCCAACATATGAACAGGTGGCGGCTATGATGAGCAAGCTGTGGAGGACTATTGTGATTCGTTAAGCGAGCGTTTCAACTATGGATACGCTTAGTGTTTAATTTTCATATTTGGAAATTAGTAATATGTATTAAATTATGTTTTGATTACTTAGAGATAAATGGAATATTAATAATTTATCATGACTAGACCTCAGTTCATTATTTGTAAGACTTTCGCTATTTATTTTATTATCTCTGATTAATGTGGAATGTATTTTGGTTTAACATGGTGGGTATAGCCTATTCGAGATCCTGGTTGAACCGTTGATTTATTGACGGTTCATCACACTATTCTGGTTGGTGCAGAATTGGGGTGTGACAGCTCAACTCCTTAAAGGTCCCCATAGATTTGGGGGGTTGATTGTTGAATCACGTCCTTCTCACCTCCCTCAGTGTGGATGGGAAAGCTCTACAACAAAGGGTATCGTGATGGCAGTAGATGACCATCCCAACTTTGAAGTTATCAAGGTGCTTCTAGCGAGCCGTCTTCCCATCGTACGACCCCACATTTAGAAGAACAAAATTAAGAGGAATGGTGGTTCATGACCTCATCTGTCAAGGCGGTCTCCATGATGTAATCCTGGAGGGCCTCAGAATCGACCCCCCTCTCCACATGTTGGACTCTATCCATTAGATCTTTTACCAAGCATTCCAGCCTGGTAATATTTTCGTCAGTAGCTGGGGTGCTTTTTGCTGATGGGGTGGCTACCATCGGGACGACTGGCAAGATTACTGTAACGGAAGGGATCGTTGTCTCCCTTTCTTCTCCGGTCGCATCGACCCTTGCTCGGGCTTCTTCCTGGGCTCGTCTGTCCTCTTCGACCTTAACATGGGTGCCCTCCCAGGCTTGTCTTGCCGCATCGATCCTTGCTTGGGCATCCTCTCTGGCACATCTGGTCTCATTAACCCTCCTATGAGCCTCCCGAGCCACATCTTGTTATGTGCACATTCTGCCTCGGACCCATTTATATCCGTACCTCGACCCCAATCGGTCCGAGGTAGATGATCTTCTTGAAGCCATTGGAGACTCATGGCTGCTTTCAACTACTTCAGTGGGGTCGTACTCTGGAATATACTGGTAATGGGGCTCTTGATAGGAGTCGTTTCGACCCCTACTGCGATATGAATTTACTGAAGGATTGGCCCGTATTGGGCTGAGAGATGCTTTTAGAGAAGCCGAATGCTGAGTATGCCGAGATCCCTGAGGGATTTCTTAGATATCAACAGGTGATACATAGACGGTTGATGCACCCGTAGGTCGTTGCTATAAAAGATCCGTCAAGGTGGCCAACTATTGAGCAAGTCGGTCGAACTAAGCTCTGGTAACATACTCAGAGGGATCAGGGTTAGGATTGCCTACTCCTTTTGCGGATTGATCCTCAGGATGGATGTCAGGGGGGGTTTGGGCCTATGCGAATGTCAATGCGCTCTTGGCTTACATTTGCCTCCGTGCGACGTGCTTGAGTTTTTCGAAGGTTATAAGAGCTTTCTGCTCTCCCAATTGGAGCCATGGATAGGGTGTATGGGTTAGCTTAAGAAGGTGAAAGATGTAAAGGGAGAAAAATTGGGGAAGCATCTGATATGGGTTCCTTAGGTAATCATAGAAAAAAGGAGGGAAAGTTTTGAAGGCAAAGTATGTCAAGGTCCCACGATGGACACCAATCTATTGTCAATAGATTCGATTCAGTCTTCCAGATCAAGCCAGGTAGCTGAAACACAAATATAGAAGTAAAGCGGACGAGATATACCCCGGGGCCATTCCAATGCCAACGTTAGTGGATTCCAAAAACAAGCAAAATGGAGTTCCTCGTAAAACATTAGAACTCCTTAGAGATGGAGTCCCTTGAGATACGGAAGCTTCAATAACTTATTCTCCTCAGGTGAAGTAGGAATTTGGACAATGGATTAAACAAAGATTATCTCAGAGGAACTGAATAAAGGGTAATACCTGAATATAGATGCTCCCTTTTTGATAGGAAATTCTGAATCCTTTGTAATCGATAGTCTTTCACTATTTATAGGCTCCAGGTGAAGCTTTCGGGATAAGTTTCACCCCACCTACCACCATCTCCATCATCTGTCAGCTGGAGAACAATAGGTCTAAGTGAGTACGACTCCTTAGGACAGTGTTTGGATGTCTTGTTAGCAACTTACGACCCCAGTCAATTTTCTTTGATCCCCCTTTCGTCCACATCTTCCCCTTCTTTCGACAATAGCAGGTGTCCTTTCTCTTTTATCGAGCATAAATCTCACTTTTTACTGATTCGGTCCATGATATGGTGACCTGGCAAGTCAAATCCGTCTACTTGGCATTTATGGTTGTTATCGGTATTTATGAGCATTAATGACAGACCATTTAATAGCCACCTACCTCCATTAGTCTGTCTAATCACAACCCAATTACCCAGAAGGGGGTCGAACACAATTTCATCCCCCGAATACTGTCAAAGAAGACTCTCCCTTGTTGACATACTTCATAACTTGGATGCATGCCACGTGTCCCACTTTACAAGGTCTATTATAGATTCCTCATCCACGGTCTAATTTGAATCTGTAACCATTTTACCCCAACAATATATATACGATTTACATAGTGGTTGGCAATTTCTGGAACCTTGAGTATACTTCGTTATGATCATTGAAAATTTAGATCCTTCTTGATAATATTTTAATGTTTTTCTCTTGATTTCATATTCAAGTTAAAAATCTTTATATATAGATATATAGTAAAAATTTGAAGGTAATAAATCCCAAAGACCAATTTAAAAGAACTTCAGAAAATTGGGCTTATAATTTATCATGATATCATGATGACTGCTGTCACCACTTGCAACACATTTGCTGATACGGGTATGTGAATTCCACACCCATCTCTCATCTGCTCAGGTTCTTTAATCAGATGTGTTGGGAGTTTAGAGTTACAGAAGAATGGGGTAGTGTTTTGTTGTAATGAAATGGTTTTCTTGTAATTTTTTGAATATCTGTGTATACAGTCAGTGAGTGTTTTGTCCTCTTATCACATACACCCAAATTCATCTAATTCTGCAATGTGGTAAAAGAATGTGACCTTGTTGCAGTAACTTGGTTGAAATCCGATGCCTGAATCAATCCGGTAAAACAAGCAGTATAGGACATACACAAAGGTGGCTGCCTCCTTTTGTCAGATAAGGGAGTTTTCGTAGTTACCTTAGCTCAAACTTGGGGTTGATCAAAGTGTGAATGAATTTCTAGTCCCGATGTGGTGTGTTCGGATCTATCTCCTATCTTATTTAGATCTTCAATATATCACCCAAGAATGGGAACGGCGAGATGTTTGCCACACGTCTCCATTGAAAAATGCAGAATTTGCTTGAGGATGGACCGTTTGTCTGGCTGGAGTGGTGGTAGGTGAGCCCACGATGACTTGGCAGGTGTGGGCTGATGTGCTAAAAGGTTCATGCAATCTAGCTTTTTAGATATGAGGGAGATTTCTACTCCAATTACGCAGACTGATAGATATGATGCGCATTTAATGTGCATGGTTTGCATTTAATGTGTTTGGCCATCGTGTATTTATCATGGTTATCCCATAGTGCTCTGATCGTCGGATTATCCCATGTGAACGCTGCGTGGTTGATGGACATCTTTGAATGTGTGTAGAATAGATCCGTTGTGCGTCAGTCTGAGGCATAAGTAAAACATGGGGCAGCATGGGGCAGTATGGTAATATTTACTTGATCTTAGTATCTTGGGCCTAGGACGTGCAAATATATCCGCAACGATGGTTTCCACGTGTCATGAGCAAGGTGTTTAGTCCTTTTGGTGCCTTGGAAGTCTATTCGATGTCTAACTTAGGTGTAGACCCTTAAGCTTCTTTTCCTGGTGTTTCATCTAGGCGGTACACATGTCGTGTATCTGACGGTGAGTGTCATCCCCACATCAAGAAAGAAAAAAAATGCAAAAATTAAAATGGAATTGTAAATAGGAACTGAGAAAGAAAGGAATTAAAAGTGGCAACAGCAATAGAAGTAGAGAAAGAAAGGAATTAAACGTCGTCAACTAACGAAAGCTAAAAACCTATGCTTCTCCATTGGAAAGAATAGATTAAAAGTCCTTGGCCTCGAGCATTATTTAATTTCTTGAAAAAACCAGAGCTTTTTCTCCAAAATGGAGGGAGGTAATCATAGAGACTAATACCAAAGAAATCCCATCTAGGTTTCTTCTTCTTGGAACTCTTACTAGGTCAGATGGCTTAGATAAGATATGAATGGGTTTTCAGACTGAATTTGGAGAAAGATAGTTATCTTGACAAGAGCATAACCAAGAGCAAAAGTCTTATGGGTAAAAGATAGTTACCTCCCCTGTAACTTACCTTATTGACCGTTGACCCCCAAAGGTTTCAAAAAAGACAGTTACCTCCCTTAAATAACTATTAAAATCCAAATAGCCCCAATTTTTAACGGTGTTAAAGTTAAATTTTTTATGGACAACTCGACCCTCAAGCTTTTATCCATACTTTAAATCTTATTACTGTTAAAAGACCAATATAACCCTTTCATATCCAACTAAAATAAACCCTAATCTCATCTTCTTCTCATTCTCCCTCACGTTCTTTCCGACGAAGATGATATGATGGACTCAGATGCAAGCGAAACGATTACAGGCGACCAGTGAGGCAAAACTCCTTGATTAAGTACTAGTTTTGATTTTCATGAGTTGGTATTCTAATTTGTGTTTAATCATGTTGGATTCTCATTCTTAATATAAAATTCATATTCTAGTTCTCCTTCGCTCTTCCCTGTTGACAGCCCTCTTAATTCCTTTGGATATATATAATGGGTGAGTTAATTAAAGTACTTGTCGAATCAAGAGAGAAGAATGAGGTGTGAGAGAAAATGGCGAAGGAAAAGAAAAAGGGGTTCGGGATCTCCGAATTTTGGTGAGGAGAAAACCTGTGAGAAATCAGTTGCAGCAGAAAAAGAAGGGGAAGAATCGGGGTTTGTAGAGAGAGAGAGAGAGCTAGGAAAGGGAGGAGAAATGGCATGGTTTTTTATTTCGACATTGAGGGAAGAGCAGAATCTGCCAGTAGAGGAAGTAGGATAAGAAACTGAAGAAGAATTGGAGATAAAATGGCCGTGGACTAAGAGCGACTGGAATGGGAGAAAGATGAGGGAAGATAGGAGTGAAAATAGAGATTGAAAATCTGGAGAGATTTTAGGAGAGAAGAAACCGAAGAAGAATAAGAGACGATTGGAATGGGAGAAAGATGAGGGAAGATAGGAGTGAAAATAGGGATTGAAAATCTGGATAGATTTTAGGAGAGAAAAAACCAAAGAAAAATAGGAGAGAAAATGGCCGTCAACTAAGGGCGACTGGAATGGGAGAAAGATGAGGGAAGATAGGAGTGAAAATAGGGATTGAAAATCTAGAGAGATTTTAGGAGAAATTGCTTCAATATTCAAGAATTTGCATCGGTGGAGAGCTCCAAAGAAGAAGGCGATTCAAGGGTTTGAAAATCGAAAAAAATGTAAGAGAACAAAGGGAAAGTAGTAACCCTATTAAATAGTAAGGGTAAAATAGGTAGTTCATCTCTCTAAAAGGGTAATTTGGTCTTTAAAAAAATATTGGACTCCTATCGTTACCATCTAATGGAATATTCTTAACGCGTAGGGCTATTTGGATTTTAATAGTTATTTAGGGGAGGTAACTGTCTTTTTTGAAACTTTTGGGAGTCAACGATCAATAAAATAAGTTACAGAGGAGGTAACTGTCTTTTACCCAAGTCTTATTTATTAGTCAAATAATATGGAAGGGTAATTGAATCATTTAATATTTTCTATTAGTCATATTAATAGTGGGGAATGCGTTTGTAATTAATCACGAACACGAGAGTTGGATGCCTTTAAGGCAAAATACAGGAAAGGCGGGAGATATTTTTCATATATATATATATATATATATATATATATATATATATATATATATATATTTTTCTTCTTCATCCAACTACCATTAAATTTTTTTAATACATCCCTCCGCTGATGAATTACCTGTGCAAGGGAGGGATTCTTAATTACCTCAAAAATAGGATGAGATAGAGATAGATAAAAAGTTCTATCCAAAAAAATTAGAGGGAAAGGATGTGAGAGGTAGGGATGAAAGTCGTGTATGAGTGAAAAAGTGGGGAGACCGAGAGATGGGCGCGAGCGAGATGCTGGGGACAGAGGAAGGATAATTATGAGAGAAAAGAAGAGGTAACAACTCCTAACTATATCTGCTAAAGTTAGGTTTTAACTTCACCGTTCAGCGAACTCCAAATCAGATTTTAACTTCACCGTTCAGCGAACTCCAAATCAGATTTTAACTTCACTGGTCAGCGAACTCCTCATCTCTATCCTCATCTCTATTCTCAACTGTTCCATTGGGAATAGAACATAGCGCGTAGCTTCGAAAAGGTATGCAATCTTTGTTTTTTAGGTGATTGATGGGGATGGATTTGTTTTCTACTTTCTTCTTCTGAAACCTGAATTTTTATTTTTCTGATTCATTCGAGTATGTTGCAAGAAATTTGAGAGAGATTAAATAGGGAGTTTTTTTAATCAATGTTCAAAGATTTGCAATCTAGTACCTCTTTCTGATTTTTCCTCTTATCTTCTGGTTGTGATCAGATCTTTTTTTGTGTTTATGGTACTAAAATTTTATATTTTTGTCAATGAATCTTTCTTCTTAGGAAAAAACGTAACCAAATCTTGGGACCGCTCACATGCAATGGAGAGACCTGAAGGAGAAAATACTTATAGAACCAGCAGCAGGAGTCTTGTTTTAAACGATGAAGATTTAATGGTGAAGATACTTTCTTCCTTACCAGTGAAGGTGCTTTCAAGATTCAAATGTGTCTCCAAACAATGGAACATGTTGATATCTGATCCTTATTTTATTAGTACACACCAAGGTCGAGCAACCCCAGATCCCAACATTATAAAACTGATTTGTGGGGTGAATGAAGCTGGGATGATAATGGTTGGTTTATTCAAGGAAAAAGAAGAGAGGAAGGTTACCTGTGATTTGATTCGACCAAATTATCCCGATGGATTCAAGTGCAATTCTATCAGGATGGTAGGGCATCCTTGTAATGGGTTGATTTGCCTTGAGGATTGGCGTTGTAACGGGTTGGTTTCCCACGATAGGCCTTTAATTCTAGTTTGTAACCTTGCAACGCGAAACACTGTGGTAATCTCCGAGGCTAGAAGAAATGACTATTATTTGGAAGGACTAGGGTTTTGTTCCTCAAGCAATGAGTTCAAAGTAGTCCGCCTATATAAAAAATTGGAAGGTTACAAGTGTGAATTATTTACTGTAGGTCAAAGAGGAGCCTGGGGAACACATCCTCTGCAACCTTCACGTTCATGGAGATGTGTAGGGGATCTTCCTTGTCAAATTTGTCATCTAGGAAATCACATGTGTCATGTAAATGGGAGAGTCTACTGGATTATGATACCACTCCCACATTCATCCTTTAAACACGTTCTCTCTCTGGATCTTGAACTTGAGGAATTCAAAATAGTTTCATGCCCAGAACATTTGCCAGAAGATGCAAGAGATTATCATGGAATAGATCTCATAGAGTTGGAAGGCAAACTATGCATTGTTTTCCCTAGTCGCGATGGGAGAGATATATGGGTGCTCAAGGACAATAGTAACTCCTTTTGGAGTAAAGAGTATCAAATTAATTATAACATACCAGAGAATCCTTATTTATATCATTTAAAAGTAGTTGGCAAATGGAGTAGACGGCTTCTTCTTATAATTAATAATAGTAAATTCTGTTATTATGATCCAAGAGACAATTCCTTAGAAGTGATCAAGGAGGATTATCTTGGTTCTCATTTATGGGATGTGTCCATATATATTGAAAATCCTTTTTATACCGTTTTGATGTAATAGTACTATTTAATTTGTTATTAATTTTTTAATAGTTGTATTTGTTATTTTAAAATGTGAATGTTTCTTTCCCTGAAAGAGGCAAGTGTATATCATGTTGCTTGCTCCCACAAACTTTCTGGACAAGTTGTCTTTCTTTTACTAGAAAAGGGCAAGTGTATATCTCAAGTGATCTTTGATAACATGTGTAATGGTATGTGAGTTCTATACCCATATCTCTGGTCATGTTTCTCTCTACATTAACAGGTATGGGAAAGCAAAAAGGGAGTTTAGGGTAGCACAAAAGTTGATTTATATTGTTAGAATTTTGTTGAAATGAAATTGTTTTCTTATAATTTTATGAAGGAAAAAGGAGGTTATCACAAGGTATGAAAAAAAAAAAAAAAAGGGAGTGAATTGAATGCCTCATATTTGTGAAATGAAAAATCAAACTTTTGTTGGATGCATCCACATGTATTCTCATTGGTGGCCATGTAATCTAACAGTGACCCTTTTTTATGAAATGCTAAACATATATAGTTAGATGAATGTTTTATTTTTTTTCACATGGGCCTAGCTGTATTCATCTAAATCTGTCATGTGGCAAGTGAGTATGTTGCAAATTCAACAATCATTGATTAATGTTAAATTTGGCTGAAAAACAATGTCATTTGCTATCAAAGCTTTTATCTATGAAAAATATATCAACTCCATAACTCTGAGATGCATCTTTTTTAAAAAATTTTGTTGCCCACGTATACATGTAAATCATATATTTTTGAAAAAATTTCACGCATCTCTTTTGTGGTTTACTTTAATGGCAACCAACAACATTATCAGCAATTATGACACTAAACTTCTTTAATTTGAAACATAAATAGCAGACAGTCCCTGTCCATTCGGATAGGTCTGTAGATGCTAACATGTCTTCAAATTTAATTTTTTTAATATCAAAAACACCCTTTGATACTTCAAAATAAAAAAATTGAGCTCACGAAAAAGATCTCTTGCAACAAAGAGGAAGACTCATCTTCCCCAAGCTATGGACCACCAACGATTTAGCAATGAATGGACGCATAAATGGTAAAGAAAAAATATGAAGAAAAATAAACATAAAGAAAAGATTGATCTTCTTACCATCGCCGGAGAAGAAAGAGGCCGGTGAGATCCGATGGTAAGTCAATCCGTAAACCACAAAGCAAACTCAATTTTATATAGAACTCAATTTTATATAGTCATCCTCTGATAGCAAATTCGCTTGTCAATTTTGTAATTTGTTTTGCTTCTGCCTCCCCACTTCCACCATGGGGTAAGTTGAGTGTTTGGTGTCCCTGAATAATTGACACTAAAGATTCTATAAATATCAGGTCTTCAAGTCTTCATGGATTATTGTAACCTTATGGAGTGTCTGTGGACATTGATAGTAGTTGCACAAGAAGGTCCAGACTGCAAATAGAGAATTCCAGATGGTACTTGTGAGGCAATAACTGATACTGATGATCTGCTCATTGACATGGTTTTCCTTTGTTGTGTTCTTTGTTTATGGCTCATCAATAAAACCTCCATGTTGGTGTAGTGTATGATGATAAAGTTATCGATTATTGAAATGCAGTGAAAAAAGGTGAGAAGGAAGAGTGATCAATCAATCCAGGGAAAAAGGTGAGAAAGAAGAGGGAGCCAGGAGGGATGCACGGGTACCATCTCTGCCAATATCTCTACCCTTAATGTCTCTCTAGGCAGCAATGGCTCCACTTGTTAGAATTTTAATACAAGTTAAAGGTTTTTTAATAGGATTTTCAATGAATCCTAACGAATCCACCACATAGATTACTAGAATACAATGGGTAATAAAAAAGATGATAGAATACATACCATTTGCTGTAGATTGATTTTCGACCGTTTCCTGTAGCTTGAATGCCTCGATTAGAGTTTTCCATAGCCTCTTGGGATCCCTTTTTGCCTCTGTGCGTATGGGAGCAACAGAGAGATAAAAACCAATGACTGCGGGGACCCTAACCATAGTATTTATAATACTATCCTTAACCCAGAACCATTCCCATAGTGAACCGGATTGGTAGTCTCTAACCAGTGACGAACTAAACCTGAACCGGTCAAACCAGTAATTGAACTCTCACTTAACAATTGATTAGATAATTGATCAAGCCCACACAACAGAAATCTAACACCACTCTCTCAGTCCCACCTTCTAAATCCGTTCCTCGTTACTTCTATAGTGTGTTAGCCCTCACCCACCATCCCCACCACTACAAGGAAAGCGACACTGATTGGAGGTTCATCGCCAGAGACGAGTATCAACAATCGCAGCTTTTTGTAGCTTCTTACTGTTTTGAGAATAAAAGGCCGAAGATGAGTTTAGAACGAAGTATATGGGAGGGCAAAAGTGATCCAATATAGTCAGTAATATCCTATCCGGGTTGAATCAGAAGGAACCCCGGGTAATGTTGATTTGAGACTTCTTAAACTATTTTTGTATGACACTGATTTGAAGAACGGATTTGCTCATGTTCCAATAACCAAGTAAAGGTTGATTGAGCCCAGCCTTGTTCTAACTTTTTCTTTTCTTTTTTTTCTTATGCATAGATTGTTT
Source organism: Protea cynaroides (assembly GCA_028583415.1). Classification (NCBI taxonomy): domain Eukaryota; kingdom Viridiplantae; phylum Streptophyta; class Magnoliopsida; order Proteales; family Proteaceae; genus Protea; species Protea cynaroides. Next base: position 35,781,741 of record CM053268.1, read on the forward strand.
ATTAAAAGCAAACGAAAGAGAGAATCAACGGCCAAACAAGGCCACACACCCCTCAAAAGGAGGGGAAAAGCAAGAAAAGGCTACCATCTACCTAGAAACCCCCATCTAACAAGAGAGAGAGAGAGAGAGAGAGAGAGAGAGAGAGAGAGAGAGGGGGTGCGGGATCTAAGGCTTCAAACTCCAAATCAGCTTAACCTCCGAGGTAATACCCATTGGAGAAAAGTTTTTATGATATGTTCTTTAGTAAGAAGACACGTGGTCTGGACTCTAGAGTAAGGGTATCAACTGGTATGATATTCGGTATTCAATACAGTAGTACATAAGACAAAATGATGATACCAATATCGTATCGTACCGGTTGGGGGGGGGGTGCGGGATCTAAGGCTTCAAAGTCCAAATCAGCTTAACCTCCGAGAAAATACCCATTGGAGAAAAGTTTTTATGATCTGTCCTTTAGTAAGAAGACATGTGGTATGGACTCCAGAATAAGGGTATCAACTGGTATGGTATTCGGTATTCAATACAGTAGTACATAAGACAAAATGCTGATATCAATATCGTATCGTACCGGTTGTGGTTTCCATTTTCCATATTGGTACGCTTTTTATTTGGTATTGTATGTGGCTTTTATTCGGTATATATCGGTTTATAATCCAATATATATATAGTTTCATATGAAATTTAATGTATAAGGGAGAAATATATATATATATATATATATATAGTTTCATTTGTACCCTCATCAAAGATTGCTAACATCTTCTACATCTACAAGATTACAAAAACATCACCTATTACCCAAAAATTTTTCCGTGATAATCTAAGAAGTCCACTCCGTCACAAGATTCCCGTTAGATGCTGATATCAGTTGCATTGGAATATTTCAAGGACTATACTACCCTTTTAGCTAGTCTAAAAAACTATTATACCCTTTATGAGATTTGTTACTCTACTCCCAAACTCTGTGTTTTCCTTTTGTAACAGTAAAAGAGAAAAGAAAACCCTCGAATCCTCCTCTTTGAAATTAACACTCTATTGGATTTCCATCCTAACCCTACTCAGACACAACCAATTGATGATCCTCTCTTCGCTCCTGTGGAGTCTTCACCATCACCACAATAGAGGTTACGCCGATCGAGTCTGCTCAGCCGGTCCTATAGTAGACTCGAAAGAGAATGGGATCCGACTGATTCACGACTTAATGGCTTACACAGAGGCTGTTGAACATGATAATCTTAAGCTTGCTAAAGCATTGGTTCAACAGATACAAATTCTATAAGATTCAATTCCAGCAAACATGCATTTAAATATTCTCGTTAAAAGGTTGTGGTGATCCGGTGTGGCCGATTAACGCTGACTGGGACCTTTCCCAGTTAAAATACATCTCTTTTAATTCCATTCTTCTCTGTCGCTATACCTTTGCCCTGTTAGTTGTTACTATTGTTAGTTGACCGACTGTGTCGTCTGCTTTATAAATTGTCATCTTCTCGACTTGTCTTGAATTCTTTCGGTTCTACGTAGATTGCTTTAAGGAGAGGTTACTCCATAATCCTATAGATGAGAAAAAATATCATTTATTGTCTCCTAAAAAAAGATTATAATGGAGTTCAATCTCCCCATTCCCCAGATTTTCTTCCGAGGGGATTCTCTTCGTTTTCCAGTGCAAAAAATCCAAAAGCCAATCTCCCCTGTTCTTCTTGTCGAACTTCAGTCTGCGCGTGAGTGAGATGCTCTGTACAATGCAATAAAGAGGTATTGAAGTCTGAGGAGAAGGGTTTCTGTATCGTAATGGGTTCTTGCGTTTCAATAAGTAATAAACCAGATTCTGCCATGAAATTCTGACTGAAGGAACTTCACATGGTGTTGAAGAGCTTGGAGGAGAAATGCTTCCTGTTCACGACTGCTCCAAGATGATCAGCTCCGTCGATGCTAATGGCGACGGCAACGTTAATTTCGAAGAGTTCAAGAAGATGATGACTAAAAGTAGAGCTTTTGCTCTTCAGACCTGAATCTTGATTCCTGACTTGTGCGTGCTATACTGCAACCTTAACAATAGACGAGCAGATGTAGCCAAGTGGACTAAATATCCACCATGTGCGGGATCAATTTTTGTTGTTCGTCCTTTTCATTTGAAGACAGATGATTTTCAGATGGTAAAGTTTATGTTTCTGTAATTGATGTCTTCCTTTCACAAATCGCAAGTGTAGAAGAAGACAAAAGACAACTCAACTTAGTAGAAGGAGTTTAGATTTAGAATTAGAATTAAGGTTTCATCGTCATTAGGGGTTAGGGCTTGGGTGAGAGTGAAAAGGAAAGTGGGAGAGAAAATATAAGTTTAATTTGAAGGTCAAATTAGTAAATCAACATAATTTACAAATTTTTCAATTTATAATATGAGGGGTAAAACTGTATTTCAATAATTTTAGTGATTTTCGTCAGTTAAGTGAATCTAGGTGATGTTTTTGCAATCTTGTAGGTGTAGATGATGTTAGCAATCCTTGATGGGGTATAGATGAAATTATATATATATATATATATATATATATATATATATATATATATATATATATATATATTATGGTTTTGGTATGAATTAGGTACTTGGTACATACTGACCGGTTCAGTCCGTAATACTGAAACAGTACTGGTTTCTGATTTTGATTTCTATACTATTACCGTATTGATTCTAATATGGTGTGGTATATAATAAATTAATAGGAAAATTATTAATGTAACAAGGGTTTGTTATTTATTCAAAAATAACAAGACTCCAACATATTCTTAGACTACCATAGCGATGTCATTGGAAATAAATTTATAAGGATAATTTAATAAAATCATATTCATTTTAGGAATTCAAGTAAAAGCGTATAAAAAACTAATATCATAAATAAATTATCTTAGGATAGGGTTAAATTGTTATTGCATTCATCCTTATCCGATACCAATACCTTGAACCATTGGTCTAAATCTTGGTATCGCACACGGTATTGGCCATGTCCAAAATCGATTCAATCCGGATCAGTTCAGTGTACGGATCCAACGGAAAACCAACATGTGCTTGATCCTCATACAATAGAATCAAAACAGGCTGGTATCGACGATCGAATCAAGGATCGACCAGGTCCCAAATTGATACAAATTAGTCGATCCAACTGATCTGATACTATTACCTTGAACTATGGTACTAAATCCATGTATTGGACATGATATCGGTTGTGTCCAAAACCTATTCGATTTGGATTGGTTCGATGTACGGATCCAATGGAAAACTGACACGTGCCCGATCTTCATTAAAATAATATTAAAACAAGCTAGAATCGATGATTAATTCAAGAATCTATCAAGTCCTAAACTGATACGAATTGGCCGATCTGTTCGATCCGATACCAATACAATAAATCTTTTTCTTTTCATACTTATTACAACCCATCTATTTAATATTTGTTTAAGAAATCTGCTCATTAATATTTACTTAATAAATCTACATAGTAACAATTAATCCAGTAAATAAAGTATGGTGAAAGTATAAAATGACAACAAGATTAATACAATAAATGGTGTATTATGAAAAAACATGAATACCATTTTAAGTCAATTTATAATACAATAAAAAAATAATAAGATTATAATAAATGAAAATAGAATATCTACTTTGCCCCACTTAATTGATCTTTGTACCTAAGGGCGTCAATTTTTGGCCCAGACCGGTAGCCTGGAGCCGATTTGAATTAACCTGAAACCAATCCATATAGAGTTGACAATGGATATGTTTTGGGTTAGCTTGTGATAATACTTATTGGTATTGGTCCAGTTTGAGTTTGTTTGAATCGAACCATTAAAGTGGATCGATCAAGTCAAACCCGATCCGAACTTCATTCTAGCCCAAAAGTCAGGATTTGGACATTTGGTGATCAATCCCATCAGCATTAAAGTAAGCTGACAGAATGAATCTAAAATCGAATCGGCTCTAAATCAATCTAATAAACCGAGCCTGATAAGAAATCCACACCAGATCTCATAGTTAAGGAACACTGTGCAATCCACCCAGCTCAAACCCAAACTTCTATGTAAGTATAATTTATCGGACTATCAACAAAATTGTTTTTAATTTTTTTTCTGTTTATAAATGGTTCCTCGAGAATCCCTATAGTGATGTAATTACCTAATATAGGGGGAGATAGAGAGGGAGGAAACTTTTTTTTTGAAACGGTTACCCGAGTTCCTAAATAAAAGGTAAGAGAGAGAAAAGACGTGAGAGAACAGACTAACAGAGTCGTGTGTGAGTGAAAAGGGGAGAGACGGAGAGGGATGATCGCGAGCAAGAGAAGCTAGAGGACAGGGGAATCGTATTATATAGAGAAAGTTTGGTTGATTTGATAGAAGAGAAAAAATTTTAAGAGACCCTAGTAGAACCAGGCTATCCATTCATTCAGCCATGCAATCATTAAGTACTTGTTGAAATCAGGTTTTAAGTTCAGAGTTCAGCGAACTCTACAATCTCTCTATTCTGAACTGAGCCACTGGGGATAGAGCAGAGAGCATATAGCTTCGTAAAGGTATGTAATCTGTGTTTTGTAGTTGATTAATGGATGTGGGGTTTGTTTTCTACTCTTTTTTTTTTTTTTTTTTTTTTTTGGCTAAGTGGTTTGTTTTCTACTTCCTTTTTCTAAAACCTGATTTTTTTTTTATTTGTCTGATTCAATCGGAGTATGTTAAATGGGGTATTTTTTTTTTTTTCAATGTTCGAAGATTTTCAATCTAGTTCCTTTTTCTGATTTTCCTCTTATCTTATGGTTGTGATCATTGATTTTCCCCTGATTTTTGGTTTTTAGATTTAAGGGACTGGATTTAATACTTCTCAATGGGGGAACCTGAAGGAGGAAGTACATCTAGAACCAGTAGTAGCAGGAGTATTGTTTCAAACAATGACGATCTAATGGTGAACATACTTTCTAGGCTACCAGTGAAGGCGCTTTTAAGATTCAAGTGTGTCTCTAGCCAGTGGAATATTTTGATATCTGATCCTTATTTTGTTTGGGCACACCTACGTCAAGCACCCCAAGATCCCAACATTATGAAACTGCTTTGGGTGACTAGCGATGGGTTGATTAGGGGTTTTTCAGTCGAGGATAAAGAAGAGAGGAAGGTTACCCTTGATTTGATTCGACCAAAATATCCAGATGGATTCCTCCAAAACTGCAATCGTGTAATTATGGCAGGACGTCCTTGTAATGGGATGATATGCCTTACAAATGGCCGTATAATTCTGGTTTGTAACCCAGCAACGCGAGACACTCTGGTAATCCCCAGAAGCAATGAGAGAGAATACAATTACTTGGAGGGACTTGGGTTTTGTTCCTCAAGAAATGAATTCAAAGTAGTCAGCCTATATGAACGATCGGAAGGTTTCGGGTGTGAGTTATTTACCATAGGTCAAAGAGCAATTGTTGGAACACATCCTCTGCAACCTTCACGTTCATGGAAACATATTGGAGATTTCCCTTATCATATTTCTTATCCATCGGATAGAAACATGTGTCATGTAAACAGTAGAGTGCACTGGATTATTGAGCCACTCACAGATTCTTTCTATGAATACATCCTCTGTCTGGATCTTGAACTTGAGGAGTTCAAAGTAGTTTCATGCCCAAGTCATTGGTCTCTAGAAGTAAGATATGCGAAGGGTGTGAATCTCATAGATTTGGGAGGCGAGCTATGTGTTGTTTTTCATAATCGTGATGCATGGGATATATGGACGCTCAAGGACTACACTAACTCCATCTGGAGTAAGGAATATCAAATTGATGGGAATATAAAACAGTATTCTTCTTTTGATGATTTTAAAGTAGTTGGCATATGGAGGAGACGGCTTCTTCTTATAGTTAATAATCTGACATTCTGTTATTATGATCCAAGAAACAATACCTTCGAAGTGATCCTGGAGAAACATTTTGGTCATCTTTCATGGAGAGTGGCTACATATGTTGAAAATCTTGTTATACCTTTTTGATGTAACAGTACTATTTAATTTAGTTTGTTATTAAATATTTTAATATGTAATTTTTGTTGTTATTATCTCATGGGTCCACCTATATTCATCTAAATTTGTCATGTGGCAGGAGAATATGATCTTGTTGCAAATTCAACAGGTGAAGTTCTAACCAGTGACGATCAAACTGGAATGAAAACAACATTGGTGACATTACTAGAGGATTCTCCAAATCACTGAACCGTTCAAACTTTGCATGGCACTGCATTTATTTTCTGCTTTGGACCCCTAGCTGATTTAGTTGCAGTGGCTCATTTGCTTCTTGATGGTGAAGTATTGGGTGCTTCATCTGAAAGACAAAATACTGCAATTTGTACTCTATTTCAAAGATGGTATTTTGAAAGTTCAAGGGATGAAAAGAGATCAAAGGCTACTTTATTAGGGGATTTAGGAAAGAAGTTCTTCATAGAGCTGTATTTTGTTTAATTTTTCTAAGGGTGTTTGTGAGTAGTGTGGGCTTGATAGGAATCTATTACCCATCCATTGCTTTGCTGATATGAACAAGGTTTTGTCCGGGAAACTTTTGATTTTGTAAATGCCAGTTGTTACCGTTATTTTGGCCCGAATCCCAATTCGGTACCTTAGTGATGCAGATGGTAGGATAAAGAGAGTATAATAGAAGAAATAAGAGTATATGGACTGTGAACGGTACCATGTACAATATTCTCAATGCATGTAACTGAACAGAGAAGGAGAGGGGAGGGAGAGAGAGAAAGAGTAGTTTTATTCCATTATTCCAAGTCATTGGGTACAATGTTAGCCCCTTACATCCTTTATAACATTCAAAATAAAGTTTTAAGCAAAACGTAAACTGAAAATAGTAACTCCTAATAAAAACAAAACCAAATCTTTCTTAAAATTAAAGGAGAGTTCAAATTAAAATCTAAAAAAAAAAAAAAAAAAATCTAAAATCCAAAAAAAAAGAAAAGAAAAGGTATAACTTCTAAAAACTTGCTAAATATGAAAATGAAAAATGGAAATAAAAACTTGACATAGTAGCTTGCGGTTGAAATATTTGGGTCACACTTGAACAAATATAGAGCCTCCACACGCGGCTTCTTGACTTGAGCATACTTCAATGGATATCCATGCATGGTTTACACGGGGCCCACCACAACTGAATCTGTGAACAGGATCACATGAATAGTAATTCATGAATGACTTATTTACGTGAATACTAAACGAATTCAGTAGGATAAAAATCCTCTCCCGTGGTAGGAGGTTCCTACCGCTGATCTAAGGATTGAGGATCAGTCGGCTCGCCTACCAATACATGGGGAGGTGGGCCGGCTGAAATCCCACCCTTGGCAGACAGTAGGTCGGCAGGAGAGGATTTCTACACAGTTCAGTAACGAATCAGATAGAATCGAATAAATTCAAATATAAACCTAACCTATTCCACCCAAATCCTGCATTACTAGGTGTGTTAAGTGTATTAGATTGGCAATTTATGTAATAAATACATTCTTCTTAAAAGGAGTTCAAATTTCTTTTAAATTATTTTTTAATAGTGTATCTTACATATAGTCTTACACGATACACTTATTAATGGATTTCAATACCATATGGTGCTGTTATGAGATTAACTCAATATGTCACTGTTTTCCTATTAAGAGGTTTAGCAACTGGCATGAATTTTCAGTCATGAGAAAATACTGAAAACTAAGTATGGTCATATTTAGTAAAAAAATCATTTCTACAAGCCCATGGTGGAACGGTTCATGCATCCTAATTACTATTTTGCCACATGGACAGTTGATGTGGTTATACAGAACATTGGATAGAGAGGTCATGGTTTGGATTAGGCACGCATTAAATTCTAGAGTCTAACTCTTTTTATTTTATTTTTTTTGCTAGAAACCAGAATATTTAAATTAATAAAATAAAAGAGTACAAAAGACCTTAAAAGGTTGTAACACCCCCACCTTCGGCATTGCCATCAGCAAAGGCCACCCCAGGCCAAGAAAATTACATAAATCTATATCAAGGCATGTGTGAAGCATCCCACACAACCTCTCTAGCTATAAAATCTGGACATTCCTGCCAAATATAAGAAGCTCTATCAATAGCAGCCTTTTTAGCAAGTTTGTCAGCCACAGTGTTTGCTTCCCTGAAACCATAAGTGTATTTAATTTCATGAGAAGCCAGAAGTCTAGACAAGTGTCTCCGTTCCTATAAACAAAACCAAGGTAACCTCATACTTTGGATTGAGTGAACAACAGAGGCAGCTTCAGACTCCACCCAAACCTTCTAGAATCCAAGGGCCATTGCTTCCAGCAAACCCCTTATCACCCCACAAAATTCTGCCTCAAAATTTGTAGCAACACCAATGTATTCTGCAAAAGCAAATCTCACCTGCCCATTCGAAGTGCGTATGACTCCGGCTGCTCCAGCCATGCCTGGGTTATCCAAACTACATCCATCCGTATTGAGCTTACACCAGCTTTGAGGAGGTGGCCGCCAATAGAGTTTCTTAACGCATAATATCTTTTTTTGTTTCTTTCCAACCTTCAGGATATGAAACACCCTTAGATCCTCAATTGAGCTAATCTTACAAGGTTCCTTAATAGAAAGGACGTCCCTACATCCACTTCTAATTAACAGAGAAACTGAATCTGCTTTTGCAGTAATATTTGTGTATATCTGTTTGTTTCTAGCCTCCCAAATATTTGACAGAGCAACAAGCATGAATCCCTTACATATATGTCTGAGAGGAGCCATTCTTTCCTTTCTTTTCCACCAATACTGCAGTTGATCACAGATCTCAAAATTTGGTATAGCCACTCCAAACATCAGACCCACTTCCCTCCAAATTTCTCGTGCAAATCTGCACGTACAGAAAATATGGTCAAAGATTTCCATCTCCTACATACACAAGATATCTAGAGACAGTGCAAAAACCACACTTCCTGACACAATCAACAGTTGCAAGGTTCTTGAGGCACCATCTCCAACCAATCCATGATAATTTGAGTGTCATTGATCTGCTCCAAACCCAGTTTGACCATGACTTTTATTGGTGAGGATGTCTTAGTAAGTTTCAAGCAGATTTAATAGTAAATCTACCTGAGTTATCCCCATTCTAGACAAGTCTGTCCACAGTTCCCTGTACCAGTGGTATTTCCTCGCCAAGATCCACAAATCCTATAGAGTAGGTGATACAACCCTCGGCCACACCCAATTTCCATTTATAATAAACTTGTAAGATACCACTGTAAGAATTTTTGATAGATCATCTTTTAGTTTCCATGAGATTTCCCATGAACCCTAACAAATTCACTACACAGATTACTAGAATACAAATGTGTATTGAAAAGAGATGATTAGAGACATACCTCTTGTTGTAGATTGATTTCCGACCGTTTTTCCTTTTGATTTGAATGCTTGGAATGCTTGGATCAAAGTCTTCCACAGCCTGTCGGGATCCCTTGACGTTCTCTCTGCGTATGGGAATATGAGAAGAAAATAACACCGTGACTGTGGGGACTCTAACCATTGGTATTTATAATACCACCCCCAACCCTGGATCAGTCTCATAGTGAACCAGGTTGGTCCATCTCTAATCATATACTTAAACCGGTTTATCCGTAACTAAACTCCCACTGAATCAACTAACCTTATAATTAATTAAGCCCATAAAAATATCTTACAAAACTGTGACAGGGTACATTGCAAACCCTTCAATTTCTTCTTATCAACCCCAAGTTTATCCTTCAAATTAAAGGTGCCAAGCCAGTTATCAGTCCATAAGTTAATTTTACTTCCATCACCAATTATCCATCTAGTATGCTTTGAGGTCCAATCCTAAACCCCTCTAATACTACTCCAAACTGGGGATGTACATAGTGGTCTTCTCATCATATCATCGTTAAAATAATGTCCCCATATATACTTCGAATAGGCAGACTCATCTTTTTTTTATTTTCCATACCATTTTACATAAAAGAGCTTCATTTACATGTTTCAAACGCTTAATACCAAGTCCTCCTTCATCCTTTGGTGCACAAACTGTGTCCCACTTCACAGTTATCATCTTTCTTTTCTCTGGATCACCAGTCTAGATAAAGTTTCTAATCCATCATTCCATAGATTTAAGCAATGCAACAGGCCATTTGTATATACAAAAAGAATGTATAAACGAGCTAGACAGAACAGATTTTGTTATTTCGACTCTACCAGCAAAAAGATAACAATCTTCCTTTCCATGCCGAGAACTTTTTTCTGAATTTGTCAATGTTGAGATTGAAATAGCTTCGTCGAATTCTTCCATTGAAGAGAGGTACACCCAAGTATCTAGTGGGGAAGTGGCCTTCAGAGTACTGGAAGATTGAGTGAAAACTGCTTTTACTGCACATCTTAACATCAGAGCTAAAGAAAATTTTATTTTTTGATGGATTGATTTACTGACCTGCATACTTCGCATACCAAGATAGTAATTGTTATAGGTGTTTGCAAGCCCTAATTGATGCCCCCATTGTAAGCACCCCATTTTTGCCACCCTCGGCATAAATGAACCAATATGGCAGGTTTCTGACCTTTAACCCAAAGATTTGTGATTTTTCATTAATCCCCACAGCAGGATCATGGGCTATTATCTGCATAGATGCATAGGTCATAGAATTATCTTCAAAATGAGACCAGAATTGCTCAATTCCGATATCAAATGAGGAAGATATGACCATTTTAGTCGGATGATACATATAAGGGAGGTTTCTGAAATTATTATAAATAATCCCAGGGGCCTTCATGCAAATTATCCTAAGTTGGATCGTTTGAATTTCAAATCATCATATCTTGATCATCCGACATCGGATTCAGATGACTCCAAGACCATTATTCTTCATTCATGATTTTCTACAAAGTCGACGTAAAAAATCCCGGGTAGAAGTCACCAGTGGGTCTCATGCAAACTTGCATGCAAAATAATCGTTAGAACTTCAAAGCTTCATATCTTTCCCGTTCTACATCGGATTCAGATGATCCCAAAACCATTATTCTTCATTCATGATGTTCTACAAAGTGGACGTAAAAAATCCTGGGTAGAAGTCACCAATGGGTCCCATGCAAACTTGCATGCAAAATGATCGTTAGAACTTCAAAGCTTCATATATTTCCCGTTCTACATCGGATTCAGATGATTCCAAGACCATTATTCTTCATTCATGATGTTCTACAAAGTGGACGTAAAAAATCCCGGGTAGAAGTCACCAGTGGGTCCCATGCAAGCTTGCATGCAAAATTATCGTCAGAACTTCAAAGCTGTAAATCTTTTCCGTTCTACATCAGATTCAGGTGATTTCAGTCTCATTATGTTTCATTTTTAGTGCTCTACAAAGTGGACGTAAAGTATTTTCGGTAGAAGCCTCCGAAGGATCTCATGCAGAATGGTCAATCAAATTATCGATAATTGGTCCGCTTAAACTTCAAAAATTCATAAGTTGACCATTTTACTTTCAAATGAGGTGATTCAAGTTCCTATATTCATCATTTTTAATGTTCTACAAAATGAATGCAAAAAATTTGAAATAGAGGCCATCGGAAAATTCCATGCGGGATAACAGTGGAAATGACCCGTGAAATGACAAGGGGAGAAAACCCAGTTAATTCCAATCAGTCCAGTCAACTCAGTTCAAACCAGTTTTGGTCCAACTCAGCTTAACCCAAGCTAGTCTTGACCCAACCCAGTCAATCCTTGTCAATTCAGACCGATTCATGTTGGTGCTTATGCATGTATTTCTTTTATATATTATTTATATGTTTATATAATATATAATATATTATAGTATATCGTATAATATATACATATGTCTTATATGTATATTATATTGTATATATTAATATATTAATATATCATATATTTATACATTTTATATAAAAAGGAAGTAGGATCTGAATAAAATCTAAAAGGGAAGGATGAGAGAGAAGAGAAAGAGGAGACGTGATTAGGGTTCTTTTTTATTTTTGGAAGGAAATCAGAGAGATTGAGAGAGAGAGAAAATCTCAATTTTGGAGTAAATCTAAATGAAAAAAAGGGAAAAAGGGATAGAGAGGAGACGTAAAAGGAGAAGGGGATTAGGGTTTCTAAGGGAATTCAAAAGATTTTGTTGAAAAAAAAAAAAGAAAAGAAGAAAGAGAAAAAACGTGAGCTTTTCTAAAGGAATCCAAAAGATTTTGTTGGAGAAAAAAAACGGGAAAGAAGAAAGAGGAAAAAACGTGGGCTTTTCTAAGATAAACAAAAAGATTTTGTTGGAGAAAAAAAAGGGGAAAGAAGAAAGAGGAAAACGTGAGCTTTTCTAAGGGAATCCAAAAAGATTTTGTTGGAGAAAAAAAAGGGAAAGAAGAAAGAGGAAAAAACGTGGGCTTTTCTAAGATAAACATGAAGATTTTTTAGATTTCCAAAAGAGAATAAAAGAAAAGGAAAAAACGTGAATGAAGGAGGTTTTTCTTTTGGGGGCTAGGTTTTGGGAGAAAAAGGAGGGAAGAAGAGAGAAAAAAGGAGGAAACGTGAGCTTCTCTAGGGGGCGCAGTTTTGGGAGAAAAAAAAGGGAGAAGAGAGAGAAAGGAGGGAAAGAAAAGGAAGAAACGTGAGCTTCTCTAGGGGGGGCTCGGTTTTGGGAGAAAAGAAAGGGAGAAGAGAGAGAAAAGAGGGAAAGAAAAAGGAGAATTAATAGGGGTTTTGAGGTTTTTCTTTTGGGACTTTTTCCAAAGAGAAAAAAAAGGAAAAAAAAAACGTGAAAGGCTGCTCACGTTTTTGGGAGAAAAAGAAGGGAAGAAAAGAGAAAAAAAGGGGGAAAGAAAAAAAAAACGTGAATGGCTGCTCACGTTTTTGGGAGGAAAAGAAGGGAAGAAAAGAGAAAAAAAAGGAGAAGAAAAAAAGGGAAAGGGGGAAAAAAAAACGTGAAAGGCCTTTGTGGCTCACGTTTTTGGGAGAAAAAGAAGGGAAAAAGAGAGAAAAAAAAGAGGAAACGTGGGCTTTCTTAGGGGGGTTCGGTTTTGGAAATCCGAAAGCTAAAGAAAGCTGAAGAGAGGAGAAGAAGAAGAGCAGAAGGTTCAGGGATCTGCAAACCAGGTAAACCCTCTCCTCTTTCATTCTTTTTATTATCAATACCACCATTCATTTACCTGATTCGGTGTACCACTGTAACATCCTATCACTTGCAGCCATTATCCCAACTCGCTACTCCATATCCATTGCAATCCCCCTTGATCCGTAAATTTATCACCTAATCTTCTCTCCCATGAAATTGAGTTTTTTGGATGATTATTTTTGTTTGATCATATGATGCCATGAAATGGTCATATGATTTCAGTCATTGATGTTAATCTGATGAGGATGTAATTTGAGCCATTGATATTGAATGAATTTTAATTTGATCAATTGTGAGCCATATGATTCGAAATCTTAAGGTGATTGATCTAGCCTTTGATTTAGATTTTCCTTAAGTGATTGATCATGGCCTCTGATTATGAATTTTTATGAGATAAAATTTGGCCATCGATCTCGGATGCTTTAATGATAAAATCGGGTCATTGATCTTGGATGTTTGAATTAGAAAATCTGGACCATTGATTTTAGATATATTGATGCTTGATCCAAACCAATGGATCTTCATTATGAGTGTCTTAAATGAATTTGAATCGTTGGATCTTCACTATGAATGTTTTAAATGCATCTAAACCATTAGATTATCATCATGATTGATTTCAAAGCATCTGAACGGTTAGATTACCATTAATGGTGATTTATACCATTGAATTTTTCATCATGAGTGTTTTTTTTAGATACACTGCCATGTTTGAATGCTCATTTCCATAGTTGGATGCTTATTGCCATAATTAGGGTAGAAAACCCTAAAATGGAAAGAAAGTAACATTTAGGGTAGAAAACCTAAGATGAAAAGAAAATAATAATTAGGGTAGAAAACCCTAAAATGGAAAGAAAGTAACATTTATGGTAGAAAACCCTAAAGATGGAAAGAAAATAATAATTAGGGTAGAAAACCCAAAATGGAAAGAAAGTAAAATTTAGGGTATAAAACCCTAAGATGGAAAGAAAATAATAATTAGGGTAGAAAACCCTAAAATGGAAAGAAAGTAACATTTAGGGTAGAAAACCCTAAGATAAAAAGAAAATAATAATTAGGGTAGAAAACCCCAAAATGGAAAGAAAGTAACATTTAGGGTAAAAAACCTAAGATGGAAAGAAAATAATAATTAGGGTAGAAAACCCTAAAATGGAAAGAAAGAACATTTAGGGTATAAACCCTAAGATGGAAAGAAAATAATAATTATGGAGAAAACCCTAAATGGGAAGAATGTCATTTAGGGTAGAAAACCTAAGATGGAAAGAAAATAATAGAAAACCCTAAAATGGAAAGAAAGTAACATTTAGGGAGCTAAGATGGAAAACTAGGTAGAAACAAAATGGAGAACAAGAAAATAATAATATTAGGGTAGAAAACCTTAAAATGGAAAGAAAGTAACATTTAGGGTAGAAAACCCTAAAAATGGAAAAGAAAATAACAATTAGGTGTAAAACCTAAAATGGAAAGAAAGTAACATTTAGGGTAGAAAACCCAGATGAAAATAATGTAATAATTAGGGTAGAAAACCCTAAAATGGAAATAATGTAACAATTTAGGGTAGAAACCTAAAATAAAATAATAATTAGGGTAGAAAACCCTAAATTGAAAAGAAAATAACAATTAGGGTAGAAAATAGCATACTAGATCATGCCATGTAGACTCTTGCCTTATTTACAATACATGCCATATTTGAAAGATTTTTAAACAATCCTACTGTATGTGAATTTCTTGTCATAAATGTTTTATGTGCCATATTTAGATAGAATATTCTATTTTTTTGGCAATAACTTATTTTATGCAACACCCTAGTCAAACTGTCATATCTGCACACTTCTAGAAGACAATCTAGGCGTGGGGACATGCATTTAGGCACCCACATTCTTGGGAAGGGCATAATGGGAATAATAAAATCTTAATAAAGAAAGAGAATTCCTTGCCAAACCTTCCAAAATTAGAATTCAGAATGAAAAGGGTAATTTAGGACGATTTGCCCCTCGGCAAACCCTAAACCTAGAATAGGTTCTAAACCCTAAACTTAGAATAGGTTCTCAATCATTAACCTAGAACAGGTTATCCAGTTTCGAACTATGCGGATTTTGATTCCTAGGGCAAACCCTATGATACGTAGGCCATTTGGGAGAATCCCAAATTCGGATCCACACCTTAGTCCACTCGGACTATCCATAGATCCACTAGGATATCCTTATTCTAACCCAGAAAGGGTTATCCAAACCTTAGTCCACTTGGACTATCCATAGATCCACTAGGATATTTATCCACATTTTGACCCACATAGGGTTATCCACATTCCAACCCAGAATGGGTTATCGATATTTCAACCCAAATAGGGTTATTCTTAGATCCACTAGGACTATCTATCAGTCCATTTGGACTATCCAGATCCTAACCCATAGGATTTCTCAACCTTTCAAGCATAAATTTCAACTTGAACAATAAACTTAATCATGCACAAGCATAAATCACATCCATAAACTTTAATCACACCTGAACTACGATGGTAAACCTGATTTTCGGAATAATTCCGTGATACGTAGGCAATCTGATGGATACAGATTCGGTTTAATGATATCAAACCACTTGGTTTGATTTGGCTTAACAAATAGAGTCTAGCATAGGAAAGGTATAGGAGATCGATTTCGATCGGGCGGTTTGGGTGTCTAACCCCTTCCCATAACCGTAACCTGACACTTACCCAATCTCTGATGGACCAGAATTCCAATCTAAGGGTCATGAGTCAATCGAAGTCTTACCTTGGGGTGAAATTTCACATTTCTAAGGTCCTAGACCTAAATCTAGGTGGCGACTTCTAAAGATTTCCATCTTTGTCCTCATAGTGGCGACTTCACTGGGGATATAAATGTCAAACTCCTAAATGAAAACTTTCCTTGTGTGAATTGGATGCTAGATTTTAGGATACTATATTTATGATTGTATATTATTGCTTTGGGGGGAATGGGTTCAGTCACACATTCGTGCGAGTAGCCGAATCGGGTCCCATGCATATGGGGCAGCCCGCTATACGAAACACATAGCCTTGGCTTGTACTTTGTGAGACCACGACCGGCGAGCAGCCTCTAACGAGCGTTTCTTGGGTCCGCCTGAGAATGCGTCATGCTACTCCACGTCGCTTGGATCCTTGCAACATAGTATATAAAGGGATTGGGGGCCCATTATTCATCGAGCATTTGGTGATAGGTTACGCCATCCTCGTCAAGGTGGTCTTTTCTGTCCTAACCAGATTGTAGCCCAATGTTTGTTATTTTTTGGTTCATCCCTGAACCGACCCGGTAAAATCGGCTTAACCATGACATCCATGTTCGAGACGTCAAAGTTCTGCCCGTTTTTGTCCTCGATTGGTCAACATGTTAGAATCTACACAATGAGCATCTTGAACTCTCACCCATTGGGAGTATGAGGTATGTATACACCTGTTCTCCATCATAGTAGACGGTCACTATACACCCTCCATTAAGTAAGCTCGATGTATCGAATCTCTCATTGTTAACACGTCGATATCAAAAAACGAACAGAAAATCCCTGTCAAGACATAGATACCATGGTCAAGAAGAAATTTACTAGTTTGTTCATCTATGAACCGCTTTTGCTAATCATCCCTAATAAGGACGACGGATTAATATATCCATTTCAATTTCATCGAATTCGGTAATCCAATTGGCCAGACCTTGGTACCACTGATTATCCATTTTGGAATCATGAGGTCCCAAGACTGAACACATGGCTTAATCAAATTCAATTAAATTGACTTGGATAATGTTTACCCAATCGCCCTTATGAGGGATCTAACTCTTGTTTGGTTGAGTCATCCTTGATTGTGCATGTGACTTCTTCTACTCCTGTAGATGTTTAAAATCTTGATATTTCTCCATTGGATTACAATGCCTTTGGAAAAGAAATCAATCTGCAACTATATCCACCCTTTTAGGGTGAGAGGCCCCTACAATTAGGGAATTGTCTTGATCTCCCATCTTGAGATCCATCCATATTATCTTTCTAAATGAATCAATGGAAGTCATGAATCTAGATCTTGATTGAACATCAAATTTTGTAAGAAAGAAGGAAAGATTCAGCCCCTAGGCAAATCCAATCATTGTTCCCTATTCACCTTTGAATTAAGGAAATATTCAGCCCCTAGGCAGATTCAATTACATCCAGTTCATCTCAGAATCAAAAAAAATATTCAGCCGCTAGGCAGGTCCAACCACCATTTCTGGTTCATCTCAGAACTGAAGGAAAGATTCACCCCCTAGGCAGGTCCAATCATCATTTCGGTTCATCCAGAATTAAGGAAAGATTCAGCCCCTAGGCAGATTCAATCACATCTAGTTCATCTTAGAATCAAAGAAATATTCAACCCTAGATTCAACCACCATTTCTGGTTCATCTCAGAATTAAAGAAGGGTTTAACCTTTAGGCAGGTTCAATCATCACTCCCAAATCATGCTAAAATGAAGGAGGCATTCGGCCCCTAGGCTTTTTTTTCACCCTTCACCTCCTGTTTAGGTTTTGATTCATGTCGGAACTAGGAAAAATTCCATTCATCTGAATTCAATTAGCCACTAGGCTTATCCAACCATCAACTTTGGTTAGGGTTCCAGTTCATGTCAAAACTAAGAAAAGTTCCATTCATCTGAATTTATTTAGCCCCTAGGCTTGTCCAACCATCAACTTTGGTTCAGGTTCTTATTCATGTTGGAACTAAGAAAAGTTTCATTCATCTGAATTCAATCAGCCACTAGGCTTATTTATGTGGTTCAAGTTCTGATTCATGTTGGAACTAAGAAGAGTTTCATTCATTTGAATTTAATTAGCCCCTAGGCTTGTCCAATCATCAACTCCAGTTCAGGTTCTGATTCATGTCGGAACTAAGAAAGGTTCCATTCATATGAACTCAATGTGAGCATGAGTTAGCCTCTAGGCCTGTTCAATCATTACCTTTGATCCATGTTCCACTTCATAAAGGAGCCAAAGAGAATTTCAGTCAATCCATCATCTCTAGCAATTAGAGTCCAATCCATGATTATCATCCTTGGCCTCTATCAATCGGAGCCCAACTCAAGCAATCCTTGCCTCTAGCAACTAGAGCCCAGTCCATGATTGTCAATCTTGATCTCTATCAATCAGAGATCAATTCAAAATCAATCTTGATATCTATCAATCAGAGATCAATTCAAAATCAATCTTGATCTCTATCAATCAGAGACCAATTCAAAATCAATCTTGATCTCTATCAATCAGAGACCAATTCAAAGTCAATCTCGATCTCTATCAATCGGAGACCAATTCAAAATCAATCTTGATCTCTATCAATCAGAGACCAATTCAAAATCAATCTTGATCTCTATCAATCAGAGACCAATTCAAAATCAATCTTGATCTCTATCAATCAAAGACCAATTCAAAGTCAATCTTGATCTCTATCAATCGGAGACCAATTCAAAGTCAATCTTGATCTCTATCAATCGGAGATCAATTCAAAGTCAATCTTGATCTCTATCAATCAGAGACCAATTCAAAGTCAATTTTGTCTCTATCAATCGGAGACCGATTCAAAATCAATCTCTGGCTCTATCAATTAGAGCCTGATCCATGTCCATCATAGCCCAGTGCTACAAGTTAGGATCGCTTGTCGGGAATGACGAATGATAAGCATTCCTCATTGCTTGTCAATAAAGATCAGTTTTAGATTCTGGAGACATCAGAAATCATGAACCTTCAGCTATGATAGTGCTATCCCATCTCGGGCATTTCTGTCCCATGGGCCATGGAAATGCTAGAATCCAAAGAGTTGCCCTGATATTTCTTATTATTCAAAGAGAGGAATGGAATTTTCCTAAGCAGTAGGGTAGACCAAAGATGAGATCCAATGTGCCCCGAGCTAGGATAAGAACTAGAATGGTCCAATGATGAAACCTTTAACCCATAAACTGGGACATGAACCAGATTGAACTTAGACCCAAATTGAGTGCGGTCTGATGAGGAAAGCCAATGACCCCCAAACTGGGGCATGAACCGGATTGACCTTGGGCCTGAATTGGGTATGGTTCAATGAGGAAAGTCATGAGCCCTAAGCTGGTCATAAACCAGATTGATCTTGGACCCAAATTGAGTGTGGTCCAATGAGGAAAGCCATTATAAACTGGGGCATGAACCAAATTGACCTTGGACCCAAACTGAGAGTGGTCTAATAAAGAAATCCATTGAACCCCTAAGCCGAGGCATAAATTAGTCCAATCTTGGATTCAAAATGGTGTAGTGCAATGGCGATACCCCTTGCTCCATAAGCTGGGGCATAAGCTAGAATGATTTTGAACTCAACTAGAAGTGGTCCATTGATGAATCCATCAAACCCCAAAATGAGGCTTGAACCAGAGTAACCTTAAGCTTAAAAAGCAATAGTCCGGTTTTGAATGGATCCCAAACTGAAAAAAAAAAAGATGGAAAAGGTAGGTATCTTGCACCAATTGATAGAGGGGCATGATGAGTCCTGCTATTAGAGATCTGAAGGAAAACTTATTCCCGCAACGACTGAAGGTGGTCGTCGAAGGCGTTATGCCCAACTGGAGCCGCTCGGACGAACTAGTTGTTTCAACTTTCTATTATCGGTATTTGATAGGTCATCCATGTCTGGGTCCAAGATCAATATGCTTGTTGACAAGTCTAGTCCAATCTGCCGTGCAAGTAAAAGAAAATCACCCCGTTTGGGATTTCAAACTCTGTGCCTTGTCTCTTCCATACATTTCCTCCCAGTTTCATACATCCTCCTATTCTACGTGCGCAGTCAATTCTGACTCTGAAGATGATTGAAATGATGAGCCATCTCCTAAACTTCTATGCCACCCGGCCTCTTGAGAAAGAAAGGTCCAACCCGTCTGGGAAAGCTTTAAATGATCAATCGGGAGACACAAGAGTAGTCTCAAGAAACATGTATTGGAGAAGCTGCCATTTGTTCTATCTGTGAGAAGATTCCAAGGAAAGCATTATATAATAACAGATCATATCAACAGGTCAGTCAATCAGTACAAATGAGTGGAGGACAGATGTGCCACCAAGAAGATGGAAATACCAAAGTTCTTACAAAGTATATCATCTGCAAGCAAAAGATACATGATGAATGATAAATCTCAAAATCAAAGAAGGAGGTCATTGGGATACCCAAAAAAAAATAAAAATTCAAGCCTATGTTTTATCTACGTCAATAATGGGAAGGCAGTCACATCAGATAGAAGGTGATGATTAACTTCCAGGGGATAGCATACGGATTCACCATTTAAATAAAATCAGATACTATATGAGCAGTTACAAATGCTCATAAAGTTTACAGAAGATCAGAGTGCTAGTTGGGGCAAAGACGTTCTATCTGATTGGAAATGTTTGGAAGAAGAAGATTCAAATCCAATATTGAAAGTTAGGATTCAATTTCGCGATCAAGTGAAGCACTGCATTATGTGGCCTTCACATCCAAAAATAAAAAATAAAAAATAAAAAATAAAAAAAAAGAGAAGAAAAGAAAATAGTAAGATGTTGAATGGCATTGGAGCTTAACAGTAAGCCAATTGTCCCTCACACTTCAAGATGATGATAGTTCCAACCAAAGCCTGACAGCAAGTTCGATCATTCGTCGAGATTTACTTTTGATTTTGGCCAATTACATCCCGCCTTTACAGGAGACGATCTCATCACTTCTTCATTATCAGAGAAACATTTCTCATCGGCATTAGACTCTCTCTCCCGTCTATCAATCTGATGGCTTTCCAAGGAGTCTCTATCACAAGCCCTTCTTTTGATCATCAATTTTTATGGCATTGTATCTCATGATCATGTCATCATTTTATGTACAAATTCATAAATCTGGCTGGAACTCTCATCTGTCGTTCATTACATCCGACGGCTTCCCAAGGTTCTTATAAGCCCTTCATTTCTCAAGTCAATAAAATGGGATCTTCTCAGTAAGATAAACCTATTCTACATAAATAACCAAACACTCTCCCAATGGTAGACCCATGTGGACAGTTTCACATCAGTCCTCTTGAACCTTCAACATCAATACTTGTCAACAAACCTAAAGGTTTCAGGCCCAGATATGATCATGACTGATTCAGAATCTCGATATAGCTTATTGGGACACGTGTTCCATCTGAAAATCTCCAAGAAAGGAAAACATAATTTGGCACCATTTTTAATCTTGGTGTGGGACTGCATTTCCCTAAGATCACTTTTAGTGATGATTCAAATAGCTGCCCGCCTATCAATACATGTAGGTGTCAACTTAAACAGTGGGGCAAGGCTACCCATTTGTCAAGAAGGTCATGCCATTCAGATTTCCCCTAAGGGTTTCAAACCATTGGATATGACCATAATTTTGGCAATATCCTCACCATATCAGGACTCTTTATTCAACCCAAGATGGGGTTTGCAAAAAGAAGAAAATGAAAAAAATAATAAAGGGAAGAAAAGAAACCTCAGTAGGGAAAGGCAACCCGAGAAACCTCAATGGGCAACCCATAATACCTCAGTGGAGATAGGCGACCTAATGCAACCCTAAAGCATTGCCCTCATTGGCCCTTCATAGAAAAATTCAATGGTTCATATAGACAAGTGTCATACCAGTCTACCCTCCATAAGGAAAGGAACCCCTCTTGCTCTCCAGTGAATCATACTCGGAGGAGTTGAACAAACCATCATCTTTTGGGCTCCGTAGCATTGCCTTTCAACAAAATTCTATCTTCAAATCCTTTGGTCATGTTAGGGAGAGAGCAAATTCTCATGGCCTGGTTACGGATGTAGCCAAATTCATTCAAATCATCAGCTCCCTCATTTTTCAAGATTCAAGAAGGGCTTATCTAAGAAGTCACTTTCTGCAATCAATCTGTCAATCTTCCCTTGACCTCAGAAGCATGATCAAATTCTAAATGCAATCTAGATTCAACCTTGTTCTAACTCTGTTAGATTTCCCATTTCCTTCTACAGTAGCGGTCTGTCACAACATGCAGACACTGGGGCATAGATATACCCTAAGTAGAGGAATCGAACTTGATCATGAGCATTACATCAAGGATCCATTGTCTAGTCTGAAGTCACTACTTTCATAGTCAACAGAAGTAGGTCAATCCAAGTTGGTTTTTGCCAATTTCTCAGTTCTCCCAATCCTGTTGATAAAGAAAATCTAATGTGGTCTCTCACCTGTTAGGATTTGATCACCAAATTCTCTGAAGGAACACTTCAAATCATTTGCTCCTCATGCCTACTTTGGGGCAATGATTCATTAATCTTTCAAAATTGGCACAACAATGTTGCAAAACCCTGAGCTTTTCATGAGCCTAGATCAAAGGCCAAACCCATGTCACATTTCATCGCCGCTTGGCTATTCTACCAATTTGGTCTACCATAATGCACAGTCAAAGAACTTAGTTGACCAGATGCCCCTCGACAGTCTAACACCAAGGTCAATCAATAAAATCACTTTAGTTAGAGAATGTCAAGCTCCCCTCATTCTTGTCCAAAATCCTCGCTAGAGTTTTTTTCAATCCAAAATCCAACAACACTAATGTTGGCTGAAGAAAATCATCATCTTCAAATTACATGGAACCCTTCAAAGGGAGTAACCAAGTCATCCCTACCGTGCTGAAATTGAGTCAAAATTTCAGTACCAGGTCATAAATGGTAAATTTCAAATCTAGGTATCATGTCAGCGAAGTCCATGACACCATTTCCATTGATGTCTTGTTTTGTGCCTTCACCAATAAAGCAGGAGCAAAAAACTTGGAAAACTGCCAAGGAATTCACCATCATTTCAAATATATCCAGCACTCTATAGGTTCAAAGTCAAAAGACATCCAAGATGGGTCAGATTTCAACCCTAAAGGTTCAAAGTCAACAAAGCCTTCCTGTATGGGTCACTTTCAAGCATCCTAAAGGTTCATAGCCATAGAGTTTCTAAGAAGGATATTCCTATTTTCAATCCCGAAGGTCCAAAGCTGGTAGGAACTGCCAAGATGAGTCATTCAGTATCACCCTATAAGGGACCTTCTGAGTTCTTACTCATTTCAGAATCAAATGTGGAGCCCTAGCTCATCCAAAGTTCAAATCAATCTCAGTCTATAAATGAATCAAATGTAGTGCCCTAGCTCATCCAAAGATCAAATCAATCTCAGATTATTAGTGAATCAAATACAGAGCCCTAGCTCATCCAAATTTCAAATCAATCTCAGTCTATAAGTGAATCAAATGCAGAGCCCTAGCTTATCCAAATTTCAAATCAATCTCAGTCTATAAGTAAATCAAATGTAGAGCCCTAGCTCATCCAAAGATCAAATCAATCTCAGATTATTAGTAAATCAAATGTAGAGCCCTAGCTCATCCAAAGATCAAGTCAATCTCATCCCACAAGGGAATCAAATGCAGAGCCCTAGCTCATCCAAAGTTCAAATCAATCTCAGCCCATTAGTGAATCAAATGTAGAGCCCTAGCTCATTCAAAGTTCAAATCAATCTCAGCCTATAAGTGAATCAAATGCAGAGCCCTAGCTTAGTCAGAAAATCAATCTCAAAATCTCAATCAAAAGAGTCTAATCTCAATCAAAGAAAGACATCAAATCTTCCATCCAGACAAATCAAAGTCAAGCCCAAGCTCATGCAATCAGCCTTGTATTCACAGCCTAGCTTCGTACAAGAAGAGGTTTATCAGCCTACAAATGGTTCAAGCCGGGTCCAAGCCCGCACATACCTTGCATTGAGTTCCATCTCAACAAGAAAAGATTCCCAGCCTACAAATGAGCCTTGAATTCATAGCCTAGCTTCATACAAGAAGAGGTTCCCAGCCTACAAATGAGTCTTGTATCCACAGCCTAGCTTCATACAAGAAGAGGTTTATCAGCTTACAAATGGATCAAGCCAGGTCCAAGCCCGCACGTACCTTGCATCATTAGTTCCATCTCAGCAAGAAGAGGTTCACAGCCTACAAATGAGCCTTGTATTCACAACCTAGCTTCATACAAGAAGAGCATTCATCAATTCTCCAAGAAGAGCAAACCTTCTTGCCAGTCAAACTACGTTCTGGGCTTGATTTCTAGGACACCCTTAAAATACGTAGGCAGTTTAGGAAGAATTACCCTAAGTGCAGCCCAATAAACAATATCACTCATACCCCAAAAATGTGGTTCTTTTATCTTTAGCCTTCAACTGATAACAATCTCGGCTAAAGAGGGGCATCTGTAAGCACCCCATTTTTGCCACCCTCGACATAAATGAACCAATATGGCAGGTTTCTGACCTTTAACCCAAAGATTTGTGATTTTTCATTGATCCCCACAGCAGGGTCAAGGGCTATTATCTGCATAGATGCATAGGTCATAGAATTATCTTCGAAACGAGACCAGAATTGCTCAATTCCGATATCAAATGAGGAAGATATGACCATTTTAGTCGGATGATACATATAAGGGAGGTTTCTGAAATTATTATAAATAATACCAGGGGTCTTCATGCAAATTATCCTAAGTCGGATCGTTTGAATTTCAAATCATCATATCTTGATCATCCGACATCGGATTCAGATGATTCCAAGACCATTATTCTTCATTCATGATTTTCTACAAAGTGGACGTAAAAAATCCCGGGTAGAAGTCACCAGTGGGTCCCATGCAAACTTGCATGCAAAATGATCGTTAGAACTTCAAAGCTTCATATCTTTTCCGTTCTACATCGGATTCAGATGATCCCAAAACCATTATTCTTCATTCATGATGTTCTATAAAGTGGACGTAAAAAATCTCGGGTAGAAATCACCAGTGGGTCCCATGCACACTTGCATGCAAAATGATCGTTAGAACTTCAAAGCTTCATATATTTTCCGTTCTACATCGAATTCAGATGATTCCAAGACCATTATTCTTCATTCATGATGTTATACAAAGTGGATGTAAAAAATCCCGGGTAGAAGTCACCAGTGGATCCCATGCAAGCTTGCATGCAAAATTATCGTCAGAACTTCAAAGCTGCAAATCTTTTCCGTTCTACATCAGATTCAGGTGATTCCAGTCTCATTATGTTTCATTTTTAGTGCTCTACAAAGTGGACGTAAAATATTTTTGGTAGAAGCCTCCGAAGGATCTCATGCAGAATGGTCAATCAAATTATCGATAATTGGTCCGCTTAAACTTCAAAAATTCATAAGTTGACAATTTTACTTCCAAATGAGATGATTCAAGTTCCTATATTCCTCATTTTTAATGTTCTACAAAATGAATGCAAAAAATTTGGAATAGAGGCCATCGGAAAATTCCATGCAGGATAACAGTGGAAATGACCTGTGAAATGACAAGGGGAGAAAACCCAGTTAATTCCAATCAGTCCAGTCAACTCAGTTCAAACCAGTTTTGGTCCAACTCAGCTTAACCCAAGCTAGTCTTGACCCAACCCAGTCAATCCTTGTCAATTCTGACCGATTCATGTTGGTGCTTATGCATGTATTTCTTTTATATATTATTTATATGTTTATATAATATATAATATATTATATAATATATTATATATTAATATATTAATATATTATATATTTATATATTTTATATAAAAAGGAAGTAGGATCTGAATAAAATCTAAAAGGGAAGGATGAGAGAGAAGAGAAAGAGGAGACGTGATTAGGGTTCTTTTTTCTTTTTGGAAGGAAATCAGAGAGATTGAGAGAGAGAGAGAAAATCTCGATTTTGGAGTAAATCTAAATGAAAAAAAAGGAAAAAGGGATAGAGAGGAGACGTAAAAGGAGAAGGGGATTAGGGTTTCTAAGGGAATCCAAAAGATTTTGTTGAAAAAAAAAAAGAAAAGAAGAAAGAGAAAAAACGTGAGCTTTTCTAAGGGAATCCAAAAGATTTTGTTGGAGAAAAAAAAAGAGAAAGAAGAAAGAGGAAAAAACGTGGGCTTTTATAAGATAAACAAAAAGATTTTGTTGGAGAAAAAAAGGGGAAAGAAGAAAGAGGAAAACGTGAGCTTTTCTAAGGGAATCCAAAAAGATTTTGTTGGAGAAAAAAAAGGGAAAGAAGAAAGAGGAAAAAACGTGGGCTTTTCTAAGATAAACAAGAAGATTTTTTGGATTTCCAAAAGAGAATAAAAGAAAAGGAAAAAACGTGAATGAAGGAGGTTTTTCTTTTGGGGGCTAGGTTTTGGGAGAAAAAGGAGGGAAGAAGAGAGAAAAAAGGAGGAAACGTGAGCTTCTCTAGGGGGGCTCGGTTTTGGGAGAAAAAAAAGGGAGAAGAGAGAGAAAGGAGGGAAAGAAAAGGAGGAAACGTGAGCTTCTCTAGGGGGGGCTCGGTTTTGGGAGAAAAGAAAGGGAGAATAGAGAGAGAAAAGAGGGAAAGAAAAAGGAGAATTAATAGGGGTTTTGAGGTTTTTCTTTTGGGACTTTTTCCAATGAGAAAAAAAAGGAAAAAAAAAACGTGAAAGGCTGCTCACGTTTTTGGGAGAAAAAGAAGGGAAGAAAAGAGAAAAAAAGGGGGAAAGAAAAAAAAAAAAACGTGAATGGCTGCTCACGTTTTTGGGAGGAAAAGAAGGGAAGAAAAGAGAAAAAAAAAGGGGGAAAAGAAAAAAAACGTGAAAGGCCTTTGTGGCTCACGTTTTTGGGAGAAAAAGAAGGGAAGAAGAGAGAAAAAAAAGAGAGGAAATGTGGGCTTTCTTAAGGGGGTTCGGTTTTGGGAATCCGAAAGCTAAAGAAAGCTGAAGAGAGGAGAAGAAGAAGAGCAGAAGGTTCAGGGATCTGCAAACCAGGTAAACTCTCTCCTCTTTCATTCTTTTTATTATCAATACCACCATTCATTTACCTGATTCGGTGTACCACTATAACATCCTATCACTTGCAGCCATTATCCCAACTCGCTACTCTATATCCATTGCAATCCCCCTTGATCCATAAATTTATCACCTAATCTTCTCTCCCATGAAATTGAGTTTTTTGGATGATTATTTTTGTTTGATCATATGATGCCATGAAATGGTCATATGATTTCAGTCATTGATGTTAATCTGATGAGGATGTAATTTGAGCCATTGATATTGAATGAATTTTAATTTGATCAATTGTGAGCCATATGATTCGAAATCTTAAGGTGATTGATCTAGCCTTTGATTTAGATTTTCCTTAAGTGATTGATCATGGCCTCTGATTATGAATTTTTATGAGATAAAATTTGGCCATCGATCTCGGATGCTTTAATGATAAAATCGGGTCATTGATCTTGGATGTTTGAATTAGAAAATCTGGACCATTGATTTTAGATATATTGATGCTTGATCCAAACCAATGGATCTTCATTATGAGTGTCTTAAATGAATTTGAATCGTTGGATCTTCACTATGAATGTTTTAAATGCATCTAAACCATTAGATTATCATCATGATTGATTTCAAAGCATCTGAACGGTTAGATTACCATTAATGGTGATTTATACCATTGAATTTTTCATCATGAGTGTTTTTTTTAGATACACTGCCATGTTTGAATGCTCATTTCCATAGTTGGATGCTTATTGCCATAATTAGGGTAGAAAACCCTAAAATGGAAAGAAAGTAACATTTAGGGTAGAAAACTCTAAGATGGAAAAAAAATAATAATTAGGGTAGAAAACCCTAAAATGGAAAGAAAGTAACATTTAGGGTAGAAAACCCTAAAAAATGGAAAGAAAATAACAATTAGGGTAGAAAACCCTAAAATGGAAAGAAAGTAACATTTAGGGTAGAAAA
Organism: Protea cynaroides; assembly: GCA_028583415.1. Classification (NCBI taxonomy): domain Eukaryota; kingdom Viridiplantae; phylum Streptophyta; class Magnoliopsida; order Proteales; family Proteaceae; genus Protea; species Protea cynaroides. The sequence goes on from CM053268.1 coordinate 35,809,649, forward strand.
CCCTAAGATGGAAAGAAAATAATAATTAGGGTAGAAAACCCTAAAATGAAAATAATGTAACAATTAGGGTAGAAAACCCTAAAAAATAGAAATAAAATAATAATTAGGGTAGAAAACCCTAAAATGAAAAGAAAATAACAATTAGGGTAGAAAATAGCATACTAGATCATGCCATGTAGACTCTTGCCTTATTTACAATACATGCCATATTTGAAAGATTTTTAAACAATCCTACTGTATGTGAATTTCTTGTCATAAATGTTTTATGTGCCATATTTAGATAGAATATTCATTTTTTTTGGCAATAACTTATTTTATGCAACACCCTAGTCAAACTGTCATATCTGCACACTTCTAGAAGACAATCTAGGCGTGGGGACATGCATTTAGGCACCCACATTCTTGGGAAGGGCATAATGGGAATAATAAAATCTTAATAAAGAAAGAGAATTCCTTGCCAAACCTTCCAAAATTAGAATTCAGAATGAAAAGGGTAATTTAGGACGATTTGCCCCTCGGCAAACCCTAAACCTAGAATAGGTTCTAAACCCTAAACTTATAATAGGTTCTCAATCATTAACCTAGAACAGGTTATCCAGTTTCGAACTATGCGGATTTTGATTCCTAGGGCAAACCCTATGATACGTAGGCCATTTGGGAGAATCCCAAATTCGGATCCACACCTTAGTCCACTCGGACTATCCATAGATCCACTAGGATATCCTTATTCTAACCCAGAAAGGGTTATCCAAACCTTAGTCCACTTGGACTATCCATAGATCCACTAGGATATTTATCCACATTTTGACCCACATAGGGTTATCCACATTCCAACCCAGAATGGGTTATCGATATTTCAACCCAAATAGGGTTATTCTTAGATCCACTAGGACTATCTATCAGTCCATTTGGACTATCCAGATCCTAACCCATAGGATTTCTCAACCTTTCAAGCATAAATTTTAACTTGAACAATAAACTTAATCATGCACAAGCATAAATCACATCCATAAACTTTAATCACACCTGAACTACGATGGTGAACCTGATTTTCGAAATAATTCTGTGATACGTAGGCAATCTGATGGATACAGATTCGGTTCAATGATATCAAACCACTTGGTTTGGTTTGGCTTAACAAATAGAGTCTAGCATAGGAAAGGTATAGGAGACCGATTTCGATCGGGCGGTTTGGGTGCCTAACCCCTTCCTATAACCGTAACCTGACACTTACCCAATCTCTGATGGACCAGAATTCCAATCTAAGGGTCATGAGTCAATCGAAGTCTTACCTTGGGGTGAGATTTCACATTTCTAAGGTCCTAGACCTAAATCTAGGTGGCGACTTCTAAAGATTTCCATCTTTGTCCTCACACCCATAAATATAAAGATGTTGTCAGCAAACATCAAATGAGTAGGAGCTATTACTCCTCTCCCACGGAAAACTGGCTCAATCTCCCCATTATCTGTCAATTTTTACAAACCTCTACAGAGTACTTCTTCAGCAAGGACAAACAGAATTGGGGAAAGAGGATCCCCTTGTCTAAGACTTCTTTCAGCCCCAGAATAACCGACTGGACCGCCATTAACCATAACAAATATTCTTGCAGATTGAAAAAGAGGCTGAACACGTCCAACCAAATTATCTGAGAACCCAAACTTCCTTAGTACATCAGTGAGAAAATTCCATTCTAGCGTATCATAAGCCTTCTGAATATCCAGCTTCATAGCCACATTCGCTTGCTTTGTTTTTCTATGCATCACTGTTACTAGCTCTGAAGCTAACTTCACATTCTCATGGATAATTCTATCTTTGATAAAGGCACTTTGCTCAATAGAAATCAATTTCCCCACAATAAGTCCCAGTCTATTTGCCATGATTTTAGGTACAATCTTGTAGGAAAAATTCCCTACATAGATTGGTCTAAACTCCGTAAGTTTCTCTGCCCCCTCCTTCCTAGGGATAAGTGTAATGTAATTATTGTTCACACCATTTGGCATTTTTCCAGATTGAAGAAAATGCTTCACTGCTGCATAGACATCTCTACCCACAATATCCCAGTAAAAACAAAAGAACTTACCAGAGAATCCATCGGGCTTGGAGAGCTATCTTTACTCATACCTAAGACAGCTGTTTTTATTTCCTCATCAGATGGAATAGCATCTAACAACAAATTCTCCTCTCTAGTAATTAGGGACGGAATTACTTCAAGACACTGCTGATGAACAGTGGATCCTCCACTTTTATGAAAATCTTCATAATAACTCTAAACATAGGACCTAATAAAATCCTGACTCTCAATCAAAGTACCATCCTCCTTCTTCAGAGCTCTAATGAGATTTTGATTCCTACTACTCTTTTCTTGAGTATGAAAAAATTTCGAATTACTATCCCCACACTTCAACCAGTTAATTCTACTCTTCTCAGCCCATAAAGCTTCATGGAGGGATAAAGCATCATCATATTTTTTCACTGCTATGTCCTCTTGAGTCTTAAAAAAATCATTGCATCCCACCATCTGTATTGTCTCTTGAACATCTTCCAGAGCAACTCTTGTAATCTGCACTTCTTTATCAATGTTTGGGAATTTTTCCTTAGACCAGGCACACAATCTCTGCTTAAGGGACTTCAACTTTCCCATAAGCACAGAGTTTGGGTTACCCAAAACGCTATTCTGCTATGATTCCTGCACAACCTCCTTAAAGTTTTCATTATCCATCCAGAACCGTTGTATTCTAAAAGGAACGTTGTTGGGTTTCTGAATTGCAGAACAGTCCACAAACAATGGAGCATGATCCGATTGCACACGAGGCAATAACCTCTGAAAGGGTTGAGAGAACACATTATACCATACATCATTTACAGTACCTGCCCATATATGGGCATGCATTCCAATATATGTCCATGCACGCCTACAGTACCTATATAACTACTATTAAGAGTTTAGGATGGCATATGTTTTCTCACATACATTTCTTTTAGGGAAAATTATATGCACCTCCTCTATAACTATCCCTAATGTCAGGGACTTTACATCTTTTCGATGAAATTATACGAACTTCCTCTTCTTTCAAAGATTGTTACAGGCATACCCTCTCCTTTAAGTGATGACAAAGATGACCTTATAGTAGGAGCGAACTTACCTTTTTACCCTTATCGTGGCATAGGATAATATAACTGGTGGCCATGGTAGGAGAAACTTCTAGAGCTTTGGAGACATGGCTACTTTTATGATTGGGGTTGTCTTCTTCAACCTCTCAACTGAGAGTAGGGTGGAATCCAGAATAACTTTTAATTTCCTTCCACTAGAGGCCGATGGACATAGGATTTCAAATGGAATTCACAAGTTATTACACTATCAACCCCTACCATCCATGAATCAAATAAGGGATAATATGAAAGAATAAAATGTCCTGAAATCAGGTCTTTTGGGAAGACTAAAACAAGATTCTAGACCTAATTTTTTTTCCTCCAAGTCTTCTGTGTTGGTAGCAAAATTCTTAGGGGTTGGTGTCACCTAGGATAGGATAGATCTCACCATCCATGCTAGTACTATTGTTATAATGATGACTGTAATGACGATGGTGCCATGCTTTCATTCTTGCCATGGTTTGGGAATTGTAGTCCTCTTCATAGTAGTGGTTCCTTTTCGATCTAGATCTCTCCATTGCTAGGCTGATTCTGATCTTCATTGCTTGATGGATGATAACAGGAAAAGTGAAACTTGCAAGTGTTTTAAAGTTTTTGCTTTACTTCGTTAGCTCCTGATAGACCTAGAGCTGCAACAGCTTGAGTAAGGGTCTATTTCTCTCTAGTACTGTTCCTACAGTATTTGAGGTTTTTTGGTGCTGCTTTTGATTAATGTTCCTTGTTCCTTCGAATTGTTCAATAAAAAAAAATATCTAAACATGATTTGAAACCTTCATCCAAAACAAAATGGCTTGTAGCTGAGCTAAAAATTTATGAGGATTGGGTTTTCATTGTTTGTCTGAGCAAAGAATCATCTCAGCTTCCTTCCCTCAAAGATAAACTTACCACGGACTAGGAGAACATGCCCTTAGCTGTTGATCCCTCCAATTCCAGAGACTCGATTCATCTCATGCCTCAGCTCCTCCTATTCTTTGTTTTCCTTCAATCACCTTCTTATTTTCATCTCTACTCATCATCTCTTCCTTTCTACTCATGATTTTTACTCTACAAAAGAAGGTGGGGGCTTGAGGATGAAGATGCTTTGTTTTCTCTTCTTCTTATGCTAAAAATGTTCGTCGGCAATCATGGTGGCACGACCTGATTATCAAGGATAAAACAGTGACAGATAGCAACATTTCAACTCATATTCCAGACTCTTCCACTGTTACGTAGCTGCACACAGTTGTACAAGTCTGTTGAGTTTTGAGTCAGTTATTTCTACAGTTTGTCATTTATTTTTTCATTTGTAACAGCTCTCAAAGAGCCTCTGTTTATCTATAAATATAAAGCTATACATCTGATAAGTCTCATTCAATTGAAGAGACATTTCACCAAATAGTTCTCTCTGTTATCTTCTCTGTCACTCTTCTGTTTTCTTCTCTTCTTCTTCAAGTAACCTATGTTTATTTCTTCTCATAAAGATTGTCTCTCTTCATTAACTTCTCCCTTCTCACACGTTACCTATGTGTTCCTTATCTCACATGGTATCACAGCTTTCAAGAGAAGAAAGCATGTCTTCATCCTCTAACCCCAACCTTCCATATCCGTATCCTAACACTTCGAATGTGACCAACTTTGTCACCATAAAGCTTTCTCCTACGAACTGCTTACTCTGGAAGACACAGATCCTTTCACTCATTGAGAGTCAAGACCTTATAGGCTTCATCAATGGAGACATCCAACCTCCGAATCGAGAAATAGAGAACTCTGAAGGAAAGAAAGTTGTAAATTCAGACCACATGTCTTGGATCCGCACTGACAAGTTAGTAAAAGCATGGATTACAGGCACTTTATCTGAGGAGGTATTGAGCCATGCTGTTGGAATTCATTCATCTGTTGATTTGTGGAAAACCTTATCTGAAACCTACTCTCAAGCATCTGAAGCCAGAGAGTTTGAGCTTCTATCAAAGCTACACTTCCTCACCAAAACTTCTACAATGTCTCTCTCAGACTATCTTCTCAGTTTCAAAACTATTTGTGACCAACTAAATGCAATAGGGAAACCAGTCCCTGTTCCATCATATAATGATCTGATTCCACTTCTTCAAAGTCATGATCTCAGGAATCGAAACCATCAGTCCAATAACTAAGTCAATCACCTAGCCTTCTACAGTGATAGGAATACACATCAGAGGAAGGGAAATTTTAACTCCAGAGGGTGTGGTTTTCACCAAAGCACATCTCAAAATCCTCTTATACTGCCAACACCTCCTTTTAGGAATCAGGTACCTCCTCCTTCAGCAAATGAGTTGAACAAAACTCATGGTCCAACTCAGATCAATCAAGTCACGGCAACTTCAATTCCATCAAGCAATACTTCGTTTGGGAGGGGAAACTCCAACTTAGTAATTCGTTGCCAAATTTGTAACAAACTTGGTCATGGGGCACTCAAATGTTGGGGTAGATTTGATACAAACTATCAACTACCAACAATATCAAAAGCATTGGCTGCATTTAATGTCCTTGATTCTCAAGAATCAGAGTGGTTCCCCGACACAGGTGCCACTGCTCATATGACAGACAATGAAGGTAAGCTTCATAATCTGAGTCCCTATGATGGAACTGATGTTGTTATGGTGGGAAATGGAGAAGGTACCCATTACCCACATTGGAGAAGGGACTATCACCTCCAAAACATCCACCTTACCTCTATCAAAAGTGTTAGTTGTTCCTAGAATGCAAAAAAAATTTGTTATCTGTATCACAACTAACAAGTGAATTCCCTTGTTATTTTGAGTCTAATAATTGTGGTTTTCAGATCAAGCATTCTCAAACTCAATAGGTTCTAGCATCAGGAATTGAGAAGGATTGGCTGTATTCCTTTTATGTTCAAGGTGATTGAAGCAACAAACCTGAAGCACTCTTCTCCATGCGATTCCAGTCTGCATCAACCAAAATTTGGCATCAGAGGCTAGCTCATACATAGCCAAAAATATTACAGTACCTACAGAAAAATGACCTCATCAGTATAACAAACAAGGATCAGCACATTTGTCCAAGTTCTCAGTTAAGCAAGAGTAGCAGATTACCTTTTACTTCTTCCTTTACTCAGTCTTCAGCACCCCTAGACAGAATCCATTGTGATCTATGGGGCAAGGCCCCAGTTATTAGCGCACACAAATTCAATTACTATGTCTTGTTCATAGATGATTAGTCAAGATATAGTTGAATATATCTGTTAAGGAACAAATCTGATTTTTTCAATACATTTGTAATGTTTCAGAGAATGGTGGAAAAACAATTGGAAAGGCATATTAAAAAATTTCAATCAAATGGTGGAGGAAAGTTCTGTAATACTATACTTCAAGAGCACTTTAAGTCTTGTGGAATTATACATAATATCTCATGCCCAGGTACAACTGAGCAAAATAGCATTGCAGAGAGGAAACATAGACATGTTGTCGAATTAGGACTGGCTATGATGTACCATGCAGCCATACCAAGGAGGTTCTGGATTGAAGCATTCTCAACAGCAATATTTGTAATCAATAGATTAACCTCCACTTTGGAACTAAGATATGAATACATTGGATTTTTTGAACAGAATGGATTGATTAATGTCATCCATTGAGTGCACCTTGTTCGTATGTCGACTAATTTTGAAGAAAGGGAATCTTTTTTTTAGAAGAATAGAAAATTTCTTACCTTGACAAGAGTCCGAAATGTGAAAGGGGAGGGAAAGAGGGGGTGGATGAGAGAGGAGAGATACACTTGCATCAGTTGCATGAATGATGGGGGAAATTTTTTTTATTTTTTGAAAGGATAGAAAATTTCTTACCTTGAGAGAGTCTCAGACGTTAAAGAGGAGAAAAAGACAAGGTGGATATGTGATAGACAATGACCATAGAAGAAGAGAGGAGAGATACCCAGGATCTGGACTCTGGAATAAGGGTGTCAACCAGTTAAGTATTCAGTATTCAATACAGTACATAAGACAAAATGCCGTACCATTTTTCATATCGGTACACTTTTTATTTGGTATCATATATGGTTTTTATTCAGTATATACATGGTTTCATATAAAATTTAATGTATATATAAGAGAGAAATCAATATAAATTATACCAATATATATATATATAATATGATTTTGATACGAATTAAGAACTTGGTACATACTCACTGGTTCATTTCGTAATACTGAAATGGTACTGATTTCTAAGTTTGATTTCCATACTATTACCGTATCGATTCTAATATGGTGCGGTATATAATAAATTAGTAGGGGAATTATTAACATAACAAGGGTTTGTTATTTATCCAAACAGAAGAAAGCACCAACCACCCTCTTAAAACTAAATTGAAAATAAATATATAAGGATAATTTAGTAAGATCATATTCATTGCAGGAATTCATGCAAAAGTGTATAAAAAAATATCGTAAATTTATTATTTTGAATAGGGTTAAATTGTAATTGCATTCATCCTTATCCGATACCAATACTTTGAACCATGGCTGCCATGACCAAAATAGTTCGATCCAGATTGGCTTGGTGCATGGATCTAATGAAAAATCGACGTGTGTCCTATCCTCATTATAATAGAATCAAAATAGGCTAGTGTCGAGGATAGAATCAGGGATAGACCAGGTCCCAAATCGATACGAATTAGTCGATCCAATTGATCCAATATCGATACCTTGAACCATGGTTCTAAATCCAGGTATTGGACATGATATTGGCCATGTCCAAAACCTATTCGATCTGGATTGATTCGGTATACAAATCCGATGGAAAACTGACATGTATCCGATTTTCATTAAAATAATATTAAAACAGATTGGGATCGATGATTGAATTAAGAATCAATCAAATCCCGAACCGATAAAAACCAGCAAATCCAATCAATTCGATACCGATACCTTGAACCATGCTCATCAATTAATACAAATTCACAATAGGGATGGTGCACAAAAAAAAAAAAGAAGGAATCTTTTCTCCCATAGTTATCACAACCTATCTTCCTAATATTTGATTAATAATTTTTTCTTTTCATAATTATCATAACCCATCTTCTTAATATATACTTAACAAATCTAGGATGTAACAATTAGTATAGTAAATAAATTATGGTGTAGAGAATAAAATAATGAGATTAATAAAAGAAATGATTTATTAGGAAAAGACAAGAATGTCATTTTAAAATCAATTTATAATACAATAATAAGATTATAATAAATTAAAATAGAATGTCTACTTCACCCCATCTAAATTCTAATTGATCTTTGTACCTAAAGGTATCAATTTTAGACCCGAACCAATAACCCAGATCAAGTCGGTTCGAATTAATCTGAAATCGACCTGGACCGAATTGATAATGGCATCCCTTACCAAACTAATAAATAAATTCAAAACTGAACCAATCGAAGTCAGCCCAATAAACCGAGCCCGCACCTTACAACCTACTCAATCCAAACCTCTTGATGGACATATAGTGTAATTTATCCAACTATCAATAAAATTGTTTTTTATTTTTTCTCCTCAAGAATGCCTATAGTGATGAAATCACCTACATATAGGGTGAGAGAGGGAATCCGAGACACACAGGGAAGTCCTCGAGAATCCCTCTCGGGTGAGGTAATTTCCTAAATATATGGTGGGAGAGAAAAAGAGGATGCAACTCTACCGTCATCTGAGACACTGGGAATAGAACAGAGCGCATAGCTTCGAAGAAGTATGCAATCTTTGTTTTGTAAGTGATTAATGGAAGAGGGATTTGTTTTTTTTTTTTTTTTTTTTTTTAAGAGTCTGAATTTGATATTTGTTAATGGATCTTTCTTTTTTTAGAAAAAAAAATCTTAACAAAATCTTTGGACCGTTCACATGCAATGGAGAAACCTAAAGGAGAAAGTACTTGTAAAACCAGCAGCAGCAGTAATATTGTTTCAAGCAATGAAGATTTAATGATGAATATACTTTCTAGGCTACCAGTGAAGGTGCTTTCAAGATTCAAGTGTCTCAACACAATGGAACATTTTGACATCTGATCCTTATTTTATTAGGGCACACCAAGGTTGAGCATCCCAAGATCCCAACATTATGAAATTGTTTTGGGTGACTAACAATGAGTTGATTAGGGTTTGTACATTATGAAATTGTTTTGGGTGACTAACAATGAGTTGATTAGGGTTTGTTCATTCAAGGAAAAAGAAAAGAAGAGGTTACCTTTGCTTTGATTCGACCAAATTATCCCGATAGATGCTGCCGGAACGGCAATCATGTCATTATGGTAGGGCGTCCTTGTAATGGGTGATATGCCTTTTAGTTGGCCGTATAATTCTGGTTTGTAACCCAACAACGCGAAACACTATGGTAATCCCCAGAGGGAAGATGAGAAAATACAATTACATGCAGGGACTTGGGTTTTGTTCCTCAAAAAAATGAATTCAAAGTAGTCCACCTATATGAAAGATTGGAAGGTTATAGGTGTTAGTTATTTACTATAGGTCAAAGAGGAATCGATGGAACACATCCTCTGCAACCTTCACGTTCATGGAGACATGTGGGGAATTTCCCTTATCAAATTTGTTATTCATCATATGGAAGCATGCGTCATATAAACGGGAGAGTCCACTGGATTATCGAGCCACCTTCGGATTCTTCCTCTGAATACATTCTCTCTCTGGATTTTGAACTTGAGGAGTTCAAAGTAGCTTCATGCCTAGAGCATTGGTATGAAGAAGTAAGATATGAGGAAGGTGTGAATCTCATAGATTTGGAGGCGAGCTATGCGTTGTTTTTTGTAATCATGATGCATGGCATTTATGGGTGCTCAAGGACTACACTAACTCCATTTGGAGTAAGGAGTATCAAATTAATGAGAATATAACAAAGTATCCTTTATTATATATGATTTTAAAGTAGTTGGCATACGGAGGAGACGGCTTCTTCTTATAATTAATAAAAGAAAATTATGTTACTATGATCCAAGAAACAATTCTTTTAGAAGTGATCATGGAGAAATATTTTCAATCGTCTTTCATGGAGAGTGGCCACATTTGTTGAAAATCTTGTTATACCCTTTTGATGTAACAGTACTATTTAGTTTGTTATTAAATATTTGGAGTAGTAATGTTTGCTATTTCTCCATGAGTTGTTTCTTTTCCCATAAATGTTGATCTACATTGTTAGAGTTTTGTTGTAATGAAATTGTTCTCTTGTAATTTTATGAAACGATAAAAATGTTATCACCTGTTTCCAAACATAGGAAGGGTTTGCATTAAAAAAAAGAAAAAGAAAAGGTGAAATAACTGCCTTATCTTTGTGAAATGAAAAATCACACTCCAACCGGATGCATCCGCACGTATTCTCATTGGTTCTGCGTTGGTGCAAGGTTCATGCAATCTAACAGTGATCCCCCTTCTCTTTATGAAAATCTAAACATATAGTGAGGTGAATGTGTTGTTATAATCACATGGGTCCACCTATATTCATCAAATCTGTCATGTGGCAAGAGAATATGATCTTGTTGTAAATTCAATAGGTGAAACAATCAACTAGAACGAAACATCGTTGTTGGCATTACTGGAAAACTGTCCAACAAATCATTGAACCGTTCGAGCTTCGTGTGGCACAACTACGGTTGAACCTCAGTGCGTGCCTCAAAAGACGAATTTTGGGAACTTTAAGCTGCCTAGAATCGTTCCTTCCTTTACATTTTGGCCAAGGTTTAGGATCGGAAGAAGACGAAAGAGAAAGCTGTCTTAAAATCAATGGCTTTTAGCTAATTTTAGTACAGTGTTTTCAGCACAGAATCTTTAACTTTCCTTTCCCTCTTTCTATTCCATCCGTTAGATTTAGCAGGTGTTAGCATCTTAGGTGGTGCTACCACCTCTACCTGCTTGGCCAGCTGAATCCTTGCCGCCCAGTCTCTGTTCTCTGATTTTTCTTCCATCTTGTCTTGCATTTATTAGCACTTATTATATGCTTTGAACCCCTAGCTGATTTAGTTGCAGTGGCTCATTTCCTTTGTGATGGTCAAGTATTTGGGTGCTTCATCTGAAAGACAAAATGCTGCAATTTATACCCTGTTTCAATGATGGTATTTTGAAAGGCCAAGGGATGAAAAGAGATTAGGAAAGTTCTTGATAGGGCTGTATTTTGTTCGATATTTGTAAGGGTATTTGTGAGTAGTGTGGCCTTGGATTTTTGTAAGGGTATCTGTGAGTAGTGTGGTCTTGATAGGATTCTGTAATTTTATTTTTATTTTTATTTTTTTTTATGTCCAAGGATCAAATTTCTACTTGCAAAGATTCAATTCACAATTAATTTGTTTAATTTTTTTTTTTTTTTTTAATGAAATATCCAAAATTTCCAGTCACATTCTTAAATCTTTCTGGAACTTCGAATTTTCTGCACCTAAAGTCTATTTATTAATTATCCAAAATAACCATTTCCCCCTGGAAAAATCAGTAAAAATGCATGTTTTTTGTTGTAAATTTTGTTCCATTTCACAAAGAAGAAAGGTTGTTTCTTCTTTGTTGCAGGAGATCTCTGTGAATCTCAATATTTTTATTTTGAGGTATTCAAGCGAAGTCTTGACATTAAAAACTATATTGTAAGACATGCCAGTATCTAATGACGCTATCTTAAAAACCACTCTGATTTCTTCTCAAAAATATCAAGCATTGAAGGAAAAAAAAAAAGTGTCCTAACAGGGTTGTTTGATACTTACGTTTCAAATTAAGAAAGTTTAGTGTCATTACTAATGATGATGGGGTGATTGCCATTGGGGTAAACCTCATGGGAGATATGTAAAAAATTCCCAAAAATATATCATTTACATGTATATGTGGGAGACCAAAAATATTCAAAACGGATGCATCTCATAGTTATTGAGTTCCTATATTTTTCATGGATAAAAGTTATGAAAATACATAGCAAATAGCATTATTTTTCATTCAAATTTAGCATTAATCAATGATTGTTGAATTTGCAACAAGGTCATATTCTCTTGCCACAGGACAGGTTTAGATGAATATGGTTGGGCCCATGTGATAAAAACAAAACATTCATCTACCTATATGTTTAATGTTTCTTAAAAAAGGGTTCGTTGTTAGGTTTGATGGCCACCAATGTTCATTTCACAATTTCATCATTTCTAAGGTTTTTTTTTTTATGCAAACCCTTTGATAACTTTTTTTTTTCCTTCATAAAATTACAAGAAAACAATTTCATTGCAACAAAACTCTTAAACAATATTAATCGACTTTTCTATTATCCTAAACTCCCTTTTGCTTTTCCAAATCTGTCTATGAAAAAAACATTCACTAAGGTTCTCTTTGGTTTGTATTATATAATGTATTATGAGTTATTTGTGACAAATCAATTATGATAATAGATTATGAGTAATAAATAATGACCGTTTGGTACCACTAAACATAATACATTATATAATGAAAAATATAAACAATCACCTAATAGATTATTCTAATAACCTATTTGTAGATAATGAATTATATTGATTTATTTTAATTATAAATAGACATTATAAATCATACCAAACAATCATAAATTTTATAATATATTATATAATACATTATATAATACAAACTAAAGAGAGCCTAAAGTATGACAAATGATAACAGATTATAAAAAATCACTTGAGATATTAAGACCCATGTTTCCTAAAGTTACATAAAGACAACTTACCTGAAAATTTCTCGCAGCAACCAGCATGATATACACATGCCCTTTTCTGGGAAAAGAAACAATCAATAATTCTGAAATAATAAACATTACTATTAAAATAATTAATTACAAACCAAATAGTACTGTTATGTCAAAATCAAAACGGTAAAACAAGACTTTCAACATATGCTTCCACTCTCCATAGAAGAGAACCAATATATTTCTCCATGATCACTACTTCTAAGGAATTGTTTCTTGGATCATAATAACATAATGTCTTATTATTGATCATAAGAAGAAGCCATTTCCTCTGGATGCCTGCTACTTTCAAATCATATATATAATAATATCTTGGTATATTCTCATTAATTTGATATTCCGTACTCCAAATGGAGTTAGTGTAGTCTTTGAGCGCCCATATATCCCACGCATCACAAGTACTAAAAACAAAGCATAGCTCGCCACCCAACTCAGTCAGATCTCCCTCATGTCTTACATCTTTTGGCCAATGCTCTGGGCATCAAACTATTTGAACTCCTCAAGTTTAAGATCCAGAGAGAGAACGTGTTTGAAGGAAGAATCTGAGGGCAGCTTCATAATCCAGTAGACTCTCCCTTTTACATGGCACATGCATTTTGTTATATCACAAATTCCACAAGGAAGATCCCCTACACGTTTCCATGAACGTGAAAGAAGTTGTAGATGATGTGTTCCCTGGGCTCCTCTTTGACCTAGAGTAAATAACTCACACCTAAAACTTCCTAATGTATGATATAGGCAGACTACTCTGAATTCATTGCTTGAGGAACAAAACCCAAGTCCCTCCAATCGATAGTTATATATCTCTTTGCCTTTGCCTTTGCCTTTGCCTTTGCCTCTTGGGACTAGCACAGTGTTTCGTGTTGCTGGGTTATAAACCAGAACTAAACAGTCATCATGGTAGTTCAACCTATTCCAATGCCGATACTCAAAGCAAATCAACCCATTACAAGGATGCCCTGCCATCCTGACAGAATAGCTATCATCGGGATAATTAGGTCAAATCAAATCATAGGTAACCTTCCTCTCTTCTTTTTCCTCGATTGAACAAACCTTAATCGACCCATCTTGAGTCATCCAAAGCAGTTTCATAATGTTGGGATCTTGGGGTGCTCGACCTTGGTGTGTTCTAACAAAATAAGCATCAGATATCAACATATTCCATTGTTTGGAGACAAGCACTTTCACTGGTAACGTAGAAAGTATGTTCACCATTAAATCTTCATTGGTTGAAACAATACTCCTGCTGCTGCTGGTTATATAAGTACTTTCTCCTTCAAGTTTCTCCATTACATGTGAGGGGTCTAAAATTTTTGCTTTCTTCATTAAGATTTTTTTTTCCTAAGAAGAAAGATCCATTAACAGATGTTAAATTCAACCCTCAAAACCAAAAATCCAAAACAGGGGAAAATCACTTACTAGAGATCTGATCACAACTATAAAATAGAGAGGAAAAATCAGAAAATGGAACTAACTTGCAAATCTTTGGAGATGGAAAAAAAGTCCCCATTTACTCTTCTTGCAACGTACACTGACTGAATCAGACAAATAAAAATTCATGTTCCAGAAGAAAAAAAAAATCACCTCATCCCTGAATCACCAACAAAACAAAGATTGCATACCTTTTCGACGCTTCATGTTCTTTCTATTCCCAGTGGCTTAATTGAGAATAGAGATGATGGCGGAGTTCACTGAACTGTGAAGTTAAAACCTGAGTTCAGCAAATACTTGCAGATTCAACTAGGGTTTTTTTTTTTCCGTTTAATTTCCTATCTTCTACAAAAATCAACCAAAACTTTCTCCTTTATATAATACGATTCCGCATATATCATCTCCCTTCCTCTAAATTCTCCTTAAAAAGTACCCGTTTCTTCTCTCTCATAACTATTCTTCCGCTGTCCCCAGTTTCTTTCGCTTCCCTCTTTTTCAATAACACGACCTTTGTTCCGTAAGTCTCACATCGTCTGTCTATCGAGTCCAAATCTCTCCTCCCCGACTCCCGGGTTCCCACTCCCATCTCATCATTGAAGTGTGAGTTGACTCGAACTTCAACACACTTCAATGGTGAAATAGAGTGAGAGTCGCGAAAGAGAGGATTTCGTTCCGTGTCTATCTCACCCTCTATTTAGGTTAGAGAGGGATTCTTGAAGGGCAGTTTTGAAAAGAAAAAAAAGTCGTCAATAGGACTCCCTCATAGCTGAGGGCATCTAAATCATTGAAAGTGCATCGATCATGAGTTCCAATGCACTCCCAATGGCCAGATCAAATCTGCTACTTCAAAGTGCTACAGACAATCCTGACCCGTTTTGAAAAAGAGTTTCCTCGTCGCTATAATTTTGGTCCTGACCTATCCTAAATCTTGATATAGTTATACCGGACCACATCAGCAGGGTGAATCCGAGCTCTCTATCGGAGTCGACACCCCTCCATCAGAGCCGACAAGGGGGTATCGACTCGGATGGAGGGCTTGGATTCACCCGCGCCCCAGGTGTTGGTCATTTAACGGGGCCAGCACCTCTCCTCCCAAACCTCTAGGAGAAAAGGATTTGGATACGGGTTAAGCCTGTCTTGAACTTTGATAGGATTAAGTTAGGGTTCAAATTTCATTAAACATTTCTGTGCTAGGTTAGGGGTGACCCCTCGGATTGAGTCCGCCCTGTCCAATCCTATATATGTGTGTGTGTGTGTTTGGATTTTTTATTTTTTTTCTTCAATACGTAATAGTGATGGTTGGATTAACTATGTAACTTCTTAGTCATGTTGATCTTTTCGTCTAGCAAGCCCTAAGCATTTTGATTGTGTCCTAGGACTTAATGTTCTGCATCCATCATAACGATTTATTACTTCACTTTACAAATTATAATTTGAATTAGTTACACGTTGATATAAGTTAAATCTTTTTTTTTTTTTTGTAAATATTTTAAGTTGTATTATTCATTGGATAGATTCAAGGTCAATCAGACCGTGACTCAAAGTCAATTAGGGTCAATCCGGCCCAACGTGGTACGATTGGGTTAGGCTAAATCTTGTCAGGGTAGGGTTAGGGTTGTATATATTTTGACCTTGTTAGGGTTTGGCTGGGGTTAGGGTTATGTTTAAGGCACTCAAGGTAGGATTAGGGTTTTAAAAAACCTGGGCCAACTTGACTCTATTGCAGCCTTACCTCCTCCATTCACCAGATTCAAATCGTCGTCTGCTGTGGTATCAACAGGCGACCCGGTTGACTAGATCAGATGGGCGACACATGGCAGATGGAAGATCTGACGTTCGTTATAAACCTTTGTAGGATACATTATGGTGAGTCGATTTCACCTGATTAAATACCCTTTCTCCCGCGATTTCATTCTCCAAAGTCCTCTCCTCCCTTTGGTTCTCGACCTGCAACTACTGTGAGGCCAAGGAGCCACTACCACCGCTGCCGCCGTAACCTGAAGAGGAGTCGCCATCGTCGTTGCTGCAGTAAGCTAAAGAGCGAACAGAGGTATTAGGGAAGCTTCTTCTTCAGATTCCCTTGTAAAAACCCGTCTTCTCCTTCTTCTCAAACTCCTTTTCTTCTTCTTCTTCTCCTTCTTCTCCTTCTTCCCAAACCCTTCTTCTCAAACTCCCTTTCTTGTCCTTCTTCTCAAACCCCCTTTCTTGGAAATCTTCTTGAACCATTCACAATAGTTCAAAATTCAAACTCAGATGGTAACAGATCATTAAAAAGTAAGGGTTCTTCCAGAAACATTTCTACACTATTTTCTCCTCTTTAAAATCCACAAACTACAATGACACAAATTAAGCCCAACAAAGAACCGATTAACAATAAAATAAAATAAAATAAAACTCTGAATTCAAAAGTGTTGAGACGGTGGTTGTTGTCTGGCGGTGGGAGCCCAAATCACATCAGAAGGAAGATGGCAACCGTAAAGTGACATTCCACAAGATTCCGCTGGAGCAGGGTGGCTATGATTTCCCTCGCCGCCACCGACACCGGATCCCGATGGAGAATGACTTGCGTTACCCGAAACCGAACTCTGCAACTCCTCTTCAGCCGGCTACTGTTGAAAAGAAGGGTTAGTGAATGTGGCCGCTACAATATAAACAATGCCGGCGACGAGAAGAGAACTAGCAACAGAGTCCCCAACGATTTGACCCGACAAACCAGCTAG
The DNA here is from genome assembly GCA_028583415.1 of Protea cynaroides. Lineage (NCBI taxonomy): Eukaryota > Viridiplantae > Streptophyta > Magnoliopsida > Proteales > Proteaceae > Protea > Protea cynaroides. The sequence continues at coordinate 35,826,658 of CM053268.1, forward strand.
AGAAATGGTGAAAGCAATAGCTGAAGATGGGGTATTGAAGAGGAAGACGGTGAAAGCAAAGTAGATGGAGAGAATGTCGGAACGGCCATCAAAAAGAAAACCAAACCAAGTGATTACCTGTATGCACCCTAGCAAACCATCTGCTAACTCCACTTGATCGTCTCCTTTGGATTGAGGGATGGCCACTTGTTGCGAATACCTTTCAGTCAGTCGGGTAGCCTGTTGATACCACAACATGCGACGATTTCAATCCCCATTCACCTCTCTGTCTGACCCAATACAAGTAATTACATTGTCAAGGATGGATTCTCGAGGAGCCGTTTTCAAAAAAAAAAAAAAAATTATTGGTAGTTGGATAGAGAGGAAATGTATTGTAGAAATTTCACCTACAATGATGTGTCAGACCAACAATATCAATTTGATACTGGTACTTGTATATTATACCGAATTATTATACTGTATCACAAGAGAATCGATACGATAATGGTATGAAAATCAAAATAAGAAACTGGTCGAGTTTCTATAATATCGGTCAGTATGTACCGAGTACTTAATTCGCACCAAAATCATAATGTTTATAAATTGGTATAATTCATACAAAATTTTCTCTCTTATACATTGAATTTTATATAAAATCATGTATGTACGTATATATATATATATATATATATATATATATATATATATACCCCAAATAAAAACCACATATGATACCGAAATAAAATCGTACCAGTATGGAAAATGAAAACCGCAACCAGTATGGTACGGTATTGGTATCACTGTTTTGTTTTATGTACTTTATTGAATATCGAATACCTTACCAGTTTACTTTACTCTAGAGTCCATGCCTTAGGTCTTCTTACTAAACGATAGATCAAGAAAAAAATTTCCTCGTCATTCATGCGACGATTTTCTTCTCCCTTCTTCTACGGTTATTTTCCATCACACATCTACCCCCTCTTTCTCTCCCCTTTCAAGACTTTGTCATGGTAAGAAATTTTCTATTCCTCAAAAAAAAAAAAAAAAAAAAAAGGAAGATTTTCTTCCTAATACGAACATTAGAGGTGTGTTTTGTTATAGTTTATATTTGGAATAATTTTAGCTACCACCCAAATAGAATTGACCCAATCACATACCACCCAAGTTGTTTAAAAAAATCACCTACCATCCAAATTAGACAAACGTTTATCAAAAAGATTCAAAAGCAGCTAACAGAGCCGTTAGTTACTGATGTCAGCCGTTAGAAAATACTTCAATGACAATAATACTCTTTTTTTAAACTCCGTTTCTATGAGTATAAATCAGGTCAGGTTTATCGCCAAGCTCCGTCATCCTAACATAGTCCGCATCAGAGGCTTCTACTAGGGTTCCGACGAGAGGCTCATCCTCTACGATTATGTCTCCAATGGCAGCCTCACCAACGTCTTTTACAATAAGATCTTTCTCTATTTACTGAAATTGGTGATTTCATTTCGATTCAAGTGTACTGTGTGTGTAATAATGAAAATTTTCGGTTGGGAAAACAAAAATAGGGAACCAGGTTCAAGGTTCATCACCGTATCAATTATCATTGGTCGTGTCTTCTTATTTTTATTTTTACCTTTCAGGTTTTCTGAAACTCTATTTGCAATTTGTTTTCTTAAGCATTGGGTTATCTTGTGTCCTCCGAAATGATACACGTCTGCAATTTTCTTGAACTCCATCTTCTTCTCTGACGAAGGGAGTCTGCAACTGTCTGAAATCCTTCATTTGACTGCAACTCAATTTGGTACTCGAAAGATCTCTTCACCTCAGTTTTGTTTTGCGCTGACTAGGAAAATATCTTGCTGGACAAATGATACATCGTGACATAAAGTCTAACAATATCTTGCTGGATGAGTTCTTGAAGCCCAAGATCGCAGAAACAAACCTGGTTTCTCTTCTTTGTGTCGGTCGACTCGTCTTTCAGTGTACTACAACCTAGTACGATTTATTTTGAATTTCACCGGTCTGAAAAAAATTTCGAAGGGTTTTAAACTTCAACAGTTTTGTGGGAAAAAATTATGGAGAAAAATTTCTCCCTTTTTCAATTCAATCAGTCCTATCATCTTAAATGTCTCTTACCGATGATCTTAGCTCTGTGTGGATGGCTCTGATACCAATTGTTAGAATTTTGAATGCAAGTTAAGATTTTTCCCATGGGATTTCCCATAAACCCTAACGAATTCACCACACAGATAACTAGAATACAATGGGTATTAAAAGAGATGATAGAACATATACCATTTGCTGTAAATTGATTTTCGACCGTTTCTTGTAGCTTGAATGCATCGATTAGAGTCTTCCACAGCCTCATTGGGATACATTTTTCCTCTGTGCGTATGGGAGCAACAGAGAGATAAAACCAATGGCTGCGGGGACCATAACCATAGTATTTATAATACTATCCCTAACCCAGAACCATTCCCACAGTAGACCGGGCTAGTAGTCTCTAACCAGTGACGAACCAGACCTGAACCGGTCAAATCAATAATTGAACTCCCACTTAACAACTGGTTAGGTAATTGATCAAGCCCACACAACAGGAATCTAACAGAAATTTCACCTACAATGATGTGCCAGACCAATTGATACTGGTATTTGTATATTATACCGAATTATTATACTATATCACAAGAGAATCGATACGATAATGGTATGAAAATCAAAATAAGAAACTGGTAGACTTTCTATAATATCAGTCAGTGACTCAGTATGTACCAAGTACTTAATTCGCACCAAAACCATAATGTTTATATATTGGTATAATTCATATAGATTTTTCTCTCTTATACATTGAATTTTATATAAAATCATGTATGTACGTACTGGATATATATATATACCCCGAATAAAAACCACATATGATACCTAATTAAAATCGTACCAGTATGGAAAATGAAAACCGCAACCAGTATGGTACGATATTGGTATCACCGTTTTGTTTTATGTACTTTATTGAATATTGAATACCATACCAGTTTACTCTAGAGTTCATGCCTTGGGTCTTCTTACTAAAGGATAGATCAAGAAAAAAAATTCCCTCGTCATTCATACGACGATTTTCTCCTCCCTTCTTCTACGGTTATTTTCCATCACACATCTACCCCCTCTTTCTCTCCCCTTTCAAGACTTTGTCATGGTAAGAAATTTTCTATTCCTCAAAAAAAAAAAAAAAAAGGAAGATTTTCTTTCTAATACGAACATGGTTTAGAAAATCCAATGTATTGATATCTTAGATCTAAAGTGATTGGTTTTTTTATTTAAGATAGAAAATATTTTGTATTCTTTTTATTTCCAAGGTGTGCTTTGTTATAGTTTACATTTGGAATAATTTTAGCTACCACCCAAATAGAATTGACCCAATCACATACCATCCAAGTTGTTTAAAAAAATCACCTACCATCCAAATTAGACAAACGTTTATCAAAAAGATCCAAAAGCAGCTAACAGAGCCATTAGCTACTGATGTCAGCCATTAGAAAATACTTCAATGACAATAATACTCTTTTTTTAAACTCCGTTTCTATGAGTATAAATCAGGTCAGGTTTATCGCCAAGCTCCGTCATCCTAACCTAGTCCGCATCAGAGGCTTCTACTGGGGTTCCGACGAGAGGCTCATCCTCTACGATTATGTCTCCAATGGCAGCCTCACCAACGTCTTTTACAATAAGATCTTTCTCTATTTTCTGAAATTGGTGATTTCATTTCGATTCAAGTGTACTGTGTGTGTAATAATGAAAATTTCTGGTTGGGAAAACAAAAATAGGGAACCAAGTTCAAGGTTCATCACCGTATCAATTATCATTGGTCGTGTCTTCTTTTTTTTTTTTTTTTACCTTTCGGGTTCTCTGAAACTCTATTTGCAATTTGTTTTCTTAAGCATTGAGTTATCTTGTGTCCTCCGAAATGATACACGTCTGCAATTTTCTTGAACTCCATCTTCTTCTCTGACGAAGGGAATCTACAACTGTCTGAAATCCTTCATTTGACTGCAACTCAATTTCGTACTCAAAAGATCTCTTTGCCTCAGTTTTGTTTTGCGCTGACTAGGAAAATATCTTGCTGGACAAATGATACATCGTGACATAAAGTCTAGCAATATCTTGCTGGATGAGTTCTTGAAGCCCAAGATCGCAGAAACAAACCTGGTTTCTCTTCGTTGTGTCGGTCGACTCGTCTTTCAGTGTACTACAACCTGGTACGATTTATTTCGAATTTCACCGGTCTGAAAAAAATTTCGAAGGGTTTTAAACTTCAACAGTTTTGTGAGAAAAAATAATGGAAAAAAATTTCTCCCTTTTTCAATTCAATCAGTCCTATCATCTTAACTGTCATTTACCTATGATCCTAGATCTGTGTGGGTGGCTCTGATACCAATTGTTAGAATTTTGAATGCAAGTTAGGATTTTTCCCATGAGATTTCTCATAAACCCTAATGAATTCACCACACAGATAACTAGAATACAATGGGCATTAAAAGAGATGATAGAACATATACCATTTGCTGTAGATTGATTTTCGACCGTTTCCTGTAGCTTGAATGCCTCGATTAGAGTCTTCCACAGCCTCATTGGGATCCCTTTTTCCTCTGTGCGTATGGGAGCAACAGAGAGATAAAACCAATGGCTGCGGGGACCCTAACCATAGTATTTATAATACTATCCCTAACCCAGAACCATTCCCACAGTGGACTGGGTTGGTAGTCTCTAACCAGCGATGAACCAGACCTGAACCGGTCAAACCAGTAATTGAACTCCCACTTAACAACTGGTTAGGTAATTGATCAAGCCCACACAACAGGAATCTAATAGAAATTTCACCTACAATGATGTGCCAGACCAATTGATACTGGTACTTGTATATTATACCAAATTATTATACTGTATCACAAGAGAATCGATACGCTAATGGTATGAAAATCAAAATAAGAAACTGGTAGACTTTCTATAATATCAGTCAGTGACTCAGTATGTACCAAGTACTTAATTCGCACCAAAACCATAATGTTTATATATTGGTATAATTCATACAGATTTTTCTCTCTTATACATTGAATTTTATATAAAATCATGTATGTACGTATTGAATATATATATATACCCCGAATAAAAACCACATGTGATACCTAATTAAAATCGTACCAGTATAGAAAATGAAAACCGCAACCAGTATGGTACGATATTAGTATCACCGTTTTGTTTTAGGTGCTTTATTGAATATCGAATACCATACTAGTTTACTCTAGAGTCCATGCCTTGGGTCTTCTTACTAAAGGATAGATCAAGAAAAAAAAATTCCCTCGTCATTCATGCGACGATTTTCTCCTCCCTTCTTCTATGTCATGGTAAGAAATTTTCTATTCCTCAAAAAAAAAAAAAAAAAGGAAGATTTTCTTTCTAATACGAACATGGTTTAGAAAATCCAATGTATTGATAGCTTAGATCTAAAGTGATTGGTTTTTTGATTTAAGATAGAAAATATTTTTTATTCTTTTTATTTCCAAGGTGTGCTTTGTTATAGTTTATATTTGGAATAATTTTAGCTACCACCCAAATAGAATTGACCCAATCACATACCACCCAAGTTGTTTAAAAAAATCACCTACCATCCAAATTAGACAAACGTTTATCGAAAAGATCCAAAAGCAGCTAACAGAGCCGTTAGTTACTGATGTCAGCTGTTAGAAAATACTTCAATGACAATAATACTCTTTTTTTAAACTCCGTTTCTATGAGTATAAATCAGGTCAGGTTTATCGCCAAGCTCCGTCATCCTAACCTAGTCCGCATCAGAGGCTTCTACTGGAGTTCCAACGAGAGGCTCATCCTCTACGATTATGTCTCCAATGGCAGTCTCACCAACGGCTTTTACAATAAGATCTTTCTCTATTTACTGAAATTGGTGATTTCATTTCGATTCAAGTGTACTGTGTGTGTAATAATGAAAATTTCTGATTGGAAAAACAAAAATAGGGAACCAGGTTCAAGGTTCATCACCGTATCAATTATCATTGGTCGTGTCTTCTTATTTTTATTTTTACCTTTCGGGTTTTCTGAAACTCTATTTGCAATTTGTTTTCTTAAGCATTGAGTTATCTTGTGTCCTCCGAAATGATACACGTCTGCAATTTCTTGAACTCCATCTTCTTCTTTGACGAAGGAAGTCTGCAACTGTCTGAAATCTTTCGTTTGATTGCAACTCAATTTGGTAATCGAAAGATCTCTTTGCCTTAGTTTTGTTTTGCACTGACTAGGAAAATATCTTGTTGGACGAGTGATACATCATGACATGAAGTCTAGTAATATCTTGCTGGACGAGTTCTTGAAGCCCAGGATCGCAGAAACAAATCTGGTTTCTCTTTGTTTTTTTTTTTTTTTTTTTTTTTCTTTTTTGATAAAATATTGCAGAGAAACAGAGAGGAAGAAGAAAGGGATATAAACGTCTGCACATAATTTCAATTTTTTTCCGTCAGTCTATTAACTAATATTTGTCTAACTTGGGTGGTAGATGATTTTTTTAAACAAATTGGATGGTAAGTGATTTAGTCAATTCTTTTTGGGTGATAACTGAAATTATCCCTTTATATTTATGCTTATGAGTTATCTATGACAAATCATTTATGAGAATAAATTATGAGAAGTAAATAATAACATATTATTACCACTAGATATAAAAAATAATAATAGATTATCACAAAGATAATAAATACCTTCTAAGATATTTGTTGATTTTAGATTAATCAATTTATTTTAAATATAAATAAGTACCATAAATCATACTAAACAACTTCATATGTCATAATTTATTATACAATTAATTCTATAATACATACCGAAGAGAATCTTTGATAGAATCCGATAGATAAGAAATGTATTATAGAAATTTTACATAGGAGTCTAAGAGATGGGTTTTGCAATTTTTTTTCCGATGAGATGCACCAATGCACTAGGCTAACGGTGTCATTTAATATTGATACTTGTACCATATTAGAACCAATACGGTAATGATATAAAAATCAAAATCCGAAACTAGTACTGTTTTGAACCGATGGCTTATGTCTCCGGAAAAATTTCTTTGATTTTTTCTTCTTCATTTTCTGTTGTCGGAAAAATTTCTTTCTTCTTTTTCTTCGCTCTCGGTTTCTGGAAAAATTTCTTTGTTTTTCTTCCTTTTGTTTGCAATTTGATAGTTGAGGAATGAGAAAGGAAGAAGATCATTACATGTGGCGTACAATCTCATTTCCATATTCCCAGATCGATACAACCCTTAGATAGGAAAAAGGCCACATGGCACTCATTGAGCAGCCACTCTACTTGCTCCCATTTCCATACATGGTTTCAAGAGGTTACCTAAGGCTGTGTTTGATATCATTTTTGTTTTTGATTTTTGTTCAAATATATAGTTTTGAAGGGATTTGGCATAATTTATGAGTGCTATTTATGAAAAACAAAAATAAAAACAAGTCAAAATTCAAAAAGAGGTCTCAACCTCTTTTTGATTTTTGGTCAAAAATTATTTTTGTTGTGTTTTGTGCAAAACACTTAAAACATGTGTTAAAATAAAAGGTTAAAAAAGTAATTTACTTTCATTTTATAAAACCACCCCAAATCAAACCCTCAAGCACTCTTCTCGTTGACGAACGGAAGTAAAGCACAGAGACGCAGACCTCCAACTTCGTCCTAGAGATGACTCTGACGGCGACAACGACGACGACGACAATCATTCCAACGGAGGCGACATTGTTTCTCCAAAGATGGTTCCTGATTTGATTTCTTTCCATAATCCCTTGACATAGGAAGAGGAATAGACGCTCCATGACAGAGGAAGAGAAAGACTTTCAAAATCATTTTTAGACATAATATGTCAAATCTGTTTTTCATTCTACCATCTATTTTTATTATAGTTATCAAACAATATTTTATTTTTGAACAAAAATTATTTTCAAAATAATTTTTATTAAATAGATAAAAAACAAAAACAAAAATGATACCAAACATAGTCTAAACAGAGGATGAGAGAGAGATAATATGTGAGAGAAGTGAGTGAAAAGGCAGAGTTAGTTGTATTGAGTTTGACTCTTTTTACTGTCTTTGACCACTCACACCGGTTTTAAATGATCTTTCATTTCTGCTACGGGTGTAAATGGAATGATGGATCGCATGGTCAGTACCCGTGGATTAGTCTGGACACCTGTAAGTCAAAAAAAAAAGAGAAAAGTTTGAATACAAAGGCGGAGAGACGGGGAGAGATGAGCGCGCGCGAGAGAAGCTGGGGACAAGGGAAAGATGATTATGAGAGAAAATGGAATCGTAATATATAAAAAGGAAAAAGTTTGGTTGATCTGATAGAAGATAAGAAATCTTACGAAAGATAAAAACCCTAATAGAACGAGGCTATCATCCATACCATCTTCAAGTGGTTGCTGAACTCAGGGTTTGGGTTTAGTTTCACAGTTCAGTTCAGTGAACTCCGCCATCCTCTCTACTCTCAACTGAGCTACTGGGAATGGAATAGAGCGTGTAGCTTCGAAAAGGTATTCGATCTTTATTTTGTAGGTGATTGATGGATGAGGGATTTGGTTTTTACTTTCTTCTTCTGAAATATGAGTTTTTATTTGTCTGATTCAATCGGAGTACATTGCAAGAAATTTGAGAGACTAAATGGGGATTTTTTTTTTCTTTTTTTCCATGTTCAAAGATTTGCTATATATTCCTTTCTCTTATTTTTCCTCATATTTGCAAGAAATTTGTGATCAGATCTCTCATAGGTGATTTTCCCCCTCTTTTTGGGTCCTCACATGCAATGGAGAAACCAGGAGGAGAAAGTATTTGTAGAACCAGCAGCAGGAGTATTGTTTCAAGCAATGAAGACTTAATGGTGAACATACTTTCTAGGCTTCCAATAGAGGCACTTTCAAAATTTAAGTGTGTCTCCAAACCATGGAACATGTTGATATCTGATCCTTATTTTGTTAGGGCACACCAAGGTCGAGCATCCCAAGATCCCAACATTATGAAACTACTTTGCTGACTGACGATGGGTTGATTAAGGTTTGCTCATTTGAGGAAAAAGAAGAGAGGAAGATTACCTTTGATTTGATTCAACCAAATTATCCTGATGGATTGGTATGGAAGGGCTGTAATGTCTGAATGTTAGGGCGTCCTTGTAATAGGTTGATTTGCCTTTAGGGTAATCGTCTTGCTCTGGTTTGTAATCTAGCGACGTGAAACATTGTAGTGATCCCCATAGGAAATGAGGGACATTACATTACTTGGAGGGACTTGGGTTTTGTTCCTTAAGCAATTAGTTCAAATTAGTCTGCCTTATGAAATATGGACAGGTTGTGATTTATTTACTATAGGTCCAAGAGGAGCTAGGGAAACACATCCTCTGCAACCTACACGTTCATGGAGACATGTAGGGGATTTCCCTAATCATATTTGTAGATCAAGAAGATACATGCGTCATGTAAATGGGAGAGGTCACTGGATTATCAAGCCGCTCTCCGATTCTTCCTATGAATACATTGTCTCTCTAGATCTTGAACTTGAGGAGTTCAAAGTAGTTTCATGCCCAGAGCATTGGCCAGAAAGTGCAAGATATGAGGATGTGGATCTCATTGAGCTGAGAGGCGAGCTAGGTGTTGTTTTTGTTAATTTGGATGCGTGGGAGATATGGGTGCTCAAGGACTACACTAACTCCATTTGGAGCAAGGGTTTTCAAATTAATAAGTACATACTAGAGTATCCTTTATTTAATGAATTGAAAGTAGTTGGCATACAGAGGAGACGGCTTCTTCTTATAATTAATCGTAGAACATTCTGTTATTATGATCCAAGAAACAATTCTTTAGAAGTGATCATGGAATCTCCTGGTTTATTTTCATGTTGTGTGACTACATATGCATATGTTGAAAGTTTTATTGTACCTTTTTTATCTAACAGTACTATTTAGTTTGTATTTACATATTCTAATGGTAATATATGTTATTTCAAAGTTTGATTGTTTCTCTTTCCAGAAAAGGGAAGGAGGTGTATATCATGCTGCTTGTTCGGATAAACTTTTCGGCAAGTTGTCTTTCTATAACTTTAAGAAACAGGGGTCATAATACCTCATGTCATCATGATGGCTGCTTTGTTAATCTGTTATCACTTGCCACACATTAGTTAATATTGGAATTTGAATTCTACACCCATGTCTCTCTCGTGTTTCTATTCATAAATAGATAAACAGGTATGGGAAAGCAAAACGGTTTTTAGAGTAACAAAAAAGTTTGATTTATAGTTGTTGGAGGAAAATAATCATGGATTCAAATCAGATCATGGATGAATAATCTATGACAGCCCTAGAAGAATGGGACATGTGGCACGCATCCAAGGGACGAAGCATGAGAATAAGAGATGTTTAGAAGATGAACTAGTGTTCAACCCTCCAATGGGTAATTAGACTATGATTGGACAGATTGATGGAGGTAGCTGGGCATTTAATGATCTGCCATTAATGCTCATAGAAGAATAGGACAAATGGCACGCATCCAAGGGACGAAGCATGAGAATAAGAGATGTTCGGAAGATGAACTCGTGTTCGGCCCTCTCATGAGTAATCAGGCTATGATTTGATAGATTGATGGAGGTAGCTGGGCATTTAATGATCTGTCATTAATGCTCATAAATATCGACAACAATCATAAATGCCGAGTAGGTGGATTTGACTAGCCAAGTCACCATATCATGGACCGAATCAGTAAAAAGTAAGATTGTCACTCGATAAAAGTGTAAGGACGGATCCAGTTGCCAGGGGATGTGGAGGACATAGACTAAAAGGGGGTCGAAGAAAGTCAAGGGGGGTCGTAAATGGTTGACATCCAAACGCCGCCCTAAGGGATTGTAATCCCCTAGACCTACTGATCTCGAGATGACAGGTGATGGAGATGGTAGTAGGTGCGGAGAGATTTGTTCGTGAAGCCCCCAATTGAATCTATAATTAGTGAAAGAATATCGACCGCAAGGGATCCGAATCTGGAACTTCCTACCTCAAAAAAATAGATTGTTTCATTCAGGTATGGTTCCGTCAAGATCCTTTGAGAATTTTCTCTCCATCTTTTGCTCAAAAATTCTATCTCATCAAAGAGAAGGAAGTTACTAAAGCTCCCGTATCTCAAAGAACCCTATCTCTAAGGAGTTCTAGTGTTTCACTAAGATCTCCATTCTGCGTGTTCTCGAAATTCCCTGACTTTGGCATGGGAGTGGCCCCGAGAAATATTCCGCCCACTTTACTGTAGTGTTCAGCTAAGTGGCTTGATTTGGGAGGCTGAACGGAATCCATCGACAACAATAGTGTTAGTGTTTTGTTGCAATGAAATTATTTTCTTGTAATTTTATGAAGGAAAAAAAGGGGGAAATTCTTGTAGTTTCCAACAGTAATGGTGATGTTAGTGAAGTTCCTAGGGGCTGGTGTCGCTAGGGACAGGATAGATGATAGATCTCACCAAAGATATAAGATTTATCCTGAAAGGAACAAGAAATATTAATCAAAAACTGCACAATTAGAAGAAAAAGGTGCCGTGATGGAAGTGGAAGAGAAGGGTTAAAATTTTCTAATTTGAAATGTTAGTGTAAAAGGTGTGTCTGAATGACACCTCTACATGTGTATTTAGAACACATATAACCTTCTTTATTTGTCCCGTTAAAAAAAATTTAAATCAAAGGGTAAAAAATGAATTTCACAAAATTATTTGAAAGTGAGTTATAGTTGTGTCGTTGTCATTGTTTCATTTATTTTTAAATTCTATGTGAAATGATATAAATTTACGTTAAAAAATACGTAGGATAAATAAAAATAAGAAATTTTTTTTTTACCAAGTCAATGTGGAGATTCCTACTTATATTTCGACATTTTCTCTTTTCTCTTTCTTCTCCCTATGTCAGCCCCAATTAAAGATAATATTTCCTATACCCCTATCGGCCTAATGTGGGACATTTTCCCATAGGGGTGTCACAGGAAACACTTTCCCATAAAGATAAGGGAAAAAGGTTTTCTGTCTGGCTACGTCTCCATGCACTCTCACATGGAATGACCTTCTACCCATCCTCTTGAATATTTGTGGCTGTCCTACCATTGGACCATGTGCTCGTGACAAGAAACTTCAGCCCTAAAAATATTGAAGGAAATCTTCTAAAACTTTCCCTAAACTTATCCTATAAATGCTCAAAGTCTATCATTCAATCTCTTTTCAAATTTTCTCTGTAAACCCAATTTACATTTCTCTTTCTCCCTTGATATTTATAAATCTCTAAATTACCACTACCCTGTCCCATGTTTGCCTATGGATGTCTGTCGCTATGCATCTCTTTGTCTCCTCTTTGGATCGGGCTTCTCTCAAGTTCAATTCTGTACTTGAGAGTAGAGCTAGTGTTGGGTGGATGGTTGACACCTGACACTCCCTCAGATCCGATGGTTGAGTTCTTTTGCATTTTTTTTTAAACTTTCCCGTCCAATAATTCTCATCAAAATCAACCGTCGGATCTGAGGGAGTGTCAGGTGTCGGCCATCCATCCGACACTGACTCTACTCAAGTTCATTCTGAACTTGAGGGGAGCTCGATCCCTCCTCTCCTAGCCTCTTTCTCACATAACATGCGATTGTTAATCGTTAAGCCATCAGCATCAATAATTATTGATGCATGAACAAAGGCCCAACCATTGCCGCATCTAAAGATGGTCTCCATGACTCTTGAGGCAGCAATGAGCACAAGAGAACATGAACTCATCTTCACCTTCAAGCAAATTGAGAGCCCAAGCACTTAAATTAGCTACATTTCTCATCACCTCCTACAGCGATGGACGTGACAAATGTGCTGTAGAGTACAACATTAACCATGAAGCAAGGTCATTCTCTAACTGCCTTTTGCCCAAGTTCGAGGAGTCAGTTTCGAGGCCAGTTTTGACCACCTCGAAATTGAGTTATCCTAGGTTTCGACTTGGTTTCAGTCGAAACCTAGGATTTTTCCTAGATTAAATTGAAACCTTAGTTTCAAGGCCCATAAGTGTTTTTTTAATCTGATTATTTTTTTGTAGCACATTTTAACATTTTTACACCTATTTTCCATATTAGTTTTACGAAAAAAAATCTAAAATAATATTATGTGTTGTGGATCTAAGTTTGCTAGTATATGACTGAATATTGTTGTACACTAACAAATTAAGCCTTATGGCTCTAACTTTTGAGCATCAACATCATAAATAATTATAGGAAAATCAAAATTTTCAAGTAGAAATTTCAATAAATAAATTATCAATCGAAAAATTAATTAAACTCCATGGAGTCCTAGATCGAGCTATTCTAATTAACATATAAAAGATTGAATGAAAATCATGATGTCTACATATTAATTCTATAGAAAATCAAATTTGGAGTTTACCTCTAAGAGTTAGAACAGGGATTGTATCTTCTTGATGACTTTGGAGAAAGGTGGGTTTGAACCAGGTCTGGTCGAAACCCAGGACAAAAATCTTATGGCTTGACTGGAATTGAACTGGGCTTTCATATGCCTAGCTACCTTAACGTCTGCCATTCTCTTTTTACAATATCCCATAGAGACCTTACCGTTAATGGAAGCTCAGCCATCATAACTCAGCCAAATCTTAATACCTAGAGACTCATTCGCCGGCACAGTTCAGCCAAACTCTGCTACCGTTGTCTCTGTTCTCAACTGAGTTCTGAGAATAGAACAGAGCGTGCAGCTTCAAAGAGGTATGCAATCTGTGTTTTGTAGTTACTGATGGGGTCTCTGGATGAAGGATTGATTTTTTATCTTCTTCATTTGATTGAAATTTTATTTGTCTGATTTAATCGGAGTGTGATGCGAGAAATTTTAGGGAGGAAGAGTCTGTTTTCTTGGCTTAAACCTAAAAACTGAAATTATAGAAAAAAAAAACCCATTATTATTTCCACGATCTTCTGCAACTCATCAAACGCCAGGGCAAGTACGGTAGCGAGGGCTTGTCGCTACTTGGTTACCACGGCAGTGGGATTTATAGGGTTTTGAAAGTCGCTTGAATGTTTGAGGTCATCGGCAGAGTGGGTTTCAGTGTTTATTGAGTTTAAAGATTTGCATTCCAGTCTCTGTTATCTGATTTTTTCTCCCATCTTGTCTCTGTGATCAGATCCCTATTGTAGGTTTTTAAATGATATATTACGGTACTGAAATCATTCCCTATATGGGCTTCATTTCCGTTAATGGATCTTTCTGACCTCATGGATGTAAAAGAAATAATCTTCAAAACACTGAATTGCGGTACTTGGATGATCTTCCATTTCTCCCGCTTCACAAATCTATCATCTCCCTCTCTCGTCTATGAATGTTCTTGTTTGCTTCTAACTAAATCCAAGGTCCACCTTCAAAGCTCTTGCTCTTTGCGGATCTTCTTTTCAATTTTTCATTTTGGCTTCTTTTAGATTTTCTTTTTGTTTTAAATAGAAAATAAAAATCAAAGGTAACTTCTTATGCAATTAGACCAACCACACAAATCAAACCGAGTCAAACTGGGAGGGAAAAAGCTGGTGTGGATTGGCAATCTATGGCTCCCAACTATTTGTGTTTGGCTAGTCTTTTCTTGCATTTATTTTCTGCTTTGGGCCACTAGCTGATTTAGTTACAGTGGTTCATTTGCTTCTTGGTGGTGAAGTATCTGGTTGCTTCATCTTAAAGACTACTGCACTTTGTACTCTGTTCAATGTTGGTATTTTGAGAGGCCAATGTAGGAAGAGAGATAGAAGCTTGCTTTATTAGAGGATTAAGGAAAGAAGTTCTTCATAGGTTAGTTTGGGTAATTTCAGATGGGAGCTTGCATTATTTGGTCTCTTTTCATAACACTTTGTTGAATGATGTACATATCTGCTGCATGTTAAATATATGCCTTTTTTTGCTCTTAACTTTTTAAACAAGAACTATATAAACACGTATTAAACATGTATTGTATTATTATTTTTTTGTATTCCAAATTGTGGGGTACAAGGTTAGCCCCTTACACCTTTTATAGCATTCTAAAATAAAGTCTCTTAAGCAACAAGTAAACTGAAAGTAAAAACTCCTAATGAAAACTCGACCAAATCTTCGTAAAACAAAAGGAGAACTGAAATTAGAAACTAAATAAAATCTAAAGCCCATAATAGAAACTAAGCTATAGCTTCTTAAAACATGCTAAACAAGAAAATAGAAATGAAATGGGAATAGAAAGAAGTCATAGTAACTTGCGGCTGGAATAGTTGGGCCACACTTAAACCAATAGAGAACCTGCTCGGCCCTAGATGTGGGTGGCTTGACTTAGAGCCATTATTAATAATAGTTTCCATTTTCCATACCATTATTATTGTAGTAGTTTGGTACGGTTTTTATTTGGTATCATATATGGTGTTTCTTCGGTATATATACGATTTCTTATCCAATATATACACGGTTTCATACAAAATTTAATGTATAAAAAAAGAGAATTTGTATAAATTATACCAATATAAATATGGTTTTGTCTCGGTACGAATTAGGTATTCGGTACACCAACCATTCAGTCCATAATATCAAAACAGTACACAGATTCTGGTTTTGATTTTCATACCATTACCATGAGAAAGAGAGGGAGAGAGGATGCGAGAGAAGTCGTGTGTGAGTTAAAAGGCGGAGTGACGAAGAGAGATGAGCAAGCGCGAGAGAAGCTGGGGCAAGAGGGGAAGGTAATTATGAGAGAGAATTTTAAGGGAAGGGAGTTGAGGTATGTGGAATCGTATTATATAAAGGAGCAAGGTTGGTTGATCTGATAGAAGATAAGAAATTTTAGGAGAGATAAAAACCCTAGTAGAGCCAGGCTATCCATTCAGCCATACCATCTCCAAGTACTTTGCTGAAATCAGGTTTTAATTTCACAGTTCAGTGAACTCCGCCGTCTTCTCTATTGCCAACCGAGCCACTGGGAATAGAATAGAGCGTGTAACTTCGAAAAGGTATGCAATCTTTGTTTTGTAGGTGATTTTTTTTTTGGTAGAAGTAGGTGATTGATGGATGAAGGATTTGTTTTCTACTTTCTTCTTCTGAAATATGAATTTTTATTTGTTTGATTCGATCATAGTACATTGCAAGAAATTTGATATACACTAAATGGTTTTTTTTTTCCATGTTCAAAGATTTGCAATCTAGTTCCTTTCTCTGATTTTTCCTCTTGTCTTTTGGTAGTGATCAGATGTCTAGTAAGTGACTTTCCCCCTCTTTTTGGGTTTTTGGTTTTGAGGGCTGGATTTAATATTTGTTAATGGATCTGTTTCTTCTCAGGAAAAAAAAATCTCAATGAAGAAGACAAAATCTTCAAACCCCTCCCATGCAAGGGAGAAAGCTGAAGGAGAAAGTACTTGTAGAACCAGCAGCAGTAGTATTGTTTCAAGCAATGAAGATTTAATGGTGAACATACTTTCTAGGCTACCAGTGAAGGTGCTTTCAAGATTCAGGTGTGTCTGCAAACGATGGAACATGTTGATATCTGATCCTTATTTTGTTAGTACACACCAAGGTCGAGCAATCCAAGATCCCAACATTATGAAACTGCTTTGTGAGTTGAAACAAGATGGGTTGATTAGAGTTTGTTCAATTGAAGAAAAGGAAGAGAGGAAGGTTACCCATGATTTGATTCAACCAAATTATCCCGATAGAATTCTCTGGGAGCACTGTTATGCCCACATGGTGGGGCGTCCTTGTAATGGGTTGATTTGCCTTGAGGGTAGTCATTTTGCTCTGGTTTGTAACCCAGCAACGCGAAACACTCTGGTGATCCCCAGAGGCGAGGAGGAACAGTACTATTACTTGGAGGGACTTGGGTTTTGTTCCTCAAGCAATCAATTCAAGTTAGTCCGCCTTTATGAAATATCGACAGGTTACAGGTGTGATTTATTTACTATAGGTCAAAGAGGAGCCAGGGAAACACATCCTCTGCAACCTATATGTTCATGGAGACATGTAGGGGATTTCCCTTATCATATTTGTAGATCAGGAAGATACATGTGTCATGTAAATGGGAGAGTCCACTGGATTATCTGGCCGCTCTTGGATTCTTCCTCTGAATACGTTCTCTCTCTGGATCTTGAACTTGAGGCGTTCAAAGTAGTTTCATGCCCAGAACATTGGCCAGAAGAAGCAAGAGATGAGTATGTGGATCTCATGGAGTTGAGAGGGGAGCTAGGCGTTGTTTTTCTTGATTGGGATGTTTGGGAGATATGGGTGCTCAAGGACTACACTAACTCCATTTGGAGCAAGGAGTATCAAATTAATGAGAATATACCAGGATATCCTTTATTTAAAAATTTGAGAGTACTTGGCATTAGGAGGGGTCGGCTTCTTCTTATAATTAATGATGGAATATTCTGTTATTATGATCCAAGAAACAATTCCTTAGAAGTGATCTTCGATGAATCTCCTTATTTATATTCATGGTTTGTGACCACATATGTTGAAAATCTTGTTATACCGTTTTGATGTAACAATACTATTACTTTGTTATTAAATATTTTAATAGTTATGTTTGTTATTAGTATTATTACAAAGTTGGTTGTTTCTTTTCCCAGAAAAGGGCAGGAGGTGTACATATCATGCTGCTTGCTCGGCAAGTTGTCTTTCTAAAACTTAAGGAAACAGGGGTCATAATACTGCTTGTTAATCTGTTATCCCTTGCCATACATTATCCAATATTGGTATTTGAATTGTACACTGTATCTCTGGTCATGTTTCTATACGTAACAGATATGAAGAAAGGTAAAGGGTGTTTAGAGTGACAGAAAAGTTGATTTATATCGTTAGAGTTTTGTTGCAATCATATTGTTTTCTTGTAATTTTGTCAAGGGAAAAAATGTTGTCGCCTTCTTTCAAACATATGAAGGCTTTGCAGCCAAAAAAAGAAGAAGAGTGAAGTGTCTCCATTTTGTCTCCTGAAATGAGAAATCAACATGTATTCACTTTGGCCCTGAGCTGGTGCAAAGGCCATGCAAAATAACAGCAATCCTCCTCCTATGAAAATAGGAACCTTATAAGTGAGAGAATCTGTTAAAAAGTAAGGTGAATCAATGTGAGAAACTAGGGATCCAGTAAGAGTAACATCCTGTCTTGAGTTGAGTCTGAGAAATTCTTGAAAGTCCATGGATTTGCTTATTTTTTGTTGGTCTAAGATTTTGATCATGGATAGATGATAATGTGAAGAATATATCTCTTAAAATTCTTCCTCAATGCAACTATCATGTAGACGTTTATAAGGGCACGGTTGTATAAATTTTGCCCTCAACCTTCATTCACATATACTAGCAGGTCCACTACCTAGTGACTCAATTTAGGTACGTATGTATACACATTTTCTTGGTATGTTTTTCCTTCAATACACCCACTGTGTGCTGATCCATTGATACCGTCCATTTTTTTTATTGATTAGGAAGTTTAGGAAGTTAGATCTGACCATTTGAGGATCTAACGAAATCCATTAAAAAACCCTAAACATCTTTTAGGGACATGTTGGAACTTGGAACAGTGTTATATGGCATGCACTGCCACTTGTTTGTCAAATAGGATGATTACATACTACTTTTTTACCCCTATAATACCCTGACCACTGTGGGACATTCTTCCACATCTATGGATTTCAATCTCTATTTTGTCACGTGGACAAAAAGTACTTTACATGTTAACAAGGGACCTAGAGATCTTGGTCACAAAATTTCATAATCATGTAGCATATATAAGATTACTTGCAGATGATTAGACTGTGATCTCAAATGCTTCTATGAGGTTACCATTTCTTTTGATATCCACAAGTAGCATCAATTAACCATTAAAATATCTACAGTCGTTGATTACAGCTTGACAAGAACCAAAAATTTAATTTTTTTTATTATTATTTTAAGTAATGATCAAGTGGTTATGATGAAATAAAGACAGTTAACCTTATTCAAGGTAGAAGGTAGCTCAGTAGTTGTAAACTAGACTAGTAAAGAATCATAGTTAAATTAATTATTTTGTTGTTGGTAATTGGGAGTTGTTTAAAAAAATAAATGGGAGTTTTAAATTTCTAATTAAAGAGAGAGGGGGGAATTAAAAGATCCAAAAATAAGAAGACAGTTCAAAGTAGTATCAGGTACGCCCAGAGTATTGGGCAAAAGATGCAAATCTGACTTTGAGCTATGCACTGATGTACCTATGGGCACTATTCTAACGATCTAATGACAAATATGCCCTTATAGCAAGAGCGAAGTTATCTTTTTACCCTTACAGCAGCATAGGATAATAAAACTGGTGGCCATGGTAGGAGAGGCTTCCAGAGCTTTGGATACAAGACCAAGACCATTTTCACAATTGGGGTTGTCTTCTTCAACCTCTCACTTGAGAGTAGGGCCGAAACCAGAATAGTTTCTGATTTCCATCCATAGGAAGCCGATGGACCTGGGATTACAAAGGGAATTCACAACTGACCACCCTATCAAACCTTACCAACCATCAATCAAGGGGTAAGATGTAAGAATAAAATGTCTTGACAGGATAGAACTCACCCAAGATATGAGATCTATGGTGCAAGGAACAAGAAATATTAATCAAAAGCAGCACAATTAGAAGAAGAAAGTGCCATGATGGAAGAGGATAAGAGAAAAGGGTAAAAAAATTATAGTTTGAGATGTTAGTGTAAAAGGTGTGTTTGAATGATGCCTCTATATATGTATTTAGATCACATAACCTTCTTTACTTGTCGCGTCCTATACCGTGCCACACGAAACCCGATTACCCAAACGGTTCAATGGTTTGATGGGGAGGATGAGGAGAATTCTCTAGTAATGTCACCGATGTTGTTTCGTTGCAGTGGATTGTCGCTGGTTCGGATTTCACTTGTTGAATTTGCAACAAAGTCATATTCTCTTGCAACAAGACAGATTTAGATGAATATAGGTGCACCCATATGATAATAACAAACACATTCGTCTCACTATAAGAATATCGCTGTTAAGTTGTGTTATTGCACCAGTGCAGGGCCAATGAGAATACATGTGAATGAATTGTTTCCTGGATCATAATAATAGACTGTTTTAGCCTGATTTATAAGAAGAAGTCGTCTCCTCCGTAGGGTAACAGCTACACTAACAAAAGGAAAACGATACTCTAGTATATTCCCATTAATATGATACTCCTTAATCCAAATTGAATTAGTGTGGTCCTCGAGCACCCATATTTCCCAACCATCACAATTAGGGAAAACAACGGAGAGCTCGCCTCCCAACTCCATGAGATTCATCATATATTCACATTTTGCATCTGGCCAATGCTCTGGCATGAAATTACTTTGAACTCCTCAAGTTCAAGATCCAGATAGAGAAAGAACAAATTCATGGGAAGAATCCAAGAGCAACTCGATATTCCAGTAAACTTTCCCATTTACATGACACATGTTTCCTAGTGATGGATTACAAATTTGATCAGGGTATTGGCCATGAACGTGAAGGTTGCTGAGGATGGACTCCTCTTTGACCTACCGTAGATAACTCACACCCATAATCATAACCATAACCATAACCATAACCTTCCGATTTTAGATACAGGTGGACTAATTTGAATTCATTGCTTGAGGAACAAAACCCAAGTCCCTCCAAGTAATCATATTCTCTCTCCTTTCCTCTGGGGATTACCAGAGTGTTTCGTGTTGTTGGGTTATAAACCATAAAAAACCCATTAGAACACCTATTCTCAAGGCAGATCAACCCATTACATGGAGGCCTTACCATATGGACAAAATGACACTTGAATCCATCAGGATAATTTGATCGAATCAAATCATGGGTACCCTTCCTCTCTTCTTTTTCGTCTATTGAACAAACCCCAATCGATCCATCATGAGTCATCCAAAGCAGTTTAATAATGTTTTGATTTTGGGTTGCTCGACCTTGGTGTGTACTGACAAAATAAGGATCAGATATCAACAAGTTCCACTGTTTGGAGACACACTTGAATCTTAAAAGCACCTTCATTGATAGCCTAGAAAGTATGTTCACCATTAAATCTTCATTGCTTGAAACAATACTCCTCCTGCTGCTGCTGCTGCTGCTATTTTCTCCTTCATCAGATTTCTCCATTGCATGTGACGAGTCTGAAGTTTTTTTTTTCTTAAGAAGAAAGATCCGTTAACAAATATGAAATTCAATCCCTTAAAATCAAAAAGCCAAAAGAGGGTGAAAATCATTTATGAGAAATCTAATCACAACCATAAGATAAAAGGAAAAATCAGAAAAGGAACTGCAATGCAAATCTTTGAACATGAGGAAAAAAAAGAAAAAAAAGAAAAAAAAGAAAAACTCTCCATTTAATCTATCCTAAGTTTCTTGCAACACACTTCGATTGAAACAGATAAATAAAATTATATTCAGATTACAGAAGAAGAAGATAGAAAATAAATCCTCATCCATCAATCACCTACAAAACAAAGATTGCATACCTTTCCAAAGCTATACACTCTATTCTATTCCCTGAGGCTTAGTTGAAAATAGAGATAACGATGGAGTTCTTCACCAAGTACTTGGAGATTGCATGGCTGAATGGGTAGCCAGGTTCTACTGGGGTTTATTTACCCTCCTAAAATTTCTTATTTTCAATCCAATCAACCAAACTTTCTTCCTTATATAATACGATTCCACACTCCCTTCCATAAATATTCTTAAGTAGTTACATCACCCCGTGAGAGATTCTCGAGGAGCCGCTCTCAGAAAGAGTTTCCTCCTTCTCTCATCCTCTCTATCAATCTCACCCTATATTTAAGTAATTACATCATTAGGGAGGAGTATGTACCGAGTATTTAATTCGTAACAAAACTATACTGTATATGTACTGGTATAACCAATTTTTCTCTCTTATACTTTAAATTTATATGAAATTATGTATATGTTGGAATCTTAGGTGCCTTATATATGGACCACTCCTTGTAGTAGTTATTGAAATCTTAGGCGCCTTATATATGAACTTCTCCTTCCTAATAGTTATATTTATAGATACTAAGAAACATCTACTAGGTAGGATCTATGGCTCTACAACTAATCAATTGTAAAAGGAAACCAAAAGTAATAAAGTAAACTAATAGTCTAAATATAGGAGCTAGGAATCCAAATCCTAAAAACTAGCACTCATTGCTTTGATTTAGTGTGGGATTACAATATATTACACTAACACATACCATTATTACTATACTAGTTCGTATCATATATGGTTGTTACACGGTATATATATATATACATACGATTTCTTATCCAATAATAGAGCCAGACTAGCCATTCAGCCAAACCATATCTCAAGTACTTGCTGAAATCAGGTTTTAATTTTACAGTTCAGTGAACTCCGCCGTCTTCTCTATTCTCAACTGAGCCACTGGGAATAGAATAGAGCGTGTAGTTTTGAAAAGGTATGCAATCTTTATTTTGTAGGTGATTGATGGATGAGGGATTTGTTTTCTATTTTCTTCTTCTAAAATATGAATTTTATTTCTCTGATTCGGTCGGAGCACATTGCAAGAAATTTGAGAGACACAAAATCGGAATTTTTTCTTCTTCTTTTTTTTTTTTTTCCATGTTCAAAGATTTGCAATTTAGTTCCTTTCTCTGATTTTTCTTCTTATCCTATGGTTGGGATCTGATCTCTAGTAAGTGATTTTTCCCTCCTTTTTTTGGGTTCTTGGTTTTAAGAGATAGAATTTAATATTTGTTAATGGATCCTTTTCTTCTCAGGAAAAAAAAAATCTCAATGAAGAAGACAAAATCTTCAAACCCCTTACATGCAATGGAGAAAGTTGAAGGAGAAAGTACTTTTAGAACCAGCAGCAGTAGTATTGTTTCAAGCAATGAAGATTTAATGATGAACGTACTTTCATGGCTACCGGTGAAGGTGCTTTCAAGATTCAGGTGTGTTTGCGAACAATGGAACATGTTGATATCTAATCCTTATTTTGTTAGTACACACCAAGGTCGAGCAATCCAAAATCCCAACAGTACGAAATTGCTTTGTGAGTTGAAACTAGAAGGGTTGATTAGAATTTGTTCAATTGAAGAAAAGGAAAAGAGGAAGGTTACCCATGATTTGATTCGACCAAATTATCCTGAAAGAATTCTCCAGGAGCACTGTTATGCCCACATGGTAGGGCGTCCTTGTAATGGGTTGATTTGCCTTGAGGGTAGTCATTTTGCTCTAGTTTGTAACCCAGCAACACGTAACACTGTGGTGATCCCCATAGGCAAGGAGAAGCATGAGTATTACTTGGAGGGACTTGGGTTTTGTTCCTCAAGCAATGAATTCAAATTAGTCCGTCTATATCGAAGATCGGAAAGTTACAGGTGTGAGTTATTTACTGTTGGTCAAAAAGGAGTTCATCCTCTGCAACCTTCACGTTCATGGAGACATGTAGGGGATTTCCATTATAAAATTTGTTATCCATCATTTAGAATCATGTGTCATGTA
Organism: Protea cynaroides; assembly: GCA_028583415.1. Lineage (NCBI taxonomy): Eukaryota > Viridiplantae > Streptophyta > Magnoliopsida > Proteales > Proteaceae > Protea > Protea cynaroides. The sequence goes on from CM053268.1 coordinate 35,850,183, forward strand.
AACGGAAGAGTTCATTGGATTGTTGAGCCGCTCTCGGATTCTTCCTCTGAATACATTCTCTATTTGGATCTTGAACTTGAGGAGTTCAAAGTAGTTTCTTGCCCAAAGCATTGGCTAGAAGAAGCAAGAGATGAGAATGTGGATCTCATCGAGTTGGGAGGGGAGCTAGGCGTTGTTTTTTTTAATTGGGTTGCGTGGGATATATGGGTGCTCAAGGACTACACAAACTCCATTTGGAGCAAAGAGTATCATATTAATGAGAATATACCGGGGTATCCCTTATTTAATTTGAGAGTAATTGGCATACGGAGGGGACAACTCCTTCTTATAATTAATGATGCAGTATTGTGTTATTATGATCCAAGAAACAATTCCTTAGAAGTGATCATCCAGGGATGTCCCGATTCATATTCATGGCATGTGACCACATATATTGAAAATCTTGTCATGCCGCTTTGATGTAACAATACCATTTATTGTTTTTAATTATTTTAATAGTAATGTTTGTTATTTCAAAGTTTGATCGTTTCTTTTCCCAGAAAAGGGCAGGAGGTGTATATCATGCTGATTGCTCGAAGAAACTTTCTGGCAAGTTGTCTTTCTAGAGCTTTAGGAAACAGTGGTCATATATAATACCTCATGTTATCATGATGGCTGCTTTGTTAATCTGCAATCCCTTGCCACATATTAAGCTAATATTGGTATTTGAATTCTACACCCTTATCTCTGGTCATGTTTCTATTCATAAATTGGTATCGGAAAACAATAGGGAGTTTAGAGTAACATGAAAATTGATTTATATCGTTAGAGTTTTAGAAGGGAGTTTAGAGTAACTGATTTATATTGTTAAGAGTTTTGTTGCAATCATATTTTTTTTCTTGTAATTATATTAAGGAAAAAAAAGCTGTCACCTTCTTTCAAAGGGCGGCACACACACACACACACACACACATACACATGTGAAATGTTTCTCTTATCTCTTTAAATGAAAAATCACATCCCTTTTGGTATCCACATGTATTCTATTTGGCCTTGTGCAAAGGCTATGGAAAATTACGGCAATCCTCCTTTCTTCTATGCAATGTTAAATGTCTTTTTGATAAAACTCCAGATTCTGGATTCTATGGATTTTGACTCCAGGGAGTCACTTTGAAGTAGAATCATGTTTGGTATGCCCGGTTGGATTCAAGTTCCCACATAGTGAACTAGATTCAAATTGACTCAGAATCCAAATTTTTGGAGTATAAAAAATGTATTTTTTAAAAAATTTTTGGATCAATTTTTGGGAGAAGAAAGAAAATAAAACAGAAATTCTCCTCTCTTACACTCTTCTCTTCTTTATAAAACAAAGACTTGACCGCTGACACCACCACCTACCACTACCACCGCCACCCCTGCCACCTGCCACACCCACCCACCATCACCACCACTTTTCTAGAAAAAAAAAAAAAAAAAAAAAAAAAAAAAAAAAAAAAAAAAAAAAAAAAAAAAAAAAAAAAAAAAAAAAAGAGGGGGGGGTTAAAAAAAAAAAAACCAAAATAAAAAAAAAAAAAAAAAATAAAAAAAAAAAAAAAAAAAAAAAAAAAAAAAAAAAAAAACAAAAAAACAAAAAACAAAAAAAAATAAAAAAAAAATAAAAAAAAAAACAAAAAAACCAAAAAAAAAAAAAAAAAAAAAAAAAAAAAAAAAAAAAAAAAAAAAAAAAAAAAAAAAAAAAAAAATAAAAAATAAAAAAAAAAAAAAAAAAAAGAAAAAAAAAAAAAAAACAAAAAAAAAAAATGAAAAAAAAAAAAAAAAAAAAAAAAAAAAAAAAAAAAAAAAAATATTTAAAAAAAAAAAAAAGGATATTATATAATTATGTTAAAAAAAAAAAAAAAAAAAAAAAAAACTTCGATTAGGGGGATAGTATTTATCAAATATGTTTCTATTCGAAAGAAACTTTGGCATCCATTCCAGAAATGCTTTATCAAATATATTTTTACTCCCAAATAATCCTAGAGTAGCCTAGCCTGGAGTAGAATTTTTATTCTGAATTGGAAATAGAATGATTACATACTACTCTTTTACCGTTCACTCTTTTTCTTTTCTTTTTTCAGTTTAAAAAAAAAAAAAAAATAAGACCATATCGCATCGCGACGGTGTCATAGTTTTCAACGGTTGGGAATGCATGAGACACACGGCCCGATGCACTCCACGGTTGGATCCTTCCTTACGTCCGCCATACTATCTCGCGCCGAAAGTAGAACGTAGAGTCTTCAAAGAGGATTCAATCTGTGTTTTGTAGTGATTGATGTTGTTAGGAATGGATGAAGGGTTTATTTTCTATTTTCTTCTTTCTAAAATCTGTAATTTTTTTTATCTAGTTGATTCCGAATGTGATGCAAGAAATTTAAGAAAGACTAAATGGAGAGTCTATTTTCATAGACTAAACCCTATGGTTGACTGAAATAAAAAAAAAAGCCACTGTTTTCTCCACGATATTCTTCAATTCATCCAACGCCAAGGCAGTGGGAGTTGCTGTGTTTTTGAAATTCTAACTCCCCATATCGTCTCTCTCTGCTGCACCCCCTCAAGCAGCAGAGGACCTGTCTCAAGTAACATTTAATAGATGGAATTGAAGGAGAGCAAGTTAATAATTCTGGGCAGAAAACACTGTATTAAGAGATTAACAATACCCATTTTAACACAACTTTCTCCTTCGTCTTCATTCGATCCTTATTCCTTATCTGCTCCTTCATCTTCCTGTCAGGTCTCTACAAGGAGGCATTGCATGTTATCTATTTATATGTGTAATTATTGGCCTATTGTCTAATGGGAGTTTGCATTACTGGTTTGATTGATTTTAAATTAGTTCTTCACGTATTAGAGATAAGCCAACCTTATCCATCTCTGTTCCAAAGGGCTAAAGAAGACTTTTCAATAGCTTGGATTCGCATAAAAAATGAATGTTTTCAACATGTATAAGTTTATTCATTCAATTGCTTACTTTCTATTGTATTTTAGGGACTTGTGTGGCATGTTAGGGTTGATACAAAACCTTGGATTAAAATTTATTCTAACACGAGGTTCCCAAAGATACAAAAGGACAATTTTCATCTTTATGATGAAGATGATGGTGATGCAGTCAGAGGAGGAAAAGGTGGTAATGGAAAAGGTGGTAATGCCACTGTTGTCGTTGGAATCCGACAAAATAGATTTATCAAGACAGACAATATGAAACTCTCAATGAAACATTGAAATTCCTTTAGAAACAAAGGTTCCCTGAGATATTGCCCTTTAAAACTATTTCCATTGCAACTAAGTTAGACACCGAAAGAATCTGATCAAAGGTAATGACAATCACTTGGAATTCAAAGATGAGAGATTTTTCTTCTACTTCAAGGATTAAAATCCTATATTTTTATTTGATGTTCTCTTGTTACATATATAAATTCAATTGGAAACTTTACAAGCAAGTTTCCCCATGCCTATCACTACTTTAATCATTTAGTTGCCTAGGATATAGTAGGCCCGCATGGCTACGACCCCCCAAGACTGTGCTATGGTATCTTGTTAATCACTTTTCGACCCTCCTCGACCTTCTTCGACCCCTCTTTTAGGCCATGTCCCCCATAACTCTAGATGTCTTTTTCTATCCTTGCACTTTTACCAAGTAAGAGTCTGACTTTATGTTGATTTGGTCCATGATCTGGTGACTTGGCTGATCAAATCAGCATGTCTTGCATTTATGGTTATTGTTAGTATTTATGAGCATTAATGACAATCCATTAATAGCCCAACAACCCACATCAACCTGTTACATCTTATCTGAGTCAGCATAGAGGGTCGAACGTAGGTTCCTTGTAATATTTTTCATTATGTCTTCCTTCTTATACCATGTGCCTTAGATGTACGCCAAGTGCTCATCTTCGAAAGATCATCCGAAATTCTCTTCCTATGGCCAGATTTAACATCAACTATTATTTTCCCTAACAGCCACCTCCACCAGGCAGTGACGATTATGGTTGTAAACAAAGCTCACAAATTATCGCTGAACTAGCGCAAAATCCAGAGGTGCTTGGATATCATTTTGAGTATACGGAGCTGGAACAATGGAGACACAGTAAGATATATTCCCGAAATAGCGTTCGTAGCCCAACCAGGTCCCCAACAAATCATTGATAGATTTTTATATTCCACTCCCCAAGTGAAATCTGAAGCAATGACAATCAACTGGAACGAAACACCATTGGTGACATTACTAGAGAATTCTTCTCATCCTCCCAAACAAACCATTAAACTGTTCGAGTGGCACAACTATGGTTGAACCTCAGTGCGACCCAGAGAACTCAAAAGACGAATTTTCAGGAACTTCAAGCTGCCCAAAATCACTATAGAGGATCCCAACCTCTCTTTTGTCTCCTCTCCTAGCATCTCTCTCACATAACTTGCAATTGTTACTTGTTAAGCCATCAACATCAACAGTTATTGATACATGAACAACAGTCCAGCCGTTGCCACATCTAAAGAAGGTCTCCGTGACTCTTGAGGCAGCAATGAGCGCAAGAGAACTTGAACTCATCTTCACCTTCAAGCAGATTGAGAGTCCGAGTCACGACACTCGAGCTTCAATCATACACAAGCACTTTTCAAGCAAATTGAAAGCCCAAGCACTTAAATTAGCTACATTTCTTATCACCTCTTGCAGCCATGGAACAAATGTGCTGTAGAGTATGACATTAACCATGAAGTGAGGTCATTCTCTATCTCTAACTACCTTTTGCCCAAGGTTTGAAGAGTCAGTTTCAAGGCCAGTTTCGACCACACCACCTTGAAACTGAGTTATCCCAAGTTTTGACCTAGTTTTAGTTGAAATCTAAGATTTTTCCCAGATTAAATTGAAACCTTGGTTTCGAGGCCCACAAAGGTTTTTTAAATTTGCCTTTTTCTTTTGTGTACCATATTTTTACTTTTTACACTTATTTTTCATATTAGTTTTCAAAAAAAAAAAAAAAAAAAAAGAAAAAAAGAAAAAGAAAAGAAAACCACATCCAAAATGATATTATGATCTGTGGACTTAAATTTGCTAGTATATGTTGAAGACTGAATGTTGTTGTACATTAACAAATTAAGCCTTATGGCTCCAACCATTAAGCATAAATATCATCTAACATAGAATGATTTGAACTCCATCCATCATTTTTCAAAAAATAATTATAGGAAAATCAAAATTTTCAAGTGCAAATTTCAATAAATAAATTATCAATCCAATGATTAATCAAACTCAATGGAGTCGTAGATCAAGCCATTCTAATTAACATATAAAAGATTAAATGGAAATCATGATATCTACATATTAATTCTATAGATCAAATTTAGAGAAAGATGGGTTTACCTTCAAGAGCTAGAACTTGAGGGATTGTATCTTCTTGATGAATTTGGAAAAAGGTGGGTTTGAACCAGGTCTGGTGGAAACCTGGTTTTGGGTCGAAACCCAAGACAAAAATCTTATGGCTTGACTGGAATTGAACTGGGCTTTCATATGCCCAGCTACCTTAACGTCTGCCATTCTCTTATTACACTATTCCATAGAGATCTTGCCATTAATGGAAGCTCAGCCATCATCACTCAGCCAAATCTTAACACCTAGAGACTCATTCGCCTCATACGGCCAGACCATCTCATTCTCCAAGTGCTTGGTGAAAAAGCAGGGTTTAACGTCACAGTTCAGCCAAACTCTGCCACCGTTGTCTCTGTTCTCAAATGAGCTTTGAGAATAGAACAGAACGTGTAGCTTCAAAGAGGTATGCAATCGGTGTTTTGTAGTTATTGATGTGGTCTCTGGATGAAGGATTAATTTTCTATTTTCTTCATCTGATTGAAATTTTATTTGTTTGATTTAATCGGAGTGTGATACGAGAAATTTGAGGGAGACTAATTGGAGAGTCTATTTTCTTAGATTAAACCTAAAGACTGAAATTAAAAAAAGCCCATTATTATTTCCACTATCTTCTGCAACTGGGAATTCCATTGTTTGAAATTCCAATTCCCCATCTCTCTCTCCCAAGGAGTACGGTAGCGAGGGCTTGTCGCTACTTGGTTACCACGGCAGTGAGATTTATAGGGTTTGAAAGTGGCTAAAATGTTTGAGGTTATCGGCAGAGTGGGTTTCGGTGTTTATTGAGTTCAAACATTTGAATTCCAGTCTCTGCTATCTTATTTTTCCTCCCATCTTAAGGTGTGATCAGATCCCTAGTATAGGTCTTTAATTGACCAACCGCACAAATCAAAACCGAGTCAAACTGGAAATGAAAAAGCCGGTGTGGATTGGCAATCTAGGGCTCCCAACTATTTGTGTTTGGCTTATAGTCTTTTCCTGCATTTTATTTTCTGCTTTCGGCCACTAGCTGATTTAGTTGCAGTGGGTCATTTGCTTCTTGATGGTGAAGTATTTGGGTGCTTCATCTTAAAGAGAAAATACTGCACTTTGTACTCTGTTCGATGTTGGTATTTTGAAAGGCCAATGGAGGAAGAGAGATAGAAGCTTGGTTTATTAGAAGATTTAGGAAAGAAATTCTTCATAGGGTAGTTTGAGTAATTTCAGATGGGAGCTTGCATTATTTGGTCTCTTCTCATAACATTTTGTTGAATGTACATATCTGCTGCATGTTAGATATATGCCCTATTTTGCTTCCAACATTTTAAGCAGGAATTATATAAACACGTATTATACATGTACCGTATCATTATCTATTTTTATTCCAAATTGTGGGGTACAATGTCAGCCCCTTACATCCTTTATAGCATTCTAAAATAAAATTTCATAAGCAACAAGTAAACTGAAAATAAAAACTCCTAATGAAAACTAGAGCAAATCTTCTTAAAATAAAAGGAGAACTGAAATTAGAAACTAAATAAAATCTAAAACCCATAACAGAAACTAAGCTATAGCTTCTAAAAGCATTCTAAACAAGAAAATAGAAATTAATGGAAATAGAAACAAGACATAGTAGCTTGCGGCTGGAATGCTTGGGCCATACTCAAACCAATATAGAACCTGCTAGGCCCTAGATACGGGTGGCTTGACTTGGAGCACATTCCAATAGATAGCTTTCAAGATATTCTCCATGCAAGCTGTCTCATGGGGCCCACGACCATTGTCATGTGAACAGTACTGCGTAAACCGTAACATGTGAACAGAAACATAGGAATACTTATCTTACGTGAACAGTAAACTAGTTCAATAATGATCCAGATCAAACCAAAAAAGCTCAAATATGGACCGAACCAATCCTACATTACTAGGTATCTTGAAGTGTATTAGATTGGCAAATTTTGTAATAAAATACATTCTTCTTACAAGTACATAAGATTGCTTTTAAATTATTTTGTGTTGAATTATATAAGGAAATGGCATACTTGTAATTTTATATTTTATATTTATTTTATTGTTTTATTTCCTTTCCTTAGAATCCTAGTCACTCTAGAGTTGGGACTCCTAGTCACTTTAGATTTAGGACTCTTAGTCACTCTAGAGTTCTTGTTAGTTTGTAATCGTATTCATTATAAATAAGAAGGTTGTGTGGAGAGATAATTAATTCTCTTCCATTCTCTAATTCAACATGGTATCAGAGCTCCAAGTTCCCTCTCATAGTAACCCTAAAAAGTAGGCCAAGTCACCGAAAGAGGGACGCTAGATGCACAAATGAGAACTATGGTTACCCAAAGTGGGACGGTCACCCAAAAAGAGGGACCAGTCACCCGAAGGAACTATACATGTCACCTGAAAAGAGGGACCAGTCACCCTAAAAGTGTCATGTATTGTCACATATATTATCACATATACACCATCCAACGGTGAGGCTACATGTAAGGGGGAGTATTGGGAATAGTCCACATGGCTAATGAGATTGGAATCTTGGGTTCTTATATATGGAAGAATCCCTCCACTTATTAGTTCGAACTTTTGAGATGAAAACTTAACATGGTATCAGAGCATCACTATTGAAGGTATTTTACATTGTTTTGCTCCATTGTGGTAGCTCGTTCCAATGCAGAAGTAGAATTTCGAGCAATGACTCAGGGAATATATGAACTATTGTGGTTGAAGGACTTACTCGAAAACTTGAAAGTCAATTATCCTCAATCAATGACTTTGTTTTGTGACAATAAAGCAGCCATTAGCATTGCTCACGATTCAGTTCAGTACGATAGAACTAAGCATGTTGAGGTAGATCGTCACTTCATCAAAGAAAAGTTAAAAAGTGGCTAGATTCAAATTCCACTTGTCAGATCAGAGGATCAGCTGGTAGACATTCTCACTAAAGGTTTACTTGGGAAACCGTTCCACATGATATTGTCCAAGTTGGGTATGCATGATATATATGCACCAAACTTGAGGGGGAGTGTTGAATTATATAAGGGAATGGCATACTTGTAATTTTATATTTTATATTTGTTTTATTTCCTTTCCTTAGAATCCTAGTCACTCTAGAGTTAGGACCTAATCACTCTAGAGTTTCCGTTAGTTTGTGATCGTATTCATTATAAATAAGAAGGTTGTGTGAAGAGATAATTAATTCTCTTCCATTCTCTGATTCAACATTTTTTAATAGTGTATCCTACATACAGTCTCACACAATATCACTTATAAATGGATTCCAATACCATATGGTGCTATTAATAGATAACCCAAAGGGGCAAGTGATATTTCACTGTTTTCATATTAAGAAGTTAGCAATTGGAATGAATATTCGTGTACGAGATAATAATGAAAAGTGAAAACTAATTATTAGCATATTTAGTAAAAATCATTCCTACAAGACTGTGGTAGGAACCATTCCCACATCCTGATTATTCTTTTCCACGCAGACAGTTGATGTGGCTAGACCGATCATTGGGTAGAGTGGTCATGGTTTGGATTAGGCACGTGTTAAATTCTAGAGCCTACTCAATTAAATACCTGCCCATGTATTGGCATGCATCCCAATGTATGTCCATGCACGCCTAGTACCCTGACTACTATTGGGCACTCTCCCACGTTCCTAGATTTCAAACTTTATTTTGTCACATAGAGAACCCCGATAGGATGGAAACTTGACATGTTAGCAAGGGACCTAGAGATCTACTTGTTCACAAAATTTGAGCATCATGTATCATATATAAGATTTACTTATAGATGATTGAGCTGTGATCTCAAATGTTGTACATGGGTACAATTTTCATTGATATCCACTAATGGCATCAGACATCAGTTAACCATTAAGATATCTACAGCCCTTGATTACAGCTTAACGATAACTAAAATTTAAATTTTTTTTGTTATTTTAAGCAATGATGAAGTAGTTATAGAATAAGGATAGGTGACCTTATTCAAGGTAGAAGATGGCTCCGTAGCTGTAAACTATATCAGTAAAGAATCTGGGAAAATGCATAAGATTATCGTAATTTAATTCAAATTTTGTGGTCGGTAATTGGGAGTTTTTAATAATTGTGAAAAAGACTTTGCTTAAAAATAAGAGTTACTTGTACATTTGAACAAGTATTAATCACCCATAACTAGAACAATTATTTAGGGTTTTCACTTTTAAAAATAGGGTAGCAATATGTCATTGAATCATCTCAACTATGTAGCCATTAAAGTATAATTGGAAGCATTCCAACTAAAGCAGCTAGTTTTGCAAGTGGGTCACTCATTCGGCCATTTTGATTGCTCAATTGGGAGATAACAACTTGGATAGTCCACTTGAACTTCGGAGACGTATCTCATTCATCACCTTGTAAGGGGTTTTCCTCTTATAGATTTTTCTTGGGTTCTTATGTCACACTTCATCATAAATGGAAGATGACTGTTTAGGGAAAAACTCATTGGAACTGTTTCTATATCATACCAATTTTGACCATTGGACTGCTTGTTCATGCCTTGGATTAGTCATATGTCAAATTCCAGAGTCTAATTCAATCAAATACTCTTTCGTGTATTGGCATGCATACCCATGTATGTCCATGCATGATGCATGTAGAGTATCTTGGGTTCTAATCCATTGACTTTAATAGTTCAATAGTTGGTTAGCAAACACCTTTTATCATGAGAATTTATTAATGACTTGTGAGAGTGGTACAATTGATTTTCTCAAGACTTCTGTCTACCTCACTCCTTATCCCTCGTAGAGTTCATTCTCAATTTCTTAGGGTGTTCTTCTCTCTTTTTTTCCTTGTATTGCCGGCCAGCGATTAACAAATTTTAGCTGAAGTTTCTCCATTTCTCACACTTCTCTTCATGGATCCACAAGCCTTTGGCTAATTCCATTATTTGAATATATTTACTCTGTTTTCAAACCCTTATTATCTTGATTGGAAACCTTAATTGTAGTTTATACTTCTTTTAATCAGTTTTCTTTTCCTTATTACTGGATAAGTGCAAGTTATTACTGTTAAGCTACACTACAGTCCACACGATAGGACTCTACTACAGTCCACACAGTAGAGGACTTACACACTGTCCTTATCGCGTGGGACTGCTAACAGTCCTCATTGTGTGAGACTTCTTCATCAGATATTGTCCTCATCGTGGAAGACTTACTTGGGGCTGATACACAGTTGGAGAAGGACTTGTTGCTGAGTTGGAATAGGACTTCATAGTCCTATCTAGTCCATAACTCTAGTTATATTATTTCCTATTTGGACTCTATTGTTATTTTCTAGTTACTGTTTGGACTAATTAGTTATTAATTTGCAGTAGGCTAGTAATGGTAGTTTTAGATTAGAGTCCTTTGTAATCTTGGACTTCTTTATATATACAAGCATTAGGAGAGAGGAGCAACTAACGATTCTGCCTCTTCTTAGCAGAATCGAGTTCTCCTTTCTTCTCCCTATTCTTCTCTCTCCCTATCTCATGGTTCTGGTTTGATACTTTATTTCTTTTCAGATTGTTACAATAACTATCCGTCAGCCTATAGTAATGAAAATTTTTCTTTGTTCAGACATTGTTTACTGCTGGTGTTTTCTTTTTCTTTTTTCCTGTGCTCTACTATCATGAATATTCAGCAGAAAGAATTCTTTTGTAGTTGATGAATTTAAATTTTATATTTAAAAAGCTTTTGAAATTTGAAAATTGGAATGCCCTCTTTGCTAATGTTGTGATAAAGGATGCAACAGCAAAAGGTAAAATTAAAGGCAGCAAACTGTGAAAGTTTTTCCTCCTTGCAGTTGGCACGTTCTAATTTTGTCTCTGTTCATTTTCTTTTTCTTTTTTAAATGTTTGGAAATTTGATTTGTTTGAAGAGAAATAAATATTTTCTTTCACTTTTTCAACTCAATATATAATTCTTAGTCAAGTATGGTGTATGTTATTTGAAAAATATCCAGTCACTTGATTAGATGTTTTATGACTGACCACAAAAGTAAGAGTTTTAGTATTTAATTACATTATATAATTACATCCCTACAGATAATGTAATCAGTGTCACAAAGATTATTGACAATGGAGAAGTCTGAAGGAACAAGTACTTGTAGAACCAGCAGCGGCATTATTGTTTCAAGCAATGGCGATTTAATGGCCAATATACTTTCAAGGCTACCAGTGAAGGCACTTTCAAGATTCAAGTGTGTCAGCAAACAATGGAACATGTTGATATCTGATCCTTATTTTGTTAGTGCACACCAAAGTTGGGCAACCCAAGATCCCAACATTATGAACGTGCTTTGGGTGGATCAAGATGGGTTGATTGGGGTTTGTTCAATCGAGGAAAAGGAAGAAAGGATAGTTACCCTTGATTTGATTCGGCCAAATTATCTCGATACATTCAGTCGTGTTACAATGGTAGGGCGTCCTTGTAATGGGTTGATTTGCCTTGCTGCTGGGGGTGAAACTTTGGTTTGTAATCCAGCAACACAAAACACTGTCGTAATCCCCAAAGGCAATACAAGAAAATACAATTACGTGCAGGGACTTGGGTTTTGTTCCTCAAGCAATGAATTCAAACTAGTACGCCTATTTGAAAGGTGGGAAGTTGATAAGAGTATCCCTAAGAGTTGCCGATGGTACGGGTGTGAGTTATTTACTGTAGGTCAAAGAGGATCCCAGGGTACAAATCTTCTGCAACGTTCACGGTCATGGAGACATGTAGGGAATCTCCCTTATCAAATTGCTTATCCATTTTTCAGTATCATGTGTTATGCAAATGGGAGCGTCCACTGGATTATTGAGCCTGTTGATCTGGTGAGCTCTTCATCCTCCGAATTCATTCTTTCTCTGGATCTTGAACTTGAGGAGTTCAAAGTAGTTTCACGCCCAGAGCATTGGGCAAAAGATGCAAGATCTGACTTTGAGTTGCATCTCAAGGAGTTGGGAGGCGAGCTATGTGTTGCTGTATCTATGGGCGTTTATGGAAAACAATGGGATATATGGGTGCTCAAGGACTACTCTAACTCCATTTGGAGTAAGGAGTATCACATTAATATAGAAGAGTATCCTTTACTTTATTCTTTTTCTGTAGTTTCCCTAAACAGGGGACGACTTCTTCTTGCAATTAATAATAGATCATTCTATTATTATGATCCAAGAAACAATATGTTAGAAGAGGTCATCGAAGTGGAACTGCGTAGTTTCATGTCATGGAAATTGGGCACATATGTTGAAAGTCTTGTTATACCGTTTTGATCTAATAGTGCTACTGTGGGCTATGTATTAAAAAAATTTTAGTGCTAATGTTTGTTATTTCAAAATTCGATTTGTTTCCTTTTTCAGGAAAAGGGCAGGGAGTGTATTCCATTTACATAGTGGTTAACAACTTCAGGAGCCTTCGGTATAATTCAGATGAAGTTTGAAAAGTTCTGGCCTACATAGAAATATCTTAATGTACTTCTGTAGATATCAAATGTGAATGGTTAATGATCTTCGTATATAGAATAGATAGTATAAAGTATTTCGTGTTAAGGAAGACATTTGGGATTGTCAAATTGTGATGGATCATATTGGCACTAAAGACATGATTGCTAATCCCTTCACTAAAGGGTTTGTGTGCAGAGTGTTTGTAGACCATGTGAGTTGTATGGGATTGTATAAATCATTAAGTGCATTAGATCATGCTTAAACTGTTGCAAATATATAGTTTTTGATGCTTGGGATCATGTTTAATTCGTAGTTGCTAATCCCTTCATTGCAATCTATGGTTTATGATGCTTGAGATCATACTTAAGATATCGTTTTATGCTTGTGAATAAAGTTTTATACCATTTTGATTTTGTTGCCTTTTGGTTCACTTTTAGTCTAGTAATGATAGCTGCTTATAGGTTGAAGGGTAATTAAGGTCTGGTAACTCCTTTGATGAGATGTGGTTATTATTAGGCATAACCACCTTGATGAGAGGTGGTTATTATTAGGTAGGTATTAAGGGATTGCCTGGGCCCTTGTTTTCAGTGCATATGCACACACACTACCATCAAGTGTGTTGACATACAAAGCTTGGATTGGAGTTGGACAGGAATAGAGGACCTATCCGTCGTGACGAAGGTAACTTCAGCATTTCCAATAACATTGAGCACGTTTCCTACTCTTCACAGGTCCACAAAGCTTCACAGCATACCAAATTAAGCATTCAGGAATTAATGAAAATCAAATATCGACAAAGCTAGACCATAAATATGGAGCTTGGAAATGAGTGCATTAATGCAAACAATATCTATGCAAAGAGTGGTCCTCAGAAGCCATCCCAGGTATAAAATTACTCGCAGAACCATTTCTTCATGAGAAAATTTCATACCTGTGTACTTCATGCTGTGAACATAGGAGTGAGGGTACGTTATGTTAGTAAAACTAAAACATGCTGTCAAATATTTTTACTTGAAAATAAATAGAAAATATTTTCCCTGCCTGCAGTCGCCGCTGCTGGGAAACTCTTCTTCCTCCAAATTCATTGTCTCTCTGGATCTTGAACTTGAGGAGTTCAAAGTAGTTTCATGTCTAGAGCATTAGCCAAAAGATGCCAGATTTGACTTAGAGATGTTATGGGTGCTCAAGGACTACAATAACTCCATTTGGAGTAAGGAGTATCACATTAATCTACCAAAGTATCCTCCAATTTATGCTCTCTTTTTTTTTTTGTAGCTGCCATATGCAGGAGACAGCTTCTTCTTGCAATTAATGGTAGAACATTCTACTATTATGGCCCAAGAAACATTTCTTAGAAGAGATCATCGAAGTGGATGGGCTTTGTTTTGTGTTTTGGGAATTGGGCACTTCTGTTGAAAACCTTGGTATACAGTTTTGATCTAACAGAACTATTTAGTTTGTTATTAAATATTTTAATAGCAATGTTGTTATTAATTTCATAATAACAGCATATAGTTAGATGAATGATTTGTTCTTATCAGATGGATTTACCTATATTCATCTAATTCTGTCATGTGGCAAGAGAATATGACCATGTTGCAAATTTAACAATAACTGATGGATGCTACATTTACATTTGGTTGAAAAATAATGCCTTTTGTTATGTATTTCAAAGTTTGGTATCTGTGAAAAATTTATGAACTCAATGACTATGAGATGCATCCTTTTTTGAATATTTTTGGTCTCCCATGTATTCAGATAAATTGTATCTATTTTAAAAATAATCTATTCCTTTTTAGGTTAATTATATGTTGCATATGAATGCCATATTTGCCAAAAATTTAAAGTAGTTAGACAATTATGGTTATAAAGGTTCTATTCTTTTTTTGTGATTTGATTTCACTTCCTTTCCTGCTATTTATCTTACTACTTGATGGAGCCGTAAGGGCTGATGTTCATATAGGTTATTTCAGACCCTAACTGGTGTAATTCTGATTGTGGGTTAGATAGAATGGCAAGAAAATCACTAAGACTCTGCCTGGTTGCAAGTAAAAGAAAAGAAAGAGAAAGGAAATTGGTTTAAAAAGAAAAAGACAAATTTTATAATTATTATTATGTAATCTACTTAAAGAATTATCCATTAAATTAGCCTTCAATGAAACTACTACTGTGGACTTTCGTAAGGCATGATTGAATAAATTTTGCCTTCAATCTTCATTCATTGGTTAGCACGTTGGAAGGAGGAGACTTCCATATGCATGGAAAGCTTGGAATATAAGCTAGAAGAATATTAGGAGATAAAAGAAGAAGGGGGTAAGAAGACTGTGGCAGTGGGGTAAACGCATGAAAGAGGAAGGATGAGAGAGGAAAAAGAAGGAGATTAAAGGGTCTATAGGTAATATTTTGGTCCTAAAAATTATATTTTTGGGTCATAAATATTTTTTTTTTGTATTTTTATTATTTTTAATATTTCTTGCTTTAGAATGTAATATGGTAAAACTTCAAAAAAAAAAAAAAATTTCAATAGTTCTTAGATATGAAATAAATACTACAACAAATGACTATAAACTGCAACATAAAAACAATCTTTTGTGATTTTTTTTTCTCAGAGCTCAGTTAAGAATAGAGATGGTGGCCGAGTTCGCTGAACTGTGGTTAAAACCCACTCTCACCAAGCATGTGGAGTCTTTGTGATGGTATGGCTGAATGGGGGCGCCTGGCTCTTCTAGGGCTTTTTTAGTTGAGTGCAAGGACTGTTTTTTTATGAGAATTCCAGCAACCACTCTCTTAAGGGAAAAAAAAATAGATGAGAAAGTTTTACTTTACTCTTGGATGCATGTCATTTAACAAGAGGGTATGTCCAGGTTATAGGATTGAAGTCAAATCTGTTACCTCGGATATAATACGACTTACGAAGTCAACTATATTAAATCTTCATTAACACCCCTAAAAGTGTAATGGGGAAGTTTATAGGGTTATTATGGATTACCCATAATACCCCAGAATATTCTCAGTTTACATATGTGAATGAGAATTTCTTCATGCTGTTCTCTGTACTCTGTTTCAATGTTGGTATATTGAAAGCCCAAGGAAGGACTAAGGAGAAGAGATAGAAGCTTACTTTATTATAGGTTTTAGGAACTAAGTTGTTCATAGGTAGTTCAGGTAAATCAGAAATAGAAGCTTGCATTATTTGGTCTCTGTTCGTAACAGTTTGTTGAATGATAAACATGTCCTCTGCATATTGAACATATGCCCTCTTTTTGTTCCTGAAGTTTTAAACAGGAACTGTATACCCTAATTTTTAAACGTATCATTGAAGTACAGGCCCGTTTCATAACCGTATGTATCCATATTCTTTTTTTTACCATTCTTGTATTTCCTATATATATGGTGGCATGGCCTCATGGTCTTTGTTTCTTCCTCAATCCAAAGAGAGGTTCCCCTAGCTGTTTTGTCACTACAAGAATTCCCATTTTGGACCAGTTGGTCTGACTAAAAAAAAGGCTCATTTTTCTCTCTCCTCTTTTTCTTTCTTCAATATCTCTCTTCCAAGTTCCATATAAACTTTAGTTCCACTCTTCAGCTGCTACTTTGTTTCTTCAACTAAAAAATAGATCCTGCTATGGGTTCCACTGATATTCTCTTTCTCCTCTGACCTGACCATGTGATGCAGTCCAAGAAGGCCCAAGGCCCAAGGCCCAAGCTCAAGTCGATAATGGGTCAGCCCAAAGAACCAGTCGGTATTGGTCCATTGGACCAACCCAAAGACCAACCCACACTGTTCACGTGAACAGTGTTCACGGTACTGTTCACGTGAACAGTAGCAACAGTAGAAATTTTCCTTCTTTTGTTATTTTTTTCTTAAATTATTCTTAGATTTTGTTTCCTAAAGTTAAGTTATGGATTGATATTTTGTAAGTTGTTTTTTTGGAAACTTTCCTAAATCTATAAAGGCAAGTTTCCCTTTTAATTTATCTTAGGATATTTTTTTTTAAGAGGACTAAATCTTTCCTTATTTTGTAATCTTTCTTAAGTCTATAAATAAGATAAAGAAGAAAAGAGCCAGCAGATTTAGACCAGAAAAAAGAAGAGAGTTTAGCTCCTGATTTTCTGGTTGAGTCTCATAGGTTGTGAGAATCAACCGAAATATTTTGTTTTATGGTTTTCTTGTCCTTCTGTTAATTCCTTCAAGTTCTTATTATTGCATACTGAATTGCGATACCATTAAGTGTTGATTTGATCAACGAAATCTTGTGGGATTAAAGATTAAAATCATATCGACCAGCTCTAACTAAACCAGTCCCGTTTTCAGATGATAGGTAGTTTTCAAAAAATCACATCTCTCTTATCTGTGATCGGATCATCTCCAACTTTGGATATGTCTTCATAATCATTCCAAAGAGTATTTCCCATCAAGTTTCAAGTGATTTCAAGGGTTAGATTTCAAGATAAGTGGTTTTCTTCATTACTTTTCTCTGCAGATTTTGTATTGGACTGAATTAAGATTCGGTAGCAAAGAGGGCTTGTTAATTTGACTTCCTTTGAACCCTCTTTGCCATCAATTGGTATCAGAGCATGGCTGAGGAGAGTTCTAACTCTCCTAATCAGTCCAACAATCCCAATGACCTTGTCAATCTGTAGCGCTGCAGATACATCTGGTGCACCGTACCAGATCCCTTGGCCATGGCCACTTCCATCGACATCACCGAAGCCGTACCGGAGATCTCCCTTGCCTGACGAGAAGACTCATCCACCATCGAGATCAGACACGGAACCTCTCTGGATGATCCTGACCCGAACTGCAAACCTCCTGAGTCCTCATTACCCTGAATCCCCGAGACCCTGAACCTGGCTGCCTCAACGGATCGCTAACCCGCTGCAGCAAAACAGTTGCCACAGACGACGATCTTTTTTCTTTTTTTTTTTTTCTTTTTCTTTTTCTTCTTCTTCTTCTTCTTCATATTTTCCACGTACCTCTCCCCTTCGCTCAGATCACTGACCAATCTATCGAATTTGGCTCTAATAACACTTGTTAGGATTGGAGACCCAAACAAGAAGAAAACACAAAAAATTAACATGTTCAGCACTCCATCGTGGGATGCCTACGTCCACCAGAAAAAGAGAAATTTTTTTTCCCAAGAAACTTCTACAGCTCTCTACACAGGCTTATCTAATCTGTTAGCCTCAGTGTTCCAGCTCTCCACTATCATAGGAGAATCCTCTGACAACCCCTTACAGTCTTTTTAGGTTTTCCCACACAGAGATAATTTATAGGAAAACCTAGAAACCCTAATCCCATCACAACTATAAGTTTATCCCCGTATATGTAATAGATTCATACCCTAACACAAATACTACCCTTATAATTGCGTGGATCCCACAAAATATAAGACACCAACCCAACAATATCCCATTGAATTATCATTTGAATTATTTTTTGTAATGGTTGCTAGAAAAATTTGTTTTCAAATCCTTAGAAATTCCAATCAGCTTTCTTTGTTAACTGTTGGGAATAATCCATATTGCTTCGAGACTAGAACCTTGGGTACCTTATATATGTGAAAGTCTCTCCATTTACTAGTTTGAACTTTTGAGATGGAAACTTAACATGGTATTAGAGCTCCACATTTAACTCTATAAGGAACCATATGCCATGAACGTGTACTGCCACTCAGTAACATTGCTTAGAGATTAGAAACTTAGGTGTTTTATATATGTGAGAGTCTCTTCATTTACTAGTTCAAACTTTTGAAATGAAAACTTAAAAATAGCCAACTTGCCATATTTAATCTCGAATCACAGATTGATTATTTGGTTTACAAAAACCAAAATTTTTATACACTCTAAAACGCACTTATCCACTAGGATTGGAAGGAATTGAATAGGAAAAACCAACTCAGATTCAATGGCCTTCTCTTCCCTTTCCCCTTCCCCTGAAAATATTATTAAGATTAACGTAGATGGTAGTATAGGTGCAGGACTGCAGCATTCGGATACAGAAAGAAATGGATTTGAGAATGGTGCTCTACCCAATATTTTAAATCGGATCTCAAGTCTGAACTCAACACACAAGGCCGTCTACCCAATAAAAAAATAAAATAAAATTTATCATTGATTGATCAATGAGAGATGTTGATATCCTTCTCATATAATTCATCTATCGATGTCAATTTTGAATAGAAACCGAGAAACCGATTGATAAATAACCGAGTCAAATCGAACTGAAATTAATCGATTTGGTTTTGATTTTACACATAATTAATCAGTCGTTTGATTCTTAAAGTGATTTAAGATTTACGAATTCTTTCACATACCTTGAGGTTGAGAGTTTGGAGATATTTAAGGGAATGGAAAAGGGGAGAGATATTTAAGGGATTGTTACACGCATGTTTGAACAATTGAAAATATAGAATTCAAAATGAGATTGCAACTCCTGAAATGGATGTGGTAGACGTTTGTTCGGAGATATCTCCAAGATTATCCTTATCACGCCCTTTCAATTGAAACAGTGACAGCAAAACTTTGAGATTGGATCGGAGTCAATTGAACCGGATAGGAGATGATGGTTCAGTCATGATGTTTGCAATTTGGTTTACCGTCAATAGTAGCCAGACGGCCCTTTTTCCCGGACAAAGTGATAATCCAGCTCTACATGCTTGGTTCGGATATAGAATTTTAGATTAGATGTGAAGTAGGTGGCGCCAAGGTTATCACATCATAGCACCGGAGTTGTGGTGCCTGGTAGTTGTAGTTCGCTGAGCAAGTGTCGGATCCAATTGAATTCAGCCATCGCATGGGCCCATTGACATTCTCTCTCTTCTTTCTTGGACCACAACCAAGTTGTCATGAATGAGGACTGAAATCCTCTCTCGTACACCAGTCTGCCAGCCAAACATTTGACAAGTTGAAATACATCGGTATATGTGCTGGGATATTCCAGCCCGTTAGATGATCGACTGACCGACTGGCACTTGAGAGAGGATTTTTTTGCCATGAATGATAACTAATAGCTAACATTCTTTCTAGATAGACTGGAGTTTGAGGTTCTTAGCCATTTCAAAAGGAATCGCCAATGAATACGTGTTGTCAGACTGGCTAGACTTTCAGGCTCTTAGCTTGACTTCTGTTTTAACTAATTTTGTGGTCACTTGTATTTACATGTATGGTGGGTAGACTTTCGGGCTCTTAGCTTCACTTCTGTTTTAACTTCTAATAATTTTGTGGTCATTTGTATTGACAAGTATGGTGTTTGTATTCGTTGACTGACCAAAAGTAGCCTTCAAGAGTGTCATTTCATTAGCTGCCAAGGGAGAAAATTTTGCAATTTCAATTTCACACAAAGATGAAACCAATTTGGATCGTCTTTTCGCTTTATCAAGATTTTCTAGAGTGACAACTTGTAGAATTTTTTGATCAGATACATTCAGTTCTAACTTTGTTAAAACAAACACAAAGAAAAATGTAGAATAAAAATGATTCAACTAAAGTAACAGAGAGATTTTAACATGGTTCATACATCAATACATCAATACGATGTGCTAGGAGAAGATGAAGATGATTCACAATGTAAATGTGGTAGTACGAAGAAGATCGCTCAAGAACAAGTTATCTCTCAAAATCCTCTTTCATAACTCCCCTTTCAAACTTGTCTCCACGATTAGTGCTATACAAAATGAAAAGAACAATATCTAACTCCTCCAAATTGGGTTATCTAATCTGGTCGTACCATACCACCCCAAGTCTCGCCCTGCACACCCAAATGAGATCAGTGACGGGCCAAGCCCTCTGCTTCTATTATCATAGACCTTAAAACTTTTTCATTCGAATTACCACCAAATTTCATTAAAGGGGTCATAAGAATTCAAAACACAAATAACATAAGTAAAACTATTTTACCACCTTCTGTAAAGATTTGATAGTTCCCCAAAATTAGTTGTCACTGTCTTCATGGAATTGATAAAGGTCAAGTTCGATGTGTTGGATGAGGTGATCAGTCACCTATAACGATCATTTCCATGAAACTATCTCATGGCTCACCTTTAGACTTTGACTTATCTAGTGTTTGGTGGAATAATAGGGTGGTTGTTTAGCATTATCCTTTAAATTGGAGCATAACAAAGTAGCTACGCACTGCAACTCAAAATTGCAAATTTGATTACGATGGCACTTCAGCTTCTAATTTTCATTCTCGCATTTGGGAGTTCATTGAAGCTAGAATCTGTCGCCAGTAGAAGGATCGTAGGGAACGAGACAGATCGACTTTCTTTGCTTGAGTTTAAGAAAGGTATTTCGGATCCCTATGAATCACTATTTTCTTGGAATAGTTCCATCCATTTCTGCAATTGGGTTGGGATCACATGTGGCCGTCGTCATCGACGGGTAATCCGCTTGGATTTAGAAGCAAAGGGCTTGGGAGGTAAAATATCTCCTACCATAGGGAATCTCTCTTTTATGTATCTCATCAACTTGGCAAACAATAGCTTCCATGGAGAAATCCCCCAAGAAATTGGTAATCTATTTCGACTACAGACAATTATTTTTGAAAATAATACTCTCGAAGGAGAACTTCCAATCAGCTTGGCCAATTGCACTCGTTTAATAGAGATCTCCTCCCAATATAACAATCTCGTGGGGAAGTTTCCAGTTGAATTTACTTCTTTGTCAAAGCTGGAGTGGATTTCTATTAACAATAATGGGTTGACAGGAGAAATACCAGCTTCTTTTGGGAACATGTCATCCCTTCGAATTATTTCTTTGTATGGAAATGGATTGCAAGGGAGGATTCCAGAATCCCTTAGTCAGCTAACAAAATTACAGTGTCTATCACTTGGTATAAACAAGCTATCTGGTATGTTCCCCCTCTCAATATTCAATCTCTCATCTCTTATACTGATATCTTTACCAGAAAACCAACTGCAAGGGAGTCTTCCAGCAGACATAAGCTTCACACTGCCAAATCTCAAATTTCTTTTAATTGGAGTGAACCTTTTCTCTGGGAGAATTCCGAGTTCCATCTCCAATATGTCAACAATTAAGTTTCTTGATCTTGATCACAACAGTTTTGTTGGGCCCGTCCCAAATAACTTGGGGAATGGGAATCTTCAAAATCTTCAATATTTCCGTATTGATGACAATCAATGTGGAGCAGAGGAAGGTGATGATTTAGATTTCGTAAATTCTTTGCTTAATTGTACAAATCTGGAGGTTTTGGGACTAGGATTTAATGGTTTTAAAGGCCCCCTTCCCAACTTTAAAGCCAATCTCTCATCACAACTTTCAATATTTAGAATAGAAGGGAATCAAATATCTGGAACCATCCCAAATGGCATTGAGAATCTTGTCAACTTGACCGTTTTGCACTTGGAGCAAAACTTTCTTGAAGGTATTATTCCATCTGGTATAGGGAAACTTCCAAAGCTTCAAGAGTTGAACATGAGTGAAAATAGATTTTCAGGACAAATACCATCTTCTATAGGCGATCTCACCATATTGTTTGCACTCTATTTAAATGCCAACAGCTTGAATGCAACCATTCCTTCAAGCCTTGGAAATTGTCAACAGTTACAATTGCTAATTCTTGATCACAATAACCTCCAAGGCCCAATACCTAAACAACTCTTCCGTATTTCTTCCTTATCAATTTCTCTCGACTTATCTCATAATTCTTTGACTGGGTCCCTACCAGAAGAAATCAGTAACTTGAAGAGTCTCTCTTCAATAGATATATCCAAAAATAGACTGTCTGGAGAAATCCCCTCTTCCATTGGTGACTGTAATAGTTTGGAATATCTTTATATGGAAGGTAATTTCTTTGAAGGAGTCATTCCTCACTCTTTGACTCTTCTGAAAGGGCTTCAAGATTTAGATCTCTCATACAACAACTTATCAGGCCAAATTCCAAAAGATCTTGAGAACCTTTCATTGCAGAGTTTGAATTTATCCTTTAACAATCTTGAGGGCGAGGTACCAACAAAAGGAATATTTGGAAATGCAAGTGCAATTTTCATGGATGGAAATGACAAGCTTTGTGGGGGAATTGCAGAGTTACAATTGACACCATGCACAAACCATGGTTCTCCAAAGCGAGAAAAGTCCCACACTTTCAAAATAGTTTTGGCCATAATTGGTGTGGTTCTTGGTGTTCTTCTGATATCTTCATTTCTTACTCTTTATTGGATAAGAAAATCAAAAAATAAACCTGCTTCCACACCATTAATCGATAATCGATTCTTAAAGATTTCTTACAAAGAGCTTTTCCAAATTACTGAAGGATTTTCTTCAACTAATTTCATTGGTTCTGGTAGTTTTGGCTCTGTATATAAAGGAATCATCAATCAGGATGAAACAACAATTGTCGCAGTCAAGGTACTGGACCTTCAAAATCCAAGAGCTTACAAGAGCTTTATGGCTGAATGCGAAGCATTAAAAAATATTCGGCATCGAAATCTTGTCAAAATTTTGACTTCTTGTTCCAGTCTTGATTCAAAAGGCAAAGATTTCAAAGCCCTTGTTTATGAGTTCATGCCTAATGGGAGTCTAGATGATTGGTTGCATCTACAGATGGAGGCACATAGTCGTTCAAAGAATTTAAACCTTCTTCAAAGGTTAAACATTGCAATTGACGTGGCTTCTGCATTGGATTATCTTCATTACCATTGTTACCCATCAATTGTTCATTGTGACTTGAAACCAAGCAATATTCTCCTTGATAGTGATATGACTGCACATGTCAGTGATTTTGGTTTGGCAAGGTTACTTTTAGAACCTAACGGCAATTCATCCGAGAGTCAAACTAGTACCATTGGGATAAAAGGATCCATTGGCTATGCAGCTCCAGGTAAGACATAAACTATACAATTTTATTTGAATTATCAATATCTTAAATTTTTATTCTATAGATATTGATTCCCTTTTCTAAGTTGTTGTTGTCTAATCTGAATCATATTCCATTGTAGGGTGTTAGACGTGACACATGAAATTTAATTAGAGTTGATTATGGTTTTATTCGTATTCTTTTCAATTAGCAATTGGTTATACTACGGTTGCATTGGATCCTAGTATCTAACTGGATTGATTTTAGATTGGGTTGCTATTAAAATAATCAAAAAATCCTTGATTCCAAATTGAAGAAATGACTATGTTGTTACATTTCATTAATGTGTTCACAATTGCATGTTTCAAACTTTTTAGGTAAAATATGCAAATCTTATATTGTTATAGTAATAAGGAGAGGTTTCTAAATTTCAGAATACGGCATGAGTGGAAAGACAACTGTACAGGGTGACGTGTTTAGCTATGGGATCCTTTTATTGGAGATGTTCACAGGAAAAAGGCCAACAGATCAAAAGTTTACAAATGATTTAAATCTCCATAAATTTGTGAAGACAGCTTTACCTGCGCAAGTGATGCAAGTTTTAGATTCAACACTCTTACCCAAGGAAAAACATGATGAAGAAATTGAAGAAGCTGCTATCCAAAAAATTGAAGATCCTATTAAATTGCAAGATTGCATGATGTCAATAATTGAAATTGCACTCCAGTGTTCCATGGACTCACCAAGAGATCGTATGAACATGAACAATGTTGTTAGGAAATTACATTTGATCAAAAACAGTTTTGGTCCTTGGCTTCAACTCTTGGCCTAGTACTGAAGGGTTACACTTCATATCTGCCACCCTTATTTTGTCTTGAGGCATTATTTTTGCTGATGAGTCTAAGGAACCAACATGTAATCACTATGGATTACAACGATAAAAAGGCATTGCCAATCATATTGTAATCTCCCACTGCTAAAGAAGTCTTTGAATTCTTTATTTTGAATTTGTAGAGTTGTGTGGTCCCCATTTGTATTTCTGGCAAGGTGTTATCGCATGAGAAGGAGTACTGTAAGGTCAAAGTTAGCTTTCGCAGCCCCTTGTTGAACAGATCAGAGTTTGGAGTTTGGAGTTTGGAGTGGGAACCATAATTAACAACTTTTCAATAGAAAAGGGATGTGAATGTGTGATAATCCGGACTTCTGTTTTTTATTTTTTATTTTGTTAAATTGTGGTACTTAGTAGTCAGTACTCAACCCATCTCCATGGTAAGTTAAATGACTTCTTTTTTTTAATTTTTTTTTGGATTATCATTGTAGAGCTTGAAGATTGCGGATTCATTTGAATCGCTGAGTGTTGCTCTATGTCGACACTGAGTTGTATCGGTTCCGTTTGGTTGCAAGGGGAATTGAAGGGAAGGGAAGTTTAATTTCATAAACTTAAAAATGAAACTTTTATAGTTGTACCACAACATGGTTTATGATTATATAAATTACTTAAATTTCTTTACATATTTAATAATGATACTTATAAGATGTAAAATTTATTTAAAATAGAAGGGATTTGGATATAAAGTGAAGTGTAAGTTAATAACTAACTGTGAAATAATTAAAAATTAATTACATAATAATATGATAGCATGTGCTGTAATCATTACAGGGGTGTATCTAAATGTGTTCTAGATCTCTGTATAAATTATTAAGTTTAAGACGAGACCCAATGAATGTGAAAAATCTAACATAAGAATCTATCAATAAAAAGCAAGTACACTTGATTTGAAGGTAATTCCATGAATTTATTACCTTTATAGTTATTGTATTGTTTGGCCAGCATAGCATATGGATTGGGATTGAATCTAAGAAATTGGAAAGGAAAGAAGAAGGGTTTTGAAGAGTTTGCAGACTCCAAAAACAAACAGCACGATTTGACTGTCCACCGACACTGCAAAAGTATGACCAACCTCTGGTTTTACCACCCAACATGCATGCCTTGTATTAATGTACTTCTATTGACACAGTGACTGATGATTTTGGCGATTTGACTGTTGGATAATGGATGATCTATTGAGTTTTTGGTTCTTTATTTGGTTTATTATTTATTATGCAATTGAGGTTTTGTTCTTTAGTTTGGTCACAATGTGACCATTGAATTATCATTTAAATTATTTTTTGGAATGGTTGCTAGAAAAATTTGCTTTCAAATCCTTAGAAATTCCAATCAGCTTTCTTTGTTAATTGGTGAGAATAATCTATATTACTTAGAGACTAGAATCTTGGGTACTTTATATATGTGAGTGTCTCTCCATTTACTAGTTTGAACTTTTGAGATGAAAACTTAACATGGTATTAGAGCTCCACATTTTACTCTGTAAAGACCACATACCATGAACGTGTACTGTCACTCAGTAGAGTAGCAACACGTGAAGAGGAGTATTGAAAATAATCCCACATTACTTATAGAGTAGAACATTAGGTGCTTTACTAATTCGAATTTTTGAAACGAAAACTTAACAATAGCCAACTTGCCATGTTTAATCTGAAACCACAGGATTGATTATTTGGTTTACAAAAACCAAAATTTTTATTCACTATAAAACGCATTTATCCACTAGGATTGGAAGGATTTGAATAAGAAAAACCAACTCAGATTCATTTAGATGGCCTTCTCTTCCCTTTCCCCTGAAAATATTATTAAGATTAAGGTGGATGGTAGTATAGGTGCAGGACTGCAGCATTCGGATACAGAAAGAAATGGATTTGAGAATGGTGATCTACCCAATATTTTAAATTGGATCTAAAGTCTGAAATCAACACACAAGGCTGTCTACCCAATAATAAATAAAATTTATCACTCATTGATCAATGAAAGATGTTGATATCCTTCTCATATAATTCATCTAATTAAGGATGTTAATTTTACCGAGAAACAAATTGATAAATAACCGAGTCATATTGAACCGAAATTAATCGATTTGGTTTTGATTTTACACATAGTTAATCAGTCGTTTGATATTCTTAAAGTGATTTTAAATTTACGAATTCTCTCACAGACCTTGAGGTCAAGAGTTTGGATATATTTAAGAGAATGGTACAGGGGAGAGAGATTTAAGGGATTGTTACACGCACGTTTGAACAATTGAAAATATAGAATTCAAAATGAGATTGCAACGCCTATAATGGATGTGGTACACGTTTATTCCGGGATATCTCCAAGATTATCCTTATCATGCCCTTACCATTGAAACGGTGACTGCAAAACTTTGAGATTGAATCGGAGTCAGTTGAACCGGATAGGAGATAATGGTTTAGTCATGATGTTTGCAATTTGGTTTACCGTCAATAGTAGTCAGACCTCCATGCTTGCAACCTTTTCCCGAACAAAGTGATAATCCAGCTCCACATGCTTGGTTCCGGCATGAAATTTTGGATTAGATGTGAGGTAGGTGGCGCCAAGGTTATCATATCATAGCACCAGAGTTGTGGTGCTCGGTAGTTGTAGTTCGCTGAGCAAGTGTCGAATCCAATTGAGTTCAGCCGTCGCATGGGCCAGCCCACGGTACTCCGATTCTGTACTTGAGTGGGCAACAATGCTTTTTTTTTTTTTAATTTTTATTTTTTACTCCAAGAGATCAAGTCATGTGGGCAAGAAACGCACACTAGTCACTAGTGGAGCGTCTGTCACCTGGGCATCCAGTCCAATCAACATCCAAGTATGCTTGCAAACTCAACAAATTCGATTTTTTGAGAAGTCCATAGCCAATGGTCTGTTTAGGTAGCATAGGATTCATTTGACAGCCGTCGTAACCATAGGTGAGTGCATGAATTGACACACCTTATTAACTGAAAATGCAATCTACGGCCATGTAATGGTGACGTAGTGCAGAGTTCTCACTGCACTACGGTAAAATGTATCAACGAGGGGTTCTCCACCTTGGGCTTGCCATTTAAGACCATCGTTGAAGCATATCATGGACGTACCTGTGTTGAGACAACGACAGCTCTATAGAGGGGACAGTTGCTTTTTATTCTGAGGAAGTAGTAAAAGAGTCCGAGATCCTGAAGCTTGAAGGTGGAGAGTTGAGGTCGTTGATCAAGCATTGGACGGCATTATTGTCATTGCCGGTGATGATGACGATACCACCACGAGGATACGGAACGGAGAGAAGAGAATGCCAACAGCCACAGTTGGGCAACCTAAGGTGGCTCTAGACCAAAGCTACCTTCCTTTTTAAGTTTTAAATTTTCACTTCTCGCCCTTTTTAATTTTCCTTGCAACCAAACTGAGCCTACATATTAACTGAAGCCAGTGTCCCTTATCTCAATGCCTACATGTAAACTGCCTTCCATCAAACGCAGTTACATGGTACGACTAGTCCGATTTAACACACATGTAGGCTGACGTGGCAATTGGGCCACATCAGCCAACAGCTATAAGTTAAGTCTGATGGGATGCCGGAGTATGAGCTTGGACTCGCGGAAGCGATAACAACGACACCAGTGGTGAGATAGGACTAGATTGAAATTTTGAAACAAAATAAAAGATAATTTTGGAAATAAAATTTGCATCCGTTTTGATCAAATAGCATCAGTTGAGCTTTTGGCTCCATTTGAAGCTTCTCAGTATAACCAACCTGCTTCAGATAATTCAGATAATGTGTTCTTGGCTGCTGTCCCTATGTACCATGTTTATGGTCTTTGCCTGCTTGCGACCGGATTGTTGTCCTTGGGATCTAAACTTGTGGTGATGAGGAAGTTTAGTGAAGAAGGTGTCACCCACTTGCAGAAATTTGAATGGAGGAAGAGAAAAGTGAAATTAATTTCAATCATGTTCTTAGGCGTTTTATGAATTGACCACAAAGATTTAGAGTGATTTTCTTTTTGTTTAAGATGTGTATGGCACAGTCAGAGTGATTTGATTGAAATCGTTCAGCTGATGTAATCATCTTCGCAAAGATTATTGACAATGGAGCAGCCTGGAGGAGCAAAAACTTATGGAACCAACAGCAGTAGTGTTGTTTCAAGCAATAAAGATTTAATGCTCAACATACTTTCTAGGCTACCAGTGAAGGAACTTTCAAGATTCAGGTGTGTCAGCAAACAATGGAACATGTTGATATCTGATTTTTATTTTGTTAGTTCACACCAACCTATGGCAACCCAAGACCCCAACATTAAGAAAGTGCAAAGATTAGTTCCCTTGATTTGATTCGGCCAAATTATATCCTGATGCATTCTTCCCAAAAGCTCATGTTACAATGGTAGGGCATCTTTGTAATGGGTCGATTTGCCTTGCAGCTGGGGCTAAAACTTCAATTTGTAACCCAGCAACGCAGAACAGTGTCGTAATCCCCAGAGGCAATAATAGAAAATATAGTTACTTGCAGGGACTTGGGTTTTGTTCCTCAAGCAATGAGTTCAAATTTCAAAGTAGTCCATCTATTTGAAAGGTTGAAAGTTGATACAATCATCCTTGTGAACTGGTAATGGTATGGATGTGAATTATTTACTGTAAGTCAAAGAGGAGTTCGGGAACAAATCTTCTGCAACATTCAAGTTCATGGAGACATGTAGGGAATCTCCCTTATCAAATTACTTATCCATCAAACCGTATCATGTGTAATGTAAAGGGGAGCTTCCACTGGATTATCAAACGGGTTAATCTGGGAAGCTCTTCTTCCTCTGAATTCATTCTTTCTCTGGATCTTGAACTTGAGGAGTTCACTATAGTTTCACGCCCCAAATACGAAAGAGATTTCTTTAGCTTGAATGAGTTGGGAGGCGAGACAACTGTGGGATTTAAGAGGGCACTAGGTTTCCATTACTATAGCCTTACCCCACAATCCGGAGAGGTTGTTTCCATGTTTCAAACCCGTGAATCGTGACTACATTTCAATAACAACCTTACCATCACACCAGTAAAAATTATAAACTGAAATACCAATCTGGTAGGGAAAAAAAGGTTATCTAAATTATGGGACAGGAGTGGAAACCATGCAACTGTATTTGAAATAATAAGAAATGCATAAGAACACACCATTCAATAAAACCTATCAATTCCTTATATCTCAATTCTCATCTTTTGTTTGTATAAAAGTACATCAATTCCCACAAGACATTTAACTACAGACACAATGAGGAAAAAAAGGAAGAAGAAGAGTTTTTTCTCCTCAAACAGAGACAATCCAATTACTCTGGTTTCCAACAGTTGAAGCAGCAACTGGAAATGGATTGTAATAATGCTCCAACTGCAGGAAACCATTTGAATTTATTGTAGGATCACTGTTATGACCACATACAAGAGGAGGAAAATTAAGAGAAGCTGCAAAAGGATCTATACAATTTGTCATCTTTCCAACATCAGAGAAGTCACCTCCCTCTAACTCCAAAATTGAGAATTCATCTGAACTTCCTTTGGACTTGAATTCATCATCAAAGACGACCCAATTCTCAGTTACTATGGTCTTAGAGGACTTATCTGGATTCTCCTGTTTTTCATTAGATGGAGTATCTATTGGGACGATAGCTTTTTCACCTTGGTAGCTTTCATCATTGTTGTTCTCTGAAACTTTTCCTTTTAGCATCTGTTCGAGATCTCGAAGATCTTCTTCTGGGATCTGCTCAATTCTGGGGAAACTGGATGCATTAAGAACTCCAAAATCTTTACAGAACTCAAAATACAAAGAGAGTTCTTGACCCTGCGATACTGCTTTGTGCAGGACACGAAGAGCCATAGAGGCCTCTATCTTCCCAGAATCAAATATCCCCACAAGAACACCAGCAATACCACGACACAATCTGCTATATATATCGAAAATCTCAATGACAATACAATCCATAGCTTCATGAATAAGACGAACATTCATCCCATAGTTGCAAGGCTTAATCTGGATGAGCATATCCAACAATGTCTGCAATCTTTGCAATTCAACAAGCACTTTCACCATAGACAGATCTGCATCCTTACCCTCTTTTAGATCATCCAGCGGTGCATCACTACTTAAGAAAACGGCTCTCTGATCGAGATAAGCAAAGTAGGTACGAATAAAAACATTAAAACCCCAAATTTCAGGGTTCTTTGAATGACCATCGGTGAAATCAGAAAGATCAAACGGTAACCTACCAATCTTTCTAAAAGCAGGGATATTGCAGCAAACGACACCATGTAACAGCATTAATCCCTTGATGGCAACGACCCAATCTCGCGTCTTCTGCATTCGTTTTGTAAGAACCCATATAAAAGTTTTGAGGAAAGAGGAAGAGGTGCGTACCCAAGTGAAAACCCGCTTGGTATTCTTATAATCAATCGAGAATTCATCATGGCTGGTAGCTTTGATGATCGCTGATTCAAGCTCTGGGTGTCGAAAGGAAGTCCTTCTTGATAGCTTTGCAAGGGCAATACTGTTGTTGTCTTTGAAAACAGCAGCAGCCCTTTTCCAAAGCCTCATTTCCGCAGAGGACCCTGTCTTCCTCTCCCTCTTCCTCTTCCTCTTCCTCTTCCTCTTCCTCTTGTTATGGAGAACAGAGGGTCTCAGTTCATTATCCTCCGTTTCTTATGCATCTCTTCAATTGAAGATCTAGAGAGAGAAAAGGGAAAAAAAGGGGTTTTCCTGAATCACACTGGAATAAAAAAAAATTTGATGGCCGGCCTAGAATTTAAAACATTTTTTCAGTTGGGAGTTGAAGGTGTCAAAAGGTCATTATGCCGTTGGAAGAAGGAAGCCTTGTTTTGATGAGGCTGTCAATATCAGATTATCAATATGTCATGAGAGCCACAACTCATGGTGGGACCAACTTCCAAATTTCCGAAGTAGGTTATGGTTGTAATTTGATTGTTTCTGTGAATGAATAAACTGGCACGTTTTTACACAATAGAGCTGTGATTGGTTATTTTGGTCGGTCTGTTGGTTTAATTATTGGTGGGCTAGCATACATCTACAATTATTTTTTGGTTGTTTGAAGGATTTTTTTTTCTTTTATTAATTTTGAAAAAATGACAAGTACTACACCTGATCTATGAACTAATTACATTTACCATCCATTAGTTTTTGACAATTACATATACTACTCATAATTTTCGAAACGTATAATAAAAAGGTCTATTCCATTACCTGTATTAAGTTTAAATTTTAAAAGACAATTTTACCCTTATCCTGTTTACCTTTCTTCTTCTTCATAATGGGTTAAAAAATGAAAAATTATATAAAGAATTGTTCTTTCTTTGATCTTTTATTTTTTTACTTATGGTGAAGAAAAAGAATGAATAATAAGATGAGGGCAAAGTTGTCATTTAAAATTTAAAATTAACACCATTAATAGAATGGAATTTTTTGTTACATGTTTCAAAAATTAGGGGTGGTATGTGTAATTGTCAGAATCTAGTGGATGGTAGCTAGGTGCAATTAGTCCATAGTCCAAGGATAGTACATGTAATTTAGCCATTAGTTTTTTGAATTCTTCATTGATTGTTAGCTTAGTCTCAATGCTTTATGAGCGGTCATGATTCTCACTGTCGTTTGGCAATTACTACAAAAGATCTTGTTCCAATGTCTACCGCGTAGAATAGATTGTGTAGGTTGGATTTTGTGTTGTTTTCAGTGGAAATATTAGTTGGATTGTTAGGAGCTTAGTTTTAATGGGTTTTAAATTTTAGAATCTCTTTGTTTGAAGATTTCAAGTAAAAGAAAAATATCAGTAAATATTAAAAAAAGGTACCGTCTAAGTGACGCCTCTATAGACGTCACTTAGGACGTAACATTTTTTTTTAAATTATCTCTTGTTTTATTTTCAAAAGTTTTTTAAGTCAACGATAAATTAGGGTTTTCAAACATTTTTTGAAATTGACTTACCAATATATCAATGTCGAAAGTATTCTTTGTCTAGCATGTTTATCGAATGGACATGTGAAATGATAAGAATTATTTAAATTTTTTTATTTTTATGATTATATAAGATTTTTACTTAAAAAAACAAATGGAGCCTTTAGAATATTGGTTGCAGAAGCTTTTTGTTCTGGTGGAATTGAGAGAAATTATATGGGTGATTATTGTTTTGAAGGTTCTCTCTTTTACTCTTGAGTGGTTGCAAAACAAGGTTTTAGTAATCAGTATCAAATCAAATGTATCCTATCGATATCAAACGTATCCTACCAATATTGACCGACACCGATATTGATCCAATCCCCTTTTTTATTATTTTTTTTACTGCAATACTGTTGTTAGGGGAAAAATAATGGTTGATACCAGATCTGGCCATAGGAAGAGAACTTCAGATGATCTTTGGGAGATAAACACATAGCGTGTATCTAAGGGGATTAAGGATGGGAAGGAAGACATGACGGAAAATATCAAAAGGAACTCATGCTCGACCCTCTATGCTGACTCAGATGTGACAGATTGATGTGGATAGTTGGGTCATTTATGGATTGCCATTAATGCTCATAAATGCTTATAACAACCATAAATGCAAGACATGCTGATTTGATCGACCAAGTCACCAGATCATGGACCAAATCAGCATGAAGTCAGACCATTACTTGGTAAAAGTGCAAGGACAAAAACAGACATCAGGAAGTATGGGAGATATAGCTTAAAAGGAGGGGTCGAAGAAAATCGAGGGGAGTCGAAAGCGGCTGACAGGACATCCTAGCGCTGTCCTAGGGGGTCGTAGCCATACAAATCTACTATACTATAGGTAACTGATGATTGAAATAGTGATAGGTACGGGGGAGCTTGATTGTAAAGTTTCCTATTGAATCTATATATGTAACAAGAGGACATCAAATAAAAAAATATCGGACTTTTATCCATAAAAAAGAAACTTCTCATCTTTGAGTTCTAACCTATTGTTATTGTCTTTGATCGGATTCTTTTGGTGCCTAACTCAGTGGAAGGGAAGATAGTTATAGTGGACAGTATCTCAGGGAACCCTTGTTTCTAAAGGAACTCCAATGTCTCATTGAGAGTTTCATATTGTATGTCTTGAGAAATCCACCTTGCCGAATTCCATCGACAACAACTGTCATGTGGCATGCATTCATTGGTTGTAGAACAGTTCTAGATTGGGATCAGTAGTGACAGTTTCCAATTACTTAAACCTTGTTACCAATGAATGTGGAGTTTGTTCTCATTCAAAGGTGTTCAGTTGAGAGCATTGTGAAACCTACATGTAAATTTCGGGGACGAAATTTCTTTTAAGGGTGGGGGAGTTGTAAGACCTGCACTCCATGAACCCGATCTAAACCTTTAATTCATGTCGTAACAGGTCTTTCAATCATTACCGGGCCAGACGAGACGAACGGATGACAACCAGGTACGAAACGGACCCTAATGTATGATAAATATTTCATGTCGGTCGATGATACCGATCGACTGGTATATCTGCGCAGGCAGACTACTTAGATCCAGAAACGAATCTCTGCGGGTCCCACTTTCCAAATATCGAACCTAAGGACTTTCTTAATGTAAGGGGAC
This sequence comes from Protea cynaroides, assembly GCA_028583415.1. Taxonomy (NCBI): domain Eukaryota; kingdom Viridiplantae; phylum Streptophyta; class Magnoliopsida; order Proteales; family Proteaceae; genus Protea; species Protea cynaroides. Next base: position 35,884,279 of record CM053268.1, read on the forward strand.
TTCCTAAACTCAACCCTAGTCTATTTAAGGACCCCTAAACCTCCTTAAATCTCTTTCATTGATCCTCACAAACTCTAGAGAGGAAAAAGAGATCGAAGAAGGAGAAAGAGCTAAGGAAGGAGGGAGAGGAGCCGCCGTTGCCGTTGGACGAAGAACACCCTACTTGCGAACCAATGGTAAGCGCTTGAACCTTCCTCTAAGTTAAGCGTTATAAAAGGTTAGTCATGAATGGATCAATACCATGCAAGACGAGGTATTGATCTAAACCTTTGAATTTGCCATCAAACCTTAATACAATCAATAAACCCTAGATTCGAGTTCTAGGTTGAGGATCATCGAAACTAGGACTTGAATGGAACATGAAACAACTCTAACTCGTTGCTCAGACCTAGAATGTATAGGAGAAACCCTAGAATCAATAGAAGGTGACCGACGGAAGGCAAGAACCGAGCTTATGGTCTTCCGGAGGCATACCGGTCGACCATACCGGTCGCACCCTATGAGACCGGTACTGCGACTGGTACCTCTCAGGGACTGGTCTATGGGGATCAGTCGACCATACCGATCGCACCTTTCCCCACAGTACCTCGACCGGTACTTGTGACCGGTACTGCGACCAGTATGTACTGTGGGAGTGTTTTTAACCCAATTGGTGTTTCGACCAATGTAAACCCTAAGAAAATTATTCTAATTCAACCCTAACATCGTGTAGGATCCTGTGTTAACAAGTTTGGATTCTATGACGCGGAACAAGCTAGCAATCAAGCGTCAGGTAAGGGAATCGGACCTAAACCCTAATAACTTAATAACAGTAAAACGTTGTTAATAACTATGATTCTATGGAATGGTGTTTGTGCATACTCGCATGTCATCTTTACTTTTAGTTATTATATTGTTCATGCATACTCACTATGCTAGGATATGATTGTTAGGCATGTGATTGTTTTCGTTGGTGTGTGGAATGGGAAGGGTCTGGGGTCTGGGATCATTCCTCACACTAACACCTTTTCGTATCGCTTCTGTCTTAGCATGCTTGGTGCTGGTAGGGAATCAGGGGGAGGAAGTGGCACTGTGGTCTCTGGCCTGGCCACTAGACTCCAGCTCTATCTCTATGCCGTAGGGAACTGTGCTGGGATAGGGCCTACTGTGATGACATATATGATTGGTTAGTTGCGAGTCCAGTTTGCAAGTCCTCGCCAATATGGGCTTACGTGTTGGTATGGGTAGGGCATCAGGGGAAGTGTTGGCGGTGTTTGATCCCAACGCTTTAGCTCTATCTCTATTCTATGGTGGGTGCATGTGGGACGACAGTAGTGTTTGATCCATTGGGCGGATTCACACACTCGTGTATAGAGGCGCGGTAGCCGCCAATCCTTTCTATAGCACATTGCAAACTTAAAATCAGACCATAATGTGAATGTTACTCATGCATGATGTTTGTTGCATTGTCTGATTTTCTTACTGAGCTAAGTTGTGAGCTCACCCTTGTATACACACTATTTTTAGATGTTGATGCAGGTTACACTGTGGAGGACTACATGGACGCTTCAGTATATGGAGGTGTTGCTGCCTTGGAAGTGCAAGCAAGAGAGGATGAACATGACGCTTCATGCAAGTGCCCTTTCTGCGTGTACCTCTAGGATATTTGAATTGTTTATTTTATTTATTTTCAATTGGATTTACAATTGATGTAAGGATAATTATTTACGTTCTAGTGTTTTGAATAATTGAATATTTATTTAAATTATCAATAGAGAACTCAGTTCATTTAATTTAAGACTTCCGCTGTATTTAATTGTATTCTGATTATGATTATGTACAATGATTTGTATGAGTAGACACGATCTTATTGAGATCCTGGTGTGAACCGTTGGTTCAGTAACAGTTCACTCACACTTTTGGTTCAGCCAGAATTGGAGTGTGACAAGCATGGTTTAAGGCATTAGCCGGAATTGGCTGATACAGAGTCAGCACGGTGGTAGCAAGGTTGAAAAGGGGATGCAAGCGTGGATTATCTGATTCCTGGCTGATCCTCTCTATGCAAGGTCGATCTGACTCAAGATTGGAACCAGTCTGATCCTGATCAGTCTGTGTACTAAAACCATGGTTGAGAGGAATAATTAGTTTGAACATTAATGTAGTATTTTCGAAAGGGTGACAAATGAATTCAAAAAATCATAAGGCTCTCTTTGGTATGTATTATAGAATTAATTATATAATACATTATGATATATGTAGTTGTTCGGTATGATTTAAGGTACTCATTTATATTTAAAATAAATTGACATATTTAAAACCTACAAATAGATTAGAAGGTGTTTATCATTATTGTGATAATCTATTATTATTATTTATATCTAGGTATTAAACATTTATTATTTATGACTCATAATTTATTTTTATAAATAATTTATAATAAAGAATTCATTATCATAAATATAAACTATACCAAAGAGAGCATTAGGTCCAAACATCTCTATCAAGCAGTGCATTAGATTTTCAGTCCTCATCTCCCCTCAGATTTCATCTATTTCCATGGGAAAACTATGTCAATTTTTTTTTTTATTGTTTTTGGCGGAAAAGCCTCATAGTTCATAGTGGTTCATGCAATAACTTCTAATTATGGGAGGCATGAGAAAAATATTGATTTTTTTGATTTCCCATTTTTTTTTCCTTTTCGGGAGAGTTTGGGAGCATGCGACGACGACCTCGTCAAGAAAAGAGAGAGATTCTCAGAGGAGAGAGACAGATTGAAGGGTGCTCGCGGAGACCCCACCACTCCACCATTCAGACAACCATTTCCCATTTTTTCTCTCTTGGAGTTTCTCCCGCAGGTTTGTAATATGATGAGTTGAGTCATAGATTTAGTGCCAAGTATCTGACATGGTATCGGTCGTAGCCAAAACCGATCCAATACTTATCCAGATCGGATACCGATCTAATAATGTACTGACACATGGCTGATACTCTATTGATTCCTTTGATCAATAAAAATCTGCATTGATGGCATTTTTTTTAATAATCATCCTACTTAGTGAAACCCCTATCTATACTATTTTTTTGGAGGGAGGGATTAATTTGCACACCACAAGAAAAAGGGACATGGGGTAAATATATTGCACAAATGAAGACGTGAGAGTCAAACTCTCGATGCCTACTCTCGATTACGAGGCAACCGGCCAACTAAACAAGCAATTGTTTTACTCTGATGGCTACTCTTATTTAAAAGAGATGTTTGTTTCCCTAACGAAGAGGGGTTGACTTTAAAACTTAATCTATTAAGTTATATATGATCAAGGTATTAGTAATTGGTATTGGATTTTCTGCATCGGTGTCAACCGAAGCTTGATACCTATTTTTCTTTTCATTTTTTATTAATTTTAATGGTATCGGTCACATGTCCCTACCTGATTGGTTGTACCACCAAACTGTATTAATGTCGGTTAACCTAATATAATAGAGATACAAGGGAATGATGGGTATATTCTTACTTCATCTTTTTCTTTTTCTTTTCTATAAAATGTATATTTTTACAATTTCAATGTTACTAAAATATTGATATATTACCCATCCAAAAAAAAAAAAAATCTTGGTACAAAATAGTATATACTCGCACGTACAATAGTTTATTAAATATTAGAAGTCAATCATTCAGTGTCAAACCAAATTTCTTCATTACAAAATTATTTAATCTTGAAAATGTCAAACGTATAGACAGAAACCCAAATTTAGTCAAGGCCCTCCCCTCAAAGGTTAAGGGTTGCTATCCCTGACCTGGCTTGGTGCAACTGGACTAAACCTGATGCAGTCCAAGAAGGCCCAAGGCCCAAGTTCAAGTCGATAATGGATCAGCCCAAAGAACCAATCGATATTAGTCCATTGGACCAAGCCAAAGACCAACCCACACTGTTCACGTGAACAGTGTTCACGGTACTGTTCACGTGAACAGTGTTCACGGTACTGTTCACGTGAACAGTACCAACAACATTAATTATGACTTTTTTTATTAGTTTCTTAATTTTCAGTTTATTTATTTCCATTGTTTAGTTTCTTAAAAATTAGACTAGTTAGTTTAGAAGTCTTAGTTGTTTGGACACTAAGACTTGCCTAAAATCTAGTTTCCTAATTCCAATTTTTAGAAACTTTCCTATTTTTATTGTTTTAGAGCCGTCCTAAATTATAAAGGAATGTTGGTTTTCCTAAATTTCGTTCTTTCCTATTTTATTTGTAATGTTTCAAAGCTATAAATAAAGAGAATGCAGACTGGCTACAGGAGAGAGATTTACACCAGAAAAAAGAAGAGAGTTTAACTCCTGATTTTCTGGTTGAGTCTCATAGGTTGTGAGACTCAACCGAAATATTATGTTTTATGGTTTTCTTGTCCTTTTGTTAATTCCTTCAAGTTCTTATTATTGCATACTGAATTGCGATACCATTAAGTGCTGATTTGATCAACGAAAGCTCGTGGGATTAAAGATTAAAATCATATCGACCAGCTCTAACTAAACCAGTCCCATTTTTGGATGATAGGTAGTTTTCAAAAAATCACATCTCTCTCATCTGTGATCGGATCATCTCCAACTTTGGATATGTCTTCAAGTACATCCTAAAGAGTATTTCCCATCAAGTTTCAAGTGATTGCAAGGGTTAGATTTCAAGATAAGTGGTTTTCTTCATTACTTTTCTCTCGCAGATTTTGTATTGGATTGAATTAAGATCCCGTAGCAAAGAGGGCTTGTTAATTTGACTTGCTTTGAACCCTCTTTGCCATCAATTGGTATCAGAGCATGGCTGAGGAGAGTTCTAACTCTCCTAATCAGTCCAATAATCTCAATGACCTTGTTAATTTGGTTCTCCAACGATTGACCAAATTGGATGCCAAATTAGACAGTATGGATGGAAGAATAAGTAATTTGGAGGAACGGGATAATCCTAGGCCGGCCAGACTAGAAGCCCTTAGAAGAGAAATTCCCATAGCCAACCTAATGCCAAGGCGTGTTCCTAGGGCTCCCCAAAGAGTCCCTAGAGAAGAATACCAAGACCCAACCTATGAAGACTATGATGACAATCAACTTATTCGGTATCAAACCCATAAGGTGCGAATGGATCTTAAGGAGTTCCATGGAAGACAAGACCCCCAAGTTTTTCATGATTGGGTGAATGCCCTAGATGACTACTTTGATCGGTTTAGCCTACCCGAACCTAGAAAGCTGCAATTGGCCCGCTCTAAACTAGTGGGGGGTGCTCGTGATTGGTGGCGTAACTATGAATATAGTCTCATGAGGAGTCGTAGAGAACCCACTACTTGGGAGGAGATGAAGGAACAATTAAAAGAAAATTATTTGCCTCGGTCTTTCCAAAGAAGGTTGCATGACCAGCTGAACAATCTTCGTCAAGGTAATATGAGTATGGAAGACTATGTATACCAATTTGATCAATTATGTGCACGGTCAGGTTCACGAGACAATGATGATCAAATGATATCTCGGTTTCGTTTGGGCCTTGCGACCGAGATTAGAGAAAAATTGGGTGTGGTTGATATTGTTAGTTTTAACGATCGTGTTGATAAAGCTTTCCAAGCCGAAGACCTTTTGAAGTCAACACTAAAGCCCACCTCCAGTTCTTATGAATTGAAGCACCCTACACCAAACAGTAAAGCCATAGGGACTACATCTCATGCTACTCCAACAACAGATAAAGGTAAAACTCCCATGGTAGCAGCTATGGATGTGCAATCCTATCACTGCAATGCATATGGTCACTTTGCTAGAGATTGTCCACAAAAATTAAAGGTAAACTCCTTAGTTGCTGCAATCGAGGCCAATCCAGATACACAGGTATGTGAGCCGCAAAGTGATGACACTTCTATTCCTAATACGGATGTCATGGAAGATGGTGAGGATTCATATGGAATCCATATAATCAGCAGTATGATTTTGATTGCCCCAAAAGTAGATGTGGATAATTTTGATGCCTTTGCTAAAGCTCCAGGGATTGACAAAGGTGACCACAGTTTTGATGAAGACCACGGTGTTATGGAGACAATTGCGGAAGATGAAGAGTTGAACACGATAGTCCCCATGAATACCACGATTCTACTTGACTTTCCTCAAGATGTTGAGCATATTGACTTTGTGATACCGTCTAAATATCTTGAAGAAAGTGGACCCAAAGTGATGGATTTTCTTCCAACATTGCAAACACAGCCAGAATTTCAGAATCAGAAGACGTTGCCTACCGAACCCACTGAAATCATTCTTCATCATTATCGAACTCGTGGACGAGTTCATTTTAAGTGGGGGGGAGTTGATGCAGTCCAAGAAGGCCCAAGGCCCAAGCTCAAGTCGATAATGGGTCAGTCCAAAGAACCAGTCGGTATTAGTCCATTGGACCAAGCCAAAGACCAACCCACACTGTTCACGTGAACAGTGTTCACGGTACTGTTCACGTGAACAGTGTTCACGGTACTGTTCACGTGAACAGTACCAACAGCATTAATTATGACTTTTTTTATTAGTTTCTTAATTTTCAGTTTATTTATTTCCATTGTTTAGTTTCTTAAAAATTAGGCTAGTTAGTTTAGAAATCTTAGTTGCTTGGAGACTAAGACTTGCCTAAAATCTAGTTTCCTAATTCCAGTTTTTAGAAACTTTCCTATTTTTATTGTTTTAGAGTCGTCCTAAATTATAAAGGAATGTTGGTTTTACTAAATTTCGTTCTTTCCTATTTTATTTGTAATGTTTCAAAGTTATAAATAAAGAGAATGCGACGGCTGCAGGGAGAGAGATTTAGACCAAGAAAAAGAAGAGAGTTTAGCTCTCGATTTTCTGGTTGAGTCTCATAGGTTGTGAAACTCAACCGAAATATTTTGTTTTATGGTTTTCTTGTCCTTCTGTTAATTCCTTCAAGTTCTTATTATTGCATACTGAATTGCGATACCATTAAGTGCTGATTTGATCAACGAAAGCTCGTGGGATTAAAGATTAAAATCATATCGACCAGCTCTAACTAAACCAGTCCCGTTTTCGGATGATAGGTAGTTTTCAAAAAATCACATCTCTCATCTGTGATCGGATCATCTCCAACTTTGGATATGTCTTCAAGTACATCCTAAAGAGTATTTCCCATCAAGTTTCAAGTGATTTCAAGGGTTAGATTTCAAGATAAGTGGTTTTCTTCATTACTTTTCTCTGCAGATTTTGTATTGGACTGAATTAAGATCCTATAGCAAAGAGGGCTTGTTAATTTGACTTGCTTTGAACCCTCTTTGCCATCAAAACCTGTCAGTGCTCTTTAGAGTTCAGGTTACCAATAAGTCAAGATTTTAATGTCCAAACCCAAGTTGTGTTAGGCCGTCCACCTCAGAGTTTCCATCCCTAGAAGGACCTCCAGACAAAGGGTGTAACCCTGACTCAAGGAAGGTTTAAGTTTTCATGTTTCTGTTTATATTGTTAGTTTTAATAATAATAATAATAAATAAAAAAGAGGTGCACCCCACGGCCCACAGTATATGATCACAGCATATACCTATCAAGAATTTTTTATTTTAGTTTTATCCAAGGGGGTTGGTAAAAACCAACACCTCAAAAAGATCATGAGTTCAATTCTTCTTGCGGCCTATCTATCCAAAAACTAAAAGTTTCCTTTTCTTGTATGTTGATGTAAGGAGATAAGTGGGTTTGAGTGCTTCAAAGGATAAATCATACACGAATCCGAGAGGAGGAATATTATACTTACTCAATGTGAAGATCTTCAGATTCTCATTTTCTCTAAAGCCTGAACTTAACCTCGCTACGGGAATTATGTCAAATCTTCAAACAAAAAGTGGAATGCCTGAAAGAATGAAAGAGCTAGCTGTCAGATAAAAGAAAACTTCAAAAACATTAATCTTGATATGGGAGGTGCAGCATAAAATTTCAAGCACAAACTGGAATGTGTGGAAGCTTGGAAAAGAACTGTTTGCTAAAAGAAATTTGGGGGGGAAATTGCAATTGAATGTTTCACAAGTCTACATGGATTTGTCTAACTATATTTACAAGGGGATAAATCTACATAATTATCTCAAACATCTTGCACGCCTGGCAATGCATATACAATGCAGTTATATCAAATCTCGTCTCCATTCGGAACTTGGGAGTCAATTTGCATCCCCTATCAAGATGTTCTGTGTGGGCTTCTGCCAGACGGTCCCGCAAAATATCCAAATTAACCTGACAAGAAACATATGAGTTATCAAAATATAGCAGTTCAAATAAACTAAAATGAATCACGTCAATGAAACTGTTACTTTTTGCTCCTCTTAAACTATCTTCTACATGTCGAAAAGAACAGAAGGGACAAGTTGCTTCAGTTACCCCGGTTTTGATTCATGATCAGAAGGCAGATGATTCAACCACAATACATAAAATCACCTTCTTCATGAGGAATTATCAACTAGTGATTATTAGATAAGATCTGGCTCACATGCCTAAATAAGTTGTTTTGGAATGCAAATAGCAGTAAGAGTGGGATATCAAACAATGATCGCAGATAGTATCACCTCTTTGTCTCTATTGAGTTGAAGCTCACAAAGGGTGCAATATATAATATGATGATTCTCTCGCAACTCTCCCTGCTTACAGATGGGACACCAAATCTCCTGGCATACCTACCATTCACAATAATTATCCATGATTCTCATTTCTAAAAGGAAAAGCAATTTAAAATATGTAAGATGAAGATGGAAGCCTGATAATATAATTGTGGGGAGGGGATGAGAAGCTATTTTCCAACCTTAATTTTCCACCCCTAAGTAGAAGGCAATAAGAGAGGTTAGCATCAACAGATAAACTAACATACAGGGAAAGAATAAACCATATATGTAACGAAATACATCAGCTGGAGCAGAAGCAAATGAGTAATTAATACAAGGAAATGGAAGTTAAAATCTCTAATTCTAAAAGTTATGAGGAACCGACTTCGTTCAGCAGAGTGTAACTACCATCAACTATGAATTTTAGAAAGCAAGTGGCTTTGGTCATGTGTCAAAGGACCCCTATAATTGAACTGGGAGCACATAATCTGCAACATGTTTTATCATTGGAGACATTGAGGATGTTAGCATAATAAAATAAAAATACTATCCTAACTAATCAAAGCAGTTAGTCCAAATCGTGTGGACTGATGGACTCCTAGTTAGTTTATTAGTGTACTTCATTAGATTCCTTTACCAATTAGACTTGTTAATTTCCTTTTTTCTATTTTGAGTTACTTTATCTTTAGTTTGTAACTAGGACTTCGACTTGTAGAGTCCGAGATCCTATCTAGTAGTTGTTTTCTATTTTCTATAAATACAAGGTTCAAGGGGAGGAGCAAGACACTAATCTCTCTCTCTCTCTCTCTCTCTCTCTCTCTCTCTCTCTCTCTCTCTTTATTTCTTCTCTTATTTTCTATTTTGTTACAGAGGATCTCACCTCAAAAAAAAAATCAACATGATCAATCAATTTTTAACATTTGACTTGTAGTAGTATTGGGTCAGTCAAATGTTGAATCCTTGTTTAAATGGCACTGCATCCCAGAAACTGTACCATACACTATCTTGTAAGTTAATGTCTAATGGAGCTCACAGGTTCTATATAACCCCAGTAATGAACCAAATAATTTTACTAATCCTAAGGCTCTGGTTATTATAACAGTGTCTTGCAAGAATTGCCTTAAAAGTAAAATAAATTTGCGAAGGAATGAGAAAAACACAAAGGAAAAAAAAAATCAACTGAAGAACAATACAAAATTTTCAAAAACAACTTCCAAATTATTTTTCAGGATGTTGGTTTTCAAAAAAAGCAAGCAACGGTAAGTTGGTCACTCGTTACAATTGCCACCCATTGAGCACAGTTTCCTCATCATACTGTTGAATTTTTTTACTTGGTCAACCATGCCAAAAATGCTCCATTGTCATATGCAATCATACAATGGAAATTTAAAGAATAAAAACTATAAATTGATTTTCTAGGAACAAATTTACAATATTTTCTGTTTAAATAGGATTTCCTCTAGTATAAAGACTTTTTTTTTTTTTTTTTTGGCTAATAAAAAATAAAAAAGAAAATATCCAATAGCATTAAGCATTAATGAAATTTCTATCTCCTTCAATCTCTCCAGGCTAGTGAGTAATATAACCAATACAACCCAAGTGCTCTTAAGCTTGTTCACAATAGGAGAAAATTTAGGATTTTATTCTCGCATCAACAACGAAAAGCTACAGTGCTTTGGCCTTGCTTGAAGATATGAGCATAAGACTAAGATTTCACTCGAATGCAATGGAAGCAATAAGCTCATGAGGTGATACAGAATGATGAATAATTGATGTAATGCAGCACTTAATAAATAGCTCGGGGGAGGCCTGCTGTTCTCTCAATAACTGAAGGAATAATAGAAATTTATCATGCCATATTACTGCTACTGCTAGTAGTAGGAGGAAGAGGAACAGGAAGAATCCTAGAAGTGAAAAGAAACCCAGTAAAGGGTGGTAATTCCTGATCACCCCTGATCCCTGATAAATCTTGTTTCCCCTTCTTTGGAAGATAGTAACTGCCTATTAATATCCTTGCTCTACCATACAAGAACAATAGCCCCATGATTTTAAAACAATCTCTAATGCACAAATATCCTTTCAATCAGGTGAATCCTCTAAAACCTCCTTCACGATGTCTTCACAGGTTGTTTTAGACAGTATACAATACTTTTGAAGATCTTAGCCGATGCCTCACACCATTCAAGGCGTCAAGCTGCACTTCTTAAAGCAATAGTGGAATTACTATTATTACATCAATGACTACCTGTGCTGGTAGGAAAGGAAGAGGCAGTGGGGGATCAGAGAAAGTCATAAAGGAATAGGCCCACTTAAGGGGTAGCAATTGCTGAGCCAGCTAGATAACCCGAAGGTTTGAGATGGTTATCTCATCCAATACTGTATGGGTCAGTCTTGGATTGGGCAGTTAGCTCTTACCTTCAATGCTCAACACAATATTAGGACTTTACAGATGCATCAGCCAACCTTTTCCATGTTAAGATTAGTTTTTCAACCCAGGTAAAGAAGGGATGGATTTAGGTTAGGTGATTAGTTGTTACACTCTCTGGCTAGACTGACTCAACCCAACCCATTGTCACCTTAGGCCTACAACAGAGCAGAAAAAGTACAATAGTCCTCTAAAGGAATACCAAGGAGAATGAATACCTCTGCACCCTCGCCTTCAATTGATCACCTGCGTAAGAGTTTGTCAATCTTGGTCTCCACAGGAATAGGGTGTTGATAGAATAGGTAACAATATCAGATTTCCCTCAGGAAAGAACCTCCAAGGACCACTCAATTGTCACGTGAACTCATTTCATCATCAGAGATTATCATACCTCCAAGCTCTATGATATTTAAGCTAAAAGAGAAAGGCCCAAGTCTCAGCTGAAGACTGAAGTAAAGTTCCAAACCTAAATAAAATTTGAGAAAACCTATAGGACAAATCAAGATTTCCCAAGGACTAGCCACAAAGATTTAACTTGACGTTTCATTTGGGAGGACGACTACCTAAGGCTTGGGGACGAGGCGCTCAAAAGACCGTCTGATACTAATTGTGCATGATAAAGTGTATAACTATGCCAATAAGTAACAAATCCATGTAATCTCAAATAAAAACCCCATTGGTAATCAAATCAACAGTCTTGCTGAAGTGATCAAAAACAGGCAAGGAATACCGAACGATTCCATTCCTCCTGAAAAGCAGATACCCAATTTCACCACTTCTACTTACCACCAATATGGAACTACCTGCTCTTCATACATAGGCTTTTGCACAATTGATGTATACCTACATTGGATATTTTTCCCCAGGAGAATCCTTAGGGAAGGTAGTGAGGAAGAACATGTATAGCTTAGGCCTTGTTTTAAGTATGACATCGAATAGAGCTGATCGGAGGACAAAAATCCATGTAGTCAACCTTATTTAATTGGGATAAGGCTTTGTTGTTGTTGTTGTTGTTGTTTAAATTTCAATCATCAAATATTCAAATTAAGTATATGGTTTTTTGTCATGGACTTAAACTAATTATGGTAAAGTGGACCACTAGGTGGGATCCCTTAACTCGGTGAGAACTGATCTTTAGAACATGAGCACAATGAGTTCTGGTCGGGACCAAAAACTGTCTACAAGTCCAATTGATTAATCCAACTTAATATTTCAAGGAGATGAATGGTTAACTTTCGGTCTGAAGCATAGTGATCTATTGACTAATGATTGCGACCTACCTACACCTACAAGTGCAACAGATAATGTCTTTGTCATTGTTGACCAAAGTAATACTCTACCAATGGGTATATAATCATAATTTCTTTAAATTTTTTTATGTGTGTCTGTGCACATGTGCACACCTGTGTCTGCACACCTGTGTCTGCACTGATGCGCATGTGTGTGTGTGTGTGTGTGTGTGTGTGAGAGAGAGAGAGAGAGAGAGAGAAAGAGAGTTTTTAAACGGATTTTTTTTTTGTGTGTGGGGGAGGAGGGGATAATCTAAAAGCTTTAGATTGACAATAAATTTAATTTGTTGTTCCCACCAGAAAAACAAAAAGGAAAGGGTTTTCTGTTATACAGCAAAAGTAACATTGACCAAAAGAACAATGGTTATTATTCCTAAGGGCATCTTTTCTTACAATGAGTTTAAAACTTACCATCCCCACCCACAAGTTCATCAGTCAGATGCTCAAGGATATTGATACAATTAATCTAGATATTTTAGGATCTCAACAACTCATCTTACTAGATACTTCAAAGTAGAAGCCTAACCTTGTCTGACACATGCGGCATCAACATTGAGGCCTGCAAAGCGATGGCTCAAGCATGATTGTGCATCCATGATAGTAGGTTGAAGGAAATACAAGGGAGGAGAGAGAGAGAGAGAGAGGGAGAGGGAGAGAGAGCGAGAGATTATTTAAATCAAACTGCACATTTTGACCTGGTGGTCGCAGGTTAGAATCGGGAAACAGCCTCTCCACAAAGCGGGGGTTAAGGCTGCGTACATCTGCCCCAACCCAGACCCGCAGTGACGGGAGTCTCGTGCACTGGGTAGGCCTTTTTTTTTAATCTGCACCCTTAGCGCCTTTAGACTTTTATCATTCAGCAGTCATTTAGGGGCTTCAGCTGATTATCCAGGCTATTTTCCTATCTATGATGAAGATTATCCCCTATTTCTCACTGCTGACCTTGACCCCTTTAATTTTAGTGTCATAGTAATTGAATCTGAACCAGGTGTGTCATGTAGTGTTCTTGGTAATCTCTTCCCTAGAAAGGAATGGGTCTCTGAAACACTTTCTGATTGTTCCTAGGAGGAAAAGATAATTGCACAAAATGCAAACTTACTTGAGCTATATGTCAAATCAGTTCCAGAAAAAAATGCTCGGACTCCCTATTTATTATGTCAACTTCCTTAGGATGTCAACCAAGGTCCATCAGGTGATGAGAAGTTGAAAAATAAATACATTAAATTTTCAGGCTACTAGAAAAGATAAACAAGGAATGAACAAATTATAGCTAATTTAGGAGTAGCTACAATAAATGATAAGTTGAGGGAAAGTCATTTGAGGTGTTATGAATATGTGTCATAGACCTTTGAATGCACGAGTAAGAAGGACTGATATTTGGAGGAGCTAAAATACCGAAGGGTAGACGTAAAATGATTTTAGAAGAAGTGATGAGAAAAGACATGCATGGCTTAGATTGATAGCAAGTATGGTTCGAATAGAGTTGAACAAAAAATAGGATCCCTGTAGTCAAACTTCATTTAGTTGGGACCACAAGGAGGGGGATGCCGAAGGTAGGGCTAGCAACTGGAGTGAAGTCATAACAACTTAGCCACACTCGAAGGTGCGACTGCTAGGTCCTATCATCAAAGGTCTCAACTGTTTGCCTATTACAAACTCAAGAAAGACTATGTGGCTAGTTAGGTTGTTAATAGGTTGTTAATGGGTTATTAGATTTGTAACTTGAATACATAGAATAGCTATAAATAGAAGGAAGGAGGAGAAGAGTGTATGAAAGAAAAAACTAAGTCCTTCTCTCTAGTAACTGCAAACACCTACCCTCAAAGTAGGCTTTCTGTATTCCCTGTAATTCTTGTTCTTGAATACCAACCTGTAACATTGGTGCTTTCATTGAGAGTTCTCCCATGGACTCTTTTCAAGCATCGATGGATGTACAGCGGCAGAATTTCTCGGAGATCTTTCGGCTCTTGAATGCCTGGAGGAAAAGATCGAACGAGCCTTAGGGCGTACCACGGCTCCTTCCCTACCGAGCTTCTTTGCTCTCAACCCTCATCTTGTGATCTCAGCTCCTAAGGCCACCGACGACTCTAATGCTGAAACAATGGTTTCTATTGCTTCTCTTGAAACGCAGCCACCACAGATCTCTTTCCAAACCACAGCTTCTACAGAGAACCCATCACGCCCAGAAACTTTCATTTTCCAATCAAAACTCCCAAACATTCCCATCATCAACCCTCTATCACTTCTTGATTCTTCTTTTTTACCCAATCCGACCACCAACCTGTCACAACTCCCTATTTCCTTCATTCAAACCCAAACTCAATACCAAGCCCCAATCGATATAAAACCCCAATCAGAAATTGAATCTGATATGGTACCAGAAAAGTTCACTGTTACCGAAGATAATGGGTACATCGTCAACAGGGAACACATAGGAAGAGAGAGGCTCACGAATCTCCAATTCGACGAGCTGGAGGAGCTCATCATCGACAACCTGGACTTGCTTGTTAAGGAAGACAACCATGTTGGGGACCCCGACCTGCTTAGCAAGAAGGATGTGCTCCTTGGTCTGGAGCATAGGGCCATCAACATCGGAGATGACAAGGATGGCACCATCCTTTTGAGCGGCACCGGTGATCATGTTCTTGACGTAATCAGCATGGCCAAGGTTCTTAGTCTCGTACTCGACGGGGGTAGTATTGATGGTGATGCCTCTGAACACTCCTCAGGAATGGCATTGATCTCATCATACTTCTTGAGAGCGTTGTTGCCCGTCGTCCCTGGCCGGCAAACTCGTGGCCCCTTCTCTAGTCAATCCCATCTCAGGTATGGGCAGGTGTTGCTCTGGTTTTCGTTCTGAGGTTACCCACTTCCACCCGCAAGCCAGCTATTTTGGTCACAACTTTTCGCCTACATAGCCGGCCCCCTCCTCCGATGGTTACTCGTCATCATCTCAGTTCGTGGTTTCATTTGATGCCGGCATGGCCCCCTCCGGTGATCACTCATTACGAGTTGCCAGCACAGGGTGATTTGAAAGCAGTGCGCAACGAAGCCATTAGAGAAAGGGAAAAGAGAGTTGGTGTTTCTTGGCGTTTCCTGAGTTTGGCGTTACTCCTGCTTTTCTCTGTAATGTTGGTTCTTGATTCTTCATGGTTTTGCAAGTGATCTACCGGACTGAAATATGTACCTCCGCCAGAAGGCCAACCACAAAAATGAGAAGCCAGTCACAGCTCCGTCGTTGGTGCCAGAGAAGATGGAAGCAAAAGAAAAGCCAAACCCTTTTTCTAAAACCCTTTCCCTTTCGTTTCTATGAACTTCCTCTCTGATTTTTCCAAAATGCAAAAGGCTTCCTCTCTGATTTAAAAAAAATATAAAAAAAATAAACCTCTCTCTCGTGCATTAAACGGACTATCTTTTGTACCTCCTGTTTTGTGCATTTTATCCCAGACAAACCAGATTTTATTACCATTTTAAATCCACCAAATTCCATTGACCCTGGACCCCACATGTCTCCCTCATTTCTACCAAAAATGAAACTCCTTTGAACAGCTTGGCAAGCTTCAGTTTCTTGTCTAGATTTTTCTAATAACTCCAACCATTAAAGCCACTTTTTCTCTTTGCTTTAAATGAAATTGTTTTCTGCCTCCCATGAGTGACATCTCATGAAATACAAACATTTTTCTAGAGAAGTGCTCTAAGAATATATTGGCAACCCAAGTGTTGAGACGGAGTGATGGTTCGTACTTGAAGATCAGAATCATTGATGTTTGTCTAGCATTCACCGTGACATACTGCTTCTATATAAGCCGCATGAGATACTTTCGAGATATCCCTAATGACCTGAATTTTAGTTTGCACCTTGAGAACAAAGTTCTCACCGAAGCGGATGGCAATGTTATAAACTCAAGAAAGACTATGTGGATAGTTAGGTTGTTAATAGATTTTTAATGGGTTGTTAGATCTGTAACTTGAATACGTAGAATATCTATAAACAGAAGGAAGGAGAAGAAGAGTGTATAAAAGAAAATACTAAGTCCTTCTCTCTTGTAACTGGAGGCACCTACCCTCGACGTAGGCTTTCTGTATTCCCTATAATTCCTCTTTCCGTTCTGTGATTCTTGTTCTTGAATACCAACCTGTAACATTGCCCCTGTGCCCGATGAGCATTTAATGGACCACATCCAAGTGCAAATGTAAACTCATTTCTAAATAACAGTGTTGAGTTAGTAGTAGTACAAGTGTTGGTATAACTTGTCATATGTGCTGAAGTAACATATTAGTAATGATTAATAAATATAGGTCGTGTAGTGGCTCTCTGCCCGTCTCACCCTCCTCTCTCCGTCTCCAATCAATTCTTCCCTCTATCAGTCTTTCATGGTATCAGAGTAACGATCAAGGGTAAATATCATTTTTTGCTGATTTTTCCTCGCAGAAAATATTATTGATTTCTGTCTTTTATTTCCTTCTGAGACCGTAACTGATTTTGTCTCTATTCATCTATTTTTCTGTGCTACAACAAAATGGTTGCAAGCCATGTGTGAGGGATTTATCCCTCAGTATTGTGCTGAAACATGTCATAATTTAAGTTTCACGTTACTAGTTACATTATTGGAGAAAAAAAACAGATTGCAAGGTAATATTAATGAAATATTTGTACAGCTACTTTTTGCTTAAGCATATTTCCCCTCTTTGTATAGGCTTTGAGTTTATATCAATATAAAGTGTCTCATATCTATCTCCCCCCACCCCCCCAAAAAAATAATAATAATAATAAATAAATAAAAGAACTTGTATAAAACGCAAGCCTTAAGGAATATACCTTAGAAATATAAAGCAATCTGCAGAACACAAATGAGCAAGAACACATGTATTGCAGCTGTAGACATTGAATAATACCTGACCATCACCCACCTGCAAATGCTCCAAAACTGCACGAGCTAAGTACTCATCTTCTTTGTCTTCCCAACTTCCATCATATTCTTCCAGCTCTGAAAGAAGCTACTACAATCATTTAAATTCAGAGGAAAGAGTAGCAAAGACGCATTATTTGGGGCAAAGATTTATGTTGCTTTAATGAAACCAATTTAGATCAAAGCTTCCAATAGGTTTAAACCAAATAGTAAAGATTCCATTTAACTTAGGTCTAGAACAAAGCAAAGAAAGCGTATTGCTCCAGAGTTGGAATCCCGAAACTAGTTAAGCCCAAAAATTCCAAGACAAGCATGGTTTTAAGTATCGATATCGGCAATGGTCGATTTGATACTCTTCGATACGTATCTTGTTTTTTAAAACAAAAAGTGCATCCACATGTATCGACCGTATCGAACCAATACGGCTCGATACACTTCGATACAATCAATACACTCGATACGTATCAATACAGTTAAATTTCTACTCTCGCAAAAAATAAGATACACTGACCGATAAGGCTCGATACACCTCGATACTAATCAGTACCATTTGATACGGTCAATACGTACATATAAAGCTTGATACAACTGATTTTTTTCCCTATTCTGGTCTTTTTCCTTGCTGAGAACCTACAGTTCATGTGAACCAAAGGTTGTAGCTCATTGAATGTCATCAATTATGTCTTTAATCCTTAGAAATTCTTCAAGATTGTTTATTATAGTGTTTTTATCCTTAAAAATTGTGTTTTGCATATTCGCTAATCATTCTCATGTGTATCTTGCTCCATATCTTAGCTTATCCTAGCGTATCCACCGTATCCACGATACGATACTATATGTCTCTTAAAATCGCCCGACCGATACGCTACTAATACACGATACTTTAATCCTTGATGACATGAAACAAAATTTTGGGGAACTAAAATGTAAACAGATTATTCATCCAAAAGAGGGGGGAAAGAAGAAAAAGAAAAGAAAAGAAAAAGGTAAACAGGTTAACCTGGCATACAAAGATGACCTAGGTTGAAGTTGTTAGCAACGATATGAGTGTTCATGACTTAACAGCTTCTATGACACTAAATAGAATGAATGGATGGTGAGACAAGAATCGGTAGCTGACCCTAGTAAGCCCGAGATTTGGTTGGGTTGAGTTGAAGGTATCATAATCCATAATCAGTAGAATGTCGCATAAATTTATGAAGACCTTATTGAAACATATTGTTGTAGAAAAGAAACCACACAACTCAATTCAGCTCAACCCAACTAAACTAAGCCTTTTCCAAGATAAATGGGGATGGCCATAGGAAAGAAGAATTGACAAAATATTCGATCCAAAACCCAAGAAACCTTATGCTCAGAAGCTAGATTCAATAAAACATAACTCTTGCCTCTAATAGTTGTTTCCTCCCCGAGATCTTCATAAAATGTCCTTTCCAGTTCTAACATTATCTTTTCGCATTCACCTTCAGTAGACTGAGAAGAAGTGTGAACACCATCATATTCCCATAGAGTATCATTGTCCACAGCACAAGTTGAGATTTCCATGTCACCATCCAAAGATGGGTCTTTTATTTTTCTCAGCTCCTCAGAAACTATGTCCCTGAAAGCAGATTCCATAATTTCCTACAACCAATAACTATATAAATAAATTACAGGATGTGAACAAGAAAATGACAACAAAAGATCCCAAACCAGGCAGAACAAATAATGAAGGAACAAGAAAAGGGATATTGAATTTGGAACTTGCTGGCAACCCCCAAAAGAGAAATAACGAGTAATGAATAAAAGTATATGCAGAAAAAAATGTAGATGCTGACATTGAGAGTATAAGGTCTAATATATTGATTCTAGAATTCTAAAAGGGTCATTCCTTTAAGATCAACAATCAACTGAGTTGGTTAACAAGCATACAGTCACCAACGTAAACAAAATAACAGCCATATCTGAAAGTCCATTACCTGCCATAATTGTAAAACTGAAATTCGCTTACAAAAAAAAAGTTGAATTTTAACATTGTATAAGTTCTACGTAGGAAATGGAAAAGAGAAAACCAAAATGTCGAAAAGATAACCTTTTTATTCACAGATGATTCCACAGGTAATCTCATTTTCCAAAGCAAGCGGGTCCGGTCCTCCTTTATCCTTCTGAAACAATTCTCCCGCAGCTGCAACCAACAAAAGAGAACTCATCAAATGCAATCCAAAAGCAGAATCTAAAATCCCCACATATACAAACACCAGAATTCTGAATAAGTGTCTCAACTAAAAAGTGGAATTCACTAGGATCACATGGAACCCAACAATATTTTTTAAAGAACAATGAACTAAATTGAAATGAAGTAAAAAAAAAAAAAGGAGCGGGAGGGATCCCAATTGAAGTAGGAAACAAATATTATCAAATTCAAAACTGTGACGAAGACTAAGATAAGAGAGAAAGAAAACGAGGCAAGCAAGAGATGTAAAGAGATTATGGGTACCTTTTCCTTCCAACTGGGTTTATGGGCTTTCACAGGAAACCTTTTGGGTAGACGATCCTCCATTTATTCGCGTCCTTGAACTCTGAAATTTATTGATTTTCAGGTCCCATAATCCAATTTGGGGTTACATTTCCTAGTTCAATTGAACAGATTCTAACAATCGAGAACATATAACGATTTCTTAGTGAAATACCCGACTTCAAAGGCGAGACTGGTTGAGTTTGAACTCAGAAAGCCAGTGAAGACTGAAGAGTGAATATTATTTCCCGCCGAAGAAGGTAATAGAGTGTAGAGAGGAGAAACTGGATTCGGTTCCTTACCCAGCTTTCGATTTCCACGGTGACGATAGGCTTCCAATTGGATTTGAAGGAACATTTTGGTCCGTCCTGATTTTACCCTGTTTGAGCCAACCGTTACCACCCGGCCCGTCCATGGTCTTTTCAACGAAACGTTACTCACAAACTCTGGACTCTCAACGTCGACGGGAACTCTTGGGAAGTGGTAAAAACTGAAAGAAACCACGTTTTGCTGAAGAAAGCTTTTGATAGGGAAGACGACGCCATGTCCAAGTCTTGCAAGGGTCTCGCTACAGAACTCATTAAGTGCCTCAGCGAAAGTGATTGCATTAAGGTAATTCTTCTCTCTCTCTCTCTCTCCCTCTTAAATCTGAATGTAATTTGTACAAGAATCATTCAAGATATTTTCTATGTTTTTATTATATAATTTTTCTTTCTATTGATTTATGTTGCTTTAAACGTTTCTGGGTTTTATACCTTGATGGAATTGCATGCTAATTGAGTCATCAAGATTTATTACTATTCTTTGGCCTGTTAAAAAATTGTTGAATGTCTGTTAGTTCAATAATGATTGGTTCAACCACAATTAGAAGCGTGGCAGAAGAAGAATATGGTGGATTCCTCTGTTCTTTATTGAGCTCCATCTTAAAAATTTACTGCATTGTTTACCTGCCTGCAGATTCAGAAGAGATCATATAGGGAATGTGCAGGGGAAAAGAGCTCAACCATATCAAGTGAATGTGTAGGCCAAAGGGAAACATACTTCAATTGCAAAACAGGCCAGGCATGATCAATTTTTTATTTTGATTCTATATTAGATAGATCATAAAACATTATGTCTGGTTTTCAGTAGTTTTTAGTTATCCTGCTTGTTTAAATTTCCTTCTACAATGTTATTTTGCAATAGATAAGGAGTTAACGGCTTTGGCTTTTGAATATTGAATCTTTTCCAACTAATCATTGCCTAAATTCCCAGTCATCACCAGATTAAGGTCCCAGAGTTTCGTCACTAGGCGAAGGAGATTCAATTATCTGTGTTGTGGGTGTGAAAACTTAATTTTGCTAGAAATAAAATGGTGAATGCTAATCCCCAAGGGAGTCAGATGGTGCTTCTAGGGCTACCCTGGTGTTCTTGGCAGCCTTCTTATTCCCCGTTAATACTTGGATGAATTCGGGTATGCCTAGGCCGTATTATTGGGATCTTCCTTTATGCCCATACCTCATTATGACCTCTTCAGCTCCCTGCCTTGGCCAGCATTGTAGGCAGAATCCTTATGGATACGAATGTTAGAAACCCTTGGCCATATTGTTTGTGGATTTCTTGATGCCCTTGCTGAACTCTTTATTCTTTGCCTTTGAAGGCTTTACCAGGGACTGCCTTGAGAATTACACCACTAAACTGGTTTTAACTTGTCCCTAAAATTGCGATGAGCTCTGGACCTTGGCTTGGTGGTGTTACCACTACTACTGAGCTCCATTGTTATTGACCTTCTTAGTGCTTAACAATGGTGCCATTATCAGTGCTTTCATCTTGCCATGGACTGATTGATGCCCTTGATGACCTCCTTGGTGCCTGAAAGGAACTAGGGTGGATTCAAATGTAATAGCACTGCTGACCTGCAGATGAAAGGGACTGTATTTTGTAGCAATAGGAGGGTTTCTGTCAAGGTGGTCACTCTCTCATTAGATTTGTGGGCCTTGGGGAGTGTCTAGTTGATAAGCATCTTGGGTTGGGGGGAAAAAATAATCTGTACAATGACTTTTAATAGAGAGTGATGCTCAAGTTCCGAATTAAAGAGAACTTCGTGGAACTAAGCACAATTTGGTGTTTATTAAAGGTGGGGTACAAAAAAGAAGTCAAAATGCTTTTTTCATTGAGATTATGCATAATTCCCAATAGAAGCATTGGAGAAGTCTCATGATGGTTTAAGGCAAAGGTGACAACAAATCCAAAACACCTGCTTGCCATAATTTCACTTTGACTAGCTCTTCTGCGTAGTGCTCCCCCAGAGTAAAAGGACCTCCTAAATGGAAGTCCGGCACCTATTGCGAAATTCCAAAGCATATTAGACTTATACTAGTTTTATGGATTGGCGGAGGCCATTGGTCCACAGTTTGTATTGATTATTGAGTAATCAGCATCAGGATCAGTCACAGCTAATCCGTTTCCTTGATTGGGTGATACATAAATGATGGTTCCAAGCATGCTTAGGTTTTAGTACTGTATTTATCCACTATACAGATAGACATAGCATCAATTGGTCAGTGACCAACAAAGACAATTGTTTATTAAGTTCGTGATATATCCAAGGAAAGATCACTTTTATTAGAGGCAGCTAACAGAGGACAGATAACTTCGGTTCATTCTGGCATACAACTGGGGTGAAGCAGCAGATAATATACACCAAGGTTGCTAAATGATCCCTTAGTGGGAAAGAAGTGATCAGGCAGAACGAATTTGAAATTTTCACTTGTAGAAGAGTGTACACAACTTTTTATTGCGGAGGTGTAGTCTCACTGGACATGCCATGCATCTTGTGGTTTTCCATCACCAGTAGCAGCTACCTAGCAGTTCATCATTTTGGAGAACCTATAATCCCTTGAATTTTGATTTGTTAGAGGTGAGGAAGTTTTGGGTAAAGTGGCTTTGAAATTACTTGTCCTAGAATTCATTCTCTCTATTTCATTGCCAGAATTGTAATCACCTACACATTTCTCTGCACCAGATGTTTTTCTGCCAAGGTGATCAATTCACCTGGAAGTTTGTCTTGTTGATGACTCTAAAGCTGCAGGATTGTCATAATATTCCTACTGAGAATTTGCAGTTGAAATGTTAAGCCCTATGGACTTCAGCTTCCTAATTGATCCGGCACAGCAAAACCAAATTCCATCAATGAATAATTGGGGGCTGGGGGCTTTTACCCTTTGTCATCTGAATCTTGAGAGGATGGAGGAAACTCTGATGACGTCCTGATTCTAAGACCAAATAGCATGTCAAAAGAGTACATGTGCTTTGACACAGTGCAATCCAAGCGAACTGGCATCTGATGAAATGTAACCCACTTTCTAAGTCTCTTCTCACATGCCATAGCTTTCAGCAAGTACGAGTTGCAAAGATAAAACTAAGTTTATGGTCCACATTGTATGACATAGCTCAGTCAACTTGTGAAGCCTCCTATTATTGGTTGCAGGAACATATGAATTTCAGTTTGTAGAAAAGTGCTATGCCAAATCCACAACGGATAAGTAGAATGTGATTCTAGAAAATTGATTTTTCAGCACCAAACATTGGCTAACTGAACCTCTATCTAGATATCGGAACGCAATCAGTCTTATGTTTGACTACGACGGAGGCATGAACCAAGTGTAGATAAACACAACCCCCCCTCTAAAGGATTTTTTTATTCAATAGTAGTGCCTCTTGCTCTGGTGCTCCGGAGTACAACACGCTAAGGCTCGCACTTTTGTTTTCTAGTAACGTGAATCTCTCTTTGGCTCATTCCGGGAAGGTCCGCTCTCGGCCAATCCACACGCTGCCTAGCAGAGGCGTGGTTATCTGAAGTGGATTCTCTTTCTTGTAGTAGATGCTGAACCTGCTGCTCAGTGGGCGGGCGCAGCAGCTACATGGACCCCTTCCTTTCTGTTGTTGCCAGCGCTTTCCTGGGAAGAATTCGGACACATTTGATGCATCCAAATTCTAAGAGGTTCTTAAACAGCTCTATAATTTTCTCTTGACCTCACCTACCGTCCAAGCATTCTATAGTGCAGCTAGCTAGCTGGTGCAGCAATTAGCTGTTCATAACAAAGAACAAGAGTTGAAATAGCTAAAACCTCCAATAGACTTACCTAGCATTAAAATAAAAAATGAGAACCTCTTTTTTAAGATCAGTTCCTTTGTAAACATTGTTGACTGGCTTCATGTTTTCTAGTGTCCAAGTTTTATCATCTGTTGAATCTCTCCTCTTTTCAGGTAGACATGAGAGCCCGGATTCGCGGGAACAAGGGGTACTAGATGGTGTGATATTCCCTAGTTTGCCGGTACCTTGACATTGTATAATTTCATCGACTAAAAATTGACATACTACCCCACTGAGCTTATTAGAAGTTCTGTTTGAAATACTAATGAAAACCATATGGTCTGAGTCAATTCTTCACATGCTCACCATGGATACCCATGACTTCAATTGAACAGGTACTATTAATTTTAATGCGAGGCATTCTTCTTAGGAATTGCAAGCTGGTTCACTTCAAGCATTGTCGTTATTATTAGAGCATTGTTGTTATTATTATTATTATTATTATTATTTTATTTTTTATTTATTTTTTTATTCTTATTCACTGTTTGATTTGTTAAAAGCATATATAAAAGAAGACCAAACAGCTTAATTTCATTTTGTCTGACCCTTGGTTGACCAATAACATCATTTTCTTAATATTCACAGTAGACGACTCATGATACAGAAGTTCAGAAACACTCAAAAATGGTGTTATTTTCAGGTATCAGACACTGTATCGACCATTGCCAAAACCAATCAGGATCAGTTACGGAGACAATGGTTGAGCAATACATGACTGATACAAATAAATAAGAACAAAAAAAATACAAAATAACCAGTATCCGATCGAGGTTGAATATCAATTATTAAAACCATTATCCCAAGTAGGTCGATCTTCAAGTTTTTGGCACTGGATGATAAAAGAGGATGAACAAATAGTATAACTTACCGAACTCATCAGCTTATGGCAAACCCCCAACTGTTTATTCAACATGAGCAAAAGAGAGATCTCTGTTTTATTATAAATAATGATATGTTTTCAGAAGAATCCATTGATGAGTTCCAGCTTGATCAATTAAATCTAATCACAAGTAACTAAAATTGTGATGCTAATCTGAATATTAATATTTATACAAAGCTATTTTCAATAAAATGACATAAAATTTAGAGATTATTTTACCAAAGACTCAAACTTGTTCCCCTCCCCTTTTTGGAGAGGAAATTCTAGTAAAGCAATTAAATAAAAAGCGAGGACACCACAGACAAAAGATAATTGCCAATTGATATGGGGTTTTTGCTTGGATGTGTGGCAAGCCCTTTGAAATCGCCATGATTTAAAATTTCAAATGTTAATCCGCATTATCAGCTGCAAACCAGTACAACTCTTGACTGCTTGCACTCTCTGGTTCCACACTAAATCTTATTTCCAAAGAAAGTAGGATACAATGCCGAATGAAGGGGCCTGCTGGTAAAATACAAGGTAGATATGGCTTCGCTGGAAATGAATAAGGATACTGCAACATCATAAATGAAATTACTTGAATATTCTCCAGACTAGAGGAGCCTTTTTCATTTCTTTTGAGCTGTTCAATTGAAAATACTCCTCAGCACAAAAAGTCTAAAACTGCAACAAAAATGTGCATCTGCACCACTCGGAGATCTCCCAGAAGGTCAAAGCCCAAGCTTTGTAAGAAGCTCACGCCACCTTGGAGGTTCTTCATCAAAGATATAAGTCAAAGGAGACACCAAAACTCCACTGCCTCCAATCTGCATAAATGAGAAAACATGGAAAGCAACTGATTCAAGAAGCCAGAAAAATTCTTTCAAAGGGAGACCAGATTGGAAAGCTTAACTGAGGGCTCTGAATACATAAAACAAGATTATATATTTAGTGTATGACAAGAAACACGACGACTTTTTCACAGTTTTTGATGCAGGCCAAAATCCGTTGGAGAGGAAGATTTAATTTAGAAATCTTTGTAAATTTTATTTCTATTGCTTTAGTTTTATTTTAGAGTTTTACTTCTATTAGGAAGGTAGTTTCTCTTTTTATTGTTTTTATTTATTTATTTTAGATGTGGGTCCCTTATCCCTTAGATGTAGGTGAGTATTAGTATTTGAGTTGATTTCTAATTAGTAGTTGAGTTTAATTAGAACTTTTATATTAAAATCATATTTGAGTTCTAATTGTGTTTTTAGAGTTTCAATCCAATTAGGATTGTAAGTTTATTTAAAGACATTATTATTAATGAAATTAGTAGTTGATTATTGAGAAGAAAGAAAAGAAGAGGCTCTCGGCTCTCTCACTCTCTACGTATCCCTCTGATCTCTCTCTTTGAATTTGAATTCCGTTTTTCCCTTGCTGTTTTGATAGCTTTTTTCTCCTCTCTATATCTTTCTCTTTCTTGGTTTTCCCTCCCTATACCATAAGGTATATTCCTATATCTCTTTTGTTTTAATTCTTTATTTTGACTCCCTACAATTATTCCACCATCCCATTAATTATCCTTAAAATCATCCTACGTTACTATTTTGGATCTCATCCCTTTTCCTCCCTTACCTGATAATAGTGTTTTCAATATTCTCCATTGATATTCCCTTTCATCCCTTTAAGTGATATTCAGTCTCCATTAGTTTTCCCTTGATTTAGTAATCCAGGTTGACAAACTACAACAGAAATAGTAAGTAGAGATAACAAAAGCTTCTCTAACAAAAGCAACAAGGAAGTATCTCTTACTGCTCTCAGCTGCTGAACGGATTTGTAGAGTTCCTTCTTTGGTACGCATATGACAATTGCATAATAGTCTGTCACAATCATCCCATCACGTTTACAGAATACTGGACTTATGGTAGGCCCCTGCATATACAATCGTTAAATCAACAGAAGGAACCGTTGAAACACAAAAAAAAAACCACCTGACAACCCTTCATATATACTTCTATTTTCTCTCACAGTTGATTTTGAAAGCACATATGGAGGTATATCTTGAATAGTTCATGATGCCCTCAAGTAGGACACAAAAATTGTGGGTGCAAATGATGGTCAGAAGATTATCTTCCATTTTGAAACCTCACCTGTAACCCAGCTAATGATGTTTGGTTTAACATTCTCTTAGCCACTTCCTCTGCACTATTCCCCCTCATGTTTGCAACTACCTGACATCAAAAGCATAAGCAAAATAGAAAATTGTGAAAGAAAAAAAGATATTGTTCTGAGTAACAAAAGGTGCCCACCGTAAACTGACCAGCCGCTCTCAAATGAGCCTCCAGTCTTTCAAGAACCTCATGTGTAATGTCCAGAACACCTTTGCGCTGTAACAGAGATTTCTTGCTCGCAACAAGGACAGCCTGGAGAACATCCGTATACATTCCAGTTGCAAGGAAAATTATTACTACAATTTTTTAACCAACACTCAAGGAAAATGTACGAGGACAAGATCAGCTGCTTCATCTATCTTGGGACTAAGTGCATGGACTAACAGATTTTACCTGGCTTTCTAAGACAACTCCACCTTCAATCTCTTTCAAATTATTCTCCCGCAGTGTTGTCCCACTACTCACAAGATCCACAATAGCTTCTGCTATCCCCATCTAGGACCAAAAGCATCATCACAAATGATCAAAAAATCATGATTGGGCTGTAGCATTATAATGTGATCTCGTACAAAGTCATTGGCTCAGGGTAAGGGGCATTCACAAAGCTCAAGGAGAAAAAATGCACAAACTTGAACATTATAAAATTCCTATAAATAAATTGGGCTACCTTACGCCTGGGGGAGGGGAGTTAGATAACTTGGGATGATTGTGCATGTATTTGAAGATTTAAATGCAGCACCATGTTTCCCTCACATCCTCCTAAAAATCTGATCATAGTCCTGGGAGTGAGGGGAAACCTACAACACATAATGGATTTAAGTAATTCCTCAAAATATGACTAATCAGAAGAATTTAAAAGAAAGTTTACCATGAAATAACGACTCCAAGGGAGAATGCAAATGTTATTATGAAGAGCAAAGAGAACAATTGATTTTAAGATGTTTATATAGCATTTCACATCAAACTAAAATTGAAATTTTAGCAATGACCAAGCAAAGAATTTAATTGCCCTTTGATTGGATAGTTCTGCTTACTAGGTATAGAGAAAGAATCAGATTGGCCTCAAAGAGTGACAGATTGGCAACTGTCTCTTCCCTTTTATTTGCGCTGGTGCTTGGAGACCCGGTCGTCTATCCTCCCCTTCCCTCCCTTACCCAAGTTTGGTCAGCTCTTCCAGGAAAACTTGATAGTAAAGACATTGCTCTTTAGATGGCAACTACAATGGGCCTTTTCTCTTCCCACTCGGCTTTGGATCTGGTTAGAACGCGAGCCGCAAAAGTCCCTGGTTAGACATTATTTGGTTCAAGGGTTTTATTCCGCCATAGCTTCATTAGCTGGAGAGCAATCACCAGAATCTTCCCCACTAGGGTCTTTCCTCAACAGCATTATATCCCTCTTCAACCGTTCTACTACCTCTGCTGATCAGCAGTTGAAGACTCCAACCACTTATTCTTCAAGTTCCCTTTCTCTTCTCAACTCTGGGAAGGAATCCTCTATCAGTGCTGGCCTTCTCACAGGAGGCTTCGTGTCTTCGGTTAGGAACGGAGATGGAACTTCAAAGGGAAATTCTCTTGTGACCTTGTTCGCAGACTAGCCTTCTATGCAACCATCTATCATATATGGATGGACCACAATCTCAGAACATGGACTACCAAATCAGAATCCAGAAGACTTATTAGCCAGATTTGGAATTCTATCATTTTTGAAGTCCGAAGCAGCATCACCTCTTTTGAGAAACCTTGTCCAGACTCCATTAGTAACATGCATACTGCCAATGCATAGGAAATGCATAGGACTTACCATCCAATTCAATGTGGATAGGACTTCCCAGGACCCCTGATTGTCTTATTTTCCTTTCTTGGGAATTATGGCAGTTTCTTGAATATATATATTTTTGTTCACTCCCCCCCCCACCCCCCCAAACCCGAAAAAGAAAAGAAATTAAACTGAAATAACTCAAAAGATAAAAATAAATAAATCAAATATATGTAAAATTTTATTAAAACAACAAAATAAAAAGGAATGAAAAAATAACTCCCCATGTCTATTGGGCAAGAAACTAGAAATATAAGGAAACACTGCGATTATTTTTTTTATAATAAAAGAAACAGATTAACTCTTAATTGACTCAGCAACATGGCTCCTAGACTAAATATGGATGATTAAATAAAGATGGCATAATAATCAAGAACACTACAATATAAATCATGGATAGAACTATAAAATCAAGAGAGATTCTCACCGCGGGAGCTGCCTCCAATGCTCCATCTGCAGTTGAAAAACTGACATGTTTCAATCCCTTCTCCTTCATAAATTTAGGACCAAGCTGTGTAAGCAAGGGCAAAAATCAGTCCATGGTGCAACATCTGACCAGAATTAACAGGGAAGCATATTCAAAAATAGACTAATGCAATGATGATAAAATAAACAATATAACATACATAAGTAAATCCAGTAACAACTCGCAAAGGCTTCTCATCAGTCCATTGAGGCATTTGCGCTAGCTCACTCAATGAATTTATATTCTCAAAAATCCCATACTTAGGAATCTGAAAAATTATAAGACACAACTATTAGCAGTAGAAACTAAATGGCAACAGCAGAGATTCAATGTTCTATTTTGTCAAACAAAATATAAAAATCCAATGGCTACTCACTGCAACTGATAAACGGCATTCCCCAAACTCGAGTGCATCATGAACTATGATCAAATCTTCGTTCCCCTGACAAAATTTTTAAAAACAAAACCTGTTAATAAAAGTATATTTTCTGGTGATCAGCCTAAGTAATAAAATAATATTATAAATAAATTTAGTTTAGAAACCAATAGAAGGAGAATGAGCATTTTCTCTCAAATATTCTAAAACATTATTAACTTCTCGTTCTGAGTTGCCCACTCGTCTATCTCAACATCCTCATTGCTTTTGCATAAGCCAAACTTATAAGCTGTTTCTTGACTACCGAGAATTTTAGACCATTAAAAAAACCAGCCTAGCTGTTTCAACGAATTTTCTGACTGTAATGCATCACTCATGTAGCACTGTTTTTAGAAACATCTGCAGTTCAACAGAAACATACTTAGAAAGACCATATTTCTTTTTTGAGGGTTTCTCTACATTTGCATGCGTCCTTATCAATTTATAAAATGTAAGTGCATGTTTGGCAATATTTGTTATTGCATTAACTCAGTTTCAGAAGGGATCTTATAAAAGTATGTTTTCTATCTCTACTAGACCTATATTTGGCAATGTTCATAAATGCATATCATTCAAAAAAAAAATATCTAACTTAAATTTTTCTGAACATGCTAAGAAAACAGCTTCTCGTCCTTATCTAAAAATATTTTTTCCCATATTTTGACTGATTTTTTTCCCTGGTCATATTAAGAAAAAAATTTTAAGCTAACATATATATTGAAACAAACAATATATACCCATGATTTTTTATTTATTTATTTTTTTTTCATGGCTAACTATTATGCAGTGGGGATTGTAATTTTCCATGAATTTCCCATTTGTCACTCAAGGATGGAACTTTGCTTATTTCTTTTTTTGAGGATCGACGAATCAAACAATATTTATGTTTCAATTTCTGCCTCTTTTTCTCCCTCTGAGAGTCTGAATCAAACTTTTCCTTGCCAAAATTGTTCAGTTCCTATTATTATCAATGATACAAGTCGGATCCTAGATGTTGAAATAGAAGAAGGTAGACCCCCTTCTCCATCGAAAGCAATGAGATTGTCACGGATACAGCACATTAAAAACAATGAATTACCCAAATTTGCCTGATGTAGAGGCAATCAAGAAAACTGCATAAGTAAATATATACCCTACAGAAAAATGGGCTAACCCAACCAATCTTGCTTGCACAATGGAAAGACCCACTGATTTATCTCTCCATCGAGTCAAATTAGCCAAAGGTGTGGTATATAAGTGTGGTACGCATTATACCGAAAGAAAAAACAGCAAATCACTGGAGAAGAAAGAAAGGATCTCTCTTCTCCATACAAAGTTAACCCAATAACAATAAAATAAATCAATGCCTTACTTGTCCATATTCAAAGAAAGTATCCAAACCCACAATACCAAGGTCTAGATCTCCTGACAGCAATTTCCGCATAATATCCTTTGGACGCTGAAACCAGACTTCGAAGTTTGCAAGCTGCGTCAAAGTATTAAAAGAATAAATTAAAAGATAAAACTCTATCTTGTCAATTGCATTGCATACATGCAAGAAATGGAAGGCATGACTACTTATAAAAACAAATAAACATTTACCATTTCAGACATTTTTTCAGCAGATGAGTGTGTTCAAACTAGTGTCCTGGGTCAGCATTTGGTTGATTTGTTTAAACAATCCAAGCAAGACTAATTTGGAATTGCCTTCAGTAAAAGTTGAAAGAATGTAAACTATAATGAATTGAGGATGGTACGAGACATCAGCTGAATCCAGCTAACCTTAGCAAATGACTATAAGCTGCCCTTTCATAGCTAGAGTAATATGGAGATCAAATGGAATTAAGTTATGTTGGTTGAGAAATAGTCTACCAATATGCTAAATGCATTTGCAGGTTCCACTAACACTGCAAAAAGATTTTTCAACATACTGGACATAATAAGGTCCAGGAACACCAAAAAAATTATAAAAAAAAAAGCCCCTAGCATATTGACGCTATTACAGAAATTAAAATGAGAAACTATAAAGATTATGCTTTATTTAAAAGAGGTTCATCTAAAAACTGTGCATGCCAACAGGTCCAATAGTTACAAGATGGCCAAAAGGGCCCTGCATATCAACAATATGATTGAGATAAAGTAGGAATGATCAAGATCATGTTGTTCGGAGGAGGTTTTGTCTCTGTACTGGATATGGCATTTGGATCCATTAACACTGCTACACAGAATGAGAGTTTAACCATTGTGGCATGGCAACACATGGAGGTGCATAGTTAGGCAGAAGTAAAATTTGACCCACATCCAATTTTTTCAACCATGGAGGTGGCATAGTTACGGAGAAACAACATTTGGCCCATGACATCCAATTTGTTCAACCATGCACCTCGGTACTATTCAGAGTTCTTCATGCTTTGAACTTTGAATATTTCCTAGTATCTTGAAGATAGTAGGAAATATTAAAATTATGTAATCTAATACCTTTCA
Organism: Protea cynaroides; assembly: GCA_028583415.1. NCBI lineage: Eukaryota > Viridiplantae > Streptophyta > Magnoliopsida > Proteales > Proteaceae > Protea > Protea cynaroides. The sequence continues at coordinate 35,916,278 of CM053268.1, forward strand.
CTGTAGAGACAAATGGAGCTTGAGTGATAATGAATATTGTAAATATGTGAGGTAGCATGTGAAGGTTTCCATCTCTTTCTTATCCAATAGTTACTTTTGTATACTAGTGCTTATTATAGAATTCCTGAATTTCATGTAAAGATCTATCATTCACGCGAACTTCTATGACTTTACAACATCTCTATGGACTTTATTGAACCTCTAAGAAGCACTGAAGTTCCTCAAAAGTTCAAACAGAAATTGAAGTTCAAAACGTCGTGGAAAAGAACAAAGAGAAAAATGACGAGAGAAAAAAGTCACTTTCAATTAAGGAGAGGGAAACATCAGTAGAAAAAGAGGATAAATAATAGAAATTAATAGACAGGTAAGATATTTCTCTGCTTTCAAAAAATTTCTGAATTCATTCTCACCTCATCAAAACCCAAGAAAATTCATGTCTCACATAAACTCTCCCCACATTTCTCTGCAGAAACTATACTATTTGACAAAAAAGAAAAGGAAGGAGTAGCTGAACCTTATTCTACTAGACACAATATCCAATTGTACAAAGGAATATGTATCTTTGCCCCACTAATGATTAAGCATTGTCACCAAAATTTTACATCACATCAAAATCTACATTTTAGAGTAAAAAGAGAAACAACAATATGAAAAGGCTAAAATGCATGATTGGCTGAAATGACAAATCATCAACATTCTTGGGAAGGTCAAATCAGACATCAATTTCATGTAGTATCATAAATAAATAGTATTAATCCAGACAACACAAAAAGGATTAAAACACCAACCATCTGCAACAAATGCCAGAGTAAATAGAAGCAGAGTGTTAACTATCTAAAATCCAACTGAACTGGCATCATAAATGCAACATACACACAAAGCATCTCACTACATAGCAGAAGTCAATAAAACCTCATATTGATTTCCACTATATATATATATATATATATATATATATATATGAGTATCTCACCACCATACAAAATCCGACATAGGTGAAACATATGACTCAAGTTAACATCATAAACGAGGCAAAATAATGCTCATCCTGGTTCCCTTCGCAGATTATTATAGCACAGGTATACAGGAAAAAATTAATGAATACATATATTACTAATAGAGCACAAACAATAAACCAAACACAAGAATAAATAAGAGTTTAAGTTTGTACCAGTACCATAAAAATAAAGGCCTACTTACACACCTGTGGAATTTGTGCAACATATTGTCGAGGATTCACTTGCTTGACAGAGAGTTGACAATCCTTTTCAAGAAGTAGTACAAAATAAAAGAAATACTAATATTAGAAAAAGAAAAGAACATAATAGAGTGAAGCCAAAGAAGCAATTCATACGATAAAAAAAGAAAAAAGAAAAAAATACCTTGAGAAGATCCAAGGTGTCTTGAGCCATGCGACCTTTACTTGGTAATCCAAGACGGGTTTCATCCCTCTCGGGGACCCTTCTCTCCAAGTGTTGTGTGGAACAAGCGAGTCTGAACTTGATGGACACATGCGGGGGTGAATATGAAAATGAGTATATTGGGTGCATGCGGAGAGAAGGCATAGTCGTAGAGGAGGGATAGGGTTGGAGAAGAGCTTGAAAGGAGGTCATGGTCAAAGATGGCTGGAAACAACAGCTCAAGCTACAAAACAAAACATAGCAATAAAAAGAATGAATGTTCAATGTAATCACATACAGCACATCAAGGGAATATTAACAGATATATACTTGGGAGAAAAAACACAGACCCACTACAAATTAATGCATGAACATACCAAGTGAAACTTCAAAGGTTACCCACAAGAAAATGAGAAAAGAACAAACAAACGAATTCAGCAGTACAAAAGATAATTTGCACAATATCTTTTTGATTTTGTATGTGTGGCACCATAAAAAAATGGAACAAACCTTCGCATTTTAAAATTTTCAACTGCAATTCGAAGTCTCAGAGCACCTAACAAATAGGGGGAAACAAATTGGCAATGCCAGCTAAGTTGGTAGGCGAAGTCTGTGAGTCTCACAGCCTCCCACCTAATTGAACACTGAATCTGCTTCCTACCCAGAAACGGAGAAGTATATTGCATTTAAAGTTAAGAGAAGAACTTGGTAATCATATGCTGTGAAATAGCAACATGCTAAGGTATATATATTCCTTCATCAGACTCTTCAACATTTACATTTAAACGAAAAAAGAAACACTAAATGTTTGTAATCACTAATATCCAGCATGTTGATTCACAGAGGAAGCGGAAGATGAAGCAGAAAAGAAATCATTGGAACAAAACAGAGAAAATAGGTCACAGGAAGGGAGAAAAGAAACAATATGAAAACGAATATAAAGCCTGAAGGACTCAAAAAGTTCTTACTGTTAACAAAGCCAAAGTAGAAGAAACCCTCGATAAGAAGATGGGTTTCGCAACTCCCTAATGCCAAATGTCTCTGTGATTGAACTTCGTAATGTACACAATTGCAGCGAATGGCAGTGACGACCGCCAGCAGAGAGAAGACAGAGAGAGAGGAACTTGAATAGGTGAGGATTTGCTACCAAATCGAACGATTTGAAATGGTTGGATGCGGAAGGGATCTCCGCCGTATCTACTGCCTGATAACGCCAAACGAGGTTCTCTACTGGAGCTTCATAGAATCATAGTATCAGACACATTTCAAGTTTGCTATTTCAGTTAACCTTAGTCCTTAGTTGAGAATTTTGGGATATTCCAAGTCAAATATCTCTTCCTGTAAATATAAAGGTTCAAAACTCGGAGAACAGACTCATTAGGTGTCTAGCCGATCCAGTGCTTTGGCTACCAGGTCAAGTGGACATGTGTCCCAACACGGATCCGACGGTGACGATTCTGCAAGCTTATGTTATTCAATCCGTGAGGCAAGTGCAGGAGATCAAATGTTAATCAACGCCTTAGCCGCGATTTTCAGAAGCTTCTATAAGAAACACTGAAGAGAGCTCAGCAAATCCCCCGTCCTCTTGGATTTTGCCTTATCTCCATACAATGACGACAACCCCGCACTCTAATCCTAGAAATAAATATTAAGAGATTATCTCATTCGTTGATGATAAATACAAAGACTCTAAAAGAATATGTTAAATCATTCAAGTTAATACCTTTGTTCCCGTAATGTCTTTGAACTAAGGCAGGATGCAAATGGCAAATCCATTATCGAGAAAACTGAAATCACGATTTCGTTTTTGAAATGCCAGAAAGAATCGATTTCTTTGAAGTCACCTCTTCTGCATAAGCGAGTGAGTTCCCCAGAGGTAGTCTTAACGCTAGGGTTATGGAGACAATGGTGTTGGGTTAGTATCTTGTATTCTGTGGGGTCCACGCAATTATGAAGGTAGTATTTGTATTAGGGTATGAGTCTATTACATAAACTAAAGAGAATGATAATAAACTAAAGAGCGAGGTACAATCGATCTAGACTCCAAATGCCGTATAGGTTAAAAGAGAATGCTCTACAATGGGCCACAGAATACACAGCAAGATTTTATCACCTCCAAACATGTTCTTGACCTAGAATGCTTCAAAAAATAAATAGGGTAACGCCATTTTTTTTTTTTTTTTTTGTTTAAAGTCAACAAATAATTCATTAATAATAAAATCTAAAAGACAAGTCTAGAAATAACTGATTTATTTTATTTCACATATACATAATACATAAATGCATAGCCCACACAAAAAAAATACATGGATCATGTTTTTGTGGAACAACCGAACAAGTCATGATTTGATCGTTGTGTTCTGTAGTTTTTTCATATATCATTTCAATAAATATATATATATATATTGTAATTTATTTATTTATTAGAGAGGTTATTCAAGTGTACTTTGTGGTCAACAATATCTCCATCAACAAGGAGAGTATAGGATTGTCAGAGGATGCATATTTTTTTTTTATGAAAAATGATTAAAAATCGATGCGTTAAACCGTTTATAAACTGCAAGAAAAATCGATTAATGAATAATCGTTTAAAAATTGATAAATCGAAACCGATTACTAATTAGTTCTGGTTTAAAGTTTGACACCGTTTAGTTAATCGATTCGGTTTTAGTTTAACCCCTTATACACCGCACCGCACCGGACTGGACCGATATTGAAAGCAAAGGAGAATGGATCGTCTGGTTTAATGAATAGGTTGGAGAGAGAAGGATTTACTGCAAATGGATCGATGCTTGATTAATCATCAGTGGATTGATAGTTTTAGAGCTTTAGAGGCTAATTTCCTTCCTAGGGGAGTTTCAGATCATACTGCTTGCATTGTCCACGTGGATTGATGATCCCTTGTTCTTGGAGATGGTGAGGAATACTTGGAGCGAGGTCCTGGTGGATCATTTGAATCATTTACTGTGAACATTGGCCCCTTCCAAGACGAGTTACCGTGTTTTACTTTTTTTTTAAAAAAAAACTAAAAAATAAAAATCCCTATGAAGGGGAGGTAAGGCTGCGAACATTAACCCCTTCCAAGATCTACAGTGGCGAGAGCCTCATGCACACTAATTACGCCCTTATTATTTATTTTTTATTGTTGCCCTGTAAGCTAGCTTCTTGACCCCAAAGAAGCATTGGTAAGACATATTGCAGCAGGCCACTATAGCTAGTCATAAAAAAACAGATTTTCGACATAAAATCACCAATTCTATCATTGGTCAGAACCAGTTCCCTTTTAAAACCCCGTTAGCTCCAAACCCTAATACCTTCCATTTGTTTCCTTCAACCCTACTTCACTAATCTTTACTAATATCAGACATGCACCATTAACCCTTTTTTAAGTTCACCAGCATACAAAAAACCCTAATCTCCATCAGAGCTCCTATTCAAACCCTGAACCCTGAACCCCTAAACTCTATGCTCCAAGAAGCCCTAAAAGCAATTCCTCCTTAAGCTCTGAATCAGCCTTTCAAGAGATAGTCATCTTAATTTAGGTGCACAGGCTGCTGTAAATTCAAAAGTTACTCCAACCCTTCCAACTCAATACGTATACATTTGAACAAACTACTACCACAAACACATAAAGGGCTGCACATTGGCCCTGGTTGATACCCTCGAGCTAGGCATGCTTGAAAACCTCGTCATCAGCAGGGAGACAGGCATGGTGGATAATTTCTTGAGCTACTGGGCAGTTGAATAATCCAGTGTCTATGGAAAATACCCTCCAGGAGGGGACGAATACAGTAGGTTCAGCGGTGGTAGAGCTCGAGCCTGAAGCAGAAGAAGAAAAGCTGGTATAGGAGGGGGTCGATAAAATGGAAGAAGGTATAGGAGGATGTACATACCATCCTCGTCAACGTCGATGACCGACGACAATGTGGACCCTCCAGTCGAAGGAAGTGGATCGGATGCTGGTACTTCTGAGGGAGTGTCTGGCTCAGAGCTCACAACAAGCCGAACACTCAAAAACTCAGGGCCGATAGGAGGAACAACGCTTACTGGAGGCAGTGAGGGAATCTCGGTAGGAACAGTGGGAGCTGCATCCGCGGCTTTTTCGAGGGCCTCCAGTTTTCGGGCCACTGAAGCAATTATCTCCTCTTTTTCTCGTTGTTGGTAGCGGAACAGATCCATCCCCATAAGATCTTCCCATATGATGTCGTCCAGTCCTTCCACTGCATCATGAACCAATGGAAAATCATTAGAGGTTGAATTGACATGCAAAAATGAAAGAGAAGGTTAGTGCTACCATGAAACTTACTCAATCCATACAGGAACAAGAATTTGTTGTTACATAGGTCCTTGTACTGGACTGCCCTCCCTCGTTCTTCTACCCGTTCGAGGGTCTCCATCTTAAGTGGTGTCAGAAATTGGGCGACCCCTACTATGGAGGGGTCGTTGAACTGCCATCGGTTTTCGATGGGGAAGGAGCGCATACCTTGAAGAGTATGACCCCGTTTTATTATAGCCCCAAAGAACTTCTCTTTCCAATGAAGCACAGAGGAGGGGGTGGTTTTAATCATGGGGGAAACTATTTCTAAGTTCCGACGGAAGAAATAGTAAATACCATTAGGTTTGGTTTAATGGGTCGAGGGTTCGCGCCAGGTCAGAACTCCCACGTTGAACAGAAATTGGAAAAACCTCAATGTGGGGGGTTCTCGACATCGAAGGAAGAAGATGATAAAGGAATGAATGTGAGCCCAAGATTTGGACGGAAGCTGAGTAGGGGCTAGCCATAGTAGCCCAGAATCTCAAATACCAAGGGGTGGCAAGGGAAACAGAAGCCGGACAGAAACATGTTGAGATTCACCACCATCCTATGAGAATAAGGGTGGCAAGCTCGGTCCTCCGGAATCGGAGCAATTAGCTCAATAGAGTCAGGGACACACACTTATGATGGACTTCACTGTGGAAGCCACACAGTGAAGACCAGTCTCACCGGAGATATTGTCACACCCCAATTCCGGTTGAACCAAAAATGTGAGTGAATCGGATCTAAACCACGGTTCACACCAGGAGCTCAATAGATCGTGTCAACCAATCATTCCCAAGCAGTCTAACATAATCAGAGATTAATACATAGCAGCGGAATATAAATAAATGAACTGAGATCTATGTGGTAATTTAAAATAATTAGTCAACTTATTCCACCATTCACAAATTTAAATAATAAAAGTATTATAATGTATTGTTCAAAAATAAAATCTCCTCTAAAGGAAAACACAAAAGGAGCACTCGCATAATGCGTCATGCTCATCTTCCACTGTCTGGGTATCAATGGCAAAGCAATCCGTATCTTGGGGGGTCATGAAGTCATCAATTGTGTACCCGCATCCAGATCGAAAAGAAATATATATATATATATATATATATATATATATATATATATATTATATATATAATATATATATATATATATATATATATATATAGGGTGAGCTCACAACTTAGCTCAATAAAGTACAAGACCAATGCAACATACAATATGCATGGGATAACATTACAATTTGGGTCAGGTATAACTTGCAATTATGTTATGGTAAGATTTGGCGGCCACCGCACCTCCATGCAAGAGAGTGTGAGCACACCCAACAGTCAGACACCTACCACACTATTGTTGTTGCCCCACATCACTCACTTCGGTATGGAGATAGGACTCGAGTCTGGTGGGCAGGAAGAACCACAATCCCACCTCCCCCTGATACCCCACACCGCAGAAATACCTAAATCCCTACTGGCAAGGGCTTGCAAGTGGGTTTCGTTTCTAACCAGTCCTAAATGGAAATACAATATCAATGGCCCTACCCCAGCACGGCTCCCTGTGACATAGAGATAGGGCTCGAGTCTGGCGGGCAGAAAGAACCACAATCCCACGTCCTCCCCCTGATACCCTATTCGCACCAAGTCTGCTAAGGTAGATGGTGATACGAAAAAGGTGTTAGTTGTGGATATATCTAAGGTACACCCCCTTCACATTCCACACACTAACTAAAACATACACATGCCTAACATCCAATAATCCTAACATATGAAATGCATGAACAGATAATACTAACAAAAGAAGTAACTACATGGCATGTGAAATGCACAAACATCAAGCAATGAAATTCATATACAATTTAGTTGCAAAGGTTTACTGGTTAATTAATTAATTAGAGTTTGGGTCTTGTCCCTTACATGACGCGTGATAACAATCCCGCTTTGCGTCACAGGGTATTCTCACGTTGTCTACAGGTCCTACACAATCATATTCATAGGTTAGAATTAATTTATTAAGGTCACAGTTGGTCAGAACCTTGCCTGACCAAGCAAACAAGGCTCGGAAGCCATACCGGTCTCAGGGGAGTGAGACCAGTATGTGCCACTGGTATGTATACCGGTTGCGGTATATACCGATTGCACATATGTGAAACCGGTATGTGCCTCCGGTATACACCGCAGGCCCATACCGCCGGACCTTGTGTCCAACTGGTTTGTTCCGCGGATTAGATCCGAGAACTCGATCTTGGATCTCCCTTTCCCATTGGTCATTGGCTTGGTTTCTAGGGTTTCTCCTAACCCATTCTAAGATTCAAATACTCTAATGGCCTTCTGGTTTCGACTAGAACGCCGTATCAAACCTAGATTAGATTTAAATAAGAGACTAGGTTCATTGCAAGATCTAGGGTTTTGGATCGCCGCGCCGCTTCACGGCTTCGATCTGAAATCCTAATATTACTAAGAGTATAGAGCACTTACCGGCGGTGTTTGTCGGTTGGTGGCGTGCTCCTCCAACAGAAACCTCCTTCCTGGGCGGCCTCCTCCTCCTTGCTCCTTCTCAGCTCTCCTCCAGACGGCTAGGGTTTTGAGAAGGATCAGAAGGAGTGCTAATGTCTCTATTAATAGTGGGAGGTCGTTCATAGGAAGGTTTCCCACAATTGAAAACTTTCCAAGTTTCAAATCGGAGTGAGGGACCCGCTGGAGTCCGTCTCCAGCCGAAACTAGACATACCGATCGCACATACCGGTCTGACTCAGACCGGTATAGTCAGACTGGTATACCCATACCGGTTGCACATACCGGTTGCACATACCGCAACTAGTATAGTGAGACCGGTATGAGATTTATACATTTTTTCGCAGTGGTTCGTCACCCGACTTCGTCTTCCAGTCTGATTATGATTGGGAGACCTGTCATCATATAGAACCATGGATTAGACAGGGTTTTCAAAGTACGATTCTTACAGATATCGTGGGAAGAGCTTCCAGGGTTACCATTGGAGCTCTCCCCACCCTGAGTGGATTGCGGGGGGTGCGATCGACGCAGGGTACGCTCAGAAGCACGACTGACAACGGCTTTGTCGCAAGCCATGTTGGGTTAGCAGAGAAGTAAAACTAAAGAAAAAGAAGAGCAAAACTTACTCGGATGATGATCGGATCATCGGAAATCTCTACAGAAAGAAGATGTCGTTGATAGAGTTAGGAAGGCTGAACCAGAAAACTTCAGGAGAGAAGGCCTTCGTGAAAATTCCAAAAGCAGTAGGTGCGCGAGGAAGAAGATAAGAAGAAGGACGAGATTTTTATAGGTTTGCTGGCAGGTGGGTCAGAGTCTGGCAGTCATGATAGTTCTCGAGCGTCGTGACTGTCAGACTAGATGCAGATGTGACGTTTTAGGGGGAAATGATGTGTGGACAGATGCACTATTCAAAAGCAACGGCTCGATGAAAATGGTAACAGCACCAGGGCTCATTTAAAAAGGATTAACTCCAATTATGGCGAAACGTTACGAGCACCATGCCAGGGATGTGGACGTTAAAGTTTCGAAAAAGAAGGACAAATATAGATAATCATGTCACAGAGAGGTCGGCGGAAGATCATCCACGTGTTCAAAAGAGGATATTTTTCCCTAAAGATATGTCTCCTTCGGTCGAAACGACGCGTAAGGAGACAAGGGGGTTCTGTTAGGGAAATAATGGTTGATGATTAAATCTAACCGTAGAAAGAAAACTTCAGATGATCTTTTGGTGATGAACACGTGGCGTTCATCTAAGGTATATTGTATGAGAAGGAAGATATTGCGAAAAATATTATAAGGAACCTATGTTCGACCCTCTATGCTGACTCGGATAAGATGCGATAGATTGATGTGGGTTATTGGACCATTAATGGATTGTCATTAATGCTCATAAATGCTGACAACAACCATAAATGCAAGACATGCTGATTTGATCAGCCGAGTCACTAGATCTTGGTCCAAATCGACAGATAGTGAGAACCTTACTTGGTAAAAGCGCAAGGACAGAAATGGACATCTGAAACTATGGGGAACATGACCCAAAAGAGGGATCGAAGAAGGACGATGGGGGTCAAAAAGTGATTGACAAGACACTATAACACGGTCTAGGGGTCGTAGGCATGCAGACCTATTATATCCTAGGTAGCTAATGATCAAAATAGTGACAGACATGAGAAAGTTTGCCTAAAAAAATTTTCCAATTGAATCTATTTATGTAACAAGAGAACATGAAATGAAAGAGATTTGAACTCTGGAGAAAAACCTCTCTCATTCTGTTGTTATTGTTTTCAGTCAAGTTCTTTCAATATCTAAGTTCAATAGGAAAGGAGATAGTATTGGTAAGCAGTGTCTCAGGGAATCCTTATTTTGTAAAGGAGCTTCATTGTTTCATTGAGAGTTCTATATTGTCTGTCTTGATAATTCCATTCTGGGTTCTAGCGACAACAATTGTCTTGAAAGGGTTCAACTTGATGGAGCCCAGACCAGCCCAACCTAGACCTAAACTAATTTTTAGTGGTGGGTTTGAAAATTTTCTCTTGGATTTAGGAGGGAAAGCTAAAAATCCAAGCTTGGGCCAAAGGATGGGATCCCCTTTAAGCTTGATGGATTGGGCTTCCATCACCAGCAATTGCGTAACTCCTACATGATTATCCCAAAATTCTCACTCCATATGATGCTTCTAAAGTCATGGAATAAATAATAAAATACTCTTAAACTTTCTTCTATTTTAAAGGCATAGGGAAACAAATTTTTAATGTAATAAGAAGAAACCTGTCTTTGGTATTCTTCTCTCCAGTGACAATCTAAATTCTACTGGGCCCCATCAAATGGCTGAATTATTATCATATATTTAGAAAAAAACGTTTAGGCCGCGTTTGATATGTATTCTAGGTCAAAAATATATTCTAAGATCGAAAAAAAAAACAGTATTTAATATGCATTCTAGTTCATGGATCATGAAATGCATTCTCTAACAGAGCATATTCTAGAAGGTGTTATTCAGCTCATGTTGCACTCTGAGCCTCGAACAGAAATGTTTTGTTCTTTTACTCATTCTCAATTTACTTACATTAGGAACACATTATCTATTTTGAATAATTATTTCTAAGGATGCATACCAAATGTAGCCTCAATGTTTCTCAAAGTTACCATTACGCATTTTTTTTTTGGTGCAAACACCCTATTGGGGCAACTTTATTCATCCACAAAGGGAAGAAAAAGGCCGAACAATAGGTAGTAGGTCCTCCGGAAAAGAGGAAGCCAGTTTAACCCACATACGCCAAAATCACGAAACACAACTCCCAACAAGCAACATAATGAGTAAGGCAATTGAAAGACCTAGCAACTTACATAATTGAAATAGAAAGAGGAAAAATTGTGAGAAAGACTTCTAATGCCAAAGATAACAGCAGAGATCTCCGAAAGACCTGTTACCAGAAAAAAAAAAAAAATACTACATATACGATGGAATTAGGGAAAAAGGTCATCTCCTGTTATCCAGTCCCTTCATCAGAGATCTAGTAGACTGGAATCCCTCCAACGACAGGAGATAATCAAAACCCAAGAATTAGTCTTGATAGCCGGTAACATCTTTTCATATAACATTGGTTTAAGATAACATTTTTTTTTATAAAGATTTAAGATAACATTGTTTAAAGCTCAATATGATAAATACAAGGTCAGAAGTTTTATTCCTCCTAGCTACCAAATGTCAACAATGGCAGCCTACGTTACAACCACATCTTTAGAGAAACTTTTAGAGGTTATCAACATTACGGGTGACTTCATGCTAATATGATGAGCATATGCAATGTATTCTCTCCCAGACATCAAGGAGACAACTTCATGACCACCATATAAGTTCCTCATATTTTTAATTTTTTATTATGAAAATGGTGAAATGTAGTGTTTTATTTATGTAAAATGCTAATTCTATTAATATGGTATTAGCAATCCAGTACAGTTTCAATTCGGTACAAAGAGAAAAAAATTTTACCATTACAATACGGTACTTGTAGGAAAATAGTTTTCCCATATCATTACCGTATTAGCATGGTATGATTTTAATCGATACAAAATACGATTCTTATTCAGTATGAAATGCGATTTTTATCCAATATATAATATATATAGTTTTTAATTCGATACAAAATACAATTCTAATTCGGTACAAAATATGATATACTTTACCTTTTAGACTTAGGAATCAAACCTGGTATATAAACGGTATATAAATCACTATATAAATGGTATATAAAAATGTATACCAACATGGCAGCACAAAACATACGTATTGCTATGTGGCACTTGGTACTTGGTTTGTCCTGCATTACTAAACTGTTTTATTTTGCCATTTGGCAAATGCCAATTGAACATAAATTCACATGTGAACAAAAAACCTTTGGATCTACCTCCTCAGCTACCATCCTGAGTCAATTTTAACGTATAGATTGGCTAACAGCACCTCAAAAGGAAAAAAAAAAATCATCTATAGCACTGCAGTGTAGCAATGTCATTCCTGACCATTGAGAGTGTATCAGTCACGTGTCCCAATGCACTCCCAACAGTCAGGATCAACACTGTTACAAAGAAGTGCTACATGCCGACGATTTTAATCCACCTCAGAACCTGATATGTTATTGCAACACGAGAATTTTCAAAAAGGTCAAAATGCCCTCTTCATGAACTGGATTCAAATCGTCTCCTCCCTGAACTTCAAGGAGGAGGGAGATGCCCTCGTCCGATGGTCGAGATGTGGTTCTCGGGAAAATCCGAGCCCCATGTTCAAGCCGACAAGTCGAACCGACAAGGGGTGTCGGCTTGAACGTGGGGCTCGAATTTTTTCAAAAGTCACTTGTCAACCATCTGACGGAGACGTCTTCCTCCACCTTGAAGTACACAGGGAAGAGACGTTTCGTATCCTCCTCATGAACTGAGTACATCATTATTAAATTGTGCTCTCTAATATGTCCCACCATCAAGTACAAACACAATTATGTTAAAACTTTAATTTTTTTTAGGGAAACAGATTACGCGTCTCACATAAATTGTGAAATGACCATATCACCCTTAATCATTTTAGGCCATCTTGGAAAAGGATACAAAGGACACTACCGGACAATGATCTCCTCCGAATTTTGTTTGATTAATCTTGACTAGCTAGCTTTTTTAATTCCCACCAAACACGACACATGATTCTTGTTTAACATGAAAATCTTTTGTCGGCCAATAGATTCTCTTTTGGCAACGATAGGCTTACAAGCTTCCAAGTAATTTTGACCTTAATTTTTAATTATTCATGTGTACGTACGTGTATTAACAAAAAGCAAACTCTAATTAGACTCCAAGAGGAACCATACAATTTATTTAATTTAAGTGATTCATGAACTTAAAAGCTGGGATTGATTAATTAATTAAACAAATATCTATTTGACTCCACGTCTTTTTTTATTTTATTTTTTTAATATACTTTCTCTTATTAAATCATGTAATTAATTACTCTTCATTACCATATTATAACTTTAAAAGATTTGTGGACCAATTACCAAGCCACGTTTTGGATTTTATGCTACAAATATTAAAGTTTAAATCATACATTATACTAAAAATATGTACGACCGAACTACTAAGTACTAACCACCTTTTTTTTTAGTTAAACTAATGAGATCTGTTCCATGTACCTTGTAATTTCATCATTGGATCTTATTTGTTGAATCCATGATTTCTAAAACTCAATCTGGATTCAGTCCTTTAAATTTGAAATTGAGTGAGGTTGATCCAATTAATTAATCCTGAATCAATGCACGTTCGGATTCAAATCGTATGACCCAACGGCTAGAATTCACTAGGCTCACAGGACCACAAGTATTCACATGCACCTGGTGAACTTCAATCGTTGGATCACAACTGGATGAACTGAACAATTTTTTTTCATGCTTACTGGGTCTGATTGAGTTTCGATATATATATATATATTTTCTTTCAAGGTGGACGTACCACAATGGTAGTTAGGAGCGGGATTGGACACCTGGAGGGGTACGCCGTGGAGGGGGGGGGGAAGTTAGGTGTCATGACTCATGCCACTTGATGGAGGGCAGGAGAATCAAACACCCGACCTCTTAGGTTTTACATCAAACACATCAACCGGCAGCTAAAATGGTGCTACATGTATTTTTTTGTGTTTGATCAAGTTAGGCTGGGTTCAATTGACTCTAATACGATTCTAGTCTAGGATGAGTCAAATCGAAATCGTTTTAGAAGTCAATTCCGAATAATATTATCCTAATGATTTAGACGATACTAAGGTTTTAGTAATCAGTATTGGATCAATTGTATCGGTCAATTCGTATTGATTCCCCCAAAAAAAAAATCGTATCAGTTTTGGTTGAAGCTGATGCTAATCTGATACTTTTTTTGGACCAGAATCCTCTCATGTCATCCAATTCCTCCTGATCGAATGGCTGAATGTCACTCAACATGCATGCCCACACATTAGTATATGCATTGAATGACCTTTAATTGTGCGATCACGATTTAATTGAGAGGATCCTTTTTTATTAAACTGTTAATGGTATGTATCCCTACCCAATTTTCAGTCCCACCGACCTATATTGAGATATTTATCCCAAATGATATCGGACTGATGTCGGCATCGTATCCGACACGGATTAGTAAATCCTTGGTACTCCCAATGCTGGTGGGGCCGTGGGAGATTCTACCATCCATTAGTGATACTAGACTAGAGAAAAGTTAAGAGGTCTGTGACAGCCCCAGTATCAGTGGGCCCAGGATGGTAATGAAAGTGGGACCCACAACACAACGTGACAACATTTGTACAGAGTAAATTTGGCGTATCGCAGATGCTCAAAGTTATTTGCCAGTTGGCACAATCAAGTGTTTGGAGGTGAGAAAAACTGATTGGTGGGACCCATATCTGGGAGCCACTTGTCAGGCATACATGTGCAGAGATCCTAATGTAATAACCGCAGAGGTACTATAGATTTTCTGTTTCAAAGCCGAGTCAAAAGTACAAGGGCTGTTTACGTAATTTTGACAATTTCTGACCTCCTGAATGATTGGCTAACACCAACACCACATAGAGCTCATTGTCATGGGCTTGGATCCTCTGCAGGCACACAACCCGTGCAACCCTATATCAATGATCGAGTTGTGACTACAAGGGCTGCATGATTGCATGAAACCTGAATTAAGGCTTTTTATTTTTCGTTATATCTTGACATTATTGCCCATCACTTTCAACTTTTACAAGAAGAGAGTCCTTTTCCGTCATATGATCCAACGGGGGAGAATGTCTTCCTAATTTGTGACATAAAAGAGAGATGATTAAGGGTCATGAACCAAGACAAACAACAACTTGTTGGTCTTATAGTCCTTTACGTCCCTTTGTTTTTTTACCCCATATCTTCTAAAATATTTCAGAAATGCCACTATCCTCTAGATCTTGGCTTCTAAGGGGATTCAAATTGTCTCCGAGGGATGCGGCTACGACCCGGTTACCAGTCGATGCCCAACACGTGGGCGTCCACTGAATCTAAGGAGTCCAATGAGAATCCGAGATGAAAGATGGAGAGAAGGATTGGATTCTGACTAGACGGTTTGGATTCAATCGACGCTCATGTGTCGGACATCGACTGGTCACAGTCAAGTTTCTTGCTGACCCCCTGAAGGAGACGATTTGAATCCCTCTAACGAGGACTGTGTTACTTTTCATGATGTTTTAAAGAGGCTAATAAAATAACCCATTCCATTGTTAGGAGGGCTTTGACCAATTCAAGGATCGATGGTTAATTGGCTTTATATAGTATTTGGTTAGTCAAATAATGTAAACTTTGATGTCATGGCTCTTCTCTTTTCTATGAATAAATAGATTTCTAGTTAAAATAATAATAATAATAATAATAATAATAATAATAATAATAATAATAATAAAATGATTTGAAAGAGCTTAATATGGTTTTTTCCAAACAAAAAAAAGTGTAATATAGTACCTTATAGGTTGTATCGGCCGATAAATATCAACATGGATGAGAGTTGATAAGATACATGATTCAGCAAGAGTCACCGCCATTCGAGTGGAAGTAATAGCTACAATCATGGAAAAAATTTCATGCAAACCAGGTAAAAAGGAAAACCACCCATATATTCAAGTTCAAAATCCATTGATGAAAAACGTTTGCAAGGAAAAAAATCCTCCTCTATTGGTCAATCCATTGGTTGAAATTTTAAACCTGTTTGATGGATGACTGGTGTGATTGAACGACAAGAAAGGATCTAGGCATCCCGTTAGCAAGTCCATTTCTTTGTTATTATTCCAACGTGATTTTAAAGCATCGATCGGAATCAAGATTTGTCGAACCGAATTTATTGGATCCAATGATGGAGACTGATCTCATATCCAATTTTGAGTCTTTCAAAAAGGAAAAATTTATTTCAACCCCCTTCCCCCTTTGCTTGTAAGTCACCCAACTCTCAATTTCGTTATTAATTTCACGAGCAACTTTTACCGAAGTTGACTAACATAAAATACAAAATTACCTAATTACCCAAATAACTCGATAATCAAATAATAATTTGAGAATCAAATAGAAGCAAAAAGAAAATGAATGTTTAAGATAATAATTATGTCATTTACTAATGGTTTGATAGAGGATAAGATAGTAAATTAATAGATTTGAAAGGATAGTTTTGTTATTAGAAAATTATAAACCATGTCATATCATTATTTTCCAAGTCTGTCTGATACATATTTAACGAATGAGATTGTGAAATTAGTGATTAAATTATTTAAAAGCAAACTACAAGGGAGGATGAAATTTTCCCACGAAAAAAATGATTCCAAATGAAGCCGTTCTTGTATTAACAACCATTGGGTGGACCAAAACAAAGACCAATCAAATCCCTAACATTTGACTGGGAAGATGGAAATTCATCCTTTACCGTTCATACATAAATTCATAAAATACTGAAGGTGGTAGACCATATACTTCCGAGTTCCGACAGAACCACTAACCCAAGATTGCTTTTAAGAGACAAAAGTTTATTATTATGCAAAACCATTAAAGGCGAACAGCTTGAGTACTTTCGTATATACATAGACAAGATGAGGGTAAAATGGTAAAACAATCTCCTATAACACTAGTATATAAATGCTGCATAAGGTTTGGACGCTTGCAGACTAAAGAATATGAGGATGGAGGTAGACAAGCAAAACGAAATTTACAAGGATTGTATGAAAAACCATGCTGCCAGTCTCGGCAGCTACGCAACCGACGGTTGTGGCGAATTCACTCCCGACAGTGACACACCTGGTGGATTACAATGCGAAGCATGTGGCTGTCACCGGAATTTCCACCGGAAAGTTAGGGTCGTAACCAGTACTGGCAGAGCCGGAAACAGCTGTAACCGTGGCGGTGACAATCGAGAAATGGAGATGATCGAATACGGCGGCGGTGGACATACAGAGGTGGTGACTCCGGTGGAGTTGCAGGAGATGGAGAGAAGCGCAAAGAAGCGTGCTCGGACGAAGTTCACGGCCGAGCAGAAAGAGAAGATGCTTGCTTTTGCAGGGAAGCTTGGTTGGAGGATTCAGAGAGATCAAGATGCTGAGATCGATCGGTTTTGTAAAATGATTGGTGTGACGAGACAGGTTTTTAAGGTGTGGATGCATAATCATAAGAACTCTTCTTCTTCGTCTTCTGCTTCTACGGCCACTACCGGCAATGCTTCCTCCTCTCTTTCTAGAGAAGGAGATTTTTAATTTTTTTTTTTTTTTTTTTTCTAACAGAGGAGTTATTTTGTGTTTCAGATATAAATTTATGTTTAATAGGTTAGTATTTATTTTTGGGTGGTGAGGATTTGATCTGAGATGATCAGTTTTCACGTGGTTGGAGAATGGTGGTGGGACCCATTTGGGTAGATGTGGATATGGACATGACGCGTTCTGGTTGGTTGCTTTCATTGCTTGGGAGATGATAACAATAATTTTTTTTTTTTTTTTTTTTTGGTTTTGGTGTAATTCTGTTATTTGATTTATGTGGGTTTTCTTTCTTTTTGGGAAAATGAGAATCAGAATCAAATGGATGCCCATCAAGGGCAAGAGAGGATAGATCAACTTGTGGGTCCCCCTCTCCCC
The DNA here is from genome assembly GCA_028583415.1 of Protea cynaroides. Taxonomy (NCBI): domain Eukaryota; kingdom Viridiplantae; phylum Streptophyta; class Magnoliopsida; order Proteales; family Proteaceae; genus Protea; species Protea cynaroides. The sequence continues at coordinate 35,934,149 of CM053268.1, forward strand.
CCTCTCTCTCTCTCTCTCTTTCTCTCTTTCTCTCTTTTCTCTTTCTCTCAAGGGTGTATAATTTGGAATTGGGGCTTATTTAGTTGGTAGGGATAGTTTTGTAATTAGACATGATTGTTTCTGAATTGAGAACGAGACAAGGGGGCGTAGCTCACCTACACGTACGTACATCCTTCACGTGATCCCATATTCGTCAATGGAAGTGCAAAGGAATTAGACTCAGGCTGGGTGTGTAAAATCACAATTAGAAATCCGAAACTTATCTGTTTCAAAATAAGAGTGATGCCATTGGTGTGCATTTTAAGTTAAGAATAAATGATGGGATGACAAAAATAATGTTATATAATAGGTATTTTTTTTCTTGAATCATGGAATGCAATAAGAGAAGAGGTTACTATAGAACAAGGTCTTTGACCCACCCTTTATGCATTCACAGCCCCAAACGAAAATGTCTCGTTCTTTAATCCGTTTTGTATTTGAGGAACACATTCTTCATCAAAGAATATTTTTTTGAGAAAACATTACAAAAATACATACCAAACAGGGTCAAAATGAATTATGGGAAACAAGTGTAATTTCATGGGAAACAAGTGTAATTTCATATTTGATCAAACCAAGTCAAACAGCCATCCAGTCTTCAATGCATGTCGCATCAATTAAAATCATGGAATGATAAAAATAAGTCCTCCCATGGGTCATTCAAGACACAATTTGAGAGAGAGAAATAGCCCTTGAAATGTGGCTAAATCTGCTGCAAAAGAGTGATAAATCAACTGTGAGTTTCACCTTTCTATTAGTAATATAAATATATTGACAAGCATTTCTTGGAAGAATGATGTTAGGGTAATCTTGTCTTAAGTTGTCTTTGGTTTAGTTGTATTTATGTTTATGAGTTATTTATGATAAATTATTTATGAGAAAAAATTATGAAACATAAATAATAACTGTTTAATACTACTAGACATAAAGAAGAGATAATAGATTATCATAGTAATGATAAACACCTTTTAACATATTTATAGATTTTAGATTATATTAATTTATTTTAAATATAAATAAGTACCATAAATCATACCAAACAACTACATATTTTTCATAATGTATTATATAATTATTTCTAGAGTAAATTTCATCTAACCCCCAAAAACTATGTCAAGTTCGATCTAACTTCCAACAATTTAAAAAATCTCACCGACCACCCAAAAGGTTTCCAAATGTCTCATCTACCACCCAAAAATTTTCCACCGTTAGTCAAAGAGATCTCACCCGTTAGTAGAGTCCCGTTAGTTGCAAATATTAGGACAATATTGCCCTTATTCCAATAGTAAAAGACGATAATGCCTCTCAAAGTGAAAAACACCTTTACTTACCAAATTTTCATCTTCTACAGTAAAAGTAAAAATAAGAAACCCTCTTTCGAGACCTTTCTTCCCCGACGAGTATCAACAGTGAAACCCTCTTATTGACTACAGTGTGTTGTCCTTTTGTAGTCGGCGATGACTACAGTCAACCAGCAGTTAGTGCGGCGACAACTACAATGAACCATCTTTGCCGACGATGGATTCCACTTCTCTGTAGAAAAGAGAAAAAATCCGCACAGTTTACTTTCTAGTTTCATATTTCAGTTTCAGTTTTTAGTTTATAATTTCAATTCGGTATTTCAGTGAGTTTTGTTCACTTCGTATTTCATCAATTTGTTCAAGCAGTTTTAATTCAAGAAATTTTTTCAGATCTGAATTTGTCTCAGCGGCTGTGCTTCTTGGTTCGTGGTTCTATTTGCCAATTTCAGCTTCTTCGTGGTTCTACTTGACAATTTTCTCTTTCTGTGAGGATAGTGATGTCCACCCACGCTGAATGGACGACAAATGATTTGGAGTCGCCACCTAGATTAAGGTCTAGGACTTAATATGTAGCCTCATCCTGAGATAAGACTTCTATTGACTCATGACCCAACATATCGGCTTTGGTCCAATAGAGAACGGTTAAGCGTTCAAAGTACAGTTTGGGAAGGTGTTAGGCACCCAAAACTGCCCGATCCGAAAATCAGCCTCCTATGTGATTCTACTCTCCTTAGACTCTATGGTTCTGACTGTTCATGGTCAATGGATGATGACTAAGGCTCATGGGGGATCCTATGTCAAGTTGCTAAGTTCTTCTAGCTTAAATTCAGCCAAACATGTTCTCGAAGTAAGAAAACAAACAAAATATATACAATGAACCGAACCAAAGATGGTTCGGTGTTGGACTGAATCTGAGATATCCAAAACGTCTCAAATTGCCTACATATTCCAATCCTGGAAATCAAGTCCAAAAACGTAGTTCGAAACAAAAAGTGGTTAAAGTTTATGGATGTGGATTATGATTAAGCTTTCTTAGATTCAATTTATTCAAGTTGAAGTTTATGCTTGATGATGATTGAGATTGAATCTAGAGATAGCCTAAATATGGATTGAAGTGAAGATGGATTTGGAAATGGATATGGATATGGGGGACCTAAGGATACTAAGATGGGGTACCGTACTTGGAGAGTCCTCCAAGTTGCCTACGTATTCCAGAGGTCCTGGAAATCAGGTACAACGTAGTTTGTTACATGGGTTGTACTCTCAGGGAGTGATGTTCGTACTCTCAGGGAGTAAGGTTTGTACTCTCAGGGAGTAGAGTGTGGCTCTCAAGAGTTGGATTTGTACTCTCAGGGAGTAGGGTGTGGGATAGTCTCGCAAGACTAAGGTGCGTACTCGCAAGCACGACTTCAATATAGAGCCTCGCAAGGGTAAGGGGGGTGCGTGCTAGCAAGCACGACTTCAAGATAGAGCCTCGCAAGGCTAGGGGTGCATACTCGCAAGCACGGCTTTGGGATTGAGCCTCGCAAGGCTAAGGGTGCGTACTTGCAAGTACGGCTTCGGGATTGAGTATGCGTACTCTCAGGGAGTAGAATATGTATGTGTGACTCAGGGAGTCAGATTTGTACTCTCAGGGATTAAGGTTGTACTCTCAGGGAGTTGAATTTGTACTCTCAGGGAGTAATGTTTGTACTCTCAGGGAGTAGGGTTGTACTCTCAGGGAGTTGGATTTGTACTCTCAAAGAGTAAGGTTTGTACTCTCAGGGAGTGATGTTTGTACTCTCAGGGAGTAGGGTTATACTCTCAGGGAGTTGGATTTGTACTCTTAGGGAGTAAGATTTGTACTCTCAGGGAGTGATGTTTGTACTCTCAAGGAGTGATGTTTGTACTCTCAGGGAGTAAAATTTGTACTCTCAGGGAGTTGGATTTGTACTCTCAGGGAGTAAGGTTTGTACTCTCAGGGAGTAGGGTTATACTCTCAGGGAGTAGGGTTGTACTCTCAGGGAGTTGGATTTGTACTCAGGGAGTAAGGTTTGTACTCTCAAGGAGTGATGTTTGTACTCTCAGGGAGTAAGGTTTGTACTTTCAGGGAGTAGGGTTTGTACTCTCAGGGAGTAAGGTTTGTACTCTCAGGGAGTGATGTTTGTACTCTCAGGGAGTGATGTTTTTACTCTCAAGGAGTAAGATTTGTACTCTCAGGGAGTAAGGTTTGTATTCTCAGGGAGTAGGGTTTGTACTCTCAAGAAGTAAGGTTTGTACTCTCAGGGAGTGATGTTTGTACTCTCAGGGAGTGATGTTTGTACTCTCAGGGAGTAAGATTTGTACTATCAGGGAGTAAGGTATGAGGGCACATTGATTGATATGTGGAAACGTATCTGGGAGCTTCCCAGACTACCTACGTATCTAGGGTTTGCCCTAAGAATCAAGATCTGTGTAGTTCGGAAATGGCACTGTTCATTGGGTGACCCACCTGGGTCGGAATATGGGCAGTCCAGCCGGACCGAAAGATAATCCTAGATGATCTGTGGTTGGATTCACATTACACCTATCTAGATTCTGCATCCTAGGGGAAATTAACTGAGGGGTAGGGATCGTCCTCAACTACCCTTGTCACTTACAACCCTGATTTTGGAATTGTTGGGCTAGGCTTCATGATTCTTGATTAAGAATTTTATTATTTTTCCATTATTACCCTTCCCATGAATGTGGGTGCCTACATGCACGTCCCACACCTAGGAATGTCTTCTATCAGTGTACATGCACGACAGTTCGACTAAGGTGTAGCGAAAATTAAGTTCTTGCTGACATAAACATCATTCAATCATGGCATCAGCAAGTGTATCAAACATGACAGTGTATTCAAAGCTAAAAATGCAAGCATTTGAAACATGACAATGTGCACAATATGACAATGTAAACATGTGAACATGGAAAATGCACGAATATAACAATGTAAACAATATCAGATCCTCAATCTAACGGTTAAGTCTCTTCAAAACATTGATAATCAAGATCAATACTCAGATTCATCAAAACAACCAAAATCAATGGCTCATATCTCACATCAAGCTATAATCATGATCAGACTAAGAAATCAAGTGGCTCAGATCCGTCTAAATCAATTATGATCCAGATTCAACAGTTTATATCACTTAAAATTCTCACGATGACAATCTAACGGTTCAAATCACTCAAGATCCTAATCCAACTGTTCAGATTCATAAAAAACACTCATGATCAAGATTTAACGGTTCAGATTCACCAAAATCACTTACGATGACAATCCAACGGTTTAAATCACTCAAGATCATAATCCAACCGTAAAGATTCATCAAAAACACTCATGATCAAGATTTAACGGTTTAGATTCACCAAAATCACTTACGATGACAATTCAACGGCTTAAATCGCTTAAGATCATAATCCAACCATTCAGATTCATCAAAAACACTCCCAAAGATAATCTAACGGTCCAGATTGCTCATCATGATAATTCGACCGCTCAGATTGATTAAAAGTAATTCCAAAGACCATCTAACGGTTCAGATTGTCAAGATCACAATCCAACCATTCAGATGGATTAACATCACTTCCAAAGATAATCCAATGGTTTGAATTAATTAAAATCACATCAAAATTTCAGATCAATGGCTATGATCAACTCATGAAAATTCTAATTATATGGTCATGATCAATTCTTATAAAATTCAGATTGTGTGGTTGGATCACCCACATTAAAATTCCAAACATATGATCAGACCAACCATATTAAAATTTTCATTCATATGGTTGGACCGACCATATTAAAATTCTCATTATATGATCGATCCAATATTGATCACATAAAATTTCCTTGATCATAGATGGTTCTCAATGAACATTAGATAGACATGATCAGTGGTCAATATTAAAACACATCAAACATGCAAGATCAGTAAAGAATGTAATGATAACAAAATATACAATGTACTAAAATAACAATAGAATATACAATGCACCATGATGTCAAAAGAAACAATGATTTATGCAATGCACTATGCAAACCGAGAAGATAATGAAATATACAATGCACTGTGCTACCAAAATAAAATAATAAAAATATAATGGTGATACACATAAAAAAACAATATAACAGTGCATGCAAAAAATCGGATAGCTGCAAAGTAAACTTGTGAACCGAAGAGAAAAACTAAACTAACCTGATTGGTTGTTGGTGATGAGAAGGGTTCATAAACTGTGGTGCGGATCATCGACCAATGGTGGCGGTGGCCAGCCTCCTCTTTCCTCTCTCTTCTTCTCTCTCTCTCTCTCTCTCTTCCTCTCTCTCTCTCTCTTTCTCTCTCTCTCTTCTTCCTTATCGGATTCTCCTTTTCTTTCTCTTTTTTTTTTTCTTTTTTTTTTTCTCTTGGCTTGTCTCGGCCAAACTCCCCTTCCCCTTTTTTTCTCCTCTTTCTTTCGGTTCACCTCCTTTTATAGCCGTTGATGGGGTGAAGAAAGGATAGGCTGTTGGGCTCAAGGAGAGGAGGAGGTGGCGGTGATTGAGTAGAGGCATGGAGAGGAATGAGTAGGGGCATGGAGGTGAGGGGCTGTTGGGCTCAAGGAGAGGAAGAGGTGGCGGTGAGGGGTTGAGTAGGGGCATGGTGGTGAGTCGTAGGTGTCGATGGGAGAGGAAAAAATGAAAGAGCCTTGGGGAGTGGGTTGGGCTCAAGGAGGAGGAGGAGGAGGTGGCGGTGAGGGGTAAATGGGCATGATGGGAGTTGGTGGGTGAGAGGTGTTGGGCTCAAGGAAAGGAGGAGGTGGCGGTGAGGGAGAGGGAAGGGGGCATGGGAAAGATGGAGGTGGCAGCACCTCCCTCTTTCCCTCCACCGAATTCTCCTTTTTTTTTTTTTCGGTTCCTCTCTCTCTCTCTTCTTCCCTCTCTCTCTCTCTCTTCTTCCTTATCGGATTCTTCTTTCCTTTCTTGACCGACTATATATATATATATATATATAATATAATATAGTATAATATAGTATAATATAGTATAATAATATAATATATAAAAATATATATAATATAATATATAAAAAACATACATTATATAATATATAAATGTATATATATAACAAATACATAAAGTGCATACACATGGCCGATCCAACTCGATCTGGGCCGGTTTGGGTTGGATCAGGCTGGACTGGTTGAGTTAGACGGGATTAGACTAAATTGGGCTTGAGCTGGGTTGGGCTGAGTAAGAATGGATTTGATCGATTTCTCTCTCTATTATGGATCCTCTCAGCTTACAATTCTGCATGAAAATTTTCGACGGCCTCTGTCTCAGATTTTCCACGTCCACTTTGAAGAGGACGGACAAAGGAGCACACTGGTGCTTGAATCGTCGGATTTGGATGTCAGATGAACAAAATATGAAGAATTGAAGCTTTGACGATAATTTGGCTAACAACTTTGCATGGGACCCGCAGGCGACTTCTGTCCAAAATTCTTTACGTCCACTTTGAAGAGGACGGACAATGGAGCACAGTGGCACTTGAATCGTCTGATTCGGACTTCGGATGATCAAGATATGAAGAATTAGAGTTTCGATGATAATCCTACCGACAACTTTGCATGGGACCCGCTGGCAGTTTCTGCCCAAAATTCTTTACGTCCATTTTGAAGAGGACAGACAATGGAGCACAGTGACGCTTGAATCGTCGGATTTGGATGTCGGACGATCAAGATATGGTCGAATGAAGTCCGATCGATTTTAATCATGATAATTTGCCCAATAAATCCTTAATTTATGATAATTTACAGAAAAGCCCTTGGATTTAATAAGCCAATTTCAATCCGACTAAAATTGCGACATCTTCTTCGTTTGATATCGGAATTGAGTGATTCTGGTATCATTTCGAAGGTATTTTCATGACCTTGTTGTAGGACCCACCAAAATCAGCCTTGAAATCACCGCTTAGCATCCAAACCTTAGATTGACCCGCAACCCTTCTGAATATGCCCACCAAGACTCTTGTACATTGGGGACACTCTGGCTCAGCAAAGAACACCATAGAGAGCACAGAGGAATTGATCGACTATTGGTTTGAGAGAGTTTCACTCGCCTCCCCTGTACTTTCTAAATTTTCATCCCCCTCCACTCTCTTACTGCCTATATACCAATAAAGTTCTGTTTGGCTGGGGAGGGCAAAAATGGGGTGCGTACACTTTCACGACCCAGATCTGAGATCTCTTTCTGTTGCTGACCGCGATCTGCTCCTTCATGGTTCTACTTGACAATTTCCTCTTTCACTTGATGAACTGTGAAGCATTCATCATCTCTCTCTCCTTCTCTCTTTCTCTCTCTCTTAGGTCCAACACTTTAAGTGAGTTAAATAGTAGCTCTTCAGCAGCAGCAGAAGCAGATGAAACAGTAAAGAGTAATTTATAGAGAAAAATGAAGCTTGACTTTCCAGATTCTAATATAAGATTGGAGAAGGAATTAAAGGTTTTCTCAGCCCGTTATGTGGTTTCAAGAAAATATTTAAAACCAAGACCTAGGAACGATGCTTATGCATTTCTTGAGCAATTCCAGTTCTACTTTTGGAAATGTCACCACTAAGACCTATCATTTTGCCTTCATGCTAGCCTCCACCGGTTATCTCTTGACCATGTTTGGTCGTTGTCAACGCAGGTTCAAGAGTGGATAAAATTAAGGTCGTCGAGGCTGAGGAGGAGCTGCAGGAAAAAAGATGGCTTCCATGGACGTCAACCCGATTTTCCTCAAGACATTTTCATTTGGTGATACCATGTTGCTCATCTCCGCCCTCTGCTTTCACTTTGTATTTGAAGTCATGGCTGTTGGAGTTGCTAGCAGTTAATCTTTTTAAATTCCCTTCTTTTTCTTCTAAATTATTGCACTTTTTATTTGGGGAATTATTTTAAAGAACCAACCTAGAAAACCAAGCATCAATTTGATTCCCATATTCAATTTGGTTCTCAAGACAAGTTTTTGTTTTCGATGTTGCTAATGGGATACTGGAGATTCAAAGCTGCAAAGTCACCGAAACCTAGCACAACGACGATGAAAATATGATAATAGGACTTTGAACCGAATAGCAATAGAGAAGAAAAGAAGAAATTACGAGAAAGAAATAAGAAAAGAAAATGGCAAATTAGTAACTTTATCTTATTTTAATGTTATAAAGTTTCAAATAGAAAGGGTAGGAATGTCTACTCACATGTTTAGTCTAATCTATCAGTTAAATGAGGCCGGTTAGAGTTTCTGGAAACCATTGGCTAGTAGATCGAATTTCACATAGTTTTTGGGGGTTAGATGAATTTTTTTTCTTAATTCTATAATATATACTAAAGAGAGCCTTAGTATTACCGATTAAAAATTATTCTTGGAAAAGGAGAAAAAAAAAAAAAGGTTGTGAAGAAGTTATTTGCCATGTTTTTATAGTGGTTTCATGTGCATTTGTTTTAAAAAAGAGGAAGACCAACAAAAAATTCGAATGACAATAAATAATTTATGAAATAGTAAAAGACAATTGCAAATGCTAAGAGTGGGAGAAGAAAATTTAGGAGTTGCCAAGAAGTTAGATATCTTATGCGAGGAAAAAATGAACCCTAGTTATCATTTGGTATGTTTTGGAACTAAAATTTTGACAATTAATTGCTATTATATGGGGAAGAAAAGTTCATTAAAAAGTGTCCTTCATGGCTTCCTTTCCAAATTTGTCTCTCTTTTGCCCCCTGCTGGCGGATCCTTTGTCACCAGCTTCCATTGCTGTGCTCAAGCAATGATGGCATTCAAAGAATCCTCTCACCTAATATATTTAAGGGAAACCCTAACCGACACTTTGAAGGTGTCAAATAATTTGTATCACTCTTCTTTTGCGACCGGGATCCTCTCTAGCAGTTGGGCTGCCCAGTGAGGGATCCGGCAACCGAGAGTCACTTGGTGTGCAGTCCGATGTATGTGGCTGCACGCTGATTGATCTTTGGCCTTCGGATCCCACAATCGGCGGCCCAGCCACTGGAGAGGAGGATCTGGAAGCCTTCTTTTGCCCAGATTGGGAACAAAATAAAGGAGATAATAATAATTGGCCAAGTGTAACCCAAAAGCATATGAAATAGAGTTTTTCCATTTCATTCCTTGAAAAGCATGGGTTGAATAGTAAATTTACATTGATGAAAATTCATGGCTACTTCTCCTCGTAAAAAAGTTCAAAGTCAGATGATATTCTTACAAATATGGGCACATAAAAGAAAAAGGTTCAAAGACCAAAGGAATCGAAGGCGCAAGGACGGGAGGGGGACAATTACAAAACTCCATGTATATGGGGAATTTCAGACTTGTGCAATTTTGAGAGTGGATGACTACAAATTATGGAATCCTGACCCTTAGTTGGTTAATCGATCGCAAAAACTTTTGCCGAATGCTATGTTTGTTAGTCAACAAAATAAAATTTGAATTGAAGGAGAGAGATAGACACATAAATTCATCGTTGTCTTATCATTATTCGTCGTATGTTGTTTTTTTTTTCTTGACATCCTAACATAGCCTAAAAGAAAATTGTGGAAAAAAATGTACGCGCCGTGCCACCAGTGTAATCAACGCCCTCTCATATGGTTATTTTTATTTTTATTTTATTTCGCTTTCCCTAATCATGTGGGCCTTACATGGATGATACGATTCGCCGTGCCACCCTAACGTGCCACCATTAGGGTGGCGTGGAAGATTCCTTGCCACCCTTGCAACATGGGGAACCCTTTCCTTAGAAATTTAAGAATTTTTTATACAACTATCGAAGATTTTTTTTTTGGTAAGGCAACTATCGAAGATGAGGACAATAGTTCGATGATGGTTTACTTTCATCAATCTTATTAGTTGCTCAAAATGGGTAATATGGGCTCCAATATTGGAGTTTTTTTTTCTCTCTCCAAACTAAGGATTTAAATAGATGGGAGAAAATTTGGTTTCTCATTTTATATTTGTATCCGAGGTATCTATCTGTGTTATATATAAAAAGTGGAATTCAGATAATCCGGAACATAATCAGATATAAATACGGATATCGTTATTTCGTACAGGATATATCCGATTCATTTATATATCTAACTAATAATAAAAATATAAATATTATTTTTATTAGTTAATGATCTTAAGGGTTCTTGAAGATTCAACAAACTCTAGAAAATGAGGAAAAGAGATTCTTGAGGAAAGATGTTCTTACTTCACTGTGTTGTCTTTTACTCCGCTCTCTAGATTTTTTTTTTTCACTTTTTCCATTTTTATTGTTATTTTGTTTCCTTCCAATTTGGAATCATCTTTATTTTTTTTTTTTTAGATTGGGGTTCTCCAAGAGCTACAGTAATCATTTCCTCCTCTCCCAGTTTTTCTTTTAATTCAACCTTCACTTCTTCCTACATTTTTTTTTTCTTCTTTCTTCTTCTTTATAGCAAGTCTAAAGGGGCCGCACAGAAATTTTTTTAAGTAACCCAATGGTTCTCGCTCATGTCATGTTTTTAGATTAATTGGAGTTTTCAAATGACAAAACAAAATTAAACTTTCAAAAATCTAAAACTAATAAGAGAATGCTTGACAACCTTTTGAATAGCAAGAAAGTGCATGACAATAAAAGAGATATAATTGAATACAAGTATATAATTTGGTAAGTGACCAATCCATATATACGAATCTCAAGATATCTAACATTAATATTAGAATTACCTATATATATATATATATATATATGTGGCTAACCTAGGCCACTCATAGATACTCTAAACTGAGGTCATCTATAAATTCTTTTGCATAATAATATCTTTTTTAATATTGGAGAAAGTTTTTCTTGTCTACCTAAGGAGAGGCATGGTCTACACCATCTCACTTTAAAAAAAAATACAAAAATCTACATGCTTTTTATTTGAAGTTTCTATAATATTGTTTTCCCTCCATCCAATCATCCATAAAAATCCATTTTTGAAAACAGTTTCCCTTAGAAAACCCCTCCCATTCATATTTTTATGTTCATCATATGATAATTTCATCAACTTATTAAAATTTCGTCCAAATATAGCACTAGAACCATTCGTTTTCATCTAAAATAGAAATAAAGGAAAATTTTCTTGTAAAATATGATTATTTTATTGTTTAATTTAATGTAAAATACAAAAAAAAAAAAGGCATTGAATAAATAGGAAAAATGTTCAAATGAAATATCAATTGCACGGAAATTTTTATAATTAAAGAAACATTTGCCTATTTGTTTTGGACTTAAATTTTACTAGTGATATGAGTATGGAATCCCTTTATCATGTTGAACCCCTCTACCTCCTGCTACATAATTAGGGGTTAAAAAGTATCGTCACTTGTGCGGGTGACAATTAGAAGCTCCTTAGTTTTTTATTACACCACTAGAGTTTGGATCACCTGCATGTACATGTATTCTTTATAAGATCCCATCACCATAGATGTGGTTTGAGACCCATTTCTAAAATGTAGTATCTACTCAATATGGATGGCGATAGAATTCCAAGAAAGATACAAATACATGCCGACGACCCATAATATATATATTTTTTTGGTAAAGAACTATACCCACAACATGAGAGTATACAATTAAGGCCGACCGGGTTGAGGTTCAGATAAACAATCCATGCAAAAAAATGGTAGTTCCACCCAAAAAAAAAAAAAATAAAATAAAATAAAATGGTGGTCTTACTCTTACTGGTCAAACGTGTGACGAACAGCTAGGGTATATGAAAGTGCCTGTGGAGCTCAGATATTGCACCATATATGCGTGAAATTGAAAACATCAACCATCAACCATCAACCGTTACAAAATCAAGAAACGCTTGTTCTGAATAAGTCCTTCCTATTTACAATGAACATCTACTATTATATCACTACTAGAAGACCTAAACCAGCACTAGCTAAGAAAGCATATTAGAAGCTGTTATAAAAGAACTGAGAAGAAGATAACATCTCAATCAAATCCATATCTTTCTTACCATTTGCAGAAGATTCATCAGTACTACTCAACAACAGCTGGTCAGTGTTTGAATCTTCAGAATGTGAATTCTCAGCAACAAGAGATGAAGAACTAGTGGCTCCTCCATTCAGCAGATAAGAGAGGTAGAGGTCTGAGCTCAGCTGAGATGTGTTGGTGTTTTCATTTATGGTGTTGTCAAAATAAAGGGTGCTTTGATCCTGGTTATCCTCAATCTCGCATAACTCAAGAGGATTGAAACAGAGAAGTTCTTGAAGATAATCATCAGTACTGAAAGTTTCCTCATTGGATGGCTGTTCATATATGTTTTCAAAGGCTGGTTGAATGAAAAGAAATTCATCATCATATGTGGGGCATATCAGTGATGGAGAATCATCTGTTAGAGTAGATATGAATGGCTCTGGAAGTTTTAGATTGAATTCTTTTGATTGGATTGTGGAGACTGAGGGAGTGATGCTGCTGCTGTTATCCTTCAAGATCTTGCTTTTGATGTAGTCTTGTAGTATACAAGGCTGAAATTTTCTTCCATGGATCTCTGCAATTCTTATCTTCCTCTTTGAATTCTGCCTTCTTTTTGTGGCATTCCAATGGTTCTTTATCGCATTTTCTGTTCTTCCTGGTATTTGTTTAGCTATCTCTGCCCATTTGTTGCCAACTTTCTTATGGGCTTCTACTAACAGTTTCTCTTCTTCTTCGCTCCATATATCCTTCTGCAACAATTTCCCAAAGAACTCAAGGACAAATGTGAATTAATTAATGAAAGAAACCTAGCTAGGTGTGTAAATTAATTAGGTCCAAATAACTTCATATAGGTAATGTGAAAAACAAGAAATGCAGCACAAGCATAAAAAAAAGGTGGCGTCTCGGTGTACGAGGCTTCCGCTACTGTAGAGTTTGAAAAGAACAGAATGTAAGTAGCCTTATCCCCACAACGTGGAGATGCTATTTACGTAATATGTAAAACAAGAAATAAAGCACAAGCATAGAATACCCAAAAAGAGTTTCTCAACAAGATGAAAATGTAGAAATCATCCATCCAACCCAATCAAGACGTAAAAAAAGTGAAATGAAATAGAAAGAAACAATCATATAATGCAAAGAATAACATAGGCAAGATTTTCTGTAATGTTCGAAGTGAGATGATAACTACTTCACTGTCAATGTGGAGAATAGGGTTTCAGCCATTCGTCCTCACTCCTCTCTGTCTCATAAAAGAGAATGCCATCCCTTTATAGCTAAAATCTATACATGTGTATCTACCGAAAATACCATAAGAGCCTGAAGCTTCATAGTTATCCCACAAACCTAGAATACAACACATCCTACTCCTATCATGTTTTAAACATAAAATATATCAAATAGTACATGAGTATGAATTATAAAACAAAGATTCAACTAAAGGAAAATGCCACATATCTGAAACCTAAATGCGAAAAAAGAACGGTGTTCATGAGGAGAATTTCTAGAACCAAAACCAAATGTACGTAGAAGGGCTAATGAATATTATAAATCGTAAGAACATGAACATAGCCATTACATGAAAGAGTGAAAGATAAAGGAAAATAACAACGGAAATCTACCTTTATATCAGGACGAAGATGATTATGCCATCGTTCTCGGCACTGTTTTCCGGCTCGTCCAATTAATTTCTGAGCAATTTGAGCCCATTTTCTCACACCATACTGCTTCACCAATCTAACTAACAACCTTCAAAACAAAAAAGAGACATAATATAAATATAAATATAAGTTACAAATGAAAATATGGTAGTATCTTATGTATGATCACCTGTCTTCTTCATCTGTCCACTGCCCTTTTATCCAATTAGCAGAAGCACCACCTTTCACTTTCTTCCTCAACTCTTCTCTTTTCTTATCTCCCAAAGTTATTTCTCCCAAACCCAGCTTATGATTCTTATCTTGACCCACATTAAAGGACCCTCCATCCACAAACAACCCATCAACAAAGGGCACATCGATTGAACGAATAGGACAAGAAGAAGAAACACCATACACATCTGGAACCACATTTCTCTCTATTTGCTGTTTCAGCGACAAATCGTTTGGTCCCAACAGAAACCTCTCTATGGCCGTTAATGGCCGAGTGGATCTAATCAAGTGGGGACTCTTGGGTGGAATTCTGCAGCCCAAATTTGCTCCCCCTTCCATGAAAGCAGCTTGAAGAAGATTAAAACAGGAAAAGAAAGGACTTGAGGCGGTTTGCATGCGGTTCTGATATATTTTTCCCTTTTTTACATGCTTATATTCAGTCCCTTGACCTTCCCTACGGGCAGGAGCTGAAAGAAAGGCGGAGAGATTAGTGGGATAGTAATTAAGCAGCCATTAATTGATTGATTTGAAACGAGAAAATACAAAAAATGGGAAATTTGGTAAGTTTGATTTTGTAAATTTCAAATTTTAATTATGAGTGGGGATGAAATTCGGGAGAGTTTCAAGCCTTTCTCATTAATCATTTGAACTGTTATTAACTATCCATGAGGGAAGATTTTGAAAGTTTGATTTTCTCAAGGGATTGAAGAGGTTCACTCTAGTCCAAAGATCAAAGAAATGAACATAAGAGCTGGGGCAGGTGGCTGTCAACAAACCATGGTGACAAATTGGGTGAAGCTCTTGTTATTCGACTAGCTTTGCATACAACATTGGATGATGGAATATCAGATATGCAGGTCGAATCCGATAATTTAGAATTAATAAACCTTGTTAATCGATATCGGAAGGACCTTTCTTGTGATGTGGTTATTCAACCCATAATTTGAGATATTATCCATTTGGTACCTTATTGTCGAACTTGTTCATTGTATTATATTTCAAGGGGGAACGAATACTTGTGTTCATACCCTTGCATGGATAACCACTAAGATTTCGGGGTTGGTTAAGTGGCCATGTTCCGTTCTATGGCTTCATAGTTTAATTAGTCATGATACCTCGATTGTTTCCCGTCTTGATCATGAATACTCTCTCTCTCTCTCTCTCTCTCTCCCTCTCTCTCTTTTTATATATATATATATATATATATATATATATATATATATATATATATATATATATATATATATATATATATATATATATATATATATATATGTATGTATTAATTACATTTTTTCATGCGACCCACAAGAATTGGAGCAGAAATTCAGGCTCTCTAATTATTCATTTGGACTAAGGTGAAACCCTTGTTAGTTAACCGTTGTCAATTCTCTAAAAATCTTAGTTTATCTCAAACATTTTGTCCTAAATGTGCTATTTTTTTTTTCTCATTGTATTTTGAATAATAGTCCAATGGTGTTCCAAGTTGTTTCCTTCTTCAACTTTTTCTTAAACGTTTATATATCTATTTTTTTAGGGTGAGAGGAATGTGGACTAACCACAAAACCATATCATCCAAAAATTTGTTTTGACTGAATTTAGCCGTTCTCATGATATGACTTAAAACATTTTTTGTCTATCAAAAGCTATATTATTTTTGAGGAGAAATTATCAGGTTTTATATTGATTTAGTCATTTACTTTTAAATGACAAAAATATATCTAACATATATAATACTATGTGAAGTTAAATAGTGAATACTTTGAAAATATAATGTGTAATTTTAAAGGATATTTTTGAACTTTTATCCTTGGTATTAACAACTAGTTAATATCCTTTTCAATTCATTGTAAAATATCTAAATTATCCCTAAGCTTATTCAATATCAAGCTAAAGTATGAAAACTTCAAAAAGAAATGAAAATTTGTAATGGCCTCTTGCTTAAATTTTTTCTTTTGGAGCGTTAATATGTTATAAATGTGATTTATTAATTATTAATTCGAAGTTGCTTTTGCCCTCTCCTTCCATTTTGCCATTACTTTTGACTATCCAATTCAGAATAGTTAATGTAAATGTAATTATCTCATTGGATGATATCAATCTTGATTAATTGGTGGGACTTAATTAGATCCATATTTATATATAATTAAAATAATAAATATTAGATATTTCATGTATTTTTTTAAAATAAAATTCATTGATAAAGAAAGATAAATCTTGGTATATACAAGCTCAATTGGGAAATATGACCTAACCTAGATTATTAGGAAGGATGCTCTCTCCATCACAGTTGAAGGTGACAACGTGTAAGCTAATCTCATCTGCTTCACCTCAATCTGTCTAATTTATTGAGCCGGTAAACCTCTTGGAATAGCCTATCTACGAGAGGTGTCTTGTAAGGTTCGAAATATTTGGGAGGTATTTGAATGCGGGTACACATAATCAATGAGACCAACACAGAAGATGGTATGCAATTATTTTCACCATTTTCAGACCCATTAGTAAACCCTAGAGAGGCTGTTATTTCTTAATCAGCCCTAAGAAGTACATGATACTCTATTTGAGATTGTATGATGCTGGGCTAATCTTCTCTATTTTCTTCCTTAGACAGGTCGTAGATAGGCATGTATTTTTCACTCATATGAGTTATAAAAAGGAATAGTCACTATATAATCAACATATAATGGAGATAGAAGCCTTGTTGGGTTTCTATGGGTTCCATTTTGGTCTCAGTATAAAAAAAAGGGCGTCTTCCTATAGGGTTTGGGGAGAGCATTATTCCTGCAATACGGAAAAACTACTATGTTTCAAACCCGTGATCAATAGATTGCAATATGACAATCTTACCATCGCATTTTGGTCCCAGTATATAGTCTAATAACTCCTTATACGATACATGAGTGCATGTGTGTGTGTGTGTGTGTGTGTGTGTGGTTTGTGAGAGAGAGAGAGAGAGAGAGAGAGAGAGAGAGAGAGAGAGAGAAAGAGAGCTTGTGATTCAACATTGGATTCAAATCCAAAATCAAAACCAAACCTTATTGGACTGTAATTGAGTTGTGTTTTTAGAGGCAAGTGAAAAAACTGAAACCACAAAGATCTAATGCATAAGATCTAATGCATATTTTAAAAGATCTAAAAAAAAAAACAAAAAAATTTTCACCCACCCCCCTTGAACTTGACCTTTAATTCACGCAACCCTAAACTTTGCCCATAATTTTACCCCCTCCCCTCAAATGTGAAATATGTATCACACAGGTCTAGACTTAACAGATTGATTTGTTAAGTGATGAGGTGACAAGGTTAAAAATTAAAGAATACCAAAATTGCCCTTTAGTAGTACTATTTAATTACTATTTTAGGTTCTCTCAATTTCCATTTTTTTTAAAAGGTAAATAGTACAAGAGCACTGTCTTCTGCACTAACATCCCTCCCACCTTCTCCTTCTTCACCGGCATCAACCCTCACGTCAGAGGAAGCGACGACAGTGGTCACAGTATTGAGCTTGAGAGTCATTATTGCGCCATACTTCTTGGCGAGTTTACTACGGTTTGTTCGAAAGTCCATGTTATGCTTTCTCTTTCTCTTTATAGATCTGCCCAACTCTTGCTGGCATCTAGTTTTTCTCTCTCGAGCAGTTAAAAGAGCTTGATTGAAGAAAACCGCCGCCCCTCTTTTCCCTCTGCAGCTGCGCTTCTTGTTCCTCTGTTGGTGATGATCGATAACCAGGAAAGCCTCCAAATAAATCCAAACGAAGAAATAAATCTCCCATTTGATTTCAATATCTAGAAATTCCGGAGATCAAAAAAAGGGAGAAAAAACAAAGAATAATAGTCAAATGAACAACACAATAACAGTTGGCTTCCACAGAGGAATTTCGACTAATTTATACCAAAAAAAAAAAAAAAAAATTTCTACTTCGGCAAAGTGGAATTTCAGAATCAAATAAAGTTGAGTTTCATTCATTTTCACGCATCTACCTGGGCCTCGCTCTCAACCTGTTCACCCCAAACCCTTTGCCCTTGAACCTCTCCCTCTTGCTCCATTTACATGTGAGCTCTTCGAATTCGTCACTGATCTCATCCAGATTCGGAGGACCCCCTTATCCTCCTCTTACAAGAGGTTACAGGCTCGCACCGGCCCGAATTTCTTTTTGCGCCTCTGTGATTGGGTTTCCGTTCTTGAGCTTGGATTAGATTGCTTCCCAGAGGAAAAGACCTGCAATCCAAACTGCAGCTATTCTTGAACGGTGGAGATCAAAGATGCTGTGAAGGGCTTATAATTAAACAACAATTTCCTCAAGAGAAAAGGGAAGGAGGTGATACATAGGGGAGAGACTGATTTTGGACTCAGTGAAAAGGAAACGATCTAGTTTTGACAGAGTAACACTACTCTCTGTAAAAAAGTAAATAATTTTATTTATTTATTTATTTTTAAACATAAATCTATGTTATTTACAATAAGGGTAAAATAGACTTCTTTACAATAAGGATAAAATAGACTTTTCTATTTTATCGTTAAATATTTAATTGTATTAACTGTATTGGGTGTGGTTGAAATTATGGGTAAAGTTTAGGATTGCATAAATTAAAACTAAAGTTCAAGAGGGGTGGGCGAAATTTTCCCCAAAAAAAAAAAAAAAAACTGAAACCAGATTGGACCGATTGATAAGTCTGAACCAAACAGATCCAATAGGCCCAAATCAAAACCAAAATTAAATCACCAATAATGGCCCAATAGAACTCATTAAGACAATTTATTACTAAATATACATATAGGAATCCAAATTGATAGTGGACTAATAAAAGCCATTAATATAGCTTGATAAAAACCCAAAATTGAACCAGATTGAAACCAAACTTTTCTTGTTGGACTATAATTGGGATGAACATGCAGGATGAATCAGGCCTGGTCCTAAACCAAACTGATCCAACCCATTGACAAAGACAATTTCTTAGATGCATCATCCAACCATCCGAATGTTACTAATAAAGGAGCTGAGCAGTCCCATGTTGGCATGTTGGTTGGAAAAAAAGGCGTCTAAAAACATAAAGGAGCACCATCGCGTCTTCCATCAGCCCAAGATGACAATAAGCTTGATCCATAGCAGATTAAATATCTGCATTCGTAGTCCTAATAGTCTCCAGACATTAAAAATGAGTCTCTTGATTTTCAAGTAAGTAAGGTATTTTATTAATAATAAGCACCCCCCAAAGGAGAGCACGAAACACAAGACCTAACCAAGAACCACAAGAGGGATCACAATGCAGGGACGAACCCGAACTGACAACCCACTCAATTTACCTCAAACACCCAATCAGACTTAGATATCCCAACCTGACCGATAGCTCATGACCTTCAAAGCAAGAGATCATGATGAGGAAAATCATGATATCTCTCGATCTACCAAAAAAAAACATTATCGTGAATAACCATAGGAGGAATTAGATAGAGGCAGAACCTCCTCGAGCCAGCCAGGCCAACTCTTGCCTCTCTTTCACAGTGGTATTCATCCTTCGCATCAAAAAGGAAAGGATTCGACAGTTTAGGCAAAGGAGCAAGGATTTTGGATCTCGAGGGTTGGTCCAACTCACGACAGGTGTCCGCCAGGTCCGATTGGATAATTACCTTGCCTCGGCCTTTCTTGACACCAGGTCCAATTGGATAATTAACCTATCCGCCCTCTTCCTTGGGACCTGTTCCTTTGCAAATTCTTCCAGCTCATGTGCGGCCTGATCAGGTAGATGATGATGATAATTTCTTTCAAGATGCATGGTACTCGAAATCAAGGAATAACCTTGATCAATACCAATCGTCCGATAAAGAGTCACAAGAGCTGGCTTGGCTTGCTCGTAAGGGGTTTGGGGGTTCGAGCTGAGCCCATACTTGAGTCAGCATTTGGGCAGATTCAATTTCTTCTGCTTGGCATGACTGCCACTTGTACATAAGTGGAATGTAACGTGTAGCATTGAAGTATCGTAAAAAGGAACCGAGAAACATGAAAACGGTAAGTTGCAGAACAGAAGGTGGAGTCATCAGGGAAGACAGACGGCAGGAGCAGGACTGATTGAATAGGCTAAAGGTGGCGTGGGTTGGAAGGATTTGAGGGGATTGGATCATTCGAGTTACGAGGATGGCAGAGAAAATGGTTTTATCCAACGGGGATCATGTGCCAAAGGTTCTGGTATGGGAACGGCTCAAGGTTCAGATCTAAAGCTCCTCATTTCCACTGCTTTATTCTTTCTCACGGAACTGGGAGCTGAGTTAGAGAGGGAAAACGGAACTGGGAGCTGGGGAGAGAGGGAAGGTGGTTTGTGCTGTTTCAAGATTTCGAAAATGGATAAAAAGTCGATCCATAAACCTTCCTTCTTCAAAGTCTTTCTCGGTGACTTTGAGAATCAACTTGTAAGAAAATCTTGTTCATGGGTTTTTGAAATTCATTTTTGTTATTATCTTTTTTCCCATTTGATTGTTGTAACAATTAATCTGTGCTAGCTGTACGTTTTTATGATTTGCAGAGTATATCACCAGAATTTATCAAACATCTCAATGATAAATTACCAGGAAAGTTCTGTCTTCAAAGTCCTAATAGAACGTGGTGGTGGGTGATTCGAAAGGGTTGGAATCATTTTGCATGTAAAAAGGAACTCCCTTCAGCCGAGAAGAAAAACGATCATGAAGAAGAACAGCATCATATAATCATTTCACCAAGAAATCTGGTAAGCCTTGTGAGTTCCTTTATGGGATTTTATTTCTCTTAAAAAATTGCTAGAAAACATTCAAGAGCCTATTCAGTTGGTAACATCTATTTCCCAATCTGATAATGAAGATGAACCCATTCCTGAAAGCAAAGAAAGAACAAACAACTACTCCGGGAAGTAGGTAAGAAGCAAAGGGTTGCTTCTTGTAAATTTTTAGAATAAAATTCCTACAGTGTTCAAACACAACAACATGATTGTTTATTTTTTTTTTTAATAATAATATATATTAAACTCATGTTTTAAAACGATGAAAAAGGATCCAAGAAGGAAGGATGATGGAGATCCACCCCGGACCCACATATGCATCTGCAAAAGCAACCATTGCCCACAAAAACAAACAAAGTTGATACTTTCATGACTGTGTGTGTCTCAACAAGGAGTCTATCCTTGTAGGGAAGTTAATAAAACAATACTTAAAATCAAACTGCCATTGAAAAGAAAAGAGAACAATCCACTATCTATGTATTTCTCAGTAATGTCTCTTGCCATGTAGACCCTTCTTACAGAGTCATTTACAGGTATTTTCCAAGCTTTAATTTCATCCTCGTATGGCATTGAATCACAAGGATCAGGTCTTGAATGGATATGTTCGATTCATGAGCATCTAAATCATTAAGGAATAATAGAAGTTGTGCTTTGGTTTCAGAAAATGGGGCATTCTGAAAGGTCACTACTGGATTAGGATCCTATAAAATTAAACTATGACATTACATGCATTGAAAAGTAAAGAAAAAAAACATATAATCTTAACCCAATTCACTTGTATCTCAAGAGAATTCAGAATTGGATGTGCAACCTCTAAATAAACTAATTGTATTTTTACTTATATTTTGGTCAAATATAAGTAAAACTACCATTGTTATGAAATATATATATATATATATATATATATATATATATATATATATATATATATATATATATTGTGGTAAAAATACCATTGTTATATTCAAATTCCTTTGCTTCTCTTTGAATGTTTTATATGGGTATTGCAGTCCAAAGGTCATGGATTTGATTATGGATGAATGTGTTATCCAACGATTTTTTATTTTATAATAATAAAGCAAAGATAAAGTGAAAAAAAATTTAATTGCTGCTACTAATTATTGTGTGACTCAAAACCTAATTAAATAGGTCAAATTTGTGTTACATATAATGTTAATCTGAACTTTAACCGTCTGATATGTAGAAAATGATCTAGATGACTCACATCTCCAATAGGTCTTTGATTAGCAAAAGTCTATTTTACTACTTGGTCATTAATTTACCCCTAAACAGATATGAGAAGTAATTTAGATTGATTTATCTACAAAATTGTAGCATAGAAATAGCCTCTCCATGTTGTAGGGATAAAGCTATTGCGCATACATTTTGTCCCTCCCTAGACTCTTCATTAGCGGGAGTCTTGTGCACTAGGACGCCCCTTATCTACAAAATTTTAGCTTATTTAATTAGACTGAAAATTTACATTGAGCATCTCCAAGACATAAGAGAATTGAATTTAGAACCTTTCACTTCCGAAGATATAATCTTCTTATCAATGGAGTTACTCCTTTCATTTGAAAATAGTTCACGTGCATGTACTTGTATCCTTCTTAGGATCTCATTACCAATTGTGTCCAATAGATCCCACACTCTAGAGATGGGTCTTGCATCACATCTAAAATAATAGAATACCATAAAAAAATACATATACATAGAGGTAATTCGAACGCCATTCATCTCTTCCGCTCTTTTTATTCTTTGTTCCTTTTCTTTCTCCTTTTCCGTTTGGCACCCTCTCAATTCGCTACTTTCTCTTTCATTTTCTCTCCTTTTCCTATTTGTTCTCCACTCTTTTCTCTTTTTCCTTCCCGTTCTTCCTATTTTCTCTCCACTCTCTCCTCGATTCTTCATTTTTCTCCACTCTCTTGCTGTTTCCCTCTTTTCTTGTTTTATTTTCTATAACCAACTTGCCAGCTAGACCCCCTCTATTCTCCGTTCTTTTTTTTTTCTTTTTTCTTTTTTCAATTTTCATTTATTTTTTCATGGTTCTCAGGTATGATTGGATGTCAAGGAAAAAAAAAATTCCAGCGTATGACAAGAGTAATAACGACAGATGATGAATTTACGTGTCTGTCCTTCTAATACAAAAAATTTCTTGTTTTTCCTCGACATCTATTCATAGCTGAGTTTCCAGTGTTGGGTTCGTCTTCTGTCGTTCAATCGGTCTAGTTGTCTGTTGTCCATCCGAAAGACTGGACTGATCGATACACATGCCAATGCAAATGATGCTGATGTGGGTAATGTGGCATTGAAAGTGGTTTAAGAATAAAAACACGAAATAATCAGTATCAACTCACGATCAATCATGATCGAAATTGATACAAATCGGCTAATCTGATACCATTACTAAAGCATGATGGGAGAATTGGTTGCATAGATGTAAATGAATGAGTTTGAATCACAACATGTATTTTCTATGGAATCCCATCATTGTCGATTTGATGTGGGACCCACCTCTATAATGTGGGACCCACTTGATATGGATAGCAATGGAAACACAGGGAGAATACAAGTACATGCTGGTGAACTATTCTCTAAATGAAACAGCACTACTAATCTTTAATGGCTATTGTGGCTAATTGGAGTCAATAGGCAAGATCCACATCTTCTCTTGTGGCAGTTGGAACCATAGTTATTTAAAACGGCAAAAAAACAAAACGGGATGGAACGGGTTTTAAAAGGAGCAAAACAAAAACGGTACTATAAAAAAAAGTCAAATATTCTAAGAATGGTAAAAAAAAAAAATAGACGGTATGGGTTTTAAACGGATCAGATATAATACGATACGATGAAAAAAAGGCAATATACTCCCATAAATTGAATAATTAAAACGGTGAGAATTATCAGTAATTAATTGATGTTTTATGTTCGTCTAAGACTCTAAGCATGAATCCCTAGAGAGAGAGAGAGAGAGAGTAAAGTAATAAAGTAATGAGTTTGGAAGCAATTATGAGGAAGTGGTAGCCTTTAATCCCACATCGATATGTAGAAGGCAACAAGAATATAAAATGATGTGGGATTAATCGACTCATTATTAAGATGCAGGTTAAAATACAATATGGTACGGTATGCGTTTTAAACTGCTAGGCTTGGAGTATGAAGTATTTTGAAGTATTTTTTAGGTCAATACGGCAATACGTGTACTAAATGATTGAGTACGATATAGTAATATGGTACGCGTTTAAAATGAGTTTAAACTAACAAAGGCCGGAGCTACCAACTGATTTAACAGTTGCAGTTCAACTGGATACCAATACATCAATACATGCACTGAATGAAGTCCAGCTGTTGGATCACCTTAGCAGCTGAAATTGCAGCACTGAGAGAATTCCCATACCAATAGGCAAAAGGATTTCTATACGAATAGGCAAAGGTTTATTATAAAGTTGACAGGATACTGAAAGTGTCGTGCACTCTTGCATGGAGGTTAGTGGTCCGTTTGGATGTTAGCATTCGAAGCGTAATTTGTGTCTGAAGAGCTATGTCATTACTGCAAGTAAAATATAGTTGAATGATAAGCCACTACAAACAGATCATTTTATCAATTAACAACTCTAATGGATTTCCCTTATTAAGTTTCCTAAAACCAATATCAAATAAATAAATAAATAAAACAAAAGGAGTTTATATGAAAAAAAGAAAAAAAATCTCTGCAACTTCCAAAAAATCTAGGATTCAGTCAAGGGAGGATTATCGAAAAAATAAATAAATAAAACGAATTTATATGAAAAAGAAAAAATCTCCGCAACTTCAATAAAACTCGGATTCAGTCAATGGAGGATTATTTAAAAAAAAAAAACTTTCCTACTGTCGTGCCTCTTCAATCAGACTGCCGAGGATCATCCGGCGGCAAAAGATCATCTCTAGTTATCCTGTCCGGTTTCTACTCCTACAAGGCTAAGTCCTCTAAGTGAGTGTTTTCAACCATGTTGGTCCATGGTTTTCGGGTAATCCTTATTCCTTTTTGATTCCTCCAAATGAGGTAGGATATTCTCTTTTTTTTTAATTATGCTTTAGGATTTTGTTGTTGTTCGTATTTATTATCTTTTTATTTCTTTAAAAAATGATATTTCGTATAAAAATAATTTAAAAAAAAAAAAAAAAACATAGACAAGTGAGACATTAATTATGTTGTAATTTAGTATCGTTTTGGAGAATAATTCATCTCCATGTACTTGTATCTTTTTTGGGATTCTATCATCATTCATATCAACTGGTCTCACACTATAGAGGTGGGCCCACATCATGTTGATGGTAATGGGATCCCATAGAAAGAACATGTAGATACAGGTGATCCAAACTCGTAGTTTTGTTTTTATTGCCGAATCTCATGCGAACGTCCAACTTGTAATTGTGTTCTCTGTTTTTTGAATATAAATATTTATTTATTAAAAAAAAAAAAAAAAACGTAGAGAGGTGAGACTCTTAGTGAACATGGTATTTGTAACTAACTATAAGAGAGAGAAAGAGAGAGAGAGGAAGAGATGGAGAGCAGTACGATATTAGAACCAGGAAGGGATAACTGAGATTTAAGAGAGAGGAAGAGATGAAGAGGGGAACGTTATTAGAACTGGAGAATAATAAGTAAGAGAGAAATCTGTGGGTATTCTATAAAATACGGAATGAAGAAGACAGAGGAGGAGGAGGAGACGGGAAAAAGGTTAGAATTAAATTTGTCCTATCTTCTTGAACAAGTCTGTTTTGATTGTAAGTGTAAGAGGTACTCTACTACTTTCATGTTTTTCTAGTTTTACTTTTTATTTCCCTCTTTTAGTTTTCAGTGTAATCTCTTTGATTATACACACCAGGATGAATGTTTTTGGAAGTCATTGCATCATTCAAGATTTTTAGTTAGTTTTTTTTATGGTGGAGATCTGAACTCATGTAAGATGTAGGGAAACTTATCCTTGTATCAAATAACTAATAATAATTGAAGTATATTTTGGTAAATAAAAGACATAATCTGAACACTAGTGTTCTTGACTTTGATTTTGTGAGAGCTAAATATCAGATTTAAGTCTGTTTCATCCAAACCAGATAAAAAAGAAAAAAAAGGGAATTGGTAACTTTCTTTTAAAGAGTTAGAAGGTTGAAGATTCAGTTATTTATGTTGATTAACAGACTGTGCTAGGAATAGGCACATTGTTTCCTCTTCTGGCTTCTTGATTTGATTACTTTAAATTATTTGTTTGAAGGTGGGTCTGTTTATACAGTTTTCTTTCCTTTAATGTTCTACTCTTACAAGCAGAGAGTGGTGTTTCTTGAATTTATTGTAGACATACATGCTCATACTGATTACAAAGACTATTATTTATATAAATTTTGATGACATACTTATTTGGATTGTTTTCTTTTTTTAGTTCAATGGATGAAGACAAGAGAGGAAGAAATAGAAAGTACCAAGACTATCAACCATTACCATCTTCTAAAGATCCACATGAGGATCTACTTAGAAAAAAAATAAACCAAGACTATCAACAATTACCTTCTTCTAAAGATCCACATGATGACCTACTTACTCTTTCTCTTTCTCCTCCTTCAACAAGATCTTGGTTTACTCTTCCACCTTCATTGTCACACCCACCACCACCAACAAGATCTTGGTTTACTCTTCCACCCTCATTGTCACACCCACCACCACCACCACCACCACCACAATTTCCACTTCCATTACAAATTCCATTATCTTCACCACTACATCCAATTACCTCACCCCCTTATCCATTTTCTCTCTCTTCCTTAAATGTTGAGTCTTCAACATCCCTAGTTACAGCATCATCACCATCATCAACAAACTTAGTTTCAGGCCATCCAACATCCTTAACAGCCCATCCACAACTACCTCCAATTACCTCACCCCCTTATACATTTTCTCTCTCTTCCTTAAATGTTATTGATTCTTCAACATCCCTAGTTACACCATCATCAGCATCATCAACAAACTTAGTTGCAGGCCATCCAACATCCTTAACAACCCATCCAGAGCCCGGTATTGTGCCGCGTAATTTCCGTACACGCCGTAACCCAACACAAGCTCCTAGAGGGGGAAAGAGTAAAATAATCCCTCCTCCCTTCCCATGGGCAACCGACCACCGTGCTACTGTACATAGCCTTGATTATCTTCTAAAATCTGGAATACTGAAAATACCTGGTGAAGTTCAATGCAGGAAGTGTGAACGTAGGTATGAGATTGAATTTGATGTAAAAAAGAAGTTCTCTGAAATTGCAAATTTCATTACAAAATATAAGAGTGAGATGCATCATAGAGCTCCAAAACAATGGACGAGTCCTTCACTTCCTAGTTGCACCTTTTGTAATGATGGAAGCTATGTAAGGCCTATTATTGCAGGGAAGAAAAAGGATATCAATTGGCTTTTCTTACTTCTTGGACAAATGCTTGGATGTTGCACTCTTGATCAGTTGAAATACTTTTGCAAGCACACCCAAAATCATCGGACAGGTGCCAAGGATCGTGTTCTTTATCTTACATATCTTAATTTGTGCAAGCAACTATGTGATTCAGGTCCTTTCGATAGTTGATGAAGTGTTTCTTTATTTTTGTTGGCCATTACCACAGACAGATAATTTTTTTGCTACTAGCTTGTTATGTTTTCTATTTCTTTCTTAGATATATATTTTTTGTCCATTTATAGAAGGGTTGTATATCAACTAGTTGTAATGGCAATATTAGAATGAACTATATATTATTGTTCATTATTAATTCGAGTATACTTTTTTTCTCTGTTTTTTTTTTTTTCTATCATTTGTCAATATATCCTGAATTAATCAAAAGCATCACAACAGGTTCTAAACCACTATCTAAGTTTGACCCTTAAGAATACTTGATTAAATCAATAACCTTTTTTGAATATATTTTCTTTGTGTTTCTTTAAAAAAAAAAAAAAAAAATCTGTGAGCCTTCATCACCTTCCCCTATCATGGTATGCTAAAGCTCTATTTTACTACTTATATTGGTCAACTCGAAACTTAATATGTAATGATGTGATCATGAAATCCATCTATCCACATAAGTTCAGCCCAAATAAATAGGGAAGGAGTAAATACTTCATACTCCATAGAGTTCCCTACTTTAACTAGTAATTAAATTTATTTTCAGTTTCAACTAAACTACTCGAACTTTAATAGAAAAGTGATTAAAGTTCGAGTAGTTTTTCTTTGCAAGGTTGAACTTTATTTTGGTTGAAATTCGACATGTGAGCAGAAGATCTGGGATCTACCTTACTACTACCATGTGGTAGATATTTATGCAAGTCTATATATAAACCTTTTAGTCCTATTGGATTTGAAAACCTCAAAAGAAAAATATCACCTCTCAAGTAAGCCAAATGGTTAACCTTACAGAAAAGGACCACCCACCCAACAAAGAGCAAGGGGCTTCGTTAGAAGCCAAGTACTTTGGGACAGATTTCAACCGGCTTCTCTGAAGAAAGATAAGCTGGTCAGACCTATGATGGAAGGCCAAGGACAGGGGGTTAATGGAAGTGTTTCATGGGTGGTCTGACAAAAAGATTATTTCCCTTGACATAGAGCAGACCGTCATTTTCCCAAAAGAAACGTTCTTATTCTTTGACAGCTTGTAGTAGGCTCCTAGTTACTGTGTCATATTGCTTGTTTTTCCCAAACCATGCAAGACCTTTTGTCCTTTCTCACGAATCTGCTTGACTGAAAGAGTACTCATATATGTTGGGGAGCTTCCCCTTCCAACATCTAACTTATATACAGGCTCATAGAGTTGACTTAAGGAGCACAAATATACAAATAATAGCTACCTCACGCGAGGGATGAGATCGAGTAGTGTAAAAAAGTTCTTTGAGGGCAGCTGCCTATTTTAGGATATTATTATTAGAAAAAATTATGAGCCTTCATCACCTTCTTTATTTACCCACTTTAAAATGTTCATGATGTCTTTGTTACCTTCTCTTATCATGGTATGCTAAAGCTTCTACACTATTTTACTCAAGTCGAAACCTAATATGTGAGGATGCAATCATGGAATCTATCTATCCACGTAATTTTAGTGCAATTAAGTAGGAGGGGAGTAAATACTTCTTACGCCATAGAGATTCCCTACTCTACCTCGTAATTAATTTTATCTTTAGTTTCAACCAAACTACTTGAACTTTAATACAAAAGGGATAAAAGTTCTAATAGTTTTGCTTTGCAAGTTGGAAGTCTATTTTGGTTGAAATTCGACATGTGAGCAGACTATCTGGGATCTACCTACTACTACCATGTGGTAGATATTTATGCCAGTCTAAATATAAAACTTTTAGTCCTATTGGGATTGAAAACCTCAAAATAAAAATATTGCCTCATGTAAGCCAAACCTTAACCTTAAAGAAAAGGACCACCCACCCAGCAAAGAGTGAGGGGCTTCGTTAGAAGCCAAGTACTTCGGGACAGATTTTGGGCCGCTTTTCTCAAGAAAGATAGGCTAGTCAAACGGACCATGATGGAAAGCCAAGGACAGGGGGTTGTGGAAATGTTTCGAACCCAAAAGTGTGGTATGACGAAAAGATTATTCCCCTTAGTGTTAGAGCAGACCATCCTTGATCCTTTTTCCGAAAAGAAACATTTTATTCCTTGACAACTTGTAGTAGTAGGCTCCTAGCTATTACGTCATATTGCTTGTTTTTCCCGAACCAAAACCTCCTGTTTTCTCACGAATCTACTTGATTGAAAGAGTATTCATATGTTGGGGAGCTTCCCCTTCCAACATTTGACTTATATACAGGTTCGAAGAATACAAATAATTGCTACCTATTATAGGATATTATTGTTAGAAGAAAAAAATGATAAAGATAAAGAAAATATTTAACAAATTTTAACTATTCAGTAACGATGTAATTTACATGTCAATTTTGATATCCATCTCAATCATGTATACCTTATCTTATATAGATCATTTACCTCTATGTTTTAAGCCAACTTTTCGAAGACTAAGATTGCTAAGGGAGAAAATAATTAGGCTAAACCTTACCTTACCATATGGATATATAAATGATGACATGTACAACATGATAGCATGGCTACACAATTTGAGCCAAGCTGTCCTATAGGAGATATTTGAGGCCATGGAGGAGGAGAATAACAGTTACCTGCCTTCATCGTATCAACTTGCTCGTTACGAGCAATGAAGATAATGGTGCCGCTATCATCACAGACAAGACACTTGCCACAAAGATGCTGAGAGGCCGCCCATCCCTTCTGCAACACCGTGTTTGAACTCAAAATCTTCACCAATAGAGTGTAGTCTATCGTTCCTGGTTTTGTTGATCTACAGTCGTGAATACAGGCTTCCTCTTTGTTGTTGTTTGCTGAGCCATTGCTGCCGTCCCCCCCAAAAAAAAAAAAAACTTGGAAATATGGGTTCTGGCGATAGCTTTCCCGTGTTTCGTCTGCTTTAAGAATTCCCCCATTGAGGATGCTATTATGGTACCTTACTCGTGGGATCAAACAATGAGTGCCTAAAGTTTATACTACAAATAAGTTCATATAATCAGTTGCAACAGCAAACGTATACCTCTGTAACTTCCTCTTGTAAATCAGTATTACAAATATATTATAAACATGCACTCTAATATCATAGAGACGATATCAAGAATTTCACAATCAATAGTTGTCTTTGTGTTTATTTTACAACAAACATAAACATGAAGAGATGGGATGAAAATAAAAATTTATCCTAATCGATTTAGGATAACACACCTCAGCTGACCAATACCAAGCATCAGCTTGAATAAGTTTGCTGCATCAGCTTCCATTAACTCTCTGTTCGGCCAGCTCCAATAAGAAGATGAATGTCATCAATGAAAAGGATCACTTTCCCCTAAGCCTCTTCGGATTTCTTTCAACATTGTTTTTGATCTCTCTTCAACTTCAGCTCTGCACTTTGCTCCAGCAACCAGAGCACGCATATCCAATCCAAATATTTTCACATTGGCTAGATTGCTAGGGACATTTTTTTCTCATCAAGCTGTTAGCAAGGCCTTCAACCACATTCTTACAAACACCGAACTCTCCGATTAGAGTGGATTGTTCTTCGTCTTTCTAGATAGAATAAGAATTAATTTTTTTTATCTCTTCATACCTTCCAATGAACACCAGGTCGAGTTTCTTAGCTTGCTCGACAGCCTGCTCGACAAGTTCTCGGCCATACATCTTTAAGGTTTGGAAAGCAATCCTAAGCTTTTCAAATTCATATTTCACTCTTTCTATAAAAAGTCCAGCCTGTTTAAGAAGATCTCCCATTTGAGAATCCTCAAGAAGGACGAGAATTAGACGGCTCCTACCAACAAGCTCCGGCAATAATTAACGTAATATAGCTTTTACCAAAAAATAAAAATTTAGGCGGGAGTATGTGACACAAGAGAGAAAACCATGAAACAAGACAAACAACACTTATCCTCTCATTTCACTTCTTGTCTTTTTAAAATATTTCAGAAATGCCACTATCCTCATATCCAAGTTTCAACGATTTAAATAGTTTACGTAATATAGCTTTTACCAAAAAATAAAAATTAAAAAATTAAAAAAAAAAAAAAAAACAAAAAATGAATTGGTAATATGGTGCCTTACTCGTGGGATCAAAACATATGTTAAGGTAAAAGGTCAATCAACCCAAGCAGAGTTGAAAAGTGAGAGGGGTAAAACTTAAAAGGGTCAAATTATGAAAAGACAACCTTATATATTTTGAAAACCAGCAATCCATATATATTTACTGAAAAAAAAAAAAAAAAAAAAAAAAAAACCAATCCATATATCACTTGAGAAATCCCCACTCGAATTCTCATCACTTCTCTCTCTCTTTTTTAAAGGTGTAGTTAGGGGCATTAAAGTAGTTGGGCCTTCGTTCTTTGTTGTTGTTGATGATGATGGTGATTGCAGTTAAGCTTGGTGGTAAGTTTGCATGTATAATACACCATCATAATTAACAGCAACATTAATAAGGTTGGAGGAGGCACCATCGATCTAATCTAATCTTTATATTTGCTCTATGAAATCTTGAACAAGAAATCGAAACAGCCATTTTCAATGATGGAAAACTCCAAGATGGATACCACTCTCTTTGTTGTTACTGTTGCTGCTTTCCTAATGGGGATAACAGCATCAAAGAAGTCGTCAAAGCACTATCAAATGGTATTCGGTCTTCACAGTCTAAGAGAAGCTAGTCATGCATTTTCGATGATGGAAAGGTCCATAAGTAACTCTGTACAATACCTGCAGGTTCAATCTCATCACAACGTTAAACTCTATATATATATCACTTCCTAATTGCAAAACTTTACAAGAATTTTGAGGATGTTAAGGATGACGACAACAAAGACGATGATGATGATGATTCTGACCAGAGGAGGTTGGATTTAATGAAGAAAGTGTCAGATCAGTTGGAGAGGTCACCAGTGTTGTCGCAAAAAAGAAGAAGACCCCTTTCTATTTGAAGGGTAAATTTGAAACTTCACTACATTTAAGGAGTAGTTTGACCATTTTTGTTAATTTGACCAAGTGACGTTAGCAATTAACGTCTTTCAACAAACAAACGGATAGCATTGAGTGTAATCTAATTCAAAATAAAGGGAGGTCAAAATGCAAGGGAGCTTCGTGTAATTTCTAATTACAAGGGGAGGTTCGTGTCATTTGGCCAATGTACAGAGAATGTGAGTATAATTTATCCAATTTAATTAAAACTTAAAATTTGACATGTAATTAATCTAGATCATGTTCTCTCTCTTCAATGGTTGAAATGAATATATCATTTTTCTATTTGGCAAAATAGATACCTTGTGACGTTTGAAAAAAAAATAACACATATTAAATACTATCGGGGCCTAATGTAATTTGGAATTCATGTGGTTAGAAAAAAAAAAAAAAAAAAAAGGTTTGGGTTGGATGAGATGCAGGCTATTCGACTACGTGCTTACGGCCACCTCAAGTGTCTTCCGGCCGATTTAAATTCTTTTAGAGAACAACAAGTGACTATAGCCAAGGACTAGGATCGTTTGTAACACTTTTGTATAGTAGATTTTAACCTAACTATTGAGAGTGCATTGAGACATATGATCGATGCACTTTCAATGGTCAGAATACACTCTGCTATAACAAAGTGCTATAGACGATTTTTTTCCCAATAACCCACCAGTTAGTGATAGTTTTAGGCTCATACAACTTGAAGGTCGTTTTTAAACCCCCTAATAATTTTTCCCAGTTGCCAATAAAGTGTGATGCACAGATCACATTTAGGGGTATTTCAGTTT
The DNA here is from genome assembly GCA_028583415.1 of Protea cynaroides. NCBI lineage: Eukaryota > Viridiplantae > Streptophyta > Magnoliopsida > Proteales > Proteaceae > Protea > Protea cynaroides. The sequence continues at coordinate 35,967,390 of CM053268.1, forward strand.
AAAAGTCATAAACATGACCATATTATCCGATAATCATTTTATAAGGATCGGGATAAAAAATTGTGATTAGTAAAAAAGTGTCATCCAAAAAATTCAATTATGGATGCAGTGCCGGATGAATATATATATATATTTTTCCTAATAATAAAGCAAAGTGTAAAATTTTCTATTTGCCGCCAACAATAACTGTGTAAGTGACTCAAAACCTTATGTAAAAGATTTTCTATTCTTTGCAAGTAAAAGATATAAATGCCTCTTTAACATTTTTGTGCTACATATAATTATAATCTGAACTTTAAAATGATTTGAATGGCTCATGTCTCAAATTTCAGACTCCAACAATGTCTGTGATATCTTTCATGGATTGACAAAGGTTTATTTTACTATGTGGTCAGCCCGAAATCTGTTACAGGAGAACCATCTATCTATAAAATTTCAACGTATCCGATTAGGCGGGAAATTTACAGAGTATGTATTTCTACCCTCAATGGAGATTCCCTACCCCAGAAATTAAATTTAAGGAGAGAGATATACATGCTAGTTGTATATAAAAGAATTTTACCAAAAAAAATCTTACACTCCAACAGTTATTGTCCATTGGATAGAATGGAAAACATCTCAATCATTCAATCGTTGCTGCATCTCTTTCCATGCATCCTAAAAAATCCCCTGCATCTTCCCCTCTCTTCCCCACTTCCCATTGCAACCACGGCGGTTCAAGTAGATCACTCCCCCTGTCTTTCCTATCTCCAAGTCCTACATTCCTATGCGAGATGTGATTAAAAAAGAGACAAAATCACCGGATTTAGACAGAAGACAAAATCACCGGATTTAGACAGAAGATAAATGCAAAAGTTTTTCTAGTCCAACAAGATTAGAGGGTATCCTTAGTTAAGCACCAAGTTTTACCATATAGAAGGGTGAAGTGGTAATTGCAATCGAATGGATATTTAGGAAAGATTTAGAGTGACTACATGACAAATTTCAAATTCAAATTCAATCATGGACATAGTGGTTTTGGGAGGGGGGGGGTAACCTATCCGGATGGTGCGGTGGCTCTCGGTGAACCGAGACCACGTTCGAGTTGACACCCGGTCGACAAGCCAGCCGAAAAGGGGGGGGGGGGGGGGGGGGCGGGGAGGGGGCGAGGCCGGGGGGGGGAGGCGGATCCTTCAATCATACACTTTAACCATGTATTATGCATATTCTCTTGTATTTGTAGTAATTCCTTCCCATTTTAGAAGATTTTATTTCTTTTACTGAATTTTTTTGATGCTTTACTTTGTCAATTGGCTAAACATTATTTCAATTAAAATTTGACACGTGAGCAAGGAACTTGGAGTCTACTTACCCAAAAGATTTTAACTCCTCTATCCAATTTACCGTGTGTGGCATATATTTATGCCGGTCTAGATATAAAATCTTCTAGTTCAATCGGAATTAAAAAAAAAAAAAAAAAGATTTAAAAAATTGAAAGTTACATGTCAATTTTATTAGATGTCAATTTTAGTATCCTTCTCAATCATATGGCCCTGGTCATATATAGATCATTTAGCTCTGTATTTTAAGCTATTAAACCAAAGATTTAAAAATGGTTTTTCCAACAACTTTCCAAAGCTTAAGGGCAAGGTCATAGACCCAAACTAGAAACCAGCATAGAAATTGAGTGTACTCAATCTGATCATTCATTTACCAAAAAAAAAAAAAAATCTTATCATTCATGCAAGTTTTGCAAATTTAACGTTTTGATTCATTTGATGCTCTTGGCATTGATTTATGTTTAAGAAATCTAACCTAAATACTTAAGCTAATACATAAACAATGCCAATAGGTATGACCAGTTTCAAATGGCAGCCTCATCTCTAGTGAATTAACTCACATTTTTTTCTTGAGCTCTGTGGGAAAAATAAAAGAGAAATGAAATAAATGTGTCCACCTGTGAAACCAAATAAATCAAGCTGAAGTTCTGTAAAAACCAGGCACATATCATGGATAAGTTCTTGAATTTATTTTATCACTACAAAAACAGTTTTAGAAAAGACTAGTATCAGTATCCAGAACCCCAAAGGATTACAACTTTGTTAGCGAATAACAGCAAGGAACAAAATTTCTCGCCCCAATACAGTAGCTCAAAAATTGAATACCTTCAATTTCTACTACATACATGGAAGAATGAATTACAAAGGAAATATAAATTGGGTTCACCGCCTTGTGGTCAATGTAAGCCATGCGGAATCGAAGGAAAGCCGCGAACACAGTGAGATCTCTAATCATCACGTACTTTGAAAAAGGTGTAGGATAAGATTATGTTATTAATTCCATCCATTTTAGGATCCGTCTCAAACTCAGGGTCGATGTAGAAGAACACCTGCAAATTGGGCAAAAATTATATCATCAACCACAAAAGTGAAGTTATTTGCCTACATAATGAATTTAGAAACCAGATATTACAGGCATGTCAATCTGCTCCCCTGGAAGAAGTCGCTGCTCCTCAAAGCAAAAGCACTGTATTTTATTGAAGTATATTGCAGCCTGCATGAAGTCTCAATTAGATCAATCGACATCTTAATTGAGTGTCAAAGAACCCCAAGTAAATCATGTCTGTTAATATAATACAATTCCAAAAATCAACCTCCATACAACAAGTTCTACTGTATGCTATCAGCTTTTAAGGTTGGTGTACTGGCATCAGAACAGTCGAGGCGAAAAGGGGTTTCGATAGTTGCCCTGCATTCTTCTATTAGTGATTGGTTATCACTGCTTTCTGTTTTTCCTATATTTTTTGTTCTCGAACCGGTACAGTGGTCACCATAACGCATTCTGCTAACTGGCGATACAATGGTACTATTGAAGTGCAAGAAATGTAATTTCCTGATCTATGTGATACCACAGCTTGGTATGGAGCCATTCGTGTAAGTGCAATGTTTCAACTTGAGCTCCTTGTACCCATCATATCCTATAGTCTCTGCCAAGCAAGTCTAAGGAACTAAATCCTGGTTTCAACGCTGGTTCGGTCAGGCCCAAAACCAAGACATGCCGGATCAAAATACCAATACCCCTTCTGAGTACGGGAATAACCAAGAAATATACACTTTAGATAACAGGGTGAAAATTTTCCCAACATGGGATGCATAATATGAACAAAGCATATACTACCGAAAACTCTAGGATGAACAGGAAACAAAGGAGTTTTAAGATAAAGAAGATGAAATGGAATTTTATCGTGTAAAACAGAGAATGGCATACGATTAATGAGAAAATAGGCCATCAAAACAGCATCACACCAATAAAACTGAGGGACATTCATATAAAACAGTAGGGATCTAGTAATATCCAGAAGATGCCTATTTTTGCATTCAGCAACCCCATTCTGTTGAAGGGTATAGGCACAACTGGTATGATGGATAATATCATTAGCAAAACAGAAATCAGAAACAACATTTTGAACATATTCAAGGGCATTATCTGTTCGCAACACTTTAATTGGAACGCCAAATTGAGTTAGAATTTCCATATGAAACATTTTAAAAATAGAAAGGAACTTAGAAGCTAGGTTATCCTGGAAAAATCATCCCCAAAGGTTACAAAATAAGACAAACCTAACCTATTAGGTATATGACAAGGACCCCAAATATCAGAACGCACTAAAGAAAGGGAGTAGAGTTCTTAGGACTAGAACTAGAAAGGAAAGACGAACGATGATGTTTTCCTAACTCACAAGCCTCACATTGTAGTGAAGTGAGAGACTTGCAACTAATAATAAGAACATTTATCTTAGACAAAGACAAATGACCAAGCCATTGATGCCATTGAAGATGGGTAGTAATAGTAGTGGTAGTTGCAGCAATAGGTAAACTTTCAGTGGGCTCCAAGTAGTACAGACCAGTATGCTCACATCCGCCACCAATTATCTCCTTAGTCCTGAGATCCTGAAAGGTACAATAGGATGGATAAAAGGTAGCAACACAATTGAGAGATTTAGTTAGTTGACTAATAGACAAAAGATTAAGAGGAAAATTAGGTACATGTAAAACAGAGGGTAAGGACATAGACTGGTTAAGGAAGACATTACTATACTGAGAGGCATTAGTAGAAGACCCATCAGCAAGGTAAATAGTAATAGATTTATTTTTGTTACGAAGGGATGAAAAGACAGAGGACTCACCCGTCATGTGACAGGTAACACCTGTATCAATGATCCAAGGGTGAAGGGATGTGTAGGAAAGAAATGCAGTTGTATGAACCAAAGTAACAGTAGAAGAAGGTCCAGTAGTCTCAAGGCTCTGAACCCTTTGAAGAAGGATTTCATACTGATCAAACGATGGAGCAGGTGTAGATGGTGGTAACAGTATTCACCAAATTATCTGTCCATTTAGGCAACCAAATTTAACCCAACACGTATCAGCAGTGTGGTTGGGTTTGTTGCAATGAGTACAAAAGCAAGCAGATTTATCAACTTTAGAACAGCCAAAACCACAACCACAGCCACAACCTCGGTTGGAGCCACGACCCCTAGAGAAGGTACCCCGACAACGGCCAGCAAACAAAGCAGTTGTATCTTTTTGGGAAGTGTCAGTTTGAGGAACCAAACGTTGGAGACGAAAGAACGTCTCGCTTAGGGTAGATATGGAAGCACTGGTAAACAACTGACTCTTCACAGCTTGATACTCAGGAGAAAGGCCAGCTAGAATATTTGGCCACATAAAACTCAAACTGTTGAGTCTTCAGTTTGTTAATATCAGTAGAAAGAGACTGCACAGCCTGGATCTCTTCAATAAGACCTTTGAAGCCTCCATAGTAATAAGTCAGAGATTTGTCACCAATGGAATAAGTAAACATCCTTTTATATAGGTCATAAATCCTAGAAACATTCTTATCTTGACCATAGGTCTCTTTTAAATCAGCCCAGATAGCTTTGGCGGAATCATGAAACATCACAGTAGGTAAGATAGAAGATTCTATATTATTTCATAACCAAGTTTGAACCATAGAATTATCACGAAACCATGTATTATATGTCTTCACAGATTCTGGATCCTTAGGATCATGGTCAGGTGCATCATCAAGCAACAAGGACAGTTTCTCTTTAGAGAGAATGTAGGCTTTAATAGCCTGAGTCCATAAAAGGTAGTTTGACATCTCTTTTAATTTCACAGAGATGATTTGAATTTCTGAAGGCTTGTAATCAGTCATCATAACTAAATAACACAATCCAACAATGAAAATTAATTGTTCTACTTTCACCCGGTTCAGCCAACCGGTTAGCCAAGGAAATAAAGCTCAAAGAAAAGCAAAGGAGGATGGAGGTAGTAGGGTTACACAATATATATCTATCTTTGCACAAATAAAAATCTCGGTTAAGCCAACTGAGTGGCCAAAGGAATGATGGCTCAAGAGGGTTGCGGTAGAATGATAAGTAGTAAAAAAAAAAATTAATTAATGCTTACCACATAGACAGTAAGAAGACAATCAAGATGTTATCAATCACACATGAACAACATAGTAGTAGGTATAGCAGATCTTGATCATCTAGAGCACCAAGAAAAATCAATACATAGGTAGAGCAAAAATATCAAAGGCCTATCAAACCAAGTATTGATGATAGCCAAGAACTAATGCTCTGATACCATGTAACAAAACCACACAATCTCAAACACAAAACCAGAAAAGCAAAGTATGAAGAAGAGAGAAGAAGAATTTAGAAGAAGAAGAAGAGGAGAACAGATCATGAAAACCACCAATGAGCTGGAGCCGAGATCAACAGCTCTCTCTGCAGTCCATAGTTTGTATTTCTAAGCAAAAACAGAACCCATTACATAAGGAAATCTCTATAATCAGAAAGACTAAAATAAGAAACAAAATACAATGAAATAAGGAAACAAAATAATAAAGAGAAAGGAAAGAAGTGAGCCAGTCATTGTCGCATGCACTAATTACTGCCAGCGACACTGCTGGTCTCCTAAAAGGACTGGACTGATTTGGTTTTAATATGAGCCCCATGGGCTCATTTAATGTGCAACGTTAACAAAGTATAACTAAATTCAGTGTTTTGTCTCCGTATCAGATTCATTATCAGTTGGGTCATCCCTCAGAGTTTGAAAAAAATTGATAACATGTTTTAGTTCTCTTTCTAGTCTAGATTGTGAGCTTTGCTCATTTGGGAAGCTCCTTCGTGTGAGTTATTCCCCACGAGTCAATAAATGGTTTGCACACCCTTTCGCTTTAGCACATTTTGATGTATCTTATCCGGTCGCGTCTAAATTAGGGTTTACGCATTTTGTCACTTTTGTAGATGATTTTCAAGGTTACTTGTATTATTTAATGAAAATTTGTTCGGAATTATAATCTATCTTCTGTGCATTTGTACATGAAATTTAGACTCAATTCCAAACTTATATTCGTGTTTTTCGAAGCGGTAATGCTAAGGATTATTTTTCCGCTCAGTTTTTTTTAGTTTATGGCTGAACGAGGTAGGGGTATGATTCATCAGTCTTCTTGTCTTGACACCACAACAAAATGGCATTTCGGAATGGAAAAATCGTCATCTGATGAAAGTTACTTGGTCCCTTCTTTTCAAAATGAAGGTGGCTTAAACTTTTTGGGGTGATGCCGTTTAAACTGCATGTTTTGCGAGTGCATCCCAAGCAGCACGTGAAGATGTGAGGCCGACTATGTGAGACAAAGACTTTCGGTCAGAGAAGAGATGATCCAACTGAGTAAAATTTAATCTTGTTTCCGCCATGTCTGATAGGTTGGATTTAGTGTGGGTGGATTACTAGCAGTGGATGTTGGGGAAGGAGATAGAACTTTGGGAGGAGGAGGATGAGTTCCATCAACAAAACCATAGAGGTTGTATGCATGCAGCAAGGGCATAAACTGTGATTTCCACAGAAGGTAGTTGGTTTGATCCAACTTAACAGGGAGACGAGAAATGAAATTAGATGGAGAAAGTTGGATAGTAGTTGTGGGTGAGGAGGGATGGTTGTAGTTGAGGATGTGGAAGCATTCATTTTGGATCAATAGTCGTTAGTCCAAAGAGGGCTCTAATACCATGTGAGATAGAATAACCGGTTGTGGAATTTTCCCTCATCATTCAAATATGATAGGGATGTTTCTATTTATAAAGTTTGAATTTAAATTTGAATTACATCATATACATATATCTCAGTGTTTGTTTACAATGAGCTTGCAGTTCCTTCTTTGTAGGACTGCATATGGAATATTCTTGAGGAGTCCTATTCTGTTACCACTCTTTCACCTTGTTGCATCTCCACTGTTGGCTCCAAGATTTGAATCTTTGAATTTAAATTTGAAAATGTAACCGTATGGTTAATCGCATGCCTTTTTTTGTTTTGGGGGGTGGTATTCCTTACTTCTTGTTGTTTCCCTCTGAACCTCTTTTTGTGTTCCCTCCTTGAGTATTTGGGTGTGTCTATATCGTTCGTGATGATCATCCCGGTCTCTCTAAGTTGGATCCTAGAGCTCACAAATGTCTGTTCGTGGGGTATTCTCGTACTCAAAAGGATTGTTGTTGCTACTCACCAGAGTACAATAAATATTATATCACCGTTGATGTGCCCTTTAAGTCCACACCGTATCTGGATGGGTCCTTTGTTGTGTCTAAGTTGGATGATGATCTGTCTACATATATTGTCCAACACTCTATTTTACAAGTACTACGTCCTTCACCGGTAATCCAACAAGTTACACTTGTCGTCCTCAAATAGCTCCGGCACCCCCGGCTGCCCTTGCCCTTGCCATCTCTCCTTCGTCTGTGGATCCCGCACCTGAGATAAATACACCTTCTTTTTATCTTGACATTCCTATTACTCATTGTTAGGGAGTTCAGAGTTTTACTTAGCATCCACTTTCGAACTTTGTGTCATCCTCTGGTTTCTCAGCTTCATTTCGTTATTGTTTAACCACTATTGAGAGTCACCCCCTTCCAAAGTCTATTGCCAAGGCATTATTTAGTCCTAGTTGGAGGAGAGCTATGGAAAGGAACTACTGGCTTTGGAGGAGAATCGTACGTGAGATCTTGTGTCCCTCCCTGTGGGTAAGTCTGCTATTGGTTGTCAATGGGTGTCTATGGTTACGGTCAACCTTGATGGGTCCCTAGCTTATTTGAAGGCTTGCCTGGTCGCCAAAGGTTATGCACAAGTCTATGGTGTTGATTATCTGGATACCTCCGATGGCTGAGCTCGCTCTCATTGGCATTTTGATCTCTCTTGCAGTTTTCCATCGTTGGCCATTGCACTAGTTGATTGTAAAGAATGCTTTCTTGCATGGTGACCTTCATGAGGAGGTTTAGCCTGGTTTTGTTACTTAGGGGGAATCTAATATGGTATGGTATGTACACTGAAGAAGTAATTGTATGGGTTGAAACAGTCTCCTCAGGTATGGTTTGGTCGTTTCACAGAGACCATTCTTAGTTTTGGCTTGTCCTAGTGTGAGAATGATCATTCGGTGTATTATCGACATTCTTCTGAATGGGAAGGATTTTTTTCATTGTCTATTTTGATGACATAGTGATTACATGAGACAACAATATAGGTATCGACAGCCTGAAGGATCATCTGCAGCAACAGTGTCATACCAAGGATCTGGGTTACTTGAAGTATTTTTTGGGAGTTGAGGTGGCTCAGTCACGGAAAGGTATTTTTCTTTCATAGAGAAAATATGTTCTAGATTTATTCACCAAGACAAAAATGTTAAGAGTCCAAACCTGTGGATAACCCCAATGGATCCTAACATCAAACTTACACCTAATGAGGGTGATATTCTATCTGATCCTGAGAGGTATCGTAGACTGGTTGGCAGGTTAAATTATCTCATTGTGACTCGTCCTGATGAGGCCTTCCCAGTTAGTGTTATGAGTCAGTTTCTATATTGTCCTTGGACGCTTCATTGGGATGCTGTTATTTGCTTTTTTCGATATCTCGATAAGGCTCCAGGTCATGGTCTTTTATATTCTGATCATGGACATGGAAATGTTGAAGGTTTTTCGGATACTGATTGGGTCAGTTCTCCTATTGATAGATGATCTACTACTGGATACTGTACTTTTATTGGCGGGAATCTTGTATCCTAGAAGAGCAAGAAACAACCTGTCATTGTTCGGTCTAGTGCAAAGTCTGAGTATTGTGCTATGGCACATGCCACATGTGAACTGATGTGGGTCAAGAAGTTGTTAGTTGAAATCGGTTTTCCACACGCGTCTTTCTTGCAGTTGTGGCATGACAACCAAGCTACCATTCATATTGCTTCCAATCTTGTGTTTCATGAGAAGACGAAACACATTGAGGTTGACTATCACTTTATTCGTGAGAAGCTTTTGCAAGAGATTATTACTCCTTGCCATGTCCGTATAGGAGAACAACTTGTTGGTGTGTTTACTAATTTTAAGGAGTTGGCGAACTACTTATATTTGTAACAAACTGGGCATGATTGATATATATGCTCCAGCTTGACGGGGATTATTACGATATTATACAATGAGGGAGGCCTCATCTCGGGGTCAGCACTAGGCAACTAATATCGAGATGGGGAGGTTAGCGCCTCCCCCTCTTTCCTTTTATTTTGTTCTCCCTATTTTCCCTTCTAGGGTTGTATCTCTTTATATATATATATTGTGACTCCCATAGTTATCATAGTTGTCAAGGCACCAAGGCGAACCAAGGCATTGACGGAGGCTAAGCGACCAAGGCGCCCACCTAGGTGACCAAGGCGCCCACCTAGGTGACCAAGGCGTCCGATTTTCCAAGGCATCACAAGGTGGCCTGGGCGCCTAAGCGACGCTTTGACAACTATGATAGTTACATAAATTTCTTCTTTCTTCTTTCTCTTCTTTCTCCCTTTTCCCTCTATTATTTTACACATAACAATGGCTACCAAAGTAAAAAGAGGAGGTGGTGGAATAAAAAGACAAACAAAATGTCTAAACACAAGGGGGGGATTTAATCGAACTTCAGAATCACAAATATAAGATGTCTGATATTTTCCACCACATTCATTTGACGATAAATAGAGGATGAGCCCTGGTGTGACGATAAAGTTATAATACTGCAACCTGGTGGTCTCAGGTTCAAAACACGGAAATAGCCTCCCCGCATTGCAGGGGTAAGACTGTGTATATTCCTCCCTCCCCCCAAACCTTGCAGTAACGAAAGCCTCATGCACCGGGATGCCCTTTATTCATTTGACGCTAAATAATGCAAAATCTCTTTTCCACTTTATCATTGAGGACACCATTTGGGGACTGAAAACCAAACTATTTTCACAAACTAAGTCATAAATTGAATAGGTTGAAGCTATTCATTCTAGGATAAAGATAAAAAGAAAATTCTGAATACATTTATTATTTTAGATAAAAAACTACTCCACCAAAAGGATCATATGTCTTACCAAAAAAAATGATCAGATGGAATAAGGATAGAGTGGCTTCTCAAAAAACAGAATAGAAATAAGGTGCTCTTCCTAATTCATTTATTGCCCAATTGAAAATCAAGTTCACCAAAATATCCCTTTCCAGAGAAAAAATGTGGAGGGAAATTTGGAAAGTATATGAAATCATTGAACGCCTCTCACAATGCAAGTTTGCAAGCAGTAATTTGTGTAGGATCTTAAGATTGTTTCGCAGAAAGCCAGAGGTTGGGGGTGACAAAAGTTTGGACAAATCTAAGTCCAAGTCAAATAGGTTTGCCATGTCTACATATATGCCCATATACGGCCCAGAAATCAGGGTTGAAGTAGTTAGAGGTTGGGTGGGTGGAGAGGGATTAAATCCCATTTTTATCTGACCACTTGCATAAAAGGTGATTCTTAAGTCTATCAATATCTGTTCTCTGTAGTATAGTTTTGCTATTGGAAGGAACCCAATGGTGTGCAAAGGATGGTAAAGCAATATATACTTTGATTGACAAAAGCATTTTCCCTCAGACCCTGAGGGTATCTTTACCTACGAGGCATAGAGCCACCAGCATGGAGAGCCTTGTAAAGCCTACCCAGAGAAGGTGACTAGGAATATCATTCTAGATCACATAATTGAGAAGTTTGGACCACAGCTAGTGCGTTTCCAGACTCCCATGGGTCATTTCATAGCCAAATAAAACTTGGGTTCACTCCAACCAATGCCCAAAACACATTTTGATTACCATCCATTGACTGTACCCCATGGATAAAAAAAGATCCTCTGACAGCATCCAAAAAGTGGTACCATCTAAGCCCTCCTCAAGGCAAGAGGAAAGCCTGTTTGTGAGGCCTGAAAAGTTTGTGGATAGCTGAGAACAACTGAATATATTTTACTCCACTGCCTGGAGCCTCCTAGCAGATGGTTCACACCAACTGCTGGTAAAGAAATTTCCCCCTATTTTCTTTTCTCCCCGTATAAGTAGCTCTCCTTTTGGTTTCCAAAATCTTTACTGGAAGCTGGGATGCAAGAAAAAAGTGAAAAATTTGGACAAAATTTGTAACACTCATTGGAATGTAAGGTATAAATAAAATAATCCATCTTTTTGTGCTGGAATCTTGCTCTTCAAAATCCATAAAAAAAATCCCTGGAAAACTGGGAAGCCCTCCAAGAGTCACTGCCACCCCCTCCTCTTTCTTTTTCTCTCCCCAGCGTGCGGTGGAGAAAGGCAACTGGCTGATTGCTAACCCACTCATTAGTTGATATCTTAAAATTCGATGTGTAGACATCCCAACCTGCCTTGTCCAATTGTTATTGTTTCCTTTGTGTACTGTTGGGAATAATCCCACATTGCTTAGAGACTGGACCTTGGGTGTCTTATATATGTGAGAGTCCCTCCACGTAGTGGTTTGAACTTTTGAACTGGAAACTCATATGATATCAAAGCTCTAGGTTATTTCTCATAGGGTCACCCAAAGAGAGACCACGGTCACCTAAAAGTGGAACCACGTTTGCCACGTTTACCACCACCCGACGGTGGGGTTACACATGAGGGGGAATGTTGGATATAGTCCCACATTGCTTAGAGACTAGAACCTTGAACGTCTTATAAATGTGAGAGTCCTTCCACTTACTTGTTCGAATTTTTGAGCTGGAAACTCAACATGTATCAAAGGTGACATAGTGGGTATAGTTCTTTTTCTTTATTCAGGGCTTAATCCATTTATTTTAGTCTGACCTCACTAACCATAAGCTCTTGTTAGAGTCCAAGCTTGGATTCTTATCGTCAGTAAATATACCTTAAAATCAGGGTTGACACAGCCGGATGCAACAAAAGGGTCAATACCTCCAAAGCTAAGTTAGTTTGCCAGACTACTAAAAATTCAACCCAAAATAGAGAGTTGATAGAACAAGACACTACTCATGCAACAAATTAATTGAAAAGAAAATACAATCTACTTAAAAAGGAGAGCAAAGAGTCAAACTCAACAAAGAGATTTAAATCAGTACCTTCATAGGGGTGACATTGTATGTAGAGACACCAGTTATTGGAGTTGAACTACGATTTTCTGCCAGATAAAATGCAAGAGCACTTTCTCCAGGTTTGACCCTTACCTATAGATTATCAACAAAGTCATTACAGAGGTGAACAACATATAGATTGAAGGCATTTTAGTTGATAAGAGATGAGGAGAGCACCTCTCTCTGTGTGGGAATAAACTTCCATTGCATCCCATCAGCTACATCAGCATTGAACTGTACCACAATCTCCCTGTAAGCATAAAATGGCTAGATGAGGATTAAAATTATCTTGAGCCGACAAAATAAATAATCAAGCAAGAATGGTATTTATTCACTCTCTTGAAGGAAGGAAAATCTAAAAAAGGAATCATTTTACTATTCCAGAAATCCATACTTCTTTAGATCCATAGGATGCCTCATCTAATAAAGAACATTACTCTCTAGTGCTTATTCCAACCACATGGAATTGGGTTCACGAAACCTTTTGCACCATTCCATTCTATTTAAGGTCATATTTTCTGTTTAACTCATGATGACTCTTGGACACAGCTGAACCCTGCTACACGTGTCCCATGCAGATGCAGCTATTGTCTTTTCACCTGAATGACCTCAAAAGTAAGTCACTAAATTCGTCAAGACAAAATCTTGCAAATCAAACTTCAAAGAACAAAATGAGAGAAAACTCAACATGTATTAAGAACAAATCAACAAATCCCTAGCAAGGAATAGCCTTGAGAATGACACAACAGAAATTTAATTGAGGCCACAACTAACAATCTCAACTTTGAGAAGTAAAGATATTAAGTTTCAAAATATTTTAAAGCAGCAAAAGAAGAACAATAGAGAAGAAAAGAAGACTGATTTTGAAAACTTTGATCTAACATACCAATTCCGAGTTTTTTAATCTGTTAGATACCTCGATACTTTCTAGTGGTTGTCTGCCAATCCAAACTAGTACTTGTTCAATCAACAAATACAATCTAAGGTAAAAAGTACTTGGTACAAGACCAAGCACAAGTTTAGTTCTACTCTTTGTTTTCAAGGGCAACACAAAAGCAACTAAGTCTTCTAAAAGACCTTAGATCTGGCACAGACAACAACCCAGGATTCAACCAAAGGTCGACATCAAAGACGAAGGCAACTCAGTGTAAACCATAGTTGTCATGGCATCACCATTACGTAGGCAGCAAGGAACCCCTTGAGGTCTAAGGTGACCAGTCGCCCTATTTGCAAAAGTGCACAGACCCAAAGCCTGATGACAATCTTACCCTCCACATATTATAATATTCATCTATTTCTCATTTCCACTCTTATATGTTTCTACAATATGACCTTTATAACCCTGTATTTTATATATACATCAATGTGCACCTGAAAAATAAGGCCTGGGATATAACACATGGTACTTGCCTTGCCAAGGCTTCACCTAGGACACATGGTGTTAGCCACTACCGTGGTCACCATGGAGACATGACCACTATGGTGCAGAGTCTGCAGAATGCTCCAGTGTCCATGTGCCCATAGATGAACAGAACAGAGTCCATTTTAGATGTCCATGAAACATAAGAATGACCAGAAACCAGCAAATGGTGCACATGAGCAGTTACTCAGAGACAAGCATTTGAACATTCCCCGGATAGGAAATAAACCAAATCTCTACCTTAAGGATGTCTAATGATGACATACTAACACCTCAAAGTTCATTAAGATTTGTGCAGAAATTTCTTCCTAGGATCTTTGAAGAAAGAGTTATATTAGGATGCAGGGATTATCAAAGTCTGAGAACTTTAAGCTTTCAACCCAATCTCAATTCTGATGCATCTAATTCCCAATTTCGAGAAAGGTGGTGTTAAATTCATTATCAGTAATGCTTTGGGAACTCAACTACATGCAGTCTCTAAACCAGCCGACTTCAGTTCCATTCTAATTGGTGAAGTGGAAGCAACTAGAATGGGGATTCGCTTCACCATTGCAGAAGGTTATAAGAGTATTATGTTCCAATTGGACAATTTAGAGTTAGTCCAAGCCCTTGCAAGGAAGAGTAGTAACCCTCCACTGAATAGTGCCCATGTTGTCCACGGATTTTTATACTTTGCTGATCTCCTCAGTTTCTGCTATTTCACCCATATTCCAAGAGCAGTTAACGGCATTGCCAACCGCCTTGCCCCGGAAGCCCCATCTATTCCGTGTTAGACAGATTGGCGGGCTTCCACTACTTGGCTTCTTCATTTGTGTGAGAATGAAGCTTTGGGTTGTTCACGGTCTATATCTCAAATAATTATTTTAAAAAATAAAAAAAAAATTCTGCATACTGAAGTTTAAATATCCCCATTACTATTTCAAACATGAAAGAAAATAATGGAGAAACCAAAATTAACCCCAAAATGAGGTGGAGCTGTCCATACGATGAGATCAAAGGGCAACCAGAATCTAGATTGTAGCATTTGGGATGGGATAGTACAAACGCTTAGGTAAGTTAGAAAAAGGAATCATTAGCCAATTTAATCCTTCAACTAAAAAAATAGTAATAAAAAATATAGCTTTTCTACCATTTCTAGCTACTCTAAGGATCCATAACAATCCCTTCTGAGGAGGAAATTGAAAAACAGGAGCAAAAGTGGCTCAACAGACCATTTGGGCATCTGTCTCCCTTTAATTTCTGTTTTACATTTAAACTTTTAACTAGTCATTTCCATTTTATTAAATCTAGCAGTAAGGAAAGTAGGAGTTTTTATTCATCAAGTTGGACTTCAAAACAAAATCCACAGGGGGGTTGGGACACCCAAAAGAGAAGTTAAGTGTCTATTATTATTGAGTTATATGCGATTGCATTAAGATAAATCTCTTCCATCCCATATTGTTGCTGTTATTGCATAGCTATCACCTACTCGGTGCTACTTTGAAATTCTATCATTGGTTTACTTTTCAAGCTTGGACATGAAACTTGCTAAATAACTGTAAATTGGCCCAAGGAAGAATTATACAAAAATCCTAGTTCCATCATTTGTTCCTAAATATAGAGAACAGTAGAATATCAGCTGGGAAAGAAGCACAATTATTTGTCATTAACAAAAACAAACCTCGTAGGAGCTGTTCCATCTTTAGTATGTCGAGCAATCTTTTCCTCAACACTCTGCAGAGACTCAGGCCCCGTCACAAGTGATGAAGGATGATTTTAGAGAGAAAGAAACAAAAGGAACAATCAAACGAAATGGGTTTGGAAGGAAGACAAAACCCAAGAAATCCTATCTCACCTCACTTCGATGAACAGTACCCCCATACCCAGTAGCTTGGCAGAATCTTCTATAGAGAGGAACAGCGGCATAAGTAGCGCCCACCATGGCAAAAACCAATGCCGTAAGAGAGATTAGAATCTTCTTTGATTTCCGTTCTGTGGCAGTCTGAGTGACATAGAGACGCCGGAACCCAATTAAGGCAGAGGATGCCTCAAAATTACGAGAGGTGGACGTGACATTGAATTGAGAATCCAATGAACGACGATACCCATGAACAGTTCTCTCATTGAAAGCGGCCAGACGATGATACCGATGAACAGTTCTTTCATTGAAAGCGGCCGATTGGAGAACTCCTCTTGCTTGACTGAGACAAGAATTAAGAGAAATTTTAGTATTGAGTGATTAGATCCTCAGTTTTTCCCTTCTTCCCTGTAATCATCAACAAAGAGTTACCTGGACTCGAAGGGAACAGCTCTTAAACTCTTTAAAGAAGGCAAGAGATCAATCTTCCTAGAAATCCTGGACCAGAACATTTCGCCTGTAAAGATGGAACCTCAGAACACCAAGTGGCATTTGGAACCCAAAGAGAGAGAGAGAGAGAGAGAGCGCAATGGGTCGCCTCAAGGCCTTCAACTGACTCATACGCTGCCGACCAGGATGAGCTGGTGTCAAGTTGAGCAGTCTTTGATCCAGCGGTCATTGATTGGTATGCGCACAGAATGACTACGGTCGTTGGATCATCAACTTAACCAACCGTATAACTTGACGAGTCTCACGACTCGTTCGACCTACTCTGGCATATCGGTATTGCGTCTGGTCTTTTTTCAAAACTCGGAAAATCAACTCGCTCGCTCTCCATCCCATCCGAGTAGAGTGAGTTCGATAAAAAGGGTTAAAAATAGATTCTCAGACTCATACAGAAGCAGTCAAAAATGAGATCCAACATTTTAAAAACAACAAAAAAAAATTAGGAGAGGAAGATCTACAAATTAACAAGGCTTATTAGAATCTCAAAAAAATAGGAGAACAAAAAGAATAACCAGTCACTTGAAGGAGAGAGAGAAGAAAGAGAGAGAGAGAGAGGGGTTTAAATAAAAAAAAAAAAAAAAAAAAAGTCATGGTTGGACTCTCCTGTGTCTCACTTTGTACCAAAAATGCTTTGCTAGGGCAATTGGTGGCCTACGAGTTGAGTGCATTCATTCGAGAGGTCATGGGTTGGATTCTCCAGTCTCATTTTGTACCAAAGACGCTTCATTTTCCCTCCCTTCTCCTTTCCTTGCAAACTCTTAAGTAGATGTCGTTAAAGTAAAGGTGCTGAAATGGTACCAATACTATTTAACCAAATCGATATTGTACCATTTATATCAAAACCGATATACCATTTACTAAGCAGTACGGTAATGGTTGTAGAAACCATATTGTAAAATATAATTAGTATTGTATGGTATTGTACAGAATTACCGTCGGTATGAAACTGACTACACACCGACCTCAATAGTTTAAACAACTATTTAAGTACTTAACGTCTTTAACTCTTAACTAGTTAACCTTACGATCAAAATTGCTAAACCTTAAGGTTAATACGGTAATACTTAAACATAATAGTGTAATAATGCCTTTACTCCTAAGGGTGTTAAACGGTTTATAATTGGTTTGATGGTCCAGTATGGTGCGGTGTATAAGAGGGTAAAATCAAAATCGAATCGATTAACTAAACGGTGTCAAAATTGAAACCAGAACCGATTAGTAATTAGTTTCGGATTACTTTTTTTAAACGATTTTCATTAATCAGTTTTGATCACGGTTTATAATCTGTTTTGATTGCGGTCTACAAACGGTTTAACGTATCGGTTATAAACCCTTTGTTGAGTACAAATCAGAGGTCAATGTGAAGTCTTCATTGATATTTTCTTTCTGTTTTCTCTAAATTTTCGAATGTTGAAGATTTTCCCTTTTTCCCTTCAATCGCATTATCATGCTCATTATTTAGAATCTCTTGACTCATGAACAAATGGCCAATGTTGATCAATTTTAGACATTAATGTGGCTTCTTGAAAATGCAAATGACAATACACTCATATAAGGATTTTAAATTATGTGATTATAAAATAAAATGGAATAAACATAAGCTTTGAAGCATACCAAACTATTAATTAATTGTGCAAAAAATGGGAAAGAATCATAGATAAGGGGGAGGAATTTTTTGTAGCATTAAATTTTTTCATATAAAACTAAATTAGTATTCAATTGTGTTGATCTCATATTTCCATTGTCTTGGATATTAAAATCACTATATGACTTAATGGTTTTAAACCTAGATATTTTTATTAGACTTATATGTGGGCTTAATTAATTACTTAAACCAGTTAATTTAGTGGGAGTCTAATTGACACTGTAGAACCAGTTTGGTTTGGTTCCTCATATGGTATGAGATAGGTTTGATAACCCTAATTCTATTGTGGAAAGGATTTTAAAATTACAACAGTATTTTATAAATACTAGGTTAGAGTCCCCACAGCTATAGTTAATTAGTTTTCTCTGCATCCATTAGCAAGAGACATCAAGATATCATTTGCAAGCTGTGGAAGACTGTAGCCGAGGGATTTCGATCAAAGTTTGGAGCTTCTTGGAGCGTACGAGAACCGATCTCTACACTTATAGGTATGTCTTTATGTTTATTGTTTATGACTTCTTCATGGTATTCTAAGGTTCATGTATGGATTGGAATGGGTGTGATTGAAACCCTAAACACATAATATTCTAACAGTTTTTCCCACATATTTAGGATACCGATTATGTTTTTCTATTTTGATTTTATGATTTAAGCCTTTAGGAATTAGGGTTGAGGTTTTGGGGAAAATAATATATTAATTGGGGTTAGGGTTGGGCGTTGGGAACTTGGGGTCTTGAGGAAATAATATATTAATTAGAGTTGGGGTTGTGGTCTTGGGGAAATAACATATTAAATTATTGAATTATTGAGATTAGGGTTTAAATTTTAGGGAATTAAACAGTTCATTCTATTCGGTTTCATCGGTATCTAACCGGTGTAATCCGTCAGTTTAAACGATGTAAACAATTTCAAACCGATTAAGTAAATGGTGTCATATTTCAAACCAGAACCGAATCGATTACTAAACAGTCTCTCGGTTCTTGTGTAAATGATTCGGTCCAATTTTGATAAACGGTTTCGATGTAAATGTTGCACTCTTACTTAACCCTTAATAGCTTAACCAATTAACCCTATTTGCCTATCCCTAATCTGTATCACATTTTCTTCCTCTCCAATCCAATCTGTCGATTGCTCTTCCGACTTCACGACTTTAACCTCCACAATTCCTCAAGCTTTCGTACACGTGGCTTCAGCCTCCACGGTTTTGTTTATTCTCAATCGGATCCATGCAATTGATACAAAATCATGTAAAATTTTTATTAGCATACAAAATTTTTTAATGCTAAACCGAACTGTTAAGAAATTGATTGAGGAACCTATATTCCAAACCATTGGCAATACTGCAATCAAAACCGTTTAAACCATTTATACAAAAAACCGTTTACGAACTACTTTACCGATACCTATAATAATAAGCACTTTCATACCGTTTACCTAAACAGTACGGTAATGGTATTGTCCTATCATATACCGTACCAAATCAATACCTTACCGATATACCGAAACTATGCCGTTTAACACCCTTAGATTATTTTACAGAATATTTCTTTTTTCACCATTTTACATGAAAACAATGGGACCAAAATGGCCTGCCACATGTTTCATTTGTCCATTATATTTTAACTAACTATGCCGAGTAAAATTTAATTGGGCATATAGTTACTACATGTTTGCTAAGCTTATAAAATCTTATTATAAGTATTACGGGAGAGGTTCTGTACAATGTCAGTGTGGGGTATGAATCTATATCTTCAATGAAGGTCGACAAGATTAGGAGAAGGAGAGAAGGAGAGAAGGAGAGGAGAGAATGTGAGAGTTAAGTTGGAGATTTGAGGGGGAAATCCCCATAGTGGCATTGTGGGAATATTTTTTCTTCCATAAATAGTATAAAATAATTGTTTATAAATTAAGTGATGGTTTTTACATGTTGTAATCGTCTCTCAACTTACCCACTCCCACAAATACTTAAGAGATAGTTACAATCAAATTAGAAAGAAAATTGTCAAAAGAGGTGGAAAGAATGAAGGAAATTAAACTATACAATAAGTTATTCTGAGTCTTTATTCTTGTTAATGTACCATGAACTAAATGTTTGTGCTCATCAGCCATGTCTACCAAAAGTCCACCCCCTCCCTCAAAGACTCATTTTGTATTTGTTTTTGCATCTATTTGCTGGAAACCATGCTATCTTTGATTGTCTAGAAAGATTGAGTTTGATGATGGAAAATATTGGATTCATACAGTACCAATCTGTATTAGAGACAGAGATTGTGCATCTATTGGCTTATGAAACTTGAACTTAATTTGGAGTTTTTACAGAATATGTTCCTAAGCGTTTCTGCCCCTCATCTCCATACTAGTATTTGGTTTACTGAGACTCGTGACCCTACAAACCTTACCAAACCCACCTACTGCCATTTCTGAAACAAGGATTTCAAAGCTCTTTATGGGCATGTAACAACTTCATCACTGTTGAAAGCTAACACAAAAATGAGAAAAAAGTTGAGTCACGGGAGAAGAGGTCGTCCAAACGAAAACGAGCTCTAAAGATAGAAATACTAGTAAAAGTAAAATTCTATATGAGCATGTAACAATGTCATCGATGTTGAAAGGAAACAGAAAGAAATGTGCACAATAGAAGTGTACAGAGACCAGGTTCAGACAAGATACAAAGGTGCCAACTGAAGATAGAAATACTAGTAAAAGTAAACGGGTTGTTTAGCCAACATTTGAAAGGTGAGACGGTACTTCACTAGCTCTTTCTATTACTGCACTACATCTACATTATTGGTTCAGTTTGTATCCCAAAAGTCAGCACTCGAACAACAACCAACACCACCACCACCACCACCACCAAACTGCCTTCACTTGGCCAGCATCATCCTCACAAACTCTTGGTAATCAACCTGGCCATCACCGTCCACATCTGCTTCTCGGATCATCTCATCCACTTCCTCATCTGTCAATTTCTCTCCAAGATTTGTCATTACATGCCGCAGCTGCTCAAACAGAAAACCACAAAAAACAAGTATATAAGCAAATGATTGAAGAGAGAGACATCATCTCCCCTGTTGGTTAAAAAGAACTAAAAGGAAATTGGCAACAACTTGAGAACTTTCACAGAGAATCAAAAGTGTAATAGAAGAGCATAAGGAATAGGGATGAGATGGAAGGTATATTTGACATGTAATACTCCAAACGGTTGAAATTTTAAGACTGCAGGATCAAATGTAACAGAAAGTATTTTCCCAGTATGAAGTATGAACAGATGAGTTACGAAAATAAGAAAAACAAGTTCACAAGCAGTCTTACCTCTGCAGCTGAAATGTAACCATTTTGATCCTTGTCAAAGACCTTGAAGGCTTCCTTCAATTCTTCCTCAGAATCAGTGTCCTTGAAGATGACAAAAGAATATTAGTAAGCACAAGAATGTCAAAATAGACAATCCTGGAAAATAAAGCAGGTCAAATGTCTAAGCTGTTCTCATTATTAAGGCTGTCAATGATCTGAGACACTAAGACGAACGATCATAGGTTATCTTAACAAAGTCTAATCTCTGTTTTGCAGCTCATGAGCCGCAAGAGACTGGGAAACTCTGCTATGCCTTCTCCCTGTACAGACTTGTTAAAGCCCCACAAAAGGCAGGAACAAAAGCAGCTAATATAAATACAAAGGATATATTACCAATACTATACCCCCACATATTCTCAGAAGATGCATTTCCAGAGTTGTTCAAAGCATGAACAGTTTTTGCAGAGGTTGAGAGTGTTAGCAAAGCTTAGAACCCCACATTCCAATTAAGCTGCTAAATTTCAACTTCATAAGAAATGTGGAATTGACACTAAGAATAAGCTGAAAAAACATCTAAATGGAAAGAATCATCGCATGGAAATATGGAGATAAATATTTCCCGTCAGCACTAACAGATTTATCATTCATTCTCCATGCTATGATGTGACCATGGTATTCCCAACCGGATACTTTACAGAAGACTTAATCAGCTCATGTTGTTATCCAACCTATTAAAATTCTGCATCTTGGAGAATTTGCCACCATAACAAAGTAGATACCAAGCAAAGGTTAGTGACCCTGGGGGGTTAACAGATGCAGAATCAAAACGAGGTGTGCCCAGAACAAAATACCAAATGCAGTTGTCATGCAGTTGTTCAGATAGTAAGCTATGAATATTATGTCAGTACTGAATTCCATTCCCAAACAGGCACTTGATAAACTTGAACAGGCAGAACATTAACCATCAGTAACATGTCCAATAAGCATAGAATCCATGTAGAAAACAAAACATTGAATCTAGATATGATGGGGGCAATGCACTGGTAATTGAACTCACCTTCATTTTCCGGGCCATCAAATTCAAGAATTCAGGGAAATCAATTGTTCCATTTTGATCAGCATCAACCTCATTGATCATATCCTGGAGTTCAGCTTCAGTTGGATTTTGTCCCAAGGATCTCATCACAGTACCCAGCTCTTTGGTAGTGATGCAACCTAAAAAATGGATTTGTACTTTAGCAAGAGAACAATGATACAACAGATCACACATTTTACAGCAAGTGGACATTATCACCAATATTACAGAAGCACTAATGACCACCAATTCTCAACAGGTATAGTACAAAGGATAAGGTATTCCCAGTTAAAAATGCATTAAGAGGGCATGAATGCACTCAAATATTAACTAGAAATTGGGTCGGGGTGGGGGTTGGGGGTGGAAGAATCATGGAACAATTTCTTCTTGTTACTTACACATTGCAAACTAACTTTCAGAACGAGAACACATCAAAAGACAATGCAGAGAGTCAGGCATTAGCAAGCTAGAGCCTCCCTAAAGAAGCGATGGTCTAAGGAACCCATGGAAAAAATATGGCACATATCAAAATATTGACCAAAAGATTTAAAGGTTCTTTGTTTTACAACAAATAGATTTTCTTAACAATGAATGTATATAGTTGATTAATCTTGTTGGAGATAAATCTATAGATCTACACCATGGTGCATGCATGAACAAAACCTAAGTATTCCAAAAAATGCTGCTGGTTTCCATTTTCTGGAACCCAATGCAGTCAAAGGTGCCAGCATAATAGGCCCAAGTTTCATTATTGTGTGAATATGAGATGAATACCAATACGAAGGGCATATTGTGAACCGCACATGAAGCTGGTATTAAAATACTTCTACAGAGACACCATAGGAAGGTTGTATTCTATGATGAATGTCAAGTAAGAAGAAAAAAAAACCAAGAATTGCACAATCAACATATTGATTGCTTTTATGGGGGGTAAGCAATTTCCTATATCGTCAGAAGAAATATATAATTCATCTAGTCCCATTGATATACTTGACATGTGATGACAGATAAGTGCCCACAACTGTAAATCAAGGGAAAGGATACAATAAATCCATGTATTCCACCAACACATAAAAGCATTAAAAAAGGAAAAGGAAAGAAAAAGCGACTGAATCACTCAAACCTATTTGCTTTTCCTCGATTGACCTGGGTCAGCCCGACGCCCAAGTATGTATCCCAAGATATAGCTAAGCAACAATGATAGCTTTTACTTTTTTTTTCTTTAGCCAATAGCACAGACAGTTATCAAGATAGATTCACTTCTATATTACGGTAAAATATGCCAAGAGGTGCCGATATTTCAAAACCTGACAGACGACTCAAACCACAACTTAGCTCTAACTAATAGAATTATCCCTAGCCACCCTTGAAAAAGAGCTCCAGTAGACATTAAAACAAAAGTTGGAAACGGGGAATTGAATCAATGCTCCAGGAACAACACAATCAAAAGACGGTTCTCAATCAACACCAAAACAACCCCGAAAAAGATATCATGTCTTGTCTGGCATCATGGAAAGAAAGAACCACAAGCAAATATCTTAAACAACAAAGGCAAAAATTTCTCGAACGAAATCTTCACAAAATGGAATGAGAAAGGCACTGGCTGTCTTGAATATAAATCAAATCATACGATCGCAGCCCCGCCTCCCCACAAACCTAAAAGCGCGCCCTGCAATCCACCAAGCAGAAGGAGAACTCCTTCGCAAAGAAAATAGATGCATCTAACAAAACAACAAAGAAACACAAATTTTTAAACAATGAGATCTTGATCTGTCACGCGTCTAACTTCAGATCCAGAATCATTCACAATACTCGTGATCTTAAGGAAAACACAGCGTCGAGAGATCAAAAGGCACAGGTTCCAAAGAAGAACGATCAACCAAAGCAAACGAAATACGGGAAAACACAGAACGCATCAATCAAGATGTAAATGCATACCGCAAATAAGCAAAACCAGAAAGGAAAGCAGCAACTAAAACAAACAAATCACCTGCATTTCCGTTCAAACACAAATGATCTCTCCATTAAACTCAGTCTCGTAACATAATGCAATTGACATTCTAGGGTTTCAATAAACACAAAAACGAGAATCATAGCTCAAATGGCAAGACAAAACAATAAAAACAGGAAAGCAACGGAGTATGGTAGAAAAATATACCATCTCCGTCCTTATCGAAGAGGCTAAAAGCTTCCTTGAACTCCGAGATCTGCTCTTCTGTGAGTTGCTCAGCCATTAACGCTTCTGTTTTTTTTCCCTCAAACAACGAGAACGGAAAAAAACCAGACACAGGTGCGAAGTTTTGCTCGGTGCGAAGTTTTGTATTATCTCTGCAACTCCCTCCAAATGTCAGCAAACGCCTCCCTATACTTATACTCTCGTCCGGCGTTTACGGAAGAACACGCAAACACGGCCAATCACTATCCCATATCAGACGGTGGAAAATTCATTACAGCTGACCACGGTGTAGGGTCCACCGATTTAATATTGTTAAACGGAAGGGAAAATGGATATTTCTTTTACGTGGGGCCCACTATTCAATGGATTGTTATTGACTATGTCGAAATTAACAGTGAATTGACGAATTTACCCTTAGACGTTATAAAATTTTCCTTAAAAAGGCCATCGTTTCGAACCAACGAGGGACTAACTTACCGTTTTACTATAATAACGTAGGGGACAGATCATAGAAAGCGGGATCTTCGGATGGGTATGTAAGAAAGGACTAAGATGATCCTAACCGTTCAAATGGAACCGTTTGGTCTTTCCATGAAACAGTGTTGACCTTGACAGGGCAGTTTCGACTATTCAAAAGATAAGGGCGTTTGTTTGACCGTCAAAGCAGAACAGAGCGATTAATTTGAGCCTCAGCTTACCTGGTATTTTCCAATTTTGTCATTAGTAACAGTCGGATCTAAGAAAGTGATCTTTTGGTCAACTTTTGTCGTGAAGAAGGATCCAAATCAACGGTTCTAAGCAAGGATCAACATCAAGGTGTGTGAAATGGGCCAGATCTGGAACCTAGGCCCAAACTTGGGAACATGGTCTAGCCCATTTGATCATGTCAGCCCAATCAAATTGATCCTGGTCCGCACATAATTAAATTACCAAAGTAGGGGTGTCAACAGGCCAGTTCAGGCCGGTTTTGGTTCGGGTCAAGTTGGTCTTGGGTTTTTTAGGGGCAGCCTGAAACATATCCAATAAGAGATTCAGTTGGGTGGGCTACACCATACACATTAGTTAATGGGTCAGCCTAGTGTTGGTTTGTTATCCGACTGACTTAATGGACTTTTATCGATTCACTATTGGTTCGGTTTCGGGTTTTATATGCATATGTTGTAAGAATGTTAGACAAATGGGTTCTATTGGGCTTGATGCAGTTTCGGTTTTTCGTCAGGCTCTTAAAACACAATCCAATTCCTGTCCAGTACGGTTTGGTTTCAGTTTACTCTAGGCCTAATTAGGTTGGTTCAAAATCGATTTTCAATTTGAGGCCAGATTTTGACACCCCCTAGACCAAAGCTTCTATAGATCCAAGATTGAAACAGGTTCTATGCTAGTTGTATATTCCGTTTCATTTGGTTTTGATTTTAAAATGAAATATTTTTTTGTATTTCAGTGTCTTGATTTTTTTTTTTTTTTTTTAAGGATCTTATTGGTTTTGTTGTAAAATTTTCGAAGTAAATGATATTTTAAATGCATTTTTTTATTTTACATTAAAACAAATAATGGAGAATCTTATTTTATATGATTTTTTTTTTATCATTTTACATGAAAACAAGTGGAACCCTAGTGTAAATAATTTCAAAGGTTTGTTTGGATATTATTTTTTTACTGACAACCCATCCAATATAGAATTTATGAATGGCAAACCTAATTGTGCCGTATAGATGATCAAACAAGTCGGAAATGTGATGTGGAATGCTTCCCAAAGACCACGTTATTGTTTTCAGTAGGTTGGTTGATTCCTAGGATGGCCCTTGTTGATAGCAATGCCGAAAGTAGAGATTTAACACCTATTATAGGAACTTTGATGTATCTTATTTACTTTATTTATCAATGAATTTTTTTGATTCCTAATAAGAAAAGTCAGAAATTTAAATTTTTTGAATAAATAGACCCCAAAGATCTCCTGCTAATATCTAAAATGTCAACCCTAATTTACAAAAAAAAAAAAAAAAAAACATATCCACATTTGGAATTAGATTCCATAGTAGACCATCGAGTCTTGAAAAACTTTGAGATTTCTATGCATCAACTCTTATGTCAAAAACACTTAAATAATGGTTTACATCAAGAACCTTAAATAAACTATTATTGATGGAACATGCAGGGTTGTCCATGGAACTTTCTTGGAAGATACAAACTCCATGTGAAAGTCTGTTGAAATCATGTAAGAATATGAAATTGAATTGTAATGAAGCTTCCATGAATGTGTGCTGTGCATCAATATTTCACATTTTCCACCAATCAAGCAGCCGTGTCCTTGACTTGGAAGAAGCATCAACACGTCCAAACCCCTCACAACATTCGTTGATAGGGTAAACAGAGGTGGGCGTTCTCTCACTTTCTTGAAGTCTCTTCATTTCTAAATGGGTAATTGACATATACTACCCCTATAGTTTACCTCAATTCCAGTTACTTTAATAAGTTGTTGAATCGGATAAGTTACCCCCTGGCTCAATCGTTCTTAAATAGATAAGGTAAATATACAATTTTACCCCTGGTTCAACCATTTACATTTCCCTAAATTAAAAAAAAAAAAAAAGAAAAACCTACCTGCCAAATCATGAAATAGAACAAACGGGAAAAAAACCCTCAACCTCGCCGACGATGATTCTATAGGGTTTCCTTCCAAATCGATTCATATGGCCAGAACCCGACCATGAATGTCATCATTCTTTGCACTTCTTCCAGGCTCTGAAGCTCTTTCATTGTATATGTCTCTCTGTGTCTCTGGAAGTAAGCAAGTACAGGCGGGAAAGACCATCTCGAGTCTCTCAGATGGTTTCCAGTTCTCCCGTCGGCTAACCAAAAGAGCGAAGAGAGTCACGTCTGTCTTCTAGCTTAAAGTAGATATTCATGAGCGATCCACATCGGGATAGGCCGTGTAGTATGCGAGTCGATATCAGACGGATCTATTGTCTGGTTCGGAGTTCGTGATAGCTGGTTTAAAGAGAGCAATTATAAGCAAGTGCCACTTGATATTATGGGAGTTCACCTTCCAATTTAACAGAATGGAGATAGGGATTGTGAAGTTTTATTTAGAAAAAATTTTAGAAGTAGAGATGGAGAAAGAATCAAAAAAAAAAAAAAAAAAAAAACAAACGAGAAACGAAAGGACTGTGCGACTCTTTCATTTCATATCCGATGAAACTGAGCCAATCAGAAGCAGCTTCATCGTCGTTTATAGTTGCCTTTGCAGATCTACCACATGAACCAGTTCTGAATTTGAGATCTGCCTTGCAATTCTAGAAACTAAAAAGATGTTACCTTCTCTTTCAATCGGGAGCAAAACTCAACAAAACCCTAGCTTCAGAATTCCAGAAACAAAGATAAGAACAGTGAGTGAAATCTCAAATTTGAAACATGAAAGAGATTTTAGATCTAAATCATGAGAGAAATTTCAGATCTTGCCGGAAGTGGGGAAGATCGTCCTTGTCTCAGTTAACACTAAAGGGTATTTTGACCATATTCAATAGAATAAATGGGTTAAATGGTATGACTGGACTGGTTTGTCATTGTGGTGTAAGTGAAATGGTAGTATGTGTTCATTTCAACAACTTATTAAAGTATCTGGAATCAAGATAAATTACAAGAGTAGTACGTGTCAATTACCCTTTCTAAATTGAGTTGTTTCCTCAAAACCTTTAGGCTGTGTTTGGATGTAGAAAGAGAAAAGAAAAAAAAATCCTTAGTCTTTCGCTGTCAACAATTTTTGTTTCCTAGAGAGAGAAAGAGAGAGAGAGGACATTTCAATTAGGGGATAAGGGTAAGATTGATCTTTGAACTAGAAAAATATGATGAACTTCAGCCATCGAAAATGCTAGTCAATTTGAATGATATTAGGGGCAAAATAATCCTGCCAATCATAAAATGACACATGTAAGAAGATGCGTGGTCAATCACGTGTAAACATAAGTGTCTGCCACCTCAGAAGTCGGATACGTTAGAATTCAATCATGATAATCTTGGGATAGCCATCAAGGTCTACCCAAATCACCGATATCTCCTCACTCCCAGTACACAGCCAGCTCGCGACATCATCAGACCATGAAGATATCCGAGAGAGAGAGAGCATCCAATTCTCACCTTCCAATTCTTTATTGCCTTTGAATTTATCGTTCTCTCTCTTTCCGCATGTATGTCCCTATTTAACCATTAAGGATTCCAATTCTCACTTTCCCCTTCTCTTCCTCCCTGCTTCTCTCTCTCTATCCCCCTCTCTTCCTCCCTGCTTCTCTCTCTCTATCCCCCTCTCTCTCTACAGCACACACTCTCTCTTCCTAGAAATTTTCTCAGTGTGAGAGCGAGATTTCTATTTTGACAGCGGGAGAAAATTTGTTGTTCCCAAGACTGTTTTAACATTCAAACCAAAGAATCTTCCAATGGTTCCACGCATGCCAAAAGGCATGGAAAAAAAATTTTAAGCTAAGAAAACCGTAAAGAATCCGTACGATTTTCTTTTCTTTTCTTTTCATTTCAATACACCCAAACACGGCCTTAGCAGATCAAAGTTGTTGAAGAATGATTTTTATTTTTGGGGATTTTATTGGACCATGATTCAAGGTAGAGATGTCACATCAATCAATTCGTATCGATTTTAAACTTGACCGATCCCTAATCCTAGTCTATTTTAATACTATTTTAATAAAGATCGAATTATTACAGATAAGGTTCTAGATTAAATTCTATGATTAAATATTCTCTGTCTGCCTTTAATCCAAAGAGGAGCAAAGAACAAGTGGTTTTTGTTTCTGGAAGTGTTTAAAAGGTTAGAGAAATGGGTCTGTCTCCAGGTGACAATGGATCAGGTCAGGTAGTAGGTAAGTTCAACTCATTGAACATAGGCATGGTATAAGGCATCAGACAATTGATCAAAATTGGATTCAAATCGAACCAATTTAATTCGGCCTGAATCAAACTGAAATCAAACTCTATTGGACTGTAATTCGACTGTGTTTTTAGAACCTAGTGAGAAATAAAAATCATATTGGATCAATTGATAAACTCGAAATCAATAGAATCGAAACCAAACCAGCCCAACAATGGATTATAAGAGTCCATTAAGCCAACATTTTATTAAGGAAAAATTTCATGTACCATCCAAATACTTTGACAAAAAACACCTACCACTCAAGAATTTTAAAAACATCACCTACCATCCAAAAATCTCAAACGTTACCCCACTAATTGATGGAAAAGAATGAAATTTTTTTGTAGACGTTTATACCCTTCTTCCTCTTTCCTCTCTGAAAATTTGCTTTCTTCTGTGGTCAACTAACGAAATAAACGATTGCTAAACCTAAGGGACTATATTAAACTGCATTCAGCCGGAGAAATAAGAAACTTATTGAAAAGGATAAAACTCAGATATGAAATGCAAGAAAAATGAACTAAAACTTCATGATCTGATGTCTGAAACTAGAAATTGAAGAAGAAAGAAAGAAATGACTTGCAGAAGAAACAAACTTGCGGAAAAAGTTTCTTATTTCTCCATCGGTGAGACCCTGTATGATTCAGATCTTCCCTCTTCAGGTATATGTGAGGCCCTTCACCATCAGGGTGTTTATGGTGCTCTGTCAGCCTCTCTACAAAGTAGAGAGGGCTTTCCCGCCCAACGAAGCTCATGGTGATGTCCTGCTTAACATCTACCAAGTCCTCAATAAGGCTGATGAAGCTGCTGTTGAACCCAAATGGCCCAAAAGTTCTCTTACGGTTCAGAAATACTGGGAACCTATAATCTCTCTTTTTAATTTTGTTTAAATTGACTGCTTTGGACTTGAGTGATTAATGGATGAAAGCCCCCGATCCGACATATAGAAGTAGGGCTTTGCTTCCTCAAAATTCCATTTACTTCTTTCTGCAATTAAATTAGGCAGCATTAAAAACTAAAAATCGAAGAAATGAAATGCAATGAAATTAATTTGTTCCAAAAATCCAATAAATTGAATGATTAAACCTGGAATTCCTCATCCCCAGCAAGTGACTGGAATGCTGACTCGAGCTCCGTAAGAGCATATATCAGGTTTCCGGGACAAATTTCCCTCCAAAATTGCCAAACCAACCGAACGAATTCGGTCT
The DNA here is from genome assembly GCA_028583415.1 of Protea cynaroides. Taxonomy (NCBI): domain Eukaryota; kingdom Viridiplantae; phylum Streptophyta; class Magnoliopsida; order Proteales; family Proteaceae; genus Protea; species Protea cynaroides. Next base: position 35,997,897 of record CM053268.1, read on the forward strand.
CTACAAGTCCTTCCATTTGTTCGCTTTCACCTCCATTTGAGCTGATTCAATGGTCTTAACATAGGAAATTGAAGCAGGTTTAATGGTAGAAGAAATGCAAGACCTGCAAAGGGACGTTGGGTTTCGATAACTGTGGGTTGTGGAGATTGGCATTTGAGAACTGAGATTACTATATGAGTTGAGAGATGGTTTCCAACCTCACAGTGATGGACAACGGTACAACAACAATAGAAGAGGTTCTTTTTTTTATTTTTTTTTATAACAGATGAGGTTTCTAACTCAATCAGAACTCAGGATGTGGTTGCAGTAAGGGTTATTAGTGTCAAACCACAATTTATTAACAGCTGACGTCACCATTAAACGGATCGGTCTTCAGACTTTGGGTTTTTTTGATATATGTTTGGGATTTTTGGGTGGTAGGTGATGTTTATAAAATTTTTGGGTGATAGGTGATTTTTGTCAAACTATTTGGTGGTACATGAAATTTTCCCTTTTATCAAATATATGTGTAAGACAATAGAATTGACACCAAATCAGCCTTATAATGGCCCGATTGAACCTAATAAGCTAACTTGCTTGCTATATATACTGAAACTGAAACAGGACTTAAACCCCAACAAAATTATTGGGCCATAATTGGCAACAAAATTATTGGGCCATAATTGGGTTGGGATGTATAGGACCAAACCTGAACTGGCCCAGACTGAAACCGGTTGACTCCCCTAGATGGGGGTTTAGGTGATATCTGGTCAATCTGGGGCCGATCTCCTTCGTGCCTGGTCGATCCGACTAGGGATCGGGTTGGGATTGGGATTGACTGGGGCCGGTCCGATCCCCAACTCGATGCACTCAAACAATGAACGTAAGTGATCAAATTTTGTGGTGACAATAATAACATTCACCGCTAATGCAATGATATCTGACAAATCTACCTCGCAATATGAAGCTTGAATATTAATGCTAAGAACAAAAATAAAATTTTAATACATAATAAGTCATATGATAGGAACCATAGTTAATTGCAAAGATGAACTACTGATCCAACACTCAGTTTCGCAAGGGCAGCCCCAAACTTTGCAATTGCTGAATAACATTGAATGCCAAAGGAATCCATTCCTTCATGGGGTTGTTTAAATAACATTTGGTGAGAGATTAATGGCTCACATAAGCTATAAAGGCTTTGTAACTCGTGCAACTACAATTGTCATGTGATTGATGATCTTTAGATTGAACCCCCCCCCCCTTTCCCCCCAAAAAAGAAAAAAAAGAAAAAGAAAAAAAAAACCCAGCTCATATGTCAAGTTTCAATCCAATCGGAGGAGTAGGCCATCGTGATAAAGTAGAGGATTAAAAGATCCTAGGGAGGCTCTGTGGGACTATTGATGGTTTGCATGGACTTACATAAAATGGTAAATGATTGAATTTGAGGCTGAAACTTGGCACGTGATCAACCCTGACCATTCCCTATATTTTCAAAAGATCTTTCGATCACAGTAGGTGATGACAGGTGCTGTTCAAGAAGTGCAATTGGATCTTCACTAGTAGAAGGCTCAGCTCTCAATATAAAGGGAGAATTCGATCTTCAAAACACCAATAGCAAAGGGAAACAGCAACTGTCAATCTTCAAAAAATCATATCATACTTTAATCGGGGTAAAGATGGAGGGCAGAAACTGGACTCATAAGAGATCATCTCATTAGTGCTGCCCTTTGGAGAATGCAAGAGCCGAGAGAGAAGAACTGGGTAGGTGAGAAGGGGAGGAAGTCGTGAGAAGTTTCTCTCTTTTTTTTTTCTTTTGCTAAAACCTAGATCAGGTTTCTACCTCTGATACCATGTTAACAACTAATGGGACTTGATGCTTGGATAACCTACTATGGACCATCCAGCCTTTATCTATAAGTAAGAAAAGGAGTTACATAAAGACTAATATGCCCTCTCCCCCAATGATCGACTCTACTAATACAGAGTCAGTTCCATAGGGATGGACTAAAATGCCCCTTGCGGGCCTACATATTTCAGTAGTTAATAATGGAGTAACTACTTCTGTCATAGAATTCACACTGGACTTGTCCCTCCCGAATGAACAACTTTACAAATTCAATAAATATATCAACTTACAGAAACATTGAAGTCAGGAGGGTTGGAATTGAAACTATAAGAATTGCTGAAGGAAGAGAATTCCAATGATACACCTTGCAGCCACTTGTTTCAGTGAAAAAGGATAGAAATTCGTGTCTTATGTGCAGCAACAGTAACTCCTTGACTTTCCTATATCTAAAGGTTGGAATTGATAAGAATTTATACTGTGATCAGGAAAAGATGAAACTTCGAAACTACGTAAGAGATACAGCTATATAAGTACCAAGTACAATGTTCTATGAATGCCCAAAATTGATTTCACACCAGCTGAGATATCTGCTAATGGAGTTTGTCCAAGCTCAGTCAGATCCGAAGATATATCCACAGACCATGGCTGCAGAATATCAAAATTCAAAAGCCTTATATAAAAATAAGCAAATTACAGGAAGCAAATCATAAAAAAAAATTAAAGTAGAACTTTTTCATCCAAACTAACATACCAATAGAGAGAGGTAAAAGATATTTTGAAGTCCGCATGCAATGAACATTTCCATTTGGTATTACAATGAAAATAATGATCAGAAACATATATAGACAATTCTACAAAAAACCTAAATTGACAACTTCCTTCCTCTCTTCTTTTTTATTTTCCTGTCCCATAGAGTCTCAGTTTTGGCTTTCATAATGGTAATGTTTTATATTTGCACATAGCCATTTTAACAATTTCCCTATTCAGTTGGGGGTTCCATGGCATAACTCTTGCTAATCAGAGGACTTTATTTTTGCATTAATACCTGAAGGTTTGAGAGTTGAAAAATCTAGAGCAACTCAGGGTCAAATAAAATATAGCTCAAACTCATCCAGCCAATAGAAGTTCTAGCCTGTAGCCCATCAGACATGGCACTCAGGAAGGATAATCAAGAGCAATGCATAGGTGAACCGAGTATCGTGTCACTTCCCCTGTAAATTTTCACACCCCAAGTTTACGACCAAAATAAACCAACCAAATTGGATGGCTGTTTTTGCATAATAAGGAATTTTAATTCTTAACCAGTCAAGACTACTACATCAGATTCTATAACCAATCTAAGAAGATAAAAAGAAATTAATGGTTGATTATGATCAATGACTTCATGAGAGGACCCCATGTCAATTTGATCAAACTTGATCTAGAGACCCACAGTGAAAGATATTCAAGGAAAACACATGAATGAAAATTGAGGTGGAATCTTAACTTTGCATTTCTACCTTTTGCTAATGTGATATAAGGACAAAGAGGAAGCATTTTAGGATTTTAGGCCAATGGATTGAGAATTAAGTATGACATTAGAGAGAGAATAGAGGTCACAGAATGAAAGTTTCCAGAAAGAGTAATGTGGACAAATGACAATCAAATGAAGAGGCCTCTCTTGTCAAGGCTCAAAGGTTAACAAACTAAAAAAAAAGTAGCAATAGAGGATAATGTTTTTCTAATTAAAAAGCCTATATGATAACAAGGAGCATGCGACAATAAGTGAAAGAGGTGTTATGTAAGCCAAAAATATTTGAGAACAATCATGAAAGCAGCAAAAAGAGAGGAAATATTTATTATAAAAAAAAATATTAAGTGGCATAGTGAGGACCAAGGAACATGGAATAAAATCTCGGCGTAGAGATCTCGCCAATCTCGCCATTAGCCGAGACGAAAACAGGGTCGATAACCCTTTTCGTCTCGGCAGATGCATAAAAGAGAAATTGCCTTTTGTTTTTTTTTCCTCTTTATAAAAGAGAAAAGTCACTGTAAGGTTGCTCAATTCAAAAATTCTTTTGAGACTTGTTGGATAAAAATGGACAACAAGTTCATGAATGTTACCTTTGCAATTTCATTGCTTCCTATGTAGCCCTTGCAGACCTCAAATATACAACCTTCACATTATTTACATGAATCACACCAGCTAGGAGGAATACTGCATATGAATCTTCAGTCAAGATTATGAGCTTAGAAATGCTTACTATTTCTATGCACTCCCCCCCCACAAAAAAAAGTAACAAACTTAGGGATGCCAACCTGCAAGAATTGGCAAACACAACATGTTATGGAAAAGAAACGGATATTAAAGACAGAAAGAGATACCATTGAAGCAAAAAAAAAGGTGGAAGAAACAGTTGTTGCACCAATCCCTCTTGCAGGCACCTAAAAGGTGTTCATCAGAATCTAATACTAGCATCAATCAAATCTACATGGCAGAGACATCATGATTGAGGCTTATCCTATTCAGGTAATTAATTTGCATTGCTTATGGGATTTTACTTGAAATACTTAAAGACTGATCACATGAAAACTCATCCATTTTTCTTATTTTAGATTTTTTTGAGGGGATAAGTATTTGCAGTCATGCTTATTACTTTTATTGTGGTCCTAGCCAAGATTCCGTTTGGCAGAAAGTTGAGTGCACAAAAATAAAATCTGGAGCTGGAACCATAAAAAATAATGGAAATAACCATTCTCTTTGTTAACTTTCTTTTATTTCTTAATTTATAATATCTATTGGAAAAGAGAGACAAAGTGATTACAGGTTGACAATTGACGGCCAAGCCAGCATGATCCAGTGGTTGATAAAGGATAATATGGAGACATGATGCCAATTTAGTTGCATTGAGTTGTTTGAATCAACTGATTTGATAATTTATACTAGGTGATTTTGGTCAAAATTTTCACTGTGATTCCCAAGTTGACACTGAGGGAGGGGGGAGGGGGGAGGGGGGGGGAGGGGGTGGGTAATCAGTGACTCATAAAAATTCTTTCCAACAAATCTATGAAGCTTTTCTAACTGTGTTCTCTGTACTGCCTTGAGCTGACTAGGGTGACTTGTTCAATCACTTTCACAATGCACACACACATTCATACAGCACAGTTCGTGTAGCACACTTTGCCACACAATCACAGGCAACAGTATCCTGTGGTTTGGCCTACCCAATGTGCACACCTATCCTGTAGACAACACACTTCATATGAACAAATACAATCTCACAACACAAGGTATAACGTGGTTCACCAACACGATGTGTGATAGCTAGTCCATGAGGCAATACCCTAACCAGGGTTTCGTATTATACCCAATACACTTTTTTAATGCTATGGTTGCCCCTACAACCCAGATGCTACAACACCGACCACATTCTCAACTGCAATTGAGTCTTCGACAACAACCATCATTCCTGTCAAGCCCCCAGCTTGATAGGTTACAAAGATTTTGATAATAAATGTTTACAAACCCTTCCCGTATAACATTGGCATAAACAAATAGGGTCTGTGTGCATAATTACCTTCCCAGCGTGATCACGGCATATGTGGTGCTCACCAAATAGGCTTCCCAAGCTCTCCAACGGTGGTGGGTGAGCTTCTTCAACAACATGGGAGTTCGGCACTCTCCCAACACTTCTCGCACAACCTCAACCACACCAAACTCTCACCACATGCTCACACTACCTCTCTAATGCTTCAGATAAACATTGATGTTCAAGAGAGGTAGGTGGAGACGTAGTTGTCAAGGCGCCAAGGCGAATCAAGGCGATGGAGGCCTGACTGGGCCCCTAGGCGACCAAGCCGCCCGCCTAGGTGACCAAGGCGCCAAATTTTCCAAGGCGACCCAAGGCAGCTTGGGCGCCTAGGCTGCGCCTAGACGACGCCTTGACAACTATGGATGGAGATGGAATTTTTCACTCGAAGAGAGCCCTAACACCTCTTTTCTCAAAAACCCGTAACTTCTCTCACCAAAAATCCCTTTTCTTCTTGCAAGTGGATAGATCTCGAAGAATGGAGTTCATGGGTTTTTTAATAGCCCAAATCAGACATCGGATGGCCGAGATATGGCCATCCAAAGTCCAACCAACAAGATTAAGTCAAATAGAATCTTTAGAAGTCAAATCCTACACCCGCGAGACACTGTTGAGTTATGATTGGTGGGCTTGAGAATCTCGAATGAAGGCCGTTAGATCCGTCAAATTTAAGCGGGATTGATCTTAGATTGTCAGATCAACTTCAATCACGTCATCAGACGGATCTAGGCATCAATCAAGGCTGTCGGATTCAAATCAAATGCGCGACGTATCATACGCGCGCAACGCTGTATCATATATCCTACTCCGTGTGACACAAACCACCATAATACATTGCATTTGACAAATCATAAATCTCGCGCAAGAATCTTGATGCACCAGCTGCACACCACTGGATCCCGCCTTATTTCTAGCCGCCAGATTCGAATCCTCTATACGTGGCTCTTCCACAGCCCTTCATTTCGAATCCCGCCTTTTCTTTTGACCAGAATGCGCCTGTGAAACCTTCAAATGGCCTCTGTAACCGGCCTTTTTCATTCAAACAGTCTAAGACATTAAGGATCACCGGGGGTGCTCTCTCTCTCCTCGCATTTGGTCGAGCACATGGGGGGCACCCCATGGCTTGTGCTTGGCCTGCGCACGAGGGCGGTGCACCTGTTGGCTGCTGCTGGCCTGCTCCTGCTTGGCTGCTGGGGGCCTGCACATGGCTGCCTTGTGCTGGTGAGCTGCTGGGCATGGGGCCTGCTGTAGCTGTGGCCTAGCATGCTGCTGGCCTGGTGCCGCGGCTGCTGGCCTAGGCCAGGTGGGTCCCACCCCCACCAGATTCTCTCCTCATTCTCTCTTTATTTTCTCTCTCTTCTTTCTCTCTCTTCTTTCTTCTGCTTTGATTCTTCTGAGCACTTTCTGCTCAACTGCTGATCTTGCTCATCAACTACTGTCAGTGCACCAACCCAGTCACCATGTTTGTCAGTGAGACACCCACAGACACTCTTTCTCCTCTTTCTTTCTCTGTTTTCTCTCTTCTCATCTTCTCTCTGCATTTCTACCAGTGCTCTCTCTTTCCAACTGCTAGGCTACCATCAATTGCTGTCACTACATGTCACTTTCCACAACTGCTGTGCCACACCCTTTATAGGACCTCAGTGGGGCCCACACATACTATCTCTCCATAGCCCTGAGTAAGTGTCCTAGACACAACCATGCCAACTGGGACTTTGCCTACTGTCCATAACAGCTCAGAATGTGTTGCTAACAATGACAACAACTCGACAACCTTGCCAAAGTTCCAACACCCACTTTTTTTTTTGAAAACAAAAGAGGATCATTTTATTGACTTAAGTGGGGTAATACCATACACATTCACGACTATATATGCTCATTATTCATTCATTATTCTCATCTTTTATTGCTAGATCATTCTGTAACAGTTATATTGTTAGCTCCAGCTAGAGCACACAGTAATGAAGAAATAGAACTAGGTAGAACAGAATAGCAGAAATAGAACTTCTCTATAAGTCACCCCCAGGTAGTCAGGACAAAGCATGTATGATAGATAATGATACTATTAGTGTTGGAATCTCAGTCAAAACAATTACCTTAATGGGAGTTGGGAACACAATCAAAACTTTGCACCAAGTAATTATAAACTTGCTGTTACCGTATGGCTAATCCCAGATCAATCTTACCAAGGAAAAATGTTGACCTACATGATGAAGATAAAAAAGAGAGGGTAGGGGAGAGCTATAAACATTTAAAAGGTACAGGATATATATGAGATGCGGCAGTACTATCTGCAATACAAACCCTATTTACCTGGTTATACGGGAAGTTCCAAGCATAATCAAATGCTTCTCCGTTAGCTTCTTGTTGATATTTTAATGATCTAGCTTCTCTACTTCATCTCGTCACTGCCTGTGATCACTTTCACAGATATCAGTTTTCACAAACCAGGAATCGCTCTTGAACAAGCTTTCAACAGATATTGCTCAAACAGAGCGACTATCGTTATCGCCCACTACTAGGAACTTCGATCAATTTGGTAAATGTAACAAAAATGCATCATCGAATCTGTCTAAACAAAACATCTACAGGCATTCATTACTATGGAAAGAAATAATGGCACAGTATAGGTCATGAGTTCAACTCTCCTTAGGGCCATACCTACCAAAAAAAAAATTGCATTGACAACCTCATATATCCTTGGCCTTTCCGAACAATAGCTAATCTCTCTGATCCAAGCCTTCCACCGATTTTTGTATATTCAGTCATCCTTTAGAGTGGAAGATTCCAAAGTTGTGTCCTTCTGCGTTGGATTTCTGGCTTCAACAATGGACAGTTGCAGGAAAACAGGGGAGAAGTGTGGGTTCGCAAGAGCGATGCGGAACGAGCTATAATTACTATAACCTCCCCCATTTACCAAAAAAATCCCTGACGTAATGAGTAATATGTCCTAATTACGATGGCAAAATATATACCCCCATGATTAGTAGTCTAATACCGACTCTTATTCCTTCTGGTCTTCCACTGTTCCTGAGCTGGATTCTGTGCTGAACCGATCAGTTTGTGGAGAATGATGGCTTCCAGATTTATAGCAGAGAGTTCAGGTTTCCTTCTTATTATTCTTCTTTTTCTTCTTTCAATTACTAACTTCTGTCTAGTTTAAGGAGAACTTACACTGGTTGTACCATATATTAGGTTTTGTTCATCTCGGTAGTCCTAAGCTGCCATTTCGGATACAGAGGTCTAGTGCCGCTAGATTTGAAGGTTCTAATTCAATCCGATTTGTTTCAAGGAGGGTGAGTTTCTTTTTTACTCCTCTTCCACTTTTTAGCTTTTAATTAAGAATTTTCTTCACTCAATTGAGTTTTCTCATTCTGTTTCAACACAGATTTGGGGAAGACGTAATTGGTGTTCTATTGATTCACTTACTCACATCAAATGTGCTGCTTCTTCCGGAAGGAACCAACAAGAACTTAGGTTCAGCGAGGATGAGTACCGCTCAGAGCCCTTTTGGTCATCCCTTATTAAAGAAGCATTCTGGTACTGTATCTTTGGTCTTCCTTATCTTGTTTCAGTTCTGTTCTTTAGTAATTTTGCTACTTGAACCAGCGAAAGCGTCACAATTGATATCCAGGTCTGAAGAAATTCGCTAGTAGATGAATATTGATACTTACTTTCCTTGTCTTCTTTACAGGGCCCTGAGATCCTTGCTTGTATTTCTGTTTGAGCAGCCCGGGCAGCTGAAGTATATAGAGTGGCCAAGCTTCCAAAGCACGGTTTGTATTCTAAAACCTGAGTTTGTTTCATCGACACATGTAATGCTTCTGTATTCAGAATTAATCTTTTAATCTTGGTCTCTATCTGGTCCAGTGTGACTAATATACTACATGTTCAGATAAACTAGAAAAGAAATAAATCAGCTTCTCTTCTGATTTGACTGTGCTGGGGTTTTGAGGTCACTCTATGGATAGCAAGATTTAAAATGCTCCCTAATTGCTGTCCCAAATTATTGGTTACTAAATATGCACAGTATATAATCAAGCTTTAATATGATTAGTGATGCTTACAAACTAATATCACCAGTGCAATATTCATTGGAAGTTAGTTCCAAGCCAAGTGAGACAATGAAGAGAACTAATTAACTCCTGGTGAAAATTACAACATAGTGAGGCAAAACATATGATAGAGTCTATATTTCTATTTATATTTGGAATTGCATTTTATGACCTGCAGCTATACATAGAATACGCTGATTATGTAGTTTTGATGCTATCTGCACTTCCTTCCAAATACCTTCGTGATGACTATTGTAAACAACTTTCAGAGAAATCTTCAGGTGAAAAGGATGTGGCATGAGAGATATGGAATGAATTAGACTGAAAAATGAGTGTTGTAATGGTCTCAGCCATGGGAGCTCTATAACTGCTTCAATGTATCTCCATTGAGCTTCATTAAGCTTTATGGAGTGCTGTTTGTCGAGGTGAACTTAGTTTGGTGGGTTGCAAGGGTCATAGTTGGCTGCAATGTCTTTCTTATTGTTAGTTTACCAATACTCCTCATCTTTTCATTTGATTGTGTAGAGAATCTTTCCTTGTATGAACCATGTGTTATCTAATAGGTGGTAGACAAATTATCTCTATGGTTAAGAAAAAGGTTATCATTCTTGCCATTTCTTGATTCTCTCTCTCTCTCTCTCTCTCTCTCTCTCTCTCTCTCTCTCTCTCACATGTTCATCTTCCTTTCTCCAGCAACAACAGTTGGTTCATGGTCCAGAATGATGGCTTAGGCATTTATTGAAATTGCATCTTCGTGCCCAATCTTTATTGGGTTCCAATTATCCCTTTTTTCCCCCTTGTCCAGCTCCTTCAGCTAGTTTACTGCTAGGCACTAGCAGCTATATTATTTCACCTTCTGTCGGAATTTTGCATCTAGGATGCTGCTTTTTTATTAGTATTGGTCCTGCTTTGGACCTTCTGCTTCCTCTTGCTACTATACATGTCCACCTTTCTACACCGCCAACTATGTACCGGTCCATGGATCTTTATTTTTTACCAGCAACCATGTGATTGAATAATACAACAAATTTTCTATTCTAAAAGAGATGACAACTCTCAATAAATGTGGAACCCAGTTTTCCTTCACCCATGGTGAAGAGGAATATCTGCACCCTGGGCTTCAGAGGGCATTAAATTAGGGTCCAGGAATATTATTGCTGAAGGACAAAATTACTGCTGTTTGGCAGGAATATTACATCTTATATTCCCATAACATATAGTCACAATAAGGCCAGTTGCTTTTAAATGTTCTTGGTATTTAGTATGGTTCACTTAGTTTCAATTTAGTATGGTTCACCTAGTTTCATTCATTCATTGGATTTTATTTCTTGATAAGGGATGGATTCTATTTTAGAGACTTGTTTAAGAGAAGTTAAGTGGCTAACATGGTGTATCTCTAAATTCTTGCATCAAGTCATGTCCCCTTCTCAACTACTTACAAAATTTAAATTCTTGTATCCACTACTTTCAAAATTTTCAATCATATCCATGAAGTTTGGAAGTGTGTGCTATTCTTTGATCACATGACGTATCTCGTGCTAATTGAACACGATTTGTGGCAAGCAACAATTGTGGAATTTTTAGCAACTATCTTGTATGATCCATAGAATTAATAAGGAACTTATTTTGACAATGACTTCTTCAATCCTTTGGAAAGTCAGCAACGGCCATTTACCAGTAGACATTGGTAATACTGGTCTCACCGTTTTGCTTGCAGTTCCTTCTATAAACTCTCTGTGGACTTACAGTCATCAGGTCATCAACAGCTATAATTGGGGTCTTTTTTAGGAATTAGGATTTGTATTTCTGGTCTCACCTTTTCATAGTTATTTTCCCCCTTTTGTCTGGTGAGTTCCTTCTCTACAATATCTTTCCATTGGTAACAGGAGAAATAATACAAAAAGGAGAATCCGCCTTGTGGGGACATGTCACATTAAACACCTTAAAACTCAAAGGAACAAAATTCAAAGCTAGATATCACTATGGTAGGTTGTTTCCGTCTCAGATCGTAGGCCAAATAAGCCCCTATGTATTGCCAATTCATTTTCCATGTCATTGATATATTCAGGATTCCATTGGAATGAGCAAGCTCTGTTAAGAAGCAAATACTCAGGCATCGTAAGCATAATTAATCAGACAATTCCCTGGGTTTTTCTCCAACGATGGAACTATTACAGCAACTTTTTATCTTCCATTACATGGAGGATCACCCCCTTTATTAGAGAAGGGAATGCAGCATCTGACAGGCTCGCTAATAAAGGAGCGAATACTCAGGCATCGTATTTCTGGACAGCTTCTCCATCTTTAATTTCAGATGAGATTATTTGGGACTATCAAGAAAGAACATGCTATCGTTTTGTATCTTGGCTGTCCTTTGGGTTTTCTCTCTTTCTTTGGCAAGGCATATGTTTGTGTCTTTCCTTCTTTCCTCATCAGCTTTCGGGCTAGCAAGTACTGTATTTTCTTGATTCTCTTAATATATTACTAGCTTCTTATCTCTGAACCAAAGTGAGTTGCTCAGTAGAGTAGCTGGGCGTCCGATGCTCCACGTGATTAAATTCATGTTTCGACTTGCAAGTGGAACCTTTTTCTGGTGTAACAATGTTGGAACGTAATATAATCTTACACTGTGTAACATAGGGGCCTACGGTACAGGGAACTCGGCCAAAATATGACACCCAAAGGGCCCAAACCTTGTCTCTTCCAGAGCTTGGATGGAATTCTTTTGTTCCCCAGTATGATCTCTATCATCATCCCTTTTGCTACTTGTGAGAGCTCATGGCTCTGGCTTCCAGAAGACTCATGAATGAGTCAAGGCCAAGCTTTTTGTGTATAAATTAGGGCAGAGATCATAATTGGAAGTTGGAACCATCATACTTGCCGATCATCCAAATTCTTGCTGATGGCTTTGCCGAAGGTGGATTCTTAGTTCAAACTGTGTTGTCTTGTGCTTTTCTGATGGCAAGGTTCGAGGAGTCGGTTTTGAGGCCGATTTTTTCCGGTTCAACTAGAAACCTTGGTTTTGAGGCCTAGAAGTGTTTATTTCAATCTCTTTTTTTTTTTTTTTTTTGGATATCATATTTTATTTTATTTTTTTAACACTTATTTCCCATATTAGTTTAAAAAAAAATCCAAAATGCTATTATGTGGTGTGGACCCAAGTTTGCTAGTGTACATTGAAGGCTAAATGTTGTTATACACTAGCAACCTAAGCCCTATGGACCTAACTATTAAGCATTAACGTCATCTAACTGTAATAGTTATTGGACATGAAATTATGTAATTAAAACAATAAAAGCATTCATTTAGTTCATTTAATTCGACTCATGGAGTCATAGATCGGGCCATTCTAACTAGCATATAAAGATTGAATAGAAACCATGATGTCTACATACTAATTCTACCAAAAACCAAATTTGGAGAATGGTGGGTTTACCTTCAAGAGCTAAAACTTGAGGGGAAATAGCTTCTTGATGATTTGGAAGAAGAATCAGACAATAAACTTGAGAAAAATTGAAGGTTGTTGAAGATTTTCACTCAAAAATGTTGAAACCCATCTTGTAGAGTCGAAACATGATGTTTCAGTCAAAACCTGTGTAAAATGACAGATTTTGTCATTTTATAATGCTGGTTTGACCCAGGTGTGGTCGAAACCTGGGACATTTTAGTATGGAGGTTGGGTTTCGTCTTGGATAGCTGCGGAACCGAGATGTGGCTTCGACCGACTCCTCACACGCTACAAGCTCATTTTGTACTTGTTTGTCATCTAGGCATGCCTAGTCATTAATGCTGTAATCTATTTCCGTATTTTTATAATATCATTTTGCTGACCTTTAGCATAAAAAAGCAAGCTCTCATAAAGCACATTGGATATTCACTAGCTCTCTGAATTCTTTGTACATGTATATCAATCACCTGATCAGAGACTCCTATCATTTTCTTATGGTGGAGGTTGGCATGGTAAGAATCATGCATGGTAAGAATCATGTGCAAGGCCCTTTAAATTTAAATCATTGATTTAAAAAAAAAAAAAGAAAAAAAAAAGCTGCTTTGACATTTAAAAGTTGAACTTTAGTTGATACAATTGTGTGCCGAGTACTGACTTTGCTGCATAATATAACTGGTGCTTAATCTTGTAACTTTGATCCTTCTGTTCTCTTGAAGCATATTTTGATTTTTAGTTCTGATTAATATACTTAGCCTGGTAAATTTGTGCCATAGTCTTACAAGTTCATTTAAAAATATCACTTTGTTCTGCCAAAAGATCGGACTACTCTTCAGTTTTGGAGCACAGTGAGACACTAAAGCCCATGCTCTTACTGGTGATTCTCTTTGCTTATTTGCAGCTGAAGACAGCAACTCTCACCCTTGTTCTTGTGGCCATCCTTATCGTTGCACTTGCATCTGTTGATTCGGCACTCAGTTATCTATTAACATTACTGCTTCGAAAATCTGCATGATCACATGCTGCTTCCAACTTCACACACATTAGTAGGTTCTCAAGTTAACAGTTCCAGATGCTGACCAGAATATAATAGTTGAATAGCACCACAGGCAAGTTTCCCCTATACCACATGAAATCAATCTAGTTACTGTATTAGCAGGTTTGCTGACAGATAAGCATCAGCATGCTTGCTAGATCAAGAAATTGTGGAAGATATGGGACATTGATGGCAAAGCAATCATCTTTATATATTTGCTATTTGAGTCATCACAGATCACTTAATATATCCCCTCCCCAAACCCCTTTCTTTATGCTTTCCTGTTAGGGGAAGCTTTCCTTAATGGCCCCAAACATCAGCTATATAAAAGCAAAGTTGGTACTCATATTTTGTAAACTGTCTACATCACCATCTCTCTATCTGGTAAATTTCTATATAATGGCATATTCCCAAGTGGAGATTACAAAGGTTAAAGTAGTTGAAAACTCCATTTTGGTTTAGAGGCTTGTATACCATTGAAAATACATAGTATAGAACTTAAAAATGGTGTGTCATATGGATGAGATAGGATCCCAAATTTCATCCTTGGTTATTCTGTGTCTGATTCTATCCTTCCAATGGTCAGTTAGCCTAATCAGCCCCTTCATCTGACAGGTCAGGAAAATCTTTACGCCCAAAACCCCAATTCCCATAGTCATTTATTTGGTACATCCTAATATCAAGGATTGGCATTCTAACTCTTCTCAAGGAACTTCATCCACAAATACAAAGTTTATGGCTGACGGATATTAGATAAGGCTTGAGCTTGAGAAGCTTCTGGCCCAGTGGGCCCAAAAAATTCACTATGATAAGTGGTATTATTGAACCAGACAAAGCAACAAACGATTAAACCTAAAGATAGATAAAGCAGCCAAAGTATAAGTCGAGTAAGCCTCTCTAGACCATACAAGTTCACGGTGAGCCCCTATAAAGGGTTTGGTTAGGACATGCCTGATTCCACCAAGTATACGAATGAAACCTAACTATACATGTCATCCACATTAACAATTCATCCTTCTCCCCCAAAGGGAAATTTTAGTAAATAATCAAATATAACAGTGGGGCCAAGGGTCAAGTTGGCATGGTCTTTTAGCTGTTGCATTGTATTTTTCTTGTTTGTAGTCATATGTATAAACTAACATTGGGGATGATTAGAAAGCATAAAGTGGGAATGAAAACAAAATAGAAAAATAAGAGAAGATGGAGATAATCAATGTTTCTTGCTCCTCTCCTTGTAGCTTGTATTTATAGAAAACAGAAATAACTATTAGATAGGATTTATGACTCTATAAGTCAGAGTCTTAATCACAAACTAAAGATAAAGTAAACTCAAAATAATAAAAAAAAGAAACTAACAAGTCTAATTGATAAAAAAACAAATAAAGTAAACTAATAAACTAACTAGGAGTCCATCAATCCATATGATTAAACAATAACATATTTTGTATCATTACGTTTATAGGAATAATATAAACAAGCTAGTCTCCTTGACTAGCATTAGGGGATAGTGCGCATGTAAGTGAAAGTAGTAGTTGGGTTTTGAGTAGAAAATGTTGGGACATTGAAGGTTGAGGTTGTTATTATTGGCAACATTACAATGTGTTTCAGCATCGTGGGCTCTTTCACAAGGTTTTTGGGCCAAGTCAACTGGTCCTGCACTGAGTTGATTGGGAATGTAGGATTACGATAATCGATCAACTTCAACATGAGTTCAGTGATATTCTAAGGTGAATGTATATGTATTTTGGCATGTGAGTCTCAGGAAACATGTGGTAGTAGTTTTGTAGCTCATTTCCAAGATTTGTTTGAACTTTTGATTTTGAAGCTGTTTGTATGGGTCCCACAGAAAATTCAGTGGAAGCTCAGTATTTTTAAGTGGTACCAGTTTTAGTGGCTGGTGCATTGAAGTAATATGTTCCGCGACTCATGGGATCGTATAGTGATTAGGTGCATCATAGCGCACGTAAAGGCCCTTTGATCCAAAGGTCATTAAATCACCCGCCTTTTGTATGAGATCTAAAGGACATTGATCCAGCCGCTAAGTTTTCATACTGCAGCAGTACATGAAAAGGATTTTTCTAGACCAATCTGGGCCGTTCCTGAGATCTATGGCCCAACTTCAATTTTTTTTTTCTTTCTTATTTTCTTGGCCTACAAGCGAGCTTAAGATATATTCTAAGTTCTCCTGTGGTGAAAGATGATGATTCCACGATAGAGAAGAGGCGAGGGATGCAAGTGCAAATCGTTTATCGAAATTGACTCGAACCGTATGCCCTTGAATTGAGAAACCGTCTAATAAACAGTTCGATTTTGGTTTGAGTTTCCACATCGTTTACTGTTTAACCCAAGTACATACATAATTGTTTATAGACCGTATAAACCGGTAAATTATTGCCTAGAGAAATTCATAATCTTTAATCCTAAATTAAGTCCCAAACATCAACTTAAATCACACACACATCTGTGAATCTCTTACACACCATCTTTTTGTCTCCAAATTGCCCCCGTCCTTCGGATGTTTTACTTCTTAACAAAAACAGTTGGATACGAATATTATTGGATTTACGATACTTTGGTTGCAAATCTCTAATTTAAAAAGGTGATTATTCTTTTAAAACCCATGAAAAAATTTTAAGACTCATCCGCAAGATGGCATTTAATCCATATACAAGTCAAATTTGAACATAAAATGGATGGGCAAGTTTTTATTTAAACTATTATGATAAGTTGGAAATTTTTTTTTCAAATATTGGGGTAAATTGATTAAGGGCAACTACGCCATTTAATAGCAACCGAATCATTTGGAAACTGATTATACCGAGGCGTTAAACTGTCTATAAACTGCAAGCAAAACCTTTTAATGATACCGATTAAAAACCGAAACTGATTAATAATTAATTCTGATAGCAATTTTGAAACTATTTAGTTAATCAATTTGATTTCTGTTTTACTTCCTAGGGAGGACACCACACCCCACATTTAACCGATAATAAATCATAACACCATTTTCCCTAAAAGTTTTCTTCATTCTCTTTCCTTTCTTATGGCAACTAGACAGGAGCCTCGGATTTTCTTGCCCTTCTCTCAGAATTACACATACTTAGGGTCTGAACTATCCTATATTATCCTATATAAACATCAGCCCTTTGGCTCCATCACGTTGTAAGATAAAATAAAAAGAAGGGAAGTGAAATCAAATCACAACTAAAATTGGAACTTTTATAATCATAATTGTCTAACCACTTTAAACTTCAATTAAATATGGTATTCATGTGTTCTATCTTTATATCCTTTCTTAAAACCATAGAATGTGGTTTGAAAATATAGCATATTAAATTTTAATATCGAGGTTTAGAATGTGATGCTAAATACATTAAACTATATTCCAATATCTTTCCCTAAAATAATTCTCTATGACCACCACTCAAAAGTACTAGTTTGGGAGGTAATTTTTTTTCCTTCTAATAATGCATTAAAAATAAAACACTCAATCAAACATAAAGAGTATTAATGAGAAGTGTTTTAGGTGTTGGTGTAACATGCCACAAGAGCCTTTAATGATTGCATATACAATATATAATTAACCTAAAAAAGAAGAGTTTATTTCTTCAATAGATACCAATTCCATGTATACTTAGGAGTTAGGAGACCAAAAATATTAGAAAAGATTGCATCTCATAGTTGAAAATACATAATAAATGGTATTATTTTTCAACCAAATGTAAATGCAACATCCATAAATGATGGTTGAATTTGCAACAAGGTCATAATCTCTTGTCACATGACAGATTTAGATAAATATAAATGAGACCACATGATAATAACAAAACATTCGTCTCAGTTTCTCACTATATGTCTAAAGTAAGGGGGTTTGCTGTTAGGTTGCATGACCCTTGTACCAACATGGGACAAATAAGAACACATGTGGATGCATTTAATAAGGACAATCAAATTTCGAAATAACAAACATTACTATAAACTAAATAATACTGTTATATCAATAGGGTATAATAAGATTTTCAATGTATGTGACCACATTACATGTAAGAGAACCAAAATATTCCTCCATGATCACTTCTAAGGAATTGTTTATTGGATCATAATAACAGAATATACTATTATTTATTATAACGAGAAGCCTTCTCCTCTGTATGCCAACTACTATCAAATCATCAAATAAAGGATACTCTAGTGTAGTCCCACCAATTTCATACTCCTTACTCCAAATGGAGTTAGTGTAGTCCTTCAGCACCCATATATCCCATGCATTCCAATTAAAAAAAACAGAGCATAGCTCACCTCCCAAATCTATGAGATTCGTATCCTCATATCTTGCATTGTCTGGCCAATGATCTGGGCATGAAACTAATTTGAACTCCTCAAGTTCAAGATCCAGAGATATAATGTATTCAGAGGAAAACTGCGAGAGCGGTTCGATAATCCAGTGGACTCTCCCATTTACATGACACATGAATCTCATTCCAAATGAATGACAAATAAAACAAGGCAAATCCCCTAAATCTTTCCATGAACGTGAAGGTTGCAGAGAATGTGTTCCTTGGGCTTCACTTTGACATACAGTAAATAACTCACATCCGTAACGGTTCGATCTTTCAAATAGGCCAACTACTTTGAATTCATTGCTTGAGGAACAAAACCCAAGTCCCTCCAAGTAATTGTATCTTCTCTTCTTGCCTCTGGGGATTACCAGTGTGTTTTGTGTTGCTGGGTTACAAACCAGAATTAAATGTCTATCTTCAAGGCAAATCAACCCATTACAAGGACGTCCTACCATTTTGGCATAACAGTACCTCCGGAGGAAGTTATCCGGATAATTTGGTCGAATCAAATCATGGGTAACCTTCCTCTCTTCCTTTTCCTCGATTGAACAAACCCTAATCAACCCATCTTGATTCACCCTCCAAATAAGTTTCAAAATGTTGGGATCTTGGGTTGCACGACATTGGTGTGTACTAACAAAATAAGGATCAGAAATCAGCATGCTCCATTGTTTGCAGACACACCTGAATCTTAAAAGCACCTTCACTGGCAGCCATGAAAGTATGATCATCATTAGATCTTCATTGCTTGAAACAATACTACTGCTGCTGGTTCTACAAGTACTTTCTCCTTCAGATTTCTCCATTGCATGAAGATTTTATCTTCTTAGTTGAGATTTTTTTTTTCCTGAGAAAAAAAATCCATTAACGAATATGAAACCTATATTGGAAATAATTTCAGTCCCTAAAACCAAAAACACAAAAGAGGAAATCATGTACTAGAGATCTTATCACAATCATAATATAAGAGGAAAAATCAGAAAAAGGAACTGGATTGCAAATCTTTGAACTTGCAACACATTCCGATTCGATCAGACAAAAAGAAAAGTCGGGTTTCAGAAGAAGGAATTAGAAAATAAACCCCTCATCCAACAATCACCTACAAAACAAAGATTGCATACCTATTCGAAGCTGCAAGCTCTGTTCTATTCCCAGAGGCTCTGTTTAGAATAGAGATGGCGGCGGAGTTTGCTGAAGATAAAATCTGCTTTCACGAGTAGTTGGAGATGGTATGGCTGAATGGGGAACCTGGGTTTTTTCTTCCCTCCTAAAATTTCTCGTTTGCTATCTAAGTTCTCCCTAAATCTCACATCTTCAAACCCTAAAATCTATAAAAATATTCTTACCAAAAAAAAAAAATTCCTGATCAATTAAATATGCTCCCTAAATTAGGGATCCCTTCTATTCTCGCTCATAATTATCCTTCCCCAGTCCCGCAGCTTCTCTCTCGCGAGCTGTGTCTCCCAAAATAAAAGGACAGGTATAGAAATCCTCATCTGCCGCAATTCTGGTTGCTAAGGTGATTCAGCAGTTGGAATTTATCTATATATTCGCGAGCTGTGTCTCCCAAAATAAAAGGACAGGTATAGAAATCCTCATCTGCCGCAATTCTGGTTGCTAAGGTGATTCAGCAGTTGGAATTTATCTATATATATATATCAATGTATTGGTATATGTATCGCACCGCACCGACTAATCAACTGTTGGATAAATCGATAGTTCCCAATGTTGTAGGCCAGGAATTGGATCCAAGGATAGGATAGGTATTACGAAAAATTTAAATACAAAAGAGATGGGGATTTAGTATTCTTTTTTAGTGTGACATCATGCAAGTATTGCTCTCTGAATCCGAATCCGAATCCGAATCCATCTTAGTTCGGACTCGAAATCAGGGCAGATTTGGGCCTATATTTTGTTAAACCATGGTAAATTTGGATCGGATCTAGGTTTAAACTTGGGACTGTACATAAAATAAGTTTTATTTTATTGTGTGGGTCCTTATTCATTGATGCCAAAAGATCCAGACGAGAGGAGGGAAGAGGAGGTTGGCAACCATTCTTACTACCCAAATTACTATATTACTTTAAAATTAGGTTTTTATTTATTAAATTATGATTTTTTTTTTTTTGCTAAATTAAAATATTTTAAGTTTGGCATGTATAGCGTGAAATATTTAGATTACAAACCTACGTCAATCACATATTGAAATTAAGCCAACCTGTCTGGTACATCAGAGACAACAACTTCTCGATTAAAAAATTTACAATGTAATTTAACTCCCCAAAAAACATTGTGAAAAGAACATTTAATAAAATAAGAGTAGAAAAGGAAGATACATCATTCACAACTAGCCAATCAAACCATATTATGAACCAACTCTTTCACTTAATCAAAGTAACAGCTCCTTTAGACATTTTTCCTACGATGGTCAGGCTAAAATTTGTAAAAAAAAATACATGGGTCTATCGCAAAGTGTTCTATCTTTATATCCTTTCTTAAAACCAAGGAATGTCTTTACAAAATATAGCAAATTAAATTTTAATGATGCTTAATACATCAAACCGCATCCAATATCTTTCCATAAAATCATTCTCTATGATGTGGTGAAATTTTCTTTACCATTCAAAAGTACTAGCTTGGGAGGTCATTTTTGTTCTAATAATGCACTCAAAAATTCATCAAACATAATGAGTAATAGTGAGAAGTGGAAAAATAAATACCTACCAAAAAAAATATAGTGAGAAGTGTGTTATGAATATATACAATATATAATTGACCTGAAAAAGAAAATTTTATTTCTTAAAAGATACAAATTACCTATATACTTGGGGGACAAAAAAAATATTCAAAAAGGATGCATATCGTAGTTTTTGAGTACATATATTTTTAATAGATATCAAATGGTATTATTTTTCAACCTGTTAAAATAGTTTCCTAAATAGTTTAGTTGTCTTGTTGGTAATTAGAATAAGTCTTAGTCTTATTGACTAAGTTATCTTTTCTTTCCTAAGTTAGTTTATCTCTTTCTTAAATTAGTTTATTTCTTTCTTATTTTCTTTTTTTTTAATTTGAGAGATTTTCTTGTAATAGTTGGTTACTATTTTTTCTATAAATACAAGGACATAATGAGAGGACACATACATCCATTCTCTCCATCTTCCCTTTCTTTTTTTTTCTATTTTGTTACACAACCAAAATGTAAATGTAAACATCCAGTTGAATTTGCAACAAGATCATATGTATTGCCACATAACAGATTTAGATGAATATAAGTGAGCCCACATGATAATAACAAAAGATTCGTCTCACTATATGTTTAAAGGAAGGGGGCTCGCCGTTAAGTTGTGTGACCTTTGTACCAACATGGGGCCAATGAGAATACATCTAGATGCATCCAAAAGGGTGTGATGCTTCATTTACGAAAACAAGGTGGTCATTTTACCCTTCCTATGTTTGGAAGAAGGTTGCAACATTTAAAACTTTTTTTCCCTTCATGAAACTACAAAAAAAAAATTTCATTGCAACAAAACTCTATCCATATTCCTCCATTTTTCTGTTACTCTAGACTCCCTTTTGTTTTCCCAAACTTGTTTATGAATAAGAACATGACCAGAGATATGGGTGTGGCAAGTTGTTACAGTTTAACAAAGCAACCATCATGATAACATGAGATATTACGACCCCTGTTTCCCAAAGTTGTAGAAAGACAAATTGTTAGAAGGATTCTCCAAGCAAGTAGCATGGTATACAAATCATGTCTAAACAATCAAATTTTGAAATAACAAAGATTAATATTAAATATTTAATAACAAACTAAATAGTACTGTTACATCAAAATGGTATAACAGGACTTTCATCATAGGTGTCCACTCTCCATGGAAAAGAACTAGGATATATCTCCCTGATTACTACTTCTAAGGAATTGTTTCTTGGATCATAATAACATAATGTAATAAAATTAATTATAAGAAGAAGCCGTCCCCTCCGTATGCCAGCTACTTTCACATCATATAAAGAAGGACAGTCTGATATATTCTTCTTAATTTGATACTCCTTACTCCAAATGGAGTTAGTGTAGTCCTTGAGCACCCATATCTGCCACGACTCCAAAGTACGTAAAACAATGGATAGCTCACCTCCTAACTCTGTGAGATTCACATGCTCATCATATCTGACATCTTCTGGCCAATGCTCTGGACATGAAACTATTTTGAACTTCTCAAGTTCAAGATCTAGAGAGAGAATGATGTCAGAGAAAGAACTCGCCAGGGGCTCAATAATCCAATAAACTCTCCCCTTTACATGACACATGATTCTTTCTGATGGATAATAAATATGATAAGGGAAATTCCCTACATGTCTCCACGAACGTAAATATTGCAGAGGATGGACTCCTCTTTGAAATACAGTAAATAACTCACACCCATAATCTTTCGATCTTCGATAGAGGCGGACTACTTTGAATTCATTGCTTGAAGAACAAAACCCAAGTCCCTGCAAATAACTATATCTTCTCTCCTTGCCTCTAGGGATTACCACAGTGTTTCGCGTTGCTGGGTTACAAACCAGAGTTAAACGGCAATCCTCAAG
Organism: Protea cynaroides; assembly: GCA_028583415.1. NCBI lineage: Eukaryota > Viridiplantae > Streptophyta > Magnoliopsida > Proteales > Proteaceae > Protea > Protea cynaroides. The sequence continues at coordinate 36,020,760 of CM053268.1, forward strand.
GCAAATCAATCCATTACAAGTACGCCCTACAATTTTAGCATATCTGTACTTCCAGGGGAATCTATTGGGATAATTTGGACGAATCAAATCATGGGTAATCTTCCTCTCTTCCTTTTCCTCGATTGACCGAACCCTAATCAATCCATCTTGATCCACCATACAAATCAGTTTCGTAATGTTGAGATCTTGGGTTGCTCGACCTTGGTGTGTACTAACAAAATAAGGATCAGAAATCAACATGCTCCATTGTTTGCAGACACACCTGAATCTTGAAAGCACCTTCACTGGTAGCCATGAAAATACATTCATCATTAAATCTTCATCGCTTGAAACAATACTACCGCTGCTGGTTCTACAAGTACTTTCTCCTTCAGCTTTCTCCATTGCATGTGAGGGGTTTGAAGATTTTGTCTTCTAGATTGAGATTTTTTTTTTTTCCTGAATCAATAACGAATATCAAACCTATATTGGAAACAATTTGAGTCCCTTAAATTCAAAAACACAAAAGAGGGTGAAATCATGTACTAGAGATCTTATCACAATCATAAGATAAGATGAAAAAAATCAGAAAAAGGAACTAGATTGCAAATCTTTGAACTTGCAACACATTCCGATTCGATCAGACAAAAAGAAAAAGTCAGATTTAAGAAGAAGAAATTAAAAAAATAAACCTCTCATCCATCAATCGCCTACAAAACAAAGATTGCATACCTATTCGAAGCAGCACGCTCTGTTCTATCCCAGAGGCTCTGTTTAGACTAGAGATGGCTTCGGAGTTTGTGGAACTGTGAAGTTAAAACCTGCTGAATGGGGAGACTAGCTCTTCTAGGGTTTAGGGTTTTTTCCCTCCTAAAATTTCGTTATCTTCTACGGTTTTTACGTCTCCTAAATATATTAGATGTACTCCTTAAATTTTCAATACAAAAAGGGTGACATGATGGAAGGTTTGCCTTGTGAACCCTTTTCAATCTGAGTCCGGACTCAAGGAAGATTTTGGATTATGTTATTGGGTCGGATCTAGGTTGAAGCCTCGGGTTGACTCAAGGAAGATTTTGGATTATGTTATTGGGTCGGATCTAGGTTGAAGCCTCGGGTTGTGCTCGGACCAATCCGGCGTTGTTGCAGACTTCCTCTAGACCATGGATCTTCTTGCGCCTGAGATGCTGATCACCTCCCCGTATGGAAAGATCAGCGCCTCCCCATCAGAATCTTATGTAGATGCACGCAGCGCGGTGCGGAGTGACACACTGTAGAGGCATCAGATCACATACATCATAGGACATTCTTTTAAAATACTTCAGCCGTCCAGAAATAAGGCGGTGGAATTTACTGCATCGTCTGCGCCTTTAACCGTGCCTTAACCATATCCGTTAGACTAGATTAGAATTTAGACGACGTGGCACCATTCTGATCATTCGATCTATTATCAAAACTTCTTGAAATTTCAAGGAGCAGCCTGCAGGTTTTTCACAACTTCACTAGTGATTTTGGGAGGGGCAGCCCCGGGCTCGGTAGGTTTTTCGAACCGACACCGGGACAACTTCACAAGGGGCAAAGGAGAAATCCACCTTTAATTTAATTTATGATGAGACGGTGAGCCCACTTCACAGAAACTACCTTTAATAATTTTTTGCGTCAGCCCCACAAACATTAAGGTTTCCTTTGGTAGAGTTTATATTTATATTTATGAGTTATTTATAATAAATCATTTATTAAAATAAATTATGAGTCATAAATAATAACTTTTAAATATAATTAAACATAAAGAAATAATAATATATTATCACAATAATAATAAACATCTTCTAATGTATTTATAGAATTTATATTATATCAATTTATTTTAAATATAAATAAATACCGTCATTAATTCTCATACCAAAGAGAGCCTAAATGACTAGACAGCTTTAAAAACTTGGATTTTTGGTATGGGTAACTACTCTTCCCATGTGGGGAAATGATAAAACATAACAAAAGTACTTGGAGCTGTTGGAAGTGCGTACAGATTGTCTCCAGCCGGTCCAGCCGGTTCAGCTCGTCCAGCCTTGATCGGACGGGCTAGGATCAGAAGACGTGCATACCACGTTGGAAGTTAAGTCCTACATCTCATATTTGGGAAAAATTCCATGTTGATGTGTTGGATACACTTGGAGCATTGATTCTTCGTCGTTGCTTCAGGAGATTCATTGGATTAGAGTGGGGAAAGGGAACCTATTTATAGTTTTACATTTTAATTGCTAAACTCTCAATTAGTAGTAGATATTTGATAAAATGTTTGAGTGAGTAGAAATGTTGTATTTTGAGAAAATAATAGTTGGAAATTATAAGAAACTTTTTCATGACGGGCAAGTTGCAGCTTGTCCGGATTTTGGGATAAGAGCCCTTGCCCTAGTGATCATCTAGAGTTGAAGCTGATGTTGTAGCACCCAAACTATTAGACCAGTGATTTGAATGTATGAGTAATATATGAAGCCCTCTTGGGCAATTGTTCCATGGACATGGGCAAGAATATCGTAAAACTTGTATTGTGTGGTGATGTTATTTTTGTATATGGATGTTAGAGTGCATTTGATGCAGAATGATGAGTACTGTCTGGTAGACATAGCCACTCTGTGACTGTGGGGTTCAGATGCTTGTGTTTGTGCCATTGATTATTGGGTGTGTGGTGGTTTGTGTGGTTATCATCAAATGTGGTTCAGTCATCGCAGTTGAAACTAAATTTTTACATCCACTTATTCACCTCCCTCTCAATGGAACTTTTGGAAGTTACAGAAAACTTGGCATTCTTTATTCTCCATTTTAGGGCTGCCTAGGGAGCTTTAAGTTATACACATCTGAAAGGTGACATTTTCATTTTTTTTATAGATATTTGAAAGGAGGCATTGTTTATATATGTGTAGACAATATGAAGATGCTAATCTTATATGAATTCATCACGTGGACCAATCAGCTATGGGGAAAATACCCTAAGTTTTATTTCCCTCCTCATTATTTTATGGGTTCCTATTCTTTGATGCCAAAAGATCTAGTATGTGGTGTTTGTATTGTAAACATTGGTAATTGGTAATATCTATAAGAACAAACCTCCAAACCATTCTCCAAATGCCATTTTACTTAAAAATAGGTTATTGTTTGTCAGATTATGAATTTTGTTTTTCATTTGATAAATTTAAATTTATTAAAATTGGTATGTATAGCTTGGAGTATTCAAATTATAAATCTATGTTAACCACAAATTGAAGTTAAATCAAACGTTAATATTAAGAGCTCCTACAGAACGGAGATGTCATCGATAACACGTTTAGTTGGATTAAGGGCAAAAGGTAACTTCATTCCTCCTTTTAAGGGTATTTTCGTCTTTAGATCATTTATATCAAGGTGAGAGGTGATTCCATCAACTAACATACATGACCAAAGGGACCGAACTGCTTGTAAGCAGGGAGGTTTGAGTAATTATTTAAAACCTTAAGATAGGGCATAGAATTAGGGTTAAGTTTAGGGGAGATGTGAATAATTTTTCCAAAACCATATTCAGAATCATACACACGACATACCACAACATGATGAGTATGATCTGAAGCATCATAGACTATAGATTGCAACAATTTATGAATGATCTAATGCAATGAAATACTTTATATCAATATGTCTATATTGACTTACTGAGCATAATGTCACGACCCGCGACCTGCTGCACGGTTGGTTTAGTTACACTAAGGCCGTGACAATGTACTGTTAAAAAAAAACCCTGAGAGTCACAATTTTGTAATAAAATGCCCATTTAGGCCTCAGAGTGTCCTTACTAGTATCGGAAGAATCTTTTTATGTTGGCATGCAATGGGAAAATTAGGGAGATCCCCTACTTGTCTTCATGAAGATTACAGAGGATCTATTCTCCGAGATTCATTACTTGAGGAACAAAACCCAAGTCCCTGTAAGTAATTGTATTTTCTCTTCTTGCCTTTGGGGATTACCACAGTGTTTCGTGTTGCTAGGTTACTAACCAGAATTGAATGGCTATGGTCAAGGCAAATCAACCCATTACAAGGATGCCCTACAATTTTAGGATAACTGTACTTTTTGGGGAATTTATTGGGATAATTTGGTCCAAACAAATAAAGGATAACATTCCTCTCTTCCTTTTCCTTGATTGATCGAACCCAAATCAGTTTCATAATGTTGGGGTCTTGGGTTGCTCGACAATGGTGTGTACTAATAAAATAAGGATCATATATCAACTTGTTCCATTGTTTGCACACACGCCTGCATCTTAAAAGAGCCCTCACCGGTAGCCTAGAAATTCTAGTATATTCACCATTAAATCATCATTGCTTGAAACAATACTACTGCTGCTGCTCTTGCAACACACTCCGATTCAATTAGACAAATAAAAATTCAGATTTCAGAAGAAGAAAATAGAAAATAAACCCCTCATCCATCGATCACTTACGAAATAAAGATAGCATACCTTTTCGAAACTGCAAGCTCTGTTCTATTTCCAGAGGTTAAGTTGTGAATAAAGATAGCGGCGGAGTTCGAAGTTCGCTGAACTGTGAAGTTAAAACCTGGTTTCAACAAGTAGTTTGAGATGGTATGGGTGAATGGGATCGAAATCGTCTCCTCCGAGGGTATCTGCAGAAGATGTTGCTGTGTACGATGGATGCACACCATGTGTATTAATTGGTATCCGACGGCTCAAGAAATACCCTCCGTAGGAGACGAAACGAACGCCGTATGCACCTTATCAAATGCTTTTGAATCCTGCGAAACCTGTTCAACAACGTTTCAGAGGATAGAGAGGGCTTTTGTGGGCGAAGAGAGACGGCAAGGGAAGAAGAACGGTACCATGGCGAGACCAAGAGGAGCCAAGCAGGGGTAAGATTCGAAACTGGCGAGTAAATTGGTTGCAAAGGACAAGAGATTTACTGGAATCGGAAGAGTCAGCTCAGAGGTAGAGGAGTCCGAGAGTAGACGCAACGGCAACGGGAGACCTGAAAGGGAGGAAGTCGAGGGGGAACCTAATCCAGTGATTTTGGTCGGGGTCCAAGACCGGGAGAAACGATTGGGAGAACAAGTGGCGATTGTGGTGGTGATGATGATGGGAAGAAGGCCGGAGGGCGATGAGACGGAGAGGTGGTCGGAGAGAGAGAGAAGATATAAGAAATGTGGTGACATCAACGTCTGATAGAAGAATTTACAGACGGAATGACATATTAAGATCTGATGAAAGGGAAGGTAGGAGAAGATCTAATGGGGTGTGTCCTATGGGAGGCCATGAATCAGAGAAGTTTTCATTTCTCTCTCTTCTCTCTCTCTCTCGTGATGACATAAATTCTTCTTTGAAATTTTATTTATTATTTTAATTTAATCTGTTTTGTTGTTTTATTGTATAAATTATGATAAATTTATTTCATGTTTTATTCCAGCAAGAGAAAAAAAAAAAAAAATCGATTGGTTATTTTTTAGTTTAATCTGTTTTGTTGTTTTCTTTTCATTAATTTCTCCAATTTTTTTTTTCTGTTGAAATCCTTTGATTTCTGTTGCAAATTGATGTGCTTCGTCAGAATGGTACAAAGAGTATAAATGAGTCGCAGAGGGTTTCTTCTTCCTCTGCCCTTTCTCTCCCCTTTGAAACAGATTCTTGAAACAAATCCTCTTTCGACTGTTTTCAAAATGGTTTTACAGAGTTGCAGAGGGATCTCAACTTTCTTCTTCCTTGATCTCCTTTCTCCTCTGTGGATCTCAACTTTCTTCTTCCTTGATCTCCTTTCCCCTTCTTTTCTTCCTCCTGTTCTTCTTCTTCTCTGGCCCCTTCCGTGTTTTTTTTTTGCTCTTTTTCTTCTCTCTCCTCCTCCTCCCAGAATTTCAAAGATCAAAGACATCTCTTTCTTTCTCTCTGTAATTCGGATCGATGTTCCATCTTAGGTGATCGCTTCTTCGCTGTTCCGATCGACATTCCATCTTAGATGATCTCTTTCTTTGTCGTTTTTTTATTTTGGAATTTCTCGATTTCATCAATTTGTATTTCCCGATTTCATCTTAGTGATAATAACGGAGGGATTGACGTATCCGCAAGTTCTAGTTCTTCGTCCGCCAGGGCAGGTTCGTGGGTTCCCTGGGCAGCCACCAGCGCAGATGGGCAGAGGCTCACCACCACCGGGAGCGTCTCAGTTCCCTCCAAGGCCTGGTTCATCCGAGACGCTATGCCGTCGATGTCTGAATTCGATTATCTTATCAAAGAAGGTTCATCAGAGTCGGGGAACTCTGCGATAAAGAAGTCTACATCCAACGGGTTTCCTGACAAACACTTTGACCTCGAGACTATATTAAGAGCGGAGCTCAGGCCAGTCTTTATCAAGCCTGAGAGAAGTCCTTCGTTGGGTTCTTCTTGTCGTTGAAAGGTGCAATGTCCTTCGATGAGATATGGGACCAAATTAGCAGCAGAAACCTCAATGAAGCTGAGCCCAAAGTCTACATAGTGAGCTGGAACGACCATTTTTTTTTTTTTTTTTTTTTTTTTTTGTGAAGGTGGAGGTTGATGCGTTTCCATTGTAACCGCCGACGACAATGCCGTCCCTCTCTCCAATACATTGTCACCACTAGAGTCGGTTTCATTAAAGGTTTTAGTGTCATATAAAAAATTCAGACATCGTTGCTGTTGCCGTTGGGGAAGAACAGAGTTTCTTTGGAAGAAAAAACACAGATTTTCTTGGAGAAGAATACAATCAGAGCTTCGGTGGATGAGAAAACACAGATCTTTCTTTGTTTTTTTAAGGGAATTTTGTTTTAAAAAAATTTGACATTCTTTAGATGAGAAGTTGTAAGTAACAGTATGGATGAGAGTGTATAAAAGTATTATTAGAGGGGTATTCTGTGTAGTTTTTGTAAAGTCAAAATAGTTCTATATATTTTCTCAAATGTAGAGGGGGTTTGTGTTTTTTTTTTTTTTTTTTTTTTTAACGTCCAGTATCCAAACTTTCAGCTTGACTAGTCTCAAGGACCCAATGACCCCACAACCACATGAATCTTGTCATTCCAGGGTTGATGATAACTATTCCACTTGCAGCATCCTGTGTGCGTGGCCCTAATGCGATAAGAAGAGTTGAACTCGGAACCTTCCACATCCTGAGATGTAGATTCATTGTTGAGTTATCTCCGGGTTGATTGATCCTTAATATTTGTTTCATATTTTTATTACTAGATTTTTGTACTTTTTTTTTTTTTTTTTTTTTTTGCTGAAAAGAGCAATCTTATTATTATTCTTATTTTTTGTGATGAAAAAAAAATCTTATTTCATGAAGTGTCAATAGCAATGTTTTTTTTTTTTTGTTTTTTTTGGTCCTATTCATATTCTAAGTTACACTTTTGATTGTTCTTTAATATTTGTTTTATAATTTTATTGCTAGATTTTTGTATTTTTTTTTTTTTTGGCTGAAAACAGCAATCTTATTATTATTATTATTATTATTTGTGATGAAAACAAAAATCTTATTTCATGAAGTGTCAATAGCGATGTTTTTGTTTTTTTTTTTTTTTTTTTTTCTTCTACGGTCCTAGTCTAAGTTACACTACTGGGAGTCTGGGAGTGGGGAAGTATTGTAGGAGAAGAGACCTCCTCCCAACACCTGCTTCAAGCCTTCAACAAAGGGATCAAACATCCAACCAAATGGATGTTTGCTGGTTGTAAAGGATAAGGAGAATTTTCAAATTTCAATAGTCAAACAATGCTGACTCACTCAACGTTGATTAGAGTCTAAACCGAGTAAACATCTCTTATCCTTGCGCAGCAAATGTAACTCAGTTTCAAAATTCAAGCACAACTGATCCATCGCATCATATCATGCGAGGAGATCTCTCTTATCCCCAACCTAATCCTGCATACTTTGCTTGGAGCAAACAAGATCAAATAATCAAAAGTTGGATTATATCCTCCCTAAGTAAAGGTGCCCTGGCCCAAATCGTTGGCCTAACCTCTTCCCATGCTGCGTGGGATGCTATGGCAAAAGTTTACGCCTTTTTAGTCGCAAGCCAGAGTTATATATGCAACTCAAATATCAAGTCTTCCAGTTGAAAAAAGGGAACCTCTCAATGACTGGATACCTACAACGAATCAAACGTTTAGTAGACAGTCTAGCTATGGCAGTTCATCCAGTATCTGAGCTGGATGTCATTCTGAGGATACTATGGGGACTCGGCTCTCTCACTATTGACTCTTTTGCAACCTCTGTTACAACTCGATTGATCTGTTACCTCTTGACCACTTCACTGGCCTATTGTTGAGCCAAAAACTACTAAAAGATCAAAGGAACTCTCATCTCAAGTTACCTTCTGTCAAAGCCAATGTTGCATCCAAAGGCTCCGGCAACGATTTCTCTCACTCCTCTAACACTAGCCGTGGTCGTGGCAATTCCAATGGACGTGGTCGAGGCAGAAACTACTGTGGTCGTGGTCGAGGAAATTATTTTGTGAATCAGCAGCAACAATCTCTAATCCTTCCCAATCCAGGATCAGCCTATCATATCTGTCACTGTACAAACCCCTTTGGAGCTACATGCTATAACCGATTTAATCCAAGCATATACCACTCCACCACTGGTCGTTGCCCACAATTCTGAGGCTCTAATGGCTTCCACATCGCCTACCTTTGATGTGGCATGGTACCTGGATTCAAGTGCTTCCCACCTCGTTACTTCAGAACTTCAGACCTTAGCTACAGTCACTCATACCAAAGCAATGATCAAGTGCGCATTGATAATTGGGCAGGTTTGGATTTGGAACATCTTATTTGTCTTCTTCTTCATAAATGTTTGGTCTACATGATCTACTACTTGTTTCAAAAATTATTATTAATTTATCATTAGTCAGTAAATTTACTGTCCATAATAATGTATTTTTAGAATTTCATCCAACATGTTGTTATGTGAAAGGATCCACGAACGGAGAGTACAATACTCCAAGGAACATCTAAAGCAGGTCTCTATTGGCTCCAATCGAATGCATCTTCCATTTCCAAGTTTAATAAGGTGCCAACAGTACACATTTGCGAAAGGGTATCCAAAGAAATTTGGCATGATCGACTCGGCTGTCCTTCCTCCAAGGGCCTAGCAACCTCCTTCAACAGTCAGCACTACCGGCTTCAGTTTGTCAATCATGTCAAATGGGGAAGGCTTATAAATTACCATTTGACACAAATAATAAAACGAAATCCTCTCCATTCCATCTAGTACACTCGGATATATGGGGACATTCTCCGACGGCTTCCACTCAAGGATATCACTATTTTATTTCGTTCTTGGATGATTAAAGTAGATTTCTTTGGAATTATCCTCTTGTAAGTCGTTCTGAGGCATTTAATATTTTTATGTAATTTCATGCTTCTATTCAAAATATTTTCAACTGTAAGGAAACAGTCCGATGGTGCAAAAAAATATCAAGCTTTTGATGCCCACTTCAAGCATCAAATGGCATCACACACCAATACTCCTACCCACACACTTCCAAGTACAATGGACGAACTGAAAGGAAACATTGTCATTTAATTGAAATGAGCCTCACTTTAATGGCACGAGCCTCGGTTCCATTGTCATTTCAACCATCTGCATTTGAAATGGCGGTTTACTTGATCAACCAACTACCTACAGTACGGTTCATCAGAATTACAGCCCATTTCAAATGTTGTTCAAGAAGGAGCCTAATTACAAACTATTAAGGACGTACGTATGGTTCTGCATGCTACCCTTGGTTAAGATCGTACCATAAAAACAAACTCCAGTTTCGGTCAACAGGTGTGTTTTTCTCGACTACAACAAACAGTCTTCATTAGGGATATAAATGCTTTGATCAAATAGTTGGTCGCACCTTTATTTCAAGACATTTTTTCTTCATTGAGGAGTTGCATGGTTTCCATTTGCCACCCAAGCCTCACTGTCCATTGTCCCTCGATCACCATCACAACCTGTAATTATCACAAGTGAAAACATGGTCATACCATCCATCCTATGATTGACCAACCACAATCACCTACATCGGTTCCGACTTCAAATGCCTTAAACAATCAACCCAGCCCAAGCATACGCCCTTCATGTATACCAACTCCTCCTTTAGTTGTAACCACAAACCCAACTACTGAGTCCATCAATGCCAACCGTGTCAATCCACCCCAAAAAAAATGGTAACCCAACTTCGCCTAGGTGTTACCAAACCAGTTTCCAAACTTAGCTATTAGCCACTAAGCACCCCATCCCTAGCCTATTGCTTACTTGTCAACTATCCTTAACAATGATGATAAGCCAACTTCATATACAGTAGCAAATAAAATCCCAGAATGGCGAACAACGTTGAGCGAGGAATTCAATGCCTTACTAAAGAATGGAACATGGGTTATAGTTCTCCATTATCCATCCATGAACCTAGTCGGCAACAAGTGGGTCTTTCGCATCAAATGCCATTCTGATGGCTCCATCTCACGGTATAGAGTAAGACTCATCGCCAAAGGATTTCATCAACAAGAAAGGCTCGATTATTTAGACACTTTCAGCCTAATCTCTCACAACTTAAAGTCATCTCCATCAGACAGTGCATTTGTTCGAAAATCACAGCATCAAGTTCTCTATCTACTTATCTATGTAGACAACATTATTGTCACTAGCATTACATCTTCAATGATTCACGGCCTTTGTACAAATTTGGGAAATGAGTTTGCAATAAAGGACCTTGGTGCTATGCATTACTTTCTAGGAGTGGAAGTCCTTCGTAGCCCCCAAGGGTACATCTATCTCAGATGAAGTATTCTCTGGACTTGCTTCGCAAGGCCAATATAGAGGGTGCCAAACCGATGCCCACTCCTAGCTCCACATCACCACTACTTCAAGAGTCTACTACTACTACTTTTAGCAATGTCATTCTATACAGAAGCACTGTTGGTGTTCTGCAATATCTGACCTAACACGTCCATACATTGCATTCTCTATGAATCAGGTTTGCCAATTTATGCATAATCCAATGGTTGATCACTTGATAGGTGTTAAACAGATATTACGATATCTAAAGAACACTATTGGTCTAGGACTTTAGATTCGACCATCCCCTAATCTTCAACTACGTGCTTTCACTGATGTAGATTGGGCGGGATGTCATCATGACAGACATCCAACAAATGGATATGATATCTACCTTGGACCAAATTTGGTCTCTTGGAGTTCAAAAAAACAAAGATCAGTTGCGCGATCGTCAACAAAAGCTGAGTATAAAGGACTCGTTAATGCTTTGGCTCAGTTAATATGGATGCTGGAGTTGCTTCTTGATTTTGGCATTCATGGTTCTCCCCCATTGCTTTATTGCGGGAATATTGGACCCACGTACTTGGCTACCAATCCTCTATTTCGTGCACATACAAAGAACATTGAAATAGATTTTCATTTTGTCCAGGAATAGGTGGCCTCTGATTGAATGACTAAACATTCGATCATTCCTACTAGCGATCAAATTGCGGATATACTCACCAAGAAACTTCATGGTCCTCGCTTCCGCATTCTTTGTGACAAGCTCAACGTCTGCCTCAAACCGCTTTGCTTGTGGGGGCGTGTAAAGGATAAGGAAATTTTCAAATTTCAAAATTCAAAATTCAAACAATGCTGACTCACTCGACGTTGACCGGAGTCCGATCCGAGTAAACATCTCCTATCCTTGCGGAACAAGTGCAACTCACTTTCAAAATTCAAACACAGCTGATCCGCCGAATCATATCATGCGAGGAGATCTCTCCTATCCGTCTGGCTCAAATGAGATTCAAACGAAAGCAAGAGTTTCATCTTATCTAAAGCTCTTCTACCTGTAATCTTCTTATTTTTATTTTTTACACATTGATTCATTTATAAATATAGAACTTCCGATCATAAAATACAATAAGGGAATAGATTTCACAATACTTTAGTCATTACACTGGTGATGTGGGTTCTCATCTCTCCAAGCTGCCAATTCTCCATGGTGACAAGTAAAGTGTTTTGATCGAGGCTGCCATATCCCATGTTTCATTACCACATGAAACACACAGGATTTGTATTATTACTTTGTTCAGAAGAAAGACAAACTGGGCCAGGACCGTGATGAGGTGTGGTAATAGAAAGCCAGCCAGATCCCATGGAAGAGCATCCATGAAGCAATCAGGGACTTTTATCCAACAAACACAAGGATTTGTAACTCATTTACAGATTATAATGTAATCCTTCCTGCTCTCAGCTCCCCTTCAATCTTGTTTATTCTTGTTCACACCATTCCCCTTAGATTTTCAATGATTGGTTCTGCAACCCACTAAGGTATACAGTCAAGAGATACCCACTTCAATCTTGACTGGGAAACTTTTTCCTTTTTCTTTTCTTATTTGTTTCCCTTGACATTTTCAACTATTTCACTATTTCATTCAAAATCCACAGCTTAATCATTTTAAGTAATCAAAAGCAACGTCCCCAAAAGAGAAATGTCCATGGATTGGACGACACAAATCACACAAATCAGATTAGATTTTTCAATACCCTTTTGATGTGTCTCTTTCATGAAACATCACATGGTGTGATGGAGATGATTCTTGAAGCTGCAGCCATGACTGCATATTTCTCTTCGTAATTCGTATATGTAAAGCCATAAAGTGTAAAATTACAGTCATTTTACACAACCTTGGAATGAACAACGGCTACTAAAAGCAGAGCAGAGTTGGCCATCTTCTTTCTCTCTCTCTCTCTCTGCTCCGCTCCTTCCCTCTCCTAATTGCGTTCTTCTCTCTTAGCTTTTCCTCTTTTCTTGCTTTAACAAACAGTATCTATTTGAAAAGAAAATCCAACAGCTACTGCTCTTAAAGCAAGAAAAGGGGAAAAAAGCTGTGATACAGAACATAAAAGAAGGAAAAGGTTCGGAATTGTGGGAATCTTTCTCGTTTTCCAGTGTATAGCTGATCCCACAGCAGCAGCATCTCTCTCTCTCTCTCTCTCTCTCTCTCTCTCTCTCTCTCTCTCTCTCCCCTTGTGCTGTGCGTACTTCTTTTAATGCTCCTCTTTCCCCCTCTTTTCTCTTCTCTCTTTTTGACACAATCACACTATCCTCTCTCTACCTGACCATCTCATTCTCTTTCTGTCTCTGTGTGTGGGTGAATTCCTGAGGTTTGTTATGGTTTTGGCTTAGGCAATGTCTACTTCTCTAATGGGGTTTTCAAGTGAAGATGGATATGTAAGACTGTTAATTCATTTTACTGTGTTCTTGGGTGTTCCCTTTTTGTTTTTAGAACACTTTTAATCTTCAAATCCTGGATGGGTTTGTTTTCTTTTTTGCTTGAAAGTTGGTGGGTTCACTGCATTTTAATCTGTTTTCTTGGTTTATTGTGCTTTTTAGGATAAAAGAGAAGCCAAAGTTCCATTGACAGCTGAGATTGAAGAGACATGGGTTCATGGAGATGGAAGCTTGCAGGGTGGTCATGAGTTGGACTTGGATCTGGAGTTCAAGCCAATAGAACACCCTGTGGAGCCACCTGATGAGGATAGACCCGTCAAATGCCCAATGCCAGGTTCTTCAGTCCCAAATGTAAGGGAAGTTCTAATCTTTCTTCTTTTCTGGTTTCAGCTGATGTTTTCATTTAAGTTCCTTATGGCATGGCATGCTGATGTGCCTTTGGTTCCACTCTACCTGCACCAGTTTCTCCTAGCACCTTTCTTGTTTTGCTTTGTTTTTCTATCAATTAAATAAAACTGATTCTCAGATATTAATTTTACAAATATCTAAAACCATCTTTTGGTTTCTCTTGTAGCTTATCTAAAAGTCATGCTTTGAGATTTTATTTTGTTTACAAAAGTAAAATTTCTAGGGAGAATGTTAAAATAATTTGTCTTGTGTTCATCAACTGTTGGTTTTGATTGATAGTTTTGGAAGCAGTTGGAGTCCAAGGTGCTTCATTAGCTGGTCTACCTAGTACCTACACATTGAGGCAAACCTCAATTTTTTTTATAGATCTAGACAGACATATAGAACCTGTGTTTAATACTTTAATCTGTAAACCCTAAACAAAAAAGATGATGAGTTGGATGACCTAAAAATTGCATGCATTATACATTCTGACTTTACATCATATTAGATGCCATATGAAGTGTTTCTCTTGAACAATATTGAATGTATCTTCTAAAACACAAAATCTTAAAGTAGAGTATCCAATCCATCTCACGTATAAATTTATTATTGTGAATGAAAAGGATATACAAATGCAGGAGGAGCGATTCGCTGAAAGCCTGCGGAAGAGCGTGGAACAATTATCAGATTTGAATGAGGAAGGCATGTTGGTGGTGGCCATTGAACCTCCAGCTCGAGCGGTGCGTAAGAGGCATCACACTCTCACTCGCAGCCATTCAATACCACCTCTGTTCAGGAGGCCACCTCTTCCCCCATTGCCGACTCAGAATAACTTAATCTTCCAAATGCTTAATCCATGCAATGAGTCTGAATCCTGTCAAGATATACAGTATTAGATAGATTATTACAACTTCTGCAGTTTGGTGTCTAGCTGACATTACAAATAGTTAGCATTCATCCCGAGTTCCACGTAGCTTCTATCAAGATTGTAGTAGGGAGGACTTGGAAGTGTCTATGGGGACAAGTATTCTGTATAGTATCTTGAAACATGATACATCTTAATGCCAAATTATTTATATCTGATTCCTTTATAACTTCAGTTTTGCATCAAACATGAAACCAAATCAGGATGTCCCCCCCCCCCCCCCCCTCCTTCTCTCTCATGGTCTACATTCTACGCTGTTGCATTTCTCATGAGCTCCACACTGTCCATCTAGCTTAACTGCACAGATTGGAACCGCTCTGCCAGATAATTATATCCATCTAATATGGATAAATAGGCTAAACACTTAGAGATAAAGCTTGTCACCTGAACAGAGCTTCTTTGTAACCCACATAATCTTCTACTGTTCCACCATACATCTTGGATAAATGCAATTAATTTATAACCCAAAGAAGGATGCAAAACTAGAAATTTAGATAACTAGACTAAGAACCATCATTAAGAAAAAAGCAGCTGCAAAGTGCATAATCCTATGCATTCACATTTGTCATTTGTCTACAAATCCACCATCATTTACCATGGAATGAATCTTATTTCCTTTCTATTTATGGGAGAAGTAGCACAAAAGAATTTATTGCTGGTGTAGCCGACCATGGTATGCTGAATGCAAAATGCCATAATCTTGGACTCTACCAAGCAAAAGTCTTGTCTCGTCCAAAAAAAAAAAAAAAAGGAGGCAAATGTAGGAACACCTATATGGAGTAAGTTTAGAAGATGGCCCATCCATCATGGAATCCATGGACAGCAGAAACATCTACTACATGGCAGCTCTGATGGGGCTTACATGTCAATTCCAAGCCTGAATGGAGTTGGTGAAGTGGCAAGACAAAGCATTGAGAGTATAATAATATATATATATATATATATATATATATATATATATATATATATATATATATATATATATATATATATATATATATATATATATTGAAAAGAATGAGATGGCTGAAAATATAAGGAAAAGTGCTAATTACATTAGGAGATCATACAATTGACTCTGAAGTTTCAGACCACTCCCTAGATGTTGAACTGTCAGAGTTGAAATATCACCCTTTCACATGACACTTCTAGATGTCACTTGATGGATTCCATAGTAGACTGGTTCAGTCCGGAAAAACTTTTAGGAAAAAAGGATTTTGATATTTTGGTTGCTTAATGGAGCAATTTGAAGCTTGAACTAAGGAGAACATCCTTGTACCAAAAGGCAAGGGGATGCCATATTTGTAACCAAAAACCTTGTGTTAAAACTTAAAATCATCAGTATTTGTTTTAGCTTCTCAGTCTAGAAAACAATTTGAAAAAATTCATATGATTGTAGCCATAGTTTTTTAACCTGACAGGATAGTGAACAACATTTTGGTGGAGTTTCCTTCTCCAGACTCCCTTTACATTTTTACTGAGAACAGGGAATCTAAACCCGGAACCCTTGGGTGGCCAATCTCATTCCAGTCTGGTTTCTCAAACTATGCTACCACACTCATACAGCCATCCATTTTAAACTCTCCATTACACACAGGATCTCTCCAATCCTCTCCATAGCATACTAAGAAAATTTAGTGCGACATGCATCTCAATATACTTCCAAGCAAACATGAATCTTTGTTACTGAAGGAAAAATCATCTCAGCAGCAAGTGATCCGACACAGTAAAATTGGAGAAATAATACTTAGGTTTCATGGACTTTAATCAATGTGTTTATAATCCATAAGTGATCAGCATTTAGGAGCGTCAATTGATTTAAATAGAAATCAGCAAGGGGTTTTTTAATCAATTTATTCAAATGAGTTCTTTATAATTGCAGTCTGTCCAACAGCAATAGAACACAGAAATTCAGGAAACTGTATCCAATCTCATGCTATCCTACAGCCAAATGGGACTGAGTGGGTCCAGGTTCAGAATTAATCTTAAGAGCCTGAAAAGAAGGTTCATGGGTGGCCATATTGCTGTGCTCAGCTAGTATTGAGAGCTTCCTTAACAAGATTTTGGGGTGAGCGCATAAGCCACCAGCTATATAGTAAAAATGCGACACTTAGGCCCTTCTTAGTGCTTGCTCAGTTTCTGACCATTTCAGCAAAGATGGAACCTCGGCTGCATTCTGGACTGGTCTAAGATTATAAAGGGATTGGCTTCAAGTTTTTTTGGCTTGACCACCAGTTTTCATATAAAATCTGAAGAGTACTGTTAGACCAGATGTTCCACTACTGTCTACTGTGTTAAAAGTAGGTGTGCAATGCAATGGTTTGCACAAACAATGGTCCAGGGATCAGGGCTTTCTTCTCAGAAGACAAACAAAATTTTATGTGTTTCTAATCTGGCTACCCACTTTTTTTTTTTTTTTTGGGGGGGAACTCAGAAAAGGGAACTAATTACTCAATATGGTAAAATGGTAATGAAAAGAAAAGGATTGGGTAGACATACATATCTGGATGGTTACAGAAACCGATGTTATGAATGCCCTTTCACTCCACGAGAAATACATAGTGCAACAGCCATGCCCAAAATTAGCAAGGCAAGTCGGATTGCTGTACTTTTAACTGTTATGTTCCTACTGTTCATTTCCGGGAGAACACCAGCAACAGAAACAGCAATGTAGATGAAGCCACCAGCTGTAAATCCCTGCAAAGACAGTCATAATCTATCAGAAACTTGACAGGACCAAACACACATTACTTTAGGAAAAAGCCTATTGAATCAGAAACAAACGTTGCTTACTTTATTCATTTCCTTAATTATTTATGGGAAAAGCTTTTATGCACAGCCGTAAATGTACATGGGCGTCATTTCAACCATCAGATGGGTGAGAGAGGCCAACGTGTAATAATATTTCTGCCTCCTACTGGACGAAACACCCAATGTGCTGATCGTGTATGTACACAGCCCATGCATAAAAACATTTATTTATTTATTTATGCTGAGTGGCAAGGACAAAATTTTAAAAAGAATGTCAAATGAGCCACAACATATGTGCTTACCAACACAGTTGCTGCTAAAGCCACAAGGGCAGACAAGAAATTGAAAATTAGGGCATTTGGGGCACTGAAACCTGACCTTATCAAGATTCCAGAGTCACCAACCTGCAGAAAAGGATAATCCTTTTATTCTAACTAAAAAAATACAGATAATTGAAAGCAAAAGAGAGGATCGCAAATAGCTGGAAGGCCATGTGATTGTAGTTAACAGCAGAAGCCACACAATTTGACAATCTTGTGAGATGCCAAACCGTTGGCATTTTCAATTGAATTATGGGGTGATCCAATGGCAATAGTTCTTTGACACATTATCTCTATCTTCATGATAGATATTCCTGATGTTATCATTAATTTACAGATCATACGCATGGCTGCTTAGATGTCCCATGATTATATATCATTGGTTTATTTGTGCTCAAATTAAATGGCTAAGAATCATAATTTCAGATATAATGGGAAATGAACATCCTGGAGTAATTTTATCTTTGTATTTCCTGATTTTTCTTTTTTCAAATATATTCTAGCATTTCCTCAATATGCATTTACATCCATCTTTACTGATGTTAACCAATATTATTGTAAAGGAATGGGCCTGTTTAGACAGGCCCATTACCGAATAGTTAAAGTCTGCTTCCCTTCTTGTAGCTTGTATTTATAGAAATTGAAAGCAACTAATAGATAGATCTAGGATTCTACGAGTCAGAGTCCTAGTTACAAACTAAATAAAAGGACAGACCTAGGACTCTACAAGTCAAAGTCCCAGTTATAAACTAAATAAAAGAAGGATAAGAGACAAGTAGAACAATGAGATAAGCAGGCCACATGGGCTCTTAATTAAATCAGTACTGGGCCTGAATAATCAAGCCCATCACTAAACTAATCGGTTATGGGCCTGGCTAAACAGGCCCATTCCTTTACAGTAATATAAGTTAACAACTGATACTGATACTTTTAAGCCTTATGTTCATGTGGAAGAAATATAGATTCTAGGGTCATTTCCCTTTCCAATATACGGGACAAGTATTACTAATTAAGAAAAGCTTCAGTCAATTTGAGGAGAGGGATTTTCCAAATACTAAATCCATATTGGTTCTTGCCCCAATCTCTGTTTGACCATATTAATGTTGTAGGTAGTGGTTGACCCAAGATCAAAACTAGGACTTAGTAAAACTTGTCTTTTGGTTAGTTTAAATTGTGACTCAGGTCAACAGGCTTCATTTTCACTCCCATTAGTTCATCACATTTGTCATGGGAATAGAAATTTATCTTAAGTAATTATGTTGAACGAAAATATAATGCTGTCTGCACAGGTCCACTTTTGGGTATATGCCAAATTTCATGCTCTTTCCCCTTCCAATACTCATCTATACTGGCATATAAAAGGGAATTGTTTTTACCCCCTTGCCTTACCAACCTCTAGTCCTCAACCCATTTTTTTCTTGAAAATCAGAAGATTTTGAAATTGTGGCTTCTCATTGATTACATTTTCTTGATTTTCTTTTTTTTTTTCCTTTTCAAAGATAAAGATCAGGATATAATCTGCCCTCCTCTCTGGTAGCTGCAAGAAAAGCTCTCCTTTTGAAAAAAAAATTACAATGTTACCTCTCATCTTATTCCATTCTCCCTCCACTCCCCCCCCCCCCCTTCCTCTCCCCTCCTCCAAATTTTTTTTTCCAACCACTACTACCACCAACAATGACAAGCATATGTCAACTAATGAGTAATTGTCCGAAACTCATCATACCTCATTCTTCCTTCAACTATATTTCAGTACTTCAATTGCACATGCTTCCAGTTGGATAAAGACTAAGACTAATGAAAGCTCAGATGTGTTGCTCCAGCAACATGTTGTAGGAGATGCATACTTTCTTAAACTATTATCTACAAACAAATTTTCAAATCAGGAGGTTTCCTTTGTTATAATTAGAAGAAATACAGGACAAACAATATGCTCCCAAATATAACACCAACCATTGATTAAATTCCACAGGCTATTTATGTTACTGGAACATATTTAAGCATTTATGTCAGAATTTAGGGACTAAAAAATTCTAAGGCAATAAATCACATTATAGTTGTAACAAAACTATCTTAGCACATGGGGAACTTCTTGAAATGACAATCAGAATATTTTTCCAAAGCAAATAAGGAAGAAGTCAAGAGTAAAATGACAAAAAAAAAACAAACTGAAGCCTTACAGAGATATACTGCCACTAAGCTAAGATGATATTCTTTCCCACATGAAGTTGCCAGCAGATTATATTTGCTAAACTTGACCCCATATTAGGATTTAAATTGAAATTCATAATGAAGGTGTAATGTACTTTCTATACAGAAGAAAAATGTTGCAGTAATGGACACAGACAGGAACCTCTTGAGGAAGCTCATGTGACAGCAGAAATAATGTTCGAGACAACCCACCAACAGTGCCATAAAGCAAGAAAGCACTTGCATGAGCAATTCCATCAGTAAAATTATACTGCAATATTCCGAAGGAAAATGATGTCTAAATACAAAAAGAATATTTCTTAGCCAAATATAAGATAAAATTATAGTTCCAAATTGACCACAAAATTCCTTCAATAATTCCACAGGAGACAGACTTACAACACCGTCAGAGAAGAGATTCAGATAACCAAACACCAAGTTTGAGGAAGATGATTCCAGCCCTTTTTCAGTGGAGGGTGTCAATTTTCTAGCCAAGCTATTTGCAGCATCAAAACCTGGTTTATCATGATGTCTGGCACCAGTATCTGTGGTTCTCTGCTCCAAAAGAACAACAAAAGGGAACCAATAAAATGGTCTTAAAAATATTTCAATGATACTGCGGCCATAATTTCTCAACTAATCATTCATTTTTACTCTAAATTTCTCAACTAATCATTCATTTTTACTCTACTGGAGAGGATCTAAAAAAATTAAGGTGAAAAAAAAATGTGCTTCATGTAATCATATTTAGCATTCTTCCCATCAATGTTATGGTAAAAGATGTAGTAAGACTGGATGTAATTATATACTTCACAAAATTACAACCATGTCTTTTTTTATCAGAGATTATACAATTTCACAAGTCTCACAAGTCCATGATTAAGGACATGAAAATATGGATGCTATTGGGGTAGCATAGTAGCCAATTTCATGTTGGAGACTTTGAGTGTAAGAAAGTAACTTAGGAAACTTCAAAATTGAAATTGGAGAGTTTGTAAAGACATCATAATACGCTAACCCATTTCTAAAAGTGTAGGAAACATCATTATGTTCTAATTTCAGCTTACCTTGTGAAGAAGAGATTCAAGTTGAGCATGTTTTTCTTCATTTAAGCAGTTACCAGACACTCCATCTGACACTTCTCCATTGGATAATTTGTCTGTTACACCTCCATCCTTTTCATCAATAGAATGCAACACCTGACTATCATCAGCATCATGCTTATCCAACTTCTTAATGCTCTTGTGGTGATGGTAATGATGGCCACGACCCCATCCTTTCCCTCCATTTCCAGAACAAGCTTCGGCATACCTCACAACCTTCTCTACCAAAAGAAACAGGACAATTCCAGCTGCAACCACCAAAATGTCACCATCAAAGGATTCAAGACATCCGAAATGCACTCTGCAGTGCATCCCACAGGAATAAAAATCAGAAAGTAAAACTCCAAACACCTTACAGATAATAAATAATAACATCATATACAAGAGAACATAATATCAAGTCACTAACTCAGTTTATCAGCATATGCAAAATTCGGACTCATCAGCTGTGTGGCAACTTAGAACTATACAACACTTAGTAGGTAGTACACTCTAGTCAACCCTGCCTAACTAGTACCTAAATCTGTTGGTATTTTCTGAAAGCAACTAGTAAGTTGAGTTGTTGACCTCAATTAACCTGCTAAATTTAATGAGTTTCAAACCTTTAAAAGATCTACACGCCTCAGGTATAATCCTGAAAGACAGGAAAGCAAATAAAAACAAAAGGAGAGATACATTTTGCACTCATAGAGAACGGGTAATCCAATAGAAAGATCTTTTAGAGAATGTGAATAAACGTGTCCAAGATGATGAAAATGATCATGGGTATGGTCTACTTGGTAGTTATGTGATTGAGAATGCTCACCACCATAGCTGTCAAGGCGACAAGGCGACCCAAGGTGTTTGAGGCCATCCTAGAGGTGCCTAGGCGTTGCCTAGGTGACTAAAGCGTTCCCAGTGCATTTTTTTTTTAATTTCTAAGATATCAATGCTATATTAATGTTTATATACATGTAATATGCTACATAAAGAATCAACATTTAACGCACAACCTAATTAATATAAGAAAACCAACAAATAATAGATAAACTATAAGACATAAAGAAGCATATTATAAAAAACAATTAAGCACAAATCAATAAACTAAGAAGTTAGAACATAATAGCATACAAGTAAGAAACAAGAGTGCAAGAGCAAGATTATAATGTACTTTTGGACTGGTTTTTAGTATAAGGGTAAAAAACTCTTTTCACTTTTTCCATTAGGGAACTTAACAGCGTGTTGCGGATAATGAGGGAGGGTTGAATTGCGGATAAACGGAAAAACCTTAAGGGAGGTTGTGAAATTCCATTTAATTAATGACTCACTTACACATCGGCAATAAAGCGACTGCCTAGGCGACCTGGGCGCCCAAGCCTAGCGGTCGCCTTTTGAACATTCACAAGGCAATTCATCGCCTAGCCTATATATGATCGCCTAGACACCTAGGCATCGCCTACACAACGCCTCGACAACTATGCTCACCACCTACAGAGCAGTATAGTAGAACCTCGGTTTATAACAAGTTCAAGTCATCAAACTTGAAACATCCTGACCTTTTGTGAAATCATGACACCTTGTTAATGAGATCTTCAAGGGGGAAGGTTATATTTTAAATGCTCAATAAGACAGAGAAAACCTAAAATGTCAAAGTTGCAAGAGAAAGAAAAAAATTTGAAATCATCAGATAGATAGAAATTGGATCCATAATTCCATATCATACCGTAAGCATGAGGTAACTGATGAAGAAAATCATCCCCCAGCATAGACCCAGCCTGCAAACAGCAAACTCATTCAGGAGAAATTTGGCCACATGAAACTATCATTTCAGAAACAGAATTCGAGCCAAAGGTGTAACTACTCCTGTTACACAGAAGAGGCTAACTTTATCCAACGGTCCTCAAAGCATTGTTTAGTATCTGAATTTATGCAGGTCAAATATATGGGAAAGATAAGAGTTGTTAACAGTAGTGTTTGTACTTTCCAGTTTAACATAAAGAGAAAGAAGCTCATCATTCTAAAATTATATGAAAAATTATATAGGAAAGCTACAAGACCAGTGATGACTTACAGAGCTCAATGTATAGATGAAACAGATGTAAACAAAATGATTGTAGTTGAGATGGATGACGGCTAAGACTAGAAAAGATTAAATAAAGAATGAACACAGTAGAGGCAATTTAGAAGTAGCTCTGATACAAGATAAACAGAGAGAAAGTTGATTGAGGTGGCTTGGACATTTGGAAGACATTTGAATGCACCGGCAAGGAAGAGTGATACAATTCTTTGTTATTGGAGCAGCTAAAAGAGCACAATTGACTGCAAGTCTAGGCTTGGATAAAGTAGAATGGCAAATCAAGATTCATGTAGTTGATACTACGGCTTAACAGCCTGCAAACTCCGGTCCGAGACCCAGCAAATGGAGCAAACGAAGGCTTTCAAGCCGGAGTGCGCTCAAGAGCAAACTCCGGAGCGAAGAAATCCCATTTAGTTGGGATAAGAGTTAGTTGAGTTGAGTTGAGTTATACTGTAAAATTATTATACCACCATAAACCAACCATCACAGAGATCTGCAAGTAGATATTTCCATTCGTTACTAAGAGCTACAAGTAGATTGCTACTGTTATTTTACATGTTACACTCGGTTCTGCTGCCAAACATAAAGCTCTTATTTGGATGCACCAATGCCACCTTTTCTCCAGAGTCTCTTGGGGGTGGCAAGAGTCCACTTCTATATCCCCCTCTTCTCTATTCATCATAAGATACATACCCTAGCCCAACAAACACCCCCCCTGAAAGAAGGACTAACTACCATCATCATTCTCCATACTACCAGCATCCATTGAGATAACTACAAACTTTTTACAGGGTTTATTCGAAAAAATACATTTAACCCTTACTTAACAACTGACACCCCCCTGAAGGACTAACTATTGCTGTCATAATCCATACTAGCAGCTTCTATGATGCAGGAATAGGTGATACATGTAAATCCATATGCCCAAATTTCAAATGAAAAAAGAAAATCCAGAAACCAGAAGAGGACATGAAGAATCTGACCCCAAATGCAGCGAATGAATCAACAACTGTGTTTGATGGTTTTCCTTGTACTGCAATAGCAACAACATTAGTAGTTGTTGGGAAAGAAAGTGAGAAACACAGGTTAGGATGAAAGAAATTTCAAAGTGCCAGACTCAGAGTCAAGGAAAAGCATAGAAAAATAAATAGTGATAACAGAAAAGATCACTGGCAAAATAATCAGGCAAATAAGGGAAGCCATGCTCACCAACAGTGAGCACCCCAAAGTATGCATGCAAAGACCTTACCAAATTTAAAAAGGAGACAAGAAAAGAATGAAAAAATGAACGAAATATGAAGTACTGTTAGAGATACTTTAATCCAAAAACACCATACTGGAAATAATGTATGCATTAAGAAAAAAAAAAGCTTTTGATTTTAATTTGTAAAACACAGGCAGTCATAAGAAGAATTTTGGGAATAAAAAATACTCCAAATCAACTGATGATGGGGAGAGATAAAATACAAGGAAGTTCAATGTAAGACCATAAACAGAGGCAGATGGAATTCCAAGATAGAGTTCCAAGTAAATCAAAGGATTTTAGGGCGTAACTAAATCAACAAAACCACAAACCATGGCATACCTTACAGTGCTACCTATATATGCTATATCTCGAAGCTCCAGGATTCAACCACAAACTGGGAAAAAATACAGGAAAAGGAACTTAATAGTTTTCTCAACCCACCAACTCATCGGAAGAAATCACCAAGATGTGCAAATGTTGATAGTTATAGGTTTAATGTGCTGATTTATGTAAAAGCCTTCCAATAGATTTTGTTCTCAGAAAGTGACCTAAGGAGGCCAAGGTAATCTCTTGGCTGCTGCAATCTCCGTTCTACAGGCATCCTATGGAAAAGGCCAAGGCACCCTAGTATTGCATAATGAAGTTCTCTAAGACATACAAGGACTCTAAATTGTTGCAACATTAACTTTTTCTCATCCCAGATTTACAAGCATTGAGCACCATGATAAAATTGACGACCCCTAAGGGCTTCTGAGTCCTGACTACTAGATACCACAAACATCCACTTGTGTGCTTGACTAATTAACCAAGGAACTTGCTCCAAAGGTGAGTTCTCCCATCATGCCATGATTTTTTCAGTGGGGGAAAATGGAAAAAGAAAGTCAAAAAGAAAACTTCCCTAGATCTTGTTTAACCCAAATGAAAAAAGTTGTTCGGTTTGGATAAATCAATGAGTTCAACGAAATTCCACACACACAAAATGGTTGGAAAGAAATATGTTTATTTTTTATGACAAACAAATTTGCAAATTTTAATAAATTATATAACAGCAAGGAGCAATAGTCAGTAGAGCAAAACATGACTTAAAGGGACAAAATTACGGAAATGGAAGTGCTGCCAACACTTACGGACAACAATAATTGGAAAAAAAAATAATAATAAGGAAAGACAAAGAATGAATATATATATATATATATATATATATATATACACACACACACACACAGAGCAAAGCAAAGAAAAGACTATGTTACCAGGGAAAAAAAAAATAGACAAGGATTGAATTAGTATCAGCACTATCCCATTTTCCAACAGGTTGATTGTGCTGAAACCGCCTGGAATTCTATGTTGAGATTCAAAGCAAGTCATCCTCTTCTTCATAATAACAGAAAACGGAAATTCCCCACCACTATCCTGGCTCTATATATATACATGTGTGGGTAAAGTAGATCAGATCAATCAGAGGAGTGGTACTACAAATTAGAACTCAACCAAACTCTTACAAAAAGAAACACTACATTTAATATTTAAATTTACAGAAATTCAATTAGACTCTAGGAACCAGCTGATAAAATAGACTGGAACACAGTTTGTGGCAGTACCCTTTATACTTCATAATTTCATTTTGCTAAAACCCTTCTGTGTTCAAATCTGAATGTTGTCAGACATCAATTTCTATGAAAATGCTCACCTCTTAATGCTGGATTATTTGTGCGATAAAATCAATGTGTCATCAGCTATTCATGATTCTAGAATTATCCAAACACTCCACCCTCCACATTTAACAATTCACAGGGAAACTCTAGATGCAGATACCATAGGCAGGACACCTTGGCACTTAACCCTTCCCTTTACTTATTCTCAGTTGTTCCCATTGCCATTGAAGTCCATGCCTAAACAACATAATATCTTTGAAGTTAACTTAAAGAATTCAAATTAATATCAAAGCCCCCCACCCCCACATACCCCCCCAAAAAAAAAAAAAAAAAAAAAAAAAAACCACTCCAATAAAAAATAAAAATAAACATTATTTCTTTGTGAGCATATCTACTTGCAAAGGCAAGTTTTCCTTCAACCCACATTCAAAAACAGTGTCTCCATATTCTAGAAAATACTTGACAATTTATTACTCTGTGAATACAACTTCTTCATGATAACAGCATCAGCAATTCAAAATTAGTATCTAAGCTATTGAAGTCGACAATACTGCAATGCAATCTGAAGTTATCAAAACACCAATGAACCATGGAACTACTCTTGGTAATCCTGATTGTGATCAAACATTATACCAGTTGCTTCCATAATTCAATGTAATTATGCAAAATAAAAAAAAATAAAAAATTAAAGGGTATGGGTAGAAAATCTTGAAACCGGAAGTGAAATCCAAATGAAATAATCTGAAACAAGTCAAAGTACCTACCGAGGCTTGAGAGTTGCGAATCACGGTTATCATGAAAATGGACGTTGTCGTGATCGTGGTGGTCATGGCGGGAGTCAAGCCCGTAAAATTTGAGATCCTCTTCCACTGTCAGCTCCTCCGGAAGCTTGTCCTTGGACAGACCCATATGATGCTCATGACGGTAGTGTTGATGATGACCATGGTCGCAGTGATGACGATGGTGAGGCTCAGGACTGCTGAAAGGACAAGATCCAGAATCTCCTCCGTGCAAAACCAGAAGCAACAGTGCTATTCTATGTTCCCATGAAACCCACATCACCAAAAGCTTCTCAGAAGCACAAACATGAGTAAGATGATAAAGAGACAATAGGGCTTCCAGGGTTTAAACAGGGGAATCTTAAACAGAAGAAGAACTGCGTTTACAAGTGCCTTCAATGGTTATGAAACAAATTATAACTAAGAAAAGAACAATAATGGCCACAATCACACCAAAGGTGAGCACATCCATTTCCCTTCCCCTTTAATTATGAGATACTTTCCCTCGATTTCCGGACTCTATATTTTTTTTCTAAATTTCTTTATTGATTTAGTACTAAATTTTAGGTAAATTATAGATCTGGAGATTCTGGAATCTGGAACAATAATCAAGGTGAACAACCTGGATACCTCCAATTCTGAACACTGAAGAAGCTGTACTGAGAACTGAATCTGGTTATCTTGTTTCCACTCTCTGCAGCTCACTTGACCAGTGGGCTCTGCTGTTTGTTGGTTGGATTCGATTTTCAACCGAGCAGTTGATTTCTTTTCTAATTGTTTTACTTTTGGAACCCTCCATGGGAAAATTTTCAATGGTCGGTGGACACCGAATTGAACGTTGAAAGATTCTCTTCGTTTCAGTGGGGGAGCACAGCAGGAAAAGCGTCTCTTGCTACCTAATGCTATAATTTAATGGTTAAATGGCAAATCCAAGCAGTTCGATGGATCCAAATCGTGTCTTTCCCGAGATTTGGGAGGAGTGGTGATAATTTCACTGGATAGTCGTCGTGTGGAAGTTGGATGAATCTTACCCTTCCATTGGAGTCAACAAACCCAGTCGATAAAAGAATGCCGACTTGAACGGAAGAGTCGGATTCATCCGACCTTCACATGACAACCATCCAATGGGGTCGCTGCGTCTCCTCCCTGAGGAGACGATTTGAATCTGCACTGGATAGCCCATATGTCAAATTTGGAATCTCTTTTAATTTTTATAATACTTTGTTTTCCGTCATGATAAATTCCATTACATTATGTTTGAATGTTAAGAAAAGAAAAAAAAATTGAATTGAAGAAGAGAGCCAGATATATAAAACATATAGAAATCATCCCCTGCCAAGGGGGGGTTTCGCAGGGGATGATTTCGACAGGAGATTCGGTTGCATTCAATAGATGCTTGACACATGGGTGTCGGCTACATCTGAGTCATCCATCCCAGCTGATCATCGAATCGACACCTCTCTGCATTACAGCTTATTGGCTGGGATGGACGATTCGGATCTAGCCGACACTCACGTGTCGGATATCAGTTGGATACAGCTGAGTCTCCTGTAGAACCCTTGATAAGAGACAATTTGAATTCATATAAAACTATCATTGTTTTATCATTACTTTTTATTTGTTGCACTAATCGATGGCAAATTCCTCCCGTTGGATATTTTACTTTGGATCTTATGCATCGTTATTACAATTGGAATCCGAAGGTGGTTAGGATATATCCTTCCGAACTCTACTCGATCGCAAGTTTTGCAACTTTGAATTCTATAACCTTTGGTTCAGTTCTCCAAAGAATGTTTGGTGATAAGAGCTGGTTTACTATAGGTGATAGGGATTGTATCGATAATCTGATCGTGAAGAATGATTACAAGTCTTTGATCAACTTTATTCAATCTTCAGATCAGAAGAAGGAATTGCACTTAAAAACTTAAATATATATTTAATGTGATATGGTTGGTAGATGATTATTTATTTTACACCTATTAATTATCTTTCTTAAAATGAATAATTGTCTTTTTCTAGTTAGTTAGTGACCTACCGGTGGAGAACAGACACAGAAAATCATGGGTTCAACATTCCAATCTTCAGGTTGTGCCTTTAAATACCCTTTCTACTTGCCTCCCTTTTCTTCTATCTCTGCAGGAATCCTGTAACCTCCAATGGAATAGGATATCCAAAATAAATAAATAAATCTTATCCTAAAAAAAATAATACGATTTAGACTGTGTTGTTTCCAATGTTAAATTAAAATAGCCAAAGGATAACGAAATAAGAAATTTCAATGAAATTTTAGACCTTTATGCCATCCATGTAGAAGTCATTTGGAGTGCAAAGGTCAGGCTTCCCTGCACGAGTATTTTATTTTAAGAATAAAAATAAAAGGCGTTATAGTGTACGATATTTCCACTAATGTAGGGTATGAGAAAGAACGGGATGTACGTAATCTTATTCTCACAACATGGAGAGACTATTACCATAATACTTTACTCTAAAAAATAAATAGCAATAATATACATAAATATTGGTATTCTTGCAACTAGTAGTGTTGATATGAAGGATATAATTTGTTTAAGATATGGTCTCTCAAAAGTATTATTTAAATATTAGAGATTCTTATTTTTTTAAATATTATTATGTTGAAAGTAATTATTATACAATATGATCCCTCATAATATTATTTTATTATTAAATTTTATTATTTTTATAAAAAAAAGTGTTATAAGATGACATACATAACATGTATAATATATGTAAGCAATCTAATTAAAAGCTAATTTCAAAGGGAAAAATTCATTTGAATTTTCAAGACGTTATAAGTTTATAATTCAAATAGTTTTATTTTAATTTATAGAATATTATTGTTCTTTCAAGCATAGATTATAATACAAATAGCTTTCATTTTAATTTCTTGAACTATTTAATTAATTACTAGAGTTTCATTAACAGGTGGAGAACAAAAAACTCCATGCAACTATTTCTGTCGATGTGTTTAGGGGAGGAACTGAGCTGGTATGGGCCTCGATCGATCCAATTTTCATCTTTTGGGATTGAAAAAAAAATCAGTTTATATCAGTTTGTTTTCAACTTTTTATATAAAAAAAGTTCTGTTAATTAATTATTTTTTTTTAACCATAGAAGGTGGGGACATGGCAATCTATGCTCTTGGATGATTGACATGTGTCACAAAAGAAAAAAAAAAAAATATCGGATCGACCGATATTGATTACTTGTATCGTGCCCTTCGATTTTGTTATTCCAAATTTATCCCTCTCTACCATAATTTTCTTGGTCTCCTTTGGCTCTCGTTATCATCATCCTGTCACCGCAAGGACTCCCCACTCAAATTCCCCATGTGCTCATTGCTTTCTCAATTACCCACCCCCTCTCTTGCCCCTCTCCTCTCCCGTGATCCTTCCTCACCAGCGTTGCTCATCACCAAGTCGCAGATCTCAATTATGATACATACCTCTAGTGAAAACTCCATACCCCAACTTTTTGTTTTTTCCGATGGGTGTACCAACGATCAGACACCAAATCAGAGTAGAGTAGTTTAATAAAAAATGATTAGTTCTTATTGAGGTAGATCTAACGGTTAACTTGGAGAATGTCAACGTTAGGTATAATTAATGTTGGAAATATGTGAAGAAATACCTTTAGTATGATTTTTGAATCGTGAAGTACATTTGGTATGATTTCTCAAAACGTCGATACCCTAAGTGTAAATTACCCATATTAATTTATTGAACTATTTAATTAATTACTAGAGTTTCATTACCAGTTGGAGGACAAAAAAACTCTATGCAACTATTTCTGGGATAAAGATCCTCTGTAGTGAAGCCACCCGAGTACTAAAAACCCTACTCATTCAAAGTAGATCGGCATATATCCCATGACAGTTAAAATACATCAAGATATAAACCGATCCACTTTGAATGGATGAAATCTTTACTACAACTCACTACATGGAATTCTCACTACAAACGATCTCAGTCATGATCTCAGTCCTTATTTCTGTCAACGGATTTGGAAAAAAAAAATCAGTTTATATCAGTTTATTTTGAACTTTTGATTGGGACCTTTTTATATAAAGAAATTGGGTTAATTAATTTTTTTTTTTAACTATAGATGATCGGGACGTGGCAATCTATCCCTTGGATGATTGAAACGTGTCACAAAAGAATAAAAAAATAGAAGAAAATAAGAAATACAGATACCGATTACTTGATTACTTGTACCATGCAAATATGCTCCCACCGTGGGCGATGCGTCAAATGATTAGTGATGACTGGGCTTCCCATTTATGTTTGTTTAGGAAAGATTTGAGTTCCGCCTTTGTTTTACAGTTTGTTTTACTTTTACGGTACCGAAAAGAAGAAAGGAAGGTTCCTAATGACTAAGGGAACTTCCAGGAACCTCATAAAATTGCCACGTCACGCCATGTAGATATACTGACATGATCCATCTGATCAAAGACTGAAGCCTTTCTTGGGTTCACTTTAGACTCTACCTACCCTTTGATTCCTACATAGATGCATCATGCTCTAACGATTTGGGCCAGGAGACTTAAAAGTTAGATGCTTGGATCCCACCAGAGCAGAGCAGAGCAGAGAGAGAGAGAGAGCGAGAGAGAGAGAGAGAGAGAGAGAGGGCCGAGAAGAAGAAGGTGATCCAGCATTAGCTTCACTTTTCTATACAATGGCGGCAGCTCCCCAGACCCCAAATTCTGTCCCAAAGGTGAAGAACAAACCCATCACCTTCACCACCGCTGCCGGCATTGGATCAAGAGTGGCAGCGCCACCACGAATAGCTCGATTGCCTCCGAAGAGAGGTAGTGTTCTTAAGGGGATTGCAAGTTGTGAACGACAGGTGGAGATCAAACCCACCACCAACAACACTGCCGGCGGCATTGAAGCAGGAGCAGTGCCACCACGAATAGGTCAGTTGCCTCCTAAGAGAGGTAGAGTTCTTAAGGGCATCCCGAAGATGATGATTTCAGCTCTCTGCTTCCACCCATGCATGACTTCCATTGATTTCACATTTTCTCTTTCTTCTTCACTTTAATTTCCTTTTTGTACGATCTTGTTTATATTACATGGAGTGATCGCGGTAGTTGTTATCTTTTTATAATATTAGTCTTTCACCCCACTCTCTTGCCCCTATCCCTATAGCCTTAGTTTTGGGGGGACAACTATGAAATCCATGAAAGACATATCTGCAGGTGAACTGAATTACTAAATATTAAGACTTAAACAATATAAAAACAAAAAAACAAAAAAAAAAATAACTTCATAGTATGAATGCAGTACCCACAAGACCATCCCAGAATACTTCAATGGATTATCTATATTAAATAGATCCCACACTCCAAAGTGGGTCTTACAATACATCTACAGTGATAAGATCCTATAGGGAGTCGTATAAACATCCAAACTCCCAAATTTTCAAAAATAGTAAATCTAAATATAACCTAAGGTGGGTCCCATAATACATCGAAGGTGATTCCATTGTCGTATGTATCGAATTGATCTCATAACACCTATGAAATCCAACAGAATATGAGTGAGAACAAAAGAATATTGTTCCCCACGCATGTAAGTATATCTTTCATGGAGTTTTATCACCATCTATATTTAAGTAGGTCTCACATTCTAGAAATAGATCCCACACCACATTGACTGGAATCCCCAATGAAAAGGTACGTGTAGACAATGAAAGTTGCTTGTTCTACACGATTTTATAAAAACGGATGAAAATAACAAGGGAATAAAAAAAGCACGAGTATCGCCGTGTACGTATGTTCATTATAAGTTGACGATGCATTTGTTTTTCTATTATTAACCCATCTTTCAATTGAGTGCAGATCTTATAGAATGGTGGATGGGGGTATAGAAATCCTCTCCCGCCTGAGTTTGGGCAGGAGAATTGACAGTCCTGATGGATGACTGTCACCTGGCTCTCAAGTGAATCCGAGCTCTCCATCCGAGTCGACAAGCTGAGCCAACAGGGATGTCGATTCGGATGGAGGGCTCAAATTCACTCGAGAGCCAGGTGACGGCCATCCATCCAGATCGCCAACTCTCTTGCCTAAACTCAGACGGGAGAAGATGTGGACCGTGGATAGGGGGTATGGATATGAGACCCACCTCTTGAGTGTGGGACCCACACCCCATCAAACGGCTGGCTAATCAAAGAAGCAAACAGTGATAGAGAGGAATTTCGGTGATGATGGTATCACAGAAACAGTGACTGAAGCAAAAGCGGCGCCTCGATGAATAGGACGGTTTCCATGTCTCTCCACCTGACAGAGTGTTCTCCTCTGTCAGCTTCACGGCTGTCACCCAACCTTTTTTCTTCTAGGGTTTTTCCCACAGAGACAACATATATAGGAAACCTAGAAATCCTAATCCCACTACAATTATAAGTTTATCCTATACATGTAATAGACCAAATTCTAATACAAGTACAACTCTATTAATTGTGTGGACTCCAAATACAAGACACAACCCAACAAATCTCCACCGGCTTGAATTCCCGCAAACCACCTTGAAGAAGAACCCGTTGACGTTGAGTCCGAAACCCGTCTCTGTCAAACCGCTACACCTAAAGCATAGCCTACACCCGGGCCGGGTGTCCCTGCATACCACCGCGTACAAAGTGATGTGACTCTACCTCTTCCACGCCACAAAGATCACCGGAAAGATAACATCACACACGGCGCCGCAACTCCGATACACACGGAACCCGAAGTCTCTCACCTCGCACCTCCGAGGAGACCTAGAGAACCGACTCCTCACCGCACCGCTAATCCTTCTTTATCCACGGTACAACATCAACCGGCCATTATGTGTACCGTGCCGGATTCAAATCCCCCCTTTTTTCTTCTTCTTCTTCTTCATCATCTTTGCAGACCTCCTTCGTTCTTCAAAGAACCCTAGCTCGATACCACTTGTTAGGGAAAAATCACTCCCACACTTGATCGAACTTATGAGAAGATAACAAGTATATCACAAAAAATATATTTTCAGCCCTAACAATATGTGCAAATAATGAATATAAATCAACCACACATGAGACACAAGAATTTAACGTGGAAAAACCTCTTCAAATCGAAGAGTAAAAAACCACGGACTCTAAAGCCCAAATCGAAACTTCACTATTATCAATAGAGGTTACAAAACCTAGTTTCAATTCTTCCAATGGGTATACAACCCCAATAGCAACAAGAAGTAAAACTACTACTCGAAGAAACAAAGAGATGCGTAAATTTCACCCAAAGAAACAGAGGCTGCTGTACGGAGCGAATAACTTGACTTAGAAAACTCCAATCAAAAATCTGACCGTACAGATTGACGAACTATGTGTCCTCTACCTGCTGTCCAAAAATCAGCTCAATCGGACCACGGATGACCTCCCGATCGTCGGCTTGATCACGGCTGCGCAAATCACCTACGCCCGAAAAAACTGTTGCTCTCTTTCTCTTCTTCTTATGATGCTAAACCCTAACCCTAATTCGTTTTTGCCCTATTTAAAAGATTAAATACAAGGTAAAAAAGAATGGGCTTAAATGGGCTTAAAACATACAAAGGTTTGGGCTTTTATCCACATAGGAAGGGAGCCCAAAAACCCAACAAATCTCCCCCCTCCCAACTATGTGGAGGAACTCGC
The DNA here is from genome assembly GCA_028583415.1 of Protea cynaroides. NCBI lineage: Eukaryota > Viridiplantae > Streptophyta > Magnoliopsida > Proteales > Proteaceae > Protea > Protea cynaroides. Next base: position 36,055,052 of record CM053268.1, read on the forward strand.
CAAACCGGCGATCAAGCAACAAGTTTCAAACTTATCTCTTGGTAAAGACTTTGTCAACATATCAGCACCATTATCATCCGTATGAACCTTCTCAAGTTCTAGCAATTTATCATCCAAAGCATCGCGTATCCAATGATACCTCACATCAATATGTTTGGACCTAGAATGAAATGTTGAATTCTTACCAAGATGAATAGCACTCTGACTATCACATAACAACACATACCTCTCTTGTGTAAAATCAAGTTCTTGTAGAAACTTTCGCATCCATATTAACTCCTTACTTGCTCAAGGAGGGCAGCAATGAATTCCGCCTCGTAGTAGACAACGCAAACACACTTTTGCAACCTAGATTGCCAAGCCCGCTCCCCCGCAAAGTTGGATCAAGTAAACCGAAGTAGACCTCCTTGAATCAACATCCCCGCCATATCCGACCAGATAACCAGGTGAGAATTGGTTTCTCACTTCCAAAACAAAGCTTCAAATTGGAGGTGCCAACAAAAGATATCTCATAATCCACTTCACTGCATTCCAATGCTCTTTTCCTGGATTAGAAAGATATCGACTGACTATGCCAACGGCATGAGCAATATCTGGCCTAGTGCATACCATTGCATACATCAAACTACCCACTGCTGATGCATAAGGAACCTTTTGCATATATTCTTTTCCTTCTTCAGTAGAAGGACTATGCTTGATACTTAATCTAAAGTGTGGAGGAAGAGGAGTACTCACCACTTTAGCATTATTCATATTGAATCTTTTTAGTACCTTTTCAATATACTTCTCTTGTGATAGCCATAACTTCTTAGCCTTTCTATCACGTACAATCTTTATGCCAAGAATCTGTTTTGCTGGCCCAAATCTTTCATATAAAAAGATTTGCTCAAATCATGCTTCAACCTGTCAATCCTAGAAGCATCCTGGCCAATAATAAGCATGTCATCAACATAAAACAACAAGATAATAAAATCATCATCAGAGAATTTACGAAAAAATACACAATGATCAGAAGTAGTCTTTTTATAGCCATGCTCCCCCATAACAGACTCAAACTTCTTATACCACTGTTGAAGAACACCTTGAAATTCACTCAAGTGATCGGTGATAGTACACCCTTCCTTGTACTTCAAACTCATCAATTTCTTGATCAAGAACAACTTGTTGTTACCGGTCTTCTTGGCATATAAAGATTCAAGTTTATCCCATAAGGTCTTTGCATTTGTCTCATCACTAATGTGGTTAAGGACATTATCATCTACCCCATTGCCTAATGTAGCCAGAAACTTGTTCATGCTCAAATTCCCATTCCTCATCAGACTTAGAGTCGGGTTTTGTTTTAGCAAACACAGGTAAATGCCAACTCTTCACATGTAAGAGATCTTTCATCTTTCCTTTCCACTTATGATAGTTAGAACCATTCAAACTGATCATTCTACTTGTATTTGTCTCCATCATTCAATCAAGCCAATACAATTGAAAATCAACAAACCAATGATTTAGGTAAGTGTGCATCTGAAAGCAAACATGCCACTCTCTCAATCAAAGTTCTGTTCATCCTCTCAGCAACACCATTCAACTGAGGAGTCTTTGGAGGAGTTGTCTGATGTCTAATACCATGTTGTCTGCAATACTCATCAAATGGTCCACGGTACTCACCACCATTGTCTGATCGAATACACTTCAACTTTTTCCCAGTTTGTCTTTCTACTAATGCATGAAACTTTTTGAACACACCAAGTACTTGATCTTTGGTCTTCAAAGTATAAACCCAGAGTTTTCTAGAATGATCATCAATAAAGGTCACAAAATAGATAGCACCACTATGAGAATGTACCTTCAAGGGGCCGCAAACATCAGAATGCACCAACTCTAATAGATCTGATTTCCTTGAAGGAGGATGACTCTTGTTAGGATCGGAAACGCAAACAGAAAGAAAAAACACGAAGATTAACGTGGTTCAACACCCCATTGTGGGATGCCTACGTCCACGGAGAAAAAGAGAATTCTTTATTGCCAATAAACCTCTACAACTCTCCACCTGACAGAGTGTTCTCCTCTGTCAGCCTCACGGCTATCACCCAGCCTTTTTTCTTCTAGGGTTTTTCCCACAGAGACAACATATATAGGAAACCTAGAAATCCTAATCCCACTACAATTATAAGTTTATCCTATACATGTAATAGACCAAATTCTAATACAAGTACAACTCTATTAATTGTGTGGACTCCACAAAATACAAGACACAACCCAACAAATCTCCACCTGGCTTGAATTCTGCAAACCACCTTGAAGAAGAACCCGTTGACGTTGAGTCTGTAAACCCGTCTCTGTCAAACCGCTACACCTAAACAGGCATAGCCTACACCCGGGCCCGGTGTCCCGTGCAGCCCACCGCCCGACAGAGTGATGTGACTCTACCTCTTCCACTCGCCACAAAGATCACCGGAAAGATAACATCACACACAACGCCGCAACCCGGATACACGGAACCCGAGTCTCTCACCTCGCACCTCCAAGCAGACCTAGAGAACCGACTCCTCACCGCCCGCTAATCCTTCTTATCCACGGTACAACATCAATCGGCCATTATGTGTACCGTGCCGGATTCAAATCCCCCCTTTTTTTTCTTCTTCTTCTTCTTCATCTTGCGTACTCCTTCGTTCTTCAAAGAACCCTAGCTCGATACCACTTGTTAGGATCGAAACGCAAAACGAGAAAGAAAAAACACGAAGATTAACGTGGTTCAACACCCCATTGTGGGATGCCTACGTCCACGGAGAAAAAGAGAATTCTTTATTGCCAATAAACCTCTACAACTCTCCACCTGACAGAGGAGAACCCTTCGCCTCACTCACTGTCACCAATCCTTTTTCTTCTAGGGTTTTTCCCACGAGACAACATATATAGGAAACCTAGAAATCCTAATCCCACTACAATTATAAGTTTATCCTATACATGTAATAGACCAAATTCTAATACAAGTACAACTCTATTAATTGTGTGGACTCCACAAAATACAAGACACAACCCAACATTCCACACATGACTTTGGATTGATTTCCCGTTTCTGTTTCTTTCTTCTTCAACTTTTCTTTGTCTGCCGTTGTTATTCATGGATGTACGTACTTCTTATACGTTGTTGTTACTGCGAATCTAAAAGCGTGTGGTCCCCCCTAAATTCTGATCCCATTGGTTCGCAGAGGACACCGTGGATCTAACCAAAAAAAACCTATAATCATTAAAGTGGTCGGTTTTGGTTGAACTGGTCTACGGGTGTTCCATGTGGGACCAAAAACTTCCTGAAACCTCATAAATTTGCCACGTCACGTGATTAAGAGACACTGGGTTGAACCATCTCAAAGACTGAAGTCTTTCTTGGGACGTTCACATTACATTTTATCTACCTTTTGATTCTTGGACCAAACTCGACCCAAGTCCCTCTACATATAAAGTTTGTATTATTGCATCCCAGCATCCCAGAGTGATCAAGGATTAGCTCTACTTTTCTAAACAATGGCAGCAGCTCCCCAGTTCCCAAATTCTGTACCAAAGCTGAACATCGAACCCACCACCACCACCACCACGACGGCCGGCATTGGAGAAAGAGCGGCGCCACCACGAATAGCTCAGTTGCCTCCGAAGAGAGGTAGAGTTCTTAAGGGCATCGCAAATTCTGATCTAAAGCTGAAGATCAAACCCACTGCCGGGGGCATTAGTGGAGCAGAAGCGGCGCTGCCACGAATAGGTCGGTTGCCTCCGAAGAGAGGTAGAGTTCTTAAGGGTATCCTGAAGATGGCGATTTCAGCTCTCTGTTTCCGTCCATGACTTTGGATTGATTTCCCATTTCTCCTTCGTTCTCTCCCTTTTCCTTTTCGTTTTCCTTTTTATTTTCCTTTGTTTCTTCTTGTTATACCTGCATGTAATTGTACTTCTTGATCATATACGTGGTTGTTACTGCACAATCTAAAAGCGTGTGGTCCCGTCTTAAATTCTGATCTGATTGGTTCGTTAACAATTTCCATTAACTTATGATAGAAGAACAGAAACAATGATTAAAAAATACAAAAAAATATATATATATATTCTCTTGTGGCCCAGTTCTGTGATTCATTGAACAAACTGAAATACAATGCCTACCCATAAAAATAAGACAATATCCAAATCCAATAAGACTGGGACTTATGGTTTCTAGTCCGTCCATTCGTTTAGTCGTGGACTGATCGGACTGGATTAAAAGGACATGCATACCAATACATGGGGGGCGTGTCCTTTAAATCCAGTCCGTCCGTCCACGATTGGACAGCTGGACGGACTCGAGACGATCTTTTTCCATAACCGACCATTAAAATCTATCTTTTTCTTCTCTTAAGCATGTCAAAAAGGGAACATGGAAAATAGTGAATATGGAGTTTTTCGAGTGGAAGAATAGTTCACTTTATGTACTTGTATCTTTCTTGGGATCTCATCACCGTCTATATCCAATGGATCCTACCCTCTAGAGGTGAGTTTCACACCACATTGACGGTGATAGGATTTCATAAAAAATACATGTACATATAAGTGATCTGAACTCGAAAATTACTTGTTCTACACGATTTCCTAAAAAAGATGAAAATAATTAAGGAAAAAAAACACAAAAGTGTAGACGCACGTGTGTTGATTACAAGTTGAGGACGCATTCATCATCATGACATCAACGTGTTCGTCATCGTGACCTTGCATTTGACTATTATTAACCAACCTTTCAAACGGGTGCAGATCTTATAGAATGGTTGGGACCCACACCCCATCAAACGGCTGGCTAATCACAGACTCGGATTGATTTCACATTTCTCTTTCTTTCTTTTCCTTTTCTTTCTCCCTTTCGTTTTCCTTTTCCTTTGTTTGTTCGTTGTTATTCCTCCCTGCATGGACTCTTGTTCATGCGTGGTGGTTACTGCGAATTTAAAAGGGTGTGGTCCCGTCTAAATTCTGATCCAATTGGTTCGCAAAGAAAACTGGGGATCTAACCAAAAACCTATCATCATTATAAGTTTTTAGTTTTGATTCAACCGGTCTAAGGGTGTTTATTTTAGGACTGAAGCGATAGCACAGGCTAATTCAGATCGAACTGTTACCAAATATGTTTTGGGTTGAAGCATGACATATCCTATTAGTTCCGGTCCGAACTAACCAGGAAGTGGCCTAAAAAGCGGACTGATGAGCCCAAACCCGATAATGACCCAGATCAAACCTATTTAGACTGAATATTAAGCCCTAGCTTCACTACTTCAACCTTCCAAATGGCCTTAACAGGTTTCCTACCAGACTTTCAATCCAAACCGACTTGAAGCAATCCAATAACAACATGATAAGCTAAGCCCATTAACAACGCGAAACTGAAGCGGCCCATTAATTAATAATGTGTACAATGCAACCCACCCAACACGAAACCTCTTAATGGTCACATTTCGGTTAGGCTCTTTAAAGCCCGACACCAATTTGGTCAAAGCCGACGTTTTGACACCCTTAAACCAGTCTACCTGTCTAATTGCTTTATTTCCAAAAGGAAAAAAAAGGGGGTTTTACAGGCATAATTCCTTCAACTTCCGCTAACTTATGATAAAAGATCAGAAACAGTGATTCAAAAAACACGAAAAAAAAGATCTTCTCTTGTCACTTAATCCCATGGTCCATCGAATAGACTACTAAAATACATGCATGCCAATACAGTAAAAGAAGATCAAGTCCAAAAGTAAGACGAACGGCAAATGTGGAGACAAAAATTACCCAAATCCTCCTTTCCAACCACTATCTTCTGGTGGATGCATCTCTATATTTATGATTTGTGTCTTGACATTTTTTTAGACAAAAATTCTCCAAATCCTCCTTTCAAACCACTATCTTCTGGTGGATGCATCTCTATATTTATGATTTGTGTCTTGACATTTTTTTAGACAAAAATTCTCCAAATCCTCCTTTCAAACCACTATCTTCTGGTGGATGCATCCCTATTTATGATTTGTGTCTTAACATTTTTTTTTTTCTTTAAGCACTGAAAGTCAGAAAGGGAACATGGACAATGGCGAAAACAGAGTTTGGGTTGACCGGCTCCAGTGTTATTGGTAATGGTTCAATGGATCAATATAATATATTAATGTCTGCAGCCCACATTGCCCTTATAGTTCTAGTTTAGGGTGTAAGATTCATTGGATATGGACGATCGTATCATCCTTTTTTTGACTTTCTATGGTAAAAATTTAAAATAAAAAAAGAGAACCTGAAAAGCACCGAATACAAAGATTGGAGTAGTCGGGTCCAGTGTCGTTGGTCGATTTGATCCCCCCTCCCCAACTATTGCCCTAGTTTGAGGGGACAATTATGAAATCCCACGAAGGATACACAAATGGATAGGTGAACTGAACTATCTAGACATAGACAACATAGAAAATAAAAAAAACTTAAGTCATAATACGCAAAACAACATATAACAATGCATGGTGTAGGTTTATAATTAATTAATATATATACTCTCTGTGATGATGAACGTTTGTGGTACCCACAAGACCAACGAACAGGTCCAGGGTGGTTTTAGTCCAGGCTGAATTGGTGTCGGGTTTTATAAGTCCAACCCAAAACATGTCTATGAAGAGTTCGGACTATATTGGACTGCGCTAGACACAATAACTAACGGGCTCATGCAGTGTCGATTTGTTATCAGGTTGGATTTATTGAGGTGATTTTGAATTGGTTCGGTCCAGATCAGACTTATCAAGCTTATTGGACCTATTTTATATGTAAGATATATAACCTATTTTATTATTTTTATTTATAAAATTAGCATTATTCCTTATATATGTATGTAATTCAGTAAATTGTAACAATTAACATACTCTTTTTAACTATAGACTCATATAATCTTTAGGATCAAGAAGTGAACTATAACAATGTAATATAATCCATCAAAATTTAAAACCATTAAAATTAAGGAACTGGACCCGGATGGACCTTACTGGTGTTCAGGTAAGGTATTATTGGTTCAGGCTAGTTCGGGCTTCTTAATGGGCCAGTCTGGGCTGAAACGGTGTGGGGCTTTACAAGCCGAGACAAAAAATTGTTCATTAAGATTAGGTCTGGGTTGGATTCGGGTTATTTCGGGCCGGGCCCATTTTTGACACCCATAATCATAGGGTCCCATCACCATCGATATGATATGGGACCCACATCTAGAGTGTGGGATTCATTGGATATTCTCATTTGTGCCAGTTTTTATCCCGTGGCTGTGTAAAAATAACTGTAGATTAAAAAAATATAAACTATTAGTATGTAAAACATCAAATTTTCTTTGTTACAGTCTTTTCTCACTCTTTGCGGTTTTGTTTGGTTGCAATGGGAATTGAAAAGAAGAGAAGTGAAATTTTTATACTTTGAATGAAAACTTTTATAATAATTATAGCATATGCTATCACATTACTATCTAACTTATACCAAATTACTGCACATTTAGTTATTAACTTACACCTCACCTTCCATTCAAATCCCTCCCATTTGAAAAAGAAAATAAATTTTACATTTTATAAATATCATAACTAAATATGTTAAGAAATGTAAAATAAATTTTACATCTTATACAATCATATTCTGTTACCACTACAAAAGTTTTCATTTAAAGTATAAGATATTTCACTTCCCTTCCCTTCACTTCAATTCCCTTTGCAACCAAACAAAGCCTGCAGAACTTCTTGCATTTTCTTTTCTTGTGATTTTTTTCCCACGATTTTAGCATTTGTCACTTACACTATGTGTTCTATTTTGAATCACTATTTCATGAAATCAAACACATATGCCAAAACTTAACACTCATCTCCCTTTCTTTTAATAATCAGCTCACCTGAAAAACTGAAAGCATGTAACAATCACCAAGGCTTCCAATTGAAAGAACCTCATTCATATTTCACGCACTTCTCTTGTACTTTGTTTTAAAGGCACCCAATCCCTAAGTTCACGATTAATTACATTCGCACCCCACATTGTTAACTTGACTAACAGAAAATGAGAAATGATCCAATCGCCCTCCTATGATGAACAATCATTTTCTCTAATCTTTCTTCTTCTTCAACGTCAACGAGGACTATCCAATCTTCGACGGCCTCTTCCCCTTCTGTCAGGCCTACACCGGCGGTTCCGTGGTGCTGCCATCAAGCTCAACCGTGGCGATGCTGACATCGTCCTCAATTGGGTTGGTGGCTTGCAATACGCCAAGAAGAGCGAGGCCTCTAACTTCTGTTATGTCAACGACATTGTCCTTGGCATTCTTGAGCTTCTTAAGGTTCACAAGGTAAACCATGAGCCCACCCATATCTTCACCTTGGTTTGATAACTCATTTTAGATCTATTCTACCAATTCATCTATCTCACTCATCAATTCAATCTATTTGTTTGTTTTCCCTCTGGGATTCATCCATTCGTGATTCTCTCTTCTTCTGCTTTGCTGTGATTTGATTTGAGTTAGATGTTTAATGAAATGTAATGTTGTCTTCAATTTCTCTACTGTGGATACTATGTTGGAAAGATGGACATTCTGAAACATTAGACAAAAGTGAAATAACCCCTGTTAAGATCAACCTTTACTAATGAGGATTTTAGGGAGAAGAGAAAGAAAATATACCATTTTCGGCCTCGCTTTTTCTTGCTTTCATCTCAAACTTGGTTTGCATTCCATTGCCTTTATTGTTTGAAACTCATGTAAAGATTGGCTTTATGCACCTCACTAGTCCTGCCATTAATTTGTCCATCTCTTCTTTTCTTTTCTTTTCTTTCCCTTCCAGACCCGAAGAATTTGTGATTATGATTTGTGATTAATTGGTCGGTTTGTTTACTAACTTATGAAATTTTTGGTCTTCGAAAAACCCTTTTGAAGAAAATTTGGAACAGCTCTTTAATGATTCCGCCAGTGCTTCTAATCCTCTCTGTTGCCTCATCTTCAAAAGCCAAATTGGTCAAAATCTCAAATCCTAGAATTTGAAGTAGCAGGTGAGGTGCCGAAGGGAGTGGTTGTAGTGTTGGAGATGCTGCAAGTGAGGTGCAAGTGGTGGTGCCGTTTTGTTACGATCACCATCATCATCATCAGTGTTATCATCGGTGAAGAACAGGTATGGGCCAGTTTCAAACTCCTCAGCTTTCTAGTGCGATTTGTCCATATCCGGGGACCTAATCTCATTCGTCGGCATCGACATAGCCGCTGTCTTTGGAGCAACAAAAATATAAATCGTAGTGAATTGCATAGGTAAAAATTCCTTATCAAGGACGAGCTCTTCTGTCGGAGGTGGATTCGTCTTCGGTAAGTAGAATCTGGTGGTCGAATTTGGATGGAAAGAAAGAAATCAGGGGCTGTGTTTGGGTTTTGATTAAGGCTTGGGGTTGGGTTGGGGTTGAGTTCAAGGAACAGGGGATCCTGGGGGTTTGATCGCTGGCTTGGGGTGTGAAGAAGGAACAAGGGTTTGTGGAAGGATCGGACTGGGGAAGAAAAAGGGAACAAGAGGTGGCAAAACCAGGGAAGGATTGATGGTCAGAATGGTCTTGGAAGGCAGCAGTCGCAGGACTCTATTGACCTTCTCCTCCATGGAGGTCATGAGCCGAAAAAGCTCAAAGAAAATCCGTTGTTGATCAAGCATGGTATTCTGGAACGATTTCCTTCATTCTTCCTATGCTGCAACAATCTCTCTGAGTGTTTTAACAGTCTCATCCAACTGGTTGGGGGGGGGGGGGTCTTTCTGTCATCGGAGAAGTGCTTACAGTGAAAGCACCAATGATACGATCAATTTCAGAAATGGTTACTTCGAGGGTAACCGACCTCCAGATGCAGAATAAGAAGGTAGAATGAGGAAGAAGAAGTTAGGAATTTGGGTTGTAAATCGTTACTGTATATTCTATTATTTTACTATTATATAATCTATTACAATTCTGGAAGGTACTATTTGGTTATAGACGTACATAGTTTCGTTTGTTCTGATATAAAATTTCATATTAAAAAAAATTTCCCCATATTTATTTTAATGAGAAAAAAAAAGACAAACTTCATTTCTCTCTCCTCAAATATCACTATATTTTACCTCTTAAAATTAAATATTAAAAATTTTTCTAACATGTGAAAATATCACATGTGAAATTTTAAAAATTTTCATGTAAAATACCATTTGCACTTAAAATTTTATGATAACATAAACACGGTCTTTATAAAAATAAACCCAGTTTTCATATAGTCATAGCATTAGCCACCCATCGTTCATGAATGGACTAACAATCTCCACCGGTTCAGCCGGCCGTCCTTATTCTTTCAACATATACAAGTGAACTAGCACTGTAATAGGGTCAAGTTGGGCCGAGCTTTTTCAAATCCCTAGCCCAATCCTGAGTCCAGTTAGCTCAGCCCAGGTTCGGCCCACCCCTGATTTAGAGCCTTAAAAATCCAACCTGACCCACCTTTAGGGTTTGGCTGGACTAATCATGATTGACCCAAACCATAAAGGGAGGGAGGGAAAGGGAAATGCTGGAGTTGGGATAGATCACAAGAAGGGGAAGAAAAAAAAAATAAGAATAAGACGAAAAAGAAAAATAAAAAGAAAGTATAAGAGAAGAAGACAAGACTGGGTTGGGTTGGATCGGGTTCAACCCAAGCCATAACCCTGGTCTAGTTCATCCTTTACTCAGGGCTAGAAATTCTCTTCTTGACCCGCCCTCAAGGCCAGGGTTTCTCAGACCAAGCTTTGTTCCGATTCAAGGTGGGCTCTGACAAGGCCAAACTTACACCCATGATTCCGACAAAATGATAAACCGTCCAATAATGACCTAACCATCTCCACTGGTCCAACCGGCCTTCCTCATTCTTCCGACATATACAATCGAAAGAGGAGGGCAACGGTCGTGATTTTTCGCCCCGTTCGTCCTTTCGAGTTAGGTTACCGTAGCTGCCAGAGATCTCTCCAGAATCTAGACGTTCCTAGAAACTTCTCCATCTCCACTTTCTCTTATGCCCTCCATCCAACACCTTTCTCACTCGTCTCTGCAACTGAGTCACTCTGTTTCGCTTTTGAGAAGCTGGACTTGCAAGCTCTAACGAAAGAACCACAAAAATGTTTGGAGTGTTGTTTCCTAATCGAAGCTTCCCCATGGACATCTCCACTTTCGCCCAAATTGATACCTTTCACTGGATCCTCGACATGAACACCTTCGTCGGTAAGTAATCTCCCCTAACTTCCACATCAAAAGCTCATCTTCGCCTCATTTATTGTCTGAAACCATACCATGTACATCTTGCGCAGGAGAAGCGTACGATCAGGTTCGAGAGATGTGTATCTTCTTGCTTAATGGTTTCACTCTCCCACCAGATAAAGCCCTAGCGGTTTATGTACAGTCCCCTGGCTCCCCCTTCGTCTTTTGCGGCGCTGTCTCTATCGCTCGACCTTCTGCTGTGTTGACCCTTCAATGGCCGGAGCCTGGTGGCCAGATGCAGCTTACTTCGTCGGATTCTGCCCCTCTCTCTGCCAAGATTGGTGTCTCTGTTGAGGACCTCGCGTTGTTGCCTTCTCTTGATGTTACTGCCCAGAAAAGAATCGAACACTTGGCGCTCAAAGTTGGGGAAAATCTCTTCAACTTCATGCAGTCCTTTTGTAGCGTCGATGGTAGCAGACTTGTGGTTCCTATGGATATACTGGACCGATGGTTCAAGAAGTTTCAAGAGAAGGCCACCAAGGATCCCGAGTACTTGAAGGGTTTCGTGTTATGAGTTCCTGATAAGAGGTACCCATGATCCATTGGAGTCGATTACGTGAAATTCGAATCATTAGGTCTTGTGGGTATTGCATTTTAATGTGAATGGAGGAATGAAAAGGGGGGGGAATTATTGTTCCTTTTTGTCGTCTAAAGTCTGAACTGCTCTTGCTTTATTTTTTGTTATTTTCTGGGCATATGGTCGATGTATTTCGAGAAATTTTGAATTTTTTTTCTCGAAAATTAGAGGATTAGAGGCAGAAAAAGTCGAGAGAGGAATGGTTAATCTTATACCGAAAACTGGAAATCACTTGTTGCTGTGATGTAGATAAGTTGGAATTCCAACTCCAACTCCTTGACCGTACATTGTGTACTGCATGCACATATAATGGATTGGTACTTGTGATTTTCTCTATTCGTAAAGGAATTTTATTTTCTCAATACGCAGCCTACTTTTTTTTCTTTTTTTTGGGTTTAAATTCTATGATTGAATTTTGTTCTGGAATTCACTTGTCTTTAGTATACAGTACCAGAGACTGTCGCAGATGCAACCAATTAACAAAAACTATGAAGTGGCCATCAGAGGATTTACGATGGTAGATAAAAGTTGATATTTTAGTCTAACGTTATAAATATATTTGCTTTCGGACGATGGGGATAGTTGTTCAGAGTTTGGATTGGGAATGACAAATATGTTTCTATTGGTGGTAATGTGAATGTATCTCTCTTTCTCTCTTCATCCTTGATGGTGGAACTTGGAGATGTCTTGTGCTTGCTTGATTAATATATAATAGTTTGTTTGAATGCATACCTATTTAGTTTGGATTTTGGAGGACAAATATGTTTCTATTTGGTGGTAATGTGGATGTGTCTCTCCTCATCCTTGATGGTGTAACTTGGAGATGTCTTTTGCTTGCTTGATTAATATATAATAGTTTGTTCAAATGTATACATATTAAGTTGGGAGGGCTGGAGCAACTTTTGAATTTACAGCGGCCTATGCAGGTGAATTAGGATGACTGTCTCTTGTAAGGCTGATTCAGAGCTTAAGGAGGAATTGCTTTTAGGACTTCTTGGAGCATAGAGTTTAGGGGTTCAGGGTTCAGGGTTCAGGGTCCATGGTCCAGGGTTTGAATAGGAGCTTTGATGGAGATTAGGGCTTTTTGTATGCTGGTGAACTTAAAAAAAAATTGGTTAATGGTGCTGGTCTGATGTTAGTAAAAATTAGTGAAGTAGAAATGAAGGAAACAAATGGAAGGTATTAAAGTTTGGAGCTAATGGGTTTTTAAAAGGGAACCGGTTCTGACCAATGATAGAATTGGTGATTTTATGTCGGAAATCTGTTTTTTCTGACAGGCTATAGTGGCCTGCTGCAATATGTCTTACCAATGCATGTTTGGGATCAAGAAGCTAGTTTATAGGACAACAATAAAAAAATAATAATAAAAAGGGCGTAACCAGTGCATGAAGCTCCCGCCATTGCAGGATTTGGGAAGGGGCTAACGTATGCAGCCTTGCAAAGAGGTTTTTTTTTTAGAATAAAAAAAAAAAAACTCGAAGGCGTAGACATCGCATGCAGTCTTCGAAAATATTATATCAGGGTGATGCAAAGGGCTAGGGTTACAATCAATTGTAGGCCCTTAGCCTTGCAATTGGATTGATTACACCAGCCCTTACTATAGGTTAGATAATAAATCAGGAAATCAACAATAAAGAACTTATCTTTCAGGTCATTTCAACTGTTGGCTGTGGTACTCTGGTTTCTACCCAGAAACCAATGGCTGAGAATGAGATGACTGAGTTGAGGTTGTGTTGGCCAGAATGATTGATTTCCTTCACTCAGACACAAGTATTCTTGATGAGGTTCTCCCCACTCTTGAAGTCTTCAAGAGACCAAGACTTACAGCAATAGGGGAGGGGTCGGTAGCAGCACAGCAAATAGAAAGTAAGCTGCAAATAGAAAGTAAAGGAAAACAGGGGGGATTGATAGGTTTAAGGGGAGGGGAAGTAGGGAGAAGATTGAGAAGATGAGAGAGGGGGAGGGGGGGAGGGGGGGAGGGAGGGGTGGGGGGCATAGAACTTGCGGCTGAGTCTCATAGCCAAGGAGACTCAGCTGCAAATCGCAGACAAGTCTTTTTCTTCTTCTTCTTCTTCTGTTCATATTTATAGAATTGCTTTGATTACAAATAGGGAAGTAGACTAGGCAATCCTTGTTGACAACTAGCAAGGAAAGGAAAGTCCAATCTTGTAAAAGTATTTTACAAAAGAAAAAGAGTTTTATTGCCTAATAGAAGCTTTCTAAAACGGAAAATAGAAACTTAAATTTAGGCAAGTATCCATAATTATTTAGCAACTAACATAGCAATAACTAATATAGAAGATTCCCTAATGGACAGCTAGCCGACAACTGTCCTTGGCTAATGACCCAGCCGATAGGCTGCTGGTTGGCTGGCAGCTTGGCTTATCATTACTGCATCACAGGGTTTGAGAGACTTACCGAGCACAGCAACAAGCACACAGGGTACTTAATTGATTCTAGATAAAGAACGCTGAAAGGGGAAGAATGGTGTCTAAGCATGACGTTGGATTCCACTTGGCCTTACTTCCCTTTGATATCCAAAATAGGAAAATAACCTACTTTGAAAAGTCAAACAAGAGCCGGAGTTAGCTATTTTGTTGCCTTACCTGTCTGATCACCTGGATTCAGTTAGTTTTAGAATGGAGTTGAACTAAAACTTCTTCGTCTGAATCATGTTCTGGAATTCCGTTTGATTTCAAACTGCCTTTAGGTTTGTTTTTCTTGACAAACTGGGTCATAACTCTTGGTAACATATGAGTTTCCCCTTTGCACATTCTGTATGGTACCTTAATGATCCTTGCTTTTTCTTTTTCTTTTTTGTGTGTGTGTGTGTGTGTGTGGTATGCATGTATCTTTATGTAAATGTGAATTAAAATATACCAGTTTGGTTCAGAATCTTCAGATATATGTACCAGCAAGTAAAACATGTATGGCTTTAGTCAGGAAAACCAGATCCTATCTGAGCCATCCCTGACTAGAACTAAAGTTTGTACAACCAATTTCTAGAATCAAGGTCCCGACCTTTTACATTTAGGGTGATAATTTAATTAAAATCTGGGAAAAATCATCAAGTATGGAAGTATTGTTGAATGGAATAGTTTGCTGGTAAACATCAGCTGTTTTGCAGTTTGTGGGAAAGGAATATTGAAATAGATGAACATAGTTGTCAAGGGCCCAAGTCTGAAGTGGAAAAGGGAAGTAAGACCTGCAACATGGTGGATGTTGTTCTGATCAACCCCTTAAAGAAATACTCAACATGGATTCTCAAATAGAGGCTTTGGTGGGTGATTACTTGGAATCTGGCGCTTGATTAAGAGTTGGTATGCCTTGCAAAAAAAGCCACCTCAACCATTGGTATGTTGGACCTTTAGAGAAATTTCTGCCTTTTCTTGGAACATGTGTAATTCATAGAGGTTACGGGTGCCGAAGAATATGGTACTTTGATTCATCTGGTGTTTTATCTGTTTAGTGTGAATCTGAAGCATTCCATGACAAAATCACTGTTTTTTTGTTAATCAATGGTTGGCAAAGTTCTTTCTCTGAACAAAGATGCTCAATTGCATTGATGCTCAATTGCATTCTTACAAATGCTGGGGATTGTTCTTCACTTATTGCATTGTTTGTCTGCTTAAGAGGCCTGGCTGTATTTTTGGTAGATCCTGGATTCCGTTGGATTATACCAATTAATTACAGATCTTCCAAGGGAGCATTTACTTGGAAAGAAAGAAAACCATATGGAACTTGTGTATACAGTGCCTTGTAGAGCCAAACGTGGATTTTGTGCTGTAAAGAACTTTCAGTGATTGAGGATAAAATTATTTGCTCTTGATTCTTAACTTTCTGGAGTTTTTTTATTTTGGGTACGTTGTTTTAGGCGCTTCTGTAAAACAGCTATATTTTGCTGATCCTGTCTATGGTATGCAAAGCCTAATTGTTGGGACTCTTGGATTCTCTCCTAAAGAAGAAAGAAGGCTTTATCACAGGAAACTAGAAATAGAAGTAATATAATGGGATGAAGTACAGCCTAACACTGTCAAAGCTGATAGTGAGGTATCTGTAGCAGGTGCCCTAATTTCCACAAACTGGACCTATTCTACCATAGTTCTAATTGAGGATGGAGAGTTTAACTTACAGGGTTCATAGACAATCTGTTATCATTAACTTAATTCTGATACTGGTTATTGATAGACTGATCTTATAAACTACAATTGTTTTACCTTAACCTGTATTTCATTGTGTTATGATTTGTTTATTAGTTGCATTAGTGCTCTTCCTTAACCTTTGATGAACACCATGGATATTGCAGTTTGGAGGGACGATGGGGATCATAGCCAGTAACTACAGATGACAAGTACTTGGATGTAAAGCTACCCACATAAGGTAGAGACCATTATGTATTGGACCATTCATCATTGATGAAGATGCCTGGCTTGAAAGTTGAGCAACTGTTGTTCCGGTCGGATACCCAATAGTGATCTCCTCACAAATCAATTACTTTGTATGTCTATGATGTGTGGTTCAATTGTTTGAAAAGATCTGAGGGGAAGTAACACTGACTGGTCTTGTAGAGAACTTTACTTGATTCCCATTGGTTTTCTGAACTCTGATGCATTTAGGACACCATTTGCATTCACCTAGAATTAGCCCACAGCTTAAGATGAAATTTGTGGTCCATATATGTTGAACCGGCATATCTGCTTGCCTGGGAAGTTCCGAAGGTCTCTAAAAAAAGCTGTACCTGGGTTTCTGTTTGGAAACCCTTGAAGGAAACTACTTTATCACATCACAAATTTGCAGAGCAGGGTTAGCATTTGATGAAGTCTGTTTGGATGAGTATTGAGTTTTAAGAGGTGGGTGTCCGAAGCCATTGCTTTGGTAGACTCAAAATGTTGCCTCAATATGTTGGTTTAGAGGATTCAAATTGGTGTTCTTTGACAGATTCTGTGCGTTTATTGGGAAAATGGTGCTGGTTTCATTCATGACATTCACCCGGATTTATGTGGTCGGTGCTGCTTCCTTGTTTCTTTTTCGTCTCCTATAATGGGAAACTAGCATTTTTTTCCTATCTTGGTTTTTTTACAGCTTCATGAATAGAATGATCTGGTGGAGAAGGGTTGTGTTGTAAATTTGGTGAAATCAGCCAATCTCTTTGTTGAGCGCAAAATTCCCGGTTTCCAAACTTCAGATTCCAAAGAGGATGAAAGGGTCTCTTTGCAGAATGTATGAATGAATTGGCTATTCATTATTGGACACTACTCATTGTTTCAACAAAGGAAGACACAACTGAAAGAAATATCAATCTTAGAACAAGAATGATGTTTTGTACCATTGAAACACAATGGAAAGGAAACAAAAGAGAGAGAGGGAACGATTTGGATCCATGGAGAAAGAAATCCTTTTGCTTGAGTTTGAATTCCTCTTACAAAATGTTCTTGAGATTAGGATCCTTTGCAACCTCCCAAACCTTTACGTTATTTCTTGTCGGAAGTTAGAAATTAAGAGTGTGGTTGTAGGGCCTTGAGGCCCTAATCTAAACTCATCCTCTCAATGGGTTGGGTGGTCAGGAAAAATCCCAAACCTAAAATAAGTAGATTCAATCATGCGCTGTTACTAGTGATGAAATATATCTTTTTTTTTTTTTTCTTTTTACCATAGTTCAATGTGGTTGCGGGATCCACATCCTCTCCTGCTTGAGTTTGGGCGGGAGACTTGATTGCCCGGATGGGTGGTCGTCACTTGACTTTCGGGTGGAGTTGAGCCTTCCATCGAAGTCGACACCCGAGTTGAGAGTCAAGTGGCAGTCATCCATCCGGGCCACCAAGTCTCCCGCCCAAACTCAGGCGGGAGACGATTTCTATACGTGGTTGCGGTGCTCAACTGTTATTCATATTTTTAACCCAAAAAATAAAAAATTGTCAATCACACTCGGCCATTCATTCCCTTGCTAGTTTCAATTAAAGCCATCAACAGACGCAGTATTCAGAAATTGGCAAGGTATAATAGGTAAAATGGTGATATAGATATCCATACCGGTTTCGGTTTTTTAGTTTCTACTTTCTATATATCAATTTGGTGTGGTTTTTATATAGCATAATATATAGTTTTTATTCAATATACAAAAGATTACTTATTTGGTATATATACGATTTCATTCAACATAATTTGATAAAGGCTTCAATTCCATTTGGCACTGATACCATACCGTATAGGCTTCGGTACACCCTTTTTATACAGGGCCATAGTTTCACTTGCATCAGCCATGCTTTCCAAAGTCATGAATCCATACAATTCTTATTACCTCAAAAGGCCAAGGCAACGAGTCCATGCGTTAAGACTAAACCCCAGAATGGATGATAGTGCTCCCACAGCAGCACTAGCATTTAAAAGCAAAATAGAAAACAACCATTTAGGGCAGAAAAATACAACCGCTGCAAAAGCAGATTTGAACAGCAAGCATCTACAGGGATACAACTCTCATTGGGATTTAATGAAGAAACTTCAGCATGGGAATCCAACAGGCACCAATACATGAGCATATGGAGATGCAGATACATGGTGACGGTTATGAAGTTAACAGTTCAGAACCCAAATGGCAGGCATTCAGTAGATGTACAGAAGCCCTAGAATTGTCGAACAAGCCATAAGAGGTTGTCAGATACATGATACTATGTATATATACATGTATAGGTGAAACACAAGCAAACCCACAAAATACTTGGTCAGTAGTACATGGGAAACATAATTAAACCCTCAAAACTACATGGTCAGTACTATACCATTTCCACAATTGGCACCTAATTTGAAAGGCACGAATTAAAAAGTTAACCAGTAATTCCAGACTACAGCTACCTTCTCACATCTGACGAATCACAAGCAAACACTAGTCTACATTCCCTTCTTATTCACAAGGCTTTCCGCTGCTTCAATCCAGTATACGGTAATGGATGATTTAATCCTGCTGAAACAGAGGGCAGAACGATGGAACTTTATTTATGGCAGTCTTGAATTTTAAATTTGATAAATGTCATATGCTGGGTTATTTGAGTGGCATGCAATACACAAAGGCTATAGAGGCTATAGAAAATCTTACCACTATGGAATCAAGGATTTAACCTTGTGGAGGAGAGTCCGGTTCAGACCCACAAATAGATGTAGATGCATATGACATTGTATCTTCTTTTGAAATGGCCACAAAGTTCAATGGTGCAGTGGACAACCTTCTTGTTTCCCTGAAATATCCATTTTGGCGCCCCGAGTATGACCGTGGTGTCATTAGTTCAGGCGTTGCACATCCAACTGAGTTCCGCCGTGGTGTGGGAGTCATGCATCCATTTCCATTTGCCTGATAAACGTTTGGTTTCCTAAAGCTGTTACTTCTTTTTGGGCTTGGTTTAGACCCATACATAGCTTCTTTCTCCGTAAGGAGCAGATCTTGTAGCTTCTTCTGATCCTGCCAAAACAAATGGAAGGGTTAATCTGTATTTCATAGGGGAGTGGAAGCCAAAAATATTCCAGCTGCAACTACAGGATCAACACCTACCCGGTATCTCTTCTTCTCCTCTTCTCTCGATTGTCTGGTTAATTTATAATCCTTCAAGAATGTGACCAGTCGAACCTGAAATAACACCACCAAGCAGGTTCCTTCACTGTTTTGCAAAGTTCATGGACATTCCAAGCTAAGCAATTCTATAACTCACCCCATCATAAAGAAATGACATCTTTCGTTCACCTTCCCAGGCTATTGTTTTGTTTATCAGACTCTCAACCATAGCTGAAATGAGGAACAGATTAGTTGCACAGATTGGTGGCCCCCAGACTGACAATGGTAGATTTAATTAGATAATGGAATACCTGGAATCTTGGTTACAGTAATTCGAGCTTTTTCTGCACGTTTTAGGTTTATATGACCACCTCTTCCTGCACTATATCTGTTCTCATCCTGAAATGAAGAACAACTGCTTATCTCGGAGCAAACTTTGATCCAGATGGCTTGAATGAGTCTATTTACATATGATGCCTATCCTCATGATCTTTAACAAGTTCGATACACAAATATAAGTATTATAAGTACTGCAAATACAATATTACGATGAGGAAATTCCAGCTTACCTGGTTGTAATCTTCAAGCCAATTTTCCTCCTCACAGGCAGCAAGCCACCTGTCTATTCTATCCATAATTTCTTTTCGACTAGCAGCTTCATCTTTTACTTTAGTTATTTGTGCTTCAATACTTGCCAGAAGTTCAGAGGGATCAACAAGACCTGAGCAACAGTAATAGCATTCAGATATGTATCTTCACCATTAGCTTTAGACAGCAGCTGGCAGAAAATATATCATACCAGAGTCAATCAATGCATTAGCTTTTTCAGCAGCTGTGCTCATGTCAGGCTCAATATGTGCTCTTCTGCATATGTCCTCCAATTCGAGCCTCCTCTTCATTACCAGTTCTTTCATTCTACTGGCTTTCAGTTTAGTCAATCTCTCAACTTCAGTGGCCGCCTGACAAAAAAAAAGTGGAGAACTAAAGATCCTTTATCTAAAGATTCAATAAAAACAGATGCTGTTCAGATGTTCATTAAAGGGAAAAGAAAAAGTTTGCCTGGCTGTCAAACCTGCTTGATAACATCTAGAGAGAGAATCCCGGGTGCTGTTATTTCAGGTTCTGACGATCTAGGGATGAAAGTAATGCTTCTAAAGCGACTCCTCTCTTCTTCAGGCAAGTCCATCAAATTCCAAAGTTCGAACAATGATCCCACAATATCTTTCAACTGCAATTTTGAAAAAGGATTAACTTTCATAACATAGATCGAACAGATGTATGACAACATTAGTCGGTATTACCTTCTGAATGCGTGCTTTTCTTTCTGCCTTCAACTTAAGGACTGTCTGTTCTAGACCTTCCAAAGTTTTGTTGCTGATGTTTCTGGATTGTTCAGGACCTGTCTCATGTAAGCTTGGATGCACTTCACTCACAGTCTTCCCAAAATCCAGTCCAAGCACCCCACATAAAGAATGCACCTCATTTACATATTCCAGAACTTTATTAAGGCGATCAGCCTGCAAGTGATAAATTAAACAAACTGAATGAAGAACACACAAATGCCATCACTGTAAGGCATGGGAGTTGGGTTTTTCAAAATGCTCAGTTGTTTGATATTTATCAGGGAGGGAACTTTGTTCTTTGATACAAGCTAAGCAAGATCGTTTCATGTCTTCCAACATACATTCTGAGATATTCAGAGAAAATGCTTCTATGTAACTCAGAATCATTTCAAGGATAATGATAAGTACCATAGCAAATATATTGTAGCAGTAAGATTTTAGGTCTCAAGGATGAAAAGCCAAATTGAGAGGCAATATTCCGTAATCCTCACTTCAAATGTTAAAATATACCATTT
Source organism: Protea cynaroides (assembly GCA_028583415.1). Classification (NCBI taxonomy): domain Eukaryota; kingdom Viridiplantae; phylum Streptophyta; class Magnoliopsida; order Proteales; family Proteaceae; genus Protea; species Protea cynaroides. The sequence goes on from CM053268.1 coordinate 36,076,280, forward strand.
TGTTCACTCGTGGTTGTCTTAGGTAAATTAATCATACACGTTCAGTGAAGTTGCATTATTCATTCTTTCTTCTCATCTTAGGTATAAAGTGGTCTCAAAATATCAATGCAAGTTGTTAATGAGAAACTTATGAGCAAGCTTCCTCTTTCAAGAAATTAACTCAAATAAAACCTTTAGGGTAGCTGAAGTGGAAGATATAGTATCAAGAATATAAAAAAAAAGAGTTGATAACAATGGATACCTTCTCCTTCTGCAAGTTATGGAGATGCATCTGACATTCATTAAGCTTTCGTAATGACAAATCATGTTCTTCCATAATCAAGCAATGGGTCACAGCACCATTGCTCTGAGTGTATCCCGAAATCTCACCACTGATCTTCTCAATCTGTGCCCTTACATCAGAAAATTGCTTAATGCGTTCCTCTTTCTTCATTTTCAAATCTTCTACCAGTGGAGAGACCGATGCAAGTTGCCCTTTCAGTGCTGCAGAACGCTTGTCTGTTTGTGTCTGTAAATTTCACAAAATCAATAAACCACTAGAATGATCTGTGATAAATGATACAGTATTCCACATGAAATCGAAAAATCTCTATTCCTGCGATGCATAGCATTATATTTAAGTGCTCTACCCAATGGAACTTAGCAGGGCCACATGACAAGTTGCCCGAACAATCGCTGTTTGGATATTTCTGCCACACACACCCACACACAAAAGTTCTCACTTTTTTTGGGCGATAACACAAGTTCTCACTTGCAGGCAGAAGCTGCAAATTCACAATTTACCTTCCCTTTCTAATATAAACCTGTACTTAACAGTTTACTTATAGAGATACAATACCCAATACAGACGCTGAGAAACAAAGTAAAATCTAGACCTCTTGAACATTGTTCCCAAGATATTAGAAGCATTTTAACAATATTAAGGATTAAAAAGCTCAAGAAAATGAGCACATTTGTTTAATGCAAATAACTTTCGTTCCAGATAAATGTGATGCTTATTTCAGGTGAGTAATATTGGTTTAGAGCATATAAACATGAGAAGCTACATTACAAAGAGAAAACAAATATCTTATTTGACTTTACTATCAAGCAAATAAGATGATACAATGTTGCTGTCTGTTATCAAAGGCCTAACTACATTATTAGTCAAAAAGAGCAGAAAGTAAGTACAATTTTTAGTTATAAAAAAGAAATCGCAGGGTGTTTCCTAGTCAAATAACTCGACGAGAGTAAAAGAAAGTTTCTCTACATAAACAGAGGGTAAAGACAACAACAACAAAGCCTTTATCCCAACTAAATGGGGTTGGGTACATGGACTCTTGTCCTCCAATAAGCTCTGTTCGATGCCAGTGCAGTCCTAGGAAGATTATGAGATGACATGGAATGTGGTGGATGTGGTCTGACAAGCAGAAAAGGAAACCAAGGAGGAATGCACAAGGAAAACATATGAGGCAAGGCACAGTGAAATTTGATCAGTGCAATCCTAGCAGGAATACCCAATTCCAGACATGGAGAATGGCAGAGAAATAACATCCTAAGCTACCTTCCATTTATTAGTTCATGACAACTACTTAAACAAGCCTAGTCGGCAGAGAAAAGGCGATGCCTGAAAACCTGAACAGATCCAAGGAATTAAATGAGATTTCCCAATCAAAGATTTGTTTATCTTGTATTGCAGAGGACAACAAAATGTAAGATCCTCCAAAATGTAGGTAAATTCTGCCCCTTGTTCCACTCCTGTGTCCATATATGGTCCACCCTTTTGGTTAGATAATAATAGTATCGGATGCCAGAATCATCTAATTTAATAGTTAATTTGTAAGTAGATCCAGCAGCAAGCAGAACTTGGCTGTGGGTTTCTGAATATGTTCTTATTTTATATAATTGATTCTATGATGGTCTATACTGCCCAAGAGTTTTAGATTTAGGAAACTTTCTTCTGTTTTCTAATAAATATGAAAACCACCTCCCCACCCCCTATCTAGCAGAGTTGATACAGAAATTTTGCTTTGAAGTGTGTGCCAAATGAATGTTTCTCTCTATCTCTCTCCCATAACAGAGATCTCTTCTCTCTCTCTCTCTCTCCCTTCAGCCTTCCAACCATCAAATCTTTATTCTCTCTTTCGAGAAATCCTTTTGCCTTCTCTTTCTCCATTGCAGTCCGCCAAAATCCCATAACCATGCTTATATATATTTTCATACCTGGTTTATCAGGAAAAATATTTCAGATTTAAGCATGTGGAGCAGCCAATTTGACCTTCGATTCCTAATCTGGAATCCAGTACTGGCTGGCTACATCATCCAGCTCCCTAATGCTTTGCTACTCCAATATCAACAAATACTGTCATTATCAATTCCACATGCACAGAGTTTACAACTAATGAAACACAATCTCTGGAATAGAGGAAGATAACAGTAGGGGGGGAAAACATACTTTTGATTTGCATCCTACTAGATTCTACTCACAGATCTTTAAAAAAAAATGATCTTTCCTACTGATGATCATGGCTAAGGAATGCTCAGATGAAGCTACTAGCAAGTATGAAAACAAATATGTCTTGATGTATCCACTTCAATACTTTCTATTCTAGAAAACAGAAGTGGTAAAAGTAGATTTTTAACTCTCAAATTATGAATATTTGTTCATGCGCAACTAAAAATTGGACATGGGTTAATGGAAATGCAAATTTCCCGAAGCTTAGCAGAATTGACACCATATCTGCTATGTGACAGTTTACGTGGAGCACAAAAGCCAGACAGGACGGCCAACTACTCATGCATTAAAATTTCAATCCAGAAGGACTTTGCTACAAGGCATAAATGAAGCCCCCATTTTCACTGTTTTCACTTAATCTGGATCATTGAAGTGTCTCTGCAGTTTTTGTTTTCCATATATATTATAGATTCTAACTCAATGAGGATGGGTTGAAATCCATTGGGTGATTGCCCACTTTCAAGCAGAAGGATTAGATTCCCAGTGAACCAAAAGTCTCCTCAATATAATGCACTGTTTACCTAGGCTGTGTTTGTTTCACCGTAAACTATTTTACGGGAAAATAATTATTATATAAATTTTATTTTATATTGTTCTGCCTTTTTTTTTTTTTTTTTTTTTTGTAGTTGACCAATAAGCATATTTGAACACAAATGAATTAGGGAAAGAATCCAGCCACATAATAAGAGTGGAGTCCTGAGAATACCCATGATTATCATTTTGGGTATACAACATCCTGAATTTTGAAATGGATGAAGTTCCCCAACTTTTTGTATTGCATTTCAGTAGAAAATTTCCCCCCTTTCTAATCCTTACATAATTTTGTGTTGATTTTAAACAAACACCAGTAAATTATTTTGTGGCAAAACAAACAAATGCAGCCTAATAGCCAAAACTTTGGTGGAGAAAGTAAAAAATAAAAAGCGGACTAGCAGAGGGAAACATAGTTATATCCATGCATGAATGTAATGTAAGAGGCCGAGACCTAGGAGGAAAGATCACAATAATCAGGTTTTGGTTCTGAACATTAGATATACCTGGGTGTTAAGAGTAAGCTCCCCAAGAGCAACCATAAGCGCTGCAAGCTCCGCTTCTTTGGCTGCAACCGACTGATGGAGGCGTGCCCTGGCATTGCTTGCTTCATCAACCTTTTTTCGGTACACTTGTAGACACTCCCTTTCAAGCTCCAACAGCATGCGGTCCTTCTCCAGTTCAGTCTCACCGATCTCATCCCATATGTGCTGCTCTCACAGGCAATGGCAAAATAGTTGTCAGAACATTCTTTCTTATTTGCGTGAAGAGTGAAAAACAGATTCTTGAACATTTCGAAGGAAAGAGACATTGGCGATAGAATTAAATAAACATAGTAAAACCATCAGGATGGAATTTGTGAGAAACGTGAAAACCAAGCAAAACTAGAAAATTGATTCAATAATTTTTGCCGCAGCAAAATACTGCAGAGAGAGCAAAGTTTCCAGAAGATATTTCTTGAAAATAAGAAAGGAAAAACGAAAACAAACATATACACTTCCCTTCTGAAATTTTTTTCACTTAATTGAAAAGAAAAAAAGAAGATAAGAAATAATTTTTCTAGAGATCAGAATCCTGCATGTTACTTGTAAGAAAATAATTCTAGTCACACTGTGCTTACAGAAAATTTAACAAGGAGGACGGAGGGGGAAAAAGATGGCATTCTGCAACATGAATGTTCCGTTTCTTTAATTACCAATTTTAATCACCTCTCTCTCTCTCTCTCTCTCTCTCTCTCTCTCTCTCTCTCTCCACTTTTCTGCAGAACCCATCAAGAATCACTTGACATATGATGAAGCGTTGAAGAGTTAACACCATACAGCAGCCACTACCCATTAAAGAAAAAGAACCAAAAAAATAAGAGAAAAGAATACAAGAAGAGAAGAATTAAGCTAGACTTGTAAGCGAGAAGAAAGATAAGATGATGATGAGGGTGACAAAACGAAAGTAATTACCTGAAGTTCTCTGAGTAAAGCACCGCAAGTGGTGTCCGTTTGGACACTGGTAGGGCTCCCAAGCACCTGCATTTGTACGGACACGTACACTTCCTCACGCTGAGAGTTTCAAATCCAAAAACTTTCCCCCCACTGTATCAAAGCGGGAAAGCAAAGAATAAAAAGGCTTAGCCCTTGCTCGTCCTCCACCAAGAACAAGAACTCCCAAAGTTCCAAGATCAACCACCAATTCACCCACGAACAGAGAAATTATATAAAGAAAACCAGGAATAAAAAGTTGTCAAAGCTTAAAGTAGAAGAGACGCCGACAAAGATAAAGCAGAAATCAGATCTGAACTCTAAAGCTCTTTAACAACAGAAACGTCATTTCACAACCCTCAGCGGTTAGTGTTGCAAGAAACGGAACAGTTGGATAGTCAAATTACGGAAATTCTGACAAGAAGAACCGCCATTAAGGAAACAAATCAAAAGTGTAACCCAGAAAGAAGAACTAGGGTTTCAAGAGGAGCTCAACTGAGTTACAGATGAAGAGTAGAGAAAGAAAGAGAGAGATAATCTCTAGGGTTTTTGGGAATTGCAGAAGCGGATGACAGAAAAATAGTAAAATAAGAAAAAATTTGAGAGAAAAGTTGAAAAAAAGGTGTGAGCTTGGAAGAGTGTTCTACAGAGTAACAGAAGCAGAACTCTTTTAACAGCTCGTGTTTAGTGAGGAGTTGCAGTCGATGAGGTCGCAGTCGGAAAGAGGAGGGAGTGAAATATATTATTAAAATGCCATCAGGGTTTCGTTAATTAAATTAATTAATTAAATGTAGCAAGTAATCATTAGAGAGGGAAGTTAAGATCCTTCTCAATCCTCTCCTCCCCGACTCCCCGGCTCCCACCCTATCTCACCATTGAAGACACTTCAATGGTGAGATAGGGTGGGAGCCGGGGAGTCGGGGAGGAGAGGATATGGTTGCTTCTCTCTCACATGCACCTGAGCTGAGCTGAGCTGAGCTGAGCTGTGCTTTGTTAACCTTTCAATTTTTTACTCCTAGCTGGAAAGTCATCTTGGTGGACGACTCACATTCTTCCATTTATTCTCAAAACTTGTAAGGTCCCTTTGGTTGCAAGTAAAAGGTAAGGAAAAAAATCTTCTCCTGTTACATCAGTTCCTTCAGTCGTAATCGCATGATTGGAATCATATATGCACTGAGTGCCTCCAACTGTACGATCGATCACAAGAGAAGGAATTGACGCGACAGAAGAGTATTAGGGTTCCAAATGAAAATGGAAGTGGAAATTTAAACCTAAAATATAAGTTTTGTTCTTTATTATTCTCATATATATGATTACTAATTAACTTCAAATCATTTCATATTTAATTATTAAATTTAAAATTATTGTTGTAAACCCACATTGGGCTGACATATGATCAAGATTTCCTATGAGAAGCAGCATTGGGAATTTTCCACAATAGATGAAAGCTTGATTGAACAATGCCGCTTAGAGAAAGAAAGGCAGTTAGTTATAAACTTCTTTTTCTTGAATAAGCAATGACGGTATATGAAGAGTAAACATGATTCAAATAATCTCTAGTGTTTCAACCCACCCGCCAAACATCAAATGGGCTGGGATACGTCGGTAATGTGTGCCGATGTATCCCAACCCATCCGATGTTTGGCTGGTAGGCTAAAATACTGGAGAGGATTTCTATGCCGTGATCTCGGGGGACCCAAACAACACCGTGGCCTCGGGAGGAGAGGGATGGTCTCTATCCAATTGCCCTTCACTCCCGAGTCACTGTATAAATACCATTTACTCTTAAAAGAATATTATTTTGAATCTTTTTGGGGAAACGCTTATAGTGTAGTGGTGGATGCCAATTGAGCTTTGTAGTTCCCAGAGTTTTCAGCAAAAGCCCGTGTTAGAAACCAGGTATTGAAGAACAGAGTCCCTCGCACATGTTGAACCAAAGCTCCATCCTGTTCTAGAATGAAGACATGATGTTTGTCATGGCCGAACCCTTCGAAGGCTACATAAAGCTTTTCGTGGAAGACCGATTCAAACCAGGATTGTGATGAAGTTTTGGGTCGTATTTTGATCACCATTCCAATTGGGGTTCATTTATACATCCTTTTCTACTTCTAGATTCTAAGTGTGGAAACTCTCTCTCTCTCTCTCTCTCTCTCTCTCTCTCTCTCCAAATACATTTATTCATATTCTACTCAAACATTGCTTGAATGCCTATTAGATTTCAGTCTCCAAGTTTTGCTTTTCATTTGAAAAAAATGCAACGTTAGTTAGTTTTCTTGCTAAACAATGCTTTTTCTAAAGGAAGTAAAGAATTAACTTGGGATTTCATACTAAACAAAGACTTTTTCTAAAGGAAGTAAGGAATTAACTTGGGTTTTCATGCTAAACAAAACTTTTTTTCTAAAGGAAGCTACTTCGGATCTAACTTGGTAAAAGAAAGTTTCTACTAAAAAAAACCTTGGAAAAAAAAGAAAGGTTTTCCAATATTCCAAGGTTTATTTGTTTTTTTGATTTCTTATTTTAATAGTATTTAAGGATAAGGAGAACTTATATTTTCAAGCATATGTCATCAAATAGAAGATCAAATTAGATAACAAAAATGATACTGCTTGCTTACCTTCCAAAGAGCAAAACTAATATTATTTCTCAAGCATATCTTGACATGGGAAACATCCAATCCATGAGGATCTTTATTTCATAAGGAAATTAATTAATTAGCCTTATAAATTATGAATTACTAATCCATCACCTTTTTTTTTTTTTTAAATATTCTAATACATATGGAGTGCTTTTTTCCTTTTTCTTTTTTTTATTAAATATTCCAATACATATGGAGTTGAAATGCTCTAATTATACACTTAATTATATATCATAAATAATCAAACTTCTTATCACAAACATCCTTATAAAGGATCCCTTGATTTTTTTTTAAATACAATTTATTCATCCTCAAAAGGCAAAAAAAATCACAAATAAAGGGAAAGACATCCTCACAGAAGGAGAAAACCCAATATCCTGGACAAGGATACCGAAGGCATCATCTGCAGGAGTGAAACATTTAAAACATTTATTAACAAAAAAAGAAATAACATGTAGAAAATCCCAAATTTAAAATCTTTGATTGAGTTGATAATAACAGACATATTTATAATATATTACCCTCTCTTAATTTATGTATATATATACATTGTATTTATAATTTAATACAGTAGTTGGTTTTGGTGGATTAAGTCATTCTATTTAATTATATTTGTGAAAAACTAATAAACAATAATGCATGGATTGATGAGAGATGCTGTGGACCTACAGGAATGCTTTATTAAAGTAAGGTGCAAGAACAGATTTAAGGAAAAAAATAATAATATATATATATAAAAGGTCCAAGAAAAAGACAAACAGTAGCTGGCAGAGAAGGATCAATATATATATATATATTTTTTTTTTGGTAAAAAACGATCAACATAATGGAACTTTATGATTTGTTAATATCAATCATATCAATCATGGAAAAATAAAAGTTGCCATTTTAGTTAAAATCTCTAAAGAAAGTGGACTTTGTTGGTCCTTTTTTTTTTATTTTTTATCAAAGCACCTAATGTCTTTTATTACTATGTCTGGACCATAGTTCATGAGCACAGATTGGATGGGCCGGGGCTGATCCCAAGCAGGTCGAGTCATTTTCAGGATCACTTTTCTCATGCGTGCAAGCTGACTCCCAAGGGTTTTTTTTTTTTTTTGGACCAAGTGAAACTTGATCGGGCCTTGATTGAAACCATTTAATATTCTAGATCCACATCCTCTTCTCTCAAAGGTTCTAGAGGAGGGACGGTAACCCTGTTAGATGGCCGACACCTGAGGCTCGGTGAATCAGAACCCTCTATCTGAGCTGACAAGTTGAGTTGACAGGGGGTGTCAGCTCGGATGGAGGGCTCGGATTCATCCTAGCCCTCGGTGTCGACCATCCAATGGGGGTGTTGCCCCTCCTCCAGAACCTTTGGGAGGAGAAGATTGGGATACCAATATTCCAGAGTCAGCACAGGATGTAACACATGAAATAGAGTAGATAAAACAAATTCCGAACAGCTTTTGAAGTCAATTAAAGGGATGGTTCTTTTTTCATTGATTTATTGATTCATTGGACACAATTTTGTACTGTTTTGATGCCAACCTAAAAGGATAAAAATCATCTCTCGTGGTAGGAGGTTCCTATCGCTGATCCAAGGACTGGGAATCAATCCACTCACCAATCAATAAATGGGGAGATGAATCGACTGAAATCCCACTTTTGACAAATGACAGATGAACGAGAGAGAATTTTCACACAACCTAAAGGAGTTTGGATATGTAGGATAAATGTCTTTTCATAAGTGATCATGTCTAATAATAAGTCCATGATCACTTATGAAAAGACATCTCATCTGCGATGATATGTGCATATCTAAAAGTTTTTGTTATATTTAATGGTTATAATTATTTTTTAATTATTTATACGTTATTTCTGAATGATTTTTAATAATGACGAACAACTAAGTCCTTAATTCCATCATCAATGACAACAAGTTGACCAAGACCAATTACCTAGAATGGAAGAAGAAACTTTTAATTGTTTTAAAAGCAAAAAATATTCACCATATGCTTATCAAACCTACACTTTCATTACCTCTGGTTGTAGTTTACAAACTTTTTAAAAATTTATAATCATTATTTAATATGATTGTATAATTATCAATTATTTATAAAATAAAATAAAATTAACATTGAAAAATATAATTATTTGATATGATACGAATTTCAATTGGGACGCACAATGATATAGGTAATAATTTAAATTTTTTTTCTTTTATCTTTTCGATTGTTAAATAAAATTCATTCCCCTTTCCTTTTCTTTACCTGCAATCAAACAGAGCCCTCACGTTTAGATGGAAAAAGAAAAAATTAAAATCTTAAGAAACTTCATATATATACACCTAACTTTGTTATTATTGTTAAAGAAAAGCATAGCAGTAGCAGGGGACCATTATTACAATATCATAGCCTTTTCATTGTGATTAGTATGTAACAACTATTGCAATCTAAACATATCATACAAAATAGATATATTAACAAATTGTTTGATGGAGAGGATTTGGATGATGATAATGACAATAAGTAACAGTAAGAACTAAATTTGGGTCTAATCATAAAAACCACTTTCCATCAACAATGTGAAGATGTTTACAATCAAAAAAATTTGAGATTGAACTCACAATCTCAGCCTAATAACCAATTTGACAGACAATCTCAACTTTAGATACATTTGAGTCAAATCTTATGTGATTTGTGATTTCAAAAAGAAAAAAGGGATTTTTTGTTATTTGATTATGTTATAATTGATATTTAGTCTGGAAAAAGTTCTGAACATAGTTTCAATAACCAGTATCAGTTCCCATATCAATCGATCGACATCATCCAATCATTTACTGCCCATGTAATTGCAAAACAATGTATGTAATTGATTTTTTTTATTTGACTAATTCGAATGAATTGAAAGTTGAGATGTGAGGCGAGTCCTTAGCGTAAATTTGTCAAATCAATTAGAACTATCAAATGGCAAATAATTGATGCCATATAGATCTCTTAGATCACCAAGTCAGCATGATAATATTTTTTTACCTTCCATGATTGCAGGGGAAATAAAAGGAAAGGAAAGTAAAAATTTTGAAACATAGAAAAGAAATTTTTATAATCATTACTTGCTTACACTATTTAAATAATTTTTACCCAAGATAATTAATATAATTTTTATTTTTATTTTTCAAATCAAAGGGATTTGGAAGCAAAATAAAATGCAATGTAATAACTAAATATGGAATGATTTAGAATTAATAATAAAATCAGGTGAAGATAATGATTACAATTTTTTTTTTATAACTTAAATGTAAAGATTAAATTAGTTAGAAAAACAAGTGCCTTCCTGCTAGAGGGCTATTTGGTAAATGGTGACAATCTCATGCTTCTTCCCACTGGATTTCAAAGCTGATGTATTAGTGTAAACTTAAACCGTTATGAAACATTGATTTTCTTTATTGAGTTGGTAAAGAGTACAGATAAGGCTTAAGAATCTTGACATCCTCCATGGACAGGTGGATCTATCTGGTGATTAATCACATGCTTTTTCCAATTTGACTTTAAATCTTATACACTAGGTTCTCTTTAGTTTGTATTATATTATAACATATGTAGATGTTGGGTATGATTTATGATATTTATTTATATTTAAAATAAATTAATATAATCTAAAATGTACAAAGAGATCATTAGATATTTATCATTATTATAATAATCTATGATTTATCATAAATAATTCATAAACATAAATATAAATTATACCAAAAAGAAAATAATTAAAATCTTAAATTATTATTAAACATTTGTCCAATTCACTAGATCATTTGAGTTGCTGCAAGAGGAACCTCAATTTCCTCTTATCTTTTGATCAGATAGAATAATGTGATGATTGAATCATCATCATTATTATTATCTTTATATCATTTTCTCTTTTTAAAATCCAAACAGAGCATGAAGATAATTTTTAATTCAGAAAACCAGAAAGTTGAAAGGTTAAGACTTTGTAATGGCATCAACCATGCGGTGGAGCCTACAGACAGTAATAAAAGCCAAGTGCCGGAAAGTGATTTTTGGAATCTCTTGCCAAAAGATTCTTGTCAGTTCTTTCTGCCCCATTGAACCCCTTCCTCTGCAATAACATGGTTCCTTTGTTTGTATCCGATTGGGACTGGTACCAGGTTTAAGAACACGAAATCAGGTAAGGATTCAATTACACTGATTTCAATTCGGATCATATCGGATCAGATTGGATCAAATCCGATTCATCTTTAGCATTGTTGAGCTTGACTATTAGGAAGAACACGTGATCGATACACTCTCAAAGATTAGAATCAACACTGTTACATGACAGTGTTACAGATGATCTTTTTCCTAGGTTGATTGACTTGGCTGTATCAGCCTTACAGGATTGGTAACTGCACAGGATCAATCAGTGAATCCAGGCTGATCCGATCCCTTAAGGCAGCTTGTTCTTCATCAAATGCAGAATGGCGTGTAGAATCCGGTGCTTCCATAGCTCCATTAATTGATTGCAGAAAGGAGTGGGGAGAATAATGAAGGAAGGAATATCTATGCGTGTTTGGTGAGAAAATAATTATCCAAACGACAGTGATTCCTTTTCCCCTTCAACTATTTCTGTGACAGTTATGCCTAAGTGGGGCCCACCATGTCGGTGTCAAATGTCAATAGTCATCAGCTCAATATTATCTTCATCATCTCCATGAGGGACTACTTACCAAAAAAGGTCGCCATGAGGGACTCAGTATTAGTTGGACGGATATCAAGATATGAGCGAGTAATGCCAAGGAAACCAGGCTGTGAGAATCTTGATTCTTTTCAAAAGATCCAAACAGTATACCAGCATGCATGGGTTGACTGCTGTTTTACACGTGGATCTATAACCTATTAGGTGACAGGCAAGGTGGGTCTACTTTATCACACGTAGTGACGTGGCACACTCATGACCCGAATTGGGTCCATGGGCCAGTGAATATGATGGGGAAAAATAGTCCAAATATCCATCCTCCCATGTAATGAAATAGTGACAAATGTGCTTAAGTGGATGAGAAGCTTTTCCTTGTCTTGTATCTCATGATGTGGAAGGATGAAAGTGTTGTACACCCATGGTAGTGTTAGCTCAACTTTTTTCTCCCCTGCAACTGAGGGGTGGGCCAAGCAAATCCACTAACAAGCTGTACCAAGTGATTTGTTTTTCAATCAAGTTTTAATCAAACCCATCACATAGACTCAAAAGCCTCAAAATCCACTACCAAATTTGTCAATAGGGTCCCACAAATCTGATGGGTCGACTGTAACAGGTGACTGGGCAAATGGTTGGTTATGGTTGAGTCCTTCTGAGGAAGGTAAAGTAAGTGGGAGGTGGTTGCTAATCCAATTAATGGATATCCATGATAGCTGGGCTGGTCACTTAAGGGTGACTCTGGGTTTAAGCTTTGTGTTGTGTTCATGTCACTCGTCATAAACATAAAAAAGTGATTCCCCATGAAAATGCCAACTGAGGATGAAAATCAGAATTTTCATTTATAAGGTAAAAGTAAAAGCTCAAGTAGGGATACGAAGCTACCTTTATCCAGCTTAGCTTCATAATGGGTTGGCCTTGCTTTAGCTCAAAAAATTTTGAGATAACGAGTGAGACGAACACAATCCAAGCTCATGAAGTATCATCACTGCATGAAACCGGATGTCCAATCAATCACCCACCATTGAAAATCAAGTGGCTACTGCGCTTCCTGCAAGATCAAACAAATCTTAGCATGGATGAGTGGGTTGAAATTGTCTCCAATTATTAGAGATTCCAATCGCTCATTCAGCGGTTGGAATTAACCAGATGCACTTATCGATATATTGGTAGATGAGCCCAATTAACTCCACTGCTAGATTGGTAATTGGAACCTCCAATAATTGAAGATAAATTGAACACGGATGAGTTACTATAGTTTTTAACACCCAATCATCAAGTCTTTTGATCTAATAACAATCATACTTCTCTGAACCGTCCTTCAGTACATGCTCAAGAATAGTTCTTACTATTTCTTGAATATCCTCTTCTTTGTAAGAGGTCACAAATCTCACTGCAAAAAAAAAAAAATACCTTGTTAGCACGGAAGTGGAACTTCTAGCACAATTGTCAATTTTTGCATCCGATTTTCCACCGACACACCTAACTCCAATTAGTAAGCCTAAGCTCAACTTTTCAAACTCGATAATCAGGTTAGCGTTTGGTCCAATTCAAGAATGGGACAGATGAAAAGGGTCCCCTCCTACTTCTAGAAGCTGAGTGTGAAATGTGAATTACCTCCACAGAACATCCCAAGAAACATCCAAAGTCCCCCAGTTACCTACTTCCCCACAAAACAACTTCACAACCTCCCAATCCACAGGCCCTAGAGGAGTACAGTACCAAAAATAGCCACAGGCCACAGAAGGTCTCCATTAGTAGGCCCTACGAGTAATTGATGAAGAGATCCTTGAGGGACCCATCAAACGATGGATATCAACTAGAAGGGACTATCCTCAGACAGTAGGTTTTCTACGGTACTTTTGCAGTTATAGAAAATCTACTCATGGGACCAGGAATGAGGGGTGAGGAAGGAGATAGGCATAGCTGGAGTAATAAGTAACAGTTGAGGACTCTACAATTGATCTGGTTTGAGGCGTTGAGGGTTTTTTTTTTTTTTTTTTTTTTTTTTTAAATGGAGTGAAGGACCACATATACTAATGAGGTATGGCCAAAGGTCATACCTCACTTTCAGTTTGGGAACAGGAAGAAGCTATGTACTCTGGCATTGGCCCAACTAAGTGCTAAGTTATTTTGGCTTCTTCATGGACAAAGCCTGGGTCCATCCCAATTGTTCTCATAGTCATCTAGCGACGGATCAGTGTTGATCAAATGGACATGCCCAAGAAATTCATTTTCAGTCGCCAAACATATAACAGTGAGTCACTCAATTGCTTGATGACTATTGAATGTTGATCTGCAGACAAACTAATAACTCTAAACATTTTCTTATGCTCCATTCTGTAGAAACCATGTAAAAGAAATTTTTTTAGGTTGTATAATCTTTACACAGATTTAACCTGAACATTTTTCCTTTTATATGGATTTTAACTGAAAAAAACTGAAGGACTAAGGACTAATAAGTGGAGACACTACTGATATAGGTTAGAAATCCATCTACAGTTGATGAATCACTTAATTTGCTACAGCACAATTAGGCCTATTTACTGCTGCCATTTTACTTTAGAGTAACTTTCTCAGCAACATACCTACATTAAGTGACATTTTTGTTATGAAACAAAATATGCTTCCAATATTACTACTGAAGTACTGATATGATTGCATCAATATGTTGGTCATGGATGTCACCCATTTGAACAACTCAATTCATTGTTCATAGTCAACATAAATGTCTATCTGATATAAAACCATACTGACGAATCCAGTCAAAGAGTCTTTTAGGGGCTGTTTGATAAAACTTCAATTCTGGGATTCTTACTTCTGGTTCAAATTTCTACTCTAATTTCAAAAAGATTCAAAAGTATGAGGGAGTAAAAACATGTTTGTTAACCTAATTTAGTCATGGACTCCAGAGTACTGGTGGGGGGTGGCGGATGGTGGCACTAGTGGTGAGTGGTGATGGTTGGTGACGATGGTGGTGGGTGGGAGGTGGTGGTGAAGGGTGGCGGTGGGTGGGTGGTGGTGGTGGAGGGTGGTGGCGGTGGTGGTGGGTGGTAATGGATGGTGGTGGCGGTGGTGGTGGTGGGTGGTGGTGGCAGTGGTTGGTGGCTGGTGGTGGTGGCGATGGTAGGTGGCAGTGGGAGGTAGTGGATGGTGTTGGCGGTGGTGGGTTGTTGGTGGCTGGTGGTGGTGGCGATAGTAGGTGGCGGTGGGTGGTGGTGGCGGTGGCGGTGGCGGTGGGTGGTAGTGGATGGTGGTGGCGGTGGTGGGTGGTTGTTGGTGGTGGCGACGAGGGGTGGTGATGGTGGCAGTGGTGGTGGGTGATAGTTGGTGGTGGTGGGTGGTGGTGGTGGTGGTGGTAGGTGGTGGTGGCGGTGGGTGGTGGTGGCGGTGGTTGGTGGCCGGTGGTTGGTGGTGGTGGCGATGGTAGGTGGCGGTGGGTGGTGATTGAGGATGGTGGTGGTGGTAGTGGTGGCGGTGGGTGGTGGCGGTGTGGTAGTGGTGTGGTGGTGGTGGCGGCAGTGGGTGGTGGAGGGTGGTGGCGATGGTGGGTGGTGGCTGGTGGGTTGTGGTGTTGGTGGTGGTAGTTGGTGGTAGTAGTGGTGTGGGGTGATTTTTACTCCAAAATTGTGCTCTGAAGTCAAAAAGTATCTATTTGATGTTCCAAAAAATTGGATTCTAGAGCTCATTTGGAGTCGGTTCACTCATGAATTCTCCAGAAGTCCGAACCGGGTTACCAAACAGGCTTCTACTCCATTTATACTCTAGAAGTCAGAATCCAACTTCTGGAGTGTTACCAAACACCCCCTTAAGATCCTTCTCTTTGAAGTAAATTTATCCCTATGAAGAAATTGACAAGGAGACCCAAACTACTGATGTGGTTCAAGACTGATTAATGTGCTGCAATGGTATCCCAAAACACAAATGATCATTTGAGATCTCAAGACTGAAATGTGCATTTACTGTTTGCAAGAAGGGAAAAATGCTACCTATCATTAGAATACCATTCGAGTAATATAGACTGTCTTTTTATTCTTAGTGAAGAGAAAGAGCATAAGAGGAAAAATTGAAAAAACATAGCTTTACATCCTAGAAGCATGCCAGCGGTACTTTGCTTCGTGTGCCTAGTTGGCTAGTTCATGAGATGGATGGATTGACAGGGCCAATCCTACCTGTGTACAACAGCCACTAGAGCTCAAGTGTGTTAACGTGCCATAAAAAGCTCCATTTCCCAAAATGATGAAACAGCTGAATTAAAAAAAGGCATAGCAAGTGCAGGAGGCTCCCGCCATTGCGGGGTTTTGATGCAGCCCAATTGCATCCATGTTCAACAATTATATCATTACATCAAGGCCCAAGCCCACCAAGCCCATTTGACCCAAAATCATTTGGCCTAAGACCAAGGTATGAACCATGCTATAAAAGAACCAAAGAATCTAGCCTTAGCCACCTTGAAACCAGTCCCTTTTTGGTAATCTTTCAAGTCTCTAGTGGAGAGTGAGGTGGCATTTTCTATTCAATGATTCTAGAGTCTTCTCTACAGAGCTTGCATCAAGATATTGGAACTTACATCAAAACTTTAGAGCTTGCATCAATGCACATTGGGACAAGTTTCAATGCCTTGGAACAAGAATCAACACATTGGGACAAGTTTCTATGTATTGAAATTTTTTTAAATCATTTATATTTCTTTTTTATTTTCTCTATGTACAATCTCAACCTTAGGATTATAAAGGATGGTTGAGATTATTTTGAATTATTTAAGATTTGTTAAGCCTATAAATAGTAGTTTATTCTCATGTAATAGAAGAAGATTATTTGGTGAATGAAATTTGGATTGAAGTTTATCTTCTCCTTTGAACCTTGAAGAGTTCATCTTGAAACCTAGAGGAGTTTCACTTCAACCTTGAAGAGTTGGAGCTTTTCTATCCCTTGAAACCTTGAAGAAGTTTCATTCCATCCTAGAAGAGTTGGAATTTTATTCTTCACCTACATCCTAGAAGAGTTGTAGGTCACATTTGGAGTTGATTTACATCCTAGAAGAGAAGTAAGTCACCCCACCTTCACTTCCATCAATTATATCCTTTTCACCTTTAAAAAAAAATTCCAAAATTTATTTCTGCACTTCACTTCCTTTTTGATTCCTTTGATTTTGTATAAATCCACTTTCCTGATCCATTATTTCCATAAGTCCAAAATCGGCTTACATCAGGTTTGGGGAGGGGCTTATTTACGCAACCTTACCTCCGCTTCGTGGTGAGGCTGTTTCCATATTCGAACCACCAAGTCACATGGAGCAACCTTACCATTACGTCAAGCCCCATCCTCTAGGAAATTAGAATTATAAATGAATGAAATTCAGATATGCAAAACCAAAGGCACTAGCAATTTATTGAACTAAAGTCTAGATGGAATTGTAATGGCATTGGCTACTGTGGGAAGCATCATGGAGGTTTCAAGTAGTATAGGCAAGCAAACTTTAGATATTCATTGTTCATAGAATGTAAGGATGTTGATTTAAGGCATACAAAGGGAAGAAGATTAGAATAAAATAAAGGTTTAGATGAGCGAGCTGATATTCATGGGAAATTGAAAGTGTTGACAGGAGGACCCATCAAACAAAGGCAACATGAATGAGATTCACATGCAGAATCTTACCCCAAGGAAGAAGGGGAAACTCCCACTGCTGCATCGGAACTGTAATAACATATGAAGCAACCTACACAAAGATGAAGACTCTTATTTATGCAAAATGGAATATATAAAAAAAGAAGTTGTTAGAACATGAAGAAAAACATGCCAAGACAGATGCGGCAAGTGAACAAGGGGAGCTAAAAAGCGTTGACGTCTCCTCTGTTTCATATAGAAGATCCATGATATCCATGCATGCCTCAAAGTTCACAAGTTGTCCAATCCTTGCTAGTCCCCTGGAATTGCGTGCATTGAGAAAATTATCATGGGATTAGGTGGAACAAGTAGCCAGGCAAAGAAAGGAACAAAACAAAATTATCTCTTCCACTAAATGATTCTCTTATGTATGAAGAAGAAGTATTGACTATTGAAACTTACCTGAACTGAATTAGAAGATCTTCCAGGAACACATAACTGATATTTGATGCACCAATCTCAAAATTTAACACCTGACGAAAACGTAGTTGAAGAATCTAACTTATGTAGAAACCTGTTTATCAGCATGAGTTTACCTGCATAAAGGCCACTTCCTAGAAAAGGTTTTAGTAATGAGTAGGTGTGGATATGGCAGAATATACAAGAAGCTTTCTTGGTTAATATTAAGAAAACATACTGCTTCCAGAAAATCTCGTGTTGTGAAATGCTGTTCCTTAATAACCTCATTTCCCAAAGACTTCAAACTATTTACGGACAAAGGACAAGAGTCATGTAGCTGCAAAACATAAAATGGTGAGAAGATGCAAAAAACAATGATTGCCATGACGTATATGAATTATAAGGAAACCAGAAAGAAAGCTTGCCTTGCTTGAGATCCATATAGAAATTAGGGCAAAGAGCTGCAAATTGCTCTCTCTTGGGGGTTGCAAAAGCCAATTTCTTGTGTCATTTTCCTGTATAAACCTAGCCCTCCTGCAGCCAAAGAACTAAGTAACGTATGTAAAGTAAAAAAGGAATCCAGCAATAAAAATAAGATTGAAGGAAATAACATGAAGTAGAGCAATCCTATTTCTGTTTGTTAAATGAAAACACAAAAATATTAGCTGAAATTCCTAAATCCATGGTTTCTTAGAAGAATCTGCTAATTTTGCCAAAGATACTTTTGGACACTCATGATTAATAAGAGGGCAGAAAGGATCTATTACTATCATTCATC
This sequence comes from Protea cynaroides, assembly GCA_028583415.1. NCBI lineage: Eukaryota > Viridiplantae > Streptophyta > Magnoliopsida > Proteales > Proteaceae > Protea > Protea cynaroides. The sequence continues at coordinate 36,094,924 of CM053268.1, forward strand.
TAATAAATGAGATGATGATCAAAATTTGACTTAACATATTGTTGGGGGAAGCAGTTGAAACAACGAAGACTACACCTAGAGGGATTGACGAGGTATCCACAAGCTGTAACAGCAATTCTCAACCTTACTGAATCTTACTACGTTCTAGCTCAATTCCCATGGATATGATGCCATACATTATAATCTACATAACTTTCGAATAAACAATGTTGTCATAAATTAACACCTTATGCATCAATTCTTGAACAACAAAAACCTAAGACTAGATAGAGTATTCAAGTACGTTGGAACCCCTATAGCTCAATTGGGCCTTCAGACAGCTTTATGTTTCACCATAAGGCTGCAAATCTGTTCAGACATATATCGGTAGAATTACAAATAGGCAATTAGATATTTCATATTCACCTCAGTTCTATCAAACTCTCAAAAAAAGAGTCCCATATACCGAAGAAATGAAAGTCTGTGAAACATTTTTTGCGAACAAATATGGTGATTACAGACTTATGGAGTACATTCCCTCAGATGAAAATTCCGAGGAAATTAAACGAAAGAACGTCACATGTCAATGCAACCCTACGAAATGATTGAAATGGGTCCCGTGGTTGCAGATATCAATTAAAAAAAAAAAAACCATCACCTTTTAAGAGACGGATAGAATCGTTCAGCGAACATTGATAAGGCCGAGTATTTGACAACTGGAGGAACGCCCAGTTGCTTTTTTATCATTTGCAAGAAAATTTTAACAAGATTTATCAAGATTTGAGGGAAAATTAAAACTGAATTGATTATAGAAAGTAAGAGTTAATTAGTTAAGTAGTACTAACAAGAGAGGAAGAGATGAGGAACTCCACCATTCGAAGCCGCAACAGCTGAGATCCCTCCATTTGATGGAATCACGGAGTCTCCCTCTCCCTCACTCTCTATCTCTCTCTCTATCCTTCTTCTAAAGATTTTAAATCTAACTGCTTCGCGCGTTCGTGAGTTTACTGATATGAAGCGGGTTGAACCAAGTTGGTGGTTCATCTAGGTTGTGCTCCCAACCCGAACCCATTCTGAATTAACCCAGTTATGAAATGATAGAAATCCTTTTCTGTCATTAAAGAGGTGTTAGTTATGATCGCACGACTAGCCTTCACCTGGTGTGCATACCGACACATGGGTATGCGTGCAGAGTGAAGGCCAGCCTCGCAATCACTGCTGGTATGAGTGTATGACTGGGCGATTGGAAACAATTTGAGTCCGTTATGAAACTTGATTGGTGTATGGCATCTCTATAATGGAGATTAAGGGTAAGGGTATATCGGTTAAATGGTGCAGTGCGATGCGGTGTATAAGAGGGTAAAACCGAAACCAAAACCGAATCAATTAACTATATAACGTCGACACTGAAACTAGACCAATTAGTAATTGATTTCGATTCATTGATTTTTAATCGATTTTTCATTAAACGGTTTTGTTTACAGTTTTAGACCGCATCTGATTCTCCAACTTTCCTAATCTCACGTATTTTTTTCCAATCAGATAATCACTCTAGATTTCTATCCTTTCCGATCACATTATTATCCATTTCAACTTTGAAGGACATCACTTCTAAAGTGAAGGCATTGCAAGTTAAATTTACATAGCTTCCTAACACAAATTTTCTAAGCTTGATGAAGAGATCAATCCACCCCATATAACGTTCCACATCCAATTTCAAAGAATAATATTTTGTAGGTAGTACCAAGTATTGAGGGCTCCACAGGTTATCATCGGAGTGCCATCAAGAGTATCAAAAATGAGTAGTTTGAAGAAGAAGACGAGAGGAGGTTGATGAAGAAGAAATAAAATAAACAAATGGGATTAGGGATTTCAATAAGTAAGTTTGTTTATGCATTAAAAAAAAAGAAAAAAAAAAGAAGAAAAAGGTAACTAGTTTAAACAGTTCACTCTCATTCAGATTACACCGATTAGCCAGATTAACTAGTGCCTAACCGGTGTAATCTAAAAGTGCACCGACCCGATTAGATAAACGGTGCGATAATCCAAACTAGACCTGAACCGTTTACTAAACGGTTCCCAGTTCCGGTGTAAACGAAGGGTTCGATCCAAATGTTGTACCCTTAATTAAGGGTATTAAATGGCACAATACCATTACTGTACCATTTAAGTGAATAGTATCAAACTGCTTACTATTATCGGTTGCTAATTAATATTGGTAAATCTATATGTAAACAGTTTTTGAGATAAACGGTTTAAACACATTTAGTTGCAGTATTGTCAACGGTTTGGAATATTGGTTCCTTAATCAATTTATTAAGATTTGGTTTGCCATTAAACGGTTTTGTTGGTATACTAATACTGATAATCCAATCACTATTCCAATGCGTGTATGCATGTACCCATTTACCATTAATGACATTGCACTATTACCGTATTAGGGATTTAGCCATTTAGGGTTAAGTACTTTAAGTAGCAGGATTATACGGTATTGTTCGGTATGATTAGTTCCATACCGACAGTAAGTATAATTCTATACCATACTGAATACATGAACGTTATCATTTTTTACAACCATTACCGTAGCGATTTAAAGAAAAAAGTAAACAATATACCCGTTTCGATATAAACAGTATGGTATCGGTTACGTTTCCATTTTGGCACGCTTAGTCTTTTGCAATCACGCCTAATCGTACCAAAAACAAAGGGCATATAAAATTGGCTGGTCTATTAAGCTAATCATCGTACAGTCAAAACAAAAATCAACACCAATACCCTTCCTTTTCCCCAGATTTGATCAGGCTCTTACTCTGTCTCGGTCCATTTGTTTTGACGTAAAATTTTATTATAAATATTATTTTTTTTTCTTTCAATATTCGTTTTCAAGAAAGTATAAGAAAAGACAAAATTCCTCCCCATTACCATATATTTTACCACTTGGAAACAAACATTAGTTACATTTGTTTACATTTGTTTTGATGAAAAATTTTATATGTTAAAAAATTTTCCAATGTCGGTTTCCAGGAGATGAAAGAAAAACAAACTTCTTTTACTTCTTAGAAACAAACACTGAAAAGAAAATTTTAACACAACAAATCGAATTGCTTCATGTGGTTTTGCAGTAAGTAAAAAAGCAACACATAGCCCAGTTTTTGGTTGAAGGAGCTTCCTCGATGTAGATCAACTCCTCCATTGCCATATGGATCAATCATGCTGTCAAAGCTGATAATATAATTTTTTCTTGCTAATTGTTTACAATGAAAAGGTCAGCAATTTGTCAAACAAGGAGAAGCATGATTTTTTTTTTTTTTTTTTTTAAATAAAAATGGCAAAGAAAAGTAAAAAAGAACATAATGAGGAGAAGTCTCTTTCATCATTCTATGTATACAGTTTGCAAGTTACAAAAAGCAATGGCGTCATGGCAATCCATAACCAAAACATTAGATTTCAAGATCTCTTATTTTTTTTTTTTTGAACTTCTCACAGTATGATGTCACTCTTTGATGTATATATATCCTTCTAAGGATATTTCGAAAAGATATGCACTCTCTCAGCTTTATGCACAATTGCATAAGCGGGAAGCTTTTAGAGTTTAGGTAGTTGCCCCAGAAAGTACAAAATTTACTGGCTTAAAAAGTTGCAGCAAAATGTAGGCAGGGGATATAGGGAAAACTCTACCCAAGTCTTCCGGCTATGAACCTTGGCATTTTTCCTTGACAGCAAGGGCTGCAGCTCTATACCACGTTGCTGCAGCCATGGCTCCAGGGTCTGGGACTGTTGCAAGGACCTCTCCAGAGACATATGAGGAACGGCCAGCCTACAAAAACATGAATTAGTGTTATTGCAGTTTCACATTGAAAGTTGAAATACACACATACATGCCAAGGTCTCATGAACAGCAGCAAACACTAATGTCATACTTACCTATTACAGTTACACTTTGATTTTCTAGGTTAAAAGTTTGGTACTCATCCAAGGGTCCAAGTAAAAATCACTTAATTTGACTACACAATTCACTCAAGGATTTACTGTTGGTTAGTATGTTGAGAGAACTAGAAATCAGAATCCTGTAAGCATGCGAAGTAAGCACCTATGCAGGTTGACTGGTATGTGGTCAGAGATGTAAAGAAAGATTCTAGAAAAGCACCAAGGTTGGAACTACAATCTAAACCAGGGTCCGGATTGAGGATTTAAAGAAAAATCTGAAAACTGGGCACAATTCAGAAACTAATGAAATTTGGAAGCAAACTAGTTATTTTGGTATTTACCAGATGCGAAAAGTTTTTCTGGTCTGCCCCTCAGTTAAGGAGGCCCATGCTTTGAAGCATCTCACATTCTCACCCTCAAAAAGGTGCAGAGCCCCCCAACCCCCCTGTATTTGAAGTTTCCATAATACCCCTCCCCTTTATCCAACCACCCACTAAAACCCCATTTGAAAACTGCTCCTCCAGAGTACCCCTCTCCTTACCAAATACTACCTAGAGGCTGTATTTATGAGTAAATAGTTTTTAAGTTCAGAAATATCAAAAAAAAAAAAAAAAAAAAAAAAGAAAAAGAAAGGGGGGCAGTGAACTAGGGGATTAAAAAAAGAGCTGTAACTCCCGACATACCAATTGAATTGGGCTGGGGTCACAACAACAGTGTCTCCAGGTCTAACTACTAAAGCCAAATCAGAAAATGATATTTTAATACAGCCCTGGTATTGTGATAACCAATTACAGTGAAAACCAAAAAAACAGAACAGATCATATAGAAGGCCTATAAAGTGATGAGAAACTGATAAATAAGTTCAGATTCTAAGAGAGAACAGTAATTGAGGAACAGCAACTTAGTTCCGGAACAAAGTATATTTTCTAATACAGGAGATAAAAGGAAAGCAAGCTGAAACTTGACAGGAAAACAGGGAATCCACCCAGAACTAGCAACCAGGAGAAAGAAGAGAAGAAAGGAGGAGGAATCAAACTCTGTGATCAGAAGCTGTAAATTGAACAAAGCAAGAGGGAGGAGAGGACAATTGAACCAGACAAAATGGTCTCCAACGAGAAGCAACCAGCAACCATGAAACTTAAATTTCTACTCATTCAAGTGTGTCTATTAGAAGAGAAGGGGGCTTACATATTTATAACTACTATAAAACCAACTCACACAAGAATTCCTAAATTCAATGGGACACAAAACTGGACTTCTATACTAAATCAAAGACTGAAATCTAAAATTAACTCCTAACCTCGGTACCTGTCAACATCTTATGTGATTCCCTTAAATATTAGTTTTCAAATTATAAAATATCCCCAAACTTCAAAAAAATTCCTACTCTTCCCTTACCGGAACAAATGGCATAATTTAGGCGTGGTTTTCCTTCATCTGAATTCCAAACTGGATCTTGTTTGTCCAGCCAAGCTAGTGCAATTGCATCATTGATTCCACAAGTAAAAGCGTCCTATACTCCTACATGAGGAGGCCTGCCATCATGTTTTACGACATGGAAAGCTAATTTGCATTAATTTTCACCAAGATAGCACTCTAGTGCAGAATCTGGCAGAATGCAGAGCAAACACTAAGTCTGCCCTTAATTGTCCAGAAATTCAAAGTTCTCCAATGAAAAAAAAAAGCCCTCAGATGGAAACTAAATTTGTATCGGTTCTGTTGTCTAGAAATGGAACGTGGACCCCAAATTTTTTCCCCATTAATTTCAATATAAATTATGTTGAGCGGTGATAACAAGTGGATGCCTGCTACAGTTTCATCCATTTCAACCATTTTCTGTTCAACTGAAAAGAAAGAAAGTTTCTACCCACTCTTCATCTTGTTCTCTCACCAACAAAACAGCAACATGCGAGCTCAATATTCATTTTTATCCATTTTCAACCCTAGATTCACTTTTTTTTTTTCCACCAACTGTTTTCTTCCCCATCTACTTCCCCAAAACATAGCCTAACAAAAAAAGGTTTGTTAAAATCGTGAAAAGCAGGAAAAATTAGAGCATTTATATGATTTTGTGATCCTGTAGGCTGTAGCTGTACACTTCTCCCCATTGTGACAATCCAAAAACAAGATACGGAGAGTGATCAACATGAAAGCCAACAACTTGCACCATGTGAACCATGGTCATGGGTCACAAAACATTCCACATTTTAATTATCGCAAAAAAGATGTGCAATGGGCATATAAATAAGAAGGCATATAGGGCCTATTTCTACCATGTGGAATTCCAGGTTGGCTAATTCAGACCATTGGATCAGAAGAGTGGCATCATTATTGTTCATGTATCAAACTTGAGCCCCTAATGATATGGCCCACCATGTAATGTACATTTCCTCTTGTATCTACAATAGTTCAAAAGCAATCAAGGATAAGTGCGTTTTAACCACTTTTGTTCATATTACTCAGTAACGAAGCATAGGCCATTCGGAAGCAGGTGAGGCTGGGGGCGACCTCTCCTGCTCAGTGAAATTTGGGCCATAACTAAGCGGACACATGGCAAATATTGCTCCTGTGGCACGTAAGATGTGATTTTTTGGCCATATTGACCATGTTTCCATCATTATTTGGAGAGAAATTCTTAATATTGTGCAAGGGTAGAATAAAGCACTGATCACGTTCCAATAATTATTTGAAGAGAAATTCCTAATATCATGCAAGGGAAGAATAAAGCATGTTGCTGAGCATTGTTACCAGTGCCTGCATGTGTTTGGTAGACTCTGCACCACTCAATGCTGTTTCAGATGACAGAAGAAAAGCAGTGGAAGGATCATCCCCAGCATCTAATCTCTGTTCATTAAGATAGATAAAACCATGTATACAGTCTCAAGCAATGAGGTAGATAAAGCAAAACAGCATATGGATGGATGTGATGACTGGTGACCTCACGAAGAACTGCTGATGCAGGAATAAGGGCATCTAACAATGTGCGATAACCTGCATGAGCTCCTCCGTATTTACTGACTGCAGCAATGGCTGCATCGAGTGCATCAACCCCTGTAACAAGAGCAGTAGTTAGATCTGAGGTCAATGTAAGTTTTGCAGATTATTATGCGAGAACATCATCTCACATTGTCTAGATGTAACCACTGGTGAGGTGCTCTCTTTCAACTTTGCATATGCTGCCTTACAGAATATACTATATCTGTACAGAAAGACATTTATAATAAAAATGAAGAAACCTAAAATCAAGAGAGTTTGCTATGGATATGGATTTCCAAACCAAAATTATTATTATTATTATTATTATTTTTGGATGAATCAAACCAAAATTATTACAAAGGCAAGGAAGATAAAATACATGATCCCACTTGTCCCTCCCATAATCTTCGCAGAGGATCCAATTTCATTGACTGTCTCTGCAGCGTCATTCAGAGGGTAACTGTGAGAGCAGAAAAAATATGTGATTCAGTCCATCAGAAAATATATAAACTGGACGCATGTTCATCTTGAAGCAAAAAACTAAGCTTGTGTTACAGATCTAATAGATAAAATATTAATTCCATGATATCAGCACACAAGATGGTCCCATAGGTACAGATGCCATGGGTCTCCTTCGACCAGAATTAACAAAGACATTTCAAATACTAAAACACCACAGAATGTGGATGAACTATAAGGAACCAGCATACAATTTTTTTGAAAAGAAATCCATCTGTTACAGTGTAAGTCTGCAAATGGTGATCTCTTCTGGCCTCTATTGGTTTAAGACTATCCATTATGGAAAATTTGAGTAGGAAACAAATTCCATCATATAGGTTCCTCTGCAATGTCCTGGTAAAATGAACCCAATATATCCTAGTTGCATAGATTCTTCTAGATAAGGAAAGCACATCATTAAAAACTCCACAAACTTATCCATAACACTGCAAGTTTTCTTCCAGTAACTCTCAGTTTCCAAGGTACACGAAAACTAACCTATGTCAGTTGCAACTTATGTCGTACAGAACTATAAGTTTGTCACTCTTGCTTACAAATTATTCACTGCCGCCCCATACTTGAAGATAGCTGCAATAAAAGTGCTCTACCATTATCAGGATGTGAGTGGAACTGGAATAGCTCCAGCACCATCCTGTTGTCCACACAAAACTGTGCAACAAGCTGAAGATGAATAACCTACACCAACAGGTATTCTTCCACTAAAACATAAAGTTTAGGTTTCATAGATTATTGGTGCATCAATAACAGAAGAACTACAATACAATAGACTTGGCACGCACACACATCTTTGACTTCAATGACCCAATAAATTCTTGGTTGGCAAGGGAAAAGGAATTGATTCCAGGAGGTTCCACTGCTTGATGGTCAAGATAATGAGTGGCTCACAGGCACTTGAACCTGATGGTGGAGGATATGTTTGCTTCTAATGAGATGGAGGTGGATGAGGAAGAAGATGATTATGTTGTGGAGGTGGATGACGGGGAAGAAGAAACCTACAGGTGTGGAGTGATGATGTTGGCATCATCATTGTCATTATGGTCATGATGGCAAGGATGAAGTTGGTTTTGACTGTATAGAAGGAGCAGCCGAAGGATGATGATGTCTTCATCCAACTTCAACTGTCAATGTTTGGTAGTGGGACTGGGGGTGGAAATGGAGGTTCTGGCTCAAGTTTTTGTGGTCATCACAGATTTCAATGATTAGAGCTATGGGACTAATTAGTGATGATTGCTTTGAGGAATATTCCCACAACTTTTCATGCATAGATTACCATCCCCACCCCCGGTGGTTGGTATGGTGTTGAACTTCGATGGCTGCTCCTTAGGCAACCCTGGACCTGCAGGAGTAGGTGACGTGAGATAGTTCAGGCACCAACCTTCATGTCTTTTCTGAGGTGACTCCACTAGGGCAAATATAACTCTCTCCTGTCAGTAGTGAGTTAGAAGATGACTCAGTTATTGTGATTGATTGGTCCTGAATAGATGGTGTTCTGCCCATAGATACCTTGTTCACCAGATCAGAAATTGGTGTCTCCATCTTTGTTTCCTTTGGTAGGAAGCTGAGATTAGCAACCTTCTTAGTTGATAATGTGGCTCGACAAAGTGTTGTTAGGCCAAGAATTGTTGTGGGTGAGGAAGTTTTCATTTTTCTGTTTATTCTTCCTCGTTAGTTATCTTGTTTTCGCCTGTATTAAGTAACAGGTTTTGGAGAGTCATTCCCGGCCCTGTTGCTAGGGTATTGTAGTCTATTACTCTATTTTTCATTAAAATTTAAAGTTTATCAAGAAAGGATGCAAAATCTTGATCATGGTGTTAAACAGCCATAGTTGTTTGTATGCAAATGGATTTAGAGACGTAATCTAAGTTTACAGAGACCAATCGTTTTGGTGATTCCAGATATAAGTTCAGATATGGTTATAGAGAGTACAATAGACCCACTATTAGTATGAAAAGGTAGTGATTACACTTCATCTCTCTTCCCCCTGATTGAGATGGATATATAGAAACACTAATGACGGTGACTGACCCTTTTATGACACAACATCATATTCATCATATTAGTTTAACCATATTGTGCATTTTTATTATTATGTGCTTATAATGTTTTCTTCGTATTTTACAGTTTTATACACATGTCACAATGTTCATGCAATTATTTACTGCATTTTTTTGTGTGTAAAGAATGATATTTCATAGCATGATTAGATCAATCCCTTTATGATGGATTTGAAAAGATGATCTTAGTCCTGGTTTGGATTATCCGATCATTCACAAACATGGACCAATCCATCCATATGGATCCTTGAATACTTGTTTCAAAAGCATACATTTCTAGAGCAGAAAGACTAAACTGTCAGCCTTATTATACTCACTCATTGAAGCTTTGCGAGGATGCTCACAAAGCTTTAAAAAGATTGTTCAAGTGCAACTGCCAACTGATACAAATTTTTAAGTTGAGGAAACATAATAAGTTATATTGATAATTGATGAAATCTTATTATATTCCATGCTCACTGAACCTCAGCCAGCTGACTGATTGATGTTTCTTCTCATGATCAAATTTTCAGTGCTTTTATCTTAAAGAACCATGAGTTCTGGCAGAAGATTGCCAGACCTACTCTAGTAGTAAGCGCAACTATTAGAATGTTAGACTAGAGTAAAAAAAATTTCTTTTTTTTAAAAGTTCTCTCTCTCTCTCTCTCTCTCTCTCTCTCTCTCTCTCTCTCTCTCTATATATATATATATATATATATATATATATTGGTCTATATATCATCATTTGTATCTCTGTTCGCCTAAGGGATTATAGAGAATGTTGATTGTGAGATATTTTCCACCAATATTTCAATGGATCAACGATTGACAGTTGAGAACTAAAATTCAACAACACTGGAGAATAATGCTGTGTTTGGTATGGCATTATTGGAAGCCAATCTAGTGCATTCTTGAGCTTGGATCCTAGAATTTGGTAAGAGAACGTGGTCTTTTCTGAAATCCATTTTTTTTACTATTTTTCATTTTGAGCCTAGAACAGAAATATCTCACATTTTAGTCCATTCTTATTCTGTAATAGAATGCATACCAAACGCAGCAAAAGATTACATAGATGGTCCATTGTAAGAGCCCTATTCCATGGAACAGCAAGTCAATATACTGCTTTCTTTTTCTAGAGGGGTAACTAATTGAATCAATATGATGGTAAAAAGAAACCTGTACATTCAGAATGCTGTGCAAGTATAATTAGTCCATATATATATATATATATATATATATATATATATATATATATATAGATTGCACAACATAGAAAAAATAGTGAAAATTCATTTTTGCATGCAATACCAATAATATTTACAAAAAAAGATAGCAATATGTTTACTTGAAAATGAAAATGTTGAAAAATCAAAAAATAGCTTACTACTTCAAGTCCTCAAGAATAGCCCTGGCACCTTTAAACATCTGTAAAAGCACATATATTCAGAACCCACATGGCAAATAAGAAGAAACAAGCAGACACGAATAATGAAATATGGCACATAGACTCACTGTCGAACCACAGTCACCATCACCTACTTTACCATCCCATTCATTTAAGTCATCCCTAATATTGATAACTGCATTAGCTGCTGCGTCAATAGCCACCTCAAGAAGATAGCCTTGCTGATTGAGCTCTCTTGGTTGACTTAATGCCTATCCAATAGAAGTTAAAGCATCGTTTCAATGAGGGGTAGTGAATTGGGAGTCATAACATAAAGCACTTATTATTCATGCACATTTTAGTACTAGACTCGTTATAATTTGGCATAAATGTAGGGGGGTACCATTCAGTAGAATAACAAATGATTTTGGCTCTGAGGTGGGATTTGTTCACAGAAAATAAACATAAATTCACTATTCTTAAGTAAATAAGTTAGCCGCAGATGGTGTGAATGAAACATAACATTCCAGCACACCAAGATACAGAACAGAACAAGGGAGAAAGAAATTTACGGCAAATAGTAGGCTTCATATTAGTAACACCATACAAGCCTACAAGGTCATTTTACTCCAGTTATTTAATACCATTTAATCATTAGTACATGGAATCACTGTGGCATCACATTTTTTATTGGTGGAAACAATTTTCTAATGATACCCAAAAGCTGAGTTGTTGTAACTGCAGATTTTCACATCCTATCACAACAGGAAAACTGATGTCAACCAAGGGAAATCATGTCTCCAACCCTTGCAATGGCCTTTGCTGGTAGCTTGTCAGTGGCCTTGTGCACCAGAACCATCATCCGCCAATGTTGAGATTAGTAAAAGATTGTGAAATGGAACCTAAGCTCAATAGTGATGGTAATCATAAGAACAGCAGCTGGAAGAAGTAATCCAGACCTCATATATGCTTGTAGAGTCTTCCAACTCCTTAATCTTTTCGGCTTCTAAAAGGCCCATTCATGAGATCAATTATTCAGCTTTGATGTCAGGTCATAGTGTTTTACGTAGTATAGAGGGTTAAAACAGTTTTTGATTTAGTCTACCGGGAGAGAGTAAACCAAAAGATTCCTTTACCTGTAGTCCTGTATATACAGATCAATTACTGTTGACGGAATTATATATTTCTGAATCTCAGTTGGAGTCTAGTTAGAACTATTTCAAGTGTGTAAAGAGGCCAATATGCACTGGACAAGTGGCAGGTGCGGGATCACTTCAAGGATACCAGAGACGTGAGCCTGAGAGGTGTTCTAACTCCCAGAAGGCATTTCCTCCCTCGTCCAAGTGTTGGTTGAATGATTGTTGCCTAGGTAGGGAATAGAGAAAAGAAATCGGGCAAAAAGAGAGAGAACATGATAAGATTGACTAAGACAGAGATGGAAACAAGGTTTGAAATCTCGGGTCTCGACCAGGTCAAGATCCGAGATTTTTGAGATCTCGACGTATTTTTCTCTGGGAGTTTCAGTGGGGTGTCTCAAGGGTCAAATGGCCATTTCAAGGCCTGATACATTAGGGAAACCCAATTCTATCCTACATAAACATATGTAAACCATGAAATCAAAAAAAATAATCACATATAGTGGTATTTAGCAAAAAGTGTAATACATAATGATAGCAAAAATAATAATATATACTGGTATTTTGCCCACAAAAAGTACTCAACACTTATTCTTTATATTTCATAATATTCATAAATAAACAAACACCCTCATTTGAATCCAATAAAAATAGTCTAAAATTTAAATTTCAAAAGGTTAAAAAGTTAACTTTCCGGTTTAAGAACAAAAACTGGATCTTTTATCGTGAATCGATTTTCAACTTTCAAATGCTAGCCTTTTCTCCAATCTAAAAATTCCATTAATCTTATTAGAGTAAAAAAAACTCACTAAAAACCAAGAATCCACCAAAATAATCTATTGTTTTGATGTCCAAAAAATTATTTCCATATAGGCGACTTTAAACGGCATTTGCATATTTTGAATAAGGTTTGACCGGAGTGTAACTCCTTCAACATAACTCATATTCAAGCAATCTCGGATTTGTTGGAAAGCTATTGTAATTTGAATTTTAGACTATTTTTATTGGATTCAAAGGGGGATGTTAGGTTATTTATGAATGATATCTTAAGTTAATAAATATTTACTTAAACGATTTTAGTCAGAAATAAATGTTGTGTACTGTTCCATGAACCATTCTATGCATGCCATCAGGTCTCAATGCAATACAAAACAAAATCAAAATAATCAAGTTTCAATAAAGAAAAATAGGTCTTGGTTGAAATTTCCACCGAAACCCATCGGGATGGATCGAAATCTTGAGAAACCGAAACCCATCGAGATGGATCGAAATCTTGAGATTTCTCAAGATTTCAACCAAGACACTATTGACTATGTGTCTCGGGTGTCATCTCGTCTCGACCTGCTCGAGATCACTGGGCGAGATCTCACCAAGATTTCAAACCATAGATGGAAGCACAAGCAAGGTAATAGTAATTGCAGGGATTGGCCTTTGGTCACCAGAGAAGGAAGGAGAGGAAGTAGAAGAGGGGTGAACTAAGTGGAAACGAATGAGGAAGATGATCTTTCCACAAGGGGTTTTTGGGTGGTTGTAACACCTCAAGTTAGTTAATGTACCCCTAGGCAAGGTGCCATGTGTTGTTTCAGGCAGCCACCTTTGTCTCACACTCTAGAAGATGAAGTTAATACAAACAAAGGGAATGGTAACCAAAGGAATATTTTTGTTAATGACAGTATTTTCAGTAACAAAAAGAATATTTGCATCAACAGGAAGTAGGGCCATATACCACCATGGTAGCTGGTCAAAGAAGATTCTCTCTATTCCAGTGGCCCTCAAAGGTAAGCACCAGCAAGGGGAAGCCTTCACCATGTAGGTTCTGAAGAATTGCTGCCTGTTAGCCTCCAAGACAATGACATGAGAACTACTTCAGATGTCAATATTTTGGTTGCTTTTTTTGCGCATCCCACTGCCCTTATTGTCTCATGAGTGTTCCTGAGGGTTTCAGCCTCTCCCTGGAGAAAGAAATATTGTAAATTGGAATCCCTATCCTCTGATCATTTCATACATGTCACATTTCTTTCCCACCACTGTCACCCAATAACTCTCAATTGATGAAGATACTATGTCTGTAGGATAAAGTTGCATTTACGTTTTGAAATAACCTCTCAAAACCATCTAGCTACTGATGTGACTTAAATGCAGATATTAAAAGGTAGAACATACGGGGGAGATTCTCTCAAAGACAGAAAGTAGACTTTTAAATACATGACTTACAAGGTACAAATGATAAGGAAACCGGATAATTCAATAAGCGAGAAGATATATCTGCTCAAAAAGTTAAGACTTATAACAACTAAGTCCATCAAATGCAGTTACCTCATCACTTTTAGTTGAATGAGATGGTGGAATTGGAACAGGAATCATAGCAGGTGGGTGACTCCCTGAAGATTAAAGTAACTTCTTATAAGCGCATAATATAGTAAAAGATTCAAAAGAGAAGCAACCATTTGTGTTTTGTATACGATGGATGAGTTGATAAAGACATAAAGTTATACTGAAAGAAAAAACTTGGGAGCAAGATCCCCAATTTCTACAGATTAAAATGCTCTGGATATAAACTGACAGTTTCATTGAGACAAACTTGCAGACAAGAATGAAAAAGTAATGAACACATGTAGACATTCCACATTTGCAAATTCCTACCATCAACACCAACAGGCCAAGCTGGAGCCTTAGTAGGGGCATCCAAACGCTGCAATATCGCTTGATCTGCCTTCATAACGGAAATGGAAAATCCTGCCCAACAAAAAAAAGGGAAAAAAGTTCTCATCCAGAACCCAGGGAGAGGGGTTGGAATTTGCAACCATCTAACAGTGTCTAGAAAACAGAATATGCTTACTGGAAGTAACTAACCTGCCATATCAAGAGAAGTCATGAAAGATCCTGTATACACTCTATCAACAGCTAGTCCATGTTCTAGCTGCAATTTATGAACAGCATTTCCTGAAGCAATCATCAACTCCATTAAGGGGGTGGCACCTAACCTGCAATTAAACATCCAAATCACAATCAAACATTTCCTTTGAAATTGGAAAAGCTGGTAGCAAGCTCAACAAATTAACCAGGCATCTCAACTCAGAAACCAGGACCCATTATATTAATTGAAATCACCAAATCTTTTTTGGCCTCTGCTAGAACAGAAACCAGGACCCATTTCATTTTATTGCAGGCCAAAACAAGAGTCAATCTGATGCAGTCCAAGAAGACCCAAGGCCCAAGCTCAAGTTGATAATGGGTCAGCCCAAAGAACCAGTCGGTATTGGTCCATTGGACCAACCCAAAGACCAACCTACACTGTTCACGTGAACAGTGTTCACGGTACTGTTCATGTGAACAGTACCAACAGCAGAAATTTTCCTTCTTTTGTTATTTCTTTCCTAAATTATTCTTAGATTTTGTTTCCTAAAGTTAAGTTATGGATTGATATTTTGTAAGTTGTTTTTTTGGAAACTTTCCTAAATCTATAAAGGCAAGTTTCCCTTTTAATTTATCTTAGGATATTTTTTTTAAGATGACTAAATCCTTCCTTATTTTGTAATCTTTCTTAAGTCTATAAATAAGATAAAGAAGAAGAGAGCCAGCAGATTTAGACCAGAAAAAAGAAGAGAGTTTAGCTCCTGATTTTCTGGTTGAGTCTCATAGATTGTGAGACTCAACCGAAATATTCTGTTTTATGGTTTTCTTATCCTTCTGTTAATTCCTTCAAGTTCTTATTATTGCATACTGAATTGCGATACCATTAAGTGCTGATTTGATCAACGAAAGCTCGTGGGATTAAAGATTAAAATCATATCGACCAGCTCTAACTAAACCAGTCCCGTTTTCAGATGATAGGTAGTTTTCAAAAAATCACATCTCTCTCATCTGTGATCGGATCATCTCCAACTTTGGATATGTCTTCAAGTACATCCTAAAGAGTATTTCCCATCAAGTTTCAAGTGATTTCAAGGGTTAGATTTCAAGATAAGTGGTTTTCTTCATTACTTTTCTCTGCAGATTTTGTATTGGACTGAATTAAGATCCTGTAGCAAAGAGGGCTTGTTAATTTGACTTGCTTTGAACCCTCTTTGCCATCACAATCACAACTTCATAAGTACAGTAGGCAGCAGCACAGTACGAAGGGAGGCACAATGCCTCAAGAGAACTAGAGAAACTACAAGGAATAGTAAGCCCACAACAAATATAGTCAAAACTGCTTGTGTGGCAAGGTCATTGGCCATTTAAATAATCAACTTCAGTGATCAGTCCATTAGATTAAAAGTTCAACAGGCATGCAAGTTATGTAATGCACCAGATGATGTGAGAGGATCTCCATGAACCACGCCCTTTCTCTCCAACCAACCAATGACATTGGCTAAATTTCATTCCAATAGAATCCTCCCAAGAGTACAAAATTGATAAACCCAATCAAAATAAAGGCTACAGATAGTAGCTTAACCCCAGTAAAATCCTCCTCTATAACTGGGCTGGAATAAGCTCCAACCAGAATTATCTCATTTTTTTAAAAACCTTCTAAAAGGATCAGGATGGTCAAGATCAATACCTCTGGAGAAGGGAATCTAGATGGAGCAGGAGTCTCCATTGAAGATAATAGTAATACAAATTATACTGTTTGATTATAAAGCTCAAAATTAAGAATAAATATAATCACAAAAGTTCAACTGCAATCATGATCAAGACTTGCTACTAGCTTGTAGTCAATCAGTTAGGTGCCATTGCTTGGAGCAATGCCAAAAGGTTCAGGTTGCTAGGGTAAATGCCCGGGTTCGAATCTTGAGAAAGGCCCCTTTGCTCAAAAAAGCCAAAGGTTAGGGCCATCTCCAAACTCACCCCTCCTAGGACCCCGAATAAGCAGGACCAGCACTGGATAATGGCCCTTTAGTAGTTAATTTTAATATTGGCCATCTAGCTATGACAAGTTTGCAGCTGTAAGAAAAATAACCCTAAAATCATCTAAAGTGGAGATAAGTGGATTTTGTATCATTGAATAATAGGGTTTAAATTGAGGAAGATTACCATGGTCATCATCATTAAACACACACACACACACACAAAAGAGAGAGAGAGAGAGAGAGAGAGAGAGAGAGAGAATCAGAATTGACAAATTAAAGTTATGGCTAGGAAAAGTTTGTTAAGGTACCATCATATTTGGGTTATACGAAGTATGACTCATTTCCAACAGTCAATGATGGGTGTTAACAAAATATTAATGTAAAGGAATGGACCTGATCAGCAAGGTCCATTCCCATTCTCACTATTCATGAGTTACTGTTCAAGGTATTTTTCACCTTATGGTGGAGTCATTCTTTAATTCATCCTATCCTCTTATATTATAATTGGGACTCCACCTTATCTAGTGGAGTTCCCATCTCCTTATTAGAATAGGACTGCTTTTCTTTATCATGTTGACATGTGGAACTCCTATTTACTTTATAACTAAGACTCCTTATCTTGTGGAGTGCTAAACCTATCACTTTACCCTTTTATTTTATCTAAAAATAGTGACTACTAAGGGGAGAAGAATACACATCGGATTCTCTCCATATTCTCTTATTTTTCTATTTTGTTACATGGTATCAGAGAAATCACCCAGGTTGCCGTTTTGAGAGTGGTTTAAAGTCTCCGTTAGATGTGTAACCAACACTATTGCTGCTGCTACTGCTGGTGCTACTATTACTTGGTTTGTAGTGACCTATACTATACTAATCCTACTACTTGGTTCGCAGTAACCTATACTTAACTGAGCTATTACTACTACTTGGTTCACAGTGACATATACTGTGCTGCTATTACCACTACTGCTGCCACTACTACTGCTACTGCTACTACTGTTATTGCTGTTTCCATTGCTACATTGTTCCAAGCAGAAGCTCTAACATTCCTCCATGCTCCAGCTTGAAGGGGGTGTTAACAAATATTAATGTAAAGGAATGGATCTGATCAGCAAGACCTATTCCCATTCTCGGCCTAATAGATGGGCTTACGATTCACGAATTACTATTCACAGTATTGTTCACCTTATGGTAGAGTCATTCTTTAGTACATCCTATCCTCTTATATTGTAAATGGAACTCCACCTTATCTATTGGAGTTCCCTTCTCCTTATTAGAATAAGACTGTTTCTATTTATTCTTTTAGTCATGAGTCTTTGTCATGTTGACATGTGGAACCCTATTTACTTTGGAACTACAACTCCTTATCTTGTGGAGTCCTAACTTATCACTTTACCCCTTTTATTTTATCTATAAATAGTAACTGCTAAGAGGAGAGGAATACACATCGATTCTCTCCATATTCTCTTATTTTTCTATTTTGTTACAATGGGAATGGTGACACTTCAAATGCAAGTCCTAATTAATTGGTTTGTAAGAAAGTTTCAACTTATTCACGTATGTAGGAAATTCTTGGAATTGATGTTTATTACGAGCTTTAGAGAGTTGTTGCCAATAGAAAAAAATGGCCGATGGTGATTAAACTTATTAAGTGTCACATGTTCATTGTGCTTGTGGGTAAGTATAGCTTAAGGTCTTACTGGTGTGTGGTGAGTCTACAATTAATGAAGGTCTTTTTCTTTTCTACATAACACTAAAAAAATTTGTAATGGAAATCATAACTCAAATTTTCGGTTGAATGAAAATCAGTTTTTCAATTTTCATTTTTGTGTCTGGAATTTTGGATTAGCACTAGTCTAGTCGAAGGGTTGGTGAGTCAGGTCGGCAGCCGGTACCAAAAAAAAAATAATAACCTAGCCAAACCCTTAATAGGGATTTTCAAACAAAAATCTTCAGTGTAATGTGTTCTCTATAAATGATGCAATACACCTGGTCCCTAGTGCAGCAAAAAATGTGCAAAGGCCGTCGCTTTGCCCGGATGCGGTGATAAATAGGCAAGGGCTGCCGCATCGACTCCCAGATGCTGTGATAAATAGGCAAGGGTTCTCGCACCGTGGACGAGTGCGGGTAAAGATTCTAGTCCATAAACGTAAGATTAGATTAGCATCTTGGAACATAGGATCTTTAATGGGCAAGAGTATAGAATTGATAGATGTCATAAGGAGAATAAGGATAACATATCTTGCATTCAAGAGACTAGATGGAAGAATAAAAAGCTAAGGAGTTAAATGACTTTAAACTTTGGTATACGAGGGATAAAAATAATAGCAACGGAGTGAGTATAATATTGGATAAAGATTTAAAGAATGATATGGTGGATGTTAAAAGATATGGTGATAAGATTATAGCCATCAAGTTGGTGATGGAGAAAGAGAGAGTCAATATAATTAGTGCTTACGCACCCCAAGAATGATTAAATGCGAGTAGTAAGCTATAATTTTGGGAAAACATGGATGGATTAGTGCAAGGCTTTAGACAAGGAGAAAATACTATAATAGGGGAGACTTGAATGGACATGTAGGGGGAGATCGTAGAGGTTATGAAGGTGTATATGGAGGATATGGTTTTGGAGTGAGGAATGAAAAGGGGATTTCAATTTTAGATTTTGCTACGGCTGATGATTTATCCATCGTAAACACATACTTTGAAATGAAAGAGGAGCATCTAATCACCGTCAAAAGTGGGTATCATAGTAGCCAATAGATTTCTTCCTAACTAGAAGGTCTGATAGATTGTTATGTAAGGATTGTAAAGTTATACCTAGGGATGCCTAACCACTCAACATATATTATTGGTTACGGATATGTGTCTTATTCATAGTTGTCAAGGCGTCGCCTAGGCGACGCCTAGGCGTCTAGGCGTCTAGGCGTCCGGGCGGTTTGTACAGGCCTGGGCGCCAGGGCGCCTTGTGTACATGAGAAAGGTAGTCGCCCAGGCCAGACAGGAACAACATTTATCAGGCAGTACTTATTTATGACTAATATCATTTAAGTAAACTTAAGATATTATTCATAAATAAGCAAATACCCCCCTATTTGAATCCAATAAAAATAGTCTAAAATTCAAATTCCAGAAGGAAAAAAAGTCAACCCCCCTGTTCAAGAACAAAAACCATATTTTTGGGTGCGAGGGCGATTTTCAACTTTTAAATGCTAGGCTTTTTTCTAAATCTAAAAATTCTATAAATCTAATTATAATAAATCATCATTAAAAACCAAGAGTGCGCCAAAATAATCTTTTGCTTTGATGCCCAAAAAATAATTTACATTCAGACGACTTTAAACAGCATTCCCGTATTCCGAACAAGGTTTGACCGGAGTGTAACTCCTTCATTATAATTTGGATTCAAGCAATCTCGGATTTGTTGGAAAGCTGATTATGCTAGCTTTGCAACGAATTCGAGATTGCTTGAATCCAAACTATATTAAAGGAGTTACGCTCCGATCAAATTCATTAAAAGTACGCAAATGTTAGTCATAAATAATTGTTTACCTAACTCTAGACACAATCCCAGGTCTTAGTGTACATTAGTAAACTTGGGTCCACACCACATATTAATTAAGTTATATCTTAAATGTTGATTATTTATGTAGAATGTTGCATATATATAAACATTAATATTTTAGAAATAAAAAAAATGCACTGGGAATGCCTTGGTCGCCTAGGCAACGCCTAGGCGCCCAGGATGGCCCCAAACGCCTTGGATCGCCTTGTCGCCTTGACAACTATGGTCTCATTACGCCGAATTATAAGAAAGGTTAGGTTTTTTACCCCAGGATAAGGTGGTGAGGCATAAAAATAAACTTGAAAGCTTTTACTGATAATGTAGTCAAACAAGGAATGTGGGACTTTGAGGGAGACACTAATACAATGTGAAACGAGTTGGCTTCTTGTATTAAGAAAGTTGCTAAAGATGTCCTAGGTGTATCAAAAGAAAAACATCATTCTCCTAGAGAGTCTTGCTGGTGGGATGATGAGGTTTAAGAAATTAAAGCTAAGAAAGTTAATTTTAAGACATGGCAAAAGACTAAGGATATAAAGGATCTAAAAAGGTATAAACTTGCCAGAAATGGAGCTAAAAAGATTGTGGGAAAAATAAGGGTAAAGAAATATGAAGATCTCTATAACAATCTGAACACAAAGGAAGGAGAAAAAACTACTTACAAAATAACTAAGACGAGGGAAAGGAAGAGTAGAGATTTAGATCACGTTAAATGTATTAAAAGTGCAGATGGTAGAGTTCTAGTCAGGGATGAAGACATTATAGAGAGATGGAACGATTATCTCTACAACCTACTAAATGAAGATACTTTGAGTAATAGTGTCCCATATTGCTACAATACCCACTATGACACCAAATAATATAGAGCAAGGTCCCAACTATATGACTAGGAACTAGTTCTATAGCAAGATCGCTTTTGACTCTCCAGATTTAAAGAAAATGCAATAACTGATAATTTGTTGCACTGGAATTCCTCAAGCATTGAAAATAGACGGCAATAGTGGATCATTCACATGTATTGATGGGAGAAGGGAACCGCAGGAGGGGAAGGGAACCGAAGCAATGAAGGTGTGGAAAGGATAGGGACCTATCTCAGGTTAGGGTATCTCACCCAACTGTATCTCACAGGCACAACTGAATCTTACATCAATATTAACTTTTATTCATATATCTTGACTGCCTTAAACGTAACCCATTACATTGTTTAAATAAGTTGCACAAAAATATCCTAAGATGGAAGGCCAAAATACAAGGAAGGGAAATCCTAACAATTGCAATTGCACTTAATTAAGAAAGGAATGCTTGTAATAATCTACTAAAATAAGGATATGCCTTAATTATTAAAAACCTTCCATTAGAAGAGCATGCAATTAAATCTTGCCCAAGTATCTTAAAAACCTTCCAACAGAAGAACACAATTAAATCTGTACCCATGCAATGAAATATGTATCCATGCTTGCTGGACTTGCTACTATTGTGCCGTTCGTCCATCTATAGACCACGTTTCCTAACTGTGATCTCATTCCTTATAGTACATTGCTTGCAACAATTATACTTGAGATGGATGAACCGGTTTACATCACCACAGGTCATAAATATACACAAAATTAGGGTGAGAAGTAAAAGAAGCTTTAAGGAGGATGAATGTAGGCAATGCACTAGGCTCAGACGAGGTCCCATCAAGGAGTCAAGTACTTATACGATACTATGCGTATCGGTCGATACGTATCGGTATCGACAGTAGTCAATACGATATTGGCCGATTCGTATCCTAAGTTTCAAAAAAATTATAGTATCATGGTGTATCGACCGTATCGAGCCGTATCGGTTCGATACGTATCGATCCAATCGATACACCCCAAATGTATCGATACAATTTATAATTAATATTTTTTTTTAAATAAAAAGAAAAAATATGGGTGTATCGACCAGTATCGAGAGACAAGCATGAAAAACCCCTGTTCGTGTTTTCTGAAAGAGCCGACACTGTATAAGGTGGAAAAACTCAAAGACCTGCAAAAATTTCTCCAAAATTTCTTAGGGCTTTCATTCCTAGGCCTAAAACGACTAGATTCCTTGCATTAAACAACTTCTTTGTGAAAATTTGAAGCTCCAATCATCTGTTGAAGCTCCAGAGGCGGTAAACCCATTAGGTATGAGTTTCAACTTCACTTTTTTCTTAATAATTTCATTTTTTTTGCTGTTTCTTGACATTAATCAATGAACTATGGTCCTATTTGATGAATGTATGCTACATTCATCGATTTAAACACTGATTTGAGATTTGATTTGAGAAATTTTTGAAGAACATGTAAAATTTCAAATTTTTTTTCCAAAAATTAATCCTTTGCTCTTCAACTACTTATATAAGATGTGTAGATCACTGATCTACCATCTTTGCTTCTCAGTGGTAATTTTCAAGTTTATTTTTTATTTTTTTTATTTTTTGGTTAAATATATATATATATATATATATATATATATATAATTCAGATAAATTATTTTTTTCATGTAAAATTTTACTATTCTCTCTCTCTCTCTCCCTCTCTCTCTAATCTACACTGCATCTCCTTCTTCTTCTCCCTTCTACTGTAGTACAACTCATTCCACTGTAATTCCTTTCCCTGCAGCATTTTTTTTTTTCCTTTTCTGTTATCAGTTTCTGTTATTCTATAGACAACCAGTACTGTAGCATATATTTTGTCACTATGGAAAATATGGACAACATCACAGCATGTTATTATATAGACAACCAATTTCTGTTATTATATTCTGTTATCAATTTTTGTTATTTAACTTCTTTTTTTTTTATCACTATGGACAGCATCACAGCATGTATTTTGTTCCTGTTCTACTTTAGTTTTCTGTTATTGCTGATTGCTAGCATCACAGCCCTGTTGGGTGTTGGATTCTTGAAAATTCCTGCATGATAAAATTTGATCAAATGCACCCTTCATTACTGGCTACTGTTTTACCTAACTGTACTTGTTAAATTGATGATATATGTGTATCCATGATGTAAGAAATATTTTCCTTCTCAATGTTGTTAATTATTTTTTTAATGTTTTAAAATTGTGTTTGGTATGTTCTATAATCATTTTTGGGCGTATCCTGCCCCGTATTCATGTGTATCCGTGTGTATCCATTGTCCACCGTATCCTGCCCCGTATTCATGTGTATCCGTGTGTATCCACTATCCACCGTATCCACGATATGATACGATACATCTCTTAATTTCAGCTGACTGATTTGGTACCGATACACGATTCTTGATTCCTTGGTCCCAATAGAAGTTTGAAAGAGCCTAGGAATGTATGGAGTATCTTGGCTAACTAAGCTGTTCAACAAAATAATGAGTTCAAAATAAATGGCAGATGAATAGAGGAGAAGCATTGTGACTCTGATTTATAAAAACAAAGGTGATATTCAGAGCTACAATTACTACAGATGCATAAAATTAATGAGTCATACTATGAAACTATGGGAGAGAGTAATTGAAACTCGCATGAAACAAGAAATTACTATTATGGAAAATCAATTTGGTTTTATGTTAGGTAGATCCACGACAAAAGCTATTTACTTGCTTAGGAGACTCATGGAAAGATTTAAGGAAGGCAAGAAGGACCTCCATATGGTCTTTATTGATCTAGAAAAAGCTTATGACAAAGTTCCTTGAGAGTAATCTGACAAATAATAGAAAAGAAAAGTCTTTCAAGCAAATATGTGGGTATATTTTAGGATATGTATATAATGTGGTGACTAATGTGAGAACCATGGGGGGTCAATTGGATTACATCAAGGATCAGCTTTAAACCCTTATTTGTTTGCCCTCATTATAGATGATTTAACCAAAAACAATCAAGATGAAATTCTTTGGTGCAAGCTTTTTGCTAATGATATTGTTTTGGTGGATGAGACAAAAGCAGAATTAACGGTAAGTTAGAGCTATGGAGATCAACATCAGAATCAAAGGTTTTTAATATAAGTAGAATGAAGACGGAGTAGCGTATAACTTTAGTCACACAATGATGGATAATAAGGTGGTGAAATTCATGAGAGGGAGATACAACAAAGTGATCATTTTAAGTACCAGGTTCAATCATAAATAAAGCATGCGATATAAAGGATGATGTTTCACAGAGGATTAGAATAAAATGAATGAAGTGGAGAGGTGCGTCTGGAATGTAGTGTGACCGGCGTATTCTTTTAAAACTTAAAGGAAAATTTTATGGGACAGTCATTCGACCAGCTATGATGTATGGTGCAAAATGTTAGGCAGTTAAGAAACATCATATAGATAAAATTAGTGCAGCTGAGATGAGAATGTTAAGATAGATGTGTGGCAAAACTAGGAAGGATAAGGTAAAGAATGATCGTATTAAAGCTGATTTGGGAGTAGCGCTGATACATGATAAGCTACGAGAAAATTGTTTGAGACAGTATGGCTATATTCAACGGAGGCTGTCAAATGCACCCATACGGAGGAGTGATTTGATTTAGATTAAAGGATCTAAAAGAGCTAGGGGTAGACCTAAGATGACTCTAGAGGGGTGGTGAAGAAAGACATGCATAGCTTAGACCTTGTTTCAAGTATGACATCGAACAAAGATGATTAGAGGATAAGAATCCATGTAGTCGATCCCATTTAGTTGGGATAAGACTTTGTTTTGTTGTTGTACTAGTCTAGTAGGTTTTCTCCTTTCCCTTTAAGATCCCCAAGCTTCAATAGTATTCAAAGAACCCTTTAACTAACCGTTGTAAAGCCGGTAACACATGCAAACAAGATGTCAATGCCTCCAAAAGGCACAAGTATGACTGATGTGAGGGCAGATTTTATAAAGACATGTATAATATTAAAACACCAAGAAATATAAGGAAAAGCTTCTCTTGACCGCACGACCTAGTCATTCCACATAAAAGGGTGATGTAGAGAATCCGATCATGTATCTAGGATTAGTCTGGATTGACCATGAGTAGAATTTCAAAAATTCAATCATATACCCTCCTGCAATGTATTGGCAAATTTCCCATATATTTCAGTTGTTCATTATTTTCAGTAAGTTACATTTTTCAATTGGATTTTCAAAGCTTTATTTTGCTACTTGGCCAACCTTGTCCAGGCTGAAACCTGGCATGTGAGCAAGGCCCTTTGGCCACATGGCAAACTAGATGGGGCTAATAATAATAATATTTTTTTTTTTTTTCTTTTTATGCGAAATTTCCCCAACCTTATGCTTTGCACTACAACAAGATTTAGGATTTTAGAAATTCCATGGGGCTTTATAAGAGGATGGCTTAACCTTCATGGGAATAAATTTTATTGCAAAATTCTTCCTATATACCAGTTACTATGAGTTTTTCAGTTCAGAAAATTGAGCTTCAAGCTATCAGAAAGCATACCACATGCAAATGATGCACCAAAGACACATCAGAGTGGTTTAATGTAAACACTATTGCACCAAAGACACATCAAAGTGGTTTAATGTAAACACTAACGGATGGTGCAGAGACCAGTATGAAAAATAAACTTTTATAGTTTTATTGTACATATACCAACTGATTAAATGGCTAAAGGGGCTGAATTTTGCGAAATTAAATGTGAATTGGGATTATAATCAAGAATGGCCAGACATAATCAACCCAAGTACAAAATCAAGTAATCAGTTACTAAGATTTTCCAGAAAGGAAGTCATTTTCCAAGGTTATAAACATGTTGACTATGCATCGAAAATTCCTTGGCAGCACAATATAGAAAAACATCTTTTTTTATTTTTTATTTTTTTTGTTTTGGGTGGGGGGGGGGGTGGGAGTTCTATAATTTTTTTTGTACTTCTGAATTCTGATTGGTACTGTGCTAATCTTAAATCTTGTGCCTTTTCAGCCTTTCACAATGTCCTAACCAATTGTCTAAAATGCTACCAAATTCAACTCACTCAGTTAAGCACTTAACTTGAAATTCTGACTTTTGAGCCATTTTGACCTTGAACCGATGTGGAGTTGGTAATACAGTACTGAGTATCTAAACCTTGCACAGGCACAATGCATATCATGTAAATAAACATTGAACTCACCCATTAGTCATAAGGACAACTCTACTCCCTCGTGTGATCGGTACATAATGAGTTTCCTGCAATAAGTAAATGATGGACGAAGGAATAACAATTACAATGATCATCAAGCCAAGAGGAGACAAAAGTAAAATAATGTAACTAGCATATAGTTATCCTGAATTACAAAAGGAATAAACATATTAAATGGACAACACATGTAAGGAAAAAAATAAACAGTAAAGCACCTCACCTAGTGGTGAGATGCTACCGAAACCTTAGGTGCGAGACCTTTGGTTATATCCTTATTCATTTATCTTCTTCTTTATTCAATGAAAAAATAGAATACCAAATTTTCGCCTATTGTTCTAGTTCTATCCCTATAAACGCAATCCTGCTGCAAGCCAATCTCCTACTAGTTTACTAGGTTGAGATTGACCTCTTGCATCATTTAGTATCAGAGTTATGGGAGGACAGTAAAGCCATTATGTTGATGGGACAATATCAAGGGTTGCAGAATTCTACCTCAGATTGAAGGACGGTGATGCAGGTCTAATTCGGTGTCACTACAAGACTCGAGGATGAGTTTTCATTTTCAAGCCGGGCAAAACTGATGCGGCAGCAAACAATCAGAATGGACCTATAGAATTAATTTTGAGTGCTCAATGGGTTGTAAGGTCATGGGCTCTTTATTTTTGGGTTTTCTATTGTATGGGCCAATTTCTACAAGCCCAAAAATGAGGGTGCTGAGTCATATACAAGATTAGATCTTAGACTCTCTTTGGTATAGTTTATATTTATGTTTATGAGTTATTTATGACAAATCATTTATTAGAATAAATTATGTCTCATTAATAAAAACTGTTTGGTACCACTACACATAAAAAAAGTAAAAATTGTCACAATAATGATAAACACCTCCTAACCTATTTGTAGATTCTAGATTATATTAATTTATTTTAAATATAAATAAATAGAAAATCATACCAAACAACTACATATGTCATAATATATTATATATTTAATTCTATAATACATACCAAAGATAACCTTAGCTTCTAATTCTATTTTTAGTTTAAGGTTTAGGTTAGATCTGATTTAGATCTGACAAGATCTGATTCAGTTTTATTGTGTTTCTATTTGGTTGCTAGATTTTATTTAGTTTCTATTATCAATGTTTCTTCTTTGACAAGACATGCAATGGAGTGATTGGGGTAGGTACTAAATATTGAGTTACCATTTTTGTACTACCTATTCAAAGATATAAATAAATAAATAAAAAAAGGGAGAAGCTTTCTACTGTTTTTAGATTTTGAGAAAAAGAATGGTTGCTCCCTTTGTTATTTCTGTGAGAAGCAGAGAGAGGTGAGATGCCTTGATAGAGAGAGTCTACCAATCCTAGGTGAGAGGCCTAGTGGTGGTGAGAATATGAGATGTTGCCAAAACCTTAGGTGAGAGACCTTTTTCCTATTATTTGTCTTGTTCTTTATTCAATAATTTAACAAAAAAAAAAAAAGGTTGTCAAAATTTCCCCCATTTGTTTTGGTTCTATCCCTATAAACGCGATCCTGCCGCAACCCGATCTCCCACTGGTTTACTGGTTTGAGATTGGCCTCTTGCATCATCTACATTGTGCATTGTAATTTTACAAATAATAAATCGTCAAGCTTCGAAAAACTGTTGAACAGTTAAAATTTGAAAAGGCTTGATTTGGACTTGTCCTCTCATAATGTTGAAATCCATCTTGAATGTGTGTGAAGAAACTCATAAATGTGTAAATATAGATCATATTCGCAGAGGTATTAAAAGTGTCATCGCACTTTCATCTCTTTGTGGATCGTTGTTATTCATAAAGAGTTATTTATAACACTCCCAGAAAGATTGTTTAACAAATAATAAGTGAAAGACATCGAAGGAAAATTTTTTACTGAGCAACATAAATCAGTCATCCTTTGAGACGTACCATTGACAAAATTTTCTTTAAAACATGAGAAACCACCACATCCACGGGCTGAAGGTCAACCACCGCAGCACCAGGCTCTCCATGCTGATGCAGCAACACATAAATTAATTTATCAAATAGAAAAAGTAGTAATTTAAATAAAAGCCTGTATCACTAAATATAAGTACCAGTATATGTAAGCCAAGACAACAATAAAAGAAGATACTGATGGAAATTGGGAAATGAGGTGGCTTATGCTATGTCAACGTTTTACTTGGATTTGCTTGGTTGCAGCTAGGATACACCTTCAGACACAAAAAATCATGTTCTCTAAAGGCCAAATATAAATCATCTCTGAAGGGCATGATTGTCTCTAACCTCATACTGCTAATTGTCTCTAACCTCATACTGCTATCCCTTTTGGATAATGGAAAGACAGACTTGGATGATGGTTTTAAGGACAAGAAAAGGAAGTTTCAACTCTCAAAGAGAATATGTGCAGTTTCTGGTTGCTATCAGTCAGATTGGTCATGCACGACTGAAAGAGTTTGAAGGCACAAAGATAGAAGAATTTGATGAGGAATAGTGAACTATTTTTTTAGGTCCAAATATTCTTTTGTATATCAACTCATACCATATGAAGACGGAAGCTTAAAGATGTATACATATTTCTTTTTTATTTCAATGAAAACAGCTTCCTTTACTAACTGAAAAAAAAAAAAGAAAAAAAAAGTGGTAGTCTATTCAACTTACGATTCCAAGACCAAGCTCCATTTTCTCTTGACCCAAACGATCTGATGTGACCTGACCTGGCAGTGTACAGACAGACAACGCAACACCCATTGTTCCAACCCTTTCAGATGCACGCTTTGCTTCTGCTGCAACATCAGCAAGAGAAAGACCAGCAGCAGCAGCAGCTCCAGCAACCTGTCATTTACAAAGGAAAAAAATTCATATAGCCAATGAAACATAACTGTTACTAATTTAAAAAAGGATTAAAGAAAATACAAAAACCTGTTAATTTACTTATACTTTATCTGTCCAGTTTCCGCCAAGTAAAAGCACAAGTGACATAACATGGATTTCAGGTTGTGGCCATATAAGATGAATTCACCAGAAACCTTCATTGTAGAGGTTGAGGTGGCCTGCACTAACAAAGTGTGGGTTTCCTTTGCTTCCTATTTTAATACAGTAGATGAAGAAAGTAGTTTGTATAATTTTTCCTCCCCTTGATAGTGGCCGCACTTTTTCTTTCCCTCAATAGGCAACAAAAAGAACATACTAGATGCAAGAAAGGAAAGATACGGAGGGCAAAGAGAAAAAAGAAAACTCACTAGCAAGACAATCACCACCTGCTCCAGAACCACCCAACAACAAGGAACAAAAAGAAAACAAAATATCTCACTATCATCACCCACAATATGGAAAGCGTAAGAGGATGAATCGAAATGTAAACAGCTAAGAGGGTTCTCCCAAGACCAACATATTAAATGAGCAACGTCTTTCAGAAAACTGATCTCTGAAGGAAACGGATAGTCAATCAAGAAGAGCAGTTGAAACAAAATATGACTTTTCATTTGTTCTAATGAATGTGATAGCGACTAATAACTTTGCTAATATTAGCTATAGTAAAGGAGTTCGGAAGAGTATTTATGAAGTTCAAGGCAGCATTTCTAAGAGGAATAAAATAGGTAGGAAATGGAAGAAGACCATAATTTTAAGACAACAAATAGTTCATATGGCCCTTTACAAGGAATTGTTCCAGACAAATGTAAGACAGGTGGACAAGAATTCCAAAACGGTTGGTTATCTTGAGAAAATAAAGCTTGTGATTCACGTAGCTAAATAGTGGTGAACTCTTAAAGACTGGAAAATTCAAGCAGTGGTAAGATCGAGTGGCATGGCTTGAGAGGGTAGAAGTTATGGAAGCAAAGACAAGCCCTATAATAAGTTATGACTGATGTGTTGTGTCCTTTTTCCTCCGAATCTGCATTTTTCCATTCTATACCAAGCAAAGAGACCAAATATCAAAACAATGTTACAATTGCTCACCTAAGGAAGAAAAGGCAGTGCTTAACCACTGTTTGTTTATAGTTGTCAAGACGCCAAGGCAAACCAAGACGCTCCAGCCTAGGCGAGCAAAACGGCCTATTTTCCAAGGCACCTGGACGCCTAGGCGACGTTTTGACAACTATGGTTTGTTTGCTTTTTTCTTAGTAGAATGGGATCAGTGAACTGGCTTCTTCACTTTTTTCTTTCCTCTTCTCCTTCACCATCCCTTGGTAAAAGTAACTGAGATATGGTTTCTTCTCTTTGTTGATATAGCATGGGTAATGACTTGAGATCTCATTAACTTTTTATGAAGTTCAAGAATTAATGCTTTTGGAGTCAGAGGTGAATTTTATTGAAAGATAACAAAGGTAGCCTCTTATTAAAGCCATCGGTACCAGACAAGCAACCAGCCATTAACTATTTGAGAATTACTCAGAACCATCAAACCAAATAACGTGGTTATGAAAACATGAAATCTCTCAAACACACATCAAAGATATCCAGAATCACAAACTTTACAATTTTTTTTTTTTTTTTGGGTGGGGGGGTTGGGGGTGAGGGGATATTGAAAAAAGAAAGTAATATAATTTATGCTATCACTTCTTTGTGCTTATTTTAAGGGTGGGGAAAAATAAATCAGCAAATCAACAAAAACATTGGCTATCTCCTCTTTGAACCTCAATGGATCTGGATCAGGCTGACTTTCGGCATAGACAATCTATCAGATCATATCCCATTGACTAGTGGATCTTACTGTTCTGAACCAGAGACACATAACAAGTTATGAGATCCCAAATACATCATTGGTTCTATGGAATCAATGGCCCATCCTCATGATTTTGATGGGCTAATAACATAGTTGTCAAGGCGCCCAGGCGGCCTTGTGACGCCTTGGAAAATCGGGCGCCTTGGTCGCCTAGGCGTGCACCTTGGTCGCCTTAGCGTGTGCCTTGATGGCCTAAACGGGCGCCTTGGTCGCCTAAGCACCCCATCAAACCTCCAACGCCTTAGTTCGCCTTACCACCTTGACAACTATGGCTGATAATGTAGGGAGCAACTTAGGCTGGCTTGGATTGGGTAATTGACATTTTGAATAGGACCAAGACCAATGCAGCAATGCCCATTCTGATTTAGTTTCACAACACCTCAAATCAAGTTTCTAATGGGTCAGCCCGAGTTACATCCCTAACAAATTGGTTGGTAGATAGAGAAGTGTAAAGGAGATAGATGAGCAGAAAGAGAGGAGGAGAGAGAGAGAGAGAGAGAGAGAACCTTGTTGACAAGAATAGTCCCAGCCAAACCTCTTCGTCCAGCTATGCCTCGAGGTGGTGGAAGAGCACAATCTTCTCCAACAATAACCATCTGCAGTGTGCAAACATAATCTTTTAAAGAAGGGAAGGGGAAGATTAATAGATGGCCTGCAATCAGAACATGAAAGTGTACCTCTATCTTATAACCTTCAGATTTTGCATGCTCAGCAGCCAAACCGAAATTTAATCGATCTCCAGTATAGTTCTGACATCAAGGCACAGAATTGAAAGCTAGGTAACATACCATTAAAAATAATGTGGATTTACAACATGTAATAAAATTCACCTAGCTAACAAACTTTCTTACAGATGTAAGGAAATTGATTTGTAAACAACCACCATAATGCACCAGTCAGGAAGCCCAATATTATTCGAAAACTGAATAAATGTTTTCTCAAATCAGTTTTAAAAGTCAATACCTTCACAATCAAAAGACATCCCATAGGACCTGTCACAGCTCGGATACCCTAAAAAGTATTCTGTTAGTTTATAAACTGCTAGGAAAAGATTAACATTAAGTGCCGAAGTGAGATAAACATGCATATCTAACGCAGCTCACCGTATAATAAAAAATAAAAACTAAATCTAAAATAAAAAAAATGCATGTCTTCCAATTTACAGAAAAAAGGCTAGAAACATACAGCTAGGATAGAATCAACATTAGGAGAGGCGAAAACTTCTCCACAAATAGCCGCTGTCAGCATCCCTTCTCCAACAAATCCAGCATGAGCAGGCTCATGCCCACTTCCACCCCCTGTCAAATTAACTGCATTAGATGATACCCGAAATCATGCAAATTACAGCTGAAACAGTTATAGTCACGGCCAAAATCAATATGCAATGACAGTAGATATATTTAATTATTTATACAGCAGTGGATAACTGTGTGTATAAAAATTATCTTTAAGAAGGATCCCTAAAACCAATCAATGATAACTAAAAGACAATTATCTTTTCTTAACCCCCCTAAAGGACTGTCTGTATAACGTATAATGATCATTACTATTTGAATTGACCAAACTATTACAGTATGGGCAGATAACATTCCACTTTGTTTACCTCTTTCCCCCCTCTTGTACTAACATTTAACAACTGTCGGCAAACTACTATTGGAATATTTTGTTAGTATCGTTCTTCCTTCTTTTTTCCCCCTCTTCTACTTCATTGGTGAAGGGGACCCTCTTATAGCAGCCCCACCCCCACCAAAACGAAAAGGGAAAAAAATAAAAAAAAACACTTCAAAGATGTTTGGAATTTTTCATCATTTAAATAAGAAAAAACCACTGACAAGTTAAAACTCA
The DNA here is from genome assembly GCA_028583415.1 of Protea cynaroides. NCBI lineage: Eukaryota > Viridiplantae > Streptophyta > Magnoliopsida > Proteales > Proteaceae > Protea > Protea cynaroides. The sequence continues at coordinate 36,127,924 of CM053268.1, forward strand.
GCATATCCAGTTAAAAATCAAATGGAAACAAAAGGAACCATATGCACACATCAATAGCATCAGTAAACATAAAATGTATGAAACACAAGAAAACAAAGCGCTGGTCTGCAAGTAAGTTCTTGGACTATAACATTTTCAAAATAAAGCTGAGAAGAAACATTTCAAGATTTTTCCGACCTGAGATGACTGCAACCTTGTCGTACGTTGCTCCTGAAACATCAGCACGTACTACAACCTTAATCTGTCCCACCAAAATTATCATCCGTAAAATAACAGAAAACATGTATGCTACTAGACACACATTGGGAACATTCTACCACCTCTGGAAACCCATCCAAATATCGCAACCCAGCATACGTCTCCACTAAACCCGCAATGAACTCAGTAACTACATCTGAAAAAAAAGTGTAAGCGAAAAGAAGTCTCCATCAATACCAAAACCAAAAGTTCTTGAAAAAGGACAACCCACATTTCTACCGTAACACGAGCAAGTCAATCCCAAGATAAAGTAAAATTCGACAATCAGAACATGCAGAAAGAACAACACAACAGAAAGAACATGCATGCAATTAAAAAGATTGAAAAACCAAAACCATACCATTCGGATCATTGATGAGCTTCTTTCCTTGAAATGCCATTCCGCAAGAAACCAATCCGCTTTGAGAATCGCTGATTTTTCGGCTCAAACAAGCTGTTGATGCTCTTATCTGTAAGAAATTACACAGAATCCACACTAGAGGATTTGCAAGAAATCAAAGAAAGTAAGAAACCCTGGCTTCGCTTTGTAAGAACGAAGTCAGGGGAGCGGAATGTTTTTTCTTCTAAAGGTCGTTGGTTCGGTGGTTCCTCTCAGTGTTTCTGCTTCTATTTAAAGTGTTCTGCTTGTAGTTTATAAGTCAAGACTCAAGGCAGAGGATGAGAACGAATGACGACATGACTTTTATCACCATTGAAATTTTGAATTTTCGTCCTCCCTATTTAATTAACGTTACACGCTAACACGCTTCTTCAGCAGCTAATTTGGAAATAATTCTGCTTTCCCTCCTTCCCTTTGTGTCACGGGCACGCCGCTCGTGTCTTATCGCCTGATTTTCGTGTCTCTAACTCTCTCTCTCTCACCAAACTTGGAGGTTGTGTTTGGATATAATTTACGGTTGGTGATTTATGATACTGGTGCAGGCTTGGCCGGATCCGCATCCTCTCCTTCCAGTGGTCTGGGAGGACAGTGGCAACCTATTCCAGATGATTACCACGTGGCTCTCGGTGAATCTGAGATCTACGTCCGAACCGACACCCAGCCGACAAGCCAAGCCGATAGAGGGTGTCGGCTCGAACGTGGGTCTCGGATTCACCGAGAGCCACGTGGCAACCATCAGGGATAGGTTGCCACTGTCCTCCCAGAACCACTGGGAGGAGACGATGTAAATCCGGCTTGGCCTGGGCAAAACAAGGGATCCACATCCTCTCCTCCCAGTGGTTCTGGGAGGACACTGGCAACCTGTCCTAGATGACCGCTATGTGGCTCTCGATGAATTCGAAACCCACGTTAGAGCAGACACCCAGTCGATAAGCAGAGCCGACAGGGGGTGTTGGCTTAGACATGGGTCTCGGATTTACCTGAGAGCCACGTGACAGCCATCCAAAATAGATTATTGCATCTTCTTAAAACCACTAAAAGGAGACGATTTGAATCCACAAACAAGTGGCTGGACCGAAAATAACAAACGTGACTTTTCTATTTCGTAAAATTACAGAAAAGGCAATTTCATTACGGGAAGGATTCTCTGAGCCTCTGACATACCATGTGTCCACTCTTATTAAATTTAAAAAAATGTTTTAAAAAGTAAAAAAAAATAATGCCATTTGTTTGTAATTTATATTTAAGGAAAAAGGTTGTGTGCATACTGTGTACAGCGCTCTAAGGCTATTAATCAAGACGATTATAGATAATCTCGAGAAGGTTCTTAACCGATTTCGGTACAAGAAAGACTTATGTGCAGATACTATATTCTGTCGACCTATAGCAGATCGACATGTGTCCACATATTGTGATTACTCATATCATAACACGTGTTCAATGGGGTTCTTCATTGCCGAACAAATGGCGACAATCTAAGAATATGCATCATTCTTCGAAGAATAAAAAAACGACTTACTAATTGGTGAGCCTAACTCAGGTCCCAAGAAACTGGGAGGAATTTTAGGACATATACACCAGCAACTACGATGACCTTAAGATCATCATCCAATGGCGAATATTATTAATTGCCGTGGACTTTGCTTATCATCATTTCTACAACCAACCAAAGGGTAATTCAGACATCTTTTGGATTAGGCGGACTCCCCCTGTATATGTTCAAAAGCACCAAGATATACAGATGGATAATTTTCCACTATTACTCCTATATTCAAACCTTAACCCCATTCTCTAAGAAGCATTAATTAGTTATTATTTGCTTCATAATACTTGCTCTGTGAACTGACTTAATTATCAAAATGACCATCAGATTACTTAATCTTCCCCTCTATGATTTTCCTTTGTTTTCCAAGATCAATCTTTGAAATCGACTTCCATGTGGACAATTGAACTACACCAATTTTCAGTAGCAATAGTTTGGCACTCACTGTGGGACAGTTTGAGTCGCTTTTTAAACTTTCTTACAACCAATTTTCAACAACATAATGTAGAACCGTCTCATTTACTAAACGATTCCAAAACTAGATTCGATTTCATAAGAAGCCAGTCTGCTCTGGTTTCTTAACGTTCTCAGCACTCAACATAAATTCTATTTTAAACTCATATTTAAATAACCCTTAGTTTTTCTTGGTAATTATGATATAATCCTTATAAGTTATAATTAGTAAATATTAAAGTATGATTAAATATGAATCTTAAATGAATCCTAAGGTTCCGGTTTCAATAGTTCTTTATTATCTTGCGGCTCTGAAACCATTGGGAACCTATCTCAGAACTGTCCCTTCCCATTTAGTAAATGGGACGGACCAGTTATTGCAGGTTGGTTCTAAGACAGTTCCCAGTTCTGGTCCCAAATCAACACATTTACTACATACCCTCTCATACACTCTCCTCCTCCTGACACTCTGCTCCATGACATGTGACCCCAGTACGTGAACCATGCAATGCCTCCTCTTGTGCACCCATTGGATGACATGTTGCTCCTCCTCTCATATTAAGATGAACTCACTTCTTATGCAGTTCCCTTGTTTTATGCTGGAACTTGAAAAATGAAGCCCCCTATGAAATGAAACCACCCATATTTGCCAAGTGGCAAGGTAAGACACGAATTTCACAATACCATTATGACAAGTAAGGTAACAACTATAATTTGACTTATCAGAACCCTATGTATCACATAGACTGATGAAACTCCATTCATGCAACAGATCATATATGGTGAAGTAGAAGCATTAAATCTGTCACTAAACTCCATTAGTACAATCTCCCCTACAGGAAGCTTGATAGACTGAGAGAGCTATGCTACAGTAAAATAAGTCAATAAAACAGATTGAAAAAACCAATTATTATTAGGATTTTATCAGCCATTGTTTAATGTATCATAAGGTCACCTCAATATTAAAACAAAAAAAAATGCATGCAAGAACATGCAAACAAGCCCACAAGTTTTGTCATGCAGAGTACTCACATGGTAGGGTATGCTTACATATTACTCAAAAAGCTAGAATATGTTTGAGAGACCATAGAATAATAGTCATTCAAAGGAATGCATAAGTTTTCATTTTAATAAAGACTGGCTACTCTTAAACATGTTAGCAACAAAAATAATGACATTTTTGTTGGAAATAACACAGTTGGATGAAGCATATGCCTCCCCCAGGTAGACAGAATCGATGTCCAAGTAGCTCATAACATAGACAAAAATAATGACATTTTTGTTTGGAAATATCACAGTTGGATGAAGCATATGCCTCCCCCAGGTAGACCGAATTGATGTCCAAGTAGCTCATAACATAGCACTCTGGTAAAACAACAAAAACATCAATTACATATTATGCTTTTGTAAAGTCTTCTTAATTCATGAATTCTCCTTCATCCACCTCCCCAAACACACACACACACCCAAAAAAAAAAAAAAAAAAAAAAGAAAAAGAAAAGCAACTGTTATAATTCTGAACACAGCAGGAGAAAGAGTACATAACAATGTTACTTTTGACTGCATTTGGGTGCTGGTTTGGACCCCATTAAGATGGATACAGGTATAAAGATTGGCCAGGCCTGAGCCTGGCATTCGTTAAATTTTGAATAAGCACATATGAGGCCCAGCCAGAAGTAATTCAAATTTATGGTCGAGCTATTCACAGCCCAAGACTCGATCAATTGGGAACTAAGATCTACCAACTATCCTTGAAGTCAAAACCCTATCCAAAATTTCCAGTACCCATTATTCCACAAGGATGATCGATTTGACATTTCATCCGTTTGAAATATCTTACATCCTGATTCTTTATTAGAGAAAAGACCTTCAGAAATGTTAAGTTCTACAGAAACTTCCTGAAGAAATAATAGGAAAGAGAATTGAGAAAAGGAATAGTGGACTATGTAATATGAGCTTTTGCATGCGCTCATGTCATATAGACCACCTTCTGTTCAAGAATTTCTCATTGAAGTTACAGTAAAGATAGATTTCACAAAAGCTGAAGTTTTCAATGCCTGATTATACAATCATCTGAACGGTATTTGACAGCCGAGTACTTCTCTTCAGAATTCAGAAGTATGTTCTATATCAAAAGACAAGTTAGCAGGGTAACACAAGTTGAAGAAAATAAGTCCTGTTGAAAACAGTTAGCTATAATTTTTTTCCCGGTAAGCAACACAAATCTATTATTAGAAAAGAGCTACAAGTATGATGTACCCATACAACAAGAGCACCAATGATATAGTCCCATAAACAGAACAATACCACCCTCTGCCTCTAAACTGAAATCACATAAAAACCAAAACCTACATTAAGGAATTTCATCCCCTAAACAAAGCTGAACAACCTTCTGCTTGGCTAATTCTTCAACCATTTCGTTTGCAGTGGCTGATGAACAACAATTTCTTTTCTCTGGAGGATCACACATGAAATCAAAGATCTTGAAAGTCGAAACAAGCATCTTCAATTTGATCTCAAGTATTCCTCATGTAAGCAGGCAAACTTTGAGCTTATTTCACAGAAAAGATCAACATGATTTACAAAAATAACACAAGCATGGGGGTTTATTTCTTCCAATCCTCTTTATGGGCTTCAATTATTTAACATTACAAATTGTGAACTGATTTCATTGGAAACGAAGAAACCCTGTACAAAGTTCTTTTGATCATGTTCATTCCTAGTTGTCCCTTCCAAACTCCCAGTCACTTTAATGGTTGGATAGATCTGATGGTCTTTTTGGCAAGCAATCTGTCTCTGCATGCTTCCACCAATGCATCACTCAAAATGAAACAATCTGATATGGTTTTAAAACTCAAGAGGAAGAGTTTAACTACAACAATTTGATCTGTGACATTTAACTAGAATACAACAACAACAACAACAAAGGTAAAAAAACAAAGGCATTTTACTATGCAATCACACCTAAACAGACTTCTCTATTCTAAGTCATGAAACATAATTGATTCCTACAGATTACATAACTAAGAATTTCCCTCTATATCAGTACCTGATAACAATGACCTCAGCTTTTCATGAACAGCAACACCACTCGTTGGTATTTGGTAATGACACATGTGGATAAGCCAAGTGCATCAAGTGGGAACTTCAAAAGCTCGGTTTAAGCTTTTATGCATCATGCATGTTGATCAAGTAGATGCATTGCAGGTATTGATCCCATCTTTGCAGTCACTTGTCAGATCGTTGAAAGTTTCAATCTGCTTTTTGCCCCTCAAGAACACCTCGGTATCAACTGCTACCCTCATGTAACCATCAAATTCTACTGGAACTCCATTGTTAAGTTTCTTGGTCTCCGTATACCACTCGCTGTTCTCATCCCAGAGATCCTTATATTCGTCAAGGAAATGAATAACATATTTGTCCTTCAGAGGGTCAAAAAAAGAAGTATCAGGTTCATTGGTGACAATATACACATTCCTCCCAGCTTCAATCTTGTCCTGTAGAGATGAAATAAGTGCTTCAGGCGAAGTATCAGCTCCTAGATTAGGCCAGATTTCCTTATTGTTTGCCTTCTCACCTCTCACAACATTGACAGAGTCGAAATCCCAATTCAGCCTTGAGGCTATGCCAGACACTATGTCCATCAAGCGCCTAGATTTCCAGATGAGATGCCATGGTCGTTGGATAACAGACTCAGTCTCTCCTTCGCACACTCTATACCAGTAATTATCTGGCTCTTCAGATCCAAACTTCCTCATAATCAAAGTGTCCTTTACCTGCGCAAGGTTCATTGGTGTGACCCTAAAATCATCCACAAGAAACAATGGCAAACGATCTTTAATCTGCCATTTCTCCCAATCTAACCAGAACTGACTCTGGTCCAGTACAGATGCCGACTCCTTCAAATGCTCAAAATCGAAGTAAAACCTGAAATCCTTCCCCTCCTCGTCCTTATGAGATGAAGTGTGCATCAAATTTAAACAGATCTCCAAATCCATAACCAATGTGCGATTCAAATACTGAGCTTCACCCAAAGCACATAAGAAGCTCCAGAGGTAATGGTTCATGCTCTTGCATTTATCTCCACCACCAGAGTAAATCAAGTACTTGCCAAGACTAAACGAACTCTCGGATTCAATCACGGGAAGACTATCATTAACAACTTCTCCAACCTCAGGCAAAGCAGCAGGATTCTCTGAATTCTTCGGCAACTTCTCAAACCCGGGTTTCTGGTTCTTCTTTTTCCTTGCATTCACACCGGAGTGATAATCCCCAATCCCAACTACAGTGTAATTGCAGTTCGCAGACCTAGTAATCACGAACCTACGGTAATCTTTATAAAACGCTGCAATTTTTCCTTGCTGGGGCCTAAACCTCCAAGCCATATCACAGGTGCTTCCGTTTGATCCACGCACAGGTTTCCCAAACCGGTAGAAGTGAATATCCTTGAAATGTTCTATAGTTACTTTCATCAACAGATTAAAGATCTCCCTGTCTCTACAGTCAATGGGTTTATCGATTTCGCCACTCACAAATAGGTAGAGTTTCAACTTCGACAGCAGGAACGTCGGTGATGTTAATGAAAGTATCAAATGCAGTTTGGATTGAAGCCATGAAGTCCTCACCAGTCTTGACAACGGAATCATCGGATTTGAAGGTAGCATTTGAAGTCGAAGTAAGAAAGTTTGTGATTTTAGCTGATGGGTGGAACAGAGGATCTTCAGGTTGGTAGGTTGCAGCAATGATAGTGAAGATTAAAACCCCAAGTACAAAGATTGAGAAACAGAGGTTCCCAATTAGGGCAAGAGCATTTTGACCCAAGTTTTCTGGCCGGAAATTTCCGGATCCATAAACAAACGAGCGATTTAACATTGTTTACAACAGAAACCTTGAAAAATCAAAAAAATTCAAAGGAACTGCAGCAATCTTCGAAGATCTGAAGCTTCAGATGAACAGAGATCCAAAGAGATTAAACTAGAGTTCAAATCAAAGAGTCAATGCATACCTTTAACTAGAGTAAAGATCAGGATTTCCTTCCATTCTCGACATTTCTACATTTCAATATATATCTCTCACCAGTCATTCACTCATGCTATCAGTAATCATTGTATCAGTCTCAACGTGTAGTAAGCGCCTCTCTGCTTCTAGGCTCCTCCACATTCCACGGATAACAGAGTGAGAGTCCACGGATCTATCATGTATGGTTCAAGTATTGGTATCGGATCGCCGATTTCCGATTCATATCGGTTTACCGATACCGTATCCGATATCTGGTTTTAAAACTTATCTACGAGGAAATAAGAGCAGCCAATACAGAGACCTTTAGAAGCATCTGTCACAACTTTCGCAACAGACACGACGGTGTAGGGTGCCATCCTACACAGTTGACTACCTCATCAGTCTGCCGTGTCAAATATAGGTAATGGTGTGACCTGGCCGGAGCCAACATTTGGCCCAAAATTTAGAGCATATGAAGGCCCATACCTAAATATGGCCCAAGCTTAAGTTTGAGACGTGTTTGGACTTCGGAGTTGTTGAGCCCCATGTTTTTAAAGAACCAAAGAAACACACTTAAATGTTACGTGCATGGAACGGGGTAAGCTAGATGGATTCTTGTCCTCCAATCAACTCTATTTAAGGTTATACTTGAAACAATACTTAAGTTACGCATATATTTTCTTACCACTTCCCTAGAGTCATTTTAGGTTTGTCCTAGTTCTTTTAGATCCTTAGATCTGTATCAAATCACTAATCTATATTAAAACATTTAAAGATATCCGTTGAACATAGCCATACCATCTCAAATGACTTTCTCGTAACTTATCATGTATCGACGCTACTCGCAAATCAGCTCCAATACGATCATTCATTACCTTATTTTTCTTAGTTTAACCACATATTCATCTCAAGATCCTCATCTCAACTACATTAAGTTTATCTATATAATGCTTCTTAATTGCATAACATTCTACATCATACATCATAGCTGGTCGAATGATTGCCCTATAAAATATTCTTTTAAGTTTTAAAAGAATACATCAATCACATAGCACTCCAAACGTACCTCTCAACTTCATCCATAATATTTTAATCCTATATGAAATATTATCTTCTCTAATGCTTGCCAAATTAACTCTCTAAGGCCTTTGTCATAAGTTATTTTTAGGTGAATAAACATCATGTGGAGGTCCTTTTTTACATTATAGGTGAATAAAGACCGTAGTAGTTCCAATTCAAATCAGATTTAACCAGATATCTGATTAATAATTGAATCTGTATTTGATCTTTTGAACATCCGACGAATTTCAAATCAAATTCGAATAGTGGAAGTGATAATCAAATGAATAATGGTGTATTCAATCCGTTTACATCCCTAGTTAGTACCACACACTACAAACACAGACCACACTTAATCCTAGACTAATACAATTGGCTATTCTGTTCATCAAACCACTCGGTAGTTGCCTATAGCTTTCCAGAACAAAGGTATGAACCAGTTGTCAACCAACCCTACAGACAGAAATACAAGCTCAACGATGCCTATCCACAGTAATTAAATATAGGGTGGCACTTACAGTTTAAGTGCATCTTAGGCTCATGTCATTGGCTACAAGCAACAACACCCCCATTGGCATCATTTTGCCCTGCCAATTCCATATAACAGTGCCCAGATCAATTGATCATTGCAACATCCCAGGCCTGTAGATCCATGTAGGCGAACACCCAAAAATAAAAAAAATAAAAAAATAATGTAAAGTTCAAATTAAGATTTCTTCAACACTCGAACTGTAACCAAATGTTCCACAGAATCCCAATTAAACTAATCTTTGGTATGTGGGTGCACACACCATGAGAAAGAAAAGAAAACTCAGCTTTTTTACAGTCCTTTACAGTATCAGCATTCAAGATATTAAGTTATGTAAACACCAAGGAAAACAGGGAGAAATCTAAAAAAGGTATACAATCATTTTTCTCTCCCTTAAGAAGCACCATCATTTGAGCAGAGATCTTGAAAGATGTTCCCGTGCTGTAGCTATTGCATGGGATAAAGTCTGCAACACACAAAAAGGTATATTTTCATTGCGTTAGAACCAAAGTGGGGCAATCATAACCTTCCCCCTCCTCAATTATACAAAGGGGAATTTCAGGACCTGCTCAGTCAATGATGATGCACTGTCCAGACCATTAGATGCAACTTTCCCTGCTATAACGCTTGCTTCAGTTTCAAGAATAATCCTGTGAAAAAAAACCTCAAATCAGTTAGATGACTAAGCAGTATGTTAGTAACTGCATCGTCAAAGGAAAATTTTTAGCCAATCATGCCAGGTGGATTTTTCATCTAGATATGGAAATGCTACAGACTTCCAGTTTCAATTCAGGGCCTCGGGCTTCAGGCCTCAGCAGGACCTCACTACTTGATGAGAAACAAGAGCCATAAGCATAGGTTAGAAAATAAATTATTGGCCATTATTTACAAATTCATTAGGCCATCAAAAAAATAGTGCACACATGCAAGCAAGCACACACATATTTTCTGCCATGTGGAGGTCATGGAAGATCCATCCTGTCCTATGATAAGAGATCTTTTCTAGATTAGCAATTGTATGTTGTTTTATTCTGTATGTCATTTTCCTGATTGTTCACTGCACTTTGTTATACTTGAACATGAATTTTTGTTTATATTTTCTTAGAGGTAGGGAAAAAGGATGAGGAAGATCACTTTTTTCACCACATGGCTCTTGAACCCATTTTGGGCTGCCACTCAGCTGCCAAATGCCCATAACCATGCATTACATTTTACTAAAGTAAATTTGAGACTGCATAAAAGGACAAAAAGTGCTTTGCATGACCCAAGCAGGAAGGGGTTCCTATCAACCACTTAGTTGTGCGGTTTGTGCCACATGAAAGGATGTGGTGGCAATTTTCAACGTTGGATAGATTGGACGTGGTCTGGATTGGCACGTGTCAAATTTCGGAGCCTAATTCCACCATAATCTCCTATTTGTTGGTATGCATTCTCTAGGAAGTCCATGCATATGCCATGCAGCCAACTCTGTTTTTGCTGGCAATTAGGGTATCTTGGGGTCTATCTGCTCACAAAATTGGGTCCACATAGCAGATGTTAAGGCCATAAGGAATCCCTTCTTTGGTAGGCTGTTCAGAACACCATTGCTAAAAATGAGTACAAAAAATTTCACATTTTGATCCAAATGGTTATATTTGGAAAAGAACGCTTATTCTTTAAAATTTTAGACAAAATAAAGAATACTGACCACCTATTAAGAAAATCTCACGATTTGAAGAATTAAATGGGAAAAATCAATAAAGCCTTACCCCCTATCAACAATCTCATCGATACAGCAATAGATGAGATCTAAACTTTCAAGTGTGGCGATTTTTGTGACATTATCCCTGCATTAATGGCATGCACAGCAGCACAGGTAAAAATAAAATCAACTAAGGCACTAACAGACCACACATATTCAAAGTGATAAATAAAGAAGAAGCCACAAAGGTCACAAACAGACCTCAGAAGAAGTGCAACTGCATCAAAGAATCCCTGAAGAACTGATGCCAAAATGAGTTCATTCTCATCATCACCCCCAGTAACATAAAAGCAAAGATCTTCAGTACACTTGTAGACAATGATGTAGTTATCAATCATGGTGATCTCCGCTGTAATGAAGTATCAGCAGCACATTCAATTGGCAACAAGAAATCATAATCATAAACCAGAGGCAATGACACAATGATGGTCATGGGCAGCTAGATAGGTTGCATTGATAAAATTAGTGCAAATTCAAAAAGCAGTTATTTGATTTTTAAAAATTCTTATTGCTCTAGTTTTGTGCAGCCTTAAAGTTGCCAAGAATCTCTGATTCACAATGCAATGATGAAAAGTTACTCTAGTAATGCTAAATGTGGAAGCGGAAATAATGAGAGGAATTCATTGCTTTTTTATGGTCCATAATGCTGCAACTGTTGATTGCATTTGGATTGCTGACAAGGAGCCCATTGTGATGGAGGATGAGGGGGGTGGGGGGTACATAATCCACAATCCACAGTGGTTTTTTATTTTTTTTTTGGTGGAGGGGTAAATCCACAACCCACAAAGTAGATCAATCTTAACTTTCTCATATCAGTTTTCTTTATTAATAAAAGAAAGTCATGTTCACATTCCATTCCTATGACCTATGTAACTTCTATCATTATGTGTAACCAAGTCCTTCACCAGAACATCCAAGGGGCATTAATCTTTCGTTTCGTTAGTTAGTGATTTCCTCAACTTAATCCCATTCCTAGAGATGTTTGGGAGAATATAGACAGTCAGTGCTTAAAAATGTGATATTTGACAGCTAGGAATACCAAAACATTGCGTAATGATCTTCAAGAATGTTGCAAAAAAAAAAAAGAAGGAATTGTATAGATCACCTTCTGTTCGGGCATTCGTCTTTGAAGTTTTAGTCAAGACGGATTTCTCGAAAGCTAACTTTGCACTGTTTGTTGGCCAATCATCTGAATAGTAGCTGACAGCTATTCGCTTTCCTTCAGAATCCAGCAGAAGTATGTTCTTTATTAAAGGGCAAATTTCCTGAGTAACACGAGAATATTGAAAAAGTTAGTCCTGATTAAAACAATTAGAAATTCTAATAACTTCCAAACTTGTGCTAATCTGAAGGATCCTAAAAGAATGTCATCATATTATCTGAGTTTTGGGGAACTATTTACAAATCAAGCATGTCCCATGGATTTACAAGAAGCGTATAATTTCTTTTCACCGTAGGACATCGCCAATGAAGTCCAAGACCTTGAAACAAACAACTTCAATTCTGTCCCAAGTACTCATAATGTAAGAAAGCAACTCTGAACAATTTAAAGTCAGAAAAGGATGCCATAATGCTTTACACATGCATCAATTTTTATTTATTTATTTTTTTTTTGGGAGGGGGGGGTGTTTAACTTCTTCCAAACATGAAAACTCCAAACAATTCCCCCCTTTTCTATTTGCCCCCTTCCAAACTTCCTGTCACTTTGATAGTGTGATGGATCTAAGAGTCTTTTCAGCAAGCAATATGTCTCCGCATGCTTCCACCACTTCATACTCAAAATTGAACATTTTGATATGGTTTATGAACTCAAGATGATGATAAACGTAAAAGTAATAGACATTGAATTCTGAGCTTAGTGATTTAATGGTTGAATCAAGAAATTATTATAGTTAGTCAGGACACCAAGATGAGCCAAAGCCACGGCCAACCAACATTATGCCTACATAAGCACAATATTCCAGGTACATTTGCCTTAATCCAGGTATCTTTCCACCATGTCTAGAATCATAGAAGGATGTTCTTTTGATGATATTTACCAGTATTCAGTATTGGGTCATTCATAGCATTAATATACCTTCCGTGGATTGGTTATTATTCAGCACGGGTTTCAGGCTTAGTGATGTATGTTGAGATAGCAGGGTCGATAGAGGTTTTCTATTGTGTTTAGATTTATCTTGAGGTGTCCTACTATCATTATCTTATCCTTAAGTTTTCCTTTATGCTTTAGAGTTACTCTGATTAAAGTTTTTAGAGTTTCATTGTAATTTACTTTCTAGAATTCTACTAGGTTATAATTACTTGCTTTCGTCATTAATAAATAGATGGCAATGGGAGGAGAAAGAATAGACACGAATCCTAATCTTCTTTCTTGGTTCTCTCCATCCTTCTCTCTTTCTTTACTTTGTTACACATATTTTGAAGCTTCATTAGTTGTCCCCCCATAAGCCCATCTCCATACCTTGCAATGGCGGGAGCCTCGTGCACTAGCCACTAGGTACGCCCTTTTTTTTATCTGAGTGATCGGTCTCAATTCTCAACAATGGGAGGAAGAACTGGAAAGAGCCACAATATCATCCATTATGGTTCTACCTTTGCTCAAATAAAATGCTTAGCTAATTCCATGGGTTTTTTTTATTTGAGTGATCAGTCTCAATTCTCAACAATGGGAGGAAGAACTGGAAAGAGTCACAATATCATCCATTATGGTTCTACCTTTGCTCAAATAAAATGCTTAGCTAATTCCATGGGTCTAACAAAAAATTCCTTTTTCTTCCAATTTTTCTATCTTCCCATTCATTACTTGTGGCACCTTCTTCCCCTAGTTCTATCCATTTTACTAGTAAAAAATCTATAATAATTTGCAAATCCATAGCACCTGCCCCTGTAGAGCAATTTGAAATGTATCAGATCCTTGTGTAGTAAAAAAAAAAAAGCCGGATGCTGTATTTCCAGGATTGGGTTTCATATTTGAGTGAACCTCATAATCTGGCAGCACCATGACAATTATAATATGAAAATGATTTTACATTTTTCTCTCTTATTTTTTTTCCATTTCTTTAGTTATGGCACCAAATGGAAATGCATAAGTTATTATGCAAACTTAGGACCTGTTTAGTTAGAATTAAATTCAAGTGAAGTGAAAAATAAAATTAGAACAGAAAAAAATCAAAAGTTTTGCTATCATTACCAACATAGTTATCTCGGCGACAAGGTGACCCAAGGCATTGGAGGGTGCTTAGGGGCCCAAGGCTCCCTAGTTTCCAAGGCACCTGGATGCCTACTCGGCGACGCCTTGATAACTATCTTTACCAAGAATAATTGTGCAACTAACTCAACAACATACCAAAAAAGGTAGCAAATTCTGGATCATTTTCATTCAAAATATCACTGAATTTTTTTAGCGACATAGTAAATTTTAGTTTATATGTTTAGTATGTTTTGAGTTTGCTATACAATTGATTTTTGGAACTCACTACAAATATCCCTTTTGTCTTGGTTTTAATTTTCCTTTAGTTCACTTCATATATAACCAAACAGGGCCTTAGTGATTTACGTTCAATCCGAAAGACAAAATTGTATGGATTACATAGATTCCCAATTTATTTATATTATGTAAATACAGGAAATGATGTTTAAATACATTGATAGAATGCATAAAGAACTTCAGAAATTTTATAATTCAGTCCTTGTTTTTTTTTAATCAAAAAGGAGGAACTTATTACCTCTCATTAAGAGGCAAACCAAGATATAAGACACCTCTTATCTTCAACCTTCAGTTAAATCAATCAATCATTTACTTAGAAAAAGGAAAAGGCTCCACTAATGAAGCATTAACAGGCAAATAATGCCACACATATGACATATCCTTAATACCACACTAATCGTACTAGATCTATTAAACCCAAAGCAAAATCCGCACTGTCAATTCCCTATTACCATCAGGATAAAAAGAAGATCAACATCATGAATATCCAAGAACAGCATTGGCTAACAAACATGATTCTTATCTACAAAGCCAGCCAAATGAATTTAAGCTGATAGCACTTTATGCATTGGATAACTTTCTTGTTATTATTAGATGGTCCAATTTAGTGGTATCAAACAAGGGATAATTCTACTCATGGTTCATAATCTCTCAGTTCAGGACCTTATCAAACAACTTCATGAAATAAAAGAACAAGGTCATGGGCAAGCAACACCCCCCCCCCCCCTCCCCTCCCCCCAAAGACAAAAAGAAAAAAAAAAATTGGGTGGGCTGCTTTCACCTGCAAAAATGACAAACCCACTAGCAAACGCAAGACTGAGAACATATTTTTCTGTTAAAATCTATTAAATCCTAACTTCGACAGTGTATTGGAAGACAAAGAAAAGTCCAGTGTGGTGAAAGACAAAGAAAAGTCAGACATTACTCTTCCTATGCCATTGGGAATGAACAAACAAGAAACAAATAAATGAAATCAACCAGACCACAAGTGAATATGAATATGGAAACTCAAAAACAAATTCATTTATTTAGCAAGTGATGTAAAACTAGAAACATATTACATATACAAAAAGTTGGAGTTGGCCAGAAGGGAAAATATATAATCAAACAAATATTTGATGGGTTCGACCATATGTTACCCCATTAGTGACGATTGCTATCAATCACAACTTACCATGTGAGAGACATAGATTGGTCCATGTGATAATGGACTCCACACCAGGCTACTAGCTCTGTTACATTAGATTCACATTTTATCAACTTTTTTTTTTTTTTGATACGTACAATTTTTACATTTGCAGGCTCAGATATGGGTTTGAGTCAATTATCATCACGGATCGAAATCGATATCAGATATATTTTATCAACTTATAACGCTTGCTTCAAGCTAAAATTTGACCAACGAGATGGGATTGAGTAACTCTATCATATGGACCCACCAATGCAAGAAGGAAATGTGAACTTTGAACTCATGACAAGCTAAACATCAGTTAGCAATTACATTTTCCATGTTCAAAACCTGAGACGATTATGCCTACTGTTGGGAATTGAGGCCCCAATGGTGACTGCCTCTTTCAGGGCCTTAAGGCCTTGATCATTCCAACTAAAACTCTATGAAAAAGAGACCTAATGAGACTCAAGACTCCAACAATCTGCTGCACACTCTGCAAATGGGTGATTAATATAAACTATAACCAAAAACCTAGCATTTACTGAACTGATAAGTTAACTGCAAGTTCCATAAAATATATATATATATATATAAAATAAAAAAAAATAGAAAAAGAGCTTCTAAGGCACAATGAATATTTGTAATCGAAAGTATCTTAGTTGACTATAGAACAATTTTTTTTCTACATGACTCATAGCATTGTGATATTTTCTAATTTCTACCAAACACTAACACTAGGAGATCATGCAAACCTGACATTTTCTAACAACAATTGATTATTAATCACCATAACCTCTAAATTTCACAATTCTCAAGAATTCCCTTAATCATATAATATAGACATTTGAACATATGCACATGAATATTCTAAGAAAAAGGTTAGAAAAAAAAAAAAAAAAAAGGGAAAATGATTGGATACAAACTATTAAAGAAAAGGGTAAATGAGTTTCTACTTATGCTTCTTGTTAGTATTGGATAAGGAAAAAGAAGGCTTGGATAGACGGTTAGAACAGTTATTTCAAACCCCAAACACAAGAAAAAGATAGTAGATTAGGTAAGGCACTGGGTAGACTGTTACTAAAACATCAACTTAGGTTCATTCCATAGCTTAATTAGATTAATATTTTGCACCGAAACTTAGGGTCACGGACTTGATCTTTCTTCCCCCCCGCCTTCTTCTTTCCATAGGTCAAAATGATTTTATTAAAAAGAAAGACAAGAGGCCCCCACAATGCATTATAACCTTAGAAAGATCTACTGAACGGTAAGTACAATTCCTACAGCAACAAAAAAAAAAGAAAAAAAAAAAAGGATAAATAATTATGCACCAACTTCCTCTGATACAGGGAAGCAGGTTGCCAACAAAGAACAGAAAGGTTGTGGCTATGAAGGAATGTTCTGTTATTTTAAAACATTTTTTGGCTTGTCGATCCATAAGTTCTGGTTTTTATTTTTGGTTAGTAAAAGAGTGTGAAAATGTGTCCACCAAACTGACTATTAAACCCTACTGAAAATTAAGTTCTAGATATAGACTTCGGCTAGCATTTTTTTGACTTCTTGACCCATAAGCTTTTACAGTGTTTAGTTGGTTGAAGGGTGGGGAAATTTTTCCACAATAGACCGATAAAACCTACTGAAAATTTAGTTCCAGATATAGACTTCGTCTGTCCAATAAAATCACCTCTTAGGCGGTTATGCCAATCCATTCGTATTTGATAAACCAACAATATAATTGTTCATGATTATTTATGTTTCTTCCTTCGTTCTAGAGCTTTTAGGTTTCACATTTTTCAAAATTCCCTTTTCTATGACAGTTGTAACAGGAACACATTTTTGTGCATTTGCAGCATCAACACAGAAGAAATATAATCATTCGAACGAACACATACATATATATGCATTACAAAAAACAAAATATCACAAACCAGAAACCCAAGTTTGTCAATTGAAGCAAAACCAAAATTTGGAAAAGGAGAAGATATCAAGCTAAGGAATTACCATCGCTAAGCTATTATGCCGAACCAGAATCGAAGATACAAGTAGATTAAAACTCCACTGCAAAGGTCATCAAAGCAACATAAGAAACATTCATGAATAAGAAGAAACAAAGATCGAACTGAATCGTATTGAAGAAGATACTTAAAATTTGAAATTGAAACTGAAACTCACAGTGGTGAAGCCTCGAGAGCATGTTCTTAAGCAAATGGCTTAATTCAGGAGTGAAGGGCATTCTGGTCATTTAATCCACCTGCATCCAGTTAGCCGTCACGAGATTCGCACTGTCCCGGATAACTAGGGACCAAATCCATTATTATAGGGATCCAAATCGTCTCATCCCTTATCCCCATTAAATGGCCGTCATGTGGGATCCGACCCCTCCGTTCGAGCCGACATTCTCTTGTCGGCTCGGCTTATCGGTTCTAACGGAAGGGCTGGATTCATCCGACCCCCACATGGCGACCATCCAGTGGGGTCGCCGCCCCTCCTCCCGAATCTCAAGGAGGAGACGATTTGGATCCGAATAAGATAAAAATCTTCTCCAGTTGTCCACTCCACACCGATGCATCTCAGTTTGCCCGATGGATGAACAGCACGATTGGGCAACAGGAGACGATTCGGGTTCAAAAAAATATTATAATGTGATCCAATCATATAAAACAGTAAGCCAATGCTAAGTACTAACCCGTTCTTAGGATTCGGTCGGGCTGACTCTGATCGGTGGGAGGGGGAAAAGAGACAGAGGCTGGGCCAGGCCAAGGAAAACAAGAACAAAAAATAGGAATGGATGAAGTAGAAGAAGAAAGGACTAGGCTGTGCCAGGCCTGGCTCAGGCCAAGGCCCCAACCCTGGTCCGATCCGGTTAACTTAGGGCCATAAATTCTCAATCCTGATCTCCTACCCTCAAGGCTTGGGTATCTCAGCCTACGCAAAGCTTGGATTCATCATAGGCCAGGGGGGCTTGGACTGACAAGGCAAACTTTCACTCCTATTTGATGGACACCTTTGGGTAATTTTTGTCTACGTAGAAACTTTTTGTACTAAAATTTTAAAATTTTACGGATCATTATGTCATTGTCAATAGTTTCCATTTTCTTAATATATTTTTTAAATGGACATGAAATGATAAAAATTTGCTCTCTCCAAAAACAAGAGTTTTGTAACAAGATGGCAAAAAAAAGTAAAATCTCACATTAGGATTAAGAGGTATCAATAAGAAAATGGAAAAAAATAGGAGGTATCAATAAGAAAATGGAAAAAAGAAAAGAGAGGGTCCAAACAAAAAAAGTCAAGGTGTGTTCATGTTCGAGTCCGTGACCTTTCTCATGGATATCATGGATAGTAAAATGACTGATCACCTTCCCCTTGGATACCTGTGCCTGGACCCCATTGACTCCTACAATAGCATAGAAACCATGCAGTCAGCTAGAGAAGCTTTGCCAAAAAAATAAATCAAAATGGGAGCCATTATTTGACTTTTATATCTGTGGTAGATATAGCTTTTTCAGAGTATTGGTTGAATTGTCAACAGACAAATGCAACAATACAAAGTCACACAGTTAATGATCTTATAATAAAAAAGAGGCTGGCATTTTAACAATAATGAACCTAATCAAAATGACAACTAGTACTTGGCTCCCACATTTGGAATGACATGAGATCAGTTTAAAAATTATGATAAAGTAGTGACCGTTTGCCTAGTTCTTTTTGCCATTAAAAAATTAATCAAAAAGTTAAAATTAGATAATCAATTTGAGTTTTATTCTGCATTGCTAAGTTCTGTATGATAAGATTAATTTTGAAAAAGAAAAAAAGAAAAAGAGTTTTTACTCACATTTTGCTGTTTCGAAACAAGAGGATGTAGGTGGCTAAGGCGAGATCTTTCGATCAAATATGGGAAGTTATTACCTTCTATGTGTGTGGAACAATGATGCCCTATTCCCCCCTCGGATATTAAGAGGAATAGATTCATTCTTTCTTCTTGAAATCTTGATTCCAAATGAGGCGGCTTGGTTTTTGTTTGTTTCTTGGGACTTGATTACCATCTGTTTGACTTTAGGCTTTTGCTTGTTTTTTTAAGGAGTGTGACTCTATCTTCTAAATACCAACGTTTGTTTCCCTTTTTTTCGAGGTTTAGTTAATATATATTCATTCATCCAAAAAAAATACTTGGGTGTTTGGTTCAACTCCAAAGTACATTTCTTACCAAAAGATAAAAATAAAAATAAAAGAAAAGAAAAAACTCCAGAGTACCTAGAAGGGGAATTGACTAAGGGGTCATAGGAGTTGAGCCAGATCGAGTCATGTTTGCACTTTTACGTTTGACAAATAAGGGTTTTTCTACTTGTAATCTCCATTTTTCATTGTTAGATTTGTGTCATGGGATGGCCCAATGAATGTGCATCAAAGGGATTCGATTACAACTACATCCTTATTACAATCAGATGGATCCAACAAATAAAAGTATAAATTTGAGAGTTCGGTTCTTATAGGTCATTGGTGGCTAAGAGGTTTTCTTACGTGTTCTACTTTGAAAGCCAACAACGTTACAATGTGGCAGATCGGATAAAACCCCAATTTGACTAGATGTATTGAGTTTTCCTTCATTTAAAGTTGTCATTGTATACAAATGGTTAAGATTCACTTCTACCTGTATATACCTCGGTTTTGCACTAAGTGGGATGGTTAAGAATTAAGCTTACAAGTTTGGCCATGTCGGTCCAAGCCCGCCCTGGCTTGTCCTGAGCCTAAACAAGGTCTGGACTAAGGTACCCTAACCCTGAGGCAGGTCAGGGTTGGGCCAATCTAGTGTTGAGGCTGGCCTAGGGTTGAGCTCAGCCCGGCCCTCTCTTCTTCTTCTTTGTTCTTTTTTTTTTTTTTCTTCTCCCTAGCATGACCCAACCCTTGCATC
The DNA here is from genome assembly GCA_028583415.1 of Protea cynaroides. Lineage (NCBI taxonomy): Eukaryota > Viridiplantae > Streptophyta > Magnoliopsida > Proteales > Proteaceae > Protea > Protea cynaroides. The sequence goes on from CM053268.1 coordinate 36,148,451, forward strand.
TCCCTTCCCCTTTTCTATGGTTAGGGTCAATCAGGGTAAATCTAATCTGGCCCGACTCTGAAGGCAAGATTGGATTTTTCAAGCCCTGAATTAAGACCGGGTCGGAACCCAGTTAAGTGGATTCAGGTTGCACTAGAGTTTTAAAGAACCTATCCCAACTCAATCTTGTTGCAATCCTAGTTAACATCCTCTCATATAGTTTGCGTTTATTGTCAAGGGCCAGCTGTCTATTATTGAGTATTGAGAGAGCAATATCTATGAGTTAGATGACCATACGTTTTTAATGGAAGAGCCTGTATTCTTCCTGGAAGCATCATATGTAAGAGCCTGTATTCTTCCTGCTGGAAGCATCATATGTGGACTTCACCTTGAATTGAAAATGTTCCAACTTTTGGATTAAAACAACTTTTTTGAATTTTTAATTTCAGAAAAGGAAAAGTAAGGAGTTGGAAAGCTTTTCCACTAAGGAAAGAAGAAAATAAAATTACTGTACACTTTCCAGCAATAAAATATATATAAAAAGAAAGAAGCTTATTTATCTTTTTTTAATCACTATAATTAAGATTATCAGTTTTATGTCCTTAATTAAAATTTGAAGCTTGATCTTCTATCACATAGAAATGTATCTGTTGGGCACACATCAAAATTCTCCGATAAGCCTTCATATCTATCGGACAAGAAGATCCTTTCATTAATTCTTTTTGAAGTTCTTAAGATCTCAACCTCTGCTGTAAAAATTGATGCAACAAGTCTGTGATCTGACAACATTGATTCACCTCTACTGTAGTGGTTTTGCTTCAACCCCTTCCCAAACCAAAGTATCCGATCACACCTACAAATCACCTCTGCTAATGAGTTTTCTTATTAATTCTTTTTTTGCTAAAGATAAGTAAAGAATATATTAATAAAAAAGCAAAAAAAAAAAAAAAATGCTTAAATTTACTTGATTAGAGGCAGAAGTTATGTCGTAATGATCACTTACCACGCAGGAGCTCGCCTTTTTTCACCCTTTTTACCTTGAGCACACCCATAATATTCATTGGAATTTGGATAATATTTGTATGTGGGAGCAAATTGGATCACCCCTTCATGCCAACCTTCAAATATGTGTCCCTCCATGAGCTCCAGCCTTAGCTTTAGGTTACATATACACAAAATTTTATTTAAACTTTAGAATAAAAATTGAGCAGAAAATTTTAACCTTTTTTTTTTTTTTTTTTTTGGTTAAAGAAAACTTTAATTATTGATGAATCAAAATATCTAATACCTGATCATTTTCTAATAATGCATTCCACTCTCTTTTATTTGCAAAGGATCGCGTCGTTGGCTCTGGTAAGGATATTCTATAGTTCAAGTCGCCGAGGAAAATTATCCGACTGCATAGGGACCAGACATTATTAGTTAATTTCCATTAAGAAAGTCTAAAAGTTAATACTTTGTAGAAAGTAAACTACTTCAAAGTCGGCAGTGAACCAGTTTAATGTTATAAAGTACTGATAAATGTCTCCCCACATGCTACCCTATCCATACCCCTTAATCATCCTGGGATGTGAGACCCACTGGACATGGGCGGTGAGAAGAAAAGTACCCATGTAGGGACATGGTTGACGGTACTGTAGCCATTGAATAGAAATAGTTCACTATCAGACGGCTGGAATATTGAATATGTTTCATATATGATCATGTATAAAAAGGGTCCCTATCTAATATAACAACAAAGATGAAGAGAAGCAAGACTGTTGATTTGCCTAAGATACAGTTTATTTCCAACATTTTTTTTTGAAGGTGGTTTTGTCATCTTACTCACTAATATATTAATATATTAAAAGGTGGGCTAGTGAAATAATATAATAATGTGGTTAAACTAGCACACAACCACAAAGATTTTCAACAACTACCTAACTTTGAATAATGGATTATTACTCAATCACACCCACAAAAAAAAATATTATTATAGACTGGTTGTCTCAAAGCAACAAATATATTATACTACCAGCTCTTTGAAAGGCAACCACTAAATCATTTAAATGATTATGTATGCATGATTTGCTTTCAGAAATCACGTAAAAAAAATTAAAAAAAATAAAAAATAAAAATAGAAGAATTAATGAAGCTTGTGTTGTGGTTTCAATGAATCGAAATATACTCATGATCTAGAATTGTCCGTGGCAAAAGAAGCGAATGTCCACGAGGGAATTTTGTTCTTGAAAAAATTTCTGCTGCATTTGAGTTTCTATTCTTCTCATCTCCTCCTTTCCCTCCAGAAGCTAGATGACTACATACAAAGCAGAAGCTTGTTTCATGGAAAGAAAATCGAACAGACACTGAACCCTGCACATGACACCACTGTTTTGAATAAATAGAAAGATTTAGAAAGTTTTTGAGTATTTAACAGTATTCATCTTAGAGTATTATCAATGATTTTTTTTTGGGTGAATTACCTTATTTCCTAGGCAACCCATGATACCACAGCCAACACATGACACATTCTGATTCCGGATGTATTGACGAAGATCACTTCTAACCCAAACTGATATAAATATTCCAACCATCTGCTTACTTATGATGCATTGGAAGCCCCGTGGAACTTTTTGCATTTCCTCTACTTCAGGCTCTTGTGTATTATCTGAGGGGGGTATTCCTTTTTTCAGAGCTGCTCTAATCAAAGAATTCCATTTCATGGAAATCCTATGGTCTTCAGAGCCTAGAACATTCCCAGTGCAGAGAGTTACAATTTCTTGGAACCTGAATGAAATATAAACATAAGATTCTTTATCAAAACCATAGGTCAACATTTTCATTTCATTATATTTATTCACATGCAATTGAGAGCTTACCCTAGAACATATATGTCACAAGGATTATTGTGTGTGTCCAACAGATTCTCCAAGTTCAAATTTTCTGGTGGTGCAACTCCTCCAACATTCCACGTACTTACAAATAATCTAACCAACATGATACAGATTACAAATATAGCAATATATCAAAATTCTCATACTTGTTTAGTGTTAAAAATAGAATCTACCAGATAAGATATGGTTTGCATGAAATAATAGAAAATAGTCTAAAGCTCACTTGTACTTATGTACATCTTTCTGATCACTGAAAACTCTCTCGAGGTTGTGAGGTCCTTGATCTGAACTTTGGCTTTCTACTGAAGTCTCATTATTGTTTGGAAAGTCTGCAACAAAATTGTTGCTACCAAATCCCTTCCGCAGGATCTTATTGGCAACCAGTCTAGGCCAGATGACCTTACAACCAAAGAAATTTGAATTAGGTTACAGCACCACACACACACACACACACAAACACACAGAGGCAGAGAGAGAGAGAGAGAGAGAGAGAGAGAGAGAGAGAGAGAGAGAGAGAGAGAGAGAGAGAGAGAGATACTCACTTCTCCTTGCTTTCCTTCCATGAAAATTGTGCACTGATATGGAGTTTAAGAGAAAAGAAGATGGGTTACAGGAGGCCAACAGATAAAAGGAGTTAGGAAAGATGGGCGATGGTCATTTCTCCTTGCTGTCCTTCCATGATCATTGTGGACTGATATGGAGTTTAAGACGAAAGAAGATGGGTCAGAGGAGGCAAACAGATAAAAAGAGTAGAAAACGATCATGTTGAGGGAGAGATTGTGACCTAGAGGGTAAGATGGAAGGGAAGAGACAGGGTCCACAACGGCTTATATATATGGGTTCAAGATATATTAAATGCAAGTTGTAATAGTAAAGACAGTAAAAGGTGACACGGAGGATGATGAAACATCATGTTGAGAGAGGGGTTGTAACCCAAAGGGCAAGAGGGATTGGAAAGGACAGCGCCCACAAAGCCTTATATAAGCTCAAAATATTACATGCAAGTAGTTAGGGAAAAGGCAGTAAAAGGTGACATGGAGCTGATGCAAGTGGGGATATAAATATAGCAGACTTTAATAGAGAAATTAAAACATGGGTCTCTCTAATCTCTACTGTCCTGAATGGTTCTGTTTGTCGGGTGAAGGTTACATTCTGAAGATTTGTTTAAGGCGAGGCAGGTGGGTTATTGTGGGTCCATGCATTGCTAGAAAACAAATTGACATAAATCCAAGACTACTTGTCCAAGCAACTTGGTAGCTTTGTGGCCATTATGATTTCCCTTGCTGGTTACTGGGGAGGAGCTCTAGGACGACTTTGATCAGTGTGTCCTAGCCTTCTGAGAGGAGAACATAGTGATTGATGGATGACGATTAATGATTGAGTGAGCCATGATCTTTTAGGAAACGACTTTTGGGATCAAAATCAAATCAAGAAAGAGATTGGCGGCTTTCAAAATCAAATTCTGAAACCCTTTTGATTGTTTGAAAGGGGGGTTTCTGCTTGATTCATCTTTAGTGATATACAGTCAGTTGACAAATTGATCCATGTTGTTTAGGTCTGTTCGTCAGCTGGAGGGTAGCAATTCGGACTAAGGGATTTGACTTTTGTATTTCCAGAAGAGTATCCACCACACGTTTGAAGTGTATAGAATTCTTAAAGAGGCATACTTTGTCTTCATCACTCCTCAATCTAATAGTTCTGTCGGTTTCATCACTTTCATCTACCTAAAAACGATCACTGTCTTTGCGGTTAATTAGTAGCAAAATTATAGTTTAGCAATTTGATATGTTGAAAAAAATATCCTCAATCCACTGTGGTATGAATTTGCATGAACTCCTAATCAAATCACTTATAGACAGTCACTTGTTTTCTTTCTTTTCTTTTTCCTTTTTTTTTTTTTATTATTTTTTTCTTTTTCATGTGTCTAAAGCTTTGTGAGAGGTTTATAGAAATTGAGTGCCACTGTGGGTTTATAGAATTCATGTAGCCGGTCCCATTTAGTTGGGATAAAACTTTATTGTTGTTATTGGTTCACCCTAGCAAAAACCCAAACTAAAACTTGAGGTGACTTCTATATCGTCAACTATGGTTTGAACGAAGACAATTACTTGTTCAGCTGGTCAGCATTTAGGAAATCAAGGCTTTGACCCTGCTCTCTTCATTGTGTGCAAAGATTGCACCCTTTAATTTCCCCCTGAATGAATATGGATTTGCAGCGAATAAATCTCTCGTTGGTGTTCCTCTGTATTTATAGATTTTGAAAATACAAAAAATAATCAACAGATTACAGATCTGGTTTAAGAGAAGTAGATAACTCTAGAAGAAGGATAGCTATGTTAGTGTTGTGTTAGTTACAACAGTCTAACTAACATTTGAATTTTGAATTCTAGGCCACGTCATCTACTGCCATGTCATCTGCTTCTTGTGTATGATCCTCAATAGCCCCCCACAAAATGGACTGTGGTTTGAACCAAAGACCCAGTTTGATACAGAGAGTAGAAAAAAATAATTCTGGGCAGGGGTTTTGTAAAAATGTCAGCTAGCTGAGAACTAGAGGGAATGTATCTTGTCTGGACATGGCCGAGAGCAACCTTTTCACGGACAAAATGATAATCTAATTCGATATGTTTAGTTGGGATTTACTATCATATGAAGAGCACTGAGGTTGTCACAATAAATAGTAGCTGGCTGTGTTTGAATCACTCCAAGATCTCGAAGAAAATGAAAGCCAAGTGAGTTCAGCTGTGGTAGAGGCCATTGCTCGATATTCAGTTTCGGTACTCGATCTAGCCACTGTTAATTGTTTCTTGGCACTCCAAGAAATGATATTAGAACCCAGAAATGTATAAAATCCTATAATTGATCTACGAGACAGAGGGCAGCCATCCCAATTTGCATCTGAATAAGCTGATAAGGTAAGAGGGTTGTTGTTGATGATTTGAAGTCCAACAGTTAGTGAACCTCTAATATATCTTAAAATCATCTTCACAAGCTTGAAATGAGCTGCTGTAGGAGTATGCATGAATTGACAGACATGGTTTACTGAATATGAAAGATCAGGTATAGTCATTGTGAGGTATTGGAGACCTCCCATGCACCAAGCTTCCATATATAGTAGCATCTGTAAAAGACAAAGGGGATTGATCTGTACCAACAACCCCAACACTCATGGGAGTGGAGATGGGTTTGACTGCTGTCATGTGAGCCCGATGGAGGATGTCAGCAGCATACTTGGACTAAGATAAGAACAGACCATTGGAAGTCTGTGTCACTTCTATACCAAGGAAGTAGTGTAAATTACCCAAATCTTTCATGGCAAAAGTAGAGCCCAATGAGTGTATAAAAGTCTCAAGAAGTGTGTCATCATGTCCTATGAGGAAAATATCATCTACATAGAGAAGTAGGATCAACAGTTGCCCTTTGGAGCGATAGACAAACATTGAGGAATCTGAAATGCTACAAAAAATCTGAAATAAAAGGAGAAATGTGTTGAATTGATCAAACCATACTCGCGGAGCTTGTTTCAGACCGTAAAGAGCATGTTTGAGAAGACAAACATCCTTTGGTCTTGAAGGATCAACAAACCCCAAGGGTTGAGTCATATAGATAGGTGTATCAAAATACCCATGAAGAAAGTCATTTTTTACATAAAGTTGTCGAATGGACCATCCTCTCACTGTAGCAACTGTGAGAACCAACCGAATGGAACCAGGTTTGATGACATGGCTAAATGTTTCCAAGTAATCCACACCCTCCTGTTGATTATATCCCTTAGCAATAAGTCTAGCCTTGAGTCTTTCTAATGAACCATCTGCTTGAAGTTTAGTTTTAAAAATCCAACGACATCCAACAAGATGTTGAGTTGATGTGCGGGGAACAAGGGCCCAAGTGTCATTGGCTTATAATGCATTCATTTCGTCTTGCATAGCAGCCTTCCAACCAGTATGTTGAAGTGCAGTTTGGACTGAGGTTGGTTCTGATGAAATGGAAGAACTGAGAAGAGCATATTTGGGGTTTGGTTTGTGGATCCCAGATTTGCTTCGAGTCATTGGATGTGATGAAATTTCAAGCGGGGAGGAAGACTGACCTGAAAGAGAATGAATTACTGAAGAACATTCATCCAAACGGATCTCTATAGATAATTAAGGAACAACATCAAAGAACACATCTGTGGGAGCTACTGTAGGAGAGACTACTGAAGAGCCTTCATCCAACAGGACTTCTGTAGGTAACTGAGAAACATCATCAAAACTGACCTCTGCGGAAGCCTCTGGAGAAGGAACTACCAATGGACTTTCTTCAGCTACATGTATGTCGATGGAAGGAGCAGTAACATTGTCCAAAGGGAGGCTAGGTTGAAGAACTGGAGAGGGATCATTATGAAGTACCATTGTGGGAGAGGTACGTAAGACATCAACTGGAGTAGATTCAATATTATCCTCAATCCATCGTTGAAAACTGCTGATGTCCTCTGTAGAGGATTGTTGTTGGAGAGAAAAATTTGAACTTTTCTTAAGAAAAACTGCTTCATCGAATATGACATGTCTGGAAGTGTAAACTCAATTTGTAGATAGATTCATACATCTATACCTTTTATGCTGATCACTGTAACCCAAGAAAAGACAAGGCAATGACCTCGGTTCCAATTTATGTGTATTGTAATCGCGAAGGCAGGGAAAGCATAGTGTGCCAAAGATCCAAAAACTTGAGTAGTCTGGTTTCTTGTGGTGTAAAACATGAAGAGGTGTATCCATGGATAGCATAGATGATGGTAAACTATTGATGAGGAAGACTGTAGTAGCAAATGCATCTACCCAATAGGATCTAGACATCAATGCATTAAATAGCATGGAAAGACCAAGCTTGATGATGTGTCTGTGCTTTCTTCCCACGATGATGTTTTGTTGTGGTGTATGTGGACACGACATGTGCTGGATAATACCAAGTTGTAACAGATAACCACGTAATTTGTGAGATATGAACTCACCACCCCCATCCATTTGAAGAATTTTAATTTTTTGCTCAAATTGTCGTTCCACCATGATTTGGAAATGAACAAACACATGCAAAAAATTAGACTTCTGTTTAATAGGAAACCACCAGCTAAATCTTGAAAAATCATCCACAAAGAGCACATAGTAATTGAATTGTTGATGTCACATTCCAATTCTGGCTAAACCATAAGTGTGAGTGAACCGTCACTAAACCAACAGTTCACACAAGGATCTCAATAAGACCGTGTCTACTAACACAAACCATTGCATATAACCACAATCAGAATATAAATAAATACAGCGAAAATCTTAAATTAAATGAACTAAGTACTCTATTGATAAATTAAATAAGTTATTCAATTATTCAAATACCAAAACATAAGTAAATATCCTTACACTGTTTATAAAATTCAACTGAAACTGTCACACCCCAATTCCGGCTGAACCAGAAGTGTGAGTGAACCGGTACTAAACCACGGTTCACACCAGGATCTCGAAAGACCGTGTCAACCAATCATCCCCGAGCAAACCATCAAAACCGAGTAATACTAGGAAAATAATATATCAATGAGTCGAACTAAATAATAAATTAAAATCATTAATCTAGTTATTCCATCATCCATCGAATTTAAATAATATTTATTTACAAAGCTTTAAATAAAAAAATAATCAAATCAAAGAGGAAAGACACGAAGGAGCACTCGCATAACGCATCATGCTCGCCCTCCACACTCGGTCTCCGGGGCAGCCATCGACGAGGGGGGGCGGTCACGAAGTCCCTCCACCGTATACCCCGCATCCAAACGAAAAGAGAGAATATATATATCGGGTGAGCTACAACACGCCTCAAGAAAGCACAAGACCAATGCAACATCCACATGCATGAGTTAACATTACAATTTGGGCCGGGTATAACTTGCAATTGTGCTATGGTAAGGTTTGGGCCACCGCACCTCCATGCACGAGGTGAGCACACCCAATAGTCGGCCTACCACACTACCACCGTGCCCCACATCACTCACCCGGATAGAGATAGGACTCGAGTCCGGGGGCGGAAGAACCACAATCCCACGCCCTCCCCCGATACCCCATACCGTACCAATACCTAAACCCCTATTGGCAAGAGCTTGCAAGTGGGTTCCGCTCTAACGTCCCAGATGTCAATACAAGTAGGCTCCACCCTAGTACACCGCCTACGGCATAGGGATAGGAGCTAGAGCGGAGCCAGGCCGGAGACCACATTACCTCACCCCCCGATACCCTACCCGCAACAAGCATACCAAGATGGAACTATACGCAGAGGCCCTATCCCAACATCGCCCCTATGGCATAAGGATAGAGCTAGAGCGCCAGGCCAGTCAACGCCGACATCGGAGATCACCATGCCACATCACCGGGCCGATCAACGCCAACATCGGAGACCACCCGCCATAACCTCCCCGATACCCCACCCATACCAAGCATGCTAAGATAAGGTGCTACGAAGGCGCCGGGTGAGGAATGATCCCGGCCCCGGCCCTTCCCATTCCACACTCCAACTAAAACAATCACATGTCTAACATCCATCACACCTAGCATATGAAATGCATGAACAGATAAATCAAATAGAAGTTACACTACATGACATGTGATATGCACAATCCATCAAACAAGCATATAATTTGGATACGAAAATTAAAGAGCCTCTAAGATTTATTATTAAATCTTTAATTTAAGTTTCGGGTCTTGTCCTCACCCGATGCGGGTGTTAATCCTTTTCGCCGCCGAGTTTCACATACAAGTCCTACACCACCATATTTTCATGTTAATTTCCATTTATTAGAGTTTTAGAAGCCAAAACCCGGCTTTCCCGCACAAACGGGCTCGACACATACCGGCTCGCACATACCGGCCGCAGGATAGTGAGACCGGTATGGTGAGACCGGTAGGGGGAGACCGGATGCATACCGGATGCACACATACCGGCCTCACTCGGACCGGCCGAGGCGACCGTATGGTGCCGGCGGGTATGCATGCCGGATGCACCACATACCGGTCTCACTCGGACCGGGCCGAGTGCGACCGGTATGGTGCCGCGTATACACCGCGGCCCATACCGCGGGACTTTCCCAAGGATATACCCTACGGCGTGATTTTTCGAGATCGAGGTCTCCACGGTAGCTCCCTAAGGTTTCACCCTATCATCCGCAAGGTCCGGCCCCGAAGGGTCCTACGGATCTTGGCTAGAATGCCAAAAACCAACCAGATCCGAAAGAAAGACGAAAAGAATCTAAGCATTTTCCATCGATCTCACGCCGCCCGTGGCCCGATCCGATAAACAACCCTACGAGAAGGATAGAGCACTTTACCGGTAGCGGTTGTCGGCTCGGCGTGTTCCTCCACCGGCAGCTCCTTCCTTGGCGACGCCTACCTCCTTGAACCCCTCAACTCCTTCTCGAACAAAGGGGTTCACGGAGTGTCTCCCCTCTATTAATAGAGGGAGGCCGTCCAAAACACGCCCCCCTCATATGGAAACTTTAAGTTTCCATTTTTGAGAGAAACACAGCTCGAACACATACCGGTCTCGCACATACCGGTCGTAGGATAGCGAGACCGGTATAGTGAGACCGGTATGGTGAGACCGGTATGCCATACCGGTTGCAGGATAGTGCATCCGGTATGGTGAGACCGGTATGGGTGAGACCGGTATGTACTTAGCCAATTTTACACATTTTTTGTACCTGAAATTTATTGGTTCTTCACCCGGCTTCTTGCGCGGTCCCTTGCCCGGCTTCGCTTTCCGGTCCGGTTATGATTGGGGCACTACACGCATAAAACCATGGTTAAACCAGGTTTTAAAGCACGGTTCTTACAACTCTACCACTCCTTAAAAGAAATTTCGTCCCCGAAATTTGCATCGGTCTTACAATTCCCCTCTCTTAAAAGAATTTCGTCCCCGAAATTGTACGTATTCCTTCAGTCGAAAAGACGGGGGTATTCTTTTCGCATGGCATCCTCCTCTTCCCAAGTAATTTCCTCTACGTCCCGACTTTTCCAAAGCACCTTGACATAGTAGATATCCCGCCTTCGAAGATGTTGTACCTTTCGCTAAGGAGTTGGATTGGCACTACCTCAAAGGTTAAATCTTCGTCAACTCGGAGGATCAGCAACAAGGATATGCGAAGGGTCTCGCACATACTTCTTCGCAGGGACACATGGAAAACATCGTGGACGCTAGGACATTGCCGGCGGCAATGCAAGTTGATAAGCCACTTTGCCGCACCGGGACAGAATTTCATAGGGCCCCACATATCTTGGACACAATTTCCCTTTTTCGCCGAACCGCTTCGAGGCCTCGTGACCGGTGATATCTTCAAAAACACTTTATCACCTACCATGAATTCAAGATCCCTCCGCTTCGTTATCGGCATAGTGCTTCGACGCACCCGAGCCTCTTTACCCGGCTTCTAATTTGATCCACCGCTTTTGTGTTTCTTCTTACAAATTCAGTCCCAACGATTCTTCTCTCACCGACTTCATCCCATAATAGGTGTCCGACATTTCTTACCATACAAGGCCTCGTATGGGGCCATCCGGATCGTGGACGGTAATCGTTGTTGTAGGCAAACTCAATGAGAGATAGCTTCTCATCCCAAGCCCCCTTGAAATCAATAGCACATGCCCGAAGCATGTCTTCTAAAAACTGGATGGTCCTTTCCCGACCGACCATCCGTCCGAGGGTGGAAGGGTGCTAAACTTCAATTTCGTTCCCATTGCCTTTGCAGTCCTTCCCGAACCCGGATGTGAAGCGGGGCCTCGTCGATACAATACTTTCTCGGGACCCCATGGAGTCCGACTATGTTGTCCACATACAACCTTGCCAACTTGTCCATGGTATATATTGGGGTCCGACAGGGATAAATCTAGCGTTTTGGTTAGGCGATCCACAATTACCCATACCGCATTCACCGGCCTCTGAGTCATGGGTAGACCGGTGGCGAAGTCCATGGTAATACAATCCCACTTCCACCGGGCTCGGGCAATGGTTGTAGTAGTCCCGCAGGTCTCTATCTTTCCGCCTTGACTTCGACGGTTTAAGCATTGGAACACATGTCGAGCCACACGCTTTCATTCCCCTCCACCCAGTACAACCTCTTCAAGTCGTGGTACATTTTCTGCCCGGGGTGTATTGAATATGGAGTGGCGTGAGCTTCCAACATAATCCGATTCGGATTTCCAGATCTTCATCCTCGGGTATGCACAAACGCCCACGATATTCCCGAAGTACCTTGTCCGCATCAAGCGAAAGTCGGGATTGACTCGACCCTTTTCCAAATCCTCTTGAACTGTCCCGGGGTATGGGTCCCCGTAAAAACGCTGCCTTTACCTCCTCCTCCTTGAGTCGGGCAAAATCCTTAATGCCGCAAACATTAAGGTAAACTTGTGTATCAACCCTTGCTCAATGGGATCATCACCGACTCAATTAGGTGTTGCTCTTCGTCCCCCGATGTTTCGAAAACAAAGAGCGCCCAATGCCGCATTAGTACTTGGTCCCGCTTCAGGGTTCGATGCCCATTTCCGCTTAGTGCAGGCTACTATGTTGGCCTTACCGGGGTGATCTTGATATCATGTCGGAGTCCTTGAGCAACTCTAACCACCTCCTCTGTCTCATATTCAAGTCCTTCCGGTGAACGATACGTCGGGCTCTTGTGGTCGGACTTAATTTGGAACTTCTCACCATACAGTAAATGCCCCAAGTCTTGATGGCATGAATGACAGCCAACTCTAGGTTATGCGTAGGGTAGTTCTTTTCATGCTCCTTTAGCTGTCTTGAGGCATAGGCTATCACCGCTCGCCTTGCATCAGCACACAACCCAGCCCGGACACTGAAGCATCCAGTATATAGCGTAAATGGGCGGTCCGGAGCTGGAATTGTCAGGATAGGTGCCGATACCAGCCTTGCTTTCAACGCTGGAAACATTCTCGCACTCATCCGACCATATGAATTTCGCCTCTTTTTGGTTAACTTGGTGAGTGGAACAGCAATCTTGGAATAGTTCTCCACAAACCTTCGAGTATCCGGCCAAGCCGAGAAACTACGAATTTCACGATTGTCTTCGGTGCCTCCCAATTGACTATGGCTGAAATCTTTGGGGTCTACCTTGATTCCTTCGGTGACACCACGTGACCAAGGAAGGCCACTTCATCTAACCGAACTCGCACTTCTTGAATTTTGCATACGACTTTTCTTTCCCCGGGTCTCGTAATCGGCTCGAGATCACCGCATGCGCCTCCCGGTCCTTGAGTATACAAGGATGTCATCAATGAAAACTATAACCGACGTATCCAACATGTCGTGGAATACTCGGTTCATTAATTCCATAAATGATGCCGGTGCGTTAGTCAATCCAAAGGACATCACAAGGAACTCGTAGTGTCCATACCGTGTCCTGAAGGCGGTCTTTGGAATGTCCGAGTCTTTAATCTTTAGCCGGGTGATACCCGACCTCGGGTCAATCTTTGAAAACACACTTGAACCTTGTAGCTGATCAAACAAGTCATCTATTCTAGGTAGTGGATACTGTTCTTGATAGTGAGCTTGTTCAACTCTCGATAGTCAATGCACAGACACCGCCATCCTTTTTCTTTACAAAGCACGGGTGCTCCCCAAGGTGAGATGCTTGGTCTTATAAACCCCCTTGTCCAAAAGTTCCCAGCTTGGGTTTTTAATTCTTTCAACTCAAGAGGGAGCCATCCCAGACGGAGCCTTAGACACAGTGCCACCCCCGGTAGTAAGTCTATCACAAACTCGGTAGCCCCGTCGGTGGTAACCCCGGTAATTCTTCCGAAACACATCGGGGAACTCCCGTACGACCTGGATGTCTTCCAATTTCGGTGTTTCAGGGTCACATCAACCACGACACAAGATATCCTACTCCTCCTTTCTCTAAGCACCTCTTTGCTTTTAAGGTCGAGAGTATGAGCTTCCTCTTTCTTGGCAAGCTTAACCCCTTTGAACCGAAACTCATTCCCACGCTGTCCTTGAGCATCAACTTCTTTTCAGACATAGCGGGTTTCTTCGAAGTGTTTAGCTAACCATCCATTCCCGTATTAACATCAAAATCGACATCTCCAGTTGGACTAAATTGGCTTCAAGTTCTCGACCCTCAATACACACGGGCAAGGTCCATAATAGTCTTCTATCACCACCTCGATCCCCATTGGTGACCGAACTAGCGAGACTTGGTTGTAAGGTCTTGATGGATGTCCTAGCCCTTTCCCAAAGGATACCGAGACAAATGAATGAGTAGCCCCGAGTCAAACAGACCTTCTTGGCGGTATCCCCGCTATATTTACTGTTCCCGAGGTTGTAAAATTTCTTTTTTAGCTTTAAATATGCAACAAGTAATGCAACAAATTTAGGAGGAAGTGTAAAATAATACCTAGAACCACATCCGGTGATGCGGTCGCTTCCCTCGCAGTAACGGCATATACCTTGCCCAACCGTTGTTCCTTCTTGGGTTGCGGGCATGATCCGGCATAGTGCCCCACTTGTTGACAGTTGTAGCACTTGACGTTAGGGGCCGGCCCCGTTGCTTGAGGCCATTGCGGGAGCTGATTTGGGAGGGTATGGTACTAGCTTGCGGCCTGAATGGACGGTATGGCTTTGCCTGTCCGCCTCCACCTTGAAATTCGGTATTCGACCTCTTCAAACCCGTTTCGGGCCACAAAGCTGTCCCTCCGGCTTGACTCAATGACACGAGCCACCCGTGACAGCGTCATTGTAAATGACCAAACCTCGACCTATAACATGTTCTCTCGATTTGCCCCGCAGACCCCATGGTAAAACGGTGAGTCTTAGTCTCTTCCTCTTGCATCTGGTGGGAGCGAAGAGAACAACTCCTCATACTTGGCGATACGCCCTACAGGTCATCCGTGATTATCGTAGATTTAGGAATTCCCTCTCCATTTGATCACGGAAACTCTGGGGAAGTACTTGTCGAAGAATGACTCTTTGAATATAGGCCGTGATAACCTCGGTGCTTGGTTTCCAAGTACCTACGAATGGAATTCCACCACCCATTGGCCCTTCCTTCAACATGTGAGTAGCATACAAGACTTTATCCTCATCCCGACAATCCAACAACCTGAAATTTTCTCCATCTTGCTATCCACTGTCTGGCCACGTGCTTTCCCGAACTTCCCCGTAAAAGTAGGTGGTTTAAGTTTCAAGAACCCATCCACCGCCTTAGCAAGGCTGTTCCGAGCATACGGCGCCTATCCATACCACTCGTGGCTGATAAGCGTAGCCACCCTAAGCCTCCCCGATAGCCACCATAGTGTGCACTGGATATGGACCCCGGTACTATCCCCCGATACCCTCCGTGGTCCCGATTATATCTTGGTGTGCCCGAGAACCGGGTGAGGCTCTGACGGGGTGGTTCTTGCCGTGGCTGGTATTCCAAAGGCTCGTGTTTACCCCCATAGGTGTTGCTTGAACATTTCCCCGCACCGGTGACGGCACATCCGTAGGTGCTGTACGGGCTCGGGTGGTCCGAGCATTTTGGTTATCTCTTCGAAAAACTTCTTTTGCTGCGCGCCATACTAGACATGAAATTTTCCATCTTTGTTTCGAGCTTGAAGATGGCTGCCCCCGGGATGGCGACTCTTCACTTGCCCGCCTTAAATTCTCGGATGCTCGGGGGGTTCCCTCTTCCCCACTTATCCTCTCTTCTTGCCCTCGAATTCCCGCACCGAACTCCTACCGCAGCGCCCTTGAGCGATGACGCCCGCGAAACCTACGACCATTACCTCTTGCCATTGGTACTTTACTCTACCTTGTAAGAACTCGAATACATCAAAACACATGGAGCAATTTAGAAAAATGTATCCCAACAATTTATAGCCTCAACAGTGCATCTAGTATTTAACAAGAGTGGCAAGGAAAGAGAAAGAGTAATGTAAGTAATCAAGGCTAAATTTTCAAATTTACTCGATAACCCTCTTTTCACCAACTTACACCGTCATAGGGTCGAAAAACCCTCCGTTCATAAAAGTTTTTTGATATCAATTTGTACAATCCCAATACCTCTGGGGTTTCATGGCAAGGTACCGGACTCTCGGGGAGAAAAACCCCTTTTTGCCCATACCGGTTGCAGGATAGTGCATCCGGTATGGTGAGACCGGTATGCCATACCGGTTGCAGGATAGTGCATCCGGTATGGTGAGACCGGTATGGGTGAGACCGGTATGTACTTAGCCAATTTTACACATTTTTCGTACCTGAAATTTATTGGTTCTTCACCCGGCTTCTTGCGCGGTCCCTTGCCCGGCTTCGCTTTCCGGTCCGATTATGATTGGGGCACCTGCCATCGCATAAAACCATGGTTAAACCGGGTTTTAAAGCACGGTTCTTACAGAAATAAATAAAATAAATTAAACCATCCTAGAGGTACACGCAGTAAGGGCACTCGCATAAAGCGTCATGCTCGTCCTCCCCTGCTTGCACTTCCAGGGCAACAACTCTTCCATATACTGGAGCATCCACGTAGTCCTCCATAGTGTAACCTGCATCAACATCTAAAAAAATAGTGTGTACACAAGGGTGAGCTCACAACTTAGCTCAGTAAGAAAATCAGACAATGCAACAAACAACATGCATGAATAACATTCACATTATGGTTGGTTTTAAGTTTGTAATGTGCTATAGAAAGGATTGGCGGCCACCGCACCTCTATAAACGAGTGTGTGAATCCGCCCAATGTATCAAACATCATTGTCGTCCCACATGCACCAACCATGGAATAGAGATAGAGCTAAAGTGTCTGGATCACACACTGCCAATACTTTTCCTGATGCCCTACCCATACCAACATGTAAGCCCTTATTGGCAAGGACTTGCAAACTGGGCTTGCAACTAACCAATCATATATGTCATCACAGTAGGCCCTATCCCAGCACAGCTCCCTACGGCATAGAGATAGGGCTCGAGTCTAGTGGCCAGGCCAAAGACCACAGTGCCACTTCCTTCACCTGATACCCTGTCTGCACCAAGCATGCTAAGACAGAAATGATACGAAAAGGTGCCAGCGTGAGGAATGATCCAAGACCACAGACCCTTTCCATTCCACACACCAATGAAAATAATCACATGCCTAACACACAAACCTAGCATAGCGAGTATGCATGAACAATATAATAACTGAAAGTAAAGATAACATGTGAGTATGCACAAACACCATTCCACAGAATCATAATTATTAACAATGTTTTACTGTTATTAAGTTATTAGGGTTTAGGTCCGATTCCCTTACCTGACGCTTGATTGCTAGCTTGTTTCACGTCACAGAATCCAAACTCGCTATCACAAGGTCCTACACGACGTTAGGGTTGAATTAGAATTAGTTTCTTAGGATTTACTGTAAGACCCGCACTCCGTAAACCCGGTCTAAACCTTGGTTTTGTGTCGTAGCAGGTCTTTCGATCATCACCGGGCCAGACAGGACGAGCGGATGACAAACAGGTACGAAATCGGATCAAAGACGGTCAAATAGTCATCATTTTATGTTGACCGGTCGATGATACAGGTCTTGGTACCGGTCGACCGGTCAGCTCTGCGCAGCTGAGTGCGGAGATCCGGAATTGGATCTCTATGGGTCCCATTTTCCTAAACCCTAATGCCTGAACCTTCCTAATCATAATAGGGTTACTAAACTCTAATGTTAGCCTATAAATACACCTTTAAACCTCCTCAAAATCCTTTCCATTATCTCTCTTAAACCCTAGAGAAGAGAAGGAGGTTGGAAAGGAGAAGGAGCTAGGAAGAAGAAAGAGGTGCCGTCATTACCGTTCGACGACGCTCACGTTACGCCAGTCAACGGTAAGTGTTTTAATCATTCTTCTTATCCTATGACTTTAGGATAGTTGTGTGGGTGGATCAATACCATGCAAAGTAGGTATTGATCTAAAACCCTATCTGGACCTTAAAACCCTAAGTTGCCGTCAAACCTTAGATTCGAGTTCCGAGATGATGTTCATCGAAACTAGACTCGAATGAGTTGGGGATAACTCTAACTTAAAGCTTAGACTTATAATGGATAGGAGAAATCCTAAAAATCCAAAGTAATCGATCGACGGTAGTCGAAAAACCAAGTATATGGTCTTCCGGAGACATATCGGTCGACCATATCGGTTGCTAGTTTGCTCACAGAGCTGCAACCGGTATGTTGCGACCGGTCAGCTCTGAAAGGCTGGTTTTGGACTTTGTTGGTTTTCGATCAACATGAAACCCTAAGAAAACTATTCTAATGAAACCCTAATAATATTGTAGGACTTTGTGACTTCCCGTTTGGATCTTGCGACGTGGAGCAAGCTAACAAACGGCGGCCGTAAGGGAATCGACCTAAACCTAATAATTAATGGACAGTAAGTCGATGTTAATCACCTGATTATATATGATGTGATGTTTGTGCATATTCACATGCCATCTTTTAATTTCAGTTATTATTACTATTCATGCATTGATAGGATGTGATTGTTAAGCATGTGATTGTTTTCGTTAGTGTGTGGAGTGGGGCATGGGCCTGGGATCGCTCCCCACACTAGCACCTTTTGTAGTATTCTGTCTTAACATGCTTGGTACGGGTGGGACATCAGAGGAAGGTGTGGGTACGGTGGTCTCCGATGTTGATGCTGGCTTGACCATGGTTATGTGGCATTGTGGTCTCCGAGGTCGACGCTGGCTTGTCCACGATGCTTTAGCTCTATCTCTATGCCGTAGGGAGTTATGTTGGGATAGGGTCTACCTGCGTATTGTTTCTATCCTAGTGGGTTAGTTGCGGATAGGGCATCAGGGGAGGTGTGGGAATGCCTTAGCTCTATCTCTATGCCATAGACGGCCGTCTTTGGGATAGAGCATACATTGATGACATATAGGATTGGTTAGTTGCGAGCCCGGGTTTGCGAGCCCCGGCGTAGGGGCTTAGGTACCGGTATGGGTAGAGCATCGGGAGGTACGGGGGTATCTTAGCTCTATCTCTATTCCATGATGGGTGCATGTGGGCCAATGGGGGTATGATCCATGAGGTGCCACACACTGGTGCATAGAGGTGCGGGGGCCACCAAACCTTTCTATAGCACATTACAAACTTAAAACCAGACCACAGCATAAAATGATTGTTATTCATGCATAATATTGTGAAACTGTCTGATTGTCTTACTGAGCTAAGTTGTGAGCTCACCCTTTGTGTACACATTGTTTTTAGATGTTGATGCAGGATACACGGTGGATGACTATATGAACGCTCCGACGTATGGTGATGTTGCTGCTCTGGGTGCACAGGCAAGAGAGGACGAGCATGACGCTTCATGCGAGTGCCCTTTCTGCGTGTACCTGTGATTGATTTTATTTATTTGTTTCAGTTATTTTCGATTGACTTTTAAAGAGATGTAATGATATTATATTTTATGATTGGATTTGAATAATGAGATATTTTATTTAAATTATCAATAGATACTCAGTTCATTCTATTTAAAGACGTTCGCTGTACTATTTATATTCTGATTGTGGTTATGTATAATGGTTTGTATGAGTGGACACGGCCTATTCGAGATCCTGGTGTGAATCGTTGGTTCAATGACGGTTCACTCACACCATTCTGGTTGGATCAGAATTGGGGTGTGACATTTACGTTGGTCGAAAACCAACTGGGATTGAAAACACCCTCACAGTGCATACCAGTCACATCACTGTGGGGCGAGGTGCGACCGGTATGGTCAATCAGTCCCCCACAGACTAGCTCCCAAGAGGTACCTATAGCACATAGTGCAACCGGTATAATCGACCGGTATGCCTCCAGAAGACCACCATCTTGGTGTTCGCCTTCCGTCGATCACCCACTACGGCTATTAGGGTTTTTTCTATGCATTCTAGGCATGAGTAATGAGTCAGGGTTGTCTTAAGTTCCATTCAAGTCCTAGTTCCTATGATTTCTTCTCCTAGAATTCAAATCTAGGGTTTAACGAACAATTAGGGTTTAACGGTAATTTAAGGGATTTTAGATCAATACCTAGCCTCGCATGGTATTGATCAAGTCATGATCAATCATCTATAATGCTTAACTTAGAGAGAAGTTCAACCACTTACCGTTGGTTCACAACTACGGTGTTTTTCGTCCAACGAGAGCTCCTCTCCTACCTTTCTTAGCCCCTTCTCCTCTTCAGATCTTCTTCTCCTCTCTAGGGTTTGTGAGAAACAATCAAAGAGGTTTAAGGAGGTTTAAGGGTCCTTAAATAGACTAGGTTGGGGTTTAGGAAGTTTATCTACGTTAGGAAAGTCCCTAGGCTTGAGATTTGGCAAGAGGGACCCACAAAGATCTGTTTCCAGATCTAACTAGTCTGCCTGCGCAGACATACCGATCGACCGATATGATGAGACCGATATGACAATTTTTATCAATTTGGTATGTTTTCACACCTGATTGTCACCCGCTCATCCCGTCTGGCCCGGTGATGATTGGAAAACCTGTTACGATATGAATTAAAGGTTTAGATCGGGTTCATGGAATGCAGGTCTTACAGTTGAACACTAGGATCAGGTGCTTTCCCCCACAAATCACAATGTATCTTTTCTAAAGGAGCTGAACTTTGTATGAATGAGGACACAAAAGGAAGCTTTGAACTTTTACTCATAGCACAGCTACTACATAGTTGAGTGCTATTTTGAGTTACAACTATTTCTCCTCTATTTCAAAGTAAACTAACTACAACTTGATTTGGATGTCCTAATCTTTGATGCCACAGGTCTTCAGTAGTTTTACAAAACCGATTGGAGAACATGGTTGTGATTGATGAAGCTGATGAAGGTGAAGCAATCGATTGAGCTGCTAGAGTGTATAAACCTCCTTCTCTATTCCTAGAAACCAGTGTGTCCTTTGTCTGCACATCCTTGATTAGAAAATTATCCTTAGTACATTCAAAATAACATGGATATTGTTGTGTAAGATGTGAGACAGAGAGTAAGTTCTTATTGATAGAAGGAACAACCAATACATCTTGTACTGGAATGGTTTGATTACCTGTTGCAGTCACTAAAGTTGTGCTTCCAATATGTGTAATCGGTAAACAAGTACCATCACCTATCATGACTGAATCTCTACCTCTATATGGAGTAGCATGATTGAGATTACCTGGTGTAGCAGTCATGTGAGCTATTGCTCCTGAATCCGGAAACCAATCTAAATCTTGTATATCAGAAATTTGCATTGCAGCCAAAGCCTTTGGTATATCCTCTGCCTGGTAATTATTATTAAACCTACTCCAACACTTTAGAGCATTATGACCCAATTTGTTGCATATCTGACATTTGATTGCAGAATTACCATGAATTGAGTGATCTGTTTTTCCATTGACCTGATCATCTCGGTGTTTTCCTCTTTGATTCCGTTGAGGAAAACCACGTCCTCTAGAGGTAAAAGCTCTGCCTTGAGAGTTAGAACCTCTGCCACGAAATTGAATCATCTTCCTTTCTCTCCATAAAATGCAAATTGTGAGGTAGGTGAAGTAAAGTTGTTGTAGTTTTGATTTCTTAAGACATGGCTTAATAGAAGAGATATCATCTCAGCATAAGAAGGTATAGGTGGTTTCAACATTGTTGTTGAAAAAGACTCAAAGTCTGGACCAAGGCTTGTAAGGAGTGAAAATACCTTACGGTGATCAGAAAGAGGTTTTCCAATGGCATTTAACTGATCAGATATATTTTTGAACTCAAGATGGAAATCAGTTAAAGGTTTATCAGATTTCTTCTTCAAAAATTGAAGTTTAGAGAGAAGTTCACACTCACGTGCTTCTGATGCCTGAGAAAATGCTTCCGCCAATATCTTCCATAGATCTGCAGACGACTTTACTCCAATAGCATAATTGAGGACCTCTTCTGAGAGAGTTCCTGTTATCCACGCCTTCACAAGTCGATCAATTCGGATCCATGACGTATAGTCTAGATTCCCGATCTTGAGGCCTTTTAAATTTGATATCTCCTTTTCTGGAGTTTTCTCATCTCCTTTAACAAAACTTAGGAGTTCCTGGCTTTCAATATGAGACTCGATCTGAGTTCTCCATAGAAGGTAGTTACTCTGTGTAAGACCCGTATCGAACTAATCAGTCTTACCACCTTGTACCAGGTCTACCTATCATGGTCGAGCCAAATGGACCAAGTGTGTGAAGAAAATAGCGAAACCAGGTACTAAACTGACCCAAAAACAGTAAATTGGAGGGCAGGGTCGCATACCTAGATAGGCAGGATCGATCCCCCTCACTAAGAAGTCAGACCCCTAATATTTTAAATGGGGTTCGGACAACTTAGAACTGGGGGTCGACGGGACCTCCGACCCCCTCATCGACCCACTGTTTGTCGACAGAAACCGCAAATAGGAAACTTTCCAAATTTCATTGGGAGTCCTTCCTAATCTCAATGAGACTTATTTTGGGAGATTCTACTCTATAAATAGGACGTCCCTAAGCCTCTTTCACTCCTTTTGAAACACTAATTGAAAGTGAGAGAAAGAGAAGAGAATGAGAAGAGAAGGAAAGTTGGAGAAGAAGACCAAAGTGAAGAATTCGGAGAAATCTCTGAATCTCAGTAAAATCTAAGGTATGGGCATGTTTCCATTAATGATTTAAGACCTTAGAATAGTTTATGAAGAGGGTATGGTTTAGGAGAAACCCAAATCATTAATCCATGGGAGGATTTCAATGAAATCCATGGAGA
Source organism: Protea cynaroides (assembly GCA_028583415.1). Lineage (NCBI taxonomy): Eukaryota > Viridiplantae > Streptophyta > Magnoliopsida > Proteales > Proteaceae > Protea > Protea cynaroides. The sequence goes on from CM053268.1 coordinate 36,171,040, forward strand.
AATCATGGTAGGCAAAGTAAGGAAGAAACCAAGAGTTCTAAGCCATAGAACAAGCATAGAATAGATTGTGGAAGTAAGCCATAGGACCCAAACATGAAAGAATGGACTGTAGAATGATATTCTCGACTCAACCCACGGGGGGTTGCACGTGGGGTCGATTGGGAATCGACCGTACTAGACCACAGGATCGACCCCCAGTATTCGAAAAGTCCAGGAAAGGGGTGGTCGCACCCAGGGTCGATGGAACATCCGACCCTAGCATCGACCCTACCCTGGGGGTCGCAGTAAACTGCTACCCTACCTGCGACCCACCCTGCGACCCTCGCTTAAAAACAAGCCTAAAATTGTCAAAATGACTTTTAACTAAAATCTATCGACTTGTTAGGTTTTCCTATTGATATAAAAGTGGTTTTTAAAGCTTGAAAGAGGATCTACACTCAAGCAAAGGTGAGGGAACAAGACCTAAACTAATTGGCTAATAATAAACTATTTTTATTTTCTTGAGTCCAATGCCATGACTGATTCTATGCGTGTATGCTTGTAATGTGCATTCAACATGTCATCCAATATTCCTGCTATTAATGTTCATGCATATTTAATTCTATTTTGTTTATAACATGATGATGATGATGATGATGATAGGAATATACATGTGAATGTATGTGTGTGGTTAGTGTGCTTGATGCGAGTGGAGTATCAGGGGGGGAATGTGACATTGTGGTTCAGCCTGGTCACTAGACTCTAGCTCTATCTCTACTCAAGTCTTGTCCACTGACATCGTCGTATCGTCATTACCTTAGCAGAACTATTACGTCGTAGGGTATCAGGGGAGGTGGTCTCGGACTGTGTAGTCTTCGACTCTGCCGGGGGGCCTTAGCTCTATCTCTATGGACGTATTGAGGGATGCTGAGGTGAGGCCTTAGGTACACTGTTTGACATTAGGATTGGTTAGTTGCAAGCCCAGTTTGCAAGCCCTCGCCAACAGGGGCTTACGTGTTGGTATGGGTAGAGTATCAGGGGAAGTGTGATGCGGTGTGGTCCTAAGCACTTTAGCTCTATCTCTATTCCATAGTGAGTGCATGTGGGACGACAATAAACGTTAACCTTTGGGCGGCTTCACACACTCGTGTATAGAGGTGAGGTGGCCACCGAACCTTTCTATAGCACATTGCAAACTTATAAACCAGACTACAGATATGAATTGAATGCATGCATATATGTTTGTTGCATTGTTTTGTTTGCTCACTGAGCCGTGATGTGTGCTCACCCTTTTTGACGTCGAATATTTTTAGTGGATGATGCAGGTACCACAGTGGAAGACTATATGAATGCTTCTGCGTACGAGCACGTTGCTGCGATGGAAGCTGAAGACTTAGTGGAAACGCATGACTCCTCATGCGAGTGCAACTCATGCGTTTTCGATTAGATTCATTTGAATTACTAAGGAAATGTAAATGATATTTTATTTACTTATGTTTCGGTTAATATAACAAAACTTGATATTTTATTATTGATTATCACAGTTAGATTTCTCAGTTCATTTAATATTAAGACTTCCGCTATTGTGTATTTATTCTGATTTTGGTTGTGGATGTGTATGGTTTAGTTTACATGGACACAGCCTATTAGAGATCCTAGTTGAACCGTTGGTTTATTAGCGGTTCATCACACCATTCTGAATAGTGCAGAATTGGGGTGTGACACTCTGAGTGAGCTTGATTGAAACAAAGTTGTTTACATTCAAGGTATTTGGATACGAAAATCGACAAAGATGAGTTGAAGCAGACATGATAAAGAAGATACAGAATACAGAGTGAGAAGGAAGGAGAACGATGAAGGAAGATGAAGATACGATGAAAGGAACATAGAAACAGAGTATCGCTTCTTTCCTATTCAAAGTTGCTCTGATACCATGAATGAATAGGGATTTGCAGTGAATAAATCTCTCGCTGGTGTTCCTCTGTATTTGTAGATTTTGAAAATACAAAAAATAATCAACAGATTATAGATCTGGTTTAAGAGAAATAGATAACTCTAGAAGAAGGACAGCTGTGTTAGTGTTGTGTTAGTTACAACAGTCTAACTAACATTTGAATTTTGAATTCTAGGCCACGTCATCTACTGCCATGTCATTTGCTTCTTGTGTATGATCCTCAATACCCCCCTCGCTTTCTCTCTTCCCCCCACTCTGGTGGTTGTAGAATGACCAAAAATCTTCTTTTGTCTTCAAAGGTTATCTTGGACTCCCACTACTTTGCTTTCCAGTGCTGTCTGTGTTTACACACTTCCATTTTGCGAATTGAGAGTTACCAGGACAGAGAGACCAACTGGGTTATCAACACCCTCTCTCTTAGAGAGTAGAGTATTTAGTTGTTACTATTGTGGTTGCATCCCAATTTGCATTATAAAGGTTACACAATATGGGCCTCAATTATGATTCAAATCAAAGGAACTAAAAGAGCCATGAGTAGACCTAAAATGATTCTAGATGAGGTCGTGAGGAAAATATACATAACTTAGGTCTTGTATCTGGCGTGATATTAAACAGAATTAATTGGAGGTTAAGAATCCATGTAATTGACCACATGCAGTTAGGATAAGGCTTTTTTACTGTTTAGTAAGATAGAAAAAGGGTTAGAAAAAGTATTAACAAAACAAGTGGGATATGGGACAAAAGAGTGACAGCTTTATTAAAAAAATAAAAAATAAAAGAGAGAAGAGAGGACAAAAATAAAGACTCAAAAACCAAGAGGAAGTTTGCGTAAACTTGTGAAAAAACTCATTTTTTAAACAAAAAAATCAATTGAAAAAAAAGGAAAAGAAAAGAAAAGAAAGACTTTGACTTATTCATGTGATGTAGATTAGCTTACAAATTTGATATGTAACCCATTCAAAGAGTTTTCCACTGATACAACGGGTAGAATGTAAAATCATCTTATCTATAGGGCAAAAGGACTGTAAAGGAATGGAGATAAAATTAGTAAGGTTGCCTTCAATGCTTCTACCTCTTATTTGGGGATTGAGAGGGACTTGGATTTCTTGCAGTCGCATCCGACTGTTGAGACTGCATCTGTACATATGTCTGTGCATTCCAACAGATTGGATGCAACTACAAGGGTTACACGATTGCAGATGATCCAAGCAGAATGAAGAGAAATTCAAAATCTTTTGTAACAAATATCATTCCATTTCTACAATAGTGGCTGAGAAAAAAAAAGGATGCATTGATGCATTTTCAATCAATTACTCTTAGGGGGAAGAGTCCTACTTGAAATTCCAGACTCCTGAACGTTTAAGGGGTCAATGCTCTCTTGTTGGGCTAGTGCTCTGTGGTAGGATTCTCCTTTGTGACTGCCCTGTTGTTTTGGTAACCTTCCGGATTAGGTATATGTCTAACTTTTCTTTCTTTTTATTTTTTTCTCCAAGTTAATAAGTCTGTACCACATCTGGTGGGAAAGAATATTAGAAGGTGGATTGCAGGTGATCTCTCTTTTCTTCTTTTTCTTTACATTTTTTTAAATAAAATTTTTAACACGGGAGGAGGGGGGGGGGGGTGGTTGGGATGGAAAGAAGAAAGAGGAAGAACCCTAGAAGTACAACAGGCAAAAGGCTGCAAAGAGCTCTTGTCTCATATTAGAGAGATTATATATACATACTACTATAAATTTTTGGAAACTGATTCACTTTTTTAATTATGTTAACAAGACACCATAACTAAATATGCACCAGATTATAAATGCTAATAAAACAGCTCATATGATAGTCATTGTTAAAACAAACACCAAGAAAACCAAGAAACAAGAAAAGATTCAAGTAAAATGACACAATATTTAATATGGTTCACACACTGATGCGATGTGCTATATCCATAGGAGAAGATGAAGATGATTCACTATGTAATGAGGTAAGATAATAGAGATCTCTCAAGGACAAACTCACTTTCTACACCTTGCTAGCTTGAAAACTCTCTTTCAATCTCGTCTATGTGGCTAAGGCAACAAGACATGAAAGAAAATTATATATCTCCTCTAAGTTGGGTCAATCCATCGGATCACCAGGTCAGGTCGTACCATACCACGGGGACTCTCCCACCCCCTAAACAGGATTAGTAATGAGCTCCAAGCCCCTCCACTTCTGACACAAACCTCAAAAAAATTCCCATTTTGGATCACCACCAAATTTCGTAGGAATGGATCAATCTTCAAAGTGAGTCACAAAATTTGGAGACACACATGACAACTATGTTTTCTGTTATATATGGTTATGGTGTATTTCAACTCTGATGTTTTGACTTGAATGCATAAGCAATATTTACTGATTAACCCCAAACAAGATGGTGGCTCCAATGATGGAGAGTGGAGGAAGATTGTGTTTTCCATTGATCGTTGTTAGTACTTGAATTATGTTTTCTATTAATCCTCCATAACCTGTTATGCGTGAACCTTGATAATATCGTACACCAGAATATACTGTTCAATAAGCTACAATTTTCGGTAGATTACTCGGGGCAATCTTGTACTTTCATACCTACCCCAAAAAAAATCTTGTACTTCTAGGATTTAGGGTGTCCCTTTATATAGGGTGTAATCTTGAAAAAAGTGTAATCTTGAAAAAAGATGATTCAGTGTTATAATTTCTTAATTGGAATAATGGAATTGAATACTAATTGCTCTGCTGTGAATGTACGTAACCCATACATATTCCGTGGATGAATCGCGTAAAATCGATGCGTTGAGTTTCTCTTTTCGCTATTATTCTTCTATGTTGCGTTGTTAATTCTTATCATAATCTTCTTAACTTCATAATGTGAAATTCAAATTAGCGTCTGAATATTAACTCAAGGGGAAAGAGTAGTGACTTTTTTAAAGCATCCAAGGGTATTGGTCCTTTTGTGTTGAATATAATGTTTTGTACAAAGCTGCAGTGCATACAGATGAGAATTATTCAAGGTTGTATATTTTGAGTCAGGAAAGGAAGGGAGAGGAGTGATTAACAAACTACTACTGGATCCACATCCTCTCCTCCCAGAGGTTCAGGAGGAGGGGCGGCAACCTAGCTCGTTAGATGGCCAATACCTAGGGTTTGGATTCCCAAGCCCTTCATCCTAGCCGACACCCTCTTGTTAGTTCAACTTGTCGGCTCAGATGGAAGGCTCAGATTCATCCAAGCCCCATATATCGACCATCTAATTACGGGATTGTCGCCCCTCCTCCCAAACCTCTGGGAAGAGATGATTTGGATATAACTACTACCCACCTATAGTTTCCTGTGAAAGATAATTTTGTAGATTCCATGCATTTACCACAAGGAAATTGAGAAGTTACTATGTTATCAGTGACGGTTATTCCTACATTAGTCTTTTAAGAGATTTGGTGTAGATTAATATGATCTTGCATTCCCTCACCTAATAAGCTAGATTTTGGGGACAATTTCTCCTAAGATCCTGAGAGAAAAGAAAACAATACTTGTTGGGAAAACAATGTTTATGGAATGGTGTTTTCAACAAAGAGAGTGTAATTAAGTCATACTATTATCTCATTGGATATATAATCTGTACGTGTATAGAATAAGATGCAATTTTTTTGCTTTGTTTAAGAGAGAATATATATTTATAAATTTCTTATTCGTTGAATTCTTTATTATTTTAATTATAATATATTCTTTTGCTGATATATATATATATATATATATATATATATATATATATATATTAAGACAGTAGTCATCAGTCGTTAAAATTGCAAATATCTAGCAATGGATTTAGCTATCTTATTTGCATTATTTAAAACTAAAAGGTTGTGAAAGAATGTATATTAAATTTCGTGTGGATAAAGAGTCATACTAGTTATTAAGATATTTAATAATCACATGTGGGAGCCCTTTCTTTATTTACTTTTTTTTTTTCTCTATTATTTGTTGTTTTCTTCATGCGAGAAAAAGATTTTCAGGACCGCTGAAGTAGTCTCAGCTAGCAATAGCCTCAAAACCAGAGTTGGCCCGCAGTGAAGAGTGATAAAACAAGATTATCATTTCAAATATTAATTGAATTAACTTCATAGATCTTTGTTATCTTCTTTCTTGCTTAGGACAAACAACAAGTGGATATCTTTAAACAATAATACAACAATACTGATTTCCTATATCCATGTGTGTGGTACACTGAGGTATAAGATCTCCTACTACAGTGCATTTTTAAGAATTCTATAATAAAATTGTAAAATATTGTTCAACAGAACTGATTGATATAGCACGTGACATTTTGGTTCTTGGGTTTTGAATTTTTTTTTTTTTTGTTTTTTTGTTTTTTATTAGGGTCCTACTCAAGACTTTGACTACAGCTACTAGAGTTTGCAAGAGAAGGAGGGAGAGAAGGAAGATACGAAAGTCGAATCGTCATGATTTCTTGGGTTCTTGCACTCAACTAAAGAGACATCAATCAATTAGGCTAAACAGTAGTTCATGTTTTGATGTTTCCATTGCACCTCATCTTCTAAAATTGTATATGTATCAAGAGTGATCTATTTTGTAATTTACAGCAAGTGCAAATTTCCCACTTGCCTATAGACCGTGGTAGTATCAAAGATTAAAGTGGAAATATCACTGCTTCCCCTTGCAACCAAGTTGGTTGCTTCAGTGATCATCCACCCATCTCTCTCTCTCTCTCTCTCAAGAAAACTTATATATAACGATGCAGAAAATGAATGGAAATAGCAAACAAACAATTACATAATGCAAAAATTTGTATGGTTCGGCAAGAATTCTTGCCTACGTCCTATTTCACTGTCAAAGGAGACAAAGACTGTCTTCACTATAAATTTATAGCAAAAACATATACATGTACATTTCCCGAAATATCTATATAGTCCTAGACAAGGATTAAAGTATCATGTATCGGTAGCATATTGCTCAGGCAATTTTAAGAAACGTATCCTATCATATCATAGACATGGTGGATATGCTAGGATACGGGATAAAATATGCACGAGAATGATTAGAAAACATGCAAAACACAATTTTTAAACATAAAAACGCTATAATAAGTAATCTTGAAGTATTTCCAGGGATTAAAAAAATATTTGATGACATTCAATGAGTTATACAACCTTTGTTTCACATGAATTGTAGGTTTTCAGTAAGGAAGAAGACCAGAAAAGTGGGAAAAATCAATTGTATCAAACTTTATATATGTGTATCAACCGTATAGGTTCGTATCGAGGTGTACCAAACAATATAGGTTCGTATCGAGGTGTATTGAACTGTATCGGTTAGATACACTTAGATACAAGTTTGATTTTTTATTTTTTATTTTTGGCAAGAAAATGGAAACTTAAATGTATCAAGTGTATCTATAGTATCAAATTGTATCGAGCCGTATAAATTCGACATGATCAAAGATTGATATATGATAGATACACTTTTTATTTTAAAAAAGTAGATACGTATCAAAGAGTATCGTATTGACAATGATCGATCACTGTCGATACGTATAATATCAATATTTAAAACCATGGCCCTAGAAGATTTTCCTCGAGGTTATCACCCCCAACCCATGTATGGTAAAACAATTTCTCGGATCTTTTGGAATTGACTAGCAAGAGCATACAAGACATCTTACTCCCAACAACATACACACATTAAAAAAAAACTCATAAACAACAACAATAATTTGCCATTGTTTAGATGAACCCCTTGTATTATAATTTGATAGGGCGTCCCAGTGCACGAGACTCTCGCTACTTCAAGGTCTAGGGAGAGCAGAATGTACGCACCCTTACCCCACAACGCAGAGAGGCTGTTCCGTGTTTCAAACTCTTGACCACCAGGTTCCAATATGACAACTTTACCATCACACCAAGACTCACCCTCTTGTATTATAATTTGATACAAGTGTAAAAATGTTGGAAAAAACTCTTACTCTCATTGTTTAATTAGTGATCTATTAGTGATGAAAGATAAAGATCACTAATCAGATATATGTCGACTAATAAGAAAATATAACTACAATGGAGGTTCCTAGCTTTACACGTGTGATATTATGCAGGATTGGATATTTTTCATATTGTGGGCGTAGTTGTTAAGGTGTCAAGGTGATCTAAGGCGCTGGAGAAGTCTAAACTCCTAAGCGTACTCAAGGTATATCCAAAGCATATCCAAGGGGTTTCTAAAACGTCGTAAAAATACATCTTAATAAGAAGATTTTATACAAAAAAGAGGGGATTAGGGGCTGTTTGATAAAACTTCAACTCTGGAATTCTTACTTTTGGTTCAAATTTCTACTCCAACTTCAAAAGGATTCAAGAGTATGAGGGAATAGAAACATGTTATTTAACCTAATTTAGTCATGGACTCCAGAGTAGTGGTGGGGGGTGGCGGATGGTGGCACTAGTGGTGAGTGGTGATGGTTGGTGACGGTTGTGGTGGGTGAGAGGTGGTGGTGAAAGAGTGGCGGTGGTGGAGGGTGGTGGCGGTGGGTGGTAGTGGATGGTGGTGGCAGTGGTGGTGGGTGATAGTTGGTGGTGGTGGTGGCGGTGGTTGGTGGCTGGTGGTGGTGGCAATGGTAGGTGGCGGTGGGTCGTAGTGGATGGTGGTGGCGGTGGTGGGTGGTTGGTGGTGGTGGCGACGGGGGGGGTGGTGGTGGTGGGTGATAGTTGGTGGTGGTGGTGGGTGGTGGTGGTGGTGGTGGCGGTGGGTGGTAGTGGATGGTGGTTGGTGGCAGTGGGTGGTAGTGGATGGTGGTGGCGGTGGTGGGTGGTTGGTGGTGGTGGCGACGAGGGGTGGTGGTGGTGGTGGTGGGTGATAGTTGGTGGTGGTGGTAGGTGGTGGTGGCGGTGGTTGGTGGTGGTGGCTATGGTAGGTGGTGGTGGCGGTGGTTGGTGGTCGGTGGTTGGTGGTGGTGGCGATGGTAGGTGGCGGTGGGCGGTGATTGAGGATGGTGGTGGTGGTGGTGGTGGGTAATGGTGGCGGTGGGTGGTGGCGGTGTGGTGGTGGTGGTGGTGGTGGTGGTGGTGGGCGGTGGGGGGGTGGTGGGGGGTGGTGGGGGTAGTGGGTGGTGGTTGGTGGGTTGTGGTGTTGGTGGTGGTAGTTGGTGGTAGTAGTGGTGTGGGGTGATTTTTACTCCAAAATTATGTTCTGAAGTCGAAAAGCATCTATTTGATGCTCCAAAAAATTGGATTCTAGAGCTCATTTGGAGCCGGTTCACTCATGGATTCTCCAGAAATCCGAACCGGATTACCAAACAGGCTTCTACTCCATTTATGCTCCAGAAGTCAGAATCCAACTTCTGGAGTGTTACCAAACACCCCATTTAGTGTATCAATTTTTATCGTTTTTTTAATTCATATGTACAATTCCATGCATTATGGTGTATATATTTTATACATCCAATAAAAATGTTATAGATGATATAACTTAAAAATATAAATAAACAAATTATAAAAAAAAAAAAAGGATTAGCTATAATATATAAGCCATCACAGGATGATGATTCACACAATATCCCCCACTCATTGTTTTGAAAAAAAAAATTGTCCAAACTGATCAAAGAATATAGATAATAAAAATGAATTCTTCTTGCTAGAAAATAAATATGTAATCACCAAATTAACAGCAATGGGTTTGATTAAGGTTCAAGTAAATAAGCTAGTACTTAAGGCTAAACGAAGGACACAAACAAAAGATGAGCTCACAAGCTATGAAATTAGGCACTGAGTGGAATATCTAACATCTCAATTATGGAAAAGCTGCTTAGGACCTCCCACTCTATAGAGGATAAGATTAAAACATTGTGATTAGATGTTCACATTATTTAAAACGTTAACCAACTAATCACATTATTTAAAATACTAAAACATGTAACTTGTGGCTGCAATTAATCAAGCCAACAATATTTTAAGGTTGTGACAAATGCTCCTTCATGGTTGGAAGTCACTACGTAACCCTACCGCAGGATTGGATGGACGGAACATAATTATAATTAATCAACCTATCCAAAAAATAAAACCTAGCCAAAAAAAACATAATTCTAATTACCCCATCTATAGCTCACTTTAATATGATCTTAATCTAGTATCTGATTCACAATATTATTATGATTATGCTGTAGGAAGTCCTGAAAAGGGAGATATATTTATTAATAATGGCCAATTTGTTTATAAACAAATCCTAGGATGAATGACTATTGCACTCAAATATTTATATTAAAAAAATAGCTAAAATGAGATATGTTGATTAACCATATGAACTTATCAACCACAATTCCAAATTTGAACAAAGATATAATTTCCAAAAGGGTTCAAAGCACTAAAAAAGGGTAATGTAGTTAGATCACAGTAGCTGTGATTACAATAAAATGCTTAGGGAAAATATCAGTCACACTCCTTGTAGTATGGTTTAATCTCACACATCCGTCTTTGTTTTCGATAATATCACTAACACCCCTTACTATATAAAAAAATGGTTCAATCACCCTTCCGTTGAATGATGAATCACCAAGTTTCACTGGGAAAACCACCTCCGTTGAACTGAAACAGCCAAATCTCAATTAAACTATAAGATGAAGCATTTACAGAAGGAAATGAACCATCATTGATCAAAGAAGGAGGATCCATCTCCAGACAGATGGGATTTGACTGAACCATATTTTCAATAGTAGGAGATGTTTGTGATATTATCGCTAACAAAAACGGGTGGGTGAGATTAAACCATATTATAAGGGGTATGACTGATATTTTCCCAAATGCTTGAGCATTAATTATACAATTAATGTAGGGGACCACTCTTTTGTGCTCCATCCATTAGTAATCTTTCGAATCTATATAGAACACATAAATTAAGAGTAGTAAGTTTATTGGCTTAATTAAATTGAGGGGAACAGAAAAAGAAAAAAAAGAGAAACATACATAAATTTGAACAATTCCTTTATCATTATGATCTAATTTCTATTGGCACTTTTGCATTGGACACTGTGATGTGATGCACTTTTTCTATTTTTTAAATATGAAAAAAAGGTGCAAAAGAAGGGCATATGCGATTTGGTGTGGGACCCATTATATATGTTCTTTGTGATATTCATTCTCAATCGACTCAAACCCCAAGTTTCACATGCTAAAGCTAGTGATCTCTGGCTTGCCGACGTTGCCGTTCGTCCCAGACAACTGAGGACCACATCCTGTTGTATCTTTTCCTTAATCCCTTCAAGTTTGATGAAGGGGACCAAGTCAGGGCCAAACCCCCATTTAGATGTGAGATCAGCAGGAGCATGAGAGATATTTTTTGTATTATGATTTGAGTATGAATGTTAATATATAATAATACAAATCTAACGGTTTACAGCTAGTCTGCACGAAAGAACAATTATTTTTCAATTATTATTATTTTTTTTTAATTAGGCTTTCTCTGGATTGTGGAAAGTGGAATGCTTAGCTTTAATTGTCCGGTTAGATTCCAACCCCTACAAGAAATTCCCATGCTTTTCTAGAGTTGAAATTGTACAAATTTTTTATCTGTAATTTCCAACTCATATTGATCAATGTAGTTGGATCTGGAAGACCTAAAGATAAGTGTAGATAATTTGCCTTGATGTAGATCCTCTTCACCTAATATAAATTTTAATGCCTAAAACTGTGTTGGTAATCAAATCAAATGTACAACATTGGAAAATAAAGTTTTTGTTTTGATAATCTGACAGAACACCTGACCATAAGTGATCAGGTATATTCCCATTGAAGCAACCAATTTTAAACATCTTAATTAAAATCAAACTCCACAACTTCAAGTGATCTGATCTCATATCAAATATCAGATATGGGCATTGAAGCTCTAACATGGAGGCTGCAATTCCCTGATGCGCAGATTATTCTCTCTTAGCTAATGTGCAGGCTCCCGGCATTTTGAGTATCATGTTCCAAACCGGTCCAAAATAAAACCGGGCATGGTTTTATACTCAGCGGATTAAGATTAGTTATTTATAGTTGCCTTCCAAAATGGTTCAAATGTGATCCATAGAAGAGTTCACTCTTTTGTGCTAATCAACAGTGAAGTTGAATTTCCCTCTTAATCATCAAATAAATACAAGGTAACCAAATTTACGATGCTACCGCTTAAGCACACTGAACTTATTCAAGGTAGAATCGAATAAAGAATTGCTTAACACAGTAGCAATTTTTGCCATCTTCTTTCGTCAAGTTATCGTCCTGCCATTCCCTTTGTGCTCCCTCTTAAACCTTTACCCTCAAATTCAACCAGTTGATGATGTACTTGGCAATATCCTCTCGTTCTGGCTCAAAAAGGAGATCATGTAAGAATCCTTCATACAATTTGATCGATTTGTCACTTGACGAAGCTTCTTCATATAATTTTTGTGAGGCTTCAGGATCAGTCATAGTATCAGCAGTGCCATGGAGAACTAGAAATGGTACACACAGTTTTCTCAAGTTCTGCTGCAAATAGGCTGTGATTCGGAGAATCTCTGTGCCAGTCCTGATCCTGATTGAACCAGTGTACACAAGTGGGTCCGAGTACTTGGTCACTAGTGCCTCGGGGTCACGAGAGACTGGCATTCCTTTCTTGTTTGCGGCACTGAATTGATACTTTGGTAGTAAAAGGGATAAAATAGGAGCCATCATCTACTACCAAGGAAATAATAAATCAGTGGTTGTCATTCATGAACATGAGTGTAAGTTAGAAAATGTTTGAGGCATAGTGTAAATAGGACTCTTGGCCTGCAGGGGCAGATGGAGAAAATTCTTACCCCTATGATTGGATGGGATGGCTGAACTCGCAGTGCCGGTGAAGTCAACACCACACCTTCTATGAGGGCTTCAATCTTTGGGTCCAACAATGCCTTAACGTTTTCCATGAAAAAAGAAGCATTAAATACAAGTACATGTTGGGTTAAAAGCAGAAATATATGGTCCTCCCCACTCAGTTCCTTTGTTTGGCTACAGAATCGGATAAAGAATGTTCATTGAAGGTCATTTATCAGAACAGATCTTACCTTTAAGACAATGGCTGCACCTGTTGAGTGTCCGAAACAAAAACATGGAAGACCAGGATTTTCTTCAGTGACCTTCTCCACAAATGCTTTCTGAGAATATTTAAAAGTATGGAGTTCAGCCATGTATACAGAGTCCTCTAAATACACTTCATGAAAGAGACTATACCATGTCGCTAACAGCATGATCAAGAGAATGTACATAGCCATGCAGCCCATCACTTCCACCATGTCCTGAGAAAAAAGAAAAACAGAGCACTTATCAATCAAGGAAACAGAAAGTTCACACACTCTAAAAAAAAGGGCGCACTCAAGACTCCTGCCACTGCGGGGTCCGGGGAGGGGCTTATTTATGCAGCCTTAGTCCTGCTTTATAGAACTATAAAGTTTACAAGTCGGTCAGTGTTATAATTACTTCTAGAAGATAGAATGCCTTAACAAACTAACAGAAGTTTAAAAACTTGATCAAGCACATTAAGTTTTACCGAATCAACTGACCAGAATGAGATTCAGGTTTTTTACGGCTAGCACAAAGTTAGTGTATGCTAACTTCTGTCTTTTCCAAACATATAACTACGCTAGTATTTGAAGGGTAACTTCTCAGGAGAAACCATATAACTACTGTTTGAAAAGCCTGGTAATCAGGTCCTTCAGCCCCTTTTGGACATCAGCTGCAAGAAAGCATGTAACTCAGATGACTTGGAAATTTGTCACAATCAGTATCCTTGCCATCTCAGGAAACTACGCAAACTCACTAATCCTGTGAATTGTGTTTGGACCTGGAGTTGCTATTCTTGATCATCGTTCAAATTGAATCTCAAAATAAAAATCATAAAAAGCTTATGCTTGTGAGGAACTTGAAAAGGCTTGCTGTGAAAGAACACTTGATATGTATTCTGCCAACTTTTGATTACACTTCATGTATCAATCTTTTCCATGTCACTTAAACTTCGTTCACATGAAGGGGTGAAACTGTATAATTCATCTAGGACAGCCCTGTGCAATTGGCTTAAGGCCATATTATTTCTCGCATTCATTCCTTTTCTCTGTTGCCAACGAGAAATACTGCAATTTTAAGTAAAAATATTTCTTTTCTTGTAGAACCTTTATTTTTTTGGTAGAGATCTTTCCTTGGGAAACCTTGTGAGCCATTTTATTGAGCATATGAAATATATATGTAACATTTGCAATAACTGCACAGACTAAATTAGATGATGATTCCAACAAATTGATTTGATTTTAGAGTTCAAATCAGACCAAACTGGTGAAGCAACCATTGAATACCAATCACAATATATAAGCATAACATTGTATATGCATTATACATTGAGATGCATGGGCCAAGAACTCAAGATTAACATTATAACTAGAATAATGAGAATAACAGTTGGTGTCTGACACATAAGTGTGAAAGAGAATCCAAGATTCATCAAGAAAGTGGAGATTCAGAAATTAATTTAAGTGCGAACTTACCAATCCAATCCATTCCATGAACTTTAAAGCCATTGGCATTAAGCCGCTTTGCAAAGTCACTGTATCTGCCACTGTTCCAGAAGATATGTCAAGCTTACTTGGATCTAATTCTAATAGGAACTCTGGACTTGAAGAAAAGAACACCTACACCTACCTGTGCTCATTCAGACCATGTAAAATAACAGCAACTCCCCTGCACAATTTAAACATGTACATTAGTAGCCAGATTAATAAGATGAACCAGAAAAATACAGTAAATATGATGATACTAAAAATTTTGGATCCGAAAGTACTTTTCCTTCAAGCATAATAATGAGCACAACATTTTTTTCCCTTTAAGTTAAGCTTATAACATATTTAAGGAACTTATGAACTGAAGCTAAAAAAGGAAAGCCTATTCTACAAATAATGTGCATTAACGAATAAACAGATAGTAGATAATTTCACACAACTTATGGTTGTTCAAGGGGGTACAAATTTTGATTCCTTCCTCAGATGACACTTTTGCATTGGTTAGCTTCACTTCCATGTCATATCCAAATGAAACCTAATGGTCTTATTCACCCCCCCCACCCCCAACCCACCAAAAAAAATAATAATAAAAAATAATGGTCTTGTAGGAAACTATATGTAAGAGCATGAATGCTTTCATAATTCCTCTTTTATTCCTAGTGCACACACCATGGTGCATGCAAATGCAGAACATCTGTAATGTTCTACACCTGCAAAGAGTGTGGTCTGTTCTTTAAGATTTGCAGCACTGTCTGTTAATTCACCGTAAGAGAGAAATCTTTCAAATTCTGAAGAGTCATAAGTGATGAATAATATGATGAGTGCAAAAACAGAAGGGATAAAGTTAAAAAAGCTCTGCAGAACTTTCAGAAATGCTTAAGATCTGGAAAAATAATTTAGTCTTTGGTTAAAGAATGCAAAACCAGAGATTGCTTCAGTTTGAAAAAAGATACAGTTATTTTCCTAATATTATCATAAGACTTGCAGATGTTTCTGCAGCTTCTAAGGCTGCATATAATCAGATTGGTGAGATCATTCCCTTACTTTTTAAGGCATAGTCGAATAGGTAATGAGGAACAAATCCGATTTTTCTCTAGCGAATGGTCAGATAGCACTACTTTTACTTTGCTTCCCTTAGATGGGCACCAATATATATATATATATATATATATAGAGAGAGAGAGAGAGAGAGAGAGAAAGAGAGTCATTGGTCCATATATATGTATATATATATATATATATAGAGAGAGAGAGAGAGTCATTGGTCCATTGGGCCTGCATGTAGAAAATCATGTAGTTGTAACTAACTAAATACTATTTCTAACACTAGGTGTAGGTGTTTGCTAGTTGATGGTTTAAGATAAGACTATTTATGTTTCTTTTTAACATTTCTTGAAGTATCAGTGAAACTTATGAAGATTGACATTTTTTTCTGTCATTCGTATCTCCCCCCCCCCAAAAAAAAAAAAAAAAAAAAAAAAACCCCAAAACACCTAAAAAAAAATATTTACCCTTAACAAATATTTGACACGTTCCTTGAGGGATCAAAGGAACTAACCCTGGTCAGTAGATTCAAAGGATTTCCTAATCTATTTATCAACTGATTAATTCCAGAATGCTGAGGTTCCAAGGGAGGATATGCTGAATTCTCTTAGCAGAGATGGGAGAAGGCTCTCCACTTGGGCAATGAATTAGTGGAGATAAGCCTCCTCGGAGATTATTAAATTACTGGAAGGCTCAACTTGAACATTCTCAAAGGTGAACTTAGTTCCCTTGTTACGATTGGCAAAGGTGGATATTATGTGATTAATAAGCCAATATTCTGAAGGTGTACCCAATGACAAATAAAGAAAGCCTTATCCACAAAAAGAAATGTTTGCTCAATTTTTTTCATCCACATGAAAACCAGAAATAGCAAAGGGAGCAAAACCCTTTATTTTTTTAAGTCTAAGACAGAAAGAAAGAAAAAATTTCATCTAACCCCCAACAACTATGTTAAATTCTAACCCCCAATAATTTCAAAAGTCTCATCTACCACCCAAAAGGTTTCCAAATGTGTCATCTACCACCCATAAATTTTTCCACCGTTAATCAAAGAGACCCCACCCGCTAGTAGAGTCCCGTTAGTTGCAAATATTATGACAATATTGCCCTTACTCCAAAAGTAAAAGACCATAATGCCCCTCAAAGTAAAAAAAAACATCTACTTACCAATTTTTCAACTTCTACAGTAAATGTAAAAAGAAGAAACCTTCTTTTGATACCTTTCTTCCCCGACGAGTAGCAACAATGATTTCTGGTTTTAATCGGACCAGTGCAAAATCGATTTTTGGTAAATTTTTTTATTTATTTATGAATTTATATGTAATAATCTGTTTCTTTTCTTGTTATTTCTCTCTCTCTCTCTCTCTCTCTCTCTCTCTCTCTCTCTCTCTCTCTCTCTCGCATCTCATCAAGATCCCAATTGCCAGAGGAAGGAGGGAATCACATTCGTCTTCATTTAAACGTTTCTGCTAAAGACATTAAAATCAGGGTGCGGCTCTTCAAATTTTGAAGGAAGAGATTCTTTAAAACCCTCTACGGAATCACAGAATATTGAGAGCCAAAACCCTCGAAACATAATAGAATGAAAGATGGTTTTCTGGATTGCTTTTGGCTTTGAAGAACGGAAAGGGAGGTTTGAAGGACTCTCAGTCGCCGCTGTGGGATGATGTCCCATTTCAAATACTACATGTCCCACTTCAAATACTGTGATCAAGACGATTTTGAGAGTGTTGAATTGAAGTAATCTTTCCCTTGTGTGATCACACCGAGCATGTGTTGTCGGTTGAATGTTATGTTTTTGGATTGAGAAGGCTCTTCTTGTCGTAGACGTAGTTTGATCATATGGCGTATAACTTGCCAGATCAGGTTTCTTAACTTACCATATCCTAGAATTTTGATATTCTGCTGAAATAAAAAAAAAACCCTAGATGACTTGGAATCGCGAGCGACCCCAACCAGACTGACGAAGAAGAAGAAGAAGAACCAAAGGATTCCACCCGAGAGAAACCGGGACCTAAGGAAATAGAACTCTTGAACTGAAGTAACGCCGATTTATCTGAATCAAAATCATCAACTGAAGCACAATAAAATAGCCAGAAGAGAAAGAAGAGTTCGAACAACAGAAACAGAGAGACACAGAGAGAGAGAGAGAGAGAGAAAGAGAGAAAGTGGGGGTTTGTCCTTCTAACAGGATCAGATTTGAATGGCCGATGATTTCTTATTTAGCAGATCCAACGGTTGTAAAGTGGGCCCCCTTTGGAATGTCTCTACTACCGTACTGGGGGCCATGTCTATGGATATTAGTGGTGCCCATAACTCAATGTTTTATTTTAATGTTTTAAAGTTTCATTTTAATGTTTTAAAGAGAGGGCAAAGTAGTAACTTTATCTCATTTTAATGTTTTAAAGTTTCAAATAGAAAGGGTAGGAATTTCTACTTCACATGTTCAGTCAAGTCTGTCAGTTAAATGGGGTCAGTTAGAATTTATGGAAACTATTGGATAGTAGATAGAATTTGACATCCTTTTTGGGGGTTAGATGAAAATTCTGGAAAATATACAATGTTCGGAAATACTTTGATTTTATACATGAACAACTGAAAGATTTAGATAAACACGGAAATTCAAAATGAAAGAAGATACAGTTAAGATACAAAACCAAGAGGAGTCATTCAATCATTGAAGGTAACAGAAAATGAGGTTGGAAGAAACATGATAATGGAGAAAGAGGGATGAGAAAGAAAAGAGGGAGAGGGAGAGGGAGAGGGAGAGGGAGAGGGAGGGAGGAATAAAACTAGTTGTAGATTTGTAGCCAATGCCACATTGGATTGTAGTATGGTTTCCAGTATAAAACACAAAAGATGTAAGTGGTTAAATTGTTTTGCACTCAAACGTAACAGCAACAGTTGAATGAGATCAGTCTGAATATCTGGTTCAGGGAATGTTATCATTTCTGCATTTTATTAGTTATATAAAAGAAAAATGAGAAATCCTTACACTCAAAGAAGAAAATAAGATAAGCCGGCATAAATTCAGCTTGCAAAATGGAAGAAACAATGCAAACCTAGCTCCTTGAAGAAAATACAGAAGCCTAGCTAGAATGTTATTTTCATTAAAATTTGGGGTTGTTCAAAGTGCTAGAAATCAGTCATTCATGGTGCAAGGAGAAAGATGCATCCCAATATCAGAAGTTTCTTCAGATATATATAAACAAAAGGAAAAAAAAGTCACTACATTGCCAAGTTTAATATGTAGAGCAGAGGCACAGCCAGAAGCTTTCCTTGCTATCTCAACAATCTATGGCTTTTTTTTTTTTTTTTTTGGTAAAGACAATTTATGCCATTTGACCATTGGATAGATGGGAAGTCTCCTGTACTGGCCACATGTCAAATTTAGTGGCCTACCACAATTATGCAACCCAACACAACTATGTGGCCCAACATGTCAAGGACTTTTCCCCTTATATTTTCTACCATCCCCATTCTTCACATAAAGTTCACTTCTTGAAACAACTTTTAGCATTGTTTTGATACATGGATGAGGATTGAACTGAAAATTGAACCCTTCTTCAAACAATTCTTAAAGCATTGTTCTGGTATGTGTAAAAAATATGGATTGGACTGAAAACTAGATGATGCAGATTTGTTCACAAAGTTTGAGTCATCAATAGAACCTGCCATGCAGCAGATAAGCTGAAACAGTTCGAAGGGCTTCCAACTATGGTGCAGCCAGGGGATGCAGGATGCTTACTCATTAGACAAAAATTAACAACGTTACTAGCTGGCACAAACTCATATCCACCAACTTCAATTAAGAGAGATGCAAGAAAAAAATGAATTTGGTTGAATGAATTCTATAGCTATTGTCTCCAACAATGAATAAACAAGCACTAAATTTCCACAATGTGCATGACGTCAATATTTCCTAAGAGCCCAATTTGTCTACAACAAGCAGATTAAGAGAAATAATGCATCAACCTGAGGTTTTACCCAAGTAGGAATTTACAAAGTAAATTTTGATTATTCCAAACAACTTGCTTCCTACCCTAAAGAAGTCTGTATCTGGAAAGAGGCTGAGAAGGCTCAAGAATTAAGTATCCTAGCGAAAAGTTTCATCATGCTAAACATCTAGACCTTAGATAAGGAAAATAGAGTTAAACAACTCCCAAAAATTTGTTGATATCTTCGAAATCGGATCTACTTGTGTGGCCAAAAATCAGTTTTGTTCTTGAATGGTCCCTGAAATTCAAAGGGTCCAGATACTGAGCTCTGTCATACAAAAAAATAGCTTCATAACAAGAGTTGGTATTTGTAATGGAGGAGGGGATCTACATGGTATCTGCATGTATCAGCAACTCACATACCAAGCCAATGGACACAAGGGAGGGAACACCTCACAATTCGTATACAAGGGTCCACGTGGTCAGGGAGGGGAGCGTCAATGTCAGCGAGTATCAGGAGGGACAGTGAATGTGAGAGGGCATGTACTACCAGCAATGTAATTAATTTCCCTTTATAATGTGCTAAGAAAAATGTTTACAACTAATAACAGATGGGAAATTGTAAATGAAAATGGAATTAGGTGTATTGAATATGACCTGATCATGGTCCCTGCCAAACCAAATTAATTTGCCGATTCTGAAATTTTTTTTTCAACATATGATCCCATGGTAATGATTTCAATTATTCTTTTCTGTATTGCTTGAACGAATTGTGGACCACTGTTACCAAGCAGTTCAACTTCAATACTTTTAATAGATAACGAAAGTACTGATAGGTTTATCACTAAACTTAAGAGCATGCAAACAGGAATGCACTAAAGCTGATAGTACAACATCTTACATCCATAAAATACCCACACAGTAACTAGTCCCATTATGTCAGATCTCATTTGGAACAAAGGTAAAAACAAAAATCTTTTGCTGACTGCAAAATCTGTCCACATTGAGGAATGATGTAATGGTGTTGCTACCTTATCACAATAAAATGATGCCAGCAAAGTAGACTGTACAATTCATGGATGATCATCCAATGGTGAAGTAAGGCTGCATGCTTCCTCTGGCGCTATGGTGACCTTGCCATTACGATACCATCAAAATTCAGTAGAAAACAAAGAGTTTACCCACAAAAAAATTACAAGAAGAAGGAAAAAAAATC
This sequence comes from Protea cynaroides, assembly GCA_028583415.1. Taxonomy (NCBI): domain Eukaryota; kingdom Viridiplantae; phylum Streptophyta; class Magnoliopsida; order Proteales; family Proteaceae; genus Protea; species Protea cynaroides. The sequence goes on from CM053268.1 coordinate 36,191,714, forward strand.
AATACTGAAACATTTTTAGTCATCTGATTGTAAGAGAAGAGGACTATTGTTCCATCAACATATGTGTTCAGAGTTCATACATGCAGGTAAAGACAGGGGGCCCTTATTGGATGGGAAGACAAAAGCTAGGATTCCCTTCAGTATTGCAATCGTAGGGGTGCAGCCCTGCTGCAGTAGAAAGAACTGCCGATTGAAAGAGAGATTCATAATATCTTTAAAAGAAATATCTCATGAAGCTTTTTAATAAATTATAGCACTCCATTTTTATTCACGGGCCGTGCACATATAGATTGCAGATTGGGTGACCATGATTGATTCTAGACAAAACCAAAGACTTCTTTCTTTTTCTTTTTTTAAATTCATCTTCGTCTGAACTGTAATTTTCTAGTTTAGAGACAACTGAAGCCGGAGATAGGCCTATAACTGTTCTGTGGTTGAATTATAATAAGCGAAACGGAATGTCCTAATAAATGTGCTACCAAACCCATAAATGCAGGTTACAAGAGGCAAACAATTCTAATTTCATTACATTCCTCCAAAACAATAGAGATAAACGAAAATAACGAAAAGAATAAACACATAAAAGAGGCATAACAAGATAACAAAAATAAATCAGCCAAACGAATAAAATGGCTTACTTTATTTTAATGGAAACAGGCGTCCACGTCTGTGTGAATAGAGTTTCACCTCTCGAAGTAACGAAGAAGAAAATTTCTCTAACCGAGTCACTGTCATCGTCCTGGGTCGCGCGCCTGACTGCAAGCGCTCTCCTTTCGGCTACCTCCTGGTTCGCCATTGCCGACGAATTGCTTCTCCGAGGAACCATCGTCGCAGGGACACGCAGCACCGTAGTCTTCCAGAGACTACTAATTTCCAGCTTCTCATCCTTTGGTGACTTCTCCGCCAATACCATCACGCAGCGTCTCCGCCCTCGGAACGGCACGAGCAAGAGCATCACAAAAGCATTAATCAGCATTACTAGACCCTTCAATACCCGCAGCGATAGTAGAGCATTTACACGTCCGCTAGCTCCGGATGTGAGGAGCAGCGACAACGAAGCATTAGCCATCTTCCCCGTCGATTCCATCTCTATAGACCTTCCTCTCAACGAATGATATAACCTAACCTCGAATTTCTTATATACAGAGAGCTTCTTCGCTCTCTCATTACCATAAAACCGCTTCCACGAAACAGGGGAAAGCGCAGCTCGTGTTACAGTTTTCTTCCCAACAGAGCTCTTTCTCGCTCTCTCCTTGCAATTGCATCGATTCCACGAACCAATTGAAAACTCTGATTCTTTCACCGGTAACGTTGGCCTCAAGCAGAGCATGTGACCAGAAGAATCGCCTTTTGCAGGCGAATGACCTCAATCAAAAAATAAAAACAAGGAAGATAACTTTTGCTAAAAATAGATCAATCGAGAATGGAACTCCGAAAAATCAGCGAAGAATTCTCGAAGATTCAACAGGTTTTATTTAATTAAAAAACAGAAAGATATATATTAAAATGAAAAAATTTGAGATTTGCAGGACTTTAATTGTGGAGAAACTTAACGGTGGAGAGAGCAAAAGATTACAGAGATTCCACCAAATGAGGAATTGAAAATGGTTTAAATTAAGTTTCTGATTCGCTTTTGCTTCTTCTTCTTCAATTCAAGGCGTCTGAGTTGCCTTTTTTGGGAATTTTTTTATCTGCAGGAGTAGTTCATACGGTTGAGCTGCCTCGCTGCTACTTAGTAATCCTCAAACTGATATTAACAAGGGAACGGGAACTAATTGACACGTGGCTAAATGTGGGAAGCAGAGAGACGTGGCGTGTGCGGTATTGCAGTTATATGGTCCCCCTTCTTCATGGCCTTACTGTGTTGAACCTACTTGACAGAAGAGGGCCTCGAGATGGACACATGTCGGGGACTTATTGGTTTGTTTAACCCGAGAGGTTTGAACCCAACTGTGGATTGGGATCCTCTATAATGAGGCCACCATCCGTAGTGAAGATCCCACCTACTCAAAGTGGATCTGCGTATATTTCAATGCATTTTGAGTGGATCGAAATATGTGTTGATCCACTTTGAGTGGATAAGATTCTCATTATAGTGATGCCTCACTATAGAGGATCTTTTTCCACATGCATGTGGCAGACTACTTGTAGTTCATTGTCTTGAGTGTATGATTCGTTAGGAAAATTTGGCAAATTTAGGTATCAACATGGTTCGTACCATGCGATTATTTCACGATTGCAAAGCGCATTCGAATTCCCGTGGGCCTATATTGGCTCCACAACGGCATAGATCGGGTCATTCTAGAGTTGAATGAGAACCATTCCATTTGCATCCATAGTAGGAAAGAAAGAACACTTGACACCCCGTGTGAGTGGTCCGAGGCAATAAAAAGAGTCGAACTCAGTACATTTTGCTTCCTGAGGTGTAGGTTCCTAGCCAACTGAGCGAAAATATAGGTTCCTTGCTAATTGAGCTACCTTTTGGGATTAGGGTTAAGTAGTTCATGGTATCACGAAACATCATATACCGCCAAGGAAACACATGCATATTATGTGAGACTAAAACCAGCTAAAATCACGACAACACATGACCTAACATTTCTTTTGGTAAAGACATGTTACATGTATTCATGATGCATTATGTATTGGAAAATTTTGGGAAAGTTCAGTATCACCAAAAATGGTGATAGGAGATAATTTCACTACTTACATGTAGTGTCTCGTTCATCTTCTAAATTGGATATCATTTAAATATTAAAAATGGTTGAAAGTATGTTTAAAATTTGGTAAATTATTATTACTATAAGAGTATGTTATTTTTTCAAAGATCACAAAGAATGTATTATACCACATAGGTAGATGTTGTATCCATTGCAAACCCCTAATTAATATTATAAAAAAAATTACAACGTATGATTATATTGTGTTGAAACTTTCAAACTCTTACCAATAAAAAATAAAAATAAAAACTTTCAAACAAAATTTATATATATATATATATATATATAATGAAACAAATTAAATATGAGAAGGGCGAAAACCAACATTACAACCTCCCCTAACCCAACTCTACCAAATTACACAAAACTCAATTGTAGAACATCCAATGGTAGAGAAATACTAATTTTCCATCAAAAGAACATATGAAGTAATAGGGAAAACAAATTATCTAATGTTGTTTAGTTTGTTCAATCATGATCCAATGGTTAAGAGTTCATCAGGCGCACATATCGATGTATTGATTTTGTATCGATAAACTCCAGTTGTTAGATCCTCTCACATTACTCTTTTCTCTCTTTCTCTTAAATTCTTTTTTTTGGGGGGGGGAACTAGTTATTGGCTCTTCTTACACTCCTATTTTTCCCTATTGGTATGTATATCTCCGAATATACTCGCAGTGGATAGATCCTTCTTTAATTTATTGATTAATTATCACTTCTAACAGGTGATGTTTGTAAGATATTTTTATGGGTTAAATTAATTATAAAGTTAATTGGTTCAGTGGGAGTTTAATTACAGGTAGATCGATTTAAGTATGATTAGAGATGGACCAATCTGGTCCACTATGTAGGACTGGTTCAGGGTTGGGGGTGGTATTATAATACAAATGGTTAGAGTCTCCACAGTCACGATATTATTTTCTTCTCCTGTTTCCATACGCAGTGAGAAAGTCAAGGGATCCCGACAGGCTATGGAAGACTTTGATCCAAGCATTCCAAGCATTAACAGAGAAAGAAACGGTCGAAAATCAATCTACAGTAAGAGGTATGTGTCTAATCATCTCTTTTCAATACCCATTGTTTTCTAGTAATATCTGTATGGTGTGTTCGTTAGGGTTCATGAAAAATCCCATAGGAAAAAACCCAAAGGAGGCCTAAAAAAATCTTACAGTGGTATCAGAGCCACCTACACAGATCTAGGATCGATGAGAAAGCATTGTAAAAACTTCATATTTGATTGGATTGGAAAATGGAGAGATTTTTCTCTCAAATTTTTCATATGAACTTGTCTAGGGTTTGGACCCTCGAAAACAAAATTTCGGACCGTTAAAAAGTAAAATAAATTTCATAGGATTGTAGGTCTCGGAGAGACGGAGCCGGCGACATAAGGGTGGTCGTCAGAAGTTGCCTGACGCGCTTTCACACGCCGCTTGAAAAAGCGCGTGAGATCCATACACCGGCGGCAATAAAAAAAAAGAAAAGAAAGGAAAAAAGGTAGGGCTGACGTCACCTGGTCAGTCCCGTACTAGCCCAAGCCAATCTGGGCTAGTCCAGGACTGAACCAGTGCCCAAACCAGCCCTGCCAGGGGGACCCGAGACCCTAGCCATAAGCCCGAACAATGGACCCGGATACCCGAACCATGGACCCGAATTTGTGACCGATAACCAGACCCAACGACCCGAGAACTTGACCCAAAAACCGGGATGGGTGGGTTGGTTGGGCTGACGGTTGAACCGCTGGTCTACTGTTCGATTTAAGACCAGATCGTTTGGTTCGGTCTAGACCAAAGCATTTAAAAAAAAAGGTTTAAATAGTGGGTTCGGTCCGCCCATAACCGAACTCGGCCAGACCGAATCGAACCAAGATGAACCGTCCAAAATTGGTTCAGGTTATATAAAAGGTAAGCTGACTCTGATCGACAATTGTGGGAGCTAGGAGTGTCAGATTTTGCCGCAGTTTTTTACGCTGTGTTCGTATTTTCATGTTCTACAATTTGATACATAGTTTGACACGATTTGATGATTTGAAGAATTTATTTTTTTTACTAAAAGGCATCCCAAATTAGTTCGATTTGTAATTTTCTGCTTGTTTGTCAGTTATTTTTGTACCAGATGTTTGTAGAAGGTTATATGTGCATGAGATTTTGTTTATTGACCCAAAAGGTGTTGCACAGTAGGGTTTGGGGATATCACTGTGGAATTGGGTAGAACCCACCAAAGTTGTACACCTAGTTTCATCATGATGTCTTCAAATTTAAAATTCATGTATTTGTAAATACTTGTGTAAGGGCAATGTACACTCAAAGGTGGCATTGTCAAGTTTTGATCAAATTAAGATTTGTGGGTGTCATGCGAAGATTGGGTGAAATCTACCAAAATGATACACTCAGTTCCAACATGGTGGTCCTCAAATCCTAAATTTGTGCATTTGCATATACAATAAATGATATATTTTTAATACACTGTTCTCCATAGTGTGAAAAGCAACTAAGAAAGACAATGTTAACCTAAATGTGACATTGTCAAAGTTAAAGGTATGTTCATGCATATGAGTTGAAAGAGTTTTGAATGTAGGGGGTCTCATTAACCCAAAGTTGGTGGGATTTTCGAGAGTCATTATTCTTTCGCAGTCACTGCATAGAAATTGAAAAGACCACTGCATGTTTATCCCAAAGGAGAATGTGTAGTTGATTAACTCTTGGAAAAATGATATTTATTTGCATGAATGATTGATATGGTTAGTGCAAGTAAATGATATATATATCAAATTTCTATTGGTTGATATGTATTTAAACTCATGCATTGATGGTTTCATCTTAGTATGATTGTCCCAAAGAGGATTTTGATGTCTATTTCTTTTTATTTGGGACAAAGTAGAAGTAAATATAATTGCATGTGTTTGTATGAGTTTCACATGGTTTTTTATTACTTGATATTTTTGCTTGAACTCATATGGTGATGATGGTTTGTATCTCCTAGGATGTCCATCCCTATGACTATGCCAGGTGATTTGATAGTTACTATTCCTTCTCTGTCTGGGATGAGTATTAAAAGGTGGTATAAACAGCTAGAAGCGAGTCTAAGTTTAATTGACTTAGATATGATGCCTAAAGAGGATAAACCTACTGCTATTACTGATACTGATACCCTAGAAGTGAAGAAGGAAATGACAAGATGGATGGCAGCAAATAAAAAATCTATACTACTCATGAGGTAGGCCATTCCTGAAACCATGCGTAATGGTGTTCAAGCCAAGGAAACGGCCAAAGAATATTTAAAAGAGATCAAAGGGAAGTTTGAGTTTTATGACATAGGACAGAGAAGCACCTTGATGAACAAGCTTACTAATGCAAAGTTTGACAGTAATGGAAGTGTTAGAGATCATTTCATGGAGCTTGTTGCTACTACTGAGAAGATTAAAGGCATGAGAATAAACGTTGATGATAAGTTTGTGATCCATTGTCCGTTATCCTCGTTACCTGAAGTGTCACACCCCAATTCCGTACTATTCAGAACGGTGTGATGAACCGCTAATAACCAACGGTTCAACCAGGATCTCTAATAGGCTGTGTCCTTTTAAATTAAACCATACACATCCACAACCATAATCAGAATAAATACAATAGTGGAAGTCTTAATATTAAATGAACTGAGGAATCTAACTGTGATAATCATAAATAAAATATCAAATTATGTTGTATCAATCGAGACATAAGTAAATAAAATATCAAATTATATTTCCTTAATAGTTCAAATAAAAATCTAATCGAAAACGCATGAGTTGCACTCGCATGAGGAGTCATGCGTCTCCACTATATCTTCAGCCTCCATCGCAGCCACGTGTCCGCACACAGAAGCATTCATATAATCTTCCACAGTGGTACCTGCATCATGAACTAAAAATATTCGACGTCGAAAGGGTGAGCACACATCACGGCTCAGTGAGCAAACAAAACAATGCAACAAACATTTGCATGCATTCAATTCATATCTGTGGTCTGGTATATAAGTTTGCAATGTGTTATAGAAAGGTTCGGTGGCCGCCTCACCTCTATACACGAGTGTGTGAAGCCGTCCAAAGGTTAACGTTTATTGTCGTCCCACATGCACCCACTATGGAATAGAGATAGAGCTAAAGTGCTTAGGACCACACCGCATCACACTTCTCCTGATACTCTACCCATACCAACACGTAAGCCCCTACTGGCGAGGGCTTGTAAACTGGGCTCACAACTAACCAATCCTAATGTCAAACAATGTACATAAGGCCTCACCCCAGCATCCCTCAATACGTCCATAGAGATAGAACTAAGGCCCCCCGACAGAGTCGAAGACTACACGGTCCGAGACCACCTCCCTTGATACCCTACGACGTAATAGTTCTGCTAAGGTAATGGCGATACGACGATGTCAGTGAGCAAGACTTGAGTAGAGATAGAGCTAGAGTCTAGTGACCAGGCTGAACCACAATGTCACGTCCTCCCCCTAATGCTCCATTCGCATCCAACACACTAACCACACACATACATTCACATGTCTATTCCTAGCATCATCATCATCATCATGTTATAAATAAAATAAAATTAAATATGCATGAACATTAATAGCAGAAATATTGGATGACATGTTGAATGCACATTACAAGCATACACGCATAGAATCAGTCATGGCATTGGACTCAAGAAAATAAAAACAGTTTATTATTAGCCAATTAGTTTAGGTTTTATTCCCTCACATTTGCTTGAGTGTAGATCATCTTTCAAGCTTTAAGAATCACTTTTATATCAATAGAAAAACCTAACAAGTCGATAGATTTTAATTAGAATTTATTCTGACAATTTTAGGCTTGCTGTTAAGCGAGAGTCGCAGGACGGGTTGCAGGTAGGGTAACAGTTTTCTGCGACCCCAGGGTGTAGGGTCGATGCTAGGGTCGGATGTTCCATCGACCCTAGGTGCGACCACAACTTCCTTGGACTTTTCGAAAGCTGGGGATCGATCCTATGGTCTGGTAGGATCGATTCCCAATCGACCCTACGTGCGACCCCATGTAGTTTGAGTCGACCTTTTCATTCTACAGTTTAATCTTTCAAGTTTGGGTCTTATGGCTTACTTTCACAATCCATTCTATGCTTGTTCTATGGCTTAAAACTCCAGGTTACTTTCTTACTTTGCCTACCATGATTCTCTCTATGGATTTCATTGAAATCTTCCCATGGATAGATGATTTGGGTTTCTCCTAGATCATACCCTCTTCATGAACTATTCTAAGGTCTTAAATTATTAATGGAAGCATACACATACCTTAGGTTTGCTGAGATTCAGAGGTTTCTCTGAATTCTTCTCTTTAGTCTTCTTCTCCAACTTTTCTTCTATTCTCCTTCTCTTCTCTTTCAATTAGGGTTTCAAAAGGAGTGAAAGAGGCTAATGGACGTCCTATTTATAGAGGAGAACCTCCCAAAATAAGTCTCATTGAGATTAGGAAAAAATCCCCTTGAAATTTAGAAAGTTTCCTATTTACGATTTCTGTCGATAATGAGGGGGTCGATGAGGGGGTCGGAGATCCCATCAACCCTCAGGTCTAAATTGTCCGACCCTAGGTCTAAAATTCAGGGGTCTGACTCCCTAATGAGGGGGGTCCGACCCTGCCTATTTGGGTATGCGACCCTACCCCCTATTTTACTATTTTTGGGTCAGTTTAATACCTGGTCTCCCTATTTTCTTCACGCACTTGGTCCATTTAGCTCGACCATGATAGGTAGATCTGGTACAAGGTGGTAAGACCGGTTAGTTCGATATGAGTCTTATATGAAGAGTTTTACCAGATACAAGTGGCATATAATACTCAGAAAAAAAATGGGATATGAACAAATTAATCTCTGTTTGCAATAAAGAAGAAATGAGACTAAAGAAAAGATTTGAAAGTACCAATGTCACTAGTCATCATTCCAGAGAAGATAAGGGTAAAGGAAATGTTGGGGTATGACCTTATAGAAAAGATAGACACTCCTTTAAGAAAGGGAAACCTTATGATAGGGATATGAGTGATGTTGAATGTTTCTGGTGCCATAAGAAGGGACACATGAAAAGAGAGTGCCATAAGAAGGGACACATGAAAAGAGAGTGTAAGGCAAGAGAAGCTTGTTGGAGAAGAAGAAGAAGGAAACTGAGACACCAAAGAAAGAAAACACCAAATGATGATGTCATTTAATACAGTTGTCTTTAGATTATTTTTTGATATTTATTTATTGACTTACAGTTCAGTTATTTAATTTAGAAGATTTTATTTGACATATTTTGATAGAACTAAATTTTATATTAAATTTAAATGAAGGTGTTTTATTAGTTTATATATTCTTTTGGAATTTGTAATATCTGTGAGAATCTTTAGATTCTCTTAATCAGTGAGAGTGGTTAGATCTGTTTGATTATTGAAGATCTGGTAGTTGATGGTTTAATGGGTAGGATTATTGGTAAGCATTAATTTTATTGTTTATATGTATTATTGATTATTTAAGACATGTCAAAGTTGCAAGACGGTATTTAGCCAAAGAATGTGGTAAGTCAAAGTATGATATTAGTCCAAACTAAAGGCAGTTTGCCTATATAAGTTGGATAATATCAAAGTGCGTTGACCTATAAGGATTTTAAGATAACGAGATCATGATAATTCGATCATTGGACTCAAGTATTCATCTCAAAGTAATTTATGTCATTAAGTAGACATCTGTATGTGACTGACAGAAGGGGATACACCGGATGTGTAGGAGTACTTTCCGCTGTTGTTCTACATTAGTAGGCTTGATAACTGAATCAAAGTAAATGATGGTTTTGGTGTAATTAGATTACATGACCACATTGGATCAATGGTGAATTTATAATTAATATAACCCAAGTGGGAGATTGTAAGATATTTTTATGGGTTAAATTAATTATAAGGCTAGTTGGTTCAGTGGGAGTCTAGTTACAGGTAGACCGATTTAAGTATGATTAGAGATGGACCAACCTGACCCACTATGGAACTGGTCTAGAGTTGGGGGTGGTATTATAAATACTAATGGTTAGAGTCCTCACAGCCACGGTATTATTTTTTTCTCCTGTTCTCATACGCAGAGAGAAGGTCAAGGGATCCCGACAGGTTGTGGAAGACTTTGATCCAAGCATTCCAAGCATTAAGAGAGAAAGAAACGATCGAAAATCAATTTACAGTAAGAGGTATGTGTCTAATCATCTCTTTTCAATACCTATTGTATTCTAATAATCTGTGTGGTGTGTTCGTTAGGGTTCATGGGAAATCCCATGGGAAAAACCCAAGGGAGATCTAAAAAAATCTTACAATGTTTTATTCGAAAACAAACATAAGTGTCTTATAGGTGAATTCATATTGTAATAAAATTACGTAAATGCCACTAAATTCAATCACATTTATATAAAATTGTTGTAATTTTATAAAATTTTAAAGTCATTAATGTAACAAGGATATATGATGTTTTCAAAAATCACAAGATAAATTTGGCCATATATTTTACCATTCAGAGAGTTGGGAGTGCAAATAGTAATATTGTTCACCCAAAAAAAAAAATTAAGTATATAATAAAGTTTAGAATATTAGTACATGTGTACAAATGTACGTGAGAATTATATCAATACAGAGAAAGTATCTGATTGACTTAGAACTTGATATTCAACATGTGCACTAACGGTTGAAACAAGCTATATTGGACGTATTTTGTGCATGAAGGCTAGTTTGAATAAGAAGATATACATGTAATAAAACATTAGGAATTATATACCATGTGTATTTTATAATGAAACAAAATATTTTTATTATTTAAACCTTTTAATTAAGTTCAATTGCATGGTTTAACGTGAAGAAGTCCCGAAACAATTTGACTCATTAACACATTGACTAATATCTGAATGGGTTAAGTCATTAATATAATAATTTTTGCGTAAAATGGTCTCTTTTAAGTCTTGGTTCTCAATGTCATCTTTTATTCTTCCAATAGGACCAAAACTAAGGAACAAACATATGGAATCAATTGTTAGGAGTGTCCTCTTCTTACTCTTTTTTTATCATTTTGTTATAAAAATAAAGTCAATGCAGTTGCAGCCTTGTATTCCTTATTGAAGTTGTATGTGTAATTTTATTTGTGGTTAATTTTCGTGTCATTAATGATGGTGTTTTTGAGATAGCACCATCATTTTTTCTACTGGATAGTGACGTGACAATGTAACACAGATGGAACAAGGGTTAAGGTTGTAAATGGACATTGAAGAGAATTCAAATTTGAAAAATTAAATAAAGATATGAAAGAAATTGTGTTTTGCTTAGAGCTTGTAGAAAGAACAAAACTTTAATTGTGGAACCAATTCAATTAACAATTCAATCAAATTAAAATTGGACCTACATAAATAATGCTAAAGTGTTACAATACTTGCACTAGTTTATTCAACATCTTTTGCATTAATAGCCATCGATTTTCATTGATAAAATCTGAACCACTGAAATCAAAACATCTCATATTATGTAGTATAAAACAGCAATAAACAAGATTAAGATTTAACACTCTACGTACGTACTAACATTATACATGCTAACACATAGGTATTTTGCATATCAATGTAATGAAAATAAAGTTTGAACATTTACAGATTGAAGAACCGAATCCAGGATAGGGTTGGGTCATGCCACAGCTCACTATCCTTAAGATAATATTCACCTCATATGGTGCAAAGGGTCTCGTGAATCAACCTATCTCCAAAATTAAAACAGCCCCTTGAAGCCCTCCCAGCTATGTGTACTCAAAAGTTAGAGTTGGTCAGAAAAATCAACGGCTGAGATCAATAGTCTGAAAACAAATGGATGATGGATATCGATCCAACAGAGAGAAAGAGAGAGAGAGAGAGAATTCAACCCGAATTCTCAATGCATTCTGGACTTTGGCATCTTCCTCTGTTTATAGAGGATTGATTCCTATTCAGAAGGGCACCACCAAAGGGTGCACCTTTCAGATGGACGGCCAGAATTCAACCTAGAGATCACTCCTCTTTAGATGTAGAGACACCTCCTTATGTATAGGTATCTCTTTGATATAGAAGGCCCGTAAAGGTGTACCTCTACATACCAAAATGTCTAGGTCACACCCTTATAAAAAGAATACATATATATAGGTACCTATTGAACAAGTCCATATTCGCGTTCTACCCCCACAGGGCCACACTCACGCTTTGACGTGGCTCGGCGAGCGCACCCGACTTAAAGGCACCCTGGAGCCTTCGAACATCTCCCTTAAGAGGGAACCTTCCTTTTAAGGGATCAAATGTAATAGGACACCATTTACATATATGTCTCAACTCACACTAGTCCCAAAGCAATTTGGGACTAAAGCTTCCATTAACTTAACCAACTCAAAACAATAAAAAATTGGAATTCCATCCAAAATGAAAATGAAAACTGCCTAAAACCAACATATAAGTTTGTAAGTGATAACGATCACAATGGTCAAGCTAATTCATGTATACAGGTGGCAACAGTTTTTAAACTTTCAAAAAAATTTCAATGAGTCTTCATTCATACCATCCTCCGGAGTCCAATCTCCTATAAACACTAACAAGTAATATAATGTGATTGTGTATATTCAACATTTAACAACTTCTTTTTCCTTTTTTTTGGTGAAGAGAAAATTCATTGATCAGAAACACAGAAACACAGGGAGATGCCATAGCAGCTAAATTACAAAAATTTCAACATTTAACAAATGAAAGTCAATTAAATTCGTTGAGTTACATGTGTTCCTCAATATTGGTCGGGTCTGGGGGGCATATGAAGTAACGAGGTCAGCTGGGTCTCCAAAGCATATTATCCAACAAGATCGTTTGGTATGTAGTTATCAGCAGCAAAACTCATTATGATTTAGTCCCACCATTTTATAATACACATAACAAATCTACAAGCATAGAATTAATTATGTCACAACCCTAGTGTTTTTTTATTTATTTATTATTTTTTTACATTCATACATAGAAAATCTTAATTAGTAATATATTGTTTTTTAATCCTTTGTAATATATTTACAAAGCATGCAATCAAGCCCAGAAATTCTGTCCAATTTTTAATGGATCTCTCTCTCTTGATATTTTCTCAATACGAGAAATTGATTTTTTATAGAGCATCTCTTTCATATGAATATATATAACAATATAATGTTTAGTTCATGTTGCTGTTGAAAAGTAGTCTAGTCGAATTACATACATTGAATCCGACTTCACATGTTCTAGATAAGTACAAGGGTAAATCCTGAGAAAGATAGAAAAAATCACAGAGGGGTAGATTGAGTAGTCTAGTAGTCACTCTAATAATTAAGTCAGTTTATAGAGCAAGTAGTATGAAGCAAAGTAAGAAGTGGGTTAAGGTTTGAGTAAGCGAGAAAAAAAAAATCTGTCGTATACCTTTATGTCTGTGAACTTATATAGGAGTGCCAGATCTTTGATGAAGATGTCCAAATTACCTTTTATGATTAGTTGTACAATTGTTGATAACCGAAGTCCTCTATAGTTGATGATATACACGGTTAAATATGATCCCATGGTTATGATAGAAATGGTTGTTGGTGCACAATCCTCAGATTCCTCCCTATTTGCAAAGATGTAGATTAGGCACACTAGTGGAGGAGTTGTTTCCATATTCGTAGGAAAACAACCTACTTCGTCTGATTACTGCCACGTGTTGAGTAGGGGAGAGCCGTGTCATACACGTATTGCAGTGCGTGTGTTCACAATATAGTGGACATGTGTTGCTCCGTTATTGGCTAACATAATATGGTATCAATTGTTCCATCCTTAATTACGAACATTTTAAGGCATAAAACTAAAGACCAAAATTATCCAATAATGCCATGCAAATTAATTATTATTTAAACTATTCAAATCCAATGATTACATAATTCCATCATATAATTGTGCTACATTAAACAAGAAATCAAACAACTATTGGGTTGGTGTCTTGTATTCTGTGGTGTCCACGTAATTATAAGGGTAGTATTTGTATTAGGGTATGAGTCTATTATATATACGGGGATAAACTTATAATTGTGGTGGGATTAGGATTTGTAGATTTCCCTATATATTGTCTCTGTGTGGGAAAACCTAAGTAAGGTTGTAAGGGCTGTCAGAGAAGAATCCTCTGACAGCGGAGAGCTAAAGACGCTGTAAGGCTAAGAGATGAGATAAGCCTGTCAGGTAAAGACTTTTGTAGACTGTTCTTGGAATTGAAAGAAGTCATTCTTTTTTCTGGTGGACGTAGGCATCCTATAATGGGGTGTTGAACCACGTTAATTCTTTGTGTTTTTTTTTTTTTTTTTTTGTGTCTCCAATCCTAACAAGTAGTATCAGAGTCAGATTCGATAAATCGATCACTGATCGGAGAATGAGGGAAGAGCATGGAAAGTATGAAGAAGGAGAAGAAAAAGAAAAAAAAAAGTTTTTTAGTTTTTTTTTTCTCATATTCTTTTGGAAAAATTAAGGAATTAGAAAAAAAAAATTGAGACTGTAACAATAGAAAGAAAGAAAAAAATAAAAAAAAAAGGTGTGAGATTTTGCTTTTATTTTCCTGAGAGATTTTTTTTTAATTGTAGTCATTCTTATATGTAATCATTACAAGAGAATTTGCAAAGAAAAGAAAACGGTTGAGTTTTTTTTTTTCTCTAAATAATCATTACAAAAAAAAAAAAAAAAAAAAAGAAGAAGAAGAGAGGAATGGAGTGCTTTACCAGAAGGAGAGAGCAGAGGCTCAGGGATATTTAGGTTGTTGACCAAGGCACTGGGTGAGACTAGGTAGGCATCGATAATTGTTTTTCATAGAGTCAATGAAGATGCTCCTATGGATGTCTCAAGGACCCTTGTGAGGGTCGATGCGACTTTGCCACAATTTTCAATGGACCTCGATAAGGGACCAAGCCAGAGGAATAGAAACAGGGGGATTTTATGTAGGTTTAAATCTCATCTGATGGACTTTCCCTATTGGAACCAAGGGGTGCTCCACCTGTGGGATATTGGCATGGTGGATGATCTTTTGTCTGACAACTTTTGTTTTGCAATTCGTGGGTTCTGGGTCATTGGTGGATGCAGTAGGGAGTCTTGTACATCGATGACTACAGTAGTGGATTGTTTCCGATCTAATTGGTAGGATTGGTCCAGTGAAGGCTGAGAAGATGCTGTTCGGAGGAGGTGGCCGTGATTCTTGGGGTTTTGTGAATCAAGATTTGCATGTGTCAGATCCATTATTGCATGTGGGGGAGGGTTTCCCCAAGGTGGTTTCAGGGTGGTTTTGGAGCAAGTTTGGTCAAAAGGAAGCCGCGGTAGAGGCCTGATTATTGCTAGTCGAGTAGATGTTCAGCGACGGCTGGGAGATCCTGATCAAACTGATGGGGTGATGACAGTTGTTCGTGGATCTGGTCGGATCGGGTATTGGATCTGACGGTGGGATTGAATCTCGGCATGGTACGCATCATGGCCAGTGGATGCTACACCGTGGGGTAAATGAGTACTGACGGGTTGGGACAATAAGTCGGATCTCTAGGTCTGTATTAGAGGTGCAGATGTGAGAGACTTGGGTTTCATGTGCAATTGGAGTTGCAGAAGGTTGGGATGAGGAGTCGGATCTCAAGGTCTGCATTAGAGGTGCAGTGGTGAGAGGCTCAGATTTCAGATGCAACTGGAGTTGCAGGAAGACTGTGTATGACGATGATCTTTCCGGTGATGTTGCAGTAGTGGGAGAGGTGGAGTCACATCACATAGTACGGCAGTGAGCTGTACGGGACACCCGGACGGGGTGTGGGCTGATTTGGGTGTAGCGGTTTGGCAGAGACAGGTTTTCAGAATTAACATCAACGGGTTTTCTTCAAGGTGGTTTGCAAAATTCAAGCTAGGTGAAGATTTGTTGGGTTGGTGTCTTGTATTCTGTGGGGTCTACGTAATTATATGGGTAGTATTTGTATTGATGTATAAGTCTATTACATGTACGAGGATAAACTTATAATTGTGGTGGAATTAGGATTTATAGGTTTCCTTATATATTGTCTCTGTGTGGGAAAACCTAAGTAAGGCTATAAGGGCTGTCAGAGGATTCTCCTCTGATAGTGGAGAACTGAAGGCGATGTAAGGCTGACAAATGAGATAAGCCTGTCAGGTAGAGACTTTTGTAAACTATTCTCGAAATTGAAGGAAGTCACTCTTTTCTCTGGTGGACATAGGCATCCCACAGTGGGGTGCTGAACCACATTAATTCTTTGTGTTTTCTTCTTGTTTGCGTCTCCAATCCCAACAACAACGACACAATGGCAAAAATGATGTTATGTGTCACCATTTACCATGATATACGATTGGAATGATATCTTAAGGAGATGGCCTAATAAGTCTAGAACAACCAATCAAATTTGGGATGTGGCAAAAAAAAAAAAAAGAATAAAAAAGAAACCTTTAAAACTCACCAAAAAAATAAAACATTTAAAAAATATTCAAAATTTTAAAATGAAAATGCCAAACACTCCTAATACTAGTTGTACATGATTGGTTTTGGCATTGAAACTTAACATGCTGGTAATTCAAATTTCAATTAATGTCCCTATACATCCATTATTAGGTGCCTTGACATTAGCAGATGTGAACTGGGCTACTGACCTTGCCACCTCCCACCTTGGTGCCTTCCTTCTTGATCTGCGGATGGTCGTTGTTGCAGCTTGCATTGCAATGTTGGCTATGCTACTCCCCCGTTGATTGATCTATGGTGCATTCGCCTTCATGGTGACAGACGAGTGCTACCTCAGTGCCTTGTTCTGTTGCTCCCCTCTACAACACTGCTGGAGGTCTGGAAGTTAGAAGGTATGTACTATGCAGTAATATTATAATAATAATACAACATGCGTTATTCCTCATTTCTTCGCACCGGCCATTTGACCATCTCCCTCATGACTCATGCACTTACGATACAAACATGCCATACATGTTAGTGAAAGTGAGAAACCAAGGGTGTGGTCTTGTGGAGATTCTCTCCATACTGTTTGTTAGTGCTGATCCTCACATTCATCAAATAAACTTAATTTATCGATAGTAAAGTTGTGTTGAACAATTAACATCTGTTAAATATAGCTTACATGAATTGGTGTTTTAAATTGCTATTTAGACTTGGCATGCCTTATTTGTGTTAAATAGTTCATCTTTATCCCCAATGACCTAGATGCCATTTTTTGTCGATAGTGTAAATGAACATTGTGGACAAGGATATCTCCATCAACAAGATGAGTATAGAATGTATATGTTTTTATGTAAATCCGATTAGAAACCGATACATTAAACAGTCTAAAACCACAAGTAAAACCAATTAATGAAAAATCGTTTCAAAATCGACAAATTAAAACCGATTACTAATTAATTTTGATTTCAATTTTGACACCATTTGGCTAATTGGTTCAGTTTTAGTTTTACCCTTCGATAGACCTCACCACTTCAGACCAGAATTAAACCTATTATAAACTGTTTAAAACCCTTAGTCCACCCCAGTCTGACTTAGTTCGGACCGAAACCAGATCAAACCGGCCGTTGACACTCCTACTCCGGATCCTCCTCTCATGTCTCTTCCACCGGTGGAATCGCTCCCTCTTCCTTCTTGTAGACGCGGTTTTATCGCGGAAACACACTGTCGTTGACCCCAATCCTGAATTTGATCCCATCTTTTTAATCATGGGTGGGTAAAGTACACTTATCCGCGGAGAACTTTTCCATATATTTGAATATTCGATAAAGGTTTATCAACGATGTGGTGCGATCATAGAAGGGGCTCTTGCGCGGGTTTAACGCGTGATACAGACAATCTTTTAGGAAGAGAAAAGAAAAAGTATAAAAAAGTGGTTCAACCAACAAATTTCAGTTACCGACAGCTGTCTTCATCTTTTCAGAATTCGAACAGGTGGTGGTTGTGGTTCAGATAGTGGGTCGTTATATTGATACAGAGAGAGTTTTTTGTTGTTTCTGTGTAAAAAGGTTGCAGCAGGGAAGTCTTTGGCAGAAAAATTAGGAAATGTCGACTCTAACTGTTCCTCCTACGCCTCCTTCGCCTCGCGATGATGCGATTCAACTTTATCGTGCTTTCAAGGGTAACACCTCTCTCTGAGCTTAATTATGCTTGCTTTTCTTTACGCTGTTTGAAAGTAGTGTATCTGCAGGGGAAGAATGGTTATTCGATTAAGTTGGAAACGAGTTATTTGTTTCTGCAATCATGTATTTTAGCTTTGTTTAACAGCTTCTTTTGGGTTTTCGTTTCGTTCGAATTTCCTTTTTTAATTTCTAAAATTTGGATTTCTACATACATTATTTCTCTTTACTACCTGTAGTACCTCTCTATGGATTATGCATATATAGAAGAAGCCCGTTGTGGAATAATAACTGGGTTTAGGAAATTGGTTTGCTTGAAGGTATCCTCCTTCTTGCCTTTCACTGGCACCCATAAGACTAATTTAAGCTCCTGAACTTGTCCTCGAAAATGCACAATGTCTCACTGGAGACTCATTTTGCTTTCTTCATTTAATCTGATATCCACATAACCCCTTCACAGCCGAGTTTCAAATTCTGCTTCTAATAGGCTGAACCGGAATATTGGCCTTGCAATGGGTTTTATACAAACAACTGTCCTTGATTTCCTATTTAATTCATTCACTTTCACTTACACTTAAAGCCTATGTGAAAGAACTTGATGCATCCATGGTTTGCCAAGTAAGAAACAACATGACATTGAGAGCAACGAGAAAAATAAAAGGGAACAAATGCACAAAGAGACAAACATGGTTCCGCTGGACGCCTATGTCCAAGAGAAAATAAAATAAGAGAGAGTTTCCACCATCAAAGATTGGAACACTCATGAATAGATGACAAATTCCTGATACCTTAAACTCCCAAAGAATCCCTCATATAGGGTCTGAAACCATTAGGGCTTTGAGTACATATTTAGATGGAAAGTGCCTCGAAATGCCTGCCTGGACACCTCTCGGGTGGCATTTTCCATCTACTCCCATATAGGAATAAACATGATAGAATTTGAGACACAAACTCAACACAAGCAAAATTGTATGATGTTCAGCTCATTGATTGTGAAATTGTTTTGACTTAGTAACTTAAGCCAACCTTCTCCCTCTTTTATGTAGTATGTCAACCATGGCATTGTTGAAGGCAAAGTTACAGACTGGGATTAATCAATGGGAATGTCATTACTGGATTAGCAACTGTTTTATATCCACCAAAGTGGGTTGACTGAATTCAAACAGCAATTGAGAAGCATCATTCAAAAGATAATGCATCTAGCACCTAGGAACAGTTATCACTATAATGCATAGTTGTCAAGGCGACAAGGCGATCCAAGGCGTTCAGGGCCATCCGGTGCGCCTAGGTGTTGCCTAGGTGACCAAGGCGTTCCCAGTGTATTTTTTTTTTATTTCTAAAATATTAATGCTATATTAATGTTTATATATATGTAGCATTCTATATAAATAATCAACATTTAAGACATAACTTAATTAGTATGAGAAAACCAACAAGGAAACAAATAATGAGTTAAGTAGGCAACAAGTATTTATGACTAACATTTGCATACTTCTAACAAATTTGATCGGAGCGTAATTCCTTTAATATAGTTAGGATTCAAGCAATCTTGAATTCGTTGCAAAGCTAGCATAATTAGCTTTCCAACAAATCCGAGATTGCTTGAATTCGAGTTATAATGAAAGAGTTACATTCCGGTCAAACCTCATTCGGAGTATGCGAATGCTGTTTAAAGTCATCTGAATGTAAATTATTTTTTGGCATCAAAGCAAGAGATTATTTTGGCGCGTTCTTAGTTTTTAGTGATGCTTTACTATAATAAAATTTATGAAATTTTTATATTTGGAAAAAAGCCTAGCATTTGAAAGTTGAAAATTACTCCCGCACCCAAAAATACGGTTTTTGTTCTTGAACTGGAGGGTTGATTTTTATCCTTCTGGAATTTGAATTTTAAACTATTTTTATTGGATTCAAATTTTTTTTTTGGGGGGGGGGGGGGTTATTTGCTTATTTTTGAATAATATCTTATGAAATGAAATCATTATTTAAATGATATTAGTCATAAATAAGTACTGTATAATAAACGTTGTTCCTGTCTAGTCTGATAAATCTTGTGAAGAAAATTCAGAGATCAATAAAAAATATGAGAACAAAAAAAAGACACATTGAAAACAAGGTGGCCGCCCAGACATTCTGGGTGTTCAAGGCGTCCTAGGAGACGCCCAGAGTGCCTAGGGGCCTGTTTGATAAAACTTCTGCTTCTGGATTCTATGGATTCTGGCTCCCAGGGAGCCATTTTGGAGTAGAAGCGCGTTTGATAAGTCTGGTTGGATTCCAACTCTCACAGAGTGAACCGGATTCAGAATGGCTCTAGAATCCAAAATTTTGGAGTCATAAATACTTGCTCCAAGCTGTTGGATCAACTTTTTGGGAAAAAAAAAAAGAGTCAACTCTCACATGACTCTCACTTGACCACTACCACCACCGTCGCCGCCACCCACTACTGCCACTGGCACCACCCACCACCCACCACCCACCGCCAACCACCACCGACCACCCACTTCCACCATCGCCACCACCACCACCACCACTATTGCCACCACCACCACTGCCATCGCCACCGCCGCAGCTGGCACCACCACCACCACCACCGCTACCTCCACTACCACCGCCACCACCCACCAGCCACCACCCACCACCACCACCGCCGCCGCCACCACCAGCCACCACCATCGCCACCGCCGCCACCGCCACCGCCACCACCACCACCACCACCACCACCACCACCACTGCCATCACCATAACTGCCACCACCACCACCACCACCGCCACCACCCACCACCACCACCACCATCACCACCACCGCCACCACCACCACCAACAACACCACAACTACCACCGTCGTCACCACCACAACCACTGCCACCACCATCCACCACCCACCATTGCCATTACCCACCACCACCACCACCACCACCATCATCATCGCCACCACCACCCACTACCACCACCACCACCACTAACACCACCCACCACCACCACCCACTACTATCATGACTGTTTTTCTGGACTTCGATTGGGGGGATAGTGTGTTATCAAACATGTTTCTAATCTAAAGATGCTCTGGAATCCATTTTTGAATTGCGTTATCAAACAAGTTTCTACTCCAAAATAATCCTAGAGTAGCTTGGAGTAGAATCCAAATTTGAACCAGAATCCAGAATCCAGAAGTAGAAGTTTTATCAAACGGGCCCTAGGCGACCACCTTTCTCACAGACACAAGGCGCCCTAACGCCCAGGCTTCAGAAAACCACCTGGACGCCTAGGCAACGCATTGACGACTATGCTATGATGGATGTAAGAAAATGTTTGAAAGGTGTCTGAAGCCACTAGAGTCGTGTGGTTATACCCAAATGTTATCCCTAATTCATTTCTTGGAGCTCATATATGAAATAAAAGCACTTTTTAAGCGGTGAACTGAATGGATGGTCCCTTGCATGTAGATGCAAATTTTTCGGAAAGTAATCTGTGTAATGGAGTTGGTAACACAGATGAGGCTCCCTTTTGCAAGAAAGCAGGTAGTAAAGAACACTTAGATGTCCCAACTCTACTCCTGATGATGCAAAGAGGGTTTCCACACAACACAAATCACAAAACCCTCTTTTGCAATAGGATCTTTAATAGTCCAATCAAAACAGAAAATAAAATTTTTTTAATAAAAATCACTTATCTCAAAATCTGGCCATAGGAAAGCTTTAAAATTTGGCAACAATGTTCCCTAGGATGTAATGATTGACATACCAGAAGCCGAGTTTGATCCAACCATGAAAACAGAAACCACAAAGCATCGAAATCGACCTTCTAATTATTTCGCCTCTGGCCTTTCAAACTTCACAATTCTGGTTGCTATCTTCAATTCTTCAGGGTTGAGTGGTCAGGAACAACAGCATTCATGTCGCAAACCAGTGAGGATGAGGGAGAGATTGAAAGTATTAAAAATAACACAAGGGAAACCAATAAAGGGATCTTCGGTTGAGTCTCACAACCTATGAGACTCAACCAAAAATTGATAAACAATTTTCTGGCCAACTCTAAGAGCTACCGCCAACTTCTACTCCTCTTATTTATAATGAGAATCCTTATAATTAAAATAGGAAAAGAGAAAACTACTAAAAACTAAATCTCCTTATAACATAGGAAGGTTTTAATACAATGGAAAGAAAACTTTCTAAATCTGAAAATAGGAAAGTAATTACTTGGTCTCCAAGTAATTGAAACCTACTATCAATCTATCCTAAATATTAGGAAACAAACTAAACAATGAAATTAGGAAAACTAACTTTTAGGAAAGAAGTAACAAAAGAGTGAAAAAATTTGCTGTTGGTACTGTTCACATGGACAGTACCACGTGAACAATGATGACCATGTGGGCTGGTTGCTTTCTTGGACTGCATCAACTCCCCCCCCACTTAAAATGAACTCATCCATGAGTTCGATAATGATGAAGAATGATTTCAGTGGGTTCGGTAGGCAACGTCTTCTGATTTTGATATTTTGGCTGTGCTTGCAATGTTGGAAGAAAATCCATCACTTTGGGACCACTTTCTTCAAGATATTTAGACGGTATCACAAAGTTAATATGCTCAACATCTTAAGGAAAGTCAAGTAGAATCGTGGTATTCATGGGGACTATCTTGTTCAATTCTTCATCTTCTGCAATTGTCTCCATAACATCATGGTCTTCATCAAAACTGTGGTCACCTTTGTCAATCCTTGGAGCTTTAGCAAAAGAATCAAAATTATCCATACATACTTTTGGGGCAATCAAAACCATACTGCTGATTATATGGATTCCATATGAATCCTCATCATCATCCGTGACATCCGTATTAGGAACAGGAGTGCCATCGCTTTGCGGCTCACATACCTGCGTATCTGGATTGGCTTCGACTGCAGCAACTAAAGAGTTTACCTTTAATTTTTGTGGACAATCTCTAGCAAAGTGACCATATGCATTGCAGTGATAGCATTGCACATCCGTAGCTGCTACCATGAGAGTTGTACCTTTATCTGTCGTTGAAGTAGCATGAGATGTAGTCCCTATGGCTTTGCTGATTGGTGTGAGGTGTTTCACTTCATAAGGACTGGAGGTGGGCTTCAGTGTTGACTTCAAAAGGTCCTCGGCTTGGAAAGCTTTATCAACATAGTCGTCAAGACTAACAATATCAACCACACCCATTTTTTTTCTAATCTCAGGTCGCAACCCCAAACGAAACCGAGATATCATCTGATCATCATTGTCTCGTAATCCAGACCGTGCACACAATTGGTCAAACTGATAGACATAATCTTCCATACTCATAGTGTCTTGCCGAAGATTTTTTCGCTGGTCATGCAACCTTCTTTGGAAGGATCGTGGCAAATATTTTTCTTTCAATTTTTCCTTCATCTCCTCCCAAGTAGTGGGTTCTCTATGACTCCTCATGAGACTATACTCATAGTTATGCCACCAATCACGAGCACCCCCCTTAGTTTGGAGCGGGCCAATTGCAGCTTTCTAGGTTCGGGAAAGCTAAACCAATCAAAGTAGTCATCTAAGGCATTCAGCCAATCTTGAAAGGCTTCAGGGTCTTGCCTCCCATGAAACTCCTTAAGGTCCATCCGTACTTTATGGGTTTGGTAACGGATAGGTTCATCATAGTCGTCATAGGGTGGGTTGTGGTATTCCTCTCTAGGGACTCTTTGAGGAGCCCTAAGAATACGTCTTGGCATTAGGTTGGCATTAGGGGCTTCCCTTCTAGGGGCTTCCACTCTAGCCGGCCTAGAATTATTTCGTTCCTCCAAATTACTCATTCTCCCATCCATGCTATCTAACTTGGCATCCATTTTGGCCAATCGTTGGAGAACCAGATTAACAAGGTCATTGGGATTGTTGGACTGATTAGGAGAGTTAGAACTCTCTTCAACCTGGCTCTGATACCAAATTGATGCAAAGAGGGTTTCCACACAACACAAATCACAAAACCCTCTTTTGCAATAGGATCTTCACAGTCCAATCAAAACAGAAAATAGAAAGAATTTAATAAAAATCACTTATCTCAAAATCTGGCCATAGGAAAGCTTCAAAATTTGGCGACAATGTTCCCTAGGATGTAATGATTGACATACCAGAAGCCGAGTTTGATCCAACCATGAAAACAGAAACCACAAAGCATCGAAATCGACCTGTTCTAATTATTTCTCCTCTGGCCTTTCAGACTTGACAATTCTGGTTGCGATCTTCAATTCTTCAGGGTTGAGTGGTCAGGAACAGCAGCATTCATGTCGCAAACCAGTGAGGATGAGGGAGAGATTGAAAATATTAAAAATAACACAAGGGAAACCAATAAAGGGATGCTCGGTTGAGTCTCACAACCTATGAGACTCAACCAAAAATTGATAAACAATTTTCTAGCCAACTCTAAGGGCCCGTTTGATAAAACTTGTTCTTCTGGATTCTAGATTCTGGTTCAAATTTGGATTCTACTCCAAGCTACTCTAGGATTATTTTGGAGTATAAACTTGTTTGATAACGCAATTCTGAAATGGATTTTAGAGTATCTTTGGATTAGAAACATGTTTGATAACACACTATCCCTTCAATTGAAGTCTAAAAAAACAGTCATAATAGTGGTGGTGGGCGGTGGTGTTGGTGGTGGTGGTGGAGGCGGCGGTGGTGGTGGTGGTGGTAAAGGTGGCGGCGACGGTGGTGGCGGTGGTGGTGATTGTGGTGGTGGCGGTGGCGGTGGTGGTGGTTGTGGTGGTAGTGGTGGGTGGTGGGCGGTGGTGGTGGTGGTGGTGGTGGAGGCGACGACGGTGGTGGTGTTGGTGGTGGTGGTGGTGGTGGTGGCGGTGGTGGTGGTGGTGGGGGTGGCTGGTGGTGGTGGTGGTGGTGGTGGTGGTGGTTGTGGTGGTGGTGGTGTGGTGGTGGTGGTGGTGGGTGGTGGGTGGTGGGGTGGGGTGGGGGCGGTGGTGGTGTTGGTGGTGGTGGTGGAGGCGGCGGCGGTGGTGGTGTTGGTGGTGGTGGTAGAGGTGGCGGCGGCGGTGGTGATGGTGGTGGCGGTGGTGGTGGTGGTGGTGGTGGTGGTGGTGGTGGTGGTGGGTGGTGGGCGGTGGCATTGGTGGTGGTGGTGGAGGCGGCGGTGGTGGTGGTGGTGGTGGTGGTGGTGGTGGTGGTAGAGGTGGCGGCGGTGGTGGTGGTGGTGGTGGTGGTGGTGGTGGTTGTGGTGGTGGTGGTGGTGGTGGTGGTTGTGGTGGTGGTGGTGGTGGTGGTGGTGGTTGTGGTGGTGGTGGTCAAGTGATAGTCATGTGAGTGTCGACTCTTTTTCTTCTCTTAAAAAGTTGATCCAACAGCTTGGAGCAAGTATTTATGACTCCAAAATTTTGGATTCTGAAGTCATTCTGAATCCGGTTCACTCTGTGGGAGTTGGAATCTAACTGGACTTATCAAACACGTTTCTACTCCAAAATGGCTCCCTGGGAGCCAGAATCCATAGAATCCAGAAGCAGAAGTTTTATCAAACGGGCCCTAAGAGCTACCGCCAGCTTCTACTCCTCTTATTTATAATGAGAATCCTTACAATTAAAATAGGAAAGAGAGAAAACTACTAAAAACTAAACCTCCTTATAACATAGGAAGATTTTAATACAATGGAAAGAAAACTTTCTAAATCTGAAAATAGGAAAATAAATACTTGGTCTCCAAGTAATTGAAACCTACTATCAATCTATCATAAATATTAGGAAACAAACTAAACAATGAAATTAGGAAAACTAACTTTTAGGAAAGAAATAACAAAAGAGTGAAAAAATCTGCTATTGGTATTGTTCATGTGAACAGTACCACGTGAACAGTGTTGACCATGTGGGCTGGTTGCCTTCTTGGACTGCATCACCTGATGGTTGTTAAAACTTATGCAAGAGAAAAATGTGGAAATTCTGACCTCTAACATTGAAAATTTTGAACTGGGAGTTAAGACAGATTCCTGTAGATAGTCATTATGAAATATCCTCTATTTTTTTTTTAATCCAAACGGGTGGATGATTGTGTTGGAAGCAGCCTTCTATAGATAGCCACCAAATTAATAATTTAAATTATGCACCAGCCAAGAAAGTTACTGAGATCACTTACAATGGAAAACTCATGATGTTTTTGGTTACTTAAGGTCAGGTATCTTTAGCCTACCTCAGACTGTGCTTCCTTGAGAGGCGGCCAGAAAAGAAGTAAGCAAGCCTTAGAAAGGCAAAAGGAGCATAATCCTTCTAAGAGGACATGCTGTGGCATAAGAATTTTTCAGGGAATTAATTGGAACATGCAAAACTAAACTATGTAACCTTCAAGTATAGATTACCACATTACATAAGTGAATTATACACACAGTTGGTTACGTCAGACATATATATTTCTTTTTCATGAACTCTTTGTCCTTGTTGCCAGTTGCAAGGCCTATCTTCCAATACTTTTCTATTGTACATTAACTAGTGTCCATTTGGATCCTTGGAGTCTTAACACTTTGTTATTTTAGGTTGTATGCATAAAAATTAGCATTAGCTTTAGTTTTGGCTGGCTATTTATATCTTACTAATGATAAGTCTCGTGTTGTGTGAAATTATGGATTTTATCACTTAACGTTGTTGGTCCTGAACATTAACATACCATGTTATAAAGTTTATGTCAGCAGATCCAAGCATATTACATGACTAGATTGTGAATAATTTTAACTGTAATTACGTGTTGCATGTACTAAAGACAGTTCATTGTAAATGTAATAAGAAGTAGAATTATAGAAAACAGAACAGAGCTCTCATTGTGAATAATTTTAACAGTAATTACGTGTTGCATGTACTAAAAACAGTACATTGTAAATGTAATGAGAAGTATAATTATAGAAAACCGAACAGAGCTCTCATTGATGTTTTAAACTCATCTTTGTTCCTCTTCTTTTCCCAAATTTGAAGCCTGGGTTCTTTATATCTAAGGCCTTCATGTTAATTATAATCACTAAATTTTTTTTGGATGGATACCAATGAACAGCTAACGAAATTGAACATACTTAAATGTCCATTTCCTACTAAATACCTTGATGTAATACTTTGGTCACATGGCAAGTAAGGCTGTGAATGAGCCAACCTAGATTGCCTTTGCTTTCAAGCTTGTGATGTAGGGCAGCCTAGGGGTGTAGGTGTCTTACACTTACAATTAGCTAGGTAGGAAGTTAACTTAGGTTTGGTTGGTTAGAACAGGTGGACAGCAATATACATGTCTTGCATTTAGGGATTTAAGACTGAGACTTATCAAATAATGATCCAGAAAAATCCTAGCATATGATCTACAAACTCAACAATGCTCAACTAAAGGGAAATAGAATTTCAGGAATTAGAAGGCAGCATTAGACAAGTTGTAATATGTAGGAAAATTTCAGTATTCCAAAAAAATAACAGCTATATTTTTCTATGCATATGACAGCAACTTCCGTGTTAGTTCAACAGCATTGTCAATATTAAATAAGATGGAGTACTGACCAGAACTGATGCTGAAATATGAAACCAGTACAAAGTTCTACACAGCATTGAGTTGATATTAACAAGAACAGAAAAATCAAAAAAAGTAAGGATGAAACATATGCTGTCTACAGTGGCAGTAAGAAGAAACCATAAACAGATTCTGGAATTGATG
The DNA here is from genome assembly GCA_028583415.1 of Protea cynaroides. NCBI lineage: Eukaryota > Viridiplantae > Streptophyta > Magnoliopsida > Proteales > Proteaceae > Protea > Protea cynaroides. Next base: position 36,219,236 of record CM053268.1, read on the forward strand.
ATTCAGTGCACAGTTGTCACTATATGTGTAATGCAGGATTATTCTATCTAGCAATAACAGGATCCCCACAAAAAAAAGAAAAAAAAGAAAAAAAGAAAAAAAAATAAAGAAGCAACATAGTGTCTTAAGGAATAACCAGTAGCAAGAGAAAATAACGTTAGAAAAGAAACTAGATGTATAAGATAGAACTTGATAGAAAAAAAATACAGATATTGAAAGAGAAGAGAGGAAGAAATCTTACTGAGAGTGGGGGACGGGGAAGACAATACCGAGAAGGGAGAGAGAATGTTACCCTGAGGGAGGGGGGGGGGGGATTATCGAGAGGGGAAATAGGGAGAGAGGGATTATCGAGAGGGAAAGAGAAAGAGATTGTGTGAGCAAGGTTCAAAATCTCGAGTCTCGAGGGTGTCTCGATCCTATGAGAAACCGAGATCTTGGAGATCTCAGTCGAGATCTCGGCGAGACACTATAAAAAAGCCGCGAGGGCTTAAAAAGTGTCTCGGGGCTCAAATGGTCATTTTAAGGCATGATACTCCAGGGAATCATTCTTTTAGCATATATAATCATATTTAAACAATAAAATTGAAAAATAATCACACATGGTGGTTGTTTGGGTTTACAATTATGTTTGGTAGTGTCGGTTTAAAGTTCAGATGTAAACCTAGGGTAATATTGGCTATTCTACATACTGTTACACTAGTAGAATATCAAAGAAAGCCAAATGAGCCAGTAAAATTATATTTTAGGAGAAGAATAAACATAATAACACTTAATTAGTTAATTGTCATAGTTAAAAAACCCAAAGTAGTTAAGTAGACCATACAATCATAATTCATACATTATGTTGAGACTAGTCAAGAACTGGTCGAAAATGTCGAGAAATGGTCGAAAATGTCGAGAAATGGTAAAAAATGTCAAGATTAGTCGAGAATTGGTTGAGAATCTCGAGATCTCGTCTCGACCTGTTTGAGAACTTCGAAATTCTCGAGATCTCGGTAAATCATGTCAAGATTGTCGAGATTTTTGTGAGATCGCGTCGAGATTTTGAAACACGTGTGGGCGGAGGGAGGTGAGAGATTATGGAGAGGGAAAAGGAGAGAGTTTACCGTGAGGGGAATAGGGAGAGAGAAGCCGTGAGAGAGATAAACTTGAGAACCCTTATTTTTCCTTTTTCAGCAAATAATCATAATCCTTTATTTCTAAGAAAGATTAGCCTTTAAAGGGTTATAACCCTAACCAGCTTCAGTTTGTTACGTGGGAATAACAACCCACTAACAATTAACAACAATAAATAAAAAGACAAATAAAAGAAATAGGATGGGACCCATTAACAACTAACAAACGCATAATAAAATAAAGGGATAAATTACACAGACACCCCCTCTACTATTGTGAAACTACACAGAACTACATTGTCTTTACAAAAGCTACACAGAATACCCCTCTAACAATGCTATCATACACTCCCACACCGTTACTTTCAACTTAACTGTAGAGGGCCAATTTTTTTGTAAGACAAAAATACTCTTATTAAGTGTAAAATGACCTAAAAAGAAGATAAAAGAATATATACGCAGATTATAATTACATCTTTGGTTCATTTAACACCTGCAACTTTCATTAAAGATGGTAAATGTACCAATGAATTGCTGCCTATGAAGCATGAACTTATTGACAAAAGAAAAGGGGTCGATTCGAAACAGAAAGACCCGATTTGAAATAGAAAGACCCAATTCGACCCTCAAATTTTGTGGAGAAAAAGGCAAAAACACCCTATTGATCTGATTCCTCGTAAGTGATCTTCAAAGTTCAGACTCGATTGGGATTCCAGAGTCCAGATTTATTAATGATGATCGGATGAATTGATTAATATCCTAGAACCACTGACTTTGTAAATGAAGCCCAACCTCATTTGGAAGGATCGAATAGCAAAATTGATTCTTCTGGAAGCATTTCTTGATGATGATACGATGAATTGATTAATAACCCAAAAGGAAAAATTACTCGACCACTGATCCTTCATAAAAAGTGCCCAATCTCATTCGAAACGATCGAATAGCAAACTTGGAACGTCTGGAAGCACTTTTCTGCAATTTCCTAATGGACCCAGATCTAGAAATCCCAATTCTTGACTTATCCATGGAAATCTTAAACCCATCATACTCATAACCATCAAACCCCCCCTTTCGAAGTCTCTGGTTATTGTATAGTTCCAAAACCAGAGATATCCGTATCTTGTTATTCCGTCGATCGTTCTTCTTTAAACTCTGAGACAACGCGGTGCTCGCCCTCACAGCAAGGGATGATAAAAACATAAGAAGCACTTACAAAGAAGAACATTAACCCAACAGATTGCAAGACTGCAAGTCCTTATTTTCCCAAAGTGTTAATGTGACCCTTTCGTATGCCCATCTCCCTGAGAACTTGATTGAAGACGAAGGAATGGAGAAAGAGCAGAAACCGTGGTGAAGAAAACGGCAGTGGAGAAGAGAAGAAAGAGGAACTAGGGTTTTGTTGGGAGGACTAAACAATAAACCCTTTTAGGTCATTTTACACTTAGTAAGGGTATTTTTATCTTAAAAAAAATTGTCCCTCTGCCGTTAAGTTGAAAGTAACGATGTGGGTGAGAGTGTATGATAGCATTGTTAGAGGGGTATTCTGTGTAGCTTTTGTAAAGACAGGGTAGTTCTGTGTAGTTTCACAATAGTAGAGGGGGTGCTTGTGTAATTTTTCCTAAAATTAAAAAAAAAAACTTGGGGATGGGGTCACCAACTAATACATAAAGGGATTTGCATGCTTTTTTACAAATAAAAAAGAAAGAAAGAAAATAACTGTCATAGAAGTAGAAACAAAAATAGAAACTATAAATAAAAACAAATAGTTCTAGAAATAGAAAACAAACTGAAATTAAACACTGTAAAATAAAATCAAAATGCTGCTGCTCCTCCTAGCTGAAAATTGCTTGGATGTCCTCATCAATTCTCCTTGGCTTGGAAGAATTCACCTCCGGTGAATAAAAACACATGTAATTCTCAAGCATAATCGGGTTGAGCTGTTGTAGCTCCTCAATGGAAGTCCATGTGTAGTCCATCTCAAGTCGTCCATGCCACCAAACTATGAACTCTCGGGTACCACTAGTGTGTATAGAAAAAACTCCCTTATCAAGGGTATCCTCAATTTCCTCAACTGGCTGACCAAACTGGGGTATGGGAGGTTTAAAAGTAACAAGAAAGGACGTAGACTCGGAAGCACAAGTATCAACAATGAAAGGAAGGGCATCCAGAATATAGGATAGAAAGAAGGGGTAAAGGAAGGGCCATGGTAGGAAATCAGATCCTTAACGTTAAAAATGTTGTTGATTCTTATGTCAGTGGGTAACTCAAGCACATAGGCAGTACCTCCCACCATTTTAAGAATCATGAAAGGACCTGCACTACGAGCATGTAGTTTGCTCCACTTTCCCTTGACAAAACATTGCGGTCTAATCTTGACCATCACCGTTTCACCCTCTTGAGACTCTTGCATTCATTGGTGTACATCTGTCCTGGATTTATATTGATCATTACATGATGTTATTCTGCATCTATTATCTGAATGCAAGTCATGTATGTGTTGGACTGGGGTAGACTCGACTGACTAGAATGTCTTAGAGCTAGACACAGCAGGGACAAGGTTTGTAGGTTTCTTGGGTTGGTCATTGCCCTTAAATTGTGAAACCATACACTCGCAATACCCAGCCTAGGTATATCAACCCTTTCATCCTTGATGGCAAAGAGGGTTCAAAGCAAGTTAAATTAACAACCCTCTGTGCTGCAGGATCTTTACACAGTCCAAGCTCAAAACAGAATTAGAAAGTAATGAGGAAATTCACTTATCTTGAAATCTGACCCTTGGAACCTTATGAAACTTTGAGGGAATGATCTTGATAACGGCCCTACAATATACTCCAATATTAGGTCGATCTAACCACCAAAAAATAATTTAACAGAAGTCGAATTTCTGTCCAAAAACTGTACCACCTCCACTATACCAGATTTGATGTTTTGGTGTTGAATTTCTCTTTTGCAGCAACTGATGGTTCCAGCTAGGAGGAAATAGTGTCGCACAGCAGTGAATAAAGGAACAAAATAGCTTAAAAGAAGTTAGAGGAAAAGAAGGAGAAGAATAAGGCAATTGGTTGAGTCTCACAACTGTGGGAGACTCAACCAGAAAAAAAAAATAAAATGTCTTTTTTTTTTTCCCCCAGAAAGTCTACCGCCAGACTTTGGTTTCTTCTTATTTATTAACTTCTGAAAAGCTACAAAATAGGAAGCTACAAAATAGGAATTTCCAGCAATAGGAAACTTCCTAAATAACAAAAAAGGAAATGATTCTAAAACTGAAATAAATAGAAACTTCCTTTATAGATTAGGAAAGTTTCTAAGACAACTTTTAGTAAGCTAAAATTTAGGGAAGTTCTAGTTTCCAAACAATTGAAAATTCTAAATAACTAACTTATATTTTAGGAAAGTAAATAAAACTCTCAATCAAAAGAATCCTAAAAATCAAAAGAATCCTATGTCGACAAAGAGAGTCCTATGTTGGCTCTAGTGCTGCTGGTGGTAATTCTAAGGCTTGGCTGGGTTGCTTTTATTATTTCCTGTCCAATCAGCCTTAGGCTGGCCCAATGGCCCAAGCCCATTTAACTTCTTCTGGCCCCTTTTCCTTCAGTAAATCTGGCCTGCATCGAGCCTCCTCATCAGATATTGTCTCATCAGGCTTATGGTCCACAATTTCACCTTCCTGATTATCCTCCTGATTATTATCTTTGTTTTCTTGTCCTCCTACATATAGGTTTCTATTTGGACACTCCTGGAAATGTGACCATCCTTGACATTTGAATCATTTTGGTTGTCCATTTCTCTTGGGTGCTTCTCCCAAAATGCCTTTACCCTTATTGTCAAACTCATGTGGAGGGATAGTGGGTGGCTTTGGAAGTGTAGAAGGACTTTGAATTAATTTCCGGAAACTTGACTCCCCGGGTTGAAAATAACTCTTTTGTTGGGAGGTAAACCTCGAGGATCGTTCTAATTCAATTGTTGTACGAAATGTTTGATGGACATCCTTAACAAGGTAAGGTGCCATGCGTGAATGGATGTCATCGCTAAGTCTCGTCAGGAACCTAGATAATGTCTACTTGACATCCTCTCAAGTGCTGTTCAGATTTTAAATCATTGAATTTAGACATGTACTTAGTCACAGACATTTTACCTTGCTTCAAGGTGTTCATGTCCTTTAGAAGTTGTAGTCTATAGGTGATAGGCAAGAACTCCTTCTTAAGGCTATCTTGCGTTTTAAGCCAAGTTGAAACAGACTCGTGTCCAAGACTTTCCTTTTGATATTCTAACTCACTTCAGAAATCCTGACCAGCCCCAGTGAGCTTCATCTTTGCAAATCTAAATTGAAGCTCCTCAGACATCTGATAGAAATCAAAGTACCTATCCTTTTGTTTGATCCATCCTAGGAGAACCTTGGCATCTCTCTGGCCATCAAAGGTAGGTTCATCTATCTTGACCATTTTCCTAACATCCAGTTTCATATCTAGATGTCCATAATTCTCATTGTCCCCATAAGGAGAGTGATGCGTCGGATCATGGTATCCGTGGCCTCTAAACCCACCTTTACCATGACCTTGACCTTGGAAATTATCACCTATTTTATCATGGACATCAACATAATCATGACGCCTCTCATTCTCATGATTTTCCAGAATAGGGTTGAGGTATTCCACTCTAGGTCTAGTTTCTTGGACATTGTGACTTTGCTGTCCATCAGAGTTTTGAGCAGAGATCTCAACGGCAACAAGCTTATTGGTGATGTTTTGTACACTTTGATTAATAGTGTGAAGGCTGGTAGTTTGCTTTTCCTGGTCAGCCTTACTGGCAGCCAACTCTACATGAGCAGCTCTTAGTAACTCTACATGGGCAGATCTTAGTAACTCTTGATTAGCTAGGAGAGCTTATAGGGTTTCTTCGTTTTGTTGAAGCACCCTTCCCATTGCTCAGATGTCATAGGGGTGGTAGGAGGGTTTGGCATGTTTTGATAAAATCTACCGCTTCTAGTGGACATACAAAGGGTTACTCTAGGTAGGATTCCTAATCAACACCTACTAAACATTCTAAACCAAGGCTCTGATACCAAACTGATGTAGAATAGCCTAAGGGTGTAGGTGTCTTACACTTCAACTGGTTAGGTAGGAAGTTAACTTAGGTTTGGTTGGTGAGGACAGGTGGACAGCAACATACATGTCTTGTTGCATTTAGAGCTTTAAGACTGAGACTTATCAAATAATGATCAAGAAAAATACTAGCATATATCTACCAACTCAACAATGCTCAACTAAAGTGAAATAGAATTTCAGGAATTAAAAGGCAGCATTGGACAAGTTGTAATATGCAGGAAAATTTCAGTATTCCAAAAAAAATAACAGCTATGTTTTTATATGCATATGACACCAACTTCCATGTTAGTTCAGTAACATAGTCCATATCGAATAAGATGGAGTACAGTGAGTTGATATTAACAAGAACAGAAAAATCAAACAAAGTAGGGATGGAACATATGCCGTCTACAGTGGCAGTAAGAAGAAACCATAAACAGATTCTGAAATTGATGATTCAGTACACAGTTGTCACTATATGTGTAATGCAGGATTATTCTATCTAGCAATATCAGGACGGAAAAAAATAAAAATAAAGAAGCAACCCCGTGTCTTTTAGAATAACCAGTAGCAAGAGAAAATAATGACAGAAAAGAAACTAGATGTATAAGATAGAATTCTATAAAAAAAAGAAACAGAAAAAAAATTACTGATATTAAAAGAGGAGAGGGGAAGAATCTTACCGAGAGAAGAGGGGGGGAGAGACAATACCGAGACGAGAGAGAGAATGTTATCGTGAGGGAAGGGGGGAGGGATTACTGTGAGGGGAAATAGGGAGAGAGGGATTATCGAGAGGAAAGACAGAGATTGCGTGAGGGGGGAGGGAGATTTGAGATTATCTAGAGGGAGAAGGAGAGAGTTTACCTTGAGGGGAATAGGGAGAGAGAAGCCGTTAGAGAGATAAACTTGAGATTTTGTTTTTTCCAGCAAATAATCATCATCCTTTATTTTTTAGAAGATTAGCCTTTAAAGGCTTACAACCCTAACCAACTGACGTGGGAATAACAAACCAGGAACAATTAACAAAAATAAATAAAAAAAACAAATAAAAGAAATAGGGTTGGGACCCACTAACAACTAACAAATACATAATAAAATAAAAAAAAACGTGGGGATGGCCCACTAACTAATATGTGAAGAGATTTGCATGCCCTTTTACAAATAAAAAAGAAAAAAAATGACTATCATAGAAATAGAAACAAAAATAGAAACAAATAATTTCTAGAATAGGAAATAAACAGAAAATAAACCCTGTATAATAAAATCAAAATGCTGCTGCTCCTCTTAGCTGAAAACTGCTGGGATGTCCTCATCAGCTTGATCCAATAAGAACTTTATCACGAGCTCACTTTTTCAGATTGGTTACTAAAAGAGCCTCAGCCAAGCTGGTTGTCTTTTCTATACATTATATATGGGGTATACATAATGTAGGCCAGGACCTGATCAACGAATACTCTATGAGTGACATGGACCTCTGCTCTGAATTAACTCATTTATTTGTTTTAAATTTTGGGCTATGAGCCAAGTCTGAAATTTTCATTGGGCTTGTTTACTTAGCTTGAGCTTACGATTGTGCTCTTCTAACTAGAGGAGTCTGAGCTGACCTGGAAAAGGCTTAGCTGAGCTTGATTTATTTACAATCCTCATGACATTAGTGTAGGAATTTCATTCATCATAATAAAACTCATTTCAATGAATCCCATATGGAAAATAAAATACATTTGAGTAATAACATAATCAATAAAATAGATGGGACATACTTCTTAGTAGAAGATTGATTTTCGCCCTTGTCTTGTACCTGATTCCCAACAGAGATCTTCTACAGTCTCCTCTCCCTTAGGTATGGGTCCTTTTGGTTTCACGCAGAGAGAGACTATAGGGACCCTGCTTCATATTTATAATACTTGGATTTCAAATCTATTCCAATCCCATAATGGAATAGATTTGGTTTATAATTAGCAAGGGATAATCAATCAAACCTTGATTGGATTTCTACCAGTCATAATAGACAAGTAAGATAATGTTGCCCATAATAATAAAATCAGAAAGATTTTACATTCTCCCACTTGGGCTACATTATTCCACAAGATTGTTAAAACTAGTGTGACCATGGAAACCATTAATTAAAAATCGGATTATCCCAAACCTCCTTCCTTCCAACAAGCAAACTAATGTTGAACAACAGCAGAAGATACACCTTAATTATACGGTATACAACTTTCTGTTATTACGAACATAAGTCTCCTTGTTTATATTTGACCTTGGCTTACCGCCTTTTGAAAACTTGGCTTAATACCGCCTTTATGTTTTTGGCTTAATACCGCCTTCTGAGACTTGACTTAATACTGCCTTTTGGGTTTTGGCATAATACTGCCTTTTGTGTCCTGGCTTAATACTGCCTTTTGTGTTCTGGCTTAATACTGCTTTCTGAGTCTTGGTTTAATACTGTCTTTTGGGTCTTGGCTTAATACTGCCTTTTGTGTTCTGGCTTAATACTGCCTTCTGAGTTCTAGCTTAATACTGCCTTTTGTGTCCTGGCTTAATACTGCCTTTTGTGTTCTGGCTTAATACTGCCTTTTGCGTTCTGGCTTAATACTGCCTTTTGTGTTTTGACAAGTTAAATAAAGCTTTCATTCAGACTAGCAAGAGTGCAAACGCTAAATCATGAAGAGAAACAATGGTATTAATCACTATGTCCATAAAAACCACAGACAAAACAATACAATCAAGTATCAATGTAAATGTATGGTTTTTACAAAATTTGATCAAAAGATTCGACTATGCCCATGCTTGAAACATGATCCTTGAAGATTCCCACTGGTAGAGCTTTTGTCAATGGATCAGCAACCATATCTACCGTCGAGATATTTTCTATAATGATGTGATTATCATAAACTTTTTTCTTTACTAACAGATACTTGATATCAATGTGCTTTGAAACACCAGTCCTCTGATTATTTTTAGAGAAAGATATAGCTGACTGATTATTACAATACATTATGGTCTGGAGATGATTTCCACAATCTTCAGACCAGAAATGAAATTCTTCAGCCAGATTGCCTGCTTCGTGGCTTTGAACAATGCCCGACCTCTGCCTCCATAGTAGAAGATGATAAAATTGTTTGCTTCACACTCTTCTTGAAAATAGCTCCTCCAGCCATCATGAAGATGTACCCTGATGTAGATTTCCTGTCATCAGGGCATCCGCTGTAATCTGCATCAGAATAATCGACAATCTCAAGGGTATCATTACTGCCATAGGTAAGCATATAATCTTTTGTCCTCTGTAAATATCGCAAGACTTTCTTCACAGCTGTCCAGTGAGCCAAACCTGCATTTGACTGAAAACGTCCCAAAACACTCACTGCAAAAGCGATATCAAGGCGAGTGCAAACCTGTGCATACATAAGGCTCCCTACATCAAATGCATAAGGCTTATCAGTCATAGACCTTATTTCAATCTCATTCCTAGGGCACTGGGTCTTGTTTAACTTGTCTCCCTTGCTGATGGGTGCCTCACTAGTTGACCAGTTTGACATATTGAATTTCTTGAGTATACGATCAATATAGGCCCTTTGAGATAATCCCAATAGTCTACGCTTTCTGTCACGACTAATTCCAATACCCAGGACAAAAAAACCCTCACCCATATCTTTCATTTCAAAGTTTTCTGACAGAAAACGCTTGGTCTTTGCAAGCAAACCCAAATCACTACTGGCAAGCAAAATGTCATTTACATATAACATCAGAAAAATGAACTTGCTCCCACTGATTTTGTGATAAATGCATTGATCAATAGCACTCTCAACAAAACCAAAAGAGGATATAATCTGGTGGAACTTTAGATACCATTGTCTAGAAGCTTGTTTGAGACCATAAATAGATTTATTGAGCTTACAAACCATTCCTTCTTGCCTTGTACCTCAAAACCTTCTGGTTGGCGCATGTAAACTTCCTCAATTAAGTCTCCATTCAAAAATGCTGTTTTGACATCTATCTGATGTAATTCTAGATCATAATGAGCCACAAACGCCATAATAACTTTGAAGGAATCCTTCGAGGAGACTGGAGAAAATGGCTCCTTGAAGTCGACTCCCTTCCTCTATGTGAATCCCTTAGCTATTAGCCTGGCCTTGTAGCGCTCAATTCTTCCCCTGGAGTCACACTTAGTTTTGAAAATCCATTTGGAGCCTATGGGTTTACAAGAATTAGGTAAATCTACAAGCGTCCAAACACCGTTGTTAGCTATGGATGACAATTCACATTTTAGTGCATTAGATCTATTCATGGCATCCTCAAAACTAGAGGGATCTATTGCTTGACCAATGTCAAATTCTCCTTCAGTCAAGTATAGAATGTAGTCAGAAGAAATAGCACTCTTGCATTGTCTAGTAGATCTCCTGACCATCTCTTCAGGTTCTGCAATCAACACTAGTGCCGTAAGTGGATCATGTACCTCAGTCCCCGTAAATTTCTCCGCCATTGGTGGGACCAAGGGATGCATAACTGTAGGCACAATAGTGCTAGGAATCACTGAATTAGGAAATACAAGGACTTCATCAAATTCCAAGCTTCTTGGTTCTACTAATTCACAGGAGTCTTCAATGAACTTGGCATAAGTAGTCTCAACTATCGGATTGGTAGAACTGGGACAGTAAAATCTAAATCCCTTGGATCTAGTAGGATAGCCAACAAAATGGCAACTGATTGTCCTTGAATCTATAACTTTTTCATGAGGATTATATAATCTGGCTTCTGCTCTGCATCCCCAAACATGTAGATGATTCAAGCTCAGTTTTCTACCAGTCCATAGCTCAAAAGGTGTTTTGGGAACAGATTTACTTGGCACCCTATTGAGTATGTAAGTGGCAGTTTTCAGAGACTCCCTCCACAGAAAATCTGGAAGATTGGTGTTACTTATCATACTTCTCATCATATCTTTTAGAGTTCTATTCCTTCTTTCGGCAATTCCATTTTGTTGAGGAGTTCCTGGCATGGAATATTGAGTAATAATGCCATTCTCTTGTAAGAACTTGGCAAAAGGACCAAGGTATTAAGTAGAATCACCTGGCTTACCATAATATTTACCTCCTCGATCTGATCTAACAACTTTTATCCTTTTTGACAAAAAATTCTCCACTTCTGTTTTGTAAATCTTAAAGACATCTAGTGAACTAGATTTGTCAGCCAACAGGTAGACATAACCATATCTTGAATAATCATCAATAAAGGTAATAAAATATCGATGACCTCCAATGGAAGGAGAGGGAAATGGACCACTGATGTCAGTATGAATCAGTTCCAACAAGTCATTGCTGCGAACTGACTTCTTCTTCCTGTTTCTAGTCATTTTTCCCTTGATACAGTCCACACAGACAGGTATATCATCAAACTGTAAAGGTTTTAGAATTCCATCAATAATAAGTCTTTTCATACGCTCCACTGAAATATGTCCTAAGCGCCTATGCCAAAGAGTAGAGGATGACTCATCCAGCATAGGACGTTTAGAAGACACGTTCAAAACCATAGAAGGTGCTGATATAAACCATTCACTACCATTCCATTTCCAACTATAGAGGAATTCAAACATAAATCAAAACCATTCTTATTAAAACTCAAACTGTATCCATTATTTACTAGTCTCGACACAGAAATCAAATTTTTCTTCATTGAGGGAACATATACAGTGTCTTCCAAATCTATAAAAATTTCTGAAGTCAGAAGCAGTCTAACTACTCCAATGGCCTCCACTGCAACTCTCACACTGTTCCCTACGAATACACTAACCTCATCCCTGCTTGGTGCTCTCCGGCTTAGAAACCCCTGCAAGGAATGGGTAACATGAATGGATGATCCAGAGTCAATCCACCAGGAATTTACAGGAGCATCAACTAGAAAAGACTCAAAACATACTAGAGATAGATGAGTACCAGATTCTTTCTGCTTATTCAACCAGACCTGTCTGCCTCGACAGTCTTTCTTCATGTGTCTCTTCTTTTTGCACCAGAAGCACTCCACGCCATTCAAGTCTTTATTGTCATCATTTCCTTTTAAGGTATATGATTTATCATAGGGTTTTTCATTTCCCTTTTTGAAAAACTTTTTCGTCTTCTGAGGTCCTACACCTCCATTTTTCCCTTTCCCTTTTTAGTAAAAGGTTTGTGCTGAACTAAATTTGCACTCTCAGGTTTCTTCTTTTTCAATCTATTCTCTTCTTGAGAGCAAAAGAAAATCAGATCGTCCAAACTCCAATTGTCTTTCTGAGTATTGTAAGATACATGAACCTGACTATATTCATTTGGGAGAGAAGTCAAGGCAAGATAAACCAGAAAGTCATCATCCAAAGAGGTTCCTAGCTCCTTTAGTTTTTCCCTTTTTGCAACCAATTCAAGTATGTGTTCTCGAATACTGCCATTTGAATCAAACCTTGCTCCAGTTAAGGCTACCATCAGACTAATTTTGAGACTCTTATTTGTCACATTAAATTTCATCTGTATCTCTTTCATATATTCTTTGGCAGTATCTTTCATCTGGATACTACCACGAAGAGATTCAGAAACAGAATTTTTCATCTGGATTAGAGATTTCCTATTAGAAGCTTCCCACATCTCCATTTTTAGAATCTGAGCGGGAGAGCTCTCAGGAGTGATAGGAGCAGGTTTTTCCTCTCTGAGAGCTAAGTCTATATCTGACATGCTGAGTTGGGTTTTCATTGCCTCATACCATTTTTGGTAATTCGAACCAGTCAACACAGGTAGAGAGGCTAATACATTTGCAGGTATCGACATCCTGAGATGAAATTTACTATATGAGTTTACATTTAAAAACATGTATGCAATTAATATATCCAACACTGATGTGTATATTAAGGAAATAAATAAATCATTAAACCACAGCAGAATGGAGGTCATTATTTCCCCTTCCTAAGAGTCAACCGCACTACACACTTATCTTTTGGGATAAGCATGCACTGGTCCTCTTAGATATCCAGGCAGAACCGCCAAGGAATGATGGCTTCGACAAATTTCATCACCTTTGGGTGATTGAAAAATCCTCAGCCGAACATCCTTAATAAGTAATTTCTTTTCTTAAGAGTCAACCGTACTACCCATTTATCCTTTGGGATAAGCGTGCACTGGTCCTCTTAGATATCTAGGCAAAACCGCCAAGGAATGATGATTTCAGAAAATTTCATCACCTTTGGGTGAATGAAAAATCCTCAGCCGATCATCCTTAATAAATGAGTGCATGATACTAACATAACTGGACAATGCCACCTTTGGGTGTGCATCATCAGGCTTGACTACTTTTGTATAAAATAAAATAAAATTCTTGAATTTTCAGACATAACCATGCAATAGGTATGCCACTTTGGTGGGTTTTACTCAATTACACAATTATATCTGTAAATTCTGATATGTAGTCACATAGAATATGATTCAAAAATTGAAAACATGAAATTATGTCTCAACAAACCAATATAAACATGCACATTACTCATCTGGTAATCATCTCATCATTTAAAATTACAAAAACCTTATAAAATATTTCCAAAACTAGTTTTTATTCAATTATTATAGATTTGGGATTCCACAAATGACACTACAGATATACCAGAATGAAGATAATAAATAAAGGAATTCAACGGAAAAAATTTCAGGTCAAACGGACCCTTAACGTGCCGATTAAAGTCGGCGCGTGGGATCACTTGCCTGTGATCCAAACAGTGCCTAAGGTCTGAACCAATTTTGGTTTGGTTCAATATAACCGGTCTAGGTTTGGTCCGGTTTTCTCCAACTCTGGTCCGAAACAGGGATGGGTCAACCCGGTCCACCCGAGATGGGTCATAATTTGGGTCGGGTCGACCCAATTCCACCTTATTCGGGTCGAAAATAATCCGGTTCGGATCAACCCAACTTGATTGAATCGGGTTTGGGCTTGGTTCGGATCGGTTTAAACCGACCCGGGTTACCTGGGTCAAGGTTCTAACACCGGGTCGGTCTCGGGTCAACCCGGTCCCTCTTCCCCCTTTTTTTTTTAATCCAGCGAGTGGAGCTCACTCGCTTCTTTCTCCGGCGCGTGACGGCGCGTCCGGCGGCCGGTGACGGCGATTTTTATATCGCCATGATTGTCTCACAGAGATCTACACATTGGTATATTTTTCTTGTAATTTTGACGGTCGAAAAATTATCCGATTATTTAAATCTCTTCTTTTTCACCAAAAATTAAAATGGGAACTAAAAAGAATTTTCTCCATGTTTCAATATTCAATGATTTTAAATCCATGTGGGATGGCTCTGATACCACTGTAGGAATTTTATTCATCCTAATAAAACTCATTTCAATGAATCCCATATGGAAAATAAAATACATTTGAGTAATAACATAATCAATAAAATAGATGGGACATACCTCTTAGTAGAAGATTGATTTCTGCCCTTGTCTTGTACCTGATTCCCAACAGAGATCTTCTACAGTCTCCTCTCCCTTAGGTATGGGTTCTTTTGGTTTCACGCAGAGAGAGACTATAGGGACCCTGCTTCATATTTATAATACTTGGATTTTAAATCTATTCCAATCCCATAATGGAATAGATTTGATTTATAATTGGCAATGGATAATCAATCAAACCTTGATTGGATTCCCACTAGTCATAATAGGCAAGTAAGATAATGTTGCGCATAATAATAAAATCAGAAAGATTTTACAATTAGGTGATGCTGATGTTTCTTTTAACGTAGCCATAATCATGGAAATATGTAATCACTTATCTGGTAATCTAGTTTTTGAAATGATTTTTTTTTGGGTGAATAGTTTTTGAAAATGATTGATGTTTATTGTCTCCAAGCTTGCAAAGTATTGAAAGGAGACAGAATGAAGGAATTCTGCATGCTACAATTTGTACCTTGATTTGGTACAGAATAATTCTTTAAAACTCATGGACTGGCAGGTTGGCCTACGTTTTTTAGAGACAGGCTGATAGAAATTTTGTTGGTTTGATACTTTTATATGCATGGAATCTGGATTTAAGAGGTGAAATGGTTAGTTTAACCAGGCCCACAAAACAACCTTGCGTACAGAGTTGAGTTGAATTGTTGTCAGCCCTCTGACCATAGCTGGCCTGAGTTAAATATTGAATGATCTTAGCCGCCAACTGAACATTCCTACAGATTAAAACTTTTGTGCTTATAGACCGTAAATGGTTGCATCAGATTGCATTAGTGCAGATATGGTGTAATATATTCATGTGGTGTGTTAGGTAAACATTTGTTTTTTTCCTTTCATCTGTTTACCGAAGGGCCATCAGTTGGTGCAATGGTAAGAGGCTTGGGCTGCCAGCATGAGAATGTGCGTTTGAGTCTTAAGAGCATCTACTTTGTGAAAAAAATAGAAATAAATAAAGTGCTGGAAGTTAGGACTTAGGAACTCTAGAATGTTTTGAATTCACCTATCCCAGTGCCTTACGAAAGGGTGACTGGCAGTCTGGCACCGAGTTATGGCCCTACGGTCCTTTATTATCTGTAATCTGTTTATGCAACCAGACTTTCTCTAGCATGAGATAGAGGTTGAATCAAATATCTCTATATATCTTCTCTCTAAGAGAAAAAAGGGGGCACTAGATCATCTGAGAATGCTGATATTTGGTGTGGCCATGTAGGAATTTCTACTTGGTGTGACCGATAAGCCATGCTCACTATTCTGCTTGATGGTGAAATAGATATCTTAACCATTTATAAACTTTGAAATGATCTACGGGATTCTGTTTGATTATTTGAAAAATTGGGGATTTAATTTTGTTCCCACAAAGTATATATGACCTGTCTGCTTTTTGATAATGTTTTTCAGGATTTGGATGTGACACTGAGGCAGTTATCAATATTCTCTCTCATCGTGATTCAATGCAGAGAGCTTGCATCCAACAAGAGTATAGAGCCATGTATTCTTCGGAGTTGATGAAACGACTTTCTTCAGAGCTTAGTGGTGATTGCAAGGTATCTATCTATCGATATAATCTTTGTTAATTCTTGTCGGAAAGACCTGATAATGTGTATTGTTTCTATTGATTACTAATAAGAAGAAGTTACATAAAACAATAAACAATTAACTTGCAACTTGGTTACGTTGCTTTGGGTATCTGTCCAGAAGTCATATCCTTCAGACCATTAAATCGAAGGATACAGGGAAATGGGTAATATGGGTCCACAAACAGGGTATATATAATTGATGCACCATATATATATATATATATATATATATATATATATATATATATATATATATATATATATATATATATATATTCCAGTGAGAGAAAATTGATATTATAGATGCATTCATTGTATGTATATAAAAATGAGAAAATTTAGCAGTAAATGCGGCAACCATGAGATTGCAATTTGATATTCAGGACTCCGTAAAAAAGAGAATATTTATCAGTAAATGCAGCAACTATGAGATTGCAACTCCGAACGTGATTGTGTGCTGAAAATCTAAATGGTGTAAGACAATGGCCTTATAATAACGCCACTCCATAGTTTATGTTAGGTGTGCATGTTCCGTTGTCAAAATAATGGACATGTAATGCATCCAGAGAGAGATTGTGAAAGAAGAGCATGGTTTTGGAGTATTTGGTGTGTGTTCTACACCTATACTTAGGTAGTGGTTTCTCTGAGATGAGTAGTATTTTTCTGAAATGAAGGGTCCATGTACTAAAGTTCTTAATGTCTCAAAATTCGACTCAACTCAATTCAACTCAACTCATCCTTTCCCAACTAAATGGGGTCGGCTATATTGATCCCATTGCTCTAATCAACTCTACTCAAAGCCATACTTGTTTCCAGCCCTAACCTATGCATGTCTTTCCTCACCTCTCCTTTTAGAGTAATTTTAGGCATACCCTTGGCTTTTTTGAGCTCCTTTAATCTAAAAAAAATACCCCTCCGTACTGGAGCATTCTAAGGCCTCCATTGCACATGTCCATGCCATCTCAAAAAATTTCTCTCAAATTTTCATGTATTGAAGCTACTCCTAAATTAGCTCCAATTTGTTCATTCCTTATTTATATTTTCTAGTTTTACCACTCATCCATCTCAGCATCCTTATTTCAGCTAGACTAAGTTTGTTTATATGTTGTTTCTTTACTTCCCAACATTCGACTCCATACATCATTGCTTGTCATATAATAGTCCTAGGAAATTTTCCGTTGGAGTTTTAAAGTAATACATCACACAACAGTCTAGATACCCCCTCCACTTCATCCACCATCTTCTAATTCTTTATGTAATATCATCTTTTATTTCCTTTATTTATGATTGAACTAAATATATAAAGTTTTCACTTATCGTATCTCCCTATCATCAATTTTCAGAACCCACTTTTAGTCCGTAAAGGACGTTCCTAGTGCCCAAGAGTCTCGTCATTACGGGGTCTTGGGAGGGGCAGATGTATGCAACCTTATCCTACTTCGCAGAGTGATTGTTTCTCTATTTGACCCGCGAACCACGACCACCATATCACAATGGAGCAACCTTACTGATGCGTCGAGGCCCGCCTATTAGTCCTATTGTTACTAAAGTTTCACAGCATATACTTTTTCCTTTGTTTTACTTATCTCAAGACTTTTTGATATCAAGGTTGATCTCCATAATTCTATCTTTGCATTTACCCTTGCTATTGTTTCATCCACCACCACCAACAACAGCAAAGCCTCATCCCAACTAAATGGGGTCGGTTACATGGAATTTTGTCCTCCAATCAGCTCTGTTCGATGTCATACTTGAAACAAGGCCTAAGCTATGCATGTCTTTCCTCACCACCTCCCCTAGAGTCATCTTTGGTTTATCCTTAGCTCTTTTAGATCATTCAATCATGGGATAAAATCTCGGCGAGATCTCGCCATTCTCGCCTATCGTGACAAAGGCCGAGACGAAAACATGGTCGATAATGGATTTTGTCTTGGCCTTGCATGTTATCGCCGAGATCTCGATCTCTCGGTATATCTCGCATTATCTCGCAATTTCTCGCATGTTTTTCGCGATTTCTCGAGATATCTCGCCGAGAAAGTGCATTTTGTTTTTTTTTTCTCTTTATATATAAAAGAGAAAGATCACTGTTCTCGGTCGAGAACTCGACCTCGACCGAGAACAGCTCTTTCCTCTGTTTTGTTAGTTTTTTGAAAACTTCCTCATTTTTTCTTTGTTTGGACCTTCAACTTGCTGCGGGTGGTGCTTCGGACTGCGGGGATTGCTGTGGGAGCTTCGTATCAACTATTGAAGGTAAGTTTCTTGCTGAAAAATGAGATTTTTACATGAGACTATAAGGGAGAATTTATTTTTTTGTAGAATGTGATGAAATTTTTATATGTTAGATACATGAGCCCGATCTACAAGCTCACGGTTTCAGATTTCGATTTTGGTTGTTGTAGGTTTTTTTCAATTATTTGCATTTAAAAATTAATTTTCAGCAATTAAAAATTAAAATAATTATTATTTATACTTTTTTGATGATGATGACTTACTTATATGTTAATCACCATTGGCCGATCTACTGTCCTATGGTTTCAGATTTCGATTTCGGTTGTTGATATTTTTTTAAATTATTTGCATTTAAAAATGAATTTTCAGCAATTAAAATTTAAAATAATTATTATTATTACTCATTTGATGATGATGACCTATTTATATGTTAATCACCGTTGGCCGATCTACTGTCCTACGATTTCAGATTTTGATTTCGGTTGTTGTATGTTTTTTTTTTTTGAATTATTTATATTAAAAAAATAATTTTCAGCAATTAAAAATTAATTTAAAAATTGTTAAAAATGCTATAAAATAGGGAAAAATAAGGAAAAATATTCTGATCGCATTTAAAATATGAGAAAGATTTTGAAATGGAATTTCTACTGGGTTAAAGTTTGTGAGGTTAAGTGCTTGGAAATTATGTCGAGACCAAGTTTTGGGGCAAGTGATGGAGGCGACGGTACCAGTTCCCGTACTGACCCTACATGGCAGTATGGGACTGCCCTTCAGGGTGATAGGAAGAAGACCCAGTGTAATTTTTGTGAGAAGAAGCTTCAGTCTGGCGGCATCACAAGACTGAAGCAACACTTGAGTGGATTGGGCAAAGATGTTTCCAAATGCCCGCAGTGTCCTGTGGAGATATCCAGGGCCATAGGTGAACAGTTGAGGGGAGGGAGGCAGAGGAGGGCAGCAAAGGAAAGAGAAAAACAACAGTTTGAGGAGGCAGTTCGAGGCACTATACTAGAATGCAGTGAGGAACATTATGCTGAGGGATGGGATGTAGAAGATATGATAGAGGCAGAGGCAAGACAGATGTGCCATGCGGCAATGGCTAGTAGAGAAACTCTTAGATCAGATGTAGAAAGAAGACGGACAAGAGCAGGTACATCTGGAGCAGGTGGCAGTGGTAGTGGATTTGTTGAGCTTGAGCAGCCACAGAGATGGAGCAAAGAGATTGGTTCTTGGTTTTCTAGATCATGAAGTAGAAGGGAAGAACCTGTGCCTCAGCTACGGGGATAAGATGATGTTCAAATTCTAGAGCAAGATCCCGGAGTCTTTACGAAGCAAGGTAGTAAGCAAAAAAAGATAAAGGCAATGTTTGGGGGTAAGAATAGAGAGTTAGTAGGGTATTCTTACTCTAAGTGGTCGTTTTATCATGACATCCAACAAACGCCACCACATGCCCTTTCTTTCAGAGCATGCTAAATGCAGTTGCTGAGGCAGGTACATGGATTAAAGGGCCAAATCAATATGAACTAATGACTCATTATTTGCCTCAACATAAGAAGGAATTACAAGACTAGATTCTAGGCCAGAAGAAGAATTGGGAAGATTTAGGAGTAACCATTATGTGTGATTATTGGAATGGTCCTACCAGAAAGTCCATCATCAATTTTATGGTTTATTGTGATGGGAGGACGGTGTTCCTTAGGTCTATTGATGCATCAGCTGAAGTAAAAGATGCTGACTATATTTATGGGCTGTTGCAACAGGTAGTGGCTGAGGTGGGAGCTCAGAACGTTGTCCAGATTGTGACAGACAACGGCAGCAATTTTAAGAAGACAGGGGAGATGTTAATGAACAATGCCGACTACAATCTCTTCTGGACTCCATGTGTTGCCCATTGTATTGATTTGATGTTGAAGGACGTGGGGAAGATAAGTAAAGTGAATAGAGTGGTCGAGCAAGCAAGACAAGTAACCACTTTCATCTACAATCATGGTTATTCCTTGAACATGCTCAGGGACTTGGTCAGACCATGCATTACCAGATTTGCTACGAACTTCATAGCATTGAAGAGCTTTGAGGCGAAGATGGCCGGACTCAGATCGATGTTTGCATCTGAGGATTGGTTTTCGTGGAGACAGTCAGCTACCCCCTAGGGAGTGGAAGCACAGAGTACCATCGTTTCAGACGAATTTTGGCAAAACGTGAAGGTGGTAGTCAGGGTGTTGCATCCTGTAGTGCAGATGTTGAGATTGGTAAATACTGAGCGAAAACCTACCATGCCACTTCTTTATGCTGCTGTGGACGCATTGAAAGTACGTGTTAAAGCTTTGATACCACGTGGCTACAAAAATAAAATAAAAATCATCAATGACCGATGGAAGAGCCAACTCATGCATCCATTGCATAAAACTGGTGAGTAAATTTGATGATGTATTTACTTTAGTGTTACTTATGTACCAATATAATTTTTATTTGCTTTAACTACGTGTCCACTGTTAAATATTTCAACATATTATTTGAACCCCAAGTACGCATGTACTTGACGAACTCAGAACTCATTGAGGCAGTGAAGCTAGTGGTTGCAAAGTTGGAGCCAGATCCCCAAGCACATGCATTAGCAAACCTAGAGGTGAGTTGTGTGCTTCAATTACTGGAATATGGTAAAACTATATATTGTAATTGTAAATATTTATAAGTTTTCGATTGTGTGTAGATTAAAACCTTCAGGGAAGCCCGTGGGAGTTTTGGGTTCCCCGTTGCAGTGGCTGGATGTGAGAAAAGTGATCCGTATATGTATTACGTTTGAATGACATACGAAATTAAATTATCTTATGTTTTATGTAATACGTTTAAATGACATACGAAATTAAAATATGTTATTATTCTTATGCAGCTGAATGGTGGGTGTTGTATGGTAAAGATGCACCTTCTCTGAAGAAGATAGGAAGTAGAGTGTTAGCTCAGACATGCTCTGCATCTAGTTGTGAGCGAAACTGGAGTACTTTCAACCTCATTCATTTAAAGAGGCAGAATCGACTTGGCTCCCAACGGCTAAATGACTTGGTCTTTGTGCATTACAACATGAAGCTGAGGGTGCAAAACATGTTTCATGATAAGGAGGATGATACCCCACTCGAGCTTGCCAACATCTTCCAGCCAAGGTTTAAAATCTCGGGTTTCGGAGGAGTCTCGGCCTCCTCCGAAACCGAGATCTCGCCGAGACTATGCATTTTATCCGAGACAGCTTAAAAAGGCTGTCTCGGTGGCCAAAATGTCTTTTTTAGGTCTCCAACATTAGGGGAACCTTATTTTTATATACATAAACACATTTATAGTATAAAATTGTAAAAATAATGACCATTTGTGGTTGTTTGGATTTACACCCATGTTTTCATAGTCAATGCTGAAGTCTGTTGTAAATTTACGTTAATATTAGCTATTATATTCAATCAAATATGGCAAATGAGACAATAACATAATGCATTAGGGGAAAGAGAAACAAAATAACACTTCATTATAAATCACTACATAATTTACATCATAGTTCAAAATTCAAATATTCAACATTGAATGATCCCATAGTCCCCCTGTGCCTATAGTCCACAATTCCACAATCCTTATACAGATACAATGTCTAGTAATACGTAGAGTGTCGTGGATGATCTATCCTACTATCATCATACATCTAGGAAAGTTGTCGACGCAAATTGTCTTCCAATTGAGCAACATAATCTTCCCATGACATTCTTGATGCAAAGTAGTTCTGGTAGTCTTGCACATGATTCATAAATATAACATCAGTAGCTGTCCGAAGGATACCTATCTTTGGAAAGAATGGAAAAACTTCTGAAGTAGTACTCTGGTGCGTAGAATCTTGCGAAAGTACTGATGGAATGGAATAGAAGTTGGTTGATCCACTATGATTCCGTGTATGTGCTCCCCGCATCTGAACCATCGTCGAAAGAAGAACCATATGCAGTCGTAGTGGGATGGGGGACGAAGTTGATATCAACATAATCATTTGAGGTGTATGTTGAACCAGTGCTATATCCAGGAAAGTTCCACTGCTCATGTCCACTGTAGTAACTGCTATTCTCCTCCACACTCAATCCTCGTAAGCCACTAGAGAGGCTATCAACGTTGGCGTCCATCGTGCTACTGCAATCAACATCTTCATCATGTTGAGAATGGGAATGATGCCGAGGCCTACGCGAATACGAAGTTGGTCTACGTGATTAGGATGGCGCACGTGCAGCATGGTCATCATCCTGTGTTGCATGAGTGTACTGGCTCTCCCCAGGTGTATCCCAACGAGTGATGCTTGTGGCTCTGGATCAGCCCCAATATTGACAAAAGTGGCTCGACCCCCACCCCCATGATCACTACCACTAGCTCCACTACCACTCCAACTCCACTCAGGATCTTCTATATCAGTGTCAGCAGGAGGGTCAAACGGCACGGGTGACCGTGTATGGACTCGACCCTCTTCCGAGGCTAAAAACTCGTCGACATCAGTATCCAAATGGCTGGCCAAATGGGAGTCAGGCATCCCCCCAGGCTCGTCCATCACGGGTACTCCCCGTCCCGCACCCACTCTACTAATGGATCTTCCTCTTCGAGTCAAGTTTGGAAGATGTTGGCGAGCTCGAGCGGGGTATCATCCTCCTTATCAAAGAACATGTTTTGCACCCTTAGCCTCATGTTGTAATGCACAAAGACCAAGTCATTTAGCCATTTGGGAGCCAAGTCGATTCCGCCTCTTTGAATGAATGAGGTTGAAAGTACTCCAGTTTCGCTCACAACCGGATGCGAGAGCATGTCCGAGCTAACACTCTACTTTGCTATCTTCTTTAGAGGGGTGCATCTTTACCATACAACACCCACCATTCATTCTGCATAAGAACAATAACATATTTTAATTTCGTATGTCATTTAAACGTATTACATAAAACATAAGATAATTTAATTTCGTATGTCAATTAAACGTAATACATACACGGATCACTTTTGTCACGTCCGAGACCACGGCAAATGGGAACCCAAAACTCCCACGGGCTTCCCCGAAGATTTTAATCTACACACAATCGAAAACTTATAAATATTTGCAATTACAATATATAGTTGAAGCACATATTTCTAGTAATGAAGCACACAACTCACCTCTAGGTTTGCCAATGCCCGTGGCGGGGATCTAGCTCCAACTTTGCAACCACTAGCTTCACCGCCTCAATGAGTTCTGCGTTCGTCCCAAGTACATGCGTATACCGGGTACTTGGGATTCAAATAGTATGCTAAAATATTTGACGGTGGACACATGGTTAAAGCAAATAAAAATTATATTGGTACATAAGTAACACTAAAGTAAATACATCATCAAATTTACTCACCGACCTTATGCAATGGATGCATGAGTTGGCTCTCCCATCGGTCATTGATGATCTTTATATAATTCTTGTAGCCACGTGGTATCAAAGCTTTAACACGTACTTTCAATGCGTCCACAACATAAAGAAGTGGCATGGTTGGTTTTCGCTCAGTATCTACCAATCTCAACACTGTACTCACAGGATGCAACACCCCGACTACCACCTTCACATTTTGCCAAAATTTGCCCAAGCGATGGTACTGCGGCTTTCACTCCCCGGGGTGTAGCCGATTGTCTCCACGAAAACCAATCCTCGGATGCAAACATCGATTCGAGTCCGACCATCTTCGCCTCAAAGCTCTTCAATACTATGAAGTTCGTGAGCGAATCTGGTGATGCCCCGGTCCCGACCAAGTCCCTTCCACATCTCTCCCCGAGCATGTTCAAGGAATAACCATGGTTGTAGATGAAAGTGGTTACTTGTCTTGCTTGCTCAACCACTCTCTTGACTTTACTTATCTTGCCCATGTCCTTCAACATCAAATCAATACAATGGGCAGCACATGGAGTCCGTAAGAGATTGTAGTCGGGATTGTTCATTAACATCTCCCCGCCTTCTTAAAATTGCTGCCGTTGTTCGTTACAATACGGACAACATTCCGAGCTCCCACCTCAATCACCACCTCTTGCAACAGCCCATAAATATAATCCGCATCTTTTACTTCACTGATGCATCAACGGACCTAAGGAACACCGTCCTCCCATCACAAGAAACCATGAAGTTGATGATGGACTTTCCGGTAGGACCAGTCCAACCATCACACATAATAGTTACTCCGAAATCTTCCCAATTCCTCTTCGACTTAGAATCCGGGTCTTGTAATTCCTTCTTATGTTGAGGCAAATAATGAGTCATCAACTCATATTGATTTGGCCCTCCAACCCCTCGTACCGCCTCAAAGAATCGCATCTAGCATGCTCGTAAAGAAAGGGCCTATGGTGGCGTTCTTTGAGATGCCATGATAAAACGATCACTTAGAGTAAGAATACCCTATTGACTCCCTATTCTTTCCCCCAAACATTGCTTTTTTTTTTTTTGCTTACTACCTTGCTTCGTAAAGACTGCGGGATCTTGCTCTGTAACTTGAACATAATCATCCCGTCCCCGTGGCACGGGGTTCTTCCCTTCTACTTCGTGATCTAGAAAATCAAGAACCAATCCCTTTGCTCCGTCTCGCGTGGCTCGGGCTCAACAAATCCACTACCAGCCGCCACCGCTCCGGATGTACCTGCTCCCGTCCGTCTCCTCTCTCGCATCCGATCTAAGGGTTTCTCTACTAGCCATTGCCGCATGACGCATCCTGTCTTGCCTCCGCCTCTCGTCATTTCTTCTACATCCCATCCCTCGGGCCTCATGTTCCTCACCGGATTCCGTACGGTGCTTCGAATTGCCTCTTCAAATTGTTGTTTTTCTCTTTCTATTGCTGCCCTCCTCTGCCTCCCTCCCCTCAACTGTTCACCTATGGCCCTGGATATCTCCACAGAATATTGCGGGCATTTGGAAACATCTTTGCCCAATCTACTCAAGTGTTGCTTTAGTCTTGTGATGCCGTCCGACTGAAGCTTCTTCCCATAAAAATTACATTGGGTCTTTTTCCTATCACCCCGGAAGGGCCGCATATCGCCATGCAGGTCAATTCGGGAACCGGTACCGTCGCCCCATCGCCCGCCCCGGAACTTGGTCTCGACATAATTTTCAAGCATTGTTTCATAGAAAACACAAACTTCAATAACCTTACAAACTTGAACACACAGCGAAATTACATTTCAAAATTTTTCTCATATTTTAAATGCGATCGTAACATTTTTCCTTATTTTTTCCGATTTTATAGAATTTTTAATCAATTTTAAATTAATTTTTAATTGCTGAAAATTATTTTTTTAATATAAATAATTCAAAAAAAAAAAAAAACATACAACAACCGAAATTGAAATCTGAAATCGTAGGACAGTAAATCGGCCAACGGTGATTAACATATAAATAAGTCATCATCATCAAATGAGTAATAATAATTATTATTTTAAATTTTAATTGCTGGAAATTCATTTTTAAATGCAAATAATTGAAAAAAATACCTACAACAATCAAAATCGAAATCTGAAACCGTGAGCTTGTAGATCGGGCTCACGGAACTAACATATAAAAATTTCATCACATTCTAGAAAAAAAAAAATTTCTCCCTTTGTAGTCTCATGTAAAAATCTCATTTTTCGGCAAGAAATTTACCTTCAACAGTTGATATGAAGCTCTTACAGCAATTCCCGCAGTCCGAAGCACCACTCGTAGCAATTTAGAAGTCCAAACAAAAAAAAAAATGGGGAAGAAATGAAGAAACTATGAAAAACTAAAGAAAAAACGGAAGAGGCGTCTCGGTCGAGTTCTCGACCGAGAACAGACCCCTCTGTTTGTTTATAAAGCAAAAAAAAAAGAAGCAAAAAGCAAAATCTCGCGAGATCTCGCGAGATTTGGCGAGAAATAGCGAGATCTGGCGAGATCTCGGCGAGAACAGGTAAATGCCGAGACGAAAATGGTTAACGCCTCTGTTTTCGTCTCGGCTAGTGTCGAAACTAGCGAAAAAGGCGAGATCTCGCCGAGATTTTAATCCATGCTTCCAGCTTGACTCTAAAGAGGAAGATCCATTAGTGGAGTGGGTGCGGGACAAAGGAGTACCAGAGATGGACGAGCCAGGGGGGATGCCTGGCTCCCATTTGGCAAGCCATTTGGATATTGATGTCGACGAGTTTTTAGCCTCGGAAGAGGGTCGAGTCCATACATGGTCACTCGTGCCGGCACTGATACAGATGATCCTGAGTGGAGTTGGAGTGATAGTGGAGCTAGTGGTAGTGATCATGGGGGTGGGCGTGGAGGCCCAAGTGGAGGTCGAGCCACTATTGTCAATGTTGAGGCTGATCCAGAGCCACAAGCATCACATGTTAGATACACGGGGGAGAGCCAGTACACTCATGCAACACAGGATGATGACCATGGTGCACGTGCACCATCCTCATCACGTAGACCAACTTCGTATTCGCGTAGGCCTTGGCATCATTCCCAATCTCAACATGATGAAGATGCTGATTGCAGTAGCATGATGGACATCAACGTTGATAGCCTCTCTACTTGCTTACGAGGATTAAGTGTGGAGGAGAATAGCAGTTACTGCAATGGACAGGAGCAGTGGAATGTTCCTGGATATAGCACTGGTTCAGCATAAACATCAAATGATTATGTTGATATTAACTTCGTCCCCTATCCCACTTCGACTGCATATGGTTCTTCTTTCGACGATCGTTCAGATGCAGGAGCACATACACAGAGTCAGAGTGGATCAACCAACTTCTATTCCGTTCCATTAGTAGTACCTCCACAAGAGTTTACGCACCAGAGTACTACTTCAGAAGTTTTTCCATTTTTCCCAAAGATACGTATCCTTCGGACAACTACTGATGTTATATTTATGAATCATGTGCAAGACTACCAGAACTACTTTGCATAAAGAATGTCTTGGGAAGATTATATTGCTCAGTTAGAAGACAATTTGCGTCGACAACTTTCCCAGATGTATGATGATAGTAGGATGGATCATCCACGGCATTCTACGTATTACTAGACATTGTATTTGTATGAGGATTGTGGAATTGAGGACTATGGGATCATTCAGTATTGAACATTTGAACTATGATGTAATGATTTATAATGAAGTGTTATTTTGTTTCTCTTTCCCCTAATGCATTATGTTATTGTCTCATTTGTCATATTTGATTGAATATGATAGCTAATATTAGCCTAAGTTTACAATAGACTTCAATGTTGACTGCCAAAACATGGGTGTAAACCTAAACAACCACAAAGAGTCATTATTTTTACAATTTTATGCTCTAAATGTATTTATGTATGTAAAAATGAGGTTCCCCTGAAGTTGGAGACCTAAAAAATGTATTTTGACTACCGAAACAGCCTTTTTAAAAGGCAAAAGGCTGTCTCGGACAAAATGCAGTGTCTCGGCTAGATCTCGCCGAGATCTCGGTTTCGGAGGAGGCTGAGACTCCTCCAAAACCCGAGATTTTAAACCTTGCATTCAATTTGAATCAAATCACTTCTCCGTATTGGTGCATCTAAAGGCTTTCGTTGAACATGACCATACCATCTCATACAACTTTTCGTAACTTATCATATATCGGCGTTGATCCCCAATCAGCTATAATATGATCATTCTTCCTTTATCATTCCTAGTTTTGCCACACATCCATCTCAATATCCTCATCTCAGCAGCTACATTAAGTTTATCTATATGATGCTTCTTAACTGCCCAACATTCCACACCACATGTCATAACTGGTCAAATGATTGGCCTAAAATTTTCGTTTAAGTTGTAAAGGAATATGCCGATTACACAACACTTAAGACGCACCTCTCCACTTCATCCATCTTATTTTAATTCTCCAGTGAAACATCATCTTTTATATCACCTTCTTTATTTATGATTGAACCTAGATACCTAAATAATCACTTTACATTTACAGTATTTCTCTCTCATTAATTTTCACCGCTTCATTATCCGTTTATGTGTGACTAAGGTTACACACCATATATTCCATCCTCGTTCTACTTATCTTAAAACCTTTTGATTTTAATTTTGATCACCATAACTCCACCTTGGCGTTAATCCTTGCTTTTGTCGCATCCACCAAAACAATATCATCAGCAAAAAGCATGCACCAAGGAACTTCATCTTGAATGTCTTTGGTTAAGTCATCCATAACGAGGGTAAACAGATAAAAGCTTAAAGCTAATCCTTAATGTAACTCAATTATATTTGGAATTCACTACCTTGATCCCTTATGGGTATTACACTAGTCACCACATTATAGTACATATCCTTGATTATGTCCACATATTTGCTTGAAACACTTCTTCTCTCTAGTACTTGCCAGATTAACTCTGTAGGGATTTGATCCATCAAGACAATATAATCAACAAAAATCATAAACCAAGGGATTAGATCTTAGATGTCTTTAGTCAGCTCATCTATGATTAGTGCAATGGACTTAGAGATGATCCTTAATGCATTCCAATAGTAATCAAGAATTCACTATCCTATCCTCCCACAGTTTACTAGTCACTACACCATTATATATATCTTTAACTATTCCATATATTTACCCAAAACATTTTCTTCTCTAGCACTTGCCAAATTGATTCTCTAAGTACTCAATTATAACCATTTTTAAGTAAAAAATATGAAGATCTTTCTTATATTTTTTAAATCTTTCTAGTCATTTCCTAAGAAAATAAATAGCTTATGTGGTTGATTTTCCTGGCATAAAACCAACTTGGTTTTCGGAAGTAGTAATTTATTGTCTCAAGCGGGTTTCAATTACTCTTAATGTCTCGAAATAAGAATCTAAAATATTGGATTTTGATTTTGGTTATGTTCATCTAATTGATGTTTTGCCATCTCAGAAAGCAGTTTCGCTTTGGATGCATGATCCAGTAGGACGTGACGCAACCATATTGAGGCAGTCATTTATGGGGGACAGCATTGATCTGGATGCTGTGACTGAAATAATATGCTCTCGTACCCCTTCTATGATACAACAATTTAAACAGGCATACTATGCAATGTTTGGTATGTACCTTGAGCATGATATTGAAAATTTTACCCAAGGTGATCACAAAAAGGTCATTTCTCTATCTCTGTCTCTCTCCCTCTCCCTCTCCCTCTCCCTCCCTCTACAAAAAGAACACACATTCACACACAAAATATTTTTATTTACTTCATAAAATTGTAGATGCTTTGTTGATGACCAGCTTTTTTCATGAATAGTAGATCAAATTGGATCAGTTACCTCTTCCATACCAAATATGCTTCACGAGCATTTATTTTTGGTGAATTTAATTCTTTCACATGGTTTTTCATTCTTTTTTTTTTTGGTTATTTTTAAATACATGTGGGAGGTTTTGGAGAAGCATGAAGTGTCTCAAGTAGATATATTGCTGTAAACAAAGATCTGTATGATGGTGTTGTGACTTATGTTAGAATTGTGGTAGACAAACATTTGAATTTCCAGTTATAGTCAGGTCACATCAAGGATCAGCATTGAACCCATTTGTCTTAGCTTGAATAATGGATGAGCTAACTAGAACCATTAGGTTCCATTGTAGATAAAAAGCGAAACTTGAGGAAGATGTTTCTTATAGAATTAAAAGTAGGATGGATGAAATGGGCTAATGCTTTTGGAGTTTTATGTGATTGATACATTCTGATAATATTTAAAGAAATTTTAAAGGACAGCCACAAGAGATCCAGCAATGTTGTATGGTGTTGACAGTTGGGGGACAAGGAAACAACACATAAATACAACAAGTATTGCTGAGATAAGGATGTTAAAGTGGATGAGTGGAAAAATAGGACAATATTAAAATAAGAAATTTAGGAGTGGCTCTGTTAGGTGATAAGTTGACACAGAGTTGTTTGAGGTGGTAAGGCCATTTACAAAGGAGGCCGCTGAATGCATCAGTATGAAGGAGTAATAATCTACAGATTCCAGGAGCTAAAGAACTACTACCTCGGAAGAAGTGTTGACAAACTATGGATGCCTTAGGTTCAACAATAAATATGGATTTTAAAGAGGGTTGACTGTTGAAACAAGGTTATCTAGGGAACCTCATTTAGTTGTGAAAAGGCATAGTTTGAGTTGAGTTGAGTAATTTCTATATGCTTTATCAGTACTGGTCCTTTTTATAAATAGTTGATCAAAGTTACCCTACGGAATAGAATTTTATACTTTGACTTTGCGAGCACCCACTCAAAATAGGGAGGACGAACTCTTACCTTGAGTCCACTAAAAGACGAGGGCTATGGTAACTAAAGTGGTGGCTCATTTTTTCTAAGTAATGGGGCTTTGTTCACTGCTGGCCTGGAGGTCTATTGCCATGGAAACAATGGCTCATAAGCAGTGGTATCTGATGAATAAATTCTGTTATCTGATCAATCCTAGTGGCAGTTATTGGATGGACACTTGTAAGCTACCCTTTTAACTTCAATTTAATATTTGTTTTTTTTTATTATTTTTTTTATTCTCACTATTCCTTAATTTTTTTTTATAATAATTATGGAGATTAGATAAAAGGCATACATAGAAGCACACCATAAAGGAATGATCAGTACTAAAAAAATTGTAAAGTTGCATAGCCAAATTAAAACTAGCTTTATAAAATAAGATTGTTTACAGGCTGTCTCAATGCCTATTTCCTTTCCTGTGTTGTGCTTGAGCGCAAAACGTCATGGTTGCAAATCCACAAATGAGGGCATCAAATAATCATTGATCATCAAGTTATTGGCACATTTTTAGATTGGTCTTCTTATCCTTTGTTATAGAATTTAAAATTAGTAAATAGTAAAACTGATTGTTTTAGCCTCTCTTCCTAGCCACTATTTATAGATGTAGGGAAGATTAACAAGACAGATCTAGGACTCTACAAGCAGAGTCCTAGTTACAAACTAAATTACTAATAGATAGATCTAGTTCTACAAGTCAGAGTCTTAATTAAATTAAATAAAAGAAGGATAAGAGATAAGTAGAAAATGAGATAAGTAGGCCACATGGTCTCTTAATTAAATCGGTATTGATCAAACCCATCACTAAATACCTAAATTAGAAATCACTTAAACTAATCGGCAATGGACCTGGCTAAACTGACCCATTCCTTTGCAATAATATTATTTAACAGCCCCCTCAAGCTGGGGCATGGGTGATGTGCGAGCTTCAGCTTGCAACAATGTAGCAGTAGTAGCAGTAGTAGTATTAGCAGTAGCAGTAGTCATGGCATTAGTAATAGTAGTAGCAGTAACAATAGCATAATATAGATCAATGTGAACCAACTAGTAGTAGTTTGCAGTAGTAGTAGTAGAGTATAAGTCATTGTGAATCAAGTAGTAGTAGTAGGCTCTTCCATGAGCAATGAGGTAGTAGGCGTCAACACGAGCAAAGGAAGATAAGGTAGTAGTATTAGTAGAATTAACCACGACCAGGTCTGTATATCTGTAGCTGAAACAAATAAAAGAAACCAACACCAGGGATTAAGTTGTAATATATTTGATCTGATTAGATCTAGTTGTGGTAGCCGATGTAGATCTGGTTCAGATTAGGTTCAGGACAGCAACACTGAGGCACCAAGGCGGCACCAAGGAAAGAAATATCATATTTCACATCTAAATCCCCTTGGTATATGCACGCAATAATCATTGAAGTGTCGCCTAGGTACCGAGGCACCAAGGCTGCTGGCCACTACCTAGGTTTGCCTTGGCATCTAGGTTGAGTTGGAGGTTTTTGGAGCAGATGAGGGGTTTTCGAATAGAAGATCAAATTCAGGAAATTTTCTTGTGTTTTGAAGTCAGGTTTACCTCGAGGCTCGAGCAGCTTTTGTGTACTGGACTTTTTAGAATTCTCTAGATTAATGATCATATTGTTTACATTATCGGCTTTTCAAATGTGTGATAACTGATGATTAAGCTCTTCAAATGTGTGATAACTGATGATTATTGATCAGTTAGCCTAAGGACTTTATAACTTTTTTCAAAGTATGGACTATGGACTATGGACTATGGTGGACATCATTCAGCAAGGATGTGCCTATTGCTTATTGTGGTTATTGGTTATATGCTTATATTATTGGTGGCTTCTCAGTGTCAAATTGTAATTTTCATGTTATTTTAATAATTTCTAGCCTTTTCATATTTTTATCCCTAACAGGATGCCTAAGGCTCATATAACTAATTATTCTTTCCTAGGCATGAGTCAGATGCTTGGAATTTTTGGTCTCAAGTTCAAGATAACATTCCACTTAATTTCTCTATGTTCTAATCTTTCTAATACTCACATCCTTTATGTGGAGTGGCATGGTATCCTTAGCCCAGGCTTCAGGGTTCTGGTTATTAAAGGAAGGAATTCAAATATTCAATGAATCCAACTTGGGGATTCCCTAGGCAGGTAATATATCTGGTTTCATCTTGCCTGATATGTGGGGATGGTATTTTTCCTCACTGAGGTCAACTAAGTCCACCAAATGGTTCTATAGAGCCCCAGCTTCACCTTCATCACCACTCTGGAGTCCTGGACCCCACAGAAGTTGGTTCATGTGTCTGTGATTTTACATTTTTTTTAAAGCTGTAATCAATTGTTAAACCGTCAAACTTGCTCTGGTGCTTAGTCTGGTAAGAAAGTGTAAATGGATTTGCTAATTTCCTAAAATTTCTGCACATTGATGTAAATTGCTGTTCTGCAGATACTGCTTGCATATGTAACGAAGCCACGCTATGAAGGTCCGGAGGTTGATCAAATGATTACTGAGAGGGATGCCCAGGCTTTATATAAAGCTGGAGAGAAGAAATTGGGAACTGATGAAAAAACATTCATCCGAATTTTCAGTGAACGGAGCAGAGCACAGTTGGTTGCTATTAATTCTACTTACCATAGAATGTATGGGAAGTCACTGAAAAAGGTAAATATCCTTAACGATGCCCAATTTGATATACTTGCTGTAAGTATTAAACAGGTTTGACCTCTTACAGGTAATAAAGAGCGAAACATCAGGAAAATTTGAGTATGCTCTTTTGACAATCCTACGATGTGCTGAAAATCCTGCAAAGTATTTTGCAAAGGTATCCTCCTGCATTTTTCATTTGTGTAGGGTTTGGTATATAATTTTAACATCTTAATGTAGTGCTGCTCTATTTGCAGATAGTAAAAATGGATGTTTCTCTTTTCATGCCTTCATAGAACTTTATTCGCTTATCTTTTTATGCCACCAAAAAAATGCAATTTAAGAAGGCCTTATCACCCTGAAAACTTTTGCAGGTGCTATATAAAGCAATGAAAGGCTTTGGAACTGATGAAAGGACACTAACAAGGGTAGTTGTGACAAGGACAGAGATTGATATGCAATATATAAAGATTGAGTACCAGAAGAAATATGATAAGCCATTGTCTGAAGCAATTCGCAAGGAGATTTCGGGTCATTACAGAGCTTTTATTCTACTTCTTTTGGGTCCCAATGCTTAATGGACATGGTACTATAAAGATTATAGTGTCCTGGGAGTTGTGCATATCATTGTCATGCTGAATTGTCAGTTCTCATGGTATCTTAAGTTACTTAAACCACTTGGCATGGCTTGCTCAACAACTGTCTTCATCTCTCGTACATGATGGTGTTTGTAATTATCTCTAGTGTGTATGAGATGAAGCTAAACCACAATACATTGTTGTATGTTTGAATTCTGATGAACCATTAGTGGTGCAGCAGAGTTTTGACCTTTCTTGTAGCCATTGAAGCATTGAGTTCGACCTGTTCTTGTAGTTAAATGTGAAAATTGCTCTACGTGTGCTAGCATTGGAATAAGACTCTCTCAGGGAAACAGCCTTTCCGTGAAGTGACGGGAAGGCTGCATACATCTGTCCCTCTCCAGACCCCGCTGTGGTGGGAGTCTTGTGCATTGGTATGCTTTTTTTATTTTATTTTTAGCCTTGAAATACTTTAGTTACTCTTTTGGTTGGTGATGGTTCATCATTCTCTTCTGCTACATACGTTTGGGAGTTCAAGCAAGGATCATTGCAAATATGTTGTAAATGTGTTCTGTGGAGATGTGAGCAAATCTCTGATTCTCTAGGGTTAGCACCAACTTACAACAATACCACCTCTGCATATGGGGTCCCATTTGGGGTGTTTGCTTGCATGATGCCACATGAGTGATTCAATTCTAATGTGATTTTGAGGGATTCCTGATATATGCTGAGAGTTGAACATTGGTTGAGAAATATGCTCATCTCACACAGGGTCGTATATCAAAGAACCTTAAACAAGCCTACCATGAAAATGCTTCTTTTGGAAGTATTTGATGGTAGACAGTCTGAGAACAGAGCTGTCTGCCCATTGTTTCCCACTGTGTCATTGGCCGTAAAAAATCCATGTTGATTGTGTTGCACAAAATAGTTCTTTCGGGCTGATGGATATGGACTACTTGTCGTTGTCCATTAAACTTGAGCTCCAGTCCAACCTCATGGGCAGTATATACGGATTGATACCATTCTATTTGGAAAACCAGGCGTTGGTAATATAAAATCAACAGTTGACATCTTCTAGTTAGTAAATTCAGGTAGGGGTGTCATCGGGTTGGTTTCGGTCCAGACCAAATCAGTGTCGGGCTTTGTACGGCCTGATCGAAACATGTCCATTAAGAGATTCAGGCTGGGTGGGCTGCATTGTTCATATTAACTAAAGGGCTGGTCCGGTTTTGTGTTGTTATCGGGCTTGGCTTATCGGCTTGTTATTGGGTCGGTTTGGGTTGAAAGCCCGTTAGGAAACCCATGAAGGCCATCTAGAAGGTTGAAATAGTAAATCTAGGGTTTAATATATGGTCTAAATCGGTCTGGTTTGGGCCATTATTGGGTTTGAAATGTTTCGGGTTAAAGCCCATATTGGACTGGGACCGGTAGAATATGCCATACCTCAACCCGAAAAATGTCTGATAATAGTTCGTTTCAGATTGGTTTTGGGTTAATTCTAACTGGTTCAGTCCTGAATTGACAACCCTAAGTTCAGGTACAGCAAAAAGTCGGATACAAAAATATACGAGTATTAAACAAAGATCGATATGGGGACCAATAATCTGTTTTAAAAAAACACATACTGCAATAATACAATACGGTACACATTTAATACAGTAGCCTTTGGAGTAAAAATACGGGCATAGATTTACAATGCAATAGAGATATCTACATCATTCAATGAACAGAATACCAAACTGTTTGAAAAAAATCGTGGTTGGGAAGGTCATAGTAGCAAAAGCCGTTGGAATTTTTATTTTATAATATAAATACAAATTTATACAAAAAAAAACCTTGCAAGCCGTGAAACATATACAAAATCATCTAATTATCCTACAAGAAGTGTTGTAATGTTTCCTACATCCGTTTAAAGTTGATATTTTAAATTTTTTGTAATTTCAAACTCTTGTGTTTTATCTCGTTGGAGAAAAAACAACAATAAATTATTGTTTAAGACTTAATTATTTTAACAGAGGGATTGATGCAAATCACTCAACAATATATATCATCGGAATAAAAAACTAACAAAATCGGTACTTACAGTATGAAAACCGGATTGAAGAAAGTAAATAGGCTGAGTCATGTGGAAACATTCTCCTTAAGATTGTATCCTCTTGGTGCAACGGGTTCTTGGGAATCAACTTCCAAGATGAAACAATCCCTTGAAACCCTCCCAATTATGTGCATACAAAAATTGGACCTTGTTAGAAGAATTGACGGCTGAGATCAACAATCTAATAAAACAAAGTGGGCTTGATGCCAATTAAACAAAATAGGAGAGAGAGAGAGAGAGAGAGAGAGAGAGAGAGAGAGAGAGAGAGAGAACGAATTCAATGTGTATTTGTCCCTTGGTAGCCTCCTCTATTTGTAGAGGACAAATGCATGTTAGTGACACCTCTGAGTAGGGATGCACCCTTATGCGTGGATGGCTAGGATTATTCAACCCAAAGAGTATTCATAATCAAGGGCTCAGATCATACTTGTATATGAGTTGGGGGGGGGGGAGGAGATCGGTAACTTGTAGATGAATGGGTCTGTCTTATACCCCTACAAATACCAACATGTATATATCATACCTCTATGTATACATGTAGATATGTGACATGCCTCTACGTATATCAAATATGCGTGGACGGCTAGGATTATTCAACCCAAAGAGTATTTGTAATCAAGGGCTCAGATCATACTTGTAGATGAATGGGTATGTCTTGTACCCATACAAATACCAACATGTATATATCATCCTCTATCTACACATATAGATATGTGACATGCCTCTATGTATACCAAAAGGTATGTTAAAAGCATTGCTCGATGTGCGGGTGTGTTAAAAACACCCCAACTCTTCCCTCAAGAGAGAGTTTTTCTTTTAAGAGCTCAAGATATATTAAGACACTTATGTTTTATATACCTCTCTTTCAACCCAAAGGGTATTCATAATCAAGGGCTCAGATCATACTTGTAGATGAATTGGGGGGGGGGGACCCCTACAAATACCAACATGTATATATCATACCTCTATGTATACATGTAGACATGTGACATGCCTCTACGTATACCAAATATGCGTGGATGGCTAGGATTATTCAACCCAAAGGGTATTCGTAATCAAGGGCTCAGATCATACTTGTAGATGAATTTGGAGGAGGGGGGACCCCTACAAATACCAACATGTATATATCATACCTCTATGTATACATGTAGACATGTGACATGCCTCTACGTATACCAAATATGCGTGGATGACTAGGATTATTCAACACAAAGGGTATTCATAATCAAGGGCTCAGATCATACTTGTAGATGAATGGGTATGTCTTATACCCCTACAAATACCAACATGTATATATCATCCTCTATGTATACATATAGATATGTGACATGCCTCTATGTATACCAAAAGGTATGTTAAAAGCATTGCTTGGTGTGCAGGTGTACAATCAAGCGAGAGTTTTTCTTTTAAGGGCTCTATGTATACCAAAAGGTATGTTAAAAACACCCCAATTCTTCCCTCAAGAGAGAGTTTTTCTTTTAAGGGCTCAAGATGTATTAAGACACTTATGTTTTATATACCTCTTTCTTCAAAACTCCATGAGCAATGTGGAACTAAACTCTTTCATGCTCTCTCCAAGCCAAAATTTAAAATTTTCCTCCAAAACTAGAAGTGAAAATTTTATTTTTAAATTTTTGGAAACTTTCCTTGTTTATCTTTAAATAAAGCAATACTCTTTGAATTTCTCCATAGATTTATCTTCTTAAATCACTCCACAATATCTCGTGAAATCACTCCACAAATTCATCTCCTTAAATCACTCAATATCTCCTGAAATCACTCCACAAATTCATCTCTTTAAATCACTCCACAAATTCATTTCTTTAAATCAATCCACAATATCATCTCCTCAAATCACTCCACAAATTTATCTTTAATTATTTCACATAGTTATCTCCTTAAATCACTCCATACAGTTAGTTATTCATTGTAATGTGCAAATTCAAAATCTATACGAAAAATCACTCCACAATATCTTCTTAGATCACTCCATAGATTTATCAATTCATCTCCTTAAATCCCTTTATAAATTCATCTCCTTAAATCCCTCCACAAATTCATCTCCTTAAATCGTTCCACAAATTCATCCCCTTAAATCGCTCCATAAATTCATCTCTAATTATTTCACATATTTATCTCCTTAAATCACTCCACACAATTGTGCATTGTAATATGTAAAATCATTCCACAATATTTCCTTAAATCACTTGATAGATTTATCTCCTTAAATAACTTCACAAATTCATCCCTTTAAATTATTTCACAAAATTCATCTCCTTAAATCATTCTACAAATTTATCTCTAATTTTTCACACATTTATCTCCTTAAGTCACTCCACATAATTATACATTGTAACGTGTCAACTCAAAATCTCCACGAAAAATCACTCCACAGTATCCCCTTAAATCACTTCATAAATTTATCTCTAATTATTTCACATATTTAACTCCTTAAATCAGTCCACACAGTTAAATATTGTAACGTGCCAATTCAAAATTTCCAGGAAAAGCATGGAGAGAATTTTCTATTATAAATTCTTACCGGTGGTTGACCAAGTGAAAGTTTTTTTTTTATTTTAAACATTTAATATATTAAATGTGTATTTTTCACGTATAATACATTTCAAAATAAAAAACATGAATTTTCACGAATCTATGCAATAGTTCATAAAAAATCGTTTTATTCAGTTCAATAATACGGCTCACATATTATTTGCATATAATACGCGAATTTACTATGAGAGGGAGAGCTTTTAAGCGGAGTGAACAAATCTTACATATGTTACATTCATTTAGAATGGAATTTGTTCAATACGAACACACATTTTCGACTTGTGGAAGAGAAGATGTGATGATCCAATCATTGGACATCTATGGAATGGTTTGAAAATTCCATATATCAAATTGTAGTCTCAAAATTCAACTGTTTACTCTTCTATCTAATGCCATACTCTCCCGTATGTCTATGCACTCTACTGACCTATCCATCCTCTTGGTAAGTCCTAGATTTTTCAATTCCTTGTTATTTCATTTGACAAATTTAAATTGGTTTGAAATTTAACATATGAGCAAGAGACCGTGGTGTCTATCTATTTCCAAAATTTCATCCCCATTTGATTTACCACAAGGTAGATCTGGGTATCCAATAAAGAGATAAATAAAAAATTTGCAACAGTTGAAAGATAATCATTCCAAATCTTATACTTATACTTATATTTTCAGATGTGAAAGGTTTTGTACACGATTGTGTATGAAAGTGGTCGTCTATGCAGCCGTTGGATAGACACGACTGATTAAGGGTGTAACATCATTTCTACCCCTACTGGTTGAGCTGACAAGTGCTGGCTCAAGTACTGGTGAAAGTGCCTGAACCTAAGCGTCTCGCTTGACTAAGGGTGTGAGTTCCTACTTAAGGCTTTAATTTAGCTTTAACAACTTTCACTAGCGCTTGGCTAGTTACTGAAACCTTATTCTCTGCACTTGTGCTTTTTTGGTCTTCTAAAAAGCGGCTAGAAGTTATAAGCTAAGACCGCCCATTTTCAAAATATAAAACCCCAAGAACAATGGTGGATGCTTCGTTGTAGGAAGACTAGTGAGAACCATTTATTATTTCTTTTTTGGGGCGAAAACTTGTGGAAACACCCCTCTTAATACATTCACTATCACTAAAATCATGTTGGGACATAGTTATTTAATTCTCTAAATTAGTCACGAATTATTTTTTTCGAATCAAATAATACGAATAATTCTTCTAATTCAAATTATATTCTATGATTCAAAAAAATTCTCGCATTTTTTGTCTAGAAATTAATATTGTGAATAATTCTTTCGAATCCGAATTATACCGAATAATTCAGATACTTAAAAAAACCATTAATACTATCTTAATGGAGTATCTAATCCCTTAACTACCATTCTCAAACAAAAATTTTCAGAAAAAAAATAACGCCTTAACTATTTGCATCTTTTCCAATCTAGGACTAATTATGAGTAAAAATCACGCCATTACAAAACAGATCATTAATTTCATTCTCTTTTTCTATGTGAGATTAAATATGAGTACGAAAATCAAATCATAATGCAAAAGCAAATCATTAATTTCATTTGGAAATGTTGAATTAAATATGAGTATTAAAATCATACCATAATACAAAGCAAGCCATCACTTTTGTATGCTTTTCTAGTTGGGATTAAATATGAGTCTAAAAATAATATTATAATACAAATCATGAGGAAGTAATTAACGAACATAAAAATGAGATGAATTTCATGAGGATGATTAGATAAATTTATGAACATGTTTGATTTTATGAACATTAGCTCTACTAAATTGGCATGACTATCATAATAAAATCTAATTATCCACATTAGATACTATAATGAAATCTAACGAATCGATTTTTATAAACACATACATATCTATTATGTATTACATTATTATTTATAAGTTAAATATTATTCTAATATCACTAGTATATTATGCAGTTGTGATAATTGATTGATATTGTGAAATAGAAGCACAAAATATTAAAAATTAACATCCGAATTTTTTGTCGAAATGTTTTTTAGATAAAAGAATAATTCCCAAATCGATTTGAATTCAAATTTTATTATAAGTTCACTTTTTTGGCTGTATCTTTGACCGAATTCTTAAATTATCGAAATGATTTATTCCGAACTATTCTCATTCCAAATAATTCCCGAATCTGAATTAAATAAGTATGTGGTGGAAATAATTATATAATTAAAATGATAAAATAAAGGAAAAATTTACACGTATATACTTCCCCTGGACTCTGGACTATTTCCACCTACTACCCAATAATCTCTGACAATTACTCCCTCTCCCGTTTAATTGATGGTGAAAACCCAAAAAAATAAATTTTTTTTTACCCTTATGGATTTAGGCTGATAAAAATGAATATGACAATTTTATCCTTTTATGGAAATCAAATATCCTCATCGTTTTATATCATTTTCATTCCCAAACCCTTATTTCAACCAACAACGAATCACTCCTCCACGAGTTTGGAGTTCCCCAACATCTCCGGCGAGCATCTTTGACTTCGAGCGTGAAGCTTTGACAAGTACAATATCCGGCGACTGCAGTTCCTCTCTTTGGTGAGTTTTTTTTTACCAACAATGCATGGGACATTTTTGTTTGTTGAACAACCGTAATGCCTCCTCTTCTCTTTCCTCTCTCCCTCACTGTGAATATTAAGGAGTTGCAAAAAGAATACAACCTCCTTCGCAAGTTTGGAGTTCTCAAAATCTTTGGTAAGCATCTTCGAGAGTGAAGCTCTGGCAAGTACAACCTCCGGCAACTACAGCTCCTCCCTTTGGCAGTTCGTGTGTTGAAGCACAATTAAGTTTCCACAAGTGTTGGTTAAAATAGAAGAAGAGTCACCATTTTCATGTATCATAGCTTGAACACTGTCTTAAATAGATGAAGACTCACCACTTTATTCATTTGATGGTCAGCAGAAAGTTAAGAAAAGCATAATAATAATTGGATATCATATTTGAGTTTTTACCAATACAAAGTTTTTGTTCTATTCTGTTGATCACAGCTTGACATTGAGGGGGGGGGGGGGGGTGAATCATTGTCTACAAAAATTCATCTCAGATAATTTCCTTGAAGACAGATGCTACGCAAAGTTGACACTCTACTCACTGACCATAACTATACTGTCACTGAAGTACAATCACACCACCACTGAAGCACAAGCACACACACAGTCGTATGCACAACTACTTCACTACCACAGAGTGGCCAGGTCTACCATGTTGTGCACTTCCATCCTGTAGGCCATTCCAAGCACTTCACAATATATAGATAAACACATTTACATATAATCCATAACACAGAGATATACGTGGTTCACCAACACAGTGTGTGATGGCTAGTCCACAGAGTAATGCCCAATGGGCTCCGTATATACTCAATACTCTACTTTTAGCTGTTTACACAGCAGAGAGTACATACACCCAGTTTACCCAACATAAAACTAGGAGGGCACAAATATGCTAATAATTCAGGTACCAAAGTATTAGTGCTCAGCACATGTTGCACACACCATGCTTAACCCTCACCCACGAGAAGCAAATAGTATCAGTTTTGGGCTTATAACAATGCCCTATAATTTTATCCCCACTAGCTAGGCATTCATCATTCATTACCTACAATAGCATAAATGAGTACAAGAATTAAACAAAGCAAAACACATATATGAGGTTGGAAGGCTTACAACCCTTGTGTGTATTTCTTGGTACTCTGAGTAGTCTCTGAAGCAACTCTGTAGAGGCTGGTAGACCTTTGAAACCCACTGAAATCTTCAACTCGCTTCACTAAAAAAAACTTCTTCAAGTGGATAGACAAGGTAAAACCCCTCTTGTCTACTCTCTTTCCATTCACACACTACTCCTCTCTCAACTCTCCATAAAAGCTTTAGAGCACTTCTTCAATGGATGATAACCATAACCAGCTCTCAACTTCCTTCATTGGAGCTTCAATAAACCCATTGTTTACATCCATCTCTCTCTTTCTTATTTTCTGCTCCTCTTTCCTTTTTACAAGCAAACCACCACCATGAATACTTAAAGATAGCACCACCAACCTCTAATTACTCTTCAATGCATCATAGTAATGCAAAATTGAGGTTGGTGGGTGGTTTAGTGCTTACACACCAACAACAACCTTCAAAAACCCCCTTAACTTCTCTTCTTCCCTCTACTTCACAATTTTTTCTCATAAACACTCATTTAAACTCTTCATTATTAATGGAATCCCATTGAAACCATGGAAGGTTGGTGACAAGAATTAGGGCTTTCCACATACACCAACCTTCAAGAGAAGGTTTTTTGCACAAAAATCAGAGCTTCTTTCTTTTCTTTGTCCCCAAATCATTCCTAATAGGTAGAGCATTCAAAAACGAGTTCGGAGCAACTTGGAACGTCCGATTTGGACTCCAGATGGCCGTGTTATGGCCGTTACAGTCTCGGCTAATAGAATTATTCCAAAAGGCATCTTCTTAAGCATCTCCATACGTCCAAGAAGCACCGAGCCAAACTACCGCTGACAGGATAGTCGGCGTTGTCGAGTTGTGATTGGTGCTTTCCTAAATTTTGAATATCAGCCGCTAGATATCGGAAAAGAGGCGGGATCTACTTTAAACCGTTCGATCAATCCGATCTAGTCAGATGATATCGAACTCAATGGAATCCGTTAGATCAGTATCTGTCCACCGTCCTTCCGCATATGTGACTTCATGGAGTTAATAACTTGCAATGCGGATCATTGTAATACATTGCTTCCAGCCAATAATAGTGTGCGCGGGAGAATCAAGATGCACCGTCTGAGTTACACATAATCCCTCATTTTCATAGGCCGTCAGATCGACATCTTTTTGATGTGCTCCATCATGGCCTCTGATTTTGGATCTTCTCTTTCTAATATACCAAAATTGCCCCTGAACAATTTGCGGAATGGCCTCTGTAACCGAAAGGTTCATCAGTAGAGAGGTCATTCTCTCTCCTCGCAAACCATCGAATGGGTGATGTGCGAGCACCTGGGCTGCGACAAGGGCTTGTGGGATGGCCTTGGTGGCTGTGTGCGCATGCTTGCTGGGTGCGACTGTGGCTTGTGGGGCTGGCTTGCCTTGGGCCCTGCCTTGCTACCTTGGGCTGCTGCTGCTGTGTTGCCTTGGTGCATGGCAATGGGCCTGTCTTGCTGCAGGGTGGCATTGCTGCTGCCTGGTGGCATGCGGCATGCTGCCAAGTGCCATGGTCGGCTGCCAGGGTGGCATGCCACCACGAGTGTGGGTCC
The DNA here is from genome assembly GCA_028583415.1 of Protea cynaroides. Classification (NCBI taxonomy): domain Eukaryota; kingdom Viridiplantae; phylum Streptophyta; class Magnoliopsida; order Proteales; family Proteaceae; genus Protea; species Protea cynaroides. The sequence goes on from CM053268.1 coordinate 36,263,093, forward strand.
CACCCAATCTCTCTCCTCTTTCTTTCTCTATATTCTCTCTCTCTAGATTTTCTCTCTCCTTCTATCACATAAACAACCAGTAGCAATAGCATCAGATGGACCTCAGTGGGCTCGGTGCCACCTCAGTGGGTTCCACCCATATTTTTTTGAAGTTGTAGAACACTGTACAATACACACACTAGGCTGCTTCATCTTTGCCACTGCATAAACACTCTTTCTCCTGCACTGATGCTCTCTCTCTTTATTTTCTCTCTTCTTTCTCTATCTAGAGTTTCTCTCTCATCCTTCTCTCACAACAACATGCACCCATAGACCACATCATCAGTGGAAACCACAGTCCACACTCTCTATCCTCTTGCCACACCATCAGTACCCAAGGTTGTAGAACACTGTATAACACACCCAATAGGCATCATTCTCTCTACCACTGCACTGACATCACTGCTACTTCAGCCAAGTTGCCAACAATGACAACACATGGCCAACATGTTCAATGCTCAATAAGAAGGGTGTACCACCCCAAGAGGCTTCCACGACTATGTATTGGTTCTATTGAATGCTCAATGAAAATTACTACGAACTGCAGAAAATTAAATAGCAAATATACACATCCCGTTACAAGTAAGACCTTTCTACATGAGGAGGAGTTAGGGATCTACCAATCCAACAGAACAGGAACCTAGTGAATGGAAGTTTAACACTGTACATGATGGAAGATACTGAATTGGTTTGGGGTTTTACAACCAGAAGCAAAATCAAGTCAGGAATCTAAAGGAAATAAATCACCCCCTTAACAGAAGGAAAGCATTGTGCATTACAACTTTAACTCAAACAAGATTCCTAAAGAGCTATTACAAAACAATGTTGCAGACGATTACCTTTTTGAGAAAGAGGATGAAGGATTCTCAAGTGTTACAGACGATATAAGAAGCAGAGCCATGGTGAGTTGTGCAACGGGAAGCTGAAGGTCATCATTGTCGGAGAATGGTCACGTGACTTGAACAGGTCGGCGTTCTGGGGGTTCACTACTAGAAGTTGGGAAGAAGTTGCTCCGCCTACAAGTTTTTCTTTTCCGTCAAAGCAAAAACTAGGGTTTAGGAATCATAAGTTTCAATTTGGGGGAAATAGAAAGAGTAAAAAATGATACTTCATCTCTCATCAAGGGTAAATACGAGATTCAACATCCATTAAGGGTAGTTTTGTCTGTTAAATTTTTAGGATGAGCTGACATTTGCATATAATGGAAATCAATTAACATATTGGAGCTTTGTGTTGAAATTAGGGTTGGTATGTGTAATTGTCAGAAACTACTGGGTGGTAAGTGGAAATAATCCATAGTCCAATGGTAGTATATATAATTTTTCATGAAAAGTAAATTATTATTGTCATAAGGGTATGTTATTTTTCCAAACATTACAAGGTATCTCTTATGCTACGTGGACAGATGATGTATCTATTTCGATTGTTGGATAGAGAGAATATGGTCTAGATTAGCCCCATGTCGAATTTTAAGTGATAATTCAATTGATACCCCTCTATATTGACATACATCCCGTATATATCCATGCATGTGTATCAGTGTTCTAAGCATAACTATGCATTCTTCCAACTCTAAATGGTTTAGAGTAAAAACATCATAAAAATGAACGGTCAAATTTGTCTTATGATTTCTGAAAACATCAACATTCCATTGTTACATGGATAATTTCCTTAAATGAAATTCAATAGAAAATCATTGTTAAAGAAAGATCCAATTACAATATAAAGCTATAGGAAGTGTTAGAAGGTTTTCAGATGTTTTAACTCTAATATACAAAACAAAATAAAAAGTATGTGTAAAGACTAACAGAAAGCTTGTATGGTCCTTCACAATATAATTGATTGGTGAGAGGAAATGATTTTAAAAGTGAATATAATTAATTTAATTTCCAATAGATTAATTTGTGAACAAATTAAGGGCTGTGTGTGGAAAGGATGAAGACTTCCGAGAGGGAAAAGTAGAGTGAGATTTAAAACATTAAGTACCCGTTGAGAAGGAAGTAAAATTTCCATTTTTTAATTTAAAAGAAAAATCATTAAAAGATTTTTATTTATATATCTTAAGGAATACAAATCTCTTTGAACTTCTTACTTGAGGAATACAAATCTCTTTGAACTTCTTAGAGTTGCTTCAGAGTTGAGACTCTGTATTACTGCAGGTGAAAGACCAATATTCTCCTTGAAAGACTTCTTAGCATCACCATCAATGACTGCCATAGATCTCCATCATCCAGTGGAATTTCTAATTAACCAAAACACTGCTCTCTACCCCATAAAGGAGATATGTTGGTCCAAGTGATAGACTCAGTGAAAATCAAAACCATTTGATCTATTTTTCACCAGATACAGAAGAGATGAATCTTGTTACTCCAAGGAATTTCAACAATAAATCTGCTACCAATTTGATAAACATGGCGTCCATTTTACGGATTTCAATTCAGCTGCTCCACCAATGAGAGTTGAAACCAAGTAGAATGCTTTATGTTTATGTTTTCTCAATGACCTTCCCAAAGTTCAGTCAATATGATGTCAAAAATGAACTGCACTGCAAAACATGATATCATTCTATCAGTTTGCATGGCATATATCACCAGAAAGTTGAAGAAAATGACAAAATGATATGGAGAGTTGACATTTTAGCTCATGTTATCTTCTTTAAAAGAAATTTGGCAGGTGCAAACATATATATATATTCTTAGTTACACCTACAATGTAAGTGGTTCCACTACCCACTCATCCAATCCATCTCCCAACAAAATAATGTATATGATCCCAAGATCCTCTTCCTCCATAATTCTCACTGAAAGGAGGTTTACTAGGTGGCTCTTGTTAATATTTCTTAAATTTATTTATTGTCAACCCTAAAATGTTATTTCTTACCTTCTTCTTTGGGAATATTTGGTTGATCAACCAACAGTTGATACAGCGCCCATAGATCGCCAGCACTTCAATATCAAAGTCATGGTCAGCTTTGAAACCAAGGAAGAATTCCAATCATACAAGAATATTTACAAACACATTAATTGAAAAAAAACAAACAAATAAAATAATGGAAGATAAGGAATACAACAAGGGGCACAACCAAGCATGCCATAAAGTAACAACTTCCTTGGGGAGTCATGCAAGGAACCTCACTGAAGTATCTAAGAAACATGGCAATCTATTGTACAAATTACTAAAAGAAACTTTTGACATCAGACATTGAAAGGAAAGAGAGAAGATGAAGCTGTAAATGAAAAAAACACAATTAAATACCTCAGTTTCAAAGTAAGTGCTGAAACTGTTGAAGATTTGAGCTGATACCTGAAAATTTAAATTTAAGTCAGTGATCATTTGCCAAAATTATAATGAGCTTCTATCCTCAAAAGAGTAATCCAATAAAATGGTCAATATTAAAACTGTTGGATCAGAGGAAAACTTCAGACTTAAGCTCGCAAACAATAATCACCAACTTGGCCTAACAAAAGATACTGCCCTAGATAGGGTTATGGTGTCCCAAGATTATTCTGTGGACCATGAGTAGTTGGGATACAATTTAGGGGAGTAGAATTGAAAGTTGAAACAGTTACAATCTCATAACATATTATCATTTTCCAATTTAGAGAAAACAAATTAGTCTTTTCTCAGCTTATAAGCTTAAATACAACTCCAAGTAGGATGTGGTCAAAGCAGTATACAGAAGAGGAAATAAAAGAGCTTCCTACCCACTAAATGGTCTATTAGCAGCATACTGCACATGGCACACATGAAACCCACATATTTTGATTATAAAGTTGGCTGCCAATTCAAATAATATTTTAAAATACCTTAATTTTTTTCTTCAATAAAATTGGCAAATAGTCCCACATTGCTTAGAGACTAGAATCTTAGGTGCCTTGTATACGTGAAATTCCCTCAATTTACTAGTTCAAACTTTTGAAATGAAAACTTAACACTAGAAATTCCTAATCATGGGGGTTGGCATCAGGCCAATATGGTCAGAATTAACTTTGGATTAAGCAAGGATTCAGCTCCTTACTTCTCACAAAAACAAAAAGGTTAAACGAGAATTGTGTGAAAAACTTCGATTGGTTTGTCCAAAGTGTCTCCTCTTCCACTGTAAGACCCGCACTCCATGAACCCGATCTAAACCTTGTTTCATGTCGTAACAGGTCTTCCAATCATCACTGGACCAGACGGGACGAGCAGATGACAACCAAGTATGAAATGGGACCAATCAGACCAATTTAAGTATGAAAAACCTCATACTGGTCGATGGTACCGGTCTATGGTACCGGTCGATGGTACCGGTCGATGGTCGACCGGTATGGCCTGCGCAGTATGGATCCAGAAACAGATCTCTGCGGGTCCCATTTTCCAAATTTCAAACCGAAGGACTTTCCTAATGTTAGAAGGCTTCCTAAACCTAATCCTAACCTATATAAAGACCCTTAAACCTCTTAAAAACCTCTTCCATTGATCCTCAAAAACCCTAGAAAGGAGAAAGAGGTTGAAGAAGGAGAATAAACTAGGAAGGAGAGGGAAGAGCTGCCAGTGTCGTTCGACGAAGAACAAGTTACAGCAAGTCAACGGTAAGTGCTCAAACCTTCCTCTACATTATAGGAGGGTTAGTTGTGATTGAATCAATACCATGCAAAGCAAGGTATTGATCTAAACCCTGTTTGCCGTCAAACCCTAAATTAGTCGTAAACCCTAGATTCAAGTTTTAAGTCGAAGATCATCGAGGTTAGGACTTGAATGGAGTTGGAAACAACTCTAACTCAATGTTCAGACCTAGAATGAATAGAAGAAACCCTAGGATCAATAGAGGGTGACTGACAGAAGGCGAGAACCAAGTGTATGGTCTTCCGGAGACATACCGGTCGACCATATCGGTCGCACCATATGCGATCGGTACATCGACCGGTACCTCTCGGGGACTGATCTGTGGGGACCGGTTGACCAAACTGGTCGCAGGTTTTCCCCACAGTGCTGCGACCGGTACCTGTGATTGGTCTGCTCTATGAGAAGTGTTTTGACCTTGTTGGTTTTTCGACCAACGTAAACCCTAAGAGAACTATTCTAACTAAACCCTAATATTGTGTAGGACCTTGTGATACCTGTAAGCACCCTATTTTTGCCATCCTCGGCATAAATGAACCAATACGGCAGGTTTCTGACCTTTAACCCAAAGATTTATGATTCTCCACTAATCCCCACAGTAGGGTCATGGGCTATTATCTGCATAGATGCATATGTCATAGAATTATCTTCGAAACGAGACCAGAATTGCTCAATTCTGATATCAAATGAGGAAGATACGACCATTTTAGTCGGATGATACATATAGAGGAGGTTTCTGAAATTATTATAAATAATAATCCCAGGGGCTTTCATACAAATGATCATAAGTCGGATTGTTTGAATTTCAAATCATCATATCTTGATCATCCGACATCGGATTCAGATGATTCCAAGACCATTATTCTTCATTCATGATGTTCTACAAAGTGGATGTAAAAAATCCCGGGTAGAAGTCACCAGTGGGTCCCATGCAAGCTTGCATGCAAAATTATCGTTAGAACTTCAAAGCTTCATATCTTTTCCGTCCTACATCGGATTCAGATGATTCCAAGACCATTATTCTTCATTCATGATGTTCTACAAAGTGGACGCAAAAAATCCCGGTAGAAGTCACCAGTGGGTCCCATGCAAGTTTGCATGCAAAATTATCATTAGAACATCAAAGCTTCATATCTTTTCCGTTCTACATCGGATTCAGATGATTCCGAGACCATTATTCTTCATTCATGATGTTCTACAAAGTGGACATGAAAAATCTCGGGTAAAAATCTCCAGAGGGTCCCATGCAAAATTACATATGAAAATGGTCATTTAATATTCAAAAATTCATATTTTGATCATTCCATATCCGAATCAGGTGATTCCAGTCTCATTATGTTCCATTTTTAGTGCTCTACAAAGTGGACGTAAAATATTTCCAGTAGAAGCCTCCGAAGGATCTCATGCAGAATGGTCAGTCAAATTATCGATAATTGGTCCGCTTAAACTTTAAAAATTCATAAGTTGACCATTTTACTTCCAAATGAGGTGATTCAAGTTCCTATATTCCTCATTTTTAATGTTCTACAAAATGAATGCAAAAAATTTGAAATAGAGGCCATTGAAAAATTCCATGCGGGATGACAGCGGAAATGACCTGTGAAATGACAAGGAGAGAAAACCCAGTTAATTCCAATCAGTCCAGTCAACTCAGTTCAAACCAGTTTTGGTCTAACCTAGCTCAACTCATATCAGTTGTCAACCTAAGTCAGTCTCAACCCATTTTGAATCAGTTCATCTGTGTGTGTGTGTGTGTGTGTGTGTGTGTATGTATGTTATTAAATATATGTGTATAATATATATTATTATATGTAAATGATAATCCAAAAGATTTTTGAGAAGAAAAAGGAAAGAGGGGAGAGAAAAAAACGTGAAAGAGAATGGGGATTTTGGTTTTGGAGATAATCCAAAAGATTTTGAGAAGAAAAAGGGAAGAGGGGAGAGAGAAACGAGAAAATGAAGGGGGATTTCAATTTTGGAGATAATCCAAAAGATTTTTGAGAAGAAAAAGGAAAGAGGGGAGAGAAAAAACGTGGAAGAGAATGGGGATTTCGATTTTGGGGATAAATCCAAAAGATTTTGAGAAAAAAAAGGAAAGAGGGAGAGAGGAAAAACGTCACTTTTTCTAAGACAATCCAAATGATTTTGTCGGAAAAAAAAAGGAAAGAAGAAAGAGAAAACGTGGGGGTTTTTAGGAGGGACGGTTTTAGGGAAGAAAAGAAAGAAAAAAGGAAAAAAAAAAAGGAGAGGATTTAGGGTTTCTAGATTATTTTTTTTAAGGGAAAGAGGGAGAAGATAAAAGGGACGTGAGAGAGAGAAGAAGGGGACTTTTCCAAGGAGAAAAAAAAAGGAAAAGAGAAAGAAAAAACGTGGAAAGGCTTTTGAGCTAAGTTTTGGGAGAAAAGTAAGGGAAGAAGAGAGAAAAAAAAAGGGGAAAGAAAAAAAAACGTGAAAGGGCTTTGTGGCTCACGTTTTTGGGAGAAAAAGAAGGGAAGAAGAGAGAAAAAAAAGGAAAAAAAAAAAAAAACCAGAAAAAAGAGAAGGGAAAAACGTGAAGAGGGAGTTTGATAGAGTTTGGGCTCTCGGTTTGAAAAAAAAAAGAGAAAGAAGAAGAAGAAGGGAGGAGCAAGCAGAACCTATGAGCATCTAGGTAAGCTGCTTTTACTTTTATTTTTCTTCTATTGTTTTGCTTAACTACAAATCTCCATCTCATGAACCACTCTACCTCATCATTAATCAATTTCCATCATCAATCTAGCCTACACTTGATTTCAATCCCTATACAATCAGCACTCTAACCGATTTCATCTCATACTCCAATCATCAGCCTTGTGCTACCACCTACCCGTAACCCCACTCACTTCCATCTCCTACTGAACCAACCAACACCCCACACCACTTACCTGAACCTAGCTATGTTACCTTCCTCATCTTACCCTTGATCTTTCCATTAAATATGGGTCATTGATTGAATCTATGATCATGATATGCTTGAATAAAAAAAATCTGAATTTTGATTCTTTATCGTGTTAATATGATGTCCATTCAAAATCTGATCCATTGAATGTGAAATTTGTTTTGATCATGTGATAAAAATTTGTCCATTGATATTTGAATGAATGAACTTGATTAATTGATGTGAATTTAATCTGAATCGTTGATCTTTTAAGATCCAATCATGTGAATGGATGGTTAATTAATCTGAACCATTGATTTTAATCTGATGATGATTTAATGATGAATTAATTTGAGCCATTAAAGTCTTATTAATTGAGGGTATATGATCTGAACTGTTTTAAGATCTTGTATTACTTTCAATCATCAATCAAATGTGATTTCGGTCACATTGTTGATAATCGATGCATTGAATCTAGACCGTAGATCTGAAAATACGTTTTGATTGATTGACTCACATGCCTTGGTTGTTTATCACATGCCATATTTTGATGCTATATTGTTCACATGCTATATTTGGATGTATATGCACACACTGTCACAATTGGAATAATCACACTGCCATGATTGGAATGATCATACTCACATGCTATATTAAATGCTTATTGTCATAATTAGGGTAGAAAAACCCTAAAATGGAAAGAATGTAACAATTAGGATAGAAAAACCTTAAAAAATAGAAATAAAATAATAATTAGGGTAGAAAACCCTAAAATGGAAAGAAGGTAACATTTAGGGTAGAAAACCCTAAGATGGAAAGAAAATAATAATTAGGGTAGAAAAACCCTAAAATGGAAAGAATGTAACAATTAGGGTAGAAAACCCTAAAATTAAATAAAATAACAATTAGGGTAGAAAACCCTAAAATGGAAAGAAAATAATAATTAGGGTAGAAAACCCTAAAATGGAAAGAAAGTAACAGTTAGGGTAGAAAACCCTAAAAAATAGAAATAAAATAATAATTAGGGTAGAAAATCTTAAAATGGAAAGAAAGTAATATTTAGGGTAGAAAACCCTAAGATGGAAAGAAAATAATAATTAGGGTAGAAAACCCTAAAATGGAAAGAATGTAACAATTAGGGTAGAAAACCCTAAAAAAATGGAAATAAAATAATAATTAGGGTAGAAAACCCTAAAATGGAAAGAATGTAACAATTAGGGTAGAAAACCCTAAAAAAATGGAAATAAAATAATAATTAGGGTAGAAAATCCTAAAATGGAAAGAATGTAACAATTAGGGTAGAAAACCCTAAAAAAATGGAAATAAAATAATAATTAGGGTAGAAAACCCTAAAATGGAAAGAAAGTAACATTTAGGATAGAAAACCCTAAAATGAAAAGAAAGTAGCATTTAGGGTAGAAAACCCTAAAATGGAAAGAATGAAAATAAAATAATAATTAGGGTAGAAAACCCTAAAATGGAAAGAAAGTAACATTTAGGGTAGAAAACCCTAAAATGAAAAGAAAGTAACATTTAGGGTAGAAAACCCTAAGATGGAAAGAAAATAATAATTAGGGTAGAAAACCCTAAAATGGAAAGAATGTATTAATTAGGGTAGAAAACCCTAAAAAATGGAAATAACAATTAGGGTAGACAACCCTAAAATGGAAATAAAGTAACATTTAGGGTAGAAAATCCTAAAATGGAAAGAAAATAACAATTAGGGTAGAAAATAGCATACTAGATCATGCCATGTAGGCTCTTGCCTTATTTGCAATACATGCCATATTTGAAAGATTTTAAACAATCTTACTGTATGTGAATTTCTTGTCATAAATGTTTTATGTGCCATATTTAGATAGAATATTCTATTTTTTGGCAATAACTTATTTTATGCAACACCTTAGTTGAACTGCCATATATGCACACTTCTAGAAGACAATGTAGGTGTGGGGACGTGCATTTAGGCACCTACATTCTTGGGAAGGGCATAATGGGAATAATAAAAACCTTAATAAAGAAAGAGAATTCTTTGCCAAACCTTCCAAAATTAGAATTCAGAATGAAAAGGGTAATTTAGGACGATTTGCCCCTCGGTAAACCCTAAACCTAGAATAGGTTCTAAACCCTAAACCTAGAATAGGTTCTCAATCATTAACCTAGAACAGGTTATCAGAGTTCGAACTACGCGGATTCTGATTCCTAGGGTAAACCCTAGGATACGTAGGCTATTTGGGAGAATCCCAAATTCGGATCCACACCTTAGTCCACTCGGACTATCCATAGATCCACTAGGATTTCCATTCCCATTTCAACCCAGAGTTTCGAAATACGTGGATTCTGATTCCTAGGGCAAACCCTAGGATATGTAGGCTATTTGGGAGAAACCCAAATTCGGATCCATACCTTAGTCAACTCGGACTATCCATAGATCCACTAGGATACTCAACCATTTCAACCTAGAGTCCCGAACTACGTGGATTCTGATTCCTAGGTCAAACCCTAGGATACGTAGGCTATTTGGGAAAAACCCAAATTCAGATCCATACCTTACTCCACTCGGACTATCCATATATCTACTGGGATACTCAACCATTTCAACCTAGAGTCCCGAACTACGCGGATTCTGATTCCTAGGTCAAACCCTAGGATACGTAGGCCATTTGGGAGAAACCCAAATTCGGATCCACAATTTAGTCCACTTGGACTATCCATAGATCCACTAGGATATCCCCCATATTTTAACCCAAATAGGGTTATCCACACTTGGACTATCCATAGATCCACTAGGATATTTATCCACATCTTAGTCCACTTGGACTATCCATAGATCCACTAGGATATTATCCACATTCCAACCCAAATAGGGTTATTCTTAGATCCACTAGGACTATCTATCAGTCCACACGGACTATCCAGATCCTAATTCATAGGATTTCTCAACCATTCAAGCATAAATTTCAACTTAAACAAATAAACTTAATCATGCACAAGCATAAATCACAGCCATAAACTTTAATCACACCTGAACTACGATGGTGAACCTGATTTTCAGAATAAATCCGTAATACGTAGGCAATCTGATGGATACAGATTCGGTTCAATGATATCAAACCACTTGGTTTGGTTTGGCTTAACAAATAAAGTCTAGCATAGGAAAGGTATAGGAGACCGATTTCGATCGGGCGGTTTGGGTGCCTAACCCCTTCCCATAACCGTAACCTGACACTTACCCAATCTCTGATGGACCATAAATCCAATCTAAGGGTCATGAGTCAATCGAAGTCTTGCCTTGGGGTGAGATTTCACATTTCTAAGGTCCTAGACCTAAATCTAGGTGGCGACTTCTAAAGATTTCCATCTTTGTCCTCACAATAGCACGTTTAGACCTTGTGATGCGGAGCGAACTATTAATCAAGCGTCAGGTAAGGGAATCGGACCTAAACCCTAATAATTTAATAACAGTAAACCATTGTTAATAATTATGATTCTGTGGATTGATGTTTGTGCATTCTCGCATGTCATCCTTTACTTTCAGTTATTATTATTGTTCATGCATACTTGCTATGCTAGGTTGTGACTGTTAGGCATGTGATTATTTTCGTTGGTGTGTGGAATGGGAAGGACTGGAGGTCTGGGATCATTCCTCACACTAGCACCTTTCGTATCGTTTTGTCTTAGCATGCTTGGTGCGGGTAGAGTATCAAGGGGAGGAAGTGGCACTGTGGTCTCCAGCCTGGCCACTAGACTCTAGCTCTATCTCTATGCCGTAGGGAGCTGCGCTGGGACATGGCCTACTGTGATGACATGTAGGATTGGTCAGTTGCGAGCCCAGTTTGCAAGCCCTCACCAATAGGGGCTTACGTATTGGTATGGGTAAGGTATCAGGGGAGGTGTTGGCGGTGTTTGATCCGACGCCTTAACTCTATCTCTATTCCATGATAGGGTGCATGTGGGATGACAGTGGTGTTTGATCCATTGGGCGGCTTTACACACCCGTGTATAGAGGTGCGGTGGCCGCCAATCCTTTCTATAGCACATTGCAAATTTAAAACCAGACCGTAATGTGAATGTTACTCATGCATATGTTTGTTGCATTGTCTGATTGTCTTACTGAGCTAAGTTGTGAGCTCACCCTTGTATATATACATGTTTTTAGATGTTGATGCAGGTTATACAGTGGAGGATTATGTGGACGCTCCAGTGTATGGAGGTGTGGTTGCTTTGGACGTGCAAGCAGGAGAGGACGAGCATGACGCTTCATGCGAGTGCCCTTTCTGCGTGTACCTTTAGGATTTGATTTTAATTTATTCTATTTATTTTTGGTTGGAAATACAGTGATGTAAAGATATTTATTTAAGTTTTGGGAATTTAAATAATTGAATATTTTATTTAAATTTATCAATAGATTACTCAGTTCATTTTATTTAAGACTTTCGCTGTATTTATTATATTCTGATTGTGGTTATGTACAATTATTTGTATGAGTGGACACGATCTTATTGAGATCCTAGTGTGAACCGTTGGTTCAGTGACGGTTCACTCACACTTCTGGTTCAGCCAGAATTGGGGTGTGACAACTTGGTATCAGAGCACTTAGGCTCTGTCCAACAGACCATATTTTCATTTAACTAAGTCGATGAACTGAGATAGGAAAAATTAAAAGCTTTAATAATAACCCACCTTAAGCACTTATTTGATGTCAGAGACTAAATTCAAAAGAGCATAATATACTATACTAAAGGTGGAATTAATAAATAGATATGCTCTAGATAGAAACCTTAATGACAAGTGAGAAAAATCATAAGCTTCTATTAAAATATTCAAATTGTATCAAGAGTGAAAATAAACATAAACATCCAAAGAGTAAAAAAATAGATTGTGCTATAGGGTACACTCCACAAGCCGGACAGTTACCCTATTATATATAAACCATGCCAAGAGAGAGAGAGAGAGAGAGAGAGGAAAATAAGAGGTCTATCATGGGGTTGGGGGCTTAGGAGGAATGGGGTCAGCGATGTCATAATCACGCTCGTAGGCTACCCTGAGCCAGTGCACCTGCTCCTGGGTGACTCTGAGGCTGCGAGTAAGGTGCTCTAGATCACAGCTCATCTCATGCTGGGCATCTCAGATCTCCGTGAACATACCCATCACGGTATCGGGAGGAGGCTGAGATGGTCCCGCTGCATGTGTGGGCTGTGGTGCTGGCGCTGGAAGATCCTCCCTCTGATCATCGTCACCCTCATCATCACCCCTTGCCTCTGCTGCATGAGCTGCATTGGCAGCTGCTGCTGCTGCTGCTGCCGCGGCTGCTACCCTCTTGAGTGGGCTAGGACGAGCCTCTAATTCCTGATCGTTGATCGGCAGGTTGTCCATCTGCATCCGGAAAATGGCATCCCAGTCAATGTCCGAGGTCATAGTGTCCTCAACTGCAGTCTCACCCCTCATGTCCACTCGTAATCGCTACAGAAGAGTGGTGATGAGTCGGCCATATGGAAGGTTATTGGCCCAATCGGACAGAGTAGCCTGACGCCTGGTCCTGATAATGATGTAAGGGAGACAGACCTGCTCCCCAGTGCAGACACAATAGGTCAAATAATGAGTGAGTTGAGACAACTCACTGTAATGGCCGCTCTGAGGTACGATATTGTGCTGGATGATGCGACAGTATACACGAGGCACAGGCCTCAAGCTAGCAGCCTTCATAGGTGCTCCAGGGTTAAGTAGTTGCTCTAAAATCTCCTGGCGCAGATCCTTAGTGAGAAAGCCCTTCATCTTAGGGACACAGTAGACCAAGTCCCCATCATTGGGAATCCCTAGGAGATCGGCGAGCTGGTGAGTGTTGAAGGAGATGGGAACACCCTTGACGAGACTGGTAAGGCGGAGTTCCCTGCCTTGGCTGAAGTCATTGACATTTCCCTCTATCTCCAAGTTGGCGTAGAAATGTTGGACTAGGTTGGGGCGAGTGGTCACAGGGTACGTGATGGCGGGTAACCACCCAAGTCTGCCAAAAGCTGCCTCCACATCAAACCGATGAAGTTGCTCTAGGTACACCCATTGCCCTGACTCGATATTCTTCTCATCAAACCAAGGGAAGCGGGCTTGCGCCGCCTCGGTACGATACCATTGCTCATCGAGCTATGGAACAGGAGGATGCAGACGATTCATGCCAAGACCAAATGAACGTTTACCTGCACCTCTGCGTTGAGACATTTTGAACTACAAACAAAGACAAAACAAAGAGAAATGTGTTAGAAATTTTCAGAATTTTGGCAGCATAATAATAGTAAATTAAGAAAAAGCCTCGAACTCACCCAAAACCTGGGGAGGAGGACTTACATAACCCCCAAACACCTCATGGAAACCAAACATACAACAATCAAACCAGAAATTTATGAATTTTCAAAAAAATTTGATTTTTTTTACCAAAACCTAGGTTAAAAACCTAAAAAATCAATTTTTTTTTGAAAACCATTTGGTGGAACCTCAAATTGGTTGAGGGCTTTTGCTCCTAGAGGTCCTTAAACCCTTTCTAAGCCAAAGGAAAAAAGTTCTTATGGTTAGAATCTCCTAAACTAAGAAAAACCTAGCTTTTGGGCTTGGAACCATGGAGAAACGATGTAAAAATGGTAAATGGAAGGAAGGAACTTACTTGGAGGCGGTGTTCTAGGTCTGGATCAGAAGGAAATAGCTTTTAAGGCTACCGGTTGGACTGTAGCAACTCACAGAGCCAGAGAGGAATCGCCACCAGAGAGGAAGAAGAAAGGAAAAGTGAGAAAAATCTCACTTTTTGTGATTTTAAAGTGGATTTTGGGCATACCGATTGACGGTTTTACCCATACCGGTCGACTGGTACCCCCTGGTAAAGTCGACCGGTACCCCTCGGTCAGGAGAAAATTCTGACCGGTCGAACTATACAGGTCGCTCCATTTTCCACAGAGTTACGACCGGTACATCGATCGGTACCCCTCGGGAATTCGAGAAGTTTGTCCGCCTGGACATACCGGTTGCACTACCTTATACAATGCCGTGACCGGTATGTTGCGACCAGACAACTAATGAAAACCAAGAAAATTTTGGGAAAAAATTTGTAAAATTTCGATTTAAGTTTCCATACAAGTTTCGCCTCACTTGTTAAAGACTAACACTATTATGACTGTTCGATTATACCTCATGTGTTATGTCTTCTTCTCAGATCCAAGCAGGAAAATTTATCTGAGATGGTAAGCAGAAACGGTGGTAGAGGCTCACGAAGGCGTCACCACTCCAGGGTACGCCAAGATGAGGACAACGTGGAAACATGAACTGTTGATGAGCAAAATGTGAACCCAAACGGTGAAGAGAGGCAGAGTCCCAAAGCACCCATAAATTTGCCAGGACCCCCTCACACAAACTCTGAAACAATTGTGACAAATCTAGTTTTTCAGATGGAAGCTTAGCTGAAAACATTCCTGAACGAGATGCTGAAGATGTTCAGGCCACCGGGATATATTCCTACAAAAGGTACGCCTGAGTCTGGAAGAAATAACACCACCCTGCCAATGGATGGTAGCACTGGGCCGATGGGCCAAGGACAGAATCTACAACCACCACACCAATTTCCATCGTCATCTGTCTATCAAGGGATCTATCCGTACCCACCACCATGGTATGGAATGGATGCACAGGGGCAGAATGACCTAAGCCGAGCAGTGGATAGGTTCTTAAAACTGAAACCCCCTACTTTCACAGGGAAACCAAGGAAACCACTATGGCCTGCACAGTGGGTTGCTGAAATAGAGAAGAACTTTCATCTGATGACTTGTACGGAGGATGAGAAGGTACTGTTTGCTACACACGTGCTCAAGGAAGATGCAAATGCCTGGTAGAATTCTACCCGATCATACTTAGAGGTAAAGCACACTCAAATCAATTGGACAATATTCAAGGGAGCCTTCTTTGATAAGTACTTTTCGAAGAGCTTCCGTGATCAAATGGAGAGGAATTCTTGAACCTGCAACAATCCCAATCGACTGTTGATGCTTACCAGCAGAGGTATAAAGAGCTGTTTTTCTTCGCTCTGGCAAGCATGCAAGAAGAAGAAACCAAGACCCGTAGGTTTACCATGGGATTGCGAGGAAGTATCCGAGAGCACGTCTTGGGTTTGGAGAAGAAAATATATAATGAGGCTGTACAGATTGTTAGGGTAATTGAATCCAGCCAAAGAGACAGCTTCTTTGCTCAAAATAGGGGACTGAAGAGGCCTACTATTGAGACTTCAGGTGGAGGCAATATCAAACCATTTCGACCATACAAGGCTCAGTCTGCTGTGGTGCCTGCAAGGAACACTACTGCACCACCACCGTTACAGTTTACTGGACAGAACCCAAATGTCAAATGTTTCAACTATCAATAATTGGGTCATTATGCAAAGACCTGTACTCTACCCAATAAGCAATTGCCACAGCAAGGAAAGATATTCGCAGTTACCACTGAGGAGGCAGTCGCATCACCTAATGTGGTTACTGGTATGATTACATCCCTTACTATTTGGCTTACTATTGTTGTATTTGAGCATGTAGAACTAAGGGATAATTAATTTTAGGAACTATAAATATAGCTGGTATACCTGCCAGAGTATTCTTTGACTCTGGGGTCACGCACTCCTTCGTTTCTATTTTTTTTGGGAAGCGAATGGAATTATTTGTCAAGTATTTAAACCCAAGCTTGATAGTTCGCTCTCCGTTGGGAGTCGAAGTGGCGTTGAATGAATACTATGGGCCGTGTACAGTTAGTATTGAGGGCCGAAACCTAGAAGCAAATCTGGTTCAACTCGAGATGGCAAACTTTGATAATGGGTTTGTATGAGTGGACACGGTCTATTCGAGATCCTAGTGTGAACCGTTGGTTCAATGACGGTTCACTCACACCATTCTGGTTGGTTCAGAATTGGGGTATGACAGGTCGATGCTAGGGTAGCAGTATACTGCGACCCCTTATAGTAGGGTAGATGCCAGGGTCGATGGTTCCATCGACCCTAGGTGCGACCCCCTATGGGTTTGGTCGATAAATCATCTTTTGGTCCATTCTCTCTTGTTTGAATCCTATGGCTTTCTTCCATAGTCCATTCTATACACTTCCTATGGTTTAGAACTACTCTTTATATATCATATGGTTTAGTTGATCTCCTCCATGATTTTCATTGAAATTTAATCATGGATTGATGGTTTGGGGTTTCTCCTACATCACACTTTTCTCATTAACTATTCTAAGTCTCACAAAATACATAGAATTAGTATTCTTACCTGAGAAGAGTACTCTTTCTCTGAAACTCTTCTCCTTTTGCCATCTTCTCTACTTTCCTTCTCTTCTTCTTCTCTTCCTTCTCTTCTCTTTTTCTCAATTCAATTAGGGTTCTAAAAGGAGTGAAAGAGACTTAGGGATGTCCTTTATATAGAGTAGAAACTCCTAAAATAAGCCCCTTTGATATTAGGAAAGAGCCCAACCGAAATTAGGAAAGTTTCCAAATTTCTGTTTCTAGCGGCAACTGGGGGTCGATGATCCCGTCGACCCCTGATTTTAAAATGTCCGACCCCCGGTTAAAAACTGAGGGTCTGACTTTTTGTACTGGGGGGTCCAACCCCATCTCACTGGGTGTGCGACCTTCGCCCCTTTTTGAGTGTTCTTGGATCAGTTTAATACCTGGGATCACGATCTCCTTCACGCACTTGGTCCATTTGGCTCGACCATGATGGGTAGACCTGGTTCAAGGTGGTAAAACTGGGTTAGTTTGGTACGGGTCTTACAACTCCCCCCCTACTTATAAAAATTTCATCCTCGAAATTGTACGTACCTTCTGAATCAAATAAGTGAGGGTATTGCTTTCGCATAGCATTCTCTTCTTCCCATGTGACTTCTTCTATATCCCTGCTTCTCTAGGTGACCTTGACATAATAGATATCACGGTTGCGTAAACGTTGCACCTTTCGACTAGTGATCTCAATTGGTGCTACTTCAAAGGTCAAATCTTCAGTTAAATCTGTTAGATCCATTGTCAAAACGTGCGTCGGATCCTTGACATCTTTCTTCAATAAGAAAATATGAAATACGTCATGTACACTTGACATAGATGGGGATAGTACTAACTGATAAGCCACTTTTCTACGTTTGGCTAAGATCTCATATGGCCCGACATATCTTGGACTTGGCTTCCCCTTCTATCCGAACCGTTTCAGACCTTGCATAGGCGATACCTTTAAGAATACATTATCACCCACGACGAACTCAAGATCTCTGCGTCGAGTATCTGCATATTGCTTCTGACGGTTCTGGGCTGTTCTCACTGTTTCTTTGATAATGTCGACCACTCGACAAGTCTCCTCAACAAATTCTGGTCCAACAAGACTACGTTCCCCAACTTCATTCCAAAATAAAGGAGTTCGACACTTTCTGCCATACAGTGCTTCACAGGGTGACATCTGTATAGTAGCCTGATAGCTATTATTATAAGCGAACTCAATCAGTGGTAACTTTTCATCCCATGATCCTTTAAAATCAATTACACATGCTTGTAGCATATCTTCTAGAATCTGAATTGTATGCTCCGACTGTCCATCTGCCTGTGGGTGGAATGTAGTACTAAACTTCAATGTTGTACCCATAGCCTTTTGTAATCCTTCCCAAAACTTTGAAGTAAATCGTGGATCTCTATTGGACACAATACTTTCAGGTACACCGTATAATCGCACAATGTTATCCACATACAGCTTAGCTAACCTCCCCAGTGTATACTGGGGTCGTATCGGTATAAAGCGAGCTATTTTAGTCAGGCGGTCTACAATCACCCAAACTGCATCAACTACTCGAGGAGTCAGTGGTAATCCTGTGACGAAGTCCATAGTGATGCAGTCCCATTTCCATGTTGGTTTCGGTAACGGCTGTAACAGTCCTGTCGGTCTTTGTCGTTTAGCCTTTACTTTCTGATAATTTAGGCATTGAGACACGAACTTAGCAATATCTGCTTTCATTCCTCTCCACCAATATAGTTTCTTTAGATCATGATACATTTTTGTACTTCCCGGATGTATCAAATAGATGGTGGTGTGGGCTTCTTTCATCAATCGGTGTCTAATGTCTAAGCTTTCTGTTTCGGATACACATATTCTTCCTTTGTACTTTAGTACCTTTTCTTCGTCAAAGGTGAACTCAGGGTTAGTTCTACCTTTTTTGATGTCTTCTTGTACCGTCCTTAGGTAAGGGTCTGATTTGATAGTTGTCTTCACTTCATCAACTATATCTGGTATAATCTTCAATGCGGTGAACATATTTGAAAATCGATGAATAAAGCCTTGGTTGGCTGATCCATCTGGTGCATCTATGACAAACTGCTCATTACCGTGCTTGAATACCTTTCTGGTAGTACACATTACGGAAGTTGTGCTAACCTCTCCCTGAGATTTTATCATTGCTTTTCTACTCAACGCATTGGCTACTACATTAGCTTTCCCCGGATGATACTGGATATCACAATCATAGTCTTTCAATAGTTCCAACCATCTTCTTTGTCTCATATTCAGCTCCTTCTGATTAAATAGATAAGTAAGACTTTTATGGTCTGATTTAATCTGAAACTTGTCCCCGTACAGATAATGTCTCCATATTTTGACAGCATTGTACTACTGCCGCTAGTTCTAAATCATGAGTGGGGTAGTTCTTTTCATGTGTCTTCAGTTGTCTTGAGGCATAAGCAATTACTTGTTCTCTTTGCATGAGTACACATCCTAATCCCAGTCCTGACGCATCGGTATACAAGATAAATGGTTGTCCTGGAATCGGGATGGTCAAGATTGGAGCTGATATCAATCTAGCCTTCAAGGTTTGAAAACTCTTCTCGCATTTATCCGTCCAAACATACTTCTCTCCCTTTTTAGTCAAACTGGTAAGAGGTACGGCAATTCGGGAATAGTCTTCCACAAATCGTCGATAATACCGAGCTAGACCCAAGAAACTTCTAATTTTTGCAACGCTCTTCGGTGCTTTCCACTTTACAATAGCCTCGATCTTGCTGGGATCCACTTTAATTCCTTCAGCGGATACTACATGGCGTAGAAATGCGACTTCCTTTAGCCAAAACTCACACTTTGTAAACTTGGCATAGAGCTTTTCCTTCCGTAGTCGCTGTAGAGCGGCATTTAGATTCTTCACATGCGTTTTCTCATCCTTGGAGTAGACTAATATATCATCAATGAATACAATAACCGACGTATCCAACATGTCGTGGAAAACTCGATTCATAAGTTCCATAAAGGTTGCTGGTGCGTTTGTTAATCCAAAAGACATGATCAAAAATTCATAATGTCCATATCTGGTCCTGAATGCTGTCTTGGGGATATCACCATCCTTAATCTTCAGCTGATGGTAGCCTGACCGAAGATCAATCTTTGAAAACACTTTGGCACCTTGCAACTGATCGAACAGGTCATCGAACCGAGGCAATGGATACCGATTCTTGATTGTCAGTTTATTCAGTTCTTGGTAGTCTATACACAAGCGAACGCTACCGTCCTTCTTCTTCACGAATAATACTGGCGCTTCCCATGGTGATATGCTAGGTCGAATATAACCCTTGTCCAGTAGTTCTTGTAGTTGTACTTTCAATTCCTTCAGTTCAGTAGGAGCCATTCTATAAGGTGCTTTTGATACTGGTGCGGCTCCAGGTATAAGATCTATTACAAACTCTGTGACTCGGTCGGGTGGTAATCCTGGTAGTTCTCCAAGAAATACGTCTGCGAAGTCACGCACGACATCAATATCTTCCATTCGTGGTGTTTCCTTGGTAAGGTCAACCACATATACTAAATATCCGACTGCTCCTTTCTCAAGGCACTTCTTAGCCTTTAGCGCCGAGAGTATGAGCTTTCGTTTACGGGGAAGTTTGGTTCCCACAAAACTGAATTCTGCTCCTTCTTTGTCTTTAAATGTTAGCTTCTTTTCAGTGCATAATAGATTCGCATAATGCCGAGCTAACCAGCCCATTCCCAAGATGACGTCAAAGTCTACCATCTCAAGTTGGATCAAGGTTGCTTCTAAGGTTTTCTCGTCAATGAAAACTGGACATGGCCCATAACCTTTTTCTAACTCCACTTCTAACCCCATCGGTGACCGTACAAGTAGTTTGCAGTCTAATGTTTTGATGGGTAAATTCAGCTTCTTTCCAAATGACACTGATATAAAAGAATGAGTAGCTCCTGAGTCAAAGAGTACTCTGGTGGGTATGCCATTTTTAGGTACGATACCTGTGATTTATTTTAACTTAGTCTACATGCTCACACAATGTAATACAACTTAAAAGGTTTAAGTCATACCTGTGACCACATCGGGTGATGTGGCAACATCCTCAGATGTAACAGCATAAACTCATCCTTGATGTCACACCCCAATTCTGGTCTATTCAGAATGATGTGATGAACCGTTAAATAACCAATGGTTCAACCAGGATCTCAAATAGGCTATCCCCGCGTTATCCAAACTTACACGCATCCGTAATCATAATCAGAGTAAATACACAATAGTGAAAATCTTATAAATAAATGAACTGAGAACTAAGATGATATCAATAATTTAATAGCAAATTATTCTGTTTCCAACTGAGACATAAATATTTAAATATCAAATACAAGTCTTTATTAAATTCAATAAAAGAAACCTATAAAATATCTAATCAAATACACACGAGTTGCACTCGCAAGAGGAGTCGTGTGTTTCATCTTCAGCTCCAGCTTCCATAGCTGCCACGTTCCCGTACGCAGACGCATTCATATAGTCTTCAACGGTATAACCTGCATCATCAACTAAAAATATTCGACGTCGAGGGGTGAGCACACATCACGGCTCAGTGAGTAGCCAAAACAATGCAACAATACATATGCATGTAAAAATCAATTTATATCTTTGGTCTGGTTTAAAGTTTGCAGTATACAATAGAAAGGTTGAGGTAGCCAAAGGTCACGTTTATTGACTCCGTCTCTATACACGAGTGTGTGACGTTACCCGAAGATCACGTTTATCGTCAACTCACATGCACCCAATCATGAACAATATATAACAAATGTTACGTTTATTGCTATATAGTGCCATACCAACACGTAAGCCCTTGTTGGCGAGGGATGCAAATTGAGCTTGCAACTAACCAATCCTAATTCCAAACAGTGTATCCAAGGCCTCACCCCAGCATCCCTCAGAATGTCCATAGAGATAGAGCTAAGGCCCCCCGGTAGAATCAGAGACTACAAGGACCGAGACCACCTCCCTTGATACTCTACGACATAATAGTTCTGCTAAAGTAATGGCGATACGACGATGCTAATGCACAAGACTTGAGTTAGAGATAGAGCTAAAGTGCTGAGACCCACCAAAGGTTAACGTTTATTGACGTTCTCATCACACCTCCCCTGATACTTGCTCGCATCAAGCACATCAACCACACACATACAAGCACATGCCTATTCCTATCATCATCGTCCTATCATCATCATCATCATCATGTTATAAACGATAAAGTAAATATGCATGAACAAGTAATAGAAATATTGGATGGCATGCTGTATGCACATTACAAACATATTCGCATAGAATCAAGCATGGCATAGGACTCAAGAAAAACGAAAACAGTTTATTATTAATCAATTTAGTTTGGAGTTCTGGTTCATCACCTTAGCTTGATATAAGATACTTTTCCAAGCTTTAAAATCACCGTTATAATGTTATTATATTGCTAGCAAACCTAACAAAGTCGATAAAATTTAATTAGAATAAATTCTGAATTTAAAAACCATTCTGTCAACTGAGGGTCGATGCTAGGGTCGATGCTAGGGTCGATGGGTCTATCGCCCCTCCCCTCATTCTAGACTTCTCGAATACTAAGGGTCGATGGTCAGAAACACCTAGGGTCAGATGGCCTATCGACCCTGGGTGCGACCCTCGGTGCACTCTGGTCCAATTTCTACTTTTTAATCCATTCTTCGTGTTTGGGGTCCTATGGCTTGCTTCTACATTCCATTCAAAACTCATTCCATGGTCTGAAACCATGAATCATCCTCCTAGATGGCTTTCATGCATTCTCCTAGGGTTTTCCATGAAAACCTAACCATGGATGGATGGTTTGGGTTTCTCCGAGATCACTCTCTCTCCAATAACTATCCTAAGGTCTGTAGAAACTCATGGAATTAGTATCCATACCTGAGAAGATTACTTTTCCTCTGATATTCTTCTCCTTTTTGCTAAGTTATCTTACTTGCCTTTCTTCTTCCTCTTTTCCTTCTCTTCTCTTTCTCTCAATTCAATTAGGGTTGTGAAAGGAGTGAAAGTGGCTTAGGGACGTCCTTTAAATAGGCTATAAACATCCTAAAATAAGCCCCTTTGAGATTAGGAAGGAATCCAATCGAAAATCTTGAAATTTCCAAATTTCTATTTCGGTAGGATCCGAGGGTCGATGGGAGGGTCGATGATCCCGTCGACCCTAGGGTTCAAAAGCTGTCCGACCCTCCCTTCAAAACTGAGGGTCTGACTTTCTGTTTTGGGAGGTCTGACCCTGCTTAGCTGGGTATGCGACCCTTCCCTCTTTTTAAGTGTTTTTGGGTCGATTTGATACCTAGGATCTCGATCTCCTTCACGCCCTTGGTCCACTTGACTCGACCATGATGGGTAAACCTGGTTCAAGGTGGTAAGATCGGGTTAGATTGACATGGGTCTTACACTTGATGTAGCTGCTTCCTGGGCTTAGGACACTCCCTTACCATATGCCCCGCTTGATTGCAGTTATAACATTTTAGACCTTCAGTATTTGGCTTTGGTTGCTGTTGAGCTACTGGGGTAGTCTTGGGTGCAGCGGTAAAACTTTGAGTACGGAAGGGTTTGTATGTCTTGTTATTACCTCCGTTGTATGAATTACCAGCTGACCTTTTTATACCTCTGTTTTGGAGTAGATATCTCTCTTTCTGGATCGACTCTATAACTCGAGCAATTTGCACAGCTTCATTATAAATCTTCTTGTCTAGGCCCAGAACACGCTCCCTGATACTTACTCTAAGTCCCGTGACAAACCTACGGGTCTTAGTGTCTTCCTCTTGCATGCTTAGTGGTGCGAAGAAAAACAGCTCTTCGTAATGCTGCTGATAGGCATCCACTGTCATCTGTCCCTGATATAAACTCAAGAACTCCTTCTCCATAAAGTCTTTGAAGATTCAGGGAAAGTACTTCTCAAAGAAAGCTTCTTTATATATAGCCCAGGTCAATAGGGCATGCTTGGTTATTAAATAGTCCTTTGTAGATTTCCACCAATGATGTGCATCACCTTTTAGCATGAAGGTGGCACATAATACCTTCTCCTCCTCTGTGATAGTCATCATGAGAAAATTTCTCTCCATTTCATCGATCTAGTGTGCCGGCTAGAGCGGATCAGACGATTTTCCGTTGAACTCCTTAGGTTTCATCTTTAAGAATCTCTCGATGAGTCGAGAGAGATCCAGCTGATTAGGAGCATATGCCCCATATATAGGTGGTGGATACTGAAAATTTCCCTGCACTACCTCAGGATGTGGTACTGGAATCTATGCAGCTGGTGGTTGAGGTGTTGGGTGGTTACCCACCGGTGTTGCATTGGTTTGCCCAGTCGGCATAGGTGTAGTTTGTGTCACCTGGAACATCATTCCCATCATTGCCTGCATATGGGCTTACGTGTGTTGCATTTGTTGAAGTTGTTGTGCCAGATTAATCACCACAGTAGTTAGTTCCGGTGGTGGGGGTGGCAAGTTAGTAGGATTTGCCAGACCCTGGATTACTGGTGGTGCAACCTGTGGATTATCCTGTGCATTTATATTTTCTTGGCTGGCTTCCTCCATGGATGGTGGTGGTGGAACTGCATTTCGGCTCTGCCTGGTTACTCTACGCCCAGCCATATTTTTCCTCTGATAATGGTGATGCCTGAAAATCATTAAAATATGTGAGGCAATCATTTATACTTCATGTAGATACACTAACCGATGTTATTTTCAAATTTTTCAGATCATTCTGTGAAAAATACTGTCTTTTCTATGCAGAGTCGATGGTGGGGGTTGATGGTATGTCCAACCCTAGGATCGACCCTAGGAATCACTGATTCTTATCGAGAGTCGGGGGTCGATGTGGGGGTCGATGGGTGTCCAACCCCAAGTGCGACCCCTGGCTTTCTGTCAGATTATCGAGAGCTGCGGGACGATGCGGGGGTCGATGGTATGTCCGACCCTAGGTTCGACCTCTGGTTATCTGTCAGATTACTGAGAGTCGTGGGTCGATACGGGGGGTCGATGGGTGGGTCGATGGTCCTGGTCGAATTCTCCGACCCCCGGACCAAAAATCAAAATTTTAAGGTCCGATTCTGAGTTCATTTTCCATTCTTCCTCCTCCGTTTCGACTCGTCTCCTTCCTCTGAGTTGCTACAGTGCCAACTCTGCTACATTGGTCATTTGGGTTCCTTGTTTCGACGTCTACACCTTCCCTACAGGTATGTATCTTACCTTTACATGTTTTTAGGTTTTCTTTTCTAGGTTTTCACCCGTATATCTCATTTTCTTCAAATTAAACTTTTTTCAATCGTAAAAAATTGATTTTTATTGGGGGATTTTGTTGTTGGTGAGTCAATGGATAAAAGCCCTCAAAAATATTTGAGTTTCATCGGTTGGTTATCGAGAAACTCAAAATTTGCCCTTTTTTCCCTAAATTGTCAAGATTTTTGAATTTCTCAAATTTATTCAAATTGAATTCCGTTAGCTAGAATTTCCAACTGTATGAGTATTGCAGGATAGTTTAGAACCTATGTAAGTCCTCCTGCTCACATGTATGGGTGAAAAGTGAGGCTTTTGGCCAACTTACGTCGTTATAATGTTAAAATTTCAGATTTTTCTACCTTACTAATCCATTATCTATTTTTCCTTGTGGTTTGCAGATATTATGGCCCGTACCAAGGTTCCTAGTGTTCGCGACCATCTTCTCTTCCGTACTAATGAAGCTGAGGCACAATATGCCCGCTTTGCTCGTAAGAAGGTAGAGGGAGGCCGCAAGGTGGACTTGGCAAGCCTAGCCTTGTTCAATGTAGAGAGAGCTTTTGGTGACATGGGCTGGCTTCCTGTCATCACCTATGATGCCTGTACGCCCTGACTTGGTACGCCAGTTCTATTGTAACCTCCAGGTGGTGGGGGATTACAATGATGTTGATGCGTGTCGAGCGCTCAAATTAAATTACCTTACTTTGAAACGTAGATAGTAGAAAGTAAGAGTCGAACCCACAAGGATTGTATGATCAAGATTAAAATATTTAATTAACCTAAAGAGAGAAAAAAAACAAATGAAAATAAAATAAGACTCAAAAAGTAACCAATTGTTGTACTAAAACAGATTCTGATTAATCTTATTAGCACAACTTCATTGGCTATTCTATGTATGGAGGGGGTATGTTTGCAGTAGAAAAGAACAGTAATTAATTATCTAAAATGCAAGAATAAAGAGCAAGGTAATACAAATATCAAAGATTAAATCAATAAGAGAAAACTTCGGTCAAAAGGATACTTACACCATCTTCATAAACTTGTTCATCGACATAAAGGATAATCAATTCCAATTGAATAATCAATCAAGAAAATTAGGACTAGGCCTAAAATCCTTAGTCTTTCCTTAAGATTGGTCTATTAAAAGATAGCTTATTAATAGCACCCTTACTCTTAAATCAATCTCAAGACTAGGCTCTCGATTTGATTCAGGAATAACAATAACAATTGGAAAGACGATTGAAATTAAACGTTAAGAACACACCAGCGTGGTTTAATTATTTTAATCTGATTTCTCCTAGGAATATAACATTAACTTGTCCATTAACATCAATTCCCATTGCCACTGACATAGAATCAATTGATAGCAATTCAATTCTAATATAACAATTGATTAAGTAAATAAATCAATTAGTAGTACTCCTAATCAACCCATTCATCAATCATTATACACATAAATTGGAAGAAAAACAAATATTCAATTAAAAATCAATAAATAAAAACAAGTCTCACAAGTTTACAATGATGGCTTCAGCTCCGTCTAACCAAAGATAAGAAAGTTAGCCACACATGACTTCTTCAAGAACACAAAAGAAAGAGAGTTGTTCTTCAGCCATTGTCTTCTTTCTCAATCACTCTTGAATGCTCTTTACATAGGCTTTACATTGTTTAAAAAGCCAAAATACAAGACTAAAATTGGTATGCCTAGATTTGACAACCTTATTACATGGAAATAAAAATTAAACAAAATCTTCATTCCTAGATTAGATGAAAATCATTCCATTATTAAACAATTGTCACCCCCAAATCTACCAAATTTTATAAGATTCCATAGTTGTGTATATTTTCCTCAAGCAAGATTTCCAATAATCAATCAAGGCCTTCCAATAGTGAACCTTCCGTGTGTAGCAACCTTCCTTCTCTGGTTTAGATTTGGATCAATTTTCCAGATTAGATTTTAAACCCACATTTAGAAGTCCAAACGAACTCTTTCCATGTCAGAATCCTACATGAAATTCAAAACGTTATTATTAAGAGTGCTAGAATTTTCATCTTTTATTAATTAATTAACAAGATTTCTAAAATATACCAAACTCATAAAATAAATTCTATTAAGCTCAATAAGGTATAAAACACCCTAAAAATCATAATGCAAAAGGAATAAAAAAATATAAAATTATACACTTATCAGATGTGGAGACGAATGAGGAGCTTTGCATCACGAGCTACGTCAAGGGGGTTGACGTCTCCTTTGACTATCGGCAGCTAGCTGACCTGCTGGGTATTTCCTACGATGGCTCCTTCGTCTTCTGTGCCCCTGGAGAGCCCCAGTTCTTCTCATTACAGATGAGGGCTGAGATAGACCGTCAGCTCATCAGACTTGATCGCTGGCAGATGAAAGCGAGTTATCTTTGTTCGGATCCGCGGGTGTACTGCAAGATCATCCAGCATAACCTGATACCGCAGAGTGGTCATTTTGAGAGGGTCTCCCAGCTGACTCAATTTTTGTTGTATTGCATCTGTACTAGGCAGCCGGTCTGCCTTCCATACATCATCATGCATACCATGATCAGTGCCACGTTGCCCAGTCACACTGGCAACCTTCCTTATGGACGCATGATCATTACCTTGCTTACCCACCTGGGGGTTAACTTAGTGGATGAGAAGATTCAGCAGAAGTCCTTCTTATCACCTCTGGATTGGGATGCCATCTGTAAGATTGGCATGCGAGATGCCCAGGTTAGTGATGAGGAGAGGAACGCGATGGTGCGCCCTCGCACTCGCGTGGAGATGGCTGACGCTGAGGCAGCAACAGCAGCCGCTGGAGTTCATAGGGAGCCTGCGGGTGATGATGACCGTCTGTACATGGATGTGGACTCCATACCACCTCCTTCACCTACACATGCTGCTGGAGCTAGTACTTCTTATGCGGCGGCTGGTCTTCTCATGCGGCTGGTCCTTCACACCCACCTTCTAATATGATGGGGATATTACATGAGATCAGAGAGGCTCAGCGCAGATCTGATATGAGGATGGGGGAGTTACTAGACGCTCAGCGTGTGAGAGTGGATGAGCTACTAGACGCCCAGCGCATATCGGACATGAGGATAGGAGAGCTCATAGATGCTCAACACCGGTCAGATATGCGGATGGAGGAGCTTTTGGGTGCTCAGTGCGTGACTGATCAGTGGGTGGCTGGTCTCACAGCTAGTCTTCAGATGACCCAGACTCAGGTAGCCTGGTTGACTAGAGTCTATGCTGAGGATTATGACAGAAACCGTGAGACACCGCCTCCTCCTTCACCTCCAGCTTCATGATTGTATTTGTTTCCTTTCTTTGTACTACAGAGTAACTATCCGGGTTGTGGACTGTACTCCGCTTTAGCTATTTATATACGTTTGTTTCTCTCTCATTGTATTTAAAATTGTTCTCCCTTTAATAGATGCATTATTCTCTTTTCAAATTTGGTCTCAAACATCACTTGTGCTTATAGTGTGTTAATATTACAGTTTTTACTTTTATCCTATCTCAGTTCACAATTCGTCGTGAAGGTATGCTAGTTTAGCGGACAAGGCCTGAGATGCTCTGATACCAAGTTGTCACACCCCAATTCCGCACTATTCAGAATGGTGTGATGAACCATCAACAAACCAACGGTTCAACCAGGATCTCGAGTAGGCTATATCCATTTTATCTAAACCTCATACATCCATATTCATAATCAGAGTAAATACACAATAGCGGAAGTCTTATAATAAAATGAACTGAGAAATCTAAATATGATAATCATATTAAAATATCCAATTATGCTGTTTCAACAGAGACATAAATAAAATACTAATTACATGTCTTTACTAAATCCAAATAATTAAAATAAAATCTAATCGAATACGCATGAGTTGCACTCGCAAGAGGAGTCATGCGTATCCACTTTGTCTTCAACTTCCATCGCCGCCATGTGCCCGTACACTGGAGCGTTGACATAATCTTCGACGGTAGTACCTGCATCATCAACTAAAAATATTCGATGTCGAGAGGGTGAGCACACATCATGGCTCAGTGAGCAAACAAATCAATGCAACAATACATATTCATGCATTCAATTCATATCTATGGTCTGGTTTAAAGTTTACAATATGCAATAGAAAGGGTTGGAGGTCAAAGGTTAACGTTTATTGACCCCTCCTCTATACACAGGGTGTGGAAGCCCGCCCAAAGGTTAACGTTTATTGTCGTCCCCATCCACCCTACCATGAACATTGTACAACAAAGGTTAACGTTTATTGCTATACAGTGCCATACCAACACATAAGCCCCTGCTGGCGAGGGCTTGTAAACTGGGCTCGCAACTAACCAATCCTAATGCCAAACAGTGTATCCAAGGCCTCACCCCAGCATCCCTCAGAACGCCCATAGAGATAGAGCTAAGGCCCCCCGGTAGAGTTAGAGACTACAAGAACCGAGACCACCTGATACTCTACGATGTAATAGTTCTGCTAAAGTAATGGCGATACGACGATGCTAATGCACAAGACTTGAGTTAGAGATAGAGCTAGAGTGCTGAGGCCCGGCCTATGACACTCCCCCTGATACTCGCTCGCATCAAGTACACCAACCACACACATTCATTCACATGCCTATTCCTATCATCATGGTCATTATCATGTTAAACATTAAAGTAAATATGCATGAACAATAAATAGAAATATTGGATGACATGTTGAATGCACATTACAAGCATGTTCGCATAGAATCAAGCATAGCATTGGACTCAAAAAATAAAAACAGTTTGTTATTAACCAATTAGTTTAGGTCTTGTTTCCTCACCTTAGTTTGCTAGTAGATCCTCTTTCAAGCTTTAAGAATCACCTTTATATTGATATTATATTGCTAGAAGACCTAACAAAGTCGATAGAATTTAGTTAAATTTTATTTCAATTTTTCCAACTTGTTGTTAACTGGGGGTAGCAGGACGGGTCGATGCTAGGGTAGCAGTATACTGCGACCCCCTATAATAGGGTCGATGCCAGGGTCGATGGGTCCATCGACCCTAGGTGCGACCCCCCATGGGTTTAGTCGATAAATCACCTTTTGGTCCATTCTCTCTTGTTTGAATCCTATGGCTTCCTTCCATAGTCCATTCCATACACTTCCTATGGTTTAGAACTACTCTTTACATATCATATGGTTTAGTTGATCTCCTCCATGGTTTCCATTGAAACTTAATCATGGATTGATGGTTTGGGGTTTCTCCTACATCATACTTTTCTCATTAATTATTCTAAGTCTCACAAAATACATAGAATTAGTATTCTTACCTGAGAAGAGTACTCCTTCTCTGAAACTCTTCTCCTTTTGCCTTCTTCTTTACTTTCCTTTTCTTCTTCTTCTCTTCCTTCTCTTCTCTTTCTCTCAATTCAATTAGGGTTCTAAAAGGAGTGAAAGAGGCTTAGGGACGTCCTTTATATAGAGTAGAAACTCCTAAAATAAGCTCCTTTGATATTAGGAAAGCGCCCAACCGAAATTAGGAAAGTTTCCAAATTTCTGTTTCTGGCGGCAACTGGGGGTCGATGATCCCGTCGACCCCTGGTTTTAAAATGTCTGACCCCCGGTTAAAAACTGAGGGTCTGACTTTTTGTACTAGGGGGTCCGACCCCACCTCACTGGGTGTGCGACCCTCGCCCCTTTTTAAGTGTTTTTGGGTCAATTTAATACCTGGGATCACGATCTCCTTCACGCACTTGGTCCATTTGGCTCGACCATGATGGGTAGACCTGGTTCAAGGTGGTAAGACCGGATTAGTTTGGTACGGGTCTTACACGACCTCACCAAGGAAGCACCACCAATGAAAGATATTGATGTTGTGCGTGACTTTTTAGATGTATTTCCTGAGGAACTACCAGTACTACCACCTGATCGAGCTACAGAGTTCATTATAGATCTGATGCCCGGAGCCGCACCAGTATCTAAAGCACCCTATCGAATGGCTCTTACTAAACTGAAGGAATTAAAGATACAGCTACAGGAATTACTGGACAAGAGTTATATCAGACCCAACATATCACCATGGGGAGCACCAGTATTGTTTGTAAAGAAGAAGGACGGTAGCGTTCGACTGTTTATAGACTACCGATAATTGAATAAGCTGACAATCAAGAATCGATACCCATTGCCTCAGATCGATGACTTGTTCGATCAGTTGCAAGGTACCAAGGTGTTCTCCAAGATCGATCTTCGGTCAGGATACCATCAGTTGAAGAATAAGGATGGTGATATTCCAAAGACAACATTCAGAACAAGATATGGACATTATGAATTTTTAGTCATGTCTTTTGGATTGACTAATGCACCCACAACTTTTATGGAACTCATGAATCGGGTATTCCATGATATGTTGGATACTTCAGTCATTGTGTTTATTGATAATATATTGGTCTATTCCAAGGGCAAGGAAACTCATGTCATGAATCTAAGAGCCGCTCTACAACGATTGAGAAAAGAGAAGCTTTATGCCAAATTTATAAAGTGTGAGTTTTGGCTAAATGAGGTCGCTTTCTTAGGCCATGTTGTGTCTGCTGAAGGAATTAAAGTGGATCCTAGCAAGATTGAAGCCATTGTGAAGTGGGAAGCACCTAAGAGTGTTGCAGAAATTAGAAGTTTCCTCGGTCTAGCTGGGTATTATCGACAATTCGTGGAAGACTATTCCAGAATTACCGTACCTCTCACCAGTTTGACTAAGAAAGGAGAAAAATTTGTTTGGATCGACAAATGTGAGAAAAGTTTCCAAACATTGAAGGCTAGATTGATATCTGCTTCCATCTTGACTATTCCTATTCTAGGACAACCATTTACCTTATACACTGATGCGTCTGGATTGAGTTTAGGATGTGTACTTATGCAAGGAGAACAAGTAGTTGCGTATGCCTCAAGACAACTGAAAACACATGAGAAGAACTATCCCACTCATGACTTGAAATTAGCGGTAGTAGTACATGCTGTCAAGATATGGAGACATTATTTGTATGGAGAGAAATTTCAGATTAAATCAGATCATAAGAGTCTCACTTATCTTTTTAATCAGAAGGAGTTGAACATGAGATAAAGAAGATGACTAAAATTATTGAAGGATTATGATTGTGATATCCAGTATCATCCAAGAAAGGCTAATATAGTTGCTGATGCGCTAAGCAGAAAAACAATGATAAAATCTCAAGGAGAGGTAAACACGACTGCAGCAATGTGTGTTACAGGAAAAGTATTCAATTATGGTAATGAGCAGTTCGTGATAGATGCACCGGGTGGATCAACCAACCAAGGGTTTATTCATCGGTTTTCAAATATGTTCGCAACATTGAAGATTGTACCTGATATAATTGATGAAGTGAAAGCCTCTTTTAAATCAGACCCTTATCTGAGAACGGTACAAGAAGACATCGAAAAAGGACTATTCCTGAGTTCACCTTGGACGATGAAAAGGTACGAAAATACAAAAGAAGAGTATGTGTTCCTGAAACTGAAGACGTGGATATTAGACACAGACTAATGAAGGAAGCTCACATCACCGCTTACTCAGTACATCCTGGAAGTACAAAGATGTATCATGATTTGAAGAAATTATATTGGTAGAGAGGAATGAAAGCAGATATAGTTAAATTCGTGTCTCAATGCCTAAATTGTCAGAGGGTAAAGGCTGAACGACAAAGAACTGTAGGATTGTTGCAGCCACTGCCAGAACCTGCATGAAAATGGGACTGCATCACTGTGGATAATATTGTTAGATTACATGGAGTACCTGAAAGCATTGTGTCCGATAGAGACCCACGCTTTACTTCAAAGTTTTGGGAAGGATTACAGAAGGCTATGGGTACAACGTTGAAGTTCAGTACAACATTCCACCTTCAGACAGACGGGCAGTCAGAGCGTACTATTCAGATTTTAGAAGACATGCTTCGAGCCTGTGTTATTGATTTCAAAGACTCATGGGACGAGAAATTACCCTTGATCTAGTTCGCCTATAACAACAGCTATCAGGCTACTATACAGATGTCACTCTATGAAGCACTGTATGGTAGAAAGTGTCGAACTCCTCTGTTTTGGAATGAAGTTGGAGAACGTAGCATCGTTGGACCAGAGTTGTTGAAGAGACTTGTCGAGTAGTCGACATTATCAAGGAAAGAGTTAGAACAACTCAAAATTGTCAGAAACAGTATGTAGATACTCGACGTCGAGACCTTGAATTTGTCGTTGGTGATAAGGTATTCTTGAAAGTATCACCTATGCAAGGTTTAAAACGATTCGAACAGAAAGAGAAGCTAAGTCCGAGATATGTCGGGCCATATGAGATTCTAGCTAAATGTAGAAAAGTGGCTTATCAGTTAGTACTACCACCATCCATGTCAAGTGTGCATGATGTATTTCATATCTCATTGCTGAAGAAGTACGTTAGAGACCTAACACACGTCTTGACAGTGGATCCACCGGATCTAACTGATGATTTGACATTCAAAGTAGCACCAATTGAAATCACTAGCCGAAAGGTTCAACGTCTACGCAACCGTGACATATACTATGTTAAGGTCACCTGGAGGACCTGAGATATAGAAGAGATCACATGGGAAGAAGAGAATGCTATGCGAAAGCA
Organism: Protea cynaroides; assembly: GCA_028583415.1. Classification (NCBI taxonomy): domain Eukaryota; kingdom Viridiplantae; phylum Streptophyta; class Magnoliopsida; order Proteales; family Proteaceae; genus Protea; species Protea cynaroides. Next base: position 36,296,829 of record CM053268.1, read on the forward strand.
ATATCTTCACCTTTTTGACTCGGAAGGTATGTGCAAATTTTGAGGATGAAATTTCTAATAAGAGAGGGGGAGTTGTAAGACCCGTATCGAACTAACCGGTCTTACCACCTTGTACTAGGTCTACCTATCATGGTCGAGCCAAGTAGACCAAATGCGTGAAGAAACCACAAGACCAGGTATGAAGTCTAACTCAAAAACAGTCAAATATGAAGGTAGGGTCGCATGCCCAAACAGGTGTGATCGACCCCACCTCAAAAGAGTCCAACCCATGAATTTTTGGTCGTGGGGTCGCATGTCTTAAAAGACCTAGGGTCGACGAATTCTACGACCCTATATCCGACCCTACGATAACAGTCAGAAACCGAAAATTAAGAAACCTTCCTAATTCAAAGGGGGTCTTTCCTAAACTCATTGGGACTTATTATGGAGGGTTTTTCTCTATAAATAGGACGTCCCTTAGCCTCTTTCACTCCTTTAGAACCCTAATTGAAAGTGAGAGAAAGATAAGAGAATGAAGAGGAGGGAACTTGAAGAAGAAGACTAAGGAAGAAGAAGTTCAGAGAAACCTTTGAATCTCAGCAAACCCAAGGTAAGAACTTAAATCCCTACATGAATTGGAAGCCTAAAATAGTTCATGAAGAAGATAGGATTATGAGAAACCCAAATCATCCATCCATGAATAAATTCTAAGAGATTCCATGGAAGAGATCGTTATGGACAATGAATGGTGTATAAATTGTAGTTATGAGCCATAGAACAATCATAGGATGGACTATGATAGTAAGCCAAATGATCCAGGACTTTAGAATGAAAGGTCGACACAGAACACATGTGGTCGCACGTAGGGTCGAATGATATCCGACCTTACGAGGCCACATTATCGACCACATGCCCTCGGGAAGTCCCAGGGAGGGTGTGGTCACACATAGGGTCGAATGGTATCCGACCCCACCTGCGACCCTACACCCTGGGGTCGTAGAAACTGCTACCCTAGGTGCTACCCTACCTGCGACCCTACAGGTTCTATTAGTTTAAACATGTTGGAACTAATTCTAATTAAAATCTATCGACTTGTTAGGTCTTTCCAGTGATTTAAAAGTAAATTATAAGATTGAACGAGGATCTACTAGCAATCAAAGGTGAGTGAACAAGACCTAAACTAATTGGTTAATAATAAACTATTTTCATTTATTGAGTCCAACACCATGAATGATTCTATGCTTGTATGCTTGTAATGCGCATATCACATGTCATCCACTATTCCTGTTATTACTATTCATGCATATTTAATTCCGTTTATTTATAACACGATGATGATGATGATGCTAGGAATAGGCATGTGAATGTATGTATGTGGTTAGTGTACTTGATGCAAGTGGAGCATCAGGGGGAGGACATGACATTGTGGTTCATCCTGGTCACCAGACTCTAGCTCTATCTCTACTCAAGTCATGTCCACTAACATTGTCGTATCGCCATTACCTTAGCAAAACTATTAGGGCATCAAGGGAGGTGGTCTTGGAACGTGTAGTCTCTGACTCTACCGGGGGCCCTTAGCTCTATCTCTATGGACGTATTGAGGGATGCTGGGGTGAGGCCTTGGATACACTGTTTGACATTAGGATTGGTTAGTTGTGAGCCCAGTTTGCAAGCCCTCGTCAATAGGGGCTTACGTGTTGGTATGAGTATGGTATCAGGGGAAGTGTGATGCGGTGCGGTCCTAGGCACTTTAGCTCTATCCCTATTCCATGGTGGATGCATGTGGGACGGCAATGGTGTTTGATCCATTAAGCGGCTTCACACACTCGTGTATAGAGGTGCGGCGACCACCTATCCTTTCTATTACACATTGCAAACTTATGAACCGGACCAAAGATATGAATTGAATGCATGCATATGTTTGTTGCATTGTTTTGTTTGCTCACTAAGCCATGATGTGTGCTCACCCTTTCGACGTCAAATATTTTTAGTTGATGATGCAGGTACCACAGTGGAAGAATATATGAATGCTCCAACATACGGGCATGCGGCGACGATGGAGGCAGAAGTTATGATGGAGTCGCGTGATTCATCATGCGAGTGCAACTTATGCGTTTTCGATTAGATTTTATTTAAGTTATATAGACGATGTAATTGATTAAATTATTTTTAATTTATGTCTTAGTTCTTTTGAAGATAATTGGATAATTTATTTATGATATCATCTCTAGACTCTTAGATCATTTAATATTAAAGACTTCCGCTATCGTGTATTTATTCTGATTTTGTTGTGGATGTATATGGTTTAAGCAAATGGACACAGCCTATTCGAGATCCTGGTTAAACCGTTGGTTTATTGGCGGTTCATCACACCATTCTGAATAGTACGGAATTGGGGTGTGACACACTGTCTATTGTGTTAGTGCCTTGATTTAGTGTGTTGCAAGTACGATATTGTGGCGAGAAGATGCAGATCGAATGGCCGCGCACAACTATGATTTTCATAGGCATGATTTGTGCGGATATGACAGCCATTTGTTGATCTCACCATTTTAAGAATATCGAACAATCGAAATTAGAGATTTCGTCTCCGCCAATGATATCTCGACAACATACAAGGCGGTGATGATAGGGTACGGCGCGGGTGTACGGTAAGCTTCCAATGATTCCATTTAGAATTATGTGGTTGGCCGAACTTCAGACCGACATAACTTGGCCATCCAAGCTCCAAATTCATCCGTTTAAGTTACAGTTTTCATATTTTCGGATGCTCTACCTATTGGGCGGTGTTGGGAGTCATAAAAACACAGATAAAAATTGAAAAGAGTATTTTAAAGCTAGACATAAGGTTTTTTAGGGTTTCGTACCCTGTGGGAGTGATCAATCACCAACTACCTCTTCTATGTGCATCAATGGAATGCTAAATCCGTTTGAGAGGTCAGTAGAGATTTTATTTTTCCATTCATGGTGATTATGGGTTGTGTGGAAGAGATTGGAAGCCTGTGAGCAAGGTGTGCTCTGTGAATCGATCTATATCATCATTGAAGGTTGTTGGAGAGTACCTGAGGGTAGTGTGAAGCTTCAAAGAGATTATTGGCCTTTCGAAAGCATTGTTTGTGAAAATTTTCAATTCCCTTATCTATTTATGCTTTCAATATATTGTATACTAGCGTAGGTGAAAATTATTGAATACCTAGCTAGTGGGGGAAAATTGTAAGGTAATTCTATAAGCCTAAAAAATTGTTATTTGCTTCCCGTGGGTGCGGGTTAAGCATGGTGTGTTCAGTGGATGCTAGACACTGGCTGTTGTAGCTTGAATCTTGGCATTATTGCGCCCTCTCAGTTTTATGCTGGGAAAACCTCGGGTTAGTATCCTTGTCTGTAAGAGACTAAAAGCTGAGTATTGAGTAAATACGGAGCCCGTTGGGCATTACTCCATGGACTAGCCATCACACACTGTGTTGGTGAACCATGTAATATCCCTGTGTTCATTGTTTTATTTTTCTGTTATATTTTGGAGTGAGTGGAATGACTTCTAGGGTGGGTGTGCAAATCTGGTAGACCTGGCCATTGAGTGGTAGCGAGGTAGATTTGCATACGCTTGTGTGTGTATAAAAGAATATATCTCCATCAGCTCTGGGCAGCAGTGAAATAATTAGGGAGAATTTTCAGACACTGATTCACCCCCCCTCTCAGTGTCATATCAAGTTCATCAAATCCACCGTAATTTTTAGGCTCTTGTAGCACCTGCACATGAAAGTTGAGAAGAAGGAAGATAATGTTGTATCAAAGAATCCCAAAGCACAAAAATCCTAAGCAACTGAAGAGAAATATCCATCTTCCCTGCCATGTACCTGTAGTCTCTTGATAAGCAGAGGCGTTTCTAAACTGAGACAGCTTTTGGGATTGAAGCTCGTCCCATCGATTCATTTCATCCTTAACTTTCCTGAACTTCTGCTGGTATTTCTTCACCATTGACTCCATGACTTGAGGTAAAGAGAGGAGAGGAGATCTTTGCATGGACATGGTAAATTGGTATCCTACCATCTACAATTGGTATGACCCACAGCCCACAACCCACAGTCCACAGGCCACAACCCACGGCGCATCCCAATGAGTAATAAAGTAATGAGCCGATTATCCCATGGAAGATGCGGCATTAGAAGCAATTATGAGGAAGTGATCAGCCTATAATACTTCGGTTACATGTGGAAGGCAATAAGAGTACTAAATGATGTAGGATTAATCGACTCACTACTCATGGAAAATGCATGTTAAAATACAGATATGGATACAGATACACGTATTAATTAAACGTGTTTTAAATGGCAAGGATGAGTGCAGTACAACTGTACGGTATGCGTTTGAAATGCATTTAACTAACGAAGAGTCAAATAACGGAAAGTGAAATACAACAACTCTACAAGGCTGAGTGTAGGGATCCTATGCCACGTCCTCTAACAATTTGATTTTTTTTCCCTCTCTTCTCTCACCATGTGAGCTCCTTACCAGGGATATCATTTTTAGCACCTCCATAGATATAGCATCGGAGATTCCCCCCACATTGGCATTGTGGAAAACCCCATCCCCTAATACAATTAAGCTCATCTAAAAAAAGATAAAGTTTATCTAATTAGCCGATCAAGTATTTTACATCATGGTCCACCTGTCCACCCTCATGAGTGAACAAATTCCTGCACCGGCCCCTATTCACGAAGTTCAGATAATAGCCCCCTCCTCTACTTACATCCCTTGATTTCATTACTGAGCAAAAGGCCAAAAAAAAAAAAAAAAAAAAAAAAAAAAATACAACTACAAGAAAGGGGAGAGGTGTTCCCATAGTGCTAATGTTGGGGGAGGGAACTCTTCCACATTACAACAATAGGGGCGCAAGGAATGGTATTTCCAATGGGATCGACATGGATAGTGGGAAGAGAGAGAAATGTAAGAAAGGAGAGAGAAAAGGCCCGAACATGAAAGGATGTGGGAAGGAATCTCCACGGCGATATTGTGGGATCTTTTTCCCATAGGCTCTGTTTGTTTTGACGTAAAATTTTACGTATAACATTTTATATGTATTTTTCTTTCAATATTTGTTTTCAATAGGTAAAAGAAAAACGAACTTCTTTTTCTTTCTTTCTTAGAGATCAATATACTTTACTTTTTCGAAACAAATATGGATAAAAAAATTTATATATAAAATATTACAAGTAATGTTTTCCGTCTAAACAAATGATGCCATAAGAAAAATGATTTCTACATCCCTGACTAAAATGTTTTTAAACTGACCCACTTTAACCATTGTCACATGGACATGATGTTGCTATTCTAACTATTGGATAAACAAAATCATATTTTAGAATAATCTCATGTCATATTTCATAGCTTAATTAATTCACTCAAACACCCTCCATATGTATGTAAGGGGCTTAATCGAGACGATTCTAAATAATCAGGTAGGCCAATCCTAGGACAAAGAAACCATGATACAGCAAAGATGGAAAGAGGATAAATTTTTTTATTGCCCCTCTCCTTCAAATTAGAACATAGTAGTTTTAGCATCTTTTCCAAAGTAGGTTGATCATTTTAAGCTTACTGCTTTAGTAATTTGATATCCAGATGGTTGAAAATGTGAGATGCTTCTAAACATTCAGATTTTGGGATATTTAAGAAGCCATCCCTAGTGAGTGCCTAATGAATTACATTGACCACTTGTAGTGGCAGAATATTCTCAGGGGTCAAGGCTTCCTGGGCGCAATACTTTTTTTTTTTTTTTTTGTGATACTTAGATCTCTAGGTAAGATGGAAACAGTTTTTCTGTGTTATGGGATAAGATTATACATATTATGTCTCTTCCTAAACTCTCCAGTAACAAAAACCTCATGCAGATGCCCTTTTTAAATCTCTAGGCAAACAGTTGATTTTTGAGTTGGTTCTAATAAGCTTATATGTATACATGTTGGGCCATATTTTTGGCTTACCAGAAGATGGATTAATGGATGGATAATTCACTTTGTCTACTTTGGTTGATTAGATTTCTGATACAAAAGTCCTCTTTGTCTCGTGTCAGATTGGTTGGCCTATTTCCACTCGGCTACGTGATCTTTGTCTTGATGATATCTTGGCTTGTACATGTTCCTTATCTGAATAAATTTTCCTTTTACCAAAAAAAGTCGATTAGATTCACCAAAGGGCAATATATATAAAGGTCTCAACTTCTTATCTCTACCCATCCTCAATGGATGGGAAATAATTTTGATAAGGCTGTGTTTGTTTTGTTGTAAAATTTTCAGTGCAAAATGATATCTTACATGAATTGACTAGGTCTAAAATTGATACGAATCGATCGATCCGCTTGATCCGATACTGATATTTTCAAACATGGTAGTAAATGCTGCTTGCGTATAAAATCCACATGATCAAGGTTGAAAAGTTTTATTTTTATTTTTTTAATTTTTGATGTTGGCTGTGAACAATAACACAGCCCTAACCTATGCATGAGTTTCCTCATGGCCTAACTTAAAGTAGTTTTAGATCTACCCCTGGTTCTTTTAGTTTTTTTGATTTGAATCAATTCATTCATCCATATTAGAGCATTTAAAGACCTCCGTTGGTCACTATATTTTGCCTCTTGGAAACAAATACTGACAAAAAAATTTACATATAAAATATTAAATGTAAAATTTTATGTCAAAACAAAGGAAGTCATAAGAAAAATGAATTTTACATCTGTGATTAAAGTATTTCTAAACAGACCAACTTTAACTATTGTCACATGGACATGATGTTGCTATTCTAACTAACTATTGGATAAAAAAAAATCATATTTTAGAATAGTCACATGTCATATTTCATAGTTTAATTCACTCAAACACCCTCCATGTATGCAAATGTATCAATCGAGACGGTTCTGAATAATTAAGACATGGTTCCTAATCGGCTGAAAGTCCCAAATAGGACAAAGAAACCAAGATACAGCAAAGATTTAATTAAGAGGATAAATTTTTTTATTGCCTCTCTCTAAATTAGAGCATAGTAGTTTTAGCATCTTCCCCAAAGTAGGCTGATCATTTTAAGCATGCTGCTTTAGTTATTTGATATCTAGATGGTTGAAATGTGAGATGCTTTTGGATACATTCAGATTTTTGGATAAATTCAAGAAGCCATCCCTACCTAACTGTTTAATGAATTACATAGACCACCTGTTGTGGCAGAATACCCTCAGGAGTCAAGGCTTCCTAGGGAAATAGTATTTTTTATTTTTATTTTTTATATTTAGATCTTTAGGTAAGATGGAAACGAATTCCTTGTATTGTGGGGATAATACTACGTACATTCTGCTCCTCCCAAGATCCTACAGTAACAGAAACCTCTTGCATTGAACATCCTTTTTAGACCTCTAGGCAAACAGTTGATCTCTGAGTTGGTGCTAATCAGCTTATATGTATACATGTTGCCCCTTAATTTGCCATATTTTTGGCTGACCAGAAGATGGATTAATGGACGGATGATTCATTTTGTCTACTTTTGTTGATTAGATTTTTGATACAAAAGCCCTTTTTGTGTCATGTCAGATTAGTTGGCTTATTTCCACTCTTACATGATCTTTGTCTTGATGATGCCTTAGCTTGTACATGTTCCTTATCTAAATAAATTTCCCTTTTACTAAAAGTTGATTAGATTCGCCAAAGAGCAAAATAAGCTCTCAACTTCTTATCTCCACCCGTCCCCCATGGGGAAGAGTTCTGATAAGGCCTTGTTTGTTTTGTTGTAAATTTTTAATGTAAAATGATATTTTACATGAATCAGCTAGGTCTAAAATTGATATGAATCGATTGATCCGCCTGATCTGAGACCGATACTTTGAACCATGGTAGTAACAGCTGCTTGCATATAAATCCACATAACAAGGGTTGAAAAGTTCATTTTATGTTGGCAGTGATAAATACATAGCCCTAAGTTATGCATGACTTTTTTCACCACCTAACCTAGAGTCATTTTAGGTCTGCCCTTGGCTCTTTTAGTTTTTTCAATTTGAATCAAATCACTCCATATTAGAGCATCTAAAGACCTCTGTTGTTCATGGTCATGCCACCTGAAATTACTTTCTCATAGCTTATTGTGTATCATCGCTACTCTCAAATCAGCTCTAATTACAATCATTCTTTACATTATTCTTTCTAGTTTTGTCACACAATTAACTCAACATCCTCATCTCGGCTATGCTGAATTTATCTATATAATGCTTCTTAACTGTTTAACATCTTGCATCATACATCATAGCTGATCAAACGACTGTTCTATAAAATGTAAACAATTTTTGTTTTGCCATGCTTATCTCAAAATTTAAGTACCCCTTCAGGTGTATACTTATCATATGGCAATGGAAATCCTTCATATGTTCAACTGTTTCTAGAATTTTTTTGTATTAATCAGTGACATTGATTACTCTGCAACTCTTATGGGCCTTAAATATTAGACGGCCCTCTCATCCTTATGGTGACAAATGCATTATTCTGGAGGGTTGAAGGGTACTATTTGTTTATATTCATGTGATACAGTAATGTCTTCCTGATTGGCACATGGTTTACCTTTTTTCTTATGACAAAATTAGTTTTCTATGGCTCCTATCACTTGTGACAAAAAAACCCCTTTTAAGTGGGTCAAGCACCAAAGGTGAGTACTGGAGGAGGAGCCCACTATACACTCTGGATGCTAGGGATTATCCAAAATCAAAAGATACTTGTTTTTGGCCTTTAAGATATTATCAGGGGCAATTTTTTCTCCATTTAATTTGAAGAGATAATGTGTTCCTTTCTTTCAACAACTTTTGTTAACCAGGACAAAAGAATCAATAAACTTTCCTACATAAACAAACAACAATATTAATGAAACAGCGAATACTTAATGATTTGTTTGGTACAAAATGCCACTAATTAAAGCACCATGATGGAAACAAGAATCTGTTTGATACTAATCACTTTTCTTTTGCTTAGTAGTATTGACTAATGAGCCCAATGATCATGGGCCGCAGTGGTAACAAACAGTGTTTTAGGGATCAGATCGGCAGTTCAGGATCAGCTGCAGTAACCATATCGGCATGGTGGGCAATGGCGGATCCTAGCGAGGTAAGATAATTTTCTGGGAAAACGAAACCGATTATAGGCGGATCTATCCGGATGGACCGATCCGTTCCTGACTTATTGCACTTGAACCTTGGGTACAAGGTCCACAACCTATGGACAATGTGGAAAGTCTTGTAATATATAAATCACATTTAAACAGCCTGATTATGAGTCAAGTCAATGGACCATATTTTTGTCTTGAATGAAATCTTGTCGGTCTGCTGGTCTGCAGAATTATTGAATGGTACTGCCTTCTTCATCTTCCTCAGAGAAAGGTGATTATGGCTGAAGATTAATCATGAAATTATTACAATCCATATTAATTAGAACACCACTGCTTTTCTAACTATGAACTTTGAGAGCTTGGAGGTTATAGAATTTAGATCCCTCTCTCTCTCTCTCTCTCTCTCTCTCTCTCTCTCTCTCGTGTTCACACATACACATCCATGAATTTAGATCTCTCTCTCTCTCTCTCTCTCTCTCTCTCTCTCTCTCTCTCTCTCTCTTTTGTTCATACACATCCACAAGCCACATCCATATGAAGCAGAAGAATAGGTCCAAAAAGAATAGCAGGATCATTCACGGAACATAGTTATTTGATCTATCAGAATTGAAGCACTGATCTCCCTCTCTCTCTCTCTCTCTCTCTCTCTCTCTCTCTCTCTCTCTCTCTCTCTCTCACACACACACACATACACACACACAGATAATCCAGAAAACCCACTTTTAATATAATTAGAACAGTAAGCTACAATATAACACAAGAGGCTTACTCAATACTAGAAATTAAGCAAAAGTTAGAGTTGCATGATCAATGTTCAATTAGCCCTCTTTACATTATTATAATGGTAAGGACTACTTTTACAGTCAATGGCTAGTACCAGTGAAGCTAGCTAATTAGCTTTATGGATGAAGAGATACAAGGAGGGATATTTTGAAGTTTAAGGATTGGAGGAAGAAGTAGAAGAAGAAGAAGTAGAAGAAGAAGAAGAAGAAGAAGAAGAAGAAGAAGAAGAGGAAGACAAGAGCTTCTTGAGGAGATGGATGATACGAATGGCAGGATCAGTCTGGGCTGTCTCCAAAAACATGGCATGGACTCTTAGCGCAACCTCAACACCCACACCAAGCCGTGCTTGCTCATCTTTAATGGCTTCCTCGCAGAGACCACAAACCCATATGCCACCAAACCTCTCTTTTACCCATCCTATGTAGCCCACAGTGCATTCCTCCCACATCCCACAGCATCCACAATCTACCCTCTTCACCATCTCCCCTTCTTCTTCTCCTTCTCTTTTTTCTGCTTCTCTGTTGTCCACTTCTTCACCACCTCTTCTACCACTCTCTTCATTGTCTTTGGACTCCAGTGTTTAGATATCAGAGCCACAGACTACAGGAGACTTTTTAATAGGAGCCCATCTCCTTCTCTTACCTTTTTATCATAATTATATATAATATGAGTAGTAACAGTGGCTTGATTGATTGAGAGGGAGAGAAAGAGAGAGAGAGAATATATCTTTTGGAAAAGTTTCTCTTTACCCACGGGGAAGAGAATCAAAGAACTTCTCTTATCTCTTTGTGGGTATTTTTGATTTCTTGTTATTTAAGCAATACTATTTTTGTTTATGGATACTTTTTTTTTATCATTGTCTTAGTAGTACAAAAAAAGCTTCCAAAAATTGAGGCAACAATGGCAATAAGTGAAGGAGTTCCTCTAAAATTGAGCAGTTTCTCAAGTCACGATTTAACGATTGGGGTTAATTCTGCTTGCATACTTATGTATTGATATGCCCGTCGAATGAGTTCAGACATTAGATCACTCATTGGATTGAACGTGCAACTTGAGACAAGCCGGACCCAGCAATAACTATCTGCACTGGAAACTTTAATCTCATAAATCAATTGACAAAATTGACAACAGCTTTGGTCAACAAAATCAATTGCAATCTTGTTCAGTTAAATTGTTCTAAATAAAGTAGACTGCATTTGGTATGTATTCTTAAAATGCATTTTCGATCAAAAACACATTTCTATGACAAAAACAATGTTTAGTATGCATTCTCATTTTTTAATCAAGTAATACATTCTTTATTGGAGCTCATTTTGGAACGTGCTATTCAGTCCATTTTGCATTTTGACCCTACAACAAAAATGTCTTGCTCTTTAACTATTCTCATTTTATATTAGGAATGCATTCTCCATTTTAACAATAAATTTCTAAGAATATATTCCAAGAATGCAACAGCCTAGAATTCCTACCTTGTTAGTTTACTAATAATTTTGTTTATAAATGATGATTCATAGAACTTTTTAACAAATGGGAGGTTAAGGGTAATTTAGTCCGCCTAAGAAGCTGATTAAACATATTTTAGACCAAAGGATAAGCTTATATTTATCTTATTCTAAAAAATTTTTAGCTAAATAATTCTCATCATTATACCAAAAAATATGCTAATATATTCTACCAGTGTGGTCCCTTTTATATATATATATATATATATATATATATATATATATATATATATATATATATGTGTGTGTGTGTGTGTGTGTGGATGAACCGATGAATGACTTTGGGAACATGCATCCTTTTATGTATAAAAAAAAAAAAAAGACTTTGGGAACCATGCATAAAAAAAAAAAAGACTTCGGGAATCCATCATCAATTCTCCAATGGAACACCATATCTCACAATTTTTATAAATTAAATGGAGAATGATTGGTGCCTTCATGATGTATCAGGAAACCACGGTTTGATGGAACAAATCTATGTGCTATTATACAATGTCCATGAATAGAGATACATTAAATTTCCTGAGGTGTCAGTGGGTGGGAAAGTTATTGCCTTTTACATTCAATTACTTACTAGCATATTAGAAAGAAAAAAAAAAAAAAAAAATTCAAAGGGGTTGGTTGGAGTGAGACACGGACATTAGGTGCACAGGCACTGAGGCACGACATATAGGAGCAGTTCAGTGACTGTTAAATATTTTTTTTGAGAGATGATTAAAGATGATTGATTACCTTCAACAACTCTAATATTTAATGGACTATGCAAATGAAAGGTCAAAGTGGGAGCTAAAGAGATTCCAATCCAATGGTTTTAAAAGGAATCACATGATCCACATTGGATGCTTTCCCATCCCCATCCACCCACTCAACATATAAAAAGAAGCAAGAAAGAGATGTTCAATGCCAATTTATGAAGAAAGATATTCTTTGTCTTAGTGACAGGTGGACTCTGCAGACTGATCAGTTAGTAGGTTCCATAACCAAGAACATGGTTAATAAATCACATAATAATTTTTTTTAGAATTTTAGATCTTTAAATCATATAATCATTGAGATCTTGAAAAATATGTAATAACTAACCTAAGGACCAGAAGAGAACCAACTCCGTTGTCTTGTAACTTTCACTATGTTGTTTCTTACATATTATGACAAGGGATATCATGTGTCTTGTAACTTTCACTGTGTTGTTTCTTACATATTATGACAAGGGATATCGTGAAACATACCATCATTTGCTCCCTCTCCTCCCCCCCAAACCCCCAAGAAAAAATCTCTTTCTCTCTCAAGCAACAAAAAATTGCAGAGTTTTCACATATTTGGTATCGGTTGCAGATAGTGGTCCTGGTTTCCATGGCATACATCATCTTAGTCAACAAACTGATCGATCAGCTGGGTTTTCTTGGTAGCACAATAAAAAGATGCTTTACTAGGCCATAAAATGATTGAGATTTCCTTCAAAAAAGCTGTCTTTAGCAGGAAAAAGCCATGATTTGATGGAACTTATCCAACCAGCAACTGAACAAACAAATAAGGACAAGGCAGAAAGACAAAAGTTGTAAGTTTTTAATATCCATTGAGTAAGAAACCTTGCATTAACTTAATAGAAGGGAAACCCCACAATATTGTTGTAGGATTCTTTTTTATAATCTCTCACATAATCATATTCTTTTTCCTCCCTTTGCATTTGTAGATTCCATTGAAGATATCAATTCCTGCAAATTTGTTTGCACATTGTGGGTACCTTCTCACTAGTTCTGATTTATTCTTATTTCATAAACTGTCTTGGTTAATGCTAGCAAATGAATATAACATTTATCTCGAAGTTCTTAGAATAATCAACATGGTGACTGTTCCGATATTTTTGTGTTAAGCTTTGCCATTTTGGATTTGGTTAATGGGGAATTAACTTTGGGTTCAGATTTAATTAAGACCACCCATGGCTGCCTGGTCCGACCAGTAGCAATGAAAGGGAAGAGAGAATATATGGGAAAGGACCTTTCATAGGCTCTTTGAGATTGGAATACAGATGATGAAGCGATTGGAGAGGAGATCAAAAGGGGCAGGGAGTGAAATAACTGGGGGAAAGGCATGTGAAAATATTGCCGTTCAAATACGAACTGATCTTACTCGGGGAGATGCACAACGAAAGAGAAGAATCAAGTTCAAGAACGGTTTGATTGGGGTTCGAGTGATGCATTCCAATGCTAAAATCAGGAATCCGAACAACAGTTAAAGTTAAAGGGGAACTTAATAGAAAGAGTGACCAAGTAAGTGATTTGACATTGATAGACAAAACCTCACCTTCTGAAATTATTGTAGACGAAAGTACCCTGACTTAGATGTCGACACGTCACATGCCATGTGTCGACCACCTATAGATGAGTAGTATTTATGCACATCAGGAATTTTTTGGTGTATTTCAACTTTTGGGTTACCCTATTTGAAAAAGATGGCAGTTCTCACATGACTCGGGAGAACAAATAAGATGGGATGGGGGCTCGAGACCCTCTTTTGGATCTTTTATATAGACCCTTTTTCTTCTGTTTTTTTCTACATATATATACATATTTTTTGGCATTTATCTTTTAATTCACGAGATAATATCTTTGTGCAGTGGGACCCTATGGAGTAAAGTAAATTGTTTTCATGATTTGTCTGTTCTTAGATGGTTCCCATATAGGTTGCTCCCTATTCCCCCCAACGAACACATGCATGGCTTCTCTCTCTCCCTTCCCACTCTAGAGAAAGCTGCAGGACGAAAGCATCTTCTGCACTACTCCAGTATAATTTCCACCCGTAGGGTGGTGGAAATTAAACATTGAAGGATGATCTTTAGGCAATCGTAGCGATGCAGGTTTGGGAGGGGTGTTTCGTGATTGTACTGGCAAAGTTGTTCTTGCATTCTCTGAATTTATTGGGGAAAGAATTAATTATCAAATGGAGTTTATCGCAGCAATGAAACAGTTGAAGCTGATTGTGCAAAATGGGTTTTGCAGGTTATGGGTTGAAAGTGACTCCACATCAGTCATAGGATGTTTCATGGGAAATGACATCCCATGGTGTTGGAAGCAAGAATGGAAAACAATCTGTTATAAATTCTCAGCATTTAGAATAACTCATTGTTTCAGGGAATCGAATATAGTAGCAGATGGGCTTGCCAAATTGGCAGTGACGGAGATGAATTTTTGCTCTTGGATTACCTGTTCAAACTTTGTTGCTAGTGATGTAGTATGGGATGCTTCTGAACGTCAGCATTACAGATTTGTATCTGCAACCTGATCAATGTAAACAAATATAATATTTTGTGAGACCACAAATGAATCCTGCTGATGGCCAAGCCAAAGGTGGGATAAACCATTTGGTGGTTTGTATTTTCATTATCTTTTATTTTCTTAATGCAATTTGCTTGACCCTTTAGCAAAAAAATAAAAAAAATAAAACCGCAATATAAATATAAAGGGAATAGAAATGAACTTACGAGCAAATCTCTTATTTATTTATTTATTTTTCTACTAATGACAGGTATCTGTTTAACGAAAAAAAAATTGACATGTATCTAGATATTCAATCAGACTAATTCCATGGATCCAACTGGAAAAATTGGGTATAAAATCCACTGAAGTGGGTAGCGTTAACCGGATGTGGTAATAGGTAAACTCGAAAACCGTTCCGGTCCCTGTCAGGGAGATGCCAACCATCTCTCCCTAAACGAACACAATCTCTGCATTCATTAGTCTTGTCCATAGGAAAAGAAAATTTGAGACTATTTTAAAAGTATGATGATAGGATGTCCATCATCTCCACTACATCCAGTCCTCATGCTCCATCTATTGGCCTTTGGATCAAGGTTCAAATTATCGGTTTCGGCCATTGTTGATCGAAACCAATCTGATACCAATACAAATTGATGATCCAATCGATAGAATAATGACACATGACATAAAGAGTTAAAATAATAAAAATGATAAAAATTGGTATTGAATTGATATCCAAGACAATCAATCCAAAATCGATTACTAAAACTATGCTTTGGACTTGAAGAAAGCCCCAAATCAAAATGACTTATCAAATTAGGATTAGATTGTAAACATGTAGTAGTCATACCTCAACCCTAAATTGATTCTTTTGTGCCCCCAAAAAAGTTGATTCATTATGTTCCATTAATCCCTTCCCAACAATATAACTCAACTTTTTCAGTCGTTGTTTCATGATTTTATTTAATTAAAAGTGTACCCTGAAGTAAATTATTTGGTATTCAACCGAAAAAAAAAAGGTTCTCTTTCATCCAAACCAAGAAAGATTGAACGAATAAAGTTGCAGAAAGATCCACTGATTTGTTCATGAATCCCTCTTCAGAAAGATTTTTTTTTCGCTCCAAATTAAACAGAGAAATGACCACTATATGCTTTAGATAGCCCTGGAAATGGTTTGAGAGCTTGAACAAGACAAAAGATAGTTTTACCATAAAAAAGAACAAGACAAAAGATACAAGACCTAGACTAAATTTTCCAATAGAGGATTTAGAGTATCACTGGTTGCCCATTAGCTTAATCAGCCCAGCCGATTTTAGCATGGGCTGGATCAGACCAGTTCCTGCTAAAGTCTGGGACTGAATATGCTTGTCTTTATTTATGGTAATCATATGCATATCATTTTCCTCTAACGTATATTAAATATTTGCCATATATTTATCCTGTCATCTACATTAAATACTTACTACTTGTCCCATGTTACAATCTGATTATTATTAAAAAAATTTCTTATTTCCGTGGTTGATTATATGTTGATATTTATCCGCCGAAAGCATTTAAGTAGTAAGTCCACCATGATGAGTGCTTTCTTATTCTTTGCTTGTTACTCCTTTCTTACCATGACAAGTCTTCGTGAAATAACTATGAGAAGAAAAAGAAAAGCATTGAAAGACCCACTTGGCCTAACCCTAGATACTCTAGCTACCAAACTCTGCATGACGGATAAATAAGGTCGAATCAATCAGTGGGGCACCTGCCTCATGCTAGCTAGTCTTTTCTTTACCATTATTGCCTTCTGCCCTACCCATCGTCATTGGTTCACGTCTTTCAATGCCTTAAGTTCTTCACCACCCAGAACTATAAGAGCCATGTATAGACTAGTGAAGTTATATAGGACAACAACAGTTACATTTGGTAAAGTTTATGTTTTTTAAAGCCCTGTTTAATAAACCTTCTGCTCTGGATTTTGGATTTCAGTTCAAAATTCGGATTCTACTTTAGGCTACTTCAAGATTATTTGGGAATAAAAATATGTTTGATAACGCATTTTTTGGAATGGATTCCAAAGTATCTTTGGAACGAAAACATGTTTGATAAACACTATCCCCCCAATCGAAGTCTAGAAAAATGGTGGTGGTAGTGGTGGTGGGTGGTGGGTGGTGGTCGTGGTTGGTGGGTGTTGGGGGGTAGTGGGTAGTGGTGGTGGGTGGTGGCTGCGGTGGAGGTGGTGGTGGTGGCGGTTGTGGTGGGTGATGGCGGCGGTGGAGGTGGTGGTGGCGGTGGTGGAGAGTGACAGTGGTGGTGGTGGTGGTCAAGTGAGAGTCGAATTTTTTTTCTTCTCCCAAAAACTTACTCCAACAAAAAAAAAATAAAAAAAATAAATATTATTTATTCCCAAAATTTGAATTTTGAAACCAATTTGAATCCGTTTCATTCCATAGGAGTTCAAATCTAATCGGACTTACCAAACACGTTTCTATTCCAAAATGACTCCATTGGAGTTAGAATCTATAGAATCTAGAATCTAGAGTATCATCAAATAGGCCCTAAAATTGCTTGAGTCAAAGTATTTTATTTTATGTTTCTGCTTCCACAAATACTTATATAGAAAGGAAAATCGATATTGGTGACATTGAGTATGAAGTACATTTTATTAAAAAAACAGAAACATCTTTGAAAAACACAATAAAACAAATAATTAAATTGCAGTATTAGCAATTCCCATCAACCAAGCCGACCTAGCTAATCTTTAATCATGCTGATAGCTTCATCCTGTTTGACGATTTACAAGTCTCTTCGTTGGCAACCTGCACTTAAAAGTTCCTATTTGACGATTCAGAACTCTCTCCGTTGGCAGCCTGCACATAAAAGTAAGTTTGTTCGAAAATAACAAAGCCATGACAATTCCTTAAACCTCCATCTAACAAAAAATAAAACCATTACCATTCCCACAAGATTCCAAATTGATACGTAGAAGAGGTCTTCACCACATTACATAACACCTCATCAATGAAAGAAAATAATCAACAAAGCTCTAGTCAAAATCTAAGTGATCAATTTTTATATTTCAGCTAGTAAGTCAAAAGTATAATCCATCTATTAGGAATAGTTCCACAATGGACCTAAGATGTCTTAATATATTAGTTAGTTTCTAAACTTTTGGGTTGGATACTTTAATATGGTATCAGAGCCATCAGGTCCTACATTACTAAAACAATTATGTATGGTCACTTAAAAGAAGGTCCACATATGTCACGTGTATTGCCACCCAAAACATAGACAAGACGTGAGGGGATATGTTGGGAATAGTCCCACATTGAGAAATGTTATGACCTGAGTATACTAGTTGGTTTATCTACCTAATACCATAGGTTTTTGGGTCGAATACTTCAACACTATCCAAAATATACATAGGACTCTAATAGTTCTGATACAATAAGTATAAGACTCAAAAACTTAAACTATTTAGTGAAAAAAAAACTAATATAATAAGAAATCTCAAGTCCCAACGTTTTGTAATGTGGGACTACTCTCAACACAGACCTCCACCTTCAACATTACCATCAGCAGATGACATGATCCAACAACAGAAATGTAACTTCATTTAGAGTTAGGTCATTTGTTTTTATTCATTTGCTTTTTTTCAGTTTTTCGAGTTTATTATATATCTTCTCTCTCGGTTCATGGACAAGTTAACCTCTTCATGGTTTTCTCTATTTTTCTTTGGATTGACATTTTCCTGTCCACCATATCTTCCTTATATCTTCACTAGAAATTAGGTTATGATACGTACCACAGAAGAATTTAGAAAAGGATGCTCATTATGGCATTCCAGCAAATACAGAAAATCTTGGGATGTGATATTTCATAACTTTTTCCGTATTGGTGATCAAAACCAAAAACTTAAGTTGTTGTATGGATAGGGTCAATTGGTATATGAAGTCATCTAAGATCTCGAGATTACTCAACGTGAGATTACTCTCAACACTCCATTTCATGCCTTGATACATGCACTTCATGAATCTAATTTTATTTAGCTCGTTGAAGACAAATCAAATAACTTTTCTAGGTCTTGGTTTCATTGTGGTCATATGGCATAATCTCTCTTGTATGATCCTTGTTTATTTATAATCAATAAAACTAGCTAAAGGCTACATGGGGCCGGTATCTAAAAAAATACTGGCCTAAGAACTTCTAGAACATTAAATATCTGATTCTTCACTTAAGTTACTCCAACTGAAAATTGATTTTCAGTCGCTGTTGATTCAGGTGAATCCTATGAGGTTTCTTCTATTGACAAGATGAATATTACCTGTAGTAGTGATATCTTCAGGAGCACAGAGTTCATCGTAAATACCCAGCAATCACAATATATAAAACAGTAATTAAAGAAATAATTGAGTCTAAGTAATCATGAACTCACCGTAGTACCAGCATTCTTTTTTTGCACTTGTCTCTTGGGAATTTTTCTTGTTTGGATATATTCTCCTACACTCTTAATAGATCGGAATTGCTTGGGAATCATAACATTATAAAAAAACTGCATCATACAAAAGTAAAGATTGCTTTCAGTGCCACTATTGCCTACATCTGGAAAGAGAGAAATGCAAGAAAATTCAAAAGGAAGGCAAGGCCTAAGGAAGACATTGCTAAATGCATCCAGCATGATGTTAGAGGGAAATGTAGTAGTTGGAGTTTCAATGGGATTCATTCCCAAAACTGCTCCTTTCTGCTCTCTAGGTGGGGAATGGGGCATATCTCGAGAATGTAGCATCCTCTTCTTTTGTTTTCATCCTTCTAGAGTGCTTGCATGCTTGTTTTGAGCAAAGCTTCTGTGGGCTTGTATCTCTCCCCTCCCTCTTCCCATTTTTCCCCTTGGGCAATAAACGATCAACATATCACCAAAAATTAAAAAAAAAAAAAAAAAAAAACCCTGCATCATACAAGATATTTTTAGTATTATACAAAAAATTTACATTCCATTCATTACTGGCTATTTCACATTTCGTATTCTATCAGATAATTAGACATTCCATTGTCATCGAACTTGAATATGACACTATTATCATTTTTATACATGTTAAGACATAGACAAAGTAGGGTTTAACTAAGTTAATGTACATACTTTCATATAAATATGGTAAAGATTCATCCAAGTCAATAAGAAAGTTGTAAATATTTCCAGCTTGGTGCAACCCAAAAGATAAGATTTAACTACCTTTATTATTTTTTTTGCTGCCATTATCTTTGCTGTTGTTGTTATTAACTGTATTGCACTTGTTAATATTGTTTCCATTGTTGCTGTTACTGATACGACTTTTCTTGTGGGGGTGGAGATGATAATATCATGGACAAAGAGAGGAAAAAGAGAGGTTACAAAAAGTACACTAATATGAGGCTAGAGTACTTGCCATGGGTTTGTGGGGAAATTTTTTTTTTTTGGGGAATAAAAAAATTATATAATAGATAGAAAATAATACAAGCCACAAAAATCCAAAAGGCATAAAAACAAGAACCGAAACGGGCAACAAAATAGCTATTAAGAAAGCTGAATAGAAAAACCCCAAGAGGTCACAATAATGCTTGTTACAATTGTTAAGTTTCTATATCAAAATTTTAAACTAGTAAGTGGAGAAACTCTCACATATTTAAGGCATCTAAGGTTTTAGTCTCTCAACAATGTGGGATTATTCTCAACATCCCCCCTCACGTGTTGCCAATCTTCTAGTGGCAATACAAGTGGCATGTGGTCTCTCTTTTGGGTGGTCGTATGAAATGAACCTGGAGCTCTGATACCATGTTAAGTTTCCATCTCAAAAGTTCGAACTAGTAAGTGAAGGGAGTCTCACATATACAAGACACTCAAGGTTCTAGTCTCTCACTAATATGGGACTATTCCCAACAATGTCCTCTTTACTTGAAGAATTGTTATAAGTTCATCATTGATCCATCATAACATGCTGATGAAGTTACAAATTCTGTTTGTGCTGATGGTGGTAAAGTGACTTGTTTGTTATGTGGGTTGCCTACTTATTTTATGATATCAATTTGCATGTTTATTTGTGAGACATTGGTCTCTAGTTCTTTGTAATCTATTGTCATGGGATTTCTAACCCTATGGAGAGGTGTAAAAATCAAACCCTAATCACGATGCAGAAAAACAAAACGAAATAAAGAAACAATCAAACAACGCAAAGATTTAGGTGGTTTGGGAAGATTTCTTGCACACATCCATAGTGAGATAAGGACTGTTTCACTACCAATGGAGAATAGAATTATAATTGCTCATCCTCACACCTATCCCTATTAAGAGAATGCCCTCAGACCCTTCGGCCAATGGGCCTACGGGCTTTTAACAGCCTTTTGGAATCAACCCATAAACCCATGCAACGGAATACAAGACATCTTAATCCCAATATAGAAATTTCAGGAATACAAAATGATTTAAGCCTACATGAAGCTACACTAGAAAATGATAAGGCAATATCTACGAACTATTCATGGTACATACATATGAATGTATACTGTTTTCTATTTGCTTTGTGAGTGAGCTTCATAGAATTTGAGTCATAACTTCCCCTTCTTAAAGAAGTTTTTCTTGGATCTTGACCTAATTGAATATATATATATTCATTCAAAAAATAATAAAAAAAAAAAATTGTGTACAGTAATCACTACGGAGATATTGTCATTTCTTGAAGTTGCTTGGCTAAAAAGTTGAGGTTGTCTATCATATAATGGTAGTGAGAAACTGAATATAGGCAAAAGAAAGAAAAAACCCCCAAGTACTAACTTGTTTTATTGAAAATTTTGTACAATCTCAGTACAAGAGACATTTTGAGGGTTAAGGAACAAGAAGGCTAGATTGGGCTGGGCTTTTTAAAACCCTAACCCTACCCTGAGTGTTTTAAACATAATCCTAACTTAGTCCAACCCTAGGACAGAAAATATACAACCCTAATCCTACCCTAGCAAGGTTTAGCTTAATCCAATCCTACCCTAATTGACCTTGACTGGGCCGAGCAGAGCTAGTCGACCCTGATTTTGGGTCAGGTTGACTCTGATTGGCCCTGTCCCTGATTCAGTGAGGGAGAAGTCGATGTTGATGACGACGATGAGAAGAGTAGAGGGCCTAGAGGCTGATCTATGACTCTTCACTGTGAGATTGAGTAGAGGCGAGGTTAGAGAGAAAGAATCGAGCCAAGAAGGTTGAGGGTCAACCTTTCAAAAATCTAATGGCTGAAAGGAGGAGAAGGAAAATGTTAAACAACCGTCTTTCCATACTTAGATTAGTCCTTCCTAAGATAAGTGAGGTTTCAATCAATCAACTTCTTCCTCTAGCTATTTAACATTCTAATCCAACCCAACCCCGCTAGGGTTGGACGAAATTTGGGCCCTAACCTAGCCTTGTTAGGGTTCAAGGTAGGTTTAGCCCTGCCAGGATTCAAGATGGGTTAGGACCAAGTTCGGATATTTTAGGGCCAAACTTACAACCCTAATTTATACATGATGATTGTAAATGTCATTACAAGAGGTACCCTTCGCTGATATAGGTTTGGAGTTCTAAAATTAACCTCTTGTTTCCTATGAACAGCAATAACTCTTTTTAAATTGTAACAACAGAAAAAGGATAGAAAAGTAATGCAATAGTATATGAGTTCTGGCTTAGGAATAGACAACCAACTTACATATTCAATTCGGCCTTTATATTTTCCATTTTGGCGTATCCTTTCTTCAATTTCCCATTCTGGTGAAAAGAACACATACTTATAAACTTCATCAGGGGTCATTTTTCTTCTCGGGTCGGACCTGCGAATAGTGACTCCAGGCCATGGCAGTGGTGTAGGTGCATGGGATCCATGGATCTCTTGTGGGAAGCTATAATCCGTCCTTTGAGATGCACCAAAACAAGCCCTTGCAGACATAGGTGTAGCTGCATGGGTTTCATGGATCTCTTGTGGGAAGCTATGATCAGCCCTTTGAGAAGTACCAGAACTAGCCCCTATAGAGACAGGTGTGGGTACAGATGAGTCTGGAACCTCTACCCATCTGTGTGTCCTTCCGGATCTTGCATCTTTCTTGATATGTGGTCTGCACATCTTAATCACAGGTCGACCTGGGCTGCGTGAGATCCTGGGGGAGGGTACCCCTCTTGGGGGAGAATTCAGTCTATCTGTTGCCCCAGCAGGCAGACATGCCGATATTGGTTGTGCTGGTATTGGTGGAAGAATGTATGATATTGGTAGTGGTTGTGTCAAGTGACATGGACAAGTTTGTCCAATCAGATGCTGGTGTCCAAAATATATAGAAGTTCCATCAGGAGATAAAATGGGAAAAGATGTATTTAATTGATGAGAAGATCTACTTGAGGATGATGATGATGGTTGAGAGGAAAACCAATTTGTTGCTTCTAACCTCTCATTCCTTAATGGAGGAAAATCTGGTGGTCTCATGACCCTAGACCAAGAATTAGTTGGTTCCTCTTCTTCAATTTCTGTTTTAAGTTTAGGAGGTTGATTTTGGGCCTTCTTGCTTACGCTGTCACTCATTTCTATTGTTCCTACAAAAACAGAGGAAAATATAACAGGTTAGAATCTCTGACCAGAAAATAAAAAGAGTAGAAGAAAACATAGGGAATGAGAGGTTACAGACCTTTAGAGAGAGAGAGAGAGATAGAGGGAGAGAGAAGGGACGAACCTAGCTTGTGGTTTATAGACTGATTTGCGGTGTTTATATGGCAAATGCATAAAAGCCCATAAGGCTCAACTTTGAATCTATTGTATTCCTAAAATAGCTTTTTTCCTCTCAAAAGATATTCTAAGATTTTCACATTTATTGCTGCTTCCGTTTTTCCGTGAGCAAAAGTTTTTCTAGGGGAGAGTTCATATGCATGGACGTATACTTTTTATGGATCCATCATCGTTCATATTTAGTGGATCCCACACGTTATGGATGGTGATAGAATGACTTTAGGATTAATGTGTGCTTTTTTTTATTTTTATCAGAATCATTAGTTTGGAATCTTCAATTTATTGAATAAATAGGACCAACAATGATTGGTCTGTGGTGGGTATAATTCTCCGGCATCAATATGCAAGTGATTCTCATCCTAAGGATTTTAAGGGATGCAATGGCTTGATACATAGATCATTTATACACAACTAAGTAGGCAAGCAATGCCACAATGCCGCAACGCCACGACACCAAAATGATTTGCATTGGCTATGAGTTAGTATACCATATTAATCCTTAATAACTTAAATGCTGCGACGCCACGACACCGCGACGCCGCAATGGTTTGCATTGGCTATGGGTTAGTATACCATATCAATCCTAATAACTTAAATGCCGCCAAGCCGCAACACCACAATGCCGCAGCACCACAATGCCGCAGCACCACAATGCCGCAACACCACGATGGAAATTCGTTTACGTCTCATAATAGACCAAAGTTTAAGAAGGTAGCTAAAGTTTCTTATATGTTTGAAATGGGTCAACAGACTATCATCCGATCTCCTTCAGTGGTTTTTCCTGAGGAGAAGCATTCATTTTCGATGGCCCTCAAGTTGTTTCCAAGATTCTTATACCTAGATGATTTGATGAGATTGGGATTCGATGATTTGTTTGAGGAGGTCCATCTTTAGTGGCATAGTGGTGTTTGGGTTCCTGCTTTTTATTTATTTATTTATTTTTAATTTGGATTCTATCGTTTGAAGAGTTTTGGTATTTTATTTGGGGATCAGATCGCTGACAGTGAAAAAAGGTGGTTACAACTTGTAACTGCCCTTGTTACAAGTAAGCCCTTTGAAAGAAAACGTGATCTTCCAATTGCACATATAGAGGAGTCATTTAGACAGATTTGGATCCTTTGCCGTCATTGGAAGGACTCTAGCCGTGATCCAAAGACTGGAGTTCAATTGGCACGTATATCAACACATCGATATATATACCGAATGAACTCCAGCCACTAGATCACTTTCGGAAAAACTGGATAACAGGAAAATATCTTTTACCTATTCAGACAATCACCAAATTTATTTATAATGACCGCATTAATAGTAAAAAATAAACTAAAAATAAACTTAAATGACAAGGTAAGCTCCCACTAACTAGAACCAGTGCATGCATCATCATCACATTGACACCTAATGCATTCATTTCCATAAAAGTGGAGTACACTTCGTATCCAAACGATTCCAATCTTACGTTCAGAAAACATTGATTCATATACAAGGAAGGATCTGTGCATTTGAATCAAAAGACCTGCTAAGAGTCTCATACCAAAAACGGCTAGTGAATCCGAAGTGTGTATCATGTGAGCTTCTCAAAACCATTAATGCAAAATCTTTTCCTAAATTAATGTTGATAAGTACCAATGAGCCTTGTGTCCAACAAAATCTCAACCGCAACCTTTCCATGTATAAAATTTTCTTCAATGGCTCCTCTTTAATTTATTTCCTTCATCAAGAGTTTCCATAATCTCACTGATTAGGGTTTGCAGATCACTCTCCATTCAAAGTATGATTTCATCTTCTACTCTAGTTTCTTCATCTAGGTTTTGGGCGCGCCATCTTTCCTTTACTGCTTTACTGGATGAGTTGTACGTAACAGCTGTATTGATTCATTACAATTTATTGTATTCGCCATGTTTTCTCTGTATTTGCTTTCATATTCTCTGCCGCTTAATTTTGCTTTTTTTATTCCCATCATGGTACTGCAAGCTTTCAGGTTAGTCCAAGATCCAGAGTATTGCAGGGGAAAAAAAAAAAACCTTTTGTAGGGCTCCGCCTAGCTTACTGGTTTTTCCGATTCAGATGATTCCATTTTTTCGCACATTACAATATGAGTTAGAATCACCTGAATGTACAAGTATACTCTTTGAGATTTCGTCACCGACGATGTGGTGTGGGACCTACCTTTAAAGTGATGGAATCCCAAAAAAGATACAAGCACATGCAGGTGAACTATTCTCATACAATATACATTAAAAAGTGATATTCTTATTATTATTATTATTATTATTATTATTATTTTGAATAAGTAGATATTTTATTGAAACCCAAACGGGAGAGAGAACACAAACAAGCGGCCGAAAGGGAAAACCCTCAAGAAAGACCTAACAAATGGAGGACCCAAGGCCATAAGGCCAAACCAAGACAACGAAGAGGAAGCAGACTCCCCCAACCACCAAAAAAGGAATTAAGTTACATCAAGGTCCCATTGTTGGGGTTTTCCATGGGGAATTGTCCTAGCTTCTCTTTTGTGTAGTTCATTATCTGTTCTTCTTTCTATTTCTCTTATGCTGCTTTCATTTTTTTCTAGTGGATTGATAATTGCGAAGCTGCTAAAGCTACATACCATGCATCTTCTTTTTATTTATTTTTTATTTTTTTATTTTAAGATAAAATATGGTTTATTCTTATTATTTCTAGAGTACTTTTTTTTTGACATATTTTGTGTCAAAACAAAGAAGAGGAAACTTTATTTTACAGAAAAATTCTCTTCCATCATTTTAAGTGAGAAGGCTACGTTTGGTTCTATATAGGTAAAATGATGGGAAAACATATAAGATTGTGGCTAGATCCATCTCATCCGTCCAAGGGGGATTGATATCAGTAAGTTCGATGACTGGATTTAGGGTCAATCACCTTCAGGCCTCTAATGTGGACTGTGTAAGAAATATGCATATTGTAAATTCTTGGGGGACTCCAGATCAGGTTTTGTTTTTATTGGGAGTCCACTCACTTTTGTTACCCTATGGAGTTTTCTATGTCTATTTGTTCTCTTTTAATATATTTTTATTCACCGAAAAAAATTGGTGACTGAATTAGGTATGACGCTGCGATGGCCAAGAACTCTCTCGTTCAATCAATTCTGAAGGAGGAATATTAGGACTTGGATTCGGTTTGATCTCTTGGTATTTTAATGGTTTGGGGTTAGCTTGGTAGTGTTAGGAGATTGATTGTTAGGGATTTTGATTATGTAGTTTGGAAGGCGAGCAATTCAAGCTTGCTTTTTTTTAAGTCTACTTGGAACCTTCTAAGGGTCTCTAGACCTAAGGTGAGATGGGCTGGGGCTGTGTGGTTTCAATTGAATTTTCGTAGGAAGTCAATCATTCAATACCTGAAGATGTTTGGTTGATGCTCTTCCTGATAGAGCAAGCTCACAACCATTGCACTACCATGTCATAACAAGAGACTGAGTCTCACGTTTATCTCCTTTAGCACGTCCAGAGGAGAGGTGTGTATCTATCTCCCTTTAGTTTTTTTATGTTGGGAAGGGGCGGAATGTTGGAACCATCTTTTTATAAGTGTAACTTTACTTGTAAGGTTGAGTGATATTTGTAGCTTGTGCTCTTCAAAGGTTCCAAGTTCAATTGTGATGCACGAAGCAAAGCGTGGTCAATGAATTTAGTGGTATCAGGTATGGAGAATTGGCAACGTGGCTTAATTTCTATGTGATGGTTTCTCATATGGAGATGGAGAGGAATCTCCGTATCGACCTCAATAAGTGCCACTACATAATAGCCATTGTAAATGATGTCAGAGTGGATGCTGTGGCTAGGTTCTAGTTCGTGTCATTAAGGGGGAAAA
Organism: Protea cynaroides; assembly: GCA_028583415.1. Classification (NCBI taxonomy): domain Eukaryota; kingdom Viridiplantae; phylum Streptophyta; class Magnoliopsida; order Proteales; family Proteaceae; genus Protea; species Protea cynaroides. The sequence continues at coordinate 36,324,066 of CM053268.1, forward strand.
GAACATTTAGTAAGGTGAATCTTCTTGATAATTGGACTCTCTCAGACTTTTTAATGGGCTAGGGCATTGAGTAGGGGAGTCTCCTCAGGGAGGTATGCTTTTTAGGGTTTTAGGCTTGGATGTGACCTTTTCTTGTATATTAATAAGTATTTTATTTTTTTGTCTTACTAATATTACTTTATGGATAAAAAAATGCATAGAAAAAACAGAAAAATTTTATATCCATGAAAATTTCATTATAAAACATCATTTGCATAGAAAATTTTACCAGGTAAATGAAACTTAAAGGTGGTTTTTATTTTCTTATCATGTTCTTATCATAGGATTTGAAGGGATGCTATATGATCTTTGGTTTTGTACAAGATGGGATGTGGATTTCTTCATATTATATTTTATTTCCATGACTACATATCTGCTAGGTATTCTGACTACATATTGAATTGATGAGAGATAAGCTTGAAACACATGCCTTTGAGAGCAAAACTATCAAGGCACCACAGCACTGTGGAGGCACAAAACAACGGAGTGAGAGGGAAATTAGTCTCTCTCTTTTTCTCTTTGCTAAACATCAGCAAAGAATAAATTATAACGAAAAGAATGTACATGAATAACTTTTATGCACTCTTAGATGAGAAAACAACTTTGCCAAAGCTTGTACTTCGTCCTTCGGCATTGCCATAAGCAGTAAAACAAACCCCCCAAAAGCATGAGATAATAGTGAAACGAATCCTAGGGTGCTATTGGGCATCCCAAGAGACTTTGATCACTTTTAATAGAAGAAGGGTAGCTGTTTCTCCAAAAAGAAACTCTAGATTTTGTGGGGCATGGCCTAGTTTAGAGTGCGCCAAACTTAATGCAGCATTTGACGACATTATTGATGGATATGGTGCAATAACCACGGAGAGTTTGGTGGTGAATAAAATAAAAAAAACTCTTCAGTAAATATGGAAATTAGTTTATGCTTCATAATAGATCAAAGTTTAAGAATGTACGTAGTTAAAGTTTCTTATACTTCTGAAATGGTCAACAAACTATCATTCGATCTGCTTTGCTTGTTTTTCTGAGGAGAAGCATCTGTTTTCAATGGTCCTCAAGTTGTCTCCAAGATTCTTATACCTAGATGATTTGATGAGGTCAGATTTGATGTTGTGTTTGATGAGGTCTATCCTTGATGGTTTAGTGGTGTTTGGATTCCTGCCCTGTTGTTGTTTTATTTATTTATTTATTTTTTTTTTTGCACTTTGGTTTTCATCTTTTGATGGTCTAATCTGTTTGTGTTCTGTCTACTTACAAGGGGGAACACCCTTTTGGATAGTCTAATCCGCATCCAGGAAAAATCAAAACCAAGTTGATATTAATCAACCGATAACCTATATTGTGGGTTCTGAGTCTTCTGACACTGTGGAACTACAAATTTGTAAGTCTACAACCTCTATAAGCCATCAGTCGATCCTAGTGACACCCTACTTGTTTGTAGTGGCAGTATTTGAATTCTAAACGCCCATTATATACATGGATTGAAGATTGGAATACCAAAATGATTCCAATATTTGAATGATTAGTTTGTTTCAAAAATAGTGCAAGAAAATGACAATCCTTGATAATAATAGAATGATGGATCACTTTAAAATTTTTGGAAAAACGACCCCTATTTACCTTTGATTTTAAAAACTTTTGCCATGGCAATGATTATTTAAAAGAGACGTTGAAACCTAAGAAAGCTTGTTACAAAGGTTGTTACAGTATGTAGTTGAAATTGATCCCTTCAATTACTCATTGGGTCATCAAGAAAACCATAACATATAGGGGAGAGTTTTGGTATTTCATTTGGGGATTATAACAAATCTGGCGGTGAAAAAAGGCGGTTACAACATGCAATTGTAACTGCCCCTATACAAGTAATCCTTTTAAATCAAAATGTATGTGATCTGATTACGGCTTTGGAATCTCTCCAATGATAGAGGGGTCATTCACACGGATTTGGATCCTCTCCTATCATTGGAGAGATTCCAAAGCCGTAATTCAGTGATTAAAAATCACTTGATGTGGTGTCTATATCAATACGTCGATATACGTATCGAATGAACTCCAACCACTGGATCTACAGGAATACTAGAATAACTGGACAACGGGCAAAAATCATTTTTCCTATTCAGACAATCCCCGAATATATATATTAATTACCGCATTAATAGCCAAAAATAAACTAAAATGACAAAGGTGGAACCAGTGCATGCATCATCGTCACATTGACACCTGAGGCATTCGTTTCCGTAAAAGGTAGGGTCCACTAGTGTCCGAACGATTCCAATCTTACGTTCAGAAAACATTGATTCATATATAAGATCTGTACGTTTGAATCAAAAGACCAACTGAGAGTCTCAGACCAAAAACGGCCAGTTGATCCCATGTGTGTATCATGTGAGCTTCTCAAAACCATTAGTGCAAAATCCTTTCCTGCATTGATGTAGAAAAAAAAAAAAGTACCAATGAGCCATGCGTCCAACAAATCTCTAGGGTTTTCTTCAGAAGCTCCTATTATCTTTCCTCCATCAAGGGTTTCCATTGTCTCACCGATTAGGGTTTGCTGATCATTCTCCATTCAAAGCAAGTTTGATCTTATCTTCTACTCAAGTTCCTTAATCCAGGGTTTGTGCCATCTTTCCTTTACTGCTTTACTGGATGAGTTGTACATAACAAGCTGTATCTGATTCATTACAATTCATTGTATTCTCCAAGTTTTCTCCGTATTAGCTTTCGTATTCTCTGCAGCTTTTGCCTTTTCTATTACTTGGTGTTGCAAGCTTTCAGGTTAGTCCAAAATCCAGATTATTGCAGGGAAAAACTGATTGTAGGGCTCTGCCTTACTGGTTTTTCCGATTGAGATAATTCTATCTTTTTGTACAGTACAATATAGACTAAAAAGTGATATTATGTGTTTCGATGTTCACTACGTACATTTTTTTTCTTTCTTTAAGATCTTTTGCTGCATCAATGCAAGATGATGATGTCGTTACATACCTTGAATGTAACAAGTTGTATCTGATTCTCTGGGTTTTCTTCCTCGCTCCTCTTTTATATTGCAACCTCGTATTTGGGTTCTCATCTCCTTGGTAGCTAGTATCTAGATCTGAGCTGCTGCTTTCTTCCCTTCTAATTCTGTGAAGGTTTGAGTTCCAAGCAAAGAAGCTGTTTGTGTGGTTCATTATCTGTTAGTCTTTCTATTTCTCATCTGCTGTTTTCATTTTTTTTTTCTCGAGTGATTTGATAATTATTAGGCTGTTAAAGCTACATACCTTGCATCTGCTGTTTTTTTTTTTAAGATAAAATTTGGTTTATGGATTATTTTATTATTTCTAATGTTCTTTTTTTGGCATATTTTATGTCAAAACATACAAGAGGAAACCTTATTTTACAGAAATAATTCTCTCCATCATTTTAAGTGAGAAGGCTACTATTGATTCTATGTAAAATGATGGGAAAACATACAAGATTGTGGCTTGATCCATCTCATCCGTCCAGAGGGGGTTCATATCAGTAAGTTCGCTGATTGGATTTAGGGTCAATCACCTTCAGGCCTCTAATGTGGCATATTTTAACTTCGTGGGGGACTCCAGATTATGTTTTGTTTTGTAGGAGTCCTCCTCACCTTTGTTGGCCTATGGGATTTTCTATATCAATTCCTTCTCTATCTTTTAATATATTTCTATTCATTGGAAAAAAAAAAAAAAAAGTTAGGTGACTGAATTAGGTATTATGCTGGGATGGCCAAGAACTCTCTCGTTCAATCAATTTTGAAGGAGGAAGGTTAGGATCTGGTTTTGGTCCGATCTCTTGGTATTTTGACAGTTTGGGGGCAGCTTGGTAGTGTTACGAGACTGATTGTTAGAGATCTTTGATTGTGTGATTTGGAAGGCGAGCAATTCAAGCTTGTTTTCCTTTAGGTCTGCTTGGAACCTTTTGGGGGACTCTAGACCTAAGGTGAGATTGACTGGGGCTATATGGTTTCAACTAAATGTTCGTAGGCACTCAGTCATTCACTACCTGTAGATGTTTGGTAGATGCTCTTCCTGATAGAGCAAGCTCACAACTATTGCACTACCATGTCATAACAAGAGATTTGGTTTCACATTTATCTCCTTCAAGAAATCCAGAGGAGAAGTCACCCCCCCTCTCTCTTTTTTTTTTTTTTTTTTTACGTTGGGAAGGGGCACCGGGTTTATTGAGTATGACTTCACTTGTAAGGTTGGGGTGGTATCTGTAACCTGTGCAAAGTGGGTGGTCAATGAATTTGGTGGTCTTAGGTATGGAGCATTGGCATCGTGACTTTCTGTGTGATGGTATCTCATCTGTGCATTGAGAGGAATCTTCGTATCCACCTCAATAATTGCCGTTACGTATTGCCCATTGTAAATGACGTTAGAGTAAATGTTGTGGCTAGGTTCCAGTTCGTATTTTTAAGGGGGGAAAAGAACATCTAGTAAGGTTACTCTTCTTGATAATTGAACTGTGTCTAGCCTTTTAATGGGCTATGCCATTGAGGGGTGTCCCCTTGGGGAGGTATGCCTTTTAGGGTTTTAGGCTTGGATGTGACCTTTTTTTTTGTATATTGAAATGTATTTTATTCTTTTGTCTTATTAAAATTATTTTATGGATAAAAAAATGCATTGTCTAAGTAAAAAAAAAAATTTATGGTTAAAAATTTCATTGTAAAATATCATTTGCACAGAAAATTTTAAAAGAAAACGAAGCCTAAAGGCGGTTTCCATTTTCTTATCTAGTTTTCATCTTAGGACTTGAAGGACAGCTATATGATCTTTGGTTCTTTACAGGATGGGATGTGGATTTCTTCATATCATATTTTATTTCCATGATTACTTATTTTCTAGGTTTTCTTTTGTTCTTAAAATATTGTCAATAATTCCTTCTGTAGCTAGCTTTTGTTTTCTTTCCCACATGACAGGGCTTTTTATGATTGCAGTTCACCATGTATAGATTACCTCCACCACCATGCTTTGGATGTCGTAATGCGTTTTGCTTCTTCTGCACTCGTTACCCTGGTGGACTGATTGGAAGTAAGCCAAAGACATTGATGTATTTTGACAATAACAAATGGGAGAAACTTCGTTGTTGTTTAAGTACTCAGATGCTGATGAGCTGCTTCTTGAGGAGGCAATCAGTCTTTCATGTCCATGGGCATAACTCATACATCATTGATTTTGATCGCATGATTATATATAATATGAAAACAGGATATTATAGATATATTGCTTGGCGTGAGCCGTTGAACTCAAGTGAAGAGCTCAAAGGTAATTACAATATAAATCTGGATTTGACACTGAAGCAACCTAATCTGAATGAAGAGATCAAAATGGAAGGTTATAACCAGCTGGTTAATAATGAAGCTGATGGTCCTCGGGGAGATGAAAATCATGGTAATGGACAGCAAATGGAGGATCGTGATGATATTGAAAGTTGTGGCAGCAACGAGGATATACTCGAGGCCAATTTTTATGGGCGACTCTTGTTTTAAGGGCTAGATAAATAAATTAGTAGAAGTTATGGTAATCATCTAAATCATCTTCTGTTCTAAGGTATGGTCATGTTATTAAGTCTTGGTTGAACTATTAGGGTTCTCTTTCTATTTGTTGTTGTTTAAAATATCTGATTCTTCACTTTAGGGTGTCATTGTATCATTTTTGTTTTTGTTTTTCTGATAAACTTTTGTTTTTTAGACGTTTGGTATAATTTTTAGGTGCTACTTATGAAAAGAAAAAATAAAAACAAGTGAACAGTTTTTTGCACAAACCTTTAATGACCATGTGTTTTAACCTTCCAAAATTGAGGGCAAAAAAATATTTCTCATATATATATATATATTTTTTTATAAAACCTTCATCTCATCTTTTATCACTCAAACTTTGCAACTCACAGGCGCTGTTCCCTAATGCGCACCATAAATTAGAGAATATTTGCTTGGTCAAGCATTTTACATATCTCTTGTGGTATTGGGTTTTCAAAATTTATGCTTGAGTCAGATTCTCTATCAGAAGTGGAAGCTTTGCGGCTATCGAAGATTCTGTGGTATTAGTTACAAGAGTGGTATGTTTTGGCCAAGGAGTTAGAAAACTGTAATGTCCGTTATACACACTGTTTTAGAGAAGTTAACACAGTGGTAGATAATCTTGCTAGGAAGGCAGCCTATGATAGGCAGTCTTATTGGTGGAATACATGTCCTGTTGTTGTAGTAAGGGAGGTTGTGTGGGATGCTTCCCACAGACCTAGATACTGGTTTCATTGGTTGTTGGTTAGGCCTGGGTGTCCTCTACTGATGGCAATGCTGAAGGTGGAGGATTTCATCCTTTAGGACCTTTTTGTTTGTTCACTTTTATTTTACATTAATACAAGTTGGATTTCTAGGAAAAAATACATATCTCTCGTTGTCATCTTCAGCAACTTAAATCATCTTCGTTGGTGTCCAGTACCAGAATTCCTCTATGAAGGTATTTGATGGGGTTAGATGAAATTCAAATTGCTCTGCTATGGTCTCGACAGAATCTACAGTTGTCAATGCTGATAATCGGATACCCCCTATGTGAAGAATAGAATGGACTATGCCTTTGACGATTGAGATGGAGAGAGTTGTGTTTACCAGGAGGATGCAAAGAACTCCTTCGGATGGAGCAAGGAGGCTTGAGAGACACATTTTGAATCATTAAACAAAGATATTGGATTTCGGGGTTTTGAGATTAATCTAAAGTGAAAAGAGATAGAATTGTGTGTAAGCTTCCTTATCTTATGAATGATAGAAAGGTCTATATTTATAAGGTTGTTTACATTGAATTTGAATTCAAAATTCAAAAGAATATACAATCAACAATTATCTACACATTTAAGAGTCTATACAACAGCATGCATAACTGATGCCAAATAATAGGAGATGATCTTTGGTTAGATGTTTAACCAAATCTAATTCAAAATTCAAAAAGATATCTAGTCAGCAATGATCTTCAAATTAAAAACTCCTTTATATCAGTGTGCATAACTGATGCTCAATTAATAGGAGGTGATCAAAACGACTCCAAGATCTTTGTATTTCAAATTTGAATTTTGAATCATCCCTTATCCTTTTCATGCCCCCACAAGCGAACAGGTCCAATGGTGAGTGTGAGCTTGTCACGGAGAGTTCAAAACCGATGACCGGCTAAGCCTTTGGTAAGAATATCGACTATCTAATCACTATTGGGAAGAAACCAAATTTGTAGTCGACCAGTTGCCACTTGTTCACGAACAAAGTAGAAGTCTATTTCAATGTGCTTTGTTCGTGCATGGAAGAGCGGGTTGGCAACAAGGTATGTTGCCCCAATATTATCATAATACAAGTGTGGTGAGGGGCACTCAATCCCAATATCAAGTAGCAGTTGGCGAAGCCATAATAATTCAGCTGCAACATTTGCGAGACCTTTATATTCAGTCTCAATGGAAGATCGAGCAACTGTATGTTGCTTTTTTGAGCTCCAGGACACCAGATTTGAACCAATGTAAATACAATAGCCACTTGTCGATCGTCGATCATGGGTACTACCAGCCCAATCTACATCTGTGAAAGCACTTAGTTGATAGGATGGTGAGATCCAAATGTGAAGTCCAAGAGAGACAGCAATAGAAAGAATCGTACGAATAGTTGTGGGTTTAACCACTGGACTAAACGTTTCAAAGTAATCAAGGCCTTCCCTTTGATGGAAACCTTTGGCGACAAGTCGTGCTTTGTAACGAGCAAATTGTCCCATAAGAATGTCGTTTAATCATGTAAACCCATTTATTTCCAAACGAGGTTCATGGATGGATTGTAAGAAACCAAAACCCAAGTGCCATTTTGTAATAGAGCATTGAATTCTTCGCTCATTATGGCTTGCCATTTTGGTTCTTTGCTAGCAACTGTGTAGGACGATGGTTCCTCTTCGGCAACTTTCAATGCTGTGAGACATTCTGCATGAATTGGATGTTTGGTGGCCATTAAGTTCAGCTTATGGATGGGTTTGAAGACACCCGTCCAACTTTGAGTTTGAATTTGATGAGGTTGGGTTTGGGAGGGTTGTGTAATGATGGTTGGTGGGTTGAGATTTGTAGGGGATGGTATGGGATTGGCATCATTCGGATTTGTAGGGTTGGCATTTGTATTGATCATTGGGTCTAATGGTTGTTCCACCATAGCCATGGGTTGGTGAGGTGATAAAATTGAAACCTGATTAATAAGGTTATCAGTGGTTATGACTACTGGTGGTGATTGGGGTGGTTTATATGAGGGTGATTGAATGGAGGATTGGGTCTGAGTTGTTGAAAAAGGAAAAGTAACCTCATAAAAAATTACATGGCGAGAAATAAAAGTTCGACCTACCGAACTATCAAAACACTTGTAGCCTTTGTGTGAATTGTTGTAGCCTAGAAACACACACTGTATGGATCGAAATTGGAGCTTATTCTTGTTGTAGGGTCTAAGCCAAGGATAGCATGCACAACCATACGTGTGTAAAATACTATAATCTAGGTCCTTGTTGAATAACCACTGAAAGGGGCTACTATTTTGAAGTACCGATGTAGGTAGCTTGTTGATCAAGTACGCTGCAGTTTCAAATGCTGATGGCCAGAATGAAAGAGGAACTGAAGAGCGCGCCATCAGAGTTAGACCAGTTTCAACAATATGGCAATGTTTTTGCTCAACCCGTCCATTTTGCTCCGATGTGTGTGGACAAGAATACTGATGTATGATTCCATGTTTTCTGAAATAAGCATCAAATCCTTGATATTCTCGTGCTCCATCAGACTGAAAACACTTAATCTTACAATTAAAAATAGTTTGAATGTGAGCATTAAATTGTAAGAAAATATTAAAGGCCTCGGATCGGCGTACAAGTGGAAAAATCCATGTAAATCTACTAAAATCATCTATGAAGGAAATGTAGTAGTGAAAGCCATGTATGGATATATGCCGATGGAGAAGGACCCTAGATATCCGAATGAACAAGTTCAAATGGTCCGAGTGCGGTGGATTTATTGACTTCAAATGGGAGTTTGTGAGCCTTTCCCATTTGACATGACTTACATACTTGAGTGTTGGAGGATGGCAGAACCGGCAAAGAGGAACTCTGAAGGAGGGAGGATAGACACCTTAGTGATGGGTGTCCAAGACGATCATGCCAAATTTCTTTGGTAACTCGTTCACCAATAAGAGCTGTTGGTTGCTTATTGAAAAATGAAGAAGACATAGCCAAGGGAAGTCATAGAGACCAGCTTCATTGTTGCCTTTGAGGAGGGTACTCCCGGTTCGTGTGTCCTTCACATAGCAATGGTTGGGATGAAATTCTAAAAAAATATTGTTATCTGTAGTAAATTTACTGACAGAGAGAAGGTTCTTTGTAATCTGTGGCACATGTAATACATCATTTAACCCTAAATCATGTGTTGAAGAAGATAAAGAAGAAGAACCAATATTTTCAATGTGCAAACCTACTCCATTACCCACTCTAACTTGATCAGTGCCATTACAAGGCTGACCTATTGCAAGGTTAGCAAATTCGTTGGTCATATGATGTGTGGCACCTGAATCTGGGTACCAGGCTGCATCAAAGCTAGCTGCAGTAGATGTCATCAAGGCTTCCGAGTTGCCTGTGGAAGATGGTGCTATATGGGAATTGACGTGATATTTGGGGTTGTAGCGATTGTAGCAGGTTGCAGCTGTGTGATTTGTTCTATGACAAATCTGACATGAGATCATAGGTGATGGTAACAGAGGGGGTTGGCGGTGCGGATTATGTTGATAGCCACCATGACCACGAAAATTATGTGACCCCCGACCATGGGCTCGAGAATTAATTCCCTAACCACGATTGTAATTGACAGATGGTGGAAGAATATATTCAGAACCTTTGGAAGCAACATGGGCCTCAACCGATGGTAAATCAAGGTGAGAATTGCGCTGATCTTTATAAATTTCTTGACTTAGAAGTAAGCCAATGAAATCATCCAAAAGGAAGGGGATCAATTCTGATTGTTATGGAGGTAGCAAAGGAATCATATTTGGGAGTGAGACCACCAAGAATACTTAAAACAACATCTTGATCAGATACATGATGGGCAGTAGCGGCCAAATTATCCACAAGTCCTTTCACTGTCTGAAGGTAATCATTCATAGAGAGGTTACCTTTTTTAAGTTGGAAAAGGTGGTGTTTGAATTGCATTATACGGGCTTGTGACTGAGATGCATACACCTTAGCTAAGGTGTCCCACGCAGCTTTGGAAGATGTAAGTTCAACGATATGTGCAAGGGCTCCTTCAGTGAGCGAAGATATAATCCAACTAAGAATGATTTGATCCTGTTTTCTCCATGCGTGATAGGCAGGATTTGGAATTACTGTTGTCGGAGAAGTAGAGTCAGGAGTGGGTGGGAGTGTAGATGATGGTACAATATGGGTACCATACACAAATCCATACAAATCATGAGCATAGAGAAAAGGAAGGAATCGGTATTTCCAAAGAAGGTTATTGGTCTGATCTAGTTTGACAGGAAGCAAATAAATGATGTTAGAGGGAGAAAGGTGGACAGAAGAAGAACCTGCACCGGCAGAAGTAGTGGAAGGGGTGGTGGCCATGGAGACGTTGGTCAATGATGGCTCTGATACCATGAAAAGAGATAGAATTATGTGTAAGCTTCCTTATCTTATGAATGATAGAAAGGTCTATATTTATAAGGTTGTTTACATTGAATTTGAATTCAAAATTCATAAGAATATACAATCAACAATTATCTACACATTTAAGAGTCTTTACAACAGCATGCATAACTGATGCCAAATAATAGGAGATGATTTTTTATTAGCTATTTAACCAAATCTAATTCAAAATTAAAAAAGATATCTAGTCAGCAATGATCTTCAAATTAAAAACTTCTTTATATCAGTGTGCATAACTGATGCTCAATTAATAGGAGGTGATCAAAATGAATCCAAGATCTTTGTATTTCAAATTTGAATTTTGAATCATCCCTTATCCTTTTCATAGAGAAAGTAGTGATCTGATATCTCTACTAAAAACTTGAACCGAAACTTTGTATGTATTGGAAGAAAGATGTAAGGAATTTCAGTGATTTAGAGAAGAATAATGCAATGACAATGATGGATAGGAAATCAAGACTACTCTCATCGAAGCCGAAACTTTGTTCTTCTACAAAACAACAAGAAAGGGAAACAAACAAGGAGAGAAAAAAAATTCAGAATATTGGATCACGAAAGCCATGGGAAAACGATACAATCAACTAATTACGCTTCAAATTTTGTCCTTGTACATTGCAATTAAAGAAACTAACACCAGTCGCCATCGATGGAACAAAAGAAAAAAGAGTAAACAAACAGCTAATAGTCAATGAAATGAACCTTAATGAGGTCCTACCTGGTCAAGCATGTCCTTGAGAGATGATATTTGACATAGAATAGCTCCCGAATCATCCATCCTCTCTCTCTCTCTCTCTCTCTCTCTCTCTCTCTCTCTCTCTCTCTCTCTCTCTCTCTCTCTCTCTCTCTCTCCCTCTTTCCCTTTTTGTGTATTCTTTGTATCACTAGACCTTGGTCTGGTTCTTGAAACCCTTCTTCTTGACTCCATCGCGTTCTTTAGCACGAGCTCTACAGTCAATGTTGTCACCACAATGTGCCCATTGTTCCTATCCACCACGTTTGTTGTGATATGCTTCGACGACATGAACAGTCTTAGCACGTACCTCTTCGTCACTGTCATTCTTGTTGCCATTATGTGCATTGATCTGAGGAAGGGAGGAGATGTGAAGAAGAAGATGACTATATAAAAATTATTTTGTATATGTTATACCAAACTTATTTTTCATTTTAAAATCTATTATGCTCAGTAGTTACCAAACAACATTTTATCAAAAATGGTTTTCAAAAATGCTTTTTGATAAATAGGCAAATACGAAAATGATACCAAGGAGAGGCTTAAGTTACTCCAACTGAAAATTGATTTTTAGTCGCTAGAAAATTGATTCAAGTGAATCCTATGATGTTTCTTCTACTGGCAAGAAGAATATTACCTGTAGTAGTTATATCTTCAGTAACACAAAGTTTATCTTAAATAACCGGCCATCACAATACATAAAACAACAATTAATGAAATAATTGAGTCTTAGTAATCATGAATTCACCGTAGTACCAGCATTCTTTTTTTGCACCTTTCTCTTGGGAATTTTTCTTGTTAGGATATATTCTCCTACGCTCTTAAGAGATCGGAGTTGCATGGGAATCACAAGATTATAAAAGAACTGCATCATACAAAAGTAAAGGTTGCTTTCAGTGCCACTATCCCCTAGATCTGGAAAGAGAGAAATGCAAGAAACTTAAAAAGTAAGGCAAGGCCTAAGGAAATACATCCAGCATGATGTTAGAGGGAAATGTAGAGTTTCAATGGGATTCATTCCCAAAACTTCTCCTTTCTCCTCTCTAGGTGGGGAATGGGGCATATCTTAGGAATGTAGCATCCCTTTCTTTTGTTTTGGTCCCTCATTAATGAACCCACCTCATTTGTTGACTCTATCCGATCTGATATTTCTATCAAAGAGACAAACAATTGAGGCGAGAATCAAGCTCTCAGACGGGCTAGGATACGAGTAGAGGCTATCAATGTAATTTCGTAACTACTAGAGTGCTTGCATGCTTGTTCTGAGCAGCAGCCTCTGAGGGCTTGTATCTCTCCCCTCTTCCCATTTTTCCCCTTTGGCAATAAATGATCAACATATCGCCAAAAAAAACTGCATCATACATGATACTTTCAGTATTATACAAAAATTTACATTCCATTCATTATGACACTATTATCATTTTTATCATGTTAAGACATAGGAAAACTAGGGTTTTTTTTTTTGGATGAATAAATTCTATAATCTAAAGGAAGACGAGAGCACAACAAAAGGACCTGGCAGACCAGCAACCAGGCCAAAGACCAGACAACCAGTAAGCACCACTAGACTAAAGACCCCAGAACACAGATACAGCCCACCATCGCACCAAACAAACAACAGAGACCAACAAAGAACCAAAAAATGAGCCGAAAAGCATTACGTATCGCGAAGCCGATCGGACGGTCCTCGGGGGCAGTTGCTTCTTCTAAGGAAAAGCGGAAAAGTACTAGAGAGAGTCAAATTATCTTCAAAGATCACCACTCTATTAGGAGTGCACTGCCATCTTTTCATTTTATTTTGGTCCTCGATATGATCAGCCTCCACATGATTAATAATATCCTCCTTGCTTTGATTGCATTCAATTACAACATTGGGATCCAAATAGATACTGATCTCTAGCTCAGACAAAACCAAGGACGAGTAGGCCAGCGGACAAAGGGAGATATCCTGCTCAAAGGTACCACAGCTGGCATAGGGACTGACAGAGGGATGGGGACCACTCCCAGTATCCAAATTGTCTCCTATGGTCCTGCCGCCTGCCAAGGGCCGGATTTCTGCCGGCCCACCCCCCAATGTATTGGCAGGCGGCCAGACTGATCCCCAAGCCCTTGGATCAGTCGCAGGCGCCTCCTACCACCTGTAATTGCAGAAGGAGGGACGTCCATGCCAATACGTTTCCCATCCTCATTGGCGAAGGCTGCAGGTGGCAGGGTGACAGATGATTGCAGGGGGCAAGAATACTGAAATTAGCAGGAGACAAGCTTGGAGGATGGGTTAGGGTTCTCAATAGAGAGTACAATGGTTAAGCAAGGGGAGGACTGGTCAAGGTCATTAGGCAAGGCTGATAAGACCTCGAACCTAGAAGGACCGAAAATGCGGTTGGGTGAGGTAGGGACAGGGATGGGGTTTGAGAAAGGAGGAGCAGGGGAGGAGGAGTGTAATCCCGATCCAAGAGCTGATTGGTTGTGAAGGCCCAAAGGTTGAGTCACTTGTTCAACCCGATCCACCCGCCCAGTAAGATCCGATTGCAACGTCTTCTTTACCCGATAATAATGCATCTTGTTTTTTTTTTTCACTTTTTGTTGTTGAAAACCTTCATTATCCTTGTTTTGTATCAAGCCCACCGACGACAATCTACCCACCTGAGAAACCATCTGATTGAACTCCGGATCTTTCCCTGCGTTCTCCGAATCTTCTCGGCCATTTCCTTTGTTGTCTGTAGATGCCAATCCCGAATATTTTTCCCCCGATTGTTTTGGCTTCAAAGGGCATTCACCCTCATTATGTCCAAAGACTTTATAACTGATACAATGGGGCAATTGCCATTCATAGTGGACAGGTTGAATGTAAATGTTACCTTCATCATCTTCAATTTGGATTTTGTCCGATGGCTTTTTCGAGCTTGGAATATTAACACAGATTCGAGCATAAACTTTTCGTATCTTCAAGGATGTAGTCTGGTTCAAGGAGAGGGGCATTCCCAGTACGGAACAAATCGCACTCAAAGAATCTTCTCCACATAAATGGAGAGGTAACCCTAGAAGGGTTATCCACAAGGGGATATTTTTCAATCCTAAGGTCCTAGAGTGAATATTTCTTTCCCATCTTCTTATAAATATTGGTCTTCCTCCAACAAAAAAAATCCCCTTCTCTAAGATTTGGTCTCTATCTTCTTTGTCGGAAAAGCGAAATGTGAAGCCTACGTATAGGAACAACCTTTTGGATAGTCTAATCTGCATCTGGGCAAAATCAAAACCAAGTTGAAATTAATCTACCGATAACCTATATTGTCGGTTCTGAGTGGAACTACAAATTTGAAAGTTTACAACCACATTTACCCAAAAAAAAGTCTACAACGACCTCTATAAGCCATCTATCGATTGACACCCTACTTGTTTGTTGTGGTAGTATTTGAATTTTAGACTCCCTTTATATGTTGGCCATGTGTTGTCATTATTGGCAACTTGGCTGAGGTGGCAGCATAGATGAGCATACAGTCAAAGAAATAAGGAGAGAGAATGTCAGTGCAAGAGAGAGAATGTAGGTCCCACTGATGATGTGGTAATCATGGCTGATGTGGTAGGGGAGTAGAAGATAGTGAAGCTAAAGAGAGAGAAACTAGGGAGAGAAAGAGGAGAGAGACTGTGGGTGGGACCCACTGATGAGATGGCATGCTACATGGCAGTCATGCCACATGGCACCTGGACACAGCAGCAGCCGAGGTTACGACCATCTCATAGTGGCACAGCAGTAGCCTGGCTGCCACAGGGACCAAGCCATGCCACACCTCAAGCAGGTGCGCAGGCATGCCATGGGCAGCTACAGCAAGCTGTAGGCCTCACAGCCCTGCAAGAAGCAAAGCCAACAAGGTCCACAAGCTTTGCCGCCTGCAGCTACAGCTATAGCAAGCTGCAGGCCTCACAGCTCCGCAAAAAGCAAGGCCAGCAAGGCCCACAAGCTCTGTCGCCTGCAACTATAGCCACAAGTAAGCAGCAGGCTCGAGCGCATGTCCTGGCCCTCCCGCAAGCACAGGTGCGCACACAAGGTGCTCGATCAATTGCCAAGGGTATTTCGGTCTAGCTAAAATGAAGGGATTCAAAATCAACGGCTTAATTTAAATATCATTGAGAAAATTCAAATCCAAAGGCCTAAAAAATGGCGGGCTCATGTGCTTCTCATCGGACGGAACTAGATGCTATCGCATGCTCTCGAATTGGCTGGAGGCTATATAATAGCATGCTTCGCAAAGCATAAACAGCACACGACGATTCAGTGTTGCGGCAATACCGTGCGACGTCACCGCTAATCAGAATCCAACGGATTTGATTCAAGCCGATCGCACCTGACACGATCTGTCAGATCCAACGGCTAGAGACCAATCTTGCCTTTTCTCATCTATCCAACGGTCGCTATCGAATATTCCTTGAGAGCCAATCGGAACTCAATAGCACCGTCTATCAGTCAGCTGAGATATAGCTTTGGTGTAGCGTGTGTACATGGCATAATTGGTGATGATCCAAATCCTACGTATTATATTAAATCTGATTTTGAATGCGCGATGATTCAAATCCAATGGTGGTTATTCTCTTCCGCCTTTTTCAGAGGATCAAGCGGCCAGATTTCGAGATTCCATGATCTACCAATCGGATCTCAATAGCCCTCTGACGTGTCAGCCCGAGCAGTGCTAGTATGCAACGCAGGTGTATGGTTATGATTAAAAAGATGCACTTTGTTATGATCTCATTGGCCGAACTTCAATTGACCATAACTTCCTAAAGATTTCATTTCAATTGGAATTTGGTTATTCACGATGTACGATGATCCCTGTTAAGCATCCATGGCTGAATGGTTAAAGCGCCTATTTATTTTTGTTTCAAACTGGTCAGGGGCTCTTTTACCTTGGAAAATCATACAGTTACCCTTAGTCGTAGGTGCTCGTTCTATTTTGATTTGAATAGGCCGGGTCTCCCGAGGTACATATGGCCGGCCCTTTGGGTGTCTCGGTGATACAAACAAAGAAAAGACGAATTCCAATCACATCACCGACCAATCCCCTAATGAACCTAAAAAAAGGATAAAGGCCCAGCAGAAATTACTTGTTTTTCGAGACCCCGCTATAAGTTCTATCCATATACGTTCTGATCGCCAGTTCATATTAGATCCAGTTTCATTTTATTAGAATTGAGAGAATAACAAAAAATTACTTAATTTTTGTTCCCCCCCGCCGACCCTCCGAAAAAGTAAGGTCGTAAAACGGCTCATAGGGAGTCAGAAGCAAGCAGAGTCAAAGGCGGGTCAAACTCACATAAGCAGAGGGGGAGACACATTCATGAAAAGCGAGAAGCCGTGCCGTGGGGGACTGACCAACTATGAAGGGAAAAGAATGAATAAAATAATAAGAAAAGAAATTTTGATCATGATCATATATTAATCCTATATCATAGGAATGCGGAATGGAAATATACCTTCATTAACCCTAGATCCTTGCCCCTGAGAAATGAATCAATACTTTCCGCTCGAGCTCCATCATGTACTATTTACAACCCAATAAAGTCGGGGTTTGATAATTTGATGTCCAAATCGAACGATCCAATTTGTTGTCTTCCTCATTTCGAATCCTCTTTCACATGTGATGAGTTTGGAGTCTATCGTTGGAGCAAAAATCGAGAAGAAGGGGGAAGAAAGGTGTAGAAGGTGATTTTGTATGTTTCGCTTGTTGGGTGAGCATTCAATCACCACCAACCTCATCCTTGCTTGTCAATGATGCATTAAGGAGTGGTGAGAGGTTGGTGAAGCTTCCATTGAATATTCATGGTGATTGTGAGTTTATGTAGAGCCTCATTAGAGTGTTGGTCTGTGTTTAGGGTTTGAATCTTTCCATTACCCATTAAGGAGAGTTGTTAGGCTCCATTGAAGTTATTCAAGGTCTGAAATGGCTATGCACCATTGTTGAAGAGGTTGTTTGAAACTTTAAGAGAGGCTACAATGGTGTTTGATGTGTTCTCAATGCACTGAAAGCATTGAATGATGGTTTGCCATTGAAGAATAGTTGTAAGAGCTCAAGTGAGTCTATGAAGAGTTGTATGATGTGTTGAGGCTATGTTGAATAGAGGAGAGTTTTACCAAGCTTCCCAGAGTTGCTTCAGAGTCTTCCCAGAGTACCAGAAAATGTCAGACAAGGGTTGTAAGATTCCTAACCTTGTATGAGTTGCATTGTTTAATTTATGTACTGCTAGTTATAGGTGATGAATGATGAATACCTAACTAGCCTATGCTAAAATTATAGGGCATTGTTATAAGCCTAAAACTATAACTGTTTGCTTCCCGTGGGTGCGGGTTAAGCGTAGTGTGTGCAGCAAGTGTTAAGCACCGGTACTTTAGTACCTGAATTGTAGGCACATTTGTGCCATCTTGATTTTATGCTGGGTAAACTAGGTGTATATACTCCCAGCTGTGTAAACAGGTAAAAGTAGAGTATCGAGTATATACGGAGTCTATAAGGCATTACTCCGCTGACTAGCCATCACACACTGTGGTGGTGAACCACGTATATCTATGTTGTGGATGTTGTGTGAATTGTTTATATTCTTATTATTGTGAAGTGCGTGGAATGGCCTGCAGGATGGGTGTGCACAACATGGTAGACCTGACCACTTTGTGGTAGCAAGGTGGTTGTGCATATGACTGTGTATGTGATTGAGCTTCAATGATAGTGTGATTTGTGCTCAGTGAGTGAAACATCAACTAAGATAGTATTGGTCTTCAAGAAATTATCTGAGAAGAATTTTTGAAGACATTGATTCACCCCCCCCCACCTCTCAGTGTCAACCTATAATCAACATTATATACATCAATTGAAGAGGGAATCAATAAGTCAAACTTGGATTGCAATACCAAAATGATTCCAATATTTCGATGATTAGCTTGTTTAAAAAACAGTGAAAGAGAACGACAATCCTTGATAATAATAGAATGAAGGATCACATAAATATTTCTTCTTTTTTTTTTTTTGAAAAACGATCCCTTTTTACCTTTGATTTTAAAAACTTTTGCCATAGCAATGAGTATTTAAAAGAGACGTTTAAACATAAGAAAGATTGTTACAGTACGTAATTGTAATTGATTTTCTTTAATGCATATAGCTCATTGGGCCATCAAGAAAACCTCAATATATAGGGAAGGATTTTGGTATTTCATTTGGGGATTATAGCAAATCTGGTGGTTCAAAATGGTTGTTACAACTAACAACATGCAATTGTAACTGCCTTTGTACAAGTAACCTCTTTAAAGGAAAAAGTACGTGATCTTCCAATTGCACATATAGAGAGATCATTCAAATGAGTCATTATCCTCTCCAATTGCTGGATCCTCCAATCGAGGATCCAGCGGTCTCTCTTTAACTCGATGCGCCTACCAATACATCGGTAGGTGCGCCTGGTTAAGAGAGACCGCTGGATCCTCGATTGGAGGATCCAGCAATTAGAGACGATAATAACCCCATTCAGATGGATTTGGATCCTCTTCTGTTGTTGGAGGGACTTTAGAGCCATGATCCGGCAATTAGAATTCACTTAGTGCAGTGCATATATCAATACATCGATATATATACACCAAATAAACTCCAACCACTGGATCTGTCAGAAAAGCTAGACAATCGGGAAAAAAATATCATTTTCCCATTCGGACAATCCCTGAATATATATATATATATATATATATATATTACAGCATTAATAGACAAAGATAAGCTAAAATGACAAGGTAAGTTCCCACTAACTGGAACCAGTGCATGCATCATCGTCACATTGATGAGGCATTCATTTCTGTAAAAGGTGGGGTCCACTAGTGTCCGAACAATTCCAATCTTACGTTCAGAAAACATTGATTCATATAAAAGGATCTGTACATTTGAATCAAAAGACCAACTGAGAGAGTCTCAGACAAAAAACGGCTAGTTGATCGCAAGTGTGTGTCATGTGAGCTTCTCAAAACCATTAGTGCAAAATCCTTTCCTAAATTGATGTAGAAAAGCACAACAAAATCTCTAGGGTTTTCTTCACAAGCTCTTATTATATTTCCTCCATCAAGGGTTTCCATTGTCTCACCGATTAGGGTTTGTTGATCAGTCTCCATTCAAAGCAAGTTTTATCTCATCTTCTACTCAAGTTCCTTCATCTAGGGTTTGTGCCATCTTTCTTTTACTGTTTTACTGGATGAGTTGTACATAACAAGCTGTATCTGATTCATTACGATTCATTGTATTCTCCATGTTTTCTCCGAATTAGCTTTCATATTCTCTGTAGCTTTTGCCTTTTCTATTCCTTGGTGTTGCAAGCTTTCGGGTTAGTCCAAAATCCAGAATATTGCAGGGAAAAACTGATTGTAGGGCTCTGCTTTATGGTTTTTCCGATTGAGAAAATTCTATCTTTTTATTTTTTATTTTTTATTTTGTAAGATCTTTTGCTGCATCAATGCAAGATAATGAAGTCGTTACATACAACTTGGGCTGAATGTCACAAGTTATATCTGATTCTCGGGGTTTTCTTCCCCGCTCCTCATTTATTTTGCAGCCTCCTAAATAGGATTTCTTATCTCCTTCGTAGCTAGTATCTAGATCTGAGCTACTACTTTCTTCTCTTCTAGTTCTGTGGAGGTTTGAGTTCCAAACAAAGAAGCTGTTTGTGTGGTTCATTAACTGTTCTTCTTTCTATTTCTCTTCTACTTTTTTTTTCCCCTTTTCAAGTGGTTTGATAATTGCCAGGCTGCTAAAGCTACAGACCATGCATCTGCTGTTTTTTTTAAAGATAAGATATAGTTTATGGATTATTTTATTATTTCTAATGTAGTTTTTTGGCCTATTTTATGTCAAAACATACAAGAAGAAGCCATATTTTACAGAAATAATTCTCTGCATCTTTTTAAGTGAGAAGGCTACATTTGATTCTATGTAAATGACGGGAAAACATACAAGATTGTGGATTGATCCGACTCATCTGTTCAGAGGGGGTTCATATCAGTAAGTTCGGTGACTGGATTTGGGTCAATCATCTTTAGGCCTCCAATGTGGCATATTGTAACTTCGTTGGGGATTCTAGATTACGTTTTGTCTTTGTAGGGAGTCCACTCACCTTTGTTGGCCTATGGGGTTTTCTATGTCAATTCCTTTTCTTTTAATATTTCTATTCATTGGGGAAAAAAAAAAGTTAGGTGGCCGAATTAGGTATGATGCTGGGATGGCCACGAACTCTTTTGTTCAATCAATTTTCAAGGAGGAAGGTTAGGACCTGGGTTCAGTCCGATCTCTTGGTATTTTGATGGTTTGGGGGTAGTTTGGTAGTGTTAGGAGACTGACGTTAGAGATCTTTGATTGTGTGATTTGCAAGGCGAGCAATTCAAGCTTGTTTTCCTTCACGTCTGCTTGGAACCTTTTAAGGGACTCTAGATTTAAGGTGAGATGGATGGGGGCTATGTGGTTTCAATTGAATGTTCGTACGCACTCAATCATTCACTACCTGGAGATGTTTGGTAGATGCACTTCGTGTTAGAGCAAGCTCACAATTGTTGCACTACATGTCATAACAAGAGATTTGGTCTCACGTTTATCTCCTTCAGGACATCCAGAGGAGAGGTCCCCCCGCCCCCTCTTTCTTTTTATTTTTTACAGTGGGAAGGGGCAGAATGTTGGGACAATCTGTTTATTGAGTATGACTTCACTTGTGTTGTATTTTAATTATATTTTTCTGTATTATTATTTTTATAGTAAAAACTAAAGTTTCAAAATAAAGCTGTTTTGGTTTTTCCTTCTTATAGTATGTGATTTGAGAGGATATTGAGATGGAACTAGTGAGGTTGGATCCTAAGACCTCAAGTTGACACAAGTATGGTTAATCTCTTTTCTTAGTCTCACATGGGAAGTGAAAGAAGTTGTAGGGTACTTTATATATAGTTTTGGGAACTATAAGGGATAGGGTAATTTGGATGGGAAGTTTCCCTCCTCCCTTGTGTTCGGGTCGGTTCTGGGTTACTTTTCATACACGCGCGAGCCGAGCCAAGCCGTGTTGTGGTGCGGTGTGGGTGTGGTTGTGGGTCAACTCAAGATATATTTTTTAGAGTTGGGTAATCTTTTGTTTTATGTTGGGTCGGATGCGGCTCATTCCGTGACCCAAACCAAACCGGATTCATTAGTGAATAGATATGACTATTCAAAGGGACACACTCTTACCAAAGGGATTTGATCTGAACGCTTGGATTAGGATCAATCAATCCAAGCCGTTAAGATCGTAAGGACACATCCATTCAATGGAACGGATCCTTTGGAAAAAGGTGCGATCTCAATGGTCAGATTAGATTCAAATAATTAAAACCGTTAGATCGTAGAAGTGCGTCTGTTCAATAGAACAGATCCTTTGGTAAGGGGTGTGATATAAACCATCAAATCAGGATCTAACGATTTGAGCCGTTGGAATGAAAGGACACACCTACATCTAAGGGTGCCTAGAAAGGGCATGTCCTACTCTATAAATAGGGTAGTAGGGGCCCTCCATTGGGGTTCGAATTTTTTTATGAAATTAATGCTCTCTCTCTCTCTCTCTCTCTCTCTCTCTCCCTTTCTGATAACCAATACTATATGTTGTCCTTCTGTCGATTTTTATTTTGATTTATCATATAAATCGATTTTTCCATCATCGACATCTCCATTTGCCTTAGTACCACTCTGAAGTACTCGAAGGGGCGTATTAGACTAGTGCAAGTTTAATACGGGAAGCCAAGAAGCTGCTTTATCTTGGAGCCAGATTTGCGACAAAATTTGATTGCACCATTGGGGGCAACTTCTATTTTCAGGACTGTATCGCTTGTGATATGACTCAACTTCAAATACTTTATATGTTGCAGTACAGTCTTCATCATCGAAACAAGTTATTTCTCAAATAAGATACGAAATTAAATTTCACAACAACTTGTAAGGTTTGGATAATATCTGTAACATGTGCTCTTCAAAGGTTTCAATTTATTTTAATGCACTAAGCAAAGTGGGTGGTCAATGAATTTGGTGGTCATAGGTATGGAGCATTGGCATCGTGACTTTCTGTGCAATGGTTTCTCATCTGTGGATGGAGAGGAATCTTCGTATCCACCTCAATAAGTGCTGTTACGTATTACCCATTATAAATGATGTCAGAGTAAATGTTGTGGCTGGGTTGCAATTTGTGTCTTTAACGGGGAAAAGAACTTCTCGTAAGATTACTCTTTCTGATAATTGAACTGTGTCTTGCCTTTTAATGGGCTTGGATGTGATTTTTTTTTTGTATATTGAAATGTATTTTATTCTTGTCTTATTAAAATTACTTTAAGGGAAAAAAAAATGCATTGAATAAGTAGAAAATTTTTATATACATGATTAAAAATTTCATTGTAAAATATCATTTGCCCAGAAAATTTTAAAAATCAAACGAAACCTAAAAACTGCTTTCATTTTCTTATCTTGTTCTCATCATAGGACTTCAAGGACTGCTATATGATCTTTATTGGTTCTTTACATGATTGGATGTGGATTTCTTCATATCATATTTTATTTCCATGATTACATATTTTCTAGGTTTTCTTTTGTTCTTAAAATATTGTCAATAATTCCTTCTGTAGCTGGTTTTTGTTTTCTTTCCTTTGTATTCCACATGACAGGGCTTTTAATGATTGCAGTTCACCATGTATAAATGATTGCAGTTCACCATGTATAGATTACCTCCACCACCATGCTTTGGATGTCGTAATGCGTTTTGTTTCTTCTGCACTCGTTACCCTGGTGGACTGATTGGAAATAAGCCAAAGACATTGATGTATTTTGACAATAATAAATGGGAAAACTTCGTTGTTGTTTAAGAACTCAGATGCTGATAAGCTGCTTCTTGAGGAGGCAATCAATCTTTCATGTCATGTCCATGGGCATGACTCATACATCATTGATTTTGATCGCATGATTATATATAATATGAAAACAGGATATTATAGATATATTGCTTGGCGTGAGCCGTTGAACTCAAGTGAAGAGCTCAAAGGTAATTACAATATAAATCTGGATTTGACACTGAAGCAACGTAATCTGAATGAAGAGATCAAAATGGAAGGTTATAACCCACTGGTTAATAATGAAGATGATGGTCCTCCGGGAGATGAAAATCATGGTAATGGACAGCAAATGGAGGATCCTGATGATATTGAAAGTTGTGGCAGCAACGAGGATATACTCGAGGCCAATTTTTATGGGTGACTCTTGTTTTAAGGGCTAGATAAATAAATTAGTAGAAGTTATGGTAATCATCTAAATCATCTTCTGTTCTAAGGTATGGTCATGTCAGTAAGTCTTGGTTGAACTATTAGGGTTCTCTTTCTATTTGTTGTTGTTTAAAATATCTGATTTTTCACTTTAGGGTGTCTTTGTATCATTTTTGTTTTTGTTTTTCTGATAAATTTTTGTTTTTTTAAATATTTGATATAATTTTTAAGAGTTATTTATGAAAAGAAAAAAAATAAAAACAAATAAAAAATTGAAAAGAGGTTTGAAACAGTTTTTTCGCACAAACCTTAATGTCCACGTGTTTTATTTTTCAATTTTTTTTATAAAACCTTATGTCTTCCGTCTTTTATCTCTCAAACTCTGCAACTCACAGGCGCTGTTCCCTTTTACCAAAAAAATAAATAAATAAATATTGCAGGCGCTGTTCCCTAATGCGCACCATAAATTAGAGAATATTTGCCTGGTCAAGCATTTTACATATCTCTCGTCATCTTCAGCAACATATATCATATTCATTGGTGTCCGGCACCGGAATTCCTCTATGAAGGTATTTGATGGGGTTAGACGAAATTCGAATTGCTCTCTTATGGTCTCGACGGAATCTACTGTGGCCAATGCTGATAATCGGATACCCACAATGTGAAGTCTAGAACGGACTATGCCTTTGATGATTGAGATGGAGAGAGCTGTGTTTACGAGGAGGATGCAGAGAACTCCTACGGATGGAGCAGGGAGGCTTGAGAGACCCATTTTGAATCGTAAGACAGAAATATTGGATTTCGGGGTTTTGAGATCAATCTAGAGAAAGTAGTCATGATCTGATATCTCTACTAAAAACGATGGATATATAGGAACTCAAAGACCACTCTCGTCTTATCTCCCAAAGCTAGCTGGAGAAGCAGAAAATTTGTCCTTCTACACAACTACAAGAAAGGAAAACAAACAAGGAGAAAAAAAAAATTCAAAATATTTGATCACCAAAGCCATGGGAAAAGGATACAATTGTAAGCTTTTTGGAATCTCTTATCTTTGGGTTTTTCCCATGAGATTTTTCATAAACCCTATTGAACACACCACACAGATTATTAGAATACAATGGGTATTGAAAAGAGTTGATAAGATACATACCTTTTGCTGTAGATTGATTTTCGACCGTTATCTTTGGTTTGAATGCTTGGATCAGAGTCTTCCACAGTCTGTCGGGATCCCTTAACATTTTCTCTGCGTTTGGGAACAGGAGAAGAAAATAACACCGGGGCTGTGGGGACTCTAACCATTGGTATTTATAATACCACCCCCAACCCTGTACCAGTCCCACAGTGGACCAGATTGGTCCATCTCTAATCATACTTAAACCGGTCTACTTGTAATTAGATTCCCACTGAACCAACTAACCGTATAATTAATTTAGCCCATAAAATATTTTACAATCTCCCACTTGGGCTATATTAATTATTGTTGCACTTTGGATACTTTGGATTGTAATTGTCGACAACATGTGATATGCCATGAAATAAAAGAAAGCGAAGGAAGAGAGAGAATCAGAGGAGAGAGAAAGAGGAGAGAGAAATGTGGGTGGGACCCACTGTACCTAGGTGGCATGCCACCATGCAGCCAGCCTGGCCGAGGGCCAAGGCAACAAGCCCGCATGGCACCACAGCAAGGCAGCGAGCCCGCATGGCACCACAGCAAGGCAGCGAGCCCGCATGGCACCACAGCAAGGCAGCAAGCCCGCATGGCACCACAGCAAGGTAGCAAGCCCGCATGGCACCACAGCAAGGCAGCAAGCCCGCATGGCACAGCCCGCAAGGCACAGCCCGCAAGGCACAGCGCGCAAGGCAGCAGGCTCGCAAGCCATGCCGCAAGGCAGCAGGCTCGCAAGCCATGCCGCAAGGCAGCAGGCTTGCGCGCGCGTGCTGGCTTTGCTCCTCTCGCATGCCCCGCCCCCCAGCTGTTCGACGAATTTCTAGGGGAGAGAAAATGTAAGACCCGCACTCCGTAAACCCGGTCTAAACCTTGATTTTGTCTCGTAGCAGGTCTTCCGATCATCACCGGGCCAGACGGGACGAGCGGATGACAAACAGGTACGAAATCGGATCAAAGACGGTCAAATATTCATCATTTTATGTTGACCGGTCGATGGTACCGGTCGATCGGTCAGCTCTGCGCAGTTGAGTGCGGAGATCCAGAATTGGATCTCTGTGGGTCCCATTTTCCTAAACCTTAATGTCTGAACCTTCCTAATCCTAATAGGGTTACTAAACCCTAATTCTAGCCTATAAATACACCTTAAACCTCCTCAAATCCTTTCCATTATCTCTCATAAACCCTAGAGAAGAGAAGGAGGTTGGAAAGGAGAAGGAGCTAGGAAGAAGAAGGAGGTGCCGCCATTACCGTTCGACGACGCTCACGTTACGCCAGTCAACGGTAAGTGTTTTAGTCATTCTTCTTACCCTATGACTTTAGGATAGTTGTGTGGGTGGATCAATACCATGCAAAGTAGGTATTGATCTAAAACCCTAAATTGGCCAATAAACCCTAAGTTGCCGTCAAACCTTAGATTCGAGTTCCGAGATGATATTCATCGAAACGAGACTTGAATGAGTTGGGGATAACTCTAACTCCAAGGTTAGACTTAGAATGAATAGGAGAAACCCTGAGAATCCAAGAAAATCGATCGACGATAGTCGAAAAACCAAGTGTATGGTCTTCCGGAGACATACCGGTCGACCATACCGGTTGCTAGTTTGCTCACAGAGCTGCAACCGGTATGTTGCGACCGGTCACTTCTGAAAGGCTGGTTTTGGACTTTGTTGGTTTCTGATCAACGTGAAACCCTAAGAAAAATATTCTAATGAAACCCTAATAATATTGTAGGACTTTGTGACTTCCCGTTTGGATCTTGCGACGTGGAGCAAGCTATCAAACGAGCGTCAGGTAAGGAAATCTGACCTAAACCTAATAATTAATGGACAGTAAATCTTTGTTATCAACACTGAATATACATGATGTGATGTTTGTGCATATTCACATGCCATCCTTTACTTTCAGTTATTATTATTGTTCATGCATTGATAGGATGTGATTGTTAAGCATGTGATTGTTTTCGTTAGTGTGTGGAGTGGGGCATGGGCCTGGATCGCTCCTCACACTAGCACTTTTTGTAGTATTCGTCTTAACATGCTTGGTACGGGTGGGGCATCGGGGGAAGGTCGTGGTACGGTGGTCTCCGATGTTGATGCTGGCCTGGCCATGGTTATGTGGCACCGTGGTCTCCGAGGTCGACGCTGGCTTGTCCACGATGCTTTAGCTCTATCTCTATGCCGTAGGGAGTTATGTTGGGATAGGGTCTACCTGCGTTATGTTTCTATCCTAGTGGGTTAGTTGCGGATAGGGCATCAGGGGAGGTGTGGGAATGCCTTAGCTCTATCTCTATGCCGTAGACAATTTGTCTTTGGGATAGAGCATACATTGATGACATATAGGATAGGTTAGTTGCGAGCCCGGTTTGCGAGCCCCGCCGATAGGGGCTTAGGTTACCGGTATGGGTAGAGCATCGGGGAGGTACGGGGGTATCTTAGCTCTATCTCTATTCCATGATGGGTGCATGTGGGCCAATGGGGGTGTGATCCATGAGGTGCCACACACACGTGTTGAGCTAAGTTGTGAGCTCACCCTTTGTATATACATTGTTTTTAGATGTTGATGCAGGTTATACGGTGGATGACTATATGAACGCTCCGGCGTATGGTGATGTTGCTGCTCTGGGTGCACAGGCAGGAGAGGACGAGCATGACGCTTCATCGTGCCCTTTCTGCGTGTACCTTTGATTTGACTTTTATTTATTTTCATTATTTTTGGTTGGATTAAAGTGATGTAATGGTATTATATTTATGATTTAGATTTGAATAATTGGATACTTATTTAATTTATTAATAGATAATCAGTTCATTATATTTTAAAGACTTCCGCTGTACTATTTATATTCTGATTGTGGTTATGTGTAATGGTTTGTATGAGTGGACACGGCCTATTTGAGATCCTGGTGTGAACCGTTGGTTCAATGACGGTTCACTCACACCATTCTGGTTGGATCAGAATTGGGGTGTGATAGAAAACCTCTCTGGAAATCGTCTCTGCAGGCTTTTTAACAAAAGTGTAAAAGTTACAGAGGCCATTTCTTGTTTTCTCAGGGGCATTTTGGGAACAAAAGGATGTTGAAGATGCGAGATCGGCCGCCCAAATGGAGCCACGCCTTCAAGATTCCAAATCTGTGGTTCTGGTGAAGGCGGGCTAAGGTGTTTCTCACTCGGCGTCGTTTGATGCTCCCGCGAAGGAGCCCATTGGCTGGGCCTGTGTTTCGCGCACATGGAATCGGTGCTCTTATTCAGTGTGGTGCATTCACTGTGCGACGGCGGAAAAGATGCCAATCCTGCGCATCACGTGACCTCCAATTTTCGGAGGCAGGATTATTCTGATCCAAGGGATCCCGTCAGATCCCGCCTTAATGACTTTGATCTGACAGACGATCCCTTAGATTCTCTGCGCAGCCAATCAAACCGCAACAACTAGCGGTGCAGTGCCGGTACGGTGCTTCGCAGGTGCATCAAATGAGGCTCAAAGATTCCATTTTAAATTTTCTTATTGGCCGAACTTGTTTTTGCTATAACTTGACCATCCAGAGGCCAAATCCGACGATCCAAATTGCTCCGAGCTAGGTTTTTCATTCTCTTTCAATTGAGAATAGTTAGAGAAGCTGTTGACCACGTGAAAAAGGAAGTATAGGAGGTTTTTGAAGGAAGAAGCTTATTTTCTTGATATTTTTGATGATTTCTGGTTTTGGGATTTGAAAACAATCACTCATCATCTCTATTCATGCCCATGCCGATGCACTGCTGTGATTTTTGAAAAATGGTGAAGCTTTTTTGTATATGGCTCGTGATTGGTTGATTATCAGAAGAAAAGGAATACTGCATATAACTCCAGATGCCAGAAAAACATCAGTTGTGAGATTTTCTCTACTCCCTTATTATTTATTGGATTAATGTATTGTATGCTGGAGTAGGTTAAGAAAGTTGAATGCCTACATTGTATGGGAGTTTATTGTATGCTAGCTTAGGCAAAAAGAATATTGAAAGCCTTGCTAGTTTGGGATTTAATTGTAGGGCATCTCTATAAGCCCCAAAATCTATCTGTTTTGATTTGTGTTCAGTGGGTGCTGGATACTGGCTGAAATAGCCTGAACCTTGGCAATGTTTGCCCTCTTAGTTTTATGCTGAGAAAATTTAGGATGATTATCCTTGTCCTGTAAAGGGCTGAAAGTTGAGTATTGAGTAAATACGAAGCCCATTGGGCATTACTCCGTGGATTAGCCATCACTCACTATGGTGGTGAACCACGTAACCCCTCTGTGTTGTGGAATGTTTTTATTATGTATTTTGTGAAGTGCATGGAACGAACTGCAGGATGGGTGTGCAAATCCGGTAGACCTGGCCACTGAGTGGTAGCGAGGTAGATTTGCATACGATTGTGTGTGGGACAGTCTGGCTCATCATCAACACTTGGTAGTAAGGAAAAATCAAAGGGAAGAGTTTTTCACACTGATTCACCCCCCCCCCCTCTTAGTGTCATTCAAGGTCCATCAATTGGTATCAGAGCGCCAGGCTCAGTGACATCTAAATCAGCATCTGAGAGATCAGAGGACAGCAATGGCACCAGGGGAAGGTTCACATAAACCCCCATTGTTCGATGGTACAGACTTTGTGTTTTGGAAAAGGCGAATGGAGATATATGTGGGATCACTTGGATTTGATGTTTGGGCTGCAATTGAAATTGACTACACTCCATATGATACAGTTACTCCTAGTGCAACAGATAAAAAGAACTTTAAAAATAACAGAAAGACACTCAATGCTATTCAAGGTGGTCTGACTAACAGTGAATTATCCAAGGTTATGGATTGCAAGACTGCAAAGGAGGTCTGGGATGGACTGATAAATATCTATGAAGGAGACAAGAAGATCAAGAAAGTTAAATTGCAAACATTCAGGGCTCAGTTTGAAAATCTAAAAATGAATGAAGATGAAACTGTTGATCAGTATATGAACAGAGTGAATGAAGTGGTTAACTCTATCAGAGGACTTGGAGAAGATTTAAAAGGTTCTGTTGTTTGTCAGAAAATATTACGGTCTCTCACATCCAAGTATGAATCAAAGGTTTCTGCTCTTGAAGAAACTAAGGATTTGGATGAAGTCACCATAGATGAAATACATGGAGCATTGACAGCTTTTGAGATGAGAATAGACCCTGGAACTACTGTAGACAAGCAAGTAGCTTTCAAGGCTATGAAGAAGCTGAAAATTTCTGAGAAACAAAATGAGGAAGAAAGTGAAGATGAGGCCACAACTCATTTCACTAGGAAATTGAAAAAGGATACAGGAAAATATAAGAACAAGCTCCCATTTAAATGCTTCAATTGTGGTAAAATTGGACACTTCGCTGCAAAGTGCCCAATGAAGAGTAAGTTTGACAGTGATGATGAAGATGATAGAAAAAGCAGGTTTAAAGGAAAGAAAAATTATAACTTCAAGAAAAACAAGTCCAACAACAAAAAGAGTTTTATCTTTTAAGAAGCACTGAAACTTCAGATGATGACTCTGATGAAATCTCTGAAGATGAGCCTAGTGAGGCTTTGTTCATGGTTTACATTGAAGATCAAGAGAAGAACACAGATAAAGGAAAATTCTCCTCAAAAAGTAATGAAGAAAAAATTATAAATTATATCTCAAGTGGTGATGAAGAAAGAGACAATGAATATAAATTTTCAAGCAGTGATGAAGAAGGTGAGATAAACTTTGAGGAAGAACTTGTTGCAGCCATGAAGGAGCTCAAGAAGGAAAGAAAGCATAACAAGCTTGCCTCTCAAGAAGCCAAAAAGCAAAAGCAAGTGATTCAAGAACTGAAAGCTCAATGTGAAGAGTCCAAGAAAATTATAGAAAATCTCAATACTAAGCTTAAACAGGCATCTGTAGACTACTCCATGGTGTTGAATGAGAATGCAAGTTTGAAAGTTCAACTTGAAGAACAACTTCCTATGGTTGATCGATTTGAAGAATTTGAGAATGAGTTTACTCTTCTAAAGACAAAAGTAGCAGAGTATGAAAAAGAAGAGGTTGAGAAACAAAAAAAATTATCTCAACATGAGGAATTAAATAATTCTACTCCAGTGCATCCTAGTAGTAATAAGCTTGACAGGATCATCAATGCTCAAAGACCTTCCCACATCAAGTTTGGCCTTGGTTTTGATAAAGGAGAGACATCAAAAAATGCCAACTCAAAGGGAAAAGGGCTCATATCTTTTGTAAAGGAAAATGAAAAGGGTAAGGACCCTATAGTTCATTGTCAAGGTGGAAACAAAATTCCTCTTCCTAAGACTAACTATGCAAGGCCAAGACAAAATGCATGGCAAGGCAAGAGAATGGAGTATGACAATTTCTATAAAGAAAACTATCCCAGTGCACCACAGAGACAGATGAGATACATGGCAACTGCAAGGTCAAGACCTTATTTTCAGGGTTACTGCTACAGATGTAACAACTTTGGACATAAAATTGCTACCTGCAAATTTAACACGAGAGATGTAAAATTTGAGAGTAGAAACCAATTTGCTCCCCTTGAAGAGAATTTTATTGAGTGTTACAACTGTCAGAACTTTGGGCATGTAGCAAGGAACTGTAGAACCATCTTTCCTCCTATGCCACCTTTACAGAGACAGCATAGCAGAACAAGAAGAGAGGCTCCAAAGCATAAACATGTTGAGAATGTATCATCACAAAAGAGAATTTGGGTTCAGAGGGACAGAACAGAAAGAAACAGCTCTTTGGTTGTGCAGATAGCTTTTAAAGCACAAGACAGCTCTACACCATGGATTCTTGACAGTGGGTGTTCAAGTCACATGACTGGAGATAGTAATAGGCTTCTGAAGCTTCAGCATTATGAAGGAGGTTCAGTTAAATTTGGCAACAATGTGGTGCCAAGATAGTTGGAAAGGGAAGCATCAGTCTCATTAATGGAAATATAAAATCTCATGATGTTCTCTATGTTTCAGGTTTAAAACATAACTTATTGAGTGTCAGTCAGATTTGTGATAGGGTCACAATGTAATTTTTAATGATCAAGGATGTGAGATCCGAAGGTCTAATAGTGGAAAGTTGATGGCATCAGGAAAGAGAACTCATAGAAACATCTATATTTTGTTTGAAGATTTTGAAGAGAATTGTATGATGAGTCAAGAAGAGGAAACATGGTTATGGCATAGAAGATTAGGACATATTGGCTTTGAAAATTTGTCAAAAATATCCAACAAGAATGATGTAAGAGACATTCCTTCATTGAAAAAGCCTTCCAATGATATCTGTGCATCTTGTTAGAAGGGAAAGCAGACAAGAACATCATTCAAGCCTAAGGAGTACCACACTACTCAACCATTGGAGATAATTCATACAGATTTATGTGGGCCAGTGAGAATACAGAGCATTGCAGGAGAAAGGTACTTCATTCTGTTTATAGATGACTACTCTAGAATGACTTGGGTAATGTTTCTGAAACATAAGTCAGAAGCTCTGGCTAGATTCAAGATCTTCAAAACTCAAGTTGAAAATGAGACAGGGAATAAAATCAAGTGTTTGAGATCTGACAGGGGAGGAGAGTACACCTGGATAAACTTTGCAGAGTATTGTTCTGAGAATGGCATCAAGAGACAGACTTCAGCTCCTAGAACACCACAGCAAAATGGTGTTGCAGAAAGAAAGAATAGAACTGTTCAAGAGATGGCCAGGACTATGTTAACTGAAAATGACATGGGGAATAAATTCTGGAGAGAAGCAGTGCATACAGCAATATATGTTCACAATAGGTGTATGTTGAGGCCACATAAAGACAGGACATCGTATGAACTGTGGTTTGGTAAGAAGGCCACAGCAAAGCACTTCAAGGTGTTTGGTAGTAAGTGTTATATCAAGAACATCAGTCATGGTTCAGGAAAGTTTGATGATAGGGCAGATGAAGAAATATTTCTTGGCTACTCTACCTCTAGCAAAGCTTACAAATGCTATAATAAAAAACTTGGTAAAATTGTTGAAAGTGCAGATGTGAGAGTTGATGAGAACAAAAATTCTCCTACAGGATCAAATAATGAGGTTCCTATTTTTGAAGACCTGGACAGTGAGCAGAATGACAATGAAACAGAAAAGGAGCAGGATGTTACAAATGTACCAAGACAGAGAGCTGTGGTTGAGACAGAAGAAAGAGAAGAACAGTCTGATTCAGAGGCAGATAGGCAGAACAAAAGTGGCTCAAGAAGGGTAAAAAAGAAACATCCTGACCAATTAATTCTTGGTGATCCATCTGCTGGTATACAAACAAGGAAAGTGAAACAACCAAAACAAATGTTTTCTTTATTACCTCACATTGAACCAAAATCAGTTGTAGAGGCATGTGAAGATGCTAGTTGGATCAAGGCAATGAATGAAGAGTTAGATCAAATAGAGAAAAATAAAACTTGGGAATTGGTGCCAAGGCCTACAGACAAGAATGTTATTGGCACTAAATGGGTCTACAGGAACAAGCTCAATGCAGATGGCAAAATTGTAAGGAACAAGGCCAGATTGGTTTGTAAAGGATATGCTCAGGTTGAGGGCATTGACTTTGAAGAAACATTTGCTCATGTTGCTAGGTTGGAAGCAATTAGGATGTTTCTTGCATTTGTTGTACACAAACATTTCAAAGTTTACCAGATGGATGTCAAGTCAGTTTTCTTGAATGGTGACTTGGAAGAAGAGGTGTATATAGAGCAACCAGAAGGATTTCAACTGAGTGAAGACCCTACACTTGTTTGTAGACTAAGAAAATCATTGTATGGGTTGAAGCAAGCACCAAGAGCATGGTATTCAAGGCTGGACACTTATCTCTGTCAATTGGGTTTCAAGAAGGGACTGGTAGATAGCAACTTGTATGTCAAATCTGTTGATGGTAGTCAAACAGTTGTGGTTGTGTATGTAGACGACATCATTTTTGCAGGTCACAAAGATGAGTCATGTAAGGATTTTTCTCAGAGAATACAGAATGAATTTGAAATGTCCATGATTGGTGAACTTTCGTACTTTTTAGGTCTGCAAATCAGTCAGTTGAAAGATGGGTTCTTTTTATCTCAGACCAAGTATGTGAAAGAGATGTTGAAAAAGTTCACAATGGAGGATTGCACACCATTAAGCACACCTATGATGACTAATTGTAAGTTGAGCAAAGATGATGACTCTCCATCAGTTGATAATACTATGTACAGGTCAATGATTGGAAGTTTGCTCTACTTGACTGCTACTAAATCAGATATTCTTCAGTCTGTGTGCATGGTAGCTAGATTTCAAGCTGGCCCAAAGGAGACACATATGGTAGCTGTGAAGAGGATCTTCAGATACTTGAAGGGGACAATGGAGTATGGTCTCTGGTATCCAAAAAGCAAGGATCTGGTTTTGTCATCCTACTCAGATACAGATTGGGTAGGTTGTGTTGATGATAGAAAGAGCACTAGTGGAGGTGCCTTCTATCTTGGTAGAAATTTGGTTGCTTGGCATAGTAAAAAGCAAGAGTCAGTCTCATCGTCTACAGCAGAAGCAGAATATATTACAGCCACCTCTTGTTGCACACAGGTTTTGTGGATGAAACAAATGTTGAAGGATTTAGGCATTGAGTTAGATAAGCCTATTTCAATGTTCTGTGATAACACTAGTACTATAAATATCTCTAAAAATCCAGTTATGCACTCCAGGACGAAGCACATAGCCATTCGGTATCACTTTCTAAGAGAGAAAGTTCTAGAAGGAGAAGTTCAGTTGGAGTTCATTCCCACAGCAGAGCAGATTGCAGATATTTTCACAAAACCCCTTCCCAAAGAACAGTTTGGTTACTTGAGACAGAAGTTGGGAGTGGTTATACTCCCCAAGCATTGAGGAGCTAGGAGTGAGGGGGAGTAGTGTTTGATTGTTGTTCTATTTTTGTTTGCTCCTTATGTAGGACTCAGGGGGAGTCCATTCATCTTTTCCTGTATTACTATGTATTGAGTTTGTGTCTCTGGCGAGCCCGTAGGATTGGAAAGATGCGGTGGGCACTCCTATGTAGCATATCCCTTTGTTCTTGTTGTCAAAGGGGGAGAAACATTTCATGCGCAGAGTGAGTTGCCAACAATTCCAAAGGGGGAGATTGTTGCACTTTGGATACTTTGGATTGTAATTGTCGGCAACATGTGATATGCCATGCAATAAAAGAAAGCGAAGGAAGAGAGAGAATCAGAGGAGAGAGAAATGTGGGTGGGACCCACTGTACCTAGGTGGCATGCCACCATGGCAACCAGCTTGGCCGAGGGCCAAGGCAGCAAGCCCGCATGGCACCACAGCAAGGCAGCAAGCCCTCATGGCATAGCCCGCAAGGCACAGCCCGCAAGGCACAGTGCGCAAGGCAGCAGGCTCCCAAGCCATGCCGCAAGGCAGTAGGCTTGCGCGCGCGTGCTGGCTTTGCTCCTCTCGCATGTCGTGCCCCCCAACTGTTCGATGAATTTCCAGGAGAGAGAAAACCTCTCTGGAAATCGTTTCTGCAGACTTTTTAACAAAAGTGTAAAAGTTACAGAAGCCATATCTTGTTTTCTCAGGGGCATTTTGGGAACAAAAGGATGTTGAAGATGCGAGATCAGCCGCCCAAATGGAGCCACGCCTTTAAGATTCCTAATCTGTGGTTCTAGTGAAGGTGGGCTAAGGTGTTCCTCACTCGGCGTCGTTTGATGCTCCCGCGAAGGAGCCCATTGGCTGGGCGCAGCTTAAAACGGTGTTTCGCGCGCTCTTAATCAGTGTGGTGCATTCACTGTGCGACGGCAAAAAAGATGCCAATTGTAAGACCCGCACGCCACGAACCCGGCCTAACCTTATATTTTGTGTCGGGACCCGTCTACATATCATGGTCGAACCAAGTGGACCAAATGTGTGAAGAAAAATCAATACCCAATATTAAAATTTACCCAAAAACAGCCAAAATGAGGGTAGGGTCGCAGGTTTTAACAGGCAGGTCCGACCCTCCCATCGACCCTCAACCATGGGTCGCAGGGTCTATGAGTTGTCCGACCCTCCCATCGACCCTCCCATCGACCCTCGGTATTTGGGAAAAATAGCACGAACCGAAAATTGAGAAACATTCCTAATTTCAATTGGAACCTTTCCTAAACTCAATGGGACTTATTTTGGGAGGTTTTGCCCTATAAATAGGACGTCCCTAAGCCTCTTTCACTTCTTTTACAACCCTAATTGGATTGAGAGAAAGAAAAGAGAAGGAAGAGAAGAAGAGAAGGAAAACTTAAAGAAAAGGCTAAGGAAGAAGAGGAAATTCAGAGGAACTCTGAATCTCAACAAAACTAAGGTATGGATACATTCCCCATGATTTATTTAAGACTTTAGAATGGTTTATGAAGAGGATATGACTTAGAAGAAATCCAAATCATCCATCTATGGTTACGTTTTCATGGAAAACCATGGAGGAGATCATTAAAACCATGTAGGTGAATAAAGTATAGTTCTAAACCATTAAACATGTATAGAATGGATTGTGGAAGTAAGCCAGAGGACCCAACCATGAAGGAGAGAACGAAATCTGATATTTTCGACTCAAACCATGGAGGGTCGCACCTAGGGTCGATGGCAGATCCGACCCTAGCATCGACCCTCAGTGTTCGGGAAGTCCAGATTTGGGAAGGGTCGCACCCAGGGTCGATCATGACTCCGACCCTACCTCCGACCCTCAGTTAACAGAATGGTTTTTAAATTCTAAATAAATTCTAATTAAATTTTATCAACTTTGTTAGGTCTTCTAGCAATATAATAACATTATAAAGGTGATTCTAAAGCTAGGAAGAGTATCTATTAGCAAACTAAGGTGAGGGAACAAGACCTAAACTAATTGGTTAATAACAAACTGTTTTTATTTCTTGAGTCCAATAACATGATTGTGATATGCGTGTGTGCTTGTAATGTGCATTCAACATGTCATCCAATATTTCTATTATTACTGTTCATGCATATTTAAATTTGTTGATTATAACATGATGATGTTGATGATGGTAGGAATAGGCATGTGAATGTTTAAGTTTGGCTGGTGTACATGGTGCGGGTAGGGATGGTATCAACCGGTACTTCGAAGCCGTTCTCATCGGGGTAAATTGTGTCATGGTCTATTCAAGTCATGTCCACTAAGCAAGTATTAGTGTGCTTGATGCGAGTGGAGCATCAGGGGGAGGACGTGACATTGTGGTTCAGCCTGGTCACCAGACTCTAGCTCTTTCTCTACTCAAGTTTTGTCCACTAACATCGTCGTATCGCCATTACCTTAGCGGAACTAATATGTCGTAGGGCATCAGGGGGGGGGGACGTGGCATTGTGGTTCATCCTGGTCACCAGACCCTAGCTCTATCTCTATGGATGTATTGAGGGATGCTGGGGTGAGGTCTTGGATACATTGTTTGACATTAGGGTTGGTTAGTTGCGAGCCCAGTTTGCAAGCCCTCATCAACAGGGGCTTACGTGTTGGTATGGGCAACCGGTACAGCCATGCCATTTTCATGGGGTGTATATTATCCATGGTGGGTGCATATGGGGCGACAGTGCCGTTTTCATTGGGCGTTTCCACACACTCGTGTATAGAGGTGCGGCGGCCACCTATCCTTTCTATAGCACATTGCAAACTTATATACCAGACCAAAGATATGAATTGAATGCATGCATATGTATTGTTGTATTGTTTAGTTTTCTCACTGAGCTCAAGTTAGAGAGCTGACCCTCGCGTGCGCAATTATTTTTAGTTTCTGATGTTGCAGGTACTATGATTGAAGATTATGTCGACACGCCAACATATGAACATGTGGTGGCTATGATAAGCAAGCTGTGGAGGACGAACATGGTTCGTTAAGCGAGAGTTTCAATGGTGGATACGTTTAGTGTTTAGTTTTCGTATTTGGATATTGTAATATGTATTAAATTATGTTTTGGTTACATGGAAATAAATGGAATATTAATTATTTATCATGATTAGACCTCAGTTCATTATCTGTAAGACTTTCGCTATTTACTTTATTACCTCTGATTAATGTAGAATGTGTTTTGGTTTATCATATGTGGGATAGCCTATTTTGAGATCCTGGTTGAATCGTTGGTTTATTGACGGTTCATCACACCATTCTGGTTGGTGTAGAATTGGGGTGTGACAACTTGGTATCAGAGCTCTCGTAGGCCTTACCCATTAAACCTAAATACTACCACTGGAGTCCATGAACTGAGTTAGGATAAATTAAAAGTTTTAATACAAACAAACCATAAGCATCTGTGTTGGTTGAGACAGAACTTAAACAAGACGATAATGTACATATAAAAGGTGGAACCATATATATACACTCACATAGAAAGAGAAGACCAAGAATTATCCTAATAAACAAACAATTTAGGGTATTATCTATAAGTTGGGTAGTTATCCAAGTATACAAGGATATAGTACAGTAGCAAGAAGGGAGCTTCTATAAAGTAGAAAATTAGAATACCGAGTTGGTACTCACAATATGTGAAACTCGATGTAAGACAGAGGAAGAAGGAAAATGGCTAGTAATACCAAAAACCTGATAGAGATAAAGGAAAAGATCTCGGGCTAAACCCAAACAGAGATAAGAGGATAATGGCCATGAAAGTAGATATGTTTATATAGGATGCGGTGCATTATTCACTTACTCTTATGATTATAGAGGATGCACATACTTGATTTTAATTCTCGTACCTTGACATGATACCTTCTTGATTTAACCTGTCAATTGGAGTTATAGATATTGTTTCTTTAGTCTTAGTCCTGATTATACCAATCTAAACCACTCTCATGATCAACAATATGAACAGAGATATGAACTGAATGAACAGTTAAATGTTTAATCATGTTGAGCATACATCTACTGATTTATACTTGATTTACCGATGTACGAAATCTTTCTCCAGATTTACTCCTGTAGTGCCTTGACCAATGACATTATATATTCGATAGAACCTGTAACCATGAGGTTAAGAATTATAAAACCTCTATTGCATGTATTTGGACCACCTTGCAACTTAACGATCTTTTGATGCCGGTTGGATTACTACAGATTTACTCCTAATTCTTTAAACCTAGGTTCACTAGATAAAGTAAGTGTTCGTCGTCATACTAAATTTGAAAGAAGGAAATGAATTGTTTTTGGATAAACATGTTGATTCATTCATCCCCTGACCTTTGTTGATAAAGATGTTTAGTGAATAAGTAATTATTGGAAGAAAGATGATTGGATTCAGATTAAATGCTATGACCAATGAACCTCAGATGAAGTAATGGAGGACCTATTTTGAGATTACTGAATTGAAGGATATGTGTCATGTCTATAAAAGAGTACATGAGCAAAAATGAGAACTATCAAGAGTAGTCAGTAAAGAAATAGATAGCACTCAAGTAGAGTTAAAGATGGTTATATCGGTATGAATTTTGACAAGGTAGAAGATTCCTAAAGGCAAATTTAAGAGTGGATACAAGGATAAAGTCATGGAAAAAGTAGTACTCGATAATTGAGTTATGCCCAATGTTGAGGGATATGATTAAGTATAGACCAAAATAGTTTGACTGAATTAATGAATTTATAAGCATATACCCTAATGCTTATAGATAAACTTGGGATATGAGGTAACAATCACAAGATATTTTTCGAGGTATATGAAAGAGAGATCAGGATAGAACAGAAGTGATAAAGGAAATATAAGCTAATGAACTTTTCAAGATATGAGATTGTTAGCAATAGTCTTCGAAAATCATAAGAGATGAAGGAACTAGACAAGCTCTTAAGACCTTATACCAGATTTTGCTAGTTCAAGCCCTTTGGACTAGATGTTGTATGGGATGAGTGTTACGAACAATGTCTAAATCTTATGGATGAACAGAATTTGGATGCAACCTGAGTCGACTTGAGATGGTAGACTTTGATGTCATCTTGAAAATAGACTGGTTGTCTCAACACTCTACAAGTGATTATGTGCATAGAAGAGGTTATCATTCAAGAATAAAAACGGCATATGATTTAGTATCATTGGGAGTATGTTGCCTAGGAAGTGAAAGCTGATCCGCTCTATGCTAACGGCGAAGAGATGCTTTGAAGAGAAATGAGTTGGATGTATGGTATCTGTGGTATACGTTATCAAAGAAGCACCACAGATGACAGATATTGATGTGATGCATAAATTCCCTGATGTGTTTCCAGGAGACTTACCGGGTTATCACCTGATCGTGCGACCAAGTTCGTCATCGACTTGTTACCAAGGACAATACTCGTGTCAAAGGCACCTGTAAAGTAGCTTCTATGGAGTTAAAGGGATTGAGACGCAACTACAACAGTTATTAAACAACGGTTCTAATTGGCTAAGTATTGCATCATGGGAAGTGCCAATGCAATTCATGAAGAAGAAGGATGGTAGTGTTGTTTGCGTATAGACTACCGGGAACTAAACAAGTTCAAGATCATGAATCGATATCTACTACCTCAGATCGATGACATGTTTAAATAGTTGCAAGGAGCAAAGGTATTTTCTAAGATTGATCTTCAATCAAGATAGCATAAGCTGAAGAATTTGGACAGAAATATCTCAAAGATAGCTGTTAGAATCGGGATTGGACATTATGAGTTATCGATTTTGACGTTTGGATTAACCAATGCCCTTACATCTTTTATGGAACTGATGAACTGGGTGTTTCATGACATGTTGGACACGTCGGTCATAGTTTTCATAAATGATATTTGGTTGATTCCAAGAATGAAGCAACTCATACAATGGATTTTAGAACAGCTTCACAACAGCTGAGAAGTGAAAAGCTTATTGTCAATTCCAAGGAATATGAGACCTGATTAAACAAAGTGATCTTATTAGATCACGTAGCGTCATAAAAAGGAATAAAGTGGACCCTATTAAGATAGAAGTAAACATATGGTGAGAAACACCTAAAGAATAGTGCGAAGATCAGAAGTTTCTTGGGTTAGCTGGTTATTACAGACGATTTTTGGAGGACCACTCTAAGATCGCAATGCCTCTTACCAAGCTAACCAGGAAAGGAGAGGAGTTTAATTTGACTGATAAGGGTGAAGAATATTTCTAAATTCTAAAGTAAGATTGATATCAGCTCCCATCTTGATCGTTTCGGCACTAGGGAAACCTTTTACCCTATCCATTGGAGCTTTCAGATTGGATCTAGGATGCGGGTTGATGTAAGGTAAATAAGCGATTTCATATGCTTTAAGAAAACTGAAAGAGCATGAGAAGAGTTACCCAACTCATGATTGGAGTAAACAGTTGTGATTCATGCAATTAAGACTTGGAGACATTATCTAAAAAGAGAATAATTTTAGGTTAAGAGTCCTATTTATCTCTTCATCAGAAAGAGTTGAACATGAGGATAGGAAAATGGTTTAAATATTGAAGGATTAAGACCGTGATATTCAAGGTCACTGAGCAAGGCTAATGTAGTAGCTAAGCCTTAAGCAAAAAGGGATTATGAGGTCTGAAGAAGAACCGAGTATAAATGTTGCCTTATGTTCTGCAGCAACAGATTCAGATTTGGAAAAGAGTAACATATAATAGAAGCTAGTGATGATTCAAACGAGCGAGAACTTATGGATGAATTATGAAACAATAGTTCGGTTGCGTTTATGGCATTAAAAATCATCTCTGAATTGGTGAATGAAATAAAAGTAGTAATTTTGTTAAATCTGTATACAAGAATAATGTCAGGAGATTTAGAGAAAGAAAAACCTAACCCTGACTTACTTTGGATGCGGAGATAGTACTCAGATACAGAGGCAGATTCTGAATACATGAAGATAAAGACTTGGATACTATGAAGAGGATAATGATAAGAGTCCATTGTACTCAATATTCAGTACATACTAGAGTACCAATATGTATCATGACATGAAGAGATTATTTTGGCAGAAAGGGAATGGAAGTGGTTGTGGATAGATGCATGTTTCAGTAATTGAATTATCAGCAAGTAAAGGCTGAAAGACAAAGACCAACATGGCTACAACAATAACTATCAAAGCCAGTCTAGAAGTGAAGCTGCATTACAATGAACTATGTCACAGATTTGCCACTGACTCCTAGATCGATTGACGTAGTATGGGTGATTGTTGATCGCCTTATGAAGATAGCTCATTCCATTGCTATACGACATTGGTATGCTTTGGAGCGGCTAACTAAGCTATATATGGATAGTATTGTCAGATTGAATGGTATGCGTGAGAGCTTAGTGTCGGCCAGAAGCTCATGCTTTATCTTGAAGTTTTGGAAGGAGCTATCGAAAACAATGGGAACGAAGTTGAAGTTTAGTACCGCATTTTACCTTAAACCGACGGATAGTCTGGGCGGACTACACAAATCCTAAGAGATATGCTCTGAGCTTGTAAAATTGATTTCAAGGAACTTGAGTTGAGAAGGTACTGTGAATTGAAGTTGTTATTAAACTACCATGTAATGTTACCTAGGAAACAGATACGATAGAAATGTCAAATTCCTTTTCTTTTGGAATGAAGTTAGTGAATAAAGAGTTATAAGACCTAAGTCAATTGTAGAAAACTGTCGAGTGGCAGACAAGATCAAAGAAAAAGGGCTAGGATAGCTCAGGATTGTCAGGAGAGACACCAAGACCTTGAGTTCGCCATAAGCGACAAAGTGCTTTTGGAGATATCACTTATGCATGGTTTAAAACAATTCAATGAGAAGGGAAAGTAGTATTTTATATATGTGTCGGATTTTATAAACTTTGGGAGACATAGAAAAGTTGTATATTAATTAGCATTACCGCTATCCATGTCTAGTGTGCATGATGTATTTCGTGTGTCTCTATTGAAGAAGTACATTGGAGATCCATATCAAAAGTATTGACTACGGAATCACTGGATTAAATAGGAGATTTAACTATTGAAGTGGTACCAGCCTAGTTCACTAGTGGAAAGGTACAATATTTCCAAAGCCAGGATAATTATTATATGAAGGTAACCTGGCAAAGACAAGAATTGGAGAAGAGTGCATAGAGGAAGTAGATGCAATGCGAAAATAGAATTCCACCTATTGACTACGAAGTAAATTCAAAATTTTGAGGACAAAATTTATTTTAAGGATGGGGGAGTTGTAAGATTCATATGTTCAAATTTTGAGGACAAAATTCATTTAAGGATGGGGGAGTTGTAAGATTCGTACTTTCAAATTTCGAGGACAAAATTTCTTTTAAGGGTGGTGGAGTTGTAAGACCCGCATGCCACGAACCCGGCCTAACCTTATATTTTGTGTCGGGACCCGTCTACATATCATGGTCGAGCCAAGTGGACCAAATGTGTGAAGAAAAATCAAGACCCAATATGAAAATTTACCCAAAAACAGCCAAAATGAGGGTAGGGTCGTAGGTTTTAACAGGCAGGTCCGACCCTCCCATCGACCCTCAACCATGGGTCACAGGGTCTATGAGTTGTCCGACCCTCCATCGACCCTCGATATTCGGGAAAAACAGTACGAACCAAAAATTGAGAAACCTTCCTAATTTCAATTGGAACATTTCCTAAACTCAATGGGACTTATTTTGGGAGGTTTTGCCCTATAAATAGGAAGTCCCTAAGCCTCTTTCACTCCTTTTACAACCCTAATTGGATTGAGAGAAAGAGAAGAGAATGAAGAGAAGAAGAGAAGGAAAACTTAAAGAAAAGGCTAAGGAAGAAGAGAAAATTCAGAGGAACTCTGAATCTCAGCAAAACTAAGGTATGGATACATTCCCCATGATTTATTTAAGACTTTAGAATGGTTTATGAAGAGGATATGACTTAGAAGAAATCCAAATCATCCATCTATGGTTACGTTTTCATGGAAAACCATGGAGGAGATCATTAAAACCATGTAGGTGAATAAAGTATAGTTCTAAACCATAGAACATGTATAGAATGGATTGTGGAAGTAAGCCATAG
Organism: Protea cynaroides; assembly: GCA_028583415.1. NCBI lineage: Eukaryota > Viridiplantae > Streptophyta > Magnoliopsida > Proteales > Proteaceae > Protea > Protea cynaroides. The sequence goes on from CM053268.1 coordinate 36,367,914, forward strand.
GACCCAACCATGAAGGAGAGAACAAAATCTGATATTTTCGACTCAAACCATGGAGGGTCGCACCTAGGGTCGATGGCAGATCCGACCCTAGCATCGACCCTCAGTGTTCGGGAAGTCCAGATTTGGGAAGAGTCGCACCCAGGGTCGATCATGACTCCGACCCTACCTCCGACCCTCAGTTAACAGAATGGTTTTTAAATTCTAAATAAATTCTAATTAAATTTTATCGGCTTTGTTAGGTCTTCTAGCAATATAATAACATTATAAGGGTGATTCTAAAGCTTGGAAGAATATCTATTAGCAAGCTAAGGTGAGGGAACAAGACCTAAACTAATTGGTTAATAACAAACTATTTTTATTTCTTGAGTCCAATACCATGATTGTGATATGCGTGTGTGCTTGTAATGTGCATTCAACATGTCATCCAATATTTCTATTATTACTGTTCATGCATATTTAAATTTATTGATTATAACATGATAATGTTGATGATGGTAGGAATAGGCTTGTGAATGTTTGTGTTTGGCTGGTGTACATGGTGCGGGTAGGGATGGTATCAACCGGTACTTTGATGCCGTTCTCATCGGGGTATATTGTGTCATGGTCTATTCAAGTCATGTCCACTAAGCAAGTGTTAGTGTGCTTGATGCGAGTGGAGCATCAGGGGGAGGACGTGACATTGTGGTTTAGCTTGGTCACCAGACTCTAGCTCTATCTCTACTCAAGTCTTGTCCACTAACATCGTCGTATCGCCATTACCTTAGCGGAACTAATATGTCGTAGGGCATCGGGGGGGACGTGGCATTGTGGTTCAGCCCGGTCACCGGACCCTAGCTCTATCTCTATGGATGTATTGAGGATCTTTGGGGTGAGGCCTTGGATACATTGTTTGACATTAGGGTTGGTTAGTTGCGAGCCCGGGTTTGCAAGCCCTCGCCAACAGGGGCTTACGTGTTGGTATGGGCAACCGGTACAGCCATGCCATTTTCATGGGGTGTATATTGTCCATGGTGGGTGCATGTGGGGTGACAGTGCTGTTTTCATTGGGCGTTTCCACACACTCGTGTATAGAGGTGCAGCGGCCACCTATCCTTTTTATAGCACATTGCAAACTTATATACCAGACCAAATATATGAATTGAATGCATGCATATGTATTGTTGTATTGTTTTTTTTTCTCACTGATCTCAAGTTGGAGAGCTGACCCTCGCGTGCGCAATTCTTTTTAGTTTCTGATGTTGCAGGTACTATGATTGAAGATTATGTCGACACGCCAACATATGAACATGTGGTGGCTATGATAAGCAAGCTGTGGAGGACGAACATGGTTCGTTAAGCGAGCGTTTCAATGGTGGATACGTTTAGTGTTTAATTTTCGTATTTGGATATTGTAATATGTATTAAATTATGTTTTGGTTACATGGAAATAAATGGAATATTAATTATTTATCATGATTAGACCTCAGTTCATTATCTGTAAGACTTCCGCTATTTACTTTATTACCTCTGATTAATGTAGAATGTGTTGGTTTATCATATGTGGGATAGCCTATTTTGAGATCCTGGTTGAACCGTTGGTTTATTGAAGGTTCATCACACCATTCTGGTTGGTGCAGAATTGGGGTGTGACACCAATCCTACGCATCACGTGACCTCTAATTTTCGGAGGCGGGATTATTCTGATCCAAGGGATCCCGTCAGATCCCGCCTTTATGACTTTGATCTAACGGACGATCCCTTAGATTCTCTGCGCAGCCAATCAAACCGCGACAACTAGCGGTGCGGCGCCGCTATGGTGCTTCGCAGGTGCATCAAATGAGGCTCAAAGATTCCATTTCAAATTTTCTTATTGGCCGAACTTGTTTTTGCTATAACTTGACCATCCGGAGGCCAAATTCGACAATCCAAATTGCTCCGAGCTAGGTTTTTCATTCTCTTTCAATTGAGAATAGTTAGAGAAGCTGCTGGTCGCGTGAAAAATGAGGTATAGGAGGTTTTTGAAGGAAGAAGCTTATTTTCTTGATATTTTTTATGATTTCCGGTTTTGGGATTTGAAAACAATCACTCATCATCTCTATTCATGCCCATGCCGATGCACTGCTGTGATTTTTGAAAAATGGTGAAGCTTCTCTGTATATGGCTCGTGATTGGTTGATTATCAGAAGAAAAGGAATACTGCATATAACTCCAGATGCCAGAAAAACATCAGTTGTGAGATTTTCTCTACTCCCTTGTTATTTATTGGATTAATGTATTGTATGCTGGAGTAGGTTAAGAAAGTTGAATGCCTACATTGTATGGGAATTTATTGTATACTAGCTTAGGCAAAAAGAATATTGAAAGCCTTGCTAGTTTGGGATTTAATTGTAGGGCATCTCTATAAGCCCCAAAATCTATCTGTTTTAATTTGTGTTCAGTGGGTGCTGGACACTGGCTGAAATAGCCTGAACCTTGGCAATGTTTTCCCTCTTAGTTTTATGCTGAGAAAATTTAGGGTGATTATCCTTGTCCTGTAAAGGGCTGAAAGTTGAGTATTGAGTAAATACGAAGCCTATTAGGCATTACTCCGTGGATTAGCCATCACTCACTGTGGTGGTGAACCACGTAACCCCTCTATGTTGTGGAATGTTTTGATTATATATTTTGTGAAGTACGTGGAATGAACTACAGGATGGGTGTGCAAATCCGATAAACCTGGCCACTGAGTGGTAGCGAGGTAGATTTGCATACGATTGTGTGTGGGACAGTCTGGCTCATCATCAACACTTGGCAGTAAGGAAAAATCAAAGGGAAGAGTTTTTCACATTGATTCACCCCCCCCCCCTCTCAGTGTCATTCAAGGTCCATCAATTATAAATTCACCATTGATCCAATGTGGCCATGGAATCTAATTACATCAAAACCATCATTTACTTTGTTCTAGTCATCAAGCCTACCAATGTCAAACAACAGCGAAAAGTACTCCTACACATCCGGTGTACCCCCTTCTGTCAGTCACATACAAAGGTCTACTTAATGACATAAATTACTTTGAGATGAATACTTGAGTCCAATGATCAAATTACCACGATCCCGTTACCTTAAAATCCTTATAGGTCAACGCACTTTGATATTATCCAACTTTATATAGGCAAACCGCCTCCAATATGAACTAATATCATACTTTGGCTTACCGCCTTCTTTGGCTAAATACCGCCTTGTAATTTTGACATGTCTTAAATAATCAATAATACATACAAGCAATGAAATTAATGCTTAGCAATAATCCTGCCCATTAAACCATAGGCAACATAAACAATCACTGATAAACCATCAACTACCAGATCTCTACTAATCAAGCAGATCTAAACACTCCCACTGACTAAGAGAATCTAAAGACTCCCACAGATATTACAAATTCCAAAAGAATATATAAACTAATAAAATGCCTTCATTTAAATTTAATATGAAATTTAGTTCTATCAAAACATGTCAAATAAAATCTTTTAAAATAAATAACTGAACTATAAATCAATAAATAAATATCCAAAAATAATCTAAAGACAACTATATTAAACGACATTATCATTTGGTGTCTTCTTTCTCTAGTGTCTCAGTTTCCTTCTTCTTCTTCTCTAACCAAGCTTCTCTTGCCTTACACTCTCTCTTCATGTGCCCCATCTTATGGCACCAAAAACATTTAACATCACTCTTATCCCTATCATAAGGTTTTCCTTTCTTAAAGGAGTGTCTATCTTTTCTATAAGGTCCTACCCCAACCTTTCCTTTACCCTTATCTTCTCTGGAATGATGACTAGTGACATTGACACTTTCAAATCTTTTCTTTAGTCTCATTTCTTCTTTAGTGCAAACAGAGATTAATTTGTTCATATCTCATTCTTCTTCCTGAGTATTATACGCCACTTGTATCTGGTAATACTCTTCAGGTAACGAGGATAACGCACAATGGATCACGAATTCATCATCAACGTTTATTCCCATGCCTTTAATCTTCTCAGCAGTAGCAGCAAGCTCCATGAAATGATCTCTGACACTTCCATTACTGTCAAACCTTGCATTAGTAAGCTTGTTCATCAAGGTGCTTCTCTGTCCTCTGTCATAAAGCTCAAACTTCCCTTTGATCTCTTTTAAATATTCTTTAGCCGTTTCCTTGGCTTGAACACCATTACGCATGGTTTCAGGAATGGCCTGCCTCATGAGCAGCATAGACTTTTTATTTGCTGCCATCCATCTTGTCATTTTCTCCTTCTCTTCTAGGGTACTAGTATCAGTGATGGCAGTAGGTTTATCCTCTTTAAGCACCATATCTAAGTCAATTAAACCTAGACTCGCTTCTAGCTGTTCTTACCACATTTTAAACTCATCCCAGACAGGGAAGGAATAGTAACTACCAAACCACCTGGTATAGTCACAGGGATGGACATCCTGGGAGATACAAACCATCATCAGCATATGAGTTCAAGCAAAAATATCAAGTAATAGAAAACCATGTGAAACTCATACAAACACATGCAATTATATTTACTTCTACTTTGTCCCAAATAAAAAGAAATAGACATCAAAACCCTCTTTGGGACAACCATATTTAGATGAAACCATCAATGCATGAGATTAAATATATATCAACCAATAGAAATTTGATATATACATCATTTACTTGCACTAACCATATCAACCATTCATGCAAATAAATATCCTTTTTCCAAGAGTTAACCAACTACATATTCTCCTTTGGGATAAACATGCAGTGGTCTTCTCAGTTTCTGTGCAGTGACTGCGAAAGAATAATGACTCTCGAAAATTCCACTATCTTTGGGTTAATGAGACCCCCTAAAGTCAAAACCCTATCAATTCATGTACATGAACATACCTTTAATTTTGACAATGCCACATTTGGGTTAATACTGACTTTATTAGCTGCTTTTCACATCATGGAGAATAGTGTAATAAAAATATATCATTTATTGTATATGTAAATGCACAAATTTGGGGTTTGAGGACTACCATATTGGAACTAAGTGTACCACTTTGGTGGATTTCACCCAACTGCACATGACACCTACAAACCTTAATTTGATCCAAACTTGATAATGCCACATTTGGGTGTACATCGCCCTTACACAAGCATTTATAAATACATGAACTTTGAATTTGAAGACATCATGATGAAACTAGGTGTACCAATTTGGTGGGTTCCACTCAATTCCACAATGATATCTCCAAACCCTACTTTGCAGCACATTGTGGGTCAATAAATAAAATCTCATGCATACATAACCTTCTACATGCATCTGGTACAAAAATAACTGATAAATAAGCAAAAGACTGCAAACCGGATTAATTTGGGGTATCTTTTAATCAAAAATAAATTCCTCAAATCACCAAACTGTGTCAAACTATGTACCAAACTGTAGAGCATCAAAATACAAACCCAACGCAAAAAACCACGTCAAAATTCGACGCTCCTAGCTCCCACAGTCGTCGATCAAAGTTGGCTTATGCATTCTTGCATTCTGAACCGGTTCTAGCCTGTTCATCTGGGTTCGGCTCGGTCTAACCAGGCTAGGTTATGGGCCTACCGAACCCACAAAATAAAACCTTTTTTTTTAATGCTTTGGTCTAGGCCAAACCAAAAGGTCTGGCCTTTAAACCGAACCGTAAACCATCGGTTCAACCGTCGGCCCAACCATCCCACTCATCCGGGTCCCCGGGTCCATTTCCCGGGTTGTCATGGCGGGTCATCGGGTCATAATTTCGGGTTCATGGGTCGGGCTCCCGGATCACAAGTTCGGGCCCATGGGTCAGGGTTCCCTGGTTACACATTCGGGTTTTTGGGTCGCACGTGCAAACCGCACGTGAACCCTGAGTCGGGTTCACGGGTCCCTTTGGGCCTGGCCGGGCTAGTCTAGGCCTGGTCGGTCCCGGACTGGCCCAGATCTAGTACGGGGCTGACCAGGTGACGTCAGCCCTAGCTATTGCTTCTTTTTTTTTAATTGCTGCCGGCGCGTGGATCTCACGCTCTTTTTCAGGCGGCGCGTAAGAGCGCGTCAGGGAACTTCTGGCGACCAACCTTATGTCGCCGGCTCCGTCTCTCCGAGATCTACAATCCTATAAAATTTATTTTACTTTTTAACGGTCCGAAAAAAATTTCGAGGGTCTAAACCCTAGACAGGTTCATACGAAAAATTTGAGAGAAAAATCTCTCCATTTTCCAAGCCAATCAAACATAAAGTTTTAACAATGCTTTCCCATCGATTCTAGATCTGTATAGGTGGCTCTGATACCACTGTAAGCTTTTTGGACCCTTATCTTTGGATTTTTCCCATGAGATTTTCCATGAACCCTATTGAACACACCATACAGATTACTAGAATACAATGGGTATTGAAAAGAATTGATAAGACACATACATCTTCCTGTAGATTGATTTTTGACCGTTATCTTTGGTTTGAATGCTTGGATCAGAATCCTCCACAGCCTGTCGGGATCCCTTAACCTTCTCTCTGCGTATGGGAACAGGAGAAGAAAATAACACCGTGGCTATGGGGACTCTAACCATTGATATTTATAATACCACCCCCAACCCTGGACCAGTCCCACAGTGGATCAGGTTGGTCCATCTCTAATCATACTTAAACCGGTCTACCTGTAACTAGACTCCCACTGAACCAACTAACCTTATAATTAATTTAGCCCATAAAAATATCTTACAACAATCAACTAATTAAGGAGGTTCAAACTTTGTCCTTGTAAACAGCAATTAAAGGAACAAATTACACCAGTCACAATCGATGGAACAAAAGAAAAAAAGAGTAAACAAAGTGCTAATCGTCAAGTAAATGAACCTTAATGAGGTCCTACCTGGTCAAGCATGTCAAGGATGTCCTTGACAGATGATATTTGACATAGAATAGCTCCCGAATCATCTCTCTCTCTCTCTCTCTCTCTCTCTCTCTCTCTCTCTCTCTCTCTCTCTCTCTGCTTTTTCCTTCTTGTGTATTCTTTGTATCACTAGGCCTTGGTCGGGTTCTTGAAACCCTTCTTCTTGACTCCATTGCGTTCTTCAGCACGCGCTCTACCGTCAATGTCGCCGCCACGATGTGCCCATTGTTCCTGTCCACTACGTTCGCCATTATGTGCTTCAACGACATGAATAGTCTTAGCACATACCTCTTTGTCACTGTCATTCTTGTTGCCATTATGTGCATCGATCTGAGGAAGGTAGGAGATGTGAAGAAGAAGATGACTACATAAAAATTATTCTGTATATGTTATTCCAAACTTATTTTTCATTTTAAAATCTATTATGCTCAGTAATTACCAAACAACATTTTATTTTTGATCAAAAATGATTTTCAAAAATACTTTTTGATAAATAGTCATAAATTAAAAACAAAAATGAGACCAAAGAGAGCCTTAAGTTACACCAACTAAAAATTGATTTTTAGTCGCTAGAAAATTGATTCAAGTGAATCCTATGATGTGTCTTCTATTGGCAAGATAAAATATTACCTGTAATAGTGATATCATCAGGAACACAAAGTTTATCTTAAATAACCAGCCATCACAATATATAAAACAGTAATTAATGAAATAATTGAGTCTAAGTAATCATGAACCCACCGTAGTACCAGCTTTCTTTTTTTGCACCTTTCTCTTGGGAATTTTTCTTGTTTGGATATATTCTCCTACGCTCTTAATAGATCGGAATTGCATGGGAATCATATGATTATAAAAGAACTGCATCATATATACAAAAAGTAAATTTTTACCAAAAAAAATATATATATATATATATATAAAGAGAGAGAGAGAGAGAAATAAAGGTTGCATTCAGTGCCACTATCTCTTATATCTGGAAGGAGAGAAATGCAAGAAAATTCAAAAGTAAGGCAAGGCCTAAGGAAGGAATTGCTAAATGCATCCAGCATGATGTTAGAGGGAAATGTAGTAGTTGGAGTTTCAATGGAATTCATTCCCAAAACTGCTCCTTTCTCCTCTCTAGATGGGGAATGGGGCATATCTAGGGAATGTAGCATCCTTTTCTTTTGTTTTTCCCTCTAGGAGTGCTTGCATGCTTGTTTTGAGCTGCAGCCTTTATGGGCTTGTATCTCTCCCCTCCCTCTTCCCAATTTTCCCCTTGGGCAATAAATGATCAATGCATCACAAAAAAAACTGCATCATACAAGATATTTCCCTTTTCAGTATTATACAAAAAATTTACATTCCATTCATTACTGGCTATTTCACATTTCGTATTCTATTAAAGAATTAGACATTCCATTGTCTTCGAACTTGAATATGACAATATTATCATTTTTATACATGTTAAGACATAGGTAAACTAGGGTTTAACTAAGTTAATGTATATAATTTCATATAAATATGATAAAGATTCATCCAAATCCATAAGAATTCATCCAAGTCAATAAGTAAGTTGTAAAGATTTCTAGCTTGGTTTAACCCAAAAGACAAAATTTAACTACCTTTATTATTTTGCTGTCGTTATCATTGCTATTGTTGCTATTTATTGTATTGCACTTGTTAGTATTGTTTCCATTATTGCTGTTATTGTTGCGGCTTTTGTTGTGGGTGTGGAGATGATAATATCACGGAGATAGAGGAAGAAGAGTGGTTACAAAAAGTACACTAATATAAGGCTATAGTAGTTGCCATGGGTTTGTGGGGACATTTTTTTTTTTTTTTTGTGAATAAAAAAATTATATATGAGATGGAAAATAATACAAGCCAAAAAAAATCCAAAAAGAGAACAAAAACAAGAACCCAAAGGGGCAACAAAATAGCTAAAAAGCATTACAGAGATATTGTCATTTGTTCAAGTTACTTGGCTGAAAAGTTGAGGTTGTCGACCATGTTTATTGTAGCGGGAAACTGAATCTTAAAATTTTCAGTGACCTTTTCGCTGAGAAGCTAAGAGTTCTAGATGTTGCTTGGCCTCTCCACTATGTTATTGTTGTATATATGACAACAATATTGTGCTAATGTTAGCAACTATGTAACATGCTAAATAAGTGTTATTTATTTATTTTTGCTAAAGATTAGAACAGAATATATTAATGATAAAAGATAAAATTATACAAGCAAAAGGAAAAAAACCAAAATACCCCTAGGTACCTAACTATGTTTTATAGAAAATTTTATACGATCTCAATGGAAGAGACATTTTTTGAGGGTAAGGAAAATTTTGTAGGACCTTAGTACAGGAGACATTGTGAGGGTAAAGCACATAAGTTTCTTTTTCTTCTAAAATCATCTGATGTAAGCTTGTTTGTACGATCAATGACAAGTACTCTTGGTGTAACTTCTACTTATGAACACTCCTTGATTTGTGTCTCTAAAGGCCGTTTGAGTCTATAATGTTTATTAGGTGAGAGAAGAATTTTTGTGTCTTGGTTCTTTGGGTTTTCTTGGTGAATATTGAAGGTCATGCTGAAAGTGGAATTTTTGCTGATGGTTATGCCGAATGTGGTTTTCTGAGTCTTTATTATTAGTTTGAGTTTTCATGACTTTTGCTATAAATCTTTCAAGGGCGTTGGGATCAGTTCAACCAGATGGACACCTTTGAGGAGTTAAAATCAAATGAAATCCTAATTAGGAACACACCAAAGGTATGGTTTTTCTGTTCTCAAGCTAGTCTCTATGATTTTATTCCCTAACCAAATCCCTGGTTGAATCCTTATTTTGTGTAGTTTGATGTTCAAAGGAGGAATAGAGATAGTTAGATATCAGGCTCGAAGTTTGCAGTGCAAAGTAGAGGCGAGAACTGAGAAGTGAGAAGTCTATGTTGATGAGAAGGTAGTGTGGAGGTATCGTGATCAGCGACTAATGTTAGGGTTAGTTGATTAGGTTTGGGTTTAAACCCGAGGGGTCAACCCTAACCCAACCTTACCGTGCTAGGGTTGGATGAAATTTGGGCCTTAACTTAGCCCTGTCAAGTTTAGGGTGGGTTTAACCCTGCCAGGATTCAAGGCAGGTTAAGACCGGGTTCGAATTGCCAGGGCTAAACTTGTAACCCTAGTTTGTACATGATGATTGTAAATGTAACTACAAGAGGTACCCTTTGCTGATATATGTACGGAGTTTTATACTGCTTAAATTAACATCTTGTTTCCTATGACCAGTATAACTCTTTTAGAATGTAACAACAAAAAATAGAATAGAAAAGAAATGCTAGTATATCAGTTCTGGCTCAAGATTAATAGACGACCAACTTACATATTCAATTCGGCCTTTATATTTTCCATTTTGGCGTACCCTTTCTTCAATTTCCCATTCTGGAGAAAAAAACACATACTGATAAACTTCCTTCGGGGTCATTTTTCTTCTCGGGTCGGACCTGCAAATAGTGACTCCTGGCCATGATGACAGCGGTGTAGGTGCATGGCTTTCATGGATCTCTTGTGGGAAGTTATGATCAGCCCTTTGAGAAGCACCGGAACTAGCCCCTCCAGACACAGGTTTGGGTATAGATGAATCTGGAACCTCTACCAATCTTTGTGTCCTTATCCCGGATCTTGCATCTTTCTTGATATGTGGCCTGCATGTCCTAATCACAGGTGAACCTGGGCGGCATGAGATCTTGGGGGAGGGTACCGTTGTGGGGGGTGGATTTGGACTCGGCACAGATGATATTGGTTGTGGTGTATCTGTTGCCCCAGTAGGCAGACATACCGAAATTGGCTGTGCACTTATTGGTGGAAGAATGTATGATAATGGTATTGGTTGTGACATGTGACATGGACAAGTTTGTCCAGTCAGATGCTGGTGTCCAAAATTTATAGAAGTTCCATCAGGAGATAAAATGGGAAAAGATGTATTTAACTGATGAAAAGATCTACTTGAAGATGATGATGACGGTTGAGAGGAAAACCAATTTCTCGTCTTCCCTAATGGAAGAAGACCTGGTGGTGTCATGACCCTAGACCAAGAATCAGTTGGTTGCTCTTCTTCATATTCTGTTTTAAGATTAGCAGGATGATTTTGGGTCTTTATGCTTACCCTGTCGCTCATTTCTATTGTTCCTATAAAAACACAGAGGAAAATATTACAGGTTAGAATCCCGAAAGAAAATAAAAAGTAGAAGAAAACATAAGGAATGAGAGGTTAGAAGCAACGGCAGACCTTTAGAGAGAGAGAGAGAGAGAGAGAGAAGGGGGAAACTAGCTTGTGGTTTATAGACTGATTTGCAGTATTAATATGGCAAATGCATAAAGCCTAGAAGGCTCAACTTTGAATTTATTGTATTCCTAAAATAGCTTTTTCTGCTCGGACGATATCCTAAGATTTTCACATTAATTGCTAGTTTCCATTCTTCCGTGAGCAAAAGTTTTTCTAGGGGAGAGTTCATATGCATTGAGATACACCTTTTATGGATTCATCTTCGTTCATATTCAGTGGATCCCACACCTTATTAATGGTGATGGAATGATTTCAGGATTATTTTGTGCTTTCTTTTTATCAGAATCATTAGTTTGGAATCTTCAATTTATTGAATAATAGGACCAATAATGATGGGTCTATGGCTTGTATAATTCTTTGGTATCAAGATGTAAGTGATTCTCATCCCAAGGATTTCAGGGGATGCAATGGCTTGATACATAGATCATTTATACACAACCAGGTAGGCGAGCAACGCCACAATGCCACAGTGCCATGATGCCGCAACGATTCGACGCCACAAATAGTTTGCTTTGGCTACAAGTTAGTATACCGTATCAATCCCTAGTAACTTAAAAGCCGCAAAACCGCAACACCGCGACGACTCGATGCCACAATAGTTTGCATTGGCTACGAGTTAATATACCATATCAATCCCTAGTAACTTAAATGCCGCAAAGCCACAATGCCACAACCCGTGATGACTCGATGCCACAATGGTTCGCATTGGCTACGAGTTAGTATACCATATCAATCCCTAGTAACTTAAACGCCACAAAGCTGCAACACCGCAATGCCGCAACACCACAACGGTTCACATTGGCTAGGAGTTAGTATACCATATCAATCCTAGTAACTTAATGCTTGTTTTCTTTTTTGCTAAATGTCAGCAAATTAAATATATTAAAAAGGAACGAATTTACACAATAAAGTATAGGATATCTGAACACTACAAGGCATCCATTCTTGAGCATCCTAGGAAATCTAAATCTCCACTTTCGGCATTGCAATCACCAAGGATAAGAACCAACAAAAGAAAATTAGAAACTGAAAAGGTGGCCATTCTTGAGCATCCCAGGAAATCTCATGACACATGAATTGATGAGAAATAAGCTTGCACTCATGCTTCCGAGAGAACTACCAAGGCACCACACCACTCTGAAGGCACAAAACAACGGAGTAAGAGGGAATTTGCTCTTCTTTTTTTCTTTTTTTTTGGCTAAACAGCAGCAATGAATAAAATATAATGAAAAAGAATGTACATGAATAACTTCTACACACTCCTAGATGAGTAAACAATAACTTCACCCGAACTGGCACTTCCACCTTCAGCATTGCTATGAGTAGAAAAAACAAACCCCTAAAAAGTGCGAAAAAATACTAAGTGAAACGATACTTAGGGTGCTGTTGGGCAATCCAAGAGACTTCGATCACTTCTAACAAAAGAAGGGTAGCTATTTCTCCAAAAAGAAACTCTAGATTTGTCGACGCGTGGCCTAGTTCAGAGAGCGTCAACAAACATATTTAATACGGTAATTGAAAACATTATTGATGGAGATTGAGTAATAACGACAGACTTTAATGGAGAAGAATATTAAAAAAAAAAAAAACCGCTTCAGTAAATATGGAAATCAGTTTATGCTTCACAATAGACCATTAAGAATGTAGCTAAAGTTTCTTATACATCTGAAATGGCTCAACAGACTATCATCCGATCTCCTTTGGTGGTTTTTCTGAGGAGAAGCACCCGTTTTCGATGCCCTTCAAGTCCAAGATTCTTATACCTAGATGATTTGATGAGATCGGGATACGATGTTCTGTTTGACGGGGTCCATCTTTTGTGGCTTAGGTGTTTGGGTTCTTGCCATCTTGTTTTTTTTTTTTTTTTTTTTTTTTTTTGGGATTCCATTGTTTGAAGAGTTTTGGTATTTTAATTGGGGATTAGAGCGAATCTGACTATGAAAAAAGGCGGTTACAACTTGTAACTACCATTGTTACAATTAACCCCTTTAAAAGGTGGAGAAAGCATGATCTTCCAATTCAACATATAGAGTCATTCAGATGGATTTGGATTCTTTCCTGTTGTTGGAGGGACTCCAGCCATGATCCAACGATTAGAGTTCACTTGGTGCAAGACGTATACCAATTCATTGGTATACGTACCGAATAAACTCTAGCCACTAGATCACTTTCAAAAAAACTGGATGATAGGAAAAAATCTTTTTTCCCATTCAGAGAATCCCCTAATTTATTTATAATGACCTCATTAATAGTAGAAAAATAAACTAAAATGACAAGGTAAGCTCCCACTAACTAGAACCAGTGCATGCATCATCATCATCACATTGACACCTAATGGATTCATGTCCATACAAGTGGGGTATACTTAGTGTCCAAATGATTCCAATCTTACGTTCAGAAAACATTGATTCACATATAAGGACGGATCTGTGCTTTTGAATCAAAAGACCTACCGAGTCTCAGACCAAAAACGGCTAGTGAATCCGAAGTGTTATCATGTGAGCTTCTCAAAACTATTAATGCAAAATCTTTTCCTAAATTAATGTTGATAATTACCAATGAGTCTTGTGTCCAACAAAATCTCAACTCCAACCTTTCCATGTATAAAATTTTCTTGAATGGCTCCTCTTTTATTTCCTTCATTAAGGGTTTCCTCTACTGTTCACTCTCCATTCAAAGTATGACCTCATCTTCTACTCTAGTTTCTTCATCTAGGTTTTGGGCACGCCATCTTTCCTTTACTGCTTTACTGGATGAATTGTACGTAACAGCTGTATCTGATTCATTACAATTAATTGTGTTCTCCATGTTTTCTCTGTGCTGCAAGCTTTCAGGTTATTCCAAAATCCAGAGTATTGCATAGAAAAAAAAAAAAAAAATCTTTTGTATTGCTCTGCCTTACTGGTTTTTCTGATGCAGATAACTCTATCTTGGAATAATTACTCAGACCTCCCCTTAATATTTCATTTACCATGGATCTCTCTTAGCACTTATTGATTTACATTTACCTCCCTAAAACGAAGAATGTTAACTTAAACTTTTTACAGACCAAAATACCTTCTGTTTAGTGAAATGAATTCACGTCTCATTTAATCAAAATTAACTCCTGAAGTCTAAGTAACTCATTGTGAATGATATCTCTCAAGATTAGAAAAATTGGTTAGAATTAAAAACACCATGAGTTGTCTTAAACACTACTGTGGATGGAGAGGAATCTCCATATCCACCTCAATAAGTGTCGTTATGTATTAGCCATTGTAAATGAAGTAAGAGTGGATGTTGTGGCTAGGTTCCAGCTCGTGTCTTTAAGGGGAAAAATGACAAGTTGTAAGGTGAATCTTCTTGATAATTGGACTGTGTCGGCCTTTTGATGGGCTAGGGCATTGAGTAGGGTGTGTCTCCTTGGGGAGGTATGCTTTTTAGGGTTTTAGGCTTGGATGTGGTATTTTCTTGTATATTAATAAGTGTTTTATTCTTTTATCTTATTAATATTACTTTATGGATAAAAAAATGCATAGAAAATGTAGAAAAATTTTACATCAATTTTCATTGTAAAATATCATTTGCATAGAAAATTTATAAGGGAATAGAGCTTAAAGGCGGTTTTTTATTTTCTTATCATGTTTTCATCATAGGATTTGAAGGGATGCTATATGATCTTTGGTTCTTTACAAGATGGGATGTGGATTTCTTCATATCATATTTTATTTCCATGACTACGTATTTGTTAGGTTTTTTTACTACATATTGAATTGATGAGAGATAAGCTTGAAATGCATACCTTTGAGAGAAAAACTACCAAGGCACCAGAGCACTCTAGAGGCACAAAACAACAGAGTGAAGGAATTTAGTCTCTCTTTTTTTTCCTCCTTGTTTCCGGTTTGGTTGGGGCTTCTCTTCGGTTGGGGCTTCTCTTCCTCTTGTTTACCTCTTGGTCTTCCTCTTTGTGTAGGTTTTCTAAAAGCTTCTCTTTATCATCCTATTCTCTCTAAGATCAACAAGTATTTGAAAAGGTGGAAAGGGAGGTTCCTATCTTTAGTGGGGAGGCTCCAGCTTATCCAAACTGTTCTCCAAGGTACACATCTTGACTGGTCTAGGGTGTTCCAATTAATTCAAAGCATCATTGTTAGAATTGAATCTTTGTTCGCGAAGTTCTTTTGGGGAGGTCCTCCCCTTGAAAGAAAAATCCATTTTATCTATTGGGACAAAATTTGCAAGCCTAAATCAGAAGGAGGCTTAGATGTGAAAGGGTTAAGGATATGAACACTATTGGGATCTTCAAGCCGGTTTGGTTTGTTGCTACTAACAAGAAGTGTATTTGGACTGATTGGGATGAGCCAAAGGTACCTGAAAAAGGAATCCATCTAGACAGCCAAATATAAATCCAAAAGCTCTTGGATTTGGAAGAAAATGATAGTTTGCAAAAATTTGATTCTTCCCTTTTTCACACACTCTATTGGTGATGGAAAGTCAACAAAAATATGGTTGGACCCGTGGCACCCAAGGGGGATATTGATTGACTCTTTTGGAGATCAACTGCATGGGGACTCTAACCATGATATATAGATTAGATTTGGTGGAAATTTGGATTTGTAATGGGGCTTGGGACCTAGGGGCTGTGTCTTCATTGGGCCTGCAGCCCATATGGAATGACCTCCGTCTTGTTCATCGCCAACCTACTATGTCTCAAGATCATATCCTTTGGAAATGTCAGAATAGTAGACTATAGGTGGAAAATCTGTAAAAATGGTAGTCAAAAAGTCGAATGGGACAAGACCATTTGGTTTGAAAGGAATATTCCAAGATAATTGATCGTGGATTGAAAATGCATCTCTAATGGCCTTCTTAGTTCCAACCAACTCGATCCGTATAAAAAATGTGAGTGTGCCTCTCTCTTGTTCCTTTTGCTGGGCTGGTTAGGAAGATAGAAATCACCTCTTCTTCTCAGGTCACTACTCAGAAGATATTTGGAAAAGTATTAGAAGTCTGTGCACCGAAATGCCGTACAGGTATTATTCGTGATTGAGGAAGGTTTTTGGATTCAAAGAGAATTCAAACACAGTGGGAACCTTGGAAAAACTGTTAGGTTGGCTTTGGGTGCCATCATTTCGTATATTTGGAGGGAAAGAAATACTAGAATATTTAGAAACAAAACTAAACCTAAGGAGGTTATTGTTAAATGTATCAAAGATGATGTTTGGGGGAGATGTAATCTATGGTACTATGGTGGGTTCCATATTCATAGGGACTTTTTTTAGCATTCATCAATGCTAGCGTAGCTAGAGTGGGGGAAGAGGATTTTTTTTGCTATGTGACTTTGGGGGTGGGCTAGGTCTCCTTTCTTGGGAGGCCTAGGCCTTGTGTTGTATATTCTTCTCTTCCGTTTGTCCTTGTTTCTCTTTTTGAATAAAAATCCAGCTTATCCAAAATAAATAAATAAATCAATAAATAAAACTTTGCCGGAGTTTGCACTTTCTCCTTCGACATTGCCATAAGCAAACCCCCCCCCCCCCACCCCAAAAGCACGAGAAAATACTAAGCGAAACGAATCCTAGGGTGCTGGTGGGCATCCCAAGAAACTTCGATCACTTTTAACAAAAGAAGGGTAGCTGTTTCTCCAAAAAGAAACTCTAGATTTTGTGGGCCGTGGCCTAGTTTAGAGTGCGCCAAACTTAATGCAGCAATTGAAAACATTATTGATCAATTGAAAACATTATTGATGGATATGGTGCAATAACCACAAAGACTTTGGGGGTGAATAAAATAGAAAAACTCTTCAGTAAATATGGAAATCAGTTTAAGCCTTATAATAGACCAAAGTTTAAGAATGTAGCTAAAGTTTCTTATACATCTGAAATGGTCAACAAACTATCATATGATCTCAAGTTGTCTCCAAGATTCTTATACCTAGATGATTCGATGAGGTCGGATTTGATGTTGCATTTGATGAGGTCTATCTTCGGTGGCTTAGTGGTGTTTGGGTTCCTGCCCTGTTGTTGTTGTACTTTTACTTCTTCTTCTTTTTTGTTGTGTTCTATCTGCTTACAAGGGGGAACACCCTTTTGGACAATCTAATCTGCATCTAGATAAAATCAAAACCGAGATGAGATTAATCAACCGATAACCTATATTGTGGGTTAAACTTGGATTGCAATACTAAAATGATTCTGATATTTTAATGATTAGTTTGGTTCAAAAACAGTGCAAGAGAATGACAATCCCTGAAAATAATAGAATGATGGATCACTTCAAAAATTTTGTGAAAACGACCTCTTTTTACCTTTGATTTTAAATTTAAAAGAGACGTTTAAACATAAGAAAGGCTGTTCTAGTATGTAGTCGTAATTGATTCCCTTTGATGCACATTCATCGGGTCATCGAGAAAACCTCAACATATAGGGGAGAGTTTTGTTATTTCATTTGGGGATTATAGCAAATCTGGCCGTGAAAAAATGCCGTTACAACATGCATGCAATTGTAACTGCCCTTGTACAAATAACCCTTTTAATAGAAAATGTACGTGATCTTCCAATTGCACATATAGAGGAGCCACTCACACGAATTTAGATCCTCTCCCATCGCTGGAGGGACTCCAGAGCTGTGATCCAGCGATTAGAATTCACTTGATGCGGTGCATATAGCAATACGTCGATATACGTACCAAATGAACTCCATCCACTTGATCTGCTAGGTAGAAAAATTGGACAACGGCAAAGAAATCTTTTTCCCATTCAGACAATCCCCGAAGATAAATATATATTAATTACTGCATTAATAGCCAAAAATAAACTAACTGGAACCAGTGCATGCATCGTCTTCACATTGACACCTGAGGCAATCATTTCCATAAAAGATGGGGTCCACTAGTGTCCGAACGATTCCAATCTTACGTTAAGAAAACATTGATTCATATGTAAGGAAGGATCTGTGGATTTGAATAAAAAGACCGACTGAGAGAGTCTCAGACCAAAAACGGCTAGTTGATCCCAAGTGTGTATCATGTGAGCTTCTCAAAACCATTACTGCGAATCCTTTCCTAAATAGATGTAGAAAAATACAACAAAACCTCTAGGGTTTTCTTCACAAGCTATCCTAATATATTTCCTCCATCAAGCGTTTCCATTGTCTCACCGACAAGGTTTTCTGATCACTCTCCATTCAAAGCAAGTTTGATCTCTCTTCTACTCAAGTTCCTTCATCTAGGGTTTGCGCCATCTTTTCTTTACTGCTTTACTGGATGAGTTGTACATAACAAGCTGTATCTGATTCATTACAATTCATAGTATTCTTCATTTTTCCTCCGTATTAGCTTTCATATTCTCTGTAGCTTTTGCCTTTTCTATTCCTTGGTGTTGCAAACTTTCAGGTTAGTCCAAAATTCAGAATATTGCAGGTAAAAACTGATTGTAGAGCTCTGCCTTACTGGTTTTTCCGATTGAGATAATTCTATCTTTTTGTACAGCACATTTGTATGTGTGTGTGTGTTTTTTTTTTTTTTTTTTTTTTTCTTTAAGATCTTTTGCTGCATCAATGCAAGATGATGTTGTGACCATATAACTTGTGTTGTATTCTTGGGGTTTTCTTCCCCGATCCTTATTTTTATTGCAACCTCCTAATTAGGGTTTCTTGTCTCCTTCGTAGCTAGTATCTAGATCTGAGCTTCTACTTTCTTCATTTTACTTCTGTGGAGGTTTGAGTTCCAAGCAAAGAAGCTGTTTGTGTGGTTCATTAAGTGTTCTTCTTTTTCTCTTTTCTCTCTCTCTCTCTCTCTCTCTCTCTCTCTCTCTCTCTCTCTCTCTCTCTCTCTCTTTTCTAGTGATTTGATAATTGTTAGGCTGCTAAAGCTAGAAACCATGCATCTGCTGTTTTTTTTTTAAGATAAAATATGGTTTATGGATTATTTTATTATTTCTAATGTACTTTTTTGGCCTATTTTATGTCAAAACATACAAGAGGAAACCCTATTTTACAGAAATAATTCTGGCCATCATTTTAAGTGAAAAGGCTACGTTATATTCTATGTAAAATGATGGGAAAACATACAAGATTGTGGCTTGATCCATCTCTCATATCAGTAAGTTCGATGACTGGATTTGGGTCAATCACCTTCAGGCCTCTAATGTGGCATATTGTAACTTCGTGGGGGACTCCAGATTATGTTTTCTTTTTTGTAGGGAGTCCACTCACCTTTGTTGGCCTATGGGGTTTTCTATGTCAATTCCTTCTCTTTTAATATATTTCTATTCATTGGAAAACAAAAGTTTAAGTGGCCGAAATAGGTATGAAGCTGGGATGGCCAAGAGCTCTTTCGTTCAATCAATTTTGAAGGAGGAAGGTTAGGACTTGGGTTCAGTCCGATCTCTTGGTATTTTGACGGTTTGGGGGTAGTTTGGTAGTGTTAGGAAACTGACTGTTAGAGATCTGGATTGTGTGCTTTGGAAGGTGAGCAATTCAAGCTTGTTTTTCTTCAAGTGTGCTTGGAACCTTCTAAGGGACTCTAGACCTAAAGGTGAGATGGGCAGGGGCTATGTGGTTTCAATTCAATGTTCGTAGGCTGTCAGTCATTCAGTACCTAGAGATGTTTGGTAGATGCTCTTCCTAATAGAGCAAGCTCACAATCATTGAATGGCCATGTCATAACAAGAAATTTGGTCTCACGTTTATCTCCTTCAGGACATCCAAAGGAGAGGTGTGTATCTAGCTCCTTTTTTTTTTTATGTTGGGAAGAGGAAGAATGTTGAAACAGTGTAACTTCACTTGTAAGGTAGGGGTGATATATGTAATCTGTGCTCTTCAAAGGTTCCAAGTTCAATTTAATTCATGAATCAAAGTGGGTGGTCAATGAATTTGGTGGTTTCAAGTATGGAGCATTGGCAATGTGACTTTTTGTGCGATGGTTTCTCATATGTGGATGGAGAGGAGTCTCCGTATCCACATCATCAATAACTGCCTTTATGTATTAGCCCTTGTAAATGACATCAAAGTAGATGTTGTGGCTAGGTTCCAGTTCGTGTCTTTAAGGGAGAAAAGAACATCTCCTAAGGTTACTATTCTTGATAATTGGACTGTCTGGCCTTATAACGGGCTAGGGCATTGAGCAGCGGGTGTCCCCTTGGGGAGGTATGCCTTTAGGGTTTTAGGCTTGGATGTGGCCTTTTCTTGTATATTCATATGTATTTTATTCTTTTGTCTTATTAAAATTACTTTGTGGATAAAAAAAAATGCATTGAAAAAGTAAGAAAAAAATATTATATGGATGAATTCATTGTAAAATATCATTTGCACAGAAAATTTTAAAAGAAAACGGATCCTAAAGGTGGCTTTTATTTTCTTATCATGTTGTCATCATAGGATTTGAAGGGTGCTATATGATCTTTGGTTCTTTACAGGATGGCATGTGAATTTCTTCATATCATATTTTATTTCCCTGACTACATATTTGCTAGGTTTTCTTTTGTTCTTAAAATATTGTCTGTAATTCCTTCTGTAGCTAGCTTTTGTTTTCCTTTCTTTGTTATCCACATGACATGGTTTTCTATGATTGCAGTTCACCATGGATAGAGTACCTCCACCACCATGCTTTGGATGTCGTAATGCGTTTTGTTTCTTCTGCACTCGTTACCCTGGTGGATTGTGTGGACCACCAAGGAGATTAATGTACTTTGATAATAACAAATGGCTGAGGATTCCTTCCTGTATATATCCGATGGTGATGAGCTGCTTCCTGAGGAGGCAACCAATCTTTCATGTCCATGGGTATAACTCACACATAGTTGATTTTGAACGCATGATTATATATAATACGAGAACAGGAGATTATAGAATCATGGCTTGGCGTGAGGCATTGAACTCAAGTGAAGAGCACAAAGGCAATTGCAATATAAATCTGGATTTGACACTGAAGCTTGGTTTTGATCAACCTAATCAGAATCAAGAGATCAAAAGGGAAGGTTATAACCAGCTGGTTAACAATGAAGCTAACAGTAATGGACCGCAGATGCAGGAGGATCGTGATGATGTTGAAAGCTGTGGCAGCAATGAGGATATACTCGAGGCCAATTTCAACCGGTGACTCTTGTTTGGGCTAGATAAATGAATTAGTAAGGTTATGGTAATCATCTAAATCATCTTCTGTTCTAAGGTATGGTCATGTTAGTATGTCTTGATTGAACTATCAGGGTTCTCTTTTTACTTCTTGTTGTTTAAAATTATTTGTATTGCTGCTAGACATTTGAATGAAAATCTTTTTATCTAGTGGAGTTTTACAAAAATAGAGATCAAATCTCAGGCTTTCACTAGAGTCTCCAACTTGGTTTCGAAAGATATGACACTAAAAGTTTATAGAGCTGGTCGTCTTTATATCGAGCCATTTAAGTAGCACGAAGGGCTACAATCAGATAATTGCACAATCTTGAGGAAATGATAAGATATGGGTAAGAGGCCCTTTAGATTTCACTATACCGGGAAACCTACATAAGTGAGAATAGGAAGAGGAAAAGGAAATCCTATGGGTTGGATTGCTCTTGTGTCCATGGTTCAAATCACATTTGGAATGGATGGTTTGAGTTTGTCAATTGCTTGAGAACCACTATATTAGCAATGCATAAACCATGCTCGTCGATTCCATCCTAGCATAATTGGTTAGTGGGGTAAAAATTGGGTTTGACTCAAAAGAAATGTTCAATTGAAGCTAATGCTATGCCCTTGTTCCAGAGAAGGCGAGGACTTCCTTTTATCTATAAGCCCAAACAAAGAGATTAGCCTGTTGATCGATTGATTGAGGGGAGAGATTTTTTGGGTAATAGAGCATAAAAAAAGAGTCATGATGTCTCTCAAACGAGATAAGGGATATTACGAGAACTTCAAATACAAGGGGCACACATTACCATTAGGTTTGATAGCATGGTCACGCTACCAACTCAGTCTTGATCCATAATTCCACTACATGTCACATGGCACTTTTGCCCTTAGTTTTACACACGTCCATCAAATGGAGTGTGGGCATCACAAAAGGCAACGGACGCCAGCTAAGACAATGGATCAATGTAGGGGAGACTACCCAATAAGAAGCCTAAGCTAGCTATCAACTACCGTACTCTAGCAGAGTGATGTCTTCTTATCAATGTTCTATTCCATCAATCTCGTCCTTAGCTAGATATCCAAAGTCTGCTCTCACCAGAGATGTCTCAGATTCGGATCCAAAGCGTAGATCATCATGGGGTATAGGATGATCCCATCTGATTTAGGAAAGCATTCTTCATTATGAGAATGCGTTTCAAGAATGAATACAAAATATGGCCCTAGATAGTGTTTGGAATGAATTCTAGATTAAGAACACATTTTGAGAAAACAAAAATAGTACCGTTTGGTATGCATTCTCTTTTTTGGATCATAGAATGCGTTAGAAAACACGACCCATTTTCTGGAACTCGTTCTTTAGCCAATGATGCATTCTGAGCCCACATTAGAAATACCTTGCCCTCTGAACCATTCTTATTCTATGTTAAGAATGAAAATGCATAAAGACCACATAAGTGGGGAAGTTCCTTCTACATCTCAGATAAAGGAAACAAGTTGGTAAATTGCCCAAAAGCAAAACAGTTAGTATCAGCGTCTACTATACAAGCTTAGGATAGATCAGAATTGGCTGTAAAAGCAAATAGTAACGAACATGATAGAGAAAATTTCTCAAATTTTGGAATGAACTGGTCTGAGATTTATCACCCGTTGGAATTTTTTTTGACTGGGGAAATGTTACAAATTTTATACCATTGGAAAGAACCCAAAGAGAAGGTCATGACGATATAAAAATCGCCACCGCTAGCCGCCGAACACGCCGCCATGTGCCGTCGGAATAAGCGAGTGATATCCACTCGCTGGATTGAATAAGAAAAAGTTTGAATCATCAGGGGGCGCCTAGTTGGCTTGGCAATGACTCAAAATCCTACAGAGTTGACCCGATGCGTGAAAAGTTGAAAACCATAACAGATTGACTCGGGCGGGTCACTGTGACTCGGCCCAAGTCAACTTGTACCAGACCCGTCGGGTGCTCGTGTGGGTCGGCACGTTTGACCTGGTGATCCGACCCAATGTCCCATCCTCTGACCAACTTCTTTGTAGCTAGTATCTAGATCTGAGCTACTGTTTTCTTCCTTTTAGTTCTATAAAGGTTTGAGTTCCAAGCAAAGAAGTTGTTTGTGTAATTGATTATCTTTCATCTTTCATATCATTTTTCTCCAGTGGTTTGATAATTGCTAGGCCGCTAAAGGTACCATGCATCTGCTGTTGCTTGGTTTTCTTTACAAGATGGATATATGAATGTCTTTATATTATGCGCTTTTCTTTTCATTTTAGCATATTTCGTTTTGTTCTAGAATTTCACCCACGTTCGTTTTTTTTTTTTTTATAAGATAAAACATGGTTTATGGATTATTTTATTATTTATAATATTCTTTTTTTGGCATATTTTATGTCAAAACATACAAGAGGAAACCTTATTTTATAGGAAAAAAAATTCTCTTCCATCATTTTATTTTTACGTGAGAAGATTGCATTTGATTCTATGTAAAAAGATGGGAAAATAAGAATTTCTATAAAATAGGGTTTTTTATTTTTATTTTTTGACATATAATGCAAAGAAATGGTGAGGGTACTAGATTACGGCTTGATCTGTTTCATCCATCCAGAGGGCATTCATATCAGTAAGTTCGGGGACTGGATCTTTGGTCAATCACCTTCAGGCCTCTGATGTGGACTGCATAAGAAACATGCATATAGTAACTTCGTAGGGGACTCCAAATTAGCTTTTGTTTTCGTTGGGAGTCCTCTCACCTTTGTTACCCTATGAGGTTTTCATTGTCTATTCCTTCTCTTTTAATATATTTCTATTCATTGGAAAAAAAAAAAAATATATATATTAGGTGATTGAATTAGGTATGGTGCTGGGATGGCTAAGAACTTTATCGTTCAATCAATTTTGAAAGAGGAAAGTTAGGACTTGGGTTGTCCAATCTCTTGATATTTTAACAGTTTGGGGGCAGCTTGGTAGTGTTAGGAGACTGACCGTTAGAGATCTTGATTGTGTGGTTTGGAAGAGGTGCAATTCAAGCTTGTTTTCCGTCAAGTCTACTTGAAACCTTCTAAGGGACTCTAGACCCAAGGTGAGATGGGCAGGGGCTGTGTGGTTTCAATTGAATGTTCATAAGTAGTCAGTCATTCACTACTTGGAGATGTTAGTGGATGGTCTTCCAAATAGAGCAAGCTCACAACCGTTGCACAGCCATGCCAAAACAAGGGACTTGGTCTCACGTTTATCTCCTTCAACACATCCAAAGGAGAGGTGTGTATCTATCTCTTTTTTGTTTTTTATGTTGGGAAAGGGTGGACTGTAGGAACCATTTGTTTTTTGAGTGTAACTTCACTTGTAAGGTTGGGGTGATATCTATAACTTGTGCTCTTCGAGGGTTCCAAGTTCTATATTGTGATGCATGAAGCAAAGTGGGTGGTCAATGGTATCAGATAAGGAGCATTGGCAACATGACTTTCTGTGCGATGATTTCTCGTTTGTGGATGGAGACAAATCTTTATGTCCACCTTAATAAGTGTTGCATTCTAGTTCGTGTCTTTAAGGGGGAAAAAAACATCTCGTAAGGTTAGTCTTCTTGAGAATTGGACTGTGTCTGGCCTTTTAATGGGCTACGACATTGAGCAGGGGTTGTCCCCTTGGGGAGATATGCCTTTTAGGGTTTTAGGCTTGGATCTGACCTTTTCTTGTATATTCATTTGTATTTTATTTGTTTGCTTATTAATATTATTTTATGGAATCTTCAATTTATTGGATAAATAGGACCAACAATGATGGGTCTTTGGTGGGTATAATTCTATTGTATCATGATGTAAGTGATTTTCATCCTAAGGATTTTGTGAGGGATGCAATGGCTATGAGGTTTTTATTTTTATTTTTTATGTATCATTTATTGACAAGGAAAAAGAGAGGGGGGGTGTTCATAGAAGAACAAGCCTCCTCAAAGAGGCACCAACAACACAACTAGGCAGGTAGGCAATGGCTTTGGCTACAAGTTTAGTATCAATCCCTTGATACTTAATGTTTGTTTTCGTTCATTTTTGCTAAAAGTTAGCAAAGAAAATATATTAGAAGGAAGGTTTTACACGTATAAAGAACTAGATATCCCACGAAAAGCAAAACCACTTGAATATAAACCTCTACCATCAGCATTGCCATCACCAGAGGATAAGATCCAACAATAGAAAATTAGAAATGGAAACGAGGCCTTTCTTGAGCATCCTAGGAAATCTCATAATTAACAAAATGGGGCAAACTTCCCAAAATGTAGAAACATTGCAATTTTTGTAGCATCTTTGACTAACAAATCAGCTACTAAGTTAGCTTCCCCAGAACATTGTCTAACCTTCCGCATTGAATTGATGAGAGATAAGCTTGACATGCATGCCTCCAAGAGAACTATCAAGGCATTACACCACTCTGAAAGCACAAAACAACGGAGTGAGAGGGAATTTAGTCAACTTTTTTTTTTTTTTTTGTTACACATCAACGAAGAATAAATTATAATGAAAAAGAATGTACATGAATAACTTCTAGGGCTTCAACAAGGAATTAGAAGAAAAAAATCTCGAGAAATCAAGTCCCAAAAAATTGGCCGAGTGTAACCATGAGTGGTGAAACTTCTAGCTTGTTTAGTGAAGCTTATGCACCTCTTGTTCATGACCATTCCTCTGGTAATGGAAATGAAAACCCCTCGTCATCTCTAGTGAGCCCGATTGTTCATCCTTCCAAATACCTGGAGAACTTCCCTCCTTTGGCCGGTTCTTCTCCAAGGCTGCCTACTACCCTCCCTTCTTCCACAGTGACCACCCCATCTAACCCCATTCCTTCTAATAGTGCCTGCCCAGAGAAATAAGCCTAGGTAAATCAGAACCCCCACCAGTTGAAGACCCCCCAAACCCAACCTCCACTTTATCACCCGGGCTTCTAGAGATGATAGAAAAATGGGTGTTTGTTCGAAGGATTTCAGTTGCACAGGAGATTGAAGCACTGCATCATATGGCAGTGGGTTTCTTCATGGGAACTCGACCTTCCTTCAGCCTTGTGAAAGCTTCCCTTCCCAAGCAATGGCAGGGGAAGATGATAGGCTTGGTCAAGGTTTATCTTCTTGATTATGGCGGACTCGCTTTTGAGTTCTCAGACCCAGCCGATAGAGATAGAGTGGTTGAGAAGGGCAGATACTATAAGACCCGTATCGTACTAACTGGTCTTACCACCTTGTATCAGGTCTCCCTATCATGGTCAGGCCAAGCGGACCAAGTGCTTGAAGAAACCACAAGGCTAGGTATGAAATTGAACCCAAAATTAGCTAATTAGGAGCGTGTGGTCGCAAACCTAAACAGGTGTGGTCGACCACACCTCAGAATAAAGCGACCACAGAAGTCTAGGATGTATGGTCGTAATTTTTGGCTGTGTGGTCGACGGGTTCTGCGACCACACCTGCGACCACACAAAGTCAGACAGACTCCGTGATTAGGAAACCTTCCTAATCCGAAGGGGGTTCTTTCCTAATCTAAGTAGGACTCTATATAGAGGGTTTTCCTTTATATATAGGACGTCCCTTAGCCTCTTTCATCCTTTTAGAACTCAAACTGAAAGAGAGAGAAAGAGAAGAGGAGGAAGAGAAGGAGAATTGAAGAGGAAGACTAGGAGAAAGGAATTCAGAGAGAACTCTGAATCTTCAATAAGTATAAGGTATGAAACCGTCCCCCACATCTGTTGAATACCTAGAATAGATCATGGAGGTGATAGTGATTTAAAGTGAGACCCCAATTATCAAACCATGGACAAATTCTAAGAGATCCATGGAGGGAATCTATTAGGATGATGGATTGTGTAAATATGAATTTTAAGCAATAGAACAATCATAGGAAGGATCATGATGATAAGTCAAGGAATCAAAACATGAAGGAATTGAGTTGGGAGTGAAAAGTCAACCATCACATGTGTGGTCGCGTGTGTGGTCACAGGATATCCGACCACACGAGACCCACATAATCGACCACACGCCCTCGGGGAAAATTCAGGGAGGGTGTGGTCGCATGTGTGGTCGCAGGATATCCGACCACACGAGACCCACATAATCGACCACACGCCCTCGGGGAAAATTCAGGGAGGGTGTGGTAGCATGTATGGTCGCATGATATGCGACCACACCTTATGACCACACACCCTGTGGTCGCAGAAACTGAGACCACAGGTGCAGCCGCACCTGCGACCACTCAGCTTCTCAAAGTCTGAATTAATGGAAATAATTTCTAATTTAAAATCTATAAATTTGTTAAGTTTTCAAGTGATCCAAAAGTGATTTACAAAGCTTGAACGATGAACAACCATCAACCAAAGGTGAGGGAACAAGACCTAAATTAATTGACTAATAACAAGTTGTTTTACTTATTGAGTCCAATGCCATGAATGATTCTATGCTTGTATATTTGTAATGTGCATTTCACATGTCATCCAATATTTCTGTTATTACTGTTTATGCATATTTAATTTTGTTTATTTATAGCATGATGATGATGATGATGATGTTAAGAATAGGCATGTGAATGTATGTGTGTGGTTAGTGTGCTTGATGCGAGTGGAGCATCAGGGGGAGGACGTGACACTGTGGTTCATCCTGGTCATCAAACTCTAGCTCTATCTCTACTCAAGTCTTGTCCACTAACATCGTCGTACTGCCATTACCTTAGCAGAACTATTACGTCGTAGGGCATCAGGGGAGGTGATCTCGGACCGTGTAGTCTCTGACTCTGTTGAGGGGCCTTAGCTCTATCTCTATGGACGTATTGAGGGATGCTGGGGTGAGGCCTTGGATACATTGTTTGACATTAGGATTGGTTAGTTGCGAGCCCAGTTTGCAAGCCCTCGCAATAAGGGCTTACGTGTTGGTATGGGTAGGGCATCAGGGGAAGTGTAATGTAATATTTGATCCGGACACTTTAGCTCTATCTCTATTCCATGATGGGTGCATGTAGGACGACAATGGTGTTTGATCCATTGGGCGGCTTCACACACTCGTGTATAGAGGTGCGGCGGCCACCAATCCTTTCTATTGCACATTTCAAACTTATAAACTAGACCAAATATATGAATTGAATGCATGCATATGTTTGTTGCATTGTTTTGTTTGCTCACTGAGCCATGATGTGTGCTTACCCTTTTGACATCGAATATTTTAGTTGATGATGCAGGTCCTACCATGGAATATTATATGAATGCACCAATGTACGGACATGTTGTTGCGATGAATGTGGAAGCTATAGTGGAGTCGCATGATTCGTCATGCGAGCGCAACTCATGTGTTTTCGATTAGATTTAGTTGTTGGATTATCAGAACATGTAATAAATTACTTTATTTTATTTTATGTCTTTAGTCATTTGGAGATAATTGGATTATTAATTATATTATCACTGTTAGATACTCAGTTCATTTATATTAAAGACTTCCTCTATTGTTTATTTACTCTGATTATAGTTGTGGTTGTATCTGATTTAATCAAATAGACACGGCCTCTACGAGATCCTGGTTGAACCGTTAGTTCATAGACTGTTCATCACACCATTCTGGTTGGTTCAGAATTGGGGTGTGACAGATACTTTGTTGGAGGGAAAACGATTTTTGTTAGAAAATGGGAAAGAAGCATCCATGAAGGGTCTTTGGGACTCAAGAATATGCCGCTGTGGATTTCCTTACCAGGACTCCCTTTACATCTTTAGGGAATGGACTCACTGAGCGCGATATGCTCTGTGCTCAGGAACCCTCTGTATGCAGACCAAATGACAAGGTCTAAAGAGAGGAGAGTTTACGTTCATTGTTGTGTAGACTTCTCCAGTTCAGGTGTCATGGAGGATGAAATTTTCATTCAAGATGATGAGGGTATCGTGTATCAACAGAAAGTCCATTATGAATGGAAGTCCCCCCATTGTTTATTCTGCAAGGTTTTTGGCCATGAGGGGGCCTCTTGTTTGGGAAACCCTCAAGTTAGGGAGAGATCTAATCAATCTGTGAAGCAAAACACCTGTCCAGTGGGGTCTGAAGAAGAAAGCCAGCTGGGAAAGAAAGACTCTGTAGGTCTTAACAAGGAAGGAGGTACTACTAGCTACCAGGAAATGGGAGATTCTAGAGGTGCCATGGAGCCTCTGGGATGGAAGGAAACCTCTGTTGTTTCTCGGCCTAATCAGGCCAGGAAGAAGAGGGCCGCCAGTTCTACCCGACCCAGTGGTAACAACTCTATCTCTCTTCCCTCGGTTCTAACCCGCCCCTCTCATTTGATGGTCAACTTGCCCTCTCCGAGTCAGCCGCTGCAGGGCTCCGTATTGGCTTCTGATTCTGATCCTTCGGCGATGGGTTGTAGTGGCATTTCCCTTTACATCTCCCCTCTATTGGACCATCAATCTAGAGCTGCAGGCGGTAGTGCTGTTGGCGAGCTTAACACGCCAACTAACCCATCTGCTTTTTGCCCATCTACCTTATCGGTTGATGCAACCTCTTTGTCTCACTCTCAATGTCAACCCTTGACTACAGGTCACCCTCCCCTTCCTCCAGCTCATTCTACCATTGCTTCCCCATCTCCTTCTTGTCCTTTACTTCCTACACAATGCCAACTACCGCCTTTTTATGTGCATCCCCCCTTTGTAGATCCCATCCTATGCTCTACTAGTGATCCGGATGGGACTGGATCTGCCATTAAGGGTGGATCTACCACCTTTGGATGTGTGTCCTCTGACCCTCACCTTGGGAATTTGAGTGGGGACCTACAGATTGTTCTTGGCTCCGAAGACCCTTGTCCGATTAGTGCTTCGGGTCCATCCGACTTGGCCCCGAGGATATCCTTGCAAGACCTCAATTTCTCTGATGGAGAAAGGGAAGATAGGTACCTTCCTAAGGATTCTACACATCAATACTATTCTTCGGATGAAGAGAAGCAAGAGGTGGTCTGGGTTGCTAGGAAGATTTCCAACTCTTCTTCTGGGGGATCCTGCATAGAATTTTATGTTGAGGATCCTTCAGGCATCAATCTCATGATGGATTGGAATGACGTTTCTCAACCGAAGGATGAAGTTCGAAAGATGTAATTCAAATTGATATGGTTTTTGTTTTAGGTTCCTGAGGGAGTCTGTTCCCTCCTCTTTTGGTTTTTTTGCCTGCAGACCTGTTTTCCTCTTTTTTAAGGTTTGGTCCTCCGTTAGGGGTTCTCTCTCCTATCGATGGCTTGTTGTGTTCTCCATTCTTTGGGTTAATCAAATTATCTACTTACCAAAAAAAACAAAAAACAAAAAAACAAAAAAAAAAACTTCTAAGCATTCCTAGATGAAAAAACAACTTCACCGGAGCTTGCACTTCCACCTTCGGCATTGCTATAAGCAGAAAAACATACACCCAATAAGCATGAGAAAATACTAGGTGAAATGAAACTGTGGTGTTGTTGGGCATCCCAAGAGACTTCGATCACTTCTAACAAAAGAAGGGTAGCTATTTCTCTAAAAAGAAACTCTGGATTTTGCACGGTGTGGCCTAGTTAGAATGCACCAAACTTAATGCAGCAATTGACAACATTATTGATAGAGATGGTGCAACAACCATGGAGAGTTTTGTGGCGAAAAAAAAAAAAAAAAAAAAAACTCTTGAGTAAATATGGAAATCAGTTTACGCCTCATAATAAAAAAAGTTTAAGAATGTAGATAAGGAGAAGCATCAGTTTTTTATGGCCCTCACATTATTGTCTCCAAGATTCTTATACCTAGATGATTTAATGAGGTCAGATTCGATGTTGTGTTTGATGGGGTCCATCTTTGGTGGCTTAGTGGTGTTTGGATTCCTTCTCTTCTTTTTTTTTTTTTTGGTTTCCATTTTTTGTTGGTCTAAGTTGTTAGTTTTCTATCTACTTACAACGGGATCAATACCCTTTTTTTGAGAAAAATCAAAGCCGAGTTGAGAATAATCAACGGATAACCTATATTGTTGGTTCTGAGTCTACTGACATTGTGGAACTACAAATATGTAAGTCTACAACCTCTATAAGCAATCTATCGATCCCAGCGATACCCTCCTTGTTTGTAGCGGTAGTATCTGAATACTTGACTCCCTCTATATATACGGAAGAGGGAATCAAGCCACGAATTGGAATACCAAAATGATTCCAATATTTTAATGATTTATGTTGATTCAAAAACCATTAGGACAATGACAATCTTTGATAATGATATAATTATGGATCACTTCATTTATTATTATTATTATTTTTTTTTTTTTTGTGAAAATCCCTTTTACTTTTCTACTTTAAATATTTATGACATAAAACAATGAGTATTTAAAAGAGAGGTTTAAAGTTAAGAAAGGTTGTTAGTTATTACAATATGTAATTGTAAATTTTTTTTTTTTTTTGGGTAAATAGATGATTTATTAATACCTAGAAGAGAAGAGAACATAGCACCCCACCACTTGGGGGAAAACCCCAAAGGAGGACCAGACAATAGACAAAAACTCTAAAGAAGAGGGAACCACCTTCCTCCATTAAGGCTAAAACAAGAACTCAAAAACCCAATACAAAAAACTTCATAATATGAAACTAAATCTTAAAAACTGCGTCCTCTGGTCTGGACACTTTGTCCCAGTCCATCGTGAGAATGATGCCCATGGGATCTTCAACAAATAAATCAATGCACAATTGATTCTCTTTAATGCACATTAATGCCCGTGGGAACTTCATAATATGTAGTTGTAATTGATTCTCTTTAATGCATATTCCCTGGGCCATCAAGAAAACATCAAGGAGAGTTTTGGTATTTCATATGAGGACTAGAGCAAATCTGACGGTGAAAAAAGACGATTACAACATGTAACTAGCACTTGTTACAACTAACCCCTTTAAAAGAAAGTGTGATATTTCAATAGCACACATGGAGGGGTCATTCAGATAAGTTTGGATCTCCTCTTGTTCTTGGAGAGACTCCAGCTGTGATCCTGTGATTGGGATTTATTCAATACATATATCAATACATCAATATGGGTGTTAGATAAACTTCAACCAATGAATCACTGCCAGTTTGACTGAACAATGGAAGTAAATATTTTTCTCATTCAGACACTCACCTATATTTATTGATTACCGCATGAACAGCCAGAAATAACCTAAACTGACAACGTACGTAAGTTCCCACCAACTGGAACCAGTGCATGCATCATCGTCGCATAGACACCTGATGCATTCATTCCCATAAAGGGTGGAGTACAGTGTGATCAGAACGATTCCAATCTTACGTTCAGAAGACAATGATTCTTATAAGGATCTGTGCATTTGAATCAAAAGACCAACTGAGAGTCTCATACCAAAAACGGCTACTCAATCCCAAGTGTGAATCATGTGAGCTTCTCAAAACCATTAACGCAAAATCCTTCCTAAATTAATGCAGATAAGAACCAATGAGCCATGTGTCCAACAAAACCTCTACGCCAACCTTTCTTTCCATGTATAGGATAAACATCTTTTATTTCCTCCATCAAGGGTTTTCAATGTCTCACTGATTAGGGTTTTCTGATCAATCTCTCTTCAAAGTAAGTTTGATCTCGTCTTCTACTCTAGTTTCTTCATCTAGGGTTTGCGCCATCTTTCCTTTACTGCTTTACTGGATGAGTTGTTCGTAACAAACTGTATCTGATTCATTACAACTCATTGTATTGTCCGTGTTTTCTCCGTATTAGCTTTCATATTCTCTGCAGCTTTTGCCTTTTCTATTCCTCTCATGGTATTGCAAGCATTCGGGTTAGTCCAAATCCAGAGAATTGCAGGGAAAAACTGATTGTAGGGCTCCCCCTTACTGGTTTTTCCAATTCAGATAATTCTATCTTTTTGTGCAATGCAGTATGGACTAAAAAATGATATTATGTCTTTCTATGTTCACTACTAGCAATTGTTTTTTTTTTTTTTTAATATATCTTTTGCTGCATCAATGCAAGATGAATGTTGTCTATAAATCTATGTAGAATTTGATCATCCTTGGAAATGAATCTGTATAGAATTTGATCATCCTTTCACAATCGTAGCAATTTTGATTTCATTGTTTCATAAACTTTTAGGTTAATGCATTCTATTTGTTAAATGGGGTCTTCCCTTCAGTTGGAGTCATTTATATTTGTTAGATTGTCTTCTCTATTGATCTCTGCACTATTTAGTGACTTGTCTTCTCCGTTGATATAGCTATGCTAAAGGCAAAGAGTCAAGTCATTTTTTGTAATGTAACTTGTCTATATGACGATGCCTGGATGTTAATCATGTACATCTTTTTTTCTTAATTTTATGAATCTTTACCAAAAAAAAGAGAAAAAGAAAAAGAAAGAAAGAAAAAAACGAGTTTCTTCCAGAAAATTGATGATAGGACTCAGCTTTTCCTGTGTTTTGCTTTGGCACTGTTTATTTCTGTTGTAAATTTTTCTTCGCAAATGATATTTTATATGAAAAGTTTTTCGATGTAAAAATTTTTTATTTACATTTCGTTATATTTTATGTCAAAACAAACAATGAAAAATCCTATTTTACAAAAGGAAAAAAAAAATCTTTTTCATCATTATACATGAAAACAAACGGTGAATTCGGAACTCTTTCATTCTAGAAAAGCAAGTTTAGCCTAGATGCCTGCTATGTGAATTTAATCTCTCCAAAAGATGTTTACCTATGAATCTATTTATGAGATTGACCATCCCTCATCTGGGCTGTGGATGAATTTGCAGTTTTGCAAGGATGAAACAACGGAGGGAGATGAGCTTCTGTTACAATGGAATGAAGGTTAACATTGTTTCTGAAAACAATGATTGCCCGATGGATCTGTCTATAAAGATGGATTCTACTGAAGGTCAGGGAGACAATATGGTGGGCCTTAATCTAAGGATCGCTGGTCCAGAAGTTGCAGATGATACAAAAAAGGAAAAACTGGTGGAGGAAAAGGTAGTGACTGAAGAAGCTGCTCCAAATGCAGAAGTAAGTTCTGGGAATGGTCATAACGAGGAAGAAGATGATATTGTTTTTGTAGAAATCTCTGAGGAAGCTGATGCCAATAATCCAAATGCTGATGATTGGATTATGTTATGAGCCTGCAAATAAATCAATAGGCATATTAGTGCCATGCCGATCTGCAAGTCTGAATGGTGGAGAAAATAAAGTAATGGTTTGCAGTTGTAACTGAATATTTCTGCTTCTCTTTTATTTGATGTTGATGTTGCTTGGTTTAATGTTATCTTTTTACGGTGCTTTCATGATTCAGCATCTTTGAGTCCTGATGCTATGATTTAGTTTAACATCCCTCATTTCATCAATAATCATGTATTGTTAAAAAAAGGGGATGGTTCTTTGTTCAGTTGCATGGTTTCTGAGCCAGGACAAGGGTTAATGGGAACAATCACACAGGCATCCAACTAAGGAAGTAGGGTGATCATTTCACCCCTCTCCCATGTCTAGGCATAAGATAAGACTGTCGGACATGAATCTTTTTCCCTAAAAAAGAAATCTTAAACTTGCTTAGCCATAATCCCATGTACATGTTGGTATCCAAAACAAAATCTAGCTTATTTGTATAGTCAAAACTCCAGGTTTTTCCTAGTCATTATAGTTTTGTTTAGTTATCTTCTTTGTTTGAAAATAGATTTGATTTGCTTCACCTATGAGAATTTCTATCAATTCTTGAGTTATTCATCAAAACTCATCCTCATCTCAGTTGAGATTCCAAAATTTTGCTATAGACTTTTTTATTTTGAGAACTAAGGTGGTATCTACTCAATTATTAAAGAATGTTAGAGCCTTAAGGTAAAGATCGGGTTCCCTTGTATGTATGGGTTATGATCCCCACATATTTTGCCAATGTTTTGAGAGGAATTTTTTTTTTTAATGAATAAGATATTATATACAATGAGTACTCCAAAAGAATACATACAGTGTCCTCAGGTTAGTGGGAACAGATATATATATATATCAGCCACCTTCTCAAGTTGATATGTTACTCTCATTTATTTTATTTTTTTGGTAAAAGATATGTTACTCATATAGAGCATTTTTTGGTAAAAGATATGCCAAGAGGATGTGGCGATGTCGAAGGTCAAGACCCAAGCCCTTATTTATAATGTTAATTTATTCTATCTAGGGCTTCACGGATGTTAACTCTGTACATTCTTATCTTTTTTTTGCTATCTTTTAGCAAACAAACAAACCTGTCTCTTCCTATCCAAACAAGATCCTTCATGAATATAAAGTTTTCCTTTGCCTTCAAAAGAAATAGAATCCCAAATATGAAGTAAGGATTGATCTAGATTTTTTTGTCCAAAGGCTGAGATCTCTCTCCATCCAGACATGGTAGATGGTGTTACAGAAACTAAACTTAGACACTGCGTTAATGCATGTTTTCCAACTGAAGTTCCCACTGTTGAAGATCAAGATCAAGATGCTCAAGAAGATGCTAATCCTACGGCTTCACTTGCGTAAATAGGCACGTAGGATATAATTTGTTAGTTTGTTAGTAACTCTGTCATTTGCTGTCACAGTTGTAAGAAAGTTTTTTTTTTTTTTTTTTTTTTTTTGGGTAAGTAGATAATTTGATTAAACCCAAAGAAAAAGAGAACACATACAACCACCTCTAGGAAAGGAGCCCCTAGTGGAGGAACAAAACCACCAAAGGAAAGAAAAGCAACAAGAACAAGCCAACCTCAAGGAAGGGGGGGAGCAACCTCCCACCACCATGGAGACAACTAAGAAACATCAAGATCCCATCTATGACTAAGAAAATGAAAACAAAAAGATCCAGACAACGAAAACATAACAAACAAAGAATACAACTAGTGAAATTGATCCGCCGGACTAGAGATCCCATCCCAATCCAACATAAGGTTAATGCCCGAGGAATCTTCAATACATAATTCAATGCGGTAATCTCGATTGCTTGAGTTCCCATTCTTGTAGACTGCCATGGGCACTATCAAAGCTGAGTAGGAATTCTTGTTAGCTAGCCAAGCCATCTCCTGGTTAGCTTCATCTGAAGAAGAATAATCATCACTCCGATAGCCCGGATCGTCACCTGAATCAGACAAAGGGGGCAGGGAACCCAGAGAAATCGGCTCAAAACACGAGGGAGGGTCACCCGAATAGAGATTATCTGAAGGATTGCCAAACCAAGGGTCTTCAGAAGCAGAAGAGATATTGTTGCGTAGGGAAATACGGTCGGAGAAGTTGGGATCAGTCAAATGGATAAATGTGGCTTGAGGGTTAAGATCCTCCACCAGATCGGGTAAAGGGATTAATCCATTTAGAGGGGGAGAGGAGATGGGATCAAGATGAGCATATTTGGGGGTTGGATTCGAGATCAAGGACAGGGAATCAATGGTGTTGGGCAGAGGGCCCACCATGTAGGATCTACCAATTGGCAGATTAGACGACTTAGAAGGAGGCTCAACCAACGAATTCACAACGGACAAAGGGGGGGACACGGAATCCTACCCAAAAATCAGAAAAGTTAGATTGGGGCTCAGAATCAGCAGGAGACTGACTGATCGAAAGCTAGGGGAGCAGAAGAGTTGTAAAACAGCTTAGTTCTTATCTATGTAACTGAAATCATTTTGTAAGAATTATTATAAATAGATCTAACTCACAGCAGTGAATTCTCACCTCTGCAATCTTATTTTCTTTTATGGTTTCAGAGCAAGACACGAAACTCTGAGGAAAGCTATACTTTCTGATTTCTCAGTTCTTACGATGCCATCTTCTTCTTCTCCTTCTTCCCCTTCACTCGATCTTTATCCAAGCAATCTTAACGTTGCAAACTTTGTCTCTCTCAAACTCACATAGACAAAACTATCTACTGTGGAGGACTCAGATGGTATCACTAATTGAGAGCCAAGATCTACTCGATTTTATTACTGGTGATGCTGCTATTCCAGATCGAGAAAAGAGAAGCTCCGATGCACAGTCGACTACGAATCCAAACTATATGTCATGGATTCATACTAACAGACTCATAAAGGCATGGAATATAGGACCTTATCAGAAGAGGTTCTGAATCTTGCTGTTGCTGTCAAGACATCAGCAAGACTGTGGAAAACTCCCTCTGATGCTTTTTCTCAAGCATTAGAAGCTCAAGAATTTGAGCTGCTGTCAAAGTTTCATTTCTTAAAGGACTCTATTCCTTTGGGAGAATTTCTAATGAATTTCAAAAACATTTTTTATTAGCTTAGTGCTAGCAGAAAGCCTCTTTAGGATCAACGCAAGGTTTTTTCTCTACTCACTAATCTAGGTCATCCTTCATATGACACATTTCTACCACAGTGATAAAACCTCCTATACCTAGTTGCTCTGAGCTTCTTCCCTTGTTGATGAGCCATGTTTTGCGAAATCAAAGCCATCAAGGATAGTCTGCTTCTCATTATGCCATTTACGGTGAGAAAACTCAGGGACAACAACTTTCTGGTCGTGGTCGCGCGTGGCTTTACATCATGAGATCCTAGATTTCCACAAACAAACCAATTCTATCCAACTACTATTCCTACCTTCGTAGTTCATTCTAATCATGGTCACAAAGATGCTCCTGTAGGGAAGGAATATCTTCCATCGTGCATATGGATCGTCTCTTCAATGACAAATTTGTACAAAATTTGGTCACAGTGCATTGAAATACTAGAGTAGATTCGATAACAATTATCAATCTAATGATGTCCCATAAGCATTAGCTGCAATGCATCTCTCAGATTCACAAGATACCCAATGGTTTCCCGACAGAGGGTTAATTGCACATATCTCTTCTTCAGCAGGTATTTTATCTCATGCTACTCCTTATCATGGCACAAACACAGTAACAATTTCTCATATTAGAGATAATGCAGTTAATACTGGTAATGTTGATCGTCCGTTACGAAATGTACTAGTAGTTCCATCGATACAAAAGAATCTACTCTCAGTCTTACAAATCACACAAGACTTTCCATATTCTTTTGAATTCACTCAAACTGGTTCTTGTAAGGACATCAAAACAAAGAGAATGTTGGCATTTGGGATTACAGTTGGTGGTTTGTATATGTTGTCATCCACTTCACTTCCTACATCATCATTCGATCAGTTTTCTTCAATGGCAGTCTTCTTTACTCGATTTCGTGCAACCACAGCCAATACTTTGTTGGCCTTCGTATTGTAATTGTTGGCAAATTGGGCTAACTGGGCCAAGTTTGATGAGAGAGAGTGTCTGCGGACCCTACAGGCGATATGGCAGTGAAACAGGCGATGCGGCTTTGTTACAGGTGATGTGAAGCATGAAAAATGGAGGGAGTCTGTAGAGAGAGAAAGAAGAGAGAGAAGCCTGTAGAGAGAGAGAGGAGAGAGAAATTGGTGGGACCCACTGGTCGCCAGGTTGGCAGAGGTCCAGCCGCGGCTAGCCATGGCTTGGCATGCCACAGCCGCATGCTAGGCAGCAGCCATGGCATGCCCAGTAGCAAGGCCCGCAGGCCAAGCCACAGACAAGTAGCAGCTAGGCCCACAGGCCATGCCACAAACAGCCTTGGCACACACAGCCGCGCGCATAGGCGCGCGCTCAGCACACCCGCAATCTGTTCGACAGAATGTCTAGAGAGAGAGAGGCAATAATTTTAGAGTGATTTCTTCTCGGGAAGAAATCACTCTACAGGGTGTGTTTGAAGCCAAATATGAATACAGACGCCATTTAACATGTTCTCAGGGGTATTTTAGGAAGAAAAAATGAAAAAGATGCGAGATCGACCGTTTAAGTGAAGTGATGCATCGCAGATTCCAAATCAATAGTTCTGGCGAAGGCGGGCTACTGTGTGGAACTAACGGTGCGCCTTGATACTCCCGCGAGTGTTCTGATTGGACGGAGGCATTTTAAAGAAATGCGTCGTGCCATAAGGGAGCAGCGCCATGATTCAGTGTAACGCATGCGCAATATAACTTTGGATCATATTCAGATCGTGCGGTTGCGCATCAGGCCGATCGCGCTTGACGCGATTGATTCCAATCTAGCGGGTTAAAATAAATCCCGCCTTTTCTTCTCAGATCCGACGGCTAAATGCTTAGATTCTTCTATCAACCAATCAGAACGTGACAGCGGTGCGGCGCGGCTCGGCTACAGTGCGGCACAGGAGCGGGTTTATATAAGGAAAGATTCATTTGTGATTAGTCGATCTTCAAATTGTCATAACTTCTTCATCCGAGCTCCAAATCGGTCCGTTCAAGTTGCAGTTTCCATATTTTTTATGCTCTACACATTGGGCGCCGTTGGGAGTCATAAAGACCTAGATAAAAATTGAAAAGAGTATTTTTAAAGGTAGAGAGAAGTTTTTCTAGGGTTTTGTGCCCTGTGGGAGTGATCAATCACCAACTGCCTCTTCTTTGTGCATCAATGGAGTGCTAAATCCCTATGAGAGGTCAGTAGAGCTTTTATTTTCATATTCATGGTGATTATGGGTTGTGTGGAAGAGATTGAAAGCTTGTGGACAATGTGTGCTCTGTGAATCGATCTCTATCAACATTGAAGGCTGTTGAAGAGTACCTGAGGTCAGTGTGAAACTCCAGAGAGATTATTGGCCATTCAAAAGCATCGTTTGTGAGATTCTCAATTCCTTATCTATTTATGCTTTCAATTTATTGTATGCTAGCGTAGGTGCAAATTGTTAAATACCTAGCTAGTGGGGGAAAATTGTAAGGAAAATTTATAAGTCTAAAAAAATTTGTTATTTGCTTCCCGTGGATGCGGGTTAAGCATGGTGTGCAGCGTGTGCTGAACACTGGTACTTGATACCTGAATTCCTGGCACATGTGTACCCTCCTAGTTTTATGCTGGGTAAATTGGGTGTATGTACTCCCTGCTGTATAGACAGCAAAAAGAAGTGTATTGAGTATATACGGAGCCCGTTGGGCATTACTCCGTGGACTAGCCATCACACACTGTGTTGGTGAACCACGTATATCTTGTGTTGTGGATTGTCTTTATTTTTCTATATATTTTGGAGTGCGTGGAATGGCTTGCAGGATGGGTATGCAAATCTGATAGACCTGGCCACTGAGTGGTAGCGAGGTAGATTTACATACGTTTGTGTGTGTAAAAGAATATATCTCCATCAGCTCTGGGCAGCAGTAAATAATCAGAAAAAAATTTCAGACACTGATTCACCCCCCCTCTCAGTGTCATATCAAGTTCATCATACTTGGCATCACATACTCGGTCATCCTCAGGGCCAACTTGTGACACTTCTCCATGATCGTGGTGCCATTACCGTGCCACAATCATCTTGATAGATTTGTAATGTTCTATTAGAACACATGCCTTGCTATTTATAGGGAAAGGCTTCAGTGCCTAGTATTTAGCATTTTCAATACTATGTTGTTTGCACAGATGATTTTTCTCGATACTACTGGTTTTATCCACTAAAGAGCAAATCTGATTTCTCTTTGTTACATTTCAAACCATGGTGGCACACACCAGTGGGGTTGTTTTTATTTCAATTTAAGAATGGTGTTGATCTCCAGTCTCGTGCTCATATGACTGCTATTAGGCCACTTTCAACTCCAATGAGCGTTGGTGTTGTCATTTCAGACCAACCTTTATTACCATCTTCTGATGCTCTTCTATATAGAAATTGAGTTGGTGCTTTGCAATATCTTACTTTGACGATCGAATCTCTCCTATGTTGTAAACTATGTTTGCAGTTTATGCATGCTTCAACTGTGGCTCACTTCAAACTTGTGAAAAGAATTCTTCATTATGTGTGTGGAACATTGAACGTTGGTTTACAGATCTCTCAATCTCGTCAGAGTCCTCTCACTCTATCTACTTATTCTGATGCCAATTGGGTTGGCTGCCCTCTCACCCCTTGATCTACAACAAGATTTTGCACATTTCTTGGTACGAACTCTTGGAGTGCTAAAAACAACCAATGGTAGCTCGGTCTAATACCAAAGTTGAATACCGTGCCATGGCCTCTTCTGTTGAACACTTGGCTATCTTTTCTTCTTCGTGACATTGGTATTGTTCAAAGGGAACCTACAGTTTTGTTTTATGATACTCGTGCCTTGCATTTGACCGTAAATCTAGTTCTTCATGCTTGGACTAAGCACGTTGAGTTGGAATATCATTTCGTTCGCGTGAAGGTTGCTCTTGGTGTTCTCCAAATATGATACATTCCTTCATCTTCTCAACTTGCAGATATATTCACTAAACCTCCGCCTCAGCCTCATTTTTCAACACTCTATTCCAAACTGGGCCTCCTATCTTCTCTGTGACCCCATTTGAGTAGGGCTGTTGAAGATCAAGATCAAGATGCTCAAAAAGATGCTAATCCTATGGCTTCACCTATGTAAATAGACACGTAGGATATAGTTTGTTAGTAACTCTGTCATTAGCTATAATAGCTATAAGACATCTTAGTTCTTGTCTATGTAACTGAAATCAGTTTGTAAGAATTATTATAAATAGATATAATTCACAGCAATGAATTCTCACTACTGCAATCACATTTTCGTTTACCAACTAATCTAGATTCGATAAATTCAAAGATTCTTCTTGTGAATGACCAAAATTTATGAAGCAACCACTCCCAGATATGGTAGGAGAAGGGGTACACAAAGAATAGGTAATGAATATTTTCTAAGACATTCTACCATGCACAAATGACAAGAGGTAGAGGAGGTGAGTTTTCCTTTGTTGAAGGGTCTGCATTGGGAAGGAGTTGGTGAGGATGCACAAAATGATAAAACTATGAGGAGGGATATAACCTTTAAACCAAATTACAACACCATATCAATTCCTATCTTCTTTAGAAGGAGATCTTGTGTTTGAAGGCCTCTCAATTGGTTCTGGGTCATGCCTGACTTCTTTAGCGAGGTCCCGCCAATCAACTTGTTATTCCAGGAGATCGCCATTGATTTAGCATTCTAGATTCAGGCGATATCAGTGGCTTTCATGGTCATGTGCTACTATTGTATTTCAATTTACTTTTAGGGAGCTCCCAACCCAATTCAGGGTTAGGTCTTTCCCTTAGCAATTTTTTTTATGCTAAAGATTGGAAACAAGTGAATGTACAAGATAGAAGTTAGTCTACGATGCAGCCCACGGCCACATCCATGTGGACGACCCCCGACCAACTCTTTATTCAAGTGGATCAATCTCATGCTTTATCGAAAGTTAGCCTATATTCAAGCCATGGCCCAAGGAAAAGCCCAAGCTCAACTCATGGCCCGTAAGCACACAACCCACTTTGGAGCCATCACAACCAAGTCTGGCCTAGCCTTATGGTCCATACTATGAAAATTTACTTTCAGCATATGTACTGATTTCAAGGGTATTTTCGGGATATCTCAAGTTCAAATTGGAAAATACTTTAGCCATAAAAGTGGCTACTTCTGATGTACTAAGTAGTTGTTTTCTTAAATGAAAAA
Organism: Protea cynaroides; assembly: GCA_028583415.1. Lineage (NCBI taxonomy): Eukaryota > Viridiplantae > Streptophyta > Magnoliopsida > Proteales > Proteaceae > Protea > Protea cynaroides. Next base: position 36,410,619 of record CM053268.1, read on the forward strand.
ATTAGATTGAAGCATTTCTTCTCCTTTGAACCATGAAGGGTTCACATCTTGATTCATAAAAGAGTTTCACTTCAATCTTGAAGAGTTGGAGTTTTCCTATCCCTACACTGGCATCCTAGAAGAGATGCAAATTCATTGGAGCTGTAGACACGTACATCAGAGCATGCCCATATGATGAGAATGAAACGCTCTACTTTCATTACATCATCCCATTTTCATCACTTACTCCTGCAAAACATATTCACTTACCACTATCTCCGATTGGATTCTTCTTTGGCATGGCATGGAATGGCAATAGCTTTATCCAATTTGTCATTGCATGGAGTGACACCTACCTACAATGTGGGCATGACATATATGATAATCTATTGCTTGATGAAATTCCTAATCTTTTATTTGACCCTGGTAGAGCTCTAGTATTTCTAGGTGAAACAATTTTTCGATGATAAATTCTTTTAAAGAAGGGGAGAATAATGCAGCCAATGTCCACATCTATGTGGCCAACCTTGACCAGCTCTTTATTAAAGTGGACCAACCTCATGCTCTTAGAAAGTGAGTCCATATTCAAACCATGGCTCAAGGAAAATCTTAAGCTCAACTCATGGTCCACAAGCACCACAACCATTTTGGAGTCACCACAACCAAGTCTGGACTAGCCCTTATAGTCTATGCTGTGAAAACTCACTTTCAAGACATGTACTGATTCCAAGGGTATTTTTGAGATATCTTAAATTTGAATTGGAGAATACTCAAAATATAAAAGGTTTAGCCTTATGAGGCTGCTATCATATGGCTTCAACACTAGATCAATTTGAGTTGTATGGAGTTATAATTACCTTTTTACTGAGTATGTGCAAAACAATTTTTTCATGTGCTTTGGTAGATGATGATGTGGACATTCTTCTTGATGTTTCTTATTTCTTGTCCACCAATGTGACTCTTCATATGAATTGACTAATAAAATATTTATAGATTCTTCTCTTTGAAACAAGTTTTTATGCCTCGGAACAAGTATCAATACCTTGGGACAATTTTATGTGAAATTATTAAATCATTTATGTTTTTCTTTGATTTTCTCTTTGTGCAATTTCAATCCTAGGATTATAGGGGCTGGTTGAGATTATTTTGAGGGATTCAAGGGTTTTTAAGGCCTATAAATAATGGTTATTTCTGATGTATTAAGTACTTGTATTTTGAATGAAAAAGTGGATTGATGCATATTTTCTCCTTTGAACCTTGAAGAGTTTACACCTTGAAACCTAAAAGAGTTTTACTTCAACCTTGAAGAGTCGGAACTTTTTTATCTCTACTTGCATCTTAGAAAAGTTGCAAATCCATTAAAACTAAAGACACATCTTAGAAGAATTGAGTTGCAGCTTATATATTTCTCTATACATTTTATTTTATTTTCGAATTCTACCCTTGTTCATGCACTATCTTCAACAACCATTTCGAATACCATAAAATATTTTTCTAAGAAAACATTTATCTTAAAGTTGTAGATCAGTGAGTCTTTGTTCTAGATCTTAGGCGTTGAAATTAAGTCATTTTGACCTATATTGAGCAATATAGTTGTTTTTCGGAGGTCATATAGAACTAAAATTTTTGCACATCTTGTGCTTAATTGTGTTTGAACTTATGTAACTCACTCTCCTGATTCATTATTTTGAGGAGCCTAGACTAAGTTACATCAGTCTAAAATCTACTGACTCGAAGAACAAAAGAATTTTAAAACTGGGACTTGCACTCTACCTTCGGCGTTACCATCAGTAGAGAGGAAGATCCTAGGAGGTGAAGTCAAGTATCAAACATAAATCAAGATCTGACTTTGAAATCTCAAGAGATGTCTGCCCTCAGAGATAGGGACATTTGAGAGGAAGCCAAAAACCCCAGGTTGAAGTGCCTAGAAACTTGGAGGTCTTAAAAATTATATGAAACATTTCATACTCTTAGCTGCTTCAGAAAGATCTTGTTTGATAAGAGCACATAACTGCTCCACTGAAATCCTCTTAGCTTGCCCTCCTCTAGTTTGTAATTTTCTTTTTTCTTTCTTCGCTCACTCCCCCCCCCCCCTTCGATGGAGCTCTTTTTAGATCTTGGGTTTTTCTGAATACGATTATTAGTTACCAAAAAAAAAAAAAAATGCCATGGCACGTACTTTTGCCACCCTAATTTCACAAGGTTCCAAGCTGATGAAGAAGAAAACCTACTTGAGACTGATGTTATCCAGGTTACCAGATCACCACTTCCTCTTGGTCTTCTGACAATCTTTGATAAAGCTCTCCAAGAAGTGGTTAACCTAGCAGAGGACATGGACGGACGGGACCATGCACCTTCCTGAATGATAGATCTTAAGGAGACCTTGGCCGTTCTGTCCAACCCCTAATTATATATGATTCTATTCTTATAAATAGTAATCAATGCTCTGCACAAGTGGCAGTTGTCCAACCACAGGAGAGTAGATGAACCATCAGCTATCCTTAATTTTATACATCAGCCACCATAGATCTGCATCTCAGGATGTTCCTCCAAGATAAAAAGGCATCAGGAGAGCAAGAGACAGTCCACAGAGAGTACTTAGAGAAAAAGTGAGTGTAAATCCAGTGCACCCATATGCTTATCATCTTTTTAGTCAACTTCCAAACTAGTTTGATAATCCTTGCCAAGTTGACCTCCTTGATCACCCTTAATTAATCCAAACACCCCCTCCTCTGGGAGGTAAACTGAAGTGTTATCATTATTTTTCCACAAAAAGGCATTGATCAAGGATTATACCATCTGCATAATGGATCGCGGAAGGCGGAACACATCCTGTCCAATGGATGTAGAAATAGAAAGCACAAGAATAACTGAATTCAAGAACTAAAATGAGAATTTTTCCGAATTAAAACTAGTAGGATAACAATTTTCCAAGTTGGAAAGTAATGAACGCTAATGATCATATGTATGTCGATCTGAAATTAACAATAGCATCAAAACCTGTTTCCAATTGGAATTCAAGAGACCAAAATGATCATTCATAGAGCTAAGGTTCAGTAACTAAAGAAGAATTATTTATAGAGCTGAAACTGCAAGGATCTAATAATTAGAAGCTTCCCATTTAAATTATTTCAATTGAACTACAAGAAACCATCATATATAGCGTGGTTCCGTTCCAAAACCAAATAAGTATGACAATGTGTATATTGTGTCATGTTATAACTGTATCATTAAAAAAAAAAAAAAAAAAAGGGAGGTGAATTAGAGAAGATATTAATTTATATGTCTCAGAGATCAATAAGTGAGAGCAAGCAAAGCAAAGGAAGCAGTAGTTGGGGGCTCATGTACTTCTCGTCGATATTGGGATGGAAGATGCGGTTGAGGAAGCCATTGGATGGAGATTTGTAATTAGGGTAAGCATCCGGCAGCTCAACATCAACCTTCGGCTTTTTTTTTTTTTTTTTTTTTTTTTTTTTTTTTGTGCAAAGAATCGGCAATTATGAATAAATTAATGAAGGAAGAGATATATAAAATTAACGTCCAGGCATCCCTAGACTGAGAAGGCCACCTTACTTAAGGTGGACTAAATTTAATTTTAATACGCCATCATTGCAATTTAAAAAAATTTCCGATCCAAACAGTACTTTCCCTTAAATTAATTTTGTTTTGCCCATTACATTGCAGACCATGGTTGAGTACTAGGTTAATTGTTTTGCTTGAAAACACGGCTTGAGTAACATTGGGGCAGCAGATGTACGTAATCAGTTTTGTTAAGATTAATATAATTGGAATGAAATTTAACCAGAAGGCATGGCCGGGTCATGGAGTTTCTATGGTTGAAAAAATAATTACTAACCAGTTTGTGTAGTTCATTATCTGTCGTTCTTCTTTCTATTTCTCTTCTACTGCTTTCATTTTTCTCTAGTGGTTTGATAATTGCTAGACTCCTAAAGCTACCATGCATTAGCTGTTCTTTCGTTCTTTTCACAAGATGGATATATGAATATTTTTATATTATGACCTTTTCTTTTCATTTTAACCCATTTCGTTTTGTTATAACATTACCTGCATCTGTTTTTTTTTTTTTTTTTTTTTAATGATTTATGTATTATTTTAATGTATTTTTTTGGCATATTTAATGTCGAGGAAACCTTATTTTACAGATCGGTTCCATTATTAAACGTGAAAAGGCTACCTTTGATTCCATGTAAAACGATGGAAACACAAAGATTTCTATTTCTTTGTTGTTTGTTTTGACATAAAATGTAAAGAAATAGTGAAGGTATAAGATTGTAGCTTGATCCGTCACATCCGTCCCGCGGCAGGGGGTGGGGGTGGTGGAGAAGTTCAGTGACTTGATCTAGGGTCAATCAACTTCAGGCCTCTGAGGCGGACTGCGTAAGAAACATGCATATTGTAATTTCTAGGGGACTCCAGATTGGGTTTTGTTTCCGTAGGGATTCCTCTCACCTTTGTTGCCAATGGGATTTTCTTTGTATAATCCTTCTCTTTTAATATGTTTCTATTCACTGGAAAAGAAAAAAAAAAGTTTGATGACTGAATTAGGTATGATGTTGGGATGGTCAAGAGCTCTTTCATTCAATCAATTTTGAAGGAGGAAGGTTAGGACCTGGGTTCGGTCCGATCTCATGGTATTTTGATGGTTTGAGGGCAGCTTGGTAGTGTTAGGAGACTAACTGGTAGAAAGATATATAAATCATCTTCTTTTCTAAGGTATGGTCATGTCAGTAAGTCTTGATTAAACCATTGGGGTTCTCTTTTCTATTTGCTGTTATTCATATATATATATATATATATATATATATATATATATATATTATTGCTAGATATTTGAACGAAAATATTTTTATTTGGTGGCGTTTTACAAAAATAGAGATCAAATCTCTCGATGGTTTTCACTGGAGTCCTCAACTTGGTTTTGGAAGATATGACACTAAAAGTTGTAGAGCTAGTCATTTTTCATGTCGAGCCACATGTTGGGCTACAATCGGAAAGTGAAAAAGGAAATCTGCTCCTATGTCTACAGTTCAAATCTTAATTGAAATGGATGGTGTGAGTTTGTCAAATGCTGAGAATTGCTATATTAGCAACCCATAAACGATGTTCGTCAATTCCATCGTAGCATAATTGGTTCGTGGGGTAAAACCTGGCCGGGACTCAAAAGAATTGTTCAATTGAAGCTAATGCTATGCCCTTGTTCAAGAAAAAGTGAGGAGTTTCTTTTATCAATAGGCCTAAACAAAGAGCTTAGCCTTTCGAGGAGTTTCTTTTATCGATAGGCCCAAACAAAGAGATTAGCCTTTGTTGAGTGATTGGGGGGAGAGGTTCTCTAGGGAGTGGAGTAGAGAAAAGTAGTAATGATGACTCTCTAATGGGGTAAACGATAATATTGGATTCAAATCCTCTCCTCCCAGTGATTCAGGAGGAGGGGGGACGCCCCCATCGGATGGCCGACACGCCCAAGCCTTCCATCCGAGCTGATACTAAGCCAATAAGTTGATTCGACAGGGGGTGTCGGCTCAGATGGAGGGTTCAAATTCACCCGAACCCCACATGTTGACCATCCGATGGGGCCTCCCCCTCCTCCCGAATCACTGGGAGGAGAGGATTTGAATCCGATATTATGAGAACTTCAAATACAAGAGGAGATAAATGTTACCGTTTGGTTTGATAGCATGCACAGCACTACCCTCTTAGTCTAAGTTCACAATTCCACCACACCTCCAATGGCACTTTTGCCCTAGTTTTACCATGTCCATCCAATGGGACATAGGTTTCCTGAAAGGTACGGCTGCCAGCTAAGACAATAAATCAATGCAGAGAAGACTAGCTGAGAAGACTAAGTTAGCTATCAGCAGCTACCGTACTCTAGCGGAGTGATGTCTTCTTATCGATGTTCTATTCTATCACTCTCGCCCTCAACTAGATATCCAGAGTCTGCTCTCACTAGAGATGTCTTAGATTTGGAGCCAGAGCTTAGATTATCATGGAGTGTAGGAAGATCCCATCCTATTTTGGGAAAGAATTCTTCATTATGAGAATGCATTCCAAGAATCAATAACAAACCAAGTCTTAAACTATGCTTGGAATGCATTCTATATGAAGAACACATTAGTGTTTGGTATGTATTCTCTTTTTTGGATCATAGAATGTGATAGAAAACACGAGCCCATTCTAGAACTTCATTCCTTAGCCCATTGTGCATTGTGAGTCCAGAACAAAAATACGTTGCCATCTGGACCATTCCCATTTTAAGTTAAGAATGAAAATGCATAGAGACTACATAAGTGGGACAGATCCTTCTACATCCCAGATAAAGGAAACAAGTAGGTAAATTGCCCAAAAGCCAAACAGGGAAAGAGTAACATAGAACTAGAATATTCAATTTTCACATTCTCAATAGTGAAAATGCCAATGGAAAGTCAGCCAAAACTCTCCAACATTATAATGGTGGTCCGATGATGGCCCACGGAAGAAGGTAGAAGCGAATAATGAGGGGAATCATCAAACTCTAATATATAGTATGTAAGTTGACCCAGGTGCTAAGGAATATCAATCAATTGAAATATTTTTTGGTAAAATCAATTGAAATTTAAGTTTTTTTTTTTTTTTTTTTTCTCTTTGTTATTATTTTTATGATTATTTTTTCTTCTGTATTTTGGGATGCCTAAGGAACTATGTTGATTTAACATTTAAAGTTAAGATAATCATTTGGATGTGAGATTTGTAGATTTGTTACATGGAGATTAATGAAATGCAAATTGCTATCAGTATTGTTAATCTATCTTAATTTCCTCGATCTATGAGAATGGTTGGGCCATTGAGTTAACTATGGAAAAATTAATATAAGTAATTAATACCTATGCTGTTTTACTGGCATGCCTTTAAAAGGTAGACATATTCCCTTCTCTGGGGTTTGGGGTCATTACACTTATGGCCAGGCATACCTGGATAGGAAATGCAAAACCAAAATAGAAGGATTTAACTCTCTATCTTCAACATTGCCATCAACAAAGAAACCAAATCTCCTAGAAAAGAACACGAATCAAGTAACAAAAACGAAACTTAGGACAATACGTAGCTTCCGACAAGAGTTGAATCATTCTAGAAATTAGATGATCTATGTTCAGTCACATATTTTGCCAATAAGTTTGCCACTGGATTTGCCTTTATGGTTATAATATAATGTGATATCTTTCAAGATATTGAGGAGAGATAACTGGCTGAAAATATGAAGCTACTACCTACCATTGCAGGAATTGCTATGGGATATATGATATTGTTTTGAACACTTAACCAAAAGATCGAAGCTATTAAATTCAATCCAAACATTTTGGTATCCAATCCCGTATCAGTTACCAAGTGGTCGAAACCTGTTCCGATATCGTGAACTTAATGCAAGATATTATCTTGTAAGAAAGTTGATTAATTACCAGGTCCATTGGTTAATGGGAGTTTGCATTATAGGTTTAGCCAGTTTGGATCTGGTTCGTCACAGGTTAATAAAAAACCAACCTGGTCCATTTGTGGAGGTGTTCTAGGATTTGAGAGAGTATTATAAATATTAGGTTCAGAGTCCTTGTAGCCTAAGTTATTTTATTCCTCTCTATACTCCTATATATAGAAAGAACAAAAGGGGATCTCTAGTGGGCTGTGAAAGATTCGGATCAAAGTTTGAACATGTAACATGCAAAAATCAATCTTCAACGCATATGTATGTCTCAGTTAATCATCTCTTTGTTATTTTCATTGTATTCTAGAGTTCTTATATGGATTATCATGGGTTTGGTTAAAACCCTAAACCCAGAAAAGTATAACACTTAAACCATGCAACTGACAAAGTGTCAAATGTTGTTAGTTAGTTTGAAACCCTAAACCCAGAAAAACATGACACTTAAACCATGCAACTAGCACAGTGTCACTAGTTGGCACTTTTTTTTTTTTAGATTATCTTTGGTTTTAGCACTAAAAATATTTCTTATAAAGAAAGAGTCATGGACAAAGTTACAACAATCAACAAAAATGAGTGAAGGCAAAAAATGAGGTACTTCCCATAAACAAACACATTGTTGGGTCGAATAAAAACATGTAGGAGAATAACCACATCTAATAAGGAAGAAAGATATAAGCAATCTTCAATGATGGAAGCAATCAACGAAAGAGAAATAGAAGTCGCCTTTTAAGCAAGGAAAAAATCAGAAGAAAATCTGCTTCCAATATTAATTTTTGATAGCCAATAACGACGGCTAATCACAATGTTTCACGTGCTGCAATAGCTTCAGTTACATATGCATAACAAAAACCAATAGAAATTGCAAAACCTCCCAAAAAAAAGACCTTCGGAGTCATAGAAAACACCTCCGGTGCATGCTAATCCTAGATCACTAAGACTTGAACCATAAAAATTTTACTTTTGTGAAATTAGAGTAATAGTATTTGGAAAAAGATCATCTTTTATTGTCTAGTTTTTCTAATCGTGATCCAATGACTGAAATTTTTTAAACACGTATACCAATGTATTGATATACACATCGAATAAATTATGACTGTTAAATCACGATTGAAAATTGAAATCCTTCCAATGACACAGGAAGATCTGAAGTACTCCTTGGTGGAGCATAAGGACTCTCTACATCTTCGATCATAATCCTCCACAAAACGACGATATTGATATATAAAAAAAATAAGTAAGGGTATTTTAGTCGTTTCACAGTAACACGTGTCCGATCCCTATTGCCACATTAGCGCGTGTCCCTCGTCGGGGCAACTGTCAAATTCCGCTGGGACTACCTTCATCTCTTTCATCCTTGCATCCATCAGTCGTCACCAGAGCAAGCGCTAAAGCACAAAGAGAGTGAGAAGAGAGAGAGAGAGAGAGACACAGAGAGACAGAGAGCAGAAGAAATGGCAGAAGCAAACGGAGCTGAGACATCTAACGGAGAGGTGGTGGTGCCTGAGAATGAGGAGAAGAAGTGGACAGGTCAACCGTTTTTAGAGATAGAGAGTATTGAAACGGAGAACCCACAAGAAGAGGAGACTGTTTACGGCGTTCTCCATCGTTTATTCGTAGAGATCTTCTTTCCTGATTCGAACAGCTCCGCTGCTTCCTCTTCTCTGCTTGAGCGGATCAAAGCTTCCATCTCTCACAATGGTCCTCTGCTTCGTGAAGGTTTCAAGAACTCCAGCCGGGATCTTTTGCAATGGACTCGCCGAGGCAGCCCTCTTCGTGCTATCCTCGTTGTCTCTGTGAGTTACTTGGCTTCGATTGCAGTAGATTAATAAAATTGCTGTTCTGCGTTCTTTTGAAATTTTCTTGTTTTTGTTTTCCTTTTTAGTTCGTTGTATTATTAGTTGATGGGAGATCTGAGCTGATTTGCAACCGGATGTCTTAATTTGCGGCTATAAATCTTAATTTATTGGTGACTTATTTATGGTCCCAATTCAAAATGGGTAACTTTGAGTTCTGAACTGTAGCATCTTGAACATTATATTCCGGAACATAAATTGCTTACCTAGGAAAAATCTAACATTAAATTGACATTACGAGGCATTCCAGTTAGTTTGAGTTTTTCTTGTCTTTCTGTTGGTTTTAAAGTTAGTTGCATGCCAATTAAGAAGTTTCTGAGCCATTGATTATCCACATCCGGACCTTGAACTGAAAATTTAATGAAGGCTTTTTCTGTTTAAAAGTAAAAGAACATGAAGGGAGTTTAAATTGTTTTAAAAAGGAAAAATGAATCTAATTAGTTTCATGATCAGTATGGTTATTAAACTTTTCAACTGAATTATTTAATTTTCCTATTTAAATCCAAGGAATTTGATTGAGAAGTGATGCACAATTTGACTACTATATTTTGCAAATATTTGAATTAGTTACAAAATTATTGTTAATAATGATTACAATTCCATTTTTTTTATTTTCATTTCCGTTCTCTTTATTCCAACTACATGGAGCCAGTGATGAGGTTTTGATCTATCTATAAGAGTTCCCGTTAGTCTCTTCACACTATGTAAGAAGGTTTCCATCAGTTTGCTTCAAAACCAATTCCAATCTATGTAAAAATTCTGGCAGAGGTTTGATGTATCTTGAAGTGACTCGAGTGTAGCTGCCTCCATCCCCACCAGTTGGATTTGCAGTAGTTCTCCATTGGGATTTGGGAGCTATAGAGGTCTAATTGAACTTTTCTGGGATTTGAAGTTCATTAGGGCCATGACATCCTTGTATCACTGACGTCTAGGGAAGGCCGAAGAAAATATATTTATTGCTGATATTATTTATAATATTTGTGTATCATGAGGCTGAGAGCTAGTGACTTCTTGGAGTGGGGAACTGCCACTGTTAGCGCCATATTATGACAAGGAAGACCACACATAAGATATGTGCAGAAAATGGCTTGAGGGGCCGGAGAGAACATTACAAGGATGTCTCAGGGAGGCTGTCTTTGAAAAGATGGAATAGACTCTCGTCTTTGAGTAATAAAAAGGCTAGGTCATCACTTCCATTTCTCTCTCTCTCTCTCTCTCATTTATTTTATTTTTCCATCAGTTCTCCCACACATCAAATTCTTACATTCAATCACCAATAACAGAGTTCCAAGTATTTATGTTTAACCAGAAAATACACCATAGGGCTTTCATGGCAGAGGAAGAGGAAGAAATAGTTCTTGTCTCTACACATATCTTTTACTTGCAAGATGGACAGAGAATCAGTAAATCAGTTTTTGATATCTTGTAATGGTCATTGTAGGTCTATTATTTTCTAATTGGTATCTTATTCTTGTGCTATGTTGTCAAATCTTCTGCCATGATACTGGCTGCGCATAGTACGCATATATTCATCAGGTTTCTTTTTTTTGGTCTCTTTATTTTTAATCGACATCAACAGAAGCTTATTAAGAAGTGCGGAAATATTAGAGGGTGTTTCCCATTATATAAAGAAAGTGTAGTATGGAAGTAAGAACACAAGTTAATAACAGACTTCATGAGCATCAGCTGAACCACACAACAGGTCCCTCTGTTTAAATTGCCAGTCACATTTGTTGGTTATGGTTACTGTTGGAATTTTCTTTTTAGATGCAGGCCAATGTCTTAATGTCTTTCTTTAAGTGAGGTAATCAACAAGAGTGGCTGTATTTCACCTAATCTGACCAAAATTGGTTGACGAGTTTCCTCCTATGTTAAGTCTGCCACATTCTCAAGTCCATACAATTTGTGTTCTGTGTGCAATCAGTAGTAACATAGTTATACTAGTATTTCCCATGCCATCTGATTTACATAAATGCACAGTAGGTTCTATTCCACTCTCTTAAATTTCTCCTAAAGATGATAGACCCGTTTCTCCATTCAACTACTAATAGAATTATATTACGAGGTCCCTAAGGGATCATGATCTCATGGATTGCAAACTAGATCTACTAATGTTCCATCATTTTCTTTTGCGAAGAACTGAACTCGATAGAGTTTAGGGTAATGGTAACCCAAGTTGTATTGCTTGAATGAATATACTATGCCATCAACCTGTCTTATAGGGGTGATGCTATACAGTAAGATAACTAAAGTGTACGAGATAAGAATGATAAAACATACATATGTAAAGAAAATAAAAAGAAAAAATAGTCACTACTGATACAATACAAGCAGGCTATCTTAACCGCATAGCTGAGATTCTTAATCTGTTATCTTTTGATATCACAGTTGCCATTGTAATATGGCCTGGGATATAACATGTAATATGCTGCCCTAGGCAGTCAGCCTCACCATGGCCGTTTGCCACCTCTGTGGCTTGTTTTGGCGCTATTGAATTTAATACTAAATATGGAGATATCTGTCGAAGATTCCTCTGAGCAATCCAATGAAGAAGCCTAATGATGACCAAATCAATCATATCCTTCTAGTTTGCAAAGTTTCATTGAATTTTAAATTTTTAATTCATTACTTTCTGCCCATGCATATGATAAAGCTGGCTCGAGGAAACATCTCTGGGCCAACACCTTTTGCTTCTTGAAGCATAACTCCTGAATCTTGTAAATACCACCTTACCAAGGAAAATCTTAACTGCTCCAAACAGGGAAGAGAAGCAAAGCTGACTTAAGAGCTGCAATGAATTTGCATGCAGGTCCTTTTTCAATGCTATAATCAGTAGACTCCTGTGGCTCTATTGATCATTTGGTGGGAAGATGCAGTTTTAAACATTGCGTGGCAGGGATTGAACAGTTGTGATATCAAGTGTCTACTTTGAATTGAACCATTTCCTTACCCTGATAGTTTGTCATTGTTATGGCCTGTATTTTAGAATCTGAAGGGGAATGGGTGGGGTTTGGGGCTTGTGCTCTTGTTGGTGTTGTCATGGGTCGGGTTGGATTGGGTGTTAGGGTGGGATTGAAGTTGATGCTTGAACCCTTGGTGCTGGTCTTGTTAGGGTTTGTTGTGTTGTGAGGTATGGTTGGCTGTGTTGGTTCTTGTGGTTTTGTTCCCTTTTCTCTTTGAATTCCTTTCATTCCTTCTAATATATCTATTGTTGCCTATTCGCCTCTTTCTTGTTTTGTGAGATATGGTTTGCTGTGTTGGTCCTTGGGGTTTTGTTCCCCTTTCTCTTTGAATACCTTTCTTTCCTTCTATTATATTCTATTGCCCCCCCCCTCTCCCCCTTTTTTTTAAAGAAATTATTAAATAGGGGGCTTGGAATTAAATTGAGTAATTGTAATGATTAACCTTTCCAAAACTGACCTGCTAAATGCGTCATACAGATCCTTCTCCCTCCTCCCCTCCCCTCTTCCCACCCCAACCTGTGGAGGCAAGAAACTCATTAACCCTCACTGTAGGTTAAAAAGTGTGGAACACTCTTGTTCTTGTACGTGGATTGGTTTGTGCGGCACTTGTACCCTTGTTTTTACTTTCCACCCATGCACATGAATGGGTCCCTTGAGTAAAGTTATCTGACCCTGCACCTTTTCTCTGTTGGAGCATGACTCCAGAATCTCATAAATGCAAAAGTATATATTAACTGCTCTAAACAGGGAGGTCAATAAAGTTAAATAAAAAGTGGCAATAAATTTGCATGCATTTCATTTCTTAAATTGATGCTTGTTTCCTTTACCGCTGGTCTTATTAGGGTTTTTTTGTGTGGGGTCCTTAGAGTTTTGTTCCCCTTTCTCGTTTACTCCTTTCATTCCTTCCTACCTAATATATAATATTATTGCTTATACCCCCCAAAAAAAAAAAAAATAAATAAATAAATAAAAAAGTAGACAGGGAGAGTCAAAATGAGTAGATAAATTATTAAGCTTTCGAAAATTGACCTGCCGAATACATTATGCTTCCTCTTCCCTGGCCTCCTTGTGGAGGCAGGAATTCATTAATCATCACTGTTGGTTAAAAAGTTTGAAACGCTCTTGTTCTCGTGTTTGGATAAGCTTACTGATGCAGATCACTATGCCCTACATATCAGCGCAGGAGTAAGAAGAAACAGGCTGGTTTGCTAGCCTGTGGTTCTAGTTAGACCAGATTCTGGTCTGGTTTGGTTTACTACTTTAGTTCAGCCTGTGGGTTCTTATTAAATTATGATCTTTCCTTTTTCTATTGTTCTAGTAGGATTGAATAGCTAGTAAAAGTTCAGTGGGGCAGATTTACTTTCTATTTTTATAGGATCCTAATTTTAAGAGATTGAGTTGTAAAGGATTCCTCCCTCCATGCATGGGAGGTTTCCTATTCTACTTTTTTGTATTTTCTCAAGTTTCCAGCCGGTTTCTGTTTTGAAGGAATCTTAGGATGTAAGGAATATACTATTCATGTATGGAATTTCCACTACACTTGATTTGGATATTCAATACTGCCTATGCTTGTTATATTTCCGTGAGATGCGGAGTGCCTTTGTGAGATGCAACAGCAGCCAGGTTCGAGGTACCGGTTTCGAGCAACCTCGAAACCGAGTTGTTTCAGGTTTCGACGAGGTTCAAGTTGAAACCTGGGATTTTTCCCTAGTCAACTCGAAACCTTGGTTTCGAGGCGCGTAAGTGTTTTCTTCGATCGGATTTTTTTGTGTATCATATTTTATCCTTATTACACATATTTCCTACATTAGGTTTAAAAAAAATCCAAAATGATATTATGTGGTGGACTCAAGTTTGCTAGGGTACGCTCTGGGATTGTGTCTAGAGTTAAATAGGCATTACTTATTTATGACTAGTGTAAATAAATAAAAAGAAAATGGTGAGAGAAGAGAGAAAGAATTATGTAATTATGGGAGTCACAATTGTGATTGTGGACTGCCCAATGCATTCAATATTTATAGACATAGGATACAACCTAGAAAGGGCAATAATAAGGAAACAAAATAAAAGAAGAAACAACCTAGAAGGAAAGAGTATGAGAACCTAAAAGGAAAGTAAGTGAGAAAGTAGTTAGCACTCTTATCCTCACGTACATCAAACATAGACATATCTTTACATACATCGAACCTAGACTTAAACACATATTTCATCATTCGTAACACTCCCCATCAAGCTGGAGCATATATATCGATCATGCCCAACTTGTTACAAATATAAGCAATTCGTCCATTCCCCAAAGATTTGGTAAACACATCAGCAAGTTGTTTTCTTGTACAAACATGGTAGGAGAAACAACCTTTTGTAAAAGCTTCTCACAATGATAGTCGATTTCAATGTGCTTAGTCCTCTTATGAAACACAGGGTTGGAGACAATATGAATGACGACTTGGTTGTCACACCACAGTTGCATGGAAGACGTGTATGAAAATCCAAGTTTTGACAACAACTGTTTGACCCATATAAAGAATTCTTGAGCTTATATACCAGATCAGACTCCCCCTGAACAACAAAACCAGACGGTTGTACCATATAAACCTCTTCATTGAGATCACCATGAAGGAAAAAATTCTTCACATCAAGCTGGTGCATCGACCAATTATGGGAAACAGCCAAATAGCACATAGAGAACTTCTTGGTAGTAATACTAAATCACGAACTAGAACCATCAACAATCAGACTTGAGAACCGACTGATAAAAGTACCTCTCCCATGAGCAGACACGAACACGAGCAAGTATATGCTCTTTAAAAGTACACAAGCGAACACGAATACAAGCAAATATGTTCCTGAAAAGTAGGCTTGAACATGAGCGAACACTACCACGAGCAAATATGCTCCTTAAAAGGTAAGCTCCAACACGAGCGAACACGAACACGAGCAAAAATGCTCTTTAAAAGGTAAGCTCCAACACGAGCAAACACGAACGTAAAGCAAGAGCAAATTTGCTTCTTCTCCCCTCACATGGAGAATTCCACGTGGACAAATAACCAAGGATCTGCCATAAGGGACAGCAAGGACTGACCGCACAATCGATAATCGGTTTCAAAATACACTCCATAGAGAATCGATTTCAATAATCGGTATACTTCAAACGAATAAATCAGAAAATCGATTCCATCAATCGATTCAACACCAAAAATCAAATCAAATAAATTGATTTCAACAATCGATATTCCCAAACAGTCGAACTAGAAATTTCGAACCTGAAAATCGATTAAAACAATTGATATCCTCCAAAAAGGTGAACTAGAAACCTGAATCAGAAAAATTGATTCAAATAATCGATATCTCTAGAAAAATCAAACCAGAAAAGTTGAGAGAAGCAATCGAACTCCTCTACATCTATCCTCTTCAAATTGAACCTCTATAGTGAGTCAAATCACTGTAGCAAATAAAATCCCAAATAAGCCAGATACTTGCAAGAGTAACCATTATTCCATGCAAATTTCAATCTGATGTGATCTAGGTCCCTCCATAGCAATAAAATTGCAAATATAAAACTTCAATGGCAATTCTGTAAATTTTGACCTCTGAAGCAAAATAATATGCAAAATTGTGATTTATGAGACAACTTGGCTAATAAGACAATGCCAAAAGTAAGCATGATTTTCTTCTCCAACCCATGATAGCCCAAACAAGCCAGTGGAGACCAGTTCTGATTTCAAAACAGAACTTGATCAAAAGGGATCCATTCAAGTTGAAATTGCAAGGTTTGAATCACAACCCAAAACCCACTTGAATCTTACCAATGTTAGACTCATATGATGAGGATTACAGAAATGAAAAGATCTGCAACTCGGGTCTGGCCGAAGATATGGAACCAGGTTTGAATTTAATTGAGTCCTCTGAAATTCCAGGTATTCAACCACCAGTGATAGTCCTCCGAAATTCAGGCAGAAAGAGACCCACACCACCAACAATTAAAACAAATCAACTTCCTGAAACTGATGATGGCAGTAAAACAGAAATTGGATTCTGATTTTCGATTTGAAGTAAAAAAGCAGGTATTATTTCAGGTTCATATTCAGCAGTTTGATTCACCTAAGGATTTGTGAATTCCCAACAAAAAGTAAGGTTTAAAGAAGAAGGGATGTTGGAGTTAAGTCAATCTGTAACCCAGGAAGTAAATCAGAATAGAAACTGAGAAGTAAACAGAAATTGAGGAACCCAGAAATTGCGAACAAAACTGAACCTGAAATTTCATATGCAAATATGAAGAAAAGGCTTCTTCATCCTCATGAAGGAAATATGAAACCCAACAGTAACCATTGTTAGAAAGATTGAGAGATCACCCTCTTGAAGTCCAAACACCATGGGATTATAGATGCTGGGAATCGATTCAACAACGAATGGTAGTATAAATCAGATGCACAGTTAATAATAGTAGCAACGCTAAAACCAGAAATCATCAGATTCAGTAGCAAGAATTAGAACCAGGGAATCGAACTAGAATATCGAAACAGAACATCGATTTTAATAATCGATGCTTCTCCAAAAAACCAAGCCAAAAATCGATTATGAGCATTGATGCAAACCCAGAAGGTGAGCAAGCCAAGATCGAAGACTGATAGATAATAGGGGTAGGTAATAGAGTTTTACTTAGAATATAACTTTGGCAAGCTAGAGTCCTACTAGTGCCCTGCTATAGAAGTCTCACTAAACCCACTTGAGTCACACAAGCAAAATATTTAAGTAGAATATTTAGAGAGAAAAGTGTTGTAAAATTCTAATGAATGCCTTTGAGAGCAGTCATGGTTGCATTAAATAGACATGAAAATCTTGAATACAAAAATAATAATAATAATAATAATAATAATAATAATAATAATAATAATAATAATAATAAAGACACTTTTAGAATTCCAAAACCCCTTTGGAATTCCCCATACATAGATAATAATTCGTAGATATAGAAAACTATCCCCAAGACATTGAAACATGTTCCCAAGACATGGGGAACTACAAACAAGATATTGAAAATAAAAACATTTAATGCTGTCTAGTAAAATAAATCCCACTACATTAATTCACCTAGGAACTTAAAGACTTAAAGAAAAGAAAGACTAGTCAATAAAAGTTGCCTGGAAATCACTTCTCATCAATTAATATAGCTTCTAGAAGAAAGATATCTTGTGGCAGTAATAAAGGAGGTTTCTTGTGGGCCCACAAGTACTGTTCACAAGAATAGTAATAGCTAGGTTGAACTATACTACATCAAGCATCGATTCAAATTGTAACAATCTTGAAACCAAAAAACTGACCAGAATGAGAACCATAGAAGAGAAGGAGAAACTAGAAGAAGATGATGAGAATAAGAGACTCCAAGAATGGAGAGGAGTCGATATCTCCTTCCTCCCTCATACCAGTATACCACTTTATTTATATTGTTCAATAAATACAATAGTTAATGATCTGGTTTCCTAATAACTCCAATTACCGATCTAAATCAAATAAAAGAGAATCTAAGCAAAATAAAAGGAAAAATAGCAAGGAAGGTAGGGCCCATAGCTCATAGCGTTAATGCTATGAGCTGTTGCCTAGCTCGATGACGCTAACACCCCCCCTCAAGTTGGAGCATATAAATCATCCATGCCCAGCTTGGAACAATTTTGCTAGAACCTGGACAAAACAAGGGTTTAGTAAGAATATCTGTCAATTGATTCGAAGAGGAAACAAAGGGAGTAACCAACACCTTCTTCTGAACAGCATCACGAACAAAGTGACAATCAACCTCAATGTATTTAGTACGGTCATGAAATACCGGGTTACTAGCAATATATATAGCAGCTTGGTTGTCACAACACATAGTCATAGGGTGACTAACAGGAAAACCTAACTCTTGCAAAAGATTTCGTATCCACATGAGCTCAGCAGCAGTTTGGGCCATAGCCCTATACTCAGCCTCAGCATTGAACTTAGACACAGTGGTTTGCTTTTTATTTTCCCAAGTGATGAAATTTCCTCCGAAAAATGTACAAGAGCCAGTAGTGGAGCGTCTATCACCGTCAGCCCCAGCCTAATCAGCATCAGAATACCCAGTGATATTAGTGTGGTTATGACGTCGGTAGACAATACCTTTTCCTGGAGACTTCTTCAAATACCTCAATATGCGACAGGCTGCATCCCAGTGACTTTACGTTGGGGCTTGCATGAACTGACTAATAACTCTAACAGCAAATGACAAGTTTGACCGAGTAACTGTCAGGTAAATAAATTAACCAACAAGTTGTCGGTACCGATGGACATCAGAAAAATCAAGACTATCACTAGTCTCAAGCTTTTGATGAGGGTCCATGGGAGCTGGTTTGGAGCCAAGAAGACCAATTTCAGTCAGAAGGTCAAGAACATATTTCCTCTGAGACAGACTGATTCCCTAGTTGCAACGAACTACTTCAATGCCCGAAAAATAGTGAAGCAAACCCAAGTCCTTCATTTGAAAGTGTGTATTTAAATAAGATTTAACCTCAACAATACCTGACACATCATCTCCTATAATATAATATCATCGACATAGACTGCTATAATAATAACTTTTGAATGTCGCCGTCGAACAAATATAGAATGAATATAGAATGATTTGAGTAGCATGGAGAAAAACCACACTGAGTGATAATAGAGCTGAACTTCTCAAACCAGACACAGGGGGACTATTTGAGACCATAAATAGCTTTATGTAGCTTGCACACTTGAGTAGACATCCCCCCCTAAGCAACATACCCCGGAGGTTGCTCCATATAAACTTCCTCAGAGAGGTCACCATAAAGAAATGCGTTCTTAGCATCCAACTGATATAAGGGTCAGTCGTGATTGACAGCCAAGGAGATAATAACACGAACAAAATTGAGGCGAGCAACAGGAGAAAAAGTCTTAAAGTAGTCAAATCCATAAGTCTGTGTAAAGCCCTTAGCAACAAAACGAGCCTTAAGCCGGTCAACTGTGCCATCAGGCTTGTGTTTAATAGTATACACCCAGCGGCATCGCATAGCAGTTTTCTCTAACAGGAGATCAACAAGAGTCCAAGTACAGCGGGAGAGCAATGCATCCATCTCAGCATCCATAGGCGCCTTTCACCCGGGATGAGAGAAGGCCTGGTCATGGGAGTTATGAACAAAGGTAGTAGACA
Organism: Protea cynaroides; assembly: GCA_028583415.1. NCBI lineage: Eukaryota > Viridiplantae > Streptophyta > Magnoliopsida > Proteales > Proteaceae > Protea > Protea cynaroides. Next base: position 36,430,071 of record CM053268.1, read on the forward strand.
AGGACAAGACAAGATTGTGGGAGGGGGGAGGGAGATGGGCGGTAGTAACAAACTTATCAATAAGATACTTTTGCGAAGGACAATAGGAATGCGTACCTTTGCGAAGGGCAAGAGGAAGGTCAAGAGAGACCTTAGCATCAGAAGCAGGAAGATTAGTGGGTGGAGCGGCATCCACAGTAGGACTAGGCTTAGGCTGCCGTTGATAAACCTTCAAGGGAGGTTGGGAAGGAGGGTCCTCAGGGGGTGGGGTAAGGTGGTCGGTATAAGGACTAACAATGGGTAAAGGGACTGGGGTGGCAGGAGGGGGTGAGGAAATGGATGTGGTAGGGAAAGGGTAGTAAGCAGTGTCCTCAAAAAAGGTAACATTAGCACTAACAAAGTGTCGATGGGTAACCGCGTCATAACACCTGTAGCCCTTCTGAGTTCAAGAATAGCCAAGGAAAATACATTTTAGGGACTGGGGAGACAATTTATCACGTTGAGAATGGAGGACAGCATACACACCCAAAAACACATGGGGTGATGGGAAAGAGAGGTGCAGAGGGATAAATTAGAGAGAAAGGAACTTGGCCACGAAGGATAGATAAGGGCATATGGTTGATAAGAAAACAAATAGTGAAGAGGGCATCACACCAGAAATATTTTTGAACATTCATGTGAAACATAAGCGAACGAGCAACTTCCAATAAATGTCTATTCTTTCGCTCAGCTACTTCATTTTGCTGAGGGTTATAAGAGCAACTAGTATGATGGATCATGTCATTGTCATAACAGAAATCAGAAATTGCAGTTTGAGTGTATTCCAAAGCATTATCAGACCGAAAGACACGAATATCTGTATGAAATTGAACTTTGATTTCTTTACAAGAACCTTTTAATATGGAAAGAAAGTCAGACCTATCTTTAAACAAATAGAGTCAGGTTACCCTGGAATAGTCATCAACAAAAGTAACAAAATAGCAGGAATCAAGTCTGTTGGGGATACGACAATAACCCCAAATATTTGAATGAACTAAATGAAAAGGAGAGGAGTTATGAGGATTAAGACGGGCAGGGAAAACAATGCGGTGATGTTTTCCTAACTCGCAAGCTTCACAAGTTGTGCAACAGACTTGTAGTCAGGAATTAGTTTCTTTAGTTGGGAGGGAGGTAGATGTCCAAGGTGGTGATGCCATTGCAGAGAGGTTAAGGTAGCAGATGTCGTAGCAGCAGTAGTAGGTGGTCCATGGGTGTTTAGGTAAAGGCTGGATGGCTCAAAGCCCCCACCAATTGTCTCCTTGGTTCTGAAATCCTGAAAAATACAATAAGAAAGAAAGAAGGTTACTGAACACTGAAGAGAATTAGTAAGTTGACTAATGGACATAAGGTTAAGAGGTAGCTTAGGGACATGAAGAACAAATGATAGAGTCAAGGATGGAGTGAGGGAAACTGTGCCTTGTCCTATGGCTTGGGTAAAGGAGCCATCAGCAAGGAACATAGGCACAGAAGAAGTAATTTCCTTAAAAGAAGAAAAGATATGAGATTTATCAGTCATGTGACACGAGGCACCAGAGTCAAGGATCCATGGAGTAGTAGTGGAAATTAGTGCATTTGTACCTGTGTGAGCCAAGGTGGCAGAGGTGGATGGAGAGGATTGCAACTCAAGCTATTGAACCCGGCGAAGTAGTGCATCAAACTGAGCCAGAGGAACGGTAATGCTGGAAGCCAGGGTAGGTGGAGGTGCAGCTACTGGTGAGGACACATCTTCAATTGAGACAGAATTAGCCAAAGTCTCAGCCCATTTAGGACGACCATTTTTCACCCAACACTTATCAACATTATGATTTGTCTCCACAGTGAGTGCAAAACCGAGTACCTTTATCAGTTCTCATTCTTTTTTAACCACGACCAAAGGAGCCACGACCTCGAAATGTGGATCCTCTTCCCTGTTCGGCATATAGGGCTGAATTATCTTGTGGTTGTATAGAACTATTTGAGGGAACCAGCTGTTGTAGTCGGAAAAAGGTTTCAGTGAGGGTAAGAATCTTCTCACTAGACAAAAACTGGGTCTTGAAGGCTTGGTACTCAGGTGGAAGACCATCTAGAAATTTTGCATCATAAAACTCTGATTGTTGGGCCTTGAATTGCGTGAGATTAGTGGTAAGAGGTTGGATAACTTGCAATTCTTTAAGTAAACCCTTAGACCCACTATAGTAGGTATTTACTAATTTATCTCATAAGGAATAATTGAATATGCGTTCATAGAGTTCATAGGTCCGAGAGATATTTTTGTCCTATGCATAACTTTCTTTGAGATCATTCTAGATATCCTTAGTAGTTGCATGAAACATAACATTGGAAACAATAGATGGATCAATACTACCCCATAACCAAGTCTGTTAAGGTAGAGTTTTCACGCATCCAATCATCATAGGTTTTCATAGAAGTGGGATCCTTGGGATCCAAAGATGGAGGGTCATCAGTCAAGTATTTTAATTTGCCCTTAGAATGAATGTATGCCTTAACGGCTTGTGCCCACAACAGATAATTAGACACCCCCTTTAACTTAATGGAGGTAATTTGCATACTTGATTCCTTGTAATCAGCCATTAAAGGGAATCAATCACTCAAATTTAAACAGCCAAGCAATAGTATGTCAAAAATAGGGCAGATCTGATCTGATGTAATATCGAAGGAAAGACAGCCAATGGTAGTCGGCAATCAACAAACTAGTAGCATCAAAAAAATAGAGATCTGAAACCGTAAGGTATCTCAGCAATGCACAATCCAATGTATCGAAGTAAAAAATACAGCAGCAATGTGACTTGTACAGTCCATCAAAATCAAAGGGCAGTAGCAACTTGACTTGTATGGTCCATCAACAATCCAGCGTTGAAATAAAAAAAACAGTAGCAATGTGACTAGAACCATCCAGCAACAATCCAGCAGCATAAAACAACAGAGATCAGAAACCACAAGGTTTCTCGGCAGCCGTCGAAATCAGGAAAACAAACAACCAGCAATATATGTCGATATATCATCAAAGGAAGATCAATCTTCCATCCCAAGCAGCATATGGTTGCTGCAACCAAAAATTTTTAGAAGAAGGAGAAAGGGAAAGCACCTATCAAAACCGCAAATGGTAGAACGTGTGTTAGAATGGATCTAGAACCGCTCTAGTACGATGTAACAATCTTGAAACCAAAAAACCTGACCAGAATGAGAACCGTAGAAGAGAAGGAGAAACTAAAAGAAGATAATGAGAATAAGAGACTCCAAGAATGGAGAGGAGTCGATATCTCCTTCCTCCCTCATACCACTTTATTTATATTATTCAATAATTAAAGCAATATGGAAAATACAATAACTAATGATTTAGTTTCCTAATAACTCCAACTAAACATTGAAGCCAATCTAAATCAAATAAAAGAGAATCTAAGCAAAATAAAAGGTGAAATAGCAAGGAAGGTAGGGCCCAATCTAAATCAAATAAAAAAGAATCTAAGTAAAATAAAAGGAGAAATAGCAAGGAAGGTAGGGCCCATAGCTCATAGCGTTAGTGCTACGAGTTGTTGCCCATGACGCTAACACAAAAAATCAAACCAGAAATCTGAACAGGACAATCGATCTCCTTCGCAATTCAAATTAGCAAGCGATTGACTTCATATAACTTACCAGCAACATCAATGTTCTTCAAAGAAATAATCTAGAAATTAAGATTCAACATGAAAAAGAGCTCTTTGAAATGCAGTAGTAGTAGCAGGAACAAAACGAAACTCAATCGAACCAGAAACTAAGAAGGAAGATGCAGCACGTAGTAGTGGTGGCCGCTCACCTAGAAGATAATTAAATGACTCCCAAAACGGCACCCTCTCTGATACCATGTAAATAAATAAAGAGAGAGAGAGAGAGAGAGAGAGAGAGAGAGAGAGAGAGAGAGAGCGAGAGAGAATTTTGTAACTATGGGACTCACAATTGTGATTGTGGACTGCCCAATGCATTCAATATTTATAGACATAGAATACAACCCAAAGAGGGCAATAATAAGGAAACAAAATAAAAAAAGAAACAACCTAGAAGAAAAGAGTGTGAGAACTTAAAAGGAAAGTAGGTGAAAAAGTAGGTAAGGAATAAGTCAGCATTCTTATCTTCACATACATCGAACCTAGACATATCTTCACATACATTGAACCTAGACAATTAGCATAATCAGCTTTCCAACAAATTCAAGATTGTTTGAATTCGAGTTATAATAAAGGAGCACTTATACTCCGGCCAAACCTTGTTTGGAGTATGCGAATGTTGTTTAAATCGTTTAAATGAAAATAATTTTTTGGGCATCAAAGTAAGAGATCATTCTTGGTTTTATTGATGCTTTATTATAATAAGATTTATGGAATTTTTAGATTTGAGAACAAGTCTAATGTTTGGAAGTTAAAAATCGTCCCTGCACCCAAAAATCTGGTTTTTGTTCTTGAATTGGAGTGTTGACTTTTTATCCTTTTGGACTTTGAATTTTAGACTATTTTTATTGGATTCAAATTGGGGGTGTTTGTTTATTGATGAATAATATCTTAAGTAATGAAATGATTTACTTAAACGATGTTAGTCATAAATAGTACTGCCTAGTTCTTGTGTATTGTTCATGGCTTTGGAGTCGAAACCTTGCATTTTATGTAAGGGGGTGAACCAAAAGTACTTGAAACCAGGTTTTGATGCTAGTTGAGTTGGACTAGGTTTCAAGTACTTTTAAGAACCGACCCTGGTCTTGGTTTCGATCAGGATCAAAACCGAGTTGTGCCGGTCGAAACCACTGGTCTCGACCGGCCCTTAGAACCATGATGCGGAGTCTGACTAGTGGGTGCTTGTCAAGTTCTAGCCTTCTAGGATGGAGGCCTAATTCCTATCCTTTTGTTTTTCCTCTTTCCTCCCCCTTCTTTAATTAAGATCAGCACTTTGTTTACTTTACATCTCTGCGCATTTTAGTTCCTGATTCTGTTTACTCCCCTTATTGCTATCCTGTTATCTGGCTTCTCATAGTTTCCTGCTCAGTTTTTAAACAAGTTCTACAGCTGATATTACCATCTTCTTCTTAGTTAGTAAATCTAAGTCTATTTTTAGCAAACTACTATTTTGGCAAAATAATTGACATTTCCATAACAATCCTTATTGGATTGGTTATTAGTCTTCTTCAGTTATGGCTAATGCTTGACCTGCCATTCTAGATCCCACTTTCTCAAAGTGTGAAAACATGCCTTATGAAGGATGGATTGAGCTAAATTTAATTGGTTGAAATGCTTTGAGCAGCCTTTGTAACTTGGATACTGTCTGGTGTTGGACTATTAGAAAACCAAACTGACACTGCACTATATACAATTAGAGAGCACAATAAAAAGAGGAAAAATGATAAGAAAATATGCGAAAGACCCCCAGTAATGAAGGAAAAATAGTTTTACATGATCAGAAAATTTCCTGAATGGAGCAAGCAATCAATCTTTCATTTCATTTGTTTATTTCACAATGAAGTGGAGAAACAATTCAAAGGTTTATATGTTTCTCGGCATTTGCGCATCAGATGATGGAAAACGGTTGAGATTTTCTCTTGGGTAATATCTTGATTTGGAGGTTGAACCATTGAGGAGTGTGCTGGACCAGCGCACTGGATGATAATACATCAAATAAAAAATCTGGAGTTTTTACAGGATGACAAATCTATGAGTAGGAACCAGAAGCTGAGTTGAAGAATCTTGTTCCTAGTGGTGACTACCCAGTGACGAATGCAAAGAGATCAAACAAGAATCTTATGTACACAACTCGCATCGGAGTTGAGACAATGAGCCACTATAGATACTTGTAACCCAACCACAGAGGGGATGGACCTCTACAAGGATGACCAACAGGAAAGGGGGAAGGTTTAGTGGTATTTTCAATGACATTAGCATAGTTTTCTTCCATTTGACATTCTATCCATGGTGGTTGGTATCTAGAGGATGGATGTTTAGTCCTTCAGCAGTTGTTGTTTGCTGAGATTTCTAAGCTGTTTAATGAATTTTCTTAGCTTGTTCCAGTGATTGAACACGGTGTTCAACCTCTATGTTATCACTTTTTGTTACTTTATTTTTTCATCATAGTATAATGGGGGTGATTTTTCTATCACACACGTCTGATTGTCCGTATTGTATTCTTCAGAGATGTTTATTGTGACACTATTACTGCCCTTTTGACAATGGGGAAACCTTTTTCTTATTCTTTTGCTTCTACTAAAAATGGCCGTTACCCAGTGCTGGTCCTGAGTCTCCTGCCTATGTAGGGTCCTGGGAGGGATGAGTTTGGAGAATGTCCTAGCCCTCAGCATTTTTTGTGCAAAGTGTCTGTTCTCAAGACACAAACCCAAGCTTTTTCCCTGGCAGCCCTAACCTTTTATCATTGCTCCAAGAAATGATACTTATTCTTCTGCTTCTACCGCTTTGTCTTTTAACTATCCTGATGGATCCGGCTGAGGTAGCGTTTCTACGAGTAACAAAATAAAAAATAAGAGAAGATGGAGAGAATGAAGAAGCAGGTGAGAGAACCAATGTGTTCCTTTCCTCTTAACAGTCACTCCTTATAGACAAAATGAGGGGGTAAAGTGATAGGTCTAGAGCTCCACAAGATAAGGAGTCTTAGTTACATTAGAGATAGGAATTCCACATGTCAACATGACAGGGAATCCTAGATAAACAATAAATCATAGTTAGACAATTATACTAGATTACATATAGTGAATTAAAGATAAGGAGGACTAAGTCAAGAATTTAACTTAATCCCAAAGACTAAGAAAGTAGCCAGCTTCGGCATTCTGGACAGCACTAAGCTAGGTGACACCTAGACAACAGAACCAAACCCATACAATCTTCAACAATCCCCCTCAAACTGGAACATATAAGTCATCCATGTCTAGCTTGGAGCAGTTCTATTAGAGTCAACAATCTAACAGGTAGTAGTAGTAGTAGTAACTGCATCAACAGTAGATAGCAGTAACGAGCAAAAAGTAGGCTCCAATATGCACATGTAGATAGTAGCAAGAGCAGCAACAGTACTCTGCAGTAGTAGTAGTTGTAGCAGTAGTAGCAGTAGTAGTAATAGTTGCAGCAGCAGCAACAATAGTAGTGGCTGTACACCTAATGGAGAACCTTAAACGACTCTTAAAACGGCACCAACCCAGGTGATTGCTCTAATATCATGAAACAAAATAGAAAAGAAGAGAAGATGAAGAGAATGAAGACGAGGAGAGAGAATCGACGCAGTTACTATTTATAGACAAAATAAAGGATTAAAGTGATAGGGTCTAGGACTCCATAAGATAAGGAGTCCTAGTTAATTAGAGGTAGGAATTCTACATGTCAACATGACAAGGAATCCTAGATAAACAGTAAATCATAGTTAGACAATAATACTAGTATCCTATTTACATATAATGAAGTAAAGATAAGGAGGATTAAGTCAATAATTTAACTTAATCCCAAAGATTAGGAAGGCAGCCAGCTGGGGCAGCTGAACAGCATTAAACTAGGTGACACCTGGACAGCAGAACCAAAACCGTACAATCTTCAACACTGCCGATGGACACTGTTTGTGCCTTAAAGTCGTTGATGTGTTGTTGACATTATCATCTACTCATGGTTTATCTTTAGTCCAATCTGACATCACTATGTGTCAGAACACTGCCATGAAAATTGTTTGAAACAGTCATACCTGTCTGAATAACAGAGACTGTAAAGAAAACTCCAGTAGCTCATGCATGTGTGATGTGGTTGAGATAGGCCACCCGACTTGACATGTGGCCCGTCTAAGGGATTCCCCATCTACCCAACATAAGATAAAAAATAAAAAAAAATAATGAGTCCATGTGACTGAAGTGGGTGCTTTGCTAGAAAAGGTCCTTGCAGTGCCTCACCCTGCAACATTTAACTCTTTGTTTATCTATTTTCCTTCACTCAGTTGAAATGTTGTCACAATTGAAGAACTTCTTACTAGTAACTGAGTTATGGCCAATGTATTGATCTGCTATCATGCTTTTCCCAGGGTTGAATGGATCGCTGAGTGGGCAGTGGCAAACTGTGCTACCAAGTAACAAGTATTGGTAACACTCAATCTAAGAGCGAAAATAAGAGGGTGGAGGAGGGAAAAAGAAAAATGAGAATTTGGGTCCTATCCTTTCTTAACCTAACCCACCTTAAATTGTTGGGTATGCCAGCCAAGCAGTTCATATTTTCTGCCATATTTCACCATGGACATTTCAACCATTAACTGAGGATACCTGCTGACCTAACTGCTGCTCCTCAGAACAAATTTGTATCAATTATTTAAGCTACAGCTTCAAGTATTAGTTGTACTTTATTTGAGAACGTGATCCTTCTTGAGCTTGTTTGTGGGTTTCTGGTCCTCATTTTCCACCTAGATTCTGATTACACTTTTAAGTCAGTTGTCAGGATTTCATGCCTGCCAATCGGGGTCCTTTAGGAACCACTGATATATCTCCATCTATCTGATAGACTCGTAGTGAACTCAATAACCAAGAACAATCTATGATGGAAAGCTGTGAGCCCTGGCATTTGAATTTCTCTCTTATAGGGTCAATTCTTATTACTTGGTTTCTTTTCCTGTTTTCACTTTTCATGATCCAGCCTATTCTTAATACTCTTTCTAATAAATTGCAGGTTGGAACTATCATCCTTGTGGCCTTGACAGGATTGCTGGTTTTTATGCTTTTCTTTCTGGCAGCAACTACCAATGCAGTTATTATCTCTCTTCTCATGTCTTTAGCAGCTGCAGGAGGCTTCTTAGCTATTTTCTTTGCCTGTGTGACGGCAATTTACATTGGAGCATTATCAGTGGCTGCTTTTGCAATTTCCACTGCAACGGTTTCAACAATCATAGCTGTCGTGATTGCTACAGGTTCTCTGTTGTTTACATATTCTGCCTGTTCAGTTGTGTTTACACATTCTATGCATTTTTGGTCTAATTAGAACATAGATATTGTTTATAATCATTTGATAGTTCCAAGCCCAAAGATAGCAAATATGAATCATGTCATCATTAACCTATAGTATTCTTTTGGAGCTTTGGAAAATGACTCTTGAAATTCTTCTTTTTGCTGAGCAACAGAAGTACTTTCTATTCATATTATCTATTTTGGACCTAGTGAACATTATAGGGAAACCTTTATATATGGATTGTTACAGTAATCCAATATTGCTGCTGTAGTAGATATACTGGGTGGATCCCATTGTTGGTATGGTTGATGTGTTTGATTGGATGATTGCTATCATTCATTTAGTTGTCTAGTCAACCATGCAGCTTTCTCAATTCTTGGTTAGTGCTGGCAAGGTCTGCCCCAAGCGAGATCTAATATTTACATTGGGCTCAGTCCTTAGCCTCTGCACTGCCATTCTTGGGATTGCACTGAGTCGAGGTCTGCCAGAGCTATATGTGGCCCTCTTCCATTTGGACCCAGTCCCTTGCCAACGTCTGGACCTTGACATCTCCAGTTGTAAGCTGACCTTCTAGAAGGTCAGGATCGTGCTGGCATGGGCCCAGCATACCAGGTGGCCTTAGATTTCACCAATTCTGTTTTTAATTGGCCTTCTTTTTCGAACTTTATTCTCCCAAGTAGGGAATAGCTACCTGGTGGACCAGGCTTTCAAGTTTTGAGTCTTGGGCCTTGTATCCACCTTAAACAATCAAAGGTTAGACCAGCTCTCTAACAACGACAATCAAGATTCAAGTTTGTTTCGTAGGCCATTTACTCATTTTGGACAATTGAAGGCTGAAACAGCTCTGTGACAATGACACCTTAATCACCAAAGTGCAGCACATGTGGAAAATTGTACATCCGGTAGGAAGTATTAATTGTTGCATGGAGATAGACATGGGAGTTGGAATCGATACCTCTTTGGAAGGCTGACTCAGAAAAAATGGACAAGGGAATTCATCTAGGAATAGAGCCTCATGTGTGACATGGGCATGCTATCCATTTGGAAGATTCCATCTTACACCAGATTCCATCTTACACCAGTTGAAAGTCACCAGCCCATGGCAAAGGCCTTCTATCTGCGTATTGTGTCCATGCTTTGCAAGAACTTCAAATATTGACTTGTTTGATTTTATTAATTTAGTTACAGTTGAGAACCAATAATTTAGTTTTAGCATTTTGTGCAGGTTGGATTGGATTCTTCTGGACTGTGTGGTTGGCAACAAAGAAAAGCATGGGCCTTGCCCAACATTCAGTGAGCATGGCTGGGTCAGCACTTTCGGCATATTCCTCTGCTCGATATGCTCGTCGCCACCATTATGGAGCAAATAAGATTGACTGAAGGAAAATTATAGCAGGATTTGTATGTATGTATGGTCTTACATGCCTTAGTTTTCAGAAGACACTGATGGTATAGCTTTCTTGGTTTGCGTTAGTTTCTTGTTTTTGTCTTATTGCCGTATATAGTGAAGCAATCTGCTCTCCACTTGGAGATGATAGAACTAAGGATATTGTTTGTGGTAATATACATCTGTAGATTGTTTGCTTAAGGGTCTCAATGCTGAACCGGAACTGAAAAACTAAACTGAATTGAACTGTAAAAAATTGGTTCATTTTGGATCAAATAAACCGAAGAAAACAGTATCAAAACTGAATACCTTAATTAAGTTACGCAGCTGGGAAGGATAAGGTTAAGGGTTTGGACTCCCGTTGAAGACTCCATAGGTTCATCCCTCTCTGCACACTGCATACATATTGAGAGCAAGTTGATACGGGTGCCAATGAAATTGAAGGTTCGGATCGAGACAGTGGACCGTACGTAGCAAGAGAGAGGATGGAAGGATGAAGAGCCGGTACAGTTTGATTTTGGCTTGAAAACTTGGAATAGAATGATATTTGGTTAGTTTGTATCTTAAACCGAATGGATGGACACCCTTACTGTTGCGGTTTTAGTTCCACAGGCTACTAATGGCAATTTTAGTACTGCTGGGTCATATTCTGGGACTTGTCCTGAGAAGCAGATGCTCTCCATTGCAACTCTTCTTAGTACTGTCGATTTTGTACCCATACACTATTGAAGAGATCTTTGATACCATGATCCCCTTTGAAGATGTTTAAATGCTTGTGCACATAATCAAGAAATGTATTGTAGGAATGTTCGTATGTAATGTATTTATAATTTGGAGGAGCCTTAGCTATCTGTTTCTCAGGTACGTTCATTTAAGGGTGTCAACGGGCCGGTCTGGGTCGATTTTGGTCCGGGCTGAACCGGTATCGGGTTTTATAAGCCCAGTCCAAAACATGTCCATTAAGAGTTCGGGCTGGGGTGGGCTGCGCTGGACACAATAACTAACGGGCTGATCCGGTGTTGGTTTGTTATCGGGCTAGGTTTATTGAGGTGATTTCGGGTTGGTTCGGTCCGGATCGGGCTTATCGGGTTTATCGGGCCCATTTTATATGTAAACTATATAGTCTATTTTATTATTTCTATCTATAAAATTAGCATTATTCCTTCCATATGTATATAATTTAATAAACTATAACAATTAACGTAATCTTTTCAATTATAGATTCACATAATTTTCTAGATCATGAAGTGAACTCTAATAGTGTAACACAATCTATTAAAATTAAGAAATCGGGCCCGAACGAACCTTACCGGTGTTCAGGTTGGGTTTTATCGGTTTGGGCTAATTCGGGCTTCTTAACGGACTGGTCCGGTTGATTTCGGTTTGGGTTGAAACGGTGTCGGGTTTTACAAGCTCAGACCAAAACCTGTCCATTAAGGCTCGGTCCGGACTGGATTCGGGTTATATCGAGCTGGCTCGGTCCGTGCTACCGGACTGTACACAAAGACCTAGGATGAATGCCATGAAAGATCCATCGAAGACTTGGAAAGGACCCCGTTGAGCTATCCAACTATACACAAAGACCTAGGACCCTAGGAGGTTAGGTTTCATAAAACTCGATTCAAACAAAGGAGGTTTGTAAGAAGAGCCCCGACAGGCTCCAAAACCGCGGGCTGCAAACACCGCGGCCTATGGTTTGCAACCTCACGAAGGAGGCGCAGGTGGCCGCAAGGCGTAGGTCGCAAAACCCACAACCTACAATTTGTGACCTCCCGAGGGAAACACAAGAGGCCACGCACAAGGCGTAGGTCGCACAAAACCCATGGCCTTTGGTTTGCTACCTCCCACTGGGGACAACATAGTAAAGGGGTGGCTCCAAAGGACATGCTCCAAATTGAAGCCTGTCGTTTTGGGACCTCCAGCACCGTTTTTCTCTGGCATTGCACCAGAGGCTGCAATTAGCCGGCCCAAAGGACATGCTCCAAATTGAAGCCTGTCGTTTTGGGACCTCCAGCACCGTTTTTCTCTGGGTTTGTACTCTTTCCACACCTAGAACTACGACCTAAAATCCTACCCAAGGACTGATAGGACCTTTAGGTAACGATGAAACCTATGTTACCATAGTAGTAAGACGAATGACTAATTAATGCATAAACTTTAGGAAAAACAACGTGGGAACAAGGAAGGGAATTAACTGAGAAGTTGTTGTTACTTGTTGATCGTCAAGTTGTTAGGATTGGAGACGCAAACAAGAAGAAAAATAAGAAGATTAATGTGGTTCAACACCCCATCGTGGGATGCCTACGTCCACCAGAGAAAAGAAAAATTCTTTATTCCCAAGAAACTTCTACAGTTCTCTATCAGATAGGCATATCTCGTCAGCCTCACAGCACCTTCAGCTCTCCACTATTAGAGGAGAATCCTCTGACAGCCCTTACAGCCTTACCTAGGTTTTCCCACACAAAGATAATTTATAAGGAAACCTAGAAATCCTAATCCCACCACAATTATAAGTTTATCCGTACATATAATAGACTCATATCCTAATACAAATACTACCCCTTATAATTACGTGGACCCCACAGAATACAAGACACCAACCCAACAAATATCCACATGGCTTGGATTCTACAAACCACTTTGAAGAAACTTGTTGATGTTGATTCTGAAAACTCATCTCTGTCAAACAGCTACACCCAAACCGGCATAGCCCACACCCCGTTCGGGTGTCCCGTACATCTCACCACTGTACGATGTGAAGTGACTCCATCTCTCCCACTGCTGCAGCATCACCGGAAAGATCACCGTCACTCACAGTCCTCCTACAACTCCAGTTGCACCTGGAACCCGAGCCTCTCACTACCGCACCTCCAATGCAGACCTTGAGAACCAACTCATCATCCCAACCCTCTGCAACTCCAATTGCACCTGAAACCTAAATCTCTCATCTCTGCACCTCCAATGCAGACCTAGAGATCCGACTCCTCGTCCCAGTCCGCCAGTACTCCTTTGTCCCATGATGGGGCATCCACTGGCCATGATGAGCACCGTGCCGGAATTCAATCCCGCTGTCAGATCCCTGAGAACACTTCCCCGATCCGACCAGATCCACGAACAGCTACCATCGCTCCATCAATCCAAGCACGATCTCCCAGCCGTCGCTGACCATCCTCTCTGTAAGGATCCAACACCACATGTAATCCTACCACAAGCAAGAATATCACATGTGATAAAGCTCTGAGCCATTCTACTGCTCTGTTTCACACCCAGAACCAAAGAGCAGCCGTACCATCGGAAAAATTTCATCGCTCCGGCCAGATGACAGCCCATCTGAAACCACAGATACATCAAGCCACCTAAGGCTTTCTTCCACAGATCCTAGGTCCTTCTGTGGATCGCCATTAAAAGCAGATGATTTCTCGACTGAAAAAATCATCTTCGACGACACAACCGTAGTAAGGCTCAGCGTCGAAACCTCTTTTCTCTACGAACACCTCTTTTCTCTACGAACCAGAGAAAAAGAAAACGCCAATCCGTTTTTTTTTTTTTTTTATAATTGCAATGATTACTTTCCTCAAAAGTTAATCAAGGTTCAAAGTTTAAAAAAAAAAACAAAAAAACGACTTACTTTTTTTTTTTTTTTTTTCTAATTCCTTAACTTTTCCAAAAAAATATCAGAGGAAATAAAACATAAAAAAACCCACCTTTTTTTTTTATTCTTCTTTTTCTTCATACCGCGTACCTCCTTAGTTCTTCGAGAACCTGTCGAATCTAGCTCTGATACCACTTGTTAGGATGAACGCACAATCGCGAGAAAAAAACGAAGATCAAGCAAACACACAACACAAGATTTGCTGTGGTTCAGCAACCAAACCAGAATACCTACCTCCACCACAGAGAAACAAAAATTCTTTATTGTCAAGAAAACTCTCTACAATTCTCTCCACCTGACACAGTGTCCTCCTTTACTCAGACCTTACCTAAGTTTTCCCACACAAAAACAATTTATAAAGAAACCTAGAAATCATAATCCCACCACAATTATAAGTTTACCCCGTACATGTAAGAGACTCATACCCTAATACAAATACTATCCCTTATAATTACATGAATCCCATAGAATACAAGACACCAACCCAACACAAATAAGGGAGTAGGACCGTTTAATTTCTTGTTTATTAACTGTTGCATGTGTTTGTTGCACATTGTATGATTGATTGATAACATGCCATCCAGTATCTGCTATTATTGCTCATGCATATGCTTATTACTTTGAATACGTGATGAATGATATGATGATGTTTAGCCTGTGTGGGACGGAATGGGGTCGAGGAACGCTGGACCATACTGTTCATATGGGCACTACTTTGCATAGCCAGTATCCTAGTAGGGGTACGGTGTTCGGTTTGGGGACCGGAACTGGGACTTCGTTGGGGTACGGCCTCAGATTATATTGATGTGCATGTAGCTGTATGTGGTTAGGCTATTCAGACCATGAGCTAAATCCTTGCCAACAGGGGTTAAGCATTGGCATACGCACCGAGTCAAGGTCTGGGACCGAGACGCCAGCATGGAGCCAGGTGAGCCTATGAGTGGAAGTGTTGCATGACTAATTTGGAGATTGAGAGTGTCACATTGCCTACATGAGAGTGGAATTATGGTTGGAGCTGTGGTGAAGCTCAAGAGGGCAATATCAGTTCATTACACCGAACTTAAGTAAAATAACTCATTAGTGCATTCATCCTTGCATGTTTGTGTGTATTTACTTCCTTATTGAGTTCAAGTTGGACAGCTCACTGCCGTTTGCAGACTCTTTTTCAGATGATGGTACAAGATAGACTGTAGTGGATTTCATGGAGTCTCCTATCTTAGTTGGAGTTTCCTTTGAGGACGTTGAAGATGAGGGACATCCTGATATCTACCAGTGTGATGTTTGTGCCTATGGGGACAAGCCTTGATTATAGATTTAGTTTACTTAAGATTTCGGATTGACGTCCATTCTCATATTTGATATTTATTTGATATACTTAGTACTTATGTTTTGAGTTTTGATTATAAGCATAACACTTTTTATTATTCACTAGAACATCAGCTTGTTTAGTAAGATTTTATTTAAAGACTTACATTGGATATTTATTTATCTTTGTACTCTCATTATTATAGTTGTTTTATTGTATTGTGTATGTTGTAGTTATGGTAAACATTGCATTCCGAGGTCTTGGGTGGATTTTAGATCTTTTATCGAGGATTCAATTACACGTCCGAGTCACAGGAAAATGGGGTGTGACAACATACACTCTGTAGAGGCCCCACTACCATTTTTATTTAGTGAAGTGTCTGAGGTACCAATCAAAATCAAATTGATCCATTTCAAAGCAAAAACTTGCCAATTTGGTAGGTAGTTCAATGGTCTTGAAATTTTTCAAATGCAATTAAATATTGAATGTATAAAAATTAAGTATTAAATTATTAATAAATAGTTATTTTTTATTTTAAATTATCTTCAACACAGATATAGCAATAGGTGTGGCTCGAGACTGCCTCCTAATCTGTTGTCCTCTTATCCGCTCAGCCTCAAATTTATGGAGATTTCAACCTTTTTGGATTGCTTTACAGGATTAATTATTTTATTTCTATTGAGTGGAAGAAAAACACAAAACTATTGTGAGGCTAATGTTACAGCTGATTCTCTTTTCAAAAAAGCTGCAACTTCTCAGCCCTTTCATCACCAGTTTTGTGGGCTCTGATGTCTCATGGGATTATCATGGAAAAAGTAGATTCAGATTTGTCGGATAGCCTAACTGCCTTTTCTCTCAACCTTTTTATCTTTATAGTTATCATGTTAGAATGCTCTGCTGATGGCAATCTTGTTGGGGGATCTTTTCTTATGCAATCTATCTTTCCATCCAGGAATGGCTAGACATGAATCCTGTAATTTGTTAATACTAATATAGTCTCTTAGGCAATGCCAAAGGTAGAACTTCTAACATTTTAATGTAATTCTTTTGATATATTTTGTTGTCGGAAGATTCTGATTATGGCAATTCCAAAGGTGGAACTTCTTCTATTGGAATATAATTTTTTTTAATGTATTATATTTGTTTTGGTTTCTCTGATGTTACTGAAGATGGATCTTCTAATCTTTTGATGTGCTTTGTCATGTCATCGGAATACCTAGACGTAAATCCTGTAATTTTTTTTTCTATTCATTTTTAGTCTACTTTACTAACCATTAAAAAAAATATATCAAAATGTATTTGAATTTTTATGCATGGGAATGAAAGGATAAATTATTCATTAACATGTCTAATTGGATCATAGCCTGAGCATTTTCCATTCCAAGCCCAGCCGGGACATGCAAGTTTATAAGCATACTTTTTTACAAATTTGGTGTAATCCATGGTCAGAAAAGCAAGCTGTTCATGTCTTTAATAACTCCTGTTGCTAGTCATTAGTTGGTCCCATTACTGAAAAGAATGACAGGTTTGCATACATCAAAACCTCCATTAGACGTGGAAGGCATGTGAACACGAACAAAATTATTCACGTCTTTACGGGATGTGCCAATTTGGCTTACCTTTTTTTGTGGGCATATCTAGTTACGTTAATCACAGATAAAGCTAAAGACATAAAGAGATCACTTTAAAAGTCAAGCTTTCACACTCTCACAAAACAAATGTCTCGAAGATGTGTGAGCCTGGTTCAATTTCTTTGGAGCCTTTTCCTTGTGTTATGGGCCCTTTTCCTCCATGGTTTGTTAGGTTTCTTGGGTCCACCTTTATTGGGGGTGGTCTTGTTAGTTCGGCTTTTTTTGTTTGCCTCTGGTCCATTCGTTTTGTTTTAGATCTCACCTTTTGATGGTCCTGTTGTTGTGTTCTCTCTTTCAAGTTTAATAAAATATCTACTTAAAAAAAAAAAAAAAAAAAAAAAAAAAAAAAAAAAAACCACGAGAAACACTCAGGAGTGAGTATATGTTGGATTAGACGTCAATGAAGAAGAAAAGAGATGAGAATATAACCCATATAGTGCACCATTAAGACCTGATTCCCTTTGTTTCTTCTCTTTTCCTCTACTTTCTCAGCATCCAAATGGAATAATATCAGCTCAAAATAAAGTACAGCTTCAGCCACTTACAAAACCCAGAAAGAGACTTACATGCATGGAATTAGTAAGATGTGAACTTTCCATTCCTCCTTCCAACTCAAACACCTCTGTGGACTAGTATGTGTGCTTGTGATCATATTTGTATATATCTATATATTCCCTTTATGTCACCCATGAAGATTTTGGATTCAATCAATGGATGCCCACTTAAAAGAATTACAAGCCATTAGTAGTGTTTCAATCATGTCCTTCACCATGCCAATCTGGTCTTCCTAAGGTGAATTCCAAGCTAGGATTCTTGAGGCCCATATGGGACCCAGGAAAACTTTTCGATCGGCTGAAATCACTCTCCTGTTATGGTCAAGACATGTTATTATCTAATTCAATTCCCTCAAGTGTTGCATCATGGAAACATTCTGGTGAGGATATATTACCTCAACTTGATGTCCAGATCTTTGTTGGGACGAAAATGTTGAAGGTCTATGCACATCCATGTCACTTGTGTTAGTTTGCAGCGACGATCCTCTACCACTAAGTTATTCATGAAATAGAAAAATTAGCTTGAGCCATAGTTCGCTATATACTATCAATGTTTTCCAAGTTAGCATTCAAGAGTGAGTATTTAGGATGGCAGCAAAATCACAGAATGACAAATTTGACAATTTGAACCTCAGATGTTGTATATCATAGAAAAGAAAATGAAAATAAAGAAAGAAAACAAAAACGTGTAGAAATCGAATCATAATCACAATGCAGAAAAGTAAAACGAAATAGAAAAGAAAAAATCATGTAACACTGAAAGATTGAGGTTGTCCACAGTGAGAGGGGAACTGTAGATTGACGTTTCCTACAACTCGAAACCTTTATGTCTATCACTGCCTTAGCATTTGATAGCACTAAAACTTTACTAGGCCCCTATTCTCGATCTTTTCTACTTGCTTTCAGGACCTCAACCATCATAGCCTATTTTGAAGTTACTTTTAAAGATTGACTGCCAAGCAGCAGTGAGGGTCCTAGTCATTCATAATGCATCAACGCATGTCCCTATGCACTATGAGATGCGAGGATCCTCAGTGCCAGTGGCAGTCACTATAGAGGATCCTTAGGCTACTTTTAATATCATCTGTCACAGGTAATTTTTCTAAACAATGGCCAAATCTTACCTTCTTGCCGAATCTTAATTCTTAATGTTTATTTTATCATTGTTAATCTTAATATTTGATTATGCAGAGGTGGGTTTGGGTTGAAATCAAATTTTCGTCACCTGTATAATACGAGTTTGCTCCCACAAACATGCCACCCCTTTTATAGTTAAGACAGAAGAATTAAGGATTAATTCTAACATAAGAAAGAAGTATGTAGTTCAATAGAACTCTGATTAATAAAGCTCCATTGATGTATGAAGCAAAAACAAATATGACCTTTAAAAAGGCTCAAGTTTTTTAGATAGAGTGCTAGAATTAATATTGATGCAAGATGTTAATTGCAGTGTGTAAGATCTGGCCAAAATCTTCATAAAGTCCCCTATGGCTACATTAGCATAAACCAATTTAAGTTAGCCTGAATTATATATATATAGCTTTATGAAAAAAAAAAAAAAAAAAAAAAAACCTAGTTACGAGCAAAAGCAAACTCTCAAGTCCTATGTGTCTCCTTCCAAATGTGAGAAACAGTTGCACAAAAGGCTAACTTCCCTATGTTTCCAGTAGTCTTTTTTCAACCTCACTCCAGTCCATTTTGCTTCTAATAGAATGCTAGAACTAGGCCATTTATCGGGTGAACATAAACTCAATATCTTGTTCCAAATGATATTTGTAAATTGGCACTCAAAGAAAACATGATCCCTAGATTCCAAACCTGCCCAACAAAAACAGCAATAAGGGGAGACAGGCATCTTCCATTTGTTGAGCTTATCCTTGGTGGGAAGGCCATCCATCCTCGGACCTGCGCTTCGTCATGCTAGTGTATAACTCCCACTTCAAAGTTTGATTATGTTGGTAGTATATGTAGAGAGACCAATTGAGTCTACTATGGCTAAGCCATTTAATTTTCTTTTCATCATCTCCTGTTTCCTCCTCCATTCTCTTTAATCTCCTTCTCAAATTTCTTCTTTTGAAACTATCCCTTGCAACAAAACATGATTTCTG
Organism: Protea cynaroides; assembly: GCA_028583415.1. Classification (NCBI taxonomy): domain Eukaryota; kingdom Viridiplantae; phylum Streptophyta; class Magnoliopsida; order Proteales; family Proteaceae; genus Protea; species Protea cynaroides. The sequence goes on from CM053268.1 coordinate 36,449,663, forward strand.
TTGGCCTTATTCCATTTTGTGGCCTGAAAGATACTTGCAAGCTCATAAAGGTTGCCAATTAGGTCCTAACTAACATTGCCAATTTATAGCACATGATATGAAAGTCAAAGCCAAGTATTCATCCTACATATAGGAGCCAAGGTTTGCCTAATTGAGACACTCATTATTTATCTGACTAGTACCCATTTATTTGGTTCCATAACTAATTTGGATGGATACTCACTCCTCCTGTCATTCAATACTACTTTTGTTGACACAACTAGCTGCTTAAGCAAAGGCTAAATATTCCTCTAATTCATTGACAACCTCCTTCAAACTCACTCAAGATATTCTGGCGATCAAATAGGCTCCGTTGACTGGGGAAGATCAAATTCTACAGAGAGTCTTAAAGGAGAATGATTTTTTTTTTTATGATGTTTTCATGATCCTAATTTGATCGACCTTAATAAGATGTAACTTTCATCATAGATGGGCCAAAGTGATAATTTTTGTAAAGGGAATTAGACTTTATGAATGATAGGTTTATCTTGGTCACACCAATCTTATTTACTTCTTTAATTAATAGTTATTAGAACCGAGAAAGCGAAGGAACATGGAAATTGTAGATGTAGTGCTTCTTTTATTTTTATTTTGCTCTGGGTATATCTGGTCGGTCTTCTGTAAATCTATTCTTTAATTCTAATATATTCTTTGCCGATTCCTAGCAAAAAAAGGAAACTTTAACGATAAAGACTTGATCAAATTCCTCTTTGAAAATATGATAACTTAAACACTTTTCACGTGGGATATATATTGTTATATCGACATAAATAAAAATATTATTATATAACATATATAATTTGGGATTTAATTTTTACAATTTTTTTTATATTCTACATAAAAAAACAGAAGAAAAAAATAACTCGAAGAACCAAATCAATTAACTATTCCATATAGTTGCATTTTTATTTTATTTATTTTTTCTTTCTTTTTAATGACCTTTTCAGAATATTTACATTTTATTGCATTGGATGTCCTAAGATTCAATTATGCCAACTAGGTCGCACGCACGGCCTACCCAAACTGAGGTATGGCCTGATATTCAGTTTCAGTGAGGATGTTGAGTCAATGCAGGTCCTAGCTAGATTCACTAAATATGCCTGATCCGGTTGTTCTTAAAACTCTTCTTGTCTAATGGATGGCTTCTAGGGCTTCATATAGACAGAACCCTATTTGAGTGTCATATTCACTCTTTCTTGTTATCAAGTTCTTCTCAGTTTTTTGCATTGTCATGAATATTATAGATTATATTATTGACTATAGTAATATAATTAAGCCGGCCACAAGGTATTAGTACTGTATCTCACATAAACTTCACTCTAGTGATGTAATTACCTGACATTCAGTTTAAATGTCAAACATCAAACTTCCGGAGCACAAAGATTATAATACAGAAGACGACAGCAGAATCCTTTTGGATTATATATTTTGAATTGAGACACATTGATTACTTTAAAATCTAAGAATGGCATGTCTAGTGATATGATCTAATGAAAACAATTTAATGCTTGCCTTTGCTCCATTTCAAAGATTTTCTTTTCTTTTCTTGTCTATTTCTTGACATTCAAACATAGCCTAATTATCCTTGTAACAAATAAGAAGGAAAATCTATTTTTATAAAATAATCATATATATATATATATATATATATATATTAGAAGAAAAAAATGGTGAAATGCCTCTCCTAAAATTTCTTGTGAAATATTTAGTTTCTATATGAAGTTGATGCACATCTGAAGTATGAGAGGTGGGCGGGCCTTGGTATACAAACCAATGTTTGGACCTATAATTTTCCAAATGCAACAACGATGAAAATTAGCTTTTTTTTTCTTTTTTTTTGGTTAAAGGTCAGCAAAAGAATATATTAACATGGAAAAAATGATTTACATAAGTTAAATCTAGGCAAAACTAGACTGAAAAAAAAATCAGAATCCGATCTCAATCCCCACCTTTGATATGGCCATCTTACTATTAGATTTGTTTATCACATGGTAAAGCGGGAGAAGGCTTGATTAACTTTTCTATGAGACAAGAATTAAGACATTCAACTTTATACAGTGAGGATTTTATCTTCTATCCTAGAATGTGTACTAGAAAAGCTAAAGGTAAAATATGGTGAAAGAACATACACCCCTATTGAACCTCACTTTAAACTGTAATTACTTTGAAATTTAATGTTGAAAGAGCTTCAAATAAAAAATCCCACTTCAAGCAAATATTTTGAGGCCATTTTTTTTAAAACATATCCTGAAGCTTGCAACTGTATAGCTTACCCTTTATTTCTCTCACAAATTCCATACAAATTTTATGTGCCATAAAATTCTCTCCATTAAATTTCTTATAATAGAACTCTGACTAATGTTTTTCAATATTTAGGTAAAATTATCACTAACTTGACATGTAGATTATGTAGATTGACTCCTGCAAGGCAGACTACTTCAGAAAGGAATTAAAAGGACTAAGGGCCTTATTTAAATTAACTATCTTGATCAGCATTTGCAAGAATGGTTGATCAGATACTAGAGTCTTGTCATTGGAATAAATCCAAATACAAACAAGATAAAAACTAGGAAAAATAATCTCTTACCTTTGTTTCACAATTGAACCCATCTTGACTAGAATTAGAATCTACTTTCATCATGAATCAATGCACCTTTATTTTCGAAGAGAATATATTAAAAAGAAGTTGCCATGCCAAGATGGCGACCAATGAATGAAGGTACAAAATCTATCCGGCATCAATCCCCTTCCACAGACTCATACAACTCCATCCACTCTCAAAATATACCACCCCAAAAATAAGACAAAAATACTACCTGTCCTCTTTCAATAAAATAAAACCCATATAAACAGAGTTACCCGCCAGCTTCACATTATTGTTGAACAAAAAAGATAGTTTATCAACAAGAAGAATTCTTAAGAGAAGATGACAAGGATTCAGTCCCAACAAGTATATGTTTTATGGTAGATTTGAAACGCTCAATTCTGGAAAGAAGGGAAGGTGGGACAGTGGGAAGTAGCTTGCACAGAACTATTTGTAGCTAGGTGTCGTGTAAGGAATAGAACAGTACGTTTTGGTTTGAATTGCGAAAGTACATGTAATGGGTTGCGCAAAGACCTTTAATGGCTGTCTGAAATTACAAGAATAAGTAGCAAAGAAAGAAGGAATCAAATATGAAAAGTAATCCCTTAATTATGCCTGATGATATTCTTGTTCCACTTAGGAAGAGATACAAACAAAACTAGATCACAACTATGAAGGACAGAACTACACTTTTCTTTTTTTCTTTTTCTTTCTTTTTTAAATTCTTTTCCAAAATTTTTTTAAGTATATCTTTCGAACCACCCATCCTTCCTAACACTGAGAATTTCTTGTGGTATATCTTCTATTAAATAATAATGGTGGTGATCAACCTTAAATAAATGAAAATGATCATTGTTGTCTTCTTTTATCACACATGTTTAAATGTTAGGAATTTACATTCAATGCACGAGGTTCCCGCCACTACGAGTTTAGAACAAACTATTATCCAATTAAGTTAGTAATAATAAACACAAGATTATTTATTGATTAACACACTTGAAGTTGTCCCTTTTCTTATACTAAACTACATATGAATCAAGTGTTAAAAAAATAAAAAGAAAAAGAAAAAGGAAAAGGAAAAGGTAATTAATGTCAGCATAATATTCATCACAATTCGATTCCTTAAAAGTAGTATTGTCTGTCACTTAGTATGCAATGTTTGACCCTCCAATTGTACAAATACAGTCTTTTTGTAACTTTAACTTTTTTCTTAATTTCTTATCATTTCAAGAAGAATTGTAAAAGAATACAATACAATGTGGATAACGAAGGTCGACCTCATTTAAATTTAAAAAAAGAAAAAAAGAAAAAAAGAAAAAGAAAAAAAGGAGTAGAAACATATTTTTATTAATCAATCTTCATGACATATCTAGCAAAGATCATAGAGAATATATCTCAATGGTAATGCATAAAGATTTTATAGTGTTCTTAATTTGTCATTTTTTATAAAAATTGATGTATTAAGGGAATATCTTACTGTAGAAAATGCACTGCAATAATCAAGAATATGACAATCAAGTCCATACGTACATTAATATAGTATTGTATTAAATGCACTGAATCATTACTTTTTACTATATATTGAAACACATGGCTGCTAGGAGAGAACGTGCAATAAATAATAAGATACTATATTAAAGACTGAAAATTGGGCAGCACTAAAATTCAAGTGGATGGGTCTTTTGGGTCCTATATGTAATCTCCTAGTGAAGGAGAATAAGAACCTATGTTTCAATTTATAAAAGAAACAAATTTAGTAGGAATAATAAAAAAGAGAGGAAGATAAAATTTGGATGCATTGCAGATTTGCAGTGGTTTCTTTCTTCTTCATTTGTATGTGGCTTTACTTTTAAATCTATGGAAGCTAAATATTGAATCTCCATAGAAAACCAAAAAAGAAATATAATTAAAGAGAAACAGAAAAAGCAAAGGCTGTCACAGGTACTCTTTTATTTTGAGGACGTCGGTTTTCATTTTTATAAGTTAAGCATACCCATGCAAAAGGAAAAGGGGAGGCATTCATCAATCTATCAAAACGTGAAAGCGTACGTTCACAAAGAGTTCTTGAGTTTCATGCATAATAGAGAGAGAGAGAGAGAGAGAGAGAGAGAGAGAGAGAGAGAGAGAGAGAGAGAGAACCTTGAAGAGTTACTCCACAATGTAGTGGTAGAAGGGTAATCTGAGTCTCGCTGCATAGATCCATCTGATGATCCTCTTTGATCAATTGACCGTCGTAATCTAAGATCTCCTGCTGCCGACGCAATATCTTCTTCTCCAGACCCATCTGATTGGCCTTCAAGAGAAGACCACATTTAGAGAGAGAGAGGGATGTAATGTATGGGTACGTGCAAAAGTTAAACCCTCTCATAAATATAATGTGTATGGGTCTGTGTATGTACGTATATATGTACACTGGTTAGATTTGTTGGTTTAGAGAGAGAGAGAGAGGGAGAGAGAGAGAGAGAGAGAGAGAGAGAGAGAGAGAGAGAGAGAGAGAGAGAGAGAGAGAGAGAGAGAGAGAGAGAGAGAGAGAGAGAGAGAGAGAGAGAGAGAGAGAGAGAAATGGGGGAAATGAATAGGGTTGAGAGAAGTTGCTAAAACAAGGCTGAAGGCTAAGCAATACGAATTACCTGAGGAAGCTGCAGGCCTGTCAGTGGTCTTAACAGTTCGATACATCTGCAAAGGTGAAGAGAAACAAAAATACAAAGTAAGAAGCAAGAAATGTGAGCCTGCGAAGAACCAGGGGAAGAAAAAAAAAAGAGAAATAGAAATAGAAAGGGCAAAGAGCCCTCGTTTCCCCAAAAGACAATACAAACAAATTAATAAAGAAATGAGGAAAAAGGCATTCCAAAATCAAATCAGACACTTCTCTTCTCTTCCCCTCTCTTTCTCTCTCCCTCTCCCTCTCTCTCTCTCTTGGTTTCTTCATTAACCACGAGGATGATGTTGGTAAGGTCAGTAATGACCTGTATTATTGAGAAATGATGGCTACTTTCTCTTATGATTCCTGTTCATGTTCACCCACTCTCTCTCTCTACTATCTTCTCTCTCTCTCTCCCTCTCTCTCTCTCTCTAAAACAAGAAGCTTTCCTGTTTCAGAAAATCAGACTAATTTATTCACTCATTCAATTACTGCACTCATCGGATACTGTGCCGGAAGAAGTATGAAAATCTCACCGGCCGGCAAGAGAGAGATAGAGAGAGAGGAATTGAAGTGTAGGGGAGATTTACTTGGTTAGCAATACCTGTAAATGACTCTTAACATGAGCTAATGTTAGATCTTTGACATCCATGAGCTCAAGAACAGATTTTGGAGTAGCCCCTGAAAACCAAAAAAAAAATTATCTATGTGAATAAAATCTCAAAATTTAGATAAAAAAACCAAAAACCCAAGATCTGAAGTTGTACTTTCATGGCCGCCAAGGAGCTCCACAGCATGAACAAAACGGGCATGAAGAGTGCTTGTCCAACGCATTCTGGGCGCCCTCATACTTCTCTTTGCTGGTAGCTTTGGCATGAATCTTGATCTATTAATCAGCCCATGATGAGAAGCCTCTGAAGCTCCCATTCCATATTGTTGATGCTGGTGTAAGTTGTAGTACTGATGCTGTAATTGGTGGGATTTGAATGAATCTGAAGACACCCCATTAAACCTTGACATACCGGCAATCCGATATGCCGCCGCCGCAGATGAAGGAGAAGAAGAGTTGGGTATGGAGTCTAAGATTGTCATCATAGGGTCCGAAGAGGAAGAACAAGCAGAAGGTGGGGATGATACAGGCCAAGATGGATATGATGACATAGGGTAGAAACACATCTTGGGATCCTTCTCTCTTGAATGATCTAAAGGCATGAAAGGGAATGAACGATTATGATACACTGGAATCCCTTTTATGGGTCTTAAACCATCTGAGACACCCCCATGATTTAGTTGATTAAGTCGGTTACTGTTAAGATGGTGAAGCTGTGGTTGTTCTTCATCAGTACTTCTTCTTGTGAAGTTTCTTCTCCAATAGCTTTCAGTTGCTTCCAACCCATTTCTTGGGTTTGCTAGTGAAAGCTCTGTGTAAGCTTGTGAATCTCTCCTCAGTACTGAACTATCACTGTTTGACCTCAGACCTTCTTGCTTGTTGTTGCTATTGAACATCAATGAAGGAGCACTGTTAGGAGGACTAATGTGTAAGGAAAGATCAGGAGCTGATATTGAAGAGGATTCTTCAAACATTTTCAAACAAAATCAAGGTGAATTGAGTATTGTTGAAACTGAATTTTGACACCCCTTCGAAGTTGGTTTTGCTCCTGCTTGTCCTTCAGTTGTGGAGAATTAGAGGTGGGAAGAAAGGAGACTGAGGAAGAAGCATCTTGGTATGCTCAAAATGATTTGATTTGATTTGAGAGGGACGAGATGAGATGAGGAGGGAATTCATCAAAGAGGGTCTCAGGAGAGACACACTCTTCTAGTTCTCTATCTTCATCAACAAACAGACATACTCGAGAGGAAGATAAAGAGAGCGGTAGAGAGAGATAGAGAGAGAACAGATGGGATATTGGGATACGTATGTTGTCACGCAATAGAAGACGAATTAAAAAAGAAAGAGGGAGAGAGATAGAGAGAGAGAGGCATGGAATGGAGAGGGATTTGGGTCTCTGTTCCTCAAGAGTATATCTCAGAAAATGACACTCGAACTTTGTCCTTGCCCTCTCTCTCTCTTCCTTCTCTCTGCTTCCTTTCTCTATGGTCTATAGTCAAAACACGCAAAGCAGCTAAAAAAGTGGGACATCAACTTCCTTCCCCGGATAAAACGGGTTAAAAAATATAGGAGAGAGAAAGAGTCTTCTTATTGATTCCTTTTCCCCCACCCTCTTCGCTCTCTCTCTCTCTCTCTCTCTCGTGCTTGTTTTTAACTCAACTTATTATATTAAATTACGGAATCAGGTGGTTTTGAAAATGCTAAATAAGATTTGCATAATGGCGTGGGATTTTGAGATTCTCGGGAGAAATCGAAGGACAATGCCATTACGGACCCATTGACCACAGTGACATATCATAGGGACCCCAACAAAGGGTTGTTTGTTTGCTTTCCTATTGTTAACATCATAAAGGGTTAACATCGTAAACCCTAATTCCATATACCTTCTAATTCCCTTTCACCCTCCCAAATATTCCCTTCCTAATCTTTCAACAACTCTTGTCTGCCATCATAGGTTTTCTTTTTCTTTTTTCTTTTTTTCTTTTTTTTATTATTCCATCCCCCTCCCCACATGACCATCCACCGCCCCCATTGACTCCAACATCCATGAATAGATCTCAAAACCCTAGGTTGAATCCCACATAAAATAACATCCAAATCCATTTCTTCTTTACACCAAAAAAAAAAAAAAAAAAAAAAAAAACTCTTCTTAAGTCATGATTCAAATTATAGGAAGATAATTCTCACTCTAATTGTGTCATGTGTGACTCTTGCGCCAATGTTAAGACCAATAGAAGTGCACACACAAAAATCTCAATTAAGAGATTGAATGATCATTTCATCCGAAATAACACACGGACTGTCGGCAGAAAAAAAATCTTTTACTCAAGAATATATTATAAATAAAAAAAATTAATGCATAGGATTAAAGGTATAAAATTTTTCCCTCAAAAGTGATTAATTTTGTTCCCTTTCTATGGTCACAATTTACAAGACAAACCATTACAATCCACTATTGCCCATTAATTGGACGGTGTGCATGCTTACTGTAAATCTGACGACTAGATAGTCGTACTAGAGTAACACCGACCCACAGCCACATGTTTGTGCGTGTCTGTTTATGTATCTAGATTTTTTTTTTTTTTTGGGGTAAAGGTATCTAGTTACCATTTACATTATACAAGTTACATTCCTCATAATCTCCATCATTCATTTAGTGGAGCCCATGCAGATGATTTGATAGAACAGACTTAGATCAGCTCAATTTAATTCTTCCAACCATTCAAAACTAACATGTAACATTAGAAACTAAAGCATCTTTGTATGAATGTGTGGCCGCATTCCCTTGGTCAACTAAAGTTATCCGTAGAGGCTATCTATGTTAATGCATGTATTTATGACACATGATTAAAATCATGTGGCCAGCAGTCTTTAATTCTTGTGCCAGAGAACTGGAAAAAAAAAATTATTCTTTTACTGAGAAAGATGGAATAACATATATTGTTGTTTGGTATGATTTATCATATTTATTTATATTTAAAATAATTTAATTTATTACAAAATCTGTATATAGATTAGAAAGTGTTTATCAATATTGTGATAATCTATTGTTACTTTTTTATGTCCAATGATATTAAATGGTTATTATTAGCAACTTATAATTTATTCTCATAAATGATTTGATATAAATAACTCATAAATATAAATTATACCAAATAGAGCCATACAAAAATAATGGAAAACTCATTTGAAAAGCCAACTTTGACAAGCTTATTATCAAGTGGCCATCCACATTGTGCCATGTGGAATAATGATGTGGCAAATTTAACTATTACATAGGCAATACATGATTTAGATTAATCAAAATATATATTTCCTAACAACCTATTTCAATCAAATACCTTCTTTTATATTTGTATGCATCCAATCAAAATATCATATTTCCTAACAACCTATTCCTCAAAGAAAATTCTTCCTGAGGAAATTATGATGGTGATTTAACTTAGACAAATATTAGGTTGTGAAGAAAGAGAATGAAGCTAATTACAGTTTGATCCAACTAGAATCCTACTTGGTTTACCTGAGATAATTGATCACCAGGTTTTCAAAAACCCCTAATTAATTCTTTATAAATTAGATGATAAATGAATGGTGTAAAGAATAAGACTTGTCCTCCCTCCCTCCCATCGAAAAAGAAAGGGCAAAAAAAAAAAAATTCGAAATTATTAAAAAAAAAAAAAAAAGTTAAGCACTATGACACGACTTCAGGCATCATACAGATCGATATTTTCCCATTCTACTTCTCTATTTACGAAATTTTCGTCCCTATCTCTTTTTTTTTTTTTTTTTTTTTTTTACAACGCACACAAGATTTTCTTGACACAAACAAATGTCATAAAGATAGACCCAAAAAAAATAAGATATGTACCGTAATTATATGCTTACCAAAACATTATAGATCACATGATTATAGAATGGATTTCAAACATGTCTCCGACATGCCAATAACCTAAATCCAAAGCCACATCATTTCTCTTGGTCAGAGCCCAAACTTCAACAAATTCAAGTAAATCTCAACCACAAACTCATGAGATTGTACCTTTTTTTTCTGATAGATAACTAAAATTTAATGAAAGAAAGAAAAGAAAAACTATACAATGGCAAAGGGGCTCTCTCTCTCATGGAGAAACAAAATCCCACAGGCCAAGGGAGTACCCTACAGGCCTACAGGCCTACATTGTGGAAATCCCCTCCCAAAAGACAGCCCCACAAAATTAGGTGATTAATTAGGATCTTGAGCAAATGATAAGGTTTATGACTTCAAGTTCATCAAAATTTTCTTACCGTTAGAACATTTTGACTATTTGAGTTGTGCATATCCCAAGGGATCATACTCTCATAATAGCACACACCTACCACAACATATATACGGCCACATTTCATGGGGCTATACGTGTGTACGTACAAGAAATTATCTGAAAATGTATACCTCTCTGTAGGACCCGACAAAACTTGAAATAGAAAGACAGAAAGCTCGTTTTTCCAAGCTATGTATGACCTTTGGGAAGATATGATACATGAACCATTTTTACTGTTACCTGACCCCTGTCATTAATGTCATACATATATTAAAAAATAAAATAAAAAAATTCTATATAACTTCGGATTTTTTATGGATAAGATCGGATCAACCCGATCAGTCAATTCGGATCAAGAATGGACCAGAGTTGATCTCGTGTAGCGACCGTGTCTACATAGTTGGCAAGGACTCATCCTAACAGGTAAAGCAATATTAAGGAAATACAAGACCGTTGCCAGATTGATTCCAATCCAGACCGTCCAACTCGGATGGGGTCGGCTAGGTCCAATCACTTACCCAATTAGAGGCACTTGAATTTCAAGTAGGAGGTTAATGGTTTTTTCTAAGCAATCCTATCATATGATGCAAAACCCATTAAAGTTTCGTTGAATAAATCACTTGGAAATGGTTCAATTTACCTATTTCATGCTCTTTAAATGCTTTGATGATATAGCCTTCTTCTCCAACTATCTCAATGAAATCCAACTTAGATATTCGCTAGAATTTTTGTATTAGAGGGATTTAATGTGACTTACTTTTAGTTTGAATGCTTTGCCTTGCTTCATGAACCAATTAATTAATTGTCGAGACTCAAGAGTGCTTCAGAACAGGAAATATTCGTTGGAATTAAAGCCTTTTAGTTTGGTTTAGTCAGTATTTTTCATAAAAAAAATAAAGAGAGAGAGAGAGAGAGAGAGAGAGAGAGAGAGAGAGATAATTTTACATTGAATAAGGGTAGTATTTTCTTAAAAAAATTTCATCAGCTCTTAACGTCGAATGTGGAATATGTGGACTATACTATTATAAAACATTGTTTCAAGGGTAGTACGTGTAATTTTTGTCAAGAGACGGTAATTCTATATAGTGAAAGAAATGTCAGAGTAAATTTCCCTAAATATTCCTATTTCTATTGACAAATAGATGTATCTCCATGCATGTTGACTAATGCTCTATATTACAGTCTAAGTAAGAATAAATACAAACCGTTCAGATTAAAAAAATCCTAACAATGAACAACTTTGTTTTCTCTGGGGATTTTTGGGAACACTACATTCATTGTATATGGATAACCATCCTATTCAATTTAGTTTCTATTGAAATTTTCATAGGTTCTTTAATGATGCCAACTATAACCGTACCAGGAAGAATAATTATATATGAATTTGTTTTCAAAATGCAAAAGGAGTACTAGTCTCCTGGCATTCACTGTCCAATGATAGTTTGGTGTAATGAAGCTAAAATCTAGCTAACCAAGAAAAGTGATTGTTTATTTTCTTTTCCTTGTCTGTATTTTTTTTTTTTTTTTTTTGTAACGAATAGTATCATTGATTAACATCATAAGCAGAAAGATCTACATCATTTTTACAAAGTTCCATTAACTATTCAAAATCACTACCCTAGTATAACAAACCTGACCCCGGATAAGCTTGTTTTGCCACCTGATGTGCCACATGGTTCCCCATTCTAGGCACATGAAAAAAAGAGATTGTACCTTGCTTGGATAGACATCCAATAATATCTTGAATTATCATATCTAAAAAAAGCATTAGATGAAGATCTCAGACCATGCAAACACTGAATCACTTTCAGACTATCAGTTTCAGCCTGTATCACCTTAAAACCATACTGAATTGCTAGAGTTAAAGCCCTGCGAATTGCTAGCGCCTCTCCCAAAGCTATAGAAGTAAAAGCTACATCTTCCGCAGCTGTGAACAGAGGCTGCCCCAAGTGGTTTCTGCATATAAGGCCAATAGAGCTATTAGAAATATCCAGTGACAAAGTAGCATCAGTGTTGATTTTTAGAGTGCCTGGTAAAGGAGGTTGTCAATTGACTAATTTACATGCATTCCGAAGCTGAGGATTTAAGTTAGAAAAATTCTCCAATTGGTGAACACTGCAAAACTCATGAAAAGCCTTTTGAGCCATCTGAATTACAGTCAGGGGGGTGGTTAAAACGTTCTCAAAATAAAGCTGATTCCAAGATTTCCATAAATACCAACACTGAAAAGCAATCAAAGATAATATTAGCCTCTTGTATGATTTATGAGTAGATGCAGGGAGCCAACATAAGGAAGCCAACCATTGTGCAAAAGATGTGGATTGATTCGATGGAACATGTAAAGAGAGTTGCCACCCCAACCATGTAGCTCTAGAAAAAAGGACAGTAAAGCACCAAATAGTCAAGATCCTCGACCCCATCACCACAACGCTTACAGATAAAACTTACATTTACATTGCGACAAAGTAACTCTACACTGGAAGGAAGTCCCTGAGCACAACACTTTCATAGAAAATGTTTAATTTTCGGATAAGTTTTGCAGGACTATATGGCCTTCCAAACATGATTGGGAACAAAAAAACCATGGTCCCTGACTGTGAATAGGAAGGTTGCTAAAATAAGTCTGAAAATGTAATGTAGATAGCATATGATATGCACTCTTTACAGAAAATAAACCAGACTTAGATGCTTTCCATATCAACTCGTCAGAAAGTGAAGTTATAGATAAAGGAATATTTCTTATGGCCTGAATCTCATGGGGTTGGAATAAAACATTAAGTAAATCTATTTTCCAAGATCGGGTATTTGCATCAATGAGATCAGATACGCAGACATAAGGCTGCTCAATTGTATTAACAGAACTTGGCCCATTGTTAGGAAGATTGGGAATCCAAGCATCTTCCCAAATACAAATGTGACTACTTGTTCCTACCTTCCATATAAGGCCTTGTTTTAAAACCCGCAAGCTTTCACAAATACTTCTCCATAAACATGAGGGCTTGGGACCTATTGAAGCATCAAGAAAGTCCGATGATGGAAAATAAATAGCTTTTAAGCACTGAACCCATTTAGCTTGTGGATTTCTCCAAACTCTCCATGCTAATTTGGCCAAAAGAGCCTAGTTCTAGAGGACTGGATTCCTCATACCTAAACCCCATTTATTCTTGGGAAGACATAATCAAGCCCCACCCCCCTGTCACACCCCAATTTCGTACTATTCAGAACGGTGTGATGAACCGCTAATAAATCAACGGTTCAACCAGGATCTCATATAGGTTATTCCCACCTTGTTAAACCAAAACACATTCCACATTAATCAAAGGTAATAAAGTAAATAGCGAAAGTCTTACAGATAATGAACTGAGGTCTAGTCATGATAAATAATTAATATTCTATTTATCTCCAAGTAACCAAAACATAATTTAATACATATTACAATATCCAAATACAAAAATTAAACACTAAGCGTATCCATAGTTGAAACGCTAGCTTGACGAATCACAATAGTCCTCCATAGCTTGCTCATCATAGCCGCCACCCGTTTACATATTGGCTTATTGACATAATCTTCAACCGTAATACCTGCAACATCAGAAATTAAAAAATTTGTGCGCACGAGGGTCAGCTCTCCAACTTGAGCTCAGTGAGAAAACAAAACAATGCAACAAACATATGCATGCATTCAATTCATATCTGTGGTCTGGTATATAAATTTGCAATGTGCTATAGAAAGGTTTGGAGGCCGCCGCACCTCTATACACGAGTGTGTGGAACCGCTCAACGGATTAAACATCATTGTCGCCCCCACATGCACCCACCATGGAATAGAGATAGAGCTAAAGTGCTTATGACCGCACCGCATCACACTTCCCCTGATGCTCTACCCATACCAATACGTAAGCCCCTATTGGCGAGGGCTTGCAAACTTGGCTCGCAACTAACCAATCCTAATGTCAAACAGTGTATCCAATGCCTCACCCAAGCATCCCTCAATACGTCCATAGAGATAGAGCTAAGGCCCCCCGACAGAGTCGAAAACTACACGATCCGAGACCACCTCCCCTGATGCCCTACGACGTAATAGTTCTGCTAAGGTAATGGCGATACGACGATGTCAGTGGACAAGACATGAGTAGAGATAGGGCTAAAGTGCTTAGGACCACACCACATCACACTTCCCTTGATGCCCCACTCGCATCAAGTACACTAACCACACACAAACATTCACATGCCTATTCCTAGCATCATCATCAACATCATGTTATAAATAACATAATTCAATATGCATGAACCGTAATAACGGGAATAGTAGATGACAAGTGATATGGGCATTACAATCATACAATCATAAAACCATACATGGAATTGGACTCAATAAACAAAAATGGTTTATTATTAGCCAATTAGTTTAGGTCTTGTTCCCTCACCTTTGCTTGAGTGTAGATCATCTTTCAAACTTTAAAAATCACCTTTATATCAATAGGAAAACGTAACAAGTCAATAGACTTTAAATACAATTCATTTCGACAGTTTTAAGCTTGATGTAAAGCTAAGGTCGTAGGATGGGTCGCAGGTATCTGAGACCCCAGGGTATATGGTCGATCATAGGGTCGGTTATCCATCGACCCTAGGTGCGACCATAGCTTCCCTGGACTTTCCGAGAGCTTGGGGTCGATCATGTGGTCTGATAGGGTCGATTACCAATCGACCCTACGTGCGATCGTTTGTAATTTGAGTCGACCTTTCATCCTACAGTCCATTCTTTCATGTTTGGGTCCTTTGGCTTACTTTTATAGTCCATTCTATGATTGCTCTATGGCTCAAAACTCCAAGCTACACACTTTACTTTGTTTACAATGATTTCCTCCATGGATTCCATTGGAATTTATCCATGGATGGATGATTTGGGTTTCTCCTAGATCCTACCCTCTTCATGAACTATTCTAGGCTCTTAAATAAATCATGGAGAATGTATTCATACCTTAGTTTTGCTGAGATTCAGAGTTTCCTCTGAATTTCCCTCTCCTTGGTCTTCTTCTTCAATTCTCCTTCTCTTCCTTCTCTTATCTTTCTCTCACTTTCAATTAGGGTTCTAAAAGGAGTGAAAGAGGCTTAGGGATGTCCTATTTATAGAGAAAAATCTCCCAAAATAAGTCTCATTGAGTTTAGGGAGGTCCCCTTTGAAATTAAGAAAGTTTTATAATTTTCAATTTGTACTGTTTTCCTAGAGTCGATGCTAGGGTCGTATAATCCGAAAGACCCATGCAACCCCACGACCAAAAAGTCATGGGTTGGACTTCTTTTGAGGTGGGGTCGACCCTACCTGTTTAGGTATGCGACCCTACCTTCATTTTGACTGTTTTTTGAGTTAAATTTCATATTGGGTCTTGGGTTTCTTCACGTACTTGGTCCACATGGCTCGACCATGATATGTATACTGGTCACGACACGAAATGTAAGGTTAGACCGGATTCGTGGCGTAC
Organism: Protea cynaroides; assembly: GCA_028583415.1. NCBI lineage: Eukaryota > Viridiplantae > Streptophyta > Magnoliopsida > Proteales > Proteaceae > Protea > Protea cynaroides. The sequence goes on from CM053268.1 coordinate 36,465,318, forward strand.
GGGTCTTACAACTCCACCACCCTTAAAAGAAATTTCGTCCTCGAAATTTGAACGTACGGATCTTACAACTCCCCCCTCCTTAAAATAAATTTTGTCCACAAAATTTGAATTTACTTTGGAGTCAATAGGTGGGAATTCTGTTTCCGCATTGCATCTTCTTCTTTCCATGCAATCTTCTCTATGTCTTCTTTTCGCCAGGTTACCTTCATATAATAATTATCTCAGCTTTGGAGATATTGTACCTTTCAACCAGTGAACTAGACTGGTACCATTTCAATGGTTAAATATTCTATCTAATCCAGTGGATCCGTGGTCAATACCTTTGATATGGATCTCCAATGTACTTCTTCAATAGAGATACGTGAAATACGTAATGCGCACTAGACATGGACAGTGGTAACGCTAGTTGATATACAACTTTTCTACGACTCTCTAAATTTATGAGGTCCAAAACATATATCGGATATAACTTTTCCTTCTCGTTGAATTGTTTTAATCCATGCATAAGTGATACCTTCAAGAACACTTTGTCACTTATGGCGAACTCAAGGTCTTGGTGTCTCTCCTGAAAAATTGAGCTATCTTGGCCCTTTTCTTTGATCTTGTCTGCCACTCGACAGGTTTCTACAATAGACTTAGGTCTTAAAATTCTTCATTCACCAACTTTATTCCAAAATAGAGGAATTTGACATTTCTATCGTACCATGCTTTATAGGTAACATTTACATGGTAGCTTGGTAGTAAATTCAATCCACATATAGCTTAGTTAGCCACTCCAAAGCATACCGAGGTCGTATAGCAATGGAATGAGCTATCTTCCTAAGGTGATCAACAATCACCCAAACTGCGTCAACCGTTCTAGAAGTCAGTGGCAAATCAGTGACATAGTTCATTGTAATGCAGTTTCATTTCCAGACTGGCTCTGATGGTTGTTGTAGTAAGCCATGTTGGTCTTTGTCTTTCAACCTTTACTTGTTGATAATTCAGACACTGGAACACACACTAAGCCACAACTATTATCATTCCTCTTTACCAGTACAATATCTTCAGGTCATGATACATATTGATACTCCAGGATATCCTGAATATTGAGTACAATGGGCTCTTATCATTATCCTCTTCATTATATCTGAGTCTTTATCTTTAGGTATTCAGAATCTACCTCTGCATCTGAGTACCGTCTCTGCATCCTAAGTAAGTCAGGTTCAGGTTTTCCCTTCTCTAAATCTTCTTGCACCGTTCTTATATAAGGATTTATCAAAATTGCTACTTCTACTTCATCCATCAATTCAGAGATGATCTTTAATGGCACAAGCGCAGTCGAAGAATTATTGCTCCAAAAGTTCATCCATAAGTTCTCGCTCAATTAGATCATCATGAATTTCTATTATATGTTACTCTCCTTCCAAATTTGAATCTATTGCTGTGAAACATAAGGCAGCATTCATACTGGGTCCTTCCTTGGACTTCATAATTCTCTTTTTCTTTAAGGCCTTAACTACTACATTAGCCTTGCTCGGGTGACACTTAATATCACAGTCTAAATCCTTGGGCAATTCCAGCTATTTTTATCCTCATGTCCAACTCTTTCTGGTGAAGAGATAAATAAAACTCTTGTGTTCCCATTTAATCTAAATTCTTCTCCGTATAGATAATGTCTCCAAGTCTTGATTGCATAATTCATCACCGGTAATTCCAAGTCATGAGTAGGGTAATTCTTTTAATGCTCCTTTAGTTTTCTTGAAGCATATGCAATCATTTATTTACCTTGCATCAACCCGCATCCTAGATCCAATCCGAAAGCTTCGATGTATAAGGTAAATGGTTGTACTGGGAGAGGAATAGTCAATATGGGAGCAGATATCAATCTAGCTTTAGAGTCTGGAAACACTCTTCACACTTGTCAGTCCAATTAAACTTCTCTCCCTTCCTAGTTAGCTTGGTAAGAGGTATTGCGATCCTAGAATGGTCCTCCATGAATCGTCTGTAATAACCAGCTAAACCCAAGAAACTTCTGATCTTCGTAATATTCTTTAGGTGTTTCTCACCATATGATTATTTTTTCTTAATAGGATCCACTTTAATCCCTTTTTATGATGCTACGTGATCTAAGAAGATTACTTTGTTTAATCAGGTTTCTTATTTCTTGGACTTGGCATAAAGCTTTTCCCTTCTCAGTTGTTGTGAAGCTGCTCCAAGATCCGTTTTATGAGTTGCTTCATTCTTGGAATAAATCAAAATATCATCTATGAAAACAATGATCAACGTGTCCAACATGTCATGAAACACCCAGTTCATCGGTTCCATAAAATGTAAGGGCATTGGTTAATTCAAACATCATAATCAGGAACTCACAATGTCCAATCTCAATTCTAAAAACTATCTTTGAGATATCACTGTCCAAATTATTCAGCTGATGATATCTTGACTGAAGATCAATCTTAGAAAATAGCTTTGCTCCTTGCAACTGTTTAAACAAGTCATCGATCTGAGGTAGTAATTATCGATTATTGATCGTGAGCTTGTTTAGTTCCCGATAGTCTATACATAATCTGACACTACCGTCCTTTTTCTTCACGAATTGCATTGGCACTCCCCGTGATGCAATACTTAGCCTATTAGGACCTTAGTCTAATAACTCTTGCAGTTGAGTCTCAATCCCTTCAACTACATAGGAACTACTCTATAAGTGCCTTTGACACAAGTATCATCCTTGGTAACAAGTCGATGGCGAACTCGGTCGTATGATCAGATGGTAACCCCGGTAAGTCTCCTGGAAACACATCAAGAATTTATACATCACATCAATATCTTCCATCTGTGGTGCTTCTTTGGTAACGTATACCACAGATACCATATATCCAACTTCTTTCTCTTCAAAGCAGCTCTTCGCCTTTAGCATAGAGAGGATCTGTCACACCCCAATTCTGCACCATTCAGAACGGTGTGATGAATCGCTAATAAACCAACGGTTCAACCAGGATCTCTAATAGGCGGTATCCATTAAAAATAAAACCATGCACATCCACAATCATAATCAGAATAAATACACAATAGCGAAAGTCTTATAGTCAATAAATCGAGAACTCTAAATGTAATAATCATAATTAAAATATCAAGTTATTATTGTATCAACTGAGACATAAATAAATAAAATACCAATTACATCATTTTATAAATTCAAATAAATCCTAATAGAATACGCATGAGTTGCACTCGCATGAGGGGTCATGCACATCCTCTAAGTCTTCAGCGTCCATTGCAGCAACACGCGCATACATCGGATCATTCATATAATCTGCAACTGAAGTACCTGCACCATCAACTAAAAAAAATATTCGACATCGAGAGGGTGAGCACACATCATGGCTCAGTGAGCAAACAAAACAATGCAACAAACATATGCATGCACTCAATTCATATCTTTGGTCTGGTTTATAAGTTTACAATGTGCTATAGAAAGGATAGGTGGCCGCCGCACCTCTATGCACGAGAGTGTGGATACGCCTAATGAAAACGGCACTGTCGCCCACAGCACCCATAATGGCACAATATACCCCGATGAAAATGGCATCGAAGTTGTCACACCCCAAATTCTGATCCAACCAGAATGGTGTGAGTGAACCGTCATTGAACCAACTGTTCACACCAGGATCTCGAATAGGCCGTGTCCATTCATACAAACCATTACACATAACCAACAATCAGAATATAAATATTACAGCAGAAGACTTTAAATAGAATGAACTGAGTATCTATTGATAATTTAAATAAAATATCCAATTATCCAAATTCAAACACATAAAATAAATATATTTTACATCCCTTTAATATCAAACGAAAATAATTGAAACAACTAAATAAAAATCCATCACAAGTACACACAGAAAGGGCACTCGCATGAAGCATCATGCTCGTCCTCCCCGGCTTGTACATCCAGAGCAGCCACACCACCGTACGCCGAAGCGTTCACGTAGTCGTCCACGGTGTATCCTGCATCAACATCTAAAAGCAATGTATATACAAAGGGTGAGCTACCAACACAGCTCAGTAAGACAATCAGACAGTTTCACAAGATTATGCATGAGTAACAATCAATTTTATGCTGGGGTCTGATTTTAAGTTTGCAAATGTGCAATAAAAAGGTTTGGTGGCCCCCGCACCTCTATACACGAGTGTGTGGCACCTCATGGATCACACCCCCATTGGCCCACATGCACCCATCATGGAATAGAGATAGAGCTAAGATACCCACGTACCTCCCCTGATACTCTACCCATACCAGTACCTAAGCCCCTGCGGCCGGGGCTGCAAAACCGGGCTCGTAACTAACCAATCCTATATGTCATCAATGTATGCTCTATCCCAGCACAGCCGTCTACGGCATAGAGATAGAGCTAAGGCATTCCCACACCTCCCCTGATGCCCTATCCGCAACTAACCCACTAGGATAGAAACAATACGCAGGTAGACCCTATCCCAACATAACTCCCTACGACATAGAGATAAAGGTAAAGCATCGTGGACAAGCCAGCGTCGACTCGGAATCCACAGTACCACATAACAATGGCCGGGACAACATCAATATCGGAGACCATCGTACCACGACCTTCCCCTGATACCCCACCCGTACCGAGCATGTTAAGACAGAATACTACAAAAGGTGCTAATGTGAAGAGCGATCCCAGGCCCATGCCCCACTCCACACACTAACGAAAACAATCACATGCCTAACAATCACATCCTATCAATGCATGAACAGTAATAATAACTGAAAGTAAAGGATGGCATGTGAATATGCACAAACAACACATCTCATATAATCAGGTGATTAACAACAATTTACTGTCCATTAATTATTAGGTTTGGGTCAGATTCCCTTACCTGACGCTCGTTCGATAACTTGCTCCACGTCGCAAGGTCCAAACGATATGTCACAAAGTCCTACAATATTATTTGGGTTTCATTAAAATATATTGTTTAGGGTTTCATGTTGGTCGGAAATCAACATGGTTACAAAACACCCTCACAGAGCTGACCGGTGGCATGTACCGGTCGCAGCTCTGTGGAAAGACTGGCGACCGGTATGGTCAGCCGGTCCCCACAGATAACCTCCCGAGAGGTAGCGGTCGCAACATACCGGTCGCACCCCTGTGGGATATGCTGCGACCGGTATAGTCGACCGGTATGTCTCCGGAAGACCATACATGGGTTTTTCGACTGTCGACGATCATCCTCCAGGGATTTTCAGGGTTTCTCCTATCTACTCTAAGTCTAAACTTGGAGTTAGAGTTATCCCCAACTCATTCAAGTCTCGTTTCGATGAATATCATCTCGAAACTCGAATCTAGGGTTTGACGGCAACTTAGGGTTTATTGGCCAATTTAGGATTTTAGATCAATACCTACTTGCATGGTATTGATCCACCCACACAATTAACATAGGATAAGAAGATGGATTCAAGCACTTACCGTTGACTGGCGTAATGAGAGCGTCGTCAAACGGTAATGGCGGCACCTCCTTCTTCTTCCTAGCCCCTTCTCTTTTCCAACCTCTTTCCCTTCTCTAGGGTTTGTGAGAGACAATGGAAATGATTTGAGGAGGTTTAAGGGTGTATTTATAGGCTAGAAATAGGGTTTAGTAACCCTACTAGGATTAGGAAACTTCTAGGATTTGAAATCAGGAATGCGGGACCCGCAGAGACCAATTTCCAGATTCCCGCACATAGCTGCGCAGGCCATATCGGTCGACCGGTACCAAGACCGGTACCATCGACCGGTATACCTAAAATCAGGTATAATTGGTCGACTTCGGTCCGATTTTGTACCTGTTTGTTATCCGCTTGCCCCGTCTGGCCCGGTGATGATCGGAAGACCTGTCACGACACAAAACCAAGGTTTAGACCCGGTTTTTAGAGTGTGGGTCTTACAGAAGTACCGGTTGACACCATACCAACAAATAAACCCCTGCTGGCTAGCGTTGCAAACTGGGCTCGCAACTAACCAATCCTAATGTCAAACAGTGTATCCAAGGCCTCACCCTAGCATCCCTTAGAATGCCCATAGTGATAGGGCTAAGGCCCCCCGGCAGAGTCAAAGACTACAGGGTCCGAGACCACCTCCCCTCATACACCATGACGTAATAGTTCTGCTAAAGTAATGGCGATACGACGATGCTAATGCACAAGACTTGAGTTAGAGATAAAGCTAGAGTGCTGAGGCCCAGCCTATGACACCCCCCTGATACTCGCTCGCATCATGCACATCAAGTACTTGCTTAGTGGACATGACTTGAATAGACAATGGCACAATATACCCCAATGAGAACGGCATCGAAGTACCGGTTGATACCATCCCTACCCGCACCATGAACACTAGCAAAACACAAACATTCACATGCCTATTCATATCATCATCATCATCATCATGTTATAATCAATAAATTTAAATATGCATGAACAGTAATAATAGAAATATTGGATGACATGTTGAATGCACATTACAAGCATACACGCATAGAATCAATCATGGTATTGGACTTAAAAAATAAAACAGTTTATTATTAATCAATTAGTTTAGGTCTTGTTCCCTCACCTTTACTTGATCGTAGGTCCTCTTTTAAGCTTTAAGAATCAACTATCGATATTATATCACTAGAAGACCTAACCAAGTCGATAGAATTTAATTAGAATTAATTCAGACTTTAAAAAGCATGCTGTTAACTCGGGGTCGATGCTAGGGTCGGAGGTTCCATCGACCCTGGGTGCGACCACCCACAGTCTGGACTTTCCGAACATTGGGGGTCGATGATTAGGGTCTGGTAGGGTCGATTGGCCATCGACACCCCGTGCGACCCCCAGTGGGTTTAGTCAATTTTTCCTCCTACAGTCCATTCTTCGTGTTTGGGGTCCTATGGCTTGCTTCTACAATCCATTCCACACATGTTCTATGGTCTAGAACCGTAGTTCACTCACCTATATGGCTTTCATGATTTTTCCTATGATTTTCCATGAAAACCTAACCATGGGTGGATGATTTAGGTTTCTCCTAGATCATTCCCTCTTCTCTATCTATTCTAAGGTCTGTAGAATTACATGGAGATAGTATCTATACCTGAGAATTAGGCTTGTTTCTCTGAAGCCTTCTCTTTAATCTTCTTCTCCACTTTCCTTCTCTTCTCTTTCTCTTTCTCTTCTCTTATATTTCTCTCAATCCAATTAGGGTTCTAAAAGGAGTGAAAGAGGCTTAGGGACGTCCTATTTATAAAGTAGAAACTCCCAAAATAAGTCCCATTGAGATTAGGAAGGAATCCCATTGAAATTTGGAAAGTTTCCAATTCACGGTTTCTGTCGGTAGACTGGGGGTCGATGAGGGGGTCAGAGATTCCGTCGACCCCTGGTTTTAAAATGTCTGACCCCCGGTTAAAAACTGAGGGTCTGACTTTTTGTGCTGGGGGGTCCGACCCCACCTCACTGGGTGTGCGACCCTCGCTCCTTTTTGAGTGTTTTCGATCAGTTTAATACCTGGGATCACGATCTCCTTCACATACTTGGTCCATTTGGCTCGACCACGATGGGTAGACCTGGTTCAAGGTGGTAAGACCGGGTTAGATTGACACGGGTCTTACAGGACCAGCTTTCACTTCTTAGGCAACATGCTTCCAATAAAACTAAATTATAAGCCGTCTTTATTCTTGAATGATAATCTCTTCTATGTACATAACAACTTTGTAGAGTGTTGAAACAACCAGTCTATTCCCAAGATGACCTCAAAGTCTATCATCTCAAGTCGATTTAGGTTGCATCCAAATTCTGTCCATCCATATGATTCGAATATTGTTAATAACACTCATCCAATACAACATCTAATCCAAAGGGCTTGAACTAGCAAAATCTGGTATAAGGTCTTAAGAGCTTGTATAGTTCCTTCATCTCTTAGTTTTTCAAAGACTATTGCTTGAAATCTCATATATCCCAAAAATCTCATTAGCTTACACCTTCTTTTATCATTCTATCATATATCTCGAAAAGCATCTTCTGACTATTTACTCATTACATATCCCAAGTCTAAGCATTAGGGTATATGCTCAAAATTTCATTAATTCTGCCAAACTATCTTGGTCTTTGCTTAATCATTTCTTTTAACATTGGGCATAATTCAGTATTACTTGTACTAATCTGAATACTATCAATGCCATGATTTTTTTACTTTATCCTTGTATCCACTCTTAGATTTGTCTTTAGCAATCTTCTGTCTTGTCAAAATTCATACCGATATGGCCATCTTTAACTTTACTTGAGTGCTATCTACTCTTTCCTAGTTACTCTTGATAGTTTTCACTTTTGCTCATGCACTCTTTTATGACCATATCCATCTATTCAGCAATCTCGAAACAGATCCTCCATTTCTTCATCTGAGGTTCCTTGACTATAGAATCTAATCTGAATTTAATCATCCTACTTCCCATAATTCCTTATTCACTAAATATCTTATTAATGGATGTCGAGAAATGTAAGAATCAAAATGTTTATCCAAAAGCAATTCATTTCCTTCTTTCAATTTAGCATAATGACAAACACTTGCTTTATCTAATGAACTTCAGTTTAAAGGATCAAGATTAAATCTATGATAATCAAACCGGAATCAAAAGATCGTCAAGTTGCACGGTGGTCCAAATATATGAAAATAGAGGTTTTACAACTCTTAACCTCATGGTTACAGGTTCTATTGAGTATATATAATGTCATTGGTAAAGGCACTATAGGAATAAATCTGGAGAAAGTTTCGTACATCAGTAAATCAAGTAAAATCGAAAAAATATACGCTCAACATGATTAACCATTTAACTGTTCATTCAGTTCATATCTCTGTTCATGTTGTCGATCATGAGAGTGGCTCAGTTTGATATAATCAGGACTAATACTAAAGAAACAATATCTACAACTCCAATTGACAGATTAAATCAAGAAGGTATCCTGTCAAGGTATGAGAATTTAAAATCAGGTATGTGCATCCTCTATAATCATAAGAGTAAATAAATAATGCACCGCATCCTATATAAACCTATCTGAATATATGGCCACAAATAAATTTGCTCCTTTGCTAAAAACATTTAAGGCTTCGTCTTCAGAACATATTCCTCAATCCTTGGTCGGATCATTTTGTCATGATGCAGCTATCCCATACATCGGTGGTTGATAAGGGTAACCACCTTGATACACTGCTTGTTGTGCACCAAGCTTCTGCACTGGGGTGTGCGTTACTGTGACTTGCTGTATGGTAGGCACTGTGTTATAGGTAACAAGTGCTGGGGGTACAGTGTTGCTATCAATTTATATCGTACTTAGTTTGACCCGGAGGTGTTGATGTAGCATTGGCAACTTGGATAGTGATTCACATAGCAACTTGCATAGTAGGTCTCTTGTATTTTGTCTGGTAGCCAAGGTACTTGGTAGTCTAGGTGATTGGCTGGAGTGGTCTGGTTGTTCACCTCCTTTGATTTGCTCCAATCTGATTATCATTATTTAGCATCTGCTCACATGAGTTTTCATTACCCATTCTCAACCCAGATAGTGGTGGGGGGTCAAGTTGCAACATCTTCTTAATGCCCAGCAGGTAACGGATCAGCTTGTGGTGGATCTCACTTAGAGTCTCCATGTCACCCAAGAGTATAATTTTATCTTCTTTTATTCTTAGTGTATGGCCATTGTTCTCCTATCTCTGTTGCATTCAACCTGAGATCTTTTCCTTTACCATTGCAAGGACTTAGGCGTTACTAGCCATTTTTCTTCTTTCCCAAATACATTGAGTTTCACATCTTGTGAGTATCAACTCAGTATTCCAATGTTTCGGCTATTGTTCTATATCCTTTGTATACTTAGATAACCGCTCGACCTATAGATCATATTCTATATTATTCGTTTATCAGGATAAGTTTTGAATTTTCTCTTTCTGTTTGTGTATATATATGGTTTCACCTTTAATATGTACATTATTGTCTTGTTTAAGTTCTGTCTCAACCAACATAGGTGCTTATGGTGTGTTTGTATTAAAGCTTTTAATTTATCCTAACTCAGTTCATGGACTCTAGCGAAAGTATTCAGGTTTCATGGGAAAGGCCTGAGAGCTCTGAGACCAAGTTGTCACACCCCAATTTCGTATTATTCAGAACGGTGTGATGAACCGATAATAAGCCAACGGTTCAACCAAGATCTCGTATAGGCTATTCCCACTTTGTTAAACCAAAACACATTCCACATTAATCAGAGGTAATAAAATAAATAGCAGAAGTCTTACAAATATGAACTGAGGTCTAGTCATGATAAATAATTAATATTTCATTTATCTACAAGTAACCAAAACAAAATTTAATACATATTACAATATCCAAATACAGAAATTAAATACTAAGCGTATCCATAGTTGAAACGCTAGCTTGATGAATCACAATAGTCCTCCATAGCTTGCTCATCATAGCCGCCACCCGTTTACATGTTGGCTTGTTGACATAATCTTCAACCGTAATACCTGCAACATCATAAACTAAAAGATTTATGCGCACGAGGGTCAGCTTTCCAACTTGAGCTCAGTGAGAAAACAAAACAATGCAACAAATATATGCATGCATTCAATTCATATCTGTGGTCTGGTATATAAGTTTGCAATGTGCTATAGAAAGGTTTGGAGGCCGCCGCACCTCTATACACGAGTGTGTGGAACCGCTCAACGGATCAAACACCATTGCCGCCCCCACATGCACCCACCATGGAATAGAGATAGAGCTAAAGTGCTTAGGACCGCACCGCATCACACTTCCCCTGATGCTCTACCCATACCAACACGTAAGCCCCTATTGGCGAAGGCTTGCAAACTAGGCTCGCAACTAACCAATCCTAATGTCAAACAGTGTATCCAAGGCCTCACCCCATCATCCCTCAATATGTCCATAGAGATAGAACTAAGGCCCCCCGACAGAGTCGAAGACTACACGGTCCGAGACCACCTCCCCTGATGCCCTACGGCGTAATAGTTCTGCTAAGGTAATGGCGATACGACGATATCAGTGGACAAGACTTGAGTAGAGATAGGGCTAAAGTGCTTAGGACCGCACCGCATCACACTTCCCCTGATGCCCCACTCGCATCAAGTACACTAACCACACATAAACATTCACATGCCTATTCCTAGCATCATCATCAATATCATGTTATAAATAACAGAATTAAATATGCATGAACCGTAATAACGGGAATAGTAGATGACATGTGATATGCGCATTACAATCATACAATCATAGAATCATACATGGAATTGGACTCAATAAATAAAAATGATTTATTATTAACCAATTAGTTTAGGTCCTGTTCCCTCACCTTTGCTTGAGTGTAGATCATCTTTCAAGCTTTAAGAATCACCTTTATATCAATAGGAAAACCTAACAAGTCGATAGACTTTAATTAGAATTCATTTCGATAGTTTTAAGCTTGTTGTAAAGCTAAGGTCGCAGGATGGTCGCAGGTATCTGAGACCCCAGGGTATAGGGTCGATCATAGGGTCGGTTATCCATCGACCCTAGGTGCGACCATAGCTTCCCTGGACTTCCCGAGAGCTTGGGGTCGATCCTGTGGTCTGATAGGGTCGGTTACCAATCGACCCTATGTGCGACCGCACGTAATTTGAGTCGACCTTTCATCCTACAGTCCATTCTTTCATGTTTGGGTCCTTCGGCTTACTTTTATAGTCCATTCTATGATTGTTCTATAGCTCAAAACTCCAAGCTACACACTTTACTTTGTTTACAATGATTTCCTCCATGGATTCCATTGGAATTTATCCATGGATGGATGATTTGGATTTCTCCTAGATCCTACCCTCTTCATGAACCATTCTAGGATCTTAAATAAATCATGGAGAATGTATTCATACCTTAGTTTTGCTGAGATTCAGAGCTTCCTCTGAATTTCCCCCTCATTGGTCTTCTTCTTCAATTCTCCTTCTCTTCTCCTTCTCTTCCTTTTCTTCTCTTTCTCTCACTTTCAATTAGGATTCTAAAAGGAGTGAAAGAGGCTTAGGGACGTCCTATTTATAGAGAAAAACCTCCCAAAATAAGTCCCATTGAGTTTAGGAAGGTCCCCTTTGAAATTAAGAATGTTTCCTAATTTTCGATTCGTGCTGTTTTCCTAGGGTCGATGCTAGGGTCGCATAATCCGAGAGACCCATGCAACCCCACGACCAAAAAGTCATGGGTTGGACTTCTTTTGAGGTGGGGTCAACCCTACCTGTTTAGGCATGCGACCCTACCCTCATTTTGACTGTTTTTGAGTTAAATTTCATATTGGGTCTTGGGTTTTTTTCACGTACTTGGTCCACTTGGCTCGACCATGATATGTATACTGGTCACGACACGAAATGTAAGGTTAGACCAGGTTCGTGGCGTACGGGTCTTACACCCCCCCCCCCCATTGTTCCAGTAAAAGTCAGCCATCCCTTTTTTAATTTGTTGAAGCAAAGTTATGGGGAGTTTGAATATAGACCAAAGATAATTGACTCGAGGTAAAGCTACAGATTTAATAAGTGTCTCCTTACCTGCAGTTGACAGTAAAGAGGCCTTCCAATGCTGAAGCTTGAACATAGTCTGTTCCACTGATTTGTTAAATAACACTTTCTTTGAAACTTTAAAATCCATTGGCACCCCCAAGTATCTAGATGGCAATATTCCATGAGGAATCTTAAGCAACTTTGAAAACCACCTACAGAAATGCAATGGCGTATTAGGAGAAAAATAAATGGAAGATTTGGCATAATTTATACACTACCCTAATGTTGCACAAAACAAATCGAGCCCCTCCTTGAGAGGTATTACAGTCTCCAGATGAAGTTTACAGAACAACACACAATCATCAGCAAACATTAAATGATTAATGGGAGGAGCTTGACCTCAAATCCGAATCCCCTGGATCGATCTGGCCTTGAGCAAAAATATTGTTAAGTACACAAGATAATAGTTGAGCATACAAAATAAAAATGATTGGGGATAATAAGTCTCCTTGGCGAAGCCCCCTGGATGGCTTAAACATCACTCTTTCTGCACCATTTAAAAGTATAGTATATGAAAATGAACATATACGTAGCATAACCATTTCGATCCATGTTTCAGCAATACCAAATTTACGAAGAGTATGATGAATAAAATGCCATTCAAGGCTATCATAAGCCTTCTATATGTCCAATTTAATGGCCAGAAACTTTATTTTTGTCTTTTTTTGATGTCTTAAATAATGAAACATTTCATTGGCTATAATGATGTTATCTGATATTTGTCCACCCATCACAAAAGCAGATTGATTATATCCAAAATTTGGTCGAGAAGTATTTTCACACGGTTCACCGTTAATTTGGATATCACTTTCATGCAAAAATTGCATAAGCTGATCGGTCTAAAATGATCCAAAGTTTGTGGGTTCTGAACCTTGGGAATGAAACAAAGATAGGTATGGTTTAATTCAGATGGTACTCTTCTAGTAGTAAAAAATTCCACCACAAACCTATAAAGTATTTGATGAGTGTCTTCCCAGAACTTTTGAAAGAAATATGGAGGGAGACCATCTAAGCAAGGGGCTTTGAAGGGTGCACAAGCAAAAACCACAGCTTTAACTTCATCTAGAGCTGGCAATGATAAGAGTGCCGAGTTAATTTCAGCTGTTACTCTAGGCTCAACGAAATTTAAAACTAAATTCAAAGCCTCTGAATTAGTCCCCGGGCAAGTAAATGTGGAGGTAAAATGATTAACGAAAGCATCGTAAATTTGTTGTTCTATAGTAGTCCACTCACCAGAAGGCAACTTAAGCCTGAGAACCCGGTTTCGTTGCCGACAATGTATCATTGTGGCATGAAATAAAGCTGTATTAGCATCTCCTTGTTTCAGCCAAGAGACCCGCGATTTCTGGTGCCAAAAAATCTCTTCTTGCAAAAGTAAATCAAAAAATTGCCCCTGTAGTATTTGTTCTTTTCGCTGAGATTCCAGTTGCTGGGGATTATTCTGCACATCCAGAAGTTGAGCTTTCACATCATTTATCCTTGTCTGTAGGTGACTAAAAATTGTTTTGTTCCATATTCTGAAATGACGATGAGTTTGATCCACTATGGTTTAAAATACCCGTGCTGCTTGCTGATCGACCAACTCAGTTTACCAACATCTCTGGACCACTCGTCTACAGTCAGGATGATTAGAACACATTGCTTCATAGCGGAATGGACACTTCGCCCATTTCAAATGGTGATATAGAGTGAGAAGCAAAGGATTATGATCATAACCTAGGGCTACCTTGACATACACCGTAGCCTGGTCAAAGATGGTACACCATGAGAAATTGGCAAACATCCTATCAAGCTTGATACGAATATTTGCTAGACCTTGACAATGGTTATTCCAAGTAAAGCGTGGTCCATGAGATTGTCATTCCAAGAAATGACATTGATTAACCATCTGTCTAAATGGAGCAGCATCATGTGAACCCATATCTATACAGCCCTGTTTCTCTTGCCAGGTAAGGAAGGAATTGAAATCCCCATAGCTTAGCCATGGAGAATTCGATGTTCTGCCAATCTTTTCCAACTGTTGCCATACCAAATGGCGTCAATGTTTAACTAGGTCACCATATACACACCTGAGAAAAAACACCATGTTTTAGCCAAGGTATGGTATTATATTTCTAAATTATTTAAATACCATGTTTTAGTTGCCCATAAAGGTTTGGGGCACTTTGATTAAGGTTCTTTAATCAAGTTTGGACTCGCATGGGAGTTTACTTTCATGCATTATCTCAGGTGATTCATGTATTGAGTAGACCTCTGTTGTGGCTGACAGAAGTTTATACACCATATGTTGATGTGTATTATTCGTTGTTGCTCACATTGGAAAACTTGATGGATGTTTCAAAGTTAGTGATATTTTAGTGTGTTGGATTCTATGACCACACTGGTTGATGGTGGTTTTGTAATTAATATAGCCAAAGTGGAAGATTGTTAGATTTATGTGGGCTTAATTAATTACCTAAACTAGTCAATTCAGTAGGAGTCTAATGAACACGGTAAAATCGATTTGGTTTGATTTGTCACATGGTATGAGATAGGTTTAGTAACCTTAATTCTATTGTGGGAAGGGTTTTAGGGTTACAACAGTATTCTATAAATACTGGTTTAGGGTTACAACAGTATTCTATAAATACTGGGTTAGTGTCCCCATAGTCATAGTTAATCTATTCTCTCTGCACCCATTAGCAAGAGATATCAGGATATCCTCTGGAGGTTGTGGAAGACTGTAACCGAAGGATTTCGATTAAAGCTTGGAGTGTATGAGAATTGATCTCTTCAAACAGGTATGTTTTTATGATTCATAGTTAATGACTTTTCTATTGTGTTCTATGATAATTTTATGGATGGATAATGGATTTGGTTCAAACCCTAAGTACAATAATTTCTAATACTCCTGAATGTTCTAGTAGAAGCAACTTGGTTTGTAGGGGGACACTTGGTTATTTTAGATCGTTGGAACCTTCAAGGAAAATGGGATTTTGATCGTTTTCCTTTCTGGGTGCAATTTTTTGGTCTACCTTCAGAGTTAATTTCTGAAGCCATGGTTATCAAAATTGTTGGGATCCTGGGAACACCTACTAGGATTATGAACATTGATGGTTTATTTGTAGGGAAGCGAGTCTCTTTTCTCCGAGTTCGGTATCAATGGTCGATTTACATGCCGTTATGGGACTCCTTTACTTTGAAACGTAAATTACAAGAAGATCGGTTGATTCTATTTCGTTATGAAAAAACTTTCGATTTTCTGCAATTATTGTGGTCTCGTCGGTCATGAATGTGATAGGTGTGATAAATTTTATGATGACTGTATAAGGCATATTCAAGCTCATAGATGTTTGGATCTATTGCACTGCTCTGAGAAGCCTAAAAGCCATTTCTCAGCGGATCTAAAAGGAACTGCTCCTTTGAAGCGACTTCTAGAACAGGCTCAGCATTTTCTCACTCCTGAATCATCTTCATCTGGGGTATGTGATTCTTCCCCATTACCGTCGGTGAGTTTTCAGGCACCTTCTCCAGCTAGTCCGGTCTCTGTCACACCTGGGTCTACTGAGTAGAATGTGAGTTCCCCAAATTACCCTTCAACTGCTGTTCATTTCATTCTAGATATTTCAGGACCACATGGCACCCATTCTGTGGTTTATTATGAGCCTCAACCTCTAGATGTTTCTCCAAGACTCTAGGTTTCTAGTTCCTCATCTACTTCGGAGTTACATCTGGTCTTGGATATCGGGTCCCTGGATCCTTCATATTCACATCCATTGCATCTTTCACCACAAGCTCCACTTTCCCTTTCTTTCACTCAATAGGCTTTCATCATATTCACATCCATTGCTTCTTTCACCACAAGCTCCACTTTCCCTTTCTTTCACTCAATAGGCTTTCATTCCAGACTATATAGCTCATAATCCCTCATTGGCATTTGCAATTCTAAACTTAGCTCCTCAAATGTTTGGTCTTTCGTTGGTTCGCTCACCCTCTTTAGAAGGCTCATCGACACTGTTGTCTCAACCAATTCCTATCTCGGTTCCTTTCCCAACTCATACTATAACCACCATGGTAGGGGATCCTTATAGTCTTGATCAAAATATCCAAGGCAAGAGTTGCCTGAACCACAAGAAGTAGCATTAGAGGCAGGGTGTTTTTTTAATTTGGCCCTGTGGAGGCTGGGGGAAATCAGCCCCACGGGGAGCCATGAAGCTATTCTGCTAGAACTATCAGGGATTCGAGAGATCTCTGATGGTTCGCACTTTATTTCATTTCCTCAACTCCGACAAACCTGATGTGGTATTTTTAATGGAGACTCGGCTTACTCAGTAGAAATTGAAGAAGCTTTTTCAGAAATCATATCTCTCTCAATAGTTTGTTATCGAGCCCATCAATACAGCTGGGGGATTGGCTCTACTTTGGAGGAAAGATATTTCTATACATATTGTATCTGGATGAACAAGGATTAGTTTTTGATATTATCCTCTCATGGTAAACCGCCTTTAGCTTGGATTAATATCGTACTTTGACTTACCGTCATTATTTGTATGGCTGAATACTACCTTTTATCTTGGCTAAATACTATCTTATATATCTGGCTAAATACTGTCTTATTCGTCCTTTGGCTAAATACTGTCTGGTGTCTGACTAAATACTGCCTGATTTATCTTTGGCTAAATACAGCCTGATTTATCTTTGACATATCAAACACATAACTATGTATGCAAAATAGCAATAACGTAAATACTAATGTAAACAAAATCATAGTTACAAAAACTATGCCCATTAAACCATGAGCAAAACAATCAGACACAGTAAGCAATGTGAAAATATAAGTATAAACATAAAGAGTCTCTCACTGATTAAGCATATTTAGAGACTCCCACTGATTTTCAGATCTTTGGCCACTTAAGCCTCTAATAAAATTAATTATTTTTAATCATTTCTATATTGGACATATCGTCCCTTGAAGACTCCCACTGACAAAACCTTCGTCAGAGAATCTACAACGATATAAAATCTTTTGACATTTTTCTTACTTAAAGAGATTCGATCTCTATTATACTTTGAAATACTAGATTTCTTATTATTCTTTGAGAAGAACACAGCTGAATCGCTGTCACAACACATCTGAATAGGTTTAGAAGTAGAGTCTACAACCTCTAAATCAGAGAAGAAATTTTCACACCAGATACCTTGGTTGTTATCTTTACATAGAGTTACAAAACCTTACCACCATAACAATGAACCTTGAGGTTGATTTGGATCATCAATGCAAACATTAAAATTGCATCAAAATAGCCTAGAGTGTCACTACTTTCATAAATGAATATGCAATCTTTGGTCTTCTGCATATACCGCATGACCTTCCTTTTCCTTGTTGTCCAGTAAACTATATTAGCATCTAACTGAAAACGTCTCATAACATTCATTGAAAAGGTTACATAAAACGATTACAACCTTGAGCATATATCAAACTCCGGATGCCTGTTTAATCCACAGATTGACTTTATAAAGTCTACAAAACATATCTTCTTTATCCTTACCACAAAACCTTGTGATAAAGTATATAAATATTTTCTTCTAGATTTTCTTTGATCAAAACGATCTTTACATCTATCTGGTGCAACTTCAAAACAAAATGCGCAACTAAAACCTCAAAAATTTAAAGTTCTCTTTCTCTTCTCTTTATGTGATTCCACTTCACTATAAGTCTTACTTTGTAGTAATCAATTCTCTCACTGAAATCACATATTTCCTTTGTATACCCAGTTTTAGCCATGAGTACACCGCTCATCGACAAAAGCATAAAATCCCAAGTCTCATTATTGTTCATAGACAACAACACATCCTTTATGATCATTAAACATTCAAGAGTAATTTCATTATTAACAACTTGCTCAAAATCATTAGGATCTTTATTGTGTCCATCACCAAAAACATCTATTTTGAAGTACAACATGTGATTGGATGAAATCACAGATCTACATGGTCTAGTATATCTCTTCATTGCCTCATCTAGCTCTGCTACTATGGTTGAAGCATCGATCTTAATGAATATTTCTATAATTATTTCATTACATTCTAGTAACATTTCGGGTATCTCAACTGGTTGCTTCACACCCATTTCCATGCGGTCTCATCAAACTTTAAGTTTCTTAGATCTATTTTGACATCCCATAATATGACAACTCAAAATCCTAAAATAATCACTCTCACACGAGTATTATGAAACCATGTCAGCTCTACAGTTTCAAACAAGAGGATAACTTAAACTGGAACTAACACACACTCTATTAATAATAGAGGCTACAATATCAATTCTTTCCCTACAGGATTAATACATTCTCAAGATTTTGCAAACACTTGTTGAAATTTACCAAGAATAGACCAATATCACATGATCTCCCATAACTCTCTCATTCAAATCCAATAGTTTTAATTCCTTTAATAAAATTTTTCCATCTTAATTTTCATTATTTAAAAAAAACACCAATAGACTAAACTGTGACAAGAAGTCCTAGATGAAATCTCAATGTCCACCAAGTCCAATAAATCCTTATTGTGAACAACCTTTACTTACTTTAATCTTGTCACCTTCTCTTTTAATTAATTCTCACATATATACATATAATAAACCTTAAAAGGAGAATTTTAGAATATTATTCTTTCTAATCTTTCTAATCTTTCTTTGGACAATAGTCCTAAACCCTTATGACCAGGGTGAAAGATAACAATATACAGTTTAACTTTTAAAGATAGATAATCTAAAAAAAATAAATTAAAGGTTTTGCTACTCTTATGGGTTCAGACTACGATTAATGTTTAAGTATTCAATCTACTGCACCTTCTTACTCAGAAGTTTCATAATCTTTATTCATTTTTCACTTAAGCCTGTCCAGCTTTATAAATTCTTTCTTTACATGTCCTTCCTGGGTCACACTACAAGAATTTTATTCTACTTAGATCCATTTTATCTTGTAGTTTCTTAATGTCTAATTCTTTGTCATAAAGTTTCTAACTAAAACATGAAAAATTATTTTTCTTTATGTAGGTTCTCTACCCCTTTCGCAGCTTGCCTTTGTCTGGATATATATTATGCACTATGACATTGGCAGTCATATTTTTTTCTTTTCTTTGAACTTCTATCCTTAGTTCTTTCATTTTAGGGTTCACTATATTTTTGAGTACTATAATAGGTCATCAGGATCAGATCATACAGTTCCTGTAAGGAAATGAAAAGTCTAAAACGTCACCTACATAGGTTTTAATGAACCTACAAATATTCACTTATCCTTGAGCTTATCATTAATAGTTAACAACTCTACCTTATACTTTCTCACATTCCCAATACCACCTATTATCATCATAAACTGGTACTGATGGACTTGAGTAATAAAATATTTTTCCGTCCTTTCTTGAAATATCAAACCTTTCTTTGGATTTCACAGGGAATATCATTTTCCAATGTTCATCATCTGAACGTGGCCTTACTTCATCTTAGAGACTGAACGCCCTAAGAACCAGAATATAATTTTCTGTTGAGTACAATCCTAAACTAGTTTTCAATTTTCATGCCAATTGATAAAACTGGCTGCCAATAACAGGCATCTTGAGGTATTTAATCATTATATGTCCACAACTATATTACAATGTAAATAATTGTAAGTCTACGATTAATACCAAATAAAATTAGCTAGCAAGAATATATACATAACATGTGCAAGTCAATTTACATCTTTGAAAATTCAACCGAACTACACACACATCCTTTGAGACAATATATGCACTGGTCCTTTCGATAGCTATACAATAACTGCGAAGAGATAATGACTCTAGAAGATTTTACCACCTTTGGATGGATGAAACCCCCTAAAGCCAAGATCCTTCAACCATGTGCATGAGTTCTTTATATTCTTTGATAACACCACCTTTAGGTGGACAGTGTCGTTCTTTATAATCTTAGACAACGCCACCTTTGGGTGGACAGTGACATTCTTTGCTGCATCCATAAAAGTGAGAATTTATGTCAGTGTCACTTTTGGTGAACACTATACTTCTTTATTGTAGTTTGTAAATGCATAAATATTAATTTTAAACATATTATAATAGAATCCAAGTGTGCCACTTTGGTGGTCACCACAAAATCCTTATACAGTAGCTACAAATCCTAATTTGAATAAACTTGGACAATGTCGTCTTTAGGAGAACACCATCAAACTGAAGCATTTACAAACATAGACCCTTGAATTTGAACGCATCATAATAAAACAAGGTTGTCACTTTGGTGGTCACACCAAGTTCCACCATGATATGAACAAATCCCAACTTACAGCTCATGTGGGATATTTATTTAACCATGAATGCTTTAAAATACAACTGTACAAATCTAAACATTCATGTAATCATGCAGTTTAGCTCCATCAATCAATTTGATACAATAACTTTAAGAAAAGTCAGTAAAAACACTGCAAATTGAGTTCCATAGGGTATTTTTCCATAATAACATATTTTTCAATGCGCTAAAATATACCAAAATATATATCAGATTGAAGAGCATTAAAAATGGAGTCCAATGGAATAAACTGGAGGTCAATATGACCTTCCTAACTCCTAGAATCACTGTTTAATGTCTTTTTGTTAAAACCAGAAACCAAACAGGCCCTTATAAGAAAACCTTGTCCGAGTCGGTTCGGTTATGTCGGATAGGTCTGGGTCGGTCTGTCCAGGCTCGACTTGGTTTAGATTGAAATGAACCGAATATTTAAACCTTCTTCCTTTTTTTTAAATGTATATGCCTTGGTTCAGACCACAAAACCAAACGGTCTAGGTCAAACCGAACCGTGGTCAAAACCTCCAACGGACCATAGGTCCAATAGGGCCACACCATCCGGGTACTTGGGTCAAAACCCTCAGGCTTCCGGGTCGAATATCGATCAAATTTTGGGTTTCTGGGTCGGTGTATGGGTCAACCCATTCGAGTTATCAGGTTGACCCACTGACTCACGTATTTTTTTTTTTTTTGGTCCTCAAGTTGACCCTGAAAATATGCCTTGGACCGAGCCTCTTCAGGGTCTGGCTTGGGCTTAAGCCTGGGCTATTCTGGGCTTGGGCCAGGGCTTTGGCTGGCCTTGCCTGGCGAGGCTGGGCTGGCTCTGGCTGGCTCAACTTAGCCGGGCCGGGCTGCCTTTGGCTTGGCTCGGCCCAAGTCGAGGCTAGGTTTTCGATTCATCATCAGGTCAACTCGGCGACGAATCGACACAATCAGACACTTTTCTTTTTTTCTTTTTTTTTTTCCCCAAGTCAACTCTGTCCGAGTCACAGCCCAACCCATTAGGGTTTCTGAGTTCACCCGGTGATGACCGGGTCAACGCCGCCAAATTTTTTTTTTAAAATTCTCCCGAGAGTGAGATCCACTCGCGACTACTGCCGGCGAGTGTCTGCGGGTCGATGGTCGGTGTTGGAAAATTTTATATCGCCAGCTCCGTCTCGTCGAGAGCTTTTCAATGGTATGTTGTTTGACCTATTTTGCCGGTCGAAAAAATTTTGGTCGATGGAAAACTCTGACAGATCTGATCGAGATTCGATTCAAAACTTGAAAAAAAAATTCTCTTACAATTTAACCATTCATTATCAGTTTTTATAATCAATCTCCATTGATTTTAGGTTTGTATGGTTCGTTCTGATATCAACTGTTAGAAATCATTGTACTTAGGGTTTGAACCAAATCCATTATCCATCCATAGAGTTACTATAGAACACAATAGAGAAGTCATTAACTATGAATCATAAAGACATACCTGTTTGAAGAGATCGATTCCCATACGCTCCAAGCTTTAATCGAAATCCTTCGGTTACAGTCTTCCATAACCTCCAGAGGATATCCTGACGTCTCTTGCTAATGGGTGGAGACAGAACTGATTAACTGTGGCTGTGGAGACTCTAAGCCTGTATTTATAGAATACTGCTGTAACCCTAAAATTCTTCCCACAATAGAATTAGAGTTACCAAACCTATCTCATACCATGTGACAAATCAAACCAAACTGGTTCTACCATGTTCATTGGACTCCCACTGAATTGACTAGTTTAGATAATTAATTAAGCCCACATAAATCTAACAAGGAGATCCACCTCATATTGAAAAGTAAATCAGTAAATTTCTGGTCTCAGAATCGCAGCATGAACCCCCGATCGTGTATTCTAAGCTGCCGTTAATCCTTCCAGAACAGCTTAACGACTCACTGGTTGACCGGCGAAAATCTTCCCGACTAAGGTTAGGAAAGGATCAAAACACAAGGATTGGGTCTTCTTCTTCTGAGATGTCCAAGATATCCTTCGAAGATGAAGGAGGTAGACATAAAGCAGCAGGACCAGTGGGATTTAAGGGGTTGCTATCGTCCACAACCAACCCTTCAAGGGGCCCCTCAGATGAGGAAGCCGACAAAGATGGATCTTCCATAAAGATAAAAACAGAAAAAAAACGGAGTGCAAATGTAGACCCAAAAGGGAAATTAGGGATTAGCAATGGAAGATCACTATGGGGGAGATGGGAGAATGAAGCAAAGATCAGGAAAGATGAAAACACGCCCATCTAGCGGAAACCCTAAACAAGCCCAACTCTGGGGAAGTGTTTCATGGAGAAAAAAAAAATTGAAGACAGTTATTTCACATTTTCTCTCGATGGAGATGATCCAAATATTGTAACTTGTTGACAAATGTGATAGTCAATGGCTTGATTGAGAAATTTGAATGTAGCAAGATATTATGGGTTCTACTGTCCTTTTCTCTCAAGTTAATTTTTTTTTTTTTTTTTTTTTTTTAATTATCGTCTGGTAAATAAATCAAAATTTGGCAACATACGACTGCTTCAATGAGAGTAGTTGAAGGATATATATTATTTATATCACGTCATTTCATCATTGTAGCTAAATGCGGTTTCTTACCAAAAAAAAATGGTAAATGCGGTTGGTGCAATAAAAGTTACTTATGAGTGAGTTTTGTCTAATGGATCATATGTCCGGAAGACCATCTATGGAACAAGTCAGTAAAACCAAAATATTTTAGGTTGCCTTTAGTATGCATTAGGAACACATTCTATGTCATATTCTAAAATGATAAAAATATTGTTTGGTTTGTTTTCTCATTTTTGAATCATGGAATTTGTCTTCTAACAGGGCCTATTTTGCTCTTCAGCTCAATCTACATTCTGAGTCTAGAATAAAAATATCTTATTTTTTCTCCTATTATTATTCTGTATTAGATATGCATTCTCTATTTTGAGAATATATTTTCAAGAATACATTCCAAGAATACATATCAAACACAACTCAGGTCAACTCAGGTGTTAGTAATCTAGGTAGATCCCCATTCCACAAGCACTTGACTAATTCTTTCAGTGTTAGCGATTGATTTTTTCTATGTTACAGCAAAAAAAATTTTAAAGATTTCATGAATTTGGATCCTTACCAGTCTCCCTCCCCAACCCCAAAAAAATATTTATGATTGACCATAAAAGAAGTCTTTTTTTTTTTATTAGAATGATAATACATTATTAATTTCTAAACCTTAATCAGCTAGACTTTTTAAATGCATGTAAAAGAACATCTGGGGATCAAGTTGATGCAGCCTTCTTCATAACTTATTCAGAAATTAGTCAATTCTTTTTATATAGATAATATCAATTTATTAAAAGAAAGAAAAGATAAATATAAACATGAAAAAAATCTTTTACCCAAAAAAAAAATGAAGAAAATCCTAACTCATCCGGAGGACTCCAAAGGAATAAGAATTCCCGAAAAAATGGAGGACCAACAAAGGTCAAGGCACTCACCCTTGCTTAGTATTAATTTATTATTTTTAGATAGGAATACCAATTTCTTGGGACCGAAGGCATGATTACATGATTTTTTGAGATGCTTTACACAAGATTCCAAAAACATCAATTCATAGAAAAATTCTTCCTTACATATCCTAGTTAGGAGTCTAAGCTTGACGGACGTAGGGGTTGCTTTGAAACAACTGCTATGGAGTTCGCTTTTGTTCCCATAAAATATTAAATCTTTCCTTTATTTCCTCATAATATTTTGTTTGATTATTTTATAATTTTTTATTTTATAGCTGTATTTGATTTTGCTTTGCGAATTTGAATATTATTTGATTTATTTTCATGTTCTAATCTATATAGATTATCATATTAGTAATATTCTATATATTTTTATTCATATCGAGAGGGCTATAGAAGGGTGATTCAATAAGGACTCCTAAAAATATAACTTTATGATTTGAAATTTAAAAATTAAATCATTTGTCAAAAATAATTATAATATTAACCCATGAAAAATCTGCAAAATCATAGTCATTTTATAGTCAAATATTCTATCACATTTTATCTCTAATATACCTTTTTTTATAGAAGGATAAGGCGTACGTTGGCCTGATGAGTTCCAAGGACCTATCCATCACTGCCATTGTGGTAGATTAGATTTTTTTTTTTTTTAGGTTATCAAATTTTATTAGAAAAAGAAAAACATTTGCATGAAAATTACGTTGCTGAATTTTCAGCGTTGTTATTTGGTATTCGGCTGGCCATTTTAGTGGTTATTCTGATATTTGGATTGAAAGTGATTCAGCTTCGGTGGTCGAGATAATGTTAAACTCAAAAATTCCTTGGAAGTGTCGCCAGATGTGGATGGAGGTTTCTCCGTTGCTCTGGCAAATTCAAAAGCACATACCACTATTTCTCCGATAAATTCAATAGCACATATGCATTGTTTCAGAGAGTCTAACACGGTGGCGGATGCTCTTTCCAAATATGTGGCCAAGTCTCTGTCCTAAGTTTGTTAGGGATTAGGTTGGGTGGGTGCATACGAGTTGAGCGTCCCAGACTTCATTATTCTTTTTAAAGATGAGTTGATCTCTGTTGATGGCATTGTCGAAGGTGGAGTTTGACCTGTCTGGATGTTTGCGTGTGTTCTTGTAACATTTTCATTCTTCTTTAATATTTTTTCTGACCTTTGGCAAAAAGAAGAGACAAAGTATCACTGAGAAGGAAGAGTGTAAGAGGGGACTACACACCGCTGGTGTGTAATTCTTTTTCCCTTATTTTTAATAGATGTGTCAATATCATGTTCATTCGATTTTTTTTTCTTAATATATTTTATATTCCTAAGACTTTGGTCCTTACCTCGTTTCCTCTTTAATATACTTTTCTAATTATTCATAAAAAATAACCATGGACATATATATATATATATATATATATATATATATATATATATATATATATATATATATATATATATATATATATATATATTGTAGAAAATTGATTTTGGGTTCAAAAGTTCTTGAAATTTAGATACGATATTATTTTATCTATAAACTCTTTACTTTTATTTTTCCTTTATTTCCTTTAGCTCCGTTCCACAAGATTTTATGTGTAACATTTTATATTTAATTTTTTTTTTCAATGTCTGTTTCAAAGAGATAAAATATAGTGATCTTTAAAAGGGAAGGAAAGGAAACTTCTATTGGGTTGGGTTTCCCTCTTATATTGAGAATGGCCCATTACTTATAAGCCCATAAGGAGTAAGGGCACTTAAGTAACTTTCCTAAATATAGTTGAATTAGGGTTTTATCTCTTTAACCATATTAGAATGAAATAAGGAAAGAAAGAGAGGTTAAGTGAGTTGTTGTCTGCTCAAAACAGAAAAGAGAAGAAAGCTGCGTGGTTTCAATCAAGGTGAGAATTCTGAACGGTGCAATTGACGATTGGAGTCTTTTAGATCAGTCCAATAATCAACGTTTTCACCTATTCGGGTGAGATCTCTTTCAATCTTCATCTTGGTATTTGGGTTGTTGATGGTGTATTCCTAAAACATATTGTTCTAGATATTTTGGATGATATATGCCAAGAATATTGTGTTCTTTGTATGCCTCCAGTTCTAACTAGAGAAGACTCTTGTATTCTCATATTTTGGTGATAGTGAAGAGATTTGAATAGACCCAGCTATCCCCAACACTCCATACTGGCAGAGACCCCGGATTTGGAATCATGGCTTGAATCCAGCCTACGAGCGGGAACTCATTCTGGTGGTATTCACATGATTTGCACCGCGATAGACGTTTTCCGTCGATAGAATAGACTCAGACCGGGCTAGTCTCGAAACCAAAAAAATTCCAAATTTAAGAGAAAAAAAAAAACAAAGAGGGAAATTTTTCTTTCTATAGGGGGGGTGGGGAGGGGGGGGAAAAAAAGCAAAAAAAAAAGAAGGGGGTGGGGGGAAGGGGAAAAGGGGAAAAGAAAGGAAAGTTGTTTTGTTTTTTTTTTGGGGGGGAGGGGGGGGGGCGCTCCCTTCTCCCCCCCTCCCCCCCCCCCCCCCCCCCCTTCCCCTCCCATCTTGCCGGTAGGGATGATGGATGCTGATTTCCAATTCTACTATATCGATTGTCTTTAGGACCTGCCTATCAAAGATGAATCTTGATAATAGGCAACAGGAAGAAATGGTGTTGATCCGTCCACCCCCAGCCCTTATTTTATTAGTAAGGGAATGAAGCCTGATCCTTTATTTTGATTGATCCCCGACCGGGTCTGAAGCCGCATAGATGATTAGCTATTGGAACGAGAATGAGGACGATGAACCTGGTCAGTAGGCACCATGGATCTCCATCTCTTCCTCTCCTCGCTTTAGTAGTTAGTCTTCATCCCTCGTTGCTTCTTTCTGGCAAAGCTTCTACGACTGCTTGTCGCCCTTTACGTCAATTAGGGGGTTAGGATCCAGGGTTGGTCGAGTACCTTTCTTTCCCTCTCCCTATCGGTCGAGCTGATCTACGACCACCCTCTCCAACTTTATTCTATAGGGCTTCCGTTCCGCCAAACAGCTTTCCTTTGCTTCCTCAACCTATCCAGCTAGCCGTCACTGGTAGTCTTTCCAAAGAGATATGTGTTGTGATCTACTTATTCACTAGGTGGGTTGTGAGATTTAGACGAAAGGGAGGGTGGTTAAATACTGCCTTATACCTTAACACATGTGGGCATGCCCTCATTAAAAAAAATGTGGGGGCCTTAGGAGGAAAAAAACGGCCTTTTTCAAAAAAACCAAAATACAGGAAGGAGAAACCACCGGGAACGCCGGGGGGAAGGGGGGGGGGGGGGGGCGAGACTGCAAGGCTGACCGCCTTGTTGGGTTGAACAATGGAAACTAATACAAGTAGAATGGTTACTCTAAACGGTTCAAATTATCATGTTTGAAAAGGAAAAATGGAAGATCTCTTTTTTGTAAAAGATTATTATCTACCCATGTTTGCTAGTGAGAAACCTGAAAATAAGACTGATGATGAATGGAATATTTTTCATCGACAAGTGTGTGAGTACATTAGACAGTGGGTGGATGATAATGTGTTGAACCATATAAGTGGAGAGATATATGCATGCACTCTTTAGACCAAGCTTGAGCAATTGTATGCTAGGAAGACAGGGAATAATAAATTATTTTTTATTAAACAAATGATGGCCTTAAGGTATCAAAATAAAACTCTGATGATAGATCACTTGAACTCATTTCAGGGAATCATCAATCAGTTGTCCTTGATAGGTATCAAGTTTGATGAAGAAATATAGGGATTATGGTTTCTTGGTACTTTGCCAGACTCATGGGAGACCTTTAGAACGTCATTATCAAACTCAGCTCTAAATGATGTAATCTCAATGGACTTGGCTAAGAGCAGTGTTTTAAATAAAGAGATGAGAAGAAAGTCACAAGGTTCCTCTTTACAATCAGATGCTTTGGTCACCAAAAACAGGGGGAGGAGTAAGAGTCGTGGTCCAAAGAATAGAGACGAGTAGAGGCAAATCCAATAAATTTACAAATGTTGAATGTCATTACTATGGTCTAAAGGGCCACACCAAGAAGTATTGTCGAAAGTTGAAGAGAGACAATAAAAAGAAAAAAAAGTAAAGAAAAGAAGAAAGATGATGAAAGTGATGATGAACGAGTTGCCACCACTTCTGAGGAATTTCTTACTATTTATGATGGTGATATAGTCAATCTTACAAGCCATAAGACAAGTTGGGTAATTGACAACGGTGCTTCCATTCATGCTACATCTCAAAAAGACTACTTTACATCTTACACGCCAAGTGACTTTGGTGTTGTAAGGATGGGCAATGATGGTTTGGCCAAAGTTGTTGGCATTGAAATTGTTTGTTTGGAAACCTATATAGGTACAAGATTAATTCTTAAAGATGTAAAACATATTCTTGACATCTGTTTTAATTTAATTTCTACAGGGAGACTTGATGATGAAGGTTTTTGTAATACCTTCTGTGAAGGTCAATGGAAGCTCACCAAGGGTGTTATGGTTGTAGAAAAAGATAAAAAATGTTCAACATTATATTTGTTGCAAGCAAAGCTCTCTAAGGACATTATAAATATAGTTGACAATGAAAGTACAATTGAATTGTGGCACAAGAGACTTGGTCACATGAGTGGGAAGGGAATGATGTTGCTATCCAAGAATAAACTCCTATCTGAAATGAATAATACACATTTGAAAAAGTGTGCTCATTGTTTGGCAGGGAAGCAGAACAGAGTCTCCTTCAAGAGTCCTCCTTCAAGAAAATCAAATGTACTTGATTTGGTGCATTCTGATGTGTGCGATCCTATGAAAACGAAAACACTTGGTGGTTCTCTCTATTTTGTAACATTCATTGATGATCACTCAAGGAAGTTATGGGTTTATACCTTGAAGACAAAGGATCAAGTGCTAAATGTATTTAAGCAATTTCAGACTTCAGTTGAGAGACAGACTGGTAACAAATTAAAATGCATTCGCACAAATAATAGGGGAGAATATACAGGACTGTTTGATGTTTACTGCAAAGAACAAGGTATTCGACATCAAAAGATACCTCCAAAGATTCCTCAACTGAATGGTTTGGCAGAGAGAATGAATAGAACACTGGTAGAGAGGGTCCAATGTTTACTTTACAGGCAGGGTTGCCAAGTTCCTTTTGGGGTGAGGCTTTGAGTACAGTTGTACACTTATTGAACATGTCACCATGTGTTCCGCTACAATATGGTGTGCCAGATAAAGTTAAGGCCGGTAAGGATATTTTCTATGATCATCTGTGTGTCTTTGGATGTAAGGCATTTGTGCATATTCCCAAAGATGAGAGGTCTAAGCTTGATGTCAAGACACGACAGCGTGTATTTGTGGGTTCTGGTCAAGATGAGTTTGGCTACATGTTTTATGATCCAACTGTGAAGAAAATTATTAGAAGTCGAGATGTTTTGTTTATGGAAGACCAGACCATACAAGATATTGATTATGCAGAAAAGACAATGTCTCAACATAGTGATGATTTGATTGACTTGGATCCAGTCCCTTCAAAATTGGTGCCTGAACAAGTTGGAGATGAGGATCGGAATGATCAGCATGATACAGGAGATACTGATATTTCCACACAGGTTGAGACAGATCATGATTCTTATGAGCAGCTGCCAGTACCAGAATTTTCATCATATGTTCCAATCAGAAGGTCTACCAGAGATAAACAGTCTTTCACACGGTATTCTACAGATGAATATGTATTATTGACTGATGGGGGAGAACCTGAGTGCTTTGAAGAAGCCATGGAAGATGAATACAAAGATAAGTGGGTTGAAGCAATGCAAGACGAAATGCTGCCAGTACTAGAATTTTCATGATTCTTATGAGTAGCTGCCAGTACCAGAATTTTCACCATATGTTCCAATCAGAAGGTCTACCAAAGATAGACAGCCTTCTACACAATATTGTACAGATGAATATGTATTATTGACTGATGGGGAGAACCCGAGTGCTTTGAAGAAGCCATGGAAGATGAACACAAAGATAAGTGGGTTGAAGTAATGCAAGATGAGATGAAGTCATTGCATGAGAATCACACTTTTTAGTTAGTAAAATTGCCTAAGGGCAAGAGAGCTTTGAAAAACAAGTAGGTGTATAGAGTGAAGTTTGAAGAACACACTCCACATCCAAGGTACAAAGCTAAATTGGTGGTCAAGGGATTCCATTAAAGGAAAGGCATTAACTTTGATTAGATCTTCGCTCCAGTTGTAAAGATGTCATCCATTTGGGTGGTTCTTGGTTTAACAGCTAGTCTTGACTTAGAGGTCAAGCAAATGGATGTGAAAACAGCTTTTCTTCATGGTGAATTGGAGGAAGAGATCTATATGGAACAACCAGAGGGTTTTGAGATAAAAGAAAAAAATGAGCATGTGTGCAGACTGAAGAAAAGTCTTTATGGCTTGAAACAAGCACCGAGACAATGGAATAAAAAGTTTGACTCAATTATGGGGGAGCAAGGCCACAGAAAAACTATTTCTGACCATTGCGTTTTTGTTCAAAAATTCACTGATGATGATTTTGTTATCATTTTGCTTTATATAGATGACATGTTAATTATTGGCAAGAATGCTTCAAGGATTGACAGGTTAAAGAAACAGTTGAGCAAGTCTTTTGCCATGAAAGACTTGGGAAAGGCAAAACAAATCCTTAGTATCAAAATCATTCGAGACAGGAATGTTAAGAAATTATGGTTGTCTCAAGAAAAGTACATAGAAAAAGTACTTCAAAGATTTATGATGGACAAAGCTAAAGTGGTTAGCTCTCCTCTTGCTACTCACTTTAGATTAAGTACCAAGCAGAGCCTGTCTACTGTCAAAGAGAAGGAAAACATGGAAAGAGTTCTATATGCTTCAACAGTGGGAAGTCTGATGTACACAATAGTTTGCACAAAGCCAGACATAGCACATGCAGTTAGCACCGTTATTCGTTTCCTCTCAAATCCAGGAAGAGAGCATTATAATGCAGTTAAGTGGATTATGAGGTATCTTTGGGGAACGTCTGATTTGAAATTATGTTTTGGAAGTGAGAAACATTTATTAGTTGGCTACACAAATTCAGATATGGCTGGAGATGTTGATACTCATAAGTTTACTTCGGGTTATTTGATAATTTTCTTAGGAGGAGCTGTGGCTTGACAATCAAGATTATAGAAATGTGTTGCTCTATCTACTACCGAGACAGAGTACATTGCAGCAACAGAAGCTTGCAAAGAGTTGCTATGGATGAAGAAGTTTGTGCAGGAGCTTGGCTTCAAGCAAGAAAAATATGTGTTGTTCTGTGATAGTCAGAGTGTTATCCACCTTGGTAAGAATTTTACTTTTCACTCTAGATCAAAACATATTGATGTGAGATATCATTGAATTAAAGATGTTTTGAATTCTAAGTTGCTAGATATTGAGAAAATTCATACCAACCATAATGGATCAGATATGTTGACAAAGGCTTTACCAAGGGAAGCTTGAGGTTTGTCGTTTGATCGCTAGTATGATGGATTCTTCCACATAGTCGGGAGGGGGAGATTTGTTGGGTTGGGTTTCCCTCTTATGTAGAGGATGGCCCATTACTTATAAGCCCATAAAGAGTAAGGGTCCTTAAGTAACTTTTTCAACTATAGCTAAATTAGGGTTTTATCTATTTAACCCTATTAGAATGAAACAAAGAGAGAAAGAGAGGTTAAGTGGGTTGCTGTCCGCCCAAAACAGAAAAGAGAAGAAAGATGTGTGCTTTCAATCAAGGTGAGGATCGGAAGGTCATCCGTGATCCGATTGAGCTGAAATTTGAATAGAAGATTCATAATTGAGAGTTTTTCATTCTGAACGGTGCGATTGACGATTGGAGTCTTCTAGATCAGTGCAATAATCAACGTTTTCACCTCTTCGGGTAAGATCTCTTTTAATCTTCCTCTTGGTATTTGGATTGTTGATGGTGTGTTTCTAAAACATGTTATTCAAAATATTTTGGATGATATATTCCAAAAATATTGTGTTCTTAAGGAATGATATCATTGTTTGCCTCTAGATCTAACTAGAGAAGACTCTTGTATTCTCATATTTTGGTGATAGTAAAGAGATTTGAGTGGACTATGGTCTCGTGGTTTTTACTCCTCACATTGGGGAGGTTTTCCAAGTAAAAATTCCTTGTGTTATGCTTGTGGATTTTATTGTACTTAAAATATTGCTTTCTATTTTATTGCTTCCTGTTAGGTTTACTCAAGAGAGGAAAGAATTTATCACTCTCTTTCCTATCAACTTCATCATTCTTTTACCTATTGAAAACCAACTTTGAAAAAAAAAATTACATTAAATTGTTACACGTAAAATTTTACGATAAAATTTTATGTCAAAACAAACACGGTCTTAAAAAAAAAAAAGCTTCGTACACGCCTGTGGTAGAAACCCCTACACAAAATTTTTAAATATTTCCATGTGAATAACATGCATGTAGTTATTTTGACTACTGGATATACAGGTCATCTTATCGATTACTAATGTGTGAAATTTGAAAGCATAATTCAATGAAATACCCTCTTGTGCATTGGCATGCATCCATGTGTATCCTTGCACTCTTACATTACTCCATTTAGTTCCTTTCACTTTTTCATAAACTTGGATTTTCAAATCTCTATTTTCCATGTCGCAAACTTTGTATGGCTGCAAACTTTTATGAATACAACCATTCCAATCGTTTAAACAATAAGGGAAACAAACCATATTTGTTTCTCATCTCTTAAATGGCATTAGTCGCCATTAACCATCTTCAAAGCCAACATGAGTGCCTCTACAAGCCCCACTAACGACAGCTCCTACATGACCAATACTGCTATTCAACTCTCACCCACAAACATTGTTTCTCTTCTCCTTATCAAATTGGACAGGACCAATTTCCTGCTATGGAAGTCACAGTTCATGTCATTGCTCCAATGCTATACCAAATAAAACACTAGTGTCATCTCTATAATCTCCATCAACTGATGATCCCCCACCAAATCCAGCCTACTACACCTGGCAGAAACAAAATCAAATCACCTAGAGTTGGATCATCTCCTCACTGACCAAAGGGGCCCTTGCTCAAATAGTCGGTCTCTCATGCTGCGTGGGAAGCTCTAGAGCTAAGGTGTATGCCACTCAATCTCAAGCTAGAGTGATGTAACTTAAATATCAGTTGTTTCAATTGAAGAAAGGTACACAATCAATCCATGCCTGAATGTCTCCAATGAATCAAAGGGTTAGTTGACAGTCTTGCTGTTACAGCTCATCCAATGAGGCATTTTCAAAGGACTTAGTGGCTAGTGCAGACTTTAATTCTTTCACCACATCTATCACAACCCGTATTGATCCTTTGGCTTTTAATGTTTTCATTGGTGTACTCTTAAGCCAAGAAATTCTCAAAGACCAACGGTCTTCCCACATGGAGCTATGTTGTCTAATTACTGCTATACAAGAGCTTCAGTTATATATATATATATATATATGTTATATGGACTGAAATAATATGTAACAGGAAAAACATGCAGTAAATCAAAGATATCTATGTATCAACAATGTATGTATCTATGTATAAATATCATATAGTTAAAAATGAAACATACATATGATCACTACGCGTACCTTATTTGCAGTAATCCGAAACAAAGAGAATGGGTTGAGTCGTGTTGGTACACTCTCCTTAAGACAGTATTTGCCCTCTATTGGTGCAGAAGGTTTCCTGTAAATCTGCCTCCAAGATGAAACAACCCCTTTGGAAGGATACCTACCCAGTGTGCACACACTGATAGGTATATGTGGACCTGACGGCTAAGATCAACTCTTAGAAAAGAAAAACATAGAATTCTGACTCTTCGATTAAACAGAGAATGAAGAGAGAGAGTCGGAGGGGAGAGAGAGAGAGAGAGCTCATACTCAATTGGAATGAAAAATAAGCATGGGGGCCCAAAGACCTCTTGGATGTGTCCACTGGATGGGGTGTGACCCTCCAAATGGACTGTCCAGATTAACCTAGACCGTAGATCCTGAGATCTACGGTCCAGATGGACTGTCCGCACCCACACCCGCACCCTCGCCGCGCCCGCACCCGGTCCGGTCCGGCGCGCGCGCGCGCGTGTGTGTGTCAACCAAGAGCCGCTTCCATTTAGGGGCTCAAAAGATAAGCGACACTCCCTACAAATAAATGTTTCTTCCCCACAAACCATAAGCAATGTGGGACTAAAAAGTCCTACATTGGTAATGCCAACTCAAAATCGAAAACCAAAATTCCCGCCCAAACCGAAAACTAAATTTTGGAGCCAGATGAAATTTTTTGAATTTTGACATCTTTTTAAACTTATTTGGAAAAAACATTTTCCTTTGACTTTTTCCAACAAGCTACCAATGATTAAAGCAAATTTTCAACCAAAGGATCAGGTCAGAACACTTCTAATACTTTCTCTTATGGACGAGGACATGGAAATAGGACTGGACGTGATCGCAGTGGCCAACATGAAAGAGGCAATCCCAACCACCATTGCTACCTTCCCCCTCTTCGTCATGTCAAATCTTCCATCGTTCAAATCACAATGCCTCTACTTGTTATAATTGGTTCAATCTGAGTTTTCCAGCTTACCACCAAGTTGCACCACAAGCATCATCGTTGTGAAAAGGAGGAGACAATCGTTGTCGACTGAAATAGGACTGAATATTAGTGTTGTAGTCAAGTGAAATTCCTCACTAAACTCTAAAGCATTTCTGAGAGAGAGGGTGGTTGTAAAAGGAGAAACCGCTGTGAAAAGGAGGAGATGATCATTGTCAACTGTTCTTCTAAGGCAACTTGTGTGCTAACGAACGAAGTTAATTCTGGTAAGTGCATTTCCTTCCTTTCCCAATTCTAATCAATATAGAACCTCCCAAAGGGTGAAAGAACCTTCTGAAGCCATGTGAAGGGAACCTTCTATGGCTATTAATGGCAGACCAAGAATAGAAAGACAATGCAGTTCATGTTAAAACAAAAACCTGGAAAGCAGACCATAAAGAACTTAGCATACCTCGAAAGGGTTACCTAGGATAGAAACCATGGCATGTACCAATCCCAAGATGGTGTTAGATTCTGCCCAAGACTAGGGGAGAAACCACAACCCTGTTGAGAGACTAGGACTTTGGTTCAAACTGTAAAGTTAGCTTTGTATGGCAACACGTATCCCGATGGGTTGGGAGCGTCATTACCATGTGAGCACTGCTTTGCATATGCTAGTACCCTAGCGGGGTGGCGGCGTTTAGGCGAGGGGGAATCGAGTCAAGCTCTCTACTAGGTTATGACCCTGTAATTACATTACATGTCATGTTAGGATTCGTTAGAGTCATATCCCTATTATTGCAACCCTAGCTAGTAGGGGGTTAGGTAATGGTGTAGGCTCGAGGAGGAGGGGAATCATGAGGTGTGCGTCATTACTACATCGACTTCATTCAGCCCTATCCCTAGAGGAAACCTACTTGTTAGGAGCTACTAGACGCAACGGTATACCCAGGTAAGTGTCTTCTCCATCCTCACGTACGGGAGTTTTTTTCCTTTTTGGTGTGGTGGTTCTCCACCTTAGCGGATAGTAAATAATTGTCAGACCCTGAATGTTACATTATGCATATACCCCCCCACCCCCAACACACACACATCTTTTTAGATGTTAATATCGGTTTGACTGTGGCTGATTATGTAGAGTCGCTAGTGTTTCCAGTGATGCTGCTTTGGAGGAGAAGGCTCCAGTGGAGAAGATTCATGGAGCGTCTTGGAGTGTGTTGTATGCGTCCATAATTGCTTAATCTTTTTTCTATTTCCTTAAGGAACCTTAGTACTTAGACATGTATCTACTTTTATTATTATATTGAGGCTAACATTTGATGGATAATATTTACGTTATGGTTGATTGTGAGATAATTGGATTATGTTTATATTTTATCATCATAATTCAACTTGTCTCAATATAAGTCTTCCGTTATACTATTTATACTCTAATTTTTTGGATATCCCTTATCATAGTATTATGGGTTTAGTGGCGGTAAACACAACTTTTGAGGTCTTGGGGTTGGACTAGGTTGCTTACAAGCGGTTCAGTCACACTTCTGAAATATCAAAAAATGGGATGTGACAGTGCAAGTTTGAGCATTTTTAAATATTAGCAAATCTCATTTTTACATACTCAATCAAAGGATTTATGTCTAAATGATGTTCTCCATGTTCCTAAAATCACAAAAAAAATAATTGATGTATGTTAGTAGATTTACTACTAAGATTAATGTGTATATAGAGTTTCATCAAAAATGTTGTTATTTGAAGGATCTCCACACAGGGAGGAGTTTACTGTAAGGCCAAACTGAGGCTGGCCTTTATCGACTTCCTCTGTCTTCTTCAACCAATTTCAATAAGCTTCCTGAAGTTTACATTAAAGAAAGGGTCTCAAGGTCAATCTAGCATGATTGTCTTGGTCATCCCAATACCAAGTGAATGGATTTTGTTTTTCAATGTTCAACACTACCATCTCGCATTACTTATGCTTCAACAATTTGTGGATCATGTCAAATGGGGAAGGCTCATAAGCTCCCGTTTGAACTAAATAAATTTCATACTCCCTCTCCTTTTTATTGGTGCATTCTGATATTTTGAAGCCCTTACTAGTATTTCTATTTAAGGTTTTAGGTATTGTTAAGGAGGAAAAATATCACCCAATGGAAATCTTACACGTGTCAAGCTTCACCTTCTGAGCCGACCGCTCGGAGTATCTTGCACTCAACTTATGAGGCATTCGGTATCTTACGCCCGACCACTCATGCGCCCGGCGTGTCGCACTCGTCCTATGCCGTCTAGTTATCATCATCTATGGTAGCGCTCGAAGTCATAATCCTACCCGGCTACGTTTCCCAGTCGGTAGTCAGAGTCCTAATGTGATTATTCTATGTCCGAGGAGTCCTTCTCCCAGTCTGATACGACGCCGACTATCGCGGTCCGTGATTACTCATACGTTGACATGTGTCAGTCCCAGAGCTGACCGACCTAGCTTCCTTGGCTAAGGTCTCTTACTCCTACTCGGAGTCTACCACACGGGTGTCCCTCAGAGCAACACATGGCAATCATATTGGCAGTCTACTCCCCTGAGTCTTAGTACCTCCATGCTTCTTCCCAATCTATAAGTAAAAGGCAATCCCTCAAGGTAATCTCGGTGACTAGTACACAGTTCATAATATCTCTCTCTCTCATTCTCGCACGTTCAAACTCTCTCATCGTCCCACACTTTAAACTGGAGATAGCTTTCTGTTATCTCTTGACTGCTTACATTGAGAATCTGACTTAGGCATCGGAGTGTACCCGGGACTTAGTCGCCCAACTCCCTTGTCTCATCTCTGTAATTGCAGGTTATTCAGATCGCAGAGCGGCGGGCGATTTCCAACTGTAACATGTATTATATTTCATTTATTGATGACTTTAGTAGATTCACCTAGATATTTCCTATTGTAAGCTGATCTAAGGCATTTACTATGTTTTTGCAATTTCATGCACATATCCAGAATATCTTCAACTATAACGTTAAATTTCTTTCAATCAAATGGTGCAAAGGAATATCAATCCTTTGATTCCTTTTCATTGAATGCATTACTCACTTATATTCATGTCCATATACCTCTGAGTAGAATGGAGAGCAAACCAGAAACATAGGCATATAGTCAAAACTGGCTTAACTCTCATGGCCAAAGCTTCTCTCTCGATGCATATTTGGGTCCTTAGCTTTTGAGACTACCGTGTACTTGATAAATCAACTGCCTACTGTTATTCTACATAAAAATAGCCCATTTACGGTTTTGTTTTAGAAGGAACTAGATTACAAGATTTTGAGAACCTATGGCAACGCTTGTTATCTTTGGTTAAGTCCATACACAAGTTGCAACTTCGTCCAACATAGTGTGTGTTCATTGGCTATTCTAGCAACCATAAAGGATACAAGTGTTTTGACCCAAAGGTAGGGAGAACTTATATTTCATGGCATGTAACTTTTGATGAGTATTGTTTTCCTTACAATACTCTTAAATCCTCATTACCACCCACACCACCATCACAGCCTCCACTAATGATCACAAATGATAACATTGTCACTTCCTCATTACATTCACGTGTTGTTCCATCACTTCCACAACCCATAAATTCTCTACCCATACGTGATACACACCTTCCCATCTAATCATCAAATGATGCCCCTCATGATCCTCTCCTCAATCGCCATCACCGGCCATTCATGATCCACCTCCGACTACTCAACCCAATGCCATGGAAAACGAACCCCCAACACTACCACATTAGATGATCACTTGATCACAAGTTGGTGTTACTAAACCAAATACAAAGCTGAATCTCCTTGCTACTAAGCATCCCTTGTTATCAATGGTTTTGTCTAAACTACTTCACAAGGATGAAGAGCCTCCTTCGTATATAAGGGCAAGTAAAGATGCCAAATGGAGAGCTGCCATGAGTGAGGAATTTAATGCACTACTGATGAATGGAACATGAACATTAGTTCCTCATGATCCATCCATGAATCTTGTGAGAAACAAATGGGTGTTTTGTATCAAACGGAATTCTGATGGATCAATTTCCAAAATAAAGCATTGCTCATCCCCAAAGGCTTCCATCAACGTGAAGGACTTGACTACTTTGACATTTCAGTGCAGTTGTCAAGCCTACCACCATATGAACCACACTCTCACTGGACGTTTCCAAAGGATGAAGTTTGTGCCAACTTGACATGCAGAATGCATTTCTAAATGGTGCATTAACTGAAAAAAAAATCTTCATGCCTCAGCCCCAAGGACTTGGTACCCAGCTCGTCCAAATCATGTGCACTACTTAAAAAGGGCTCTCTATGGTTTAAAACAAGGCCCTAAAGCTTGGTCCCATTGTCTTGGTTCATTTCTACCGTCACAAGGTTTCAAGACCTCCTTATCAGACACAACTTTGTATGTTCAATCATGGCAGCATCACTTACTATATGTGTTGGTCTATGTTGACAATATCATCGTCACTGGAACCAACAGCCCTTTAATTTAGCATCTTATTATGGCTCTAGGCAATGAATTTTCCATAAAGGTCCTTGGTGATTTAATTATTTCTTGGGTGTTGTGGTGATCAAGAAGGAACATGGGCTCCATCTATCTCAATCCAAATAGACTTTGGATCTTTTGCACAAAGCCAAAATGGAAGCTGCCAAACTAATTCACATACCAAGTTCTACCGCTTCCATTGCCAATGCGGAGGTAAAGCTAATTGAAGATATTACTCTGTACACAAGTACGGTTTGGGCTCTTCAATACCTTACATTAACTCGGCCAGGCATTGCATTCTCAGTCAATAGGGTGTGCCAAATATACACAATCCTACTATTGACTACTCGACAACTGTCAAACGCATACTACCTTATCTCAAAGAAACCATCAACCCTGGTTTACAGATTCTGAAATGTAATTCAGTCCAAATTCAAGTGTTCATAGATACTGATTGGGCTAGTTCACCATCTGGTCAACGCTCTACAAGTGGGTATTGTCTCTATCTTGGTTCTAACTTGGTGTCTTGGAGCTCTAAAAAGCAACAAACTGTCGCCCGATCGTCTACAAAGATGAATACAAGGGAATAGCCAACACCTTTGCATAGCTAATTTGGCTACGGCAACTGTTGGCTGATCTTGAAATTCAAAATGGTGCTCTTATACTCTACAGTGACAATATTGGCACAACGTGTTTTGCTGCCTACCCCTTATTTCATGCTCGCACAAAACAATGTCAAAATCGACTTCCATTTTTTCAGAAAGCAAGTCACTTCCGGTAAGCTCCAAATCCAATTAGTTCCAAGTGGTGACCAAGTGGTTGACATTCTTACAAAGGGGCTACCATCACAATGGTTTCTCCTCCTCAAGAAAAGCTCAACGTCTGTAACAAACTGCTGAGATTATGGGGGCGTATCAAGGAAACCGAGTATTCAAATCTTGTTGTAAAGATATGTGACTTTAAATGAGAATCGACTTATCTAGTAATGATATCAATTGATGTGTAGCACTTAAGATGAAGGGAATTCAGGCTTAGATGTATCACAATCGGCACTGTCTAAAAGTCAGTATTTGCCTCCACAGGTGCAATTGGGTGATGATGCAAATCTGGCCCAAGATAAAATAGCATTGGCTTCCGATAGCAAGCATGCACTTTCTTGATGTGCCCTTTAGAGAACTTCGGAGTTATGCGCACACCAAATGCAATATGGAAATCCAAATTTCGGAAAAGCGATTGGGGGAGTGGGTGCAATCTTGGCCATTAGATGTTTTCTATTTTATTTTATTTTTTATTTTGTAAACTAAAGTTTGACCAGCCAAAATCAAATAAAATCTCTTTTCTGGCCTGATGCTCAGTCTATGTTTAAGGTTCCACATTAATTCATACATTGATATGCGCTGTGTTATATATATATATATATATATATATATATATATATATATATATATATATATATATATATATATATATATATATATATATATATATATATATATATATATATGTGTGTGTGTGTGTGTGTGTGTGTGTGTGTGTTTTTTGGGGGGGGGGGGGGATCTGTTTTCTAGTTTCCACATCAATCCGTGGGTCAATCAGAGTGCATATATGAGCATTCAAGAAGAAGGATGGAGTGATCATTCATTGCTCCGTGTGAGAGGATTTTTTTTTTCCCATGTTTTAATATAATCAAATAAATTTTTCCAACAACCAGTACTCAATGCAAGCTAAACATACAACATCCAATTTTATAAGGGTGATATGTAGCATAAGATGTTGTGAGGCAATGCAATTTTAGAGATTTTCTTGAGGTGATATTTACATGGGTAGAACTCATTGATGAGTTAATTAAACTAGTGTGAAGTATGTGGCTTGGGGTAGGTGGAATTGAGGAAAAACCAAAAGTTTATTCAACCTTTAATTTGGAAAAGTAAGGGAGAAAGAACACAATCAAAGCCACATGGGGATGAGAAGGCACAGATCAATAAGCAAATTTTATTTTCCTCCTTCTTTTAAAGAATTA
This sequence comes from Protea cynaroides, assembly GCA_028583415.1. Classification (NCBI taxonomy): domain Eukaryota; kingdom Viridiplantae; phylum Streptophyta; class Magnoliopsida; order Proteales; family Proteaceae; genus Protea; species Protea cynaroides. The sequence goes on from CM053268.1 coordinate 36,506,857, forward strand.
GAGATGTTGATTTAACCACACGCGTTCACCATTAAAAAATCCAATAAGTTCAATTGATGATGGGTTACATTTATATTGATATTGGGTTGACCTTTTTCACTAATTTTTTTTTTTCTTTTGATAAAACCTTACTTACTAAATCTTGTCTTAATAAACAAAGAATTTTATTGGATTGTGAAATTCAATATTTTTTTTTTTTTTTTTTTTTTTTGCTAAAGGCTTGTAAAGAATATTTTAATATTAAACATCTATACTAGACAAGAAATATCAAGAGGAGAGGCAGAGGACCACCTTCAACATTTCCATCAGCAGCCACTCTAAACCACACAAAACTAAATAACAACTAAGAAGAAAAAAGATCTTTTCATTAGTTTACTTCTTATTTTTTGAATTTAATTTTAAGTTTTGTCTTCAACCTTTATGATCAAATTTTCTATGTTTGAAGACATTGCTTCCATAAAACATTTTGCAGTTATCCATTATGTGAGTTATTGTTATAGTTAGGGATCAATTAATGATCAGCTATAATATATTAGATTTCAGTTTCGATTTGATTCAATTAGATTTTAGTCCTATCAGTTATCAACAACCCTTTTTTTTTTTTTTTTTTTTTTTTGCTAAAAGGTCAGCAAAATGCATTAATAAAGAAAAGAATAAAAAAGATTACAAGCTTTGTATGGTAATACTCCACCTTTGGCATTGCCATCAACAGAGCCCATATAGGCCAAGCTATTTAACATACATTAGCTTTTGTTAATAAATCGGAATCTAGATCGCTCTGTAGCATCCCAGATAACCTCCTCAAAAATAAAAGATGGACAAGCATTCCAAGACAAAGTAAGATGGTCAATGGCTCCTTTCTTTGCTAAAGAATCAGCTACCACATTGATCTCCCTAACACAGTGAGTGATTCTGAAATTATTCTTCTACAGATTCTCCATAAGATGAAACCACTGATAGTTATGGTGCCATGGAGGTTTAGATGATAAAATACATGTTACCACTACTGAAGAATCACATTCTAACCATAGTTTTTCAGCTCCCAACTTAATTGCTTCTATTATACCTCTAACAAGAGTATTCCATTCAGCTTGATAACTAGTTGCTTCATTTAAGAATTCTAAAAATGCGAAAATTACCAAACCTCTATCATCTCTGATAACACCTCCCATTCCTGCATCTCCTGGGTTTCCTAATGAACAACCTTCAGTGTTTAACAACCCATCAATAAAGCTCAAGGCTACAAATCCAGGTATCCGATACAATATCAGTCACTTCCAAACCGATCCAATCCGATCTGTATCGACCAAGATCGGGTGTGCGATCCTCCACTTATCGGTCATTTTTTAGGATTAGTCTTCACATTGGAGACTAACATTTTCATTGGCCACTCCTTTTTCTAACCTCATAATTTCCAGAAATAGGCTCTAAGCCCTAAGAAGCTTAGCCAAACATGAACAAAGAAACTGCCAGTCAACTCATTGAAAATATTCTATGATAAATCTTCTAAAAAAACTTGATCCTACTCTCTCACTCTTGTGGGCACCATCTAATCTAAAAAGGCCATAAAAACATACCAATGGAGATAACAATTCAACGATTAACATGTCTTATCCACACGTTTATTCTGACAACTCAGCTACCAATAGGGGTAGCTTTAGTATTAAAAGGGATGAGATGTTAAGATCTATCGATAGAAATACTTGATGACAATGTTTAGTTGTAATCAAACCGATTTCAACCAGATAAAGCCAAAAGTAAAAGGGCTTAGAATTTGAACAGTCAAAATTATTTTGGAGGTATGATGTTAAAATGTATGAGCCTAAACACTGTAAATTTTCATGTTACCCATTTGTTAAAGCAAGTGCTGTAAGAAATCTGGCTTGAGGAAGTGGGATTGGCAACAAAAGGATTTGGAAACAGGAGAAGCCTAAAATAGAGAAAGCTATTTGGATCCTCTATGCAGTGAAACTTGGTGTCGGCACGGAAGGGAATGAAACAGTTTGCAGGATGTAGGGCAAAGAAAATTGTCCAATCCTGCAACTCAAATAGGAAAGCTGGCCTAAGCTTTTAAGCTCTTCAAAAGGGCAAAAAAAAAATAAAAAAATAAAATAAAAGAGGAACAAAAGTAAAAGGAAAGAAAAATCTGACTGGCATAAAGAGAACCGGAATGTGGATGCAGATGGGAGGCCAATCAGAACCACCCATATATCCCTTTGTAGATTTGATCTAATAATGGTGTAATGATGGTGGAGAGAGTCAAACTGTTGGAATGATGGGATCTGGACAACGGAGGAGAGAGAGTATAGATGGGCTGTATTATTGTATTGCAGGAAGGACAAGTGTTTCCTTAGGAAGCCATGTAAGACAAAGATGTCACATGGTAGCCCCCTTCCTCTTAATCTCCAAGGCTAGATAAGCTTCCATTATAGTTGCTAAAGATTTTAACTTTTAATCATCCAATACTGATTTCCTTTGGAGATCAGCAACTAAAAACCCTTATTTATTCTCTTGGTATCTACAACAATATATTAATAAACCAAATTGTAATTTAATAAATCTCAAACAAAGAATATATTGGGGAATGAAAAGCTCCATTGATTCTTCCCATCTTTTGACTCGTTCTCACTCTCTATCTATCGCACACACAGTCACTATGCCACAACATTCTTGGTGGACCCAACCCAATATCTATTGTCTTTCACCAGCTCTTTCTACCAGTGAGAATTAAGAGAGTTTCTAGTAAGAAAGGACTTTTCTGGTGGTGAATCAGCTTTCGTGATTCCCAAAACATAAGGGACCTTTTAGGAAGGTCTGTGTTTCGCTTTCTTTTTGTTGACATGACTGTGTGGTGCTTCTTTCTCTCCAAAGGTGACGACAATGCATGCAAATTAACTTTGTAAAGCAAAGCAACCAACCCTTCCCCCCCCCCCCCCCTCTCTCTCTCTCTCTCTCTCTCTCTCTCTCTCTCTCTCTCTCTCTTCTGCAATCTGCATGGGGAATAATATCATTCATTCCCTGTTTCTTTTGCTTTTGTCTATAGAGCCTAAGAAAAGTATTTCCACCCATATCCGGAAAAGTAGTATTAGACAGACTCAGGCCCACCTCTCATTTTGATGAAGAAAAACAAAAAGCCTTTTCCTCCTAAATTATTCTTTTCACAAGAGAATGACTTTGAATTGAAGCTGTCGTCCTTAGTCCCACTCTCACACGAGGGGGGGAACAACATCAATTACAGCCTTCATCTGCATCATTCCTAAGAAGTTAGATCTTAGAACCATTTTATATTAAGTCATGAACTCTTAATAATTTGCCAACTATAGCTAGCTTTAGAAATCAGTACAATTCCAATTTTTACAAATATCAGATGGTAGGACCGGCGCAAAACCTTGGAACCCTTCACAATATCATGTTTTTTTTTTTAATTATTATTATGTATAATCCATTGTGCAACTTGTAATTATGGTTCCACAAGTCCATATCTCATATGGTTTCTGTGTGATGTTCCTTCCCCTTCCCGCAACCCACAAGGACTTGCTTGTTGATGTGATTACAGCTCCATAAAGAAATAGTTAAGTTGTCTTAGATGTTACGACTTTGCACATAAAGCACTATGGTGGACTGCAACAAGTGGTCCCATTTTTTGGACTGCAGCCCAGCCAAGATCCATGACACAAACTGCTAAGTATTACAGTACATCACCTCAAACATAGTGATGAAATCATTTGCTTCACACACACATTAAATTTGGAAGGGATAATTTCATTTACATGGTCATGTTGAGACTAATCATGAATAGACAACTCTATGTTTGAATTAACCACCTGTCAAATTTTATGACTTAATTTAACCAAATATTCTCTTATGTATTTGCATGCATTATTGTATTTTTCAACCATCTGTGTATGCCATGCATCTTCCCACAGTACTGTACCATAACTTGGCATATGGGCTGAAATCTGTTATGTAGGTAGCGGACATGAGATTCTACCCTTCCTAAATATTTAACTTTATCTAATCTGCCCCATAACAGATATTTGGGCTGCGGATCAGATAAATTTATCTCTTTTTCTTTCTTTTCTTTTTTTTTTTTTTTTTTTTTTTTTTTTGGGGGGGGTGTCCACTATAGGGGCACGAGATAGAATTGGGCACCCAATGAGGCAGCCCTTATTGGGGGGAAGTGCAAGCCACACATCGATGTAGTTGAGAGGACTTGATCCACTAAGCGTAGGACACCCACTTAAGCGAGGAAAGCCAAAACCACCAAGGCAAGCCTGAGTCTGCCAAATATTGTTGGGCCTTTTAGTAATTTCAATGATGACTTGGGTGTGTTGGTAATTACAATAACCTCCGTCCAATGACCAACCTGTTTCTTGCTGATTAATAGTGTAGCATATATACTTCCTACCTGCAAATTCACATCCTAAGTCCCGTCCATCTTATCAAACAAAATTTCCTTTTTCTTTCTTAAATTGCCGATTCCAAGATTCTAGACCAGCTGTGGACTATTTCCTTTAGTGGTTATTATTAATATTCATGACTGTCCACAGCAAAGCTTCAGATCCAGAGAAGTACAAGTTGAAGACTTCATTTTATATAATTTCCATCACATCTTTGTTTATCATAAATATCTTTTGAAGCATATATATCAGAAAATTAATAAAAATTGATATTAAAATTTTTTAATGGTTCATTAACTGGTGAGGTTCTAGATTAAGAGAAACTTGTTGATGAAGGGTATATTTGGTAGTAAGTAAACCAACTGCTAGTGCAAATAAAAGGCATATCATTATTTAGTTGATAAGGCTTTCTAGCTAGACAGTCACATCTCATATTATCAATCTATCATTTTTCCTTAATTAAGAGGTCCAGACTCTAGAGAGAGGAAGAGAGTATATTTAGTTTTACAAGGATCCAAATCCTTTATTACGGCAGGAGGTCATGTAGCTGATCCAAGGGGTTAGGGATCAATCAGCCTGCCTACCAATACATAAGAAGGTGGACCAACAGAAATCAAACCCTTGATAGGAGACAGATCGACAGGAGACGATTTGATTGCGTCTTACAGAGAAATTTAGAAGGATAATCAGAAAGAATCAGGAAGAAAAAGGCAGAGATGTCGGTAAAGCCTGTGACTTGGTTGATAATTTCACGTGACTGCTTATATATATATATATATATATATATATTTCTCTCTTCTTAAATCTTTACATATTACACAGTCAATGATTCCCAATTTGACTTTCGTTTTCAGCTATGATCATTTAATTAGGTCATGAATCTCGAGGCCTGATCACAACCCGGAAGGATGGGGAAAAAAAGTACTGAAGAAGTAAATGAGAATCAAATACATTTTTTTCTTATTTACAAGGTCAAAACCTCGGAAAATGAATTCTTTTGTCATCAAACAAGCCCAATTCGATTTAAGAAAGAAGAGGGTTAATACATGCTCAAACAGCAAATGGATTTCAACTTGCTCCACTAGTTACCAAACATCAATTACTTTACCCAAAAAAAAAAAAAAATCAAACATCAATTAGAAAATCTAAGTATTGATACTATACTAAATCCATTTGGGAAATCAAGGGGTATTCATGTCTTCATACCATTCAAGAGTGGTAATTGTAAAGTTTTCAATTTAAAAGTCCAAACCGGTAGGTGGAAGGACTCCCACGTGCATAAGGAGATATAGAATATTTGGCCATGGATGTGGGATAAAATTTCCAACACCCCTACAATAGGAGACTAGAAATGGTGAAAACTCATTGTGTCTATCTTAAAAGTTCGAATTAGTAAGTAAAAGAACTCATCGGTGGATAAGGGTGTATGTTGGAAATAGTCTCATATTGCTTAAAGACTAGAACCTTGAGTGCTTTTATATATATATATATATATATATATATATATATATATATATATGAGTATCCCTTCACTTATTACTTCGAACTTTTGAGATGGAAACTTAACATGGTATCAGAGCTCTAGGTTTACTTTATACAGTCACCCAAAAGAGAGATCACATGCCACGTTTACTGCCACTAGGAAGAGAGAATAGTCTCATATTACTTAGAGAATAGAACCTTGAGTGTTTTATATATATTAGAGTCTCTCTATTTACTAGTTCGAACTTTTAAGATAAAACCTTAACATTATAGACAATTTAACTCCCAACAATTATAACAAATTAACAAATTCTACCATCGATCTAGATCATCCCAGATGATCAATAAGTCAAAGAAACTCCATGGAAGGAGCAGTATTTTTGGAGTTAGAATGGTGGTGCAACAGACTGGTTAGGTTCTAAGCATCAAAAAAAATATATATATAAAAGGGCTGAGGCTGAGCATGTTTTAATAGGCTAGGACATTTGTATGGTATTAAAGTAAGACCAAAGAAAGTAAAAGACAAAGCAGTAGAAGATTCCAAACTTGACCGAGAATCGAGCTCTGAGCTTTTCTTAAGAACGATGCATGATCTGTTCTTGTCCGACGACAAATGGCCTCGGAATCATTTGATTAATTCAATCTCTCTCTCTCTCTCTGGGGGGGTTTAGAGGGGTGATGAATATGGGGAAGAGACACTGAAACAGGAGAGGAATTAATGGCATGAGACAGCGTGACAAGCATAATTTTACTGCAGGAACTTGAGAGACAGACATGTCCCTTGAGATAAATAATTTAAAGATGATTACACCATCATTCATTCATTCACTTTGTTTTTCTTTTCCGTGACCATCTACTGCATGTCAGCACATCACCCGGCCCTTGACTCACACCTTTCTTAGACTCTAAAGATATCTCTTCTATCGAGACCTAGCTACTAGCTATAACCTTAATTACCTTTCTTATTCAATTCCTTGACTTTTCTTTTATATTTATGTTTATGATGTCCTAATCTTCTTGAAATCTCCAACCCACAACAGTTTCCCCCTCTCTCTCTCTCTCTCTCTCTCTCTCTCTCCTCTTCTCTTTTGTTGCTTTCTTCCTCCTTTTGGCTTCTCTCTGATTAAGTAAAAAGGGCTGTAAGGGTTGTTACCTGGGCTTTATCCAAAAAGCTAGAGAGAGAAAGAGAGATGAGTAAGCATTAAATGTAACAAAAATTACTTAATCTGTAATAATCTTAACTGTTTTCACTTACACTCTTTCTGTCTCTGCAAATCAAGGAGTTAATAGAATTTGGAATATCATATCCTATGTTATCCTTGGGATAAAATAAAGAAATTCCATTGGATACTTTGTGAGTATGTGGTAGTAGTTCAACAAGAATCTTCAATTTTTGGGAAGTAGTAATGGCAATAGAGAATAGTGATAGGTCGCATCTGTCTACAATAACAGTGAAAGTTCAAAAAAAAAGAATAAAAGGAAGGAAGCCAATGTCCATGTCCTTGAAAGGTGGATATGATATGAATATGGGATTCAAATCGTCTCTTCCCTCAGATTCGGGAGGAGAGATGGCGGCCTGGATGGATGGCCGTCATCTAGTTCTCGAGTGAATTCGAATCATTCATTCGAATCGACACCCCAGCCGACAAGCTGAGCCGATAGGGATGTCAACTCGGATAGATAGTTTGAATTTATCCAAGAATCAAGTGGCGGCCATCCATCTAAACCGCCGTCCCTCCTCTTGAATCTCAAGGAGGAGACAATGTGGATCCATGAATATGAAGAATTAAAGATATATCAAGAGTCTGGTCATCCATATTACTTGATAAAATATATGATAGAGAGAAAAAAAAGAAAGAAAAGGAAAGATCAATTGACAGTTCCAACGAGGGCAGTAGGCCATTGGAACAAAATAATATATCAAACAATGCCAATGCAGAGGAGTCATCCAAGTGAGTAATGGCACATCAACATGTGGCACAAAGGGTAAGTACATCATTGAAGTTGACATTGGAAGAAGGACAGCTCAAAGTGGATCCAGCTATACTTGGGGACATATTTTCAACAAGTTTGAGAGAGAAAGAGAGAGTAATATGTCGTAGCCCTAGATGGCCCAGTGATCGAGAATGGAGTATTAAATGAGGGGGCTGATTGATGGAGGACTTTTTGTCAGCAATGAAAAGAGAGATGAGAGAAATGATTTTGTAATCCATTGCTTTATGATTGAAGAAGAGAGAGAAAAAGAGGAGAAGAAAAGGGTGGCTTTCTTAAAAGCTTTACTGACATCGAAAAAAAAAAAAAAAAAAGGCTATGATAACCTTATGATGCATAATCCTGGTACAGTGTTGTTCTTTTACCCTCGTTGCCCGAGGTTCTGACACACGGGCAGCGGGTCAATACCCCATGAGCCCGGAGAGAGGAGAGAGGAGATAGAGGGAGAGAGTGAAGGCTACTGAGCTTTCACATCACATCCATGTATTATGTAATCTGAGAAGGGAGAGAAAGGGAAGCAAATAAGGAATTTGTGGGTGGACTGTGATTCAGAGTCTCTGGTTTGTAGAATAAGAGACTGAGGGGAGGGTCCACCTGACTCATTGTAAATTCTAAATCCTCGCTACATCTCCCGCGCTTTAAATGCCGGGAAGTCAGTTCGGGCAGCAACGTTCGTGGAGGACAATGTCCCACAGAGCTCTGAAAAAAGCAAACCCCTCTCTCTCTCTCTCTCTCTTTCTCATTTTTTTTTTTTTTTATTCTTCATTCAAATTCCTTCCTTCCACTTTTAATTATGCTTTAAATATTAAAATGTTAGATATGGACCTGCAATTTCTCATGATATTCTCATCTTGTGAGATATTGGTTTCTTGGTCAAATTTAGGTTTTGTGTTTGGCTCTCTACATCTTCATCTATTTAATTGTTCATTAAACTTTTAAAGTTTGAATAAGAAAAAACATGATTCAATAGCATAAGAAATTGAGTTTGGATCATCTATATGTATATGTACTTTTTATGAGATTCTATTACCATCGATATGGTGTGGAACTCACATCTAAAATGTGAGACCTACTGAATATAAACAATAATGAAATCTTATAAAGGATACAAATACATACAGATAAACTATTCTCTAAGAAAATTCAATGGTATACCATTAAGGATTCTTTACTCCAAAAAAAATACATTAAGGATTCAACATGAAATAAGTCTTACTTGTTAGATTGTCATCATTATTAACATTGATTAATAAATACTGATGAACAAAAGATGTTAATTATATGGAATTTCTTCAGTTAACTTGTCATATGGTAGGTCACCCTCTCCCAATCCTTGTGAAGTTTGATTATATGTTGTTCTTGGCTGTTGATAGAAACCCTATTTTTTTTTTTTTTTTAATTATCTTTGCAACTGTATTAAATTTAAAATGTAGCAATGAGAAAGGAAACACAGTTGAATCTATTTTTTTAGCAATTGACTAGCTTGATCGAGGATGATGCTAGATATGATAGAAATAGAAATGTAACAAACAAGATAGAGATGATTTCATGAAGAAAAATTAATTATAGAATTGGCTACTGACCACACCAAACGCCATTAATGCCTTCGAATCGTTCTGTTGAAGTGATGGGAAAACCCTTTGGATGCATCATAGGCCACACAACTTGCAAAAGCTAAATCATTTTTTTAACTATTTTACTTTTATAAACAATAATTTTTTAGGGAAAAACACTTATTAGTTAATAGTGTTGTGAATTGTGATATAGACACTGATTTGTTTGTGTGGAAAATGGACTTGAAAATTTTTCAAATAGATAGAAATGAGAAGTTTGTCTATTTTGACTAAATATAACCTTTGATAAGGTCAAAACATATGCAAGTCAAGACTTTTGTTAATGGGATTTTCTTATTGGCACCTCCTAAAGTCTCAAATAATGTGTAACCTCACTTTTTAGGATCGGAATCCTTTGTAGTGAGTAGTGACTGCCAAGCGGCAATGAGGATCGTAACCACTCATAGTGCATTGGGACATGCCTTCAATCCCTCTTGCTAGTGACCCTTATGTGCCTCACTTATGCATGGATGACGTTCCTATTGGTAGGACGCCTTTTTCTCTCTGGCCGTGGGGTTTCGTTCTCATGGTTGGCTCGCCAATTGAAATTGCCTTGAGTCACCCTGGTCATTAGCCTATCTTGTCTCCAATGGTCCCATCTTTCCTATTAGGTAGAAATCTCACGCACTATGAGCAGTCAGAATTCTCAGTGCCAGCGGCAGTCACTACAGAGGATCTTTACACGACCTTTTGCCCTCTAACTATAACACATACTTTTTTTTTTTTTTAGTAAGAGTAAGTTTTTACCATTTCACATGGCCAAAGAACGTACGAGACAATGACATAATGGTAAACCACTTTTAAATAATTTAATAAAAGCTTCCTTTTACCCTTAAGGAATTTTGGGAATCATACATGGGGTAATTAAAAAAATGTTTCATGTTCTAGATATACCTATAAAGATGTCACTGAGAGAGTCCCTTCGTTATGACTTGTATTGCATGTTATGACTTGAATAATTCTACTGGTAAAAGATTGTTAGAGCATATTTGTGCAATTGTAGTGCATTAAAGGACCATCCATTTATCTATTTGTGTGTGTTGTATCCAATCATTTTTATCATGGGCTCAAGCCCAACTTGTTTCATATATAATCCAAGACTCCATGCAGGGGACTTCTTTGGCTAGCTAAAACTAATTAATAGGATTATTTAACCTTTAACTATATCATATTACTGTTCTGGAGGTTCACATCATCTGATTTAGGAAATCTTCTTAAATTCATAGGACCCACAATTTAGACATTTTGGAATGTTAATTAACTGTAGAAAAAAGGTAGCGTAAGCTTGACCTAAAGTAGTAGATCTTCTCTAAGATAAGGCATCCTTCCTAACAGTGGATTTAATGGATTAGTACACTAATTTCTAATGGTTTGGGCTTGAACATGCTGATAAGCCATGAGCTCCATGCACAGGCCTGACCTGGAGCCTATAACAGTTCAAAGTTCAATCAATATCTAGGAACACTGATCATCTTCAGATTTCAAGCTCATCAAGGGTTTGATCAGTCACTAGCTAATTGGGTCACAGGACCCGAAGTTTAAAGATATGAATTCCTTTCTATTTCCTGTCTTTGGCCACCATTTATTCAAAGAATATGACAATTTGAAGGTAGCTTTTTTTTCTTTTCTTTTCTTTTTAGAGGGTATAGATGATTTGTGTTCATGTACTCTTAAAATCCTTTGAAACCCATGAATTATTTGTTATTATAAAGGGTCCAACTTAATGTAACAATATGTAGTTGTAATTAATTCCTATTAATGAATATTCATTTGGCCATCATGGAAGCATCATATATGAAGCAATTTTGGTGTTTCATTTAGGGACCAATGCAAATCTAATGGTGAAAAAACCTTGTTACAACATGTAGAACTAGAAAATCATAAAACTATACCTTCGACAAGACATATATAAGAGAGGGAAAGAGAAAGAGAGAGAAGGGGAGCAGGGGAGGAGGGAGGGACGGGGCTATGGGTTTGTTTGGAGGTGAGTGTGTGATAGTAAGAGTACATAAATTTTGGTGTGAATTCCCTATCATAATGTGAATCATGAACAATCAAAAAAGGAGGTGAGGCATAGAGGTTAAGACTCCAAACCCCATTAGCTGATTTGTCTTGTGTAAGAGCTTGTATCACTCTCACTGCTCTTAAACCTAAACCTAATACATAAAGGATTTGAGCCCACAGAAGGAAAAGTGGCTTTATTTAGAAAAAGGCAGCATCCCTAGCTACTTTTTCCTCCAACACTTAAACCGCAAGGGTGTTTGGCTTTCACCGGTGACAACTCTATTCCCATTCATCACCCCCTTTTTTTGGCTTTCAACCAAAAGCCAAACATCAGACATCCATTGAGGACCACCACACCAATATCATATTAAGAAAGTCGTAAAACCTCTTTCATTGGCAAACAAGCCCTTCACCACACATACTGTAATAACTGAAAATCTCAAACTTGTAAAAATCAAGTCTCTAGGTAAGCTGTCAATATTATGGGCTGGAATTAAAGTCTTCTTCTAAAGCACTTTAGGTAATCAATGGTAATAATGGTTGAAATGATAGATACCATCTTTTCTCCTTTGGTTATTTTCTCCCACTTTCAGTATGAAATCATTTAAATTCAGTCACCCAACTTCCCTACACTAAGGCCCATTCTTTCTCAAGTCTTAATCACTTAGGGTTTAAGCAATTTTGTTAGAATGATACCGTGAAAGGTTGAATTTCTCCTCGAGTTTCATTCGTATGGTGACCAATCAAGTGCATGCATGTGCATCTCATAAGACATGTCCCTTTCTATTGCTAAACAGTTTAAACTTTAAACCTAAAGACAATTCTTTTCTCAGTTGATCGGTTGCTTCACAATAGAGTATAGGCAACTAGAAGATCATGTGTTCAGCTTTTCTGTCTTCATCATGCCAAAAATGCACCAGTAGTTTCCTCCTTCCTACTCTCTTCCCCTCCATCGCAGTAGTGTAAAAAGCCTTTGGTCATTGTAGTGTCCCCTCCCCCCCCCCCCAAAAAAAAAAAAAAAAAAAAAAAAGAGAAGAAGCTTGAGTTTTAACCCTTGATTAATTGCCTAATGTATGGGCTTATTATTTGATGGATGAAGTGGGGACCCTCCTTGGGTGTGGTCACCCTTGTCTCATGAAAGAAGACCAGCACTGAGGAGGCCCCACCTTCGACTTGTTTGTACAGATTGTTTCAAATGATGCAATATGATATTAATTCTGATGAAAAAACTGTTATATTGACAGGAGAGGTAAGAAGAAAACTAACAAGGGAAGGGAAAGAGATGATGGTGAACATGCAGTGGTCCAATATTAGGGCATGTAGAAAGTATTTGTAGCTATATTTAGCCTCCATGGGTAAGGTGAGTTTTGATCTTTGGATCATAAGAAATGGACTATTGTCATGTAATAATAATAAAAAATAATAATAATAAAAAATAAAAAAAATAAAAACTATGACATAGATGCATGGATAACCATAATCGGAAAACATAACTAGCTCTGAAAGGATGTTATTAAAAGAGGAAATTAACACATCGATTCAACCTTATTGAGTTGGGTTTTCATAAGAAAGTCCGAAAATAATTTACTTTGTTTTCTCTCTCTCTAAATCCTTTATTCCATCCATGCATGCCTAAAGCATTGTAAAGACATGGGCCACAGGGGATCCTAGAAAGGGAAGCTCAATCCTTAAAGGCAAAAGACACCCACTCCAATACTAAAAAGGCATATCAATCTTGGAAAATGTAAATTATGGGACTCCATGATTTACAACCTCAGCAGGAAGCTGTCAGTGCGCACTTGAATCCAAACTGACTTACAATCAATGGCAATATCATTGGTGGGACCAGAATTTCATCTTCAAATCAATGGGATGATATTTACCATCTACAATATTGAATATGATTAATGCAAGCACTGTTAATTGCATAGGATGGGTTGATGGCCAGCTGGGATATGTGTTGACAATAAGATGTCTTGTATTTCGTTTTATGGGTTTGTAAGTTGATTCTAAGAGATGCGAGAATAAACAGTTGTAATTTTATTCTCCATTGATAGTGAAACATTTCCCTTCTCACTATGGACATCGAGAGAAAATTTTGTCGAACGATGTTAATCTTTTGCGTTGTATAATTGTTTCTTTCTATTTCGTTTTACATTTTTGCATTGTGATTAGAGTAAGGGTGTCAATTCTGAACCGAAACCGATAAAACAAACCAAAATAGGTCGGTTAAAAACCTAATCAAGCTGAACTGTAGGTAATTGACTTGGCTGGTTTTGGTTTTAAAAAGTCTAACAATCGGTTCGGTTTCTCTTTTTAATCGAGAAAGCATCAGTTGAAAACCGAATAAACCATTAAATCAATGGAATGTTATAATATCTCTTATTTTCTCTTTCTTTCATCCTTTCTCATCTCTCATCATGACTTTATTTCTGTCAAATTAAATAGTCTTCCACACTGTTCCAAGTAGAATTTGTATATTTCTCAACTAGCATTGATTCCTCTCTATATGTGTGGGTGGGGGGGAATGTTGTGTTGTTATGTAACACTAACGAGAAAATATTATAGAGGAAAAACCGATTAGGAACCTAATAAGCCAAATCAATTTAATCAGTTATGGTTTAGGAAATTAAAACCGATTAATAATAAATTTGATTTTGGTTTTTGTTCGTTACATCTCAAGTCAAACCGAAACCGAACAGATTGCCCTTAATTAAGAAGATTGCCCTTAATTAAGGTTCACTGTTATAATATGGGCCGAGCCCATGGAAGAGCCTATCTATAGTCTCTCCCTGGATTTGCATGGCCATGATCTCAGTTCAGCTCATTATTAATATTTTGATGGGTTAATCTCAGCTGGGACTAGGTCAGAGCTCATAACTTATCCTAACATCAGACCCAAAGCTCATTAGGCCCACACATCATAAAGCCCACCACACATACCTAGTAAGAAGTCCACAAATTCTTCTTTTTTTTTTCATTTTATTTTATTACATAGAAGTAAAAACAAGGTTTAATATAAATGAGTGAATGATCAATGAGCTAGCTTGAATTTGATACCATGAGGTTCAGTTTACATGCTACAAAAGAAAGTTCGATCGTGTTCTCTCTATCCAACAGTCGGAATGGGACATATCATCTGCCCCCGTGGCATAATAGTTGCTTAATTTGTGATATTTAATAAAATAACATACCTTGTGATAAGGGTATCAACGGGCCGGTCCGGGCCGGTTTCGGTCCGGATTGAATCGGTATCGAGTTTTATAAGTCCAGCCCAAAACATGTCCATTAAGAGTTCGCGTTGGGTTGGGCTGCACTGGCACAATAACTATCGGGCTAGTCCAGTGTCGGTTTGTTATCATGCTGGGCTTATTGAGGTGATTTCGGGCTGGTTCGGTCCGAACTGAGCTTATCAGCTTATCGGGCCTATTTTATATGTAAGATATATAGCCTATTTTATTATTTCTATCTATAAAATTAGCATCATTCATTCTATATACATGTAATTCAATAAATTGTAACAATTAACATACTCTTTTCAACTATAGATTCATATAATCTTTCGGATCAAGAAGTGAACTATAATTGTGTAATATAATCCATCAAAATTTAAAATCATTAAAATTAAGAAACTGGGCCTAGATGGACCTTACCGATGTTCGGGTTAGGTATTATTGGTTCGGGCTAGTTCGGGCTTCTTAACGGGTTGGTCCGGTCTGGTTTCAGTTTGGGCTGAAATGGTGTCGGGTTTTACAAGCCGAAACCGAAACTTGTCCATTAAGGTTCGGTCCGGGTTGGTTTCGGGTTATATCGGGCTGGCTCGATCCGTGTTACTGGGCCAGGCCCATTTTTGACACCCTTATCTTGTGACCAATAATTTGCCATATATAGGACATCAAAAATTTTTAACCTGAACTTATTTGGGGGAAAAAAAAAAACCCCACTTATATCCTAAAATGTACCCTAAATCTAGATTTAGCAAAGCAATTTTAGAGTAAATGAACCAAGTTTGCTATGTGTTTCAGACAAAATCACAAAAATGTACAAAAACAAATTAAAATAACTTAAGGGTAGAAATGAATATTTTAATTAAACCATACTTTTATTTTATTTTTTTCGGTGGAAAAAATGATTTTTTTTTTCTTTTGGATAAAACAAAATAATTTACAACCAATATGAGAGGTGCGTGAGGCCTCCTTGATCATTAAAACTATGATGAGAACTGACATGTAGTTTTAGGCTAGATAAGGTGAGATCAATGGCCTTGGGGCTTAAGGCTGAGTTCAGGCCAAATCCCAGTCCAAATAATAGTAACAAAGAGTGGACTGGGCCTAGATAATTTCAACTCATGCATGGCCCATCCTGTTTTCACCAATAAAAGTTAATTTCCAGTTTGCCTTCTTGATAATTCTTATTAATAGTTTTTTTTTTACTTATGGCTTCGTTTGTTTTGATGTAAAATTTTACATATAACAATTTGCATATTAAAAATTTTCTAATATTTGTTTCGAAGAGATAAAATATAGTGATCTCTAGGAAGGAGGGAAAAGAATTTATTTTTTTCCACTATTTCGAAGAGATAAAATATAGTGATCTCTATAGTGAAATTTTCTAATATTTCTTTTACCTCTTGGAAACAAACATTGAATTTATTTTTAACATATAAAAAATATTACGTCAAAACAAACGAAACCTATGGATTCTGTTTTGTTTCCATTTAAAATGATAAGAAAATAAAATTTGTAAAATAGGATTTTCCACTATTTGTTTTAATATAAAATGCAATGAAATGCATTAGAAATGGAAAAAAATTTAATGTAAAATATCATTTGCACAGAAAATTTTCCAATGAAACAAACAAGGCCATATTGGGTATGACTAGAGATGGCTAGCTATTATAAAAACACACTTTTGCATAAAGTGGCTGCCCTCAAACTCACCCGCATCATCGTTGCAACAAGCCGCTTCATTATTTGTTCTAAAGTCACTCAAAGGAGAGGTGAGCATTGGGTGGGTTGGTGGGCCAACTCGAGGCAATAGGAAATCAAGCCTAGCCCAAGCCCAATTATACCTTGGGTTTGGGATTTTTTAGCCCAAGCCCAGCCCTGTCAGTTATTTGAGCCTATCGTAGGTTGAATAATTTTTACTTGTTGGGTTGGGCTCTCGCAGGTTTTTCAATGTAAAGAAAATTCATTCTAAAGTATGATAATACAAGAGGCACATTTACATGTATATGAGCTAGGGATGTAAATTGAAAATCTAAATATAATTCGCATCCATAACCGTATAAAGGAATCCATATTCTGTCTGAGATATTTGGATCTGAATTCAGATAACCCGGAACATATTCTATTTGATCCGAATAGATATTAAACTAATAATAGAGAAAGTTTCACACACCTCCCCGGCATTTTGCCATAAAGGTAAGTACTCTTCAACATTGGAAGGAATTACAGCCAAACCCAACCCAATAGCGGTTGTAAACAGAAAATTGAAAAGACATATTTACCCTCGTTTGGTAAACATCCCATTCCCAAAGGGAAACTGCACTTCCCTAATCTTCTCCTCTACAACCCAACAGATCTAGATCTCCACCCTTGCAACCCCCTTCAACAACTCTCACCATTGGTTCTTGATCTTCTGGGCTAGCTCAAAACCCCCATTGCCCACATCTACAAGATAAGTACTAGAGAAACTTCTAGGCCATGTATTGCACTACAAGGAGGACCCATCTGTAAGGACAAAATTTTTTTGTAAATGGTTGTTATGATGAAATATGATGAAAGAAATAGAAATGGAATCGCCACCTAGATAAGGTCTAGAACCTATGTATATAATTTCTCAAATGAGAAATACTAATAACTCACGTAATGGATTAAGGCTTATGGTCAAACTAGAGAAACAATGGGTAAGTGTAATGTTACAATTTGGGAAGGTGTTAGGCACCCAAATTGCCTAATCCGAAGATTAGTCTTCATATACTATCATTTCTTATCCTAATTTAAATTACAAGCAATGACTAAACAAATTTTAATAGGTACCAGACCTAGGTTCTACATATATTTCAATCTAGGAGCAAGACATACAATTGCGAATATAATAGAAAGAAGAATTAAAATGTGATATAGATCAGAAATAAAATGATTGGATGACGGATCAATCAATCAATTTCAGATAACAAGTGCACAATTCTCAACACGTTGACAGAAAAAATCATTTTCAGCTATTGAAACGTAATCCAAAATTTAAATGCAATGACTTTGAAATTAATTCTAAAATAAAAAAATAAAAAATAAATTAAAATAAATTGATTTAGGACTGAACTCGAATGATAAGCACTCAAGCTACCTACGTATCTCAGGATAAGTCCAAGAATCAAGCCCAACGTAGTTCAACTGCTTGGGTTGGTAAATGGTAAATCCCTATAGTTACTAGTCAAGCTAATAGGTCATCTAGGTTTAGGATATTGAATAGACTCCTACAGTCACTAGTCAAACTAGTAGGTCATCTATGTAAAACAATCGAATAAACTTCTACAGCCACTAGTCAAGCTGGTAGACCGTCTATGTAAAACAATCGAATAGACTTCCACCACCACTAGTCAAGTTGGTAGACCAATTATGTAAAAATAAGATTTGAAAGGGACTTCCATAAGATGATGGAATGCTTGTCCAAGGTTGAAAGGGACTTTCATGCAATGATGGAATGCTTGTCCAAAATTTCATACGAAGATGGAGAATTGAATTTGAAATTGAAATTGAAATTGATAGAATTGAATTTGAATTTGAAATTGAATTTGAAATTTAAATTGAGATTGAAATTAAATTGGAGTTGAAATAAAAATTGAAATTGAGATTGAATTAGAATTTGAAATTAGAATTGAATTTGAAATTGAATTTGAAAATATACTGGATAACTAAAAATATAAAATTTTGAAATATACAATTAGATGCAAGTCGTGCAAAGTACAAAGCACATTTTAACGCAAATTGGGTATTATTGCAACCCTCATTACAATTGGACTGAGCGTGGGTGATAGATCCCCAGGCAGCCTACGTATCTCGAGGTGAGGTCCTAGAATCAAGCTCATACGTAGTTCGAAATGAACTACGCACAAAGAGATATGAAAATGATTTCTACTTGTCAACATATGAGAAGGTGCTCTCGACATTGAAAAATAGGCATCTGAGCCTCGCTCTATTTTACATACACTTACACATTTACATTCATTCGCGCATCACAAGAGCGTGAGTCCGCTTTGCACAGAAACAATTACAAAAAATTATAAAAATTCTTACGGGATACATAAGTAAGGATATTGAGAATCAAAACTATTAATACATTTTTCTTTCGCATTTATGGGATACATTGAAGGGTAGGGGACGTCCTGATCTATCCCGTCCGTCACTACACTAGGGATGGCAAGTGCCGCATACATATCGTATTACCCACCCGCATCGGATAATTATGGATGCACGATGGCCGAACTCATATACCATATAAAGTAAAGACATAAAGTAAGGGTGTTACCTGCATGTGAGTAGAGGTGGACTGCGAAAATAAAAAATATGATCCCCGCGTATCCGAATCTATGCGAAATATGTAGGTACTCGGGAACATGTTCTCTGACAAGCTGAAATTATGAATGAAAATTTAAAAGTAAATTGCCCTGATGTTAGAGCATAATTGTCTTGAGGATTAAACAATGTCTTCAACGAAAGAGTGGGGAACTAAATGATCATTTCCATTTTTCCATTTGGAATCTTCTTCATCAAGCACCATCTCAGCTATAGAAATTTCCCAAGAATATGGCCCAACTCATTTTAGTTCTTCTCCTTAAAGTATACAACGTATGGATGCCCTCTGGTGTCAAATATCCAGTGGTGCCTCTAAGAGCTAATGATGTGGCAATAGATTTCAGTATTGGACTGAATACCAAACATTCGAGTAGTCCCAAAATCGCTCATATGAGCTTCCCAATATTCAACTTCTCAGAAAATGTCCATCTTGACCAATCTACCCCAGGATCATATATAATATTTTCCAGAATCAAAACTTTCAATATAACCACATTGATTATTGGCCGAATCTAGAGTCCTCTAACAACGTTCATAAATCTAGACATAAGTCCAACTTCACTCAACATAGTTTCATCAAGTTGATCATGTTAACTTTATTGAAAATGTGTCAATGTTGCAATGTCTTAATTCTGGAAAGTTCAAATGCTTTTCATGATGGCTATACCTATTGATCATATATTTATTTGAAATCTGGAGAAAATTTGTAAAAGAATGATATGGAACAGAGAAAATTATAAATCAAAAATAGGAGGAATGTCATGGTTTTGCATATCAAGAATCAAAAATAAAATTCACTGGGATTTAAATCAATCGGAACATGCGTTTTATCTAAAATTTCATCGGAATGGTAATTGCATGAATTTAGATTAAAAATTAACAGATGTAAACAAATTAAGGATGTAACGTCGTAGCCAGAATGGATGCCATCGGGACCATGAATAGATTCAAGAATTGATGCCATCAATCATTAACTACAGAGCAAAATAGAAACATTGAATCGGATAGTTTTAACAATGAATCAAAGAACCTCGTTTCATCACTGATTGTTAACTACAAAACATATCAGAAAAGTGAACCAGAAAAGGATTGAGATATTGTAATTGTTAAAATTCAAGATCGACTGGAATTGGAGAAGATGTAGGTAGCTCATATTGGAAAAGATCAGAAATTAAAACAAAACAAGATGAATCTAGAAACCCTAACCTTTTTCTATTTCTGCTTTTCTTTGTTTACTCTTGATTTCCTTCTTCAAATCACCCAAAAATGCCGCCAGATCTGATCATGTTGGTTATCGTTGCCATCAGAACATCGAACCAAAGTTTCAGAAATTTCCTTTCAAGAACTTCAAGAATCCAAAGCAGATTTTAAATGTTGACAGATTTATCATCGGTGAAGCAAATCCTGCAGAAGACGAAGTGAACGAACCTTCAGAGGAGCTAGCTTAGGTGGTTGGAGAGGAGCGATTGCTTCCAGATCTACCGGCGCCTCTTGAGATCCATTGAATCGTGTTGGAGAAGAGAAGACCAAACTTCAGATCTGGATTCAAGAACCAGATCTAAAAAATATACTATGCCGGAGAACATTGGTTAGAGTCGGAGAGCACCAAATCGCCACTTGGAATCGCCGTCGATCGTCGTCGCACTAGACCACCGCCATCGCCATTGCCGCTGTTTTCTTCTTCTTCCCTTTCCCTCTGCTCTCCACTCTCTCTTCCTCACTCTCGAACCCTCTGTTGGGTTGGTGTCTTGTATTCTATAGGGTCCACACAATTATAAGAGTAGTATTTGTATTAGGGTATGAGTCTATTACATGTATGGGGTTAAACTTATAATTGTGGTGGGATTAGGGTTTCTAGGTTTCCCTATAAATTGTCTCTGTGTGGTGGTGGACGTAGGCATCCCACGATGGGGTGCTGAACCACGTTATTTCTTCATGTGCTTCTTGTTTGTTTGCGTTCTCTCGATCCTAACACCCTCCTCTCTCTAACTCTTTGTTCTTTTTTTTTCGTTTTGAGCAAACTGAGTAAGGAAATGATTTTTTATCCTTTTATTTCTTCTTCTTCTTCTTCTTTTTTTTTTTTTTTTTTTTTTAACTCTTAAATTTGATCCCCTACATACCCTTGTGTGATGTAGCATATCACATCCCATTATAAAAATCTAATTTTCAACTTGATTTCCAATGTAGCCTATAATCTATCACCGATTATGGTTTAATTAGATTAAATATTTAATTTGCATTTTATTCATTTATTTTCTCCACTTTCTTACCTCTTTATTTCTATTTATTTATTTTTTATTCTATTTTATTTTTTTTATTTTATTATCATTATTTTTTATGTTATTATTATTATTTTATTTATTTTATTTTATCCATTTGAAGCTTTAAAGTGAAAAAATTAATTAACCAATTATATATTTATTTTATTTTATTTATTTATATTTATTTATTTTTTTCTTAAGCTAAGAAAAATCAATTTAATTTGCTCGACAAATTTGAAGTGTCTACACCATCATCCCATAACAAATCTATCCTAATGAACAGAATCTATATGTCACAACCTTTGGGAATAAAGGGAGGAGTGTGCCTTCATTTTTGAGGTTGAAGGTGTCTTCCTTTATGGCAAATTGCAAGGGAGAGCATGAAATTTTATCTAAAAATTATGTAGCAAATGATCTTGAGGATGATCTTGAAGATTCTTGAAGGGTGTGTTTGATAACACTCCCAACTCCCACTTCTTAGCTTCGGAGCCAATTCGGAGTAGAATAGTGATTGATAGCGCCGGTTCAATCTTTGACTCCCACGGAGTGAACCGGTGAAAAAACATCTCCCAGAGATAAAATAACGGAGTGAAAAAACGTAGCTTCTTCACTCCGGGAGTCATTTGATGGGAGATACTTGAAGAAGTAACTCCCGATAAACCCGATTGCAGAGAGCTGGGAGGTTTTTGCACAGACGGAGCTGCTGTGCGAGATTTTTGCTGGTAAGCCTTCTTCCCTTCTCCTTCTTCCCCTCTCCTTCTTCCCCAGTTCTTCCATTCTCCTTCTTCCCGTCTCCTTCCTGTCTCCTTCCCATCTCCTTCTTCCCGCCTCCTTCCTCCCGTCTCCTTCCTATCTCCTTCCCATCTCCTTCTTCCCCATCTTCTTCTTTTTCTCCTTTTTTTCACTTCTCTCTCTCTCTCTCTACGATTTCAGGTTAGGGCTGAAATTTTTTGTGGTAAAACAGCTTCTTTCTCCTTTCCATCTCCTTCCTCCCGTCTCCTTCCTGTCTCCTTCCCATCTCCTTCTTCCCCTCTCCTTCTTCCCTATCTTCTTCTTTTTCTCCTTTTTTTTTCTTTCTCCTTCCCATCTCCTTCTTCCCGCCTCCTTCCTCCCGTCTTCTTTTTCTTTTTTTTTCTCCTTTTTTTTTCACTTCTCTCTCTCTCTCTCTGCCATTTCAGGTTCTTTTTTTGAATTTTTTTCCCTAATCAGATTCTTTCTCATTGTATTTTTTAGGGTTTTTTGTGGTCGTTTTACTTGCCTCTCTCCGAAGATTACCTCTGATTGCAGCAGCAGGTAATGTTTTTCTATTTAGTTTGTAATTTCTGATAATGGGTATTTTGTAGGATTTGGCAACGATTTTAGTTGATGCTTGGTCAGTTTGTAATTTCTGATAATGTGTAATTTCTGATAATGGGTATTTTGTAGGATTTGGCAACGATTTTAGTTGATGCTTGGTCAGTTTGTAATTTCTGATAATGTGTAATTTCTGATAATGGGTATTTTGTCGGATTTCTTTCTCTCTGGAAAGAGAATCCACCAGCTTCCCCTGTTTTATTAGTCTACATTTGCAGGGGAACTGCACTTTATTTTGGCAGCAAATGAAGTACTTCTCCTTGAATGATATTTAATATTGATATGTACTTTGCTTGACTTGCTTCTTTTGTTCGAGCATAAGAAGAAACCATGATGTTCTTCGACTGCAAAAGGCACAAAATAAGAAGCCTATCTACCCCTTGTCTAAGAAGGGCCAAGAAATTTTCTTTTATTTATTTCAATGGGAAACCAGCTTGGCAATTATAAAGATATTTCCATGAACATGGGATCTTGCCTGGAGAAGTCTCCTCATTACATCCAGTACAGTAGTTTTCCGAATAACGTTAGCCTGCCAAAGACAAAACTAGCTACATCAGACAGCTACAAAGATAAACAAATATAACTAAATAGGCATGAAATTTCAAATTAGATTTTGCAAGAAAACAAAGCACCCTAAGGTTATGGTTACTTTGAGATTGCCAACTCCTATAGTCAGTATGGATTTGTTTCACCGTAACTATTGGTGGTCACTCCTGCTCATCAACCTTGGAGCCACATTCCGAATGTGTTTCTGTAGTCTCTCATATATTTTTTTTTTTTTTTAATTCATCAATAGATCTCTGTAAGTATTGTTTGTACTGATAAAGCCAAACTAATGTTTACCACCCAAATTTAATGCCTAAACAACAATAGTTCTTACCCAATCATTTCCACACCTCTACTTGAACAAGTGCACAATCCTTGAAAAGAAGGTCAATGGAACATTCCCTCCTCAAATCTACTGTCAGCTTACCAAGAAAATCATTTGTTCAAGAAAAAAAGGAGAAAAAGAAGAAAAGAATAGCAAGCAATAATAAAAACAGAAGTGTTATACCAACAGAAATTTTGGATGCTTATACCTAGGTTCTTTAGGAGGCAGAGATGCATAAAGAAAACAACTCAGCATTACAACATAAAAAAATCCGGTTGAAGAAATGATTTAGATCGTACTGCTTCCCCAAAACTTAAATTACACATTTATAAGTTTTTGGAAAGGAATAATATAGTCAGTATGGATTTGTTTCACCGTAACTATTGGTGGTCAGTCCTGCTTCCCCAAAACTTAAACGCAGCACTCTGTACACTTAGCTGACCATGGTACTAAAACTATGTGACAGACTCTGACAGACTCACAGCAGAAATATGAAATGCATATAGAGAAATCCATCTGGCCACAAAATAATCTTGGAAAGTATTTTCTTGTGTGAATAAATGCTTACAGAGGAGGAGTTTCATCTTATAAAAAAAAGAAAAAGAAAGCAAATTTAGCTCAAGATAGGACAATTGATCCTAGATAAGACAATCTCTGACAACTCTCTCTGGTGTGTGTGCATACATGTGCATACTTGCACTTTGTGTTCTGGTTTTCTTGAAGCTAAGTGATACTTGTAGTCTAAGTTCTGCTTCATATGTTTTATCATTGCTATAATATTAATTGAATAAAATTTTGTATTGGTCATGGTTTGAAGAAATGTAATAGAAGATAGCCTTGCCCTGGGTATATGTTTTATTTTTTAAGGATTTTGGCATCCATTTATGGAAAATATGAACCAAGAAACCAATACCACTAATCCATAAATTCTACTTAGCGAATAAGACCAGAAGTGCCCAGGAGAACCAATCCGGTGTAGTAATTCTAAACATGCCCAAATTGATTCAGTCTCTATCCTTCTGGAAATCTATTGATTGTATGGTTTTTGCTTGTTTTGTCTTTTGTTAGGCTGATACCTCCTTGTAGATTTCTCCAGGTACAGAAAGTCCATCGGCATCTTGGCACTTTGGAGGAAAATATTCTATGAAATAGAAAGTTCATAGTCTAAAATTATTCTAATACATTCACATACTGATTTTTTTTTTAATGTTTCTGCAGCATGTTTGGCATATTTAAAACTTTCTGCTTCCTGTGGCAGGAACAAACGTCTAATTCATTTCAACCCTAATGGGACCAAAAGTTTGAGGAACTCCATGTTATATTACATATGATATCTGATTCTATTAGAGTAAAAGGGGTTTAACATTTCGTCTTAATGCAGAGATGTTTATCTTGCTGGTACAGTACTGATGTTAATATTTGGTATATATGGGCTTGTATGGGCTATTTATCAGTAACGTACCTACTGATGTACCCTCAACAAATGACCGTGCTCTCAAGGGATCTTCCTTATTTGGGATGTTCACTCTGAAGGTAGGTAAAATTCATCTAATTAAACTCCAGATTTTTATAGTGCTTGGATGAACCAACATCACCTCTCCTTTTGTTATTGGTACTTGGTGTATAATGTTCGCTCACACATACACTTATCAGGTTGAAGTGCCTGTTGTATCAAATTAAGTAAGTTAGATTATAATCTAATTTATCACTAGAGATGTCACATAGCATTTACATCATCATAATTTGCCGGAATTCCACTACCATCAGCTACTTTGTATACGTAGAAAGATGTTATGGATCTCATATCCATATGAACAATTCACAAATGCTCCTTAATTATACTGGAATTTTGGTCTGCCATCTCATCTATTAATACTAATTATTCTGCTGGCTGACCCATATATTTCACAAATGCTCCTTTTTCCATCAAACATGTTGTCTGTTGAATGAAAAATTGGGATATCCTATCAAAGGGATGCAGGATGATGCCCACTAATTTCATTTTCCAAATCATTTTATGGGCAGTAAATGTTTTCAGCATTGATAAATCTGATTAAGGATAATGAACCTGCTAGGTCTTTTTTACCATGACCAGGGTTCTATGTATCCGTAGGTAATTGGCCGTATTGTATTGGTATTGGTATTGGTAGCTACTAGAAATGTTGTATTGATACTTTCCATTTCTGGATACCTGATGACTTACCAAGCGGAAGAAGTGAAAACTGAGAATGTCCAATTGAACATTTGTAGGCAGAATTTTGAAGATATACCTGTAACTAAACTATGTCGATAACAACTATGGCATTCATAAAAGCCACCAAAACTAACAGAAGCTCAGGTCTTGGGTGTACCTGTAATTCATTTTAATGATGTTCACTACAACCAGTCATGGTTTCTAACCAAGCTTAGTGCCAAGAACATTGAAAACTTCACTACGATTCTTGCTGTTTGTCTGTAGGAGAGACCTAAATGGATGAAGATCAGCTCACTAGATGAATTGAAGACAAAAGTGGGACACGTTATTGTCATGATTCTACTTGTTAAAGATGTTTGAGAGGAACAAGATGGTGACAATAGCTACTGGAATGGATCTGCTAAGTTACTCTATATGTATTTTCTTGTCATTTGCCTCCCTGTACATTCTTAATAATCTCAACAAGTTAGAGTAAGGTTTTTGGATTGACTAGTTCTCTTTAGAGAACTATTTGAAAATATGTCAGATAATTGATCGTCTTACCTCTATATTATAATATTTAATATCTAATCTGCACCATGGATCAGACGATTCTGTTTGCTGACCCTTGATTCGAGGGTTCCATATTCATTTTCTTCATTTTTTTGGGGGGTTGGGGTTGGGGGCGGGGGAAGGAGTGGTGGGTGGGGAGGAAGAGATTCTGTTCTTAACCTGGGTTCTTCCCATCTGTAATAACTGTATACATTAATCAGATTCAAGTTAGTGAATTTTGAGCATACTATGTAAGAACCTTTATATCCAGCCTTAGATGAGCACCATGACCACCATTTCAGATGTTGATCACTAAAATTTTTAATCTTGTCACAGTTTGATGGTTAGTGTCACAATTAAGAATGTTGGCATTCAACAAAGGATTTTGTCAAGAAAACCATTCGCTGTATGGAACTCTTATCCTGGTTGGAGCGGTTTCCAAGTTATGGAATTGTTGACTACTCATATAATTCATGAATTTGAAAACAACCACCACCAAAGGGAGAATTTAGAACCATAATGGAGGTAGTGGGAATTGAGGCCATATCTATAAGATCCAACTCAAAGAGGATTAGTATGGAGAAGAAAATTAGTTGATAGTATAAACTTGATGCTAATATTGCCGGGTGATGTTGTGATTGAAAAGAACGATAATTTGCATGGCACAGGACCTGAGATGAATGCACTGAGAGTGCATATTGCTAGTCAATTAGCTAGACGTCATCATTTACCCCAGATATGATGTGTTACCCCTTAAAATATGGTTAACTCAGGATTGTGTTATGTTTATTTTTATCAAAATACAATTTTTACTTTTAGTATGATGTAATTCAATATTTTACACATATTTTTAATTGCTATGTCATTAATTGAATAACTCTGAAATTATGCGCTTAATTTTGTAAATATTATAGAATTTAAATTTACAATTATATATATTCTAACTTAGGCTTTTAATTGAATGCTTGAATTGTAATTTAAAAAAAAAAAACTTCCTGATTATTGTTTATCAAATGGGATTCTTCTCTCAAACAGCTCTGGATTCAATTCAGAGTAAATTTTATCAAACAGCATTCTACTCCCAATCAGCTCTGGAATTCATTCTGGAGCAGCGTTATCAATCACAAGATTCTACTCCAAAAATTCTGACTCCAGAGAAAAAGTAAAAAACGACTCCAGACCAGAAGTAGCTCCATGGGAGCTGGAGTGTTATCAAACGGGCCCGAAGACTCGGCAAGTTCTAGAGAAGAAGAAAAAAACAACCATGATGGATTGGGCTGCCTTTGAAAACGTTCTTTTGAAATGTTTTTGTTATTTTTATGTTCTGAACAATATTTTGCAAAATTCCATAAGCATGGTTTTAAAGTAAGTATTAGATGGTTTGATCTCTTAGCCAGATCCCCTTGAATGTTAATTAATACGTGATCGATAACACTACTTGAAAACGGCTCATCTGCTCAGAGACAAAATGTTCCAAATGTTCTTGGAAATTCTTGCTCCCAATATTCTATTGGCACTAGCTATCTACTATATTGATATAACTATGTTACATTAACTAAAAATCCATGCTATAATTTAAAAAAAAAAAAAAGAAAAAAGAGAGAGAAACCTCAGTGTCAAAGATCCAAAAATTATGCTTATTAATCAGATTTTTACCACATTATTGATCAGTAGGGGTGTCAAAACCAACACTGGTTAAGCCGAACGGGCCGATCAAAAGAAGAAAAAAAAGACCAAAATTGGATTAATCGTTTAATAAAGATTAGGTCATGGTCGTAGATGATATATTAAAAGGTCATTCATGCTTTCATGGTACTAACTATAAAATCAACATAGTCTGATCAAAATTTGACCATTTAAAAACCGGTTACGTGGTCGATTAAGTGGCCATGTGCCTCTCTTAAGCATCCGTCTTTCCTTAATGATTTGTGTCTCTCTAACCATTTCTTTCTCCCACCAATGGGAAAACTAATTGATTGGAGAGGTCTACTAAAGGAGATGTCTCTTTTTAGAGAACGAGAATCTCTCTAATGTCTCCGTGGCTCTAGTTCCACATCAACTAGAGACAATAGTTTAGAAAGGAGGGACGTCTATAAATAAAGGTCATTGATTGTGTGACTACTTATTAATTGGAAATTAATTGTTAATCATTCAATTTTTTCTTTTTTTTTTATTTTTTTTTTTTGGTAAAAATCATTCAAAATTTTTGAACCAATTAATATGAACTCAATTATAATTATATACCAATTCGTCCGAATCCAATTATACATATATATGCTCAATTATAATTATATACCAATTGGTCCGAATCCAATTATACATATATATTATAACTTGTTTACCATGAGCAGGATTACAAACCAGTAACTGAACAATTGATTATAATTTATTCTATGTCTAATCAAATAGAACCGATTAATTAAACGATGCAATCACAATTCCAAGTCCTAAAATAGTGGAGACCGAATTAGGCCCAAAGACTGACACCCTATTGTGGCACAGATTGGGAACCTATTATATATAGTATAATAATATATAACTAAAATTTATCAACATCAATTGGTCGTTGTAGTATAGTGGTAAGTATTCCCGCCTGTCACGCGGGTGACCCGGGTTCGATCCCCGGCAACGGCGTTATTTTTTTATTTTTTTTTAATCGAATCTACGGATGTCGTGGATCAGAATATTCGGAATGAGGAACGAAAATGCCACAAATATTCGACGGAATATCCGCATTAAGAAGAACCGAACAAAACCGAAACATTATTGATGGATAACACTCCAAATCAATATTAGCCACGTGTCATTCTCAACATGAGAACCGTCCAATGACACGATCCACCGCTTGTCCCGGTGGTAAATTAATGGGCGTTAAACGTGGGAACGTTTGTGGTAAAACCGGTTTGACTCAAATCAGGTGAAAATAAAACTACTGAAACTATAAAACCCAAGGCTCTCTGTTTTACGTTTGAAGTTGATAATATCATTGAGGAAGAAGCCTCCCTCTTTCTGCATTTTTTTGTTCTTAATACCATCTGCTTTTTTTTTCTTTTTTTTTTTGAACTCACAAAACAGAGCCATGGGTGCAGGTTTATGCAACAAAACCATGGCTCTGTTCTACCTGGTCATCATGGCCAGTTTGGTCTCCACAGTTGCAGAGCTTCAGAGATTCCAACAATCCACCAATGGCGATGGGTCTCTTAGCTTCTTGGTCATCGGTGATTGGGGTAGAAGAGGAGCCGAAAACCAATCTCAAGTTGCTCTTCAGGTCGCCCCTCTCTCAATCTCTCTCTCTCTCCCTTTCTGTTTTATTAGTTTCCTCTTTTCATTTTCATTATTATTATTAAATGGATGCTTAATTTAATAATAAATAAAAAAACTGTTTATAATTTGCCTTATTATTTTATGGGTCCCACAGTTGGAGGAGCTGATGGAATCTCCATGTTGCAAAGATATGAATTCGGCTCGTCTCAAGTTCGGTTTGAACTTGAGACTTGCCACGTGTTGATCATCCAGAACTTGACTTGCCAATGTTGGCCAGATGGCCGACACCTGACACTTCAGTCGATCTAACGGTATGAGAGTTATTCTAAAGAAAAGTAAAAAAATAAACTCATTAACTCTCGACTAGAGTGCCAGGTAACGACCAACCAACCGAAACTGGCAAGTCTCAAACCGCTTCCCAAAGATATTCTACTGAAAGCTTTTTATCTAAAGGACTGATGCTGCATTATGATATTTGACAAAATATTCTAAGCCAATGGTTTGGATGACTCTCATTCATTTAAAAGATTCCAATCTCAGTGGTTTCTGAACATGATTTACTGTTCTAGCTACAGACGATGATCCTATTTGTTCCTGTGGTGTTTGGATCACCTACATGTACATGTATTCTTCATGGGATTCTATCACGGATATGGTATGAGACCCACCTATAATGTGGGACCCACTAAAATATGGACGGTAATGAAATCCTGTGGAATATACAAGTACAAGCAGGTAAACTATTCTTGATCCTGCCTTCCTTTAATTATTTTCTGCTTTAATCACTGGTTGAAACCTTATTATATGGCCTTCATATTTTAAGGGGTGTCAGTTGTTCTGTTTGATTTTGGTTTTGTACCGGAAAATTCAAAGTTAAACCATTAAGAAAACCTCCTTTTTAGCTCTTATCGGTCTATTATTGGTTGTTGGTTTAGTTCGATTTCCAATATGTATTGTCAAAATATTAAGTTGGTGAATTCTTATAGGTCCATTATAGCCCATTATGGTTCTAATTGGTTTGGTTTGAGTCAATCGGATTGATAGACCCGGTCTCCTTTCAGTTTTCATTGTCTCTAAACAACATGTCCAATTCCGGCCCAATAAAACTTTAGTTCAATTTGATCCGGTTTATTTGGATTGGTTTCATTTTTTATTTTCGGTTTGGGCTCAATTTTGATACCAATCGCACTCAAGATCAACTATTAATTACTTTGAAAAGTTGTAAATTCTTATTTATGGGAAACCCTTGTTTTAATATAAACCAAGAGATAGTTATTCATGGCACAATAGAATGTGATGATTTTTAAATCACAAGGTAAATCTAGACCATTCATTTTTATGATTTTTTTAATCTAAACCATACAAAATTGAGAGAATGCATAATAATGTTTAAAGTACCGATACACATACATTCATTTTTATGATTTTTTTAATCTAGACCATTTTCTCTTTGTCCAACAATCAAAATGGACATATCATTTGCCCACATGACAAAATAGATGCCTTGCGACATTTGGAAAACTAAAATACCCTTTGACAATAATAATTTACTTAAAAAAAATATATAATTGATTTAAATTGTTGATGTAGATGGGAATGATCGGGGAGAAGCTAGACGTAAACTTTGTAATCTCCACCGGAGATAATTTCTACGATAATGGGCTGACCGGCGTTGATGATCCAAACTTTGAGGAGTCATTCACCAAAATTTACACTGCTAAGAGCCTACAGAAGCCATGGTACACTGGTGAGCATTTGAGATGGCCAAACCAAGTTGCTTATGGAACAACCCGGTTCCTTGGCGGTTCAACCATGCAGGTTAATCCAGGACTCTATAAAATAGGGTTTGCAGCTGAAGTCTTTGCTTGTTTGAATTGCAGTTTTGGGTAACCATGACTATAGAGGCAATGTAGAGGCACAACTAAGCCCTGTGCTTAGGAAGATTGATAGAAGATGGATTTGCTTGAGGTCCTTCATTGTTAATGCAGGTAAATGCTTTTCTTCCCTTCTAAGTTTTTTATCAAAGTTGAATTTTTTGAAGTATCCAATCCAAAAGCTTAATATTTTCGGATGTAGGACTATTCCCAATTCTCCTCATGTATTACCTAGCTTTTGAATGACAGTACACATGGCATTTATGATCTTCTTCTGGGTGATCGTACTTAAATTTTAATTAACGTAGGGCCTGATTGGTTCTAATACTATAACATACGACACAAAGGCTTAAGTAGCTCATGCCCATCTATTCCTTTTTCTTTTGTGACCGAAAGAGGGGAAGAAAGCGGAGGGGAGTTCCATGAACAACACCCCCATTCAGCCTGATCCTATAGTGGAGTATCTTTTCCTAATCTAAGCTATATCAACATAGCCAACTAGAAAACTCATCCGCTTGTCAATTCTAGGTGTAATACCCACTCATAAATGATTCGTACCAGAATTTTTCGCTGATCAAATGTGATCAGTCTCATCTCTGTAAGAATTAAGAATTCCTCTTCCTAAAGAAACCAACTAGTATATTAAGACATCTCAGGTCCCAACGTTTTCCATTGTGACAATATTTTCAACAGAATTTGAGTAACTCTTTGATTTCTATTTAACAGAAGTTGCAGAATTTTTCTTCATCGACACGAATCCTTTCGTCGATATGTACTTCTATGACCCAAAGGACCATATGTATGATTGGAGAGGACTCCGGCCTAGCAGAAAGATATACATTACAAATGTTCTTAAGGTAAACTAACTTGGGTTTGCCCTTTTACTCACATTGTATATATTATACAAGAATTGGATTAATGAAAATTGTTGGGTTATGTAAATAGGAATTGGATTTGGCACTGAAGAAATCGACGGCAAAGTGGAAGATCGTCGTCGGTCATCATGCGGTCCGAAGCGTTGGACATCACGGTGATACAGAGGAGCTTGTACAGCTTCTTCTCCCAGTCCTCAGGGTAATTAAATTAAGCCTCATTCATGAATGAAATTATCATCACAACTCCATATTTTGATCTCTTACTAATGTTGTTCTTATGATCATTTAGGCAAACTATGTTGATCTTTACATGAATGGGCATGATCATTGTTTGGAGCACATCAGTGGTACTAATGACAGGTAAACTTGAAAACCCAAACTGATCTCAATAACAAAGTTGTCATATCATATCAAGGTAACTAATGGAATTGAAATTGTAATGCAGGCCTATCCAGTTCTTGACTAGTGGGGCAGGTTCTAAGGCATGGAGAGGTGATGTTAAAGGATTGGAAAGAGATGGAATGAAATTCTTCTATGATGGACAAGGATTCATGTCTGTGCAGCTAACTCAAACTGATGCCGAGATTGTTTTCTATGATGTTTCCGGTGAGGTTTTGCACAGATTTAATTTGGCGAAGCCGCTGTACGCCGATATGTAGAGGATTAATGACCCTAGAGTGGATACTTAACACACCACAGATCAATTGAACCTCCAATTTTGTACATATCTCTGTAGTATTGTGAAGGCATCAATGGTGCCTATTAACATTTATAAAAGGAGAGTATTGGCCATGTCAATCCAATGTGACAGTGAGCTGTTCATCCTATCCTATCCTATCCTTATCAATCTTTCTTTGTACATTCCTTATAAAGGAAAACATATAACTTGTATCAAAGAGATCTTATCTCCATAACTTGTATCAAGGAGATCTTATCTCCAAATCTGTATACACAACACCTATGATAGGTGAATGAAAGATAAACTTGAGAATACAATGTTGTTCTTACATGGTATCAAGAGCCTAAAATGACTCTCTGCACCTCCCCCTATGGCTGCTGCAACCACCCACCTCCCTTGCAACAAAACTGTGTACATAACACTTACATATTCTTCTATTGAATCATGAGCTTCACCTTGATCAATTTCGATCAGTACCGGACCAGAACTTCATTGCATTACTAGCAACTGGTGGCTCCTCCTTTTATGGTTACAATGGACAGCCCTCTAACAACACCCCTTCCCATTCCCAAGATGGGAAATCATATGAGAACCGGTTGTTTGACAACCACTCCTGTGGTCGCGGTCCCAATAATGGCCAGTCCAATTATAATGGCCGCCGAATGATAACTGCCCCGTCTATCAAATCTGCTCCAACACCGGTCATGTAGCACTAGATTGCTACAATCATCTCAACCTCTCCTACCAAGGTCAACAACCATCCAAACAACTTGCTGCTTATAACATGGACTCCACCACATGGTATCCCGACTATGGCACCACGTACCATATCACCAATGACATCTCCAACATGGGTCTTCCATCGAACTATTTGGGATTCGATCAAGTTATGATTGGTGATGGATCAGGTTTGAAAATATTACATATTGGATACCATCAGTTTAATAATTCTATGATGTTGCATAATATTCTACATGTCCCTCAAATTTCAAAAAATCTATCATCAGTTTCTTAATTTACGAAGGATAACATTGCTTTTTTTTTTTTTTTTTATAATTTTATCCTAATCCTTTTCTTGTAAAGGATTCGACAACAAGGGGCACCTCTACTCCAAGGCCCAACCAGTAATGGGTTGTATACGGTTCGGCTATTAAGTAAAACCCTTGTAAGAAGGTCAGCTAGCACCTCCTCACCTTGTGGATTCCTACGTTAACGTACCTCCTCCACCATATGACATCACCGCCTAAGGCACCCTGCTTATCCTCTACTATGCAGGATTTTAATTCAAAATAAGTTCCTAACACAACATTTTCTTCCAATAATATTTGTGATTCTTGCCAACATGATAAAAGCAAACAATTGTCATTCTCAGTTTCTACTTTTGTTAGCACAATGAGTCTTGATTTCCTATTCATGGATGTATGGGCCCCGCACCATACCTTTTTTTTATTTTTTTTTTTTTTTTTTTTTTGGGGTAAAATAAGCATCTATTCATTAAGATTAACAGGGTAAGCCATAGTGTCATTACAGAAACCTTCAACTAACCACGGATTGGATAGGAGCCAACTAACCTCCCCTGTAATGGTTAGAGTCCTCCTAGAATGAGCTATTCCATTAGCTCCCTTTGGTAAAAACTGAAAAGAAACACATCCCCCTGTATTACACAAATATTTAATATCATCTATAACAGGGGAGACAAAATGATCAGTAGACCCTGTTATGTCCAAGCAAAAGATTAATAAGCTGTTGACAATCTGATTCCACCAAAACTTGAGTTTGTCCCATCTCTAACGCCTTAGCCAAACCACTCATCGCAAGAGCTTCACCAACAATAGCCGATGGAAAATGACTGGCCCAAAGAACTACTTGGTTCAACAGTAGCATAAAATTCTCTCCAAACTTTCTCTGCTCTAAGCACCACAGCCAAAGGAGATGAGATATTTTCAAAGTACAATGCATTTCTATGTTTCCAAAGATACCAGCAAAGGAATGAAATGAAAGATAAAATCTGCCTTCCATGTGCTTTAGTAAGAGAATCAGAGTAAGCAATTTTTAATAACCAATCATAAAGTTTCAACTCAGAAGAATGAGGCACAATAAAGGTCATGGTGGATCCAAGCCAGGCTGCCCTTGCAAATGGGCAATGAAGCAGCACATGCTCAATTGTTTCTGTGGCATTACCACACCTTCTACAAACAGAATCTAATGGAATATGACGCTGAGATAAGGCTTCACAAACACCCACACCACCTACACAACACCTGCGCAAAAATTCTTTAGTCCTTGGGAGGGTTTTACAAGTCCAAACGATTTTCCAAGTGTTTTTCAGCACTAATCTCCATGCAGAAACATGAGAGGAAGATGGTTGATTCAACAGATAGTCATGTTTCAAATTGGACAGCGTATGATATGCAGATTTTACAGAAAAGTTACCATCTTTCGTCTCCTTCCAAATAAGCTTATCATCCCCCGAAAACCAAGAAAGAGGAATCTGCAAAATAGCATCAATCTCCAAAGGCTGAAATAAAAGAGAGAACATCAATCTTCCAAGAGTGAGATTCCACATCAATAAGATCCGACACAAAAGATAAATTAACATCTGCCGGTTTAGGGGAAATAATTCTATTGCCTTTTAAATGGGGAATCCAAGCATCCTCCCATATTTTAATACGATTAACCCTACCAACTTTCTCGATCAGTCCTTTTAATAGAATATCTCTACCCTTAATAATGTCTCTCCATCCCCAAGAAGGATGCGATCCCAACTGAGCATGTAAGAAATTTGATCTTGGAAAATATATGGCTTTGATAAATTGAACCCAGTAAGCATCCGGATTCGCAAGAATTCTCCAAGCCAATTTAGCCAGCAAGGCTTGATTCTGTAAAGTCGGGTCCCTTAGACCTATACCCCCTTCCCTTTTTTATAAACATAATCTATCCCAAGCCACCCAATGTATATTACATTTCAAGTTTTCCTTCCTCCAATAGAAGGCGGCTGCAGCCTTCCTAATTTCATTCAAATGTGATTGAGGAAGTTGGAAGTGGGAGCCCACATAATTTGACATGGAGAGTGCCACAAATTTTTGAAGAACCTCCTTCCCAGCATTAGATAGAAGAGAAGCCTTCCATTGTTGCATTCTGGACAAGGTTTTCTCCAAATGATCAGCAAATAAAATTGTCTTTGGAGATCCAGAATCAATAGGTGTCCAGAGTCAATACGTAGCCTCAAGTATTTTGGTGGACCCTTAGCATATGGAATTTTAAGAACTCTAGAGAACCATTGTCGAAACTTCAAAGGTGTCTAAGGACTAAATGTAAGAGAAGATTTTTTAAATTTCACCCTTTGACCTGAGGCTTTACAATACTGATCAAGACAACCTTGTAATGCAACCACTTCATTCATTTTGGCAACGGAAAACATAATACAATCATCAACATATAGCAAATGAGTCAAAGAAGGTGTCCTGTTTCTAATCCGAATACCTTTAATGACTCCTTGATGAAATCTAGCATTAATAATAACTGAGAGAGCATGGGCACAAAGAATAAATAAAGCCAGTGATAATGGGTCACCTTGTCGGATCCCTCTTGTAAGAGTAAAAGAACCCCTTTCCGCCCCACTAATAATCAGGGTATAACTCACAGTGGAAACACATAGCATCACCCAATTAATCCATACAGGAGAAAAACCCAAACGTTGAAGGACACCTTGAATAAAGGACCATTCCATCCTATCATAAGCTTTCATCATATCTAATTTAAGAGCTAACAAATAATTCTTGGATTTGGTTCTCTTCCTAATATAATGAAAAGCTTCATGGGCAATAAGTACATTATCTGATATCAGTCAATCTTAAATAAAGGCAGATTGATTGGCAGCAAAAATAGAATCAAGAAAAGTGCTCAAACGCCCAACCAAAATCTTAGAAACAATTTTCATACAAACATTACAAATATTTATTGGGCGAAAGTGATCAAGAGTCTCAAGATACCTTAGGAATCAAACAAAGGTACGTATGATTCAAATTAGATGAAAGCAGACCAGTATTACAAAATTCCTTCACAAACCTGATTATATCAGCATTAGTATTTTGTCAAAAATTTTGAAAATAGACAGGAGGGTGCCCATCCAATCCAGGTGCCTTCATCGGAGCCAAACTAAAGGTAGCTGATTGAATCTCTTCATTAGTGGGGGAAGAACAGAGAATAGCATTCATATCATCTGTAACTAGAGGTTGAATAAAAGAGAGACCAGACTCAAGATCAAAAGTAGACACACCTTCTGTAGTAAATGCTGTGATAAAATGATGATGAAAGGCATTATATTTCTCCTGGTCATTAAAAGACCAATCACCTGATTGCAATTTAAGATGGGTAACTCTATTGCGCTGGCGACGATTAATAGTAGTGGCACAGAAGTATCCAGTATTGGAATCCCCAGCCTGCAACCAATCCACCCAAGCTTTCTGCTTCCATAAGATCTCCTCTCTGAGTAGTTCTTCCTCCAATTGAGCCAGCAGGTTATTTTCCTCAACTTGATCAAATTGAAGGGCATTTTTTTGTTGAAGAGAGAGTAAACGGTTTTTCAACTGTTGAATATTATCTTGCACCTTACCAAACACTTGCCGATTCCATTCCTTAAATAGGTGTTTACTATTATCAATTTTCTTATCAACTACATCAGATGCCGAACCAGAAAAACGCTGCTCCCAACACTGCTCAATCAGGTTTTTACAATCTTGATGCCTAAACCACATGACCTTGAAACAAAAAGGTCTAATCCCTGGAAAATTTCTTCTCCAAATATCTAACATTAATGGAATGTGATCTGAGCCAGTTGAAGGTCAAATAATTCCCACTGCCGAAGCAAAAAAGTTCTCCAGGCCGAATTAGCAAAAATTCGATCAAGTTTAATACGAATGTTATCAATACCCTGCCTCCGATTATTCCAGGTAAATATCGGACCCTACGTAGGTACATCAAACAAACAGCAAGCATCCATGGCCTCAATAAATTTAGAACAATCACGAAAGTAGCTCTCGGTACCCCCAGTCTTTTCTCTCCAAGAAATAAAGGAATTAAAATCACCCAAGCAAACCCATTTACCCAGCCTCTGTGAACTGATAAGCTTCAATTGATCCCATACCTGTGGCCGACGTGCTTTGATGGGGTCACCATAGACAGACGACAAGAAAAAAGAGGTATGCTGTGACAGAGTAACTTCCACATCAACTATTCTGCAGTTAGCCAAGAAAACCTCCACTGAACTCTGATTTGTCCATAAGAGAGCCAGACCCCCTGCCTGATTTTGAGGATCAACAACAACAGAACGGGAAAAAACCGATCTACGAAAGAGATGCTCCCACTTCCTCTGTGACAGACGAGTCTCCATTAAAAAAAGTAAGGTTGGTTGTTCTTGACGGAGGAGGTGAAAAAGCGCACGAACTGTCGAGGGTCTCTCCAGCCCTCGGCAGTTCCAACTCAGAATCTTCATGGCGGCCGTGGTGGTGTTTGCCACCAGCCACGTCCATAGGATTAAAAATAACCATCAGGTTGTGCTTGATCCTCTGAAGATGAAATGCTAGCCCTAGTTCTCTTGGCCGAATGAACCTGAGCTGATGTCCATAAAGAAGAACCCTCCAATTGCATCCCTCTCGATTCTACAGGTGTAAAGGAACTATGAGAGCTTTGAGAAAACCAGTCACGCATTGAGATAAAATAGATACATAGTGTTGTTGAAGCAGCGACTTATCTGGATTCAAATGGTCTTCATGAGAGAGTGACAAATCATATGCTCCAGCATGATAATTAAAACCTTCTAATTCACAATTAGTGTGAGCCATACCGTGAGGAGACGGGTGTATACAGTAGAGAGACCATGCATGGAAGCCGAAGAAGCAGAAGATGGGACAGCCTCAAAATAGGCATCACAACGCTCATTCGCATGCCCCAGTTTACCACAGTAAGAACAGAACATAGGTAATCTTTCCTATTTGATGACAACCAAGCGATCCGCCTCTACTTTCCTTTTAATGGTGAAGGATGATTTGAGAGGCATGGACAGAGGCCATTTAATCCTAGCAAGGCGAAGATAAGAAACCCTCTCGTTATAGGCAACGCCATCAATATGCATTATCTGGGTGGATACACCAACCTTCGTAATAAGCTTGGAGACTAGATTCTCCGTAATCAGTTCGGACTGCACACCATGCAACTGAATCCAAATAGGGAATCGATCAAACAGCCAGCGACGTTGAGTGTTCCAACGTTCTTGAATAATGAGATTGCCAGCAACCGTCCATGGAGACTCTCGTAAAACACACTGCAAATCAAGTTCATGATTAAACTGGAAAACAAATGTGTCATCACCATAAGTAAATACAAGAACTCCATGCTTGGGGTTCCATGCAGCAAGAATGTCCACACTGATGGTGGCTCCGAGTTTGTAAATAAACAAATGTGCACTTTCTTTCAATCAAAAGGAATTTCACATCGCATTGCCGGTCCTCATACACCTCGACAGGTTGGCCAGATATAATGCAAATAGGTTGAAACAAGACTCACTTTACTCGCACATGCCTCTACACCAAAGACCTATGGGTTGATGCTTTGCAAACTGTGGATTACTAATGCAATCACCCTACCCTCAAGAACAACACATATGCAGAGCCCATATGAACAACTTTGGCTATGCCTGTTACCCTTTCTTAAGGCCCTATCAATCTAATAAATTGGAGTACTGCAGTACTCGATGCGTCATTCTTGACTACAGTACAACACATCATGGACGTCAATGCTACAACCCTAGCAATGGTTAAAGTCTACACATCCCACCATGTGATTTTTTATGAGAACTTATATCGGTTTCAGAGACTCTACATCACCACCAAATGAGCCTCAAATAGACACACCAACGAGGTCAACTTGGCTACGTAGCTACATATCCCAGAAAATTCACACCCTATGATACCCAGCCAAGAGGCTATTGCATGCCATTATCCTAACCCATCTATGAGCCCCATGCATTCCTCAATACCGACTCCCATCACCCTCCCTCCAACCACACCCACACACCCCACCAACATACAACCAATACCCAACAGCTAACCTTCTCCCAATGTTCCATCACCACCCATCCCTATATTGCACCAATCCATTTCCTATGGATCTACCCAATACCCATCCCACGGTCACCCAAAACAAAATGGGGACAAGAAAGCCCCCCCCCCAATCCTATTTGCCTCAAAACATCCCCTATCTACAGCCCTCACCACAACCCTTCCACTTGAACCCTCTTGTTTCACATAGGCAAACAAGTCACAGAATTGGCACCTAGCAATGTCAAATGAATTTGATGCTCTTCAAAGAAATGGCAGATGGTCACTCGTCTACCCAAAGCCATGACACAATATTGTCAGGTGCAAATGGGTCTACGAGTAAAACAAAAACAAGACGGTTTCATCAAACAGTTTAAAGCCCCATCGACTGCAAAGGGCTTTCATCAACAAGCCGGCAGTGATTATGCGGACACATTCAGCCCAGTTGTCAAATTGATCACTACGCATACGTACCGCTTTAACAATCGTTGGCCGGTTCGACAACTAGGATGTACAGAATGCATTTCTACGCGGTGTTCTCAAAGAAGAGGTTTACATGTCGTTTACACAAAGCCTCTATGGCCTCAAACAGACACTGCGTGCCTGGTTCCAACGCTTAACCAACTATCTCTTGGAACTTGGATTCCTCAATTCCTCTACTGACTCATCCTTATTCATCTACAGTTACGAAGGTTTATTAATCTACCTCCTTCATCATCAATAATTCAACAGCCAATTTAGGCAGCAAATTTGCAGTGAAAGATCTTGGACACCTCCAATACTTCCTCAGAATCCAAGCTACAAGAAATTTGGATGGCCTACATCTCTCGCAGACAAAGTACAAAACTAATCTGCTATGAATGACCAATATGGATGGTGCCAAACCACTATATTCCCCGGTCTCCTCTAGTTTCAAGTTATCAATTCATGATGATGATCTTGTTGAGGATGTCACCCTGTATCATAGTATTATTAGTGCTCAACAATACCTAGCATTGACAAGACCAGACATGACCTACTCGGTGAACTAAGTTTGCCAACATATGCATTCTCCAAGAATATCACACTGGCCCATGGTCAAGAGGATCTTACTATACTTAAAAAGTACCATAAATCATGGCTTACACATTATCAAGGACCCTTAGAAGCCCTTACAACCTACTCTGACGCTGACTGGGTGGGCGACATTGATGATCATCATCAGTCTATCACAAATTTTCGTATATACTGGGGACCTAATCACATTTCATGGCCTACCAAGAAACAAGCCATCGTCTCAAGATCAACCACGCACTGAATCCTACCGAGCTCCAGTAGTCACAATGGGGAATTATCATAGGTTTGTAGTTCATCCTATCCTATCCTATCCTTATCTAATCAAACCTTGTACACAATATTCTATCCTATTCTATGACATGTGATTTCCTTATAAAGGAAAACATATAACTTGTATCAAGGTGATCTTATCTCCAAAGCTTGAATCAAGGAAATTTTATCTCCAAATCTGTGTATATAACACCTACGATAGGTGAATGAAAGATAAGCTTGAGAATACAATCTTATTTTTACATGTTGGGAATAATCCTACATTGGTTAAGACCTTATATACTTGAGAGTCCATCTCGTACAAGTTCAAACTTTTGAGATGGAAACTTAACATGGTATTAGAGCTAGGTTTTCTCCTTACGATTACACAAAAAAGTGACCACATAGACTACGTGTACTGCCACCCAAAAGAGAAGCAACACGTGAGGAAGAGTTGCCAATAATCCAACATTAGTTACGATCAGAACCTTGGGGGCCTTATACTTGAGAGTCCCTTCGCTTACAAGTTCAAAATTTGAGATGGAAACTTAACAGGGAAACCAAAATAATTATCTTTTTCTCACTATACTGACAAACTCATACATAGTTACAGTTTAGTTACGGTTTATTGGTAAGTTTTCATCTCAAAAGTTCGAACTAGTAAATAGAGGGACTCTCAAGTATATAAGGCACCTAAGGTTCCAAACTTAACTTGTTGGAAAAAAATCAAAAGTCAAAAAAGGTTTTTCCAAATGAAAGTTTAAAAAGATTTAAATTCAAAACTTCCCTTTTTGTTTTAGCTCCAAAATTTTGGTTTTCATTTTGAGTGGAAATTTCGTTTTCGGTTTGAGTTGGCATTTTCCAGTGTCGGATTAAATTCCAATGTAGGACCTTTTAGTCCCACATTGCTTAAGGATTGTGGAGGAGAAGTCTTTATTTGTAGGGAGTGTCGTCTACATATTGAGCCCCAAAAAAGGAGAAATGCGCAGTTGACATACACACACGTGCGCGCCGGACCTGACAGCCATTGCGACCGCGACCTTGACCTCGACTGCGACCTGCGACCATGACTCGGGCACGGGCGTGGGCCACGGGCTGCGGGTTGAGGGTTATGGGTATAGGTATAGGTATGGGTTTTTTCCGGATTCGGACACACCCCTACCCGGATACCCTTTGGGAAAGGGTTTATGTGTAGAGATCAATGGTGCCATCCGAACCATTGATTTCAGGATCTGAGATCTGGATCAATCTGGACGGTCCATCTAGAGGGTCACAACCCATCCAATGGACACTTCCAAACAATGGACACTTCCAAATGATACCTGGGCCCTAAATAGAGCCAGACCCCATGCTTCAAATTCATTTGAAATCAATACGATTTCTCTCTCTCTCTCTCTCTCTCTCTCTCTCTTCTCTCTCTCTCTCTTCCTCTCCAACTCTCTCTCTCTCCCTATTCTGTTTAATCAGAGAATCAAGATTCATTGTTCTTCCAAAGGAGTTGATCTTAGCCGTCGGGTCTGCATATACCTGACAGTGCGTGCACACTGGGTGGGTATCCTACATAAGGGTTGTTTTATCTTGGAGGCAGATTTGTAGGAAACTTATTACACCAATAGAGGGCAAATACTGTCTTAAGGAGAGTGTACCAACCCTACTCAACCCTCCTTTTAAAACTTTGATTTTCTGCTTATAAGGTACGCATTGTTACATTCATTTTATGTATGTTTCAGATTTAACTATATGATTATAGTTGATATATATATATATATATATATATATATATATATTATATATATATATATATATATTATATATATATATATATATATATATATATATATATATATGATATATATGTGTGTGTGTGACTATGATTTCATATTGATTAATTAGATTATCATTACTGTTTCATTTTGTTCTAGTCTATACAAAATATAATTGTTGCTATATTATAGCATTTTAGACTTCATAACTAATATGAGATTATTCCCAGTACTTATCTATCCACTTCAGTGGATTGATAATAAAGAGAGATCCTTTCAAGTAAAGTAACTATTGATCACAATCCAAGATGGGGAAGACAAGATTGAAGAACCAGATTCAGAGACAAGGAAGTCTATCAAGGAAGGGAAGATCTCATATTACGATTTAGATGATCTTAGGCAAGAAATCAGGAAGGACAAGGACATCCATATCATATTCGCAGGGGCAAATCTGACATTACATCCTTATTAATACTCGACTTCAGCATTTCCAGCAAGCAGTTTCGAAAACATGGGTTCGGGTAGACCCTACCTCTACCTATAATAAATAGATTCACTTACCAAAAGATCCAGGAATCTGACTTCACTAGTCACTACTTAGATTTGATTTAAGCATCAAAGTGTACTCCCTGGACATCGGATCCGATCACTCTTGTATTTGTTTTTATCTATCATCTACAGGCTAGGTCCGGCACCGAAATCTCATCTCAGAAGAAGAGATCAGATTCCAACATCAACAATGGGCTTACGACAGCAAGGATATCGAATGGGTGGTTTTCATGAAATAAGAAATGTGGCAAAATATGCTGCTAGATTGGAAGCATGACTGTACACGTGTGTACACGAGTCCACCTGTATATCTCCAATCTCTTGGAAGTGGCCCCACACAAAGTGCCTATAGTCCCCAAAGTCCCAATGACCAATGACTACTATTGCTTAGAGACAAAGATTCATCCTCAGTCTCGCCATTAACGTTGGTTTCCCAAGTATCCCTTTAGTAAAGTAAAAAGAATTTATGTTTTTTCCAGTAAAGTAAAAAAGGAAAAAAAAAATTGAGTGAGTAGCGACAGAGAAGAAACGAATCTAAAAGCAATGAAAGTCTACGGTCCATGGCAGTGGGTCCAGATGAATAGTAATGGAGTACTTTGATGATGAGTGTGGGTCGTTGGATCTATGGACTCCACTTGTATTAGATGTTCTCATTCATTCATTTTTTATAAAAAGAAAGGAGTAAATTATAAGTATTTACTCTTTAGTTTGTTTTTAAATTAGGTACATTTCAAAATTTTCAAACAATTACAAAGACATTTCTTTAAAAGAAAATAAATTACAAAAAAAAAAAAAAAAAACTCATTTCTTAGATAAACGTTAAAATTATAATACCTAAAATACCCAAATGGTTA
Organism: Protea cynaroides; assembly: GCA_028583415.1. Classification (NCBI taxonomy): domain Eukaryota; kingdom Viridiplantae; phylum Streptophyta; class Magnoliopsida; order Proteales; family Proteaceae; genus Protea; species Protea cynaroides. The sequence goes on from CM053268.1 coordinate 36,551,395, forward strand.
AATTAATTGACCATTTACCCCCTTAAATATTAACTTACGATAAGATTTTTTTAACACAACAGTTTTTTTAAGTATTATTTAAGGGAGTAAAATGGTCCATTAATTTAACCATTTTGGTATTTTAAGTATTAAAAATTTTAACTTTTAATTTTGATCATTAGTTAATGGAAATTCACTAGAATAGAATTTTTGTAATTTACTTTTATTTAAAGAAATATCTTTGTAATTATTTAAAAGATTTAGAATGTGTCTGTTTTAAAGACAAACTACAAAAGAGGTGGTACTGAACAATTGATTTCAAACATCCAAACATCCTACTTTGTTTCCCCGAATACAAGCTTTGCAACAATATCAAAGCAATTAACTGGGGGACCCACTAAGTCAACTTTATTTACAAAGGAGCAATGGTTGACCATGCATGAGCTATCTGTAGCTTACTGAAGCTTCCATGCATGAGAAGGTACGTACAAGCTTGAGCCATGGCACTTGGGTTGTTCAATTACTCTGGTCTGAAGTCTCCAATATAAAATGAGAAAGATAGAGAATAAAGTAACACCAGAAGGTAAGGAGTGTTGTACCTCGTTCGTATCTTTCTACTGTAGTTCATCACATGGAATGATGACATTCCTTTTCCTTGTATTTATAATAAAGCCTTCTTTACCTTGGAAAACAGAGATCATGGAATCTATGGTTTCGTTTATTAGTGTTACATCTGCTTCCTAGGTTCTTCATTAACTCGATCCTCAGCTCTTTGTTGGTGGACCTTTGAGGTGAGGTGGTTAGTATGAAGTGTTCTTATGATTCTTTGGTTTCTGAATCATTGCTTCTTAATTCATCTTGTCATCTTCTTACCAGTTAATATTTCATTCATTGTATTAAACCATTTAACAAAATGTACATTCTGTTTCTGAAATGTCAAGTTTCAGTCTCTCTGTTGTTTTCTTCAATTTTTATACTGCTTAAAGCTTTGGAGTTAGAAAGATCTTGTTTTTCTTCATATAGATTAGCCTTTCACAGTCACTTACTTGATATTAAATAACATGGAACTGCAGTTTGGATTACTTGGAAGATATGGGGAAGACAATTCATCTTTCTGGGTTCCCTTCTCATGTGACTCTGGAAGCAGTTAAGACATTTATAGAGTCTCACACTGGAAATGGAACTGTTTATGCACTAAAAATCAGACCAGTCAAGAATCAAAGATCAGATAAGAAGGAATTTGCTTTTGCTATTGTGCAATTTACAACTGCTGAGAGTGCTCAACTTATAACCTCCTTAGTGAATAAACGCCTGAAATATAGGAATTCTTTCCTGAAGGTTTGGGATGTGGAACGTGATATAGTAATTGAACCAATGCCATCAGTTCTCACTTTAGAGAATACCATATTGCATTTTGGCTATCGAGTTTCAGGTGACAAATTCTCTGTTCTCTATACAAGGGAGAATGTTGAGGTGAACTTTGGTTTTGACATGCAGAAAATATATTTCTTCCTGTCTGATGGAGGTGTAGAGTATAAGCTTGAACTCTGTTACGAGGACATTCGAAAAATCCAGCTTCGTTGTCCACATGATCAATCCAGATACAAGATTCTCCTAGTTGAGGTATTCTCCTTAAAAGTAGTTTTTAATTGTGATTCTTGTTTCTATTTGATCATGATTTTTTTTCCATTTCATGGAGCACAGATATCATAGTTTCCTGATAAAATTAAGGGTTTTTGTTTTATTTCTATGTAAAATAGTCATCTTGCCTAATGATTTGGATGCCATCTTACTTTTGCAATTGGAATTGTGTACCTGATATCAAACAAAATCATAAAATTTATGTTGGTTAAAAAATTTATAGATGTACCTACATAGGTAGAGAATTCATATATATATGGATATTTCAATCATGTCTAGGATCAATATGAAATCCTGTTAAGAGCTCATATACAATGATTCTTGCATATTTTCATTCCCAGCAATGTGTTCTTTGTCTTTTTATTTAGATGGATAAAAGAAGCCTGGGATGCCTCAAGATTTACAAGATTCCTTCATTCCACATTCTTCTAGTACTACTCTGTTAATCTTGTTGGCTTCTTCATTTCATCGAGTCCTAACATCATGAAGAGAACTGGCTTCCTCTTGTTTAATTCTGTTCTGATCTCTCTTTTTATGAGGCATTGATAAATTACATTGTTCATTTGATTAAGAATCTGAAGCTTTTTTTTTTAGGTTGATGAGTATCAATCTGTAGTAGTTTTGCCTACTCTATTTTTGTCTAAAATTCACTCTTCTTATATTTCTTTACATGTTCCAAAATGGACATCCAAAAATTCTGAAGTGGACTAATCAATATCTGGTATTTAGTTCAAAACATTTTGTGGTTGACAATCATTAGTGAAATCAAATTTTCCTTTTAACTGATGTTTGTATCTTCATGATATGACCATTTTTCATATGTTCCCCTAAACCCATTTATAAAATTATAACATAACTTCTTCAACTTCTAGGTGTTTAGTGTTCCTCGGATCTATGAGAAACCTGTAAGCTCTTCAAGTCTTATATTTGAAGATCCCAATTTAAACTATTTTAAGGATGCTTCAGATGAACTGTGGGATAGAACAACTGATTTCACAGACTCATGCTGTATTGGACACACTTCTGCCATGTGTTTGGAGCTTCCATCCAGCTATGCACTTCCAGATTTCAAAAAATATTTTGTCAACTATGAAAAAGTTGAAGGCCAGTTCATCTTGAAGATTGGATCAACATTCTCCAATAATTCTGATCTAGTCCCCATTGTTGGCCCTCCTGATGTTCCTGAATTGCAGAATTTCCCATATGGAATCCTTTTTAAGGTCTGTTCCTTGGTTCAGAATGGATGCCTTGCAGGAGCAGTACTTGATGCCAATTTTTTCAAGTTGGTTCATCCTGATTTCATTCAAGTTAACTACATAGAGCATGCCTTGGAGAAGATGTATCATTTAAAAGAATGCTGCTATGAACCTGTTGAGTGGCTCCATAAGCAATATGAAAGATACCGCATTTCCAATCACACTCTTCATTCTCCTACTTTTTCCTTGAATGCTGGATTGGTATATGTTCGCAGGGTTCAAATAACTCCTAGTAAAGTGTACTTCTATGGCCCAGAAATTACTGTTTCGAATCGTGTTCTACGCAGATACTCTAAATACATTGATAATTTTATCCGTGTTGCTTTTGTTGATGAGAATTTGGATAAAATGCGTTCAACAGATTTATTTCCACGTAAATCTTCTACCAGCAAAGAAAGGCATACTGGAATTTATAGAAGGATACTTTCTACTTTAAGAAATGGCATAGTTATTGGAGAAAAGAAGTTTGAGTTTCTTGCTTTCTCATTAAGTCAGTTGCGTAGTAACTCTACATGGATGTTTGCAAGAACAGAGGATGGGATTACAGCAGCAAGGATCAGAGATTGGATGGGTGATTTTCGTAAAATAAAAAATGTGGCAAAATATGCTGCTAGATTGGGTCAATCTTTCAGTTCTTCCAAAGAAACTCTTAAAATTTATAAGCGTGGAGTTGAAATTATCCATGATGTAGAGCTGGAGACAGGACAGATGAAGTATGTTTTCTCAGATGGGATTGGTAAAATTTCTGCTGATTTTGCAAGGAAAGTTGCAATCAAGTGTGGTCTAGAAAGTTCTACTCCATCTGCCTTTCAAATAAGATATGGTGGTTACAAAGGTGTAGTGGCTGTTGATCCTACATCAGCTATGAATTTGTCCTTGAGAAAGAGCATGTGTAAGTATGAATCAAAGAACACAAAACTAGATGTTCTGACATGGAGTAAGTATCAACCTTGTTTCCTAAATCGTCAACTAATCAGCCTTCTATCAACACTTGGAGTAAAAGATCATATTTTTCAAGAGAAGCAAAGGCAGGCTGTAGATGAACTGGATGCTATTCTAACCAATCCATTAAGAGCACAGGAAGTACTTGAGCTGATGTTTCCAGGTGAAAGCAGTAATATTCTCAAGGAAATGTTGATATGTGGTTATAAGCCTAGTTCTGAACCATTCCTTTCTATGATGCTACAAGCAATCCGAGCACTAAAGCTTCAAGAACTGCGAACAAAGACAAGAATATTTGTTCCATGTGGAAGATCATTGATGGGGTGTCTGGATGAAACTCGAACCTTAGAATATGGGCAAGTATTTGTTCAAGTTTCTAGGATTGGGCATAAACAGTTTCTTAATAATTCCCTTTTTAAGTTTTGTGGAAATGAATCAGACCAGCAACAATGTATCATTAAGGGAACGGTAATTGTTGCTAAAAACCCATGCTTGCATCCTGGTGATGTGCGCGTTTTGCATGCTGTTGATGTCCCAGCATTGTACCATATGGTGGATTGCATTGTTTTCCCACAAAAAGGAGCAAGGTGAGACATTTTTCATGTTTTATTCTGATAGTTCAATTTTTTTGTACTGTCTGATATTTTTGTGATCTCAAATCAGGATCTTAGTTTGACTTATATTAACCATATGAGCTTATTTGGACATGGTTTGAAAGTTTCTATAGCAAAATATCTTAAACAATTGTTATCCAAACAGAAGGGATATTGGCTTCTTCTTCTTCTTCTTCTTTTTTTTTTTTTTTCTTTTTTTGTTGTTTTCTCTCATTTCATTTTCTTGATGTAAGATCTGAACTTTTCCTTCTCTAAAACTGGTTTTTAATGTTATATGAACTGTGGTTGTAGACCACACCCAAATGAATGTTCAGGGAGTGATTTAGATGGAGATATATATTTTGTAAGTTGGGACCCTGCACTTATTCCACCTCGGCAAATCCAACCCATGGAGTATGCTTCAGCACCAACTATTTCCCTGGACCATAATGTTACTATTGAGGTGTGTAATTCTGAAAATCTTTAGTATTTCTTCATATACATATCTGGTTCTCACTTAATCTTGTACATAGTTCATGCCATGAAGTTATTCAAGTATTGATAATTTTTTAGGCAATTGGATTATTAATGGAGAATGTTCCTTTATACTTTAATGAAGCTGAAGTTAAGTTTCTCTTTCTTACTTTCACCTTTGATAATGTTTCAAAAGCATTCTCTCTCATGATTGTTCAAATGAAGCTATGTGAACTTCCACAATTCAATCTAGATTCTCTAAGCATTACCCTTATAGTACTACTTACTATTTGTTTAAAACAAAAATAGTACTCAACTTGTTTAATGGAAAATGTATGTGTTTTACACTAATTCAAGATCATGATGTTGAACTAAAAGCCCTTCGCGGCATTCTCTTTTTTCTGGTTTGCAGGAAGTTCAGGAGTACTTCACAAACTACATTTTGAATGAAAGCCTTGGAATCATTGCAAATGCTCACAAAATGTTTGTTGACAAGTTGCCAAACAAAGCAGAAAGTGATATATGCATGGAGCTTGCAAGGCTACACTCAATTGCTGTAGATTTTCCGAAGACCGGTGTACCAGCCGAAATTCCACCTCATGTACGTATCAAGGAATATCCAGATTTCATGGAAAAACTTGACAAAGCAAGCTATGAATCACCGGGAGTGATTGGAAAACTGTTCAGAGAGATAAAAGACAGCACATCACACACATCCCTTACAAGATTTACTAAGGAGGTGGCAAGGGGATCTTATGACCCTGACATGAAGGTTGATGGCTTTGAGAATTACATAGAGGATGCTTACTATTACAAAGGTGAATATGATTCTAAGTTGAGACACATAATGGATCATTATGGGATCAAGACTGAGGCAGAGATCCTCAGTGGGAGTATCATGAAGATGGCAAGACCATTCACCAAGAAACATGATGCAGAGGCAATCAAGTGGACAGTTAAGTCTTTAAAAGAGGAAGCAAGAAGATGGTTTGATGAGGGACTTGGGCCAAGTTCATCTCCTGATGAGGTTTATGCTAAGGCATCAGCTTGGTATCATGTAACATATCATCCTGATTACTGGGGAGGCTACAGTGAGGGAATGGATGTGGATCATTTTCTGAGTTTTCCATGGTGCATCTATGAGAAGCTAATAAAGATCAAGAAGGACAAACAGTCTATGAAGGTCACTTTATCTATCATTGCTGGAATGCCCATTTGGAGATGGCTTCAGGCTCAGTTGAAAAGCTGGGTTGGCTTAATTAAATTTTTTATGTTGCTTATGTTGCTTTATGTTTTGATTTGGAACAACGATTCTGGTGTGTAAACAGTTAGGGCTTGATAGAACTACGGAATGTGATGTATTTAGAGGGCTTGACCAAATTGCTGAATATGGTGTTTCTAATAAAAAATAAAAAATAAAAGGACGTTCATATGCACAAGGCTCTCGCTATTGCATGGTATGGGGAGGGCAAAATATACACAGCCTTACCCCCACAATGTGGAGAAGTTGTTTCTACGTTTCGAACCTGTAACCACCGCATTACAATATGACAATCTTATCGTCACACCAAGGCTCGTCCTCCATGGTTTTTCTAATAACTTATATAAAGTTGGGTCAATACCATGAAAGATTAAATATTTGGATAAGAGAAAAATATTAAAAAAAAATTTTGAATCCAATATTAATTGTACCAATTTTTTTTTCACCCTATCCTACAGTGGCTTAGATTTCCTGCAGCCGCATTTGGACTGTTGAGAGTGCATCTGCACGTGTGCCGATGCATTCCAATGGGTCAGACGCAGCTACATGGTTGTAGAAGATCCAAACCCCACTACAGCACCAATAGGCTCCTACAACTACTAGGGGCGAGGGGAGGAGGATAAAGGGTAAACAAAGGATTGCAAATTTTCACCATTAGGATGGTGTTTTTTTTCTTTTTTTTCTTCTCTTTCATATATGTACTCATTAACATAAACCATAGGGTGTGGTTTTATTTGGACTAAAGATTTTCGGCACTCGCGGCAGCTACTTTTGTGTGAAGTGATGATCAACCCTGATCATTTGATGGATGACACATTCTGTAGATCAGTCACATGTAAAATTTAGTTGATGTCTTATCCTATGCATCACCATCTATCAGGTTCTTCCCTTGTTAAAATATCCCATTTTTAAAAAATTGATTTTTTTTTCAACCAATTTTTATTGGGTCTCTCTAAATGTAATAAGGATTGTTACTGAAAGCGTAAGAGATTTGAACTTTCGCTCACACTAAATATGTGTGGCTATATATTGTATTTATATTGAGATTGTACAAGAGATAAGATTTACACATGTAAAAGATTGAAATAAGATTTACATAATCCCTCCGTGAAAAGAAAGATTTGAATTGAGATAAGATTTACACGATCCTTCCATGAAAGGAAAATTTTGATATAACAATCATTTTAGATGTGTATAGCTAGTTGTACCAATTACATAGATACATTATCAGTTACAATATATAATTGTAATCAATTCTCTTTAATGTACGTTATGTTAAGTTTCCATGTCCTAAGTTTGAATTATTAAGTGAAGGGACTCACATATACAAGGCAGCCAACATTCCAGTCTTAAGAAATATGGGATTATTCCCAATACTCTCTTTCTCACGTATTGCCCTTATTTTGGGTGGCATTACATGTGGCAAATGTGATCTCATTTTTGGGTGATCGTGATCCCTCTTTTGGGTGATCGTAACGAGAACACCTGAAGCTCTGATACCATATTAAATTTTCATCTCATAAGTTTGAACTAATAAGTGAAAATTAAGATTTTGGACGGACCATCATGGAAACTTCAATATACATGAAAATAGTGTATTTCATTTGCAAACCGATGCAAATCTACTGGTGAAAAGACCTTACAACCAGAAAAACCCATTTCTAGCAAACCGTCTTGACATGTAGTGAGATCTGACTGTACTGAATTAATACACAATGCAAGAATGATTTGGACATGCCCATGAAGCCTGAGCTAACTACCTTGTGGCATATAAAGGATGATAATGAAACCCTCTTCTAGCTAACTTAGAAACAACTACCTTTCTTCACCCATAAGAAAATGAGACGTAGCTACTTAGCTTTTCTTCTATATACCACAAGCCCATATATAGGAGCTCCTTTTATACATCTGTAGGACCCAACTGACCCCACCCCACTTAATTTCTTGGTTTCTTTCTCCACTTCTCATTCTCACCATCCACCTACCATTCAATATTAAATGGTTCCATCTTTCTGAATTTTGTGATTGTTTCTTACTATTCTCTTGCCAGAGTCATGGCAGCTGCAGGTTTCTTCAACAGGTTCATGGCTCTGAGGACAGCCACCTTTGTCTTGTGTTTTGTTTCCATGTTAGCTGAGCTTCAGAGGATCGATCATTCTGTCAATTCTGACTCCCTCCGGTTTTTAGTAGTTGGAGACTGGGGAAGGAAAGGGGAGTACAACCAATCTAAAGTTGCACTTCAGGTATTATAAATTTCTATCTCTCAATCATATTTTCTCCAGAAGAAACCTTTTTTTTTTTTTTTGTCTTCTTCTTCCTCTTTAAATGATACAGGCCAATTTCTTAGAATAAATTCCAATCCCCTCATATGTTCGGAAATCTCTCTATATATTAGTTCGAACTTTTCTATAGTACAGATAATATCGTACGTGTAGAAGAACATTGAAGATTTAATCCCAACCCACTTCCAACACCCCCCGGGATCCGCATCCTCTCTTCCCAGTGACTCTGGGAGGACGGTGGCAACCCTGTCCAAATGATCGACATGTGGCTCTCGGTGAATCCGAGACCCACATTCAAGCCGACACCCAGCCGACAAGCCAAGCCGATAGGGGGTGTCGACTTGAACATGGGTCTCGGATTCACCGAGAGTCACATGTCGACCATCCGAACAAAATTGCCACCGTCCTCCCAGAGTCACTAGGGGGAGAGGATGTGAATCCCCCCCCCTCCCCCTCCCCCTCCCCCTCTATGCTTGATGTAGCAAAATGCTTTTGCTTTTGCTTTTTGTGATTCATATTTTTTATTACGTCTACATGTTGATTGTAGATCATCCTAAATTTTGATCAAACTCTTTAGAGCCTTGTGAAATCTTTTTCAGAGCCTTTGAGGCCCATTTTGACAGTGTGATAGGAAAAAACCTATCGACGACATAGTTGGGGCATTCCACCTACATAAAAATTTCCATAGAGCCCGTTTCATTCATATTTCAATGGTCGGGAGCCATTCTATTACCCCCCAAAAAAAATGTGTACATGTCATATGGGTGTGTCATTTTATGTAAATCTTATGGCATTAAACGGAAGTTCCTTTCAACTTAATTAACACCCACATTCATACCAAATAGGATTGGATAATGAAATTTTTTAGTCGAGATAAAAAAAGATTTCTAATGTATCCTAAGACATTCTATGATCTGATGTCATTTCCGGTTATGTTATGATCCCACATCAGAATCTCATACCTACCAAGTATGGTTCTTAAGTCTTGGTTCTCCCACCTAATTAACTATTTTTTTGGGTTGGGCTCTCCCTTGGACTTGAGTTGTAACATTTGATGCTTTCATTAAGAGGCCGATGCTGAGGGAGGAATGACCTAGAGAAGAAGCGACCAGAAAAGGATTACCTGGTGAAGCAGAGTGAAAACCATTCAGAGTAGGCAATCTAGAGTGGGCCGATGTGGGCGTCGGCATTGATGTCTATGTCGGCTTTGAAAAAGAGATGGTAATGTTATAATTCCATATCGAAATCCCATACCTACCAAATATGGTTTTTAAATTTTTCCACCTAATTGGAAAATCTTTTGAATTAACTCTACCTTGGACTTGAATTGTAATATGTTTTGATCTAAATACGAAATCATTCACTGTCAAAAAGTTTACAAATCCCTGTCCTGTATACATATTTCTGCCCACGTGCCTTTGATCATAGCAGAAATAAAATATTATAATATGATTATTATTACTGCTGTAACCAAGCATGGTTATATTGAGTCTGTAACTAGCTAACATTTTGTTTTTTTTTTGTGGTACATACAAGATAAACTAAGGGTTTTGCATATGGGACAAAACATCATTATATGCTGACATTTTCATACAAAAAAAAAAACCTAAATACATATTAATTTTAAATGTTTATTTCAGATGGGAAGGATCGGAGAAGAGGTGGAACCAGATTTTATAATCTCGACCGGCGACAACTTCTATGAAAACGGACTAACCGGAGTAGATGACCCGGCATTTGAGGAGTCTTTTTCCAATATCTACACTGCCAAAAGCTTGCAAAAGCCATGGTTCAATGGTTTGTTTTCAATATCCTAAACCAACCCTAAATTATTATATGTTGAAAATTTTCCAGCACCAATTGAATAAATTTAGACAAATTTATTATTAGCATTGTATACGTTAGTTAACGGACTGGTCTGGTGTCGTTTTATATTCGAGTGGCTTAATGGGCTCTTATCTGTCTGGTATCGGTTCGATTTCGGTTTACTATATGTATATATAGTAAAAAAAATGAGACTAATGGATTCAATTGGGCCATTATTAGACTACTTCAGTTTTGGTGTTGGTGTCTTACATGTATATTTAATAAAATGTTGGCTTAATGGACTGTTAATGGACTCTTAACAACCCATTATTTGGCTAGTTCTGTTCCGTCCTATTTGATTTGAGTTTATCAATTGGTCAGGTCTGGTTTCTGTTTTTCATCGAGACTCTAAAAATACAGCCCAAATCTTGTCCAATAATGTTTGATTCAGTTGGTCTAGGTCAAATAGGGTTGGTTTTCAATTTGGGCTCAATTTGGACATCCCTAATCCCGTGTACATCCATACATGAAATATTACTATGCACTCTTCCAACTCCAAATAAGAATAAACAATTTAGATAAAAAAATAAAAAAAATATAAAAAAATAAACTGCTCAAATTTATCTTGTGACCTTTAGAAATGTTAGATTCCTTTGTAAAATATGGATAATATTTGTGCAGTTTTGGGCAACCATGATTACAGGGGTGATGTAGAAGCTCAATTGAACCCAATTCTTCGCATGATTGATCACAGATGGTTGTGTATGAGGTCTTTTATTATTAATGCAGGTAATATGACTCTCTCTCTCTCTCTCTCTCTCTCTCTCTCTCTCTCTCTCTCTCTATCTATATATATATATATATATATATATATATATATATAATAATCCATTGTGGATCAAATGCAAATAAATCCAATGATCTAACATTTTTATTGTTTCACTTGTTTTTGACAGAAATTGCTGAGATCTTCTTTGTTGACACTACTCCTTTCGTAGATAAGTACTTCACTCATCCAGGGAGCCATACTTATGACTGGAGTGGTATACTTCCTTCTAGAGAGAAATATCTAAGTAACCTTCTGAAGGTAAGGTTATTCATTCATCTGTTTCCTCATTAATGGGTCAAACCCAAAAACCCAAGCTTCAGGGTGGAGACGCCTTACCTAGGAACTGAACCCCTCCCATCACAAGTTTACAATTTATATCAACTCTTCTAGTTTTAAACCATTATTTGATGGCATCTAACCTAAAAGTCCGAACTTTAGGGTGAAGAACCCTTATGCAGGACCATAAGCTAAGCATCTGTACAGTATACCACCTGGTCAACGTGGTATTAAAACCCAATCCTTTCCTGACCATAAAACACAAATCTTCCTCAGCACAGACCTACAAACTGCATCACCCATTATATCAGGTTTTTTTTTTAAACTAAAGAAAGCTTAAAAGCTTTAGAACTTCATTCCACTAGAATTCCACAATCTAAACATCTAGTATTAATGGTTTTATAAATAGGATCTGGATTTGGCATTGAAAGAATCCAAGTCAAAGTGGAAGATCGTAGTTGGTCACCATACATTAAGAAGTGCTGGCCATCATGGTGACACCAAGGAGCTTGTGAAAGAGCTTCTCCCAATCCTTAAGGTAAGTGAAGCTTTAATTAATAAGGTTCTTTTTATTTTGACGTAAAAATTTTGTGTGTAATATTTTTTATGTAATTTTTTTTTAATATTTATTTTCAATAGATAAAAGAAAGATAAAGTTTATTTTTCCTCCCCTTTATAGATTATTATATATTTTCTTTGAAATGAACTCTAAAAAAAAATTGCATATAAACTAGGAAAAATTTCCCCCCCCCCCCCTCTCCACAATTTGTTAAATATGCATTAGACAGACATTATCATAACAGACTTGTCTGTTAAGTGATGATGTGGCATGGTCAATAATTTTTTAATGACAAAAATACCCTTTCAAATTTGTTAAGTTGCTATTTTACCCTCTTCCAAACCATTAATAAATGACATATTTATCCTCTTAAACACTCATTTTCTTTTTCCTTCGATTGGATTCTCAAATTTTTATTTGATGGTCAAATTATTAAGGAGGGTAATCGGGTAATTTTTTATTTCTGTTAGTCAACTTAACAGCGGGGGGAAGGGGGGGTGCGCATGAAATTAATTGTGAATTTGGGGTTTGTGTGATTTAAAAGTAAAGTACAGAGGGAGTGGGTGAAATTTTTCCTATAAAATATTACATGAAAATTTTCATATCAAAACAATCAGAGCCTAAAAAACAAACCAAAAATTGATAGCTATGCTCATATTCTAATAACTACAACTTCTTTTAATTTTTACAGGCCAATGAGGTTGATCTTTATATTAATGGGCATGACCATTTGGTGCAGCACATCAGTAGCCTAGACAGGTAAATATGTTTCAAACCCTAAAAAATGTTAACAGTGTCTTGAGGCAATAGAACTTAAGAAACTAAAGGGATTGGATTTGGAAATGTAGCGAACTCCAATATTTTACTAGCGGGGGCGGTTCAAAGGCGTGGAGGGGTGACTATGATCTGAACAAAGAGGGATTGAAATTCTTCTATGATGGCCAAGGATTCATGACTGTAGAGATGACCACAACTGATGCCGAGCTAATCTTCTACGATGTTTTCGGCAATGTTCTGTACAAATGGAGTACGTCCAAGCAAGCCTACAAAGCCATATAAGGGGCTCATGTTGCTAGGTGGTTCTATCATAGCCAATGGAGATTCTTAGGATTAGAAATAAATATGGCTTTGAATAGAACTGATTGAATAAAAAATGATCATGTAATCGATCCCATTTAGTTGGGAAAAAGCTAAGGTGAGAACTATATTCATGAAATTCCAAGTTATACCTAAATAATCACCGATCATGGAGTTTATGATTCACACGACCCACAAAAGATTTTTGTGTTAACAACATGTGGACTCGAGAAAAGAATATGTTCTTATCATAAATATGGGTTTGAAAGATGGGTTTGGATCATCTCTAGTCACTGAAGGGACTCTGTCTTGATTCAACAGTTGGAATTCATTCAATGCATATATCAATACATCGGTATATACGATAGATGAACTTCAACCAATAGATTACAACTGGAGAGACTGTACAACTGGAGGAGGATCTTTTCTTGAAAGAATCTTCATGCAATGTCTTTCCAAAATAAAAATAGACCTTTTTCTCGTAAGCAGGTTCCAAGAGATTTGAACTCATAATATTGCAATTTTGAGGTGTTTAGGCCTCACTAAATGCACGATCACCTTGGAGATAAAAAAAAATTCAATAAAGAGAAAATAACGAAGCTTCATTGGAGATTGCTCCCATATCCCCTTTTTTTTTTCTTTTTCTTTTTTTAAAGATTTTGTCAATGACTTACTAAATATTCAGTGTTGGATTAATGAAATCATCAAGGTTTTAGCATTTCTATACGCATATTATATGAAATATTTACTATGAGCTATGCAAGTCTTGTCAAATGACGGTTTTAGATACAATTAGGGACACATAGATCTCATTACAAAAATAATAATAATAAGTTGAACCCTGATTTTTTTTTTTTTTTTTTTTTAAAGTCTATCGATTCCCATTTTGCTAACAATTGACAAACAACAAGACTTCCCAGCAAACCAATTAAAAAGGGATTCAAATCCTCTCATGCCCCTAATGCTGGCATAAGAAAATCCAATGACTGTCATCCACTATATGCGTATACCAATACATCGGTATGCATGGAGCTCCCCTTCCTCTATCGCCATGACTAAACCCAATCCCGAGCCTGCCACCATTCCTACCCTCAACTCTCCCCTTAGATCACCTGAAACTTTTCCTCCTCTTCCACCACTCCCGAGTTCTACTGAAACCAATCCTCCCTCCTTGAACCCTGTGGTAAAGGTCCCTTGGACAAGCCACTTTTCTGCCAGTGCCATTCCCAAGCCTGAAGTCTCCCTCAAGTTCATCCCTCCAGTCTCCCAGGGCTCTCAAAAGATAGGGGTTTGTTCCTCAGAAGTTGTGGCTGAGAAGATAGTGGAGCTGAGCAATACCCTTGTCGGATTCCTCATGGGCCAAAGGCCGAGCTTTTCTTTCGATAAATCAACTTTAAAAATTACATAAAAGAAAATTTTCATTTATAAAATAATTTGCATAAAAAAGAGTTAAAAACCTTGCCTAAGATTGACTCTTGACTATGCCACGAGAATCCCATAATAATGGTCAAGATGTTGACTTTGGTTCTACTTTCAAACACGCTGCCTAGAAGAGATCACGGGCGTGGCAATATGCCACGAGAATCCCATCATAATGGTCAAGATGTTGACTTTGGTTTTACCTTCAAATATGCTGCCTACAAGAGATCACGAGCGTGGTCTGTAATCAGACATATTTCAATTTTAGGCCCAATCAAAATGACAATCAAAACCGAAATCTATTCTAATCAATAATCATAGAAACTCAAATTGACAGAGAAGCAGAAGCATTAAGATATGTCCATCACAGAACATGGTATGTATTCACCTGGATTGATTAAAGAATGTTGCAATTCCTTGTGCGTGGTAGAGTTCATAAAACAAGAAGATGAGCATCATTCTAGAGGTACCAAAAATAAGAGAACCCCCAGGAAAAATTAAGAAAAGTTCCCAATCAAAATCCATTCCAAGACTTTCTCTTTCTGCCGCTCTTTACATTTGCCCCAAACTCATATGCAGTTTGCAGCCTACCGTTTCCTCTGCAAGTGCATTTTAAAGAATACATCCTCTCTCTCTCTCTCTCTCTCTCTCTCTCTCTCTCTCTCTCTCTCTATTCTGTTGGCTTGTCCACCACCAGTTCCTCCGATGTTTCCATTGCTTTACTACCTCTGAATTTCCTCCTCAAGTTTACCATTGGGGGAAGAACTGGTATTACTATTGGATCTATCCAAACTGTTCTCATTCTCTTCTAAAGAGGGTGTCTCCACTACAAAGTTCACTTCAGTGGCAGTTGATGGTGTTTGCTGTTGAGTTCCTTGAGGAGGTGGAGACTGACCAGAGCCCGGAGGGGGAAGGAAAACTCCTGTGCCAGGAACTGGGAGTCGTGGCTGAGGATGTCTAGGAGGAACAGCGGCCCATCCGGCTGATGCAGGCGGGAGTGGAACTGGCACTGGATATGACACTGCTGGTGCCACTGGGGCTGGCACAAACAGAGACTGCATGCCATTCGGAGGTGGGAGGTGTTGTGAGCGGATGAGAGGAGCTCCTAATACCCCAGTTGTTGGGATAGGTCCATAATGCTTGGGACCAGCAGGATGGCGAACATGATTTAGAGGCCTAGATGATGATGGTCCCCAAGGGGACGGTGGTGTTGCAGTGGATGAGGAAAGTCGCAAACTATCACTTGACATGGATTTCTTCGGTTGAGACTTTGTGAAGGTAACGAGTATCCTCTGCTTGCGAAGAGACGAGATTGCGTATTTGGCAAAATCTGCACTTCTTCCTTGCATTGTGAGAAGAGATCTACCATTTCCAGAAGAAAGAAAATAGAGTCTTAGGAATCATTATAAAGAAGACAATAAACTTATTAAGAAAACCATGCCAATTTTGCTTCTCTCTCCTAATGTTGAATCTAAGAGAAGTTCTAATAACTACCACTCTCCTGCTCGGAGGTCATTCCTTTTCCTACATATAACAATAGAAAGGGAAAAGCAAAGTGACAATATTCAGCTTCCACAAGGACAAAAAGAGGGTTTCACCAACCTAAAAGCATTTGCGCACAACAGGTTTTGCCACATCTCCATTTATCTTTTCTATTTTTAATAAGTTTTGAGTTTCACCTTGATCCAAAAACCAAAAAAACTAACATGGCGGACCTTTTTTTTTTTTTTTTTTTTTTTTTTGAGAAAGCTAAGACATGAAATAGCTCAGTAGCATTAGGACATAAAACCCATTTTATGAGAATTGAACTTTACAGTTCAATTTCTTTTGTGTTTACTAGCAATTAGGGCACCCTGAGAAAAGATTTGACTAGAATTTTCAATTATGAATGTCTGCAGATCTACATAAAGGTCAAACAATCATTTTCACCTCAAATGTGAGGACTAACAGAAAACATTTTAAAACCTCTTTTATTCTTTCAGAAAATACAGCAACCATAAATTTTGATAATGCATCAGAAAAATAGAATAGGGCCCATAGATCATTGTGTAGAAATGCAGTAATATAAGTAAATGGAAAACATAAAACAAATTCCATGCATGAATTTGGATCAAGAACCACAGAAATTTTATCAGGATGATATTCAGAAAATACAACACTTCTAAATATTTCTTTTATGGTTCATCTCTTTTCCCGGTAAAGTCTCATTGCATGGACATCCAATCTTGCAAGTGTCTGCAGTGCCCCCCAGGCCTCCACACCAATGGTTCTGGCCATTCTAAGAATGAACTAATTACATAAACCATGAGTTCAGCCCACTGGACAGCTAGTCGAGCAAAACTTGCATGAGATAAGATAAAGGTGGCCTTCAAAGCTTCCCATCTAAAATTATGTGGTGTTATTCAAGGAGGCAATCTAGACGCAGAAGGATTGAGTGAAGGTTCTATAGCTATACTAGGGTTTCTAAGCACTGTCACCATCAGTGATCCAGCTACTAAGGCTAATCATAGTGACAGTATTCAGATTCAGTTTAATGAACTCAAAAAGAAAAGGGGGAGGGGGGAGACACTAGAAAATACTTACCCCGCTGAAAGAGAAAGCTTGAGACAGCCTCTATATTCTCCTGGTTGATCTATTCCAATTACTCTGCCAAAAGTCATTTCACATTCAGTCAAGAACAGGATGCAAACAGGTCTTCCAAACCACGGTGGACACATGAAAGGCTGCGAATGATCCCCCTATAAAAACCAGCCACAAAATAAGTATCTTTATCACATAATTCAGAATCTTGTTTGCATATATAGAGGTTCAAACCTCATTAAAGAAATCAACAATGCAAGAATCCGGCTTCACATTCACAATTTGCAAGCTAACCAAGCGGTCTATTACATCCTGCAGCAGACCTGGAATAGCTTGTACCTTCCGATCTGCAGAATTTGATTTACAAACCAAAAACATTTCAAAATAAAAAGGGATGCCATTTGTAACTTGTAAGGAATTTAAGAAAAAAAAATACAGCAAAGAATAACAGTTTAAAAATTCCTTTTGAGTGCCAACCATATGTTCACCTTCTGGAGGTGCATCAGCAATAGGAAAGCCCAGTTGAATAATTTCTCTGCCACGTCCCTTCATTGGTCTTTTTGTGACCATAAACATCTGTCCTGCTTCCCATCAAACCAGACTATTTGGAATTATTGACAATTACAGTAAAAGAAACACTCTTGGCTTAATGAAAAACAATAAACTCAAAGACAAAGCTAATAATGCTTTCTTTGATAAGAGATAATAGATTCTTACTGAACTCTTTTTTGTATAGCTGCAGGGCTTTTCCAGTTATTCCTAATTTAAACAAAGTGAGTTCAATGCTAACAATCTCAGTTTCCTTCTTTTCATGTCCTTTCTTCTTTGTAATTTTGCCAAGTCGCAAAATAGGGTTTTGAAAAATCCACAAAATGGGAGACTGCACAGAACTGGCTGCAGCAAAGTACACATGCATGGACATACAAGGAGATGTATGCCAATACATAGAGGGGGCATATGGTTGAATATGAGTCTGAAAATTAACACACGGCTTTATACCATCCCCTGTCTATCCAATGATCGGATTGTCGAACCATTTTGCCATATGGCAGAATGAGAGAAGCCTCTCTAAACTGGGCCGTGTAAAGACACAAGGGTCTGTTATTTATCCAAACATAACAAGACACCAATCACCCTCTTAAAACTACTAGTAGGGATGTGATTGGAAATAAATCTATAAGGATAATTTAGTAAAATCACATTCATTGCTGGAATTCAAGTAAAAGTGTATAAAAAACTAATATCTTAAATAAGTTATCTTAGGATAGGGTTAAATCGCAATAGCATTCATCCCTATCCAATACCGATACCTTAAACCATGGTTCTAAATCTAGGTATTGGAGATGGTATTGGCCACGTCCAAAACAAATTCGATGCGGATAGGTTTGGTGTACGGATCTAATGGAAAACCGACATGTGTCCAATCCTCATTACAATAGAATTAAAATAGGCTGGGATTGAAGATCGAATCAGGGATCGACCAGGTCTCGCAGATCAAACGGATCCAATATCGATACCTTGAACCATGGTTCTAAATCTAGGTATCGGACATGGTATCGGCTATGTCCAAAATCTATTTGATCTGGATTGGTTCGGTGTACGGATCCAATGGAAAACCGATACGTGTCTGATCCTCATTAAAATAATATTAAAATAGGCTGGGATTGATGATCGAATCAGGAATCGACCAAGTCCCAAACCGATATGAATTGGCCGATCCAGTCGATCGGATAGCGATACCTTGAACCTTGCTCATCAATTATCACAATAGGGATGGTGCAAAACAATGAATCTTTTTCTTTCCATACGTATCACAACCTATCTTCTTAATATTTGATTAACAAATCTTTTTCTTTCCATACATATCACAACCCATCTTCTTAATATTTGCTAAAGAAATCTACTCACTAATATTTACTTAACAAATCTAATCAGTAACAATTAATATAGTAAGTAAATTATGGTGTAGAGAATAAAATGATAATGAGATTAATAAAAGAAACGGTATGTTATGAAAAGACACGAATACCATATTTTTAAAAGTCAATTTATGATACAATAATGAGATTATAATAAATGAAAACAGAATATCTATTTTGCCCCACCTAATTGATCCTTGCACCTTCCTTTGCTCATTACGTTATGGCCTTTTCACTATTTTGTTCTTTTTCCAAACGTAACCCACCCTTGTCATATATATATATATCCTTTTTTCCATAACTGACCAGTTCGTTCCTAGTTCTACTGTTACCTAAGCTGATGGGTCTACTCAGGCTGTTACTAGTAGAGGAACAATTCATCCTAGACCCTCGCTTGGGAAAAGGATTAGTTGAGCTGCATTGAGTTTAGGTTTATAGTTGTCACAGTGCCAACTTGATTCCTAGGCGATGCCAAAGCAACCAAAGCGAGTGCCATGGCCCATATGTGAAAAAAAAAATGATGGTCATTCCAGATCATGTAAACCAGTTAACTGGTATGCTTCGAATATACAGCTATAACTGTATGGTCCAAGTGTAGATCTACAGTAAATATGATTATTGCCAAAATAAACAAAAAATATATCTGACTGCCAACCAACTATAAAATATGTGGAGCCATTGGATGCCTTCTGGGAAAAATTAATCATCTCAGAATTCCTATGTTTCTGTGGCCCATATCATTACATATCTTCCAATGATCACAATCATATGGAGCAAATTTTGGAATTTATCCATGAATATATATGCCTCTGTTCCTTCAATTCCAAATACTACAAGTGATACCATAGGGAATCAATCTCCACAAAGCATGTGTTTGGGTTGAGATTCAACTTGGGTCGGTTTCAAAAAATCATTTCAACTCAGGGTAGGAATCTATTCCATGTCAATTATTCCCGTAAAGTACCTCTACATATATGCAGTACATTCAACACAAAAGGAGTATATTTGTGGATTGTAATCTCTGAAGTGGTAACTTTTTTCTTCATTCTAGTGTTTCAGCTGGATAATGGCATCATCGCCTTGGCTGTCCCTCTCTCTAAAAGTGAATAGTTTTGTTTTCTATTAAGTTCTGTTTCTAGAATATGTATGAAGCTCGTCAGTAAGGGAAGCATCATACAGTTTCTTTTCTTTTTGTGTGAATAATCATAGACTGCGTACATTCTGCCCCTCCCCAGACCCTGCATTAGTGGGAGCGTTGTGCACTGGGACACCCTTTCTAGTCATAGACTCATAGATTTAGTCCTGAAGTAGTTTGTTCAGATATCCAACTACATGTAATGTTCTTAGACACATGATGTTCTTACAGTTATTCTTATTTCCAGATATGCTTGGATGTTTATCCCCAAATGAAAGTCTATTTTTAATGAAAGATTGTTCTAATATTTTATCCATTTTTAAAATATTTAATACTGTGCAGTTTGGACAGCAATTTAAATATTATGATTTATGACTTGAAATACCGTTGAGTTTTTTTTTTTTTTTTTTTTTTTTCCAAATGAATAAAGAAAGTTTGATCCAGATTTTAAAAACAAGATAAAAAATGCCTCCTCCTAATAAGCAAAGTAGCAAACTAATGATAGAACCAAGAAGGGAGAAATGGAATAGAATCCACCTTTCACATGTAGTTCAAGTAATATATGTTAAACTGCAATAACCTCAGATATACATTTGAAAGAAGTTTCAGCACATGCTAACAAGACTTAAACCCTCCAGAAGTGAGATAAGTGACTGCTTCCCTAATGCCCCATATCCCAACCCCATAAAAAGAAGAGAATGATTTTGAGTAAGTATACCTGATATTTCTCCATCTGTTAAATGAAGTAAGCAATTTTATACCGTATTGATTAAAATGATTTATTGTAAGATTAGGAATGTCTTCTGGATAAATTCAAATAAGGTAATGTCTCTCACTTATGGCCTTAGGTTTTTTTCTATTGCTCAACTCAACTGAACTCAGCTAAGGTTCACCATGACTAATCGAGGTCAGCAACAGAATCCTGCTTCATCATCCACTCTATTTATTAAAGCCATAGCATTGCTAACACTACAGCACTCATATCCTTTTCACAACTCCTTCAACCAAGGTCATCTTTCCCCTTTCTTCTACCACCTTCAATTTATGTTTTACATAAATCCTCACTTTGTTGCACATGTCCAAACAATCTCAATCAACCTCTCCACATCTCTTCTATAATTCTGGTAATCATTAACAATTGTATCTCCTTCCTAATCTTGCTACTCATCCATCTCAATATCCTCATCTTAGATAAATTTTTATGTATAAGAAAATTTTCTTTTGCCCAGTTGTCATCTAGCCACATTACAGAAACTACCCCTTATTTTTAGTTAGTAGATCAGACAAAAGTACAGAAGTTCTTGTTCCCTTCATCTATGATCTACCCCACTCTAGTTCCATGAGAGATACTTATTCAAGCTCCATATTTTCAACCAAACCAGCATAGCAAAAATGATAACTAGTTGGCATCTCCTTATCACCAATCTTGACCACTGCATCTCTGTTCCTATTTTTACTGAATCTGCACTCTATAATTCCCATTTTAATCTGACTCATCTTAGAATCTCTGGAGAGGAAAAGGTTTATTTTCCAGAAATCATAGTTCATTGCTTCTTCAAGGCCCCAGAAAAGACTAAAGAGGCAAATAAATCAATGATTTTGGTTTTGTTGGATTGCTGATTATGAAATACTCATAGACATATATTTAGCTGTATCTGTGAGAAGTGGATATAATTTTACTACAATCCATTATCTGAGAAAGACTAAAGTGCACCATTTCATGGATCATCTCCATCATATAATAGATTAGATTATTTCTTTCACAAACTAACAAGCATAATTCTAAGGAAGGGGGGGGACATTGCCCTGAGTTCCAACAAAATTGGGTTCATTAGAGATGCTTCAGCTGAAATACATAAATATAGTAATTAATTTAAATAAATTAAGATTCAAATTTTCCAACAGATATAAATGAATTAATTATCTTGGATAATAAAATAATACAAAATATTACAATTCAGTTCATTCTGCTGGTGATGCAGAGGAGTAAAAAGGAACAAGTGAACTTGCCTTGGAGATGTCCTCTCCTCCCAGTAGCCCTCAACTCATTCGCCAATGAAAAAATCTTTGAAATTTTCAAGCTATCAAAGAGTTCTTCATACACTTTCAGTCCTTCAACAACATTAACCTATAGAGCAAGTTTCAATTGCTTTTGAAGGTAATAATAGAATTTAAAAAATAAAACAAATTTAGAAGTAGCTGTTATAACAGGTAGAACTACAAGATTTGAATGTTCATTGTCGTGTACAAGATCCTACCGCCTTCCCATCAAATATCTCGGTACCGACAAAAGTTTTCGGAATAGGAGTGGGATTCTGTTTCTCATCCTGGTTTGGAATTCTATCTGCCTCGCTCTTCTGTAGGACATCACCAGTTTCTGAAATAATAGCAAAACCAAAACAAAAATTAGTGCTTCTTCATCTTAAACAGATGGTGCTCTTAATAGAAATGCAACTGGAAAATTGCAGCAATTTTTCGTTGCTCTTCTGTTTTTTCCTGATTCTAATTTTTTTTTTTCTGGAAGACTTAAATCACATGCATCATTCTTACCCATAAGGAAATTTTTTAAGCAGATTATACCATATATCTCAAAGGCCCAAATCATGCTCGTAATATGAAGTATCTGACGCTTTGCTTTACTTGTCTTTTCTTTTCTATTTTAAGGGTATAACAATCCCAATCTGTTCCAATAAACTTCAGCAATGTAAGTAAGCATACCTGTCGAGCTAGAAGTGAACCCTCCATCCAATGCCTCTGGTTCTGAATTTTCATTTTTCATATCTTCTGAACTTTCTAAACTATTTGAGCTGCTATCTATATGAGCTTTTGTCACACCATCAGATCCTGCACAGGAAGGCCCAACATTATGAATCAAAGTTCTGACTACAGCGAATTATTTCAATTTCCCTCAGTTTTCAGTAATTATGAGTTTTTCCCCCTTCTCTGTTGACTAATGTTTAATAATGCCCATGGAGAGCCTCATAAAAGGAGGATAATAAGTAGAAGAACAACTGAATGTTATAAGAAATTGAACATTAGTGGCAAGCAGCAAGTATGGTAAATGCACATATTATAGGTTATTTCTTAATGTCCTAAACATAGGGAAAACTATCTCTTAGATAATCAGCAACAATTTTAAAGTTTATGCTGCACTGAAATTATAAATTTTTATTTTGAAAAAAAAAAAAAAAAAAAAGGTAGTTATTCATAACTATATGCAAACATCTGTCAATTCTCAGGAGACTAGGGAGCTACTCATATAGATTTCACGATGATAAGTGTCTTTGAAAAGGTGAGTACTCCTGCTCGGAAAAAGTATTTGATGTCAATGTAGTTCAAAATTCAATCATTCCCCCAATCTCAAAGCACAATACAAAGGTGAGGCAATCCTAACTCAAGGTAGGAACTTTTCTCATACCATTGTACGGGTACAAATGTGAAGCATATATGCATAATACTTCCTCCGTCCTAGATAAATGGTATTTAATTCCCCGAAAAAGTGCAAGCAGAATTTAATTCCCAGACCATGTCTTTAAAAAATCTTCTGAATATTAAAAATCTTTCTGATTTTAGAAAGTCCAATATAAATGCAATACAGATAATTTGGTTTCCTCTTAATTAATCAATGGTTCATTTCCTAGACCATGATATTAAAAATCATTGTTCTTTACAAACCATACAAATTTCCCATATTAAAAACTACAAATTCAAAAGTGCATTCTATTTCAAGGATAAGCGTACCCTCGTAAACAAGAATTATGCCAATAACAGTTACCTTCTTTCTCCCCTGCAATTGCTGAAACTTTATCGTCTGATCTCTCGACCATATCCCCCTGCTTCACAGATTCAATTTTTTCTGGTTTTTCTTCAGTTTTATCTAAATCTAGGTTTACTGGTTGAACAGAAGCGTTCGCATCAAAACGATGAGGCCCTGAACTAGATTTGTAATTCTCCTTGGTAAATTCCGTCCTATACCCCTGTCTATTACCAGCACCAAACGAAGAGGGTTTTTTAAAATCCTTCTCCGTGACTTTGATCTGATCAAAATGCCTCTGCTGTCTCCTCCATTGTGTCTGCTGCAATGCAACCATGACTTCGGCAATAGAGAAATACTGTTGCATATGAAGAACAGGATTCCAGTTACAACGGCGCTGCTGGATACAACTGAAAACAAAATCGTACTCGCCAGGCTCACTAACAGACCGCATATGATGACACAACGAATCAATTATGGCATTCGCCGCCGCAAATTCTCCCCGTAACCAGGAGATAAATCCGTCACGCTCGTCCGGAAACCACTGCTGTCGATGGTGGACCTCTCCGCCAGTACCCGTGCCACCACCACCACCATTACTCGGAAGCTGCATTTTATCAGGGATCACCACATTTCCTGACGGCATTGCCATGGAACTCCAACTATCACGATCCCATTAACACATAATTAACCAGCTAAACTGTAAGCCAATTATAGTTAGATTAATGCAGCTTAATATGCGCCTTTGGCAGCAAACTACAGCTTCCAAAACACAGTACTGCAGAACGTAACCAATAACAAATTACCGCTAATAAGTATCTTTAATCAAACTACAACAACATCAAATTGATCAAACTGAAGATAAAGCCGAAAATCCTGCTGTTTTGTGATCTGATCCCCTATGCAATAACGTAATGAATTGCATAAAATGATTGATGAAATTAGAAAAAAGAGGTTTGCGACAAGACGAACAGAAATCCAGTGAAAACTTAAAACACCAGATAGAGTTTTAAGAATTCTCTACGGAAAACCGAAATGCAGAAACAATGAATTCTCAAGATCTGAATATACACTGTGAATCGTTGAAGATCGGTAACATAACAGAACTATCAAAAGACTCAATCTTGTAAAAAAAAGAAGAACGTCATCGGAGATCTAGGGTTTCACAGAGATGAAGAAAGAGAAAGCTAAGATAAATTGGCTTCTAAGGCACGCATTTGGTTTTAAATGGCGGATGAGACTCTCTCTTCAACTTGAGGAGCTTGCGTCTGTGTGAACACTGGATCGAACCAGGAATGAAGGGGCATTTTAGTAAATTCACCTAGAGGTTTATCTTCCCGTTCTGTCGGTCTCTCTCTCTTCCTAGTTCACTGTTCACCAAGTTGCACTTTTATTAATCATATGCTGTTGGCGGCTTCGGGATCTCGATCTGAACGGTTAACTTGCAACCGGCTACAGCCGGTCACCAAACAGCATTCGATTTTCTCATCGTCCGTCACACGCTGGAATTTTTTAGCCCAAGTGCAAGGAGCATGTAATTTTCCCTTTAATATTTTACGAAATAAAAAAACATATGCCTAACCGCATGATCATTATCAACCCCTTCAATCAGTATGATATCGGTTCGATACAATATCATATTGTTTAGGTAAACAATATGAAATTGTTTATCATTATCGATTGTTAATTGGTAAAACGTTTTTACTTTTCAATATAAACAGTTTTAGTTGTGATATTGCCACGGTTTCAGCTATCCTCATTATAGTTTCGAAACATTACCTATCACCCATACCTTTCAAAAAACATCAACTATACCTAAGTAATTGACGGAGGAAACGAAAATCAGCATTTGACATTTTTACTCTTGCTTTTTTTAATTGAAAATTTTTAAAAACTAGTAAAATTACTAATATAACTATTCTTTTTCCTTTCCTCTCTCCCTCCAATCTTCTAACATGTTTTCCATTCCTGAATTTATACAAACACACCACATAATTCGAATCAAATCCACCACCACCGGCAGCGGCTCCGCCTTCTTTCTCCCCACACTCACTGTAGGAGAAGACCCGATTGACGTTGAGCTGCTCTGCCAAGACGATTAGTTCAGCCAAGCCTGATCCCACAGCACCAAATAACCCATCGCCTACCTCATCCACCATATTCAATCTAGAAAACCCTATCAATTAGAAAAACCCTATCAATTAGAAAAACCCAATAAGCAATGATCGCAGATAGCCCACGCAGTTAGTTACGACTACAACATAAGAATATGGATTGAATCCAATGATACATATATATAATCCCATTTCTGAGATGGGATTGGATTGATCGATAGAAAAAAAAATTAAAGAAAGGGGAAGAGAGATGACGATAGCACAGTGAGGGAGGCTCTATGATTCCATGGTGTCGGTTAGATGGAAAGGTAGTGATGGTGACCAAGGCTTCCTCTGAACTCGGACGACTATTTGGATCTTGCTAAGGCTGGGTGCTGCATCGTCGCCGCTACTCGTAGGAAAAACAGATTGGTGTCATTTTTTTCAGAGAAAAAAAAATTGCAGACATTTGAATTCAGACTTAGACCATTTATGGACCTCTTTTCTTCTTCCTTTTTTGTCTTTCTTTCCATAGAAGAAAGCAAAAAATGGATGGGGATTCAGAAAGAGGAAATAAGAGAAAGAGAGAGAAATGAAAAAAACTAGAGCTCTAATGATAGGGCATTAGAAGAAAGCAAAAAAAATGAACAAGAATTTTAACTAGAAGAATAATTTTTTGAAGCTTTAACTGAAGAAAACAAAGAATACCTTCAGAGAAAACCTTTAGATCTAAAGTATCTTTAGAGAAATGGAAAAAAAATTGCAGACATTTGAACTCCGGCTGGGTGCTGCATCGTCGCCGCCGCTTGTAGGAAAGACAGATTGGTGTGGTTTTTTTTTTTTTTAAGAAATGAAAAAAAAAAATTGCAGATTTCTAGGGTTTTGGGTTTTGATTCCAAACAAGACAACTTGCCTTTCAATGAGAAACCCTTCTCAAATCTACAGATAACCTCACAAACCTAAACATAAAATCAAATCGTTTCAAATGCCATTCAACTTCGCCCAAGACAATCTCGTATCTGATGTAAATTTAATTTGCATAAATCCAAAATAGTAACAAGAGAATGGAATTGAGCTTGGGACATGTTTTAGATCTCACGGATCCACCGATTTCGGACCAGACTGAGGTCTTGAAGAAAAATCTACTGGCGCATGAGAGGTAGGGAAGGTAGCGGTGCCACCGCCCTGGGAGGAGCAACGAGGTAGTCTGTGTGGTGACTCCATGGTGAGAGAGAGAGGTAAGCCTATGAGAAAAATTCTTTGCTCTAAGAGACGTTAAGTGAGGAGGGTAAAATCATCTTTCAACGTATCCTTTAGAGTATAATTGTCCTATTTAAAATCAATTTTAGATGACATTAGCAATTAACGAGACTGATTTAACGGAGTGGATCTATTTGATTAACGATGGTAAATGTTTGGGTGGTAGGTGATGTTTTTTGAAAAGCATAGGTGGTAGGTGATGTTTCAAAACTATTTTGGGGGTAACTGAAATTTATTTTTTGGAATATTGTTTCTTTGATTGGCTTCGTAATAATTCGTTAGCTTGCCTCTACTAAACTGTTTTAATGGTTTTTCATGTCAATTGCATTGTTCAGTTGAGAATAAACAAATTCAAGTCGAAAAAGTAAAGTCATTAAATTAAAACATCCATAAAATAAAACTTACTAAGTTATTTAATCACTATCACTATTACATGTCATCATTCGGTATTTAATCGGTTTCATAACGACGGTAAATTGGTATAATGTCTTATTGTACCTAATACATTAATGGTATCATTTTTATAGTTATTATTACATATATCAATTATTAGGACAAGGTGTTTTCGGTTTCGTTATTGTTGGGGATAAATATCATCCCCCAATAAGAACATGACACATGAAAAACAATCGTAGACTGATCAATAGGGACGAAAAAGATCTTTCCCATAAAGTAAAAGGATACACCCGCCATTATCTATAATGATTAGGGGTAAAAACGACATCAGACAATATAACCGAAGATGAAATCAGCAATAATTGAAGCTATAAATACCTTCAATCATCAAAATCAAATCACTTATTTATTTTATAAGCTTTGGTCTACTTACTTTGACATACGTCAATTCAACCTATCACCATGACCAGTTCAGTTCAGTCTTAGTTCGGTGTCTTACCATAATCCTCCTACCTTGTTTAAATACAACAATCAGGTCTAGTCCTGATAATCTGTGGCCTAGTAGTTTGACTTAAGCATCGAAGTGATCCTAAGGCAAAACCCCGACCCCCTTTTGCCTTGTTCTATTGTATACAGGTTTGACTGTCAGTAAAAGATTCAAATGCAGATTCTAACAGCAACAAATATAAACGATATGGTACCAATTTCGGTATAGGACGATAACCATCAACTTGACATTCTTCCATCTGCATGCATCATGTGGAGATTTTTCTACCATTGTGTCTGTGACCTTATAGTATTTAATAGAAAGGGAAAAGCAAGTTGGGTGTGACAACTAACCTGCTTTGTCACCAAAGAATGAATGACCTTACAGTATTTAATTTAAAGGGAAAAACAAGTTGTCGCTGACGTGGGTGACAACTTGGCTTGTCACCAAAGAGTTTAACGTCAATGACAAAAAACTACCCACCCCTACATATTAATGTTGTTTCGGTCAATTAAGTGTGTATTTAGGGGGATCGACTTTTGTCACCGGGTAGGTGACATAAAGCAGGCCCCTTAACTGAAAGGAACTCTGGTATCAAATGTCATCTAGTCCTAAACCTGAATCACGTCTTCATCTTCTCCTGCCAACACTCCCTTTCAGGTTTCCGTTACCCCAGTTAAACCTCCCCCATTCCTTCTTCCTCACTGTTTATCTCTCTCTACTCCTCCCAATGTGGGCCCTTTTTCTTCTCCCATCATCTTTATCTGAATGTCATTATATTCTCCTAGGTTCTCTTTAATATGTATTATAGAATTAATTATATAGTACATTTTGATATATGTAGTTATTCAGTATGATTTATGGTACTTATTTATATTTAAATAAATTGATATAATCTAAAATATATAAATATGTTAGAAGATGTTGTTTATCATTATTATGATAATCTATTATTACTTTTTTATATCTAGTGGTATTAAATAGTTATTATTCATGATTTATAATTTATTCTCGTAAATAATTTATTATAAATAACTCATAAACTAAATATAAACTATACTAAAGAGAGCCTTGGTCTCTATTGCACACGTACATCTATATGCATTTAATACATATCATATCATATCATATGAGAGCAAAATATATTATGAAATGCTTTTTTTATGGTTTGGTATATTTTGAATGGCATTGGACCTAAATATGAACTCCTCATCATCTCTGTTACTACACGCTCTAACAGTATCACCATCGATAAGCTTCATGATCATCTGTTGCAGAAAGAGTCTTGCTTGGAGCACACCCCTTCATCCAATGCCCCTGCATTTCTGTCTACTAACATGGCTTCTCGAGGCCATCGTGGTCATGCCACTCACAAACCATTTCGGGTCAAACTTTTTCTCCTATTGACACTAGTTCACAAGGTCGAGGCCGTACATGAGGTTGTGGTTCATCTTCCTATAAGAATCACACATCTGACTCACACCCTCACATCATTTGCTAGATATGCAACAAACCTGGTCACTTAGCCTCTAAGTGCTACTCATAGTATGATACTCCTCCCGCCCTTGCAGCTTATAGTAGGACTACCACCCCTCCACCATATCTTGACATGTCTTGGTACCCGAACTCTAGAGCCATTGATTGTCTAATAACTAATCTCAATAATCTGCAACTTAGCACAAATTACTCTGGCACTGACTCAATTAACATTCGCGATGGCACAAGTTTGGCTATAAATCAAATTGGTCAATCTTCCATATCCACTAACAATCAAATGTTACTTTTTTAAAATGTTCTTCATGTCGCAACCATCACTAAGAACGTGTTTTCTGTTAGTAAATTTACAAATAATGTTTATTTTGAATTTGACCCACCCTGGTTTTGTGTTAAGGATGCCACCACAGGGATATTTTTCTACAAGGACAGAGTAGTAATGACCTATATCAACTGCCGCTCAATAATTCGTTGCCTCTAAATAAAGTTGTTTTTCTTGGTAAAAGTGTATCACTGGACTACTGGCATGACTGCCTTGGACACCCGTTCGCTTGCATAACTCGCCACATCATCACCCGCCATTACTTCCCAGTTACAAACAAAGATCTACAAGTAGTTTGTGGTGCCTATTAGCATGGGAAGAGCCATCGTTTTCCCTCATATTTAACATTTTCTGTGTCTACCTCCCCTCTAGAAATAATTTATTCAGATTTGCGGGGCCCTAGTCTTGTTTTGTCTTCGTGTGGACACTGCTATTATATGTCTTTCATTGATGACTACAAGAAATTCACTTGGTTATTTTTACTTCGGATAAAGGATGTTCCACTTAAAACATTTATACTTTTTAAGACACATGTTAAAAGGCTCCTAAACAAAAAAAATCAAAGCATTTCAATCTAGCCGGGGGAGGTGAGATTCGCTCAAAGGAATTGGCCAAATGGGACATCACTCAACAAGTTTCCTACCCTCACACACATGAACATAATGGTTATGCCGAGCGTAAACACCATCATATAGTGGACAAGTCTCTTAATCATGGCCCATGGCTTCTTGCCAAAGAAATACTAGGGCTCAATGTTTGAATTGACTTGTTTTTTAATCAATCTACTGCCCTGCTCGACCACCAGTTTACACAATTCTTCGCACTTTGGGTTGTGCGTGCTATCCCTATCTCCGACCGTATACATCATTTAAATTGAAGTATCATTCAACACGATGTGCATGTTTTCATTGGGTATAGTCTATCACATCGAGGCTACAAATGCCTCAACAAGACCTCGGGTCACATTTTCGTGGCACATGATGTGGTATTTGATGAGGCTATTTTTCCCTTTGCACAACCTCTAGAGGCCTAGTCCTAGCCATGCTCAATAATGCCATCTCTCCTTGGACCCCTCCTCTTTTAGGCCCCATCCTTTTTGCCTCCCCACCTACCGAGCAACCTCCCTCCCCACTACCCCCCACTGCGGCTCCTGGCTCATTACCACTTTCCCCACCCCCAGAGATCTCGGCTACCACACTTGTACCTAACCCTCATTATACTTGTGCTCAAAGGGGCATGAATATGCCCAAGGTTCGACATGATGACACCATTCCAGGCATGCCGTGTGCACATCTCCACATGCCTTCCTTCCTTGCTCATCCATAGGAATCTGAACCAACCTGCTATACTCAAGCCATTAAGAGTCTGGCGTGGTGAACTGCCATGAACGAGGAATTTGGTGCACTAATCACTAATTGTTGTTGCTGGATTTCGTTCGATGCACAAGATGCTGCCACGTATCTACAGATCAAGAACACGCAATGAGGTGGGTGGGTTTTACCCAATGGCCACTCCAATGCCTAAGTCAGTAATGGTCTAGGACAAGCAAAATGGAACTCATGGATAATAAATTGAAGTTCCTTAGAGAGAAGGGATTGAAGTACAGGAGCTTTGTAAGACATTTCCTTCCCAGTTCATATAAGATAATAAGATGAAAGCTAAAGTATTGCAGGTGACTTAGAACTCACAGATAATGAATAGGAGGTTCTAAAGAGAGTTCTAGAGAGTAATGGTACCTTAGTTAGAGTGAAAGTTGAATCTCTTTTCCCTTGCTATCTTATTCTATTTATAGGCCAAGTATGAAGCTTGTCGAGCAAGTTTCCCTTCTCACTTGTCTCATTCTCCAATATCATCATCACCCTATCATGTAGGTTAAAGGAGTCTACAACCCCCTTAAGAGAGAGCATATCTCCAATATCTGGTCTCTATGACCCCATTCAATCCATGTCACTAGGTCCACTTGATGTGAATGGTTGTCATTTTCCCTTTCTCGAGTAGATTTGGGATCTTTCTCTTCGTGGCATTCCTTAGAGAGATGAGGTGGCTGGTTGTATCAGCACACTATGCATTTAATGCCCATTGTCAGCATTTATGAACATTTATCATGATGCAATTAATAACATCAAATCTCCCCGATACTACGCTTAGGGGGTCGAATCGTACTGTCACCAGATAGATCAAGCTGGATTCTCTGTTTTGTTTATAGAACACGTGGACCCTTGTAATGGATGCCACACGTTTGACCCTCGATATGTCTCTTTTAATTACCTTTGGACGGTCCCGATCGATCTGTCATAATTTCTCCCAACACTAATGATACCTGGTTTCTGGTTCCACGAGATCCCACTCAAAACTTGGCCCGATGTAAGTGGGTATTCTGGCTCAAACGAAAAGTCGACGGGTTCATTGATAGATATAAGGCCCGTCTTGTGGTCAAATGTTTCCACCATCGACCCGGTATTAACTATGGAGACACATTCAACCCGGTGGTAAAACCGACAACGGTTCGGACCATTTTAGCACTAGCCATGATGCATGGTTGGCCCATCAGATGGATTGACATCCAAAATGCTTTCCTCCATGGTTTTTTGAATGAAGCAGTGTACATGGCTTAACCACCTGGTTTCACTCATCTGTAATATCTAACTCATCTTTGCAAACTTCAAAATGCCCTTTACAGATTTAAACAGGCCCCGCGGCCCTGGTACTCTCGCCTCAGCACTCGGCTGCTTGAATTAGGTTTTCGACAATCGAAGGCCGACACTTCCTTATTTGTGCATCACCACCAAGGGAATGTTATTCTCATTCTCATTCTCATTCTCATCTACATGGATGACATACTTTTTGTGTCAAATAAGATGACCCTTATTGATGGCATTCTTGGCCCTCTTAAGCAAGACTTTCCAGTCAAAGACCATAGCCTCTTCAAATATTTTCTGGGCCTCAAGGCCACTTATAGTTCAACCAGCTTAGTTCTCTATCAACGCAAGTACATCTATGATCTGCTACACCAGACCAAGATGTTGGATGCCAAGCCTGTGTCCACCCCCATGACACTACACCCACCCCTCTCCAAAACCATTGGGGATTCCTTACCAGATGCTATTGAATTCCGTAGTGTTGTGGGGGTATTACAATATCTCTCATTTGTTGATTTACAAGACCTGACATTGCCTTTGCCATCAACATGGTGTGTCACTTCATGCATAGTCCAATTGCGGTTCATTAGTCTGCCATCAAATGAATTCTTCGGTATCTCCAAGGAACGCTTGACCATGGCCTTACAGCCTTTACGGATGCACGCGGATTGAGCTAGGTGCCCTGATGATTGTCGATCCATTGGGGGATACTTGACTTTTCTCAGTTGCAACCTCATTTCCTAGAACTCTCGAAAGCAACCATCGATGACCCGGTCCAGCACCAAAGCTGAGTATAAAGCTCTCTCCAATGCTGTTGCTGATTTTATGTGACTTTGCTACTTACTATAAGATATTGGTTATCGACTTCCACGCTTTCCCATTCTATGGTGTGATAACATGGGAGCTACATATCTCTCTTTAAATCCTGTGTTTCACGTCTGGACCAAACATATTGAAATTGATTTTTACTTTATACAATATCTGGTCCAACATAATCGGGTGCAAGTTTGGTTCGTTTCCTCATAAGACTAGCTTACAGATTCTCTCACTAGGTCTCTAGGCACAACGTGGCTTCGCTGGCTAAGGGACAAATGTAACGTTCTCCCTATCATGTTGCATTTAGGGGAGAATGTTAAGGAATATGCTAGAAGAGAGGGTATTGTGGACTATTGAGAATGTATTAGTCACATCATCAGATGTTCTTTCAATGGTCAGGATGAAAAGTGCTGCACCAACGTACGTATCATCGAGGATCCTGACCCCACACCTTCAATCCCTTCAGTCGCAAGCGACAGCTCATAAAAATATATAAAGATGTGTTCGGGTACGCGTATAATTCGTCTATTAAATGCTACAGCTAGACTCTAGAAATCAACCAGTACATGCAGCGCTGGCCGTACGTGCAGGTGAGCCGCGCTCTTCTCGCACACCACTTTGGAGCCGTGCTATAACGGTTCATAGATGTAAGATCTCAAAGCAACAATTTTGGAGGGAATTCAGGCGCATTAAATTCCAGCTTCAGACAAATCTAAAGCGCCAAATCTTGAGGGGGAAATCTCAATCCTCAGGATCATCATATCTCAATTCTCAAGAGACTAACAGACATTGTAGTAGTTCTAGAGCTCCATTTCTTTACTTTCTGTTTTCTCCGCGAAATCAAAGCTCGAGACTCATCATCGTCATGGCAGCGACTCTAATAGGCAGCACCGTAGTTCAACCGAAGGTGGTTGCTTCCAAAACCCTAGCAAGTCCTCGCGTTTTCTCAAGAATCTATTCTCCTGCAAGTGAGTCGATTCATGAACTGGCTTTCTTTGATCACTGGTTTCGTCTTTTCCGCTGCTTGATATATTTCCTCCTAAAATTTTGAATGTCTTCGTCTTTGTAGGAATTCTTCCTGGATCATTGGTATCTCAAAACAAAGGCTTTTGTGTCTCTAGACTATGTGCTGTGCCTGCGACAGTGAATGCTGACATTTCGGTTGAAGATAAGAAGGTCGATAATCCGATCATTGTCATTGATAATTACGACAGCTTCACTTACAATCTTTGCCAGGTTTTCTTTCTATCTTTATTTGGTTCGTCAAAATTGGATTTTTCTTTTTCATCATGAATTTGATTTTTTCTTCTGTTGTTTCCTAGTTGTGTTCAGTAATAGGAGTGATGTTTTTTTTTTTTTTAATCGTTTCTATGGGTTGTATCAGAAAGAGGAAAAAGAAGAAAATTTGCGTTTATGCTTATATGTTAATTGCCAATTCTATGTTCGTTTGGCTGCATTTGGTTCTGAATTTTTTCTGCCTGATTGACTATAGTTTTGATGAAGGTTTATTTATGGACCATCTTTGTTCATTCCTCACGCTTTTATTTTGTACGTTATGTGCCAAAACTGGAAAATATATTTTCTAATCGGCTTTATCTCTCTCTGTTTTTTAAGTATATGGGAGAGCTGGGTTGCAACTTTGAGGTATACCGCAATGATGAACTTACCGTGGACGAGTTAAAGAAGTAAGATATTTTCTCGCCAGTTGGTTTGTTGCCAATTTCATGCATATGACTTGATATGGGGAAAATGCCCTAATCTCCCTTATTAAGAAAAAATTAAATCAAGAAAAAATTAACTATTATATTCTAATGTTAGGACTGAATGGAGAACAGAAGTTATTAACTTGGATAGGCGGATTGTTGCTAAAGTTTACTCTACAACTCTCAACCCATCACAATTGGGACAGGGTGATCTAGACAAGGATTGACAACATACTTAAATACTTGAAAAGAGGGCAATTAATCAGTGCTAGTCCTGCCTACATGGGATCCTGGGAGGGGTGATCTTGGAGATGGTTCTAACTTTCACTTTGTTTGTGCAAAGGGGCCACCCTCAAGACTCGAACCTGGACATTTGCCCTAGCAGCCTGAACTTTTTTACCATTGCTCCAAGCAATGCCTCCTAACATACTTAAATACTTGCCAAGTGGAAAATATTCTTGAGATTCCCATTCTTTCCTCATTTACAGGTATACTGATTTTGTTTCATCTTTAAACGGCTTAATGCACTGCTCTTGACTGCATAAGAAGGAAAATGGAATTGATGTTGAATGTTGGTTGCCAAATTTGTATCCTAATTAAAAGGGGGGAGGAGGTAAAATGGAAGTCTAAAAATACTCAACATCTGTCAAAGCACGTCCGGGTTAATTTATTGCATAAGACAATTCGCAGCATGGTCTAGTTTATTGAGATGTTTCAGAAACCTCCAATTGAATCTATTTGATTTCTCTTTACTTACCAAACCTGTATGTGAAATTTAGACGGCAGGCCCATCTGCTCCGGTATTACACCAACTATCAATTATGATTCCAGACCTGGACCCAGTCTTGCAAACCAGATTTGGCTCTACAAAGAGTATGCTCAAAATATGTCCTGTCTTTTCTGCCTGCTGAGCGGAGAATCCATTTTTTGATCCGGATAGATAGAAGAACCATTCCAATAGCTGCCTGATTTTTAACACGTTCTTTCGTACAATTTTGATACAGAACTTAAGTCCCTGTCAGATTGGTATCCTCGAGTGCCTCTGAGTTCCTCTCATGGAATAGATGAAATAAATTGGAAAATGGATTTTTGTTCAAGAACGACATCTTATTGGAATTGTTCATATTTGGTTCATCCTTCGGAACCATATCACATCCCTGATTTTTTCCCTATCAATAGTGTTTACTCCCAATCCAAGGCACCCCTTTTCCATTCATAGATGGATCCAGTCATCAAAATCAATAAAAGGATATCATTTAATTTATTTTTTTAATAAGGATGACATAGTCAATTAATTTCTTAATAAGGGAGATCAAGGTAATATCCTTCTGACAATCATCCGAGTGGAATCAGATTTGTTATGGACATGTCATATCTTTAAATATTTGATATAGCTGAGTTTTATTTGTCACATATACAGGAAAAATCCAAGAGGAGTGCTTATATCACCAGGACCAGGTTTGAGGACGTCCTATCTTATGATTGTTTAATAATAAAAATATCAGATTTGTGAAGTGCAGTGTGTTTTCATCTTACAGGTGCACCTCAAGATTCAGGGATATCATTACAAACTGTTTTGGAGCTTGGACCCATAGTACCGTTGTTTGGTGTTTGCATGGGATTACAGTGCATTGGGGAAGCTTTTGGGGGTATGTATCCATAATTATCTGTTGAATGCCTTCAAGTTATTGATTTTCTGTTTTTCTTTGGATTCATTTTGTTTTCTATGAAATTTAATCGTAGTTAAAATGCACATTTTATTTTTTTTTAAAGTTCTGTTGTGGGTAAGGGAACTATTACCTTTACTGTTTTGCAGGAAAGATTGTGCGCTCTCCTTTTGGTGTTATGCATGGGAAAAGTTCTCTTGTATATTATGATGAAAAGGGGGAAGATGGTCTGTTCTCTGGATTGTCCAAGTAAGTTTTTAGTTTTCCTTTTCTCTCTCCACATCTAATTTCATGTTGGAACTTTTTATTATGAATAGGTTGCTTCATGTCAAATTTCTTGAAATTTGTATATGAGATATAGTGTTTATCATTTCAATCATGGTAAGTATATAAGTTGCTTTAATTTGTCATCTTAGAGATTAAGCTTACTGAATTCTATATGTTCTTTTACAAGGTCTAGATACACGTCAATATTACAAAGGTGTGCACTTCAGGCATGTTCCTTGCACCTAAGTTGAGGGGCACACTCCTTATGCCAAGTGCTAATTTACTAACATGTCTGCCTCATTTGTGCTTGTAGACCTTTGTGTGCCTTGATTTTTCTGATTCATCCAAGGAAACTAATCATACCCTTTGTTTGGTGATTGCAACCCTAGGGGCTTGCCCTAGGTGAGCAAGTAAATCCTATATTATATTAAACTATTATATACATAATCGCCTAGGTGTCCAAGCACCTTGGAAAATCTCTCTCTCTCTCTCTCTCTCTCTCTCTCTCTCTCTCTCTCTCTCGCTCTCTCCCTCTCTCTCTCTCACGCGCGCACGCTCGTCAAATTCATTAATGAACCCTTGAATAAGAAAAGAAGAAAAAAGGAGGATGGCAAAAAAGAAACACCTGCCAACTCTCAAGGATGATATCTTCTCTCTCTCTCTTTCTCTCTCTCGTGGTTCATGGTACTTGGTACATAGTCTGCAGTATTCAAGAAGTCATAGACTATGTAATGAAGTTTATCTTTTATACTGTAAATTGGAAGTGGATTATGTATCAAGTTAATGATTTTGTTTGTATTTAGTTCTCATATTATTTTTTTTCCCTTTTAGGGGTAGAAGTAGAAAAGTTATTATGTCCAAAATAAACCTGTAAATGGAATGCTTTATATTGTATTATATCACCACAGCTGTGTCTATGATTTTATCCGATTGCAGCACCCTCATCCTCTGCTACTGCATTGGGAAGATTGCTACGTATTGTGCCATGCAGCTAGCATAACTAATTCCTCCAATTACTAATCACCAGCAAGAGATGGAAAAACTTGGTTCAGCATGGCATTTTAGTGGCTGGTTGTAGTCTTATTCCTGCTAATTGTTAAAACTATTGCATTATATTATCTTGCTTCATCTGATGATGCTTCTTTTTCCTACCATTAATTTTTATGAGTTTTTCCCTATCATTATTGGTGGGTATTATTTACCTGTTCGCACATGTTGCATCTATGAGGTGTATTTCTGCTTATGTTGATCAGGTGGTTAAGATGTAACAGAAATTATCTCAGTTGAATCTTCAGACCAGCTCCAAGGATCTTTCTAAGTTTCAGTCACCACACTTTTTAAGAGGTTAAGCTGGTTGTTAATATATTGCAGCTCCAAATCATTTAAATTCCTGTAAAAACCTTGAGCGGGGGTTGCCATTGGGTAGTTAGATTGGGTTCTCTCCAACCCAATCTGTTTATGACCCAATCCATTTGTAATGCATTCATTAACAATTAAACCCTTATCCTAACCTACACACCCTCAAACCCATTTACAATCCATCTAATACAAATTTATATGGTATACAATATATATTTATGATTTTGCCACTATCAACCGATCAAATAATAGATAGTCATGTGTAGATTTGAAAATAAACAAGTTGTTAGTTGTAGAATGATCATGGCATCCCAACCTATACATGTCCAATGGCAACAAAATCAATTTGATCTGTATTTTCATTGCATTTCATTTCCAAGGCAGATTTTGCCATGTTATAATCCATGGCATACCCGAATTGACCCAACCTAGTCAACACGACTCAAATTGCTTTTGTGAAACACAACGGAGGGGTGAGGAAGAGAGAGATGGTAGTGGATTGGGGACAGAAAGCGGGGGTCGATTGGAGAAAAGGTGAAAGAGAGAAGGGGGTTGTAGATCCAGTAGAGAGAGAGAGAGAGAGAGAGATAGAGCAGAAGAGGAAAGAGAAGGGGGTTGTAGGTCTAGCACACAGAGAGAAGGGGGAGGCGGGAGATGGGGTTAAAGAGGAGAAGAGAAGAGATATGTACCCGTCCAGATATCACAACTTCAGCGCTGATTTAGGTCTCTGTCCAGATATCACAGCTTCAGCGCAGAGAGAAGTCACATGGGGTGGTGAATCCAAACCCAACTCATTTATTAGGTCAACTCCTTTTAACCTTTTTACTAATGGGTTTGGGTTAGGGCACGTTGGCAGGTTGGGTTGAGAACTTGAGATTGGCCACCGCTAACCTTGGGCTGGTAGCTCATATGTGCCGGTGCCTATCTTCTTACAAGTTCAAACAGAATAGCTGTGAGCTTAATGCATAGGACGGTAGGACCCTGTGGCTTGTCATCATTAATATGTCTTCAGATTGAGAAGGAATGCTCATTTGGATTCTCCATTGTCATACATTCCTGACTCCAAAGATCATTTCCCAGGGACATCTCCCTTAGGCTGGTGTTTCAGTATGATCTCATTCACCTTCTGAAGCACCGGATTTGCCAGATTGCCTCCTTGAAATGATCTAGCGAATTACCATCCTCTTATAAGGAGATAGATTGAAAAATGTGGTTCCATGTGTGAAGACATGGGTTGGGGCACATGTTACCTTGTGGAACAGGAATCCAGGATACAGGTTGATTAACTCAAGTTGGCTGGATATGGAATAGTTGAGATGGTTTAAAATGCTGACCTATCTTATTGTAATTTGCAACATCTAACTATTATAGATGATGATCGAGATCCAAGCAGATGCTCTTACATTGTTACTATGTATGGCGTTGTACACCAGCAACCTATGTGATTTCTGTTAATGACAGAACACAATGTCATTAATTATCTATTGGAAATCACATTTATCTAGAATAAATGGGTTGTTCACTTTATTAGGCTCATACTTAATTTGAGTTTCAGATCTCTCAATTGGATTCATTTATTCACTTAAGATTTTTGCACGTACTTTCAATGATCAACAACAAGGGTGCATTATCCTAGAGTGTGATGTTGTCTTCTTTTCTACAATGTGCATTTTGGTTTCAGAACAAATAGGCTTGTAATACCTTGATAAGCTTACCCCAACCACTTCCCCCCCCCCTCCTTCGCTCTCTCTCTCTCCCTTCTTTTTTTTCTCTTTTTTTTTTTTTTTGGTGGTTGAAACTGCCACAGTAGCACAATAGGAAATTCTCTCCCAAGACTTTGGGTTGTTTCAAAGGAAATGATCATTGTGGGACACAGGGAGTGTGTGCATTGTAATACTGTATATCACTTCTAGGTATAGGCTGTTGCTTGGTGCGTTGATAAAAGCTTGGGCTGCAAGCATGAGGTGCAGGTTGAGTCTGAGGATGGCCACTTACCAAAAAAAAAAATTGTTGAAAGTGGGGAACGAGTCGACCGACTCCCAATCACTCCTACTGGGACCCTACGAAAGGCTCGAATCGGTTGTTGCCTTTTTTCCCTACTTCCAGGCGTTTTATTTTCATTTTAAATCATGCCTCCTTTCTGTCATGCATGCATGCACCTTGCACCTTATGCCTCTGGTGCTTGGAGGCCTTGGCACCGTGAGTGTGCCTCCCACTTAAATAACTCTGCATGAAATCAATGACACAATTTTGTTAGATAATGGCCGAGATCAATTCTTAAGCAACTCCATGAAACTATTTTTGGATATTATGGCGTAGGGAAATTTTTTCTTAAAAGAAATTCTTGATCTTGTGTCTCAGGTATTATTGACCACTCTGGCTTTTCTTGTAAACAAAATATTTATGTGTTTAATTTGGATCTTTGAAAGATGTAGACTTTGAACAAGAAAGAGAAATTAATGAATGCTAAAATTTGGTTTGCTAGTAGGTTGATCACAATTTGCAGTTCATTGCATCAAATAGTGAGAATATCTTTGATGTGCATCATTAAACTCGTCCATTTCAAAATCAAAATTTCCTTATTCGAACCTTGGCAGTGATTCCCTCGTGGCTCCCTGACTGAATTTTTTTTTTTTTTGGGGGGGGGGGGGGGCTGTATGGATTGATTTTGTCCTTTTGTGGTGGGGGAGGACTGGTTTCATGTCATTCCATATTCTTATTCACATGCAAAAATATTTATTTTCAGTTATTATAATTTGTTGAAATCTAATATTAACCAAATGTCATAATTAAGAACCTTTGATGTGCGTATACTCTCAGGTTCTGTGATCTTTATCGTAGTATATTTGCTTCGATTTTGTAATCCATTTTTAAATATTTGGTAACTGTTAGAAATACCTTTAATTTTAAAGAAGCTATCCTGTATACAGTTGATATTTGGGAAGAATCTAGCAAATATGGATCCTTTAGGTAATTTATTTGGCTTACGTCAACCTGTTTAAAACTGGCGCATGTCTATCTTCTCCTTATTCAGAACTAGTAATTAGATCCAGTTTGTGTCAGACTAGGCATATTTAATTGGTAGTCTGAAAGTATAGTTGACTGTTTTTTTGTGATATTGCAGCCCTTTTACTGCTGGTAGATATCATAGTCTTGTGATCGAAAATGAGAGTTTTCCTAGTGATGAACTTGAGATTACAGCATGGACAGAGGATGGATTGGTAATGGCTGCTCGTCACAAAAAGTATAAGCATCTTCAGGTAATGTCCTTTTTCATCCCTTCTTCCTCCAAAATGTTCCGTTTGGGAAGCCTTTTCTTTATTAATGTGGATTACGTCAGATGGATATGGGAATTAGTTAACAAAATTTGGATATGTGTTGTAGGATACAGTGTATCATGTTGATCATGCCAAGAAAGAACTAAATGAGTTGAGAATATTGCTTTTATGATATCTCCCATTTTCTTTCATTTTTGGCCACTGATTGCTAATCATGTTTAATATATCAAGAATCTCTTGACACTGAAGCAAGTGCAATTGTTTAAGTATTGCATTTGGTGGCCCAAGTCTCTCTTATGTAGGTGTTTTGGTATTGTGATGAATCTAATATGAACTTGTCTCTAACATATTTTAGAGTTGTTAAAATTATAATGGATTATTTCATTAAAGGTTTTAAGAGTATAGACTAGAGTATAGATTATGGACTCCTTGATAATGTCAGGAAACATAAGGACAATATTCAATTGTAATCTGGAGAAAGCAAAACAACTTTATTTATCGAAATTTTTGGATGAGGACATGAAGGTGACTCCTTTATAATGTCGGGAAACAAAGGAAAGTATTCAATGGTAATTTGGAGAAAGCATACAACTTTATTTATCAAATTTTTTGATGAGGACTTGAAGGTGACAGGTTTGGTGAAGAATGGAATATAGGGGTCAAGTCCTGCATGTTGGTGTTATTAGCAGGGTCATGTCCTGAATGTTGGTGTTATACTAGGGGCAGTTTCGTACTTTTGGGAATTAGGGTTTCTCTATTGTAATGACTCAGGTTCAATAAATAGGAGGCGTGGTGATCTAGTTGACCTATTCACAAAACCTCCCTTCTCTACCTCTCACATCTCTTTTGCATTCTCTCCTCTTTCCCGTTCCTCTTTCTCTTGCAGGTATGAGGGTCTCACTCTTTCAGCACTGGATAACCATAATTCCCTTTCTGTTCTTATTAATGGATATCCAGGAAGGAGTTTTGGTGTGGCAGAGGCATAAAACTTGGGGAGCCCCCAGGGGAGGGGGTTGGACCCCACTCCCTCAATGTTAGTGAAGGTTTTGAGCAAATTAGTTCTGATGAGAGAATCAGGGACAGTTGAAGGCATTAGAGTGACATTATCGGTCCCTCCTATTTATCATTTTTTGTATGTCAGTGATACCTTAAGTCTTCGCTGGCCCCAACAGCAACTAAGACCTTCATATGGAGGCCAGTTGAGGAACAATTTAACCAAGTCTGGACTTCAGAATCAGCGTGAAGATGGGTGTTCATCAAATTGTTTTTTTAAGGTTAGTGGGATTCCCTTCAACTATTTGGGGATCCCTATTCACGATTATCTTAGTCCGGGAAGGATATGGAACTCAATTTTTCAAGAAAATGGGAAGTAGGAACTCGGGATGGATATGTAGATAATTATCCTTGGCAGGAAATTTGACTCGGAGCATATATTCTTTGCATTGAAGTAGGCACCAATTGGTTGGGCCCTGGGTATAAATCTCTACAAGAATGGAAAAGTTCTCGTCTTGGAGAAATGAAGAGAGAGAAGAGGCTTCTTTTGGTGAAGTGTAAAATTGTCTGTTGACGGAAGAAATGTAAGGGCTTAAGAATTTGATTGATGGGACAGAGAAAAAGGCCCTCGTGGGGGATGTAGCTATTGAGTAGCCTCGTAGAGAGACGTGATAGCTCATGGTTATCAATAATAGTGAGATCCTCCTGTGGGACGTGTGTTTTTTGAAAATAAAAGAATTAAAAAACTTCGTTCCAGAAATAGCCTTTAAAGTCAATTGGGTAATGAGGCAAAGGTTTGAGTATCCAATTTTGGGTTGATGAATGGATTGATGGAGGCAAGATGTGAGATGTTTCTTGGTGTCTTTTTGGAGGAAGAGTGATTGGCATTCAGAGCTTCAAGGTGACCCAATGATATGGACTCCTCACTTAGAAGGGACCTGCTTGACAAAGAGACTGAAGAGTGTGTAATATTATATCATATAGGTTATCTGAATAATTCACACAGGGATCGCGGATTAAAAAATTTGCAAAAATGGGCAAATTTTTTGCAAATGGGATGTGCCAAATTTGAATTACACCATGAACATAGATGCCTTGGCTGCCCTGAAAACTATGATTTGTTGAGGGTTCAGAAGTATGCAGATCCTCTGAAGGTTGAAGCTGTTGTTTGAGTTCTACTGCTATACTAAGTTCTTACCATCAATTACGGTTTGGGCCTTGCAACCAAATCCTTTTTGGAAAGAGGGAAAATGAGAAGATTCTTTTGATTTATTTTTGCATTGTGAGGTTGCTAAAATTATGTGGTCATAGTACTTGGACTGTTTATGAATTGTTGTGTGTCGTTTAAGGATCTGAACTCTGAAGATCTTTTCCTGTTTGAAAAGGACAACGTAGAAATGAAAGAGAATAGAACTACACCAAGGCTACATTGTTATTGGAATCGGTGAGATTGTTAGTTGTCCCTGCATCACCTCTTTTAAATATACTATTTAACTGATTACCATATAAGAATCCTCCAGGAACACAGCTTAGTGACTCATCTTCACCCTACATTAGACCTCTCTATAACATTAATTATATATACTCATTTTTCAACTTTGCTCTTGACAAATCACTCTCTAAGATAATCTTGAACTTACAATTACTAAGGAATAAGGTCGACTGCTGCGTAGCTAGTTGTCATATACTCCATGCTTTGAAGCATCTGGGACTTGGGGTCATTTTCTAAAACCCTCCCTAAACTGCATTTAACAACTTTTCCCAGCATTTTCCTTATATGGTTCCAAGGTTCAAGATCTCTTTTACTGCTTTTTATTGGTAACTGAATGGTCAATGATTTAGCGACCGCCGGGGGGGGGGGGTGTTTGTGGTCAAGGATATGATGTCAGTCTAG
The DNA here is from genome assembly GCA_028583415.1 of Protea cynaroides. Classification (NCBI taxonomy): domain Eukaryota; kingdom Viridiplantae; phylum Streptophyta; class Magnoliopsida; order Proteales; family Proteaceae; genus Protea; species Protea cynaroides. The sequence goes on from CM053268.1 coordinate 36,595,845, forward strand.
CACTTGTCCATGAGATCAATATGATTTCCTTTACCTTTTTCATGCAGTATTGTATAGATCTCGCAAGATCAAATCAAGATCAAGAACCGATTTGGTCAAGCTGTTCAAGATTTGTTAGTCAAGCTGTCCCCATTTAGTAGCCAGTTTAGTGGATTGTCATATTAATGATAGTAGGGTTTTATTTCCTTTGTCATTTTAGTATTCATTATTATTACCTTCCTAGCTAGTAGTTTTCTTGTTAGTTTATTCCCATGTTAAGGCTCAGGTTAAAGTCCTATTTAATCAATGTAAGGCATAGGCCAAAGTAAGTTGAAGAAGGATAAAGAAGAGTTGCTCTTGGATATGACAAGACCATTGTCTCCACGTTTTGGATGAGATATCCCTGGCCTGAGATCAGCCTCCCTTCTCCCTCTTTTGTTTTCTTTAAGCTACTGTTACTATTAATTGCTGGAAGTTACCACACTGGGATCCTACCTGCAACCATTATCGATTGACCATATGTTATTGGGTTTGCATTACTTTTCCTCCTTGTACTTATTATGTAGTCTACATATGACTTTTGCTTTGGGTGCCCCTTTTGGTGTATTGCTTTGTGCAGCCATTTATTTATTAAATTTCTTTTTTTCTCAGAGAAAAGATTTTGAGCTTCATCTTGTTTAGTACCCCCTGTTTTTTTTTTATTTTTCGGATCCTTGATATTTAAGGCTTATCGTGTCAGTTTAGCATCACTAAGCAAATTCTAGTGAGTCTCTTGTATAATCTGTTTCCATAGTATGTATAGGATTGTTGAGGTTTCCCTCTTCCCAAGTCCCATCAGACCAGTGCCTTAATGAATGTGGACCTCCTCATTGAGTCCTAAGTTTCGTTATTTCTGGTTGTTAATATTTCAACATTAATGCCTGGAGGCAAAATAAATAAGGAAATATTAATGCCTGGAGGAAAAATAAAGAAGGAAATATTTTACTTCCCTTACTATTTTTATAGTCTGTGGGCATAAAATAGGGACCCTACTGTAGAATTTAAGTCATTACTCTTGATGAAAGTCATGAAACAAACTCAACAATTAAAGATAACCATGACTGTCTCAATGTGAAATATCTCATGTTTGCTTTGAGTTCCAATCACTCATAGTTTGAGGATGTCTATAGTTTGTTACAGTGACTTCTTTTGATAAACCTGAAAAGAGTTGCTTTTGTAAGAAGTTGAATCTAAATGAGGCTTTTGTTAGTACAAGAAAACAATCATTCTATTCTGGGTTTCTAAATCTTTTGAAGAAATATAATATACTCGTGTTAACCTATTTCATAACTTCTTGTCATTCCTATTCACTTACCTCTCTTTATCATGTTATCAGTTATCATTTTCCAGTCATCAATAATATTTATTATCACTTAGTTGACCAATATGTGCTACAATTGCAGGGAGTTCAATTCCATCCTGAAAGCATCATAACAAAAGAAGGCAAAACCATCGTTCGAAATTTTGTCAAAATGATTGAGAAAATTGAGGGTACATCTCGAAAGTGAGGTTTCAATGTAATATTATGTTCACAAAGTGCTAAACAGTTTCTATAACATACTCTAGAGCAGATCAAAGGAGGAGGTTGTGAAAAATAATAATAGTCTGTAACAGCAATTAGACCAAAGTAATTTGTAGTGTTCTCCATTTTCAATAGCCATTTCTTGAATGCGTTTCAGAAGGTTGGAATTGATTTCTGCTATTATGAAATTCAGAAGTCTTTAAAATCCCCTCTGCCAGTTACAGATGGGAATATCTCTAACACCAAATAAACGCATAAAGTGTATCCATTGTATAGTTCTATTGATTGTGATTGGAGACCTGAAGGGTGATAAAAACTGGGTCCAAAGGTTGTCATCAATCTCTTGATTTTTCTCTATTGTGAGAATATCTGGAATTAATGCTTGGACCACTAACTTGAGAGAACAAACTGAAACCCGTGAAGTTTGACAAGGTAAATCTTTGGACCCATCTGGTTGGAATGTCTGATTGAGTTGCTTCCTCGCAAGATAAAATCAGCAAATGTCTGATATATTGGGGGAGGGTTTTCCATGCTGACAGCTTAGAGATTCTTTCTGAAACAGTTCTTTCCATAAGGAGCAGCGAGAGAATCAGAAAAAACAGAACAAAAAAGGCGACGCAAGAGGATGCAGGCTATGCCGCCGGCATGAAGAAAAGATAGGTAATCCCTTCTGTTCACAGCTCTTTCAACCATGACAGTGCAAGAAAGATGACTAGTGTGATAAGGATAGATATGGTCTCTATTCCTCTATCCTTTCAACCTGATCTGATCTAATTCAAGCCCACCTTTTGTTGTATACTTGACTAGATAGTAGAAATTAGAAAAACCAAGTTAGGTATGAACTGTAAGGCTGACTGAAAAACTAATTGAATGGGTCAGTATACGCGTATTCAGAAATTTAGGTGGGTTTACCCACCTAAGACCTGTTGTCAGTATTTGCATTATGGGAATGTGATCAACTGATCTGGGTTTAAAACACCTGTTCTTCAGTGAAAATAAAAAACCAATAATGATTCCTAACACCTGCTGTTGGTTTCAGGGACCCATTTCCATGATTCCTCAAATAGCAATTTACCAGTTTTGCATCAGCCAACTACAAATTTCAGTGATGAAGGGACCCACAAAGTAGTCTTCTTGAGTTTCTGAGTTGCATTGGGTCCCATATTATCATATTTGGTTGCATTTCCACGGCTCTCATTCCATTCTTCTCTTTCACTTATTAAATCTAGAACTGTAAAACAGAACAAAACCTAAGGCACATCTCTTTGGTACTTCCTAAAGGTTCCCAACTGCTTCCAACTTAGAGGACCTTTGGAGCCTTCCCCAATTTGCTTCTGTTCTTAGTTGGTCCCCACCACCCACCCATTTCAATCCATATCCAACCGATACAAATCTAAAGGCCTACATTTTGCCACGTCAACCCAAAAAATTGTCAAAAGAAGCCGCCCTATGATTACAACCTTTGACAAATGTCCCTCCCATAATCATATGCCCTCAAGAGGAATAAATCAAAATCTTAGGGGAAAAATAGTCCATATTGTTATAACTTATTATATTATAATTTCACAGCCAAGACATTTATTCAAACCAAAAAAATAAAAAAATAAAAAGGGGGTGAAGAGTACAAGATACAAAAATCATGAATCACCATCACCAACTGCAAAGGGAAGAAGACACATCAAATCGTACATATGTCAAAGAAACCGACTGGAGAAAAAGCTATGAAGATGATTATACCCAGATGAAGTCTATAAGACTTATTGACTCAACCACCCTCAGTAAATCTCCCCCTCTCTCTATTCACAGAAACTGACCCAACTAAATGAAATTGACATAATGAAAAGAGGATGGAAATATAGGCCTGACCATATGAAGAATCATAACATATTGAAACTACATCCCAAATTAAAGGCTTCTAGATGGAGGTAGTAGACTCAGTCTTGCTTGCTTTGCTCCGGTGGTGGTGCCGCTTCCCATGGTGGCGCCGGCCTCCGCCGAATGTAACCGGGTCGAACCCACGGAGCCGCTCGGCCTCACGCGGGTCAATAACACACTCCGACAGCGGAGTTGTGTATCGGACCCGGTCATAGCAATATGAGTATTGCAAGTTATTCTTCCTGAACTGAAGCATTTTGGATCTTTGATCTGATGTGAGACCAGTTTGGACATTAAGGTCATCGAGAGAATCACCGGCGCCACACTTCTTCGACGACAATTCGATCGGGTCAACCGCACAACCATGGAGGACCAAGTCGGAGAATTCAGCAATGTAAGGGGCATATTTGTAATTCACTTTGTACTTACCACCATTGGTAGCCCAAGTAGAACCATCCCATATGGTGGAATACAAAGACATTGGCTTGGAGGGGAAATCCCCACCCATTTCTTCAGTCCTCTTGATCTCTCTTATTGGTACATCATCAACATAAAATCTGATTGAAATAAAAAGAAATAAAATTGAGTAAAAATCAAGAAAAATAGAAAAAATTTGAAGTTACCAAAAAAACACAAACACATATGAAAATTACTCAAAAAAAGCTTTCTTTTACAGAGAAATTGGAGTCTGAAGACTGAGTTCTAAGAGAAGGAAAAAGCAAAAGTGCTAAAAAAAAAATTAAAAAAAAAAGGGAAGAAGAAGCTAGTGCATTAATTTTGAATTTTCATGAAGAGAATTCAAACACTGGAAACAAAACAACGAAAGAACATGATCAACAACATTTAACTGGAATCCATGTTAAGAAAGAACTACCAAAATTAATCAACAGGGGAAAGAAATCCAAAAGAGATAAACTTTCAGTAAGAAATTACAGAATGAAAATAAAATTTCCATTACTGGTATCACTAGAATCACATCAAAACACCCAAAACAGCAAGAGAATCGATACTGGATCATGATGGATAGAAATAAATTGCAGGACCAAGTACTGTTGAGGTTTTAATCTTTAAAGATGCTTACATAATGAGATTCTCAGTCCAAAGAATGCTGTATTGATGAAAATCTTCAGAAGGATCAAATCCCAGACTGTATCTCTCTTCCCTTCCGATGTTAGTGCTTCCGTTGCCATAAATATTCGTCTGAATCCTCCATTCTTTACCTCGAATATTTCCCAGGAACTCAAAATCCAATTCGTCATGATTCTTCTCAAACATATCTCCATTTGACATCTAAAGTAATCCATCAGACAAAAACCCAGAAATTTTTTAACAGAAAGGAAGAAAAAATTGATCTGGGTATGAACTATGAACGATTCAATCAACACTTACGTAAAAAGCGACAACAATACCAGCTGTGTAATCCGAAGGTAGCTTTATGGAAGCACTGAAGAACCCATGTAAGTAAAGGTCCTGAGAGATAAACCCAGCACCTGGTTTCCCATATAAAATCAGAAACAGAGAAACAGCACAAAGCAGAGCAAGGGAAGAAGGGAGAAAGTAAGAGAGAACCTGATCTTTCGTTTAGAGAGATATGAACAGTTTGGCCATCTTTTAAGATCATGAGATTATTATCCCCAAACAAATGAGAATACCCTTCATCAAAAGATATGATGGGTAGATTCTGAAACTTAGAAGTAGTTGCAGAAGCCAAAACCAAAACAGATAAAACCATGAAAAATCCCACACAATAACCCTTCATTTTTTTCTCTCTTCTGCTAAAGTAGGAGCTCGAACCTACAACAGTAATGGCAATAGAAACCCAAAAAACAAAAAGAGTCACTAATCAACCAAGAGAGATTGGGTTCTTTTATTGTGGAAAGAAAGTGAAGTGAGGTGCTTGGTTTTATCAGTTGAGGATGATTAAGAAAGTAATTAAGAAAATCCCATTGTTTATTAGGTACTAAATAACCATGAACTATTGATATAAACCGACTCCTGATTATTTAATATATATATATTTTTTTTTGGGTGAAAATATTCTGATTTCAGTGTCTGGTTTCTGAAGCGTCCGTCTCTTATTAAATTATATTTTTGTTCTTTTATTGTCTTTTTTTTATTTTTTTTTTTAATTTTAATATTAATTTATAAAAAAAATAAAGAAATATAAAAAAGGAAAAGTGAGTATAAAACGCGTGCGTACACTCGTTTGCATTAACGATAAGGAAACCGCCCGCCCGTCAGCTTACCAATAATAAATATTAAAAAGCCCTTTACAGTTACAAAAATTACGTAAAAACCAAGGGGTATTATCGTAAATAATTGTTGACTCGTGGAATCTCCTTTTGGGATAAGAATCAGTAAATTGAAGTGACAGCGGATCCCTTCCGTGTCAGCATCAACTAACCGTTGTGGGATCTAATTTGTGAAATTACTATTTTAGGGTCAAAATCATCAAATCTGCTAGCGGATTTTTAGGGATTGTTGGTCTGATTAGGGATAAAAAGATTAACGGTGCGACTTTTACTCCATAGTTAACGCCGTTGATTTAGGTTGTCCTCTAACGTCTAATTGTAATAACGTCCGTCAAGAACGGTAAAGTCTTACCTTTTTCCTTTCTTCAGGTAATCTGTGAACGTTCTTTTAACATAAATGGGTCCCACTTTCCAAGCGCAACAGGAAAATTTTTCTTCTCTTTCCTTATATTGGGAATTGCGCTCTCTTCGGAGAAAATCTAAGATTTACTGTAGTGACCCCAAGTGACACTAAAGGCCCGATTGATAAAATTTCTGTTTTTAGATTTTGGATTCTGATTCAAATTTGAATTCTACTCCAAACTACTCTAAGATTATTTTGGAGTAGAAACTTGTTTGATAACGCAATTCTGAAATGAATTTTAGAGCATCTTTGGATTAGAAACATGTTTGATAATACATTATCCCTTCAATCGAAGTCTAGAAAAACAGTCGTAGTAGTGGTGGTGGTGGTGGAGGCGGCGGTGGTGGTGGTGGTGGTGGTGGTGGTAGTGGTTGTGGTGGTGGGTGATGGACGGTGGTGTTGGTGGTGGTGGTGGAGGCGGCGGTGGTGGTGGTGTTGGTGGTGGTGGGTGGTGGTGGTGGTGGTGGTGGTGGTGGTGGGTGGTGGTGGGTGGTGGTGGTGGGTGGTGGGCGGTGGTGGTTGTGGTGGTGGTGGTTGTGGTGGTGGTGGTGGGTGGTGGGTGGTGAGTGGTGGGTGGTGGGCGGTGGTGGTTGTGGTGGTGGTGGTTGTGGTGGTGGTGGTAGGCGGTGGTGGTGGTGGTGGTGGTGGAGGTGGCGGTGGTGGTGGTAGAGGTGGCGACGGCGGTGGTAGTGGTGGTGGCGATGGTGGTGGTGGTGGTGGTGGGTGGTGGTGGCGGCGGTGGTGGTGGCGGCGGTGGTGGTGGTTGTGGTTGTGGTGGTGGTGGTGGTGGTCAAGTGATAGTTATGTGAGTGTCGACTCTTTTTTTTCTCTTAAAAAGTTGATCTAACAGTTTGGAGCAAGTATTTATGACTCCAAAATTTTGGATTCTAGAATCATTCTGAATCCGGTTCACTCTGTGGGAGTTGGAATCTAACTGGACTTATCAAACGCGCTTCTACTCCAAAATGGCTCCCTAGGAGTCAGAATCCATAGAATTCAGAAACAGAAGTTTTATCAAACGGACCCTAAAGATTCTAGTGACCACAAGACGGAACACTGCCATTGGCAGTCATTACACAGGATCCCACTCTCTTCCTTCCTTATTCGGAAAAACCGTCGTCTTCTGTAGTTCAATCTCTTCAATTGTGCTTCAATAGTTGAAATTTATCCGAGATGCGTATGCTGATGAATGGATATGTACACAGAGTAAATTTCAACCACTGAATCACGGCTGACCCCTTTCTAGGAGAAGATTCAAATCCGAGGAAAAAGCTTGTCTCTTGAGTCTTGTCCAGTCTTTCCAACCATGATCCAACCATTGGAGTTTATCCGGTATGTATATTGATTTCTTGATATGTGCACTGAGTGAATTCTGGCCATGAATCACAGGTGAAATCTCTCTGACAACAAAGAGGATCTTACTTCATACCTCAATGTAAGTTAGTGTGGACGCCCCTGCTTAGATGTAAGAGTATCAATTTTATATGGTATTGTATTGTTTACCCGAGATACATATGCTGGTAAATTGATATGTACACAGAATAAATTCCAATCACTGAATCACTGCTGAAGCCCTTCTAGGAGAGGATCTAAAGCTCTCTTTGGTTTGTTTTATATAATGTATTATATAATATATTATAAAATTTATGATTGTTTGGTATGATTTATAATGCCTATTTACAATTAAAATAAATCGATATAATTCATTATCTACAAATAGGTGAGTAGCTGTTTATCATTATTAGAATAATCTATTAGGTGATTGTTTATATTTCTCATTATATAATGTATTATGTTTAGTGGTACCAAACGGTCATTATTTATTACTTATAATCTATTATCATAATTGATTTGTCACAAATAACTCATAATACATTATATAATACAAACCAAAGAGAGCCTAAATCTGAGAAAAAGCTTGTCTCCTGTTGTGTAGTCCTTCCAACAACCGTGAACCAGTGACCAGAGTTTATGTGGATATATCAATGTCTTGATATGTGCACTAAATGAACTCCACCCATGAATCATGGTTGAAATCTCTCTCCTTGTTAGATCACGACTGAATCCCTTCTAAAAGAATCCAAATGTGAGGAAAAAGCTTGTCTTCTGTTGTCTAGTCCTTCCAACTGTGATCTAGCGACCAAAGTTTATGTTGCGTATACAGATGTCTTGATATGTGCACTGAGTGAACTCTGACCATGAATCACGGCTGAAATCTCTCCTACTGCTCGATCACAATTGAAGGAAATGATCCAAATATGAGGAAAAAAATTATCTCCTACTGTCTAGTCATTCCAACTATAATTCAACAACGGGAGTTTATATAGAATATATACCGATGTCTTGATATGAACACTAAGTGAACATGAATCACACGACTGAAATCTCCCCGACAAGAATATTTAAAAAAATTTGGATCCCTTTTTCTTCATTTTCTATATCCTAAAGAGATTAGTTAATATAAATATTCTTGACCCGACATTCCGATCTGCCCGGATCCCAACCCGACAAGGGCTTTGAAGATAACAAATCCCAAATCCCAAGACAAGAAAGCGTCCAAAAGACTATAATGTCTTGGAAAGCGTTATGGGACTATAATAAATAATGGGGGTAATTTCGTCCATAAATTTATATTTAATAAATACCAATTAAAGGCTATTGCCTTTCCCACCTCAAATCCAAAATTTGTATTAAATGATTAAAAATAACGGAAAATTTCCACTTTTGGGATATTTGTTATCTTAAAAAAATGGAGTTTGACCCTTTTTTTTAAGTAGGTCCCACAAGGATGACCCCACCACGTGTCAAAGATCCATCTCCATACGCCAACTTTTCGGTGCGGACATGTCTTAGCGGATCGAAACGCGACAGCGACCTTGCGGGCTCTTTTAATCGCCACGGTTTAAGGTTATCCAATTCCAACGTGACTAAACAGCTACCTTGTTGGCCCACAAGATTACTCAAACTTTTGAAAATCTAACAACCGTATCTACTCCATATCTGCCGTCAGATGTATCAGGATCAGACCACGTGTAAGGATTGATGGCCCACCTGAAAATAGAAATGTAAGAGCAACACATCATGACTCATCAACAGCATATTTTTTGGTCTGACCCAGAAATAGACCAGACAGGTGGTTCAGGTTGGTTTGATCATATTCACTTTGTGAACCCATATCAAGGTTCACAAAACCGAGGGTGTTAAATAGTGTAATTTGGTTTCGATTCGGAGTGTAATGAGTAAAACTAAAATCGAACTATTTATTAAACGATTTTTTCATTTTTATGTCGGAAGGGAGAGAAAGAGAATCAGGAACAAAGGAGAGGAAAAACTAAAGAAAGAATTAAATAATTATAATCATATATGAAAATGGACTTATGATTTAAAAGAATATCATATAAAAATTATTAAAATAAAATTTATTTCTATAAATATAGAATTTAGCATTAAGAGATTAAAGTAAATAATTGAATTGATTATTACGATCTAAATAGTCAGTTTAAACAGTTTTATTTCTAAATTTGGATCGAACCATTTAATTAAATAGTTATATTTATTAAATCAGAATCAAACTGTTTAATAATCGATTTCACAATTCTAAATCAAATGGATAATTTAGTCTTGGTACACACTTCAGGTTCATTGTTGACACTCTTAAACCAAGGTAATGCATTTATGAATAAATATTTTAAATTTTTTTATACTAAAATTCCTTATAAGTTAATAATTGAATTAATTTCTGTCATTTTCATTTTTGATCTGTAATTACTCAAACTCCATTATCGAAAACTTATTTTTTAATTCTCCTCAAAATCTAAAAGCTCACCTCTTTTTTGCTTTTGATATTTTAAAATTCTTAAATTACCCCTAGTTATTAACAAATAGAATAATCATGATTGCAAAAAAAAAAAAAAAAAAAAAAAAAAGAAGAATAACGGTTTTTGACTATTTTGGCCTTTATTGGATAAAAATTCTTTCCTGTTGCCTAACCTGCCAGTCATCCATTTGATAAATTTAAATGCATCATCATGCTGTCGAATATCCTAGTCCTTTCGATGAATGACTGACAACTGGGTTACTGGAGACGATTCAAGTTCTCTTTATTGAGCCCTAATCTCTTACACATTTTTAATGGTTTTTTTAGAAAAAAAAATATTCAACTTAAAATTGATCATAAATTATTATCTAAAATTGAATTTTTAATTAAAAATTTTAAAAAATACAACTTATTATATGAAAATCACCAAGATCATGCATACTAAAAAAAGTACAATCATCATGAAAGCATATAACAATAGAATAATACTAATTACAGTTTTTGGGCCCATAACAAAAACATGCAGCCTTTTGATGATCTCAAGGAGTCAACAAGCCTATGACTCTAGAGACTAGGTGGGGAGAGATTTTCGAAGACAAAATTCACTGTCAAACATATCAAAGTAAGATCAAGGGTCATGATTGTGTTATGCCAGCTTGTCAACCTATCAAATGGGGTCCACCATTTGTGCCCTAAGTACATTACTAGGTTTAATAATTAATATTATATTGTCAAGTGGTAATAGAAAATGTTGAGATAGGTTGGATGTTTATGGCCAACAGTGGAACCGTTTAATGTTAAATTTTGTTCATAAATACTTGAGGATTTGGTTCTTCAACTACTCCCTCACATGCAATGACATTACAAAGTTGCAAGTCCCCCCTAGACCCTTTTGCCACTTTTTCTCCCTTCACATGCTTTGTTCCTCACTTTTTTTTATTTAGGTTGGCATAATGGAGCATGGGTTGTTTGTTGAATAGTCAACATCCATCCCTCATCGTCTGATTATTGAAATTTTTTCATCTGAGGATGATGAGATTTGTTGAAATTCATTTTTATGAGGGAAGAGCTAATAATTGTGGATTTGGATTTTCTGTAGTCGTCAACTCCTCTCATGCCCCTTATGTCAGCATGAGAAAATTCAGTAGCTGTCATCCATTATGCGTATATATCAATACATCAGTATATGTGCACAACAAACTATAATCATTAGATTTACTCATGCCAACATGAGAGACATGAGAGGATAAAATCCCACGTCCTCATTATAGGCAGAAAAGATGGTAATCGAAAATAAATCCTCTTATGCTCTTCATGCTGGCATGAGGAAATCCATTGGCTGTAGTTTACTGTGTGCACATACCGATGTATTGATATACATGCATAGTAGATGACAGTTACTGGATTTCCTCATGTCAGCATGAAGAACATGTGAGGATTTGAATCCATAACTATGGATTTGGATTTCTTATAGTCAAATCCTCATTATAGGCATTATTCAAAACTCCATGTTGAACCATTGAATTTTTTAAAACTATGAAAAATTATATTCACCAAGTTTTTGAGACAGAGAGCTCATGGAGCCAAGAAATGGAATGTGGTCAAGCTAAATTTGTAAATAATAATAAAAAAAAGTTGGATAGGCATTTTTAGATTGTATATATATATATATATATATATATATATATATATATATATATATATATATTTTTTTAATATAGTATTTTATATATTTGACTAGTAAAAATATATACTCACAAAATTAAATAAGACAGAGAAATTATGTAATATAGTCGTACAAATTTTTTAATTTTGTTGTGTAATACTATTTTTATTATAATATGAAAAACACTGCCCCCTACTTGTAGGTAGAGGAAATTTTTAATATGTTAATAGTTTCAGTGTAACTAACCATGTTTACACGAAATGAAACCCAAAAAGAAAAAATTGTTACATACCTTAATATCGTGTGCAAGTTGAGCAATAAATGTTTTTAGTTATATGTCAAGTTTAAGTCAAAATAGATTTGGCCGTAGCGATAGAAAGTTTTGAAAGTCTTTTGCAAAATGGTAGATGAAAATAAAATTTTTAAAAATGTACATAATTCCAAAGGTAGATGCGAGATGGAGTTTGGATCCACTACTCACGTAGTTGTAGTTATTTTTCTTCTGGATCATAATATCATATAGTTTATGGAATGCAGGACCCACCATTGGACCTCAAATCCCACTAGGCCTGAAGGGCGTGAGATCTAGGGAGAGGGTACTTCCCTAGAAAAAAGATCGTCTCCAGTCCGTCCAGCTGTCCAGTCGTAGACGGACGGACTGGATTTAAAGGACACGCCCCCCCCCCATGTATTGGTATGCGTGTCCTTTTAATCTAGTCCGCCCAGTCCACGACTGGATGGCTGGACGGACTAGAGACGATCCAAGTCCACTTCCCTAACATTATATATAAGCCCTATGTAGAAATACCATGAGACACTTTCTCTAGTGTGCCCATTGACTTCGCTTTCGAGATGCTAATATATAGTGACAACATTTCGATCTCCATCCAAAAATAATAGGAAAAAAAATCATTCAAACCATTAGATGGGCCCTTACTCTCCCATAAAAATCAGTTTCCATAATCATAAATATGAGGTACCAAAAGTAGTAATTGAAATGCTTAGATTGATGCCTTTCATGAAGGTTGGATTGTCAAAAGCTTAATTAAAGAGTAGCAACCATTATAGGTTATTGACTGACACATCTTACCTTCCAATGTAAGAGAATCCATCCAAACACGGATTATCTGTTTATTCTGCCTCTTAATTATGAGCTCTTTCCACTTTCCAACCCCATCTTTGAAAAGAATCTAAGTTGAATAATTCAAGTATTCAACTGTTTTGGACCACCAAATATATTTTTCTGTCTATTTCACTTTTGAACTAACATTTTTTGTATAAAACAAAATTAGGGTTCTGTCCATCTCTCACTTCCTTGAAATCCAGATCTTTTTCTCTCTCCTTTAAGTGACCGGCTGTCGGATCTTCTTGTACTCTTATTTTTTTCCTGCTTGTGTATTAGATTCCCATATATCCCATTAGTGTGTAGATACCTCTCCCAAAAACGATCATTTTGTTCGGACCAAAGTTTTCGTAGACTGTAGCCCGAAGTTTTAGTTCCTTCAAATGCAAGGGATGTGTCCCTTCGTGGGTGAAGGAAAACTCGGTTATTTAGTTGAATCAAATATGAGAGTGAGAGACAATGTTAATGTCTAGACTTGTTCCAGTGGTTTGACCTTCCATGTCAATGCAGGTCCGAACTTAGGACTTGAGTTTGAGTCCTCCTTCGTGCATACTGGATCCACTCCCCTACGGGCCACCATTAAACGGTTTTTTAACCATTAAATCTAGATCGAACGCATAAATGGGTGATAATAACTACAAGAAGGAAAAAAATGTTGTCCAATTGTATGTTCCTATGTCCACTCACATGGATCAATGAAATAACTATCATGCCCCTGTCATTTCAAGAACTCACGTAAGAAGGCGCAAGGGACACAGCCAGGCAATGCTCCATTATTCCAATTACAAAATGGGGCAGGAGGAGTAGATGAAAATGTTGGTAGCAAAATAGTGGAAGGAGTTGGGGCTCTACCCATGATTACATAATTCCATGTTTCATTGTCAATGCCAACACCATTTTCCACTTTCTATTTGGTTTTCCTTGTTATTATGATGATAATTTTTTTTTTACTATACCATTAATATATTAATATTAATATTATTATTGTTATTATTATTATTGTTATTATTATTATTATTATTATTATTATTATATATATTTTTTTTTGAAGCAACAATTTGAACAATAGAAATGAGAGTTTTGATAGGATTGATTAAAGGCATTATTAGCCATTAAAAAAAGGGGTTTCTCTCTTATCTTTTTCCCTCTTATGTGGGTCCCAGAACCAAACAAAATATTCATAATTTGAGATTGTTTTTCCTCATCATTAGTAGGTTAGGTGTGTGTATAATTGTAGACATGAGAGGATTTGATTTAAGAAAAGAAGTAAATAATGAATAATCATCACTGTTGTATAGTGCTTGTCAGTTAGGCATACTTTGAGAATATATATGATGGGCTGGTCCCGTTTCAATTGTATTACCAAATTATTTTGATCCACTCAAATGCCACGTCACCGTATATATATATATATATTATTTCAGATATAAATCAATTAAATACGTGTATCATGTAGGTTTGAATCCTAGTTTTTTTTTTAAGTAGGACTTAAGTATCTTATTCATATGTCAAGTTTAAGTCAAAATTAAGTTTTGAAAAAATCTTTAATAACAGTCAAAAAATGAAACATTTGAAAAATGATAAGAAAAAAAAAAAGGACAAATAATGGTGGATATATAATTGAATTTCATTCTGAAATTTGACAAGTGGAGATCCTAAACCATGTATCCAAGAGTTGGAAATGCCACATCACGTTGTAACACGGAAAAAATAGGTGGGCCATGTAAATGACCTTTTTACTCTCTTCTTTTTTTTTCCCCTTAAATTGTACTTGAGAAGATATAATCTTTTGGGATGATTGTTTTAGGGAAAGAATCCAATCATATGATGGGCATTATCCTCACTAAGTCGTAAATATCATCACTTTTTTTTTTGAATAAAAATGCTAATCTCAAAAATTATATACGACTCCTCCCCACTTATAAATTAATCATTAGTCAGGTGAAGGCTAGTTGTGCGATCACGACTGACGTCTCTACCACGACAGGAGACAATTTGGATTTTTTGGGATAGAGAGTAAACAAAAAAAAAATGAGGTATTTTGTTTAAGGGTAAGGCAAAAAAAATTTCTGGAAACAACCAGAAATAAAAATTAAAAACTATTTATTTTGAAATTGTTTTTTTAATAGAATATTTTGCAAATGATGGATCATGTCATTCTCTTCCCCAAAAGATATCCAAGGTTGCAAACTTTTGGGTTGTCATGGCTGGCCCATATGAAAGCCTATCAAATTTCTTGGGTGGGCTGAATTTGGCTTTCAAGACCAATTGATGCTTGGGGGTTAGGCTTTGGGCTTGTAATACATTTTCACAATTAATTACTCAAAAAAAAAAAAAAAAAAAAAGCCCTTCATAAATCTTAACATATTATCAGATATGGTAAACAACTAATGCCTCTAGTCATGAATTCAACTCTCCTGCCTATCAATTCTAATAATAATAATAATAATAATAATAATACTTCCCAAGTCCAACTATCTAATGCCGGTTCAAACAAAAATAATGTGAAAATATAAATGGGACAAAATGATATAATCCAGCTCAAAATGCACAATCAATGTACAAAAAGATAAACCCAATAAATATGAGTGGGATAATTGTATCTTTTAAAATAATTGTCAAGTCAACTCATTGTCAGTCCCTTTTAAATACAGTTGTTTCAATAATGATATCACTTCTTACCAAAAAAAATAATGATATCACTTCTTACAAAAAAAAAAAATAATGATCTCACTTAATCATGAAAATTTTTTTTTGTCCTGATTTTTATAATTTTTTTGATCACATCATCCAGGGTGTTTCGGGGTGGATCTAAACATTGATTGGTGGTTACGCAAGAAGTTGAATGCAAAAAATTGATCCCCACATTCCCTCTTGAGGAATCTATTCACTATCAATGTGTAATTCCTTAGAATATCTAAAATTACCAAAATGCCTTATAATGTTGACATGGTCAAATAATCTCAAAATAGGGATTAAACTTCATGATTGGGTGATTTGTATTATTAAAATCCTTGTATTTTAATATGAATTATAAGCAAATTTATTTGACTTATTTTAAGCAATATTTAATTTAATTTTTTAATCATGTAGGACTCACATTCAAAATGATATTTCAATCCACTTTGGTTAAATTGGATTTCAATTTTTAAATATTTACAAGTACTTGGAAAGATCTTTCTGGTGACACTTGGATCACTTAATTTGGACTTAATTTGGGTCAAAGAGTTGTATCCGATTTTGAGTTGTTGTCAAAATCTCTAGGGGCATTATGATAAATTTTATTATCATCTCATCAACAGAGTATACATCCTAGGATGACTTAAATTACCAAAATACCCCTATAATGTGACATAATCAAACAACATCGAAATCGGACTAAACATTTTTACTAGTTGATATTCATCATGGAAACCATCACATTTGAAAATGGTTGGAAACAAGTTGATTTGATTAATATTTTTTGATAATTCTCTTTTTGGTCATGTGGGTTCTACTTTCAAAAGGATCTTTAAATTCCAGTGCCTAAATTAATTAAATACATCTCTTTGTATTAGCATGCATCCCATGTATGTCCATACATTTGATATTTTTGATGATACAAAATTATAATACTATAGAAAAATAAAGCAATACAAAATTTTGTTTTCCATGCAAATTATATTTTACATGAAAATGTTTGGTTATTTAAAATGTTCCTATTTTTTCAATGCTTTTCTTTGTGAACAATCCTATTTTATACGAAAATTTTCTTTTTCCATTATTTTACATGAAAACAAACAAAACCAAAAGGAATAAAATTTCTCTGAACAGAGTAAGAACTACACCACCATCCCACTCGCTTCCTCTATCCTATGACAGTTTCTCCTCCCTTGTCCCTGACTAAAGAATTCACCTTTGCCCACTAAAAAATGTAAATGTTAAAATAAAAAAAATAAAAAAATACTATTATAGCT
The DNA here is from genome assembly GCA_028583415.1 of Protea cynaroides. NCBI lineage: Eukaryota > Viridiplantae > Streptophyta > Magnoliopsida > Proteales > Proteaceae > Protea > Protea cynaroides. The sequence continues at coordinate 36,612,477 of CM053268.1, forward strand.
CCATTCCAAAATTTTAATTTTAATGGAAGTATCTTTTGCTATTCTATGGAAATCCTAGAACCAGATAGTTGTTTGTCCCACGAATTCACTAAAAACTCACTGATCCAGAGTATCCTATCATCCCCCTAGCTTGTTTCTAAAATTGGAGCAATTTTAGCTTACAGCAACACCATAACCAACCTGCTGATTCAAATCTAGCCCAAAACACAGCATCAGAACGCCATTCAAACTCAATCCTATGCCCAATTGCAATGCAAGAGAGAGTGCCAGTGTACAGTTGGGCACCGTGATGGTTCATGACCTACACATTTCAAATAGATGTAACCAGGGTTATATTATAAAAAATTTCAATAGTATTAGGTGGGAAGGCATAAAATAGAGCAGGTTGGATCAATTAGATCCTGATTAAACTGGATTTTAGGGTATATATTTATCATACATAGTGTTCAAATAAAGCACAAAAATAAAGTTCTTAACCAACCCCAGAAAAAAATTATAGGGAAAAGGAGCTCTGTCCGGCTGTGGATGGGGCAGTTTTAATGCAGCCGGACAGTGTTCTTGACTTCTTTCTCCCAAAATAACAATAATGAAAAGATATCCAGCTCTGAACAGCCCTGATCAACATTTCATTTGTTTTGGAGTGAATATGGATCCAAGTTGGATACATATCTACTGCACAAGTTTAGATTAAAAAAAGGCTCAGATATAATATTACAATTAAAGAAGCAGAAGTTGCAGTAACCTATGAAATCAAGAAGCAATTATCCTGTTCATAAGCAGTACATGCAAATAAACAAAACATTCTTCTTTATGTATACACTAGAAGCAAATGAGCAAAACAAATTAATTGGCAACGAAATGATACCTAGAATCAACATAACTCTCAACATCCCAGAGGAAAGACCCAAAAGTCAGAGCCTCCAAAACGAGCCTCTTCAACCCCCCAAAGCTTATTCTGATGACATCCTTGGAAGAATCAACAGCACCCTCAGGTGTGATCACAGTCTCAGGCCTCCCAAATAATGCCTCTGTATGCTTCTCAATGATAGAAACAGCTTCCTTGGATCTAATTGTTGCATACCTTTGCAACGTCTCATGGTCGAATGACATCACATAGGTCCTTAATCGTGAGTCTCGTGACGGCTTACTTCCATGCCCAAATCCCCCAGGACTGAAGTTACCATAGGAAACATCAGGGTGGGTTTGCTCAGCATGTGGTGAGTCTGGAGACACCTCAATACCACTGGGTTCCATCTCCTCAGCCACAGCTTGTCCATTATAACTCCCTTCTCCACTCAGTCCATCTGTGAGGATCTTCATTGTCTTCTCAAGCTGGAACCGCTGATCAACTCGCTTGAGGAAATAACCATACATTACTGATGCAGCATAAACTTGCCCAACCCTGAGTTTGCTTATCTGTGCAACAGTTTTTGAGTCTGCAACTCGATTACCTAAGATTAGAGCCAGATGGTTTTGGATCATTTCATAAGCTTCTGATGAGTGCAGGTGCTCAAGCTTCTCCTGTTGACTGGGCCATGCGTATATTCGACCAGAAGGGTCAGACGAAGATGGTGAGGATATTGTGGATATCAAAGATACATTTGCATCCATGAATTTCTGCACAACTAGTGCATACAGAATCTCTTCTAAAGCCTTTCTCCTCTCATTAGCCTTGACCTCAGCTATTCTCCTATAATTTTTACAGGGTAAAAATGAATATTATTAGACAATAAAAATTGTAACTTGATACCCAGAAATAAATCTGTTAATAATCCATGGCATGACATGCTACCCACCTGTACAAAACGAGATCAGTGCCAGAAGTAGAAGACTCTTCTTTCTGATTCTCAGACTCACGGTCAGTTTGGAGTTGTTGAAGCTGCTGGTCGACAGCAGCTGGGACCAGATGAGGATGGCTTTTCAAGATCTGAGACAAGAACTGCCCAACCGGAGACTTCAATTCAAGAGGAGCAATTGGAGTTGCTGCTTCTGTTGATTCTTGAGATGAAGATGATGCCCTTACAACAATGCTTTTTCTGTGTAAATAAATTGATTTCTGGTGGCCTTGCTTGGAAAGAGCAATAGAAGGAAAATTCTGCCATCAATTGATCAAATATAAGAAACAAAAATCGAGCATCAGTGCCTGTTTATGAACATCCACACCCCCTCTAAAGAAGGAAAAAAAAAAAAAAAAACCCAAGAGAGCTTTGGCTTTCCTGTTTTACACACCAACTCTTACTAATTCGGAAATATTGAAGTATCATAAATCTGTTGAATATGAAATTTTTATACACCAATATTTCAAGCAGATTCTCTAGCAGATGAAGCAGACTATTATATGCTTAAGACAAATTACTAATTTCAGGAACACTTTATAGACAGCCGGTTGGTCATCTTACCTACGTAATAATAATTTTAACTGTGTAAAACATTCCACTTTCTTTCTTCAACCACAAACTACTCACTACTCCTACAATTGATAATTGGCGAGACTAGTAATGGTTCCTTAAATCACAACAAAATCGAAAAATATAAAATTGTGGGTTCCCCTAGAAATGAACTACTGTGCTCAAAGATTACTCTTTTACAAGGTAAACTCATTCATAAACATTCATATGAAGTAACCCAATTCCTCCTTATTATCAAAAGAGAAATAGAAAATCATAGATTCATGAACATTAAGAAACTCGTATCTTATCAATCCATCTGAATATTTTAGCTATCATTGCACACAAACCAAAATCAAAAAATGGGAAAACTTTTCGCATACATCAAACCAAAATCAACAAATGGGAGAAAAATTTGCATACCTTAGTCAATCTGTTACAATAAGGAACCTTAGCATTGAAACTCCTCAAATAAGGCACACTAGCCGATACAAGACTCGATCCAACCACGAGACTGGAAGATTTACAAAAACCATGAGAAGATTGAAGAACAGCCGCCGCTTCCATCGAAACAAAACTGCAAAACACCCACAATCAAATCCTTCATGAAAAACCAAATCCAAAACCCCAAATACTAATGAATAATCAAAACGAATTCACCAATTACCTAGCACCCAACAGAGAGAGAGAGAGAGAGAGAAATGGGCTGTTAGGGTTCGAGAAGCGTTGGGGAGAGCCGGGACGTCGCCCTCTGGGTTGCTGATAAAACAAAACTAAAGTGTTCTAACTGTTTATATGCGTGGGTTTTTTTTTAATATTATTATTTATTATATAAATTAAACGCGTGGTCAGTTAATCCAAAAATAAATAAATAAATACGCGTGGTCAGTTTTTATCCCATTTTTTTAATTACTGTATTAGATCCAAGGTTGTAGGGTTATGTCCAAAATCATTTCGGATTGGCCCGGATCCAAAAAAAAATTGACACGTGATCGATATTATATATAATGATATTAAAAATTAAATTAAATTATTTCTGAATCGATCAAATCCAATAGTCGATCCAATACCCATGTCATGATCGTATTTTTTTAGGAAAATATTAATCACACCTCCTGTAATATGGTTTAATCTCACTCAATAAAGGTGTTACATCTAGACTCAACCAGATAGCACAAATCAAATCGGTCCAATATAACCTAAACCCAGCCCGGACCGAACCCTTAGTGGATTCGGTTTGGGTTTGTAAAGCCCAACATCATTCTAGTCCAGACTAAAACTGAACCGGCCAGCCCATTAAGAAGCTCAAGTTAGTCTGAACCGATAATACTCAATCCAAGCACTGGTAAGGCCCGTTAAAAAATCCAAACTTGCCTGAACAAAGGTTATTTAAATTTTTATAAGCTTTCTATCACATACACTTGCTCTCTATGATACTCCATCTTAATATTCACCATTCAATAAAGAACATGCTAAGGACTAAGATAGTACCTCTCAAACAATGTTATTTCCATCCATGATTGGGTACATTCCTGTCAAGATTTCTAGATATACAATCCTAAGGCTATAAACATCAATCTTGTCAATCATTTCTAAGTTTGGAAGTACTCTAGATCGTGATAAAAGTCATCGCACACGCTAATGTCCATTTGAGTGAACATTTCCACGGAATCGTTTCTTGGTTGATACAAATGGAGTGTCTTATCATTTGCTATGTATAGGAGAAGGCGACGCCAGTAAGGTAACAACTCCATCGAAAAAAGGATAAGGAAGCAGTGGTATAATTCTCTTTGGTATAAATCTGGTAACCTTGCAAACTCCAAGGGGATAATTCACTTGGCAAAAGACCAACACCTTAAAATGAAGAGATCATGAGTTCAATTCTCCTTGGAACTCTACTTATCCAAAAATAATAATAATAATAATAATAATAATAATAATATAATAATAATAATAATGAAGAAGAAGAAGAAGATAACCCTGCAATCCACTTATTTACCCAAAAATAAAAAAATAAAACTTTGCAAACCTGACAAACTTATGCAGAAAGGAATTTTCAGTATCTTAATACTTGATCACGAATTTTCCATTTTCAGAAAAAGATTTAAATTTATCAATTATAGCCAGTGCCTTTATGGAATTGAATTCCTTAAAGACCTTGCTGAGTTGAGTGCCATGAACATGATATAACCTTAAGCTTTGGCTAGAAGATCATGCTCAAACTTATGGAAATATCCATTACCCCTGCTAGGAGTGTGAATCTTTTTGCAACTCAAGAGTCTTGAATATGATTATATCATTATGTAAAGTATGACCAAAATTCTATGGCAAAATTCCTAGTTGGATTCAATTTTTGAACCCTGATATTTTAGAAACAACATCAACAGTTTGATGCAAAAGATACTGCCGATTTAAAGCTATAGGACAAATGATATTGCAAGTTGACTCAAATTGGTGCAGGGAAGAATAACATTCTACCATTTTTATAAGCGTGGAAGAACAACTTGTGAAGGCAGCCCAATAAACCCAATAAACCTAACTTGGACTGAGCTAGTCCAAAATCAGTCTGATAACAATTCAACACCGGATCGGTTCGTTAATTATTGTGTCTAGTGCAGTCCACCCCTGCTCGAGCTCTTAATGGACAGGTTTCGATCTGGGTTTGTAAAGCCTGACACCGTTCTGCCTGGACCAAAACCGGATAGGACCGGCCCTTTGACACCTTTATCACCCACCCACCTTTTTTCATGATAATATCACTAACACGGATCCACATCCTCTCCTCCCAGAGGTTCGGGAGGAGAGGTGGTGACCCGTTAGATGGCCGACACTTGGGGCTCGGGTGAATCCGAGTCCTTTATCCTAGCGGACAAGCTGAGCCGACAAGGGGGTGTCGGCTCGGATGGAGGGCTCAGATTCACCCGAGCCCCAAGTGTCAGCCATCTAACGAGGTCACCGCCTCTCCTCCCGAACCTTTGGGAGGAGAGGATTGGATAACACCACCACCCCCTGAAGACACCCAAACGTTATTTAGACTCGTAACAGTTAAAAAAACTATTTTACCCCACGCTATTCACTTTGTTTTTTTTATACATTTTCCAATTTTCCGTGTGAAACCCATCTTCTCTAGCGATAGCTCTAATGGTTGAGATTGTTGAGATTATCTGATAAAACCGTTGCGGGTGAGAGCAGAGGAAAAATAGGGAGAGAAGGAGAGTTGTGAGAGGAAACCTTTGTGAATGAGAGTATAGGAAAAATAAAAGAAAAAAATAGGGAGAGAAGAAGGAAAGCCGTGAGAGGAAACTGGGTGAGTAGAGGAAAAATAGGAGAAAAAATAGGGAGAAGCAGGAGAGCCGTGAGAGGAAACCGGGTGAGAGTAGAGGAAAAATAGATGAAAGGGATTCCGACTGTGCAGAAAATAAGAAAAAAAAAAAAAGGGAAGAAATCATGGGAAGAAGAAGAAGAAGTAGGAGAAGTAAAGAAGAAGTTTAGATTCCTAAAACTTCAAACTCCTTAGTTTTCATGAAAACCCTTTTATATATATATATATATATATATATATATATATATATATATATATATATATATATATATATATATATATATATATATATATATATATATATTTGGATAAGTATATATTTTATTGATCCAAAAAGGAGACACAACAAGCTGGAATAGATCAGTAAATGTATGAAGGGTTACTTTTCGTCCGTGATTTACCAAAGCCAAGAAGTCAATGGTGTGGAACTGGTCTTGTCCCAGATCCTAACTGATTTTCTCAGGTATTTCAAGAGCAACACGATAGATAGATAGACAGATAGAATGATAGATAGCGTCAGAGGAGCAAACTCTTGAAATAGCTGAAGCTAACTACTTTAGTGAGGCTGTAACAGAAAAAGACCTGGTTCTACAAACATGAGACAGGCAGAAGGTATGGGATGACCACCTTGAGCCACCTTGAGTCATCAAAGTCTTTCTGACTTAGCCTAGCCTGGTCGCGTAAATAACCCCAAAGCTATGGAACAAAGGATTATCCTGGATCTACACTGAGGTATTGACAGTGATTCTCACGAGAAATTCAGACAAAACCACACAACAAAACAACAACAACAACTAGAAAGAATGAGACTAGGTTATAGCATAATCAAGACACAACAAAAAGAATAAAACAATCATTACACAATTGACTCATTCTTTAACGTCTCAGAGACAATTAAAATGAGTATGAATGCGGGTACTCCTCAAGAAAATCGGAGAAGTAGAACTAAGAATTCCCATTGTTTTCTCATCACACCTTGAGTGATGCGAGAAATTATCACTATTATCCTCCTAACACGAGAGAGCTCATCATTAAGGGCCAAGAATGAGCCTTCGTTGTTCAAAGAATCACTATCAAAAGACTCTTCAATAAGTCTTCTCGCATGATTGTCCCAATTGTCCGTGGAGGAAATATCCACCTAATCAGCAAAATGAACATATTTTCCAACCACATAACACAAGAAGGATGAGGCCCTTGGTTTTTTTTGGTCATATCAGATACAAACCAATGAACCATTAGGGGGGAGGGTCAGGCATGCATGGTTCTCATTTAACCTGTCCATTACCTTCCCCAATTCAATTTAATCTTGGTCCAGGTCAGATGACGTGTCATGTGTGGCTAGTTGCCTATTTGTGCCACCTGGGCCACTTTCTAAAACAGATTGCAGACAAGGACATATATCCATGTCTGACCTGATTAGAATGTGGGATGATATCCATGTCTGATATTGTTTTCAGTTAATATTGTATTATATAATTATCGCACAAAGTATTGTTACTGAGTATATTTGAATTCAAAACCTAATTGTCAAATGACACCTTTTATCAAGATAATACCCATATTTTAACGAAAATAATCCTATTATTTTCCAAATTTTATTTTAAATTCAGACAAACTATGTCAATATCCAAATTTCGTCAAAAAAATCGAACTATGTAATTTCGTCAAAAACTCAAATAAAGCAACAACATGTAAAACTTTTTGTTCAAAATCTCAAATAAAACCATATCGTCTTCTCAAACGACACCATCTTTGACCATTGCAAACGCAGAGGAGAACAAAAACGCATGAACCTAGGTTCTTTCCCCATATCTCCTCTCCAACCTCAGTACTAAATCCGTTGTTACACTACAAGAATTTTTATTTTTTGGTGATGGAATTTTTTTCCATCGCCAAATATTTTAACGGATGCTATGGTAGAAATTGGGATTGGAAACACGATGGGATTCAATACTGGCACCGCACATAGTTTCGAAACTTCGAAAGAAAGATTGAGATCGTCTCCAGTCTGTCCAGTTCGTCTAGCCGTGAATGGACGGACTAGAATCAAAGAACACGCCTATCAATACATTGGGGGGTCGTGTCTTGTGATTCCAGTCCATCCGATCGCGACTGGACGATTGGACAACTGGACAGACTGGATACAATCTTTTCCCCGAAAGAAATTGGTGTCCAATTGTTGTCAATGAGGGAGCCCTTTGTGGAAGAAGACCATCTCCCGTCCTGTCCCTCCAGTCGTTATCCAACAATTGAGGATCATTCGGTGTACATACCAATGTGAATGGGTATGCGCACTGAGTGATTCTTAATCGTTGGATAACGGCTGGAGGGACAAGACGACAAGAGAGGTTCCAAGTCCGCTTTTTGTTATCCTTCATTAAAACGGTTGAGAAATCCGGCACATTCATTAAATACTCAGAGAGCGCACTGAGTGATCCTCAGCCGCAAGATCACAGCTGGAGGGACAAGACGACAGGAGAGGATCTAAGTCCGCCTTTTGTTCTCCTTCATCAGAATGGCAGAGAAATCCGACATATTCATTAAATATTCAGATAGCGTATTAGTGATCCTCAGCCGCTGGATCATGTTTGGAGGGACAAGATGACAGAAGAGGATCCAAGTCTGCCTTTTGTTCTCCTTCATTAGAACGGATGAGAAATCCGGCACATTCATTAAATACTCATAGAGTTATATCAGATGTCTGGAGCTGAAATGGTAGCACATTCATTGAATACTGATACTTCTTCATGAGCATCTTCTTGAACTGATCTTATCAGCAGCAAGAGCTTCTCCCATCAATTTCCTACAATCAAAGGGCGGGAGCTCATGATACTTGTTCTTGTGCTTACTCAGAACTTGAGCAGGTCGTCAACGAAGTAGCCATATTTTTATGGTTTGGTTTGAGCCAAGCTGTATAAATCACCTCAACCAAGCCAAAAATGAAATTATCTATATTATCCTTAATTCCAGATTGCTCAATAGAGGAAAGAGGTTAGAAAATCTGTTGTCACCAATGCGGTTATAAACAGATTACCCGAAAACAAAAGCAAACAACCGGTCCAGTCGAATAGTCCTCCTGCAAAAATTAAAGGACCATTTTATCCTCATTTAAACTTCTCATTTACTTAAAACCCACTCCGTTAGTGAATTTCTATTAACTTATGAGAGTGGGTTTTGTGTAAATAGGAGATTTAAATGGGGTAAAATGGTCATTTAACTTATGTAAGAGGGTATTTTAAGTATTAAAATTCTAACTTTTAGTTTTTGTCATCAGTTAATAGTAGGTAATTCACTAACGAAGTGGGGGTTTTTTTAGAATTTATTTTGATTTAAGGAGGTGTCTTTGAATTTTTTGAAAAGCTTGGGGTGTGCTTGATTAAGACAAACTACAAGGGAGGTACCTATAATTTACTCAATTATATATATATATATATATATATATATATGTTTGGATGAATTCTTTAATTTACTTCACTTTAATTTACTTCATTACCTTTCAGGATGATTAACGAAAACCACTCATGCCTGCTCAACATTTTTTTTCTGATCAGCATCAAAACTGGTGTTGAACTGGAGCTCCACCAGGCAATAGCTCAGCGAGGTTGGAGGATAACACTGGCGGCGAAGGAGGTAGGTCAGAAAAGGTGGACTCCTAAGGAGGTTGGGATTGGAATTCGAAGTGTGCAGTGGGTAGGAAGCGAAGGATCAGGGATTGACGTTAAGAGAATTGCCAATGTGTAAAGCTTTGGGAGGTGGAAGGCAATGATGACGATGTCGATGTTCGGGTTGTAGATGTGAACGACGGGTTGGGAATTGAATGCCCTACTTGGGACATTTGATTGTGTGGTCGATATCCTCCCTATGATCATTCGTAATGTGCCTTTCTTACGATGGTCATGGACCCTTTTCATATGGGGATTGAATTTCTTGCTATCAGCCTTCACCAAAGGGAGACCCGACATTCTTGGACCAAAAATTCAGGTAGACATAAGCTCGTCGAGGGGACCCATTATCGACAGTAGTGTCACTACAAGATCGTCAAGATCAGCAACGGAAAGGAGCTACTAGATTGGGGATGTCTCTATGTCTGCCAATAAAACCTTCACGTAATTGGGTTGAGGGGCATAATTATCTATTGCAGGTTAAGTTTAACACTGTTAGAAAAAATGAGACAATTGTAATTTTTGAAAACATTTGGGAGGTAGTTGTAATTCGGGCAATCATACGAGGACATCGATAGGGATGAAAGCGCAACCAAGAGAAAGAACGAAGATCAAGCAAACAAACACAACATAGGATTTGCCATGGTTCAGCACCCAAATCGAAATGCCTATCTTCACCACAAAGAAATAGAAAAATTTTTATTGCCAAAAAGCCTCTACACCTCTCTCTACCTGACAAAGTGTTCTCCTTTGCTGAGACCTTACTTAGGTTTTCCCACATAGACACAATATATAGGGATCCTTAAAAACCTTAATCTCACACAATTACAAGTTTACCCTTGTACATGTAATAGACTTAAACTTTAATACAACTACACCCTAATAACTGTGTGGATCCCACAGAATACAAGACATCAAACCCAACAAATCTCCACATGGTTTGGATTCTGCAAGCCACCTTGAAGAAAAACCCGTTGATGTCGATTCTATAAACACACCCATCGTCTTTGCTAAACTGCTACACCCAAAATTGGCATAGCCCACACCCTGTACGGGTGACCCGTACAGTTTACCGCCGTCGATGTGATGTGACTCCATCTTTTCCACTACTGCAGCATCACCGAAGAGATTACTTCCACTCACAAAATCTGAAGCGAGAGAAACCTGCTTCTTCCAAGATATGCACTTGTTCACAACTTGAACTTCCTGCAGTCTATGTCTTCTATCTGTATCCCTTGCTTGAGTTCCAACAGAAGCACCATCTCTTTCAAAACTCCCTGTAAATCTGTATAGATTACCAACCATTTGTCCTTGCATCACAACCATGACCCCTTTGGAGACCTTAAGAATTCTACTTTAAGATGAACACCTGTAGCCTCTCGCATTCAGTATTCCCAATGAAATCAAATTCTTCTTTTGATCTGACACTTGTCTAACTCCAATCACAGTTCGCACAATCCCATCAAACATGCAAATCCATACAGTCCTAATCTCGAGAACCTTGCTTTCAACATCATTTGCCATTTTGATTGTACCCTTATCACATTCATGATATGTAGCAAACTGTTCAATAACTAAATACATATGAAACGAACAGCCTGAATCTAAAATCTAATATGAAGTATTCGTACCTGATGAAGTAGTGAGATAGAGATCTTCATCACTCCACTCTTTTGTGACACTAGTAGTTGATGATTTTTCTACACTCTTCTTGTCTTCTTTTTTCCTTTTTATGCTCCTTACGCTTTAGAAAATTCATTATTATATGACCTTCTTTATCATAATAATAACAAATTATTTTGCGACCTTGTGACTTGGAACGATTCCTATTCTTGCCTTATTCTTGTCTCCCATTTGATATTCCTCTACTCTGAGCATCAACTGTAACCAAAGCGTTACCTTCATTTGACATCCCCTTACCACTATTTTTTCACTGTGTCTGATTCATCAGTAAAGCAGCAATAACATTGTCAAGTTTGAGAGAATCCTTACCAAATAATGATGTAGTCACAATGTGATCAAATGAAGAAGGCAATAAGGCCAGTATGATAAGTGCCTTGTTCTCCTTTTCGATCTTCACATCAAGAGCAGACAACTCCGTTAGAATCATGTTGAACTCATCAATGTACACCTCAAATTTACTCTATCTGACAAGTAAATGCCATATAATTGTTTCTTAAAAAATAATCGATTTGTCAATGATTTAGACTTATATCTGCTCTCCAACTTTGTCCAAATTTCTTCTGAATCCTCCAAACCAATGACCTCACGAAAATATTATCAGCCAGAAACAACTGGATCGTCCTATTTGCTAGATCCCTCAACTCTAACCACTCATTATCCGTCAAATTTTTCGATTTGTCAGATTTATTCTTGAGAGCCTTAATAGTTCTTTTCTGCGTAAGAATATTTTTCACCCATTGTTGCTACAAGATAAAATCATTATGGTCATTGAAGGGTTCTATGGAGAATTTTGAACCTTTTGCCATCATTCGATTAACTTGATCTTTACTTTATGTGTTTACCGTCAATTTTCAAGAGCTTCAATCACCATTGATCTTACATAAGCCTGTCCAATTCATGCCAACGACACCAAATATGTCTAATTCATACCTTTCAATGAATCTATAGTACCCAAGAACCTTTGAAACAATAACCACTATGTTTCCTTTTAGAATAGTGCACCATATTTATAATATGGTACCCATTTTCTTCTTTTTGTTTTTCTTTTTTCTTCTTCTTCTTCTTTTTCTTTTTCTTTCTTTCTTTCTTTCTTTCTTTTTTTTTTTTTTTTTTTTTTTTTTTTTTTTTTTTTTACCTTCCTCGATATCCACATGAAGAGAGAACACTCTCCGATCTTCTCGATCTTCTCTTCATTGTTTCCACAAGCCACTCTTAAAGTTGTAATCATAACATCTTTAATTTTTTTTTTCTTTTCTCTTGTAAGGGTAATAATTACCTTTAAAAGACCATACTAGAGTTAATAAAAAAAAAAACTCACCTTGTTTCGTATGGTTACAACTTCAACCGTGGGATGGTAAAAAAAAAAAAGTCTTTTGCCCGAGATCCGTTGTGAAAAATTCTTTCAACCTTGCACACCTCTTTTCTTTTTAGATGTCAACACATCACTAGTGACGATCTATTGAACCTGACTTTGATACCACTTAATAGGACTTTGATACCACTTAATAGGAATGAAAGTACAACCAAGAGAAAGAATGAAGATTAATCAAACACACACAACACAGGATTTGTCGTGATTCAACACCCAAATCGGAATGCCTATAGTCTTCTCTACCACAGAGAAATAGAGAAATCTTTATTGCTAAGAAACTTCTACACGTCTCTCAATTTGCTCATACTTTACCTAGGTTTTTCCACATAAAGACAATATATATGGATCCTTGGAAATCCTAATCCCGCACAATTATAAGTACCCTGTACATGTAATAGACCCAAACTCTAATGCAAGTATATCCCAATAACTGAGTGGATCCCACATAATACAAAACCCCAAACCAAGCAGACGTAGCCGTGATTTTTCTGTTTTCCTCTTTTTTTTGTTGTTCTTAAAAATGTTAGACCCATTTTTTTATCGTACCGTTTTGTATTGTGCCGTTTAAAATCGTACAGTCCCGTTTTTTGTTTTTCCCCGTTCCGATTTAACTAACTATGATGATTTGAGTTGATCTTTCGAGTTTCGTACGCGTGTGCGTGCATAAGTGATTACTTGGCGGTTTCTTTTCCCCTTACTGCTTCGTTAGGATTCTCATTTTGTGCCTCGTCTCTCCTCTCGACCATTGTAGTTGAAGCTTCTCTTCTCGTAACAACAGTTCAACTCGGAACCTAACACTCTTTGGAGCTTCTTGTTAATGACGAAGAGAAGCCGACAACAGCATCAGCAGCCGTTGTATGCTGATGACTCATCTGTTTCTTCGAAGAAGCCAGGAAAAAAAAAAAGGTCTTTTGCCCTAGATCCATTTGTGAAAAAAATTCTTTCAACCTTGCGCACTTTATTTCCTTTCAGATCTCAACACATCACCCTTGACGATCTGTCGAACTTGACTCTGATACCACTTGATAGAGATGAAAACATAACCAAGAGAAAGAAGAAAATTAAGCGCAAACACACACAATACAGGATTTGCTATGATTCAGCACCTAAATCGGAATGCCTACAGCCTACCTCCACCACAGAGAAATAGAGAAATCTTTATTGCCAAGAGATTTCTACAATTCTTTCCATTTGTTCAGACCTTACCTGTATTTTTTCACATAAAGATATTCCTGAAAATCCTAATCCCACACAATTATAAGTACTCCGTACATGTAATAGACCCAAACCCTAATACAAGTACATCCTAATAATTGAGTGGATCCCACATAATACAATACCCCAAACCAAACAGACGTAGCCGTGATTTTTCTGTTTTCCCCTTTTTTTTGTTGTTCTTAAAAATGTTGGACTCTTTTTTTATCGTACCGTTTTGTATTGTGCCGTTTAAAATTGTATAGTCCCATTTTGTGTTTTTCCCCGTTCCGAATTAACTAACTATGACGATTTGAGTTGATCTTTCGAGTTTCGTACGCGTGTGCGTGCATAAGTGATTACTTGATGGTTTTTTTTCCCCTTGCTACTTCGTTAGGGTTCTCACTAGGGTGCACGCTTTATCCTGATGATTCGAACCCGTCCTAAACCCTGGCAGGGTTGAATTCTGGCCGAATCCTAACAGAACTGGTTAGGGTTTAATTTTTTATCAACCCTTAAAAGGTTGGATTGAGGTTGGATTGAGTTGAATTGGATTAGGTTTGACCAGACCCTTTATATATAATTCATTAGGTTTGACCCTGGTTGAGCCCCGCCTGACCAGATATATATATATATATATATATATATATATATATATATATTTATTTATTTATTTATTTATTTATTGTGTACAAACCGAATCTATTCTCTTTTCTCTCTCGACTCTCACGGTATTCCTCACTCACGTACTCTCTCTGAGTCTCTCAGACCGACTGTCTCAACGCCTCCCAGAGACAGCGGCGGCCATGCCTCGATTCTCGATTCTCTCTTGACTCTCGCTAATCTCTCTCGAGTCTCAACTCTCAACAGTGTATCATCGCGGCGACTCCGGCGAGTCGGCTCTCTCTTGCAGGTATAACTTGCGGCATTCCTAATGTCTCACCACCTGCCAGCTGCTACGTTCTCCTTCCTCTATTTGCTTTTTTAATCGTCATAGTAGCTATCTGTTCTTTTTTTTTTTTTTTTTTTCAGTTACATTTTACGGTTCTACGACTCTGTTATGGTTTAATTTGTTATTTCTCCCTTCTCTTTCAATCTTTTGATCTTTCGTTTTCTTTCAGATTTTGATTCAACTTGAAACCTAACACTCTTTGGAGCTTCTCGCTAATGACGAAGAGAAGCCGACAGCAGCATCAACAGCCGTTGTATGCTGATGACTCATCTGTTTCTTCGAAGAAGCGATCACGAGCACCTAAGCAACACCAGATTGAAGACAAGGTCATATTTCCTCTGTGTGTTCTCTATCAGATGATTGTTTATGTATATCTTATGAGTCTCATTTGCGTTTTATTCTCTATCAGATGATTTCGACCGGAATGAGCTCCAAAATTTTGAAAGAGGCCTTAATTCAGCAAAAGGAGATTCAAGATGAGGTTGAGGGACCAAACCCAAACTCTTCTTTCTTTGCGGTTACTGAAGAACCAAATGCTTCTGCTAACGGCGGTGAAGAAGAGGATATCGATGCATTCGATGGTTTCTCTGAAAGTCTAAGCCTCTATGATGGCTATGCAGATGAAGTATGTATAATTCTCTCTCTCTCTCTCTCTCTCTCTCTCTCTCTCTCTCTCTCTCTCTCCCCCTCTCTCTCTAATTAGGTTTTACAGTCTGTTTTGAATTTCTTTTTTGTTTGCTTAAATTATTTAGGAGGAGATTGATGAGGAGGAGGAGAAAGTTTTGGAAGCTTTCATGTCAAAGAACACTGGCCCACAACAGACGTTGGCGGACCTCATTCTCAATAAAATTAAAGAAAAAGATGCAGAGGTTTCTTCAGGTAAGTTAGTTTTGCTTGTTAGTTTTGCTTTTATTTATTAATATGTTTGTGTTGCTTACGAAGTTGTGAATTTTGGTGGTTATTTCACCTTATTGCTCCAGATGTTCTACATTAAGTGACAGGAAATTATGAATGAATACTGGATGCTCTTTTGTGTCAATTTGCAAATTTCAATGTGGTTCAGATTGAAATATTGATCCATGTTGTGAAAAAGAATTGGAAGAAGTAAGATCTTCTCCTCACATCACTTTATTTATAACCAACTAAAAGGAAAGAAGATTACAAAAATAACCCTTTGCAAAATAAAGACAAAACAGAAAAAAGAAACTAAACAAAACTTTCTAAAAATAAGAAATCTGATCTTATATTTAAGTCGCTAAGCGCTAACTACGACACTGCCTTTCTCAATAACTACTGAGATTTGGAAGGCTACAAAGGAGACTTATTCCCAGGTTGAAAATTACTCCCTGATTTATGACCTTCATGTGAAGATTGGTGCTTCTACACAACGAGATATTACTATTTCCCAATATTACTCTGAGCTCCGTAGTTTGTGGTAGGAATTAGACTATTATAATACATTCATAGCTGCATGTTCTACTGATGTTGCAGCAATGAAAAATGCCAAAGACAATGATGGCAAAGAGGTTAAGACATCTCAAATTAACAAGCCCTCTTTGTTATAGGATCTTAATTCAGTCCAACACAAAAATCTGCAGAGAAAAGTAATAGAAAAAAATTCTTATCTGGAAATCCGACCGTCAGAAATTGATGAAACTTGGATTGAATGGCCTTTATAATAGTTATGAACACCCTGCAAAATCTAAGAATGATTCGAAAAGAATTGAAGGAGCTATGAGCTTTGTAACCTTGCTGTACCTGGTGCCGCCAAAACATGGACAGGTTCAAAAGGATGTCGGCTGCTGATTTGGTTTTTACTTCCTCTAATTGGTGCTGAGTGTTTCACATATAACCAGCAACAAAGAACAAAATAGGAGTGTTGAATGCAAAGGAACAAAGGAAATAGAGTTCAGTTGAGTCTCACAACCTTAGAGACTCAACCAGAAAATAGGAGTTTCACTCTCTTTTTTTCTGGAAAATTCTCTCCATTGCAGCCAGCCTGCATTCTCTTTATTTATAGCTTTGAAACATTACAAATAAAATAGGAAAGAACGAAATTTGGAAAAGCTAAACCTCCTTTATAACTTAGGAAGTTTCTAAAACATAGAAATAGGAAAGTTTCTAAAAACTAGAATTAGGAAACTCGATTTTAGGCAAGTCTTAGTCTCCAAGCAACTAAGACTTCTAAACTAACTAGCCTAATTTTTAGGAAACTAAACAATGGAAATAAGTAAACTCAAAAATAGGAAACTAATCAAAAGAGTCATAACTAATGCTGTTGGTACTGTTCACGTGAACAGTACCGCGTGAACAGTGTTCACGTGAACAATGAGGGTTGGGCCCATGTTGACACATCCTTGGGCTGGTCCACTACTGGCTGGTCCTTGGACTGCATCAGACAAACTACGTGTGTATAATTTTTTGGCTGGACTTAATATTGAATTTGATCAGATTTGTGCTCAGATCCTCAGTAGAGAGCCATTACCATCACTTGAACAATCTTATGCCTTAGTCTAGTCTGAGGATATGCGCTGTACATTCATGATGCCTCTTCTTCCAGTAGAGGGATTTGCTCTTCAGACTATTCAGCCAAGTAGTTCTCCTTTTTCAAAACCCACCATTGTTCGGTGTGAATATTGTGGGAAGGACCGCCATACTAAAGAAACCTGCTGGAAATTGTATGGCAAACCAGCTGACTTTGACACGAAGAGGCGTGACAAGAACTTACAGAGACCCAAAAGTTTTCAAGTACCGCAGGCAAATCAGACAGAGACCTGTTTTCCTACTGGGATGGTACCTACACTATCAATTGAAGAGCTTCAGGCACTCAAGAATCTATTAAGGCCATCCGCTACAGTTCAAGCCACTACTCCAATGCAAACTGCCCTGCCAGGTTCATACTTTGTCTAATCAGGTAACTATCATGTGGGTCTGTTTGCTTCATTTGTCTCTAGCTCATGGGTTAAGGACACTGGAGCAACTGACCACATGACTGGGTTAGCCAATTCGTTCTTCCTGTATTCTCCCTCTTCTGAGACAGATACAGTCCGAGTTGCAGATGGTTCCCTCTCTCCTATATTTGGAAAGGGTTCCATCCGCTGCTTCCCTACTCTAACTTTGCTATCAATTCTTCATGTACTTAGTTTTTCTACAAATTTACTGTCTATTGTAGTCTCACTAGATCTCTTAACTGCAAAGTTACTTTTTTCCCTACCTCGTGTGAAATTCAGGATCTGGAGAGCGGGAAGACGATTGGACATGGTAGGTTGCATGGTGGTCTCTACTTGCTTGTAGATGGTCATTTGTGCCTCCTTCTGCATCATCACCTACTACACATCATCTCTACTCTGCTGTGAGCACACTTCAGCAGTGGCATCGCCGTCTTGGTCATCTGTCCCCAGCTATTTTATCTTAGTTGTTTCCTTCCCTTTCCAAGCATTGTAATAAAAACGAGTTATTATGCGAAGCATGTATTCTTGCTAAGCAAGCTTGTACAACATATTTACTTAAATTTAATAGAAGTAGTAATATGTTTGATTTGGTTCATTATGATATCTGGGGTCCGGCTAGGACAACCTCTATATCTGGCCACAAATGGTTTATAACTTTCATTGATTGTCACACTAAGACTACTTGGGTGTACCTTATACATCAAAAGAGTGAAGTTTTTGAGTGTTTCAGCCAGTTTCATAAAATGATTCAGACTTAGTTTCAAACACCAATCAAGGTTCTTAGGAGCAACAATGAGAGATAATACCTTGATGGACATTTTCAGAGATATCTGTTTCTACATCAAACAAGTTGTGTTGACATCCGGGCTCAAAATGGGATTGTAGAAAGGAAGAACTGTCATCTACTTGAAACAGCTCAGGCCCTTATGTTTGAAGGAAATGTACCAGCGAAGTTTTGGAGTGATGCTGTTCTGACAGCAACCTCTCTCATAAATCGGTTGCCACTCGGATACTGAACAATAAGGCTCCACTGGATTTGTTACTTGGTGATCACTCCTTTGGTCTCCCACCAAAGGTATTTGGATGCGTCTGTTATGCTCGGAACCATCATCCTCATGGCAAATTTGATACACGAGCGGTTCGCTACATCTTCCTTGGTTATCTAGCCACTCAAAAAGGGTATAAATGTTATCATCGTCCATCTCGTCGGACTTTCATCAGCAAAGATGTTCTCTTTCATGAAGGCATGATGTATTTTCAGCCACATCTTCAGGGGGAGATAGACATAGTTGATCTAAAAGATGTGCCTTTGATTACCTCAATGGAGATGGAGACAAAAAGAGTCCAGGTAAGAAGCATACCTGATCCTACTCCTGAGCCAGAGATGCCACCACCTGATCCTACTCCTAAGTCAGAGGTGTCTACCATTCCTATGTCTATTGCCAAGCCTTTGCAAGTTTATAGCCGTGCTAGAAGCAAGCAAAGAAAGACCACTACCATCCAAGCAACTTCACATGTCTCTTTGTCAGCCTAGGATCCAGAGACTGACCAAACTCTTGGTAAGGAAATTTCCCTCTTTGATTCTGACTCTGATCTCCCTATTGCTAGGGCTGTAACAGGGCTGGGTTGGGCCGGTTTCTCAAAACCTTAACCCCAACCCTGACTATTTAAACTTAACCCTAACCCAGCCCAGCCTAGCCCTGTTAGGGTAAAAAAATGTACAACCCTAACCCTGACCCTGGCAGGGTTGGGCCTAACCCTAACCTGCCCTAATTGACCCTCATAGGGCCGGGTTGGGCCAGGTTAATCCTGATTAACCTTGATTCTACTACGTTTCTTTCCTAGTCACCAATATCTGCGATGGGCGATGGGTATTCCGAGGTTTTATTTGTAGATGATCATAATGGTTGTACAGTCTTCATTCCAAGTTCTCCAGCATGTACACTCAAAACATTAGAGGTTATCTTGGAATCTGGTTCAGGAAACTAGTAGCACAAATATGTTAAAATGTATGTATTAGAAAAATAAGAAACATCAGATCTGGTTATCTGAAAGGCATAACTCCAAAATGAAGACACTATTTTCTGAGCCCAAGGAGAATTACCAGGGAAAACAGATCGATTGGGAGATCAAAATCACTGGGGATATTCTGTGATTACTTGGTATCCGAAATAGACGATTCAAGCAAAGGAGTCGAGAAAGGGATGATTGAATCAAAATAATTTTTTTTTTAGTTTTATTTCTGTCAGAGGGCAATATGAACGTTCTACCATGTCCAATCAACACAGCCAAAAATTGCGAAAGGATTTTTTTTTGGTAAGAACGACATCTATTGATCACAAGAGCAAGGTACAACCGCAGGTTCATACAACCAGGGTGTGGACACAGGTCAACTAACCATCTCTGCATTGGTTAGGGCCCAAAAACCGTGAAAGGAAGAACATCAATAAAAATCATCACTATCAAATCTAAAAGCATACTAAACAGTCAACAAGACAAAGGGATAATAGAGACAATATTCTGGACAATAGAGACCACATTTCTATAAACAAAAAAATAAAATAAAAAATAAAGAGAGAAAGAGGATCCAATAGAGGGAAAAGATACCATTAGAATTTTAGAGTTTCCACTTCCTATGATAGAGAGAAATAAAGGACGGTTATGAACCGTAAAAGTTTAAAACCCTAAAATGTAACTGAAAAAAAAAAAAATACCTGCAAGAGAGAGCCCCGCGATGAGACACCGTCGGTCCGTCTGAGAGTTAGAGAGATTAGGGAAAATCAGAGAGATTAGGGAGGGCCTGGACGCCGCCGACTGTGGGAGGCATTGCTGGCGTTGTCGACTATGGAGTCTGGACTCTAAAGGTGATGCCGACTCTGGGAGGCGATGAGAACTTGAGACACAGACACCGTGTGAGAGAATGAGAGTCAACTGTGGAGCGACTAAGAGAGATTAGGTGAGAGACTGAGAGTCGAGACTCGAGAGGGATAACATAAAGCGATTAGGGTTTAGCGGTTTAGGCCCTTAGGGGTTGTTTTGTAATATATATATATATATATATATATATATATATATATAGGGTCAGGCTGGGCTCAACCCTAATCCAACCCAACCCTGCCAGGGTTGATAAAAAATTAAGCCCTAACCCAGCCCTGTCAGGGTTCGGGCCGGGTTCAACCTTGTAAGGGTTCAGGGCGGGCCTGGGTGGGTTTGGGTCGTCAGGGTAAAACTTGCACCCCTACCTATTGCCCTTTGTAAAGGTACTAGGGCTTGCACTCTTCATCCAATCTCTAATTTTGTTTCGTATGAATTGTTATCTCTTTCTTTCCATGCATTTGTGTTTTCTTTTTCCTCTATGTCTATTTCTCAGAAATGGCAGGATGCAATTTTGAATGAGCAGTGGAAAGCTGCAATGATGGAAGAAATGAGAGCCTTGAAGAAAAACAATACTTGGGACCTTGTTTCTCTCCCACCGGGTAAGAAACTAGTAGGGTGCAAATGGGTTTTCACAGTCAAGTAGAACAGTGATGGCACAGTGGATCGGTACAAAGCAAGGCAATAGCCCTGGATTCATACAGACATATGGTATTGATTATCAAGAAACCTTTGCTCCAGTGGCTAAAATGACAACAGTAAGGGTTTTATTGGCATATGTTGTCCACCACAATTGGGATCTGCAACAGCTTGATGTAATGAATGCATTCCTCTATGGTGAACTTAAAGAGGAAGTGTATATGGACTGTCCACCTGGGTTTACAGATGCAAATACCCATGGAAAGGTATGTAAATTGAAATGCTCACTTTATGGACTCAAGTAGTCCCCTAGAGCATGGTTTGTTAGACTATATAAGGCCATGATAGTCTTTGGCTATATACAGAGTAATGCTGTTCATACATTGTTTACTAAGCATTCGCCTAGAAGTTTTACAGCTCTTTTGGTATATGTGGATGATATCATTGTCACTGGAAATAGTGATGGGGAGATAAAAAAATTCAAGGTATTTCTTGGGAAGGAGTTTGAAATTAAAGATCTGGGAAAGCTGAGATACTTTCTCGGGATTGAAGTAGCTCGTTCTGCAAAAGGCATATTTCTTTCTCAAAGGAAGTACATCCTTGATCTTCTGTCAGAGACATGTTTGCTAGGCTGCAAACCGTGTGCTACTCCACTAGATGTAACTACCAAGCTGAAGGAAAAAGAAGGAACACCAACAGATAAAGGGAGATATCAAAAGTTGGTTGGAAGGTTAATCTACTTATCTTACACAAGACCAGACATAGCATTTACAGTTAGCATGGTGAGTCAGTTTATGCATGACCCCTATTCTACGCATTTGGAGGCTATTTATAGGATTCTTCATCACTTAAAGGCAGCTCCAAGAAAGGGGATTCTACTGTCACCACATGATGGTTTCAAGTGGAAGCTTATACAGATGCTAACTGGGCAGACAGTTCGGATAGGAAATCTATTTCTAGTTACTGTACATTTGTGGGAGGAATGTTAGTCACTTGGCACAGTAAGAAGCAGAACGTCGTAGCACGTTCTAGTGCAGAAGCTGAATTCAGAGCAATGACTCAAGGTATATGTGAACTTCTGTGGTTGAAAGGCTTACTTAGTGACTTGAAAGTTGATTGTTCTCAACCTATGATTCTCTCTTGTGATAATAAAGCTGCTATTAGCATTGCTAACGATCCAGTTAAGCATGACCGAACCAAGCATGTTGAAATAGATCATCATTTTATCAAAGAAAAGCTCGAGAGTGGTCAGATTCAGATTCCACATGTCAGATCCAAAGATCAGCTAGCTGATATCTTCACAAAAGGTTTACCCGTCAAGTCATTTCAAGTTATTTTGTCCAAGTTGGGAATGCATAATATCTATGCACCAACTTGAGGGGGAGTATTATCAAGAGAGGGAGTGTCGTAGTTAGTGCTACTAACTACACTAACTACGACTTAAATATAAGATCAGATTTCTTCTTCTTTTCTTTTTCTTATTTTATAATGTTTCTTTTACCACCTTTTTTGCTGTCAGGAGAAATTGTGGGATTCCATTGGATGAAAATTCTGCAAGATCAATGGCATTGCAAGTAATATCTAATATTAGGGGCGGAATGAGTTGAAAGATTTGGCTATAAAAATTTTATGAGGTCTATTCACAAAAGGAATAACTTTCTCTGGGGTAGAAACAATTCTACAAAATCAAAATAAATTTGAAAGCTTCGTATTAGAAATCAGAGAAAAACCAAAAGAACTTTCATGGGGTAGTATACTTTCTGGGTTTTAGAAGGTTGGAAAGGAATTGTGAGTTTATATGTCAATGACTGAATGATTACTTCACAAACAGGTGCTGTAAAGCTGGGAATATAATGTAGAATCCAGCTTTGGGATGAATTTTACAGGTTGGACAAATATGTTTTAGAATATCTCCTTCTGGTACATTAAGCCATTGAATTGAGCCCATGATTGGATAAATGTTTGTAAGCAAATCTTCTGGCTTCTAGAAGCAATAGCATATTTTTTTTCCTTTCTTTGTATAAAAAGTTATTAATTTTTTTAGTATCCAAATGCTTGCTGCAATTTCAATCCAAACACCCCAAAGTCTTATTTATATAGTCCTCGTCTCAGGAGATTTTGATATATTATTAGAGATTGTTCAATGGTGTAAGGTGTTACAATTGTGAATTGTCTTTGGTTTGTTTATGTGAGCCCATGTGCCCTCTTGTTTCTGAACTTCTGTACTGATAAGTTTTTTTTTATTATTGTTTACAGAAGCACAGCCCCTTCCTAAACTGGACCAGACCATCATTGATTTATATAAAGGGTACTACACTCACCTTGGCTTTATTATCATTATTTTTTGTTCTTCCTTTTTTTTTTTTTTTTTTTTTTTTTTATAATCTTTTTGCCATTTGGACCAGAATTCCTGTTGGTTCTTATCACAGTGTTGCTAACATAACTTGCAGTGTTGGGAAACTGCTTAGTAGATACACAACTGGTAAAGTACCGAAGGCATTTAAACATATCCCCTCAATGGAGCTTTGGGAGGATGTGCTATACTTGACAGAACCTGAGAATTGGTCTCCAAATGCCGTGTATCAAGCGACAAGAATCTTCTCTTCCAATTTGGGTGTGAGGAAGGCCCAGCGCTTCTACAAGCTTGTCTTGTTCCCAAGGATTAGAGATGACATACGGAAGAATAAGAAGCTCCATTTTGCTTTATTTCAAGCTTTGAAGAAGTCACTTTACAAGCCAGCAGCCTTCTTCAAGGGTATTTTGTTTCCATTGTGTGAGGTATGTCAAAAACTTGTTACCAAGCTCAATATGGTTCACTACTGTTCAAACTTGTTACCAAGTTCATTACGGTTCATTACCGTTCTTTTTTACTCTTGATTTAACTATCTTTATTGCTGTCCTGTTTATTTTCATTCTCCTTAGCATCAATAAATATTTGATATCATCTTTAAGCCTTTTCTTATTTTGTCTTGAGCTCATTGCGTGCGAAGTGGGAGTTGATCTTGCATCTGAGATGAATTTTTAATTTGACCCAGATATCTTGATTTTGCTTTTGGGATTGGAAAATGAAAAAGATGTAAAGAATTTACTGAGTGAACAACGATATCTGGATTGACATTATTTGAAATGTTAGGTGATAGACTCAATTTCTTTTCCTTATGCATTTTGTTTAGTTTAATCATTTTGAGAATGCTGTTTGTTGCATACTACATTGAAAAGATGTTCTCATTGTCATTTATTCTTTTTAATCCTTTATTTTTTTGGGTAAAGTATACAAACCTCCCCTCTACTTTGGCTAAAAGATACGAACCTCCCCTATCACTTTTAACAGGACACAAACTTCCCCTCAATTTTGAAATTCATGAACTTAACTACAGTTTGTTAATTGGAGGACAGTAATTGCTGATGTCACGTAGACAAATTAATTATATTGACCATACTACCATTATAAGTAATAAAATTACAAATTTACCTTAAACTTAAAAACCCAATTACCCTTTGTTCTTTGTTTTTCAATTTTGAAACCCAAAAAAAAAAACAGCCTTCGCCCTTCCCTCATTCTTGCCTCTTCTTCGCCGTTCCCTTGTAAAACTGATCTGATTGAGTTGGTTGAGTCGCAGTATTACAAGAACTGTCCTTCGCAGAGTACTTCTTGCAAGTCTTCTCGCTCAACATGTCATCAATATCATGTGGAGGATAAAGACTATATAGAACAGTCTGTTTCAGAATCATCATGCTTGTACCCATCTGGCAGTTCCCCAAATCTTCCGTCTTCTTGCACCCATAAGAGCCTGAATCTATCCCAAGAGGCCCACCTCCCCAATCCACTGAGTCAGGGGATAAACAATCACAAATAGGTACGGTTTACAGAGATTCAACCAACCACTAGTATTACTGCTCCATACAGTCAAACCACTTAGGTTATCAAATAAGACCAATCTTCCATCCATAGAAATCCTCAGTGTAAAATTCTCAGAAACCCTAACCCCACCACCAACAGTCCACACAGGCACATTTGCAGCAATGTTTCCCACGTTATAACGTATACCAACTAAAAAACCATCAGAATCTTTCTGATAATCATCAAGAACCCAAAAGCAAAAACCCCATTTTCTGAAAACCCAACTCCTGCTTTCATACCAGTGGTTGTCACAAAGAATGATGTCGTAGCTCCATTTTAAGAATAAAACTTCAGCGCTCATGGAAAGAGATTAATTAATGGAGGCTTTTGTGAGTTCAGATTTGTTAAAATGTTGCTGAAGGGTTGTTTAACTGTGTGCAGTTACTTTTTCGTTCCATTTTTTTCCATACCGTCCTCTGTGAAACTGAATCCATTGCAAAGACGAGTTAATCATCAGGGAAGATTTATGACTGGATTTTACTACCCTTAAACCATTCCCCCACAGTTACAATGCAGGTTGGAGTGCTATTCGGATACTGACCAAAGATTGTGTTTCTGGAAAAGAACGAGGGTTCTGATTGGCTGTATGGTATCGAATGGTACAGATATGCCAGGAAGAAAGGAAACAACCAATTTGAGGGCTCCGGCGAGGGAGCTAGATTTAGTGGAGCAGTCAGATAGCTTTCTGGGGGAGGTGAGTGATCTGGCCTATGACCCAATGATAGAAGAAGTTGGGATTTGGTTTCCAGCTACACGGGGGAAATTAGGATTTCATTTTGGAAGGGTTGAAGTTAGGGTTCTGCAAGGTTTTTCCAAAGAGGCAGGACTTGCATGCCATTGTCCCGCCCAGAAGATATAATCCTTGATATAATCCTTGCTGAAGTTTCCCCTGTATTCTGAATCCCCAAAATCGAATCCGTAGGAAGACCCCCCGCTTTTATAACCCTAAAAGGTCCCCTGTACATTGGCACTGGACGAAAGGTTGCAAAGGACTTCATTTTTATATGGATTTAAAGAGGGTAAGTAAGACATTTCACCCTATCATGTTGACACGGTTAGTTCATAGTAGTTGAGTGTCCTGTTAAACATGATAGGGGAGGTTTGTGTCTTTTAGCCAAAGTACAGGGGATGCTTGTGTACTTTACCCTTTTTTTTTTTTATTCATTCTCCCCGCTTAATCATAACTTAGTCATCAATCCTTGTTCTTTGTCTTCATTGTACTCAGTAGCTCTATTTCCCTTATGGTTATTTTGAGAATGTTTTTCCCTTTCATTGTTCTATAGCAATATTTTGTTGACTTCATATAGCCATGAAATTTGTTATTCACTTCACTACTAATATTTGGAAAACCAATTAATGAGTCATAGTCTTTTGTATTTCTTCTTCTCTTCTTTAAAGGCTTTTATCTGGTTTCTTGGAGTACTAAGAATCATATGATGATGTGCAGTCAGGAACTTGTACTCTAAGGGAAGCCGTCATTATTGGAAGCATTATTCAAAACGTCTCTATTCCACCTCTTCATTCAAGGTAATGCCTCTTATCTGGGTGGACTTAATCTGTATGATTCTTAGAAGGAATTTATATGTTTAGCGAATGGAAGAAGCTTTGTACAACCATTTGGGATCAGCTACATGCATTTCTGCTTTCCTTTATCTGCAGTGTTTGGGGTATTGTCATCATCATTGTCACAATCTCCGTCAGTACCATAAACATCATCATAATTTGCCTTTTTTTGCAGTAATTTGGTTGGATTGCATGTTCCCTCGTTACAATCTAACTCAGTTTTTTTAATGGATGCACAGTGCTGGACTGCTGAAACTGGCAGAGATGGGTTATTGTGGCACAACTAGGTATCTGATACAGAAGAAACTGGGATATTTTTTCCTATATTCAAATTCGTTTAGTAAGCAAAGATTTATAACTTGCAGGCTTAAATTATTCTGGGCTTCCAATGTTGTGCCTTTTGCTGTTAATATTTCAATATTTCAGTTCTTGAAAATATGCTTTGTTTTGCTGAAGAATTGAAGATAATATGGTTGGAGGATGTCTTGAACAGAATAGAATAAAATGAAAATGAAAAGTGAAGTAGAGAGATAGGAAGGGGACTATACTATGCCAACATGTTACTTCGTAATTTACTGTGAAATTGAATTTTCCACTTTTTTTTTTTTTAATTTATACAATTTTCTTGGGGAAAGTTTTACCATGGGGACCACATTTTCCATTCTGCCCTGAAATATTTACAGCCAATATGACTTTACAATCTTCCCTCATAAAATATTCAATATCTTGAGAGCAATCTTTGTTGCCTTCGATGGATACATATGGCCTATCAATTTATGGAACCATGTTCATTTATGGTTCTCACAACTGTATGATTAGCAACTGGATAATTCAAATTTGGTTATAGTTTTATGTAATTATTTTAAATTATTTTTCCATGTAAAATAAATGGCAAATAAGTGTTGGAAATCCTACAATGACATTTTATATCACATTTTACCTCCTAAAAACAAAAATATTTAAATTGTTTCAAATGATACACATGATACACAAAACATGAATGTCAATGTTTCCGGTAATTTTTAACTTTAAGAGAAATTGAGCAAACAAATGCATCACCACCACCACCAACAACAACAACAACAACAACAAAGCCTTATCCCAATTAAATGGGGTCGGCTTCATGGATTTGTGTCTTCTAATCAGCTCTATTCGATGTCATACTTCAAAACAAGGCCTAAGCTATGCATGTCTTTCCTCACCACCTCCTAAGAATCTTCTTAAGTCTGCTCCTAGTTCTTTTAGATCTTTCAATCTGAATCAAATCACTCTTCCTTATTGGAGCATCTAACGGCCTCTGTTAAACATAGCCGTACCATCTCAAACGACTTTCTCGTAGTTTATCATGTATCGGTGCTATTCCCAAATTAGTTCTGAACAAATGCTTCCTTCTAATGAAATAAAGACTCCAGTGCATCTCTTGGTGATATGGTTCTTAGACTCAGATTCGGTGTTGTAAGAGATAGAGTTGAATGCTGTTACTGGCATTTGAAGGAATGAGAATGATGCAGTCCAAGGACCAGCCAGTAGTGGATCAGCCCAAGGATGTGTCAACATGGGCCCAACCCACACTGTTCACGTGAACACGTTCACGCGGTACTGTTCACTGAACACTGTTCACGCGGTACTGTTCACGTGAACAGTACCAACAGCAGATTTTCTTTTTTTTTTCTTTCCTAAAACATAGTTTATTTCATTGTATTGGTGCTAAAAATTCCCAAATTTAGTTCCTGTAACAAGTGCTTCTTTCCTTCTAATGAAGAGTTTAGTTTTAGTAGTTTTTTCTCCTCTTCCTTTTTTTTTTTATGGGTTTTTTTTTTAAATAAAAGAAGGGGAGAAGTGGTTGGGTTTTTATATTTTGTAAAATATTAAAATTTTTAAATTTTTTTTTATTTTTGTTTAGACTCAACCAGTTGCTTCTCTTGGTGATAAGGCTTTGTTTTAGTCACAATCAATCAATATTGAAGAAGACGCAGACCCAGGTACAGCAGGCTTTCGAGACTCATAACTCCTATAGTTTTTGACTTGTAAGAGATAGAGTTGAATGCTGTTAATGGCATTTGAGAAGAATGAGAAGTATTGCAAGTGAAGCCCTTAATGCCACAATGCCAAGACGTATTCTTGAGGCCCCTAGAGAGGAATACTACAACACCCTAGGGCACTATGATGACCTATCCGTTACAAATTACGGATGAACCCCAAGGAGTTTGGGGGAGGAAACCCCCTCGGGGTGGGGGGAGGGGGGTGGGTGGTTAGGTGGGGAGGGGGGGCGGGGGGGGGGCAAACTAGTGGGGGGTGCTGTGATTGGTGGGCGTAACTATGAATATAGTCTCATGAGGAGTCGGAGAACCCACTACTTGGGAGGAGATGAAGGAAGAAGAAGAAAGAAAAATATTTGCCACGATCCTTCCAGAGAAGGTTGCATGACGACGAATAATCTTCGACAAGGCACTATGAGTATGGAAGATTATGTCTATCAGTTTGACCAATTGTGTGACGGTCAGGTTCACGGGACAATGATGATCAAATGATATCTCGGTTCGTTGGGGCTGCGACCGAAATTGAGAGAAAAATGGGGGTGGTTGATATTGTTGGTTTAATGATGTGTTGATAAAGCTTTCCAAGCCGAGGACCTTTGAAGTCAACACCAAATCCCACCTCCAAGCTTATGAATTGAACACCCTACACCAAACGAAAGCCATAGGGACTACATCTCATGCTACTCCAACAACAGATAAAGGTAAAACTCCCATGGTAGCGCTATGGATGTGCAATGCTATCACCGCAATGCATATGGTCACTTTGTAGAGATTGTCCACAAAAATTAAAGGTAAACTCCTTAGTTGCCGCAATCGAGGCCAACCCAAATACAGGATGTGAACCGCAAAGTGATGCGACACTTTCCATCACGGATGTCATGGATGATAGTGAGGATTCATATGGAATCCATATAATCACCAGATGGTCTTGATTGACTAAAAGTAGATGTGGATAATTTGATGCCTTTACTAAAGCTCTATGGATGACAATAGTGACCACAGTTCGATGAAGACAACGGTGATGGAGAAAATTACGAAAGAAAAGAATGAATAAGATCGTCCCCAGGATACCACGATTCCATTTGACTTTCCTCAAGATGTTGAGCATGTTGATTTCGAATACCTTTAAATATCTTGAAGAAAGTGGACCCAAAGTGATGGATTTTCTTCCAACGCGAAGCACGTTTAAGTTTCAAGATCAGGATCCGCCACCGACCCCCTCGAGTCATTCTTCACCATTACAAAACCGGACGGTTCTTTTAAGGGGGGAGTGATGCGTCCAAGGACCAGCCGTAGTGGATCAGCCAAGGATGTGCAAATGGGCCCAACCCACATTTACGTGAACACTGTTCACGCGGTACTGTTCACGTGAACACGTTCACGCGGTACGTTCACGTGAACAGTACCAACAGCGATTTCACTCTTTTTTATTTCTTCCAAAATATAGTGTTAGTTATTTGGATTTTAATTTTTTTAAAAAAAAAACTTTTTTTAAATTTTTTTTTTAAAATTTTTAAAAAAAATTTTATTTTTTTTATATATTTATATAAAAAAAAAATTAATATAAAAATAATTTATTTTTTATTATTTTTTTTTTTTTTTTTTAATATTTTTAAATTTTATATTTTTTTTTATAAAAAAAAAAAAAAAAAAAAAAAGAAGTTTTTTTTTTTTTTTTAAAAAAAAAAAAAAAAAATAAAATTAAAATATTTTAATTTTTTTTTATTTTATTTAAAATTTTATTAATTTTTTAAATTTTATTTTTTTTTTTTTTTTTTTATTTTAAAAATTATATTATTTAAATAAAAAAAAAAATAAATTTTATTATTTTTTTTTTTATTTTTTTTTTTAAAATTTATTTTTATAAATAAAAAAAAAAAAAAAAAATAAAAAAAAAAAAAAAAAAAAATAGGAAAGAGGAAGAAAAAAAATATAAAAAAAGTAAAAAAAAAAAAATTAAATAAAAAAAAAAAAATTAAAAAAAAAAAAAAAAAAATAAAAAAAAAAAATAAAAAAAAAAATAAAAAAAAATTTATTTAAATTTTTATTTTATATTTATATAAAATTTTTTTTTTTTTTAAATATTTTGTAATAAAATTTTTTTAAATAAATTAAGGAATTTTTAAAAAAAAGGTTAAATAAAATTAAATAAAAATAAAATTTTTTTGTAGTGGAAGATATAAGATTAGAGTTACAAATCCTATTTGCTACTATAAAATTGGATAATTTAATCCTTTTAAAGCTGTGCATAGACTCAACCATGGAAAGATGCACTAAAGTAGCCCTAGAAGATATGCAAGAAAAGAAATAGCTTAACAAGTAGACATGAAAATGCAGTTTTACAAACACCCCCTGCGCTAACTCTTTTTGCTTTCTCTAATGAATTCTTTACTTAGTCAAAAAAGAAAAAGCAGCTTGACAGTTTTTTCCTCTGTTAACCTGTTGCAGTTATTTTATAAAGCTTTTTCTGGAAAAGAAGTATGCATTGCCCTATCGCGTACTTGATGCCGTTGTTACTCATTTTATGAGATTTCTACATGACACAAGGATCATGCCTGTGATCTGGCACCAGTCACTTCTTACATTTGTGCAAAGGTAGGCTTATTCTACATTTTCTTTTTGGGGTAAACCATTTCTCTGTGTTTTTTCTCTAGGCATTTCTGTTTTACTTGGGAAATGCAACCTCAAAATTGGCTGCCCACATTGATCTCCTCCACCCCTTGCCTGGGCACCAGAGGGGGGGGGGGGTTTGGGGGTGGGGTCAACACCTTTATGTCTTTCTCAACAAACACATATTCACATTCAAAGGTAGTCAGATAGGTCCATGTGCACATGGCTGGCCAACCAGTTCATGTTTTGCATTCTACAAAGCCACGGGAGGTTGGCATCATCACGCCAACAGAACTAATACTTGACTTCTCATAAATGCTAGTATGGAAGTTGGATGAAGAACAAGCATGCTCAAATTCTAACTTCTCTCCCTTTTGAGTTTCTATGATCATTTTTTCTTCCAATCAACCAATTATTCACATCTTGGACTCTGATTGGATTGGCCATTGCTCATCCTGATCCAATCCCAAGTCAACTCGGCCAAGCTTTGGCTGCATCAGCTGAGTTGATAGGTGATCCCCACAGAAGTTTTCAGTTTTGCTTCCTCATATCGGGGTGAGACTCAAGTTGAGAGTGGCCAATCCAGTATCAGTTCCTGCATCTGTGCATACAACTATTTATTGAAAGATCTATACAGGTACAAGAATGAACTGACAAAGGAAGACAAGGATAATCTGGACCATCTGCTTCAATACCAGAAACATTACTTGGTAACTTCATCTGGACCTTTGGCATATTTTTTAATCAACATTTATATATTTATTTTTGTTGCTTTTTGTGTTTTGACCATCTATGGCAGGTGACACCTGAAATCCGGAGGGAGCTTGCAAATAGTCGTAATCGGGGGGAGAAAGAGGATGCTCTAATGGCAATTTATATCCTTCTTCTTGAAATTGATTGAACAAATTTCTTTTGTGAGTGATTACCAAACATATTTGTGAAGATTTTCTTCATATTTTTTCGTTCATTGCACTGCAATTCAAGTTTCCAGCATGCCCTATAATTTGTTCTACATAGTTTGGTAGATATATGGCCTGGTCTTGGTCTTAGAGCTCTGTAAGCAGTTCTCTAGAACTTGATCAAGAAGGGGGGCAGTTGGAAAAAGAATCTGATCTATAAGTACTTACTGCTTCAGATAAATGATGAGGGATGTCATCCCAAATAGCCAGAATTGCAGTGAATCAGGTAGAACATAATATAAAACTGATAATAGCAGACAATCTAACCACATATGCAAACCAAAGTCTGTGTAGATTATCAAGGATAATAAGATATCCAAGTTGAAGTTAATCTGATGGTTGGATTCAAAGTTATGAAGAAATCTTTATTAAACTATGATTTATCAGGATTTACGGATAAGCCTGAAATTAAGATCTAGAAATTTAGCCGTGGATTTAGATCAGATTTAGTAGCAATGCAACAACCAAAATTAGATTCATGATGTCCGAAGATGGGGCCAATCTTGGCTGGATATTTAGCTAGGATCAAGACCAGATTTGAATTTAGGTGATCGGAGACAAATAAGACAGAAATCAGCTCTGAAGTAAGCTTGCAAACAGTATACTTGTTAATGGAAGATAGAGAAAGAAAGAAGGAAAAAGATAGGGGTATGACCAAGGCCTCCCACCTATGGTCTTGAGAGCCTCTCACCGTTTGAGATCTCTCATCTCAATTGACTTTCTCAGCAACTGTCTTTCACAGCACAACCAGCAAAAGTCATTTTCTTCATCAAACGGAAGCAAACAAGTCCTAAAACTCCTCTAGACAATAACTTACCTTGGAGGTAGTTTGTTTATGCTAAAACTCAATTAACTCAAATTGAAATAAAAGAAAGTAATTTAAAACTACTTAAAACAGTTAAAAACAATAAAAAACTAAAAGCATAAGAAGTCTTATTCAATTAGATAAAGACTTATCTAACTAGATTTGGGATGCTAACACAATAATCCTGTACTTCTACCTTATACCCATAGTTTATGCCCATTAAAATGACCCATTATAATGAAAACCCATGGGACCAAAGGCCCCACTTCTGTAGAACCCAACACAAGGCTTATTTCCAATAAAAGAAGCCGAATTGTGTGTTCTATTTGCATTAATACAACTCAACTCAACTTAGCCTTATCCCAACCAGTTGGGGTTGGCTACATAAATCTTCTTTCTCCAATCAGCTATATTCAAAGATATATTTGTTACTAATCCATACATCATTGTTGGTCATATAACTGTCTTGTAAAGTTTTCTTTGCGTTTTAAAGGAATATTTTGGTCACACCACACTCTGGACACACCTCTCCCTCATCCATCCTGTTGTAATTGTTTGTGCTACATCATCTTCTATTTCTCCTTCATTATTCATGATTGAACTTAGGTTCCTAAAATTATCATTTTGCGGTATCTTCATCTTCCAAATTTCACTACCTCACTTTCAGTCCTATTATTAATAAATTTACTCACTATATACTTTATTTTCTTTCTAATTTTCTTTAAATCCTTTGATTCCAAGGTGAATCTCCATTATTCTAACTTGGCCAAAAAATATACACCAAGGGCCTTGAGCTTGAATGTCTTTAGTCAGCTTATTTATAATTAGGGCAAACATATACCGTTTCAAAGCTGATCCTTGCTGTAATCCACTTGTTATTGGGAATCGACTGCCCTGTCCTCTCACAGATCTTACACTAGTCATTACACCATACATTTCTATAATTATGTCCACTTATTAACTCGAAATTTTTTTCATTTCAAACATCTGCCTAATTAACTCTTGAGGGGACCTTATAATATTTTTCCAAGTCAAAAGATTGTATGGAGATCTTTTTACGTTCTCTAAATCTTCCCGTTATTCTCCTAAGCAAATAAATAGCTTCAGTTGTTGATATTGTTAGCATAAAACTGAATTAATTATACGAAATATTAGTTTCTTGTCTTAGGTAGGTTTCGGTTACCTCTCTCCCTAATGCCTCAGATACTAGTTCAAAAGTTTGCCAGCCAAATTAGTAGATTGTGATTTCAAACTCAGCTATTTCTCCGTTAGCTTCTATAAATATTATGGGATACGATCTGACCAAACTGTGAACCAGAAAACAATTGCTCTCTCTCGAGTCTTATGGACTTTATGTGGTGGTTGAATGAGGTATACATGTGCCATACTGCCATTAATAGAGAGCACTGGTGGACTGTCCAATCAGTTGGCTGGCTAAAAGGTAGATGTTCAGATGAATTATTGGTACTGATCCCTATTTGGTTTTTGGTGAGGGGATCTCTTTGCTGGGAAGAGCTACTTAGGTAGACGTGTCGAATAAATCTTTGATTGATATTAGATCTGGTGCTAATTGATTCAAAATTTCCACACTGAAACCCATCTATGGTGAATCAGTTTCGTTTGTGTGGAAAGTTGGAAACTACTCGGTTGTTGTTTAGATTCCAAATGGATGAAAATGCTTCTTGACATATTCTTTTTTGCGATTTATTTAGTTCCTTTATGTTTATCTCTCTTTAATTTTAAAGTCACTGAAACAAGAAATATCAAGGCCTCAAGTAGAGCTGTAAGTTTGGTCCTGTCAACCTAAGCCTGCAGGTACCCGCTTTGAGCCTAGACAGAACTGGACTTGGGCCCATGTTTTTTCAAACCCTAACAGGGCCGGGCCGGGCCTTGGGTGGAAGCATTGAGGTGAGCCCCGCCCTGCCCTCTATACATTAAAAGGGCATCCCAGTGCATGAGGCTCCCACTACTGCAGGGTCTGGGGAGGGGCAGAATGTACGCAGCCTTACCCCCGTAACACGGAAAGGGTGTATACATTATGTAATATATAATGTATAGATGTAACGAAAGCCCTCTCTGAATCACTGGAGTTCCATCGCTGAGACCAAGTATTTTTGTTCAGTCTTGACTCACTTGAATAATCATTTGACTTTGATGACAAAACAAATTGGCCTATTGTACCACATCTGTATTTACTGGAGTTCATAGATATTTGGGTCGGTGTACGTCTTTCTATTTGAGGTCTACATGGTGAAAGAGAGGAAGACAGATATGTATAGGCTCAGTCATAGTTGTCAAGGGACCAAGGCGAACCAAGGCGTTGGGTGCCTGACAAGGAGCCCGATTTTCCAAGACGTCACAAGGGGGCCTAGGCTTTAGGGGTCTCGGCATTGCCTTGACAACTATGGGCTCAGTGTGTAATACGTTTGTAGTACCTTGTGTGATATGGGGGCTTATATTATCTACTCAACCTCTTTCGTGCTCATCTTGTACTTCATGGCTTATATTATTTATCAATTTCTTGCTCTTTATTATGGAGGTTACTCATGGTTGCAGTGTGACCAATATCTTGGATCCTTGACACAAGTTTACCATCACCTGTTTCTGTAATTAATAAACCAATTGAAGAAGACAGGTTTGATTTTCCCGAGGTTCCAATGGAAGAGGACTGAATCTTGCGTGCAGCTGGTCTTCTAGTATGTGCTCGGTAAGATGTTCCATGCACTTCGTTGTTGTCTTTAATTTTGACTGTATTTGAATGGTGCTTTTAACGAAATAATGACGACAAATGGTGCTTTTATTCTGTGTCAGGTTTTTCTGGAACCGACAAAGGGATAAGTGAATTTAATATATTCTTCTGTAAAACTCGAGATAAAAGCAGGGTTTTCTGTGATTTCAGGCCTACTTGGTTTTCCCCAAGCCGATTTCAAAGGGTTGTGCTATTTAATTATTGATTGTTGAAAATGGCAATCAATGCTGAATCTTTATCAAAGTAATGGATCAATATTGTTTGTCAAGCTCCTGATTCTGCAGCGTCATTCTTCAGGTCTTGTCAAGCAATTAAAATTTTGTAGTTTACCTTGATGTTTCTGTTTTGGCACATTAACTGAATTTTTGTTGGTTTTATCAGAGCGGCAATGTATTCCTGAGAAAGAATCTGTTTACTAATTTAACTTTGGTTAATAAATTATTCCGTAAAGAAACATTTTATTGAATGAAACCTTGCTTGCAAAGTGTCTTATTGATTGGTTTCTTGTAGAACAAATCTTATTGATGTTATTCCTGCAAATTCTCGTTCTTTAACAGTATTTGCCGTATAAAAATTGGGTGTTTGCTGTATCAAGTTTTTTCAGTGGTATATTTAGCACTCCTTTAATGTGAAAAAATGGACTTTCCTGTTCAGGTAGAAGATGATACAGAAATCACAATTCATGTTAGAGTTCAAATTATTCTAGGCTAAAAAGAGCCCAGAATGGTTGAACCTATAGGATCGCTGGCTATTGGTAGGCCATACTTTTGTGATAAAAAAAATGTAGGGAATATAATTTATACATGTATTTTATGTAATTTCCTAAAACAAAAGTGTAATGGTTCTTTCTTCTAAGGGAAAAAGTTATCTGGTTCGAATATTATAGAAATCAAGAGTAGCAGAGACAGGAGGGACATTACCATACAAAATAGGGGCGCGGATATTTGTCACTGATTGATATGTCATGCTGTGCTGTAAAATATAAAAACTTTTGCCCTTGTCTAATGTACTTTTTTGTTTCTTCTAACAAAACATATATTATACTTTTAAAATGCATGCACGAAGAGATGCATGTCACATAGACAATGTATTTCAGTAATGGGTGCGAGTTTCCTACGCCACTCATTGGGTGGAATCTCTTACATCACACCGTGGGAAACAGTTTTATCAACAGGAAGGCTTACTAAGAAAGATTGTCAATATAAAACCCACATAATCAGAATATAAGAGAGCATTACAAAAACATCCCCACATCGTTAGTATGAGAATTCTTTTCCCTTCAATTTATATCTTAATTTCAATAGAATAAATTACATTTCAGTTGATAACATCATCATAAGTCAATAAACACAATATTTTAAATATTTCAAGTGTTTTGATGTAATTAGATTGATCAGCGTGCCAATGATTGTTAAAAAAATAAAATGCCAATGAGTAGTCCACCCTAATACAATGTTGTTTTTACCATGTATTAGACTCTTGTTCCTCTACCCTCCTTAAAAAAATAAGACTGCGGTTTTTGAGACTTTAGACTGAGTTTCATACTTTATTATTAAAACGTATTCCAGGTAAAGAATGAGATGATAAAATTAGTGTTTGATTTACATTTTTGTTCTTATGGGACGTGTTCTTTAGCCCATTTTACATTTTAAATATAAAGTAGAAATGCCTCAGCTTTGAACCTACTCTCATTCTATGTTAGAAATGCATTTTCTATTTTAAGAATGCATAATGTTGCGATAAAAATAAGGACAAGACGACTGAGATAGCCACACATTAATTGGTTGAGTGTTGTGAAAGTTTGTGACTTATAAGTAAGGGCCAACCCTTTCCATATAGACGCATTTTAAAACCATATGAGTCTCGGTCCAAAGCAAATAATATCTCATAGATACAATGCTCTTCTTGGACCTTAACACATTCCAATAGCTTTAGACTCTTCCATGCAAAGTAGCTCCAACTAATGAGTGGTTGCAACATTATGTTTGTTATGTAGCCACATATAGAGAAGTTAAAATTATGTGACCACAAATAAAGGAGTGGTAAGAGTAGTGATTAATAGTTAGTTATTGTAGATAGTTATTTTAGGCTCAGTTATTAGGTTTGTGGGATGAGTAGATTGGGTAGTTTAACTATTTGTAATGCTTATAAATATGATGTTAAAATTAATGAAAGAGAGTCCAAAAAAATGTAAACACTTATGCTTTTAGAGTTGTATAAGGTCAGGCTTCCTCAATTAAGCCATTATCCCTTTTATTTTTCCTATGTTTTCTTAATATTTCTCTCCTTTCCCTATTTTATCTCTTCCCATTTTCCTATTTTATCTCTCCCCATCCCCAAGATACGTAGGTATGTATCAAATGGTATTAGAGCACAAGCATCGGAGCCCACTACATGGAGAAGGAATTTCAAGTGGGAGCACATAGACGAGGACGCCATAAAGAGCTACTCCTTCAACAAAGGGCCTTCCACCATTGAAGCTACGTAGGACGATAAACATGAGTTGCAAGTTTAATTTCCAAAATTTCAAAGGACAAGGACAAACTCAAGGGAAAATGATTGTTATGTAGCCAGGTATAGAGATGTTAAAATTATGTAACCACAAAAAAAGGAGTGGTAAGAGTATTGATTAGTAATTAGTTATTGTAAAGAGTTAGTTTAGGGTAAGTTATTAGGTTTGTGGGATGAGAAGTTTACATTGATTCCATACACCCCCAAAAGCTTTTGAACCGAACAACTTATCCCCTGGTTCAACTGGTCTTAAACAAATAGGGTAAATATTACCTTTTAAAACACTATTACATGTTTCTTGAAATGACAAAATTAGGCTTTCCTTTCTTATTTAAATAGAGAGTTGGCTAGACTTTCTTGGATTTGTCCGATTGCACCGATTGACTCTCGATTGAAGCATATGAATTCCACTGGAGCAGAATTCCACTAACGTCGACGGACAACAAATTTCTCCGGCTGGATTTCGTTAGGTCCTCTAAGTATTGATTTTCAGTGGCAGCATGTTGCATGGAGCCTGAACTGAATGAATCTCCAAGCACTCTCAGCTCCATATTTCCATAAACCAGTTGCAGACCAGCAAATGAAAACTGAAACCCTGGTTTATTCTAAATTTTCAAAACTATGATTTCTTAATTGATGATCATTAGTATCAAGAAAAGAAAAAAAAAGAAGAAAAGAACTAACGATTGTTTATTTTTTAGTTTCTTTTCCTTCTAGAAAATTTATCTCATTTCTCATCATTGATCTACAAATCGTTCGCTCTGTGAAGATTACAAGATGGTGATTAACAAGGATTCCATTTGGACTGTTGTCAGCATCATTGGTAATTTATTAATCAAATCCAGTCTACATTTTGATTTCTATTTTCTTTCTCTTTCTAGATGAATCACTAGATCAGTCGATCTTCTTGTAGTTTTTTGATCTTGTATTTTGTTGCAGGAAATGTCATTTCTTTCTTATTGTTCATATCCTATTTTATCTTTTCCCATTTTTCAATTTTATCTCTCCCCATCCCCAAGATACGTAGGTACGTAACAAATGGTATCAGAACACAAGGAGAGAAATAAAAATAGGAAAATGGTATCAGAGCACAAGTAGCTCTTCATGTCCTTGTTTATGTGCTTTCACTTGAAATTTCTTCTCCATGTAGTGGGCTCCGATGCCTATACCCTGATACCATTTGATACGAGCTTACCATTTGATACGTAAGCTCATATCAAATGGTATCAGAGCACATGCATCGAATAAAGGAGTGGTGAGAGTAGTGATTAGTAGCTAGGTATTGTAAGTGGCAGAGTAGCCTTGCTGTCATGATTTATTGAGATTCGTCCCTCCCCTACTCACACAAATAAACCAATCTTCTCAATTAATTAATTGTTTATCATTGATTGGATTCTTACCACATTGGCCTTGGTCTTTGATAGAGTTAACGACACCTTTGGCCCTCCAATCGATGGAAGTAGGTATGCTTTTGAAGTTTGCATACTTGAATCCAGTAATATTCTTACGTTGATGCCCTCATGGCAAGCTATAGTGCCTCACTTTGGAGCCAACGTAGGTACTCCTGAACTAATGGTTGATCATGTCTATGAACTTGTTGATCTTCAACTTGTAAGGATGATCCTTTTTGTTGAATTCGTGAATGTACTTCACGTTTCCTCTGAACACATTGAAACGCTTTTGTTTCTCTGAGAGGTCTCGAGAAACTGTGTGATGACTTTTCCACTTGTCATACAAATTCCAGAGACTGTCTTCAGTCTCTAGTGTAATGTTTTCATCATATATGGGCACAGACCAAATAGTGTGCAGGTTCGGATTAGTGAATGTGTGTTGAATGGATGACTGTGATTGATTGGTACCCTTGTGGGAGGGTTTCAATTAATCCACCTTAATATGTAAATCATTAGGGACCTATTGATAATTTGGCCCGATTATGGGAAAGACCAAATTACCCTTCTTTCAAGGTTGGTCCTATTGGGTTTGGTGTCTTGTATTCTGTGGGGTTTACACAATTACAAGGGTAGTACTTGTATTAGAGTTTGAGTCTATTACATGTACATGGATAAACCTATAATTATGGGGGATTAGAGTTTTTTGGTTTGTCTATATATTATTTCTGTGTGGGAAAACTTAGGTAAGACTGACAGAGAAGAACACTCTGTCAGATGGAGATTTGTAGACTATTCTTGGGAATGAAAAAAATCTATCTTTCTCTGGTGTAAACGTAGACATCCCACGATGGAGTGTTGAACTACGTTAAATTTTCTTGTTTACGTACTTTTAATCCTAACAAGTGGTATCAGAGCTAAGGTTCGACAGATCGATCACTAATCTGGGAGAAGGAGGGAGATGCGTAGAAAGTATGAACAAGAAAAAAACGGTGTGAAAATCGCAAGAGAAAAAGTAAAAGAGGTGAGTTTTTATTTTTTTATTTTTTTAAGAACAATCATTACTAAAGTGTAATCATTACAAGGATTTAGAATAAAAGAAAGTTTGAAAAGATGGGTTTTCTCCATCCACCGTGTGGTAGTTATTGAAAAAAAAAGAAGGGTGTATTAAAGTGAGTTTTCTTTTTAATTCGGATTACTTTTTGAGAAAAAGATCATCGTCACTACATTCCAAAAGAAGAAATTAAAAAGGGATAGGTGTCATTGGTAGGGTTGCAACAGGGCGGGTTGGGTTGGGTTTTTCAAAACCCTAATCCTGATTATTTAAATTTAATCCTAACCTAGTCCAACCCTGTTAGGATCAAAAAATATACAACCCTAACCCTAACCCTGGTAGGGTTGGGCCTAACCCTAATCTGTACTGATTGACCGTGATAGAACTGAGTTGGGCCTGGTCAACCCTGATTAACCCTGATTCAGGGTCAGATTGACTCTGATATTGACCCTGATTGACATACAACAAATTACAGAGAGAGACACGGTATCAAATCATATCTTCAATCTTCACTTTCCTTCCTAAACATTATCAAACACATATTGTACTACTAGTACTATAGCAAATCACAATGAAACAATTAAAAGACTTCATCTTCTCTCTGCTCTCTGCAATAAATCCAAACAAACAGAATAAATCCGTAAGAAATGAGATGTACAGACAAAGATCATCATCTTACAGATCTGGCGATTTGAAACCCTAAAAAAAAAAGAAAAAAAAAGTAAACAAAAATACCTTAGTTGAATATAAGATGTCAGACAGTCCTATAAAGTAAAATAAGTAAACAAAAACACTGTAAGTCTAAGACCTACTAACAACTCAAACCAACCTTCACTTCCCATTTCAATCATCCATAAAGTAAAATAATAAGTAAAACGAAAAAGGACAAGAAAGAAGAGAAAATAAGATAAAATACCGAACACTCTTTTACTAGGGTTTCAAAATCCTATTCTGTCT
The DNA here is from genome assembly GCA_028583415.1 of Protea cynaroides. NCBI lineage: Eukaryota > Viridiplantae > Streptophyta > Magnoliopsida > Proteales > Proteaceae > Protea > Protea cynaroides. The sequence continues at coordinate 36,654,049 of CM053268.1, forward strand.
ACTACTTTTACTTGACTAATATAGTAGAAAATTTTCCCAATACTCCTAAATAGAAGGAAAAATAACAAAGACAACCTGCAAATGGAACCATAAGAAAAAAAGAAGTAAATAAGTAAAATAATGGGAACAACAAATACATTTTGGAGAGGTTTTTTCCTTGAAAATATGTGCGATGCACCGATGACACTAGGGAGAGTCGAGAATCGAGAGAGATTAGGGAGAGTCGAGATTAGGGACAGTCGAGAGAGATTAGGGAGAGTCAGAGAGATTGAGCGACTAGGAGTCTGGGAGGTGCCATTGAGAGTCTAGACACAGTCGAGAGATTGAGAGAATCATTGAGACTGAGAGTCGATTTAGGGTTTGGTTTGTGTGTATTAGAGTTTGGGTCTATTACATGTACGGGGGTAAACTTGTAATTATGGGGCACGTTAAATCTTCTTGTTTGTGTGCTCTCAATCCTAACAGGTCCCTGCTCCCTATCTATATATAGATAGTTAATCCCATGGTTGGCTGTTGTTCAACATATATGAGAAAAGGTAGCAAACAAGACTGCCAAAAGGGATTGACGACTTACAGTGGACTCGAAGCTTGAAGCTTGTGGTGACATCTCTTCTATAAACAATATGGATCCGGGTATGTCTTATTTGATTTGATTCGACTAATGATTATTTCTTTCAGTGGTATCAGAGCCAAGTTTGGCTCTAATCTAATCGATACCAACCCATTGTGTCTACCGATTGACTGTTTTTCATTAAAAAATATGTTGGTGGTTGATTTTCCGTAGGCACACCAACCGGCCAGCCAACAGGCTAGCCAGCAACCAGCCAGCAGGCCAACCAACAGACTAACCCGCAATGAGCTCTTGGCTAGACCATTGCAAGCTATCTGAAAGCCTGTAATGGAGCTTGACTTAACCGGTACCAGCACCAACAATAAAAACTGGCCATAGTAACAGGTTGGCCACGGACTGCCGCAACAGGCCAGTCCAAAGGGCAAACCTGCTGCAGCGGTCGCGGCCAGCCTGCGACTTGCTGGTTGAATCGGCTTCTGAAGTCATTTTTCTTGCAACTTTTCTCTTCTCTAGCGGTGGTAGACTGGTTAGCTGAGATCTAGGGGAGTTTTTTTTTTTTTTGCTAACGACGGGTATCTAAACCTTTGGCCTGACTAATCCTGCGGGCCCATACTGACCCCACAACCGCATGGACTGGGTCATTCCAGGGTTGAATGAGAACCATTCCACTTGCACCTATAGCAGGAAAGAAAGAGCACTTAACAACCCCGTGTGGGTGGTCCCAAGGCAATAAGAAGAGTCGAACTCAGTACCTTCTGCTTCTTGAGGCATAGGCTCCTTGTCGATTCAAGTACCTCCTTGGGGTTGAGAACTAGGGGAGTTACAGCTTATCCGGTAACGTTCCTGGATCTTCGCGGGATTGTTGTGACGTGTTTTAACAGAACATGTCTGACTCTGAGAGAGGTTATAAAGAATGGCATTGAAATGTAAATTGAATGAATAGTAAGGATTTTCAGTCCTTTTATTAAAGCCATTTGATTTGGAAAAAAAAAATTATGGGTCTGACGAACTCGGTCAGGGACCCTTTGGGTTAAACCGATATCTCAAATGGTCTACTTGTTTGGGTCGGTTCTTGACCTGAACCGTTTGTTGCTTGGGTCAGCCCTTACTTCTAACCGGTTTCTTTACTCGAACCGATCAATTGACCCTCTTACCTGGTTTGTGACCCGACTAGGCCAATCCGATGAGATAGACAGCTAGACCCAATAATCATTTATTGACCCATGAGGGTCAACCCGAAAACCCAATGTACTCAGCTTGGTTGAGTACATGAATTGGAGTATTTAAAGGCTGAAGGCCCATGTGATGAAGTCAGCTCATATGTAAAAATTTTATGGATGAAATTACCCTTAATGGAAGTTGAAATATCGTATTTACCCTTAATGAGACTTAATGACAGAGGAAAAAGAGTTGCAGGCAGAGCACCATCTTCCAAACTTTCAGTAGCTCACACGAAGATGCTAATGACCTGCCTTTTGAGTTGCACTTCCATTTCAATAACGACGAGCTTTGGCTTCTCCGTTACATGACGACCGTACGACTCTGTTTCTAAATCCTTCAAACCTTTCCTCTCGATCTTTAACGATTGTTAGCCCAATGGAAATTCATCGCAAAGTCAAGCGGTACTCGCAATCCAACTTGCAAGCGCAACTCGGTCCACACTCGGTCATCACCATCTTCATGTCTGGACTTGAATCCAAAAGCTCGGGCCGAATAGTTGAACATGTGCAACATTCTGATTCCCTGACATCTTTTACTTGATGAGATTGAGAACAACTCTTATAGTCACCCCCAGAATCAACTTCGAGCATTTTTTAGATGAAACACATTGGATTCAAATCGGAACCTGTATCTGAATATGGCTTTGACAAGGATCTGTAATCTGTTAGTGTTAATAGGGCTAGTGATGAATCCCAATGGTTGTTGGGATGAGGGAGGAAAGACTGGGAGACCCATAATTTGAGATTGAGTGTAGATGAAATAGGAGTAGGATTTGGGTGAGGAAATTGTTTCAGATTTTCAGAGGTTGAAATCTATTCAATCTCTTCTTTCTCGCTTAGGGGAGAGAGAGAGAGAGAGAGAGAGAGAGAGAGAGAGAGAGAGAGAGAGAGAGATCCAATTTCTATCCAAAAAAATCGAACTATGTAATTTCATCAAAAGCTCAAATAAAGCAACAACATGTAAAACCTTTTATTCAAAATCCTCAAATAAAACCATATCGTCTTCTCAAACAGCACCATATCTGACCATTGGAAATGCAGAGGTGAACGAAAACGCATGAACCCAGGTTCTTTCCCTAGATCTCCTCCCCAACCTCCCTACTGAATCCGCCATCACACCATAAGAATACCTATTTTTGCCGACTCAAAAAATTTTCCTTTGCCAAATATTTTAACCGACGCTATGGTTTCCATCGATTGAACTAATTTCTTACTCAATCACGACGGAGAATATGGTGCGTCGGCAATTATATTTTACACGACGGAAATATAGTTTTCGTTGAGAAAAATAAGTATTTTAACCAACGGACTTTAATTTTACGTTGTGTAAAATACTTATATTTTCCAACGGAAATATGTTTTCGGTAGTTAAAAATACTTATATTTACGTAAATATAAGTTTTTCATTGGAAAAAAATGTTTATAATTATCGATGGAATGTTGGCTTACTGTTTTGTAAAATACATATTTTTACCAACGAAAAATTCATTACCGTCAAGAAAAATAACTTTTTTTTTATTTTTTATTTTTAAATTTGTCTATTGCCCCCTACTGATCAGTACTAATAACTACACCCGGTAAAAACTACAAAATAATTACACCCTCCTGTAAAAACTTGAAAGAAATACAATTCTACAAAGGAAGTACTAGTTAAAGTAAAATTCTATATGAAATGTGCACAATATTTTAAAATATATGTAAGATAATATGGGTATTAATTAATTATTAAATCAGTTATTCAGTGGGAGTCCAACTTACAGGTAGACTAATCTTAGTCTAATTCTGAGATGAACCAAGCTGGTGCATTGTAAGACTGAACCAGTGTTGGGTTTGATATACTATATATACCAATGGTTAGAGTCTCTGCAGTCACGGTGACAATTCCTCCCCTGTTCCCATAATCAGAGAGAACATAAGTATCTGCTGGAGACTGTAGAAAATCCAAATCTGTGCGGGATGCGACAAAAATCAATCTACAGCGAATGAGTATATTCTTTATATTGTTTACGTGATTGTATTGTGTTTCATGTTTGTATGGAGATCACTAGGATTACTGAAAACCCTGCTGGGATGTTTTCTTTGATTGGATTGATTATAATATCCACAAAGAGATAAAAATAACTTACAGTATACAAAGACCAAGTTTAGATAAAATACAAAGGTACCAACTGGAGATAAAAATACTAGTAAAAGTAAATGGGTTGTTTAGTCAACAAGTACTTCACTAGCTCTTTTTATTGCACTTAATGCATCTACATTATTGGTTCAGTTTGTATCCCAAGAGTCAGCACTCGAATAACCACCACCACCAACTGCCTTCACCTTGTTGGGGGAAAATAATAATGGATACGAATCTGACCGTCAATTGAGAATCTAAGATTATCCTCGAGAAAAGAACACATGGCACGCATCTAAGTCGCGAGGTATGAGAAGAAGAGATGTTCAAAAAAGGAACTCGTGTTCGACCCCCCTAGGCCGATCCAGACATGATGGGACAGATTGATGGGGATAGCTGGACATTTAATAGTCTGTCATTAATGTTCATAAATGCTGATACCAACCATAATGCCAAGTAGGCAGATTTGACTGGCCAGATCACCATATCGTGGACCGAATAAGCAAAAAGCAAGACCGGTACTCGATAAAAGTGTAAGGACAGAGACAAGCATCAGAAGATATGGAGGACGTGGACTACAAGGGGATCGTAGAAGGCCAAGGGGGGTCGTAAACAGCTGACAAGACGTCCTAGCACCGCCCTAAGGGGTCGTAACCCCTCGAACCTACTGTACCCAAAGTGGCTGATGATCGAAATGGTGGTAGGTGTGGAGAAGCTTGTTTGGGAAGCTTCCTCTTGAACTTATATATAGCAAAATGACATCGATTGCAAGAGATGGGGGAATTTTCCTGCCATCAAGGAGAACATCCTAGTCCGGTATTAGTCCTCTTGTGTTTTACTCCCTCTATTTTCTAAGATCACATTTCACCGGAGAGGAAGGGAAGATGGTGGAAGTTCCAGTATCTCAAGGAACCCCCATTTTTAAGGAGCTCTAGTGTTCCACAAAGAGCTCCATACTGCGTGTCCTTGGAAGTCTCTAACTTTAGCATCGGAGTGGCCCCGGGGTATATCCCGTCCATTTTCTTGTTGTGTAGGTGTTCCAGCTACGTGGCAAGATCGGGAAAGCTGAACGGATTCCACCGACAACACACCTGGCTAGCATCATCCTCACAAACTCCTAGTAATCAACTTAGCCAAATCCATCCACATCTGCTTCTCGGATCATCTCATCCACTTCCTCATCTGCCAATTTCTCTCCTAGATTTGTCATTACATGCCGCAATTGCTCAAACTGAAAACCACAAAAACAAGTACATACCCATTAGCAAAAGATTGAAAATTTAACATTATAAACAGATGAGTTACAAACATAAGAAAAAGGTGTTCACAAGCAACCTAACCTAATACATATAGAAGATCATAGCCACTACACTTACAAATATATGTTTTCATCTACATTCGTAAGTTTCTCCCAAAGAAGAGAATAACGCAAAGGCAGCTTCGACACGCATAAAATAAAAAAGAGAGACCAAAGTTTAGCTCTAAGCCCTATTGCACACTCACTTTTAAATAAACAAGACCTATTCTCTCTTCTAATTAGCCAAAGCAGAATGCAGTTCTATGCATAACGGCTGCTTGATTCTAGTTATTGTAGTCCTATTTATCTATCCTATAGTATTTGGCTTCAACAACAATGCCAAAGATGCCAAAGATTGGCTCTATTTGGTTGAAGAGAAGGGAAGCAAAATTTTTTAAATTTATAAAAGAAACTTTTATAATTGTAACACTAGATGATTGTATAAACTACCTAAATTTATTGACATATTTAGTGATAATACTTATAAGATCTGAAATTTACATTACTTTTTAAATGCAAGAGTTTTGGATGCAAAAGTGAAGTGTAAGTTAATAACTAAATATGGAATGATTTAGAATTAGTTACATAGCAATATGACAATATTTGTTGTACTCATTACAAAAATTTCCTTTTAAAGTTTAAAATTTTCACTTTGATTCTTTTCAATGCCCCTTACAATCAAACGGAACCTATGGGAATGCACATTGTATCCAATTTTATCCCATTCGCACACGAAGTTCCAATGCATATGTCTCAGATATTTTATAACACACTTATCAGGGTTTGAAAAGTTTCAAGAAAATTATCACCATGGCAACAGCTTTCCATGCTAACATTGGTAAATAGTAGATTTTTAGCTCCAATGCCTCAAATAATGTTAATAATTAATCAAATCTTAATTCCATCACTGTACCCATAGAAGAATAAAATTGGAAGGAAGAAATACCAATTTGATGCCACAACACCAATAAATAAATAAAGTTTTTATTACCTGGATTGCTCACTTGCAAAGAGCACAAAATCCTTTTTTGCAGCTTCACAGCTTCCACTGTATCAGAAGAAAACGACTGTCGTCATCGATTGTGTAAGAATGTTTACCAATGAACAAAACCTTAGCTATATGCAACTTCACTTTCACTATTCCAGAAGAAAAGAAGTTAGGATTAGGGTTGGGGGAGACATGAGTAGGTGAGAGAGAGAGAGAGAGAGAGAGAGAGAGAGAGAGAGAGAAAGAGAGAGGTTTTGGTAATTTCTATATATACCAACAATGAATTGATTTGATGAGTTTGAAACGAGAACTCCAAGTAAAATCGATTTGATGCTATAGGAGCTCGAGAGAGTTTTCACAGAGAGAGGCAGAACAATTTAATATCCAGAGTGAGAGAGATATCAGAGAGATGCAGAGCCATGATCGGGAGTGAGAGATGTGAGTAGATATTGGGAGTGAGAGAGAGGGCATGCATAGCGATGTGATGGGAAATGAGAGACGTGAGTAGGTGAAAGCAAAAATTATACATCGGTACTTTATTTATAGTCGGTTAAAATAATTTCTTGGTGATGCATTCAAAAGCCCGTAGCCATATATCATTTTTGACTACGGAAAAAAATTTCTCCTAAAAAGTTTCGCCATAAATACATATTGTTGTAGTGTATCCCCTTGGGGTATGTGGGATTTAGTTACCGAAGTTAGAATGTAATCTACCTTTTGGACTACTAATTATCATAAAATTTAAGGGTGTCAAATCTGGGCCCGACCCAATAGCACGAACCGAGCCGGTTCGATATAACCTAAACCCAGTCTGGACCAAGCCCTTAATGAACAAGTTTTGGTATGGGTTTGTAAAGCCTGACGCCGTTCTCATCTAGACCAAAACTGGACTAGACCAATCTATTAAGAAGCCCAAGCTAGCACAAACTGATTCTTTTTGCTGCTCAAATAATAACCAACTAACCAAGGATCTAACAATTCTAACTAGATAAATGCAAATATGCAATCAATTATCCATGCTGAGATGCCCCATATCCAAATCCTCTCCTCCTCGGCTCCCCGGCTCTCACCCCATCCAACCGTTGGAGTTGTGAGCCGGCTCAAACTCCAACGACCTCCAACAGTTGGATGGGGTGGGAACCAGGGAGCCGAGGAGGAGAAGATTTGGATTCAAATGCCTCTAACATCAATCAAAATTTAATCACTTACATATTAAATATGAATAAAAAAAGGCCACAAAAAAATTATTGTCATGCGAAAAAAAGCTACATGCAAAGGCAACCCGATAAACTCAGCCTAGATCAAATTGGCCCAAAATTAGTCTGACAAGCTCAACCCAATAACAACCTGACACCGGACCAGCTCGTTAATTATTGTGTCCAACGTAACCCACCCCAGCTCAAACCATTAATGGACAAGTTTCGGTCTGAGCTTATAAAGCCCGACACAGTTTGAGTTCAGACTGAAATCGGACTAGACTGGACTAACCCATTGACACCCTTAATAAAATCTACCTATGTTTGGAAATCAAGAAAAGAAAAGTATTTATATATATATATATATATATATATATATATATATATATATATATTTCCTTTCTTACCTTCCCACCGTAACCAAAAGGTGTTTACCAAAAAAAATAAAAATAAAAATAAACCATAACCAAAAGGTGAAATTCAAATCCTCTCCTCCAGAATCAGGATGGGGAGGCCCCAATGGGATGGTCAATAAATCCAAACCGATATTTAAGCTGATAAATTGAACCAACAAAATGTCGACTTAAATATTAAATTCAAATTCATTCGAGACCCACGTATTGACCATCCACAGAACGTCCCGTCCTCCCAAGTGTGGGAGCAACCAAATCCTCTCCTGCGGTACTGCCGCCTGCCAAGGGCCGGATTTCAGCCGGCCCACCCCCCAATGTATTGGCAGGCGGCCAGACCGAACCCAGGCCCTTGGATCTGCGGCAGGAACCTCCTGCCGCAGGAGGAGAGGATCCAAAAGGGGCCCATCATTTTTCCCGGTATTATATACGGATGATGGCATTCACGTGATCACGTCCCAATATAAAATGGTCTATATATTTCTAATATTTGACCAACGATCAAAGTGGATCCAACAACCGTCCCATTGGTTCAGTGGGACCCACAAGTAGATTCTCATCATCCCCCTTTAAACCAACCACCCCCGGCGTCAATCCCTCTTCCATGCTTGTTGGTGCGACGCACTTCAACGCGCGCCCGCTCTCTGTTCTTCATTCACTTCATTTCATCAATGGCGACATCAAATATAACGGTCAACTCGTCTAACACTCTCATCCTAACTATAGTTCCCAGACCTGCAACCATTCTGACGCTGACGTATTACGTTTTCTCTTCGTCAACTCTGCAGATTTTTTAGCATTTCCTTAGATTTTTTAATCTATTGTGATTCTTGAAGATTCATCTTTGTTCAGAAGCTTTGATTCTGGAACAGAGGAGGGAAGAAATGGAAGGAGATGCTGCGTTTTGATTCTTGAAGATTCATTCATCTTTGTGTGTAAGCTTTGGTAATTTTGGTAATGTCAAGTGGAACAGAAAAGAAGAAGACATGGGAGGAGTTGCTTCATAAAATGCTCCCTCATGGTACTCCCTTTCTTGACGAAGAACAGCTCGACTTGAGTATCGCTGTTGAGTACCAAGGCCCTCCTGTCTCTTACGAACTCCCCAAGGCCGAACCTATCGATGTCAATTCGCTCTCGATTCGAACTTCTTCTCTGGTTTCTGTCTCTGATGATCCTCGGGTTAGTAGATTCCATAATGGAGGCTCAAGCGGAGGCTCTATTTCGGTGGGCAGCTGGACCTCGGGAATGCGAATTGAATCGAAGGGAGAGGAGTCAGAAGAGTTTGATTACAGAGATGGAGGAGTTGAAACTGAAGCGTCGTCATCGGTTCGAGATCCTAGGTCAGTGTCTACTTCTTCGACACAGAAGCCGAAGCGAGCAGGGATTGTGACTTTCAATGCTGAGGAAGATTGGGATACGGATGATAAGGATGAGGAATTGCCTTCTTCTGGGTCTCGCGTTGCAGATCATGGGCAACCATCATCCCCTGTTGTGGTTAAGGATCGGGGGAAGGAAAGGAAGAAAGGAATGTGTGGTAGATGTGGGAAAGGGTATTGGTTGAAGGAGAGGGAGGTTTGTTTGGTATGTGATGCCAGGTATTGTAGTAATTGTGTGCTTAAGGCCATGGGTTCCATGCCTGAAGGTCGTAAGTGTGTGGGCTGCATTGGGCAACCTATAGATGAATCGAAGCGGTCGAGTTTGGGGAAGAGTTCGTGGATGTTGGGCAGACTTTGTAGTCCTTTAGAGGTTAAGCAGATTATGAAAGTGGAGAAGGAATGTTTGGCGAACCAGCTTCGACCAGAGCAAATAATTGTCAATGGAAGAGCACTAAGGAAAGGAGAATTGGGTGAGCTTTTGGGTTGTCCTAATCCTCCCCTGAAGCTGAAACCAGGGAAGTACTGGTACGACAAGGACTCTGGGCTTTGGGGAAAGGTATTAGTAACGCCTAGTGCTGCAGAATGGAAACATTTTTTCGTTCGATTTTGGTTTCCTATGTAGTTACATATTTAAGTGTTGGTTGCAGGAAGGAGGGAACCCTGATAGGATCATAAGTTCGAAACTGAATGTTGGTGGAAAGCTGTGCTTGGACGCGAGTAATGGGAACACAGAAGTTTACATCAATGGCCGTGAAATCACAAAGACAGAGCTCAGAATGCTTAAGGTAAGGTTTTGGTCTCTTTTAGTACGTATTCAAAAATGCATAAACAAGTAACATGGCATATACATGTATGAATAAAGAAGGAAACCTAATCCATGCTTGTATGATTACTGAGGCTCTTTTTTTTTTTTTTTTTTTTTGGTTGACAAAAAAGCACTTCCCAATAAGAAAAGGATTTGATGATAGACTTGGCAACACTAGAATAATTTATGCCAACAGAGGTATAGGTGTGATATTGTGGTGCTGGACAGACTGAATAGAGGGTATAAGGCTTTTATCTGTTACTTTTGTCAATTAAGTAAATTGAAGGTGCCTTAACCAAAAAAAAAAATGTTATTTTCTGGAATTTGTACTATAGTGGCAGGGCAATGTGTGGATTCTGTTGTCATTGCAGGCAATTCCATCTATTGAGTGTGTCTCTATTTGCATTAGTAGGTCCATGGTTAATGAGTTTCCAAGAGCCCGTGCTGGTTTGAGCTTATGAAACCAAGATAGAGACAACACAAACATGCATTGAAGCATGAAATCAGGAGTGTACTCTAAATTCCCCAAAGCGAGGAAAAGGGTACAATGAAAGAATACGAAATATGTCAATGCCATGCGTCTTTTTATGAATAATGGAATGGGCAAAAAGAAGAGGACAAGAGAAGAAATAAATCTTCCTGTGGTATTTTGATATTGTCATATTTAATGCCAGTTCTAGTGTTTATGGAGATTTTTACAAAAGATTGGTGCATCATTGAGAGGGTTGATAAGAAAGATATGCCACACCATACAATTCACAAAATTTTCTGTTGATGTAACAAAGAGTGTTGTTGGCAGTATTAACATACACCAAGTAATTGTGGTCAAAAGGGAAACTACTAAAAGGAAATTGCCTTTGCAGGTCCTCGTGGAGTTCCTTCTAATAGCATTGACAGCAGTGGTGTTGATTTGGTTGAATTATCTGAGTATCACAGTTTTTTCCCTAGTGCAGCATCTGTAACCAGTGGCTTATCCACGGAGTGGATTTTTCCTTTTGGAAAGTTTAAACCTGGTTAAAATTGAGTCTTCCAATGTGGTGTTATTGCTTACCCCTCATGATGAATGTATTGATGGATCCCCTTTAGATTTTTTCAACTGTAGGTAAGTTATATTGGTTATACTATCTTCATGGATTTGAAGAGGAGGATAGAATGTGCCTATACTTTATTTACTTGGTTGTCCCCTACTAAAAAAAGGGCGTCCCAGTGCATTAGGCTCCTGCTACTGCAGGGTCCGGGGAGGGGCAGAATGTTCGCAGCTTTACCCCCGCAATGCGGAGAGGCTGTTTCTGTGTTTCGATCCCGTGACTTCCAGGTTACAATATGACAACCTTACCGTCACACCTAGGCTCGCCCTCTTGGTTGTCCCCTACTGCATTTTCATTTTTTTACTAAGAAAAATAATCACCTCACCTCTGGGTGATTCGCCCAATGAATTTCATGAGCAGAAAAAGTATCTTTAGGTATTTCAGTAACTGCACTTGAGCACCCCCTTGCATTTACATAAAAACTCCTAGGTACCTTTTTCCACCATGTTATTGATCGTGGGTGATGTAATCACTATGCCTTTACATATTGCCCACTTTCCTCTTTAATGTAGTTTCTAACAAGGTTGCTAAGAAACGTACACATTTTCATTGCACCTTCTTATAACAAAATAGAAAATAAGAGAAGAAACAAAGGAAGAGAGAGAGAGAGAGAGAGAGAGAGAGAGAGAGAGAGAGAGAGAGGAGAATCGAATTAGTTGGTACTGCTCTCCTCCTTGTAGTTTATAATTATAGAAAATAAAAAACAAATATTAAATAAGATCTAGGACTCTACAAGTCAGAGTCCTAGTCACAAACTAAAGACAAAAAAAGGACGTCCCAGTGCACGAGGCTTCCACTACTGTAGAGTCTGAGGAAAATTAATAAAGCAAACTAATAAACTAACTAGGAGTCCTTCAGTCCACATGATTAACTGTCGAAGCATTCAGTCAACAATAGCATATTTTATATCATTACGCTAACATCCCCCCTCAAGCTTGAGTATGGGGGAATGTGAGAGCTTCAGCTTGAAACAATATAATAGTGGAAGCAGTAGCAACAATAGCTGCACAGTATCGGTCACTGTGAACTAAGTAGTAGTAGCCGCAACAGTAGAGCAGACACCTAGAGCAGCACAGTATAGGTCACTATGAACCAAGTAGTAATAGCCGCAACAATAACAGGAGCAACAGTAGCGGTGGCTCCAACACAACCAAAGAGGTAGTAGAGGTTGCATCATGTGCAGGTAGTAGAGGCTGCATTACGTGCAACAGCAGTAGTAGTAATAACAGCACAATATAGGTCACTGTGAACCAAGCAGCAACACCAGCAGAGTAGGTCACTGTGAACTAAGTAGTAGAGCCGCATCAGTAGTAGGAGCAACACTAGCGGTGGCTCTAACACTACCGAAGAGGTAGTAGAGGTTGCATCACATGCAAGTAGAAGAGACTGCATTAGGTGCAGGTAGTAGAAGCTGCATTACATGTAGTTAGTAGAGGTTGCATCCTGTACAATTGTAGTAGAGGTTGCATCACATGCAACTGTAGTAGATGTTGCATCACGTGCAACTGTAATAGAGATTGCATCACTCATGCAATTGTAGTAGGCTCCAACATGAGCAAAAGGTATAGTATGCTTCATCATGAGCAAAAGATAGTAGGTGGCATCGTGTGCAACAAGTAGGCTGAACAATGATAAAAGTATATCTTCCACGAGCAGACACGAACATGAGCAAAGTATATGTTTCGTCTCCCCCTCACATGGAGCATTCCATATGAACAACTAATGTAGAGACATCAAACTATAGGATATACATTAGAATATTAATAGGAACAAGATATCCAAATTTCAAAACCATCAAATGGTCGGATTAAGAAATCTGGTGAAGTCCTAATGTGATTAGGAATAGGGAATAATGCAAGTGGATTTTTGACATTATTGAAAATCAAAGATCCAGTCAGCAGATGTGGACCAAAAATGACAGGAAAGTAGTTAAATATAACTAGGATAAATCATTAAACTTTAGGAATGATCCAATGGTGATATGAGAGACATCAAGCAATCGTAGTTGAGGTAGAATTCTTTGATTCAGAAGCAGGAGGCTAGTAGCAGTAGATTAGATCAGATCAGAACAGATCTGACCATATTTGTATTGTATGCAGCAGATCACCAGATCAGATCGATAGCAGTAGTAGAATAGCAGCATTAGTAGATCAAAACTATATCAGATTAATAGCAGTAGTAGCAGATCAAAACCAGATCGGATCAGATCTGCTTAGCAACTTAGCAGTAGCAGATCTGAGCAAAATAGTAGATCAAATACTTGCAAGAAGATCTGATTGATGGCAGAGAGCTGATCGATATTGACAGCAGCAGTAATCAGCAACACATAAGGAGGAGGAGGTCAGGAACCAAATCTGTAGTAACAGACCAGCAAATCACACTGGTAGCTTGCGGCAGCAAGAGAAGTGCAGCAGTGGTAGAACTGATTAGAGTAGATCAAATTAGATCTGATCAAATCAGATCACTATCGACAGAACCAAGTAGAGTAGAGCAGCAACAGTAGATTGAGATCAGTTAGATTTGATAAAATCAGATCAATATCGACAACACTAAGTAGAGTAAAGCAGCAACGTAGTTGAGATCAGTTAGATCTGATCAAATCAGATCAGTATTGACAGCACTAAGTAGAGTGGAGCAGCGACATTAGATCGAGATCGGTAAAAAATAGTAGACCATATCACTAGTAATCAGATCAGTAGTTCAGCGTAGATGATGAGTAGAATTGATGTGAGAAGAAGACATCAGCAGATAATCAGCAGAAAATAGTAGCAGCAGCAGATTTGCAAATAGGTCAGATGAACAGCAGTAGATCAGATCTCTGCAGATCAAAACAGATCTGAGAAATAGATCATAATGGCAGTAGCAGGTACTTAAGAACAATAGCATATCATTAGAGGCAGCAATGGTGGTTGCACACCATGACGAAGAACTTTAGACGACTCTCAAAACGGCAACCGAAGTGATTTCTCTAATCCCATGTAACAAAAAGAAAATAAGAGGAGAAATAAAGGAGGAGAGAAAGAGAGAGCAGAATCAAAGTAGTTGGTACTTCTCTCCTCCTTGTAATTTATATTTATAGAAAATAGAAAACAACTATTAGATAGGATTTAGGATTCTATAATTCAGAGTCCTAGTCACAAACTAAAGACAAAGTGAACTCAAAATAAGAAAAGGAAACTAACAATCCTATTTGGTAAAGGAAACTAATAAAACAAACTAATAAACTAACTAGGAGTCTATCAGTCCACTTGATAACTGCTTAGACTAGCAGTCAGTCTACAATAACGTATTTTATATCATTACGCTAACACTTCTATTCTGAAACATGAGATCCAGAAATGACCAGAAGGCTCTTTCAAACTTCATTTCTCTTTTTCTTGAATGAGGTGGCAAAGGAGGCAATTGCTATGGTAACTGAATTTGAATGGGGAAAGAGGTGCAGAATTAATAATTGGGTAGAGAGGAAAAATAAGCAACACTGAACCGCAAGGGCCTGTTTGATAAAACTTCTGCTTTTGGATTCTATGGATTCTGGCTCCCAGGGAGCGATTTTGGAGTAGAAGCGTGTTTGATAAGTCCGGTTGGATTCCAACTCCCACAGAGTGAACCGGATTCAGAATGGCTCCAGAATCCAAAATTTTGGAGTCATAGATACTTGCTCCAAACCATTGGATCAATTTTTTAGAAGAAAGAAAAGAGTCGACTCTCACATGTACTCTCACTTGACCACCACCACCACCACCACCACCACCACCACCACCACTACCACTACCATCACCACCGTCGCCACCAACCACCACCGACCACCCACCCACCACCACCACCGCAGCCTCCGCCACCACCCACCACCCACTTCTACCATTGCCACCACCGCCGCCGCTGGCACCACCACCGCCACCGGCACCACCACCACCACCACACCACTGCTAGCACCACCACTGCCATCACTGCCACCCCCACCACCACCACCGCCACCACCCACTACCACCTCTACCATCACCACCAACACCGCCGCCACCACCACAACCACCGCTACCACCCCCATTGCCATTACCCCCCACCCATAGTTATTTAATTCGGATTCAGGAATTATTCGGAAGGAGAATAATTCGGAATGAGTCGTTTCAATAATTTAAGAATTTGGTTAAAGGTGCGGTCAAAAAACGAACTTAAAATAAAATTCGAATTTGGATCGGTTCGGGAATTATTCTTTTGTCTAAAAAAATTCAGACAAAAAATTTGGATGTTAATTATTAATATTTGGTGCTCCTATTTCATACTATCAATCAATTATCACACCTACATAATATACAAATGACATTAGAATAATATTTAATTTATAAATAACAATATAATACATAATAAATGAGTATACGTGTATAAAGGTGGATTTGTTAGATTTTTTTTTTTTTTTTGATAAATGATTTGTTAGATTTCATTACAGTATATAATGTGGATCATTAGATTTTATTATGATTGTAATACCAATTTAGTGGAGTTGATGTTCATAAAATCAAACATATTCATAAATTCATCCAATCATCTTCATGAAATTCATTTTTTTTTCATGTTCGTTAATTACTTCCTCATGGTTTGTATTATAATATTTATTTTTAAACTCATATTTAATCCCAATCAGAAAAGCACACGAAAGTAATGACTTGCTTTGTATTATGATTTTTATATCATATTTAATTCTACATTTTCAAGCGAAATTAATGATTTACTTTGTATTATGATTTGATTTTCATACTCATATTTCATCTCACAAAATAAAAAAAATGAAATTAATGATTTGTTTTGTATTATGATTTGATTTTTAAACTTATAATTAGTCATAGATTGGAAAAGACGCAAATAGTTAAGGCATTAAGTTTTTTTTTTTTTTTTTTCCAAAACTTTGTTTGAGAATGATAGTTAAGGCTTAAGTCCTCCACTAGGATATTAATAGTTTTTTTTTAAGTATAGGAATTATTCGGTATAATTCAGATTCGAAAGAATTATTCATGATATTTATTTCTAGACAAAAAGTGCAAGAATTTTAAAGAATCATTGAATATAATTCGAATTCGGGAGAATTATTCGTATTATTAGGTTTGAAAGAATAATTCGCTAATAATTCGGAGAATTAAATAACTATGCCCCCAGCACCACCACCACCATCGCCACCACCGCCACCGCCACCCCCACCACCCCCACCACCACCATCCACCGCCACCACTGCCGCGGCCACCTCTACCATCACCACTAACACCACCACCACCACCACCACCATTATAGCCGCCGCCACCACCACCATCCACCACTACCACGATTATTTTTCTAGACTTCGATTGGAGGGATAATGTGTTATCAAACATGTTTCTAATCCAAAGATGCTTTGGAATCCATTTCAAAATTGCGTTATCAAACAAGTTTCTACTCCAAAATAATCCTAGAGTAGCATGGAGTAAAATCCAAATTTGAACCAGAATCCAGAATCCAGAAGCAGAAGTTTTATCAAACGGGCCCTAAAACTAGGTTTTCTGTACTGATATCCTCTCATTATCTTTTCCTTCAGGGTTTTGACTACATATGCCGGCTCTCTGGTTTTTATTTCTGGCAAACAAGATGCATATGGTTGCTAACTATGGAGGGTAAACTATTAGATAATGGTAAAGAGGAGGGAAGGGATGGAAGAGAAGAGGAAGATTGAATTATACTGGAATGACTAAAATGACCTTAGAAGATACATGAATCTATTGAGGATGCTCCAATGAAATTGGGGACATTTCCAGCCTTCTCTTTAGGTATAGTTGTTCGGTTTCAAGTTTTATCAGAGGTATTGATGGCCGCATTGGCTTTAACCAACATTTTTGGGTGGAAAATGACCCCAACATTTTTGGTGGAAAGTGAACAAAGTTTAAACAGTAGTAGTAGTTCAATCTTTCAGGCTGCAGGTTTTTTGGATATCTGTAAGTATTTGCTTGCCAAATGAATCAAATGACCTGGAAATGATTGAAATTGTATACCTGGATTACAACATCTAACTGTGACATTTGACAAATTTTTCTCACACCCACAAAAAAAGGACATTTGATACAACTGTTTTTGGGATTGTACATCTCCCATGTGGTATGTACTATATAGATTTAGTTATATTCCATTATTATGCTTCATCATTATCCTCTTTTCCTCTTAGAGTTGATTGTCATGTTTATTTTTTCAGTTGCAATGTCTTCCTGATAATCAATGTGCTTTCTCTAGGTTTGGAGTATGCAATATCTCTGTCATGTTTTCTGCTAGTAAAAGTTTGTTTATACTCTTGTTCATATGCTTCCTTAAGTTTAGCCATTGTCTGCTTCAGATCACGTTTTCTATTCAGTTCTCCTGCCTCTGCTTTGGTCCCATTTGCCATATACAAACTTGATGTGTGGCTTCAATGGTTTTCGTTTCAGTTGGCCAACGTCCAATGCCCCCGGGATACTCATTTTTGGGTGTATGATGATGGATCTTATGAGGAAGAAGGTCAGAATAACATAAGAGGAAATATATGGGGAAAGGTACTATTCAATATTCTCATATTAAATAAATTATCACTAGGATCAAATTCAACTATGGTTACAAAATTGACTTGTTAAACAGTTGGAGTCTGTTCCTTGCTAGGCAGGCATCGACTCGTTTCATTTGTTCATTACTCTCATTACCTGTACCATCGGGAAACACTCATGGGTCAAAAGAAGATGCGGATACCCTTTCTACTGGATTCGTGGCTGAGTATGTGGAGCAGGAAAGAGTCCAGAAACTTCTGTTGCTTGGCTTGGAAGGGTCTGGAACCAGCACTATCTTCAAGCAGGTAAACTTCTGGTATTTAAGCATTTCCCTGGTTCTTACTTTCTGTACTTTATACGATTGTACGGAGGACAAACTTATCCATGTACTGTGAGCTTTGTTTCTACTTGAAATCTAAATCCCATTTATATGTTGTTTTATTGTGTTATGAAAAAGGTATGATTTTTAACCCCTCTCCCCTTCTTGTGAATGAAATCCATTTAGTTTGTTCTGTAACTAGGGTTTAATTGATATAGATGACTCTTGAAATTTTCAATTGGTTCTATAGATACTGAAAAAAAGGAGTTATTCAATTTTAATTCTTAAGGGATACCAAACTTCCTGTGTTTGTAAACCCAGGCTACTCTTTATATTTGGTTTATTTAATCTGGAAAGTAACAAGTGTATATATGTAGCAGGTACAATGCAATCTTCCCTTTGCTACTTACTTTGTGTAGGAAGAGAACTTGTCTCTTACACCCAGGTTGGCATTTAAGATCAGAATAGGTTTTAAGATTTCAAGTAGAAGAGACTAAGAATAAGGAATCTTCACCAAAAAGATTCTTTATGCCATATAAGAAGTGCTTCCTATGCTGCCCTAACATCTGCCATGTGGCAGGTCGGATGGGATCCAAATTTTGGGAACAGGTAGGACCAAAGGTCCCCTGCTCCATGTCTAGTTTCAGCCAAAATGAAAATTGGCCATGTGACAAATAAAGCTTTGAAAATGAAATAAGAGCTTAAACAAATGAACAGCTGAAAATACAAGGGGAAATGTAATATATTAGGTGCAGGGTCGGTCGTACAATTAATTTTGTCTCTGAAATTTAACACATGGGCTATTCAGATCATGTCCTATCTATCCGGCAGTCTGAATTACTGCATCATCCTTCTATTGCCATAACTGGGTGGACCACACAGAAAGGCCTTCCTATATTGCTTGTTCAAAGAACCTTTTTCTATAAAAGAAGTTACAGTAAAAAAAATAGATAATAGTGAAGGAAGAAGAAGAAAGAAGAGGAAAGAAGGAAATGGTGGGAGGAAGAGCAGACCCAACAAGTGTTTCACAGTTGGAGGTCCAAGCTTCCCACAGAAGCAATTGATCTTCAGTTCCATATTCCATAACTTGTGGACCATCATAAAACCCGTAGGGATAAACCAAAACTCTCTATGACTTATACTCCTAATATGTTCTGAGTCTCAAACTTGAAGCCAAACTAGAATTCAAAGGTGAACTCCAAAGTAGGTACAATTTCTAATATGGCTCAAAACAAAAAAATTACCAGAGAAGTAGAAACTGAACTTACTACAATAGTAAAATTGGTATTTTATGACAGAGCAAATCTGTCTGTAACTAACTTGGTTACAAACCAATATTGCAACTTCTTTCGTTTGCCCTTGACCACATCTTTTTGTAATTTCACTCCAAGGCTTGGGACCAATCCAAGTACTTCTCCTTTCCCCTTCCTCCCTACTCCCACAGGCCACTGCAATTGGAAGGGAAACCATGGAACTGCAACAAGAGTGAGGCCACCTTCTCTTCTTTCGTCTCATGCCCATGGAAGTGCTAAGTATTCCAAACATTGTAGAATTACAACATCAAACACTATTGCAATTTGTATGGAAGGAGAGGTTTAAACAATTTATGTTGAACCAGAGGTTTCTATTGAGCCCTAATTCCAAACTGATGAGGAGCCAAATAAAATGCATCAAAATAGTGCACCAACTAATTGATCAATGTTAGAGATAGAAGAACACCAAAACAAATTGTTAGGCCAAAAGGTTCCACAAGGATCAAATACAGCCCATTGCAATCTGATCTGCATTTTTTATATCTCTGTTCCATTCTAGCTAACACCTCAACAATCCCAGACAGGTTGATATTTTTTCCATTTTTAACTATTTGGAAAACAGATATGAATCAAAAAATGGGTACTGCGATTCTCTCTCTCTCTCTCTCTCATTCTCATTTATGGTCTCTCTTCTATGTGAATTATGGATGCCAATAGAAAAAAGTTGTTAAAACTCTCATCTTTTTATAGTTTTCTAAACTTCGTGCAACAGCCAAAGATGAGAAATATAGTTATGAATATCATCTACTAGTATGGTTGATGGTACACACCATTGATGAGCTTAGTGGCTAAGTGCTAGCATTCCCCATATTAGCCAATCCCATCTTCAGGAGTCCAGGGATGCACCTTGGTTGGATTATACGATTACAAAACATCCAATTTCGTGAATCTACCTCAACCGTGTGGTGAAATATCTGTTCTTGAACTTTCTAACCCATCTGAATCTTCTAATGAGTCAAGGCAGTTGAATTGTTAACTGGGCCTGTGGGTACCACAACCTTTGGGGGAGGCAGCCTGGTGCAAAATAGGGTTCCCATACAAAACAAATCACCAAACCCTCTTTTGCAATGAGATCTTCACAAGCCAATTATAACAGAATTAGAAAGTAAGGAATAAGTTCACTTATCTTGAGATCTGACCCTTAGAATGCAGTCAAACTTTGAAGGAACGATCTTGATAACACCCCTTACAATATACTCCAAGATTAAGTTGATCAAACTACCAGAAAATAACTTTAAAGAAATCGAAATTCTGCCTGTATCAGCTCCACTATGCCAGATTTGATGTTTTGATGTTGGATTTCTCTTTTACAGCAACAAGTGGTTCCAGCTATGAAGAAATAATGCCGGACAGGAGTGAAAAAAGGAACAAAATAGCTTAAAGAAGTTAGAGGAAAAGTAGGAGAAGAATAAGACAATTGGTTGAGTCTCCCGGTTGGGTGACTCAACCAGAAAAAAAATTCAGTCTTTTTTCTTGTTCTGAAAGTCTGCCACCAGCTCTGTCTTACCTCTTATTCATATCTTTTGAAAGATTACAAAAAATTAGAAAAGTTTCGAAAATAGAGACTTTAAACTAAAGCAGAAACTTCCTTTATAGAATAGGAAAGTTTCTAAAACAGAAATTAGGAAACTAAGAAACTTCTTAACAATAAAACTCCTGAATAATTAATTGCTATATTTTAGGAAACTACTGGTACTCTCAAACAAAAGAATCCTAATATCAAAAGATTCCTAACATCTATCAAATACTAACATTGCTGTCGACTATTGGAGCTGGGGTTTGGTACTGTTCACATGAACAGTGCCGTGAACAGTGTTTCATCTTGGCTTGGTTAGGCTGCTTTGCTGGTTGCTTAACCCAATGGGCTAGGCCCATTTGATTGTTGCTTGCGGCCCCTCCTTGAGCAAATCCTGATCTGCATCACAGCCCCTTAACGTGCAATCGCTTGGCTTCGTAGGACGCACGAAAAACTTGGTCCCTTTTGGGTGACCACCTTTATACGACTGGCCAGTCTATTTTTTCGATCCTCGAGATTGATGATGAAAGAGGGAGTCACCACCTAGAATAAGGGCCTAGGACCGAATGGCTGACCAAGCTTGAGATTGTGCTCTCAAACTGCCTATGTATCCCTATCAAGTCATCGGGAATTAGGTTAATCGTAGTTTGGACAAGATACTGGTCTGCTCAAAGATTTCAGTTACGGTCGGGTTACGGATATGGAAGGTGTTAGGCACCCATTTCATCATTCAGAAGCCGGTCTTTCTACTAAATGCTAAAGATATAGTACGTTAGAAAAAGCCACATCCCTAAATTGATTTTGATGATAACAAACAATTGAATATGATTAACATCTTTTGTAAAATGATCTCAAGCCAAAGTCCACTTCAATCATGCAAAGCAAAGACATGATGATCATTGAATATAAGGCCAAAACATTGACCAAAGTTTGAAGACCAAAGCATTGTCCAAGTTTGAAGATGAAGAAATGAAGATGAAGACTATGTAATTCAGTCTTAGGCTATTTATGTAAAATAGTCCTAGGCTAGTTTATGCATTAAAAAAAAAGGGGTAAAGTACCCAAACCTCTCCTGCACTTTGGCTAAAAGACACGAACCTCCCTTGTCTGTTTTAAATGGACACGAACCTCCCCTCAATTTTGAAATTCATGACATTTAAATACAGTCTGTTAATTAGAGGACAGTAATTGTTGACGTCACGTAGGCAAATTATCATACTACCCTTATAGGTAATGAAATTACAAGTTTACCCTTACCCCTAAAAAAACTAGAAACCCTCATTTGTTCTTTGTTTTTTGATTTCGAAACCGAACAGGTACATTCTTCTCTAGATATCCTCCTTCGCTTGTTCTTCGCCCTTCCCTCATCATCTGCTTCATCCCGACCTTTGGGCTGAACTCTTTGATCTGGTCAATCTCTTTTATATTTTCTTTCAAGATTCCTGAAGCTTTTTCCGATAAATATCTCTTTTATATTCTCTTTCAAGATTCCTGAAGCTTATTCTGATAAATCCCTTCTTGACTGTACCTTTTCCGTGTGATGTTGGATTTTCGGAGCTTTTCTCTTGAATTTTTCTGTTACTTGTTTCCTATCCTTTGAAGCTAACATTGTGAATTTTGATCATGTTCTTGATTCTCTTGCTCAAAGAATTCAAGGGGGGGGGGGGATCCTGCTAATTGAAGCTGATGCAAAAGCCTAAGATATATGCTAGATTTCACTCAAAATATCCTCTGGGGAGATCTAAACTTGTTAAACAGATTGGATTCTAGACACTCAACCTTACTGTTTATTTATTCTTTTGCAGAACTTAACTCAAATTTCCTGGCATTAATCATTATCAGGAGGATATCGGCAAAGAATTTCACTGGCACTAATAATGGCTCATGTAGACGCTGAAATCTGCAATGTCTTATGTAATTGGAAAATCAGGAATAAAAGATTCTTCTTCAACCTTCGTTGGAGGCCATTCACGAACAGAAAGCAAGAGGTGGAAACCAGTTTTATAGAAATCAAGAGAACTCTCTCAATAGGTCACGAATCAGCTCGAAACTTCAAGGGATGAGTCTCAATACATAAGCCGATTGATTCCCACTGATATTGGTTCCAAACAATTAAGAAATAGGGAGTATCGAAGGACTGAAACTCAATCTGGCGGTAGGAGAGAAAAGAAAGAAGTTGCAGGTTTCAGTTCTCCTTTTTGAAGAGGTTTCTAGATCTCAATGGCAGTAGCAGACATCCAATGATCAGATCTCGAAACTGATCACAGAAAGCAGCAGTACTCATGGTAAAGAACATTTCTCCTCTTCAAGCAGTAGATCTGATCTCAGGGGCAGCAGTAGACAAGCAAGAACAGATCTGGAAATCTGATTACAGAGGCAGCAGTAGTTACAGCAATAAGGTAATGAACAGACACGGAAATCTGGTCACTGAAGGCAGCCGTAGTCACAACAGATCTGGATTAGATATATCTGAATAGCAACACCATATCGCAGAGAGCAGGGCAGCAATATGTCGCAGTAGATCCGATCAGAATCAGTAGAGCTCGATAGCAGTAGCAGGTAGGCTAAATAGCAGCAGTAATAAGTATAATATAAAAAGGAAAAGGCAGCAATGGTGGCTACACACCATGAAGAATAAATTTAGACGACTCTCAAAACGGCACCCGTTCTGATACCATGTAACAAAAATAGAAAAGAAAGAAAGGGAAGATGGAGAGAATGGAGAATGGAGAAGAGGAAGAGAGAATCAATTGTTCTCCTCCTCCTATGGTTCCTTTATTTATAATCAAAGATGAGAAACAATAGTTTAGGAAACTTCCCTAATTACAATCATAAACTAATTAGGAAAGTAAATCTAGACAACTTAGGAAATAAACCCTAACCAATAAGGAAACAAATAAACAACTATGGTGGAAACAAATCACTACTTACTACCAATAGAGAAAAGTCACATAAAGAAACTAATAAGTCATATAGAAGGTGGGACCCACAGCCCTGTAGAGCTATATTGCTAACCCCCCTCAAACTGGAGCACGGGGGAATGTAAGAGCTTCATCTTGAAACAACATATCAATAGAAACAACAACAGTAATAGTAATAGTAAAGCAGCACAGTATAGGTTAATGTGAATCAAGTAGAAGAGATTGCATTAGGTGCAGGTAGTCGAGGGTGCATCAGGTAGTAGAGGCAGCGATAGAAAAAAAAATCTTAATCTTAAGCAGTAATGTAGTAGTCACAACAAGTAAGCAGTAGGTTGCATCACGTGCAACAATAGGCATCATATGGTAGTAGGCTCCGACATGAGCATGGTAGTAGTAGGCTGCAACATGGGCAAGGTAGTATCCTATTTTACTCCCTTTTTTCCAGGTTCATCTTATCACTTTAATTCTAATTCCTATCATAATCCTAAGGGCTTGTTTGGTTCCTCAAGTTATTGCATAATTCTGATTAATTATAATTCTGCCACTGATCTATTACTCGTCTTATATTATTTGGGTGGGCCCATTAGCGGATCCAATAGGGTTTTACAATCCGGGTCCCACATCAATTTGTGTATCAAGATTTATTACACAATTCTGGTTTTTACATAAGTGCCCTTCATTAGTTGAGTTTTTGACTTATTTACGTTTCTGCCACAAGGGCCTGTTTGGTTATGTAAAGGAAACTTTCAGCATTATTTTGATTGGTTTTGTTTGGTTAGCCCATATAGGATTCAATTGGTTTTTCTCAATATTGGTCTGCATTAATTGGTATTATTTGCATCATCTATATTATTTATTCACGTGGCATGCTCCTCGTGAGGGGGAGATTGGAGATTATTATTATTTGTTGGTTCGTGTCTACTCATGGAATAGACACTTTTATACTACCTTGCTCATGTTAGAGCCTACTACTACCTTGCTAATATTAGAGCCTACTACTTCCTTGCTCTTGTCGGAGCCTACTACCATATGATATCTATTGTTGAAAGTGATACAACCTACTGCTTACTTGTTGTGACTACTACACTACTGCTTAAGATTAAGATTTTTTTTCTAACCCTCGACTACCTACACCTGATGCGATCTCTTCTACTTCATTCACAGTAACCTATACTATGCTGCATTATTATTACTACTGTTGTTGCTACTTCTGTTGATACGTTGTTTCAAGATGAAGCTTTTACATTCCCCCGTGCTCCAGCTTGAGGGGGGTGTTAGCGATATAGCTCTACAGGGTTGTGGGTCCCACCTTCTATATGGCTTATTAGTTTCTTTATGTGGCTTTTCTCTATTGGTAGTAAGTAGTGATTTGTTTCCACCATAGTTGTTATTTGTTTCCTTATTGGTTAGGGTTTATTTCTTAAGTTGTCTAGATTTACTTTCCTAATTAGTTTATGATTGTAATTAGGGAAGTTTCCTAAATTATTGTTTCTTATCTTTGATTATAACTAAAGAAACCATAGGAGGAGGAGAACACATTGATTCTCTCTTCCTCTTCTCCATTCTCTCCATCTTCCCTTTCTTTCTTTTCTATTTTGTTACATCTTACTCTCGGCGGAAATAAATTTAGTTGACAGATGGTTATAGTTCTTGAGATTGCCATTCTTCATGTTTAAGGACCAATTGGACAATTATCACTGCCCATCTTCATAGAGAATTGCATCTTGGAATTTCTAGATCTGTTCAAAATTAGTTCAATTTAAAAGATCATCAAATTGAATTCTACTAGAAAAATCTTCTTGGAAGTCAGATTGCTAGCAAATCCTAAAAGGTTGTTTTTCAGGAAATATTTCTCATAGGATCTTCCAAAAGCTTTGCTGACTCTATTTCTTTTAGTTTTACTAAAGGTTTTAAGAGGGCAAAGCCATGAGAGAAAGAGAAAAAAGGGTGTTGCAGGAATTGGTCTTGTACGCAACGAGCGCTGCTCTGAGTTGCTTGGTTTTATTCATTGGACTTCTGACAAATGGACCCAAATCAAGCTGCCAACAAAAAGGGTCTGGAGCAAAAGAAAGAAATCACCTAGCAATTAGGTCGCCCTTTTATTCAGACCAATCCTACGAGGTTTATCTCATGATTTCTTCTTATTTCATACAATTCAAATTCCTACGCTGGATCTATTTTGCTCAAATCTGGCTTCATCCATTATGTATTTTCTGAGCCGTACCCAGTTCAGTCGATGTTGCATGTAGTTTTCCCTGTTAGGATTTTCACAAAGATTTGCATCTTCTCAGCGACAAGAACGATGAGGGAGTAGAGACACTGGAGGAAAGATTGCAGAGGACTTCATTTTTATATGGATTTAAAAAAGGTAAATAAACTTTTTACCCTATCATGTTAACACCGTTAGTTCATGGTACTTGAGTGTCCATTTAAAACCGACAGGGGAGGTTCGGGTCCTTTAGCCAAAGTACAGGGGAGGTTTGTGTACTTTACCCTAAAGACAAAGGTCCTGGGCTAATACACATGTACTTAAATAATGTAATCATTGGATCTCATGTATTCCATGACCTAGAATGCCCTTAGGAGATGTAAAATGATCACCCAAATAACTTAGAAAAGTTGGGTTTTAGACTGGTTCAAAGACCAAGGAAAATAGGTTGAAAAACCTCCAACGAATGGAAACTGTTAGTCATCGGTCGACCGCAAGCTGACCTGGTCAACCGGATCTATAAATCACATGACAGTCAAATCCATCCGAGAGTTCCTGAAAATGTGCAAACCTTTCCAGCATCAGTTGGTTGGCCTAACCGGTCTACCATAGGCCATCAGCTGGAGACTGGTCAACTGGATCGAAATAATCCTGTTTATCGGCTATATTGCAACGGCCATATTCTAGTGGTCAACCGGATGACTAAGCGGTCGACCAGTACAGGTTAAAAATCGATCCATTGGGATTATTTTTGGGCCTTTTACGTGGGCCATTCCATGAGTTTATTTAAGGACTCTTTTGTGAGGAAAAACAACAACTATTCACATACATTAAAAACATTTTTCTTGAGCTCATATTGCAAAAAGCAATCAATACAACATCAAAAAGATCAAGTAACTCAAGTGATCTTTCAAGCTCAAGTTCTCAAACCTCCCAACTTTTTCTCTCAAACTCAAATCATCAAGAGAAGGTTTCATTGTGTAAGAGCAACATCTCCATATCATCTACATTTACTTGTAAGGTTCTCTTATCCTAAAATATTTTTATAGGTTCCTTTTGATCTTGAATGAGGATTGTAAGGTTCCTTTTTACCGAAAAAATTACGTAAGAGGTGTTCTTCCCCATCTATTGAAAGGGAGGTTATTGAAACTCAAGGGTAGACTTGAAAACGAAGTCAACTAGTTTTTGGAATGAATCCCAAATGAACCACTATAAATTCTTGTGTTGTGGTTTGGCTTTTATTTAAATTGTATTTATTTTACAACTCTTGGTTTAAATTATCAAAAAAGTTTTGATCCACAAAAGGAAACCTATTCATCCCCCTTCTAGGCTTACCTAACATATTATTCTCCTAGATATACTACCTAACTGCATATTACTATGTTAACAAACAAATATATACATACCATAGTTATTAAAGCGAAAAATTGATCCAAAGCGTTGGAGGCTACCTAAGCGTTTAGGAGATGAAGTGCCTGCCTAGGCGTTGCTTAAGCGCCTGAAGTGCCACCCTTCTTTTTTCTTAGTATTAAATATGTATCCATTATATCTAGTATGACATTGATATAATTATGCTCATGCTACATTACGAATCAACATTTAAGCCACATGAAGAAGTAACATTTAAGCCATATACTTACTTACAAAAAAAATAAATAAATAAATAAAAATGATATCAGTACATGTAAGCAAAAATTTAAAAACATACACTTCCAAATACAAGAGGTGTACGGCCAGGAAGTAAAGCGCTTGTTTTTTGTAGATAAAGTAAGGTGCCCCATTGCCTAGACCCTTATATAAAGCCTGGACGCCTAAGCATCATTTAATTGTCGCTTAGGCGACGCTTTTATAACTATGAAACATACTACATTACCTACTCTGAAGCATACTTATAACACTGCAAAGTATTATACAATCTCCCCAACAATGGCGGTCCTGCTGGCTGATTAGTGGGCCGTGGGGGGTCTAAGGGGCTGGCAGTCCCCTACTGAGCTCGGGTTTGGAGCCCCCAGCACAAGTTTTATACTGATGGCAGATTAATACAAAAATTTACAGAAATAAAGTAACAGAGAAAAATAACTAAAGTAGGATAAAAGACAATACTTGAGGTAGACCCTACGTGCGGATCGAGAGAGAAGAGTCCTTTTACTCTAAATCAGGAACTTGGAAAAGTGGGTCCTCCAGCTCAGGGGAGGTTACTACTCTTGCTCTCTCGGTAGGAAGAAACAGACTGAGGAACTTTTGGGACTAGTGTCAGCGGGTAGGGGTTGATAATCTAAGTTTAGGGGTCCTTTCTCAGAAGTATCTCCTTCCAAATGAGGAAAGGCTGCCTATTTACAGGCAAGATTCCTGTAGAGACTGCGGTGGCGCAGTTGTTGACCATGGCACTTTAGAACAAGCTGGTGCTTATCCACGGGGCCACAGGGGTGACATCATCAGATGCGCTCGTGGTGCCGCAGAGCAAATCATGAAGCCGTGAACCTTCCTACGGAGCCGTGCTCCTTTTACCGTTGCATCGCAGGGAAGCAGCAAGGTTATTTTGAGAGAATTTTCCAACAAAAGTGGTCACGAGGGCGATACGTCCATCATGAGTGAGCTTGATGGTGATACTTAGCAAAGTCTTCATCGTCGGAAACGGGGTGGCAAAATCTAGTGTCAACAAAGCCCAAGAGAAACTTTAGGTTTAGGGAAGAAACTCATCGTTTTGTATCAAAGAATCAAACCACAATTGCCTTGTGGGTTAAAATCAGTAGCACTGCCACCTCCTTCATCAGAAGCAATACCCATCATTTGTTGCATCCCTTGTTTCTTCAACAATAATAGAATTTCAGAAATCGAAATAGAGAAGTCGAAAGCTCTTTCTTTCTATCAGATCCTCACTCCTAAATATTCTGTTCATGTCCAAATTTCCTCCCATATCTGCCACAAGGTGCAGCAACATTCTTCAAACTCTTAGGCCGACCTTCCAAATCCTCTGAAGCTCAAAGTACGTTAGCTTTGTTGTTCATACTTCTTAGTTCGCCCTTGTTCACGGACCATTTCAGCTATGCAGGCCATTGAAAGTGAAAAGGAAGGAGTTAATGCTTATTGGGTACTTAAAAATATAACTTTGGGGGGGAGGTGAAAGTAAGGTTGCAATTCTATTTCTAACCTTCTTGGTTATAAACAAACAAACCCTATATTGAAAATATATAATTACAACTTTATACCAAAAAAAAAAAAACAAAAGATAATTACAACTTGCTGAAATAGTAAACTTTTTACCCTCAAAATATTAAAACAAATTTACGAAAAGTAGTAAATTAACATAAGCCTCTTAATAACCTTAGAAAAGAAAAAGATTAGCAAATTAACTCTATTAACAGAAATAAAATCATCCCTAATTTTTCTGGAATATGAAAATGGCCCAATAAAAAAATCATGACTACTAAATCCTTCATTGGCCTGGTTCCACAACATTTATTGCAGTCTTTAGTTAATGTTACATTTGTTTGTTTTGTTTTTGAAGATATACTTTTCTTTCGGTTTTCAAATGTGCTGTCAACCAACAGTTAGAACTTGGCACAGATAATTTTGATCTAAATCTGTGAGTTGGAAACAATGAATTTATTATGATATAATGACTGTTGCTGTTTTCTTTCCTTTTTGTGCATGTGGGTTGGATGTTTCTTATCTTTTGTGGCAGTTTCCTCCTAAGAGAATGTCAATTGAATTTCAGGTGCTTCATATGTTCAATTTAGTACTTAATGTTGGCCCCTAAAATTTGTTTCTTTTTCTCATCATGTTGGTTATTTTCTTTTCAAAGAAATTACTTAAATTGCTGTCTTTTATTGAACAGGCCAAATTTTTATATGGACACAAGTTTTCTGCAGAAGAACTGCAGGGTATCAAGCTTATGATTCAAGGCAACATGTATAGATATTTAAGTATACTACTTGAAGGCCGAGAGCGTTTTGAAGAGGAGGCTTTGATGAGGAAAAGAGATGCTGCCTCTGATGCTGAAGAATCTGGCTCAGGTGTCAATGAAAATGACTTTCTTCCTTTCTATCATGCATTCTCTCCTTTCTGTTACTGGTCATGGAAACACTGTTTATGGAAGATTTTTATCAAGACTTTCGTCATTTCTGGAGTTAAATTCTTGGTCCCTAAGAGGAGAGATCCTAGTTCTTTAGCTCATTAGGCAGGATTTTCATGCGACCTGTTTCATTAGTTGTTTATTGGTATAAGATGGTTTCAGTAGTTGCACTAAATTCTTAAATTCCATGTTGAATAGGGTGCAAATACATGGTTGTCCAAATTCATTGGATTTAAATAATCTCATTTGGTCTTAATTCTACAAAGTTGGTTCTGATGTCCAATTTCGTATTCTCGGGACATCTGGTTCCCTTTTGTGCTCTAAATTTTGCTCTCTCTGCACCAATTTCTATAGGGAAGTTGAAGTATTACAATATGTTATGAAGCATCATATTTCTGGTCTATCTAATGAGTGGAAAGCATGAACTGATGTTGGTTGACTTTTAAGGAATTCAGGTGTAAGTGGAGCTGATGAACAAAAGCAGTGCATTTATTCAATCAACCAAAAGTTGAAGCATTTTTCTGATTGGCTTTTGGAAATTGTGGCTTCGGGAAACTTGGAAACTTTCTTTCCTGCTGCAACACGTGAATATGCTCCTGTTGTCGATGAGGTTTGGAAGGATCCTGCGATTCAGGAGACATACAAGAGAAGAGATGAATTACATTTTCTTCCAGATGCTGTCAATTATTTCTTAGATCGGGTAAGCATAAGGGCATCTATTTAGTTCTTCATTTCCAACCTTTTTGTCTCCTTTGTGAATCATAATGTGTAACTACCTCTTAGTGACAGTTGGATGCATCACAACCTGTGTCATCAGCAAACAGGGTCGGTCCATGTGATAGAAAAGCCCATACCTATCTCATTGGTCAAGTTTTCCAAAAATAGACAAGAAAGTTCCTGTAATAGTCAACTCAAAGTTACAGAGAATTCCAGAAATGCCATTATATTTCATTTTATTAAACGTCGCACTCACTGTTTAACCACTTCCACAGCTTGTTCTAGACTGAAATTTGACCAGTGAGATGTGTGTGTTCTACTCTATTCCTAGTTCCTACCCACATTCTTACATGTCTGAGGCATGACAAGAAAACATGTCCCTGTGGGATTCTTATTTGTACAAATGGTACTTTGAACGGGCATGAAGAAATTAATTCTGAGGAAGAAGCGAAACATAATCAACTTGAATTCGGGACAGCTAGTCAAGAATCAAAACCCATTTACAAGTCACTGCATTTAGATTTTCCCTTGCACTGCACTTTATCAATGAAAATATTACTTCACATTGGTACGTTTCTAACCAAACAAGGCCTTACTTGAAATAGGGCTCTTTCATCTACTTCTTGTAAATGGTTTGTGATACTTTGCCAGCTTTAATGCTTTATTTTCACACATGCTAATTTCATATCTTAATTAGCAACTGTAGTTGATTACCCCTGTTTGGATGCAAGGACAGTTATTTGTTCCTCCATTTCTATGAAGAGGGTCATTTGGAAGTCCCCGTATTTCTCAATAAACAATATGGTTGCCGGTTCTGTTTTTGGTCTGGGACACAGGGATACATATGTTGAGTGCTTCAAAAGCCTCATAAATAGTTGGATCAAGTTTTATTAAGAACCCTTTTCTTTGGTTCTGTTCTGCTTGGAATCCAGTTAGGCATAAACAGTCATGGATAATTATGAGATGAGATCCTTCCGAATGGGATAAGAGAATTTCTGCCAGTGTCTTATAATTTTTATGTAGCCAATGTCTTCCCAGCTTTAGATTGAAAGAAAGGCTCTTTTCTATGACTATTTTATTCAACTTTCCAGAGGTAGGTATTAAAACTGAATCTAGAATCACCTTGAAGTGTTTCTTTCTTCCTCCTAGAACCACAACTATAAATCCCTATGGTTCTTTTGGGCAATTTGCTGACTGTTATAGTAAAAAAAAAAAACTTGAATGGGCCCTCCGTTTCCTTAGCTTTGAGCTTTAATTTGTGTTGTAAAGTTTCCATCCCACAAGTTCGAACTGGTAGGTGGAGGGGACTCCCAAGTGTATAAGGGGCGCTGTAAACTATTTGTTAGTCAGTGTGGAACTAAATTCCCAGCACCCCCACACGTGGGCAGTATTTATTGCAGACACATAGAGATTGAAGATGATGAAAACCTGCTCTAATGCCATTGATACGAACCTGGGAAAACTCATCCCTAAAAACCGGCTTGTAAGGTGAGGAACCCAATACCATATCAGCCCACACCAAATCCCTTAGGGACCAATGTGGGATTATCCCCCATAAGGCAAATAATGAAATCATAACAGTCTACCATGCTTCTACACCGACATCTATGGAAACCCACTCCGGATCAGGTACTTTCCACTTTGCTCCAAAGACTGTCTGGCGGTGGGTAGCTCTTTCTTGATGACTCCATTCTGGCAACAAGTCTCTCCTTCCAAGGAAGGGCTGCTCTGATCCCATATAAACTTTCCATCCCAGAAGTTTGAATTGGTAGGTGGAGGAACTCCCATCAGTATTAGGGGGGATGTAGACTATATGTTAGTCAGTGTGGGACTAAACTCCCAACATATGTTAAAGGATAATTTCAACATGCTGTAAGGCAACATGGCTAGACAGTTTAAGTGAATACTCATAAAAAAGTTGATTGATGTGTGTTTGGAGAATTCTAGGAAGGTTTCTATTGACAGAGATCATCTATTTGTGCTGTGCAGGCTATTGAGATATCAAGTAATGAGTATGTGCCTTCTGAGAAAGACATTTTACATGCTGAAGGAGTGACCCAGAGCAATGGCCTTGCCTTTTTTGAATTCTCACTGGGTGATCGTAGTCCAATGTCAGAGGCAATCAATGAAAACTTTGGTTGCCCACCTTCACTGACCAAGTAAGCTCTTTCTTTCTTTCTTTACACACATACACACACCTCCAACCCCCCAAGGTAAGTCTTTTTTGATGGCCCTACTCTCTGTAACTTGGCAGTTTAATTGCCCAGAAAATTTGTGGCCATGTCATCCGCATCTGCTTCTATCTATGTGATATTTTTCAGGTCCAATGCATTTTCTCATGTTAATAAAGCAAGCACAAATTGAAAAAAAAAAAAAAAAAAAAGGGTTAACGCTAGAAAATGGTGAGCCTTATGGTCGAGATGGAACACAAATTTGATATTTGGCTAATTCGTAGATGTACAGCCTATGCAACAGCCATTTTACCAAGCTGAGCCCTTGTGGCTCAAAAATGGGCACCGTAAATAAGCTTCTCTTGACTGCCATTTTGGGAAAACCCTGCTCTTCTGAGTTTGGAACTCCCGGTTGTGTGGAGACTTGATGTAGTAGATCTGTACATTCCATTGGGGCACCCTCTGGATTAGCTGCATGTACTATTTACATACCACAGAGACAGATATCCATCTCTTAATAAAATCTCCTCCTAAAAAATCTCATGGTTTTTGTGAAATTTTCATTTGCCCAGGTACCAATTAATACAAGTAAATGCAAAGGGACTCAATGACGGCTGCAAATTGTTGGATATGTTCGAAGGTGTTGGGGCTGTTATCTTTTGTGTTGCTTTGAGTGACTATGATCAGATGTGGGCCCGTGGAGTGGGTCCACCCCGCAACAAGATGCTGGTGAGCAGAGAACTGTTTGAGAGTGCCCTGACACAACCATGTTTTAGGGATACTCCCTTCATTCTCCTCTTCAATAAGTATGATGTCTTCGAAGAGAAGATCAGTCGGGTTCCCTTGTCGGTTTGTGAATGGTTCGGTGATTTCAGCCCATTAAAACCTTATCGCAACAACCAGTCATTGCCGAACCAGGCTTATTACTATTTCGCTATGAAGTTTAAGGAACTCTATACCTCCATCAGCAACCGGAAATTATATGTGTGGCAGACCAGGGCCCATGAACGTATCACTGTAGATGAAGCATTCAAGTATGTAAGAGAGGTTCTTAAGTGGGAGGAAGAAAAGGATGAATATATGCATGGAATTGATGTGGAAGATTCATTTTACAGCGGTGATATGAGCTCCTCACCATACATTAGGAAGCAATGAAATTCTTTCCCCAATAGTGAGCCTCTTTTTGTGCTTACTACTGTTTTTTGCGAGTGTTGGTTCACATTGAAATTTTGGGTCGCTTTGCATCTTGTTATAAAAACAGATCTTTGTGAAGTTTACCATTGCTCTTTTAGTTTTGTGGAAGTCTTTGGTAGATTTGATCAATCAGCCTCTTTAGCCTGCAATTGTACCAGCTCTTTGATCCAAATTATTTTCTTACCAAATCTAGGGAGTCTGGACTCTGGACAACCCCCCCCCCCCCAAAAAAAAAAAGGAGAGAGGAAAGAAAACATGCCTTGCAACAAATAATCTTATTTGATGGATGATCAGGTGAATTGAAGCTGTTGTCATTTGTGTTTCTCTCTCTCTCCC
The DNA here is from genome assembly GCA_028583415.1 of Protea cynaroides. Lineage (NCBI taxonomy): Eukaryota > Viridiplantae > Streptophyta > Magnoliopsida > Proteales > Proteaceae > Protea > Protea cynaroides. The sequence goes on from CM053268.1 coordinate 36,688,417, forward strand.
CCCCCCCCCCCCCCCCCCCCCCCCCCGCTCTTCCCCCTTTCTTCTTTTCTTCCTTTTTTTTTCCCACAATGATGATGCAAAACTGCAAGAATGGATTTTTTTAGCATGCTATGCTGAAATGCCCTCTTAGTTGGTAACTACTGTTATGGTCATTAAATTGGAGCACTTCACATGGTGTTTTACCCCCAAAATGGTACATGGCTCCAGATTTAAGTACTCGCGCTCCTGATTCAAGCAGTTCTAACCATGACAAATCTACTTCCGCATCGGATGGTTGAAATTTTTTTCAAGCCCAGTCACCATTGGTAGAACAGTTAGCCTCATGGGGCATAGATGAAAATGGGAATACAGCAGCATAAGCAGGATGCCTTACCAGTAGCCATGCATATATTTAATGTGTATTTACTTAAATAAATACATAATTCAAATTCATAGTATCTTTTTTTTTTATTTTTTAATAATAATAAAAGTACTTATCTGCACAGCCAGACTAATGATAACCATTTACCTAGTTCTGCTACATGCATCTACCTTTAATTTTGCTCTTATTCTTCTCTGTACGAAAAGCTCTTTGATTTTGCAGTAATCTTGGATCACCAAAAGCACTTACAATATGCTCAACAGTAGTCCTGTAAAAAGCCCAATAGTTGTCTGATTTACCTTGCCATTGCTCATCCACACGGAAAGCAGCAATGATTGAAACACTAATTACTCAACATTCTCTTCAACTATCAATAAAATATTGAGAAAATGTTCTAACAGAGTTGAATTTTGCTGAAACTTTCGGGAATAGAAGTAACCCCAAATGGTTTGGATTCTATACGTGTGTACAAAGAATTAGTCTCTTAAAGTAGAACGAATACTCACAAAATGCCAAACCCAACAAACAAAGCAATCTCCAGAACATATTACTTTACACTTTTAGCTTTTGAATTTAGATAAAACCCATGTTTACAACCTTAAATAAACCCAATCTTAATCTTTTCTGCCATCTTCATCCCATCCACCCCAGCTTCTCTAGCTTCATTCCTGCCATTGCTATGGCTTATTTTACCACAGTTCTTGCGCACTTCTTTGGCATATTAGCCTTAATTCTCTTGCTAGTGTGGATCTTGCATTTTCGCGGTGAAATCGATCTAGACAACAATGAAGCTTCACACATTTTCAATGTAACTGAGCAAATTACTCTGTTGGTTTACATCATATGTGAAAACTGATTCATTTTCTTCTCTTCTTAAAATCTTGCAGGTGCACCCATTTCTTATGTACTTCGGTTTTGTCTTTTTTGCTGGTGAAGGTATGATTTTAGCTTTGCCCATGTACTTACAATTGCTAAATATATGTGTCTGATATTATTGTTCTGGTGTGATCGATCAGCTATTATGGCATACAAGACATTCAATGTAGAGCACAAGGTTCAGAAATTTGCTCACATGTCTCTCCATGTTATTGCAATCGTCCTTGGGATCGTTGGAATCTATGCTGCCTTCAAATATCACCACAAGCAAGGGATAACAAATATGTATAGCTTGCATTCATGGCTAGGCCTGGCAACCTTCATCTTATATGGTTTGCAGGTAAGAATGTTAGTAACACTGTAGTATTATTAACTGAGAGGAGGATGACAAGGGTTCCTACCCAGAAGAGAGAGAGAGAGAGAGAGAGTAAACAAAAATAGAATACTAGTAGAGTGCAAAACCGGGTTTACCAGTTGTTTACCTGACTTGCAACCACTCCCACCATAGAAATCTCTCATGTCTCATCTCCTCTGTAATGTGATCTGTCTAAATGTGAACTGTACAGGCTTATATGGGAAGTTTGAGTATGGTTGGATCCATCTAGTATGGACTTTACATGCAAAACTTATACTACCAATTGTTGCCCAACTCATAAAAAAAAAAAAAGGTATCAAAGAAAGCAAAGATCTTTTGTGAAAGGGACCTTCTACTGAATTCTATGGACCCTCCTTTAATTTATCCCCTTAGTAATAGGATATGAATCAGATTCAAAAAACTCCTGCAACATGGGTATGGGTAGCTGGCCTTAAACAGGTACGAGTTTCGAATCTAAATTTTCAATTATTCGTTTACATTAAGATCATTAGTTAATTCTTTATGATTAATTAGATATCTATTCTGTTTCGGAGTATCCAAAATCATCCTAACCAAATATGAATATCTCTAAACGAATACATATGCGAATCTCAAAATTTTCATTTACATCCATATTAGTAATTGTGGAAAAGTGACAACCTAGGAGGGATTGCTTTAATTACTTTATTGGATGCCAGTTTTACTTTAGTGTGCTAACTATTCTAATCCAACTTTAGTGTGCTACCCTTTTAAAGACAAAAAAAATCTTTTTTGGTTGGGCTCCTCCTGTCGTGATTCAACGACTAGAAATCACCCAGTATGTATACTATTGGATCACAATGGGAGTTTCTAACGACGGGAGACGATTTGATTCCTCTTAAAACACCTTCGTTACGTAGCCTTTGGCAGCTTTATTAGGTGCCATGCCCATAGCTGGTATATTTGGATCTGTGGATAAATGGGAAAAAAAAATTCAGGTTTAATTTGAATTACTAGTTGGAGAGGAGCAGTCAAAATTTAGACACCAAGGTTGAAGGTTAGCTGGTTTGGGTTCAACTCACGGTTTTTGTATTGAAACTCTGGCATCTGATACCAAATTGGATCGGCCTGATTGGGACGAATCGGCCATAAAAAAACCCTAGAATCAGTTTATCTGTATGAAAAATCTATCAAAACCGTGCTGACTCTGGATGTTACATGGGATCGGCCCCGGCTGAGGTCCCATCCTGATCCCTAAAACCATGGTTCAAGTGGGTGACCCCAACTCCCCAGGTGCCCCATAATATGCTCAAGAATTCAGATTTGGAATTTCATGAAGCCGTTGAAAGGAAATGAGATGTAAGCATTTAGTAAGTGAACCCAAGTAATCTGATCACTTTAACTGTTATTTAATAGTTTTAATTTGTGTGGTTTTGCAGTGGCTTTTTGGGTTTGTAAACTTCTGGATTCGAGGAACATATGATTCAACAAGGAGAAGTTATCTCCCCTTGCATATGACTTTTGGTAGGATTCTTCTATTCATGGCAATATGCACAGCAGAGACCGGACTGATACAGGTATCAGCCATGTTGGGGCTACAAATTGGCACTGAATCTCGCCTAGTCAACTTCACTGGATTGGCAATTCTTCTCTTTGGCATTGCAGTCGAACTCTCTGTCTCTTATGCATTAGCAATCCGACTTTAATTTATTTCTTCCCTTCTTCCATCCTCAAACCCTTATGTGATAATGTCTTGTCAATAATTTTTCTTTGTGTTAAGGGTATGATCCTGCATCCTGTGGGAAGATTCTGAACCTATGATCATAGGATTTTTTTTTTTTTTTTTGTGGGGGGATTCATGAGATTATTAGTAATGGTTGTGTTGGGAAGTTCAATGGTGTGAGAGAACGGTGATTTCTTGGTATTAATAAAGCTTTTCTAGCTTGATTGTTATTTCTCTTTTTCTATTGTCATGCTTTGGTTGCATTTCCTCTTCAATCAAGCTTTGTTATCTATGTTAGAGAGAGAGAGAGAGAGAGAGAGAGAGAGAGAGAGGGGGAAGAGAACAAATCTGTACTGTTTATCTTATCTTGATTTCTAAGACCAAAGGAGGAGAGAGAGAGAGAGAGAGAGAGCAAAATAAGGAAAAGATGAAAACTTGAATCTATAAACAGGAATAAGGGAAATGATGATACCCGCCCTTTCTCTTCCAACTACTATAACGGTCGTTTCAGGTCCTGCAACTCACAAACACAAAGCTCCTCCTGCAGTTTCGACTAATTCCATTCCCACCTTTCGAACCCTCCTCAAATCCGGCAAATTAGACGAAGCTCTACGTTTGATTGAAACCCCACCATCGAATAGATGCGAAACCCAGCCTGATCTTGAGACCTACTCTCTCCTCCTCCATTCCTGCATTACCAAAAAATCCTTAGAACATGGCCAGAGGCTTCATCTTCACCTCATTCTCTCAAGAGACACAGCTTGTCACGATTTTCTCAACAACCCCATCTTGAAAAGCAAACTCATCACCCTCTACTCTGTCTGCGGCCGAATCGATGAGGCCCGCCGCGTCTTCGATGATGGCCTTGAAGCTGAACATGTCCCAGAATCCATGTGGGTCGCCATGTCCATTGCATATTCGAGAAATGGGCTCTCCCATGAGTCCCTTCTTGTTTACTCCAAGATGCTTCATCGATCTATTCGACCGGGTAATTTCGCATTTTCGTCCGCTCTCAAGGCGTGCTCTCATTTGTCCGAATTGTTTATTGGTAGAGCAATTCATGCTCAGATTTTAAAATCTGAAGACAGCCCAGATCAAGTGGTGAACAATGCTCTTCTGAGATTGTATGCGAATTGCGGGACAATTGATGAAGCATACCAGATGTTTGAAGTAATGGGTCAGCGAAATATTGTTTCTTGGAACTCCTGGATTGCTGCTTTTGTATGCCGAGACAGAACATCTGAATCGCTAGACACTTTCAGGAGGATGCAGGGTGAGGGAATTGGGTTCAGCTGGGTCACTCTCACTACGATCCTACCAGTCTGTGCTCGAATAACTTCCCTTCATTGTGGCAAAGAGATACATGCTCAGATGATTAAATCAACTGCACTGCCAGACGTACCAGTGCTGAACTCGCTTATGGACATGTATGCCAAATGTGGAGCAGTGAATTACTGTCAAGCAGTGTTTCGAGGAATGATCAGTAAAGACTTGACGTCTTGGAATACGATGCTTATGGGGTATGCGATCAGTGGATGCATGACTGAGGCAATTGATTTGTTTGATGAGATTATTGAAATGGGCTTCAAACCTGATGGAGTCACCTTCATTGCATTGTTTTCGGGATGCAGCCATGTTGGTCTCACGGTTGAGGGGAAGAAATTTTTTGACAGAATGGAGACAGATTTTGGGGTCTCACCAACTGTAGAGCATTATGCTTGCTTGGTGGATCTCTTGGGTAGAGCTGGGCAGATCAAGGAGGCACTGGATGTTGTGAAGAGCATGCCAATGAACCCAAGCTGCAGTATATGGGGTTCATTGCTTAATTCGTGCCGGATCCATGGCAACATTGACCTTGGTGAGGTGGTGGCAAAACGGTTGTTTGAAATTGAGTCGAATAACCCCTCGAATTATGTCATACTGTCAAATATGTATGCAAAAGTGGGAAGGTGGGAAGATGTTAAGTTTGTGAGAGAGATGATGGAAAATAAGGGAATCAAGAAAGAGACAGGGTGCAGTTGGATACAGATCAGAAACAGAATTCAAACTTTCGTAGCAGGAGGGGGCATTGAATTTCGTAATTCAAAAGAATACAAAAAGGTTTGGAATGAGCTGATGGAAGCGATGGAGGAGATGGGTTATGTCCCTGACACAGGTGTAGTTCTTCATGATGTTGAGGAAGAGATCAAGGCAAATTGGGTTTGTGGGCATAGCGAACGGCTTGCAGTTATGTTTGGACTTATACATACTGGTTCAGGAGTGCCGATTCATGTCATGAAAAACCTTCGTGTTTGCAATGATTGCCATACATGGATTAAGATAACTTCAAAAGTTACAGGAAGGTTGATTGTTTTGAGAGATCAAAATCGTTTCCACCATTTGAAGGATGGAGCATGCTCTTGCAAAGATTACTGGTAGTGACACCATTGAAATGAATTATTTACTTTTTATGATTTATCTTTGAAATTCCATTTCATGGGAACATTTGGTCCTCTATTATGGTAATGGGCGGCATCTTGATTGTTTGTTCAGAAACCTGCATTTTAATTTTATAGTAGTATGATAGAAAATAACATAAACTTATGTCTATATTTAAGATTGAGAGGCTATTTAGAAATTTTCTCCTTCTGGTACCCTTCAGATCTTCATACCATGGCATATTGTCCCCGGGATTGTAATCGTCCCCATGTCAGTCTGCACTCTGAACTACTGAGGTTCTGATCAGAAAATCATCTTTATCAATTTACTGCATGGGCGACAAGCGCATGCGAATTTACTGGTCTGATTCTCTTACTTTTTGGATTCAGTCAGGATAAATGTCATCCTTCCAGGATCTTAAGATCATAGCAAATTGTGATAGCAAATATATATATATATATATATATATATATATATATATATATATATGCTTCATCAACAAATATGGGGGTGGAGTATTTTATATTTACCCAAGAACCATGAATTGTGAAGGATGAACCTGTGCTGCCAGTATTGATTTGAATTCTCAATTAGATAGTCATGGGCCTGTTGAAGATGTTGCCAAGGAGCTCTTCTTGCTGTCTGTGACTGAAAATCGGCCAACTTTGCAGAGGAGACCTGACCAAAATACATACCTGCTTCCAGTGCTTGGGATTGAAAATTTGCGAGGAAATCAAGGCCCTCAAAGCTTTTTCTTATCCAAGGATATCTCTGCCTACAATACTTGCAGTTGGCCGAAGCCTATGTCCACGTTTTTGAATGAGTCCTGCAATAGTGTAATTACAAGATCTAATTTCAAACTCACATTTCATTATTAAATGGGCGTCCCAGTGCATGAAGCTCTCGCTACTACTAGGTCTGGGGAGGGCAAAATGTACGCAGGCTTACCCCCATAACGTGGAGAAGCTGTTTCCAGACTCACATTTCATTATTAATCCTCCTATACATCGGCATACTCACCCATATATATATATATATATATATATATATATATATATATATATATATATATATATATATATATATATATATATATATATGCCCATGCACTCTGTTTTTTTCCTAGGTAAATGTCCATGCACTCTGTTATTAAGCTGTGTACCCTTTTTATGGTCTCAATGTTAGACTTTTATGTGGGCTTAATTAATTACCTAAACCAGTTATTCAATGGGAGTCTGATTGACACGATAGAACCGGTTTGGCTTGGTTCGCACATATGAGATAGGTTTGGTAACCCTAATTCTATTATAGGAAGGGTTTTAGGGTTATATCAATATTCTATAAATACAGGGTTAGAGTCCCCACAATCACAGTTAATGAAGTTTTCTCTGCACCCATTAGTAAGAGACATAAGGATATCCTCTGGAGGCTGTGGAAGACTGTAGCCGAGGGATTTCGATCAAAGCTTGGAGACTTGTGGAGCGTACATGAATCAATCTCTTCAAACAGGTAAGTCTTTATGATTCACAATTTATGGCATCTCCATTGTATTCTAGTATTCATGTATGGATTGGAATTGATTTGGTTGAAACCCTAATCATAATAATGTATAACAGTTGGTATCAGAGCCAACCATACAGACCTAGGATCAATAAGGATTGATTGTAAAGACCTGTAAGTAAATGGTTGAATTGAAAAGAAATTTTTCTCAAGTTCTGGATCGAATCTGTCGGAGTTTTCCACTGATGAATTTTTTCGACCTGCAAAAGGCTTCAAATCATATATCACTGGAAAGGTCTCGGAGGGTTCCGACAATATAAAAATACCGACGTCGGCCACCGAACGCACAGCCACTCGCTGGCAACAGAAGCCAGTGAATCTCACTCGCGGGGGAAAGATTAAAAAAAAAAAAAAAAAAAAAAAAAAAAAACTTGATCTAATGGCGTCGATTCGTTGCTGGGTCAAATCGGATTCAACCTGGAAACCCTAATGGGTTTACTCAAAGTCAACCCGGGATAGAACCAACTGTCTTGGACTAAACCGATCCAGATCCGAACCCAATTCCAACGGTCAGGCCCCAACTGAACCCGAGCCCAAGAACCGATCCAGACCAGATCCCTGGGCACACGTGTGGGTCAACACGTGTAACCCAAGTTACCAATCAAAAGACCCATTAACCAGACCCGAAGAGTACTCGACGACCCGATCTATGAACCCGATGGATTGCTCCGAAAGTGGACCCTAGAACCAAACCCAATGACCCGGATATTTGACCCGAGAACCCATTTTATGAACCGGGTTGGACCGGTGGGTAAACAGTTGAACCAACTCGGTGGTTCATCCCAGTTGGACCACGTGGTTCGGTCTGAACCAAAAAACTTAATTTAAAAAAAAAAGTATATTCGGTTCAGTTCTAACCGAGCCGAGCTGGACCTGACCTAGCCAACGCAGACGACCCAGACCGAACCGAACCTAACTTGACAGGATTTTGAAGGGTCTGTTTGGCTGCTGTTTTCAATAAAACGACATTAAATCGTGATTTTGGGAGCTGAGAAAGTCGGATTGACCTCTAGTTTGTTCCATTGAACTCCATTTTTTATGCTCTTCAATCTGGTATATATTTTGGTACATTTAGATATATTGAGAAGCATGAAAAATATCCTATGGGAATCCAGTTTGTAGTGTTTTTGCTAATTTTTTCTTAAAGTTATTGTACCAAATTGATTATTGAACTATTGTGCATGGTTATTTGAATGTTTAGACCTGTAAGGTTGTGTTAATAAAACATTCATGATATCCCACGTGAGCTGTAGGTTGGGATTTGTTCATATCATGGTAGAACTTTGTGTGACCACTAAAGGAGCAACCTTGTTTCATTATGATGTATTCAATTCAAGGGTCTGTATTTATAAATGCTTCAGTTTGACAATGATCACCCAAAGGTGAGATTGTCCAAGTTTGTTCAAATTAGGGTTTGTAACTGTTTTGTAAGGACTTTTGTTGTGATCACTAAAGTGACAACCTTGGTTCTATCATAATATGCTCAAATCCAACATTTATGCATTTACCAGCTACAACAAGGAAATACAATGCTCACCCAAAAGTGACATTGATATAAACTCCCACTTTTATAGATACAGCAAAGAACCGCACGGTTCACCCAAATGTGGCGTTGTCAAAGATTATAAAGAACTCATACACATGGTTGAAGGATCTTGACTTTAGGGGTTTTCATCTACCCAAAGGTGGTGAGATTTTCGAGAGTCATTGTCCCTTCACAGTTATTGCACAGTTATCAAGAGAACCAGTACACATATTGTCATAAATGATGTGTGTGTAGTTCGGTTGACTCTCACAGAGATGATTTGCCTGCATATGTTCAAATTGTAGGTGTTTTTACTTGATGTGAATTAATCGTATGTGTCTCATTGTATGAGTTGCATTATTTTAAGTTGTTATCATGATTGTTAATTCACAAAGAAATAATATAAAATTATTAGAAACTAATCCAAGATTACTTGACTTAAATATATTCTTTTGAGAAATGTTTTCTGCCTATGTGGTGTTATTTCCTTGATGTCTTGTATAATAGCATTCGGATGGAAATTATTGTAAAGGGATTCTTTGAGAAATCTAAAGGAAAGTTTTAATATTTTTAGAAAGGGGTGAAAATATAGATTAATGACTTGTTTTAATATTTCTAGAAAAAGAGAAAGTATAGAAGTGGAACTTGAATGAGTTTAACTCTATTTGCTTAAAGGAAGAACACAAGTATTGCTGAATAATCTTGGGACTTGGTAAATAGTGAGTTGTTGTTTATGGACAACAAAGTATTAGGACTGGTAGATTTTATAAAGGGCTTGAGCAGTCCCATAGGTTCAAACCAGTGATTCAAGTTATAATGTGACCTATATGGCAAAGTGTGAATAAATAAATATTGCTATACATGTAGCAAAGAATTAACTAAGGAGAGGATTTATGGTGAATTAACCTATAATTGTAAAACCAGACAAATTGGAAAAGGAAAAGGTTCTTGGACTGAGTAAAAATTGTTTATGGTTAAATGTATCTCATTTTTTATCTAAGGCTTGAATAGCCAAATATATGGGAATCTGTGCGAGTCTCTTGATATATTTAATCAGTGGGAGATTCTTTATGTTTATATTTTGGCATTGTTTATCTGTGTTTAATTGTATTGTTTATGGTTTGATGAGCACAGTTTTGTAACCATGGTTTTGTTTACATTAGCATTTGCATTATTGTTATTTTGCATACATAGTTATGTGTTTGACATATCAAAGATAAACAAGACTGTATTTAGTCAAAGACAAACCAAAATGTATTTAGTTAAGGACAAGTTGATATGAGAAATGTGATAATCACAGATTGTTTTGATATGCTCAATCAGTGGGAGATTTTGTTTGTACTTGATGCTATACTTGTTAGTATTGTTTGTTATTTAAATCAGGCTTTATTTAGCCAAAGATAAATCAGACAGTACACCAGGCAGTATTTAGTCGGGTACTACTCAGTATTTAGCCAAAGGATGGACAAGGCAGTATTCAGCCAAGATAAGAGGCAATATTCAGTTGGAGAAAAAGGGCAGCAATCAACCAAACAAACAATAACGGTAAGTCAAAGTGCGATATTAATCCAAGCTAGAGGCAGTTTGCTATGAGAGGATAATATCAAAGGATGAAGGTGGTGTCTAGCCAAAGTGTAGTATTATATTTTTGGATTATTTAAATATCATATTTTATTATCCATAAAGGTTTTAGGCCATTTTGATTAAGGTTCTTTAATCATGTTTGGACTCGCACGGGAGTTTACTTTCATCCATTATCTCAGGTGATTCATGTATTGAGTAGACCTCTGTGTGGCTAACAGAAGGTTGTACGCCATATATTGAGGTGTATTATCTGTTGTTGTTCGCATTGGTAGGCTTGATGGATGTTTCAAAGTTAGTGACGATTTAGTGTGTTGAATTTCATGGTTACACTGATTGATGATGGTTTTGTAATTAATATAACCTAAGTGGGAGATTGTTAGACTTATATGTGAGCTTAATTAATTACCTAAACCAGTTATTCAGTAGAAGTTTGATTGACATGGTAGAATCGATTTGGTTTGATTCGTCACATTGTATGAGATAGGTTTGGTAACCCTAATTCTATTGTGGGAAGAGTTTTAAGGTTATATCAGTATTCTATAAATACAGGGTTAGAGTCCCCACAGCCACAGTTAATGAAATTCTCTCTACACCCATTAGCAAGAGACATAAAGATATCTTCTAGAGGCTATGGAAAACTGTAGCCGAGGGATTTCGATCAAAGCTTGGAGACTCATGGAGCGTACAGGAATCGATCTCTTCAAATAAATAAGTCTTTATGATTCACAATTTATGACTTTTCTATTGTATTCTAGTGTTTATGTATAGATTAGAATAGGTTTAATTGAAACCCTAATCATAATAATGTCTAACACTCAAATCTATCAACCCTTTGTCAAGTGGCCAACTCCATTTTAGCTGAAATTTTATACATGAGCAGGGAACCTCGGGATCTACCTGTGCACAAAGTTTCAGCTCCGCCCAATCTGCCATAGAACTATATGCCCATACACAAGTTCCATACACCAAAACACCTTTTGATTCTGACATGTGTCTTCTTGCTCCCTGCTTAAGACGAAGAGGAGTTCCAGTACAACCCTCCAAAAGGTGAAAGGAAGGGAACCAAATCCTCTCCTCCCGACTCCCTGGTTCCCACCCCATCTCACCATTGAAGTGTGAATCGGCTCGAACTCCAACACACTTCAATGGTGAGATAGGATGAGAGCCGGGGAGTCGGAGAGGAGAGGATTTCGAAACAGAACATTTTCAGGGTGCCTCAGTAAATTCACAATACTTGCAAATATGTATACTGCTGTCTGCTATGACGGATTTGATTGCTCTACACCAAAAAAAATCTAAATCAAGATGCTGTTTTCCGTTCTCATGATATCTCATGTTTGTTTGATATGAGAGAGAGAGAGAGAGAGAGAGGTCAGCAAACCCCAAGTAAGGGAAAGGCCCATATCGCTCTCTTCCCATCTGAAAGAGACCTCTATGACCAAAGTCTCCCGAATTTAAAGAGACCTCCAGGGGTTTGAATTCATCCTCCCAGGTAATTAATTTGCCAGCATTTACCTGGTAGGTGTATTACATCCACTTGTGTCAAATGAGCCAGAGAGGAAAGGCAAGCCTACTTAAAACACAGGTGTTTGATATGGTTGGCATGTTAAAACCCAGCCTGTGTCACAGTGTGCCAAATGGCAAGCTTTATCAGGTGATTCAGATGAGACAAATGTAGGTCACCATAGGTCACCATGGTCATTGGACGCAGGTAACAAGCACAAATTCTTTTCTTATCTAAAATTCAAGTAATATGGAAAAACCTTACATACACCCAGCAATTTCTGCATTGCAATAACTCAAACAAATTACACGCAGCCGACATCTCTGCCCGTCATTCTAAACCTTGCCTCTACTCTGTTTTCATCACAAAAAATGTTAAAAGATACCTAATGAGTTTACACCCATTGCTTTTTTGTTGCCTCCATCCTATCCAGCAAGCCTGCAATTTCAGTTTTCATTCTGTGCTTCATCTTGTAGTAGTCACAATGGGAATTCTCCAAGCTCTTGAGTTCCTCAAGCTTCTTCCTGCGCCTCTCCTCTGTCTCCTGTAAACACAGTTTGGCCAGCTTGCTGGCATATTCTTCCTCCAGTTTCTCACTCTTCAAACGGACCATTCGCCGATAACTTTCCACCTCACTCCGTGCTTTATCTGCATGGGTCTGGAACATCCTTGCCTCAGCTTCCTTGATCCTCACAATGCTTTCCAGGCTGTCGAACCCATCCTTCTTCAAGATCGACTGCAGCTCGTCCTCAACTCTCCGGTCTCTTGTGAGAGCACTTGTAAGAATGTTCTGATTAACATCGTTTGGAAGCATATCCTGCCTTCCACTGGAGGTGCTCATGTTGTAAGTGGTAGATTTTGAAGGTGGAGAAGTAGTAGAAAGAGAAACCACATCTCCTTTTTGACACATTTGAGCCATAGTTAAGTCCTTCGACGAGCTACCAGAACCTAGAATTGCTGATGCACCATCTGTATCCCATAGATATATCACAAGGGTTATCAGTATTAACAGAAGATATGTGGCACAAACAAAGCAGAAATAATAGATTTCAAATCAGCATAGAACTCAATCAAATTGAGCAGTCTCAACTCTGCTTTAAGAGTGGAAACGTAGGCAGTTAAAAGTTACTTCAGAGGGTTGGAACTTAGAATCTCAAGGGAACATAATGTTCCACATGGTCTCCATCCAATTGGAAGTCATCGTAGTTGCCCACAGGGAAATTGGTTAAAGTAATGCCTCATGGGCATATATACCTGTGTGTCCAACTTCATTAAGAAATGAGGTCAGATAAGAGGATATCAACAACTGAGAGAGCCAGGGAATAAGATTGTGTAACTCATATAGAATATATCAAGATTATGATGTTTATCAATCCAACAATGTATATACATGATATTTAGTAAATAATTACAAATAATTTATTGTGAATTATTTTTAGACAGTAATTGTAGCTTACATGGTATCTGCTTCGACTAATCAAACTGTGTCGCCCAGCTCCAAACAAAACATAGGTTTCTAACTTGTAAGAATTTCTATTGCAACTTGAGTTTTCTGTACAAACTGCAAAAACTAATGTCCCTTTATGATGCATAGTGGCCACATTCAAAACACCGTACTCTATTCTACTAGAATGCCCCCACCAAGGTACAGTGTTTCCATCCATCTTTCCAATAAAGACAAGACTCCTTTAAACTTTATAGAACATGACTAACAATATTTCTGTGCTAATCTCAACAGTACGTTTAGCCTTGGGATAATCATTTCTGAGTACTTCAATTTCAAGAACCAATAATACTATGGCAAAGAAGAACTATAAACTTAATTGAACAAAGGTTTTTCGCAATTACTAGGCTATATGAATTTGGTTCTGCATCCCACTCTATCTAGATCCAAAACTTTCATCATTAACCCATGTCATTTCAGCTTCTCCCTTGTCTCTTTTAACACCTAGAATTCATATGATACACTTCTTCTTGCTGGTGCATGCCTACATGACCAAACTACTGAGTTCACTTCTCTCATATTGTCACTAGCTACTCTAAGCTCCTGCCCACATCCTTGCTAAATCACCGCCCTTCTGGGTATGAAAGATATGGTAATCAATATCAATCATGTTCTCAGATCCCACAAACTCCAGGAAATTTCTTACATTCCCAACTTTTCATGTTCAGAAAATAGAAGTATCATTAGCAGACCCACCCCCCAAAAAAACAAAAGGCAAAAACAATGCCATACTTAGTAAATTCCTCTATAACAATCAGCACATGAGAAATGTAATAAATGAACCCTGGGAGTTTGTTCATGGTTCTAAATGGATATGGGAAAGTGTTGGGTCATGCAGGAGAACTCAGGAGGACGTTATCAAGATTGGAGAACAACAGCTTCAAACCGGGAAGGAAATATTTCGCCCCTCGGCCTAAATACAATCACTTGCAGTCTCATATAAGACTTTGAAAATCGTGTTGAACCAGCTTGAAAAGTTTCATTAAATCCAAAGAGACATCTTTTGGGCACTGTCTGCATAAGATAGTTTCCTACAGTTTCGGTTAATCCTTCCTCAATCGAACCAACTGTACAAATGTCAACAAACTGCCATCATAATTTAACTAGTGGATCACAACATTTTTGTAACTTATCTCCTATTAGACTCTTAGTCTGATCAAAATTTTCTATGGAATTAGAATACAGTTTCTTATTGACTGCACAAATAAGGTTATAAAATCAGGAGAACAGTAAATTCAGAGTGGCCTACACTAAATTCAAAATCAATTGTTTTTCCTTTTTATTTTGTAGGTACCAATGAGTTTTATCGAAGAAAAGAAAAAGAAAGGAATTTCTTTCAAAACAACTACATTTTCTTTTCTTTCCTGTTAAACTTTTTGCCTCCTTTAAAATTGGGGAAAATTTTATTTGATCAGGAAACAGGAAGGAAAGGAGGAAGGGGCCGAAGGGCATAGGGGTCAAGATGACCAGCAGGCACTCAAGCAGCACATAAGTGCAGACCACCTAAAATGATAGCTCACTTTAATTACTACAAATCATCTGATCCAATCCACATGAAAAATTGACAAAAAGGAAATACCTTAAACCCCTGAGAAAAATTAACACCAAGAATGTAGCAAGTCAAGCACTTTGTGAAAATGGCCAATTTGGAGCAATGTTTATCGTTGGGTATCGATAGATTCCTCTCATTTCACAACAATGAGAAAATTGCATACCGCAGTATATGCCTGACTATCCTCTGTGAGTGTCTAAATGCATGATGCTTTGAATTTATAAACGCATGATGCTCCAACCAGTAAGTGGCCTATTAAATTCCTTGGGAAATCCCAAACAAGGCCATATAAAAGCAAATATTAGAAAGTACTTACCCATAACAAACCCCAGAACACCAAATAATTGGTCAATAAAATTCTGTCTAATTCCTTCAACAAGCCAAACACACCAAATTTAACACCTCGGGTTTCCAACCATAACTACAGGAAACAGAGAGAATGGTAGGCCAAGGGGCTACTTCTTTAAGGAAGATCTTATTGAGAAGGAGCTGCCAGTATTCCTAATGCAAATTGTCATGAACAGGACGATTTCCCAACCTCCCAAAGAGCCCCGTGAGTTCAGGAACCTCACCAACTACGGGCTTTATTATAATGAATGTTAGTACCTAGTAGACTTGAGCAAGGTAAAAGTTGCCCTTGCAAACCATGGTTTAAATTGATCACTGAACTTATCAAACTAAGATGAGTTGTAATACGTCATTTGGAGACTCAGCAAAACTTTCTTCTTATTGGCCAAACTGCTACCTGGGATTCGTAATGCTAGATAGTTTGAAGTCGTAAGGATAAAATAAACAATGAATTTAACAATGTCCAGGCTGCACTTCTCCACTATCAAAACTTTTTTATTCTAAGAAATATCTCTATTTCAATTTTCAAACAAATTAAGTACTTGGTTCCATTTTCCTAAAGAAAACCTCATACCAATTACTGAAAAAAAGAGAAGGATGGGAGGTGCACAAAAGCCAGAATAAACAACTTTTAACCTATGGTTCTTCCTAAAGAGAAATCATCAGCACCCAATCAGAGGTACCATTAACATTTATGGAACATAGCCAGCCATACAACACTATCCAGTAATTAGAGATAAAATTGGTTTCATGTATCATTTCTGATTCAATAATAAGGGCCCTCATGAGTAAGACTACTTTTTCATCAGATAGGGATCCATTTATCACCAATATGCTACCTTGTATTGGCATGAATGTCTCCTGCACTGATTGGACCATTAAAAAGGGTCCCTACCATGAGAGCCACTCATTGATCACAACCCTTGCTCACACATATTTCAGTTTATAAGAAATAACATCCATAAATATAGCAGAAACCCAATTTAGAAGCAGTAGCGAGACTTACACTTGAAGAACTGTAGGATGGAATCACAAGCTTCCGATGGAGAAATGATCTTGTTTTCAAGCTTCAAGAGAGCCTCCTCTGCCTTACACTGCAGCTCCTTATCCTTGAAGTTTTCACTCCCCCTAAAGATCCTCCTGACACAGTCAAGCTCCTTTTTCAGGGTCTCAAGACCCCAATCTTTAGCACAGCACAAAAACACTTCCTTAACAAATCCAAACATCTCAGAAGCATGCTCACATCCAAGGCAATAGAACTGCATCTCCCTGGTTCCCGTAGGGCCCCCCTTCAAGCTGGACCCTGGCCTAATGGCATTTCTCTGGATGCCACAAGAAGCATGGCACCAGTGCGAACAAGCATCACAACCAACCCAACTGCAAGTATTGGAGGCGCAGTCGAAATTCAAACACACAGGGCACATACACGCACTACAGAATCCCTTCTTAGTGGAGCATATCTTGCAGTCACAGTCATCAACAGGCAATAATCCCTTGCAGTTCACATTGCGACACCTCATGAGCAAAAAGATTTCCACAAGCTCAGTCATGGGGAGACGATTCTCCCCTGATATGTAATTCACAAGGCCCGTCTTGATTGCAACCAAGAGCTCTAATTGGTCTCTATGAGACTTAGAAAGTGTCTCAAAAGTAAGGTCCGATCTTCTCTCAAGCCGATTCTGCAGATTAGCTAATTCCTCTCTCTTCTCAGGTAACACAATGAGACTCCTCATGTGCTCCTTTGCAAGTTCAATTGTCTCATCTGGGAGTTCTTGAATTATGTGAGCCATTTCAGGGACAGAATCTGAGACGATTTCGAATAGAATCCTCTCCGGCCTCGTGAACTTTCTTGGTCTACTCCCATCTGGATTCTTCCCAGAAGCTCTTCCTCTCGAATCCACCGAGGCCGTGTCCTTCCTCGGCCTAGCTGGAAGCTCCGATGGGAAGAAGGACTGATTATCAGAGCTGGTTGTTCTGTAAAGACTATTACATGAATCCTTGTTAAACTGACGATTACCGTGCATCAATTGATGGCCAAAACCACCACCGGTGCCGCCTCCTCCACCATGATTCGCCAACACAACACCGTCGCCGACGGGCCTGAATCGACTGTGAACCGATCCATTGGTTCCCTCACCACCATACCAAATCTGGTCGGTATCTTTTTGCTGACTCCCAATTGAGTACTCGTAGTTCTCAGTGGAGTTGCGAGTGAAGAGAGAGCAGCTAGCGTTGTGAGAGTACGGTACAGAATAAGAATAGGAGAGCGAAGCAGCCGTGAAGTCGTCAGAGCTCGCCGTTCGTGTATTGTTGTTCGATGGAGCCAATGATTGAGTGCTTCTAGCAGGTCTGGGGGGAGCAGAAGGATCTGCATTCGGTGAAGAAATTAGAGTCAGAGACACGTCTGGGAGTGCTAGAGAGAGATTAAGGGTCTCTAGCTTCGCCTTCTTCTCTATATTCACTCTTTCAATTTCGTCATCGAGCTCTCGCTTCGTCCCTGCTCCCCTAACCCCATTTAGTTGCAGAAAATCCCGTTCCACTAATCTCTCCTCTTCGTTGGGATTCTCTGAAATCACCTCCTTTCCTTTGTACCTATCCTTCTCCAGCGCACTCAACAGATTCTTCCCGGAAATATCTTTCTCTTGAAAACCCAATTTCGGATTCTCGCAGAGATAGCTCAGGGTCAGTTCTTGCGAACCCAGATTCCCAATCCTTGAAGCTTTTGAATGGAACCCATCAAGACCCACCTCTGAATCTCGCAGCAAATCGTTACCCTTATTGGAGAAGCCAATTTTCCCATCTGGGTTCTCGAGATTTTGCATGGAAACTTTTTTTTTGAGCTTATTTGTTGTAGAACCTTCGGTTCCGGGAACAAAAGTATTTGAGAGATCGGCATCTGAAAACATGATTGATCAGAACCAGAGAAAGAGAGAGGCAAAGTCCTCCCTCCTCTCCCAAAAGAACAGAAAGAAAAGGAAAAAAAAAATTTGTTGAAAGGAGTAGAGAAAGGAGAGATTTTCCTGCTGTCCAGTTCCTCTACTTACTCCTTCAGACTTCAACGAACCCTATGGTTTTGGTTTTCTTCTTTCTTTAAAAGAAAGAAGAAAGAATCTTTTTTTCAATCACTGCTTTGCTTGCCATCAAGCCTGCAACGGCTGTTTTTATATTTTTCCTGACTTTTACACCAAAAATGGTGATTCTTCCATATTCCAGGAATACCCTTAGTTGTGTAATTAATTACTAAAATAGTAAGAAGGTGAAGAACAAGGATCCAAAAAGAGCTGAAGAATTTACTGCCACTCCCCCACGTAACATTACAACATTCATACAAAAATCATTTGGATTAATTTTGTAATTATAGATTTTAATTTCAATTAAGGAAATATTCAATGGTGCATGTAATATTCTAAGTTTTTTTTTTTTTTTTTTTTAAAGATTCTCTGAATGGTCGAGTTAGAGTTACGCCAGCACCTTCCTCTCAGGTAGTCTCTCTCTTTATCCTCGGCATCTTTGTTAACAGTTCCGCTATCACTCTTTCATGAAAGATTAATGAGTATTTATCTTTCAAATCATAATCACAAAAGCACTAAACATAATGGGCTTTTTTTAAAATAAAGATAATGGGATAGATGCTCAAGAACTTGGAACTAATTACTTTTTTTTATTATTAAAATTGTTGATAATGAAACTTTTAAAAAAATAATATTGAAGCTAAGCAAAATTAGGGAATAATCCAATCTTGAATGAAAAAAAGATCTTATGATATCATTGATATCAATTATGAATATTAGTCCAAGGTTATTTAAAAATTAAAATATCAATGTCTTCCATTGTTTAAATATTTTGTTGGTGTTAATCTTCATTTAATCAAAGTCATTATTATTTTTATGGAAAAGATATAATGGAATTGTATTCTTAGTGGGGAAAATGAGAATACAAAAAGGATTGGTGTTCAATCATTTGGAGGAGAGAAAAAATAATCTAAATTTAAATGAACAACGAGATAGAGACAAAAATATTTTCTTTCTCCCAAATTTTATATTACTTTTATGAGTTATGAAAATATTTTTAGCTTACCTCTGATTGAAAATATAATAAATCAATTATAATAAATTAAACTAATTGACATTTAATTTCATTTATTAGAAGTTAAAAAGAAAATAAAACTCAACTGTAAGCTTAAAATGATTTAGGCTTTAATTTTAATCAAAGTGGGTGATTAATCAATATCACATAGTCAAATTTTCAGTTCTCTTTTGATGTACCTATAAAGCTACTCAATTTAACAAAACTTCAAAAAGAGATTTATTATTAAGGTTATTATTATTGTAACAAGGGTTTGTTACATTTTGTTACATTAAAAAATATAACCAAATAAATCTGGATCATTCATTTTTATCATTTATTTAATTTAATCCATTCCATCTTGGGGAATGTTATAGTATTATTTAGAGTAGTCATACACATGTATTGGACATACATGGGTTGTATGTCAATACATAAGGATATTTGATTGAATTAGAGTCTGAAATTCGATATGTGAGTAATCTAGATCATGTTCTCTCTATCCAACGATTGGAATTGACATATTATCTGCCTATATGGTAAAAGAAATTGCTTGTGACATTTGAAAAAATAATAAACCCTTGTTACAACAATAATTTCCCTTATTGTTATTATTTTTTGGATTAGAGCTCACGAAATTATAAAGTTAAAACTTACCAAATGCAAAGGAAATGATCTTACCAATCCTGATTTGATATTGATACCTAACAGATTTTGAGAATTGTACAGGTATCCGTCTGGATCAGTTGGATTGGCCGATACCTATTAAAGCAATTTTCTTCTTTATAATAAAAAAGATACTTCATTCGAGCGGGAAAAAATTGACAAAAAAATAATCCCATTTTGAAGATCTAGATGAACGGTAATTTTTAAGCTTAGATTTCTTCGAAGTTATCAGTTAGACCTACATTAAAATTTTCGAGACTGATCGTTTTTTGTTGAATTACTTTTATTTGGTGTCTGATCATTGTTATACCTGTTAATCTGAAAAATAGATATTATACATGGAAGTGTCTTGTAAGATCCATAATTACTTCTTCTTTTTTTTCAAATTTTGATTTCTTCGTAAACAACCATTCGAGTAAAATGAAATTTTGATGGGAAAATCGTTTTTAGCTGATCTTTCCCTCTCCTATTCTTGATTGTCGATACGATGACAAAAAAAAACCGATTGGTTTGCCAAGTTTTTTTGTTAAAGAGATGTTTTGAACTTTTTTCTTTCTATTTTCGTAATACATAATTATTGCAATAAATAAATACCAAGTTTTCTGTTAATGAGATGTTTTGAACTTTTTTTTTTCTATTTTTCTAATACATAATTATTGCAATATATATATATATATATATATATATATATATATATATATATATATATATATATATATTGTGAGGGGTATTTTTTTGTAATTTTTGTTTGTTTTATATTATTTATTTTAATATTAAAAATCATTGATCCCATGGCTGATACTAAAAAATGAATGATACTTGCTAAATCAACCTAGATCGGATCGATTTTGCAAATGACCGATATCAT
This sequence comes from Protea cynaroides, assembly GCA_028583415.1. Taxonomy (NCBI): domain Eukaryota; kingdom Viridiplantae; phylum Streptophyta; class Magnoliopsida; order Proteales; family Proteaceae; genus Protea; species Protea cynaroides. The sequence continues at coordinate 36,709,305 of CM053268.1, forward strand.
ATCATACTTGGATTTTGAACCATGATAGGGAGTGATCAGTGATGATCATATATGGGACTATTTAATTGACATGTGATTAAATTCAGAATATTTACATTTTTTATCCACGTGTAATATTTAAAGTGTTTACAAAAAGAAAAAACAAAAAAAAAATTAAAGAGCTTCCCCACTACGGGCATGTAAGGACTGGTCTTCTATAATTTGATTACCTCTTGAGGGTAGAAGTGTAATTTTATTATTTAAAAAACGTGAAATAAGAGTGGAGACCGGTCAATCTGGTATTCCACGTGAAAAACCGTGTTGATCTGTAATTTGAACCAGCGTTTGGTCTAATTCGTGGTCAGCAAAAGTCAACAATGTTAGTGAGTCCTAGTCAACACGATTTGTATTCCACTTTTGTCAATATCCATTGTTGAAGGAAACCCTCACGAATCTGCTTTCTTTATTGGCTGGTGATATAGTAATGAAAATTTTTTATATGGTCATATGCATGTATGGGGTTTGTGGTGGCTTAAAATAAACACATTGGATATCTTGGAATCGACTTTCTCAATTTGAAGAGAATGGAAGACTAAGTTTTTGGGATTCATAGTTAAATGACAAGGCCTTGTTAGCTAAGGTGGTGTGACGTTTGTTATGAGGTATTCTATCCATCTTTCTAGAGAACAATGAATTAGTGTGAGGTCAAATCAGAATATCATCTATTGTGTAATGAACGTCGGACATTGATTATATCTCGTTCGAGATCTTCTGAAAGAGTAAGACACTTCCAAAAATAAATGTTTTTGCGTGGAAAGCCACTGCTTCTGGGTTGGCTATTGGTGAGGGTTTTGTGAACTAGCAAATCCGAATAGAACTCTATAGACACCGGCTCATGCTCTATTGAGTTATCTGTTTGCATAGGCGGTTTGATTGACTTTGATTGTTAGACGTTGGTCACTTGTCTTTTGGCAACCAATGGATTTATAGTCAGTCATCTCGGACTTTCTACATATCTCATTCAATTACACTACATGTAATTAAAGTATCAAAAAATAAATAATTAAATAAATGCACCACATGCAATTTTTCTTATATTTCTAGGGTGGCTAACCATGTGATAGATTCCTTAGCACGAAAGGCTACGTCCTTTACATATGCTATAGTATGGCTGTGTTCCATTCCATGGTTGATGGAACTTTGTAATTTGACAACTATAAGTCTGAGATGTTCTGTTGAATAAGATATTATTTACAAAAAAAAAAAAAAAAATTGAATGAGGCTGGTGACCAGTAAATACCATTTTAACCTCGTCTCTATCCCATGTTTCATAGTGTGTATTGATAATTGATTGACACAGGGACTGAGATCCTCTATAGTGACTGTCAGTGGCAGTGAGGATATTGGCCACTCAAAGTACAACGGGACACATGCCAATGTACTTTGAGCGGCCAAGATCTTCATTGCCACTTGGCAGTCACTACAGATGATCTTTTTCCTTGACACAGTTAACCGTACATTCAGCAGCCAGCACAGATTCCCCTTGCCAATAATGCCCCCTCAAAGGAGAAATCTCCATTAGCCGAGAACTCTTTTGACCAAGCCGCTTAGACTCAGTTTGGTTTCAAGTATAGAAAAGGAAGTGGGAAACGAAATTATTTTTTCAGAAAAAAAATAAAGTAAGGTAGTTATCTATATCACAAAGGAATGTAATATTTTTGAAAATCACATATAAAAATAGGCAAGAGTTTGGTAAAAGTTTTTCTAGTCTATTAATCGATTTCATGGTTTAGAGTCATTCACCCTCAAAAGTGCACAAATCCCAACCCCTGTATAAGAATTTTTGTAATTGCCCCTTCTCGTTTGTGCGCCTTGGTATTCGGGCTAAAGAATCTCTCCCCACAAAAATATGATTGTATTGAAACTTTTCAAATTAATTGATGAAACATCATGAGAAACTTCATGGAGGAACATTACAACTCTAATAATTAGCTGACTAAAACAACTTTTTATTTCTCCATCTCTCTCTTTAACAGTCTCTCCACGTTGTAAAGGTAAGGCTGCATATATTCTATCCTTTCCTAAACCTTACAATAGTAAAAACCTCACGCACTGAGACGTCCATCTCACTCTTTAACTACAAAGGTGACTGAAATACCTGGTATTGGAGTCAAACTAAACTCAATCCTGGCCTAATGGTTGTACCGTACTGGACCCAAGTAAAGATTTTGGGAGTGACAATTAACTTGTCTCCTAATCACAATTACTTGTCGTATGATAGTTATGGATGAGCTTATGTGTATTAATGTGACACTAGATCCTACACTCATCTCACCCAATCAATTACATCCTAATGAAACAAAGCACAAAAATAATTATAGGGTGTAGTTAAAATTATAATATACAAGAATGTCATTTCATTATAATGAAATCTACTACCATTTCCCTTATGAAATTCTTGATATTTCAAATTTATCTGTATGAAAAAGTTTTTCATGTTGACAGCTCATTAGGTATCCAACACCGTATTTTGTTGACATCCATCGACAAAACTAAACAAAACCCTGCTTCCTATATACAAAACAACGACTTTTCATATTATAACTTCTTTAAAACTTAAATTTGACCAATGATACGGGAATCAAATCCTCCATGATAATTAGGTCGTGGTGGCAGGTCTAAATGTCAACAAACCTTGTTAAATGAATTTGATTAATATAAAATTCTATGATTATCATTTGATATAATAAATCTGCAAATTAAATATCTCACCACATATTAATTGATCAAGGTGAAATGAATGGAGTCTTTTGGAGAGCTTTTGGTGAGCTTTAAGAGACTGACCTTATTTTATGGAATACAATAAGAGGCAATTGAGGAATATACAGATTGTAGAATGGATGTGGTTGTTACAAGATGATATTAAATAGATAAGTAGATTAATTATAAAATCAACCATCAAGGAAAGTCAATTATGGTTGGATCATGTGCAAAAAAAATCAATAATTATATTTTTCACCATTAAAAAATAGATATTTATTTTATTCACAAGAAATTATAAGATCCTAAATTAATATAGGATTGGAGGATTCATCAATATTTCCATATCTTGCTTCACATGCAAATTACATATGAATTCCATATTACTCTATTCTCTTATTTATGAATCGATGATATTTTTTTCATTGTTCCTGTTGTGATTCTAATAAATTGTGCTAGAACCTAGATTAGTAGCATAAGAAGGTATCCTTAGATCATTGCTTATCTTTGCCACATACTGATGTTTAGATGAATCTAGTTTCTTAAAGAGAAAGGGTTTCCCATGCTGTCATTGTTGGGAAATCTCCCACGCCGTCTCAATCAATGTGTAGTAATCAATTTCATTGATATAGGGTTATATGGTCAAAGAGAAAAGAGAAAGAGTATATCTCAAAGATGTAAGAAAACATGAAACATGAGAAAACTCTCTAACTGACTATTTGGAAATCCCCCCCCCCCCCTCCCTCCTCTTCCCTCAGAGATGTAAGAAAGCATGAGAAAACTCTCTAACTGACTATTTGGAGATCTCCCCTCCCCTCCCCTCCCCTATACAATACAATCTAAATACCCAAGTGAAAGCATGATCCAATCCCAAGACATGGTGACAATAGGAGCAACTTAGATTTCCTACAATTGTGCAGCCCCTATAGCTGCATTCAGGCCTTGAGAATGCATCTACAAGTGCGCTGATACACTCTAGCGGCCCAGATGTGACTGCAAGAGCTACACAATTGCAGATAATCCAGACCCCAATAGGAGGCCATTACCCTTACTAAATGCGCACAATGGATTGTCTGAATAACTCTATCGTTGTTTTTAATTAGAACATGACATCTTCTTTTAATTATCCTTTCTATAATTCTCAATTTTTTTTTAAGCCAAAAATAAAATGGATTCTTCACAAATATTTTTTGAACAGACATATGAAATGATAAAATTAACTATAAGACGGCAAAAAAAACAAAATTTTAAATTATTTAACAAAAGAGAATCTCTTGTTTATTTAAATATACTTATGTCAATAAATATTTATAAACAAGCCCTAGCTTATTTTATACTAACCACCGCAATCTTGATTTAAGAAGGATTTAAATATGTGGTCAAAAGGTAATTATCACCGTGATTGTAGCCTAAAAATTCTAATCAACATATAATAAATTTTATTTTATTTTTATTCTCTTCTTCTTTTTTTTATGGATATCTGATGCATCAAATAAAACAATCTGACGGCCTACAATGTCCTAGACAATTTCCTCATATGAGACAAATTACTTGGAATCCTCCACTTTTTGTATTATGTCACGTGTGACAATTATATCATATTTGGCTAATTATCAACTGTCACGTGTTATAATATAGAAAAAATTTTATCTATACCCCATCAAGGATTGCTAACATCACTTACACCCACAAGATTGCAAAAATATTATCTAAATCTATGTAACTGACGGAAATCACTAAAATTATTAAAATACAGTTTTACCCCTCATATTATAAATTAAAAAATTAAAAAATTAAAAAATAATGTTGATTTACTAATTTGGCCTTCAAATTAAATTTATATTTTCTCTCCCTCCTATCTTTTCACTCTCATCCAAACCCTAACCCCAAACATTGGAACTCCCTGTTTGGTGTTCCAACCTTAATTCCCTGAATCTTGTTTTTTCAACATTTTTTTTCAACGTTTCCAACAGCTCAGAGCAAGTAGAGTACTTATTCACATGTTAAAATCCAAAAAAAATAATCATCTTTAGAAATGAAAAAATGAGAGAAAATAGAGATGGAGAAGCTCCAAAAGAAGAGGACGCTTGTAACAAATCACATAAAGGTGTTATGATTGCTTTCTAATCTTCTTTTCACCTTTCTTTTTACCTGCTTTCATCGCACTTTCATGAGACCCATTAGAGCTCCCTCTGTGTAAATCGTTTTCAATGACCTATGAACGTGAGACATCGGTCTCCTCCATCTTCCATCCTTGGAACTGATCGGTTGTTGAGTTATTGCCATGATCAACGTCGTCTATCATAGCATAAGAGTTTACCACATTTGAAGAGAAGGGAAAAATAGCTGCTGCTAATGATGACGACGATGTTGACGAGGGGTAAGAGAAGAAGAGAGGGTAATTGTCCATGTCAGGCAGAAATAGCTGCTGCTAATGATGACGACGATGTTGACGAGGGGTAAGAGAAGAAGAGAGGGTAATTGTTCATGTCAGGCAGGCTGAGTGAGTAGGAGAGAGATGACTCTAATTTTTAATTCCTATCATTTGAAAATAATAGAGAAGAAGAAAAATCGATGGTTGATATGTGCATATATATATATATATATATATATATATATATATATATATATATATATATATATATATATATATATATATAGGATGGGCAGGCGGGTATCGGTGGGGGGAAATAGAAAATTAAAGGTGAAGCGGCTTCAAATTCGAGAACCAGATCTAGTAAACCAATATTGTCACACGGCTTTCAGAGATCGAACTCTTCATCCTCGTCAACGGCTTTTGTGTCTATAATTTATTGTTTCTCTTCTCGATCTATTGGTTTCTTCAATAAACCAGCTTCTCCAACTCGTATCTCTATGGATCCGTTGCTTCTTCACCATCTGTTTGGTTTTCTATCAATCGATCACCATCTACTAGTAGATCGATTGTTATTTCTCCTGGTGATCAGGTCATTAAGAAATAGAGTAATCCTCTGTCTGCTTCTTCGTCTTCGAGAAGGACGTGTATGTGTTCGTCGATGAATTATCCTGATTCGTTTCTCTTTTAAAAGGGTATATTGGTCTTTTCAATCTACCAAAAGGGTATTCTCGTCTGTGAAAAACTCCAATCCACCTGACGTCAGCAACTAACGAGAATCAACTGAAGGAATGGACTTCTTTGATTACCACAGCCAAAGTTTTGGGGTGTAGATGAAGTTTTTGCATTATTGTGCGGGTGTAGATGATGTTAACGATCTTTGATGAGGTATAGATGAAATTTTTTCTTCTGATAATTATAACTGTTTCCTTTTAGCTAACGGTGTTAAATCCTAAAATTAAAAAGATAGTTCAACCCTCGATGGATTAGGGTTAATAAAGATTGAAATGACATGCTTAACTTCTCTTATATTTCAAATCTTCTTTCCTAAACCTTTGTATTTCAAATCTCTCTTCGCAAACTCGGATCCACATCGTCTCCTCCCTGAGATTCGGGAGGAGGGGCAGCGGCCTCGATGGATGGCCGACACCTAGCTCTCGGGTGAATGTGATCCATCCATCCGAGCCGACACCCCTGTCGGCTCAGCTTGTCGGCTGGGGTGTTTGCTCGGATGGACGGCTCGGATTCACCTGAGAGTCAGGTGTTGGCCATCCATCCAGACCGCCATCCCTCCTCCCGAATCTCAAGGAGGAGACAATTTGAATCACCCAAACCCTTACTTCCAACAAACATAACCTCCAATGAGATTTGATTTAGGTGATAACCAATGCCCTCTCTTGGATTTGGGATTTTTCGAGCAAAATCTAGCAAAAACAATAGAAAACAATCCTTTTTATCCTTTCCTTTTTTGCAAGACAGAAAGGAGATTGAAACAAACCACCAACAACCAATCTCTTGGAACTCGGTTTTTCTTTGTTTTCACTTCAAGCTCAACCAGCACTAAGAACCCTTCTTAACAACTAAACCCCATTTCTCATACTCTAGTTTTTCGGTTTAGTTCCACTTTTAAATCTTTGATGAAATGGTGTTCAGAAGAAGACGCAGGGAAGCCGATTTCTTCTTTCTCCCTACTTACATGTCATGCAACTTCAGTATTGAGAACGGGTTTCCGGCGATTGGTCACCTGCTTCCTCTGTTAGCTTCAGTGGTACGCCTCATCTCTTTCGAAATGCCTTCTTGGAATCGAAGTGGTGGGAGCGTGTTTTCACGCTATGGTTAGTCCAAAAGCTATTTACTTATAATGTGGTTTAAATTACCTAGTAGCAATTTGCCTTGGATTCTGAAGGAGGAGGTAGCGATTGCATATGGGATTCCGGAGTTCTTGAAGAGATTGATAATGTTGCAGACATTTGGAGTCAAATATCGGCATCTCTGCCAAGACGTGGAGAGTCTGCTGATACCGCCTTAAGAGGGCGCCGGAAAAACAGGGAGAGGTACGTATGGATGTTCTTCAGAGGGAAGACGTAATTTCATCCCAATAACATCGGCGGGCAATTTTATAGCGAGTAACTTGCAGAAACCTCCACTGTCTAGCACACAACGTTTACTCTGTAACTTGAATATAAAATTATAGAGGTACTCCTGGACTCCTGCCATTTTCATTCCTCCCGATCTTGAAATCTCCAAATTGACGATGGAATTCCTACGAGATATGCTTTAGAAGGAGATACTTTCAAGTGTGGTTGCATTTAACTCAATTTTGTAGAAGGTTGCTTGCTGTAGGAAGTCATCGTCGAAGGATGCTGCAGGTCGGTGTTGTTCTTCGTGAACTAAAAAAGAGAACCAGGTAGATGAATCGTTTAGAGTAATCAAATTAAGGGAAATGACGAGGGTAAAAATGACATTTCATGTCTCAATAAGAGCAACAAGGACACTTTACAGTCCCATTAGAGGTAGTTTTGTCCTTATAACTTTAAGGATAAGATGACGTCATCAACTAACAGAAATCAATTAACGAACTGGGGTTGTCTGTAACAAGGTTTTGTAATTACGAAAAGTACGAGCAATTGTATGAAACTTTAGGATAAGAATTGGAATTAAATCATGCACGAATAATTTTCCCTTTTAATAATGATATTTTAATATCAATCCAAGTGTTATCTAGCTAATATTAAGAACATTCCAAGGAAAAAAAAAAAATTTCATGTAATCAATCCATATATATTGTGATGCTCAAGTTGTAACATGCCATCTTGTTGGCCACACAATTTCTCAAGCATGCTGCATGCACTCAAAATGAAGATCATTAGCATCATAATCACTCAGATCAGCATAATTGTGTCCTAATTCATCTATTAATTCAAACAGACCATTAATTTACAATCAATCTCTATCTAATGAAATGGATTTAATAAGAAGAGGACATGTTGTCTCATGACCTACCTCTAGTCAATATCAGCATAATTGATAGTGAAACTGATTCTACCACACTTGGTTTATTAGGAACCTTTTCCATCATTATGTCATTTTTAAATAATGTGAACTTATGATTTGGCAATCACATTATTAGATAGATTTAGGATTACTTTGATAAGCCACTAATCAAATTTTATACCCTATATTGCAACAGATAATCCATCATATATCTTTGACTTTCTAAAGTTTCGTATACGTAAATAATGATACAAACAATACGTCAGATATGCATAAATGTTATCAGACAATCAATGGCTTACACATGGAGCATGGACCTCTCCACTCAGCAATAATTCCATCTTTACCACGCAAGCTGCATGATTACCGATGATTACATTATCAAGGGTATAATCGACAGAAGCAATCCTTACAAAGGCGGGGATAGAAGGACTTCTCCACTCGAGCCACTTTTTACTGTTAAGCATCGGAGTAGACCTCCAGACACTGAGTATGGCTGCTCTTTTGTTCATTTTTATCATTTGCAAGTTAGATCTCACATCGAAAGATCAGCTCCGATTCCAACAACAACAACAACACCCATAGAATTTGAATCTCAATCAAACAGTCGTGTGATAACTATAAAGGTCATGATGCAATGATTATAAGTTTAGACAATTGTTGGAACCCGACTCCCTAATTACTATTATTTTGAGGGAAGACTTTTTTTTTAATAGTGATAATTTAATCAAGGTTGGTAGCCTCTACCATAGAAGAACATAGCAAATTAGATATTAACAATAAATATATTGTTTATAGAGTTATTATCTTAAAAAAATGAAAATTTTTTAAGATGCAACAAAGTCTTTGCTTATCCAAATTATGAACACTTGAGGTTTTAGTAGGGTACTGTTGACTTTTGACTTTGGGTAAGATGAAATTAGATGGCACTTTGGTTATTATCAGTAATAATAGAGTGCTTTTCTTAGGAATTAATGGGCAACCAATGCAGTGGGGACGATAGGTCGCCTGAAAGCCGACATGCATACGCCCCTAATTCGTGGCTTTTACTTTTCGCCGCCGCGTTAAAAGCATCCATCTCCTTATTCACAATAATCCAAAGTTCGGTGTACCGACAAATGTACAAATGTCAAAATTCGGTTCAAATCCAACCAATCCAACCAATCCGATTTAATTCGTATCAAATCGAAATTGAATCTTATTGAAAAAGATTTAGATTGTGTTTTTTTGATTTCGATGAAAAATTGAACCAGACTGATAATGGTCCGATAAAACTCATTAATCCAATTTTTTTACTACATGTACATATAGTAAATTAAAATCAAACCGATAACAGACCAATAAGAGTATTAAATCAGACTGACTTGGCTTAGAACCGATCCGTTGGCACCCCTAAACGCAAAACCCTAATTTTACAAATGAATTACGAAAATAGCTATTACACCCCTTTGTCGGTTCAATTTATCGGCTCGGATGGAGAGGTCTAATGCCAGGTGTCACCCATTCACTGGAGTCATCGCCCCTCTTCTAGAATTTGCGGGAGGAGAGGATGTGAATCCAACCAACCATGGTGTTGCAGAAGTCATATTGTTGCGAGAATTTTAAATAAGAAGATTTTAGACCATTTTATGATTGTTTTCGTGGGGAGTCATGATTTTTCTTTTTTTATTTTTTTTTTATTTTTTTGAGGTGAAAAAGAGATATAATAAATTTATTAACGTGCATAACACCACCCAAACGACCTCTGACTTTTTAGAGAATAGTTATTATTGTCACAATTGTTTGGTTGGTGACATTTCTAGAAGGCAAATATGAGTTGTTTAATTATGATTTTTATATTGAAATCGATAATTTATTGAAAAAAATAATACAAGTATTAATATATATGCATAAACATATATACGATACATGCAAATACATGAAAAGATATTTAATTGAATTATATTTCTAAATTTGATATATAGTTAATCTAGATCATATCCTTTTTATCTAACAGTTAATTAAATAAACACATTATCTGTCCACATGATCGAAAAGGTATCTTGTGAGATTTAAAAAAATAATAATCTTTTGTCATAATAATATATTTTTATTAAAAAAAGTCTAATTTTGCCATGCAGAAAAAAATGATATTGACTTTTTTATTTTTTATTTTTTGGACTAAGATGACCTTTCAATTTTCATGCCGGTAGATCAGAGTCTAAAGGATCGGCGGTTTCCCACGATCTCTATATTAATCAACAAAATAAGTTTTTTGATTAGATTTTTTTTGTAAGTTTATGTTGCCGGTATTTACTTCTGTCTCTATCTTTCTTTCTTAAAATTTGGAGTTTAGACCATCCTTTTCTCTCTTCTCTCTCTCTCTCCTCTAAGTGACCGGCCACTTGTTATTTTTGTACTTCTATTTTTTTCGTTAGCATATAATATCAACATACCCCGTTATCCTTCTCCCTAATAAAAATAAAAATAAAAAGTACAAAATATGCCTCCAATTACTATTATAATGAGAATCATGAGATATTTCTTATGATTCAATGAGTTTGGAACTCACTTAGGAAAAAGGATTTCCTAAACCCAGACTCCTAGCACCAATAATATTTTGGGAATAAAAAAAATATCAAATGGGACTCAAACTCTAGGGACATATATATTGTTTAAATTATTTTATAGTTTTGACTTTATTTTTAGATGTATGTGATTACTTTATATTGAGATATAACTTTAAAAAATTTATTTAAGATATTAAATATATATTGAAAAATTAGAGACAATTAAAAAAAATCACATATTTGATGGACCACATGATTGAAATATGGTTGAAATAGTCATCAAATTTGAAACATCTCCCAGGGAGTTCTTCGCTCCACATCTACATTCATACGTATATGGGAGAGGGATCTAAATGCCGCTCACATGTAATGACATCTCCAATACCTAACCGGCCAATGGGTACACGAGAAATATTTTCGTCTTGGGTTTCAATGGATATTATGCTGGGATCTAAGAACAGTCAGGACTATAACCAGTGTTGGATACAAGCAATATTATGATCAATAAAAGCGTGACATGTCGGAGAACAGTGACCAATAGAATCACGACATGTTAGCATGCATAAAAACTCTCATAGGTAAACAAAGGCAAACTTGTCTTTTAGCACGAGAAACACGATCGAATCAACCTATGGGAGCAAAGCATGCTGGCTTCCATAAACCACAACATCAACCATACTGATCAAAAAAAGGGCACCATGTTGGCTTGCGCAAAACCCGCAAACTTGTAGGGGCAAAGCCTGCCTTTTCGCTCATAGCATTCCAAAAACACCTTCACTTCCCACTTAAGTCAAGGGCAAATTCGATACATACCATTTCACTGGCTACTATAAATAGATTTTAACCGTCCAACCTCCTGACTTAAGCATCGGAGTAATCCTTGGGCCCAAAACCCGACCTCCTTTGTTTGTCCTCGTGACTTCTACTGATAGATCCCATCTCGGATGATCGTGACGGCAGATTCTAGCAGCAACAACCTGAAACACAATAAAGGTCAATCTCACCTTATCCACCCAACAAATGATGACCTCTATATATTGACCATTGTATTTCTAACTGATTCCATTGCTGAATATATATATATTTTTTTTTGGGTAGATTACAAAGCACACTTTGTTCTTTACCTTTTCCTTCTTTTTCTTTTAAGGTGATGGTCGACGTTCAACGCCAAAGACGCCATCTTGTGGAGTAGATAAAGTTTCTATGGCATAAAGCTTCAAACTGGTTTGAAATCATCTTTTTCTAATTTCAACCATTTACCTTCCTTTTGTTGAAAAAAGATAGGGATTCATATATCAAACTCATTTGCTTTTGAATCCTGTGTAATAAAGTATATGATAGCCAATCCAAACCTGCAATCTTTATTTTAACTTTAACAAAATGTAATAATTAGCATTTTTAACCTGTTTAATGAACAAGTTATTTGGATTTAGTTTCAATGATTAATACTATGAAAGAAAACTGATGTAAATTAGATAGGAGAGACTTTGTCTTCATTGTGGGTGAAAGAGAATCCCATCACTAGGAATCTCGGATCTCATTATTACTCCTTTACTGAATGAATGAATGTCCGAAATACTATTTCTGTGGTTCCAGGAGTTCATCCAAGTGTCAGAACCCAATCTTCTTCACCATGGGTGAAGGGAACTCGGTTCAATTAGATATGGTGATTTGTCCACTTGTTAGACTGGGTAGGGTTGAGCGCCAAAACCCTAACCCAAATGAAAACTGAGTTAGAATCAGCAAAATCTACTCTTGCAGATAATGGCTCTGAAAAACTCAGAAAATCACACTCTTTCTGATTATCTGAACCAAAATCCTAGAGATTCTTTCTTCACTATTTAATTGTTTTTGGTTCATTATGATCTTATGTTGTTGTGTGCTCCTAAAGGCGGTCTTAGCTATTGAGAATAATCTCACATTAGAAAACCTTAAGACCAGAAAACATATAATTACCATCCAGAATCATCTTCAATCCTCATCAACAATAATATGGTTAAGAAGCTCTGAGAATTAAAATCCTCTTCAAGCCCTTATGCATCAATAACAGTTCCACAGTAAAACATTGTTCATTAAATGGAAGAAATGCTAGCAGGCATGGGTCATGTATATCCCACTACTGTACAATATCACTGAGAAAGAAGTGGAGGAAGCTCTCAAAGTCTCAGTGTAAGATCTGGTTTTGATGAATCTGTTTCTGGTGGTGGAGCCACTGATATAAAATTTGAAGTAGAATTTCCACCTGATTCAAAACCTGGATGAACTGCACCTCCCTCAGACCCCTGTCGAAAACTTCCAGGCCAATATAATTCTGCATCATCATCTTCCATGAACACCAGCAGGCCAAGGTACCCTTGTTCAAGTCTTGCAGCACCTCTAACCTCAGGGCTTCGCTCTGGCGGTGCAACGTTGTGCACTGAGTGAGCTTTGATCCCGAGGGACCGGCATGCTGATCCATGTAGGGGCAAAGCTGGCAAGCTGGCATACCTCTCAGAGAAGATTCCCATCCGCATGGCTCGCTTTGCAAGTGTCCTCTCCCTTTTATGTGCATTCTGGTGGCCACCTAGAGCCTGTGAGCTGAAGAACTTGCGCTGACAATAATTGCAAGAGAAAACTCTTGATAGAGAAACTGCTGGCGGATGTCCAGGAGGATGTCCAGCAGCTTCACTACTACTCTCACTTGCAGTGCTCGATATTGAAACCCCTACTGACTCCTTCCTGCCTGCCAAATCACTGTCACTAGTGTTGAAGCTAAGAGTTAAATCAAGGGAAACGGGCATAGCACCCGGTTGAAGCTTAATGAGATCTGTTAGACAGGAAGAGTTATTGGTGGTATCCTTGGAGGGATCTGGGGAGTTTTCCAGGTTTGATACATCAGAAGCAACTTGGCTACTGATTTCTGATTCTTCTTCCGAGGAGGCTTCAAAGTCAGTCTTAGCTGTTTTCATGTTTTTCTCTAATAAGATTTGAAAACTTGTTTCCATTCAGGATGAGCTTTAGTAGTAGATAGGATCAAGAAACTGATAGGCACTTGTTGCTAGCTCTTCATCTGCATTTATCAGTACAAATGAATAACGATTCAGTTCTATCAAGTTAGACTTTATTCTCTATATAAGGAAAATGGAATTCAGCATCTTGAAAGTCCAGATCATAATTTAACCGGGACAACAAAAATACGAGAAACAAGCAAGAACACACTGACAGGATTTCAACATAATATTTTCAGCAGATGTATTGGGGTTAGGCTAATGCCCCAGCATTTCCACATTAGTATATGAAAAATCTTACTCTTTTACAGATTAAAGTTAGTTACTGAAAAGGGGGGAAAAAAAGATGAAAGTTATCTTGCGGTTGGGGAGAGTTTTGTAGGATAAGCAATCTTCAAGGACCCATATTCAAATAATAGGTAAAGCTTTTAATCAGATGATCCCCACCGTCTAAGTTTATCACTAGCTCTTGTATGGAAAAAGGTACTAGCAAACTATCCAAAAGGTAAGTGTCGACATTAGATCCTTTTAATGGGGAAACTCAAGCTTCGATATTCACCATCACTTTCCCTGAGTTAGAGGAAATCCTAAGGCATGTTTTCCTAGCAAACTATCCAAAAGGTAAGTGTTGACATTAGATCCTTTTAATGAGGAAACTCAAGCTTCGATATTCACCATCACTTTCCCTGAGTTAGAGGAAATCCTAAGGCATATACTATTTACAAAAAAGGTAGCTCCAAAATTAGATTAGATAGTAAAACCCTACCATGAAAAAAATAAACAAACTTCATCCCCTTGTCACTGTATTTATTGTTCCCAAAACCAGTAACTGGTTAGATCAAATAAATTGATGACCCATGAGTCTTCCCCAAGTTACACATTGCAACTGATCTAAGCCCTAGTGGTAAGTTGAAGTCCAAGGAGATCCTGATCATGAAAATTACCAATGCCAAGGTATCTTCATAACCTCAGAACTATACTGAGCCTTTTATAGACCTTCAAGATGGCCCTCTGTCCTAGACAAGTAGGAACTCCTTAATTGTCTAATTCCCTTCCAAGTCCTGGCAAACAGGTAAAGTACAACCCATTTACAGTTTTCCTTATATTTCGAAGAACTGTAAAAAGATAGAAGAAAGACTTGCCTACTTTAGGTAAATTCTTTCCCATATGGAACATTTCAAGCATGGGAAGTCAATAAAGGCAGATAAACAAGATAAAAAAAACATCCTTTCCGTTTCATCTTTTTTCCACTGTGGAGGAGGTGGGGACTGAAAGACCATGTCAACAGAGTAAACAATTTAGATTCTGGTTAAAAAGGAAAAAGAAAAATAGGAAGCAAAAACTGGTTGATAATGTCAGAAAGACGAAAATAAAATAAGAATCCACAACATAACTCATCAAACCCGTAATCCAACTACTTGTCATTATCTGCATGAATCCTGTTACCCCATTCCATTTCATAAGCTCTAAAACTGAATTTCTATGATTTACATGTTAATGGGTTTCATAATTCTTAACAACCTAGAGATCTGGTGCCAATGCAGATTCAGTAGCTGGATTTTATTTATATGACAACAATTTCTGACTTGTAAATAAAACAAATGACATGAGCTCTTAACATCTAGCCTTCACCACCAGCGGACGTCATTTCTAGTGGCAGGTCAAGGAGGCTCTCCCTATTCCTCTGATAAACCGAAAACCATGATTCCATTAGAATTAGGCACCAGTGGACATACCACAAGACCTAAACACCTTCAAGTACTCTTTATTTTCAGCAATGTTCAACTTTGAAGCAAAAGAAATTTTACCTTTTTCTAATCCCATTAGATAGAATGAGTTTTGTCCACCAAAATTGTATTCCACCACCCAATAATGGTTGTTGATGTCAAAAAACCACAATGAAGGAGCCCCCATAAATACCAGTAATAGTGCCACTAGCTCATCCTCAGCACACCCCCTTTTTTTTTTTTTTTTTTTTCTTTTTTTGTTTAAGGTATCATGCCAGGTTGAGAATCTATAATAAACTTAACGAAGTTTAGAAACGACAAATGAGTTTACCAAAACACTTCTATAATCAGTGGACATATGAAGAATAAAAAAACATTTATTTACTTCAGACAATATAAATTCATACGTAGTCTAAACTAAACCAGAAGACAAATGTGTGTTTAAATATTGATAAAAGTATTCCAAGTACTTATCAACTTATATGGTTAGTATCACTTTGTGAATTGCTTGTCCCTAAACCATATTGCTCTGTTTTGCATACATGGACTTCCAGCACTAATGCTTTGTTGTCTGCACCTCGGATCCTGATTCAAGTCAGCAGCATTTAGTTGTGTCGGCAGCAGTTTCCCATGCATCCAAACACTCGTAATTTTATCAAAGCCAGAATGATCTCCTTTACGACAAGAAACAATTTCATAGGCCAGGTATGAATTCTTTATAATGAGAACGACTTTACTTACCCATGGAAGGGGGTTAAGAGGGAAACTCTACAAGTAAATAAAAAAAAATTAACATGAGGACAACAACAAATTAAATAGTTTAGAAGCCAAATCAACCAAAAATGGAAGAGAAAATATTGTCGCTATAACCCTGCCAAAGGCTTGATGAAATAAATTTGTAAAATATTGTAACTCTCATTTTCTTACTTTCATAGTTAACATGAGTGCTTTAGAAGCACATGCAGAACAAGATACCAACACATTCTCTCAACCATGGAGAAGGCAAAGAAACTAGTACGAAACTAGAAAAAGCAGAGATACCAACAACACTTATGCTCAAAATAATCATTGGAGGGCCAAAACATCAGGAACATACTAAAAGACCAAAATAAAGAAGAGGCAAGAAGGAAAGAATATCTGAAGAATCCAAACAATATGAGACCACTGGATGTCTAAAAACTCCTATGATTAAGACAAAAATGCTAATAATAATACTAATATTAAATATATCTATATCCATACAATGAAGAGGCTATAATCAACCTGAGTCAGTGGAACTGTCCCCTGACCTCAGCTTAAGTTTGAAAGCCCCCAAGCCAAGCATCCCCTAATGCTGTATGCATAAGCTGGAGGATCAAGACTTCTGGCAAATGAACAAAAGAACACTTGCAGCCACAAATTTATCAAAGTGAAACTCAACCCCAAAGGAGGAATGAGTATGTGAAACAAGGCTGTGAAGAAGGGTTGACTTCGAATCTGCTATCCTGCGTATGCATAAATAAAGCTACTCCTGAACCAAAACAGATATTTGGAAGATCATTCATCGAAAGGAATCTTCCAGATCCATAATCTTAGTGTGTGAGGAGTTCTATCCATCCTCACTCATTAAGATCAGGACCAAAGTTATCTATCAACCATCCTTACAATCTGGAACTGGCAAAATGGCTTTTAATCTCACTTATACCCTTTGACAAATAGTCAATGGTTATCTCTTAAGATTGGAAGACTTGGAAGACCAGAGGCATAAATCAAAATTTCTTTATACAAAATTCATTTTCTATTTAAATTGGTTCTCATTCTTAATCTTACAAAGAGTAATACTGAATATACTGCTTAGGCTTTGTTTCCATGTAAGAAGATAGAAAATGAAAATTTTCCTGTAAAAAAGGACTTTTCCCACTATTTGTTTTAACGTAAAATGCAAAAAACAAAAAGAAATTGAAAAAATAGGAAAATTTTACATGGAGGAAATTTTAAATTCATCACTTTCCCATGAAATGTATACAGATTAGTAATCCACAGTTTCAACTACAACCAAATCCTCGTAAGTACCCGGGGAAGCTTGACATGTATACCATATAAGGAAACACAATTGAAGAACACAGAGACCTAGCAACAATTCAAAATTCGATTTCATCATACTACTAGAACAAATTTTCAGCCAGCCATTCTCCTTCCCCTGTATGTTTTGCATGTTTCTCCAAATAATTCAGTCCTCATTCTTATCATTTTCAGGAGCAGCCTCAATTCTTTCAGAGGAGAGAAAAGATGCACCAAAAAACAGATTATACACTACAAAAACCAAATCCAACATGTACCCAGAGAAAGAAAAGAAGCTATAGGAGTTCATAGAAGCATCAGAAATGAGAAAAAAAAAATAGAACCAAATCATTAGAGCATAGAAAAAAGGAGTCTAACATAGAACCAATCCACAAATCGTTAGTAGCGAATTACATCTCCAACACAAACGAAACTGAGCGAAGCCAAAAGACAACCCAAAGTCACGACGAGCAAAGAATCATAGCAATACAACTCACTAAAACTCATCTAGTATTACATCCAACAAGACATCACCAAAGGAAATGGGAAATAAAAGAAAACTGAAACAATCAGCTATTTCATACATATTATTTTGAAACTGTAGAGATCTTCAATGGAGCTATAGCCATCTGGATGTGGTTGTTGATCATCAGGAGACAAAACAGGCTACTGGGTTTCTCTGCATTTGCTGCATAAAGAGAGCGAAGTACATAAAAAGGAATGAAAGGAAGATGAGATCATGGGGAGAAAGAAAGAGAGAAACGGTGGGTAGTGATGTTTAATTACGGGAAAGCAAAGTTGGAAGAGAGGACGATGGTGGGACGTCAGAGAAGTCAGAGAAAAAGGTACAGTTGGGATAAAATTAAGAAAGGAGAAAATACAGTCACCACACCACTCTGCTGAATTTGAATTGCCTCTTCAACTACAGCAAAGAACGAACACCTTTTTACTACTACAAATGGGTTAGACATATGAATCATCAATCCCAGCGACAGGGAAAGAAGTCTCTTTGGTGGGACTAGTATTCTTTGCTTGCTCACTCACTTGTTTGCTACCTCCCTCTCTCTCTCTCTCTCTCTCTCTCTCTCTCTCTCCCTTCAAAAGTGTTTCAGATAACTCCATAATGCATTTTATTTTGTCAGTTTCTCTCTCAGATTCACCTGTCACCTTCCTTCATTTCCCCCATAACCTTTCCTACTTCCATGTATGGGATCCTTGATTGCCCATGATATCATGGCATCTCTTCCATTTCTTTTTAATTTCTTTATCAATAAAGTATCTCGTTTACAACCGAGTTCCTCCACCTATTAGTTCAAACTTATGCAGATGAAAATTTTACATGATCTTAGAGCAGTTTTTCATTGTTTCTATCATTCGTGAGGAAAAATGTTGGAAATTTAGTCTCACATCGGTCACATGAATTTATTTATAGCCCCCTTATACACATGGGAATCTCTCCACTCCACCTACTACTACTCAAACTGAAAGAGACCAATTGGTATTTTGGTCATTAAGAGGGTTGTGATTCTTTATTTAATTAATTAGAGTACATGGTCTTTAAGGAAAGAGACATGGGGCTGCAGGTTGAAACCTAAATGGGAACATGGTTGTGGGTTTTGAATTCTTATGCTCTAAGATGGTTGTTGCTTCCCTAGAAGAATTAAGAACAATTAAAAATGAGAGGAATAAGAGAATATTACTTATATAGTTAGACACATTTATGCATTTTATGACATCTCTAGGCTCTGGGAAACAGTGTTTAGTGTCTATACAGAGAACCCAAAAAACCCCAACTAGCAAAATATATAAATAATTCCCCCACTCTCTCTCTCTCTCTCTCTCTCTCTTAAAAAAATAGAAGTTAGACAGATTAATAAATAGCTTAAAGTGCAGAGAAAGAGAGAGGGAATGCTGTTTTTCAACGCATGGGATTTAGGTGTTTTGTTATTTTCTTGGATCCTGGGGGAATAAAACAAGTAGAGAGAACATATACATTGAATAGACCAGACCTTCCTCTTTTCTTTGTCTCTCCCCAAACGCTTTTCTGTGTCCCCCCCCATTTTCCCTTTTAGCTTCAGCCCTTCAAGTGGTCACAGATGCTCAGATTTATAGACAACTGATACGTCACATGCCCATCCATGCTGTGAATTTCTTTTCTTTTTTTTCTTTTTTTTCTTTTTATTATTCTGGTACACAAAATTTCGGACTTCAACTCTTTAACTACCACTAAATCGGGTAGTGGCAATTCATGCCGACCCAGAAACTCAGTCAAACCATCCATCCCCTGATTCAATTGACTTGGCCCAAAAAAGGTTTTGATGCTCTTATCAATCTGGTTTGACCAGTCATAACATGGCCAACCATTCACTTTTTGCTGCAGTTTTTAGAGTGTAGAAGTGGAAACACAATATGGTTTTTGTAAACTTTTTAATTCAAAAGTTCAAACTAGTAGGTGAAAGGATTCCCACAAGTGCAGGTGGTGAAATCCACTTTGATACTAAAAAAGAATTGTCAACCCAAAAGTTCAAACTGATATATAGGACTCTCAGGTGTATAAAGGGAGCTGTAGACTATTTGGTAGCCAGTGCGAGAATGAACTCCCAACAGTTTTGAACCGAGAAAGGCCAAATTAGTGATCAGGACAAGTCAATAACTTTGAGCTTCAATTTCAATCATAGTTTCAAGACCAGGGACGAACTCCATATGACTAACCGGTTTGACCATCTGGTCGGATATTATTCATAGCTATGTTCTAAAGCACCTCTTTTTAATTGTAATATAATATTATCTCATTGACCGAAAGAGCTTTATGAGAGACACTCCAGGGTTAACCTGGCCCGGTTCATGTTCATGGGAAGTAGCCAAAATAATTGTGAAAACAAAGACTAATATAAAACTATCCGGCTCTCTCTTTCTTTGTCATCTTGCTCTTGCTCTTCTTCTTCTCCGCAAGACACATGATCACGAGGGATACAGTTTTACGCCGCTCAAACCGGTACCTGAGACAAATCTGGGTCCACTTGCATGCGCAAACGTGGCATGATTATCCTAAAGAAAAGAGACATATGGGTTGGTCCCCCTCCTAGCACCACACCATGTCATAGAACAAGGGCTCTTAACAGTAGTAATAGTCATGGTGTAGTTAATAATGGTTTTCATGGAATGCTGATTCCCACTCAACAAAGCCTTCTTTTCCATTCTTTTGTTAAGCTTATGGTCTCTTTAGCTTTGTTCACCTGATGCTTTTTATTATAAAGAAATAAGGAAAGGAATGTTCAGTTGCTTTGAGTTTGTAACCTTTTTATTACCTTAATACAAAAACTATATTATATAAAAGTATGTGGTACTTCTTAATTATTTAATTTTGGTTGATCTTATCCTTGTTGGTCCCTTAATATATATATATATAGTTTTGCTTTGTTTTATGAAAGAACAAAACAAGTGTCTTCCCCCACCAACTTGTGTGTTTTTCAAGGAAAGTAGCCTTTGTTGTTTCCCCACATTTCAAGTTGATAGACTTAACCCACTAAACTGTTTTTGTCTTCTATATTACATGGTTTATATAATAATTGTACTTAATTAAGAGGGGAACAGCTAGTGTACTGAAACAATAAATTATTTAATTAAATATGACAATGTTAATTGATTAGTTTACTTAATTTTAGCGACTTAAGTTTGTCGTTTATTGATTAACACGAGATAGTTACGCTAATTAGATCCGTCTAACTCAATTGATCACTACAAAATGTTGATTATATACATTGTTTGGATCCGTACTTAGAAGTTCAAGTTTTTTTGAATAAACGATTTCAACATCATATTAGGGTAGGATTTCAAATGTTCAAACCTTGAGAAATGCAAAAAAAGGAATGTCTATTTTGAACCTTTACTTACAAGTTCAAGTTTTTAATATAAACAGTTTTGATACATAATCTATTGCTCTATGAGGACTTACTTGATTAAAGCTAGAATGAAAATATTATTAATCCATACACATAATCTCACATAGATAACTTGTCATTAACCATGGAATGGTTTGAAAAATCACTTTATGACCTTTGCAAATAATCAAATGATGGATAAATGATGGATGTAAGGAGGTCTTCTTATCTTTGTCCTCCAAAAGTATATAGATTATTAATAAAGTTTCCACTTTTTTCTTCTTCTTTTTTCTAAATTCTAGAGTTACCTTGATTCCTTCTTTGATGTTATTCACTTCTTTTAGGTTATAGATGGACTAACAAATAATAAGGTTAGGACATCAAACAATTTCAGAAAATTTTTTATCTTCATTGAATGAATTTGAGTGAGTTTGAAGGAAGATTTGGTAAAATGTTTGAAATTATTCATGTATAGAGAATTTTGGGTTAAACAATAAAAGTAAATGAATTTTCAAATCAAGAAGATAAATCATTTTTATAATTTTTATTTTTATTTTATGAAATGCTTGTACCAAGGGGACCTTGCTCTTTTATTTGGAATTTTGCAAGGGAAACTGAATCACAAAGTATGATTTAAAAAAGAAGGCGAAAGCTTTCATCACCCAAAATGAAGAGAGAATCTCTACATCTACTTGAACTCTTAGAATAGTGTCTCATCATTAACCTCTACGAATAAAGTTCTGAAATACCCTTCTCGGGTTCAATTAAGGCATCATATCTCATAACTGAAAAGATTCTCTTTCATCGAAGGAAAAAAAAAATGTCATGTTTAAGGCCAATTAATAGCCACATCATTATAAGAAAAGACCAAAAATATACATGGTCATACTTTTAGCGATTGGATGAAGAAGTATAATTTCAAAACTATCTCTCCTCTATTAAATGAATGAGTGATATCCTGTGAAAACCATTCCCATAAGAAAATGTAAAAAAATCTGGGACCCACTTCCATATTAATGTCAAAATTCTGTTTTCACGTAATCTTCCATTTAAGATTTAGAATGGGATCTTTTAATCCTTAGAGACCACATCATTGACCTTAAGCTTATCTAAATAACTCTTTTATCTTTTTCCTAAATTTTCAACTTACATGTGTGGTTAGAATCATTGTATTAGTGAATCATAGACTGAAAAAAGTCAAAATTCCCTGAGATGTGATTGGTCAGGTACTCATATCATTTATAGGACTATCCCCTTACTAGATGTGCAAGTAGCTAGATCCTCTAGTATTAAAGGCAATTAAAATGTCTATTAATCTAGCATCATACAACATGACCGTGAAGACTTGTTTTAGCACCAAGCATTAAAAGATTATGGAATGTCATTTGATGGAACTTTAATTAATCAACCATTAATTATAAAATTCCTTAACTTTGATGTCTATCTTGCTTGACTATATTTTTTTCCTGTTAGTGGTTGATGCTTGAAGCTGTAGAACTCTTTTTTATGGAAAAGAGAAATGCAGTTACTAATAATGAGAGGGCGGGCAAAGAGAGTGTGTCAGTATGGGTCCCACAGCTCTTTTTGAAAAAGCATGGGAAGGAATCTCCATTCCTCATTGTGGGGATCTTTTTACCCCAACAAAAATAATCTTCATAGTCCGAATTTTTTTGTGTTATGGAGATTTCCAATGTAAATAGTTTTCGTAGTCTGGATTTTTTTTTTTTTTTTTTTTTTGGTTTATATCATCTTCTCAATGGAGATCAGAGAGTCGCATGACTTCCGTGTTGCACTCTACTTGCAAGACACTAACCAAGTAAACAATAAGTTGTCTTCTAACCGGAACTTTATAGATGAAGTCTACCAATCTTCTGATTCTTCCTACTGAAACTTGATTTTTGTAATAGATTTTCCAATGAATTGTTCTGAAATTGTATGAAAGTTCTTAATTATGAAATAAAATTGTCACTTAAATATTTCTTTAGAAATAGGATTTCTTTGGTTAAAAAAATTTTGATTTTACTATTTCATTTAAAATAGAAAACCTAATAATATCAGAAAAAGTTTGATTGAGAAGCATGTTGCCAATTAAATATTTCTTCTGATTGTTTGACACATCAAGTTCAATAAGAGTAGGCAGAATTATAAGCTCCTCCGGAATGATACCGGTGAGATTGTTGTCTGAAAGAATCAACTTTTGCAACAATTGCTGCACTTTTATCAATCCTTATTAACTATAGTTTCAAAAATAAAAATTTGTTTAGTTTTGGTTTTTTGATATGAGACTAGTGAGGTGAGGTTAGGACCTAAAACCGTCTTGGTGTTTGCTTTAAGCAAGAGTAAGCCTATTTCTTTAGCCTCACATGGGAAATGGAAGAGACCTTAAAACAATTTATATTTACTTTTGGGAACTATAAGGGATAAAGTTCTTTAAAGGGAACTATCCCTTATTTCTTGTGTTTGAGTTGCCTTTCACGCACAAGCTAAGCCAGGTCAGTCGTGGCGCGATGAGGGGCAAATGGGAGTGTGGGTCAGCCCGCAGTACATTTTTTGGATTTTTTTTTCTATTGGGTCGGTAACGGTTTAACTTGGTTGACCCGAAGCGATTAGTGAAATGTCTTTACAAATGAACATGTCTATTTCAAATAGGCACATCTATCTCTACAAGTGTCATCTCAACACTTGGATTGGGATCAAAAGATCTAAGCCATTAGATCAGAATGACACATATATTCAAGGAGAAACAGGAGAAACATCCTTTATCAAAGTGTGAGATCTTAACTCTTAGATTGAAATCAACAAATTTAAGCCATTGGGTTGGAGAGGCACACTTTTTCCTTAGGGTGTCTTGTAAGTGTCTTGTAAAGACATGTTCTCCTCTATAAATAGAGGAGGAAACCTTAAAACGAACATAATTATCAGAACAATTGACTTGGTCTCTCTCTCTCTCTCTCTCTCTCTCACATACCTTGTGTATTCTCCTTTGTTCTTTTAAACACTGGTTTTTTTTATTTCTTTTCACAAAATTGCAAATTGTTGTAAATAGATGTATAACTTCAAATGAGAACCAGCTTATCTGGTAACCAATTCAATACTTTGTTGATAAAAACAATAATGAGAGTCACTCAAGATGATGATCAAGGCTGAGTCATGCCACAATCGGTATTGTCCTAAAATTAGTATTTGTCCCTTACAATGCAACCGGATTTGTAACGCAAAACTGGTTCCAAGATAAAGCATCCTAGGCTTCCAGTAGCAAACACACACTCATCTAATTACGTCGGACTTGTGCTTATGCCAAATGCAAAGCTGCAATTTTAGCAACAAAAAATTTTGTTTAAAAGAACAAAGGGAAATATAAGTATGTTCTTACAAAGAGGGAGAGAGAAAGAACCAAGTAAACGGTTCTGATAATTGAGTACTGTTTTATGGCTTCCCACTCTATCTATAGAGAACATGTATTTAACACCCCACGGAAATGGTGTGCCTCTCCAGCCCAACAGCTCAGATCTGCGGATCCCAATCGCCAGATTGGGGCCAAGTGAGATAAAATTGCTTGAAATGTTTTCTCATCGTTTCCATTGTTCGGAATTGACAGAAACTTATCCTCTGGCTTTGAAATCTGAAGAACTACTCCATTGAAGAGATTTTTACACTGTAAACTGTCCGAGCTTGAGTTTGATTAAGAAGAGATCTGCAACATCAAGGGGCAGTAACGAAGAAGGCATTCGCTCCTTCTCCTCTGGTGTTGAGAAGTCAAGTTGTGGAACTAGAGATTCAAAGCACTAACCTTAAAGCTTCTAAGCACTAACCTTAAAGCTTCAGTTCGAGAGGCTGAAAGTAGTAGAGTAGTTGACCCAAAGAAGCGGCCTCGGAAGCATGGAAGGAAACCTACTAATGACTGAGATGAGCCACTGTACCATGTTGAAGCAAAGCAATTGAAGGAACAAGGTATGCCATGGCAATGGGCGAGGGTTGTGTAGCAAGAGTGGAGATGTAAAGGTGGAGAACATCAAATTTGTTTTCAGGCATAAATTGTTCTTTGTTTTGGGAGAAGGGGAGGAAATATTCCTTCTCATAATTCTCTATTATTATTATCATTTTAAAAAGAAAAGATTAAACTTATCGATTCTATTTTATTTTTAACACCATCAGAAAAAGGAAAAAATTGTCATTATCTGAAACAGTGCCTTTTGTACCCTATTGGGCAACTTTAAGCTCCATATGGAAAAAAAGCAGTCACTGGTAGAGTGGCCCAGATTGAAGTTTTTGGTGGGTCCATGCATACATAATAGAGAAAATAATTCAAACGTACAACCATAACTCTACAGTTTACTCTGCATCTATGTAAGAAGGTACATAAACTTTACAGCAGAAGTGCAAAACTATATAATACAATGGCAGTCATTGGGACTTGGGTAGCTGCTTTAACAACTTGATGAGTTCATAAGTTCTTGTATCCCTACCAGAATGGAGACACAGTTCAAGTGGTGTTAAGCCATCCTGAAACACAATTATCAGTATCAGCTGAGACAATTTATGAATTTATATGCTAGGATCAAATGCATTTACATGGTGTATAAGATTGTACTGAGGAAGACAAAAGATTTTATTAAACCAAAAAACAAAAGAGTTTGTAAGACAAATGATGCAAATCCATGAATAGCCTTCCTATGTTCTGAGTATTCTGAATGCAGCGACCCATCCGCTCTGACGCAAAAAATAAGTTTCTACGTAGCTGAAATGATCCTTTAATTGGTGCAACCAAGAGCACACACAGTTTGAAATTTTGGATTTCCCGCATATCGCTTTGTGCCAAAACCGAAATGTTTTGGTGGAATTTCGAGGAATTTTGTTAAATTTCAGTAGATTTCGTCAGTCATTCCGTTACGCTCTTTTGCAGAACCCAAATAGTTTTCTAATTTCAATGAAATTTAGAACCATGAGAACATATGCAAGCCCATTTAAGTCTTCAATGGTGTTAAACAATGAAGAGCAGATCTCTTTGCAATTAATTAAAATAACAAGGTAAAAACACTAGGATTTTACTAGTCAATGTTTTTCACACAACACAATTAATTTGACCTGTCCTCTCTCAAATTGATCTCAACCATCTGAGCAGAAACTAAAATAAGTAATTCTACCGAAAATGCAGTCAACTGTTGAAACAGGGAAGTAGGTAAAGTACATCAGTTTATTGGCCAGTTAGGACAATCAAATCGGTCTACTATTTGGTTATGTCCACAATGGTCTATCAACCAAAAAAATCTACATTTAAAGATTTAGGTGGGCCAAGCGTGTAATCTATGATAAGAACCATCACCACATATAATAATCAGGAGAGTTTTGACAAAAAAGAAAAGAGAAAATTGATTCACTTAAAACACTACCATATCAAAGCTTTTTTCATAGGGAAACAGATAGTTTAGTAGATCATTACCCGATTTTTTAACATTTTATCAGCTCCTTTAATCAACAAAAGCCTCACTACATCTGTTCTTCGGGCTTGAACGGCAAGATGTAATGGTGTCCAACCATCCTGCAAAGAATAAAAATAGGATTAAATTTTAATCAAACTAAGATAGGAAAAGATAGAAATGAAAAAAGAGGGAAGGGGAGGGGGAGGAGCCACAAGACTTTGCACCATACATCATCTGGAAGGTTTATATCAACATTATATAACAGAAGAATTTTAATTGTGTGGCTTGATGCAGTTTGGACGGCATAATGCATCAAGGTAGCCCCCTCCTGTTAGAAGCAGAAAATATAGGAAAGATGGGTCAGTCAATATATTAATCAGTTTACTATGGACAACAAATATTTGACTTCAACGATACCAATGGTTAAAATCTATCTATAAAAATAGTTTATTAACTTAAATTAACTAAGCTATATCCCAACTAAATGGGGTTGGTTACATAAGTCTTGTTTTGCTATTCAACTCTATCTACAGCAATAGTCAATTTAAACAAATTAAATACAACTGCAGGTTCTGAGCTACATCAATTCAAAGGCAACACATTATTACTCAAGGAAAAATTCATATATCTCTTAGGCTTAGTTTGGTTGCAAGGAAAATTAAAGGGAAGGGAATGGAAGAGAAATTTTCAAACCTAAAAAGGAAACTTTTATAGCTATAACACAACATGATTGTATGAACTACCTAAATTTCTTACCATATTTAGTAATGATACTTATTAGATGTAAAATATATTTTACTTTTCAAATGAAAGGGATTTGGATGCATTGTAAAGTGTAAGTTTATAACTAAAAAAGGAATGATTTGGATTTAGTTACATAGACATGTGATACCATGTGCTGCAATGATTACAAAAGTTTCTTTACTAAGTTTAAATTTTTCACTTCTCTTCCCTTTAATTCCCCTTGCAACCAATCAAAGCCTTACTGATTATTCAACTGATTCTTGAAATGCTACAAAAATTTTGTCTCAATGAAGACAACAATAATGACTAAGCTATCAGAAATCATGTCACTTGCACCTGGAAGGGCCAATTATGGCCATGACATTGTCATATCTGGATGGTTATGCTTTTAAGTTTCAGATGCAAATAGATGAACCCATTTTGAAAAGTTTTTTTGGAATATTATAGCATATAACATTGAGAAAATGACTAGAGTGGCAAATATGGCATCTGTTACAGGGGACAATAGAAAATCAAATGAGAAAAAACCAAACTAAGATTCTCTCATAGATGGAAATGTACTTACAACAACCTTCCTCAAACAGGCATTGTCAAGTCTTGAATTTTGAAGTGTCACAAGGAATTGATAAAGTAACCACATGTTAAATAAAGAGAATTGAAGGCTAATCATATTCATAGTTAACAAGTTTTAAGCATCACAAAAAAAAATCTAGAATGTATGTGATTCTTGCAGACTGTTAGAAGACAAAATTAGGAATTCATATGTCCTGAACAAATTCCTACTTACTTTATCACGGACAAAAGGATTTGCGTTTTCTCTCAAAAGGTAGTTGGTAATGGCCTGCTTCTTGCAAATTATTGCTCTATGAAGTGCAGTCAAACCATCCTGGAGAAAAGGCACGAAAAAGCATCATTAATCTCAGAGCTCAAAGTAAGAATGTAGAAACAATAAGCATAGTGGCCAACATCAGGGTCCTCGAAATAGAAGCCCAGGTTAAATGATTAGTGGGAATACAAAGCAAAGGTGGATGCTTGATAAAACTTAAATGGTATTGTTTGATTTCACTATTAACTAATCACAAGTTATACCTTATCAGTGGCATTGATATCAACAGTGTGCTTCAACAAAGAATCCACAAGGTAGAACTCTCCAGACGCAGCAAGAGTGTGAAGAGGCAGCCATTTCCCCTGAAGGAAGATCATTGCGGTCAAAATCGGTTGATTAATAAGTAAAATAAGCAATACAATTAGATCCATTGAACTTAAAATCCTTTGCATTTAGAGACTGAAAAAAGTCACAGATCTGCAGTTATATTAAGAATTAAAAAAACATTCTGCATTTGCGGCCTTCAATGACATAGCATAATTCACTTTTGTTGCCATCAGGTGAACAATTTACTGACAGTTCAGAAGTATAAAGTTTTGCATTCATGATCAAGCAAACAAGTATTAAAAATAGGATAAAACACAAAGAAATAAATGATATTTTAAATTAAAATGTTTATATTATGTACTAGTTTTATTTTTCTATGGTAAAATAAAGAACCCCACCATTCATGAATGTCTTTCTCTGATAAAAAGACTAAAGCTAGGAGGATGCAAAATCACATCAAGAAGGATAAGACAACAACTAATCTAAGTGAAAGTAAAATTTTATTAAGCAAGAAGCATAGTGCTCAATACTAGGAATTTTATTCAGGTCAATGTCAAGGATAGTGAACAAAGGTTGGTAAAAATCTTTAAACATCTCATTCATAAACCGTTTAACCATGAACTCATCTGGAATTAAACAGTATCGGTTTAAGAGCAATTTAATTCACAAGTTAAAAAAAAATATCATCATACCGGTTCACTTGCAAATTACTTATTTAAAAAGCTAACCCACAAATTATAAATTAATGATCTGAAAACAAGAAAAAATAGAACCAATCAGATGAGAATATGAGATGACAAATAAATGCTACAACCTTTCAAAAAAGTTAATCACAGCCAGTGTATATGGAAAACTTACACAGGTTGCATCAGTCAGATTCGGTATGCGCTTATTCAGGAGTTTCTTTTCTTCCTTAGTGAACAACTTACGACCTACTCATTCAGACACGGAATAACAAAGTGTTGGTGCTTCATGTTTCAAGATATCAATCAAAATAAGAGACAACCAAGAGATAATATTTCTTGCAACTTCACCAGTAATACTACTCTTGAAGTTATCATAAGATAAATTAAAAAAAAAAAAAAAAAAAAGGGTCAAAAGCATCTTGTCCCATGTAGGTAGGTTTGCACATGAAAAAAAAATGTGTTAAGAAATTGAAACAAGAACTACAAGTAATAAAAGGCAAGTTATGTGAACATATTCAAAGAACAAAAGTAGGAAAAGTGGTGTTCCTCATAATTGACATGGAGAAGAGCCTTCAATTGCTGTTCCCCCATATAATAATCCCAGCTTTCCATTCTCCAGGTCTTTGAAGTCACTGGCCTCTTGTTCTTTACTGGACGATTTGGAAGGATTGCTATTATGAGATTTCTAAGGATAAAAATAGACCCTTTGCATAAAGTGATCAGGCAGATGACTACCCTTCAACAAACTATTGCTCTAGTTTTCTATTGGCTGAATCTGGCCTTCAGGGGAATTAGATTCTCTGTATTCTTTGCAAAGTGGGAAAATATGATATTTTTTTAGAACTTTACCATTCAGTTGTTGTACAGATGAATACATAGATCCCCAATCATGCTGGGGTTTTTTTTCTCACTATGGGGATTCAGCATAAATACTTCAAACTGGATGAATTCCATGTGAGAATAATATATAATAAACATCCACTAGAATATACAAATTAGTCAAATGTTTGCATCCTCAAATTGAGAAGATATAGTCATGGAAAGGGACGAGGGGCATTGGAACAACACGTTGGTTTAGTAGTTCTCTCTTTCCCGACGACTGCATACTGAAGTGAGGTTTTAGACAAGTTTGAGCCAACTGTAAGGATGTATAAGATTATGTGCTCCAGGAGGCCCATATGAAAATAATATAAAATAAAAATCACATATAATATAACCTTAGAATTATTCAGCTAGTTGCATGGTTGCATCACTATACATTGGTTTACTAGTTGACTCTTTCCCGATGACTACATACTTAAGTAAGTTTTGGGACAAGTTTGTGCCATCTATACAGAGGCATAGGAGTTGCTCCAGGATGTCAGTGATATTGCTTTAAGTCTTACTGTAATGCACACTTTTATGGATCACATGATCTCTTATGTTTTGAAATCAAATCATGGGGAAAGACGAGATGTTCAAACCAAGGAATGGAAGAGTGTGAAGCTCTAATTCATGGTTTGAGAACTGATATTTGCATCATTTCAAAGGAAAATAATGTTGACCATAAAACGTAAAGAAATGACATAGTCTGAGTTGACAGATTTATTGGTTATGTAATAATTATCCCTTCTATCATATGGACAGAGTTATGTAAGAATGTAAAAAATTGGAACAACTTCAACCATAGGTGAAATGGATTTCAAAATGATTTCAGTCCTTTATCATCTTTCAATTTCCCCAACCTCATTTTCGGGAATCCACCAAGTAAATTTTTGTTGGAATGACAATAGCGGGAGGTAATCAGAATTTTATAAGCTCTCCAGTTAATATTAGTAGACATACAAGTCAAAATAGCCGAAGCATGCTTGAACAGCTATGACAGAAGGAATTATTAAGGGACCTTCTTAGGTAGTAAAATGGCCATAAGCATAACATCAGGTGACAGGAACTAAGACAGTTGACCATATATTGTACAGAAAACTAGCAGGAATTTGCAAGGCCATGACTATAGAATAAGTTCAATTCCAAATGGCAAATATCAATTTAATTATGTGATAAAATAAATGAAATTCGATCAAGAATATAGTGGACAAAATTCAAAACCCGACTCCTTTAGTGCATAGAAATTCAGTTCAATTTTTTTATAAATTCAACTTGAAAAAGCCAACAAATAAAGAAATAAAAATAATACCTTCAGGTTTCTTGCCAGAGTTCTCTCCAGGCTGATAATTCGGGCTATTAAATAAGTTCGAAATGTCTTCCAATGTACCTCCATAAACTTCTTTCCTAGGGTTTCTAGGTGCCACTCTGACACTGGAAGAAGAACAACCCACTTCAGGAACATCTACATCTTCACCCACTAACTCCTCTTCTTTCAAAGGATAAGATGGATTATCAAGCACCACAGGCTTCAACTGCGCCAACTTAGCCGCCCGATACGTCAAGAATTCCTCTGTATCCCTGAAATTGACAACTGGTTTCTTCTTCTCAACGCGTCTCCCGTACTCTAATTCCTGAGCAATCTTACGCTTTTCCTTTTTCGTCAAGTTGATCTCAGCCTGCAATTCCTTCCATTGATCCGGGACCAAGCTCTCCTCTACCACGGGCTTCGGCTTCTTCTTACTGGGTTTATACCCAATGAAGTTGTCTTGAAGGTAAGGGTCTTCAAAGACACCCTCTTCAAAAACAAGGCAGTCACCGATAACAAGTTCATCGTCTTCTACTTGCTCTGCTTGTTGTTGGGAGGAATGAGAGAAGGAAGAAAGAGAAGCAGAGACTGAGAAAGATAGTGAAGAGAGGTTCCTTGAGAAGGTGAGAGAACCGTAGCCAGTGGAAAGTTGGGTAGGAACAGAGAGATGGAAAGGAGAGTTGGGAATTAGAGAGAAGATTTGGGGGGTTTGGGTTTTATGTAGTGTGAAAGGTTGCATCTTTTTGCTTCACGACAGATGGAAGAATTACAAGTTTTTCTTGGATTTCATTTCTGATCACCAGCATAGGGAGTGAGACGCAGAGACGGACAGCCTCAACCTCCAATATCTGTTCTCTTTCAATCTAACAAACGCCGGAGAGATAGATGAAGGGAGATTCAGCGGTGGTGCGGCAGTACAGGGATCCCACAGCGTAACACCGTGAGGGCGCTGTCCTGATGCACTCCTGGCCGTCTGATCTTGGGCCAGCAAGCTGGTTCGTCTCCACCAGGGGTTTGGGAATTGATACCGGACACGTGGACGTCAACTGGATCCCAACCATCCAATCATTTGACTCGATCAAATGCAGAGGGGGTGTCGGCTTATGCACTGGACGGCTCGGATCCAGCCGACACCCAGTTGTCGGGCATCGACTGGTGGCAATCGAGTCTTCTCCCGAACCCCGGGGAGGAGATGATTTCGGCTCGTTTGCTTGGGTCTCTTATTAAAAGGGTTTAATCAAGTTTCAATTTGTTTTTGGTCCAGATGAGGTTGAATGGTTCAACCAAGGTTGTGCTGGTTTTCTAAGTTTGCTTGAATTGTAAATGGTTTTGGTGCAACGACACCTAATGGTTCAGTTGGAGTTGCTGTGGGCCAAGAATAATAGTCCAAGGGGGAATGGTTCAAACGAAGTCTTTGTGATCTATTAAATGTGGCCAGCAAAGAACTACTAAATAAGACCGGGAGTGTGATAATGAGGTGGCACAAATTTTTGGAAGGTGAGATTCTATCCGAATTTAGAAAGCCCTCGATATTATTTTGGTCCTCTAAATTGTGTCAGCATGATGATGTGGCAAAATTTGGAGCACCTCCTGAAGAATTTCTTGTACTTGTAAATTCCTTTTTACTAGGTCTGATTTCATAATGTTTGGTTTGATTAGGTGGAAAGAGATATGAGATTAGGGGTGTCAAAGTTGGGTTCAAATCAAAAATCGAAATTGCACTCGGATCAAATCAAAACCAAACCTCATTGGATAGAATTTTGATTGCATTTTTAGACCCCGATGAAAAATTAAAATTGAACAACACAATTGATAAGTCTAAACCAAACTAGACCAATAAGACCAAAACTGAACCAGTTCGATAATGTACGAGTCTACTAAACCAATATATTCTTAAATATACATGTAAGAAACCAACATTAAAATCGAACCAGTCCAATAAGGACCCGATACAACCCATTAAGCCAATTTGCTATTACATATAGATATGGTATGCCGACACTGAACTAAGACCAAACCGATAGTGGACCAATAAAAGCTCATTAAGCCAACCAGAAAAACCTGAAACCGAACTAGAGTGAAACCAAATTTTTCATTGGAAAGTAATTGGACTGATGTGGGTTAGACTACCAAAACAGTCCAAATACAAAACCTAAACCCACTCAACACACTGACACCACCACTAGACTTGAGAGTTAAAATAACTTAAAATTGGGCATCATTTATAAGCCTAGAAATCAAGGTGGTCTGAGGCAAAGGACATCTTATCTATAAATCCAAGCCTTGATTTTGACATTAGGATGACAACTCCTAACAAATCCTTCACAGTTACCTGCTTTGAACCTACTAATAACACTGCAGGTTGTACATCAGTGATCGTCTTTGACCATTCTTACCTTATTATTGCATTATGATTAATGCTATGCAGGAACCGCAAGCAAAACAGAAACGAGAGGCGTTCGAGCAAGACTCCATGAACTACACCCGATGGCCGGTCGGGATCACATATTCCGTACAATCTCTTCATCTCTTCCATCTCTTTCACCAAAAATCATCTACTTCTCTAATCAGTTTTTTAAAGAAAAAAACTAAATCACAGTTACAGACAAGGCCTGTATCATTACATACCTAAAGACAACAATACATGCATGTAATGCCCATTAGTGTTGAGCTATTGTAAGACTTCGAATTGTTGACCCTACATTCCAAATATTAATCTTACTCCATTAGGACATACCAAAATGAATCAGGTGATGCACCCAGAGCTGATATACCTGGATCAAATTTGCCCTAGACAATTTTACAAGTATGCATGCGCATTCATTCAGAAGATGTTTTAATCAAAGGTAAAATCCTAAAGGATTGGCTAGTTGTTTCAAATCTTTATTACAATTTCATTTTGACTCTCTCTCTCTCTCTCTCTCTCTCTCTCTCTCTCTTGGGGGAGGAGGGAGGGGAGAAGATTACCCTCCCGTGAACAGTTCCGATCAACAACTTAATAACTAGATTTCTCTAATAATACATTATCTCTATAAACCTTTAATTAGTTGTAATTAAATAGCCACCTCTACACCCCATAATATCTAAAGCCTACAGCGACACCTCTCTCCTGCACAAAAAAGAAGAGGGAAACAGAGGGTAAACTAATACCACCAGAAGTCAGCTTCTGAAAACCTAACTGCTTGGCCTGAGGTTTTCAAACTTCATATTACCATCTCTCAACTATCTTTTTCCATTGGATCTGTGTTAGCCACCGTTTGGGGATTGGAGTCTGGGAGGCCATTAACACCATTCATTCCAGATTCCTGTCCCTGATGTTTCTGAAGCTTCTCCTGCACAAATGTCATAGAATGCATGAGAAGTTAACTTTAATACCATAGGAATATGAACAGATTAGTAGAATGTTCAATCCGTAAACTAAAACAAAATGGTAAAGTGACATGCACATGCACCCAGAGTAAGGAGCATTAAAAAGATGGAAATGATCCTAAAGATCTTCATTTGGAGGAAACTAACAATCTAGAAGAAGAGGAGTTGAAGAGACTCTGAAGTATAATGGTAGGAACATTGATACAGGAGTCCCAAGGTTGCAAGGACCAACCGAAACCTGATCAGTGCAGAACCTAAAATTTTCCAAAGTTTTCAGAGGGAGGGAAAGGGATTTTTCACACAATGCCAATGAGTCCAGCTTCAATGAGTAAGGTGATATGAGGATTAGGCAATCTGAGGTAGTCCACAAAGCAGTTCTTGGGAAACGGAAACAATCTGAGGAAAACTATTAGTGCTAAATATGATTTAACAGTCGAGATCAGGTCCTGTCAAACAGCAGAAACCTATATACCTAAATGTTTTGTTTGGAAGAGATAAGATGATGCAGTCCAAGAAGGAACCAGCCCAAGGTACCATCAACATGGGCCCGGGCCTAACCCACACTGTTCACGTGAACACTGTTCACGCGGTACTGTTCACGTGAACAGTACCAACAGCATTAGTTATGACTCTTTTGATTAGTTTCCTAATTTTCAGTTTATTTATTTCTATTGTTTAGTTTCCTAAAAATTAGGCTAGTTAGTTTAGAAGTCTTAGTTGCTTGGAGACTAAGACTTGCCTAAAATCGAGTTTTCTAATTCCAGTTTTTAGAAACTTTCATATTTCTTTGTTTTTAGAAACTTCCTAAGTTATAAAGGAGGTTTAGCTTTTCCAAATTTCATTCTTTCCTATTTTATTTGTAATGTTTCAAAGCTATAAATAAAGAGAATGCAGGCTGGCTGCAGTAGAGAGAATTTTCCAGAAAAAAAGAGAGTGAAACTCCTATTTTCTGGTTGAGTCTCCAAGGTTGTGAGACTCAACCGAACTCTATTTCCTTTGTTCCTTTGCATTCAATACTCCTATTTTGTTCTTTGTTGCTGGTTATATGTGAAACACTCAGCACCAATTAGAGGAAGTAAAAACCAAATCAGCAGCCGACATCCTTTGAACCTGCCCAGGTTTTGGCGGCACCAGGTACAGCAAGGTTACAAAGCTCATAGCTCCTTCAATTCTTTTCGGATCATTCTCAGATTTTGAAGGGTGTTCATAACTATTATAAAGACCATTCAACCCAAGTTTCATCAATTTCTAACGATCGGATTTCCAGCTAAGAATTTTTTTCTATTACTTTTCTCTGCAGATTTTGTGTTGGACTGAATTAAGATCCTATAGCAAAGAGGGCTTGTTAATTTGAGATGTCTTAACCTCTTTGCCATCATAAGAATGCTACAGTAATGGGATACTATATTGTTCTAAATAACAAGATAACCCCATTTTTGATAGAATCTTACCGTCAACATACTCCCACGCATTCATTGTGATGCTCCAACAGGTTGAGCAAGTT
This sequence comes from Protea cynaroides, assembly GCA_028583415.1. Taxonomy (NCBI): domain Eukaryota; kingdom Viridiplantae; phylum Streptophyta; class Magnoliopsida; order Proteales; family Proteaceae; genus Protea; species Protea cynaroides. The sequence continues at coordinate 36,745,642 of CM053268.1, forward strand.
GCGTGGATCCCCATAAAATTATTCAAGAGAAAGGGATCCCTCCATCAAGTTGCATCTTCTTCCTGCCTGAATGTGATTCTTGTCTCCCTTCTAAAGGGCTGTACGGAAATTAATCTAAAACCTCAAGTAGCCTTCTTTTTCTATTCTTCATTTTTGTTTTCCATGCTTGGCCTCTCATAAAAATTTTCTGACTGATAATTAGTGGATGGCAGATGGTGACCAGATGCACAATTGCTTGAAAATGGAGGAATCATGCTGTTAGATCAGGGTAATTCATTCTTCATTCTCCTCCTCCTGGGACCTATTTCTTCAGGCTTAAAATCAGGACTGGGTTCACCCAGCCACCTTTATAGACGTTATCCTTAGCTGCAGCTTCCTCAGTTTGTGAGGGAGAGGGAGATCATCTATTTGCTGAGCTCAAGTTGCAAAAATATCTTCAGGAAGAGCATACTTCCAGGATCTTTGAAAGACAATTTGGCTCAGCAGACAAGAACTGAATGTCATTTTGGTGTTCCATAACTGATTCAGGAGCTAATTCAGTCTGTAGCTGTAGATCTGTCCAGTCTGTAGCTGTAGATCTGTCCAGTCTGTAGATTACATGTCTTGACTTTTACGCAATTAGTGTCTTCTCTCTTGAACAACCTTTCCCATGTAGCCGACCCCATTTAGTTGGCATACAAGGATCTTTTGCCATCCAATCAGCTCTGTTCCAGGTCATATTTGACAAAAGGCCTAAGCTATACATGTCTTTCCTCAACACCTCACCTAAAATCATTTTAGGTCTCCTCTAGCTCTTTTAGTTCCTTTGATTTGAATCAAATTACTCTTCCATACTGGACCATCTAAAGGCCTCTTAAATAAAATCATGTTCCCTCAAACGACTTTCGCATAGCTCATCATGTACCAATGCTACTCCCAAATTAGCTCTAGTAGGATCATTTCTTACCTTATCCCTCCTACTTTTCCACACATGCATCTTAACATCATCATCTAAGTTACACTGAGTTTATCTATATGATACTTCTTAACTGCCCAACATTTTGCACTATACATCATAGCCGGTCAAATGACTCCATTTAGTTGGCATACAAGGATCTTTTGCCATCCAATCAGCTCTGTTCCAGGTCATATTTGACAAAAGGCCTAAGCTACGCATGTCTTTCCTCAACACCTCACCTAAAATCATTTTAGGTCTCCTCTAGTTCTTTTAGTTCCTTTGATTTGAATCAAATTACTCTTCCATACTGGACCATCTAAAGGCCTCTTAAACAAAATCATGTTCCCTCAAACGACTTTCTCATAGCTCATCATGTACCGGTGCTACTCCCAAATTAGCTCTAATAGGATCATTTCTTACCTTATCCCTCCTACTTTTCCACACATGCATCTTAACATCATCATCTAAGTTACACTGAGTTTATCTATATGATGCTTCTTAACTGTCCAACATTTTGCACTATACATCATAGTCAATCAAATGACTATCCTATGAATATTTTCTTTTTAAGTTTAATGGAATATGTCGATGATACAACACTCCAGATGCACCTCTCCACTTCATCCATCCTATTTTAATTCTCTGTGAAATATCATCCCTCTATGTCAGCTCCTTTATTTATAATTTGAGTCCAGATACCTAAAATAATCACATTGCATGTCTCCCTCTTAACAATTTTTTCACCACCTCATTATTTGTCCTTGTGTGACTCAAGTTACACACCATATTCTCCTTAACTCTAACTTGGTGTTTAATCCCAGCTTTTGTCTCATCCACCAAAACAATATCATCAGTGAAAAGCATACACCAAGGAACCTCATGTCTTCGTTGAAATCATCCATAATAAGTCAAACAAATATGGGCTTAGAGTTGATATTTGATGTAACCCAATTGTAATTGAGAATTCACTACTTCGACCCCTGTGGTTCTTACGCTAGTCAATACACTATGATACATATCTTTGACTATGTTCACATATTTACTTAAAATACTCCTCTTCTCTAGTACTTACCAGATTAATTCTCTAGGGACTGTCATAGGCTTTTTCTAAGTCAATAAAGACCATATGGCGATTGTTCTTGCCATCTCTAAATTTTTCCCTAAGTATCTTAAGTAAATAGCTTCTGTCGTGGATCTTCTTGGCATGGAACCAAATGGTTCTCCGTAATAGTAGTCTCTTGTCTCAAGCGAGTTTCAATTACTCAATCCCATAATTTTACAGTATTTCTCCTAAGTATTATGCCTCAGTAGTTATTGCAAATTTGAATCACTTTTTTTATAAATCGGAACCACAATGCTTCTCTTACATTAATCTGACATTTCTTTGGGCACATTATCTTATTAAATAGCTTGGTTAGCCAAAATAATCCACAAATTCCCAAGATCGGCCACACTTTTATTAGGACCCCATCTGAACCTGGTACTTTGCCTACATTCATCTTCCTTGGAACTTCTACTTCTGACCCCTTAATTGTTCGTACATATGTACGACATGTGGTGTCTTGATAGGTAATGCAGCCTGTTGTGACACTATTCCTCAAGATGTCTTCATTTAGTAGGCTATAAACTTAATCTTTCCATCTCTCCTTACTGTCTTCATCCCTTATTAAAACTTTACCATATACACTTTTAATACATCTAACATGGTTAAAATCTTTGTTCTTCTTCTCGTTTTAGCAATCTTATATATAGCTTTTTCCCCCTTTCTTTTGTGCTCAGACTGTTATCAAGATCTTCATATTTCTTCACCCTTGCTTTTCCCACAAACTTCATAGCACCATTTCTAGTAAATTTATACCTTTTTAGATTCTCTACATCCTTACTCATTTCCTTGTATGTGTGTGTGTGTGTGTGTATGTATAATGACAAAAATAATCCCAATAATATAAATAAACCCATATCCATCCCTATGGGACCAAAACCTACAATTGGACCAGTTTCTTCTCAGCTTGGGTTTCCAAACTGGGTCAAGTCTGCCCATCCGTGACTGTGAGAGCATTAGCTGCGTTACTGCACCTCTTACAAAAGCGTTGCCGACGGCCGAATTCTCAAACAGAGAGGATGAGCCCAAGGCTGGACCCAATTCGCTATTAGCTTTCCACAAAGGTACCAACCAATCTAATCTTTCTCAGTGGATGCACCTAAGATCACTCTTCTCTCATGGAAAAGGACAACCAAACGGCAAAATAGACTTTCCTCCCACTTTACTATCTCTTCCGTCTACCCTCCACACCCCCCCCCCTTCCCCCAAAAAACATGTGGGGCCCAATCTCCAAACTTTTCCACCACACAGTGCCCAACAAACAAACAGGGAGGTGTGATCAATACTCCACTAAAACTCAAAGGTTACCGTTGATGTATAAAGCTGAATGTTGAATGACAAACAATATATGAAAACAAAATTAGTGTACCTAAGGGAAGTATGTTGACACAGATGAGTAGTACACCAGAACAGATAAAACAAGAATTTAAAACATGAGGGGTAATTTAAGCAGCTCCAGTAAAGGATAACTTGAGAGAAATTGAGGTGGCATTGACATGTGCAAGGAAAGTCTCTAAATATACCAGTAAGGATGAGTGATATGGTTCAGAACCTTCAGATTAGAGAGCTAAAAGAAAAAGAGCAGGACTAAAATCACTTTCAGCATAGTCATGGCTTAGGATTAACAATAAATATGGCCCTCAATAAAGTCCGATTTTGGTACAGGATTCGAGGCGTATTCATATTCAGATGTTGTACCTTCTTATTTTCAGTCTTTCTAGTGCTTCTACCATTTTCTCATTTTTAGTTCAGCTATCAACCCCCCCCCCCACACACAAAAAAAAGTAATATTCACAAACAAAATCTTCAAGCAGGAAAGTTTAGCAAACCTCAAAACAGAAAGTATATATATATCTCTAAATATATATATATATATATATAGAACGGGAAAAAAAAAAAAAAAAAAAAAAAAAACTAGCTTGATGGTTAGGATTAAAAAAGTTAGAAATTTTCAAGCATGGTAAGAACAAATATAAAATGAGAGCAGGGATTTGAAGGGAAAGTCTATAAAATGAGATAAACTCAAACCAGACTTTTTAGAAAGCTAGTTAAATACCATGCAGCTAGTATAGGTGAGATACTGGTTCAAATGGGTCTTCCAGGAGAGAAGGCAGATCCTTGGACACAAGAAAACTTGATGAAAATTAATAATAATAAACTAATAAGCAGTACAGATCCAGTCAGAATTGAATTCATGAGTTTCTACCAAAAATCAATCAAGAAAGCAAAGAATCAAACAACCACAGACAAAGAAATTCAAGAATATTGACTTAACTGATTCAAAATTCAAGTATGAATCAGACAACTACAAGAAACAACAAGCACTATAAGTCAGATGCCCAAACAGAAGAATTGACGGGATACTCTAACCTCTTGATGAGCTCGAGAACATCCAAATGCAATGTCATAATGTAGTAGTTGCAACAAGCACAAACGAGAAGAGAAAAGCATCAAGGAAAAAGAAATAAATGAAAGCCCAGTCCTTGAATGTTTTTTTTCAAGGAAAAGAACCAGTCCTCAAATATAACTAAACTACTTCTCTTTATGAAATTATAAATAAAAGGCCATTTACACTTTAACCCACCAACAAAGCCCATCACCAGATAATTCCATCAGTTAATAAAGTTCAAAAAATTTTAAAATAAAAAATTAGCCTTTTTTATTTGAATTGCTTTATGCTGAATCCAAGAACTTACTTTTCAATTTGTGACAAATCCAAGGGCCTGTATACAGAGGAAGGAAATGAACATAGCATTTTCCATTTGCCATTAAGATTCCTCTTTGGAACCCTTTTCAACACAAGATTAGCATCAGGAATTTAGCCAGTTTCTTATAATGGAACCAAAGAAAATGTGATTCTAATTCCTGGCCCTATTCAAGCTACCGACCTCAGAGGCACTTGGATTGGAGAGACCGCAAAAGCATTACCCTTTTGAGAGAGATAGATGAAAGCACCCTTTTCCCCTCTTCCTTACCGGGAGGTCTTCGAACCTTCACCTCCCGCCCGGCCCGAAGAAGTGAAGAAAATATTAATGTAGTCAAACAACAGGTACACAAGCACAACAAGATTGGACAATCATTGCACCAGACAGTTGAGTCTCAAGAATAAAGCACTTTGAAGGAGCTGACTTTGGAGGTTAATCCTTGTGAAAGATGATGCTATTCAGTGTTTGCTATTCCGTGAGGCATTGGGAAAAAGGAGAATATTTGCTTATGAGTAGTTCAACTACCAAAGTTATTAGCATGTGTTACCTAATTGTTAATGAGCTGGTCACCTGTGCTTAAAGAGTGCAGAGATTTGGAGAAAGCTTGTTTTTTGTGTGATCGGGATCATAATTTGTCGTATAGTGAAAATACTGTATTGTCATTAGTCAACCTCAATTTTTTAATTTTCTGAAGTTGGCTGGTCCCTACATCCTTCTCTTTCCAGTGCTTAATAATGATATTCATAAATGCATCACTGATTGCATAATTAAACACAATCAAACACAATAGGAACAAAAAAACAGAGCTTTGGGAAAAGCTCAACAAAGGAGAGGCATCTATGATGCCCATTTTCTCACATTAAACAGAAACCAAATGCCAAAACAAGCAAAAAGGACTTACGGTTAGAGAGGCATTCTCTGATGTCAGTTTTTCGCACTCTTCCTTCAAGCACTCCAGCTCTTCTCTGAGTGAACTGTTTTCCTCTCTTAGTGTTTCCACACGCTGGGCAAGTTCTTCACACTCAGCCTACCTCCAGGTCACCAATCATTATTAATAAAAGAGGGTTGGAAACAGTGTAATTTTTTTACCCAGGAGAAAACCAAAAAAAAAAAACAAAATTGGTCACACACTCAGCATGTATCTATGAAAATTAATATCACAAAGTCCAACCCATTGTTCAGGTGCTTTTTAAACTATATTGGCCTCCTCCATAGAAGACCAAATTCCAGCAGCAAATCAACAAACATCAAATGCACAAGATATGGTTGATTGGGAGTTTGTACACAGAACATATTATCGATAGGCACTTTCACAATGGAAGATAGACTACATAGTAGTGGTGTGAAATACATGTCCTATCATAATTCAAATATGTATCTAACCTGTTTCCTCAGTCTTGAACGCCGTGCTGACTCCCTGTTTGACTGTTTCCTTCTCTGCCTTTTAAGCTCTCGTTCATCCTAAGTCACAGGACAAGAATCTTCATAAAAATGAACAAAATATGCATAGAAACACAAGGGAGCACACGCATGAAAGAGAGAGAGGGAGAGAGAAGAAAACCTGTATCCAAAGTTCTGTAGGAACACTATCTCGAGTTCCTATTTGACCAGAAGGGACTATGGCAGTAGGAGCAGGTACAGCAGGGAGCTTGCCTCGGGCTGTAACGATGGATGTAGGTGCTGACCCTCCCCAATAGTCCATTCCAATGTTCAGGTTTGTTGTTGGACCTGAGACACCATTTGGTGGAACAGTTATAACCATACTTTGATTCAACAATCCCTGGGTTGGAGGCGTCTGTGTAACCATATTTGAGACACTGCAAGCAGTGCTCCCATTCTGGGCCACAGCTGTGATCCATACATAAAGTACCCAAGTTAATTATTATATTCCAGCAAAAGAATTCAGGGAGCATATGAGCAGAAAACTCAACTTCAATGCTTACCATCAGCAGAACCTTGTTCACCAGATAGATTTTGCTGAGAACCCTGTGGAAATTCAATAAGGTATTTTCATTTTACTTTCTGTCAGAACATGATGGGAAACAAATGAAATCTGTCCCATGTCCACACAGTTATGATCTAGATATTGAGAAAAAGTACACAGGCAGGCCATAGATCTCAACAGTACAATCAGTATTAGACTGAGGAAGAGGAAGAGGAAGAGGAAGGGGAAGGATTACAGAGAAATGCTAATCTTGCAATATTATATCCAGGACTTTGCCCCCATTTCATGTATATTGTTGAAAAACATTGTTTTTGTCCTTAAATAAAAGCTTAAGCTTTTGGGTTATATAGTTGTAACATGGTATCAGAGATAGAAGGTCGGGAGTCCAAACCCAGGTTGGTGCGGGGATTTTTGTTGTGTATTGTTGTGCCCATGCCCTGCCACATTTTAAGTATCGATGTTGGGTAACATATCGGTCAGGCGAAAAGAGACTTATCTTATCGTATAGTGGATACGCAAGATACACTAAGATATGGGCAAGATACACACGGAAAAGCTTAGGGAACATGCAAAATACAATTTGAAAGTATAAAAAACGCTATAAATAAGCAACATTAAAACGAAAAATGTTTCTTACATTAAGTCGAATACCAGGCTGAATTGCAGGCTGGTTCAAACTCAAAGGTAAAAGAAGTCTCAGGCAAGAGAAAAGTACATTTAACTAAGTCCATCTATTTCATACCACAAATGTATGAAACAGAAAATATTGGTCCCTGTTGTAGCAATTATCCATGTATTTTTCAATTTCTATAACTCCCCAAAAAATGGTAAGAAAATATCAAATACAGAAAAAACAAATTCTTCCAACTAAATTTCATAATTTTCATGCTATCAAAGTAATTTTGGACCCATTTTCAGCAATTAATCATTTTTTAATTTTACGTATATTTTTTATTTTTCAGAAAATATAAATAAAAATTAAAAATTCCCTGCAACACATTTCCATAGTGTTCTTTATCTCAAGTTATTCTTGATACAATAATATGAACACTATCATGGTAATTTACCTAATTTTTTCAATAATTTTAGGAACAAATTTTTAAAAAAATTAATTCTAAATTGTGGGAAATTCCAGGAACTTCCCTAATGATAGATCATCACTCTCACACTCGAATATAAAAAATCTAAGTCAGTAGGATTTGAATTTGGGAAGAAAAATCACATTTAGTATTTTTCACATGTTTACAAAAAAAAAAAAAAACACTGGATCTACTCTCAGATTCAACACAAAATGAAAGACTGATGCATGGATTCATGTTATCTTAAGACTAATCAACTCATCCATGTCAAAACACATAGGTTTTAACACAATATTTGGCTGAAAAAATCGAGTTGCAGCTATACCTATTTTCTGCGGACCTTATTCTTCAGATAAAGTTTAGATTGCGATTGATGATCCAATGCTAGGTTTCTTTGACGCTTCTAAGCCATTTTTCAAAGATCTAACAAACCCCCAAGTTCATTTGCATGAATCAATTATGATTTGCAGCTATTTCTCAACTCTCGGTTTCAAGTTTTCGGCCCTCTACTCTCAATAACTTTATAGGGACGAAAATGAACTCTATCGTTAATAATCATACAAAATATTAGTTTCAACCAGTATCAAACCAATCGGTTCGTATCGTCCATTATGGAACAATACCAAATATTTGTATTTAATAGTTATCATATTGTATCAGCCAATAGGGCCCAATATGATACAATAGTTTTAAACCCTGGGCCTGTGCCCCTCGGTGCCACATGTTGACAACACCACGTGATGGTATCACATGCACAGCCCTCCGTGTGTGTGTGTGTGTGTGTGTGTGTGTGTGTTTGTGTGGATGGACCAGACGTACAGGGGGTGTTGATATACATTGTTGAGGTCCTTACCCAACAGCTCAAGCTTTAGGGATAAACAGAAGAAAAAAACGTAGGTGGCTCAACCTCAACTGTCTTAGAGCAATTGAGCAACTAAATAGTAAGCAGCAGAAAGGGGTGAATCCTAAGCAAAACAATCAGGAAAAGTACAAAGCAGAAAGTTTGACATGGCATACATTTTGAGAATTTGCATCACTTCCTTCACTTGAACCTTCACTTCCACTGTCACCACTGCATAAACCATCCACATAGACATGATCGATAGTGTCTCAACAATATTAGAATGTACAATAAAATAAGCAAAGCCTAGAGTTGCTTTACCTCTGAGAAATACCACCACTGCCAGATGCCCCAGATGCTTTTCCCATCTCATTTCCCTTGCCCGTAAGCATACCCAGGCTTCCTAAGCTTCCTTTAGATCGCTTTAGAGGAGTCCTGCTCTTGCGCTCACCTGATTTACCCTCTCCATCTTTGCTACCAGCAGGAACCTGAAATATAAGAAAATATTTCATTAGACATGGTGCAGAAACTAGGAAAATGAAGTATGAAATAGTTGATACATTGTTTGGATCAGTCACTAACAACATAGAACACAAATCTATTCTATCTGAGAAGTACATAGTTTTAAAGTTCACTTCAAGCACAACTTGATTGTACCACATAGATCATGCGTGATTTCTGATCCTTCAGAAATCAAGAACATTTATTACATAGAGATTTGGATATCAACATTATGTAGCTCAGAAGAGGCATCCAATACTTACAGAAGCTTCAGCTGTTCCATTCAGGGAAGGCACTGCATAGGGGCTATATGGGTGAGATCCCTGGAATGACATACAAAGAAATGAAATATTAAATCGAGATAGCTTTCCCGGTAAATTATTACAAGGAGATAGTCTTCATGCCATTAATGGCATAACTCCTGAAATAAAAGGCAATTAAAAGCTGCAGAATATTTAAACAGTATTAGCAGGGAGGTACCGGTGGGATGGATGGATGTGCATAGAGTCCGCCATACATGGCAACATATGGAGGTGGTGGAGTACCATAGGGAGGAATTAGGTGCTGCAAGGAGAATAAATGTTAAAGATGCTTCGATATTAGAGCAAAACTATATCCAGCCAGGCACTCCTGAAGTGAACCCCCACTCCAGATCAAGGTTCAATCAAACCATGCCCAGGACCTCTGTATGACAAGTTAAACCACAGCAACAAAATACCAATATTGAGCAATTATCAAAATAGTACTAAGTAACGGGGAAATACCTGTCCCCACATATAAGGATGGCCTTGAGGACTGGATGCAACAGGAGAAGGGAAAAACCCAGGTGGTGGCATTGGAGGGGTTCCAGCGGAGTTATAGTATGCCTAGAGATAGGCCCAGAATATGCTTCAGGATTGATGAAAAATCAAACCAGAAAAGAAATAAATCTTAGAAAACTCAGTACCTGAAGTGAAGCCCAATCATGGTAAACTGGGGCAGGGCTGCTAGCCGGAGGCTGCTCCTGCATTAGAAAAAAAAAAGAAAAAGAAAAAAGGAACATTTAGGTCACAAGCGCTTTAAGAGAAAGCTTTTAATTAAATGATTTAAGAGAAAGCTGAACAGAAAAAACTTTTCAATCACACAAACCTGGGCTGAAGATGACTTTGGTGTCTTTGTAGAAGCATCGGCATCTGCATTCCCCATGATTGAAAATTGTACACCTTAGATAATATCCAAATTCATTCCTTATAAGTGTATAATGTATCCCTGAAAATTCGATTCAAGAAAGATCAGAGAAGCCAAATATAAAATACATATTTCACTGTAATCAAAGAAGGCATAACTACCAATCTACCATACAATACTCTTTACAACTTGCCATCTTTTAAAGAAAGTAAATAAGACGAAGTTTCTATTTGAATTCAGCATCATTCAAAAATTGAAAAATAATGTGTGTGATGCAGATACAAGGAAGAAAAGGAGAAAAATAGCATGCACATGGTAGATACTCTTCCTTCTTTTTTTCCTTGCATCTGCATCAGTGTAAATGACCGCCTAAGACTCATTTTATTAGAATAGTCTTGGGGAATTTAATTAAAGAGCTCATGGTGCTGCATCAATCTCATGATCAATTGAATGAACCACCACAGAACCAACCAATAAATGAGCCACATCTTTCTAAGACCAAAAATCAGTACATTCAAATAGATTTTATCACAATATCTAAATTACTTGAGTAAAATCAAATACAAAAAAAAATTCCAATGGCATTGATTTGGCCCCATGTATCTCTTCATTGGGATCCATCAAATGCCAGATCTCAATTCTTTACATGGAGCCAGTATTCATAAAGGAACAGAATTTTCAAAAGATTAACTTCACTAAATTAAAGGGGATCCAAACTTAAAAACCAATGTTTGGATGGTTTCAACCTCAACTTTTCTGTCAAAAAAGGCCAAAATTATTTCGACCACCCAAGGGGTGGGGAGGCAGGAAGTGAACCTTTGTAGTTGCTTCATTGCAGCCAAAAAAGTCAAAATATTTCAGAAAGAAGCAAAAACAGACATGAGAAAACCTCTCCCAAAAAATATCATCTGACCTCAATCCCTTCAGTCGATTTTGGTTGTTTGACCCAAATTTCCTTTGTCTGTCGCATTAATATTGGTTGACTTCAATCAGTGGCTTATTATTTTTCTTGAAGTGACATTTTCCCAAGGCAACAACCAGAAAAGATTTCATCAATCAGTTTTTTGAATGACATTGTGACGCAGCCCGTAGGCCCGTGATGGGCAGGGTTTGCGCTCCATGGGTTCATACGCGAGGAAGGTAATCAAAAAAGAAAGAAGAACTCATCTTTTTTCTTTTATCACTTAGAAGCCATGTGAGATGAAAGTCTCATGCACGGTTTTGAATGAGAGAAAGAAGTGAGCCGGACTAGTCGGAGGGGGGCCCGACCATAGAAAACCATGCCTTTCGAACCAACGCAACGCCCTTCTTCCAAATCAAGAAAAATGGGCTCGTGACAAATATTTTGTTCGGTCCGATTCAGATGCAAATTTCAGCACCAAATAAAACCGGCATTAATTTTTTTTTTTTTTTTTTTTTTTTTGATAAGGTGAATATTCAGCCCATTCAATGCTAGGCATAATGATTATAGGGACCCCAAAAAAATCTCTTTTCATCCTATGAACTTTAAGGTGTATGAAGTTTCATATTTGACTCTCAACTTCGGATTGACGACTAGTCTTGATTGGAGCCAATGTACCGGTGCAACAAAAGCCAAGGTTTAGCAATTCTTGTGATGGCAATGTTTTTGGGTCATCTCATGCCTTGCGATTGGTTTTTATGTGCCAGGAATGGGAGGGGTTTAGTCCCACATTTGTCTGGTAATATGTGGATGTTTGGCTGATGAATCTGGGTAGGGCATCCTCTCCACCCTAAAGCTCGGGTTTTTAGGTTGGACGCTGTCACCTTAGTGGCACTATGGAATCACTAACCCTATTTAGGCTCAAAGTGCTTGAAGCTAACGAAGGCAGACAAGAGTTTGGGTCTAGGGTTTTGAAATCTTAAACTGCAACTGAGTAATGGAAATAAACTGAGGTCAGAAACCAGGACAGAAATAAGAAAAGTCACAGAATTGGGATTAAAGCAGAATTAAGGTTCGATCGGAAAAAATTGATAACTTGTAACCTATGGCTTGGATGAGCTGATACTTCAGTCAACTGACTGACTGGGAAGGATCTAAAGCTGAAGTTTCAGGGAAATTTGAAGCTGTTACCCGTTAGTATGGTAGTGCCAGGATTGCATGCAGCAGAACAGGGGAAGGAAGAACGATAGATGTGAGATCAAGGTAGGAGTAAGAGTTTACTGGTGTAGGGTTTATGCAGGACAGCTGCACAGGGAAGATGACAGAAGTATCAGGATAAACAGAGCAGGATTGGGAGACAAACAAGGAGTTGCAATCTACTGAAAACTGACCTAAACAGGGCATCTGCAGGATGTGTAGGCTAAAGAAGACAGCAGAAGCAAGACTTAAGAAGAGTGGTAGATAGACTTACCCAAAAAAAAAGAGTGGTAGATAGAACTTACAAGTATCCGCACAGAACTGAAAAGTCACAAAAACAGAGCAGTGTTGACCATCTATGTGGCCTATGGAAGCCACCCAATCGGCCAAGGAGAATCCTATCCAAAACTCACAATGAAACCTCAATGACTTAACTAGCAACAGAAGAACGTCATTCATTAGAATTGTGTCTAAAACTTGGGAGGCAAGGGCTGGGATCCATTTTTATAGTGTAGGGATAAGCCCAACTGCTTGGCTACAAGTATAGACTTTCCAAATACTGAGAGTCTGAGACATGATACAAAATAGATACTCTTAACTAGCTTCTAGAATATGAACAGAAACAGAAACCAAGTTACAAGACCAGAAAATATAAACTAAGCTGTGGCTGCTTAAAATCTCTACAACTAGTCAACAGAATAGGCCCAAAACAGGGGATCGATCAGCCTATTTAGTTTTAATCTTCCTGCTAACTTTATATGTTTTCCCCATGACTGCTTGATCCTCTAATGGACTCAATTTCATGATATTTAGCTAACAGTGCATTTTGATCACAGATATTGGAGGCTTGGAACCGCGAAGCAAGCACAAAGGCACCAAAATAACATGTCATAATAACCAATTAAGCTCAATACATGACTTCTTCAGGTATTCAAGCATATGTTCAAATAAATGAGCCCCACACCATTCCATGTACAGAAGTTATGTGCCAAAGCTCAAATAAGACTCCTACTGAGATCATACAATTCAATCTGCAATTGCAACTCAATTGTGGTGTCAACATGACTAGATTTCCCTATCAAAACAGTGATGCAAAGGTAAAAAAGAATCCAATAAAAAGAAACTTAGTTTTATTCATACATTGGATCTGGTTATAGTGTTTGCACATCCATTGTGGAATCTATTGATGATAATTTGCCACATGGCAGGTCAGATGTGGCTGAAATTTTGTGAACAGATGAAGACCAAGGTACCCCGCTCACATATCAAGTTACAACCCACACAGAGTTGGTCAAGTGGCAAAATAAAGCTTGGAAAATCCAGTGAAAAAATGAAACTAGTTAAGAAGAATGGATGGCTGAAAATGAAAGGTGAATATGCAAATAGATGGCAAGGTATATGATTGAATTTGAGCCTCAAATTTTACATTTATTCAATCCAGACCATTTCATAGATATCTAATGATAGGATTTGCCATATCACCCTCCCATGTGCCAAGATAGGTGTCTAATCAAGAAATTCCCTCTAGACTGCTTAGTCCAAAGAAACATTTTCACACACACTATGCAAAAATAGGTAATGATGAATGTACCAACTACCAAATCAATTAATACTATAACCAGTGAACAAAGACCCAGCTACCAAACCGGACTGACAGCTGCATCAAGGCTAATATAAGTATTACTTGTCCTTTTCATTTAGGGACCCAGTTTCCCTCCCTCCATACCTCTGACACTTTTGAGAAGAACCCTCAGTCCAAATTTTTAGCCTTTAAAGATGGATTTACATCCAATACCAAAATTGTCAAACAATTGTTGTGACCCAGAAGTATAGGAATTCCAATGTCAAACCATGAAAATTAATTCTCATGTCACAATTTATCCCTCCGTTAAAGGAGGTAAACACTAAACACTTAAGGAAGAATTCAATGTTGGCAAGCATCTGGACCATTGCAAAGAGAAAAAATTACTGGAGGATTCAGAGGTGCAACCAGATTATTAACACTAGCATGTTAATAGGGATTAACACTAATGAGTTAACAGGATGAAGGGGGCCGGATGAGCAGGCACTTTGAACATATTCAGACAAATCTACTTCGATTGGATTCTGGGGGATTACTAGCTCAATTGTCCCCTTTCTTGTAGTCCAACATCTTTCCCCACCCCCAACCCACCAAGGAAAAATGTCTTGAAGCTTAAAATCTCAATGCAAGCTCCTAAGAGAACCCCACATCCACAAGCAGGATGAGCATTTAGAAACCATGAAGATCACACTGAGTCATTGGACCCTTCTTAAGTTACAAGTTCATACACAGCAGGATTGAAGACCATCATTTCTGGTTAGTTAAACACCCAACTAACTGATGCAGACAGGGGGCCGTGAAAAAACCCGATTTGGGTCACTACGGACTCCACTCAAGTAATATAACGTTCAAATAGCAATAACAATGGCAAATCAGTAAATAACTCAAGAATATAAGAGTCAGTGGCAATTCTGTAAATAACCAGAACTATACATCCCCTTTGAGTAAGCAAACAGACCCTTGGGACAAAACTGGAATTAGAATTAACGAGAAAGGATATTCTTGGAATGGATTATAAGAGGAAGATATAACAGAATTTTCAGTTAAGACAAGGGGTATTTTGGGAACAAACTATGGAGGAAATAAAATAAGCAATAACGATAACATGGAAAGAGGAAAGGAAGCATGAAGGGCTGATTATAATAATAGATGATTCAGAAAACAAACATAAGGAGAAAGGATAAGCAATATTAGTGATGGAAAAATAACAGGTGGGGAGGAGAGGCATAGAATAAAGGAAGAAAATAAAGAAGTTGTCATATACCTCTGACCGAGAAGAAGAGCCACAAAACAGATCTCGATCCAGAACTTGAGTCTCACCCAACTCCAATCCAACCGAGCTGAAACTCAGAGGAAGGAATCGCAACCCAGCCCTCTCTAGAATCCAAGATATTTCCCCAACAGCAAGTGATGGAAGCGGTTGTAAACTCTGCAACTAAGTCTATCGGTGAACAAGTACCAGATCTGAATTCTTGTTTGATTCTCGTAACAGAAGGGGAGTGTTTGGGTTTTGGTTCTTAGGGCTTGAGTTGCCCAAAGGGAAAGGACTGTTATCTGGAAGAAGGAACAAGGTCCATGGGGAAGAGAGACAGGAGCAGCGGCAGTCTCACCTCAATTCATTCAATCGGTATTCCATTCAATAATCTCAATAACCCTAACTCCTTCGATACACGATATTTAAAGACCATAAAACTGAATCTAAAAACACCTAATTAATCTCTAACACTGAAATAAAAATAGAAACAGTGTACAATTGGAAACATAAGGAAATAAAATCATACCTAGCCTACCCATATATGGCAATTAAAATATTACATACTAAAATCCCTAATTAAGCTCCATCCCCATTTTGGACCAAAGATTGGGTTGGTCCGGTCTATTTTGGCCTCCACAAGGGGTCATGTCGGTCTAGCCAGCCAATGACTCCTGCATCACTGACACTACTGTGAATTGATTGTAGTGGATGCTTCAGCTCTCATTAAAGTTGGTTGACAACTAGAGAGGGTGGTCCATGGAGGAGGGGTTGATCAACTAACTCATTGGCAGGAGAGTTGGCAATGGGAAGGACAGTTAGATCACCAATATATATACCCATATCCTATGATTTAGTGCCACAACTCCCCCCCCAAAAAAAAAAAAAAAAAACACCCGTAATGCTATATTGTTTCTTTCCTGTAGTGTTCCCATTCTGAAGGTTTTGAGGTTTCTTTTAATTAGTAAAGTCACTATTCATTAAAAAAAATTACATAGCAATGGCTAATAAGTGCAGCTAAGCCTCTTTAATGATAGGAATCAATGTAATAACTCATCAAAAACAAAATAAATAAATTGTAGACGACTATAATGGACATAATTATAGAGACAATAAAAGAAATTTTATTTCATTTTGGCACTCTCCAAAATAATTGAAGGATTATATTCATTAATTTCCACTCTAATAAAGACCATTCCTCATAGTAGGAACTAGAATCCTCTCCTTGATGAATCATGGTAGAACCCTTTACAAAAATTTGAGTGGCAAACATGTGATAAAGCACATGCACATGCACATGCAATTTAAGATGTGAGATGTGGGACACAAGAAGCAAAACACTATTAGAAAAGCAACAACATTTTATCAAATTAGAGAGAAGAATAAGCAAGACAGCTGAAAACTGCAAGCAAATCAAGTGCTCTTCAACACAGATATCATGTCCTTCAACCATGTATTGATTCAATCCGTTGATAAATCATTCTCGGATGGAAAACAAAAGGAGTGTTTGTGCTCATAAACTGTCATCAAGCAGATGAAGGGTTCTCACCAGAACCCTGATCCAATGCCTGAAACTAATGACCAGACATGAGCACAAGACACAACAAAGCAACTGACGTAAACGCAAAAGGACAGGAAACAAACGCATCCTTTTCTACCTGAGCAACCAAATATAGATCAAACAAAAAAAACCCACACACGCATGGATAAGTCCGGCTCTAACATCAAAGAAGAACAATTGCTACTGAAGAAGGCTCAGATCCTCCAAAATTGTAGATAATCAACTATAATTCTGTGCTTTCCTCCTTCATTCTTCCAATGAAAAAAAAAATTAGCATGCAACGTTACAATTACAGAAGCACGAAGAACAAAACAAGCAAAATTCTTGCTCAAACACACTATTCTCCAGCAAATTGAACCAAGCTATGAAAAAAATTTCCAACAACAAGTAAACAATTCGTATAGGATTGCATTCTTTCAACAGAACCAGAGCTCATAAGTTAGAAACATAAATCAAAAAACATACCTTTGACAGGAAGAGACAAACTCCGCAAATCCTCTTTGTTCCTGAGACTAAAAAAACATAAACAAATACAGAGATAAACACTTATACTGATAGACCGATTTTGAAGAAAA
Source organism: Protea cynaroides (assembly GCA_028583415.1). Classification (NCBI taxonomy): domain Eukaryota; kingdom Viridiplantae; phylum Streptophyta; class Magnoliopsida; order Proteales; family Proteaceae; genus Protea; species Protea cynaroides. The sequence goes on from CM053268.1 coordinate 36,762,987, forward strand.
AAAACGAGGGAAAATTGTGGATTTTTCAGAGGACGAAACGGAGGAGACTGAAACTTAACCCCCCAAAAAAAGTCCTGATGACAAGTGGGAAAAAAAAAGGAGAAAGAAACAGAGAGAAGTTCGTTCAACTGTAAGAAAATACAAAAAAAATTGCAGAAGGTATCAGAGTCGATCGTCAATCCTTCTGAGTTAGGGAGATCGACCGGTCAGAGTGCAAGCGCCCCTCCGAGAGAGGGAGAGAGAGCCCAAAACCCACCGGCCACCGCTGTCTTGCCATCCCATCTGTACCTTCGGCGCACGTTAGAAGAAAAGAACTACAAAGACTCAGTTTGCCATATCAGATGAAAAAGATAGTCTCATGTATGCCAACTAGTTTGTACACTGTAACTACGGTCTATCAACACATTATTCTTACTCGGCAGCCTACTTTAGGGTGTGTTTGTTTGTATTGAGGAAAATTTTTGAGAAAGGTACAAAAAGCGTTTTATCTTTAGCTGGTCTACCTATCCCCATGCTTTGGGACTCTTTGGATGCAGGTAAGTGGACTTTTGATCTACCAATTAAGCCTTAAAGATCAATGCCAACATGCTTACATAAGCCTCGGTGTGCTTTGTTAAGGGTGTTAAAATTGAGCCTAACTCGACATCGGCCTACATCAAATTGGACCAAAATCTTATTGGGCCAGATTTAGATTAAGGTATGGAAAACATGTCAATCTTGTTCTAATCCGGGCTAGTTTAATAGGTAGCCTGAAACTAGATTGATAAAACCAAAATTCATAGCCTTGCTTGCTTTGGCGAGTTAAGGTAGATTGAATATGACATGACAATAGGTTAGATTGTGAGAGGTTGATGTCGAGCTTTTAAGGGCATGGGTTTCATCTGAATTGCCCTTGTTTCAATATGCCAATGAGTTCTCTTACGATTGTGCAATTACTCACAGTTGCTATTCAATTACAGAATAGGTGAGTTGCTTGGTGTTGTTGCTCACTTCCTTTGGTTTTTGAAAGCCGCTGATATGGGAAGATACGTCTCTCTCAATCGGGTCCTAACACGTGTATTCTAAAGCCCAAACACAGAGGGCCCCATTCGCATTTGCCAACCTTAAACAGTTGAGACAAAAACGGCTCCTGATGAACCGGAACCACCAATGAGAATAGTGAAGAACTTTAGAGTCTCGCTATCATGAAAGACTCGCAAGATCACTATCATGAGACCTCGGAGCTTCACAGGACAGTAGCCTCAACTCCTTACCCATATGGAGGCCTCGACACCTCTTCACTACTGCGGTCTCGACACCCAAGTGGACCTCGCCATATAGATTCACATGTCACAGGCCAGCTATATTATAAAGTACGAGTGGGACTCGCATCAAATAAAGTCAGAGATCAAACTCCCCCAAATATTCACCAAGGGAAAATCAACGGAATCTTGAGAAAGAGATCATACTGTCAAAATGACTCAGCAAAATATCACTTGGTCTCCAAATCAATGGGCAAAAATCATGCTCCAATGAAGATATTCCGCCATGACAGATGACATGTCCAGCTCCCACATCCAGGTCACTCCCAACCTATAAATAGATGAAGTATACTCAAGTAAAGACACAGACATTCTCTAGCACTCAAGTTCATAGCAAATTAGCTACACGAATCCCCTTAATTCAAAGGGACAGTCCTTCTTATCTGTCACATACTGCTTGTCCCTCAAACTGACTTAGGCATCGGAATGGTCAAAGGGTATCTCCACCCGACCATCACTACGGTATCCTCTCTCCCTTTTGTAGAAATCACAAGCAAACTAAGGACCAATCCAGTTTGAAAAGACAACAGCCGTGAATTGATTGCAAGGGGAAGGCCCTGTTGCAATGGAGATGGAGGGGAAGGAGGGGGAGAGAGAGTTGCATGGGGCGGAGCAATTGAGCAGGGGTGAGACGAGGAGAGAGGAGACCAACAGAGTTGGAGTGAGATAAAGAATCTAAAAAGACATAAATTATGAAAAAAATCGTCTGTAGCACTCTGTTATAACAGAGTACATCCTGAACATTGAGAGGGCACCAGTCACATCTCCCGATGCACTCCCAATGGCCAGGATCAAATCTGCTACGTACCAAAATGCTCCAGATGACCTTGGCCCCATAAATTAGGCTATAACTAAGATGTTTTTTTAGTTTAAATTCATATATCAATTTGGATTCAGGTGACTATCGATTTTGATTTTATCAATCCCTTTAGGATTATGATTTTGTACTTACCCAATAAAAAAATAAAATAAAATAAGTTGTGGTTCCACATCCTTACATAGTGTTATGCAAATGGACTTTAAGAGATAAACTTACGGTTTTACCCAAAAAAAAAAAGAGATAAACTTATGGAACTGAGAGATTTATTGTAATAATTCAAGTTTAAGCGCGAGTATGAGATCTAGGGAGGGGCTTACGTATCCAGTTTTACCCCATATTTGTAGAGAATTTGTTTCAAGATTCAAACTCATGACTATCATGACAATGGAGCAACTTTACTATTGGCCTAACTCATATAAATGTTTTAACCAAAAAAAAAAAAAGTACAAACATCATGAATGAAATCAAACATTAATGTAGAAATGTAAATTTCAGGCCTGTACTAAGGTTGTGTTCGGTATAATTTTTGTTTTTTATTTTTGCTATTTTTTCAAAAAATATGTTTAAAAACCATTTTTGATAAAAAATAAAAAATTGTTTTTATCAAAAATGGTTTGGTAACTACAATAAAAAATAGATTGCAGAATGAGAAATAGATTTGGTTTGTCTATGTCTAAAAGTAGTTTTTATAACTTTTATGGATCCGTCTATACAGCATACCCAGAAATTGGCTATAGACACAACAAGTGGACATTTCAAGGTTAGGTAAAATCAAGGAACATACAACAAATGGAAGAAGTCCTACCATTTCAGAAAAGTTTGTTATTAGTATTTAACTAATAAGTAAGATTGATAATTCACGAAACTCCATAGGCTCTCGTGGGGTATCAAGTGGTTGGAACCTGAAAACAAGGAAGGACCCAGGTCTCCATTTGTCACTAATGGTATCTTCCATGAAAGCTTAAACTTAACACTATCTTCACTATTACCCAGTAATCGATGTGTACCAATGAATAAGTGGGACTGTGGGAGCTAGAGCAGAAGAGTTGAAGAACTAATAAACAAAGAGGGAAGTGCGGGAGGATTAAATTATTAATGGGAGAAGATATGGGTTTTTATAGTAGGGAAGTGGAAGAGACAAAGCGGTTGGAATGTCATTGTTGTAAGGATCCAAACTATTTTCTTGTTTCCCTCCTTAAAAAAAAAGTTGAAGATCGAGAAAGAAAAAGAATGATCCAAGGAAGAACGAAGTGAGGGTCCGAGGACAAGGACTAAAGGAGATGGAGAATGAAGCTTTAGTAACAGTGAAATGGGGAGGAATAGAGGAAGATGGTCCCATGAGATTCCCGACAGATGGAGAGAATTAAGAAAGCAATCTCAGAGATGGCCCAACCAGTTTTGTCTTTTCTCTTTTTTAACCAGAGCACAACATTAACAACAAACACAAAACAAATAGAAAAGCATTACATTATGCAATCAACCAAAATGCAAATAAACCAAAATGAGCAGTGGACGTTTTTTGCAAAATTTGCAGGAAATATGAGGAAATTCTTAATGTTGAAAACCCTAACCATTCCAAAATAAAAAATCAATAATAACATTACAATCTTCAACCAAACTAAAAAACCTTAAGCCATTCCAATCCATTGGAGTAAAACCCTAGACATGAAACAAAAAAATCCATAAAGAGAGAGAGAGAGAGAGAGAGAGTACTTATCTCTTGAGTACAACAAAGAAGATGGGAGAAAATGGGAACTGCTTCGTGTTTGGCGGAGTTGAGAGATGCTTTGCAAGGATTTTCGCTTTGCAGAGAAGGAGAGAGCTGCTAGGTGAGATTTGCAAGAGAGTTCGATGAGAGCTTCTAACGTCAAACTTCCTTCTTTATAGAGTACTGGTTCTATCCATTAAAATCAATGGACTCTTTTACCCCCATTTTCAGATCCGTTGGAGATTAAAAAACACATGTAACTTAAACTTTGCGCAAAAACATATTGAGAAACATTTTTTGGCAAAAATTAAAAAGAGGTTGAAACGTCTTTTTGAATTTGAGTTTATTTTTATTTTTTCTGATAATAAATTGTAACAAAAAATGATACCAAACACCTACAAAAATAAAAATTTGTCAGAAAAATAAAAACAAAAATGAAACCAAATACAGCCCAAGTAACCTGACCGGTGAAGTCCGGAATCAGACCTGCCTGATTATTAAATGTGTTGGATTTAGGCCCGGCTAGATTATTAAATGGGCGTTCATATGTATCCGGATCAAATCAGCCGAATGATCCGGATATACCTTAAAACCAATACAATCCTATAACTAAAACCTAAAACAGCAAAATGTATCTTTTATATTCTCTTTCATATTTTTGAGTTTCAACCAAGGATCGTAATTTCGGTTTCGTGCCTGGTTTCGGCCAGGCCAGAAACAGAAATTTCGACGAAACATGGTAAAAAAAAAATGTTTCGGATGTGATTAAGGCTTGATGGAATGTATATCCTATAGTATTATGAAGACCATCATCAGGCCCATTGAAAAAAAGTCCATCAAGCATCAGGCCCATTGAAAAAAAGCCCATCGAATTGCAATGTTAAGTCGGTCATGTTGATACAGTGATAGAGACATAGAGTTACTCTGGATTCAAATCGTCTCCTCCCTGTACTTCAGGGAGGGGGAGACGCCCCTGTCTGATGGCCGACACGTGGCTCTTGGAAAAATCCGAGCCCCACTTCTGAGTCGACATCCAATCGACAAGCTGAGCTGATAGGAGGTGTCGCTTAGACGTGGGGCTCGAATTTTCCCGAGAGCCACGTATCAGCCATCCAACGGGGGCGTCTCCCTCCTTCATGAAGTACTGGAGGAGACGATTTGGATCTAGTTACTCTTCTATCTTCTGTCACTCTAGAGTCTTCTATCACTCTATGCCTTCACAGGTGTCGAAGTATAATTAGATAGTACAAAAGAGTTATCAAATCAGTTCGTATAAAATATTTATATTTTAATTTATAGATATGGTAATATAGGAACCACATCGTCTCCTCCCTGGGATTCGGGAGGAGGGGCGGCGACCCCATTGGATGGTCGCCATGTGGAGGTCATGTGAATCCGACCTCCACATGGCGACCATCCAATGGGGTCGCCGCCCCTCCTCCCGAATCTCAGGGAGGAGACGATTTGAATCCGGTAATGTAAGTCCAATCTTTCTTGTTTCTCTTCCTTCTACCTGCCTGGAGCTAGGAAGAGAGAGAGAGAGAGAGAGATTGGAGAATGCAGATGAAGAAGAGGGAGGTCGCTTGAAGTAAGCCGCCCCTCCCATCATCTATTTTTATTTATTTATTTATGCATCACCATCACCTGTAAGAACCAGAACACCACCATCGCCACTGCTACATCTGATCACCGACCCCCAAGCCACTTACCTTGCTCTCCTTCATCACCGCAGTATCTCCCTCCAACTCATCACCTATACACCTCTCATCTTCATCTTTACTACTCCTCATGAACCCATTGATTTCTTTCTCTAAATCCAACCTAGATTTGCTATTTGTTCACCACTGAACACAACCACAACCCCAAACTGGCCTCCACAACCCATCGACACCCATCTGCTATCACTGAACTTGAATATCCCTATTTCACCCCATCTGCAACTCTGCTGTAGCACCCGAAATTTGGCCGAAATTAGCAACTCGGACCGAAATATGGCCGAAATCTGCAACTCAGGGCCGAAATGTGGTACAAACTGTGCCGCCAACCATTTTTTGTATCGGTTCTGCTAAAAATCGATATTTTTCGGCCGAAATCCAAAATTTCGACCGAAACTCTGAACTATGGTTTCAACGGATCTTCATCCTCTCCGGACGGGGACGCCCCCGTCGGATGGCCGACACGTGGCTCTTGGGAGAATCCAAATCCACGTTCGAGCTGACATCCCCTATGGGCTCATCTGGTCGGTTCGGTGTTGGCTCGGATGTACGACTCGAAATCTCTCGAGAATCACGTGTCGGTCATTCGACGGGAGTGGTCCCCGTCCTCCCAGAACCACTGGGAGGAGAGGATATGAATCTGAGTTTCAACTCATTCCTTTCATCGTTATATAATCTATAATCGCCACGTGGCAATTTTTTTTGCAGCGCCTTGTGCAAAGATCACCATAGCTGATTGAGTTCAGTAGCAGTAGCTAGGGTGTAGCAGAGGGATGCTTCGTGTTTCAGAGGACGAAAACCGTCGACGCGAGGGTTACCTCGCGAGCTACAAACAAATGCGCGATTCGCTCATCGATCTTCAACAAGCTGCCGACCGTGTTTTCGACACAATTTCTCAAAGGGTATGCTGATTGATTTTTGGAACTTGAAATTCTCTTACGTCGGCTTAAATTTTTTGTTTTGCTTTGCGTAGATTGTTGTATCTATTAACCTGTGTTGATGATTATTTGCTTGTAGACTGCGAAAGAGAATGAGAAACTAATTGGTTTGTCTAAGAGGATTCAAAGTGCCAAGGTAATTGCAAAGTTTGATTATTTTCTTTTTTGTGTTTTTCCATTGAGAGATGGATTCACTTAGGCTGTGTTTGGTTGCAAGGGGAATTGAATTGAAGGGAAGCGAAATTTTTAAACTTAAAAAGGAAACTTTACACAATATGATTGTATAAATTACTTAAATTTCTTAACATATTTAGGGATGATACTTATAAGATGTAAAATTTATTTTTCTTTTCAAATGGGAGAGATTTGGATGCCAAGTGAAGTATAAGTTGATAACTAAATGTGAAATAATTTGACATTAGTTACATAGTAATGTAATAACATATGCTATAATCATTATAAAAGTTTCCATTTAAAGTTAAAAAATTTTACTTCCCTTCCCTTCAATTCCCCTTGCAACCAAACAAAGCCTTACGGAGTAAGGACATTGGCTTTGAAGCATCAGTAAGAAAAATATCCCCCCCAACCCCCCCCCCCCCCAAAAAAAAAATAAAAATAAAAAAACAGTGGAGGGGGGAGGGGGGTTGATCATGAAGAAAATTTGTTTAAGTCTTACTATGTTGATGGTTAATCAATGCCACCTGATGACATTAGAAAAGGTTTATGAAATTATGGTGGTAAACTCTTTCTAAATTTGATATGTCTGAATTTTATGTGGGTGCAATCCTTGTGATAATATGATCAATGCCTTCATGTTTTCGAAATTTTCATTTATAAATGCTGGGATGAATTTATTTTGGAAGTTGTGTATGTTTAGATATTGCATTGAAAGAAACCTTATTGGAAGAAACTATATTGGAGTTGCAATAAGTGAGGGTTTGCCCAATTAAGCCTTTCACTCGAGATCCCTATATTGCTGTAAATTAGGGACTGGAACAACATGGTATACCAAACTAGTTTCCAAGCATCTTCCTAAATTGGGTAATGGATAGTTTATCTGACACTTGTAAAGAAAACACATTGCAATGCTATAATAATGATTATTGACATTATTAATCTCTCTATGTTTGAAGCCTTTTTAGCTTCCTTCCATTATATATAACCGTTTTGCTGTATTTTTAAATCAAATGCCGTTTTTCCATTTGACTTTGGCAAAAGGTTCTCTAATTTCCTTCCAAGTAAGGGGCATTCAGATACTTGTTTCACAAAGAGAGACATTATCCTATATTTTTGCCAACATGGGAATTGCATTTATGGTAATAACTACCAGGCTTAGACCACTGAAGGAAGAGGGCACCTTTAGTGATTGGGATTAAAATATACTCAGCTTGTTGTTAATCCATAACCAACAATCATCCTGAAGACAATAACCAATCTTTTCAAGAACCCCACTAGGCTGCATCCGCAGAACCATATTTTGTTTCTTGCCCTTCCTTATCAGTTGCAGAAGGCTTTTTATCCCTTGCTCTTGAATAGGCATGCGAATCTTCTTCCTCAACTGTGGATCTTCATTTGGTATTGGAACATTCAAGAATATGCAGGCTGCACTGGTACATTGAGTTTAGGGACAAAAGCAAGTGGTTGAATCCTCTTTGTGTTAGGTATGGTTAAAGGGAACTATGGAAAGGTTGCACTTCTGATAAAAAAAAATTCATAAAATTAATCAATAGAAGATTAAAATATCAATCCTCCAAAACGGGCAGGGGGAGGGAAAGAGAAGAGGGGGGGCACAAGCAAGAGGGGAAACTGTTCAAATTCATCAGTTTCTTGGAAGATATAGACGCTTTTCCCTATCATTGATCTGCATAGATATCTGTATCCATTATTTGTCATCGATGATTAAACTGTAATTTTATTTATTTATTTTTTGTTGTTTCTTTTAGATGTAATTGTGTGATTTACATAAACATGTTTTCATAATGACTAAGGTATGTGCATATTTGATTGTAAAAATACTTTGCTCATGCTTGTACCATAATTAATTACAACTAATCTTAGAATGTGCAGGCAAAGATTGAGGCTATATCTCATAAAAAGGAGCCAATCACAATTAGCTCTCCCTCAAAATATCCATCAAAATCTAATGGAGACAAGGACTTCCAAACTTTATTTGGATATAAGGATGATGAATCTGGTCGCGATTTTCCAATAGCAAAGCTCTTGGTTAATGGGGGTTTGAATAGGGTATGCATGTATTTCTCTCCTCCCTCTTGATTTTCCTTTCTGAATTCTTTTGACCTTTTCAGCTCTCCCTATCCTTGTTGCTATGTCAGGAGTTTGGAACCGACGGTACACTTGAGCTTTTTCAGTTCTTCTCGGAAACAACTCCAGATTTTCCACACAGGGATGATCATCCAATGGTAAATATTAAAAGCAGTCATGTTTATAACACCTAATAGTTTGATTCTGCTGTTGCGGTATTCATTTTTTACTTGGCTTTGTAGTTGTATTTTTTAATTTTTTTCGTTCCTTAGATGGTTGGAAATGAATTTTACAATTTCCCCCCCACCTTCCCCTTCCCTTTTCAGATATGGCTTGAATGCTCATGCATGAATTCTAGCTATGGAGAACAATCTCTGGTTACTTGTTCAGCTTTCTGGTGTTTGATTTTGATATATTACTGTGCATAACTTGTTTTTCTGATTCTATATGACGATATATTGATGACATGACGTCTATTAGATGCTCAAGTAGGACTTACACATTATAAGGATGTGTTCTGAGTTGATCAACACATGGATGAAATTTAGCCACTAATAATCTCCATCACTTGTTGGTAAATCAGATTTGCAAAAATATTAGTGACTCAATCGAGTGAGGTGGGTTAGGTTGTGTACTTGTATTAGCAAATCATAATATTTCTTTTTCTTTAATATGTAGGTAGGGTCTCATGTTGGCCGTTCAGATGGACACACATCAATTGACAATCTTCTAAAACCTCCACATATAACTTATGGCAGGTATGACTTATCTGGTTTGAGCCCTATGTCCATCACAAATTTCACTTATTTTTCCATAGAGTATTTGAATAACCAGAAAGTTCTCTGCTTATATAAGGGAAGAATGGGTATGCGTGCTTAAAAAAAGGCTGTATCTGTGGTCTCCTCCCAATGATGGTAACATGAAATTGTAATTAGTTTGAAGTTGTTGCCATTCAATCTAGGACAGCGGTGATAGCTTGTCGTGAACAGCCCCCCTTGTGAAATTATGATTTTATAAGATTTGTTTGTTAAAGCAAATGGCGTGGTAATATTTAGAAAAGCTCTAATTATTCAGTTCCTACTTTTGTTTTTGTGCTCTCACTTAAACCATGTGGATGTAGCAAACTTTGATGTTGAAATGGCTATTGCTCAGTTAAAAGTTGCAAACTTCCACTTAAGGGTTGAATGGATAAATAGTACTTTCCAGTTTGTCTACTTAGGTTAGTTCAGATTTTTCTTTTTTAATGACAGTTAAGAGAAGGAAGGGTAAGGTTAATGGAAGTGTTAATGGTGAAGGTTAAAATATCTCATAGAAAGTGAGGGGTATTGGAAATAGAGAGGAGGGTGATGGTCAAAGAGTTTCTTTGTACAAACTTTGTGCCAATAAATTATTGGTGACTTCTTGTTGGGAATTATTAGTGATTTATGGTGGGTATTCTTATAATCTTATTCCTCTAGATATGAAATTGGTGGAAGTGGTATACCAGAAAAAATGAAAAGACGAAAAACAAAACAATTACAAGGGACACTAGAACTCAACCACTCCTTTATTTTGAGTACCACTTTGCATTAGCCTGATCCACTAAGTGATGCAGTCCAAGGAGCAGCCAGTAGTGGACCAGCCCAAGGATGTGTCAACATGGGCCCAACCCACATTGTCATGCGGTACTGTTCACGTGAACAGTACCAACAACAATAGTTAGAATATTTTGGTTAGTTTCCTAATTTTTAGTTTACTTATTTCCATTGTTTAGTTTCCTAAAAATTTGACTAGTTAGTTTAGAAGTCTTAATTGCTTGGAGATTAAGACTTGCTTAAAATCTAGTTTCCTAATTCCAATTTTAGAAACTTTCCTATTTCTATGTTTTAGAAACTTCCTAAGTTATAAAGGAGGTTTAGTTTTTCCAAGTTTAGTTCTTTCCTATTTTATTTGTAATGTTTCAAAGCTATAAATAAAGAGAATGCAGGCTGGCTGCAGTAGAATTTTCCAGAAAAAAAAGAGAGTGAAACTCCTATTTTCTGGTTGAGTCTCCAAGGTTGTGAGACTCAACCGAACTCTATTTCCTTTGTTCCTTTGCATTTAATACTCCTATTTTGTTCTTTGTTGCTGGTTATATGTGAAACACTCAGCACCAATTAGAAGTAGTAAAACCAAATCAGCAGCCGACATTCTCTTGAACCTACCCAGGTTTTGGCGGTACCAGGTACAACAAAGTTACAAAGCTCATAGCTCCTTCAATTCTTTCCGGATCATTCTCAGATTTTGAAAGGTGTTCATAACTATTATAAAGGCCATTCAACCCAAGTTTCATCAATTTCTGACGGTCGAATTTCCAGATAAGAATTTTTTCTATTACTTTTCTCTACAGATTTTGTCTTGGACTGAATTAAGATCCTGTAGCAAAGAGGGCTTGTTAATTTGACTTGCTTTGAACCCTCTTTGCCATCAATTGGTATCAGAGCATGGCTGAGGAGAGTTCTAACTTTCCTAATCAGTCCAATAATCTCAATGACCTTGTTAATTTGGTTCTCCAACGATAGACCAAATTGGATGCCAAGTTAGACAGTATGGATGGAAGAATAAGTAATTTGGAGGAACGGGATAATCCTAGGCCAGCCAGACTAGAAGCCCCTAGAAGAGGAATTCCCATAGCCATTCTAATGCCAAGGCGTATTCCTAGGGCTCCCCAAAGAGTCCCTAGAGAAGAATACCAAGACCCACCCTATGAAGACTATGATGGCAATCAACCTATTCGGTATCAAACCCATAAGGTGCGAATGGATCTTAAGGAGTTCCATGGAAGACAAGACCCCCAAGCTTTTCATGATTGGGTGAATGCCTTAGATGACTACTTTGATTGGTTTAGCCTTCCTGAACCTCGAAAGCTACAATTGGCCCACTCTAAACTTGTCGGGGGTGCTCGTGATTGGTGGCGTAACTATGAGTATAGTCTCATGAGGAGTCGTAGAGAACCCACCACTTGGAGGAGATGAAGGAATAATTGAAAGAAAAGTATTTGCCTCGGTCCTTCCAAAGAATGTTGCATGACCAGCTGAACAATCTTCGACAAGGTAATATGATTATAGAAGACTATGTATATCAATTTGATCAATTATGTGCACGGTCTGGATCACGGAACAACGATGATCAGATGATATCTCGGTTCCGTTTGGGGCTGCGACCTGAAATTAGAGAAAAAATGGGAGTGGTTGATATTGTTAGTTTTAACGACTGTGTTGATAAAGCTTTCCAAGCTGAGGACCTTTTGAAGTCAACACCGAAGTCCACCTCCAGTTCTTATGAATTGAAGCACCCTACACCAAACCGCAAAGCCATAGGGACTACATCTCATGCTACTCCAACGACAGATAAAGGTAAAACTCCCATGGTAGCAGCTAGGGATGTACAATGCTATCACTGCAATGCATATGGTCACTTTGCTAGAAGAGATTGTTCACAAAAATTAAAGGTAAACTCCTTAGTTGCTACAATCGAGACCAACCCAGATACACAGGTATTTGAACCGCAAAGTGATGACACTTCTGTTCTTAATACGGATGTCATGGATGATAGTGAGGATTCATATGGAATCCATATAATCACCAGTATGGTCTTGATTTCCCCAAAAGTGGATGTGGATAATTTTGATGCCTTTACTAAAGCTCCATGGATTGACAATAGTGACCACAGTTCTGATGAAGACCACGGTGTTATGGAGAAAATTGCGGAAGACAAAGAATTGAATAAGATCGTCCCCATGGATACCACGATTCCATTTGACTTTCCTCAAGATGTTGAGCATGTTGATTTCGTAATACCTTCTAAATATCTTGAAGAAAGTGAACCCAAAATGATGGATTTTCTTCCAACGTTGCAAGCACAGTTTAAGTTTCAAGATCAACAGATGTTGCCTACCGACCCCTCTGTAGTCATTCTTCACCATTACAAAACTCGTGGACGAGTTCTTTTTAAGTGGGGGGGAGTTGATGCAGTCCAAGGAGCAGCCAGTAGTGGACCAGCCCAAGGATGTGTCAACATGGGCCCAACCCACATTGTTCACGTGAACACTGTTCACGCGGTACTGTTCACGTGAACACTGTTCACGCTGTACTGTTCACGTGAACACTGTTTACGCGGTACTGTTCACGTGAACAGTACCAACAACAATAGTTAGAATATTTTGGTTACTTTCCTAATTTTTAGTTTACTTATTTCCATTGTTTAGTTTCCTAAAAATTTTACTAGTTAGTTTAGAAGTCTTAATTGCTTGGAGATTAAGACTTGCTTAAAATCTAGTTTCCTAATTCCAATTTTAGAAACTTTCCTATTTCTATGTTTTAGAAACTTCCTAAGTTATAAAGGAGGTTTAGCTTTTCCAAGTTTAGTTATTTCTTATTTTATTTGTAATGTTTCAAAGCTATAAATAAAGAGAATGCAGGCTGGCTGCAGTAGAATTTTCCAGAAAAAAGAGAGAGTGAAACTCCTATTTTCTGGTTGAGTCTCCAAGGTTGTGAGACTCAACCGAACTCTATTTCCTTTGTTCCTTTGCATTTAATACTCCTATTTTGTTCTTTGTTGCTGGTTATATGTGAAACACTCAGCACCAATTAGAGGAAGTAAAACCAAATCAGCAGCCGACATCCTTTTGAACCTGTCCAGATTTTGGCGGCACCAGGTACAACAAGGTTACAAAGCTCATAGCTCCTTCAATTCTTTCCGGATCATTCTCAGATTTTGAAAGGTGTTCATAACTATTATAAAGGCCATTCAACCCAAGTTTCATCAATTTCTGACGGTCGGATTTCCAGATAAGAATTTTTTTCTATTATTTTTCTCTGCAGATTTTGTGTTGGACTGAATTAAGATCCTGTAGCAAAGAGGGCTTGTTAATTTGACTTGCTTTGAACCCTCTTTGCCATCATTAAGCTTATTGATGATTAATCTGGTGTTGTGCATCTCCTGTACCTCCAAATTATGGATCATCCTAGGGCTGAAACAGCTTTGTCTAGGTATTTAATTTTTCCTCTCATTTTGCTTCTTAATCTGTTTTGTATCTTCTTTATATATATATATATATATATATATATATATATATATATATATATATATATATATATATATATATATATATATCGAATACTGTTTGTTACACTTTCAATCTTCTAAATCTGAACCTGTTTCTTTCCTCTAAAAATATTATTCTTTTTCTGATTCGTATTTCTGAAAATGGTTATGCCATTGTCTGCATTCTTCCATTAGATTCCTTTTAGTACAACCAACAAATGCAGCCAGCACTTATTCTTAATCACTGAAATGATTCATTCTTAAAACCCTAAAGAATTTGAAATGTAACAGAGCCTCTTCCACTACAGAATATATGGTTTATATCTCTTCAGATAGGTGTAATGGCGAGGCTTCCCTCTTCCCTTAGAGTCAGGTTGTCTGAGTTAGGCTATTGGTTCAAGCAATAATAGGATATAGCCCATTTCTTCGATTATCTCACATTCAATAAATGTTTGCTGGTTGTATATTGTAGTTAATGAAAGTGAACCATTTTCTGTTTGGTATCTTTGCATCTCATGACTGAATTTGCGATTCAACATTTTCATTGAAAGGATTCAGTTACACACACAACACAGACACGCATGTTGACACTTGTAACAAAATAGAAAAATAAGAGAAGATGGAGAGACTAGGGCTCTAAAGGATAAAGTCTAGTTACAAGTAAGAAGGGATAGGATAGGCCACAATAAACATGCCCATTTCTTTATAATAATATGAGTTAACACTCCCCGTCAAGCTGGAGCATGGGAGAATGTGAGAGTTTCAGCTTGGCACAGTGTAGCAGCAGAAGCAACAATAGTAGTAGTAGTAGTAATAGTAGTAGCAGTAGTAGTGGTGGTGGTAGTTGCAGTAGTAATAACAGTATAGTATAGGTCACTGTGAACCAAGTAGTAATAACAGTACAATATAGGTCATCGTGAACCAAGTAGTAGTAGTAGGAGCAGCAATAGTGATGGCTGCACACCTAACGAGTAACCTTAAATGACTCTCAAAACAGCAACCCAGGTGATTACTCTGATACCATATAATAAAATAGAAAAATAAGAGAAGATGGAGATACTAGGACTCTAAAGGATAGAGTCCTAGTTACAAGTATGAAGGGACAACATAGGCCACATGGTCTCGTAATTAAATTGGTATTGGGCCTAAAAAATCAGGTCCAATACTAAACACTTAAATATTTTAAACACTTAAACTAATCGGTAATGGGCCTTAATAAACAAACCCATTCCTTTACAATAATATTAATTAACAATACCCAAATGTATTGTGCTAGTTATATAATGTTATTACTAGGTACTTCAAAGCAATTTAGAGATTTCTATACATGATTTGAGTTTTTCTATTGGAAGCACCATAAGTCATACCATTCTTATCAATGTTCTTCTGTTTCATTGTTGAAAATCATACCATTCTTATCAATTTTTAGAAACTTCCTGGATAGAGAATGAATCCATGACAATCAATCCTGGGTGGTCAACTACACAAGTAATTGTTGTGTAGGCCTACTGATTTAGTTGGGACATTTAGGTGCTAAACTATACCCTCCAGCACTGGTTTGCCGTTGCGGTTGATTCAGCTTGAATTTTGAGCTATTAATAAGTAGCTTTCTCTCTTTCTGCATGCAGTGCTTCTTACACTCCATAGGAGTGGTGGAAGTTCACTGCTTAATGATGATGTTCAATTGTGGTGCCAATTGATCTTATGCCTTTTGGCCATGTGTGCAAGTGAAAATATTGTATAAATATAGTTTGGTTGGAGTTACCGTAAACTCCAGTGAATTGGTAATGTTGTGCACATTGATGTAGTTGCTTTGGTAGATGACATAAAGGCAGTAGTGTTCAGTCTCAAGGCCGAGAGTGCCCCGGGGCCTGATGGTTTTCCAGGTCATTTTTTAAGATCCCGCTGGAAGATTGTAGGGGTAGATGTCTGCAAGGTGGTCATGAATTTCTTTTTGGAGGGTGTTATAACAATAATTTTTTTTTATCTCTCATCCCCAAATATGAGAATGCAATCAAGAATTCTTAGTTTCGTCCTATTTGTGTTGGTAATTTCTTTTTAAAATTATCCCAAAGATCCTTGCAACTCGCCTTGGTGAGGTGATTGGTAAATTTGTCCTTGAGGAACAGGGAGCTTTCATAAAAGGGAGAATGATATTTGGTAACATCAGCATGGCCTATGAAATGGCAACTCTAATGGCTAAGAAAATTAGAGGAGGGAGCATGGCTCTCAAGCTGGATATCCAGAAGGCCTATGACACTTTGGTGTGGGATTTCCTGTTTGTGGTCCTCAGGGGGTTCGGGTTTTTTGAGACTAAGAAATCTCTGGTGCATCAGCTCTTGAAATCGGCTAGGCTCCCTTGTTGGTTTTTTTGGTGTTGGTCGAGGCCTCACGCTAGGGGGATCCCTTGTCCCCTCTGCTCTTTATTCTTGTTGATGTGTAGTGGTTTGAAATCTCTTTGAGATAATGGGCTGATCTCTCCCCTTCAGAGCTCGTGGTTTGTGGATGTCCCAAGCTGATGACATCTTCATCTTTATGAGTGTAGGTTTCTGTAGTGTCCATGCCTTGAAGCGGTTCATAGATATTTACTATGCCTATGTAGGGCAGCGGCTTAATCTCACCAAGATTAAAGTATTCTTTGGTGATCTTGCCCCGCAAAGGAAGCATTGGATCCTTAACCATCTTTGGTTCTCGGAAAGTACTCTTCCTACTCGATATCTTGGGGTAGAAATTTTTGAAGGGCATGTGAAAAAGGAGTTTCTAATGCCTTTAGTGGACAATTTTAAAAAAGAAGTTTTCAGCATGGAATAGTCGCTTATTATCCATGGCAGGGAGAGTTGAGTTGGTGCGTTCGGTTTTATCTGGCGTCCTTGTTCACAACTTTGCCATCTATAAGATGGCCTGCATCTCTTGTTAAGTTGATTGAATTGTGGATGAGGAATTTTATCTGTAGTGGTTGAGGATAAGTGGAAGGCTACTGTTAAATGTCTATGGTTTGCTTGCCAAAGAAGGATGGAGGGCTAGAATCATAGGAGTTCGGGATGTTAATTTAGCTCTTCTAGCCAAGCTGTGTTGGACTATCAAGACTTTTGAATCCGGTTTTGCTCGTTTTATGAGAGGCCGGTACTTGAATGCGGATGAGTCTATCCGAAATGTGGTTTCCTCTATGGCCTGGCTGAGCTTGAAGAAGGTATGAAACTGGGTTTCTGATAATTGCAGATGGATTATTGGGGATGGTTTGACCATTAATTTTTGGAGGGATAGATGGTTGGGAGATTTCTCCATCATGGAAGCTTCTGGGTTAGATAATGCGGTCTTTCGGGACATGAATCTGTTGCTTTCGGATTTTATTGTTGATGGTGTGTGGGATTTTCCTCCTGTCAACTCGGCTTTCCTACAAGAAATTTTTGAGTTAGCTAAGGAAATTCCTTGTTGAATGGTGGGGCTGATTCTCTGATTTGGGCTGGTTCCCAAAGTGGTGAGTTCTTTGTTAAAGCTGTGTGGACGATGTTGCAACCGTCCTCCCTTCTTCCCTCGTGGGCAGCATTTGTGTGGTGTAAATCATTGTGGTGTAGATGAGTGCCTCGGGCGTCTGTTTTTGCTTGGCGATGGTGTAATGACTGCCTTCCCACTGATAATAGGGTGATTCGGTGCTGTGTGCCTATGGTGCCTGGATGCTTTTTGTGTTATAAGGAGGTGGAGTCGTTTCAGCATCTTTTCCTAGACTGTGAAGTCTTCCGCTGAGTGGAGGGGTTTCCTGAGTTTTTTCAACCTGCATTGGTCTGGCTTTGATAGCATTCAGCTCTTATACTCTTGATGGAGGCGCGAGCGGAATGTTGTTCTGTTGAACAAAGCTTAATTATGCTCGGTGTATTTGGTTGGTGAGAATTGAGAAACCGGGTGTTTTGAAGGAGAATGCCAATCTGTGGCTAGAATCTTGGTTAGTGTGGAAAAAGGCTTGAGGGATCTCTCGATCCATAAGCCTTGCTTGGTTTCCAGCGTTTCAGAGTGGTTGATTGCAAATCGGTTCCAGCTTTACAATCAGCCTCCTAAGGTGCATCGGGCTGAGCGGCTTCTCTGGATTAAATCTGTTGGGAGGTGGGTTAAGTTAAATGTTGATGGGTGTTCCCTGGGCAATCCAGGTAGGGCAGGTGCGGAAGGAGTCTTCCGTAACTCAGCAGGGTTGACTGTTCTGGCCTTTGCTGAATACTTGGGTGTATCAACGAACTACTTTGTGGAGTTCTCGGCTGTTTCATATGGGATTCGCCATGCCAGGAGTCAGGATTGTTCCTATCTTTGGATTGAGTGCGATTCTTCAGTGGTTGTTGATTGTCTCCTTTGGTCTCAGGTTCCTTGGCGATGCAAGCAGTCTTGGAACAGTTTGGTTCCTTTCGTAAGCAGTATCTTGTGGCGGATCATGCATAATTTTCATGATGTTAATACGGCGGCTGATGGTCTAGCTCATACGCAGCTCAGTCGCAGAATTCCTCTGTTTGGTATTCTTGTCCTCCTTTTATTTCTAGGAATGTTGTGTGGGATGCTTCGGAGCAGCCACAATTTAGATTTTCTTGAGGTTTGGTTCCTCCCCTGCTGATGGCATTGCTGAAAGTGGGGTAGGTTCTTTCCTTTGTTCGTTGTAATTCTTTATTCTTTGTTTTGTTTAATAAAATTTCTGATCTTTAGCAAAAAAGAAGGGAAACTATTGGATTTACTTTGCTGTTGTGTGTTATCCATTTTATTTCCTTCCAATGTTTTATTAACTCCACAGGGAAATGTACCTTTCATATCAGTAGTCAAATGATATCTTCAATCAAATATGATAGGTTTGCTTTTCAGTAATTTTTCTACCATGGATCTTTTAACTATGCTGCCCCCTGGTGTATAGCCTCTTAAAGGAGGATTACATTGCTAGAGATTCTTCCACAAGCCTCAAGAAACCAGAATTGCCACCTCCACCTCCAAGCTTACTTCATGGCTCACGGACAAGAGTAAGGGTTGGTGTATTGCTACTTTAAGCATTCAACGATCTACAGAAATTTCCATAGTTTTATTTGTGTGTGTGTGTGTGTGTGTGTGTTTGTTTGTTTGTTTGTTTTTTTTTGTTCATATCTGTCACTTAACTCTTTATAAATTTTATAGGTGCCTCCAAGATCAGAGGGTTTCAGCCTTAGACCTTCTGTCTCACACCATTTGAAGTTGAAAAACTCCTTATCTGATCTTCCAAAGGATTTAAACATGGCCTTAAGTGGTGAGTTGTCTTTTGTTACCAGTTATTTTAATCTCTACCCATCTGAGCTGTTTAATATTTGCTACTAGACGTAAGATTATGTGGTCACACTCATTGCTTAGAAGTCAAAATGTCAAATGAAATGAATGCCATCCTTGGTGTTATCCCATTCAATCAATTTGGTTGTTTTGCATCATTTGGATTTCTCAGATACAATTTATTGCTAGGTTTGGATCCATCACAGGACTGGAGTCAAGTGGTCAGTGGCACGACATTCTAACTATCCAGTCTGTTGGTCCAAATAATTTCAATTTAAGGTTAGGGGAGAAAGTATAATATATACTATGTAAGCTGTTAGTTTTCTTATACAATGAGTCGCCAGTTGCAGTGGTTGTTATATTTGTATGTCAAATAAGAGATATTCTAGTCAAGTCTCACCATGCACAGCCCCATAAGTGTTTTTGTCATAGCAGTAAGTAATACTATTAGATGATCCAGGACCGGAGATTGATTGTCCTCTACAATCATTCTGAGCCATCTGGCCATTTGGACTTGGTGGCCCTTTTACCAGTAATGGTTTTGGTGACCCTCCAGTCCTGGTGGTAGTATGGTCCATACCATTTAGGCATGGGCATGGCAGTTGATGGTGGTGTCAGTCATCCAACTGTCTGATCCCCTTGTCCATGAAAAACACTACACATAAACAAAGAGCTAAATCTCGGTTTTGAAGCCGCCTGACCTGAGACTTGCCAGATCTTGTTTCGAGGTTTCGACACTGGGGCCCTTGTCCCTGGGTTTCATTTTGGCCAGGCCTGAAACCGAGACAACTTGGAGATTTTAGTCAGTTTTCGAATCTAGAACCATGCACATATGTTGTAGATAATTACAAAATGTTGCTGCTTGTATGATGTTTTTGGTCATTCTTCTTTGACTTATGTCCAAGAAGACATGGATGGGTAGGGAATTCTCATTTCTGAGGGTGTCTGTCCGAGGGAGTTTGACTGTCAACTCTTAGGCTATGTTTGGTTAGCAATAAATGAATTGAAAAAGGGGAAAAAAAAGTAGGAATATTTGGATTTTCTAGTTTGTTTGTTGTTAATGGAAATGGGGAAAAAAAAAAAAAAAGAAAAGAAAAGAAGAAAGAATATTCTTTTTTCAAATTTGAAATCACATTGGGAAGGTGGAATTTTCTTCCTTTTTTTCTTACAAAGTTTCTTTCCACAATTGTAAGATTTTTTATTTTATTTTTTGAAATTTTCTTTTCTTGATATATTTTTTCTTTTCTTTTTCATTTTATTCATTTCTTGCTAAACAAACACGTCCTTATCTATTTGTCGAGCTTTTGTTCTTAACTGATAATTTTTGTCTTGCATACCAATTTGTTGTCTAACACGTTGCTGAAAAACCAGGCTCGAGTCGGGTACAAAACTAGTGAAACCTGGTCAAGAGTCATGGAGACTTACCTAGAGTCAAATTGCCTGAGTCAAATAAAAAAAAAAAATAGTGAAACCTGGTCAAGAGTTATGCAGGCCAGTAAAAAAACGTTGACCAGACCCAGTCCGAGTTTGCCTATGTCTCCTGTGACTCTGTGTTTATACCCAAGTCAAATAAAACTCGCTGAATCCGATCACTTTTACCCCCTCATTTCTTGTCCATAGATCATACTTCTGGTCTATAACCAAACATTTAGAGACTATGCTTCTATTCTTCAGGCCTCACTTCATTTGTTCTTTAGTCTTCCTTCCCCGATGGACTAAACGTCTAAACTTAAGTCCCTAATGTCCCCTGTTCAAGTTCAACAATCCATTCCATTACTCCTTCCTTCTTCCCTCTGCAACTCCCAGACTCAGCAATGACAAGCTACGGTGGTTGGCATATTTGTTCTTGAAGTATGACTTATTTATTTTTGGAATTTGGATTGGTTAAGGTATGACTCTCATATTGACAGGTTTGAACTCGTAAATGGCAAGCAACTCTGTTTAAGGATGATATATTTGCTTTTGAATAGATATAAATATGACATTGGCAGGTTTCCTAAATTTTATAAGATTCATAAAATGGGTCATTTAGTCACATGTGTTTTATTATTAAACTTGATTGTACTGGTAGAAACTTAAATTCATTGATATGTGATTCCTTTTTTTAATTTTTTTTTGTTGTGAATTTCACATATTTTCCCCCTTTTTTTTTTAATAATTTATCATATTTAATGTATCTAAAAAGCAGGTAAAAATATGACTCGCCTAACCAGGTTAGACTTGCCAGAGTCACCAGGTTCTGAGGAGGGACCAACAATGGTCTAACACTCATACCTATCCACACCTTTCATTGGGGAAGGGGATCAGGACAGGATTAATGTTGTAGCTATATTCTCTAGGTTCCACACTAGTATGGATCTCCCCCATTACTAGTGTGATTCATATGGTCATCAATCTGTGTTGTCTCCTGAACCCCCCCCCCCCCCCCCCAAAAAAAAAAAAAAAAAAAATGTTGTCCCAATATTTGGCAGACTGTCAAGTACCTGGATTACTCAAACAACCAAAATCTGCACAGTTTTGTCAATCCAATATGCAAGGGGAGGGGGGAAGCAACGTTGCAACTAATTAGACTGTTGAGATCTACTAAATGAAGGCTAATTGCATAGTTGGAACCATGGTAATTGTTAAATAAAGTGGGATAGCCCACAAAATACCATTTCGGGGTCCAACTCAAAACCTTAAAGAATTTGGTGGAGATAGGCCAATGGTATATTAAGACACATCCAAGATCCTAGATAATCGATGAGGGACTATATCTTTATAACTCCCAACATCTCAACACTTGTAGCTTTAGCATACATGTGGATATACATCTAAGGAGGACAACAAATGGACCTAGCTCTGATGCCATATTAAATAAAGTGGGATAACCTATGGAATACAGCTTGGGGATCCAACCCAAAACCATAAGGCATTAGGTGGAGATAGCCCAATGGTATGTTAAGACACAACCAAGGTCCTAGATAACCAATGTGGGACTATACCTCTATAACTCTCAACATCTCAACAGTAATTAATGTGAAATTAAGTTTGTGACTATTTGGTTGCCCGGAATAACATTATGGAAATACTTCGTGTCCTGGATATATTCACCCAAGTCTCCAGATCTATATATGGGGCATAGTTTGATCACATGCAGAAATTTTAAACAATATCATTAATATTTTCTCCTTCACACTCTCCCCTGTTTGCCGCATTAGGTGAAAACTTTCATCTTCAAATGTTTTATACAAAAAAAAAAAGGTTTAAGGAATAAAGTACAAATTCAATGAAACTGCAGATCAAGCCAATCTGTATCACATGAATTTTTTTTTTTATCATAGTTCATACAGATTACGTATCCTTCTCTTTTTTGGGATTGGGTATTTCGCCAATTATCCAACATTTCTTCATCAATTAAACTCTATAAATCGTCAAACTGTGAGTAAATGCCTTAATTATTGCTAGTTTTTATGCTTTTGCATTAGAATACATCTATTGAAACTATGACTTCGGAGAAACAAATAGATGAAAAAGTAATTTAGGGGATATATGTTTTCAGAAATTTAGAGTATTGGGAGCTTCAAGCTTCCAACCCAGTCCAGATGGACCTCAATAAAAGCTTTTGATGCTTTTTGGTGTAAGTTTAGATAAGAAAAAGAACGAGACTTCGATGCAAATGAGATACAAAAGCATTGATCAATTTGTAAACCAAATGTCCAAAATAGTTACTCCTTTTCTTTTCTGGAAAAACTACAGTGAGATGTGCTGGGAGGTCTTATGTACAAAACAGATGAGTTCTGGTTGAATTTTGAGGACTATGATCTAAGTTCTGGTCTTATATACTGGAATGGCAACATTTAATTAAAGTCGTGAAAACATTACAACTTAGTTAACACTTAACATGCATTGATAGTTTGTGTGGAATTTTGCGAAGATATGATCTCATGCCCTTCTTAATTCAGTTCCGTCTTAAGTTGTACAATTTAGTACTATGCTTTGTGTGGGGCCATGACAGTATGTACACTGGACAATCTCTACAAACCTAATAATTAAGGTCTGGATGGTGGAGATGCACCTACTCCTGCGAGAAACCAGAATGCGGCTTTTGATTTATGCTTAATAGGAATGTCCAACATACCTTTATTCCATTTAGTGATTATCAGCCTATTCTAATTCCTTAATGCTGATGGATTCTAGGTACCACACTTGACTTTCTGGACTTTGTGGAGAGATATAAGCATCTCTGCAAACTGAGATCTTAAGTGCAGTTCCACTTTTTCTTATTCAATTCCATTGCCAGTTGACAATGTCATCACCGTTTTGCATTATTGTTCTTGTTGTCTGCAATAAGAAGAGGTGGTGGGTCTCTAGTGCTCGAGATATTCATCCAGACTATTGGGGGAAACTATTGAATGTAATTAACTGAATTACAAGTAGTTTACACGCAGCAGACCAACAGTAGCTTTCAAGACTAGCTAGTCCTGGTATTGATGCACTAATAGTATTGCTCAGTCAAATCATGATCAAGTCACAAGATCTCGCAAGATCAAATCAGATCTCGCAAGAGCAAATAAAGCATTCAATTGGAAAGATCAATCTTAGAAGGATGTGCTATTGCTATAGCAATCGAGGGAGGATACGATATTGCTAATTTATTATAGTAGGATGTTATCTCCAATATATTTCAGTTCCTTTAATAGTTACTTTCTAAGTTAATTTCCTTTGGCAATTCCTTTCCATGTTGAGAGCCAATTTTGAGTTCTATTTAAAGTGATGTAAGGCTTGGGCCACAAGATAGATTTGAATTATGAAAGAAACGTGGTTTATGCCATTTTTGTGAAAGATAGTTGAGTGAGAGACTCATGAGGTGAGAGATCTCTGGTGCTGAGAGGCTGCCTAGGCCTTAAGGTGAGAAGCCTTCGGTCATATCCCCCTACCTTTCTTCCATCATTTCTTCCCTACATCCATTGATTCTTCTCATTTTCTTGTTATATCAAGCATATAAAAAAAAAAAAAAAAAAAAAAAAGAAGAAGAAGAAGAAGAAGAAAGAAGAAAGAAGAAAGAAGAAAGAAAGAAAGAAAGAAAGAGAAAGTACTGTTTACGGTTTACTGTTCATGTGATTTGATTCTCTTGTGGGGCTGGTTACTAGTTTGTTGAGTTGGGGAATGATCCTACATTATTTGGTATCAGAGCTCGCTATTGCAGTGGAATTTGAAAAATGTGGAGATCAACAACGCAATGGAAAAAAATACTCACCCCTATATATTGATGTTCAACTGATTCAAAACTCGTGGTTGAGTTTTTTTTTTTTTTTTTAAAGCAGGGGAGAGTTGATGCAGTATTGCTCAGTCAAATCATGATCAAGTCATAAGATCATGCAAGATATCGCAAAACATTCAATTGGAAAGATCAATCTTAGAAGGATGTGCTGTTGCTGAAGCAATCAATGAAAGATACGATGCTGCTTAGTTATTATAGTAGGATGTTATGTCCAATATATTTTAGTTCCTTTAGTAGTTACTTTCTTAGTTAATTTCCTTTTAAGTTAGTTAATTTTCTTTGTCAATTCCTTTCCTTGTTGAGAGCCAAATTTGAGCTCTGTTTAAAGTGATGTAAGGCTTAGGTCAAAAGATACATCTGAATTGATGAAAGAAACATGGTTTATGCCATTACTATGAAAGATAGTTGAGTGAGAGACTCATGAGGTGTGAGACCTTCAGTGGTGAGAGGCTGTCTAGGCTTTAAGGTGAAAAGCCTTAGGTCATATCCCCCTACCTTTCTGCCATCCCTTCTTCCCTCCATCCATTCTTTTCCCTTTCTTGTTAATATCAAACATATTAAAAAAAAATGAAAGAGGAAATACTGTTCACGGTTTACTGTTCATGTGAATTGATCCTCCTGTGGGGCTGGTTCCTAATTTGTTGAGTTGGGGACTGGTCCTACATTAGGTATACTTTATTGAGGACAGCTTTTCTTGTTTTTCTTTCGAAGCTTTCCCTGGTATACATTGTTTACTTGGAATAACTAAGGTGACCTAATCTGATGAGACTGTTTATATGCTGAGTTGGGTCTTCTAGGATCTTATATTTCTTCAGATCTGAGTTTGACAAGGCCTGTTAGAATCCTCAAATTAATTGGCTCTTACATGGTGTTTTGTTTAATGCCCTATCAAATGTGAATGTAGCACATTTCTTCTAGATGTTGATTATTTACTGCTGCTTATCCATAGATTACACCATATTTCTTAAATATTTTGATTCTTTTTACTGGTGTCTTTGTCCATAATAGCAGTGAAGTTATATGCTTATGAATCATATCATTCAAATTCTCTATATTTTGATTTGAAACAATTCTCTTCTGGGAGTTGTTCTAACTTTTCTTTTGGCAAATGCAATAATCTTGAGGTGTTGATGGTCAATAAGAAACCACAGGTGAATCTAGTCAAGCCAGGGCACACTTAACATCCAGTCCTCCTTCACTGCCTTCATTAGCTAAGACACCGATGGTGCAGAAGCATCAACTGAGTAGAGATTCGAAAGATGTAATGGCAAGCATTGATGATCAAATTTCCATTCTTACAGTAAACAATGTTAGTATTCAACCTTTCTTTGTCATGTCCATCATGTAATACACCCCCACTCCACCCCACCCCAACAAGCAAACGAAAAGCCCACTGGAATGTCTTTAACCTTTCCATAACTTTGCTAATAGTGCGTCCTTACACATCTTATTATTTAATTATATTTTCCTTTCTGTCTTTATCAAATTGGCATTTGTCCCCTTTTATTTACATGACAAGAATTTGATTTTCCACTTTGATGCTTATGTTGACTTCAGCTGCAACAAATTTACCTTGTGCTGTAGTAGATGGGTTGACAATTTATTTGCTGTTTCAATTATCCTCTGGAAGTAAACAGAAGAATTTTTTCTGATACTCTGCAATAATAGAATAACAACTCGACAATAAATCGAAAGAGGACTTCATCTGTGTTGGTGACGGTGTGAAAAATTAAGCCTTCTGGGACACCATGGCAAAAAGATTCAAATTAACACATTATAGTTATATAATGCTTTCTTGCCTCCCAGAACTGTAAATAGTCATTCATTAAACATGTGATTTTGTAGTTATTATAAACGAAAGGTGAATGACAAATATGTCCAGTAGGCTGCTACTGGCGTACTCGATTTCCGTGCTCCATAACAATGACTTCTAGCCTATTGCACATGGCACTGGTTTATTAGGCTTATCGCCTTGTGTGCTTTTGGTGGTTGGGATACTTTGTTCGAGCAAACAAAGCACAAATTTAATGTATTGTAGCCTTAGGGTCTTGCTGTGCCTGAGCCGACAGGACATCCTCTATAGTTTTTTACATTGATTAGGATGTAATTTTGGGCTTTGTTAATGTTAGACATTGTATAACTTTATACTATGGTCTATGGGCAGGTCCTTTTTTTTAATCCTAGTCCTACCCTATAAAAATCAATGAGTCACATACTAAGCATAGTTCTACCAAATGGTCACTCAAATTTTTATTCAACTCTATAAAATTAAGAATAAGAATTGCTAATTTTTGTTTGATTGAAGGGAAAAAAAATGGAGTTTGTTATTTTTTGTTCCATCAAAACTGGATAGCTAGAGACTCAAATGGGAGAGGTTTCGACTTATATTCCTACTAATGTAATTTCTATTATAGATGGATAAATATTCTTATCTGCTGACAATTCAATAGTGGAATCCCACCTGCTATTAATGTGGGTATTTCCATCTCTAGAGTAGGATCTGCAGCTCAAATTAAAGCCATGAAACATGTAGCTGACTGCCTAGCAAACATTTAAAAAAAAAAAAAATCCTTGTTCACTCTTTGAAGTTGTTTTCAAGTTCTTTTAAGATGGATTTAAAAAAAGATGTTTGTTATCGAGGAGAAACAAAAGAAGTTCTGTTTCCATTCCCCGACTGTTAAAAAAATAAAAAATTCTCTTGTTTTTACTTTCTTTTTCATTGGAGCTCTATGGTGCCTAAAACTTTAACTAGGACACTTTCATTTGTGTCATTGAAGTGATATATGTTGGCATAGAGGTAAGCAAGCATACAATTAAACCAGACAGCAGCCATTGAATTGTCAGAAATATGTGGGAGGTGAATAAAATTTTCCCAATAGAGAATGGGTGTGCCTATAATGCATATCTGTATATCCTTAAACCCTGATATAGGATCCCAAGAAATAGGATCTGCAAGGGGTGGAATTTCAAGCACAAGAGAGGTAGATATGAGAAATAGTACATGTATGAAATTATAGCAGAAACTAAGGGTAAAACTTGAAGGCTGAAGCAATATAATATGGAGCTAAATATGTGGGAAAACTGAAAATTGAATTCAGAATTATGAAAGAGGTTGGATGAAACTAGGTTAGGGTAGAATAAGAGAAAATTATTGACTTTCAATAGGCTAATTTGTTTGGGCTTTAGATCTGTAAAATATTTCAGGAATTTCAGCATTCTAGAGAGGTACTATGGAGACTATGTGGAGAGAACATTTAACAGGGAAGGGAGTTTGGATAATGAAGTTATGCAGTAGAAAGCTGGAAACTAATGATCAGAACTGAAAGAGAATTGATTCAGAAGCTCAGATGTTATATTTCAGACCAATCAGTAGCTAACCAGATATTAAAAAAAATAATAATAAATAAGAAAAGTGGCACTAAAAACAGGGGTGCTACTAGGTGCTACGAATAAGGGAAAACTGACCTGAAACTTGTAGAAAACTGGAACGAAAATTAAGAAGAATAGAGGAAGAAATAGTGCAGGAATCTTCCTGCTGTGTCTTTCAAATCCACCCAAGTTGAACCACTGAATTTACAGTAGAACAGTATTTTAAAAAGAACTGAGAGCTTGTATTGCATAAGTTGTGGGGGTGGCTCTGGGCTGGTACATCTATTTATAGGGCTACTTAACCACACTCTAGTATTCCAATTACGACTAGTTTATCAAAATTCAATAAGGAAACCATGAACTAGAACAGACGTCCACTTGGTATTCACACTCCTAACAGATCTAGGACTTGAAATTAACAGTGTAGAAAAACTTCTGAAATTCCTCCAATTCTTGTACTTGACTCAGCTAACTACTAACAAAAAAAAAAAAAAAAAAAAAAAAAAACTGTCTGACCATTTACCATGAACTATATGTACCTACCATGATCTGCATGAATTCGTGAGATTCTATATTGTAGATTATTTGGATGTGCCCAAGGATGTCAGATTACTCATCTAGATACCATAATGACTAATGTTGATGGGGTAAACAACGTGGATGAAGTATCAGCAGCATGTATTTATAAGACTTTGACAACAAGCATAAAGAAGATAACCTGGTGGTGTATCTATTCCTCTCTATGGTCATCATTATCTAACTGGTTACTTCCTGCCATGAATGAACAGGTTGATCATTCTGGGTCTTCTGACAAAGGAAGTCCTCCAACTGTAAGGTAAGCCTCTGCAAGCAGATACATTTTCGTAGATTCACTAAATCCCCAAAATATTGCAGACAATTTTGTTTTGTTTGAGGTTGTTTATCATTTCTTGATTGAGACTTCGTTGAACTCCAAGCTTATGATTCTGTAAACATAAAAAAAAATGAGAGCTGTGGAGAGATTAAATAATACTTGTCTACTATAATTGTACTAGAAGTCTAGAAGTATAATACCAGTCTAATATGTTGAGGAAGATCTACTTCAGCTATCCATTTGTTAAATTTTTAGTCCATATCTGTAAAAGTAGTTTATACCACTAGTCTTGGGAAATGTAGAAATGCAATTAACGACAAAAGCATATACAATAAAATAACACCATGCTTACAATAATCTTATGAAACCAGTTGGTTGCTTTGACCAAGCAAGCCCTTAACCTCAGATGTGCAACAGTGCAAGTGAGGATACATCATTTTGCGGTCTCCAACTAGGGGACCTTCTATCTACAAGAACTAGATTGGATGATCATAATGGTGGCTTTTCCTTTCATGTTCATTTCATGCCTAATGGTTGTTTTAATTGAAAAAACATAAGCTGATGCATACATAACGTTACTGTTACTATATTTAATGTTTTGTAGCACATTGATACTAATACTATTCAAGGTTTTATTAACTGAAACAATAATTTCTTATGAGTAGACATGGCTATCCATGATAAAAGTCTTAACATGTCTTTTGACTTGCCAAAAACAACTTGTCGATATTCACTGAACTAAATTCTCTTTGTAAGAGGGAATCTCATCCATTACGTGGGATTAAAGTATGGCAAAAGGTTCCCTGGTCTGCACAGTTCTCCTGATCTATGCAATCCAAGTCATTGGACAAGAGTAGGAAGAGGTGCATGCAGTTGCAGCTGTTATCTTGTTATCCGTATTTTGACATGACAATTTTGTGTACCACTAGGTACGACTAATGATATAAAGTATTCAAATCCTTTCCTCCCAGAGAATCTGGAGGAGAGGTGGCGCCCCTATTGGATGGGCGATACTTGGGGCTCGGATGAATCTGAGCGGACACCGAACCGACAAGCTGAGCTGACAGGGGGTGTCGGCTCAGATGGAGGGCTCGGATTCACCTGAGCCCCAGGTGTCATCCATCCAATGGGGGCATCACCTCTCCTCCAAGTCTGGAGGAGAGGATGTGGATCCGATACATTGTGCACATGTGGGGCCCACAAATATAAATCCTCGTATGCCACATGATGCGAAAGCCTATTCCGAGCAATTTGACCTTTATTTTATTCTTATAGTCCCTAGTTGTCTTATATCTCCGGGGGAAGTTCCATCAATAATGGAGGTTCCAAGATATGGCTCAGACGTGTTGCTTGCTCTCCCCATCCCTCCCTTTCTCTACCTCAATCTGGCTCTCTGTCTCAGGGTTTGTTATGATATGTAAGATATGGAGTTGCAAACCATCTCTTCTCAGGAAGTCTTCAGTTTCTGCCTTTAATGGAGAGGTTCCGAGATCTCCGATCAGTCTTGACATCTCTCTCCAGCTGTCTTTCCCCCTATTTGTCTCAAGACTTCACTCTATCTCACTCAATATACCTTTCGTCAGCAGTTCTCGCTCTTACCCTGTGTTTTATTCCTTCTCCATGATTTGGTTCCATAACTATAGCTTGGGATGGCATTCCTGGGAATTCCTTCTTCTCTGTGATTAGTGTGAGAGAGAGGGATATAGGGAGGGGGAGTCAGAGAGAGACTGAGGGAGAGAGAAGGGAATGGGGGAGAAGGAGAGGGAGAGAGGTCAAGCAATGGGTTGCACTCCGTTTGCAGAGCTTTAAAAACTTTGCCAGCAGAAACCTCTCAGCTATTATTTTCAGCCCCCCCCCCCCCGCGCACAGGGGCCCCACCAAATAAAAAATAAAGAGAAGTTTAGGGATTGAGACAGTCATTGATCCGGAGTTAGATACTGGGGCCCACATTTTGTAGGAGCCTAGCTGTATCCTCCCACCAAAATACAGGAAGAGTAATGCAATATAGATCTCAATAACATGAATACATGATTGACCAAGATAAGGACAAATCTTAAAGAAACAGTGATGTTAACAAAAATAATGGGAAAAGCACCCTATATATGTCTGTAGTCACTTTGATACTTTAAGAACATGGTGTTGGTTTCTCACACTTATCTTCCCTCTTGTTCAGCCATCTATAAGAATATACTGTTGGCCAGGGATGCTGGAATACAAAGCCTTATGGCGAAGACCAACTCTTCAGTTTGTTTTGCTGCCTTGACTTAGCGTGCACAACTGCAGGTTACAGTGATAGAAGGAGGCCACTCGTCTTCTTTTTTTATTTTTTATATATATATCAAACATGATAGCAATTGCAGAATTTCTCACTGCCTGGGCTATTTTGTTTTGCTACCATGCGGCCTGTTTTATGTGTTTGTCTTTGTCACATGTACTGGTCTGTAATGTAAATACCTTCTAGTTAAATAAATTCTGTTTAACACCCAAAAAAAAAATTGTGGATCACGACACAACCTTTTAGGTCTTGAAAATCTCTATAAATCACAAGGGACATTTACAAGTTAGTGGGGGCATATTGGAATCTTATATGCTAGCGGAGAATATGGAAGTACAAGAAGAATCAATAATCGATCACTTTGAAAGAGAAGGTGGTTCATATTTCAAGGAGAGAATACTTCTTTTTCCCAAATAAGAAATGGATATTCAACCCAAGGTGCCAATATTACATTATAAGTTGTATTACTTCCCAAAACATTATGTAATACAGCCTAAAGATCTGACAAAATGGCAATAGCCCAAGGTGGCTATCGGCTGTCTAGTTCTAATATTTAGCTTTTACCAAAAAAGCAAAAGAAACTGAGGAGCACGTTTTGACTCATGGGGTATTGAAAAGGGTATGGAATCAATGACAAAGTGACACATGATCAATGATAAATTCAAAGGTGTAAGGTATCTGGTATCGGATATCTGGTATCAACAACTGACGATCCATATGGTTAATACTGGTACAATGGTTGATCCGATCCCAATGCCTAAAACCACATTATGTAGATTTGATTACAAAACCAAGAGTCTTGATTAAGGGTGTCAATGGGTTGATTTGGGTCAGTTTTGGTCCGGGCCAAGTCAGTCTCGGGCTTTATAGGGGTAAGCCAAATCTGGCCCTTCGTTTATGCCACAAAATCATGGAGCAAGAGTATATTTTGACTGAACCTATTCTGTCCGAACCGACCAAATGAACTGAATTTACTCTTAAACCAAATTGAATCTTGGTATAGACCAAACAAATACAACCCTAAAGTTAAAAACCTAAAACATTAAAATGTCTCATACTCTTTCATTTCTTAGGTTTTCCTCTTGTTCCTTCTATTGTCATCTTCATCTACATGGATGTTCATAAGCCTAATAAGAGCCTTTCTATAATCTTATAAGAAGGTATCAAATCTACAACGTGAGAACAATTATGGATTTGAAACTACATTTGTCTCAATTTTTATTTACACTTTGGCATGAGTCCATTTACAGTCTAGAACCCCATCTCTCTCTCTTTCTCTTTTATGATCAGTGACATTTTTGGGTTTCAATTGCCATTACTGTAGGAGATTCAAACTCCTATGGAAGAAACGGAAAAGAGAGAGGAGAGCCTGTTAATATAGCGAAACACAGAGAAGAGACCAGAATAAGGATGATGGAAGTAAAAATTAATAGGTGGGTTGTTTACGATTTTTTGATTGTTTTATCTGTTTTGTTTTTGGCTTCTGCAACTACTAGGATTTAGAATCCACCTGTTCTGTATTTCAATGAAAGGTATTCCCATTTGTATGGGTGTATAACAATGTCAGGATATTAAAAGATGGCAAAACTGGAAAGATCAGGTCCTCTCTCTTCTTTCTTGTTCTGCTCTCAATGTTCTCTGCTTCACTTAGTTTATATACTTGTGTCTTTTATGATTTTCAGGTGCTGAATGTATCTCTCAGGGCTTCTACTTAGATGGAGAAATAAATTCATCAAAGGAGCCTGGGGGATTGGGACATGTAAAATTCAAGGTATAGCTAGGTAGCTGCAAATCAATAGAATGAGAAATATCAGGACTTTATAGGAGTATCATATATACACCCCTTTGGGAAACATGGAAAAACCCAGAGCACCTACACATCCCCCTTCCAAACACCCAAAACAGGTAACTTGGCCGTCTCACCTACTAGAGATCTATACATACAAAGGGGACGGAGGCACAATTGTAGTATACAGATACCTGAGACGGTAAGCAAGTTAAATGGAGTTGTACAACAGTGGCCAAAGAAATCTCTCTTAACCTCCACTGAGAGAACAACCTTCAAACATAACCAAAGTAAACCAGCCAGCAACACCATAGAAATTGGACATGTTCCAGCACTGTTTGAGGCAGGCTTCTTGCTTGGTTTTAGTCCCCAAGTCTGCTAATTCCAATACACATGGCTCATGTTAAAGGGAGTCTTGTCAAGAGTCTGCGACCGACTTGGATTCAAAGAACTTGGATACTGCCTGATAGAGATTTTCCTCCTCAAGTGGCTTTGAGACATAACCATCCATTCCAAATTTCAGGCATTCCTCGTATGTGGCATGAATCACATCAGCTGTCATAGCCAATATAGGCATGTGGAACTCACTCTTTATTGCTGAATCTTCAAAGCAGGATTTTCCTCCATTATTTATCTGCTCGTTTGCATTGCTCTCCATAAGCCTGATTAAGCGAGTTGCCTCAAACCTGCAGTTACAGAACAAAAATAACCATTTCATAATGTGAAAGTTCCTTTCTAAACTGACAATTCTTGAAATTTCATGCACACATCTATTGGTATTTTATGTGACAGTGGCTGCAAAGCAACAGGAGGCACAACATCACGGACAAAGACACATAAATCCCTTTATAATAATTCAGACTTCCAATGTGAAACGACTCCTGCCATTGCTGGAGCCTGATTATTATTCACCACTGTTGCAATCACAGCGGTTTCTGCAACTACCTTTCTTCCAAATACTTTATATTTTAGTACTATAATTTACAACATCTTTAATTAAGAATTTTCATTTTCAACTCAACTCAGCCTTATCCCAGCTAAATGGGGCTGACTAAGAATGTTAATTTACATTATCAAAAAAAAATTATCAGAAATTCAGAATATTCCAAAAATAGCAGGTTAGCATCCATTAAACATGGTGTGAGTTGTCTCCCCACTCCCCTCCTGGAACTGTATGAGTGATCTTATCAAAAGGATATGGAAATTCTACGGAAAAGACAAAGCAACATCAAAGGGAGAAATGACTACCAAGAATACAACGAAAGAGTCCAGAAAGGGTGGGGGGGAAGGAAAGAACTCAGGTTACCACAATCACTTTCCATAATCTGGAGAGTGACAAAACATGTTAATGTTTTCAGACAATACTTGGAAACAGCATGCTATATAGTTCAGATTCCACAGAAATTTAAGGCATAAAGCACCAACAAGCAAGAGACTTGAAGATAAATTGATATGATGAAGCATAAGACTAATGATGGTGTAAATTTGTCTGAAAAAAAAAAGGTGGCAAAAAAACATTACATTCCACAACTACGAAATAAGTAAATACAGAGGACCGATATGCCACATTTTCAGAAAATAAATCCACTAAACAAGCATACAAACTTGCAGATAACTAGAAACGTCAATGCATAGATGGCTACAAGTTTCCAAAAATCTTGAATTATGGCTAGTTCCAACAGAAGAACATTTTCAACAAAGAACTAAACCTTTAGCTTTTGCTTATGACCACAATTAACAGTTCGGAAAATGGCAATGTTCAGTACAAAATAGTTTGGGTGTAACTTAGTTCTGGTGGTCAAAGATCTGAGTGAAGATATGTTCAATAAATAATTCTGGAACTGTCTAACAATATATTTTACTCTACTGTGCAATATGTTTTTACCCATATCCTAAAACACTTATTTTTTACTAAGCATATTTCTCAAAACTAAATATACTTTTCAATTTGTCCATGCATTTGCATTTTTTTTATTCAATAAATACACAAGGTTTGCATATAATATGTGAAAAACAAAGGCATATCTTATGTAAATATCCAACCAAAAAACTTGAATTATTAGGCGGATGAATCACAGGTATATGAGATGATGGAAGGCTTTGTGGGTAACTGATGTGACTATTCTCCCAACACTCCCCCTCACGTGGAGGCAGGAGGAAATTACGTAAATGTGCACGGATGCACACACGAGGAACAGCTTAGAGGAAGGATCGGTACCTGCTCTGATACCATGTAAATATCCAACCCAAAAGCTCGAACAATTAGGTGGAGGGATTCACATATATATGAGGGGATAGAGGGATCATGGGTAATCGATGTGGGACCATTCTCTGTAGTAAAAAATGAATTTCAGGATAAGTTTAAGACTATCAAAGTATAATTCAACATGTATCAAACATATTCAAATTTATCAAATGCACAAACATATAACATAAATTACTTACAGAATTGAAGAACAATGAACAGAAATAAGATAGCGCTGAGTCGAGCCACCGGTAACTTTCCTTAAGATTAAATTCACCCCTTACGTGCAAAGAATTCCCGTGAAATAATCCCCAAGATAAAACAGCCCCGGTAATTTGAAGCATCTTCCACTTAGGTTGTATTCTAAGAAGTGGTATTCGTCAGAATCCCGACGGCTACAATTAACACTCAAGAAAAACAGAACTTTTCTTGCATTTAAAAGAGAGTAAGATTGGAGGAAGAGAGAAAGAGAGAGAGTTCTACATGAACTTGAATATATTTGTGTAACCTTATGCCTTAGGACTGTCCTCTTATTTATAGAGGATAAAATGCCTATCCAATGGATACAAAGGAGAGGTGCATCCATCTGATGGGTTATGATGAGTGGGTACATCCTTTAAATGGATGGCCTAGATTTGATCTCTCAATGATCATATAGATCAACGGTTGAGATCAAACCCTTTGAATCCCATATAGGTACAAAACCATATATAGGTACCTATTCAAGTATACATTCTCTCAATAACGTGTTACTAACTATCTAACCACTGTCTCTACTTGTTTCAAGCTGAAATTTGACCAATGAGACGGATATGAGAACCTTCAAATGAGACCCACCATTCCCATCCAACTACCACATGGCAAGAAAGGGTTCCTATAGCCTAACGTCCAAACCCTTACCTACACACCCATGACAATTTGTTAGCAGACAAATTCAGGACATGTCAGTGTCGTCATCTAGTCATTAATAAATTTCGGACTATTCAACCTTCTCCAAGTCAGAATTATCTGAAATAAGTCTGCACTATTTGTGACTTCTTTGAAGAACAACAACTACTGATGAAACAATAAGAAACAGGAACATTAAAAGATAGGCCACCAAATTTAATACGTAGCCTAGGGAATTCCTACCCATCCAATTATCAGAACACCAAATCATCATGTCTACATGGCAGAAAGAATGGTTGGCAAGTAGCCATGCCCTGGCATTTTGAAATGGCCAGGAAGTGGAAAAATACCAAGTCGTAGTTGCTTGGCAAAACAGGAATGTAAATGCAATGCATGACAAAGAATAAAGCATAATCACAGTTTTCCTGCATAAGGAAATAACTAACAAGAAGACACGTGAATTGTCATTTTTTGGTGGTTATTGTTTGAAATTGGTGAAAACTTTTTCAATGGTAGTTAATTGGGTAATTTTAGAAAATATAACAGTAATTTCAAACTTGAATTTCAGTTTCCATGAGGGAAACAGCCTCTCTGTGAACTGGGTTAAGGCTGCATACATCTGCTCCTCCGCAGGCCCCGCAGTGGTAGGAGCCTCTTGCACTGCGTCCACCATTTTAGTTTCAGTTTCCATGGGGTTATTGCTTTCTGGCAGGCAATGATGAGAGAAGAATCAAATCCCTTTCATTTTCTCAAGTCGGTTTTTTCTCACGAAAAACTGCAGAAGAAAAGAAAAATAGACAAGAAATAAAGGGGCAGAGGCCAAAATATTTTTAAAAGTATGTTCTCAGGAGTATCATCATGTTCATCCCCATGAGGTCTAGGAACAGTGCCAGGAGAGAGACTAAGAATCAACACCGTGTCTGTAATGCTCCTGGACAATTGAAGTGGGTTTCAACCAAAACCAGACATACATTTTCAGTTCAGTCTGGACATAGAATCACTGAGACCTAGAAACTGAATCAAACAGCACAGTTATGATTTACTTCTGCAAGCCATAAAAACCACCAGTTATCGTTTGATGGGTTCTTTTTTTTTTTTTTCAGTTCGAAAATTTGTGTGCTTTTCAAAATGGCAGTTGATCAGAGAGGAGAAAACCAGATTCAAGTAAAACCAGCCCTCTTTTCAGTTCTGTGCCTGGTCTGGCTTTAAAAACCATGGAACTACCCACTGTGGTCTCCTCCATAATTAACCAGTCCTTTTTGAAGCTTTGGACCAGAACTTCTTGTTCACCAAGTGCTCCAGAACTGCTTCTCAATTCTCATGAGAATATCCTCTTTCGAGTTCAAGCAGATTGAATCAGTTCAGAACTTAGCCCTGCAATGGCATTGCTTTGTCAAGCTCCCAACCCTACCTCTCCTGGAAGTGCCAGCTTATTCAACCTCACATATAGCACCTCCATCGCTACTGTCTAGTGGAAAACATTTTCCCTACAGTTTCCAACCGACTCTGTCCCAAGATATTCCTTCGGCTATCTCAATGTTGTGTTTGGCATCTTGGTGCTGCCACGGGACCTCCTCAGACTTGGGCAAGGCTGCAAATCACTGCTTTCCAAAACCAAGATTCTCTACTAAGCCACTTTCTACTGCTTTCTGATTTCAAGCCCAACAACTTTCCAGCTTGTTATGGCCCGGTTCAGCCACTTAAACCAAGAGAATTAAGTTAACTCTAGCTCTCAAGAACCCAAAAAGGTCTACCCTTGCTTGTGCCAAAATGGTGCGCATCAGGAGGCATATGGCTGGAAGGCACCATCATCGGTGAGTTTGATATGTGTTGCACAGTACTGTGGCACTGGCTATAATATTGCACTTCACAAGGATGAAAGTGATGTTGCCATCAAAGAACATATAACCGTGGAGGAAAAATTCCTCAGCTTTCTAGAGTATTTTGGTCAGTACTATTTATTCTCTATTTCTAGGTTGCATTTTTAATGATCCTCCAATTTCAATATAAAAGGTTTTCCTGAAAATTAAGTGAAGGAAAGGGGGTGGGGATGTAGCAAAATGAAAACAAAGAGAAGATGGAGAGAAAGAAGGAAAGGGAGAGAGAATTGATGTGTAACTCTCCTCATAGTAATCACTAATTATAGACAAAATAAAGGGGTAAAGTGATAGGTCTAGGACTTCAAAGATGAGGAGTCCTAGTTACATTAGAGATAGGAATTTCACATGTCAACAATACAAGAAATCCTAGATAAACAATAAATCCTAGTTAAACAATAATACTAGCCTTCTAATTAGATATAATACATCAACGATAAGGAGGAGTAAGTCAAGAATTTAACTTAATCCCAAAGACTAGGAAGGCAGCCAGCTTGGACAGCTGAACAGCAATAAACTAGGTGACACCTAGACAGGCCTAGGTTACACCTCATAACCAAAACTATACAATCTCCAACACTCCTCCTCAAGCTGGAACATGCTCTAGCTTGAAACAACAAGAACTAATATGAACCGCAACACGATTTTCAGGTAGTACCGTAGTAACACCAACTGACGAACACCAAGCAGCATAGGTTCTGCCCACGGAAGGCAGATACTAGCAGTAGCAGCAGTGGTAGTAGTAGCAGTAGTAACAGTAGTAGCAACAGTAGCAATACTGGTAGCAGTATCAGTAGTAGCAATAGTAGCAGTTGTAGTAGCAGTCACAGCAGTAGTAGCAACAGTAGCAGTAGCAATCACAACATAGTAGTATTAATAACAATAGTAGCAACAATAGTGAGCAAAAAGTAGGCTCCAATATGAGCGAAGAGGTTGCATTACGTGCAGGTGGTAGAGGCTCTAACATGAGTGAAGAGGTACTAAAGGTTGTATTACGTGCAGGTAGTAGAGGCTCCAACACGAGTGAATATGTAATAGAGGTTGCATTATGTGCAGGTAGTAGAGGTTGCATCACATGCAGATAGTAGAGGCTGCATCACATGCAATGGTAGAAGTAGGCAACCTACCCAAAAAAATAGTAGTAGTAGGCTCTATTTAATGAGCAGACACAACTTGAGCAGATATATACACCTTCTCCCTCTCATGTGGAACATTTCATGTGGACAAATTATGGTGGGAGACATGAACTTGAGTAGAACAAAGAAGACAGTAGAAGTTAGAGTAGCTTACGGCAGCAACAAAGTGCAAAAACAGTACCAGATTGTTCTAGCATTAGGTAGATTAGGTGCAGGGAAGTAGCATATAAATAGGCTTGCGGTAGTATGTTGATGAGGGAGGAACTCCCAAGTAGCTAGAATCGTAGTGAATTGGTTAGAACCAGAATATAAAACTCATAATAACTCCCGATCCAACGGTCTGATGAAAACCACACTTAACTACAAGTTTAACAGTAAGTGACATATCCTAACATCAAAACGATCCAACGGTTAGGACTATTGGATTAGTGAACACACGCAACTATAATTGAAAAGTCAACAAATTGATGTGGCAAGGTCAGATCAGCCAATGACAAGGTGTCACAGTATTGGACAATATGATATTAAATCTGAACATCATCAAATGGTGGGATATGGATATATCAAGTAGGCCTTAGACTGTTAGGACTCTAACAACCAAGATTGACAACAGTCCAAACAGAAAATAATAGGTTCAGATTTAATAGGAGAATGCAAAATCGATGGAACCTAATTCATAGGATCATAATTGAGATAGAATCCCATCAAATCAAGATTAGATTCACTCTAATCTGTAACAGCTGCAGGGATTCAAAATAGCAGTATCGATTTAGGACAGCACAGCACAACAGTGGGCCAGCATAGGTATCAACAACACGAGATCAGATTAGGATTAACTAATCTTTTTTCTTTTTAAATTTTTTTTTTTATGGGTCCTATTCTAAGTTACACTGGGGTGGGGAAAGGAATAGATGCAAGAGAGGAGACTCAAATTGGAGACCTCTTCCCAGCCCCTGCTTCAACAAGCAAGGGCCCAACCATCCGACCAAACGGATGTTTGCAGGATTAACTAATCTTAATCTGTTATTAGTTTAAAATAAACAGTTGGCAGAACAGATTAAGGAAAAATAAAAATAATATCAATAACTTGATAACAACAGCAGAATAATAGGAGAAAACAGAACATTATTTATAGGATAGACAGGATCAGATTAATAACCAATGGGATCTTAAAAAGATTTAACATGATAATCCAGATCAATAACAACAATAGAAGGAGTAGATTCCAGTCAATGGTTTAAGTCCTAGAAATTCTGAACATCAGCAGAACCGTAGTATATCAGGGCGAGCCATACTGTGACAGTAAGGCTGTCATA
Organism: Protea cynaroides; assembly: GCA_028583415.1. NCBI lineage: Eukaryota > Viridiplantae > Streptophyta > Magnoliopsida > Proteales > Proteaceae > Protea > Protea cynaroides. The sequence continues at coordinate 36,803,068 of CM053268.1, forward strand.
TTGCAACCTGACGGTTACAGGTTCGAAACACGAAAACAGCTGTGGAGGTAAGGTTGCGTATATTCAGCTCCTCCCTAGACCCTACAGTAGTGGGAGCCTCGTGCATTGGAACGCCCAGCAAAACCATAGCATACCATTAAGGGAGATAATAGAACCTGATTTATAGGAGAACTAAGACCAGAAGTATGGATTGATAAGAGAAAATTCAGATCTGAAACTGCAGAGAATAACTTGTAGAAATTGAGAAGTAGAATAGAGACAATACTATAAGCAGCAGAGGCAGCAATGTGGGTTGGGGGGGGCAGCAATGGTGGCTGCACACTAGAACGACGAACTTAGACTACTCTCAAAACGGTAGATCAAATCAACCGCTCTGATACCATGTAACAAAGTAGAAAAAAAGATGGAGAGAATCGATATGTTCCTCTCTTCTTAGCAGTCATTATTTATAGACAAAAGATGAGGACTAGTTACATTTGATGTAGGAATTCCACGTCAACATGACAAGGAATCCTAGATAAACAGTAAATCCTAGTCAGATAATAATACTAGTCTCCTAATTACATATTATGAATTAAAGATAAGTAGGACTAAGTCAAGAATTTAACTTAATCGCAAAGGCTCTGACATGTAGACAATAGAACCAAAACTGTACAATCTTCAACATAGAGCAACCAAGTGGACGCAGCAATTGTAAAATGCTTCAAGCAGAACAAAAAATGGTAACTGCCAAAAAGAAGAATAACCAATTCTCAAGAATATGTATTCTAGTCAAAATCAATCTAAGTTGCATTTCAAAATCAATCTCGAGAGTTCTTTGAGAAATACATACCCATCCATTTCTGGCATCTGAATGTCCATGAAGCAAGCATCAAATTTGTGTGGCAATTTAAGCAGGTTAAGAGCAGCTTTCCCACTTTCAGCACACTCCACCTTAGCCCCAAACTTCTCAAGTGCACCAGCAGCAACTCTGCGATTTACCCTATTGTCATCAACCACTAATATATTCTTCCCTTGTAGCAATTTACGAAGGAAAGTAGATTCATTGTGCATTCCTTTCCCTTGTTGTTTCCTGTTGCCCATCCCCAGTACCTGCTGAAGACATGCAGCTAGCATACTTGCTCTCAAAGGTTTCATGATGATAGTATCAGCAAAACCCACCGTTTTTGCTTTATCAAATTCAGCAGAGGTAATAGACGTGGCAAGAAGCATCATCTTAGGCAAATCTACCATGTGTCCGCCATTCTGTTTAGAGTCCATTAAACATACAGGGAAGCCACCATCCGCACCAGAAATCCAGGAATCCTTTTCAACCAGAATCATATCCACTAGCTTTCCATCTCTGACATGTAGAAAGTTGTTGAACTCAGCAACAAGACAAAATTATAAACACTAAAGCAAAGAGAAAAAAAGTCCAAATTTAAAGATCAACAAATGCAATGGAAAGAGAAAGCAGTTAAATTATTAACTCGTTTATGAGCAGTTTGAGAAGCATGGTCCTAGTAGCTTAAATTAGTAGATGAAATTCAATGTTTTGGACTAGGAAAGGCATTTATGCATATTTGCATAAAACCATGGTTTTTCAACAAAAACAGGTGCATGACTTTGGAGAAAACAAATTTGCACATTCAGATAATAAAAAGGATAGTTAATCCGGTCTTGCCCTGGTTGGTTGAGGGCATATAAGTGGAAAGCAAGAGGTTAAATGCTGGTGCAGATCGTCAGGCTTGAAATTTCAAAAAAATATATAAAATTGACTACTACCAAAGTCAGCAAGAACTAAAGCTTACCCGGATTTTAAGTTACCATTTGGTTCAGATACTGCACCAACAGCCATTTTGATACTACTAGCAACTTCTACCAGGATACCTAGTCTCTCTAGATGGTACTTTGTCACAGCTGCTCTGACAGGTTTTCCATCAACTATTATTGCTTTCATTCCTTTGAACCTAGTAGGCAGTGCCTCAGAAAGAGATATTTGCAGATCATTACTTGCATTCTTCTCGCATCTTCTCAGGACAGCAGTGAAAATAAATGTGCTGCCAATGTGAGGGCGGCTGATAAAGTTTATATTCCCACCCATCAGCTCAACTAAACACTTACTGATGCTCAAGCCGATTCCAGTTCCACCATAATTCCGGGAGGTCGAACTGTCTGCCTGCATAAAAGGCATGAAAACCCGACCTTGGGCTTGTAGTGGTATCCCAATCCCTGTATCCTCAACAGAAACTACCAAAGTCACATTCTTAGAAGCATCATCACTGGCCATCCAGTTATCTGAAATATCAGAGCAGTACTCCTCATCTCCAATTAGACGCTTAAAAGTTTCCCAGCTGTTCCAATCATCAGCTGATTCACAACCACTCAAGGTCTTGAACTGGCTGCCACATGCAATAAATTCCATTTCATCTGATCCCCTCTTAGACCATGCCTCAGATTTTGCATCCATTACAGACTTCATATGTTCAGCTAGATGTACTTGTACAAATATGTGCCCCCTATCAGTGAACTGTCAAAACAAAATTAATAGATACATAAAAAGTGTTAATACATAAACAGAATGATGTGCAACATGAGATGATAATGACTTTAAAAAGGTAGAGAGCCTTCCTGGCTCCTCAATAAAAAAATGCAGTTATATTCTGAAAGTATCAGGACCAAGAGCTTGAATTTCTCTGTATCCATCACACATGTGAAAAAAAAAAAATGTATAACAACAAAAATTGTGGGTGTCCTTGTGATAGATGACTTACTTTAACAGAATTGCCGACTAGATTTGTTATTATCTGACGGATTCTCCCTGGGTCACCGATAAGAATTTCGGGAACTTTATCAGAGACAAGCACGGCAAGCTTCACTTCCCAAAAATAGATAATGTGTCACAAAACAGGAAAGTGAGAGAATATAGAAATGCATAGAAAAGAGGACAGGCCATGGAAATATCAGCACTTCAACCATTGAAAAGAAACATGCCAAACTATTAAACAGAAGCAAACTGATCATTCCAGGTTAAAAGACTACAAGATGTATGGCATGAGATGAGCCAACCTCAATACCCTTGCGCCTAGTCTTCTCAGAAAACAAGGAGATAACTTCATCTAATATGGATCGAAGGTTGAAGGTGATAGCCTCTAACTCTAACTTGCCAGCTTCAATTTTTGCTCGATCAAGCACTTCATTTATTAGTGATATCAGTGCCTTCCCACAGGCTTGAGCAGTTTGAGCATATTCTTTTTGGGCAGAGTCTAGACTTGTATCTAGAAGCAAACAAAGCATTCCTGCAATCAGAAGAACAATAATCAGCTTCCTGGTTAAAAGATATTGAAAATATCAAATCCCCAGATATAGAAAGCCACCTTGCCCACCAAAGACAGGCAACTTGACTAAAGGAAGATCCTACTTGCTGAACTGAATCAAACAATGAAAAACTTGATTCAATAAAAAAAAAAAAAAAGGGTCTACCTTTGACTACAGTGATTTAGAGTTACAAGGAGGGGGGGGGGGTGCCTTAAGGAATAAGGTGAAGACAGGAGAGTCAGAACCCATAACCTCCTGGGTACCTGCACTCTACTGGCGACATAAACCAACTGAGGAAGCAGTTGTCTTCCTTGATTCAATACTTACTGGACATTTTTGCCTAAGCGTCAATTTCTACTGGTAAAGATATACTTTTAATGATAGAAATAAACTGAGGATCTTCAACATACCAAGGACACCATTCATGGGCGTTCTGATCTCATGAGAAACAGTAGCTAGAAACTGCATTTAAAATATAAGCAAGATTCAGATGAAGATGAATGAATTCGATCCAGGGATCAAAATATGCTTTGGATGGAGTACAGATGGGACCTGAGATTTGGCAACATCAGCAGCTTCTGCTTGGGCTTTCAATTTTTGCATTTCATGGAAGTCATCCTCGACTTTCACAATGCGCATAGCTGCACCATAGAAGATATATCCTAACAATACACCGATCACAAAGATAAACAATGAGGTCGCAATAGCTGTCCATGAAGGGGGGCGCTTCTGCTGGTATCTGTTTGAGATCACAGATGTTATTATTAAAAGCATTACTGTCATTACCATTTGACATGATTATTGTGGTAGACATCAGTGACTGGATGCACTTACCTACATCTCATTGTGTGCTTCCTGAATGGATCCCCAAAATCAAGCATGCTGACATGCAAGAGGGACATGTCACCGACAGGATGTTGAGGTCCGTACATGATCAGGGGATCAGAAGAGTTAGTGACATCATATACATTCACAACAATTGCCTCGTTCCCAGCAAGTTGCCCGAGCAAATTCTCCACAAGTGATTCAACATCAAAAGATCCACCAAGGTATCTGCCATTATTGACACATCAATCTCCACAAATATGGGCTGGAACTTTTACATGAACTTCAGAGAGAGAGAGAGAGAGAGAGAGAGAGAGAGAGAGAAAGAGTATCTAACCACTGGAAGTATAGTGCACTCATATTTGTGATTTCAATCTCTATTCTAGAACTATCAAATAAACATTGCAATCTTAAAATAGTTATCGCGGATCATTTGGGCAAGTAACTGAATTAAAGGTCTAAAAGTCAGGTTCATGATCATGCTGAGATCACAATGCTCCAAAGTTTTCCCTAATTTCTATGGCCTTGAGAATTGTGAACAGGATTCATCAGAAATATATCAAATTTTAGAAATGCCAACAATTTGACACAATTGTGCAAAATCAAAATAAACCCAATCACCATAATTCCGTCAAACTTAAAACCATTAAACAAAAGGTTTTCATCACTGGCTGGTTGGAACTCCACTGCAGATTGGAGAAGACACAAGAAAAGGATACTAGCCTCACTTCTAAAGTTCAATACTAAATATAGCATAATTCCTTGGTGAAAGACGTTTGATGAACAAGTTAACAGGAACAAGATACAACTAATAAGCCTACAGCAGAATCACAAACATGGCAATGGTCTTTGTCTATGATTTACAGAACATTACTCCCTATGGATTTTAGCATACAAGATAACAAGCCTCGAAAGCGAAAAAGAATCTATCTTTATTTCCTCCTAAAATGCATTTACAGGGGATGATAAGTTCTCTAGTACCACAAGCATGTGTTTTCTATCACTTATAATGTGGTCCAGAATCCAGATATTAACTTTGCACAAGACAAGCTTATAGTTCTATGAGGTAATGGTAAATTTCTTCTTCTCTTGAGTTCCTATGTTGTCGTTGTTGCTTTTAATCAGTCAATCATGCTGTACCATCTTCTGCTTCAACCATGCCGTGCATGTATGAATGTGTCCACATCTGAACATTTTATGAGTTCATGTCTAACACTGCATAACTATTGCCAGTGCCTTTGTATTGGCAGCCCCAATCAAGGGGAAGGAGGGTTGTGCAATAGGTTGGCAATAGACATGACATTCTATCATAACTTGGCTAAGATTGAAAGCTTCAGAAATATAACTTCTACAAGAGAACCCATCCTCCCCAAAATTTGATGAAATTGATAATTTGGAGATTTTTACAGGAGAAGTGGACTGTGTCTCATGACTGATCATACCCTTTCCCTTGAAATACATGCGTAAGGATTTCATATTCATCTCAGAGAACCTATAGCGGTGAACTTGACATAATGCGAGGTCATCCCAGCTCTAAATTTCTGTCTTCAGTTGGTTACCTTTCTCACTAGCTCATGGAACTCACTCCTGAAATCTTATCTGAGCTAGTTTATCCAGCCATCTTTAAAACAGATGGCAAATGTTCGAAGGGAACTTCAATATACTGACCAAAAATGGTAAGCTTGAAGACTCACCCAGCAGTTGCTACAATGCGTTCTTCAACCGTTGCATCACAAGGGACATTGGTACGGTAAACAGGGAAAGTCAAGACAACACCCAGATGATGAGACCCCAGCAGCCTAAAAGGGCTTGTAAGAACAGCTTTCCCTGTTGCTCTAGCCCTCAAAATGTTTTCCCGGTCCTCCTGTATCATTTATTAGAAGTAAACAAGTTGGTCAGTGAATCACTCTTTGGAAAGCAACACAGAAGATCACGAAATTGAAAAGTGGAAGAACAAAATCTACCTCTCCAGACATCATATCAATGGATTCAAGGTAGGAAACAGTCTCCTGCGCGAATATCACCGCTCCATATTCCTCCCGCATTGGCGATGGCACCCTCTCCATCGTCTTAATCGTCCAGCCCTGCTGTTTCTCAAATTCCTCCCTCTCAGTATGCACAACTCTTTGTGCATATGCTACCCCATTCAACAATGGCCGCTCAAAAGCCGTTCCACCAGTATATCCAGCAAAAGTCTCCTGCAATTAGAACCATAACCCAGATTAGAAAAGGAATAAGGAGAAAGAAAAACACCTCAGGAAAGCTTCCGATATGAGGCTTTAATAACCAGGAAAGATGTAAAAAATAGAAAGAAAGAAGACGAAGAAAAGACCTTGTCAATGGCGGAAGGGTTCTTGTAATAATGGAAGGTGGAGACAAGAATTGCAAGAGCATGCACATGATTGACGCTAACATTGAATTGGTCCTGCAGCATCCTCGCCCGTTGATCACACATGGTCACCAGAACCTCTTCCCTTCTGGCCAGGGCGAAAAGGTCCATATAGTAGTAGATACCACTGCAGATAATACCTAGCGCACACACCCACAACAGGAGGAGCTTCGGATGCCAAGTACTGTGTGCCTGAATCCAGTCCTTTGGCTTCTGCTCATTCAACTTGACTGCCACCGAGTGGTGGCTCTGATCTTTAAGACCCATCAGCAAATAAAATCCACTACTTCCGTTTCTGCTTCCTGTCCTGTACTGCTTCTGCTTCTGCTGCTTCTTCCTCTTTTTTTCCTTCTCCCCACTTCATTTCAGCTTAAAGAGTCTAATAACCCCCTCCACCACCACGCCGACCCAAAAAGATAAAAGAAAAACCATAAGATTTCTTCAGGAATGTTGCAATATCAGAAAAGCCTATTTACAATATTTTTTTTTTCTATAAAAGAGTATTACTGAACTTAGACTATACAATCATTGTAGCAGTAGCATTGTTTTGTGTGCTTCAAGCATGGAAAATAAAGTAGAAATCAGAGCTCATGCCAATAATAAAAATAATAATAATCATAATAAGTCCAAGGATTTGAAGGTTTGAACACCTATATCATCCCTTTCTCTCTCACTCTCTCTATTTCTCCATGTCATTAGAGTCCTAGAGAGAGAAGGAAGAGAACTTTTACAGAACAAGCATGACTGAATTCTTCTCTCAAAAGAAGGAAAGTTTTAATTTCCAAAGAAGAAATAACATATAATGGGTTTTCACCCCTTCTTCCTCTCTTTGGGCTTCTTTGATTTCTGGGTTTTAATGGATTAAAAAAACCCAGAAAACTAATCATGTCCTCTCCAAGCGTGGTGTTTAGTTGAGGCATCCGGACAAAGAAGAGCACGTTCACTCTGTCTCTTCAATTTTAAAAACAGAAATACAAAATAGAAATTGAATCAGATCGATTTGTTTAAGCTCGAATACCAGCGAAGCATAAATAGAGAGGTAGTTAGAGAAGAGAAGAAGAGAGAAAGAGAGAGAAAGAGAGAGGTGTATGTGGGTCTGGGTGATTGTGTGTTGTGTGGTTCTTTCTATTTACATATCTACCTGTTTTGAGGTGCATTGTATGGTTGTTCGTCTGTATCACGCAAAATCTTGATCGGACCCTCTATTCTAATGGAGAGATTCGCTTTTGATAACACTTTTTCAAAGCAACTGAATCGAATTTCTGGATATCTGTAGATACGCTCCCGTCCCCATAAACCATAAACAACTCACCTCCCCTACTAACCTTTTCTATATTCTAGTCTTCTCTTCTCTTCTCCAGATAAATATTCTATTTTAATTATCACAGTCTCTCTGTTTCTTTCTGCTCCAAATTCTTCTATTTTTTTCAACCTCTCTTCTTTCTTCTTTACATTCTCTCCTGCTTTTCTCTATTTTTCAACCAGAACCCAAGCTTGGATTTCCTTTCCAAAAAGGAAAGTACAATAAAAACAACTCCCCCTCTTCCCTTATCAGCAATTAGATCAGCTACTCTCTGCTTTTCTTCCTTCACACCCAAATCTGAGCTTTCTTTCAAATCTTGCAGCTTCCACTCAAGAATCCAATAACGGGCCCAGGCTGGAAAACCAAGCAGCACCCTTTATAGAACTGTAAATCCAAACCTGAAATCACTTGACTTTAACAGAAATCACTGGAAATCTTATCAGGAGATTAAGACAGAGATCAACATTAAAGAGAGGAAAAACTTTTCTTTCTCACTCTCTCTCTTGCTCTGCTTTACATGGGCAGAGAGCGTAAGAGATGGAGAAGATGGGTGTTTTGACTCAGTCACAGTCGAAGCAGTGATTCGTTCTGCACTTCTGTGTCTCTGAGACGTCGCACAAAATTAATGCTTTTTGAAGAAGAAATTAAAATATTTTGCTATCAAAGATCTCCTGGAAAATGACTTCCGACAAACGGCAGATCTCATTTTGAAATTACTTAAAACCCCCTATTTGTTATCTTAAATTACAAAATTACCCTTTTCTTTTGGCAAAAAAGGAACTGATTCTGATTTGGCAATATTTTCCACTCTTGACCCAACAACTCCCAAATTGATGGACCATCTTCTGTGGTCCCCATTATCTGATTAGAAAGTTCAAGAACTGCCAACCGTCAGATGAGAGTAAAGTGCAAGTATGGGTCCCATATTAAATTTCCTTGGTCCATGGAATATGGGTCGGATTCATAAGGACCCGTTTTGTTATCCAAATTTTCATAATCTTTTTTATAATGTATTATGATATATATAGTTGTTTGGTATGTTTTATGATATTTATTTATATTTAATATATAATTTAAAATCTACAAATAGATTAGAAGGTGTTTATTGTTATTGTAATAATCTATTATTACTTAATTACAACTAGTGATACTAAACGGTTATTATTTATAATTCATAATTTATTCTCATAAATGATTTATCATAAATAACTCGTAAACAAAAATATAAACTATACCAAAGAGAACCTAAAGTGTCGAATATCCATTTCGTTATTTATCCCCTTCCTCAGTTTAGGGTTTTCTTCTCCATCGTCAATCTCACTTTCTTCTTTTCTTCTCCCTCAAAAAAGAAACCCACAAATGCAAGGGTATGATGTGATGAATGAAGAGAGTGGGTTGGTAGAGTCAATCAAGACCAATCCGATCTAGACCAGTTCATTCAGGGTCAATCATGGCCGAGCTACACTGGGCACCGCCCTCTCAAAGTTAGACGAAACTTTGACAGAGTTGGGACTAGGCTAAGATATCCCAACCCGATCGATGGAGACTTGAGTTGAGTTAAGAGGACCTAAGGTGGAGCTTGGGTTCTAAAAAATCCATCCCAACTCAATGTGGACTAATTCCACATCAGATTTGGGATATTTAACCCCTACCAAGAATTACTATTATAGAATCCTGAATTAATAATTTAAGGTGAATAATATCTGATCTAGCTCAAATGTAAACTATCCTTTTGCATTCAATATTTTATTTATTTTTAAAGAAACAAAAATAAAACATGTGAGGCAGAATACATAACACTTTTACTTTTCTTAAGAATTTATATCAAAGATTTTGATCTCTTTTTATATATATATATATATATCTATATATCTATTATGAATATACTTATTTGAGGATATAGGTCATATATGCTTTGCAATATACTCATTTGAGAATCTTTGCATAAAGGTATATCATCCTTAATGCAACGCAAAGCAAGATCTAAACATCTTATATTACATATTTCTATCATAAAGTATCACATTCCAAATTTCAAATCCTATCCAACAAAAAGCAACCATTCTTTAAAACAAAGTTAATTAATTCGGGGATTGACTCATTGATTGATTCTCACGGGATTAGTCACTTAATTACTTTCAAATTGTACTCTTCGGATCAATTTTTTGACTAAAAAGGTCAAAAGTTTTTTTGATTGATGGAACAAGAATCTGATATGGTGGTCTGTCGATATCCATTTACGAAGTTCATATAGTATCTCTTCTCGTAATCTCATCCCTTGATTTCTCTGCTCCCCAAAAGCATAAAACCTCTTCCCATATATTTATGTGCTAATTTTCTAACCTGATTTATTTTGCAAAAGTATGAAAATATAATATAAAAAAATATAAAAAAAATAAAAAAAATACTTCAACCATCTTTGGTACATAAAAAAAAAAAAAATGTAATGCAAGGTGAAGCAAGGAAATTGAACTAGAGCACCAAGTATGGCACCATTACCTTGTATTTTCTTTCATTCAATGGTTTGGATTTATCCAATTAATATTTTATGTGAAAAATTAATGTGCAAGAATTACACTACCCTTCTACTTTATTAGATTTAATGGTATTATTAAACAATTCCAGTATTAATGTGAAAAGGATCCTTAAGTACGTTGTGAAAATATTTTTTTCACATCCTCTCACATCATGACCAAGGGAACTTGCATTGACAATCTCTCTCCTCCTTGATCATATGAACTCTTCTATGAATGAAATTATTTCTCACATCCTAATTGGTGTGCCATGGGAAATTTCCCTTCTCCTTAACTTGAAAATAAGATAGAATTAGTAACCAACGAGAGAGCTCATCTTTTCAAGTCTTAAGACAGGTAACCCAAAAAAAAAAAAAAAAAAAGGTAAAACGCGGCTGAGGTACCTAATATTTGTGAAAATTTCGTTTAGGATATTTCATGCCTGAAATAATACGTTAGGGGATTCAAAAGAAAGATAAACTTAATCAGGCTCTCTTTGGTATGTATTATATAATACATTATGACATATGTAGTTGTTTGGTATGATTTAAGGTATTTATTTAAAATAATTTTTTTTTGGTAAAAATATTTAAAATAAATTGATATAATCTAAAATCTACAAATAAGTTTGAAATTGTTTATCATTATTGTAATAATCTATTGTTACTTCTTTATGTCTACTTGTATCAAACGGTTATTATTTATGACTCTTAATTTATTTTCATAAATGATTTGTCATTTCATAAACATAAATATAAACAATACCAAAGATTACCCAGGTTAAATAATAAAATGTTATTTAACAATAATGTCCCTTACATGTTCAAGTGGATTTGAGACCGAAAGTGGAACTTCTTATCTCGTTCTCTCTCCTCTATCTGAGCTACACGGAAGTAGATCCTCTATGGCGCTATCGTGCCGTAGTGGGGCATCCGACGGCTGGGATACACTCCACTATCGGATCCCCCTTTCCTAACTCACTTTTCCTCAGAGATTCAGGATCTAAAAGAGGAAGATGGGAAAAAAAAGGGATTGGGACCTTTGTGGTAAGGCTGAAGTGGCAATGGGGATCCTGGCCACTCAAAGTGCATCGAGATGTTCTCACTAGCCACTTCAAAGTGCATCGAGACATAGGATCTTCACTACCACTTTAGCCTCACTATAAAGAATCTTTTTCCCTAACAAAGAAATGGAAGGAAGAAGACAAGGTCCTTTATTATGTTGCTCATCTGGGCAATTTTCCTTAAAACTAAAGCAAGTAAATAAGCAACTAAAGCAAGTAAATAAGCATTAAGGAATGAAAAATCAAGAGAGTCTCACCAGCTTCCAGCAAGTTCGTAGGCCAGATTTCGACAGGGTCATTATCGGATCCTGATGGGGTCACTGGCCATGGAGGAGCGTGCTTGAATATGGGAAGGGAAGGGAAGGACAGACTATTTTCTAACTCAAAAAAAAAAAAATATGAATTGTTTTCTTCTTAAGGACAAGGTTGGAAATGTGAATTATTATAATCTCGTGTGATTAGAGTAGATTAAGTTTATCTTTGTCTTGGAAACATGAGGTATACCAAACATAGATTTTACAAAAATTGGATACTTCAACTGTAATTTACCAAAAAAAAAAAAAAAAAAATATATATATATATATATATATATATATATATATATATATATATATATATATATATATATATATATATATATATATTCAGTTGGTCGATTTACGTCAAACTTAATCATTCTTCACCATTTTAACACCTCCCACCATGACAGCCCATTTAGCTAATCGGTCCCTCATCAGCAAGGCATTGACAAGTTTATATTCGGTCCAACCGGTATCAGTCCATAATCAGTCTTATGCTAATTGGATTAATTAGTCTGTAAACTGGCTGAAATGAGCTCATACTAAAGTGTAAATAAAAACATAGAGATGTTTGTTCTCGAATCCATAATTGAACTCCTATAATTGTAAAATACTCTTATTAGGTTTGTAATTACCCAAGTAGATGAAAATGATGACAGAAAATACAAGCTAAAGACTCATGAAATAAAAAAGAGAAAGAGATAGATGTAATGTTTTAGATTTTTAACTTTATGGTTGTACTTGTTAGGTCTACCATAATTCAATTCAGTTGGTTCAATTGGGCTACACTCTTATATCATGAACACCCATTTAATAATTAGTCCAAACCTAAGCCATGTATGTTTAATTATCAAACCGCTCAATCTCGATCTTTAATCAAATGAATACGATCCGACCAAACGATGCGAGTTTGAAATTGACATCCATATATATATTCATGGTTATAGTAAGGTCGGACTAGGGGTGTCAATTTTGGGATTGAATCAGTAACCCAGATCAAACCGATATGAATTAACCCAAAACTGACATGGATCGAACTGTTATTGGTCATGTTTCGAGTTGAGGTGTGGCATATCCTACTGGTCCCTGTCTGGTTTGAGCTAGCTAGAAATCGACTTGAAAAAATAGATCGATGATCCCAAACCCTATAATGGTCCGAACCAAATCGATTTAGACAGAATATTAAACCCTAGCTTCACTACTTTAGCCTTCTAGATGACCTTAACATGTTTTCTATTGGTCTTTCAACCCGAACTAGTCCGATAACAACTTGATAAACTAAACCTGATAACTATCTAAAACCAAATTAGTCTGCTAATTAATGCGCATAGTACATCCCACTTAGTCCAAACTTAAGTCAATATGTTCTAATTATGACTTGTAAAACCCAATATTGATTTGAGCCGACCTGGTGGGATTCACATCTTCTCCCGCCTGAGTTTGGGTAGGAGAGTTGGCGGCTTAGATGGATGGCCGCCACCTGACTCTCGGGTGGATCCGAGTCCTACATCCGAACTGACACCTTTGTTGGCTTAGCTTATCGGCTCGAGTGTCGACTCTAATAGAGGGTTCAGATCTACCCGAGAATTAGGTGGTGATCATTTATTCAGGTTGTTAACTCTCCTACCTAAACACAGATGGAAGAGGATTTCTATACGAACCAGTGATACCCAAGGGGGGGAGAGAGAGAGAGAGAGAGAGAGAGAGAGAGAGAGAGAGAGAGAGAGAGAGAGGGGATTTGTCTCTACACATATAAGAGAGAGAAAATAACCGTGGGTAGTTAGAGGGGGAGAATAACGGTGAAGAAGCGTGAGTTGACGTTGACGAGATAAATTGTACAAAAACGGTATAATTGCAACGTCACGTCCTCCAGCTCTAATAGGATGAGCTTTGGAAATTTGTCGTGTAGTTACAAGTGGGTGAGTTGGGATATAACCGTCATTGTCAGAGAAGTTTTGTCTAAGAATTGGAAATAAATATTAAAGTGAAAAAAAAAAAATAAATAAATGCTTTTCGATTCCCGTACATGAAGGAACCATTGCGGTAATGGGTTGTCAGCGTGTCAGGTGTGATTCGTCTGAGATCAGACAGACTCTGAAAAAGGAACTGTCTCAGATTCCAAATTTAAAAAAAACAAAAAAAAACGGATTTATGCATTAAAACGTGATGAAACACCTGGACTCCCCGGTAGATAAATATCATAGAACCAGGCCACGTGGCTAATCTGTCTTATCCTATGTGGACAAGGCCAGCTGAACTAGAGGATCGAGGAGACCAATCACTTAAGATCTCTTAATGACAGCTCCACACTATACCAGACCCTCACAACACAAGTCAATGATATACCATGTGAAAAATATTAAAATAATATTTATTTATATAATATACACATTTAATATTAAAAAAATTAAAATAAAAGTTTAATTCATTTTAATGAATTTAAATAGTTATTTTAAATAGTTTTAATTTTTTAATCAAAATCGAACCATTTAATTAAACGGTTTCATTTTTTAAACAAAAATCAAATCATTTAATAATCGATTTTACGATTTTGATTTAAATGATTCGATTCAACTTTGGTATAAGATTTGCTTTTATTTTTGACACCCTTAGTTCTAAGATGAATTAATTTCAGCATTTACTATATGTGATCATATACTTAGATCAATAGCGAATCCTTGAAGCCAAGGCCTCTCTTATCTTTCAAACTACACAAATTTCGAGGACACCCAAGGAATCTTGCTATCACACTCGCCACCTCCCCAAAAGAATTGTGAAGCCGTTTTCCTTAATCGCTCATGGTGGCTAGGAGGGAGTTTAAAATGCTAATCAGCATAGCATTAGTTTGACATAGAGAAAGCAATGGATTTTATAACTGTTTATTCACTTCTATTGATGCCAAACGATGATGCTCGCCTTCTTCCTTGGTGCTCAAATACTGCAGAGGGAAGAAAAGAGTTCGTGTGGAGGGGGGAGGGGGTTGATGACCCTCAAACCACTTTGATGCTCAAGTCATTAAGGGATCAAACAGTCACGAACTCTGGAAAAGAAAGCCAAGTTCTAAGATTGAGTGGGGGGCAGTTCTTGAAAAAGAGAGAGTATGTGTTCTTACAGGTTTGAAGACATCTAACCCCTGAACGATGGAACTGATCCTATTTATATTTGCAAGATTGGTTTTGAGTGGGATGATCCCTCGTTAGGGACAATCGAGATGGCACATTTATGTAGTAGATGTGTCACTAATGTGGCTTTAGGCCACTGGTCATGTCGATACATTGCGTTTGAGTTGGATGTGTAGTGCACGTGGCTCTTGGTTGATGTTGATCTTGACATGTTTTGGACACAATCCTATGGTCCATGCAACCGTTTTCTTAATATCGAATTAAACATGCAGATCACTTCGTAATAACGTGCTTAGACGTTTAACAGTAGGCTGAGGCACATGGGTTAACATGTGAGGTCATGTCCTTTGTCATAATGATGTTTGCTTGGTGATTACGCACGGGTGTCCCATATGCGCGCTTCCTTTGCGAGACACATTTGCTTCTGTGATGGATTTGCCAGCTATTGCCAATTGTTTACCTAGATGGCCTCGAGTCGGATTCGAGTGTTCCTTTGAACAGAGGTTACTTGGGAAAAGCCTGAGTCGGGACCCAAGTATCCTTTGAACCGGGATACTGAGGCCATGGTTGGGTGTAATCGTTGGTTTTTTGTCAACTCGGATTCTTGCCAGTCTTGTGGTTAATTGTATACTTATCAATGTCCGGCAAGAGAGAAGGCTTAAAGTCTTTGCACTTTTGTATCATTCAAATCTTGAAACAACTACCTGTTAATCAAAATCGAAACTGTAAAATCGACTATTAAACAGTTTGATTATAGTTCCAAAAATGAAATTATTTAAACTGGCTGTTTAGAATTGTTAAAAGTGATTAAAAACCTTTACTTTAATCCTTGAGTGCTGAAGGTTTATTAATTAATAGAAATAAATTTTATTTAATGTTTTTCATATGACTTACTTCTAAATATCAATTTTCATATATAATTAAAATTATTTTAATATTTTTTTTACACATCAATTCGAAACCAAACCACACCATTAAATCCAAACCACACCCTTCAACACCTTTATTTGGTTGGGTATTTACTTTTATTTTGTTGGGTATTTTTGCTGTCCAATTTCACATCAAACTACGTGGCATGCAAGCATGCATTTGTGGGCATGGGCTTTTTCCACTTTTCCGGGTCGAACTCCTGATAACTTGCCCCACCCTTTTTCCACATTTCCACTTTTCTGTGGGCTCGTGCTGTCGTCCACGTGCTCGTGCTTGTGCACGGTCTCACCTCTGCTCATTGGAAGGGATAAAGAGACGGATTCGGATCCCGTTCCCGATCCCGATCCCGATCCCAGAGAGAAAAGATTAAAATCTCAAAACGGTCCGCACAAAACGAAAGATTGATGCCTTACCCTACCCATGGGACTGTCTGTATGGAAAAACTGCCCCTAACTTTAATTTTCAGGAATATACTCATGTATATACCTTTTTAGCATCACTTATTATTGGCCACGTGTTGTTCAATATCGATTCGTATCGGACAACATAAGGTAAGGTATTGGTTCTCATACTGATTTAACCAAACGATACTATATCAGCCATGTATTCATATTGGTCACATTCAATTCTGATATGGATTGACAGTATTTTCCGATATAGTCGATTCGATTGGATACCTAAAATCATGGGTCCAAACTGAAAACAGAAACCGAATTAATCTAGTTGGCCCTGATCAAACTGAAACCAAACCTTAATGGATAGGATTTGGATTATGTTTTTAGAATCTGATGAAAAATCAAAACTGAAACTAAACAATTGATAAGCCCGAACCAAACCGGATCAATGAGACCGAAACCGAACAAGCCTGATAATGAACCGAAAAGAGTTCAATATTTTATTAAATACATGTAGGAAACTAATACCATAATCGAACTAGCCCAATAGTGGCCCGATAAAACCCATTAATCTAACTTTTTTCACTACATAATAGATATAATATACTGAAATCAGATCGATAGTTGACTGATAAGAGTCCATTAAGTTAGCTCGATAAATAAATAATGACACCAACTTCCATAAACAATGAAAATAATTCCATTTGGAATCAAATACACCAAAAGGCTAAATGATTGAATGGTGGCTTTATATGCAACTACATCAAACCATTTCTTATATATTATTTACATCATTTTACTACATTGCACAACTAGGTGGACTATTGACGAAGGGAATCTTTATATTTTAAGTTATTTCCTTTTCTACTTGTTGGGGACAAATAATATTGGTTAATGGGAGTACGGCATGACAACAATAGCCACAAATAGAACCACGATATGTTGGCAACAACGATGTAAGCGCGACAAATTGGCTTCCACACAAGACCCATAACATCGACCACACTGATCAATGTTGCAAACAAAAGGGTTAGGGTTTATGCAAGATTGAAGATGAATGTCACGAAATCATGGTGTTAGATACTTGATTGGTTTATTAGAAAAACTATTGCCTTTTTTTTTTCTTTTCTCCAAAACATCTTCAAAACTTATTTTAACTATGTGATCTTCATTTTGACTAAATAGTTAGGACAGATGAAAAGGGTCTAACATACCTCTTCACAAATTTTGAGACTCTCACTTTGTTAAATTTTCCATGTGTTAAATTCTGTTTGAATTAAAATAAAACATAATGAGCCTGAGTGTCAAAAAATTTCAAAGGGTAAACTTAATTACCACGTGGGGGAATATAAAGACCCAACAAAACTGACTCAATAGTTTTAATCCATGGTTCCATGGAATTAAAAAAAAAAGAAAGAAAAGAAAATAAAACCTAAAGATGAGACACATGTGATAGATTCTTCCTGTCCATAGACCATTTTGTTGATCCTGCTTCAGTCCCATATGAAACACTAGAGTTTAATATGGTTTATTTGCAGAGTATATTTTGGTTTCGATTTGGGTTTAAAAAACTTGACTCCATTTCCAAGAAGAAGAATATATATCTGTCTCTGATACAATGAATTAATTAACATGCAAGCATGATATATGAGTTTAGACTACGTGAGTGCCTTCACTCAACAATACTACTACTTACATAGGCATACAATAATCATTTTAAGGTTCCATTTCACATGTATTGTGTAACTAAAATTAATAATATATATTTTTATATAATATCTCTCTTTCCTACAATCTCTCTCTCTCTCTCGTTTATTCTTTTTATTTTCATTTTTTTAACATGTCAATACAATCCTTGGTCGGGTATATGAGTTGTTATGAGAATAAAAATTTCATCAATCAGAGAAGGATATGATAGGAAAGGGAGTGATAAACTCTTTCCACTCTTGAGTGAACGTAATAGGAAATAATCAAATAGA
Source organism: Protea cynaroides (assembly GCA_028583415.1). Taxonomy (NCBI): domain Eukaryota; kingdom Viridiplantae; phylum Streptophyta; class Magnoliopsida; order Proteales; family Proteaceae; genus Protea; species Protea cynaroides. The sequence goes on from CM053268.1 coordinate 36,821,183, forward strand.
GAATAATATTCGAAGCACAATAGAATCCACACGCATAACACAAGAAATTTTTACGTGGAAAACCTCCCCAATGTGAGGAGTAAAAACCACGGGACCGTAGTCCACTCAAATCTCTTCACTATCACCAAAATATGGGAATACAAGAGTCTTCTCTAGTTAGAACTAGAGGCATACAATAACATCATTCCTCAAGAACACAATATTCTTGGCATATATCATCAAAAACATCTAGAACAACATGTTCTAGGAATACACCATCAACATCCCAAATATCAAGATGAAGATTGAAAGAGATCTCACCCGAATAGGTGAAAACGTTGATTATCGGACTGATCTAGAAGACTCCAATCGTCAATCGCACCATTCAAATCTCCCCTCACGACTATGTGGAGGAATCCATCATACCGCGATCAAGCGACAAACCTCAAGCTTCTCTCTTGGTAAAGCCTTTGTCAACATATCGATCCATTATGGTCGGTATGAATTTTCTCAATCTCTAGCAACTTAGAATTCAAAACATCTCTAATCAATGATATCTCACATCAATATGTTTTGATCTAGAGTGAAAAGTAGAATTCTTACCAAGGTGGATAGCACTCGATTATCACGAACACACATACTTTTCTTGCTTAGCCAAGCTCCCGCACAAACTTTTTTCATCCGAGCAACTCTTTGCAAGCTTACATTGTTGCAATGTACTCTGCCTCGGTAGTAGAAAGAGCAACGCATTTCCGCAATCTTGATTGCCAAGCTACGCTCCTCCCAGAAAGTTATCAAATAACCCGAAGTAGACTTACGAGTATCAACATCTCCGACCATATCCGAACTGTAGCCAACCAATAAAGGTTTCTCACTTCCAAAACATAATTTCAAATCGGACGTTCCCGGAGATACCTCATAATCCACTTAACCGCATTCCAATGCTCTCTTCCCCGGATTTGAGAGGAAACGACTAACGGTGCTAATCGCATGTGCTATGTCCGGCCTTGTGCAAACCATTGCGTACATCGGACTTCCCACTGCCGAAGCATATGGAACTCTTTCCATGTTTTCCTTCTCTTCATCGTAGACGGGCTCGCTGGTACTTAATCTAAAGTGAGTAGCAAGAGGAGAGCTAACCACTTTAGCTTTGTCCATCTTAAATCTTTGAAGTACTTTTTCTATGTACTTCTCTTGAGATAACCATAATTTCTTGGCATTCTTGTCTCAAATGATTTTGATGCCAAGAATTTGTTTTGTTTTTCCCAAGTCTTTCATGAATTTTTGAACAAAAAACACAATGGTCGAAGTAGTTTTTCTCGTAGCCTTGCTCCCCATAATTGAGTCAAACTTCTTATACCATTGTCTGGTGCTTGTTTCAAGCCATAAAGACTTTTCTTCGACCCGCATACATGCTCCTCTTTTTCTTTTACCTCAAAACCCTCCCGGCTGTTCCATGTAGATCTCTTCCTCCAATTCACCATGAAGGAAAGCTGTTTTCACATTCATTTGCTCGACCTCTAAGTCAAGACTAGTTGCTAAACCAAGAACCACCCGAATGGATGACATCTTTACAACTGAGCGAAAATCTCATCAAAGTCAATACCTTTCCTTTGATGGAATCCCTTGACCACCAATCTAGCTTTGTACCTTGGATGTGAAGTGTGTTCTTCATGCTTCACTCTATACACCCACTTGTTTTTCAAAGCTCTCTTGCCCTTAGGCAACTTCACTAAGTCAAAAGTGTGATTCTCATGCAATGACTTCATCTCATCTTTCATTGCTTCAACCCACTTGTCCTTGTGTTCATCTTCCATGGCTTCTTCAAAGCACTCGGGGTTCTCCCCCATCGGGTTAATAATCGTATTCATTTATAGAATACCGTGTGGAAGGTCTGTCTATCTCCGGTAGACCTTCGATTGGAACATGTGGTAATCCTGGTACGCAGCTGCTCATAAGAATCATGCTCTGTCTCAACCTGTGTGGGAATATCAGTATCACCTGTATCATGGTGATCGTCTTGATCCACATCTCCAACTTGTTCAAGAACTGATTTTGAAGGGACTAGATCTAAGTCAATCAAATCATCATTTTGTTGAGACACTATCTTCTCGGCCTTATCAATATCTTGTATTGTCTGGTCTTCCATAAACACAACATCTCGGCTTTTGATAATTTTCTTTACAGCCGGATCATAAAACCTGTAGCCAAACTCATCTTGACCATAACCCACGAATACACACCGGCCGTGTCTTGACATCAAGTTTAGACCTCTCATCTTTAGGAATATGCACAAATGCCTTGCATCCAAAGACACGCAAATGATCATAAGAGATATCTTTACCTGTCCAAACTTTATTTGGCACGTCATATTGTAGTGGAACACATGGTGACATATTCAATAAGTGTACAACTGTACTCAAAGCCTCACCCCAAAAGTATCTAGGCAACCCTGCATGTGAAAGTAAACATCTGACTCTCTCTACCGTGTCCCGTTCATTCTCTCGCCTAAACCATTCAACCGAGGAGTCTTTGGAGGTGTCTTTTGATGTCGAATACCATGTTCTTTGCGGTAGTCATCAAATGGTCCCTGTATATTCTCCCCCATTATTCGTGCGAATACATTTCAATTTCTTACCGGTTTGTCTCTCAACCGAAGCCCGAAATTGCTTAAATATATTTAGCACTTGATCTTTTGTCTTCAAGGTATAAACCCATAACTTCCTTGAGTGGTCATCAATGAATGTTACAAAGTAGGAGAACCACCAAGTGTTCTCGCTCTTCATAGGACCCACACATCGAATGCACCAAATCAAGTACATTTGATTTTCTTGAAGAAGAGGGACTCTTGAAAGAGACTCGTCGCTTCCCCGCAAGCAATGAACACACTTTTTCAAATGTGCATTCTTCATTCCGGATAGGAGTTTATTCTTGGACAGCAACATCATTCCCTTCTCACTCATATGACCAAGTCTCTTATGCCACAACTCGGTTGTACCTTCATTGTCAATTGCATTTACAAAGTCCTTAGAAAGCTTTGCTTGCAATAAGTATAATCTCGAACACTTCTTACCTCTTGCTACAACCATAACACCTTTAGTGAGCTTCCATTGACCTTCACGAAGGTATTACAAAAGCCTTCATCATCAAGTCACCGTAGAAATTAAATTCAAACGGATGTCGGGAATATGTTTCACATCCTTAAGAATTAATCTTGTCCCGATATAGGTTTCCGGACAAAACATCTCCAATGCCAACAACTTTGGCCAAACCATCATTGCCCATTCTTACAACACCAAAGTCACCGACGTGTAAGATGTAAAATGGTCTCTTCGAGATGTAGCATGAACGAAGCACCGCCGTCAATCACCCAACTTGTCTCATGGCTTGTAAGATTGACTATATCACTATCATAGACAGAAGAAATTCCCGAAGTGGTGGCAACTCGCTCATATCACTTTCATCATCTTTCTTTTTTCTTTACCTTTTCATTTTTATTATCTCTTTTCGACTTTCGACAATACTTCTTGGTGGGCCCTTTAGACCACAAGTAATGACACTCAACATTTGCAAATTTATTAGATTTGCCTGCTTTGTCTCTATTCTTCGGACCACGGCTCTTACTCCTCCCCCGTTTTCGTGATCAAAGCATCGATTGTGAAGAAGAACCTTGTGATTTTCTTCTCATCTCTTCATTTAAAACACTGCTCTTAGCCAAATCCATTGAGATTACACCATCTGGAGCTGAGTTTGATAATGACGTTCTAAACGTCTCCCATGAGTCCGGCAAAGTACCAAGAAGCCATAATCCCTGTATCTCTTCATCAAATTTAATACCCATCGAGGACAACTGATTGATGATTCCCTGAAATGAGTTCAAGTGATCTGTCATCGGAGTTCCATCTTGATATCTTAAGGCCATCATCTGTTTAATCAAAAATAATTTATTATTTCCTGTCTTTCTAGCATATAATTGCTCAAGCTTAGTCCAAAGAGTGCGTGCATGTGTCTCTCCACTTATATGGTTCAATACATTATCATCCACCCACTGTCTAATGTACCCACACACTTGTCGATGAAAAATATTCCATTCATCATCAGTCTTATTTTCAGGTTTCTCACTAGCAAACACGGGTAGATAATAATCTTTTACATAAAGGAGATCTTCCATTTTTCCTTTCCAAACATGATAGTTTGAACCCTTCAGGTAACCATTCTACTTGTATTAGTTTCCATTGTTCAACTCAAGAAAAACTTTAAATAATAACCTGGCTCTGATACCACTTGATAGGAAAGGGAGTGATAAACTCTTTCCACTCTTGAGTGAACCTAATAGGAAATAATCAAATAGAGAATAATATTCGAAGCACAATAGAATCCACACGCATAACACAAGAAATTTTTACGTGGAAAACCTCCCCAATGTGAGGAGTAAAAACCACGGGACCGTAGTCCACTCAAATCTCTTCACTATCACCAAAATATGGGAATACAAGAGTCTTCTCTAGTTAGAACTAGAGGCATACAATAACATCATTCCTCAAGAACACAATATTCTTGACATATATCATCAAAAACATCTAGAACAACATGTTCTAGGAATACACCATCAACATCCCAAATATCAAGATGAAGATTGAAAGAGATCTCACCCGAATAGGTGAAAACGTTGATTATCGGACTGATCTAGAAGACTCCAATCGTCAATCGCACCATTCGAAAAGAACTCCGTTACGAATCTGCTGTCCAAATTTCAGCTCAATCGGACCACGGATGACCTTCCGTTCCTCACCTTGATTGAAACCACGCAGCTTTCTTCTCTTCTCTGTTTTGGGCGGACAAAAAACTCACTTTTTCTCTCTTTCTCTCATTGTTTCATTCTTATAGGGTTAAAGAGATAAAACCCTAATTCAACTATAAATAGGAAAGTTACTTAAGACCCCCTTACTCTTAATGGGCTTATAAGTAATGGGCCATCCTCTACATAAGAGGGAAACCCAACCCAACAGGATACGTGTCTAAATAAAGAAAACACGTGTCCAGTCATGTGAAAATTCACAAGAAAGCCACCTCAGAGGTTGGTTCCCTAAAGAAATTGACCTTACAATTTTGGATTGACAATCAGGGATCCATCCAGATTGCATACATTCCCCCATTGTCGGCATCAAGCTAGCTGATGAGGACATCAACGAGCTAGGATCTTGGAATCGTCTTACGAAGGTTCCCAAGGAGATTTTTATCCAATGGTTGGTTATTAAGCCCACCTACTCACGTCTGGTCCCAACTTCTAAGGGATTCAATTGTGGGTTCATACCCTCTCCCTTATCCAATGACTCCAATTGCCACGACAACACACGATCGAAGGCGAAGAGCTCCAGATAGGAGTGAGATCTATGACCATCACATAGACCATGTCAAAATCCATGCCACTCCACACCCCCTCTATATATAGAACCTAATTTGAAGGTAAATGGATTGATTCCTGGATAACCTTATGCTCTCTCTCTCTCTCTCTCTCTCTCTCTCTCTCTCTCTCCCTGATTGCTAAACCCATTTTCAAGAGCTTGTATATTGCTTGTGACTTGTTTCTAAATAAGGTATCAGAATTGCCATTGGGTTCCAAACCCACCCTCACTTACCTATCTACTTCTTTTTTTACAGGTTTCATCACACTGGGATCGAAGCTCGAGCGATTAACCAACAACAACAGCATACTCCAGAAGAAAGTCCCACACCCCATGGACCTACGAGAGAGATGGAATCCCGTAAAAGATGCACCTAAGTGCAGGAGCTAGTCTTCTTTTTCTCTCTCCACTCCCTTTGTCCCTTTTCTTGCGGCCCCTCTCTCTCTCTCTCTCTCTCTCTCTCTCCTATCCTCTGGGTCTCCTTCTCCCTTTCTCCCTATATTCTCGCCACTCGTCATCTCTCTCTTGATTTCACTCTCAGCAAATCTTTTCCTATTTCCTCTCCATTCTTTCTATCCTTCCGTCCTCAAGAAATCAAAACTGCTGGACATATAAACAAAAGAAAACCCTCACTTGCAATGGACCCTTTCTTTCCTCTCTCCTCTTCGTCCTTTCTTCTCTATTTTCTTTTCCATTCTTCTACAGTATTCTTCTATCTTTATATTTACCTTTTATTTATTTTATTTTTACCCGAATTCATCTATGTTTTTAATTTTTTTAATTTTTTATATTTATTGGCACCTCCTACTTCTCTCATGCGTGACTCTCTCTCTCAAACTTGAGATATAAGAAACCGATTCCATATATTAAGTGATCTCTTAAATTTTAAATTAAAATACATCCTTAATGTAATTAATAGGGTTACAATAGGGCCGCGTTGGGCTGGGCATTTTAAAATCCAAATCCAATCGGACCGAATCCTCTCCTCCACGGCTCCCTGGCTCCCACCCCATCCAACTGTTGGAGGGGGTTGGAGTTTGAGCCGGCTCACCCCTCCAACGGTTGGATGGGGTGGGAGCCAGGGAGTGGTGGAGGAGAGTGGAGGAGAGGATTTGGATGCAATCCAACCTTGGGTCTCTAAAAATCAACACTGAAACCCATCCCGATCTTGCCATGGCCTAAAAATACTCAGCCCAAGCCCCAACCGTAACAGGGCCGGTCCGGTCCGGATTTGCCTTCATATATATAATATTATATATGTCACGAAGGGTTTTGTATTTGGTATTTATTATATATGTATTATTATATTATGTAATACATATATAAGTATAAAACTAAATATATAATACAAGGTCACATGCCCAAATACTATTAAAGATATAGGATCGTGCCGGGCCAGCCTCAACGCAGGCCCGGTCCCACCTTACCAGGGTTTAACAAAACGTGGGCCAAAACCTGGCTCTGTCCGAACCAAGGGTGGGTTCAGGTTCACAAGACCAAACTTGTAACCTTAATAATTACTATTAATAATTAGTAATAGAATAATAATACAGATACTAACCTACATCTACAGCATATGGTGACTCATGCACAAGCACAAGGGTATTCATGGCATGACACTTTTTGCTCATTCATTTTGCTCGCCGTTCAGAAGCGGTGCCCTTTCTCATTATCATTTATAACTGATTTAATAGTTAAAACTACCCCGCGGATTACCCAATGCCCTTTCTCAATACATAGTGATTTATATGGTGGAGAGAGAGAGAGAGAGAGAGAGAGAGAGAGCAATTATACAATTTCATAGACTCATGGGTCATAGTAAGTTGGGATTTTCGATCTTTCTCCAAAAAAATTGAAATGATGGATCAAAGTTTTAATTTTAAATGAGTGTTCAAAGGAAAACAAGGTATAAGAAAACACTCATGGGTCCTAATGGTGAAGAGGGTTGGATCTTTTCTGGACGGCCAGCCCGTCTAGTCGAGATCATAGTCAATAAGTTCGCGTTTCATATGTGTATGATATGTAAACCGTATTATAGAGGCATATAAAACACTTTTTTCCGGAACTAAACCTACAAATTGGTAAAATCCATGAATTCTATAATTAACCATATAATACTTGAATAATACGTGTACGGCATATAATACTTGAATAATACATGTACGGTATATTATTCGGTGCAAAATATGTTTGAAAAAAAAAGAAAAAGTTCAAAAGCAAACCAAAAAGTGAAAAAACGATTTATATTTCTTTCCCTAAATCCTCTCCTCAGCGGCCGACCATGTGCCCCTGCCATCTTGCTCTCGTAACAAGTTGCCCCGATCATCGTCCTCCATCAGTCATCTACTATCCTCTATTTGCCATCCACCACCCTCCCTATTAGGCACTGAATATTTCCCGTATATGTGTGAATTAAAGATATTAAGCTAAGAAAATTTTAATGAAAGAAACAAATAAGTAATCCACATGCATAACCACAACATCACTATTTTTTACGTGAAAAACCTTTCAATGTGAAGAGAAAAACCACGGGACCTAGTCCAGTTAAAAACTTCCACTATAATGATAATGAAATTATAAGATTTAGTATTCTCAAGCTTTGTACTCAAACTTGAGGATCACAAAAAAATATAATACAAACAAGTAACTTGGAAGAATACAAGGTTACTTCTCAACCACCATTAATGGTACTTTCTCACCTCTAAAAGTTTCAAACAATCTTTCAATCAATTAGAGAAAAACACCGAAAAACATACGTTGCTTCTCCGATCCGTCGGCAAAATAAAAGTGTGAGAAAAATAGCAAAAACTTGAAGTAAAACTTTTTATGAAAAATCTGCACTTCTTCTTTTCCAAGAGAAATCCTAAAACAGAGCTTCAAAACTCAATGACTCCTCCAAAGAGAGATCTTACATTCTATACAAATTTTCACTAAATCTCTTACTTTCCTTGAAAGAAATAACTCCTATTGGTTATTTCCAAAGAGAGAGTTTCCATTTCAAATTTCAAATTCAAAATTCAATAAAGAGAATTCACTTCCATATGGGCTCATAGCTTCCATATGGGACCAATTTCAAATACTTTCATGCGATTGAATCAAATATGACCCAATCCCAACACCCCCTCTTCTCTCTCTCTCTCTCTCTCTCACCCCCTGCCTTAGCAGCCTTGCCCCTACCAGTGTCCCTTTTGCTGTTTGGTATGGTTTCAATACTCATTAAGCTCAGTTGGTTCCTACCCCTCTCTCTCTCTCTCCTTTGATTTTAATTTTTTTAAAACTTCAATTTGCCACTTGAGAAACGTTGTATTGAAATTTGATATTTAAGCAAACGCCTTGGAGCATAGGGAGTCCTTCTTAGGTGGGCCATGGAAGAAACACAGTTAAGAAATTATTCTTGATTACTTTACTTTAACATGTGATTGGGTTTGCTGGCCTCAAAACTAGATCATCAACAAGTCAACAGCCTATATGTTTATGAAATTGGGCCCACCTAACCTATTTGGTGCTCAATATTCCATACATATTGAAATGGAATCAACAATGACAGGTGTTGCTTTCCCCTTACCATAATAAAGTAATAAATTAAATAATCAAAGCCAATTGAAAAATAGGGTAATATAGTGGCCAAATAAGTATGTTTGGTTGGCCCGGTTGGATAAGTTTATCTGATTGGTTCAAAAATATATTACTCGGTTGCAAAGTAATTTTTATTTTTATTTTTTGAATATAAAAGGTTTGGTTGAGGAAAAAATCCTCTCAAACGTTGGAGAGTCTTCAGTGGGGATTCGGCAGCTGAAGTTCACCCAGTGTCAATCTCGATGTATTAGGATTTGTGCTGAATTAACTCCAACCGTCGGATCCCTGCTAGAACGTTGGAGAGGATTTGAGTCCTTTGGTTGCAAAGTAAAATGATATTTAATAATAAGATTTGAAATGTTTTGGATATAATTACACGATCAGGTTAGATAAAAATTATAAAAATTCCATTTTATTATTGATTTGGTTTCATTTCCCGTTATTCTTATTTACTTTGTGTTGAATAATATTCTAGTATGCTTAATTAATTATCGGATTCATCGAGTAGTGGGAGTCTTTCTCATTAAGTTGACCAGACCAGCCTGATTCATTATAGGATAAAGAAATAGACAACCTTATTCAGTGCGAGATTAATTAGAGTTTGTGACAGTATTATAATACTAGGTCATGAGTTTCTGTAGCCTCAGTTGTTTTTTCTCTATCTGTACCTATAAACACTGAGAAACAAGTGGAATTCCTCTGTGGATTGTGGAAAACATTGATTAAAGCTTCTAGTTAAACAGCGAAAATCAATTTCCAATGCACATGTATTTCTTTATAATTATTGATTCCATATATCTCCATTGTGTTTCAGATATCTGTATGGTTTATTAGGGTTGAGATGAAACCCTATAAATGTAAAAAGTCTTGCAACTTTGTAACTAGACGGCATTAGAAATGGAAAACTGAAACACTGAGAGAAGGAATACCTTGAAGACGAAGAAATCTGGTAACCAATTGAACGTAATAGTAAGTGACATCAATAAGAGTAGCAATTAAATGGCAAAAATTTTTTTGGTCTCTCCCCCCTGCCGGCCAGCTCCCTCAATCCTGCACAAAATTAATCCGCCTCCTATTTATGAACTTGAGGGGCAAGGTGCAACATGTTGTTCAAAACACTTTAATTGGTCGGATCCATGTCACTCTCGAAGTCGGAAAGAAGGAACTAAAAATGCAGGCGAGACAAGCTGCCAACCTCACTGTATAGTCTTACCATCATATTTATTTTATTTTTAATTCGAAAACATCAACATTACAATTAATAAAATAAATTATGTGACCTTGATCATGATTAGTTGAACCATCAAAAATTAGTGGAAGGGTAATTGATTAAGGTTGACTATTAGCATAATAGAATAATCAAAAACCTTTTCATGATCAAATGGATTGCTTTAAATTAATTATCTCTTTCTCACACATGTTTGTACTTGGCATTGATGATCTTAACATTGTTGTGCAAAATTTCTGTGCAAAATTTCTTTCTTCATCAGAGATCATCACATTTTTTCTCTACGATGCCATTAAATCATGATATTGCACTTGCATTTTGATGACAGAGATTTTTTTCACTGTCTCTCACATAACTCATTCTCTCTATTTCTCTTCTCTTTTTCTGCTGGCAGTTTTTCTCTCCTCCTTGGACCTTGTGGGTTCCATCACTAGGGGAAGATGATACACATGGGGAATTTACCGTATTGTAAGTTTTGAGACGGCCAACTCATCACATGGGTAGAATTGCTACATCAACCATTTGCTAATTTGATTTTAATTAGATAGTTTAAAATGCTTGAGAGAAAATCAACTAGATAGTATGCCATATAATTGAGAATCCGAGATAGGCCATAAATTTGCCTATAAATTACCTAATGGATGTTTTACATATATAGCTAATGATTTCAGTAATCAAGGTCAACCATCATTGTCGAAAAACAAATGGTAGATTGTTCAAGAAGCCTCCCTACATGGCACCATGTGAAATAATTCCCTAAAAACAACATCAGTAGTAATAATAGTAATAACTATATAAAAAAGTTTTCTTTGTAAAATTTTATATATTTTTTTTTGAAAATATTCCTTCATTTAGAATATATATATATATTTGTCACATGCCAATCATATTATGTGAGAGGGCTGCTCAATGTTATGAGGATCTTTTTTTCTTTATTTTATTATTCAGGTTAGTTGGGTAAGATGCTCAGATTTAAATGGATTGTTTTATGGAAATCAAAACCTCCAACATCCCAATAGTTGTTAACACTTCTTTTTCTATTCCTTGGATTTTCTCTTCACAACCATTTTAATCTAGACATCTAGACATCTAGACTTACACAATAATTAATGGACATGGTTTCCCATGCTGGGATCTTACATGCTATATCAATCACAATGTGGATAATGATTTCATAGAGTAGGGGTCCACATGGTATGTGAAGAGAGATAATGTTATTGGGGAGTTACAGAGACACATTGCTATTATTACGGATGTTAACTGACCGGTTTGGGTGGATTTTACTTCCGGCCAAATTGGTGTTGGAATTTATAAGGTATGACCGAAATATGTCCATTAAAAGATTCAGATTGGTTGGGTTGTAGTTCGCACATTAACTAAATGGCCAGTCCTTTTGGGTTGTTATTGGACTCGTTCGGGTTGAGAGCCGAGTAGAAAACCCATTAAGACTATCCAAAAGGTTGAAGTAGTAAAACTAGGGTTTAATATTCTGTCTAAATTGGGTTGGTTGAGCTCATTGATTTGATTTTCGAGCCAAATTTGGGTTAGTTCGGACTGGACCGGGATTGATAGGATACGTCATACCTCAATCCGAAACATGTCCGATAACAATTCAGTCTGGATCGATTTTAGATTAATTCAAATTGACTCAATCCGAATTAACACCCCTAAAAGATATAGATCTTTTCCCATATTACAGATAAGGCTACCTATTTTCTCTACAAGTTTTGCAACATCCTTGTCATACTTTGTCTTCCAAGACCTTCATTTCATAATTGTGAAAGTCTTTTTCATTATATCTGGATTGTGAGTGTGTGTTGAGAAAAGAAAACTTAAAAAGAAGACAACAAACAACCAAAAAAAAAAAAGAAATAAAGAAAAAGAAAAGAAATTTTAGAATGGATAATGATGGAACTCATTAATCTCTTTAATACACAGAAATCCTTTGCTTATCCATTAATCTAACATGACTTTTCATGAGACCAATCAAAATCAAATTATAAATCCTCATTTAAAAATTTCTATGAATTTTGTTCAAAATTTAGGGGATGATTGATATGGTTAGTTCGGTAGTTGATCCACTTGTGCTGTCATTTTTAGAAGCACAGTGAAGGAGATTTGGTGGGAACCATTTGTGTAGCCCTAAATGCCAAAGGGTAAGGGTGTCAAAAATGGGTCCGGCCTGGTAGCACGGATCGAGCCAGCCCGATATAACTCGAATCCAATCCGGATCGAACCTTGATGGACAGGTTTCGGTCTCGGTTCGTAAAGCTCGATACCGTTTCAGTCCAAATCGAAACCAGACCGGACCGACCCGTTAAGAAGTCTGAACTAGCCCGAACCAATAATACCTAATTCGAACACCGGTAAGGTCCATCCGGGCCCAGTTTCTTAATTTTAATGGTTTTAAATTTTGATGGATTATATTACACTGTTATAGTTCACTTCTTGATCCAAAAGATTATATAAATCTATAATTAAAAGAGTATGTTAATTGTTATAATTTATTGAATTACATACATATAAAATATGAATGATGTTAATTTTATAGATAGAAATAATAAAATAGGCTATATATCTTATATATAAAATAGGCTCGATAAGCTTGATAAGCCCTGTCCGGACCGAACCAGTCCGAAATCACCTCAATAAGCCCAGTCCGATAACAAACCGACACCGGACCAGCCTGATAGTTATTGTGTCCAGTGCAGCCCAACACAACCTAAACCCTTAATGGACGTGTTTTGGATTAGGCTTATAAAACCCGACATCGATTCAACCCAGACGAAAATCAATCCAGACCGACCCGTTGACACCCTTACCAAAGGATTACAATATACAAAATCTTTCTGCAAATCTGTCGGCCATATTCGATTAAATGTCTAAGAGACCTGCACATCAATACAATATTTTTTTTTGGATAAAAAAAATCAATTACTACTGTAACATATTCAATCAGAGAATGTCGTGGGTCATTTTTTTTTTTTTTTTAGGGAAAAACCATGTGGTGTTATATATGGTATGAACGATCAGGTCTGCCATGTGCACATGGGTGCCACTCATGTTGGTGCTGGGGATATGTGCATGCATAATCAGTGTCTCTCTCTAAACTTTATCTTCATTTCAACGATTGTATGATATGTGTGTCATTACAGTTTGGACAAATGAGGGCCGTGGAGGAATCACTGACTAAACTGTAATCTTCTGGTAGCATTTAGGTCTTGCCATTTGCATTGGTCTAGCCTGTAAGGCCTTTTCCTTTTCTTTCTGGCAAGAATCAGGGATGATGTGGTTTAGATCAAACAAAAATAATTTTAAAAGAATAAATTACACTAGAGGCACTCAACATTTTGAAAAATCATATCATACGTATTTCATGTTTCAAAAATTATGTTTGAGGTAATTTTTTTTCATAATTTCAACATTAACCCTACTGCCAATCTAATGGTAAAAAGTAAATTTTTTTTTTAAATCTTTTTTGGTGTCATCACACAAACAAAAAGCAAAATCCAAATCCTGTTTTCTCTGCAACTCATTGTTTCCAAGGATGGAAAACCAAAGTGGGATCATGGCATGGGAAGTGCAGCGAGGAACCAATAGAATTCAAGGTGTTGAAGCAACGTTTTGGTCAGTGGGTAGCATTGGTGATAATGAAAAAAGAAGAAGAACTAGCGAAAGGAGGATGGAAGACGGGTTTGAGACTTTAAATGGTTTTTCTTTTTTCCCATACTTTGTTTCATTGATTGTTGATTGAAATGGGGTGATGAAGCATGTACCTGAGATTAATAATAAACTAGAGGCAGGGACTGCAACAAGACCTAGATCATGGAAATTGGTGCTTCAAAAGATGCTAGCAGGTTTGCCGGTGGGGGCCAAAGAAGCCCTGAGGTCAGGGGTGGAATCAAAGAAAGAAAGCTTGGCAGTGGGCTGCCATCATCTCTGGCGATACAGACGCCTGGACGGCCTGAGGCTTGGGCATAACCTTCTGCGGGGAAGATGTTGGGTTGGTGTCTTGTATTCTGTGGGGTCCACACAATTATAAGGGGTAGTATTTGTATTAGGGTATGAGTCTATTACATGTATGGGAGTAAACTTATAATTGTGGTGGGATTAGGGTTTCTAGGTTTCCCTATAAATTGTCTCTGTGTGGGAAAACCTAGGAAAGGCTACAAGGGCTGTAGAGGATTCTCCTCAGACAGTGGATAGCTGGAACGCTGTAAGGCTGACAGATGAGATAGGCCTGTCAGGTCGAGAATTTTGTAGACTGTTCTTGGGAATAGAAGAAAGTCACTCTTTTCTCTGGTGGACGTAGGCATCCCACGATGGGGTGCTGAACCACGTTAATTCTTCGTGTGCTTCTTGTTTGTTTGTGTTCTCTTGATCCTAACAAGTGGTATCAGAGCTAGGGTTCTTTGAAGAACGAAGGAGGTACGCAGTATGAAGAAGAAGAAGAAAAAAAAAGGATTGAATCTGTGAGAAGGGTTTCCACGGGAAACCTAGTACAATGATGCTTAGGGTTTGTGGATAAAGGTCGATCAAACCTTTGTGTGTTTTAAGCCCATTCCTTTTTGTCTTGTATTTAATCTTTTAAATAGGACAAAAACGGATTAGGGTTAGGGTTTAGCATCATAAGAAGAAGAAAAAGAGAGTAGCAGTTTTTCTGGGCGTAGGTGATTTGCGCAGCCGTGATCAAGCAGACGATCGAGAGGTCATCCGTGGTCCGATTGGGCTGATTTTTGGACAGAAGGTAGAGGACACATAGTTCATCAATCTGTACGGTCAGATTTTTTATTGGAGTTTTCTAAGTTAAGTTATTCGCTCCGTACAGCAGCCTTTGTTTCTTTGGGTGAAATTTCTGCATCTCTTTGTTTCTTCAAATAGTAGTTTTGTGCCGACAAGAAGAGATGGAGGAGAATCTCAGGTTGGGAAGATGATTCTTCTTATCATCGCATGTGCAGGGATCATGGAGTCAAGACTTGCAGAGTTTGACTCAGGTGTGGCAGCGATGGTTTTCAATGGCTTGGCGGATCTAGTTGGATCGGGTGTCGGATCTGACGGCGGGATTGAATCCCGGTACGATGCACATAATGGCCAGTTTATGTTGCACCGTGGGGTAAAGGAGTACTGGCGGGTTGGGACAAGAAGTCGGATCTCTAAGTCTGCATTGGAGGTGCAGAGATGAGAGGCTTGGGTTCCAGGTGCAATTGGAGTTGCAAAGGGCTGGGATAAGGAGTCGGTTCTCAAGGGCTGCAATGGAGGTGCGGTGGTGAGAGACTCGGGTTCCAGATGCAACTGGAGTTGCAGGAGGACTGTGAGTGACGGTGATCTTTCCGGTGATGCTGCAGCAGTGGGAGAGATGGAGTCACTTCACATCGTGCGGCGGTGAGCTGTACGGGACACCCAGACGGGGTGTGGGCTATGCTGGTTTGGGTGTAGCGTTTTGGCAGAGACGGATTTACAGAATCAACATCAACGGTTTTCTTCAAGGTGGTTTGCAGAATCCAAGCCAGGTGGAGATTTGTTGGGTTGGTGTCTTGTATTCTGTGGGGTCCACACAATTATAAGGGGTAGTATTTGTATTAGGGTATGAGTCTATTACATGTATGGGAGTAAACTTATAATTGTGGTGGGATTAGGGTTTCTAGGTTTCCCTATAAATTGTCTCTGTGTGGGAAAACCTAGGAAAGGCTACAAGGGCTGTAGAGGATTCTCCTTAGACAGTGGATAGCTGGAACGCTGTAAGGCTGACAGATGAGATAGGCCTGTCAGGTCGAGAATTTTGTAGACTGTTCTTGGGAATAGAAGAAAGTCACTCTTTTCTCTGGTGGACGTAGGCATCCCACGATGGGGTGCTGAACCACGTTAATTCTTCGTGTTTTTCTTTCTGTTTGCGTCTCCGATCCTAACAGAAGACACCTCCTTGTTTGGGGCGAGGGAGGACGTTGCGGATGATGGAGGAGCGTGAGAGCTTGGTGAATCTCACTGGAAGCTCTACCTGGGTACGTGAAGATGGTGGTGATGTCGTCACGTTCGAGGGTTCGACGAGGACATTGGAACCTTTACGGGGTTCTTCAAGTGCGAATTTGGAGATGAAGGAAGGTGGGTTGGTGGTGGCAGTGGCGGCAGCAGCAATGGAGGTGGTGGGTGCTTCTGCATCTCCCAACCCTTCTCTCCATCTCACTGCCCCCTTCAAATACCCTAAAATCCTTGTTTGCTTGAGTGTCAATGGGTGCTTCTAGAGTTCGTTGCACAGAGAATTTTAGTAGAGTTCAAATTTACCCTCTCTTTCTGTTACTTAAATTTGTTTTATTACAGTAGCTTCACTGCCGAATATGGTGGTTTGTGGTAGGCCTAAAAGACCCGTCGAGCTTTAAAAGGGTTGGTGAAATTGCAGGTCTATGTTAGAGGTTACCTTGTGCGTAAGCAAGCAACTGCAACTCTTCATCATATTCAAGCTCTTATAAGAACCCAAGCGACTATCCGTTCACAAAGAGCTCGTAATCTCCTCAACAAAAACCATAGGTTTCAACCAGAACTCCGTTCGCATAAATCCATTGGAAGTTTCAAGCTCTTATAATGTGGGATTCTAGTGAAAATCCTCCTTACGAAATGATATCATCTCCTTTGCCCTACCAAATTTTGGGTCGTCTCTCCATATCTGAGGATCGGAACTACCAATATCGTCTCTTCTACCCACTTCGAATTCGATTCCTCCCAAGAGATCAGTGGGGTGAATGGGTGGGATGGGGGTGGGGTTGCAGAAGAGTATAAGCTACCGGAGGAAAGCATGGGATTGTGGAACGAGATGGTGCAGGAAGAGTTTTGCAAAACAGGGATAAAATTGGAAATAAGAAAATAGAAGGTACCTTAAGTGTAACATGAATAAAACGTGAGGTACCTCAAATATGATTTTTGAAACGTGAGGTACCTATGGTATGATTTCTAAAAACGTTGGGTACCTTTAGTGTAATTTATCCATCCTAAAATTAAAAATTTAAAACATTAACATGTCTCTAATTCTCATTCATTTTTTGAGTCTTCTTCTCATTCATTCCATCACCGTCTTTGTCTACGAGAGAAACAATTATAGATTTGAAACTCTCTTTATTTTTATTTACACCTTGGCATGATTTCGTTAAAGCCTATTTATAGATCGATTAACATAAAATGATTATGGATCAAGACCGACTGAATCGAATATAAACGTGTTTATGTTTTGTTGATGAGGGACTGATTAGCTTAACAGGCGGTAATGGTGCATAGTGTTAAAATAGTGGGGACCAACTAAGCCCAATCGAGATTGACTAGTTGACATCCTCTGGATGTGGTAGTCTCATTTTTCTGACTTTGAGCTGTCCTGGTCCTGGTGGGTTGTGTGATCTTACATGGGTGGTGGTCTAACAGTGTCAATGGCTTGGTTCAGGCCGATTTTTGGTTTGGGTCATTTCAGTGTTAGGCTTGAGAGGTGTAGCTTGAGACCAGCCCAATAAGCTATTGGGCTGATAAACTCGGCCTGGCTATCGGTTTGTTCTGGTTTCGGGCCCTTATCAGGCTTGGTTACCAGGCTGGTAATAGGTTGGGTTCAGTTTGGACTCATGGTTAGACCGTTAATAAACCTGTTAACAACTTCCACTTTGCTCTCTCCTCTCTCTTCAATCTCTCATCTCTACAGTCTACCCTATGCAATAATTTGACAATAAACTTAAATGCAAAAAGATAAAGGTGAGATGGGGAGTGGGAGGAGGCCGGCGGAGGGGTGAGATGAAGAAGCTAGAAAAATAGAAATCAGGTTAGGGATAAGGAGTATTTTTGGTTTGGACATCAATTTGGGTTCCACCAGAGCCGAAAATACACCTTATCCCGAAATTACATCAGTTTGGACATCAATTTATTAGAGAACAATGTGCAAAACATTGTTTCAAATGAGATGGAAAATCAATATAGCTTAGTAATAGAGCCCTAGGACCGTGTAAGAGTGAAGTCCAAAATGGCACGTTTGTTGATTGATGGGTAATGACAGAATTCATGATTTAATCCTATTATAGCTTGAGAGGAGTATTGCGTCCATGTAATATTGGCTACTTTGGGTCAAGACCCGCGCGGTTTAAAAACATGTCTATGTGGAAAATGTTGGCCCCTTGCTTATAAGCCACAAGCTTTTCAGACATCTAATTAATGTGGGATTATCTTAATCTCCACTTTATATTTCTACCACAAGTCCTTATCACTGTAAATCTTTATATCTAGGTATTTTGATCCATAGAAAAAGAGAGAAAATATAAAAACGATGCTGGTTAATAAAAATGTTGAAACCAAAACCCTACCAGGATCTTGTATGGGCTTTAATGGACATACAAACTTAGGGGGGGGTTCCTTTTACATGATCTTCAATTGCTCCTCCTTTCAAGGAAATCTTTGGCTTTTTATGTCAATGTGAAAGGAAGAGTGGTACTCTTTTGTGTTACTTTCATGCTTCATTGTCGTCATTTTGGAACCTATAGAGAACCTAGATGGGAGTCGGATTCCACTCAAAGATATAATAGGTATAGAGGAAGACAGGAAGAAGCAGACAATGATTTTCACATTCCACCTTTGACTTGAGAGTTGGGACCAATAAGTTATGAGTACCCTATGGAAAAATGCAATTACATAATTGAGAGAGCCTAGTTTGGTTTTGTCACTCTGGCAAAAATGATGTAAAGGGCTGAATTGTGAGAGGATATACAATTGTAAGGATTTGTTGGAAAATAATAATAAATTTAGGTTGCATTTGAAATGTATCATTAAAAATGTATTATCCGAGAATGAATTTTTAATTTAGAATAAGAATGGATTTAAGAGCGAGGCATTTTTGTTCTGAGGATAAAATGTAAAATGAGTTAAAGAGCCTGTTTGAGAATGGATCACGTTCTCTTAACACATTCCATGATCTAAAATGAGAACGCATACCTGTAGATGCTTTAATTTTGACGAACAAATTCAAGCTAACTTCTAAAATTTGGGGTAAATAAATTATTATCTAAACATACAGAAGGTATAAATAAATTTTTTTTTTACGAATATGACAGCCAATAAGACAAGATAAATTAAAATCAGCAATAAGAATAGTAAAATAAAATATATTTTTTATTTTTGGAATGGTCATAGTAGGATCAACATAGCTTGTGTGGATGGTTTAAAATCGATTTGTATGATTTGACATGGTAGCATAAAGTAACATGAGATAATTTTTTATGTTTATTAAAATAAAATAAAATAACATAAAAGAAAATAAAAAAATAATATAAAATAAAATTAAAATAAAAGAAAAAGAAATCTAAATCTGTTTTTGATTAATTAATTAATCAATTAAATAAAGCAAACATTCAAATAAATAAATAGAAAAAAATAATAATAAAAAAAGAAAAAAAAGAAAAATGGGAAGTTAGAAAAAGAGGAAGTCTCTAGGTTTACGTTAGAATCAACTAAAAGGGTTTGGTTTATTTAATTTTAAGGGTATTTTGGGAACATCATAGGTAAATAAATTATAAAAGGAAAAACAAAAGGATAAAATCATGTTTGAATAACTCCATTTGAGAGGAAACGTAGGGAGCAAGAAAACGAAGAAAGAAGAAGTGAGAGAGAGAAGAGGGTTTGAGAGTGAGGAAGAGAGAGTTGAGAACAGAGAGAGGGAAGAAGGAGTAGCAGCAGCGATGGCGGTGGTCTGGGGAGACGGCAACGGCGGTAGTGCAGCGGCGGAACTCCAACGGCGGATTCAATTCGTCACACTGAGATCCGAGATTCCTCTTGTTGGATTTCCCAGGCATCGGCGAATCTGTTCTTGACATCTCTTGACGATCTATTTTTTTTATTTCTTTTATTTCTTAAATGGAAAAAAATCTGACTTCCTGAGGGTGAGCTAATGTTTTCTTGCTCCGACGACACAACTCTAGGTGATGTCGAGATGTGAGCATCTTCAATGTTTCATGCGGCGTTAAAAGTACAGGATCACTTTTTCTCCCTTGACGTCCACCTCTACTCACAGGCAGGTAGCGCCCCTAACTCTATGTCTTTACTTTATGTGGTATATGGGTTCAGCCATCGTATGTCTATGGTTATTCAATGTCGATGGGTAATACGATATGCATGCGGCACTTGCCATCCCTAGTGTAGTGATGGGCGGGATAGACTAGGACGTTCCCTACCCTTTCAATGTATCCCGTAAATACGAAAGAAAAATGTATTAATAGTTTTGATTTTCAATCCCTACTTATGTATCTTATAGGAATTTGTATAATTTTTATAATTATTTTCACACAATACGAACTCACACGTTTGTGATACGCGAATAAATATAGATATGCAGATGTATATAAAAATAAAGCGAGGCTCAGATGCCTATCTTTCAATGTCGAGAGTATACTCTCACATGTTGACAAGTAGAGATCATTTTCATATTTTTATGCGTAGTTCATTTTGAACTACGTATGAGCTTGATTCTCGGACCTCACTCGAGATACGTAGGCTGTCTGGGTATCCATCACCCAAGCTCAGCTAATTGCAATGAGGGTTGCAATAATATCCAATTTGCGTCATAATATGTTTTGCATTTTGCACACTTTTGCATACTTACTTCTAATTGTGTTTTTAAACTTTACTATTTCAATCATATTTTCAAATTCAATTTTAAATTCAATTCAATTTCAATTTTAAATTCAATTCAATTCAATTTCAAATTCAATTTCAATTCTCCATCTTCGCATGGAATCCTAGGCAAGCATTCTATCATCGCGTGGAAGTCCCTTTCAATCCTGGGTAAGCATTCCATCATCGCATAGAAGTCCCTTTCAGCCTTTATTTGTACATAGACAGTCTAACAGTTTGACTAGTGGCTGTAGAAATTTGTTCGAGTGCTTTATATAGATGACCTAGTAGTTTGATTAGTGACTGTAGAAATCTATTCAATATTCTAAACCTAGATGACATATTAGCTTGACTAGTGGCTATAAGAATCTATCATTTTACCAATCCAAGCGGTTGAACTACGTTGGGCTTGATTCTTGGGTTTATCCTGAGATACATAGGTAGCTTGAGTGCTTATTATTCAAGTTCAGTCCTCAACTAATTTACTTTAATTTACTTTCCATTATTCATGTCATTTTGAATGTCATTTTAGAATTGATTTTCAAATCGTTGCATTCAAACTTTGGATTTTGCTTTAAGGGTTGAAATGTTTTTTCCCTATCAACGTGTTAAGAGTTGCGCACTTGTTACTTGGGATTAACTGATTGGTCCGTCATCCAATCATTTTATTTTAATCTATATCACCCTTTAATTCTTTTTTCTATTATATTCATAATTGTATAGCTTGCTCTTAGATTGAAATATATTTAGAATCTAGATCTGGTATCTGTCAAAATTTATTTAGCCATTGCTTGTAATTTAAATTAGGATAGGAAATGATAGTATATAGAGACTAATCTTCGGATTAGACAATTTAGGTGCCTAATATCTTTTCAAATTATAACATGATACTTATCCATTGTTTCTCTAATTTGACCATAAGTCTTAATCCATTACGTGAGTCATTAGCATTTCTCATTTGAGAAATCATATATATAGGTCCTAGACCTTATTTAGGTGGTATCTCCATCCATTTTTTTTTTCATTATTTTTAACCAATACATTTTTGTCTTTACAATACCAAACATTGTTTTTGTCTTCTAAAGAATGTGTTATTAACTTAGAATACATGCTAGTAATGCATAGAAAACATAGACTTACTATCAAAGGTAAGGTGGTGTTTTGAAAAACATATGCTATACTTGAATGTTAAGAAAATAAAAGAAAAATAATTTTAGACAAAAGTAACTATGAAACAATGATTACTTTATAAGTCTATTTCTCTTACATTTTAAATTTTTTGTTGACATCTAAACCTTAGGAATATTTATTTTTCTAGGGAAGGAGAGTGGAGTAGTTATGAGGGGGCTTTCTTATTTCTAGAAGCAGTCCAGGAAAGAAGATAAAGTTGCTTCTCGATGCAAACCTAAACAATGCTTTTACTCCTACCAGAAAAAAAAAAAAAAATTCCACTTCACAAATTATCATAATAATTAATTGGGAATTAGCTCTCCACAACACCTTTATGGGGAATCTCTCACAGTGCAAAATAAGTATGTAATTTATGGGGAATCTCTCCCAGTGCAAAATAAGTATGTAAGGATGAGTATCTTCAATGGTGACCACAAGGTTAGAGGGAGGAGAGAGTGTAAGTCAAGGAGAAAATCCCTACATTAATTGGCATTCTAGGATCTTTTTCCTTAGTTATGATTATGCAAAAGTGGTTAGATATCTAATTCTCTCACTATCGAAAGTGGCAAAAATCCATTGGAGACCGAGAATGATGATCCATATGTCAAATGTTAGATCAAAATTCTATCACTTACCCACATGTATTGACATGCATTTTTGTGTATATCGATAAACATTTACTGGTACACCAATCAGTGCTAGATCTTTTATAATTTTTCAATGCTTTGTTTTACTACTGGGTAAACTCTATTTGTACTAAAACTTGACATGTGAGGGATTTCGGGATCTACATGTTGACAAAATTTCAACACAATCCAATCTACTATGTGGCAGAAATAGACACTCAACACCAGAACATCTTCGGAAAACCTTTTCCTTTATTAATAATAATAATAATAATTCAATGTAAGATTCCATGGAATAAGGTTCCCATGCAATGTAACCATCCCTATACAAGTAAAAAAAATTCGAAAGAGAGTCCATTTAAGGCTAGCCTAATATAATTCAAATTCAGGCCCAGATTATTTCGTGTCCCTGCCCAAATTAATTTGACTCCTCAAAACGAACTTTTCAATCCAAGACCTCAATCAACACTTCTTTATTTTATTGATCCTTTCACATGACCAAAGTTGAAATCGAATCATATTGGGCCTTAATTGGGTTGTGTTTTTAGAACCAGGTGAAGAAAATGAAACTGCACCGAATCAATTGATAAGCTTGAACCAAAGACGTTCCAAGATCGAACCTGACGTGCTCTCTTCATTTTGTTAACAAAATATGAAAAAGAAAAGAATGAACCAACATAAAACATTTCCTCTACTTTCATGAAAGGGAAGTAGGGTTCAAGAAACGGAGAGACTAGCCTGACTTGCTCCTCTCATTTGATTCAATTCAATTGCTTAACTGGATCAATATGCCCAAATCGAAATTGAAATTGAACAAACTCGATAATGGACAGATAAGAATCCATTAAACTAGCATTTTATTAAGAGAAAATTAGACGGACCTCTTCTTGACAATTCGTTTATTATGTGATGCCACCCCATGCGTTTTAGACTTACACGGATCTCCCTCAAAATATCATATTTATAACACATAAGTCCACTTTGTTAGGAAATTAACATTAACTGTTGACATGGACAATGGTTATTTTTTAAAAGATGAAAATACCTCTAAGAGTATTCAACAAAAAGACCCTTCACCATTACTAATTTAACTTTATCAATTTCCTCCATTTTCCTTCTTCTTAAGACAAAAATACCCTTAGCCGATATGAAGTTACTTATTTTTCCTCATATCTAAACAAGCAAAATCGTTTGAGAATGATCTTTCTTCTCCAGCAATAGATTTGGGGTGGTTTCTTGAATTCTAGAATTCACGAACCCTCTATCCTCGAATTTGACTTTAATGGTCTCCACCAACTGCTCCAGCTTCAACCCCACTTGCGGACCTACTAACTGAACCAGAGAACCCACAGGGTTCTTTAATAGATATCAAGAGCATCTAAGTCTCAAACCCTCGATTTCATAATGCTTTTGCGGTCGATGCAAGTCTGCTGACAAGGCCATTGGATGTGCTGTGGAACTTGGAACATGCACTACAACACTATCGAATAGCCCTAGGCAGTTCAAGATCTGAAGTTTAGAAGGATTGTTAGACATGGCTTTCCTATTATGCCAATGTAAGGGGGTCTCCCACATACGCTACATCAATCACAGTGTAGAAAACGATTCATACAGTAGAGGGTCCACATGGTGTGTAAGGGGAGAAAATGTTACTGGTGAGTCAGGTGCTATTATATGAGAAGACATAAGTAGGAATCCCCACGCCGCCCGCGTAGGATCTTTTTCATTTATGTCAGTTTCATTGTGAGAAAGTGTTGATCTCTCTCACCCCAAAAGTGGTGGAAAGGAAACTCAAAGAAGACAACAAAAAAAAAAAAAAAAAAAAAAAAAAAGTTAGAATGGATAATGATGGAACTCATTAATCTCTTAATCCACAGAAAACCTTTGCTTATGCATTAATCTAACATGACTTTTCATGAGACCAATCAAAATCAAATTATAAACTTTCTTTTCCTTATTTTCTGTGAATTTTGTTCAAAATTTGGGGGATGATTGATATGGTTAGTTCAGTAGTTGATCCACTTAGGCTGTCTTTTTTAGAAGAACAGTGAAAGAGATTTGGTGGGAACCATTTGTGTAGCACTAAAAGCCAAAGGGTGTAGTACACCCTTACAATTTACAAAATCTTTCTGCAAATCTGTCGGCCATGTGTTCGATTAAATGTCTAAGAGACCTGCATATCGATTACATTTTTTTTTTTTTTTTTTTTTTTGTTAAAAAACATCAATTACTACTGTAACATTTCCTATGTGCACATGGGTGCGACTCATGTTGGTGCTGGGGATATGTGCATGCATAATCAGTGTCTCTCTCTAGACTTTATCTTCATTTCAACGATTGTATGATATGTGTGTCATTACAGTTTGGAAAAATGAGGACTGAGGAGGAATCACCGACTATAACAGTATTCTTCTGTTGGCATTTAGGTCTTGCCATTTGCATTTAGGTCTAGCCTATAAGGTTAGACTGAGTCTGACCGGTTATGGAACGAGATCGATCAGTATAATTATTAAATTTGTCGGATTTAGACTTAGATCGATTATTAATTTTGTATTCACAGTATAAGAGTGTAGTTCGATTGAATCGATCGAATGAACCAAATACATCAATAAACCAAACTGAATATTGATTTAGACTAAGCAAATACAACCCTAAAACTAATAACGTAAAACATTAAAACGTCTCTTATTCTTTTTCATTTTTTGAGTTTTCTTTTCATTCATTCTATCATCTTTGTCTACATAGGTATTTAATCTACAAGAAGGTATTTAATCTACAACATGAGAACAATTATGGATTTGAAACTCAACATTTTTATTTTTATTTTTTTTGATAATTTACATTTTGGCATGATCTCATTATAGTCCGTTTACAGACCTATTAGCCCGATTAGCATAAAATGTTTATGGGCCTTGATTGAATAGACCAAATATAAACGTGTTCATGCTTCGTTGATGAGGGACTGATTAGCTGAATGGGCGATCATGATGCATGGTGTTAAAGTAGTAGGGACTGACTATGCCCAACCGAGACCATTCAGTTGACACCCTTTGGATGTGGTAGTCTCATTTTTCTGCCTTTGAGCTTTCCTAGTGTCGTGGGTTGTGTGATCTTACATAAGTGGTGGTCTATGACTCTCATGGTCGGGTTTGGGCCAGTTTTGGTTTAGGTTATTTCAGTGTTAGGCTTGAGAGGTGTAGCCTGAGACCAGCCCAATAAGCTAGTTGATAAACGCAGGTTGTAGACGATAGCTATTGGGGTGGTCTGGTTTCTGGCCCTTATCGGGCAGGGCTATTGGACTGGTAATAAGTTGGGTTTGGTTTGGACTCATGGTTAGACCAATAATAAACCTGTTAGCAACTTCCATTCTATTCTCTCGTCTCTCTTCAATCTCTCATCTCTGCCCTATGCAAAAATTTGACAATAAACCTAAATTCAAAAAGATAGGGGTGAGATGGGGAGTGGGAGGAAGTTGGCGGATCGGGGTGAGATGAAGAATCTAGAAAAATAGAAATCAGATTAGGGATAAGCCTATAAGGTGTATTTTCGGTTTGGAAATCAATTTGGGTTCCACCAGTGCCGAAAATATACCTTATCCCGAAAATACATTGATTTGGACACCAATTTATTAGAGAACAATGTGAAAAACATTTTTTCAAATGAGATGGAAAATTGATATAGCTTAGTAACATAGCCCTAGGACCGTGTAAGAGTAAAGTCTAAAATGGCACGTTTGTTGATTGATGGGTAAAGACTAGGAGTGCAAGTTTTACCTTGACAACCCGAACCCGCCCAAACCCGCCCTGAACCCTGGCAGGGTTGAACCTGGCCCAAACCCTGATAAGGTTGTGTTAGGGTTCAAATTTTGATCAACCCTGGCAGGATTGGGTTGGGTTAGGGTTGACCCCCTGGGTTGAGCCCAACCCAGCCCGACCCTATATATATATATATATATATATATATTTGTGTTTGTTATTTCTTTAAGTTATAATTGTTATATATATGTTATTTGACAATTTGTTGTATGTTTATAGGCCAATTAGGGTCATTCCAACCCTAAATCAGGGTTAATCAAGGTTAACCCAGCCCAACCCGACCCTGTCAGGGCCAATCAGGGTAGATTAGGGTTAAGCCCAACCCTGCCAGGGTCAGGGTTAGGGTTGTATATTTTCTGACCCTGACAGGGTTGGGCTGGGTTAGGGTTAAGTTTAAGTAGTCAGGGTTAGGGTTAGGGTTTTGAAAAACCCGGCCCAACCTGACCCTGTTGCAGCCCTAGTAAAGACAGACTTCATGATTTAATCCCGTTAAAACCAGAGAGGAATATTGCGTCCATGTAATATTGGCTACTTTGGGTCAAGGCTTGCACGATTTAAAACATGTCTACATGGAAAATGTTGACCTTGCTTGTAAGCCACAAGTTTTTGAGACATCCAATCAATGTGGGATTGTCTTAATATCTATTTTTTATTTTTACCGCAAGTACTCAAGTATGTAAATCTTTATATCTGGGTATTTTGATCCATTGAAAAAGAGAGAAAGTACAAAAGCTATACTGGTTAATAAAAATGTTGAAACCAAAACCCTTGCAGGATCTTGTATGGGCTTTAATGGACATACAAACTTAGAGGGTTCCTTTTACATGATCTTCAATTGCTCACCCCTTTCAAGGAAAATCTTTGGCTTTTTATGTCAGTGTGAAAGAAGAGTGGTAGTCTTTTATGTTACTTTCATGCTTCAGTGTGGGGATCCACATCGTCTTCTTCTTGAGATTCGGGAAGAGGGACGGCGGCCTCGATGGATGGTCGACCCCTAGTTCTCGGGTGAATCTGAACCATCCATCCGAGCCGACACCCTTGCCAGCTCAGCTTGTCGGCTGGGGTGTCGGCTCGGATGGACGACTCGAATTCACTCGAAAATTAGATGTCGGCCATCCATCCAGGCCGTTATCCCTCCTCCCGAATCTCATGGAAGAGACTATTTGAATCCTCAGTGTGGTCATTTTGGAACCTATAGAGAACCTAGATGGGAGTCAGATTCCACTCAAAGGATATAATAAGTATAGAGGAAGACAGGAAGAAGCAGACAAAATGATTTTCTCATTTCCACCTTTAACTTGAGAATTGGGACCAACAAGTTATGAGTATACCCTATGGGAAAAAGCAATTACATAATTGAGAGAGAGAGCTTAGTTTGGTTTTGTCACTCTGGCCAAAATGATGTAAAGGGCTAAATTGTTAGTGGGCATAAAATTGTAAGGATTTGTTAGAAAATAATATTAAATTCAGGTTGCATTTGAAATGTATTTTTGCTTTTTTAGGGGTTAAAGAACGAGGTGTTTCTGTTCTAGGGATAGAATGTAAAATAAGCTTATTCGAGAATAGATCGTGTTCTCTTAACACATTTTATTATCCAAGAATGAGAACGTATACCAAACATTGTTTTCGTCTTCTAAATAGTGCGTTATTGACTTAGAATACATTACAAGAATGCATACGAAATGCAAACTTACTATTTACAAATGGTAAGGTGGTGTTTCGACAAACATAAACTATACCTGAATGTAAAGAAAATAAAAGAAAAATAAACTGAGACAAAAGTAAATATGAAATAATAATTACTTTATAAGTCTGTTTCTCTTATATTTAAAAAATTTTCTTTTCTTTTCTCGTCTTGATATCTAAACATTTGGAATATTTGTTTTTCTAGGGAAAGAGAGTGGGGGTTGGTATGAGGGGTTTTTCTTATTTCTAGAAGCAGTCGAGGAAAAGAAGATATTGCCACATATTAATTAGGAGATGGTTCTCCACAACACTTTTATGGGGAATCTCCCACAATGCAGAAATAGGTATGTAAAGATTTGTATCTTCAATGAGAGCCCATAAGGTCAAGGGGAGGAGAGAAAATCCCAACACTGGCGTCCTAGGGATCTTTTTCCTTAATTATGATTATCCAAAAGTGGTTGGATACATAATTCTCTCATTGTCGGAAGTGGCAAAAATCCATTGGAGACCGAGGATGATGGTCTATATGTCAAATATTAGATCAAAATTCAAGCACTTACCCACATGCATTCTTATGCATATCCATATACATTTATTCACCAATCACTGCTAGATCTTTTATAATTTTTCAATGCTTTTTTTTTCTACAAGGTGGACTCTATTTGTACTAAAACTTGACACATAAATAGGGACTTCGGGGTCTACATGTTCATAAAATTTCAGTACAATCCGATCTACTACATGACAGAAATAGGCACTCAACACCAAAACATCTTCGGAAAACCTTTTCCTTTATTAATATTGTATGATTCCCATTGCATAAGGTTCCTATGCAATGAAACCATCCCCATACAAGTAAAAGAATTTGAAAGAGACAAGTTTAAGCTTATATGATGGGCCTTATCAATTTAAGCCTAGCCTAATGTAATTCGAATTCAGGCCCAGATTATTTCACGGCCCGGCCCAAATTAATTCCTCCAAACGATCTTTCAATCCAGAGGCCTTAATCAACAATTCCTATCTTTATTGATACTACCAGGTAAGATCCCTTCACAGAGGGAAGTCAAAATTGAGTCAAAAATTAAAAACTGAAACTGAACTAGTCCAATTCGACATAGATCAAACCTGAAATCGGATCTTATTGGATTGTAATTGGACTGTGTTTTTGGAGTTTGGTGAAAAATGAAACCGGACCAATAGAGTCTATAATGCCGAGTAAATATCCATATAAGAAACAAACACCGAAGCCAAACCAGTCTGATAATTACCCAATTAAGCTGATTAAGCCAACTTGTTAATACATATGCATATGATAAACCGAAATGGAACCAATAGTGGATCAATAAAAACCCATTAAACCAGTACAATAAAAACTTGAAGCTGAACTGGATCAAAACCGAAACTAGGCCATAACCAATTTTTTTTTTTTATTGAGCCATAATTGGGCTGGGGTGTATAAGACTGAAATTGAATTGATCCAAATTGAAACCAGACTTACGCTGGCCGTATGGAGACTTGGCTTGGATTTGGAACTAACCAAACTCAACCCAAGACACATCACAGAGATATTAGAATTGGTACGTGTAAGGATCCTCTGTCTGGTTGCCAAGCAGCAGTGAGGATCTCGGCCTCTCATAAGGCATATGGCTGCCAGGAAGTAGTGTCCTAATGCCTTATGAGAGGCCAGATGAAGGTACAATCAACTCATCCCATTTGTTTCATTTGGTTTTTCAAGTTTAAAGCTGTTTTGATTCGGGAAGGTCTTACTCTGTCCACATAATATGTCATCAAATAGATCAGATGCCAGATGTGACCAAATTTTGAGTGATGAGATTACGGGTGTCAGTTTCTGGCTTTGTAGCGTGTCCTTTGAATTGGATCGATCGATTAAAACCTGCACCATTTATTAAATGTGGTGGGACTGCATTGATTGATTATGGATGGAACCCGACATCGACTGATAAAATAACTATTAACTGTTAAATGTTAAAACTCTAAAGGCTTAATCTCTCATTCTCCCTCTTCATTTATGTTTTACTTTAAACTTTGTCCTTCCTTTCTCTCTCCTCCTTGGGTGTGTCGCTCCTTCTACAACATGAAAACTACTTCATTGATAGGTAGCACTGTTGTCTCTGTTGAAAGGAAAGGCTGTAAGGTATCAACTAAAATATAAGTCAAAAGCTGAGCTTGATGGATTTATAATTTTATATATTTATTCCCCTTATATTTAGTTTATTTAACATATTTTATGTCTTATGGTGTTCATTTGTGATGATTCCTTATATATATGATATTGGTGGAAACTATTGATAATTTCTATTTAAAATCAGAAAATTATGACATTTTCAATAATGATTTTTTGAATTTCATGCAGGTTTCTAATGTGGAAAGAATTCCAGAAACCAAACATGGTATAAAAATTTGATCTGAAAAGTTGATCTGAATTCAAACCAGAGAATGAAGGTTTCCACATACAGAAGGTTCATTATTGAAAAATCTCGATTGATTGTTAAAATTTTTGAAGAGAATATACACCTCTATGGAATATCACAAAGATTGACAGGTCTATGGGTGGTATTTGGTTAATAATGGAATGATTCTCTATCTAATCTAAGGAAGATGATTTTGTCTAATCTTTATTTTCATGTAATAAGATTGTCAATTCTAGACATACTAGTTTTAGTCTTCTCTACTTTGACTATTTAAGCAATATAAATGCTACGTAATAGAACATCTAAGAATTATTGAGAAGATAATTTTATTTCTTTTGTGTTTTTCTTTTCTATCATGTCTGGTTAAGTTCTTTAATCGATCCAAAGAGAATTCAATCCTGTTAGTAAAATTGTGAGACTCTGTTCTTAATGTTAATTATTCTTATATTCAAATATCTGTGTTTCTAGATTTTTCATGTTAATGATTGCATGATTTAATTAATTAAAATATTTATTAATTGATTGAATTACGTGGGTTGTAACTAATCTGAATCCATAATCCGTAAATGTTATGGTATTTAGGAAGAGTAACAATTAAGCAGAATAATTATGATTCAAGTTTTTGTTACTTGCTTAAAGGAAATATAGAATGAATTAAATAATCTAATGCTTGTTAGATTATTGTTCATATTTAACTCACTCCGAGAGCGCAATACTATCAGTAAATTCATGAGGATTATTTAATACCAATTGATTTATTGATAATAATTAATTTGTGTGCTGGACTCAGATTAATGAAATTAAGGAAGGTAAGAATTGTCTGATTTTTTGATAATCCTTGGTTAAATATTTGAATAGAAAATAATCTATATATGAGGTCAGTGATCAATTTACAACTGTGAGTAATTTTTTTTGAATCGATATCGTCTTCCATTGAATTTTTGTTACTTAATTTTGTTGTCAATTAAATTACAGAAGAAAATCTTCATTTTTCTTGGTAAGTAGACAATTTGATTAACTAGTTTCTGTGGATCGACCTTTGCTCTTAGAGAGTTTCATACTTTTGTTGGCTCTCTCTCTCTCTCTCCCTCCCCCAGATACTTCCATGGCACCACCTCCGGGCCTTTACCTCGAAACCCGCACTTTCATTCTAATGACTCGTGCCTCATATCATCTATGGAAGTGTCAAACTCAA
Organism: Protea cynaroides; assembly: GCA_028583415.1. NCBI lineage: Eukaryota > Viridiplantae > Streptophyta > Magnoliopsida > Proteales > Proteaceae > Protea > Protea cynaroides. The sequence goes on from CM053268.1 coordinate 36,852,918, forward strand.
GTATCTCAAGGCTAAGGCTAAGAGACATCATTGAACTACAGAAGAACACTCATTTATTTCGAATAATGCATGATGATAGACCTGTCAGTAGACCATGATATTCTATTGACAATTTTGCAATTTGTTTTAAGTTAGTTGTGTGACTCGCATAAAAAATATGATTGAACATAATAATTTAGTAGTTGATGATAGAGAGACTGTTAAGAGGGATTTCTCACAAACCATTAATTAAGAAATAAGACCAATTAGGTTCAATTAGAGACCAAAAGCGATTAACCTAATTAATACAATCGATTAGGGACCGAGACCCACCATACTGACCATAAACGTGTCAATCTTTTGCAAATGAGGACTGATTAGTTTAATATGCCGGTCACGATGGAAAGTATTAAATTGATGGTGACCGATTATGTCCGATCGAGATCGATTGACTGACGCCCCTAAATTGTACACCAAATTCCACAAGGACTATAGTAGTAAATAAACAATATTGTACGGATGAACCTAATGGAGTGAATTTCAATTTGAAATGTTTCTAAAGACAGTATCCAAAGAAATGGTGGGTGAAGACTGGGAGACTTCTTCTTCTAGCCAACAAGAGTGAGGATTATGAGTAAGGATGTTCAACGGTATGATTTTGGTTTCGGGCTTCCAAGTCGGTATGTAATAAGTAAAATAAAAACCAAATCATTATTTAAATGGTTTTAAAATACTTATCGAAACTGATTATTAATTGGATTTCGATTTTTAAGTTTTTAAAATGGTTTCACTGCTGGATGGAAAAAAAAAAGAGTTAGGAACAATGGAGAGGGAAAGTTAGAGAAAATATTAAAATAATTTTAATCACATATGAAAATGAATTTATGATTTAGAAATAAACCATGTGGAAAGCATTAAAATAAAATTTATTTCTAAAAATAAAGATATATAACAACAACGGATTAAAGTAAGGGTTTAATTGGTTTTAATGGTTCTAAATGATTAGTTTAAATGGTTTCATTTTTAAAACTAGAATCGAACTGTTTAATAATCGATTTCCCCGTTTTTAGTTTAAACGGATTGATTTGGTATCCGTTAATTTTTAAGAACCTTCATTGGGTACGTCAATGGAGCAGTTCGGTCCGGTTTTAGTTTGAGCTGATTCGGTTGTGGTCTTATACACCTCAGCCCAATTAATGTCCAATAAAAAAAAAAAAAAATCAATTTTAGGTTACTATGGAGTTGGCTTAATGGGCTTTTATCGGTCCACAATCACTTCAGTCTCAGTTCATTTTCTATTTACCATATGTATATGTAGTAACAAGTTGGATTAATGGGTTCTACTGGGTTGGTTCAGTTTTGGTGATGGTTTCCTACATGCATGTTTAATAAAATTTTGACTTAATGGACTCTTATCAATCACTATCGGGTTGGTTAGGCTTTGGGCCTATTAATCCAGTTTGGTTTGGTCCGGTACGATTTCGATTTTTCATCAGGCTATAAAGACAATCCAATTACTGTCCAATAATGTTCAGTTTTGGTTTGGTCTGCATTTAATCGGGGTGATTCGGTTTCAGTTATCGAGTTGGACCCCATTTTGGCACTCCTACCCCTAATTATAAAAGGTTGTCTTATTGAAACCGATCCGTGTCAAAAGCATTTGACACCTCACATCGGTATCCATCAGATCAGTGCAGAGACTCCCCCTATTTACGAAGTTCCCATAATACTCTATTTACAAAGTTCCAATAGTCATGGTTTTAGGTATCGGAATCGTATAGGTTATGTCAGTCGATTTGTATAGATACTTGCCGGATCGATACAGATACGTGGCCGACACTGTATTGTTTTGCTGAATTGGCATGGGGACCGATACTAAAATGATACTTGACCGATAACAAACTGATAATGGCTGATACATGTCGACACATGGCTGATAGAAACTGATATATTGGCCGGCACCTGATCGATATTGGCCGACAAATGACCGAAATTGACTGATACCAAAAATGTATAGCACATCAACTTATGACCAATACCACATAAACTTAATCCATATCCATAATACCCCTATTTACGAACCCAATGCACCCCTAAAAATGACTCTATTGGCCAGACATACAGATTTGAAAATGAAGATTAATTCTCTAACAAGTTGGCATCAAAGTTTGGCGCTCTAAGACACAAATGGTGAACTTGTTCAAGTCATTACAGATTTGAAAGTAAATGCCCAAGATTAGAATTAGAAGTCAGTCCTGGATGACACTGGGGTAACTGAATGTTGCATCGGGTAGAGCTTTAGCTAGATCTTGACTTGCTTGTCCCATTAAGAAGCTATTTTGCTGACCAGCTTCGGAGTTAATTCTTCAAGAAACACAAAAATCGGTTGACTCTTCAATTGAACACAGAGGCAGATAAAATTGGCGAACTAGCCTAGCTGGTGAATAAAAGGACGTATGAATCAAACCCTTACTTGAAGCTTTCACAACAATTCTCTACAAGATTTGAGTTTGACTCCCTTGAAGAAAATGCATTTTTACCCCTTGGATCTTGAGAAACAAAAAGATGATTTAATAATAGATAAACGAAAGAGATCGATACTCAATAAAGAATCCACTACCCGATTCAAGAGTAAGAAATGAAAAATAGACTACTAATACAAACATGAAACGGACTAATAATCCAAGCAATGTTTTACTTTCTGCATACATATACATTTTTTTTTAATAATGATCAGCAAAGAATATATTAATAAAAGAATAAAAAACAAATACAAAGGCTATTGGAAAAAGCATCCTAAAAGAATACTGATGGTATATATAATATCATATCAAAGTCGAAAACCTGTTTCAAATGTCATATTGCTTATTTAATCCAAGAAATTAAATAAAATTTTATACTTTTTTGACGATTTAAAAGTATCATTTGTTGAAGAATTTTGGATAATTATATAACGAAACTACTTGATATTCGAGAATCTCACAAGTAATTTGAGTGCTTATTCCAACTGGACAAGTATGCCATAACCTGATATTTTGAGCTTTTTACTCCCATTGCCTGTGTGACCTTGAGATATTTTATATTTCTATGGTGGAGATGACTAGCCATAAAGTCTAACCCTAAGTGAGATGCTAATCTCCTAATGCCATATCTAGATTGCCTTTTGGTTGTATATCTTGACAATTACCAAAATTACCTAAACAATAAAAAAAAAGGACTAAAAATACAAAACTGTCTTTTCTCATAAAGCCAAAAGATATAATTGGTTTTGCAAATAAAAAATAAATAAAATTTTATATTTATAAATAAAAAAATTTGAATGCAAAACCAAATACGATAAGTTTGTTCAAATTGATAATTTGTAGGTACGCATATACTCTGATAATTATCAAATCATTGGCAATGAAACATTAGGCACTAAGGCCACCACTCAACGTACATGAGACTTTTTCATGAAAGGATTTCATAGACCATATGTGCATTGATCGTCGAGAGACTAGTCCCTAGGTTTTCTATAGTTTGAGCAATTTTGATTTGTACCCCTTAAACCCATCATGGTCCAATCAATGCCTTTGTAAACACATAGCGCATCATGATAGGTGTGGTCAAACTGAGGACTACAAAGTAACTCATTTGAATAATCATATACAAAACTAGTCCATTAATATAATAAACAAAAAACAAATGGTGCAAAATAACCAATTTATAAGCCACAAAATATGAAAATCACATGCAACAAATATATACCTCAAAATAGAGATAGAAATATCCAAAGAGAATACATAAAAATAACAAAATAAATCTGTGTTAGACCATACAATTCCAACAGTATTCAAGGTAATCCTTGAACAAACAAATAAATAAACAAACACCTTAAAAGAAGATATGATCCAAATTCTCTGGTTTCCCTTCTCTTTATTCTTGGCATTAGTTTAGCTCAACAATTAAGCTGAGCATATATCATTGGATAATTTGATGGAAGACACACGTCGTCTCCTTTCAACAGATAATTCTTTAGCAAACCTGCAACAAAAGAAAACTCAGTCTTCTTGGTCTAATGATATGCATTATATATATATATATATATATATATATATATATATATATATATATATATATATATATATATATATATGAGAGAGAGAGAGAGAGAGAGAGAGAGAGAGAGAGAGAGAGAGAGAGAGAGAGAGAGAGAGAGAGAGAGAGAGAGAGACGTTCTTACTTTAGGAGAGCCTCTCGAGTTGTCCCTCCATTAGGAACTGGTACAAACCTATAAATACTTGGATCAAAGCTAGTAAGATTTTGTTTTAAGAGCTCTTGTGCAATTTCCCCAAGACGCAGAAGGTTTGCCTTGGTTGCATTTGCAGAGTTAGCTTCGGAACTACTTAAGGTATCAACCTGATTTCATTGTCAATTTGGTAATATTAGTAGTAGCATAAGAAGAAAGATTAAGACAAAAAACAACAAACATCACAAGAGTTGTATAGTTAGTCACATCCAAAATACTTCTATTCTACTTAACATATTCCAAGATAGTAAACCATTTGAATATTTAATATGCATTTTAAGTTTAAGGTTTCGTCTATCAGTTAAAAGATAAAATCATTAAATAAAGAAAAATATAAACTTTAACCACTCTTTGGGACATTGAATTTTCCATGAGGCCACACATAGCTTCCATGTGAGAAACTTAAACACAATTATCTTAATGCGAAAATCTCATCCTGAAACAAGTACGAGAAGTGATTTAAAAGTGAGTTTAGTGTTTCATAAGAAAATATATTTTTTAAAGGAAAGGCATCCTAGATGGACAATGGGAAGCATTCCTGCATTAACAACTTTTGGCCTTATGGTAGTTTTTGTTGTAGCCCAAACTTTGTGGCATATTGCCCAAATTTGCATCTTCTAGTCTAGGATTAGTTTGTGGACCAACTACTGAGACTTTTAAGCTTTCAACATAATTCTATGAAAATTATGTGAACAAGGAAATATACCAATACAACAACGTTTGAAGGACAATAACCAACGAGAAAAAAAAAAAAAGGTGGGGTGGGAAAACAAAAACCACTATATATGTATATATCAAGGAGGATGATACTTGAGAACAATATATTAGTACCTGTATTCGTAAAAAGTTGCTTTTATCGAGAAGCAAATGAGTATATAATTCGACCATGCGATCATTGGCAGGGTCGGTGATTAAACTTTGAAGGGAAGTATAATCTTCGTCAAACACATGTGATAGATTGTAGTAATCTATGATTCCCCATTTATAACCCCTAGCGTCATATCCTACTTCCTCTCCTACACCTGTTCCGAGAGAGAGAATGCGAAACCTTGAAGGGTAAACGATGCGACCAATTGATTCTTTCACCTCCTTTATCATTTCAGTCACAGCAACTAAAGTCTGAGAGAGAGAGAGAGAGAGAGAGATCATTAAAATGGGTGAAATAATTCATAACTTCAAATTTTATAATCTTGGAAACAGATTTTCAGTGGACTATTCCAAGTCCACCTATTGTTTAATGTCCAACTTCTGAAAAGACATAAGGTAAAACTAGAAACGATTCGGCTAATGCATTAGATCAAATCTCAAGCTATATATCTATTTTACTCACTTTCATGGTTTTCCAAGTTGGAGATATATAAGAGTTTTTGTAATTGAAAATTTTGCTTTACAAATGGATATTGGTATTCTAAAGCTAGAAACATACCGGATTGTTAGCTATCACAGCCCCATCGAAGAGATTGAACTCCTTGCAAACTAGATATGATGTGCAAATATTGAAATAATGTGGTTGGTATGCAAGTGGAGGTGAACCTGAACCAATTATGGCATCTGATAACAGTGCATCCATGTATTCATCTGTTTTTGCCTGTTGATTAAGAAATCAAAGAAATATCTCATATTCAACGTTATCACTAATGACAGAAAATTAACCCTATCAAAGGTTTATAATATGTTTTTAAAACCAAGGAAATTCAGGGCCGAGTGGCATTAAGAATTTTATTAATATCAAGAATTACAAATTGGTGGAGTAGACCTTCCAATTGTTTCGTTAAACTAGAGAATATTGATTCTAAAAATAATGAAGATAAATCCAAAATAATCCTAATAAAAAAATCTTATATTATTTTACTATTCTCATATTGATATGTAGCCAATGTTTGTGTTGTCATAAGATTCATTATGTATTAAGTTTATTATTTTACTGCATAACATATTTTTGTAGCTGTAATCATATAATCAGTATAAAAGCTAGCACTCTAAGGAGGATTCTGCCACAAAACACTACTAATCCATTAATTAAGGGTGTCAAAAATGGGCTCGACCCAATAGCACGGACCGAGCCGGCCCGATATAACTCGAACTCAGCCCGGACCGAACCTTAATGGACAGGTTTCGGTCTCAGCTTGTAAAGCCCGACACCGTTTCAGTCCAAACCGAAACCAGACCGGACCAGCCCGTTAAGAAGCCCGAACTAGTCCGAACCAATTATACCTAACCCGAACACCGGTAAGGTCCATTCGGACCCAGTTTTTTAATTTTAATGGTTTTAAATTTTGATGGATTATATTACACTGTTATGATTTACTTCTTGATCTGAAAGATTATATGAATCTATAATTGAAAAGAGTATGCTAATTGTTACAATTTACTGAATTACATGCATATAGAATGAATGATGCTAATTTTATAGATAAAAATAATAAAATAGGTTATATATCTTACATATAAAATAGGCCCGATAAGCTTGATAAGCCTGGTCCGGACCGAACCAGCCCGAAATCACCTCAATAAGCCAAGTCCGATAACAAACCGACACCGAACCAGCCCGATAGTTATTGTGTCCAGCGCAGCCCAACCCAGCCCGAACTCTTAATGGACATGTTTTGGGCTGGGCTTATAAAACCCGACATCGATTCAGCCCGGACCGAAACCGGCCCGGACCGGCCCGTTGACACCCTTACCATTAATGCTTCTCCACCCAAAATATGAGGTACTCTCTTAGAGTTCAGTGTTCCTCTAAAATATACAATTAAAACCAAGTTATTTCCATTGCAACACATAGGGTAGAAGTTTTTCCATAAGTAAAGGAAATAAACTAATGTTAGACAACTTAGAAAGTATTTAAAGAAATGTTCTCACCTTTGTCGAAGTAAAGATGACTGGATTGAGGAGTTTGATATCAAAGGATGGGAAAACTACATTGGTAAGTGTCTCGTGCACCCAAATTCCTCCAAACAAATTATTCATCATTTCGTTGTGTGCTTTTGAATTGTATAGGGGTTCTGTAAAACTTCTGAGGACCTGTTGTTTGTAACTGAGGCTGAAAGAGAGAGAGAGAGAGAGAGAGAGAGAGAGAGAGAGAATTAATGAATGTGCGAAGAGAAGAATTACAACTAAAACAAGAATGACTGAAAGAATGCATGAGGATGTTAATGACTTACTTTGGGTCTTCCACTAACAAATCGGATATATTATTATAATAGAAATTGATTAAACAAATCGGATATATTATTATAATAGAAATTGATTATATCATTTACACCATAGAAAGGTCGTCCATTTCCATTTGGTGTAGTGAGAAAGCCTCCTATAATGGCTCCTGTGCTTGTTCCAGCTATCATGTCGAAATAGTCAACAATACGTGCATCATCACCATCAAGATCCTAGTAGAACACAAACATGCATTCAAGGGGTCACATAATTTTGGAGTTCTGGGTTCATCAAAAATATGGTAGTCTGTAATCATGATTCAACATGCCATTATTTAAACAAACATTTATACCTGTAGCATGGATTCTAGTTCTACAAGAATGGTTGAAGGGATGATTCCTTTAACTCCACCACCATCAATACTAAGAATTGTGATTATTCCATCATCGGTGCTGCTACCAACGCAATTCCCTTCTGTGATCGATGATGATTTAGTAACCTACATGACAACATGGTCCCTAGAATTAGTGGGCCGATCTAATAGCTAGTCATGAGACATCAATAAAAACCTCAAATAAATACACTAGAATTGAAAATCTTATAAGGAATGAAGTATCTGTGAAGCTTATGCATGGTGGTTATCACTTACAATTAGAAGCGTGCAAAGGAAAACCAACTTCCACATGCTGGTCAGATCAACTCTCTTCATGTTCATTAATTCTCTAGGCCGGTAATGTTCTGGTTTTCTGCTCAGCTCTCACTTCTCTTTTGGTTTTTGGGTGTTTTACTTCCATTCCAAAAATTGATATTTATAGTGTAAAAATAACATTTTTTTTGTGCTAATGTCAGGTACTATCCTAATAACTTTTGCCCTGACTGGTCTCGTGGGTCTATATTGACTCCTTTCCAACTGAATTTCCCCTTAGGATTAGTGTAAAAACAACATTACCCAAAGAAAAATCTGCATACGCCCCCGTTTTTTATTTGCTAAATTTTCTAACCAAGAAGATTCCAAAGAAGTTGACAAATGATTAATTGTCTGCTGGTAACAAAAATAATAGTCTGAAAGAGACAAGATGTCTACAAAATCTTGAGTAACAACAGATATGCAGAGATTTTATTAGTCAACCCTTTTGAATTCCTCTTATGAACAAAGAAATAACATCCAATAAAAATATACCACGACATAAACGTGGGACAATAAGTATTTCTTTCACGTTTTCAAGATCAAGAAAAATGTGAAGTTCCACGGTTGTTACCCGTGGAAAAAATGCGAAGGCCTATTTATCCTCTAAATAAATTACTACACGGACCACGTTACTTATATTTCTAATAGCCATGCTGGTTGGAGTTGCCCTCAACCACTTGGACTATATGATTTATTAACTCAATATGTTGGAAGATTTTCCACTCTTCCATACAAGGAAATGAGGTTGTACGTTGTCTAATTACTTGTCAGAGATTCTATGGTTGGAGATTGGATGTTGTCAGAGAAGGAACCAATGAGCGATAGGATGTTGCCGGATAAGAAACCTGTGGGTGGTAGGTGATTTTTTCAGTTTAAAATGAGAAGGGTATAAAATCTTGGGTGATAGATGATGTTTCTCAAAGTATTTGAGTAGTATATGAAATTTTCCTTTAATAAAATATTGACTTAATGGACTCTTGTCTATGACAATTGGGTTGGTTTCGTTTGGGGCCTATTGATCTAGTTTGGTTTGGATTTATCAATTGGTTTGGTTTGGTCCAATTTCGATTTTTCATTAGGCTATAAAGACAATCCAATTACTGTCCAATAACGTTCAGTTTCGACTTGGTCTGCGTTTAATTGGGCTAATTCAGTTTTGATTTTCGAGTAGGACCTAATTTTGACAGCCCTGCCCCTAATTATAAAAGGTTGTCTTATTGAAACCGATCCATGTCAGAAACATTTTACACCTCACATTGGTATTTGTCAGGTCGGTGCAAAAACTCTCCCTATTTACGAAGTTCCCATAATACCTTTATTTACAAAGTTCCAATAGTCATGGTTTTAGATATCGGTATCATATTGACCATATTAGTCGATTCGTATCAATATTTGCCTGACTGATACAGATACGTGGTTGATACAGTATTGTTTTGCTTAATCAATATGGGGATCGATACTAAACCAATACCTGACCAATACTAAAATGATACGAGCTGATACATGTCGACACATGGCCTACTTTTAAATTAAAGTAAAAATCTTATCGATTTTAACTATCCAAACAGTCGGTTTAAACAATTCAATTCGATTTCAATTCATTTTTAACACCCTTAAAACAATGCGTTTATAATATTGTACCTACCTAGGGTTTGTAATTTAAAGCCTAAATGTGCCTTCCTTGGGCTAGAGAAAAGATAAAAGAAAAGAAAAATTCATGACGATATATTACAGTATATAATTTGGAAGTTTAAATGGGAGGGGTTGAACATATATATATATATATATATATCAGTTGATCTCGTTCAGGTCACCATCGGCCTCGGTCTATAAACCTACATCGTGCACGTCCCATTATTTACTAACCTATTGAAATTGGGCGAAAAATTGGGACATTTACATATTTTTTTGTAGATTAAAGAAAATGGACGTAAATCCATTAATTGAGATATGGTATATATATTTTGAACTTAGATGATATCCTAAGTTGAAATTTGGTACATAATTGAATCACAAAGGGTGTTTGAGTTTCGTACAACATTTGGATGTAGAAATCAATTGGTTTTCTTTCATTTGAAATTTCATTGGTTTCTTATCATTTGAAATTTCATAATATGATGAATGTTGAATGCCTTGGGAGTTCGGACAATGCATGAGTTGTTATAAACAAATATCATGCCATCAATATATTGTGATTTTGTTTAACCGTTACTCATGATAAATGCTAGGGGTATCAGTTTTGGGACTGAATTGGTAGCCTAGATCAAGCCGGTTTGAATTAATCTGAAACTGATTCAGACCGAACTGTTATTGAACATGTTTTGGGATGAGATATGAAATATCGTACTGGTTCTAGTCTGGTTCGGACTAACCCAAAACCGTCCCGTATAAATGGACCGATGAGTTCAAACCAAACTGATTAAGTCCGAATATTAAACCCTACCTTTACTACTTTAACTTTCTGGATAGCCTTAATGGGTTTCCTACTAGGCTTTCAATCCGAACCGACCCGATAACAACCCGATAAGCTAACCCTGATAACAATCCAAAACCGAACTCGCTCATTAGTTAATGTGCCAGTGCAGTCCACCCAGCCGAATTTCTTAATAGACATGTTTCAGTCAAGCCCTATAAAACCCGACATCGATTTGACCCGGACCAACTGGTTGACATCCTTAATAAATGCATGGTTTTTAGTGACCATTTGATAACGCTATTGACATGCATCTTAGCACCATAATGAAATTTCTATATTCTATATTTCTGATTTTTGTTATAAAAAAAATGGTATCAAAGTTGTGAAGCTAGGATTTAACGAGTAGGGGTGTCAAAGTTGGGCTTAAAACGAAAACTAAAACTCATCCATCTCGAATCAGCCCAGAAATAACCGGACCTCAATCTTACCTGGCCAAATTTGGACTTAGGTATAGAAAACATATCAGTCTCGTTCTAGCTTGGACGTGAAGCCCGATAACCGGACCGATTAAGTTGCTTCCATACGGTAACATTCTCTCGGCTCCCTTGAGCTTTTTCCATCGTTTCTACAATTCTACTATTTCTTTCTTGAAACTAAAGATGTCAACCAGACTGTCTTCTTTTGGGTTAACCAATACTTAGCGATTCTTAAGTTGGCCCATTTTTCAGTTTTCACTAGATCTGTGATCTGATGATTAGAGCCTAAATAGATCGATAGAAGGATTTATTTAGCTTGAAACTCAAATGAGTAGATTCTATTGATGAAGCATATCCTCTGAATTATGCTACATGGTTATAAAATTAGAAAATTACAATGTTGTATGGGATGAGGATCAGTTCGGATATAGAGCCTTTTGTTTGGCATAAGTAAACTTTTGAATGGTCCATCCAGGAAAGGAAAGGTGTCCTCAACTGCCAGTAGTACTTCACTGTACCATGTGCAGGAATGGTGTGATAATTCAGATTATCGGATAGAGAAGACATTATATGGATTATCTTGATGTCAAATTTCAGAACCTGAGTCAATTAAATGCCTTCTTAATATTGGCATACATCGTTTCCATATTTCATATGAATTTTTTTTTTGAATGATTAAAATGCATAAATCCAATTTATTTGTTGGGGATAAGTAATAAATGCATAAAACCATTGTGAAAGCCTATCGATGGATTCTACCACCACAAGAATTTGGCCCTTCACAACCAATTGCATTCCCTTCTTAAAAGCAAAAAGATACAAATTGTATAATCAAGAAGTATTTTCCATAAAGTAGGGGAAAAGATAAGCTTAAGAGTAACTAGAATACCCAATCATTGACCCTATACACAACAAACCACTAAGATATACCACAATGCCCAAATTAGACAGCATCACACCATACACACCAAACCACCAAGATATACCACAAATGCTCAAAATATACATCATCACACCAGACAATTTCAAACGTTCAAATTAAAGATCAGAACACTTATGGCATCAGACCATGTTCCCTACACACATCCCTTGTACAATGCCAAAGCTAAAAGGCAGAAACTAAGCCATGACATTCTGGAGTGTCATGTCATCAATCTCTCCTGATGTGAGAACAACAATGGCAAGCTCCAGCTTTCACAAGCTTCTCAATGCATTCTTTAGTCATATACTCATATCAACCTCTATAAATACAGAAGCTTGTTAGTGCTGCACTAGAAACAACCTAGCAAAACATTTATGGGATTGATTTTGAAGGATGGGGGTGTAGGAGGGATCACTTTTATGTCAGGGATTGTTGCATGGAATTTATAAACCAGCTCATGGTGTGGTTCTATAACATACTATAATAAAACATGTTACTATTTGATGATATCAAAACTTAATCATAGGACAAAGAGACATTTAAAGCCACACTAAACCCAAATCCAACAACAAATTATCACATCCATGCTTGATACCCCATCCTATCAAATTCCAAATACTTAGTTGCAGCCAAAATCATGGACATGTTTTTCACCAGGATTGTCTCAAGTCCATTTTTGGAATCAAATCCTAAACATGAGGATTGAATCTAGTCAAGACCAATTCCTGTAGGAACCTCCAGTACATCAGATAGTATTTTAATGAGTTATACATTTAATTGTTATGCTTGAGCTCCTTACTCATAACAATTTAAATTAATACTCAAACCCTAGCAGCCATGTCCATGTTCCTATTGGACTTTGTGTTGTCATTGTTGGCAACTTGGCTAATGTGACAGTGTTTGTGAGCATTCAGTCAGAGAAATGAGGAGAGAGAGTGTTAGTGTAGGAGAGAGAGTATCAGTGCAGTGGCACAGATGTGGCAACTTCGCTTATGTGTTCTACAATGTTCTACATGTGTTTTAGATGACTTGCAATGAGTTGAATGGGATTTAACACTGATTTGGATGAGAGAGAATGTTTGTGGACCCACTGGTGATGTGGCACAGTTTCTGGTGATACGGCACAGTTTCTGATGAAGTGGCCGAGTTTCTAATGATGATGCAATTTTGTGGCATTCTGAAGCATTACATGAAGAAAGAAGATGTAGAGAGAGAATAAGGAGAGAGAAAGAGGAGAGAGAAAATGTTGGTGGGTCCCACAGCAAGTTCATGGTAATCCGACAGTGGAAAGATGTAGAGCGTCGAGTTATCTTTCCAACGTAACTTGAATCACTCAATTCCGACGTCGGATGAGAGAGATATCGCAGTTTCCGTCGAATTGCTCAAAAAAGTCATTAAACATTTGTTCAGGGGTCTTTTTGCAATTATCACGAGTTGAAGGAGAAGGCTGAAATTATCATAAAATATGTTTAAATTCATTTCGGAGGGCTCAGAATGAGCCACGTCATCAAGATCCAGATCGGATGGATCTCTAAAAAATGCGGGCTCACGTGTATCTCATTGGTTCCGCCTTGCTTCCATCGCGAGTCTTGTGATTCGTCGGTTGCAACATAATAAGTTGCGCCGCGTCATATTGAAAAGGCGTCTGGATTCCGTGTGGTGCACGCGCGATACTACGTCGGATCAGATCCAGATCTTGCGGTCGAGATTGAAGCCGATCGCGCCAGATGTGAATTATGCGGATCCGACGAGCCACGATAGATCCTGCCTTTTTAAGAACATCGAACAACCGATATTAGAGATTCTGCTGCGGCCAATCAGAACGCGACAACACATTGGCTCGCGCGGCTACGGTGCGGCGCGGGTGCGCGGTTATAAAAGGAAAGATTCTATTTTGAATGTTTTGGTTGGTTGAACTTCAAACTGCCATAACTTTTTCATCCGAGCTCCAAATCAGTCCGTTCAAGTTGCAGTTTCTATATTTTTGGATGCTCTACCTATTGGATGCCGTTGGGAGTCGAAAAAATGATGAATAAAATTGAAAAGAACGTTTTGAAGGCAGAGAGAAAGATTTCTAGGGTTTCGTGCCCTGTGAGAGTGATGAATCAGCAACTACCTCTTCTCTGTGCATCAATGGAGTGATAAATCCCTATGAGAGGTCAGTAGAGCTTTTATTTTTACATTCATAGTGATTATGGATTGTGTGGAAGAGATTGGAAGCCTGTGGATGTGGTGTGCTCTATGAATCTATCTCTATCATCATTGAAGGCTGTTAGAGAGTACCTGAGAGCAGTGTGAAGTTTCAGAGATATTGTTGGCCATTCAAAAGCATTGTTTTTGAGATTTTTCAATTCCTTATCTATTTATGCTTTCAATTTATTGTATGCTAGCGTAGGTGCAAATTGTTGAATACCTAGCTAGTGGAAAAAAATTGTAATACAAATTTATATGCCTAAAAAAATTTGTTATTTGCTTCCTGTGGGTGCCGGTTAAGCGCGGTATGCACCGTGTGCTGAACACTGGTACTTGATACTTGAATTCCTGGCACATGTGTGCCCTCCTAATTTTATGCTGGGTAAATTAGGTGTATGTACTCCCTGCTGTGTAGATAGCAAAAAAAAGTGTATTGAGTATATACGGAGCCTGTTGGCATTACTCTGTGGACTAGCCATCACATACTGTGTTGGTGAACCACGTATATCCTGTATTGTGCACTGTCTTTATTTTTCTATATATTTTAGAGTGCGTGGAATGACTTGCAGGATGGTGTGCAAATCTGGTAGACCTGGCCACTGAGTGGTAGCAAGGTAGATTTGCATGTGCTTGTGTGAATGTGAAAAGTTAGGTCTCCATCAGCTCTGGACAGCAGTAAATAATTAAGGAGAATTTTCAGACACTGATTCACCCCCCTCTTAGTGTCATATCAAGTTCATCAATTGGTATCAGAGCAAGGTTCAGTGACCGCTTAATCAGCTACTGAGAAGATCAGAATAAAGATATGACATCAGGAGAAGGTTTTAATAGTCCCCCGTTATTTAATGAGACAGATTTTGTATTTTGAAAAAGAAGAATGGAGATCTACATTGGGTCTCTTGGGTTTGATGTATGTGCTTCTATTGAGAATGACTACACTCATTATGATACGAATGCTCCCACTGTAGTAGACAAGAAATTTTTTGAAAATAATAGAAAAACTCTTAATGCTATTAAAGGGGGACTGACAAACAGTGAACTGGCTAAAGTAATGGACTGCAAGACAACAAAAGAGGTCTGGGATATATTGATCAACATATATGAAAGAGATAAAAAGATCAAGACTGTCAAGCTACAAACATTCATAGGTCAGTTTGAAAACCTAAAGATGAATGAAGATGAGACCATAGATCAATACATGAACAAAGTTAATGAAGTGGTTAATTCCATTAGAGGACTTGGTGAAGACCTAAAATGTCATATTGTCTGTTAGAAAATTTTAAGGTGTGAGGACAAAGATGAAAATCTTTTGAAGTCGCCACCTAGATTTAGGTCTAGGACCTTAGAAATGTGAAATCTCACCCCAAGGTAAGACTTCGATTGACTCATGACCCTTAGATAGAATTTATAGTCCATCAGAGATTGGGTAAGTGTCAGGTTACGATTATGGGAAGGGATTAGGCACCCAAACCGTCCGATCGAAATCGGTCTCCTATACCTTTCCTATACTAGACTCTATTTATTAAATTAAACCAAAACCAAGTGGTTTGATATCATTGAACCGAATCTGTATCCATCAGATTGCCTACGTATCACGGAATTATTCCGAAAATCAGGTTCACCATCGTAGTTCTGGTGTGATTAAAGTTTATGGATGTGATTTATGCTTGTGCATGATTAAGTTCATTGTTCAAGTTGAAATTTATGCTTGAATGGTTGAGAAATCCTATGGGTTAGGATCTGGATAGTCCATGTGGACTGATAGATAGTCCTAGTGGATCTAAGAATAACCCTATTTGGGTTGGAATGTGGATAATATCCTAATGGATCTATGGATAGTCCAAGTGGACTAAGGTGTGGATCCGAATTTGGGTTTCTCCCAAATGGCCTACGTATCCTAGGGTTTGCCCTAAGAATCAGAATCCGCGTAGTTCGGGTCTGGATTGAATGAGAATGGATATCCTAGTGGATCTATGGATAGTCCGAGTGGACTAAGGT
This sequence comes from Protea cynaroides, assembly GCA_028583415.1. Lineage (NCBI taxonomy): Eukaryota > Viridiplantae > Streptophyta > Magnoliopsida > Proteales > Proteaceae > Protea > Protea cynaroides. The sequence continues at coordinate 36,869,031 of CM053268.1, forward strand.
TTGGATCTGAATTTGGGTTTCTCCCAAATGGCCTACGTATCCTAGGGTTTGCCCTAGAAATCAGAATCCGCGTAGTTCGAAAATGGATAATCTTTTCTAGGTTAATGATTGAGAACCTATTCTAGGTTTGGGATTGAGAACTTATTCTAGGTTTAGGGCTTGTCAATGGGCAAAATCGTCCTAAATTATTCTTTTCATTCTGAATTCTAATTTTAGAAGGTTTGGCAAAGAATTCTCTTTCTTTATTAAGGTTTTATTATTTTCATTATGCCCTTCCCAAGAATGTGGGTGCCTAAATGCACGTCCCCACGCCTAGATTGTCTTCTAGAAGTGTGCAGATATGACAGTTTGCCTAGGGTGTTGCATAAAATAAGTTATTGTCAAAAAGTAGAATATTTTATCTAAATATGACACATAAAACATTTATGACAAGAAATTCACATACAGTAAGATTGTTTAAAAATCTTTCAAATATGGCATGTATTGTAAATAAGGCAAGAGCCTATATGACATGATCTAGTAGACCATCTTCTAAGCATGGCAAGACCCTAATTGCTATTTTCTTTCCATATTTAAGGTTTTCTATCCTAATTATTATTTTATTTTCATTTTTAGGGTTTTCTACTCTAATATTACATTCTTTCCATTTTAGGATTTTCTATCCTAATTATTATTTTATTTCTATTTTTTAGGGTTTTCTACCCTAATTATTATTTTATTTCCATCTTTTAGGGTTTTCTACCATAAATGTTACTTTCTTTCCATTTTAGGATTTTCTACCCTAATTATTATTTTCTTTCCGTCTTAGGGTTTTCTACTCTAAATGTTACTTTCTTTCTATTTTTAGGGTTTTTTTACCCTAATTGTTATTTTTCAATTTATCTCTTTCCAAGACGAATATGATGAATGAAAATATTCCAACTATAGCAGTGGTAGTAATCCAAACATAGCAGTAATCATCCAAACATGACAATAATCATCTAAATATGACAGTAAGCATGTGGCAGACAACTATGGCAATAAGCATGTGTAGCATTTCAAAACAGCAAGAATCATGCAAGCATCAAGATGGTGGACATATCAACATGAAATCCAATGGTTTAGATTTAATGTCATCACATAATCAGAAATCAATTGATCATCCAGTGGATCAGATTTATCAATCAATGGTTCAAGATCAAAGACCATAATTAAATCATGTGAAAATAACTTAACATCAAATGGCTATATACAAATTTGCATTAAAAAATTTCAAATCAATAATCACAATTAATCACATCAAACTCCCAAGATAAAATCCAGATAAGATGGCCATAATTTAATCATCCAAAATCCATATCAATGATCTATATTTAATCACCATAAATTTCAAACCAATGGGATCAATTTCGTAAAATTCTAAGCATTTCAGATCAATTTTGATCACATGAAATTCCTACATATAATTGATCCAATTAATCTCAAATTCTCAAGATCAGATCCAGATCAGATGGCCATAATTTAATCATCCAAAATCCATATCAATGGTCCATATTCAATCACCTTAAATTTCAAACCAAATGGATCAATTTTATAAAATTCTAAGCATTTTCAGATCAATTTTGATCACATGAAATTCCTACATGTAATTGATCTAATTAATCACATCAAATTCTCAAGATCAGATCCAGATTAGATGGTCATAATTTAATCATTCAAAATTCATATCAATGGTCCATATTTAATCACCTTAAATTTCAAACTAATGGGACCAATTTCATAAAATTTTAAGCATTTTTAGATCAATTTTGATCACATGAAATTCTTACATGTAATTGGTCCAATTAATCACATCAAATTCCCAAGATCAGATCCAGATAAGATGACCATAATTTTAATCATCCAACATTCATATCAATGATCCATATTTAGTCACCTTAAATTTCAAACCAATGGGATCAATTTCATAAAATTCTAAGCATTTTCAGATCAATTTTGATCATATGAAATTTCTACATGTAATTGATCCAATTAATCACATCAAATTCTCAAGATCAGATCCAGATTAGATGGCCATAATTTAATCATCCAAAATCCATATCAATGGTCCATATTCAACCACCTTAAATTTCAAACTAAATGGATCAATTTCATAAAATTCTAAGCATTTTCAGATCAATTTTTTATCACATGAAATTCCTACATGTTTGGATCAATTTTATCCACATGAAATTTCAACATATTTGAGTCAATTTTAGTACATGAAATTTCAAATAAAGAACAAAGAAAACGATAAAGCAGAGTTTACCTATTTTTTCTGATTTCTCCTTCTCTTGATCTTCTTCTTCTTCTTCTTCTTTTCCTTCCTCTTCTGTTCTTTTTTTTTTTTCTGGTTTCAGCTCTTCCCCCCTCTCCTGTGCTCTCTCTCCCTCCTTTTATTCTTGGATTAGCACCTCTTAGTTCACAATCCAAATATTTTTCTTAGAGAAATCAACTCCTTTCCTTGTTGGGCCTCTTGACACTTAGTCATACCTTTGTTTCCCTCTTTAGATTTTTCTTAATTCTCTTTCTTTATTTGAAACCATGACAATCAACTAAACTCTTTTTTTTTCTATATTCTCCTTTTCTTTCTTTTTTTAACTCCCTTCTTCTTTTGTTATTTTCCTTTTTTTTATTTATTTCTTTTTCTATCCAAAATCGACATTAGATTAGATGATTTTCTCCCCCTAATTTGATTCTAGGATCTGCATCTCCTAATTCACAATCCAAATCTTTTCCTTAGAGAAATCGACTCCTTTCCTTGTTGGGGCTCTTGATACTTAGTCATACCTTAGTTTTCCTCTTTAGATTTTTCTCAATTTTCTTTCTTGATTTAAAACCATGACAATCAACTAAACTTTTCTTTTTTTTTTTGGTTAAATCAACGTACCACCTCTTGCTTCTCTATTATCTTTTCTTTACAAAAAAACGACACCTAGCTCATCTCTCCATTTTTTTGCTTTTTCTTTCTTTCTTTCTTCTTTTATTCTCTTGGAGATACCTAGTGCCTATGCAATCTTTCCTTAATTCATTCTCACCTCATGCTTTCCCTTACTATCTCATTGTTCCATGGTTAGCACTACGATCTTCCAAATCAAACCGTGGCTAGCATGATATGTTATTTGCTTCTTCGTTTAACACCTCCAATCTATCCAATACATTAGGTAAATGTGACACCACCTACTTGCCAAAACAACCACATGCAAATTTTTTTCTTTTCTTAATATCTCATGTTGACACCTAGCCTCTCAAAGACCCCTTCATGCTTAATGCATTCCCTTGGTCAGCATTAACATGTCTTTTGTTAAATTCCACCAACCGCAAAAATGGGGTGCTTACATAAGGTTTCTTATTCCTAAATTTGAATCAAAAGTGTCAGCTCTTGAAGAGACTAAGAATTTGGAACAGATCACTATTGATGAAATACGTGGAGCATTGACAACCTTTGAGATGAGAATTGACCTGAAAATTTATGTTGATAAACAAGTAGCCTTTGAGGCCATGAAGAAGATGAAGATTTCTAAAAAATCAGATGAGGAAGAAAGTAAAAATGAGGCCACAACCCACTTTGCAAGAAAATTGAAGAAGGGTACAGGAACAAACTCCCATTCAAATACTTCAATTGTGGTAAGGTTGGACACTTTGCTGCAAAATGTCTAAAGAAAAATAAATTTGATAGTGATGATGAAGACAACAACAATGATAGTTACAAGGCCAAGAGCTTTAAGAAGAACAAACCTAAAAAGAAAAGCTTTATTTCCAAGGGGAATAATGACACTTTAGATGACGACTCAGATGATGTTTCAGAGGGTGAGTCTAGTGAGACTTTGTTCATGATTTTCCTTGAAGAACGAGAAGAGAACAAAATTGAAAAATCAAGCTCAAGCAGTGAGGAAGTAGGTGAAATAAATTTTGAAGCAGAGTTTCAAGTAGCTGTGAAGGAACTTAACAAGGAACGGAAGAATAACAAGTTTGTCTCAAGAGAACTTAAAAAGCAGAAACAGTTGATTCAAGACTCAGCTTGAACAGGTATCTACAGACCACTCCAAATTAATGACTAAGAATGCAGGTTTGAGAGCTGAACTTGAAATACAAGCTCCTGTGATGAATAAATTTGAAGAGTTTGAGAAGACTAACAATGCAAAGCAAGGCTCCTATGGTTTATGTTCAAGAAGAAAAAGAAGAGCTTGAAAGACATCAAAAGTTGAATCAACTTGATGAGCCAAGAAACACTCCAGTGCACCCTAGTAGTAGCAAGTAGATGGAATTATAAATTCTCAAAGACCTTCCAATGTTAAATTTGATCTTGGTTTTGATAAGGGAGAGATTTCTAATAGTGCCAACTCAAAGAAGAAATGTCCCATCTCTTTTGTGAAAGAAAGTGGAAAGGGTAAAGCTCCTATGGTTTATGTTCAAGAAGAAAACTAATTTTCTATTCCACAGACTAACAATGCAAAGCAAGGCAGGCAAGTGGAGCAGAGTATCTTCTATGGAAGAAATTATCCTAGTGCACCACAGAGACAGATGAGGTACATGACACCTTTTAGGTTAAAATCTTATTCTCAGGGATATTGTTTTAAATACAATGCCTATAGACATAAAATAGCCACTTATAAATTCAACATGAGAGAAGTCAGATTTGAAAGTAGAAATAAATTTGCTTCCCTTGAAGAAAATTTTGTTGAGTGCTACAATTGTCATAATTATGGACATATTGCAAGTGAGTGCAGAACCATTTTTTCATTCACACTACCTCGACAAAGAGTGATAGGTAGAAGACCTCAAAAAGTGACACAGCAAAGGGAGAGTGGTCAAAGAAGGCTAAGCAGAGAATGAACAAAAAGACTCTACCAGTTGTTAGAAAAGTATGAAAAAAGAAAATCATTGCAGATTTAGTAGAAGAAGAAAGTGATGGTGTTGCATGCTTTGAGACAACACTCAAGATATAAGACAAGCCGTCTCCTTGGATACTTAATAGTGGATGCTCTAGTCACATGACAGGTGACAAGAAAATATTTCAGGAGCTTCAACAGTATGAGAGAGGTACAGTGAAGTTTGGAAACAATGATGGGGCCAAGGTAACTGGAAATGGTTCTATCAGCGTCAACAAAGGAAATGTAAAACTCCATGATGTGTTTTATGTGTCAGGACTCAAGCACAATGATCTCAGCATCAGTCAGATTTGTGACAGAGGGCATGAAGTGATCTTCAACAAACAGGGATGTAAGATCAAAAGAGTTGACAGTGGCAAGGCTGTGGCTTCAGGACAGAGAACCTCGAGAAACTTATACACTCTGACAGAAAGTGTCAAAGATTCATGCATGACCATGTTGACCAAGCAGTGAGGTGCTTGGAGTGAGGGGGAGTAGTGTGTGTTTGTTATATCCTTTTGCTCCCGATGATAGACTTAGGGGGAGTCCTTTGGTATTTATATGTTGAGTGATATATGCTTGATATCCTTCATCTCCTTATGTTGGACTCAGGGGGAGTCTGGTGAGGTTCTTATGTGTTGATATGATGGTCTGGTTATTATTTTTTTTTCGGCCCATAGGATTGGATATATGCGATGGGCACTCCTATGTGGCATATCCCTTTGTACTTGTTGTCAAAGGGGAAAAAGATCTCATGTGCAGAGTGAGTTGCCAACAATTCCAAAGGAGAAGATTGTTGGACTTTGTGTTGTCATTGTTGGTAACTTGGCTGATGTGACAGTGTTTGTGAGCATTCAGTTAGAGAAATGAGGAGAGAGAGTATTAGTGCAGTGGCACAAATGTGGTGACTTCGCTTGTGTGTTCTACAGTGTTCTACATGTTTTTCAGATGACTTGCAATGAGTTGAATGAGATTTTACACTGATTTTGATGAGAGAGAGTGTGTCTATGGACCCCATTGGTGATGTGGCATAATTTCTGATGATGTGGCCGAGTTTTTAATGATGAGACAATGTTACGACATTCTGAAGCATTACATGAAGAAAGAAGATGTAGAGAGAGAATAAGGAGAGAGAAAAAGGAGAGAGAAAATATTGGTGGGTCCCACAAAAGGTTCATGGTAATATGACAGTGGAAAGATGTAGAGCGTCGAGTTATCTTTCCAACGCAACTTGAATCACTCAATTCCGACATCGGATGAGAGAGATATCGCAGTTTCCGTCGGATCGCTCAAAAAAGTCATTAAACATTTGTTCAGGAGTCTTTTTGCAATTATCAAGAGTTGAGGGAGAATGCTGAAATTATCATAAAATATGTTTAAATTCATTTCGGAGGGCTCAGAATGAGTCGTCAAGATCCAGATCGGAAGGATCTGAAAAATGCGGGCTCACGTGTATCTCATTGGTTTCGCCTAGATTCCATCGCGAGTCTTGTGATTCGTCGGTTGCAACATAATAAGTTACGCCACGTCATATTGAAACGGCGTCTTGATTCCGTGTGGCGCACGCGTGGTATTACATCGGATTAGATCCAGATCTTGCGGTTGAGATTGAAGCCGATCGCGCCAGATGTGAATTATGCGGATCTGACAAACCACGATAGATCCCACCTCTTTAAGAATATCAAACGATCGATATTAGAGATTCTGCTGCGGCCAATCAGAAAGCGACAACACATCGTCTCGGCGCGGCTACGATGCAGCGCGGGTGCGCGGTTATAAAAGGAAAGATTCCATTTTGAATGTTTTGGTTGGTCAAACTTCAAACTGTCATAACTTCTTCATCCGAGCTCCAAATCAGTCCGTTCAAGTTGCAGTTTCCATATTTTTGGATGATTTACCTATTGGGTGCCGTTGGGAGTCGAAAAAATGATGAAAAAATTGAAAAGAACGTTTTGAAGGCAGAGAGAAGGATTTCTAGGGTTTCATGCCCTGTGAGAGTGATGAATCACCAACTGCCTCTTCTCTGTGAATCAATGGAGTGCTAAATCCCTGTGAGAGGTCAGTAGAGTTTTTATTTTCACATTCATGGTGATTATGGATTGTGTAGAAGAGATTGGAAGCCTGTGGATGAGGTGTGCTTTGTGAATCCATCTCTATCATCATTGAAGGTTGTTAAAGAGTACCTGAGAGCAATGTGAAGCTTCAGAGATATTGTTGACCATTCGAAAGCATTGTTTGTGATATTTTTCAATTCTTTATCAATTTATGCTTTCAATTTATTGTATGCTAGCGTAGGTGCAAATTGTTGAATACCTAGCTAGTGGGGGAAAATTGTAAGACAAATTTATAAGACTAAAAAAAATTTGTTATTTGCTTCCTGTGGGTGAGGATAAAGTGTGGTGTGCAGCGTGTGCTGAACACTGGTACTTGATACCTGAATTCCTGACACATGTGTACCCTCTTAGTTTTATGCTGGGTAAATTGGGTGTATGTACTCCCTACTGGGTGGACAACAAAAAGAAGTGTATTGAGTATATACAGAGCCTGTTGGGCATTACTTCGTAGACTAACCATCACACACTATGTTGGTGAACCACGTATATCCTTTGTTGTAGACTGTCTTTATTTTTATATATATTTTGGAGTGCGTGGAATGACTTACAAGATGGGTGTGCAAATCTGGTAGACCTGACCACTGAGTGGTAGCGAGGTAGATTTGCTTGTGCTTGTGTGTATGTGAAAAGTTAGGTTTCCATCAGCTCTAGGCAACAGTAAATAATTAAGAAGAATTTTTAGACACTGATTCACCCCCACTCTCAGTGTCATATCAAGTTCATCAGTTCCCATCCCATATCTCCACAATCCACATTCACCTAGTTCATCCCAGAGCCTCTTAGAGGTCTAAACATTGTTTATAACCACTCAGGATTCATCTTTTTTATTTAACACTATGAAGCACTATTTCAAAAGATCCAGAGTTTATGAAATTACCTTTGATGAGATTTTTTTCAAGCTCCCTGGGAATAGTGACAAGGACTTGGACACTCTTATAATTATCAAGTCATTGGCAATGAAACATTTGGCACTAAGGCCACCACTCAACGTACATGAGACTTTTTCATGAAAGGACTTCGTAGACCATATGTGCATTGATCGTTGAGAGACTAGTCCCTAGATTTTCTATAGTTTGAGCAATTTGACTTGCACCCTTTAAATCCATCGTAGTCCAATCAATGCCTTTGTAAAAGCATAACGCATCATGATAGGTGCGATCAAGCTGAGGACTACAAAGTTACTCATTTGAATAATCATATACAAAACTAGTCCATTAATACAATAGACAAAAAACAAATTTTGCCATATAACCAATTTATAAGCCACAAAATATGAAAACCACACATGCAACAAATATGTACCTCAAAATGGAGATTGAAATATTCAAAGAGAATACATAAAAATAACAAAATAAATCTGTGTTAGACCACACAATTCCAACAGTATTCAAGGTAATCCTTGAACAAACAAATAAATAAACAAACACCTTAAAAGAAGAAAGGATCCAAATTCTCTGGTTTCCCTTCACTTTATTCTTGGCATTAGTTTAGCTCAACAATTAAGCTGAGCATATATCATTGGATAATTTGATGGAAGACACACGTCGTCTCCTTTCAACAGATAATTCTTTAGCAAACCTGCAACAAAAGAAAACTCAGTCTTCTTAGTCTAGTGATATGCATCAATGTTATATATAAATATATATATATATATATATATATATATATATATATATATATATATATATATATATATATATATATAAGAGAGAGAGAGAGAGAGAGAGAGAGAGAGAGAGAGAGAGAGAGAGAGAGAGATGTTCTTACTTTAGGAGAGCCTCTCGAGTTGTCCCTCCATTAGGAACTGGTACGAACCTATTAATACTTGGGTCGAAGCTAGTAAGATTTTGGTTTAAGAGCTCTTGTGCAGTTTCCCCAAGACGCAGAAGGTTTGCCTTGGTTGCATTTGCAAAGTTAGCTTCGGAACTGCTTAAGGTATCAACCTGATTTCATTGTCAATTTGGTAATATTAGTAGTAGCATAAGAAGAAAGATTTAGACAAAAAACAACAAACATCACAAGAATTGTATAGTTAGTCGCATCCAAAATACTTCCATTCTACTTAACATATTCCAAGATAGTGAACCATTTGAATCTTAAATATGCATTTTAAGTTTAAGGTTTTGTCCACCAGTTAAAAGATAAAATCATTAAATAAGGAAAAATATAAACTTTAACCACTCTTTGGGACATTGAATTTTCCATGAGGCCACACATAGCTTCCATGTGAGAAACTTAAACACAATTATCTTAATGCGAAAATCTCACCCTAAAACAAGTACGAGAAGTGATTTAAAAGTGAGTTTAGTGCTTCATAAGAAAATATATTTTTTAAAGGAAGGGCATCCTAGATGGACAATGGGAAGCATTCCTGGATTAACAACATTTGGCCTTATGATAGTTTCTGTTGTAGCCCAAACTTTGTGGCATATTGCCCAAATTTGCATCTTCTAGTATAGGATTAGTTTATGGACCAACCACTGAGACTTTTAAACTTTCAACATAATTCTATGAAAATTATGTGAAAAAGGAAATATACCAATACAACAACGTTTGAAGGACAATAACCAACGAGAAAAAAAAAATGGTGGGGTGGGAAAACAAAAACCACTATATATGTATATATCAAGGAGGATGATACTTGAGAACAATATATGAGTACCTGTATTCGTAGAAAGTTGCTTTTATCGAGTAGCAAATGAGTATATAATTCGACCATGCGATCATTGGCAGCGTCGGTGATTAAACTATGAAGGGAAGTATAATCTTCATCAAACACATGTGATAGATTGTAGTAATCTATGATTCCCCATTTATAACCCCTAGCGTCATATCCTACTTCCTCTCCTACACCTGTTCCGAGAGAGAGAATGCGAAACCTTGAAGGGTAAACGATGTGACCAGTTGATTCTTTCACCTCCTTTATCATTTCAGTCACAGCAACCAAAGTCTGAGAGAGAGAGAGAGAGAGAGAGAGAGAGAGAGAGAGAGAGAGAGAGAGAGAGAGAGAGAGAGAGATCATTAAAATGGGTGAAATAATTCATAGCTTCAAATTTTATAATCTTGGAAACAGATTTTCAGTGGACTATTCCAAATCCACCTGTTGTTTAATGTCCAACTTCTGAAAAGACATAAGATAAAACTAGAAACGATTCAGCTAATGCATTAGATCAAATCTCAAGCTATATATCTATTTTACTCACTTTCATGGTTTTCCAAGTTGGAGATATAAAAGAGTTTTTGTAATTGAAAATTTTGCTTTACAAATGGATAATGGTATTCTAAAGCTAGAAACATACCGGATTGTTAGCTATCACAGCCCCATCGAAGAGATTGAACTCCTTGCAGACTAGATATGATGTGCAAATATTGAAATAATGTGGTTGGTATGCAAGTGGAGGTGAACCTGAACCAATTATGGCGTCTGATAACAGTGCATCCATATATTCATCTGTTTTTGCCTGTTGATTAAGAAATCAAAGAAATATCTCATATTCAACGTTATCACTAATGACAGAAAATTAACCCTATCAAAGGATTATAATATGTTTTTAAAACCAAGGAAATTCTGGGCCGAGTGGCATTAAGAATTTTATTAATATCAAGAACTACAAATTGGTGGAGTAGACCTTCCAATTGTTTCGTTAAACTAGAGAATATTGATTCTAAAAATAATGAAGATAAATCCAAAATATTCCTAATAAAAAATTTTTATATTATTTTACTATTCTCATATTGATATGTAGCCAATATTTGTGTTGTCATAAGATTCATTCTGTATTAAGTTTATTATTTTACTGCATAACATAGTTTTGTAAGCTGTAATCATATAATCATTATAAAAACTAGCACTCTAAAGAGGATTCTGCCACAAAACACTACTAATCCATTAATGCTTCTCCACCCATAATATGAGGTACTCTCTTAGAGTTCAGTGTTCCTCTAAAATATACAATTAAAACCAAGTTATTTCCATTGCAACACATAGGGTAGAAGTTTTTCCATAAGTAAAGGAAATAAACCAATGTTAGACCACTTAGAAAGTATTTATAGAAATGTTCTCACCTTTGTCGAAGTAAAGATGACTGGATTGAGGAGTTTGATATCGAAGGTTGGGAAAACTACATTGGTAAGTGTCTCGTGCACCCGAATTCCTCCAAACAAATTATTCATCATTTCGTTGTGTGCTTTTGAATTGTATAGGGGTTCTGTAAAACTTCTGAGGACCTGTTGTTTGTAACTGAGGCTGAAAGAGAGAGAGAGAGAGAGAGAGAGAGAGAGAGAGAGAGAGAGTGAATTAATGAATGTGCGAAGAGAGGAATTACAACTAAAACAAGAATGACTGAAAGAATGCATGAGGATGTTAATGACTTACTTTGGGTCTTCCACAAACAAATCGGAGATATTATTATAATAGAAATTGATTATATCATTTACACCATAGAAAGGTCGTCCATTTCCATTTGGTGTAGTGAGAAAGCCTCCTATAACGGCTCCTGTGCTTGTTCCAGCTATCATGTCGAAATAGTCAACAATACGTGCATCATCACCATCAAGATCCTAGTAGAACACAAACATGCATTCAAGGGGTCACGTAATTTTGGAGTTCTGGGTTCATCAAAAAATATGGTAGTCTGTAGTCTTGATTCGACATGCCATTATTTAAACAAACATTTATACCTGTAGCATGGATTCTAGTTCTACAAGAATGGTTGAAGGGATGATTCCTTTAACTCCACCACCATCAATACTAAGAATTGTGATTATTCCATCATCGGTGCTGCTACCAACGCAATTCCCTTCTGTGATCGATGATGATTTAGTAACCTACATGACAACATGGTCCCTAGAATTAGTGGGCCGATCTAATAGCTAGTCATGAGACATCAATAAAAACCTCAAATAAATACACTAAAATTGAAAATCTCATAAGGAATGAAGTATCTGTGAAGCTTATGCATGGTGGTTATCACTTACAATTAGAAGCGTGCAAAGAAAAACCAACTTCCACATGCTGGTCAGATCAACTCTCTTCAAGTTCATTAATTCTCTAGGCCGGTAATGTTCTGGTTTTCTGCTCAGCTCTCACTTCTGTTTTGGATTTTGGGTGTTTTACTTCCATTCCAATAATTGATATTTATAGTGTAAAAACAACATTTTTTTTGTGCTAATGTCGGGTACTATCCTGATAACTTTTGACTTGACTGGTCTCGTGGGTCCATATCGGCTCTTTTCCAACTGAATTTCCCCTTAGGCCTAGTGTAAAAACAACATTACCCAAAGAAAAATCTGCATACGCCCCCGTTTTTTATCTGCTAAATTTTCTAACCAAGAAGATTCAAAAGGAGTTGACAAATGATTAATTGTCCGCTGGTAACAAAAATAATAGTCTGAAAGAGACAAGATGTCTACAAAATCTTGAGTAACAACAGATATGCAGAGATTTTATTAGTCAACCCTTTTGAATTCCTCTTATGAACAAAGAAATAACATCCAATAAAAATATACCACGACATAAACGTGGGACAATAAGTATTTCTTTCACGTTTTCATGATCAAGAAATGTGAAGTTCCACGGTTGTTACCCGTGGAAAAAATGCGAAGGCCTATTTATCCTCTAAATAAATTATTGCACGGACCACGTTACTTATATTTCTAATAGCCATGCTGGTTGGAATCGCCCTCAACCACTAGATCTTTTCACTCTGACTATATGACTTATTAACTCAATATGTTAGGAGATTTTCCACTCTTTCATACAAGGAAATGAGGTTGTTGTCTAACCACTTGTCAGAGATTCTACGGTTGGAGATTGGATGTTGTCAGAGAAGGAACCAATGAGCGATAGGATGTTGTCGGATAAGAAACCTGTGGGTGGTAGGTGATTTTTTCAGTTTAAAATGAGAAGGGTATAAAATCTTGGGTGATAGATGATGTTTCTCAAAGTATTTGAGTAGTATGTGAAATTTTCTTTTAATAAAATGTTGACTTAATGGACTCTTGTCGATCACAATTGGGTTGGTTTCGTTTGGGCCTGTTGATCTAGTTTGGTTTGGGTTTATCAATTGGTTTGGTTTGGTCCAATTTCGATTTTTCATTAGGCTATAAGGACAATCCAATTACTGTCCAATAACGTTCAGTTTCGACTTGGTCTGCGTTTAATTGGGCTAATTCAGTTTTGATTTTCGAGTAGGACCTAATTTTGACAGCCCTGCTCCTAATTATAAAAGGTTGTCTTATTGAAACCGATCCATGTCAGAAACATTTTACACCTCACATTGGTATTTGTCAGGTCGGTGCAAAAACTCTCCCTATTTACGAAGTTCCCATAATACCTTTATTTACAAAGTTCCAATAGTCATGGTTTTAGATATCGGTATCATATTGACCATATTAGTCGATTCGTATCAATATTTGCCTGACTGATACAGATACGTGGTTGATACAGTATTGTTTTGCTTAATCAATATGGGGATCGATACTAAACCAATACCTGACCAATACTAAAATGATACGAGCTGATACATGTCGACACATGGCCTACTTTTAAATTAAAGTAAAAATCTTATCGATTTTAACTATCCAAACAGTCGGTTTAAACAATTCAATTCGATTTCAATTCATTTTTAACACCCTTAAAACAATGCGTTTATAATATTGTACCTACCTAGGGTTTGTAATTTAAAGCCTAAATGTGCCTTCCTTGGGCTAGAGAAAAGATAAAAGAAAAGAAAAATTCATGACGATATATTACAGTATATAATTTGGAAGTTTAAATGGGAGGGGTTGAACATATATATATATATATATATATATATATATATATATATATATATATATATATATATCAGTTGATCTCGTTCAGGTCACCATCTGCCTCGGTCTATAAACCTACATCGTCCACGTCCCATTATTTACTAAACTATTGAAATTGGGCGAAAAATTGGGACATTTACATTTATTTTTGTAGATTAAAGAAAATGGACGTTAATCCATTAATTGAGATATGGTATATATATTTTGAACTTAGATGATATCCTAAGTTGAAATTAGGTACATAATTGAATCACAAAGGGTGTTTGAGCTTCGTACAACATTTGGATGTAGAAATCAATTGAAATTTCATTGGTTTCTTATCATTTGAAATTTCATTGCTTTCTTAATGTTGAATGCCTTGGGAGTTCGGACAATGCATGAGTTGTTATAAACAAATATCATGCCATCAATATATTGTGATTTTGTTTAACCGTTACTCATGATAAATGCTAGGGGTATCAGCTTTGGGATTGAATTGGTAGCCTAGATCAAGCCGGTTTGAATTAATCTGAAACTGATTCAGACCGAACTGTTATTGAACATGTTTTGGGAGGAGATATGAAATATCATACCGGTTCTAGTCTGGTTTGGGTTAACCCAAAACCGTCCCGTATAAATGGACCGATGAATTCAAACCAAACTGATTAAGTCCAAATATTAAACCCTAGCTTCACTACTTTAGTTTTCTGGATGGCCTTAATGGGTTTCCTATTAGGCTTTCAACCCGAACCGGCCCGAACCAGCTCGATAACAACCCGATAAGCTAACCCTGATAACAATCCAAAACCGAACCGATTCATTAGTTAATGTGCCAGTGCAACCCACCCAACCGAATTTCTTAATAGACATGTTTCAGTCAAACCCTATAAAGCCCGACATCGATTTGACCTGGACCAACTGGTTGACACCCTTAATAAATGCATGGTTTTTAGTGACCATTTGATAACACTATTGACATGCATCTTAGCACCATAATGAAATTTCTGTATTCTATATTTTTGATTTTTGTTATAAAAAAAATGGTACCAAGGCATTAACAAGTAGGGGTGTCAAAGTAGGGCTTAAACCGAAAACTGAAACTCATCCATCTCGAATCAGCCCAGAAATAACCGGACCTCAATCTTACCTGGCCAAATTTGGACTTAGGTATAGAAACATATCAGTCTTGTTCTAGCTTATTGGACATGAAGCCCGATAACCGGACCGATTAAGTTGCTTCCATACGTTAACATTCTCTCGGCTCCTTTGAGCTTTTTCCATCGTTTCTACAATTTCTTTCTTGAAACTAAAGATGTCAACCAGACTGTCTTCTTTTGGGTTAACCAATGCTTAGCGATTCTTAAGTTGGCTCATTTTTCAGTTTTCACTAGATCGGTGATCTGATGATTATAGCCTAAATAGATCGATAGAAGGATTTATTTAGCTTGAAACTCAAATGAGTAGATTCTATTGATGAAGTATATCCTCTGAATTATGCTACATGGTTATAAAATTAGAAAATTACAATGTTGTATGGGATGAGGATCAGTTCGGATATAGAGCCTTTTGTTTGGCATAAGTAAACTTTTGAATGGTCCATCCAGGAAAGGAAAGGTGTCCTCAACTGCCAGTAGTACTTCACTGTACCATGTGCAGGAATGGTGTGATAATTCAGATTATCGGATAGAGAAGACATTATATGGATTATCTTGATGTCAAATTTCAGAACCTGAGTCAATTAAATGCCTTCTTAATATTGGCATACATCGTTGCCATAATTCATATTTTGATAAATGGCCGCATTGTTTATAGATTAGAATCTTGAGTGCCTTATATATATGAGAGTCCTTTCATTTATAAATTTGAATTTTTAAAACGCAAATTTAATAGACATTATCGATTGTTTTTGAAGTTAGAACTTTAGTTTGCCACGTGACCAATTCTATTTTCCTGAATTTGATATGTGCGTGGTAGAACAAAATACCTTGGAATCCACCAGTTTACAAAATATAGGCTTTATATAATCTGCTACATAAAAGATATTTGTACAGCCCATCAGACCCTTGCGAAATTTGCCATGAGGAAATTTTTTTTTTTTTGAGTGATTAAATGCATAAAACCATTTTTTTTTCGGGATAAGTAATAAATGCATAAAACCATTGTGAAAGCCTATCGATGGATTCTACCACCACAAGAATTTGGCCCTTGACAACCAATTGCATTCCCTTCTTAAAAGCAAAAAGATACATATTGTATAATCAAGAGGTATTTTCCATAAAGTAGGGGAAAAGATAAGCTTAAGAGTAAATAGAATACCCAATCATTGACCCTATACACAACAGACCACTAAGATATAGCATAATGCCCAAATTAGACAGCATCACACCATACACACCAAACCACCAAGATATACCACAAATGCTCAAAATAGACATCATCACACCTGACAATTTCAAACAGTCTAGTGGTTAGGATGTTCAAATTAAAGATCAGAACACTTATGGCATCAAACCATGTTCCCTACACACATCCCTTGTACAATGCCAAAGCTAAAAGGCAGAAACTAAGCCATGACATTCTGGAGTGTCATGTCATCAATCTCTCCTCATGTGAGAACAACAATGGAGTGTCATGTCATCAATCTCTCCTCATGTGAGAACAACAATGGCAAGCTCCAGCTTTCACAAGCTTCTCAATGCATTCTTTAGTCATATACTCATATCAACCTCTATAAATACAGAAGCTTGTTAGTGCTGCACTAGAAACAACCTAGCAAAACATTTATGGGATTGATTTTGAAGGTTGGGGGTGTAGGAGGGATCACTTTTATGTCAGGGATTGTTGCATGGAATTTATAAACCAGCTCATGGTGTGGTTCTATAACATACTATAATAAAACATGTTACTATTTGATGATATCAAAACTTAATCATAGGACAAAGAGACATTTAAAGCCACACTAAACCCAAATCCAACAACAAATTATCACATCCATGCTTGATGCCCCATCCTATCAAATTCCAAATACTTAGTTGCAGCCAAAATCATGGACATGTTTTTCACCAGGATTGTCTCAAGTCTATTTTTGGAATCAAATCATAAACATGAGGATTGAATCTAGTCAAGACCAATTCCTGTAGGAACCTCCAGTACATCAGGTAGTATTTTAATGAGTTATACATTGAATTGTTATGTTTGAGCTCCTTACCCCATAACAATTTAAATTAATACTCAAATCCTAGCAGAGCCTTGTCCATGTTCCCATCCCATATCTCCACAATCCACATTAACCTAGTTCATCCCAGAACCTCTTAGAGGTCTGAACATTGTTTATAACCACTCAGGATTCATCTTTTTTATTTTACACTATGAAGCACTATTTCAAAAGACCCAGAGTTTATGAAATTACCTTTGATGAGCTTTTTTTCAATCTCTCTGGAGTGGCAAGGACTTGGACAATCATTGCTTTTTTGTCATCTGAATATTAAAATCTTCAAGACAGGAAATCCTTGCATGAGAAACTTTAACGTGCACAATCATTCAGCAAGTAACTATTGATGCCCTGAAACATGAAAGAAGAACCATTAAAAATTTATTTGCAGGAAAAGTGAATCTTTGTTTTCCAACAGGCGGCATAGGCTTTTAGCAAATTGACTTGGAGAAAAACTGGAACTAATACAGCGACATAAAAATAAGAAATAATGTTGATTTTTCATCAATATTATGTAGGCGTTTGGACAAGGATCCTTTGTAGTGAGGATCTCTTGTAGTGAGCTGTAGTGACGATTTCATCCATTCAAAGTGGATTAGTATATATCTTGATGCACTTTAATTACCTTGGGATACATGTCGATCCACTTTGAGTGGATAAGATCTTCACTACATGGGTGGCCTCACTAGAAATAATTATTTTCCAGCAATGCTCACTTCCTTCAACTGTTTTTAATTTACAAAAACACTCCATCTCTTAAAAAAGAAAAAAAAGAAAAAAAAAATGAAAAAGACAACTAATAGTGCTTAGGTCTTTGCCAATTGCCAGCACGCTAATATGTGTGCAGTAGTACAAAGTGGTGTCCATCAATTGGGGTGAGGTGGGGTGGTGGGGGGGGGGATAAATTTTAATTTTTGTTTCTTTCCACAGAAAATTCCGGGACCTATTATTAAGTGGAATAAAATTAGATATGGAATAATACCACACGTTAATTTTACGTATCTGCCAACATGTGAGAGGAGTAATTGCTTCCGACCTTAGAGCTTTTTTTGCATTGAATAAATCTTTCTCAGAGCCCCAAATTCTTATCATTTCTGTCATAGTGGACTAGCGTTGAAGATATTTGCTTGGGGTTAAAATTGATTAGTGAGTTAAGAGCTAAGGTTCTCAGACCATCTTAGTTGGGTATCGTCTCTCTTACACAAAATTTTTCCCCATTTTCAGAGAACGCTTTCAATCACAGATTTTCAAAATCAAAATGGCATGCAGAGCCTTAACATGCAGAGCAATTAAGCTCTGATATGATCAATCAATTTCAAACTAAATCCATAATCCAAAACAAATAAATAAAGAAAGAATTAAACAACAATCAAGTAATCAACGGACCTGGGAAGAGATATACAGACATATGAAAGAGAATTTGTTGTGGAGATGCTCATCGACGTCATCGATCGTTGTCGTCAGCAAATTTTTCCAATTTTTGTCTCTCTTTCATTAGATGGAAGATGGTGGATTCTATGTTTGAGTTTCACCGGTAACCTGATGGGGTAACGTTGAGATTCCCGATGGAGGAGTTGAATAGTTCAGCTGGTTTTCCCAGTAATCTGGAGAAGAAAAAAAACAAGTTTTATAACGAGAAAGCTTCGCTACATCAAAATTGTTTAAACAATTACTAATGCTTACCATTTAAGTATGTCATGTGTTGGGCCTGTATGCTTCTTTTTCCTCCACTACTCAACTCTCCTTTTGGCAACGTTGTCTCAAGGCATGACACCTCATAGTCAACTCGTGCGGTTAGATGCTGCAACTCTCCCTCAGGTAGACTTGATCTTAAAACAAGTTTAGATGTCAAGAATCTCAAGTGATGTGAGTTTCCCTAAACCTTGAGGTAACCAGGAGTAAGGTGATTCCCTCACACGCAACAACTTGAATTTAGGGAGAAACAAGTGGTGGTTGTTTGGTACTAATGACCTTGAAAATGAACCTGCATCTCATTTTAAAATCAACTCCTCATCGTGTAGAAATGGAAGGTGGGAAGATGAAGATGAGATCCAAGTCAACTTTAGACAGTACCATATGAACAATTTCCTCAGGGATATACCCTGGGTAAAGTGCTGTGGAAACGACCTTAACTTGGGCAACATCATAAGATTAATATGTTGGAGATGCGGCATAAAGGTGAACTGTTTCCAACCTCTCTGGCACTCTCATGTCTCATTCCAAATTCATCATCGCACCCAACATAAATACTTTCAACTTTGGGAATATTGTCACTTTTTGTAGCATCATCGATTCCAAATAACTCAACACCCATGAATTTCACCTTTTCCATTCCACCTGTTACAAGGGTTTCAAGGGATGGTAGTTCCCTAGAGTTGAAGGCAATTGCATACATTTCATGCACCCAGAAAGTTCCAAAAAAACCAAATTGGAGATAATAATGAAGCCTACATTAACCATCCAATTGGGGAACATAGCACCGGGGTAATCTTTAATGATTAGGCTTGGATTCGGTTGGAGACTTTCCAGTACATTCTCCTCGAAAACATTTCTCCTCCATCAACTTCTTCTATACCCCAACCTTCTAGGTACTCCAGTTCAAGAGAATTTCCAAGAGTCAACATCTTTGCAAAATAATTGCTTCATTAACAGATACATCTCTTATTATATCATTTATTTTTAAACAAACCATTTTTGTACTTATCATTCGTCCTCCTATAAGAAGGGATGCAACATGTAAAATTTTTACAAGACCCCCACAATCTTGGGATCTACCATATTCAATTTAACAATACCTTAAATATGCTTTTAGTACACTGCCCACTGAATTTTCTCATGCATTTTCGCTTGCATGTCTACCATAGCATGTTACTCAATGTGATATGTTAAATAACAAAACATATATACCGGTGGGTCTTTATCAGACCAAGAAAACCAATCACAGTCCAACTAACTCTAAAGCCCATAAATATAACCATGCATGGATCAATCAATGTTTATATTTTTCATGTGATAATTTACATGCATTATATACATATAAAACCCTAATAAAAATAGTATACTCATAGGCATCCATGGTAAGCTCTAATGACATGCAATATTGCTATCACACGATTTCTATGGAAATCCATATAATAACATAATGGAGTTGATAATTTATTACATAAAATCAAAATGATCAATATGTATGCATGTACGTACTGGTCACATGGAATGGACTAAAGAACCCATACCACCACTCCTCTCATATATTTTCAGATTCATCCAATTAATCTCTTGATTCGATCAATCCGAGGACAAATGGTCCCCCTCCATTATATGATAGGGTCAACACAGATAATGAAAATAAATTACTGCGGGTTGAGATTTTTCCTTATAAACTTCTTTAATAGTTAGAGCCGGGTTCCATGCATATGGTACATCGGTAAGAATTCTTGGATTATAACTATTGGTCCGATTTTGAGCTTCACCAGTTGGACTTAGTCCGAGTATCCGATGTGGACTTAAAATTGACACCCCTTTGGAAGTTTAAATGAAAACTTGGGAAGGATTGAATTTAATATTATAGGATCTGGTCCAATTTCTTAAAAAAGAAGCAAATCAGTTTTGAAAATGTGAAGACAATCCTAGTTGAAGTTTTAATTACGATGTGAAGAAATATGAAACAATAGATGGAAGAAACCGAAATAGATAAAAACAAGTCAGATTTTGTAGGTCTAAATAATGGGTAATAAATGAGGAGCTCATTTATTACATATTTAAATGCCTCAGTGAGATCCATCCCATTAAGGAGGATACCCTAGTTCTTGTTTCACAGGGTCATAATATCTCCTTTGTTTTTATTCCTAGGGGTGCTAATAAAACAGCTCACTCCCTAGCCCGGAAGGTGGTGAATTTGGCAGGGTTTAGTCACTAGCCTATTTCCTCTCCCTGACTCCATGACCTGGGTAAGGATGAAGTTTTGGTTGTAAATCGCTTTTTTTTCTGAATAAATTCCTTTTTTATCAAAAAATAAAATAAAAAATGAAGGGTATGTTTGAATGACATTTACTAGTGTCAATTTTAGGTCCGCACAGGTAGTCCGCCCAAGCTTGATCGGTGAAGCCCGTGATCAGATCGGTCTGATTATTAAACGTGTCGGGTATAGGTCTGAATCAATTATCAAATCAGCGTTCATGCTGCAAGGGTGTTGCCCGATCAAACTTACTAAATGAAACAAATATTTTGTTAATGCTTTATAACACTATGAATTAAACCAAAGAATTAAATATCATATCCTCGTACACCCTTTCATAGCAATCACCTCTAATGCTAACATGCATGAGGATGTTTGTTTGTTTGTGTTTGAAAAAATTCAAACAAACATCATCTTTATTTTAACTCAAATTGTGTGGTGATGTACAAAGCGTATAAGCGTTGACATGGTTATGACCTTATATAATGTTATTTGAATTTGAATTTCAACTCTTGATTACTCATATTTCTAGATTAATACTATTTTATCTCTATCTCAATTTCTATCTCTATTTTTCTTTATTTTTGTTTGTACTTTGGCACGAGCCCTTTATGGACCAATTAACCCGATTAGCATAAGACCGATTATAGACTGAAATCGATCGGACCAAATATAAATGTGTCCATGCCTCGCCAATGAAAAACTGATTAAGTAAATGGGTAGCGAAGGTGTGTGGTATCAAAATCGTAGGGACCAATGAAACCTGACAGAGATCGATATATTGGCACCCCTACGATTAGCATTCATGAAAACCATTCAAATGCAAGGACCAGAGGATATAAGTGATATTTCCGGCGAGAGGTAGCAATATCAGAGGGTTGGGAGGTGTCAGTGTCATTTGCTTCTTAACGCCAATGAAAAGAATATCCCCTTGGTGAAGAAGTGATTTTGATCTCAACTAGGGTAAGTGCCCCTTCATTTAGGAACATTGAGGAATATTGAGAGAAAGATATAAGGCCTAAAAATAAAAATTATTCATAATATTCTTGTAATAATATGATACGTATTAAATAAGACTGTTTTTATTATGTATTATATAATTAATTATATAATACATTATGACATATATAGTTGTTTGGTATGATTTATGGTATTTATTTATATTTAAAATAAATTGATATAATCTAAAATCTATAAATAAGTTTGAAGGTGTAATTCATTATTGTGATGATTATTATTATTTTTTTATGACTAGTGACATTAAATGATTATTATACATGATCTATAATTTATTTTCATTATTGATTTATTATAAATAACTCATAGGTATAAATATAAATTGTACCAAAGATAGCGTAAGGTTCTGTTTGGTAATATTTTTGTTTTTAATTTTTACCTATTTATCAAAAAATATTTTGAAAATCAATTTTGATAAAAAATAAAATATTGTTTGGTAATTAAATTCAAAATAGATATTAGAATGATAAATTGATTTGGTATTATACTTATATCTAAAAATAAATTTTATAACTGTCTTCTTAGATTTAACAGATATTGCAACATTGAAAATTGAATTGAAATATTATCATTGATGATCGAATCACTGTGTCTTGATAAAACAACATCGGTAATCCAGAAAAATTTCCTCACGATTGATTACTTTTGAAGAGGAAAACATAAGAAAAAAAAAAAAAAAAAAAAACTAAGAACCTAACAAAATTCACAGTCTGTACTAAAAATCTGATTCTGACGTAAATTCACATGGAGATATCAACTGATTACGGGTTATAGATTTCACCATTGTTTTAGCTTTCAAAAGAAAAAATATCCTGTAGAAGACTTTTGATCTGGAAGCATCATTTTGTTTGAAGAATCATTTCACCATTGTACGAAGGTGCTCATCATCATTATGCATTCAGATCTATATAGCAGTAATTCAACATAATCACAATTACAATCACAAAAGCCCACCAATGGCAGACTAAATTACTATACAGAAATTAGAAGGAAATTAAAACTAATCCCAAGTTCAATACTTGATTGGCTGAAAAAATCATTGATGAAAGAATCACCAATTCATTCAGATATCTGAACAGAACCCATCTTCAATAACTACTCTCAACAGCACAAAAGCAAAAGCAAGCTACAACTCATTCCGAACAAAGTAAATTCAGAGTCTTTGTATCCCACCTAAAGCTCTCCCCGTCTTTTATATACAACTATAGTCTACCATGGAGGGAAGGCAGGAGAAGCAATAAGAAACCATACATCCATACCCTGATGACAAGAATCATGGGTTGGAATAAGCTATGGGATGATTTGTTAGCATCATTTTGTATGAAGACTTTTGGAAAGTTGAATCTAATGCGTACTTGTGCAGGGATGGGAGGGGAGGGTGGGAGACTTTTGGAAAGTTGAATCTAATGCGTACTTGTGCAGGGATGGGAGGGGAGGGTGGGATTTGGATTTGGCTACTGTGTTCTGACAACATGAATTTCTTGGGAGACTAGAGTGGTAACAGCAAGAAATATCCCCCAACAAAGATGAATTTCTTGGGAGACTAGAGTGGTAACAGCAAGAAATATCCCCCAACAAAGATGAATTTCTTGGGAGACTAGAGTGGTAACAGCAAGAAATATCCCCCAACAAAGATCCCATTACATACATATTGGGAGTCTACATCAACTATTTCGCTGAGAACGGTCTTGCGATGAGCGTGCGATCTTCAGAAATTTCTCTTAGGCTTTCCACCACCATGCTCGGCTTTCTCTTAAGAGAGAGAAATTGCAGAGTGAAATCGAAGAGAAAACGCCATCAATGGAGAAAGAGAGAACGGGACAGAAGGAGAAGGGGAGAAGTTGCAGAAGTTCGTTCACGAAAGGGACGAAATCTGCATATTTTGGAAATAGGAGTTTTGCTGAGAATGTCTTGATTCTATTATAATCGTGTTTTACCTTTTTACCCCTTTTTTAGTGTTGATGGAGAACAAAGACTACGTGTTCATTCATTCAAGTTGCCCCAAAAATCATAAAGAGTTATGAACATCTTTTTGAATTTTGGTTTATTTTTATTTTTATTTTTTATAAATAGCATCTAAAAATAATACCAAATACTAGTAAAAACAAAATTTTTGACAAAAAAAAATAAATAATACCAAACAGAGCCTAAGATAAAAAAAGATTCTGAATGAAAAGAAGGAATAAAAATCGAGTTTTTGGAGATAATGATAGTTGGTAGATCGCATCACCGTGAATGATCTGTGAAAACCTTCACTATTGCTGGTTCATCTCTAAATCAGCACCAAATGTTAAGAATAGATGGAATTCAATCAGCATTGTAGAAGATCAAAGCCTCACTGTTACCAATCAGAATGCAAAAGTCAAAACAAAAAAACTCAAACTAGAAATTGAAAATCGGAAATCAGAAATATGTGGTCACCAAAGATAATCGAAGCTATATCAAAAAGAGAAATCGTCATGAGAGATGAAATTAAAAATCAAAAATGTAACATGAACAAAAATCAGAAATATTATCGTATGAGATGATTAAAAATATAACAAAAAACGAAATCAGATTTGAAACAGAAAATCAGATTTGGATTTACCATTACTGGAGATTAAAAACAAAGACAGATCAATGGCCGGATAGGACTAAAGGGTTGATGGTATGATTCCTTTAAGATTACCTACTTTGGTAAGACATTTAAGTGAGCTAAGATCGACTCCTCTGGATGATTCCCTTCCATGCTACACCAATCATGATGCGAGAATATTTTGGTCAATAGATGATCCATATATTCAAGAAAAAGAAATGTCTAGATGATCAGAATATGAGAGATGAAAAACAATGTAATGAGGTGGGGGAGGACAAAAATAAAAATTTAAAATAAAGTAAGAATTATATTGTACAAAAAATATGTAAGAACCACTTTAGACACAATATAGACAAGGATCCATTAAAGATTGTTCAAGGGCCATTTAGCTAAGATCAATTAAGGAACAATAATTCATCCATTATTGGCTCTTGGATTTGAGGTCTGATTAATTAATTGATTATATAACTAATCGGTTTCGGTCTTGCCCTCAAAGATACAAGACCAAAAACTAGCCCAATAATAATTGAGCCAACTGGTTTGGCACTTATGCTTTTCATGCATCTACTCAAATAATTACTCAGATAATTAAGAAACGTAATCAAATAAAAAAAGGATGTTTGAATTTCTTACAGTATTCCAATGTAGAAATCATCTGGTTTCCTCCACTGTCTTAGTCTTGTCATTTGAAATTTCATAATATGATAAATGATGAATACTTTGAGAATTTGGACAATCCATGAGTTGTTATAAACAAATATCATGCATGCCATCAATATTTTGTGATTTTGTTCAGCCATTACTCATAATAAATGCATGGGTGGCATTTTGATAACACTATATATTGACATGCATCTCAGCACTTTAATGAAATTTCTATATTCTATATTTTTCATTTTTGTTATAAAAAAGTGATTTCAACGCATTAACAAATAGAGGTGTAAAAGTTAAGCCTAAACTGAAAACTAAAATTCAACCAACCCGAATAAGCCCAGAATTAACTGGGTTTGTTGGGAACCACCTGGTGGGTTGACTGATCAATCGGGGGGCAGCGTAATCGTGGTGGACAATTTCTTCACTGGTAGGAAGGAGAATTTAAGTGGAGTCGCTGCTGCTGGAGGTGGATCAGATCTATCACCTGGCCCTCCCGTGCATTATCATCCCCAAGTAGCTGCTGTTAAGGATATTCCTTTCTATTGAATTCAAGATTCAAAATTCAAATATTTGAATTATTTAAATATTTGAATTTTGAATTTAATGGAGAAGAATATCCTTAACAGCTCCCATAATTGATTCGTTTACGGTCCTAAAATTACCTGTCCCATCCTTCTCCATATCTCAGTCCCACTCGCTGGAGTTTCTTCACTGGTTCTTCCTCTATGAACATGTTTTCGGTGAAATTCCTGTTTTTTGCACAGAAGCTGAGATATTTTTACTTCTTTTTTTTTTTTTCCACAAGAAAATTTTACTTTGGTTTCAAGGTTGTGAAATTGCATTAAAAAAGTATCTGATGTTGGAAATCCATTTGAGAATGAAACGATACTCTTTAATTATTGGTTTTTTTTCTCAGTGAATGCTTTTTTTGATTGTTTTACGGAATGATTTTCTTATGTTTTTGTTGTTACTACTGGAACAGAAATCGGTCTCATGCCTGGGTTTGGGCGGGAGACTGGGCGGCCCGGATGGATGGTGGCCATGTGGCACTTGGAGGGACCCGAGCCCTCCATCCGAGCCGACCCCCCAGTCGGCTCAGCTTGTTGACTGGGCAGTCGGCTCGGATGGAGGGCTCGGATCCCTCCGAGTGCCACATGGCGGCCATCCATCCGGGCAGCCCAGTCTCCCGTCCAAACCCTGACGAGAGACTATTTCTGTTCCTACTTAGAGATCCTAAATCTCATTTTCGGCTAGCTAACATTAATTTTGCTTGAGGTGACTAAACTCTATCGTGAATTGCTTGCCAACCGAAACAAGTAATCCATCCTCTTGGAAATCTGATCTAACAATAATCTCCTCGACGACGACAAAGAAGAAGAAGACGAGCCTTCCACCGAGTCTTTGCAAGCTTGCTGAAAGGTCAGCACAGCACTGAGGCATGTTTGGATGTTGATCTTGCTTTTAATACACGAGTTTTTCAGAGCAATTAGAGATGGGTTCAGTCGTTTGAGAGACATGTTCATCACCGTTCATGTCTTTCTGACGCCGCCAGTCACCTTATTTTTAGTTTATTTTTTTAATAAGAGACATCACCTTTGTAAGGGGTTAATTTGGTCATAAAAATAAAATTGGCCTCTTATCGTCGGTATCTAATAGAATATACCTAACGGTGTGGGTCTACTTGTATTTTAATAGTACTTTTAAGGGAGACATTTGTTTTTTTCAAAAACTTTTGGAAGCATTTATTCTTTAGGCATATTAAAGGGGAGGAAACAGTATTTTTCCCTTTTTATTTTTGTTATAAAAAAGTGATTTTAACGCATTAACATATAGGGGTGTCAAAGTTAAGTCTAAATCGAAAACTGATTCACCCAACCCGAATAAGCCCAGAATTAACTAGACTGAAATCTTAACAGGCTAGACATGAAGCCCTGTAATCAGACCAATTAAGTTGCTTTCTTACGATCACATTCTCTCGAGTCTCGGTTCCCTTGAGTTTTCCCATCGTTTACTACTATTTCTTTCTACCATTTCTTTCCTTGAATCTAAGGATGTCAACCCCTATTTCTTTTGAGTTTGTATCACCTGCATGTACATGTACTCTCCATGGGATCCCATCATCGTCTATGTGGAGTGGGACACCTCTACAGTGTGGGATCCATTGGATATAGACGGTGATCATTAGATTCCAATGAGTATACAAGTACATATAGGTGAACTATTCTCATTTCTTTCTACTATTTCTTTCCTTAAATATGTGTTTCTACAATTCTATTTTTTCATTCCCTTCTCGGCTGTTACTCAATGCCTACTTAGTGAGGGAGTTATGTAGAGGTGTCAACGGGTCGGTTTGGGTCGTTTTCGGGTTAAATTAGTGTCAGGTTTTATAGGGGCTGATTGAAAAATGCTCATTAAGATGTTTGGGCTGGGTGGGCTGCACTGTACACATTATCTATTGAACCGATTCGGTGTCGGATTGTTATCAGGGTGGGTTTATGGGGCTGACTTCAGCCGGTCAGTTTTGGGTCCATTTATTGGTCCGTAAAGGAAGCCATCTTACTTGGGTGCTGAGGGGGTCAGCCACCATATATCTAAGCCCCTAACGTTCAGTTTAATTCAGGCTAGGATGAAGTTCAGTTGGGCTTGACAGGTTTGTCTTAACGGTTAGGTTTTGGATTAGGCTGGACCGGATTGGGACTTAAAAGTATTATAAAAAACTAACCCAAAACATGTCCACTATTAGTTCAATCCAAGTCGATTTCATAGCTCAGTTTGGACTACCAGTGTAGTCCCAAAATTGACACCCCTAGTACCGTGTAAAAATAAAATCCAAAATGACACGTTTGTTGATTAATGGGTTATGACAGACTTCATAATTTAATCCTGTTAATGCCTGAGAGGAGTGTTATGTCCATCTAATGTGGCTGGCTACTTTGGGTTGGGGCCATATGATCTAAAATTTATCTACACAAAAAAGATTGGCTTCGGCTCATAAGCCACAAGCTTTTCAGAAATCCAATCAAAGTGGAGTTATCTTAATTGCCTTTCATTATTTTTTCCACAGAGTCCTTATCTCTGTAAATCTTTATATCTGGGTATGGATATTTTGATCCATACAAAAAGAGAGAAAGTTCAAAAATCATGCTTAAAAATGTTGGAACCAAAGCCTTTTCAGGATCCTGTACATGTGGGCTTTAATGGACATACAAAGTTAGAGGTTGCTTTTAAATGAAGTTCAATTGCTCCCCCTTTCAAGGAACAGCATTGGCTTTTTTATGTCAAGCTCAAGGGAAAAGTGGTAGTCTTTTGTGTTGCTTTCATGCTGTCATTTTGGAACCTACAGAAAACCTAGATTGGAGTCAGATTCCACCCTTGCATAGATTAAGAAGTTAAAGGATATAGATCTAGAGGTAGACAGGAATAAGCAGATAAAATGATTTTCTCATTTCCACCTTTGACTTGTGTTGGGGGGACCAATGGGTTATATTCATAATTGGGAGACAGCTTAGTTTGGTTTTGTCACCCTGGCCAAAATGATGGAGAGGCTGAATTGTGAGAGGGCATAAAATTGTAAGGATATGTTGGAAAATAATAATAAATTAAGACTGCATTTGGAATGTATTCTTAGTATATATCATTAAAAATATATTATTTGAGATTGCATTTTAAATTTAGAATGAGAATGGACTAAAGAGTGAGGTATTTTTGTTCAAGAATTAAGATTACAAAATGAGTTAAAGAGTGTGTTCGAGAATGGACTGCGTTCTCTAACACATTGCATGATCAAGAATGAGAATGCATAACAAGCAATGCTTTTGTCATCTAAAGAATGTGTTATTGATTTAGAATACATTCTAAAGATATACACAAAAGGCAACCTTACTATCAAATGGTTACGTGGTGTTTCGATAATCTCAAGATATATTTGAATGTAAAGAAAAGAAAAGAAAAATAATTTAAGATAAAAAGTAATGATGAAATAATGATTACTTTATGAGTCTTTTTAATTTACATTTCAAATTTTTTTTATTCAATAGATTATCATAATAATTAAATGGGAGATGATTTTCCACAACGCCACTAAAGGCCCGGGGATTCTTCCACAATGCACAAATAGATATGCAAGGATCAGTATCTTAAATAGGGACCACAAGGTAAAGAGGAGAAGAGAGAGTGTGAAAAAGAATGTAAATGAAGTAAGATGCTATAGGAAAAAAAATCCCCACATTGGCGTATAGGGATCTTCTATTTTAATTATGATTACGCAAAAGTGGCTAGATACCTAATTCTCTTGCCTGCAAAGTGACAAATCCATTAGAGACTGACCAAGGAGATGGTCTATAAGTCAAATGTTAGATCAAAATTCAATCATTTACATACATGTATTGGCATTGATTCTATGTATATCCTTCCTATTGGTACACCAATCATTGTTCGATCTTTTCTAATTTTTTAATGCTTTCGTTTTATTACAAGGCGAACTCTATTTGGACTAAAACTTGACATTTGAATGGAGATGTCCTGATCTATATGTTCACAAAATTTCTAACAGTTCCAATAGTCATGGTTTTAAGTATCGTTATCGTATCCACTGTATCAGTCGATTCGTATAGATACTTATTTGATCGATATAGATATGTGGCTGATATTGTATTGTTTTGCTGAAACAGTATGAGGGCCAATACCAAACTAATACAGACAGATACATGTCGACACATGACTGATATGGACTGATAGATTGGCCAGCACATGGCCAATACTAGCCTACACATGACCGAAATTATAACCAATACCAATACGGATACCTGTTCTGATACGTGAACTAACTCCATATCCATAATACCCCCATTTACGAACCCAATGCACCCCCAAAAAAAACTTTATTAACCAGACATACAGAATTGAAAATGAAGATTAATTCTCTAACAGGTTGACCTACCGATGGTGAACTTCTTCAATTCATTACAGATTTGAAAGGAAATGCCCAAGATTAGAATAGAAGTCAGTCCTAGGTGACATTGGGGTTAACTGGATGCTGAATCAGGTGGAGCTCCAGCTAGATCTTGAAAAACTTGTCTATCCCATTAAGAAACGATTCTGCTGACCAGCTTCGGAGTTAATTCTTCTAGAAACACAAAATTCGGTTGACTCGTCAATTGAACACGGGTAGATCAAATTGGTGAAACAGCCTAACTAGTGAATAAAAGGAGATATGAATCAAACCCAATTAATATTCGCTATGGGCTGGTGAACAAGAGACATTTTACTGTTTTAGAGTTGTATAGATTTAAAGGTATATTTGGTTCATTAAGTTGGTTCATTAGAACTACACCCATACACCGTGAATGCCCATTTAATAATCGCTATGGACTTAAATCTGGCACATATAATAATCAGATCGGTCTGATTTTGGGCTTCACCAGTTGGACTCGGTCCAAGTATCCGATGTGGGCTTGAAATTGACACCCCAGGTATATAATTTAATATTATTGGATCTGGTTCAATTTCTTAAAGAAAGAAGCTAGTCAGTTTTGAAAATGTGAAGACGATCCTAGCTTAAGTTTCAATTACTGTGTGAAGAAATATGAAACAAACAATAGATGGAAGAAATCGAAACAGATAAAAACAAGTCAGAATTTGTAGGTCTAAATGAAGGCTCATTTATTACATTTGTAACCTTCATCTTCCATGCCTCCATGATATCCATGCCTCCATCAGATCCATCACATTCCATTGAGGAGGATATTCTAGTTCTTGCATCAGTGTCATAGTGTCATAGTATCTCCTTGTTTATATTCCTAGGGGTGCTAATAAAATAGCTCACTCCCTAACCCAGAAGGCAATGAATTCAACGGAGTTTATTCACTGGCCTATTTTCTCTCCCTGACTCCACGACCTACGTAAGGATCAAGATTTGATTGTAAACTGTTTTTTTTTAATAAATTCCCTTTTTACCAAAAAAAAATAAAAAATGAAGGGTACGTTTGAATGACATCTATTGGTGTCAATTTCAGGTCCGCACAGGTAGTCTGGCCAAACCTGATCAGTGAAGCTTGTGATATTATCGGTTTGATTATTAAACGTATCAGGTATAGGTCTGAATAGATTATTAAATCAGCGTTCATGCTCTAAGGGTGTTGCCCGATCAAACATACTAAATGAAACGAATATATTGTTAATGCTTTATAACACTATGAATTAAACAAAAAATTAAATATCATATCCTTGTACACCCCTTCACAGCAATCACCTCTAATGCTAACATGCATGAGTCTTTGCTTGTTCCTGCTTGAAAAAAAATCAAACAAACATCATCTTTATTTTAACTCAAATTGTGTGGTGATGTACAAAGCTTATAAGCGTTGGCATGGTTATGACCTTATATAATGTTATTTGAATTTGAATTTCAGTTCTTGATTACTCATATTTCTAGATTAATACTATTTTATCTCTATCTCAATTTCTATCTCTAATTTTCTTTATTTTTGTTTGTACTTTGGCACGAACCCTTTATGGACCAATTAACTCGATTAGCATAAGACCGATTATAGACTGAAATCGATCGGATCAAATATAAATGTGTCCATGCCTCGCCAACGAAGACTGATTAGGCAAATGGACAGCCAAGGTGTGTGGTATCAAAATGATAGGGACCAATGAAACCTGGCAGAGACCGATATATTGGCACCCCTACAATTAGCATTCATGAAAACCTTCCAAATGCAAGGACCAGAGGATATAAGTGATATTTCAGGCATGGGGTTGTAATATCGAAAGGTTGGGAGGTGGTCGGTGTCATTTGCTAAAAGAATATTCCCTTGATGAAGAAGTAATTTTGATTCTCAAACAGGGTAAGTGCCCATTCATTTAGGAATATTGAGGACTATTGAGAGAGAGATATATGGCCTAAAAATAAAAATTATTCATAATATTTCTTTGTAATAATGATTTGTATTAAATAAGGCTGTTTTTTTTTATGTAATGACATATGTAGTTGTTTGGTATGATTTGTCGTATTTATTTATATTTAAATAAATTGATATAATCTAAAATCTAGGTTTAAAGGTGTTTATCATTATTGTGATAATCTATTATTATTTTTTTATGACTAGAGATATTAAATGATTATTATACATGATCTATAATTTATTTTTCATAATTGATTTATTATAAATAACTCATAAGCAAAAATATAAACTATACCCAAGATAACCTATGATGTGGAAAGATTCTGAATAAAGGGAAGGAATAAAAATCGTGTTTTTGGAGATAATGATAATTGCTAGATCACCATCACCCTGAATGATCTGTGAAAACCTTCAGTATTGGTGGTTCATCTCCAAGTCAGCACCAAATGTTAAGGATAGATGGAATTCAATCAACGTTGTGGAAGGTCAAAGCCTCACTGTTACCAACCAGAAAGCAAAAATCAAAACAGAAAACTCAAACTGAAAATCGAAAATCGAAAATCAGAAATATGTCGTCACCAAAGATAATTGAAGATATATCAAAAAGGAAATCGTCATTAGAGATGAAATTAAAAATCAAAATGTAACATGAACAAAAATCAGAAATATTATAATATGAGATGATTGAAAATATAACTAAAAAACGAAATCGGATTGGAATCAGAAAATCAGATTTGGACTTACCAGTACTGGAGATTAAAAACAACGACAGATTGGTTGCCGGATAAAATTGAAGGGGTGACATAGTTGTATGATTCCTTTAAGATTACCTACTTTGGTAAGATATTTAAGAGAGTTAAGATCATCGACTCCTCTAGATGATTCCCTTCTAGGCTACACCAATCATGATAGGAGAATAATTTGGTCAATAGATGATCCATATATTCAAGAAAAAGAAATGTCTAGGTGATCAGAATATAAGAGAAAAAACAATGTCATGAGGTGGGAGAGGACAAAAATAAACATTTGAAATAATGGAAGAATTACATTGTACAAAAAATATGTAAGAACCACTTTAGACACAATATAGACAGGAACCTATTAAAGATTAAAGATTGGTCAATGGCCATTTAGCTAAGATCAATTAAGGAACAATAATTGATCCATTATTGTCTGTCTAGATCTTGGATTTGAGGTCTGATTAATTAATTGATTATATAACCAATCAGTTTGGATCCTTCCCTCAAAGATACAAGACCAAAAACTAGCCTAAAAATAATTGAGCCAACTGGTTTGGCACTTATGCTTTTCATGCTTCTACTCTGATAATTAGTAAACGTAATCAAATAAAAAAGGGTGTTTGAGTTTGTTACAGAATTCCAATGTAGGAATCATCTGGTTTCCTCCACTGTTTTAATCTTGTCATTTGAAATTTCATAATATGATAAATGATGAATACTTTGGGAGTTTGGACAATGCATGAATTGTTATAAACAAATATCATGCATGCCATCAATATTTTGTGATTTTGTTTAGCCATTTACTCATAATAAATGCATGGCTTTTAGTGGCCATTTGAAACACTATCGACATGCAACTTAGCACTTTAATGAAATTTCTATATTTTTTATTTTTTTTTTATTTATGTTATAAAAAAGTGATTTTATCGCATTAACAAATAGGGGTCTCGAATTTAGGCCTAAATCGAAAACTGAAATTCACCCAACACGAATAAGCCCAGAATTAACCGGTCTGAAATCTTAACAGGCCAGACGTGAGGCCCGATAATTGGACCAATTAAGTTGCTTGATAACATTCTCTCAGCTCTCTTCAGCTTTTCCCATCGTTTCTACAATTCTATTGTTTCTTTTTACTATTTCTTTCCTTGAAACTAAGGATGTCAATCACCTATTTTTTTTTTCGAGTTTGGATCACTTGTATGTACTCTCCATGGGATCCCATCACTGTCTATGTGGTGTGGGACCCACCTCTAGAGTGTGGAACCCATTGGATATAATTGATGATGAGATCCCAAGAAGAATACAAGGACATGCAGGTGACAATTCTCATTTCTTTCTACTATTTAATTTATTTCTACTATTTCTTTCCTTTAAGTATGTGAAAGTACAATTCTACTATTTCTTTTCCCTTCTAGGTAATGATATAAATGGATACTCGAAAATTCGGATTCGATTCGAATCATTAGCTATTTAGGAGAATCCAAATCCGAACAATCCGACTCGGATGCAGATTCAGATAGGTGGGATCAGATGTGGATGCGAATTTGGATAGTACTCTAAAGAGAGGATTATATCCGCTTAGAACTATCTGTTTAAATATTTAAACAGATTCCATATTAAAAAAAAGATTAAAACCTGACTTTACATATTTCTAGGGTACAATTTCCATATTAATAAATATTAAAACTTAATTTAACGAAATCAGTTTCCTTACTAACAAATATTAAAACTTAAATTAAGGTTACTTACCTAGAAATCAGCTTCCATATCAATAAGCCCTATTGATAATTATTCTACTCCTTACTTCTTAACTCCGGAACTAATCCGGAGTAGATTGGCGATTGATAAACACAGTTCAAGTTTTGACTCCTATGGAGTGAACCGCTCCGAAAATATCTCTAGGAGCTAAAAAATCGGAACTAAAAAAACTTACTTTCTTTGGCTCCGGAATGACTTTATGGAGGAGATTTGAGTCACCATTGCCACCGCCACCACCACCCACCACCCACCACCCACCACCCATACCCACCGTCGCCCCATTGCCGCCGCAGCCGCAGCCGCCGCCACCGCCACCCACCACCAACACCACCACGGCCACCGCCTCCACTGCCACCACCACCACCACCACCACCACCACCCCCACCACTACCCCCTCAGCTGCCACCACCACCGCCGCCGTCGCCACCACCACCACCCCCCACCACCACCGCCGCCACCACTTACCACCCAACACCCCCCCCACCACCCCCACCACCACCACCACCACCTACCACCACCAAATAACATTCTGGGAAATATACTCTTTTGATTTTGAAACAGCGTTATCAAACATCATTCTGCTATCAAAAAACTGATTCCGGAGAAGAAGTAGATAATGATTTTGGACCAGAAGTAGTAGTTCCATGAAAGTTGAAGTGTTATCAAATGGGGCCTTAATTTAACGTCACAAATCAATTTCTATATTTCACCTAAAAAAAAATTAGTTTCTATATTTATAAATATTAAAACCTAAATTAATCGCACTTACCTAGAAATCAGCTTCCATATTAATTTAACGTCATCTATCTATAAATCATTTTTCAAAAAAAAAATATTTTAATTATATTAATGAGACGATGGGAATGTTTGTTTTACTAGATGAGTTTTAGGGTTTTTAAGTTTTCTCAAGAGAAATAGAACGGTGGAGGAAGATGGAAAGAGAAGAAGGGACTTGTAAACCTCTGTTATGAGATTCTTGATCTTGCATTTAATTTTTTTTTTTTCTTGCAATTTCGTCTTCTTTTTTCACTATAGTGTATTGCCCCCATCAGAATCACTCTTATCAAACAACAGCATCAATCAAAGAAGAAGAAGCTCCCTTTGAAGCAGATAGACATGACGCTGTAGAAGTTCTTTGACGAAGAAGAAGTAGAAAGCAGAATTTTTTTTCACGAAGAAGAAGTAGAAAGCAGAATTTTTTTTAACGAAGAAAAAACAGTGAAGAAGGAAGATTTTATTAACAAAAAAGATGCAATTTCGTAAAATGATTTACTTACTTGCCGGATTCAAATCGGATTTTAACCGGATATTCGGTTAAAATGTGAATTCGAATTTGGATTTAATTTTTAGAAATCCACTGGATACAGAGGCAGATTCGGATAGGGTGGTTAGCAGTCGGATTCGAATTCGGATAGTAACCTATCCGTACTAAATCCAATTCGTTTACATCTCTACTTCTAGGCTCCAACTGTTACTCAATGCCTACTCAGTGAGGGGGCAATGTAGAGGTGCCAACGGGTTGGTTTGGGTCGATTTTGGGTTAAATCAATGTTAGGTTTTACAGGGCTGATTGAAAAAATGTACATTAAGACGTTCGGGCTGGGTGGGTTTCACTGTACACATTTAACTATTGGACTGGTCTGGTATCGATTTGTTATCAAGGTGGGTTTATCGGGCTGACTTCAACCAGTAGGTTTTGAGTCCCTTTATTGGCTCGTAAAGGATGCTAACTTACTTGGTGTTGATGGGGTCGGCCACCATATATCTAAATCCCTAACATTCGGTTTAATTCAAGCTATAATGAAGTTCGGTTCGAGCTTGACCGGTCTGCCTTAACGGATCGATTTTGGACTAGTCTGGACTAGTTTGAGACCGAAAAGTATTATAAAAAACTAATCAGAAACATGTCCACTATCAGTTCAGTCCTGTTTGATTTCGTGGCTCTGTCCGGACTACCAGTGGGGTCCCAAATTTGACACCCTAGCATCTTGTAAAAGTAAAGTCCAAATGACACGTTTGTTGATTGATGGGTTATGACAAACTTCATAATTTAATCCTGTTAAAGGTGGAGAAGAGTGTTGCATCCATGTAATATGACTACTTTGGGTTGAGATCATATGATTTAAAAACATATCTACATGAAATGGATTGGTCTTGCTTATAAGCCACAAGCTTTTTAGACATTCAATCAAAGTGGAGTTATCTTAATCACCCTTTGTCATTTTTACCACCGAGTCCTTATCTCTGTAAATCTTTATACCTGGGTATGGGTATTTTGATACATATACAAAGAAGAGTTAAAAACCATACTTAAAAATGTTGAAACCAAAGCCTCTACAGGAACCTGTGTGGGCTATAACGGACAAACAAACTTAGAGGGTTCCTTTCACATGAACTTCAATTGCTCCCCCTTTCAAGGAAAAGCATTGGCTTTTTTATGTCGAGCTGAAAGGAAAAGTGGTAGTCTTTAGTGTTACTTTCATGCTTCTGTGGTCATTTTGGAACCTACGGAAAACCTAGATTGGAGCCGGATTCCACCCTTGCATAGACTATGAAGTTAAAGGATATATATAGATCTAGAGGTAGACTGGAAAAAGCAGATAAAATGATTTTCTCATTTCCACCTTTGACTTCAGAGTTGGTGGGACCAATGCGTTATTTTCATAATTGAGAGACAGCTTAGTTTGGTTTTGTCACCCTGGCCAAAATGATGGAGAGGGCTGAATTGTGAGAGGGCATAAAATTGTAAGGATATGTTGAAAAATAATAATAAATTAAGACTGCATTTGGAATGTATTCTTAGTATATATCATTAAAAATATATTATTTGAGAATGCATTTTTAATTTAGAATGAGAATGGGAAAAAAATATATGGTGAGGTATTTTTGTTCAAGAGTTAGAATATAAAATGAGTTAAAGAGTGTGTTCAAGAGTGAGAATGCATAACAAACATTGATTTTGTCGTCTAAAGAATGTGTTATTGATTTAGAATACATTCTAAGGATGTACACAAAAGGCAACCTTAATAGTAAATAGTTAGGTGCTGTTTCGATAATCTCAAGATATATTTGAATGTAAAGAAAAGAAAAGAAAAACAACGTAAGACAAAAAGTAACCATGAAACAATGATTTTATGAGTCTATTTATTGTACATTTCAAACTTATCTATTCGAAGATTATCATAATAATTAATTGGGAGATGGTTCTCCACAACGCCACCATGGGGATTCTTCCACAATGCCCAAAAAGGTATGCAAAGATTAGATTCTTCAATAGGGGCCACAAGGTGAAGGGGAGAAGAGAGAAAGTGCCTAGCGGAAAAAGAGTGTAAATGAAGTGAGATGTTGTACAAAACAAATCCCCACATTGGCGTTATAGGGATCTTTTGTTTTAATTATGATTACACAAAAGTGGTTGGATGCCTAATTCTCTTGCCTGGAAAGTGGCAAATCCATTGGAGACAGACCAAGGAGATGATCTATATGTCAAATGTTAGATCAAAATTCAATCATTTATATACATATGTTGGCATGGATTCTGTGTATATCCTTCCTAGTGGTACACCGATCATTGCTCGTTCTTTTCTAATTTTTTAATGCTTTGTTTTATTACAGGGCATACTCTATTTGGACTAAAACTTGACATATGAATAGAAATTTCAGGATCTACATGTTCACAAAATTTCTAACATCTTTAGAAAACCTTTTCCTTTAATAATAATAATAATATGGGAAAATGTTACTGTAACAAAGGTTTGTTATTTTTTCAAATGTCACAAAAATTTATTCTGGCACATGGGCAGGTGATGTGTCCATTCCAACCGTTTGATCGAAAGAAGTCTTGATTACCCACATATCGAATTTCAAACTCTAATTCAGTCAAATGCCTCCTATATATTGACATACATCCCGTGTATGTTCATGCACGTGTACGATTACTTTAAACATTACTATAACACTCCCAAAATTTGAATTGATTAAGTTAAAAAAAATAGTAAAAATGAATGATTTATATTTATTTTATAACAAACACTTGTTACAATAACAACAATCCATAATAATAATAATAATAATAATAATAATAATAATAATTCATTAATTTTCTTCATATTTGCAATTTTGATTGAAAGATTCCATTCGATAAGGTTCTACGCAATGAAACCATCCCCATGCAACAAAAAAATTCGAAAGGGACTAGTTTAAGCTTATATGATGAGCCTTATCAATTTAAGTCTAGCCTAAATGTAATTCAAAGTCAGGCCCAGACTACTTCATGGCCCGGCCCGGCCCAAATTTGATTCCTCCAAACGATCTTTTCAATCCAGAGGCCTCAATCAACAATTCCTTATATTTATTGATGCTATCGGGTAAGATCCCTTCACATAGGAGAGTCAAAATTGAGTCCAAATCGAAAACCAAAATTGAACTTGCCCAATTCGACACAAACCAAATCTGAAATGGAATCTTATTGGGTTGTAATTGGGCTGTGTTTTTGGAGTCTGGTAAAAAACGAAACCGGACCAATAGAGTTTATAAAGCCGATTAAACATCCATATAAGGAAAAAAACA
Organism: Protea cynaroides; assembly: GCA_028583415.1. Taxonomy (NCBI): domain Eukaryota; kingdom Viridiplantae; phylum Streptophyta; class Magnoliopsida; order Proteales; family Proteaceae; genus Protea; species Protea cynaroides. The sequence goes on from CM053268.1 coordinate 36,908,216, forward strand.
CCAAAACCAAACCAGTCTGATCATGACCCAATAAAGCTGATTAAGCCAACTTGTTACTATATGTACGTATAACAAATTGAAATTGAATCAATAATGGATCAATAAGAATCCATTAAACCAGTACAATAAATATTTGAAGCCAAACCGGATCAAAACTGAAACTAGGCCAAAACCAAATTTTTTTATTGAACCATAATTGGACTAGGGTGTATAAGACTGAAATCGAATTGATCCAAACTGAAACCAGACTTAGGCCGGCCTTATGGAGAGTTGGTTTGGATTTGGAATCATCCAAACTCAACCCAAGACGACTGAAGGTACAATCAACTCAACCCATCTGGCTTATTTGGTTTTTCAAGTTTAAGCTGTTTCGATTCCGAACCGTTTCTAAATTGACTGATTGTGTCTATATAATATGTCATCAAACAGATCAGAGATCTCTTACCAAAAAAAAAAAAAAAATTCAGATGCCAGGTGTGATGAAATTTTGAGTGATGACGTGGATTATGGGTGTCAGTTTCTGGGTTTATACTATGTTTTTCGAAGGAAAAAGATCGTCTTCAGTCTATCCAATCGTTCAATTGTGATCGGACAGATTAGAATCACAAGACACGCCCCCCAATGTATTGATAGATGTGTCCTTTAATTCTAGTCCATCTATTTATAGCTGAACAAACTAAACAAACTAGAGACGATCTCAATCAAAACCTGCACCATTTATCAAACGTGCCGGGAGACTCGGGACTGCATCGACTATTAACTGCTGCTAGTGCTAAGGATTAAAACTCTAAAAGTTTAATCTCTCATTCTCCCCCTTCATTGGCTTTTACCCTTTCTCTCTCTCCACGAATGTGTCGCCCCTTCTACAACACGAAGACTGCTTCATTGATAGGTAGCTTTGCCGTCTCTGTTGAAAGGTAAGGCTGTAATGTATCAATTAAAATATAAGTCTACGACTGAGCTCCTAGAGAGATTCGTATTTTTGTCTTTCTCTCTCTACTTCCATGGCTGAGCCTTTGGGATTGAGATCGTCTCCAATTCATCTAATCGTGAACGGATAAACTGGATGTAAAAGACACGCATACTAATACATTAGGGGGCGTGTCTTTTAAATCCAGTCCATCCGTCCACGACTGAACGGACTGGATGATTGGAGACGATCTTTTTCCGAGCCTTTGGAGGATCCGCATCCACTCCTCCCAGTGCTTTTGGGATGAAAATGGTAATTCTATCCTGATGGTCGACACATGGCTCTCGGTGAATCCGAGATCCATATTCGAGCCGACACCCAATAGACAAATCAAGTCGACAGGGGGTGTCGACTCAAACGTGGGTCTAGGATTCACACGAGAGCCACGTGTCGGCTATCCTGGTAGGGTTGCCGCATCCTCCCAAAAGCACTGGGAGGAGACGAGGTGAGTCTTTGGGCCTTTAATCCGGCATCCGCACTTTTACTCTTGGTGACTCGTGCCTCATATCGTCTATGGAAGCGTCAAACTCAAGTATCTCAAGGCTAAGGCTAAGAGACATCCTTGAAAACGGAAGAGCACTATTTTTTTTATTTTTATATTTTCAATAATGCATAATGATAGACCTTATAGTTTTGGTAGACCACAATATTCTATTAACAATTCTATAATTTGTATTAAGTTGGCTGTTTTACTCTCACATAAAGAATATGATTGAACATAACAGTTTAGTAGTCGAAGAAAGAACACTAAGAGGGGCATTCTCACAAACCCTTAATTAAAAAATAAGACCAATTAAGTTTGATTAGGGACCGAAACCAATTAGTCCAATTAATATAAAATCGATTAGGGGCCGAGACCCACCAGACCTAATATAAAGTACTGTCTATGTCTCGCAAATGAAGACTGATTGGTTAAATATGCCGACCACAATGCAAAGTATTAAATTGATGGTGATCGATTATGTCCGATTGAGAGCAATCGATTGACACCCCTAAATTGTGGACCAAATACCATAGGACTATAGTAGTACATAAACAATATTTTATGGATGACCCTAGAGGAAATTTCAAATTGAAATATTTCAGACCACAGTATCCAAAAATATGGTGGGTGAAGATGGGGGAGACTTTTCTTCTAAGCCATCAAGAGTGAGGATTATGTTCAAGGGTGTGATTTTGGCTTCAAGCTTTCGAGTCAGTGTGTAATAAGTAAAATCAAAACTGAATTATTATTTAAATAGTTTTAAAATAATTATCGAAACTAATTATTAATCAGGTTTCTATTTTTTGGTTTTTAAACGGTTTCATTATTGGTCGGAAAGGAAGGGAGTTAGGAACAAAAGAGAGGGAAAGATAATGAAAACATTTAAATATTAATCACATATGAAAGTGGATTTATAATTTAGAAATAAACCACGTGGAAAGCATTAAAATATAATTTATTTCTATAAATATAGTTCTCTAGCCGTAAGGGATTAAAGTAAGGGGTTCAGTTGGTTTTAATAGTTCTAAATGGTTAATTTAAACAGTTTCATTTTTGAAACCAGAATCGAACGGTTTAACTAAACGGTTTCATTTTTTAAACTAAAATCGAACTGTTTAATAAGCAATTTCACTGTTTTTGTGATGATTTCTTACATGTATATTTAATAAAATATTGACTTAATGGACTCTTATCGGTTACTATCGAGTTGGTTTGGTTTGAGCCTATTGATCTAGCTTGGTTTGGGTTTATCAATTGTTTTAGTCCGGTACGATTTCAATTGTTCATCGGGTTATAAAAACAATCCAATTACTGTCAGCTCAATTACTGTTCAATAAAAAAACATCAATTTTAGGTTTCTATCGAGTTGGCTTAATGGGCTTTTATTGGTCCACAATCAGTTCGGTCTCAGTTCTTTTTCCGTTTACCATATGTATATGTAGTAACAAGTTGGTTTAATAGGTTTTATTGGGCTGGTTCAGTTTTGGTGACTTTTTCCTACATGTATATTTAATAAAATGTTGACTTAATGGACTCTTATCGATCACTATCCGGTTGGTTTGGTTTTAGGCATATTGATCCAGTTTGGTTTGGTTCGGTTCGATTTTATTTTTCAACGGGCAATAAAAACAATCCAATTACTTTCCAATAACGTTCAGTTTCGGTTTGTTCTACATTTAATCGGGCTAGTTCGGTTTTGGTTTAGGAGTTAGACCCAATTTTGACATCCCCTACCCCTAATTATAAAAGGTTGTCTTATTCAACCCGATCCGTGTCAGATTCATTTGACACCTCACAATGGTGCTCGTGATCAATGCAAAAACTCTCCCTATTTACGAAGTTCCCATAAGACCTTTATTTACGAAGTTCCAATAGTCATGGTTTTAGGTATCAGCATTTTATCGGCCATATAAGTCGATTCATATTGATATTTGCTTGACTGATACAAATACATGGCCAATACATTATTTTGTTGAATCGGTATGGGGACTGATAACAAATTGATACCTGATCGATTCCAAACCAAAGCAAGCTGATACATGTCGACACATGGCTGATACGGATCAATATTGGCCAACACCTTGCTGATATTGGCCGCCACATGACCGATACAACCGATATAAAAAATGTATGGCACATCAACTTATATGACCAAAAATCAGTGCGGACCACCTCAAAGAAGTGGCTCGTTTGCCACTGAGCAGCTCCAAAAAGAAGTGGTGGTGGGCCGTGGGCCTGGCTGTAGGTGCTGCTGAGGACAAGGTGGTTGCTGCCGCTAATGCGGAGAGGAGGCAAAGTCTCCAAAGGTATCTTAGCACCGCAAGTAAGAGAGGAGAGAAGAAGAGAGTTAGATATAAGAGAGGAGAGAGAAGGAAAGTATTACAATAATTTTAATCATATGAAGGTGGGTTTACAATTTAAAAGAAGGTAATTTGGAAAACATTAAAATAAAATTTATTTCTTAGAATAGACTTTCGACACTAAAGTATTAAAGTAAAGGTCTAATCGATTTTAACGATCCAAACAGTATATTTAAACAATTCAATTCGATTTCACTTCATTTTTAAGACCCTTAAACCAATGTGTTTATGATATTGTACCTACCCAGCCGGTGACATTTAGCTAAATGTGCCCTCCTTGGGTTAAAGAAAAGATTTCTAATTTCTCTTTGTTTTATTTATGCAGACACAACAGAATATGTCATATATAATATAGTTGGGGACATATATATTTAGAATCAGTTGGTCTCGTTCAGGTTACCGTTGTTCTATAAACCTATATCATAAACGTTGGATTATTTACTAACCTAATGAAATTGGGCAAAAAATTCGGACATTTACATTGTTTTTAGATCAAAGAAAACGGACATAAATCCATTAATAAAGATAGGATATATATATATATTTTGAACTTGAGATATCCTAAGTTGAAATTAGGTACACAATTGAATCACAAAGGGTGTTTGAGTTTCATACAATATTTCGATGTAGATATCAATTGGTTTCCTATCATTTGAAATTTCATAATATGATGAATGTTGAATGCCTTGGGAGTTCGGACAATGCATGAGTCGTTATAAAGAAATATCATGTTATCAATATATTGTGATTTTGCTTAGCCACTCATGATAAATGCTAGGGGTGTCAATTTTGGGACTGAACCGGTAACCCAGACCAAGCCGATCTGAATTAACCTGAAATCGATCCAGATCAAACAATTATTGGATATGTTTCGGGTTGAGGTTTGAAATATCATACCGGTTCTAGTCTGGTAAGGGCCAACCCAAAACTGGCCTGTAAAATGGATCGATGAGCCTAAACCTGAAAATGGCCCGAACCAAACAGATTAAGTCCAAAAACCCTAGCTTCACTACTTCAGCCTTCTACCATGGCCTTAATGGGTTTTCTACCAGGCTTTCAACTCGAACCAGCCCTATAACAACTCAATAAGCTAACCCATATAACAACCGAACTAGCCCGTTAGTTAATGTGCACAGTGCAGCCCACCCAGCCAAATCTGTCAATGAACATGTTTTGGTCAAGCCCTATAAAACCCAACATCGATTTGACGCATACCAAAACCGGCCGCATAACACCCTAATAAATGCATGGTTTTTAGTGGCCATTTGATAACACTATTGACATGCATCTTAGCACCGTAATGAAATTTCTATATTCTATATTTCTGATTTTTGTTATAAAAAAAATGATATTAAGGCATTAACAAGTAGGGGGTGTCAAGTTGGGCTGAAATCAAAAAGTAAAACTCATCCACCTCGAATCAGCCCAGAAATAATTGGACCTCAATCTTATCAGGCCATATTTGAACTTGGGTATAGAAAACATATCAGGTGTCATTCTAGCCTGGACATGAAGCCATTGTCAACCACGAGTTGATCCTACGGACTGATGTACATGCCATTTGCTATAGTATAGAAGAGGGTCAAGCTTTTAAACATCCTGATCAGCTGCTGCTTTCTTTCAGTTAACCAACACTTAACTGATGCTTAAGTTGGCCCATTTTTCAGTTTTCACTAAATCTGTGATCTGTTGAATAGAGCCTCAAGGAGATCCATAGAAGGATTTGTCTAGCTTGAAACTCAGATGAGTAGATTCTATTGATGAAATAAGTGTTTGGATCCTCTGATTTATGGTTACATGGTGATAGAATTAGAAATTTACAATGTTGTATGGGAGGATATGTTATGTAGAGCCTTTTCTTTGGAATAAGTAAACTTTTGAACAGTCCATGCATCTAGGAGGGGTTTTCTCAACTGCCAGTACTTCACTGTGTACATGTTGATCAAGAATGATGTGATGATTCTTATTATAGAATAGAGAAGAGATCACATGATAAGGATTATCTTGAAGACTCACCAGTTTGGCAGTTATCAACTTACTCAATGTTATTTGGCAGGAAGGAGATGTTTATTTGATGGTCATTGTCAGGGATATTTTATCTTTGAGCTAGGGATAGGGGTTTTTCTTTATCCTTTGATCATATTCCAAGGAATGCTAACAAAGTGGCTCATTCCTTAGCCAGGAGGGGCTATAATTAACTTGTCCAGGTCAGGTTACATGGTCCAACTCCAATCCATGGCTTATAGATATCTGTACAAATTAATGATGCTGCAGCTTTGCCTAGTGTTCTCAATGAATAGTTCTCTTATTTATTTTAGAGAGAGAGAGAGAGAGAGAGAGAGAGATGGTGTAGACTCTATTGGTTGTAATTGATGTTCAAAACTTTATTTTGCCACATTACTCAATTCTTTTTTTTTCTTTTTGTAGAAATTTGATATGTGCATAGCATAACAATTGGGATCCACCAGTTTATAAAATGTAGGCTTTTTATAATCTGCTACATAAAATATATTTGTCCAACCCATGAAACCCTTGCGAAGTTGCTCATGTGGATTTTTTTTTTTTTTTTTGGGTGAATACATGCATAAAACCATTGTAAAATCCTGATAATGAATTCCATCACTACAAGAATTAGGCCCTTGACAATCGGTTCCACTCCCTCCTTAAATAATCTATTAAATAATCAATAAGTATTTGCAATATTAGTGGGGGAAAAGATAAACCTAAGAATAAGCAGAATACCTAATTATTGACCCTATATACAACAAACTAGACAATATATATAACAGTAAACAATTTCAAACAGTCTTCAAATTATAAAACGTCAAAACACTTGTGGCACAAAACCAGGTTCCTGCACACATCCCTTGCACAATGCCAAAGATAGAAGGTATATCACATCCAAAGAAACTAAACCACAACATTCTTGAGTGTTGTGTCATCGATCCCTTTTGATGTCAGAACAACGTTAGCTCCAATTTTTTTTTTTTTTAAAAAAGACAATGGTAGTAATGTTAGGAATCAAATACTTATCATCTATATGTGAATCAAAGATATCAAACTAAAAAAATAAATAAAAAAAATAAATAATTCATAAAATACAACCACAACACTAATAATTTTTATATAGAAAACCCTTCAATGTGAAGGGAAAAAATCATGGGACTTAGTCTAGTAAAAACTTTCACTAAAATGATAATGGATTACAAGATTTAGTCTTCTCAAACTTTGTATCCAAACTTAAGGATCACAAAAAAATGTAACACAAACAAATAAATTAGAAGAATACAAGATTACCTCTCAACCACCATTTTAATGGTACTTTCTCATCTCTAGAAGTTTCAAACAATCTTCTAATCAATTGGAGAAAACCATCGAAAAACAAATGTTGTTTTTCTAATCCATCGACAAAATAAGAACGTGAGAGAGAGTAAAAAACTTAATGTATAACCTTTGGTGAAAATCTACACTTCTTCTTCTTCTTCAAGAGAAATCCCAAGAAAACTTCAAAACAATGTCACTCTTCCAAAGAGATCTCACATTCCTTAATAATTCCACCAAATCTCTTCTTTCTTTTTTTTTTTTTTTGAAAGAAATAACTCCTATTTGTTATTTTCAAAGTGAACTTTTCATTTTCCTATCAACTCACTTAAAAGGAATTTTAAAATTCAAATTTTAAATTTCAAATCCACTTTTCAATAAAGTAGATTCACTTCCATATGAACTTACAATTTTCATATGGGCTCAACTCCAAACACTTTCATTGGATTGGACCCAATATGATCAATCCCAATAGACTCGCCCTCCAAGCCCATGAGGACTCCCCCATATTGAAACTCACATGCGGTCCATACCTGCCAAAGCTCTACATAGCTCATGCTTCTCCTTTGCTACTATCTTCGTCATCATGTCTAACGGATTCCTATCAGTATGAATTTTATTGATCTTCATCAATCCATTTTATTGGACATCTCGAATCCAATGATATTGCACTTCAATGTGCTTGGTCCTAGAGTAGAATGTAGCATTCTTGTTCAAATTAATGATGCTTTGACTATCGCACCTAATCACATACTCTTTCTACTCCAAACCCAATTTTATAAGAAAATGCTTCAACCATAACATCTCGTTACAAGCTTCTATGACAGTAATATATTCTGCTTCTGTAGTTGAAAGTGTAACACATTTTTGTAGTTTTGATTGCCAAGAGATGGTTTCCCCTGCAAAAGTAAACAAATAACTCTAAATAAACTTTTTTTTTTTGTCCAAATCACCTGTCATATCCGAATTTGTATAGTCTTTGACCATTGATTGTGAATTTTCAAAAAGATGTTATGCTTCTATAGTTGAAAGTGCAACACATTTTTACAGCTTTGATTGTCAAGAGATGACTTCCCCTGCAAAAGTAAACAAATAATCCAAAGTAGACTTTCTTTTATCCAAATCATCTGTCATATCTGAATCTATATATCCTTCGATCATTGATTGTGATTTTTCAAAACTTAAGCACATTTTGGATGTGTCTCTTAAATACCTTAAAATCTATTTTACAGCTTCCCAATGTAGCTTACCTAGATTTACTAAGTATCTACTAACAATACCAGTAGCATGTGCTATGTCAGGTCTAGTGCATACCATAGTATACATTAAACTCCCTACTGCTGATGCATAGGAGATATTCTTCATTTTCTTCTTCTATTCATCACTGGTTGGAGATAACTTGATACTTAACTTGAAGTGATTGGCTAATGGTATACTCGTCGATTTAGCATTCTTCATCTTGAACTTTTCAAGTACATTTTCAAAGTATTTTTCTTATGATAGATACTGTCACACCCCAATTCTGATCCAACCAGAACGGTGTGAGTGAACCATCATTGAATCAACGGTTCACACCAGGATCTCGAATAGGCCGTGTCCACCCATACAAACCAATTACATATAACCACAATCAGAATATAAATATACAGCGGAAGACTTTAAATAGAATGAACTGAGTGTCTAATGATAATTTAAATAAATATCCCATTATTCAAAATCAAACACATAAAAGTAATATCATTACATCCCTTTAATCCAATCAAAATAACTGAAATAAATGAATAAAACAAATCACAGGTACACGCAGAAAGGGCACTCGCATGAAGCGTCATGCTCGTCCTCTCCTGCTTGCACATCTAGAGTAGCCACACCTCCATACGCCGGAGCGTTCACATAGTCATCCACAGTGTAGCCTGCATCAACATCTAAAAACAATGTACGTACAAAGGGTGAGCACACAACACAGCTCAGTAAGACAATCAGACAGTTTCACAAGATTATGCATGAGTAACAATCATTTTATACTGTGGTCTGGTTTTAAGTTTGCAATGTGCTATAGAAAGGTTTGGTGGCCCCCGCACCTCTATACACGAGTGTGTGGCGTCGCACAGTAATCACACTACCACCAACCCACATGCACCCATCATGGAATAGAGATAGAGCTAAGGTATACCCGCACCTCCCCCGATACTCTACCCATACCAGTACCTAAGCCCCTCCGGCCGGGCTCGAAACCGGGCTCGCAACTAACCAATCCTATATGTCAACAATGTATGCTCTATCCCGCCACACCGTCTACGGCATAGAGATAGAGCTAGAGCGTGCAGGCCGGGTCGGAGACCACCAAAACCTCACACCTCCCCCGATACCCTATCCGCAACTAACCCACTAGGATAGAAATAATACGCAGTAGACCCTATCCCAACATAACTCCCTACGGCATAGAGATAGAGCTAAAGCATCGTGGACAAGGCGGCGTCGACTCGGAATCCTCAGTACCACCCAACGATGGCCGGGACAACATCAATATCGGAGACCAACGTACCACGATCTTCCCCTGATACCCCACCCGTACCAAGCATGCTAAGATAAAATACTACAAAAGGTGCCAGTGTGAAGAGCGATCCCAAGCCCATGCCCCACTCCACACACCAACGAAAACAATCACATGCCTAACAATCACATCCTATGAATGCATGAACAATAATAATAGCTGAAAGTAAGGGATGACATGTGAATATGCACAAACATCACATCATAGATATTCAATGATTAACAACGATTTCTCGTCCATTAATTGTTAGGTTTAGGTCAGATTCCCTTACCGACGCTCGTTCGATTACTTGTTCCACGTCGCAAGACCCAAACGGTAAGTCACAGCGTCCTACATAATATTAGGGTTTCATTAGAATATATTGTTTAGGGTTTCATGTTGGTCGAAAACCAACAGAGATCACAAACTACCCTCACGTAGCCGACCGGTGGCATGTACCGGTCGCAGCTTCGTGGGAAAGACTGGCGACCGGTATGGTCAGCCGGTCCCCCACAGATAACCTCCCGAGAGGTATCGGTCGCAACATACCGGTCGCACTATGTGCAACCGGTATAGTCGACCGGTATGTCTCCGGAAGACCATACATGGGTTCTTCGACTGCCGTCGATCATCCTCCACGGATTTTCAGGGTTTCTCCTATCCATTCTAAGTCTAGGCTTTGAGTTAGAATTATCCCCAACTCATTCAAGTCTCGTTTCGATAAATATCATCTCGAAACTCAAATCTAGGGTTTGACGGCAACTTAGGGTTTATTGGCCAATTTAGGGTTTTAGATCAATACCTACTTTGCATGGTATTGATCCACCCACACAACTAACATAGGGTAAGAAGAGGGATTCAAACACTTACCGTTGACAGACGTAGCGTGAGCTTCGTCAAACGGTAATGGCGGCACCTCCTTCTTCTTCCTAGCTCCTTCTCCTTTCCAAGCTCTTTCTCTCCTCTAGGGTTTGTGAGAGACAATGGAAAGGATTTGAGGGGTTTAAGGGTGTATTTATAGGCTAGAAATAGGGTTTAGTAACCCTACTAGGATTAGGAAACTTCTAGGATTCGAAATCAGGAAAGCAGGACCCGCAGAGACCAATTTCCAAATTCCCGCACATAGCTGTGCAGGCCATACCGGTCGACCGGTACCATCATCCGGTACCATCGACCGGTATACCTAAAATCAGGTATAATTGGTCGACTTCGGTCCGATTTCGTACCTGTTTGTTATCTGCTTGCCCCGTCTGGCTCGGTGATGATCGGAAGACCTGTCACGACACAAAACCAAGGTTAGACCGGGTTTTCAGAGTGCGGGTCTTACAGATACAATTTCTTGTTCTTCCTATCATGCTTGATTATCGTATCTAAAATCTGTTTTGCATGTCCAAGATCCTTCATGTCAAAGGCTTTGCTCAATTTCTCTTACAACCAGTTAATCAAGTTAGTATCTTGACCAACAATAAACATATCATCAACATATAACATGAGAATAACAAAAAAAGAATCTGAATATTTTTTAAAATAAACACAATAGTCTGCAGTGGTTTTAGTGAACTCATGACTCATCATAAATGAATCAAACTTCTTGTACCATTGTCTTAACGCTTGCTTTAATCCATATAAACTCTTCTTTAACTTGCATAACAAGGGGTTCGGTGGGTAAACCAACCGTCATCATCTTATTAGCAACATTGGCTCCTCGAACCCACTCTTCAAGATTTTTACATGCAACGAGATAAGTTAGCCATAATGGCTTTCTGTGCTCTGGTGGGCATCTTTGGATGAACTCCTCAGCCTCTTCAAACTTTCCTCCTCCAGCCAACATGTGCACCATGGAGATGAAATGGTCCATTTCGGGTTGGATTTCCATCGATTCAAATAGGCTCCACCCAAGATCCACAAGCCCTGCATGGCGGCATGCAGATAGAAGACAAGTGTAAGTGACTTTGTTAGGCTTCAGCCCTTCTCTCTTCATCTCTTGGAAAAGTTGGATAACCTCCTCTGCTCTTCCATGCTGAGCCAATCCTCCCATCATCGCTGTCTAGGACACAAGGCTTCTCTGTTTCATGAGATTAAAAAACTTAATTCCATCTCCTATACATCAGCACTTGGAGTACATATGGATTATGGAGTTCTCCACTCGGATTGTGCCCTCAAGGCCATTTTTAACACTTAACGAGTGAACTTGCCTGCCATAGTTAAAGAATATATCATCGACAGTAGGGTTCCGCTAAGGAGAAACTACAAGGGAAGAACTGTAAATACAAACTACAACCTGTTTGAGCTATCTCTGTTAGCTCATATCTTGTCCCTAGGCTTCGACTTGCATACAAATGATCAGGCAGGACACTATTTCCTAGCTGACCTAGTTTTTAGCCTAGAAGCTTACTTTAATTGGAATGTATTCCACAAACGAAAATTAGCAAAAGGGAAACAACAGTCTGAAGATCTAATTAGGACCAAACAGATTAATTTGATTGACCTTAACGATCTGCACTTAGAATAGCCCAAGTCTACATCAGTTTTAGCTTCCAATCTTAGAACTCTAGAGGCCTTCAGACTCTCCTCTGGAATAATCATGGAAGAATATGCTAATTTAGTGTCAAAGAAACATGCTGAGTTGGCCAAACAAGTCATGAACCAATACACCACTTTTTATAAAAATATAGATCGAGTTGTTAGAGGAGACTTGGTGTATAGGCATGCATATAGGATTAAAAATAAGTTAGGACCCAACCATCTCTCGTTTGCCATAAACTTAGTTAGGGGGTCCGAAAAAGATTTTAATGACCTTTTTGAATTTGAAATTTTAAAACGAGTTTTAGTTCATCCCAACATTAGAATTGATAAAATCTATAACGAATAATTGCAAAGGGTTTTTCGAGATGTCTTCAAGGAATATCCAGGGAAATCCATTAGAATCAAGATAATAGGAGCCCCAGCTTTTGCATTGACAGAACACTCTAAGGAAGAGTCAGCACCATTTTCAAAACTATAGTAAACCTTGTCTGACTGGGATACTCTTACAAAATACTGTCAGCCTCCCTTGAAGAACCCGAAGAAGAATTCAAGTCTCTAAGAATAACAACAGAGACTAACCAGAAGAGAAGAAGAGTTGAAAAACTGGTAGAGATAAAGAAGAAGCTTGAACGAACTCTACCATACCAGTACAAAACATATTACGAAGACCACAAAGTCATAATCCAAATCAGCTGGACTACCAAAGTAAGATGGTTGGAAGGGTTTGGAACAAATGAGCCTACAGAATTACAAGAAGATATAGAGAGACTGCTACAGGAAGAAGAAGCAGAGAAGAAAATGTACTACGATCTACTCTGCAAACAAGGCAAAGCAGAATCGTCCGGTAACGAGTTTGAAGCAACCCTACGAAGATACCAGAACAGGCAAAAAATCACATATGATCCGAATGCATCCGATTACGATCCGGATAACGTAGAAGCACATAATATAGATAACATGGCCCAACCATAATGTGGCCTAACCAGAAAAAGAATAAAATGGGATTTTTGCGGATGGACCATAAGGAATCCGGCTCGGCTTTAATCCCGACACTAGGGACACTTTAGGCAATAAAAGAGGCTCAGAATAAAATGGTGGGGTCCAAAAGCTGACGCACAGGCAGAAGCATCTTTCAGAAAAGAAAATAAAACTTGATTCACCGACACTAGTCAGTGTTCACATGATCAAGCAATAACCTATGTCGAGGCCACGTTGGCAGCCTTATCAAGATCTGATTAGTGGAGAATCTAGACGTTATCCAACTGTAGATTTAAAACTATTTGAAGTCCATGGTTGAATTGGCTATAAATAAGGAAGCAAACTCCAGAAGAAGACACCGATTATCTGAGAGGCATAGCGAGTGCTAAGGATATTCATCCTGCAACCTCTATTCTTCTCTTGTAATCATCATTGTAATTTTCTTTGTTTTTTCTTCATTTTCTTGCCTCTTAAGCCGACAACCTGTGTCGGAGAAGAGCGTCGAAAGTCTGAGTACGACTATTGTTCATGGTGAAGTCTGAATAACCGAATTGCTGTAATCGAGCACTCTGATGGTGTGATTTCAAAGGTACTTATATGCTTAAAAATTTGTGTTGTAATTAGTTGTTACTATGAATAATGAGTAATTTTCTTTGAGTTCTTCTTAAGATTTTTGTCTTCTAATAATGTGTTTGTATAATAATTTTAAGTTTTTTTTGAAAACTGTGGGAAATATCAAGAAAGACTAAAAGCCCAAGAAGGGATGTTGTTTAGTCAAGGTCTTCTAAGTGAAGATCGTCTTCTAAGTGAAGACTAATGTCTTTCTATGTGAGAGATTGTCGTGCCTGAAAGTACCTACGTGGGAAAATTCCACAGCAACTAAGGAAGGTTTAACATTATTTTTTTTATAGGTAAGACAGATCTTAAGAGAACTCCTTTAACTTAATTAACAAAGAACTAAACTATAATTACTTTTATGGGTTAGTATACTTAAAAAGAAGTCTAATTTGTCTTTTGCTTTACTTGTCTCTTCCTTGTTGATTTATTGTCTTTTCTCTTTTGTTTTATTTTTTATTGAGTCATCACATCAGCCTGATCACAAAAGAAGAGAGAATAAGAGTGCATAGAAAATGTATAAAAGACTTTTGCTAAAAACAGGAGAGGTAATTGAGTCTAATTTGTGGGGACAAGGTCAATTCGGGTTGAAACTTGCACCCCTACTCTTAGGCACTCTTCCTTTTGACCTCCAAAACCTCACCACTTTGCAGCATTTCGAAGTGATGAAAAACAATATCTTGGGTCATCTTCGAAGCTTAAGTGGGTTGAGTGAGTTATAGTTTTTTCTTTTTAATGACAATCAGTTCTCTTCCCTACCACTGGATCTCTTTTTTGGTCTTTCATCTCTTCAAGTTGCTTATTTAGATGGGACCCATTTTCTCCTTGGGAGATTACGATTACAAAGATTGAATCGTGAACAGTGGTCTATGTAAACATAGATTCGAGCCTAAGCTAGCTCTGACACCACTATAAGAATTTTAAAATGATCGAATCAAATTAAATGAAAATTCTTACAGCGGTATTAGAGCCAAGTTAAGCTTGAATCAAAGTTTACTCGAACCACTATTCACAAATAAAAATAAAAAATAAAAAAAACAATGAATCATGAACAGTGGTCCCAGTAAACATAGATTCGAGTCTAACCTGGCTCTGATACCACTGTAAGAATTTTCATATGAATGAATCAAATTAAATGAAAATTTTTATAGTGGTATCAGAGTCAGGTTAGACTCAAATCAAGGTTTAATCAGACCACTATTCACAATAAAAAAAAAATGAATTTTGAACAATGGTTTGGGTAAACCAAAATTTAAGCTAACCTGGCTTTGATATCACTATAAGAATTTTTCATTTAATTTGATTTGATTATATGAAAATTCTTATAGTGGTATTAGAGTCAAGTTAGGTTTGAATCTATGTTTACCCAAACCATTGCTCACGATTCATTATTTAAAAAAAAAAAATCAGTGATGTTTCCCCTGCAGGGGCTAGGCCGCGACAAACCAATAGGTTAGCCAGAGGCCAACCCACGGCAAGCTAATAGGCCAGCTAAGGCAGCCAAAGAGTGGAAGAGATATAAAGGCGAAATATGAATATATGAGAAAATTACTTAATTATTATTTCTCTATTTTAAAATTTCTTAACTTTTTTTTTGTCACATCGAACAATTTATTTGAGACCTTAACAAATTTGGAAAAAGATGAGCCTAATATTGAAAAATCTGTTTGCAAATTGATCCTTGTGCTTTGTGATTTGGGATTACTTGCAGCAATAATAATATCTCTATGATTAATTTTGATAAAAATGGGTTTACAGGTACGATTTCTCCTAAATTCTCTAAACTTCAATCATTGCGAAAGCTGATTCTTGCGGACAACGATCTCACCAATACCATTCCTGAGGAGCGTACAACTCTGCCTATCCTTAACCTACTTGATGTGTCAAACAATCAGCTTTCTGGGGAAGTCCCAAAATTTGGAAGCAATGATGCTGTAAAAACAAATGGTAACCCAAACATCAGGAAAATAGCTCCATCTCGAACCCGAGAAGGGCCAAAAGGTGGCCTGAGTCTAAACGGTAAATCTTAAGTCCCCGTTGGAGTTGTAGTGGGTTTAGTAATTCAAATTGGGTGGTGATTTATGAAGAATGTGAGCTCTTTTTTTTTTCTTTTTTTTTCTTTTTTTAACGAAGAATGTGAGCATGGCATGGTTATGACCTTATATTATAATAATGTTATTTGAATTTGAATTTCAGCTCTTGATTATTCATATTTCTCGATTAATATATACTCTTTCTTTTTCTCTCTCTATTTTTATTTGTATTTTGCCATGAGTCTGTTTACATACCAATTAACCTGATTAGCATATGACCGTTTATTAAACAAAACCGATCAAACCAAATATAAATGATCTTGATTTGGCTATACTTGTAGCCAGCCATGTTAGCTCCACATGAGAGCCTTCATTCGCTTGGCGAATGAAGTAACTCATCAGTCAGCTCGGCCCCCTTTCCTATTCAGCTTTGCGGCATTGAGACGACCCACTAAGTACACTACTACCTATGGAGATGGCCTGAACTGAGCTTGTTACTCTTATTACTAAAGGAGATAAGCTAGGCGGGCACAGGTGGACTAGACCTCAAACCATTAGACGCACTTGAGCTCAGAACGAAGATAGAGCATGTGTCGTGGCGAAGGTTATACCTCAGAAAGTCAGCGAAGCCCACGGAGCGGTTTCGTATGTGTTATCTCCTTTCGGTCAATGTCTCGCCCACAAAGGAGTGATTAGGTAAACGGGTGGCTACGGTGTGTGGTATCAAAATATATAGTGAAGTTCAATTAAGCCTAAAGGAGACATTTCGATTGATACTCCCACGATTAGCATTCATTGAAACCATTCAAATATAAGCGTATAAGTAATATTTCAAGAGATGAGGTTGGGAATCGAAAGGTTGAGAGTTGGTCGGTGTCATTTGGTTGTTGACATCGATGAGTAGAATATCCCCTAAATCAATACCTAAGGGAGAATAAATTGAAAAACAAATATAAATAAATATAAAGTCACGTAGAGTAAAAAAAAAAAAAAAAATTAAATATTATGTGTTGTTAGAAGTGGCCTTCACTCTTGACTTGAAAATATTTACGAAGGAGAATTTTTTCTTTTAAAGTAAAAAATAAATTATTTCATAATATTTCTTGTAATAATAGGATATGCATTAAATAAGATAATTAAGAGCCAAAGACTAAGTATGCATGAACCCAACATAAGAATTTAAATCATCTTCTCTAAGAGAACCTGGAGGAGAGATTGCATCTCATTTGAATGAACGACACTTGGAGTTTGGATGAATCATTGACTTCATAAAGGAGTTGTTAATGAAGCCTTAGCTATTTCCTCTTCTTGTCAATAGATTTTCTTTTTACCAAAAAAATTAAATAATTATAATAGTAATAGTAGTAGTACTTGGACTATTACTGTACGTGATACATGGTAAGTAGATTTAGAGAGGTCCCACGACCTTCTTCGGTTTTTTGTAACACATGACACATGACAGATCCTTCCACATCCGTTGATCTCTCTCTCTCTCTCCATATTCTAGTAGGAACACAAGAACACAAGAACTTATGAACTAATCAAGCTACGTACCCAAAGTCGCAATGAAAGCGATTATATTTTGTAGTTTTGCATTTAATTACATGATGCAGAGTCAAAACCGTAGAGTTATTATATATGGTTGTACATTAATTTGTATGCATGGACCCACCAGAAACTTCAATCTGATGCAGCTTAAAGTTACTCATCCGAGTACAAAAAGGCTTTTCACTGTTTCAGATTTTTTTTTTTTTTTTTTTTTGGTGAAGTACTGTTTCAGAGTTCGGGAGGAGGAAAACGTTACCAGAAAGGACAAGAGCAAGCGTGGTCCATGTACATCTCTACTGTCTGAAGGGTATCATGGTAATTTCAGAAGATGAGGTGTGCGGTGTGGTGTGGTGTTGTAGAATCATTAATATTTAAATTACTTAAATACCCTTTTATGAGAAGGTGCATGTGGGGCCTTGATTGCCTTAACGCAGAGGACAAAAATCCCTAAATTTCTCACGTGAAGCACGAGAGAAGCAGGCCACGGTTGGGAATTTTGCCCTGGATTGACATCGTATCCAAATTCTCTTCTGTTCTTAGAGGTTCGGAAGGAGGGGCTGCACCTCCGTTAAATAATCGATGTTTGGGATTCAGGTGAATTCAAGTTCTTCATTCGAGTCGATATTTCTTTGTCAGCTCGGTTTGTCAATTAGGATGAAGGATTCGGATTCACCCCAGTCCCAGATGTAGGCCATCTAACGAGGTTGCCGTCCCGTCTCCTGAACCTATGGGAGAAGAGGATGTGGATCCCATTGACATCACATCGATAGTGATAGGATTCCATGAAGAATACATGTACATGCAGGTGATCCGAATTCAAAAATAATATTACTTAGATTAAATTATGACATCCCATAATGTCGAATTTTGAAATTGAAAAATTCGCTGTAGATTAATGCATGCTTTTCTTGGTGATTCGAATTTTGAAATTGGAAAATTCGCTGTAGATTAATGCATGCTTTTCTTGGTGATTCCGAATTTCTCATCAAAAGTTGGAAATTTTGGGAATAGAAATGCGGCAGCAAGTAGGCATGTTTGGGTAATTCTTTTCTTCCACGCAAAGTTCCCCACCACGTGCAGGATTGTGTATGTATGCGTTAGGGTAGAAATGGTATTACACATTTGTTATAATCTTAAAGAGTATTCTACAATTATAGGTCTCATAATAATTTTACAAGGTTAATCCCACATTGATAGATCTTATAATTAATAGTTGGGCCTTAATGGTTTTATGGCCAGTTAAAACCCACATTAATCTTATAAGGGATTTAAAGTGGGATCTGCATCCTCTCCTTCCAGTGATTCTAAGAGGACATTCAATCGACAAGTCGAGCCGATAGGGGGTGTCGGCTCATACGTGAGTCTCGGATTCACACAAGAACCACGTGGCGACCATCAGAGATGGTTCGACCCCCCAACCTGGGAGGTTTTGGGGTTCTTACTTATGATGTCGTTTTCCAAAACCAATGATATGAGGTTTTTGGGTTTCTTAATTCATACCATTGTCTTCGAGTCGGTTTTAGAATACATGAGAAAGTAGATCGAATGAAATCCAACCCTTGACAGATGACAGGTTAACAGGAGACTATTTGAATAGTTGAACTTTATCTTCGTCATGACATAGTCTCGGGATGGAATCATTTGGAAGAAAACTACCTGATCTAATCAATCATCACAAACGTCAAGTCGTATTTTATTATTAAAATATCCTTGGGCATTGAGGAATACTACTAAAAAGGGTGATTGAGGTGTTTTTTATTTTATTTTTTGACCCTTTTGGTAAAATCGTTGAGATAAATGCTTTCAAAACAGTAATACAATATCACCATCATCTCTTATAATTACCAAGGGACAGTTTTTTTTTTCTTTTTTTTTTGGTAAGAACCAAGGGACAGCTTTGAATGATTAAAATTTAATCAAAGGTGTTTTTTATTAAAATAATAATAATAATAATAATAATAATAATAACATGTATACCATTCTTATTATTGGAAAAAATTACATGTATTATCTTTGGACTATGGACTAATTACATTTACCTCACTTGTTTCTGATAATTACATATATCACCCTAATTTTTAAAATATGTAAAAAAAAAGTTTATTCTGTTAATGATGTTAAGTCTAAATTTTAAAAGATAATTTTGTCCTTATTCTGTTCATCATTCTTCTTCTTCTACTAAGTAAAAAACAAAAGATAAGAAAGAGAGCAGTTCTTTATATGATTATTTTTTTTTTTTTTTACCTATCGTGAAGAAGAAGAATGGGGAACAAGATGAGAACAAAATTGTCTTTTAAAATTTAGACTTAGCACTGTTAATGGAATAGACTTTTATGTTACACGTTTCTAAAATTAAGAATAATATATATATAATTATCAGAAACTAATGGATGATAGATATAATTAATGTATAGTCTAAGGATAGTACATGTAATTTTCCTCAATAATAAATATGCCTTTTTTACCTACTTTTAACTCTCACTCTTTATCATTGGATTAATTTGTGAGTGAAGACTTTGAAATACCAAATTTTTAAAATTTATATCTTAGTGTAGTCAAAGATTCTCTACTTTCATTTGATGGCAAAGAAGCATTACTATTTGTTTCGTGGCAGTTGGTAGTTATCCATATTCTCTAACTGTTTTTCGGGGAATATAAATTATTTCCTTTTTTTTTTTCAAATGGAAAGAAATGATCATTAGTTGGAGCTACAATGCGTGGAAAAGTCTAAAAGCTATCCCGAGAAAAGCATTGTGTCTATGAGATATTATTCGCTTTGGACCGAGACTCATTTCGTTTTCAAAATGAGTCTATATGGAAAGGGTTGGCCTTTATTTATAAGTAACAAACTTTTACAATACTCAACCAATTAATGTGGGGCTATCTCAGTCGTCTTGTCCTTATTTTTATCGCAACAGTATGCATTCTTAAAATGGAAAAGGCATTCCTAACATAGAATGAGAATAGATTCAAAGTTGAGGCATTTTTGTTTTAGACTGAAAATGTAAAACGGACTAAAAAACACGTCCCAGAATGGATTGCGTTTTATGATTTAAAAACAAAAATGTAAACTAAACACTGATTTTGTCATCTCACAATGTATTCTTTATGTGAAATACATTTTAATAATAAAATACCAAACTCAACCAAAATTCTCAAGAACCGCAATCTTATTTTCTTGAGGGTAGAGGAACAAGAGTCTATTACGTGGTAAAAACAACATTGTATTATAAGCGGGTGGACTACTCATTGGCACGTTGATCAATCTAATTACATCAAAACACTTCTTTAGCATATTTAAAATATTGTGTTTTATTGACTTATGATGATGATGTTAATCAGCTGAAATTTAATTTATTGTACTGAAATTAAGATATAAATGGAAGGGAAAAGAATTCTCATAACGATCATGTAGGAATATTTTTTCTAATTCTCTCTTGTATTCTGCTTATGTGAGTTTTACATTGACACTCTTTCTCTCAGTAAGCCTTTCTGTTGATAGAACTGTTTCCCACGGTGTGACATAGGAGATTCCTCCTGATGAGTGGTGTGGGAAACTCAGCGCCCATTATTGAAATATGATATGGGAGGATATGCCTCCCCCAATCGGATCTCGACACATGTATATTAAAACCCGAGTAAAGAAGGCCCCACTCCCATCGTCAGCCTTAGACGATTGACGAAGAAGTGATTCCTGATGAATCAGAACCGCCAATGAGAATAATGAAGAACCTCGGGGCCTCGCTATCACAAAGGCCTCGGAGTTTCACTCATACAATCATCGGAGTCTCACGGCCATAGGGTCCTCGAAGCCTCGCTGAAGTAGGGGCCTCGGAGCACTGCAGAAGTCAGGACCTCGAAGTTTCATCAGAATTTAAGCGCCAACATCACACCAACATGGAGACCTTGAAACCTCAGCATTATGGGTGGCCTTGACGGCCTCTCTGGGACAGTGACCTCAACAACTCTTCAACGCAGTAGTCTCAGCATCTCCCCAAACGGACCTCGTTATATAGATTCACATGCTACATGCTAGTTGTACTGTAACATACGGGTGAGTTCCATTCGTATAAATACAAAGATCAAACTCCCCCCCAGATATCCGCCAAGGGAAAGTCAACGGAATCCTGAGAAGGAGATCCCACCGTCCGATGACTCAGCAGAAGATCACTTGATCACCAAATCAATGAGCGTAAATCACGCTCTAGAGATGACATTCCGTCACAACAAGAGACATGTCCAACTCCCACATCTAGGTCACTCCCAACCTATAAATAAAGGAAGCATACCCAGATAAAAACACAGATATTTTCTAACATTCAAACTCAGAGCAAGCTAGCTATCCGAATCTCCTTAATTTATAAAGACAGTCTTTCTTATCTGCTCCATACTGCTTGTCCCTCAGACTGACTTAGACATCGGAGTGACCAAAGGGTGTCTATACTCTACCATCACTACGGTGTCCATTCTTCCTTTTTACAGGAACTGCAAGCAAGATAAAAATCAATCCGATTTGAAACAACAACAAAATACATTGTCTATGTAATGTGCATCTCTTCGTGCTTGCATTTTAAAAGTACAATATACGTTTTAGTAGAAGAAGGGAAAAAAAAAGGCACATTAGACAAGGGCAAAAGTTTTTCCACTTTACCGCACAGTATGACATACCAATCAATGACAAATATTTGACCCCATTTTGTATGGTAATGTCCCTACCGTCTCTGCTACTCTTGGTTTCTATAATGTTCGAACCGGATAACTTTTTCTCTTAGAAGAAAGAACCATTTCACCTTTATCTTAGGAAATTACATAAAATACATGATGCAGCATGAAAAATATTTTTTACAGTACAGCAGAACTGCTCATAAATGATGCAGCATGAAAATTTGAAAGGACCTGTGGGTTAATGAGCACATCTAAATATTGGGTTGCAGACTTTAGAGAAATGAGGCATTAACAATGCCAAAATTAGTGATTGTACTGTTGCTGCTATTCATTACTTGAATGGCTCTACAAATTGTTGTTATGCCAGTACAGGCATGACAAAGGTACTGAAATTTCTGATGTTGATGATGAATGAACTTAGCTCATTCATGAAGCAGATTGCCACCCATGAAATTCAATTCTTCATTTAATATATGGTCCTGCCCTCTATAATCGATCTGTTGGTTAACACAGTTATTATTTTATTACCTCCACCGGTAAGAGAAAATTTAACAAAGCTGTTCATAATTTTTAAGTAAAAAATTTTAAAAATCTTCTCTCATACACAGCAGCCCGGCCCACTCTTCATCAGTTACTACAGTAAACATTTCTAAAAAAAAAATATGTAACAAAATAAAAAAAATGCCAGACAAGATTTGGTTCTAATATGGTTCTGCACATCAGTGTTCAGTTCCTCTTTTTCTCTTCTATTTTTATTTTTATTTTTTTAAAGATGGTGCTACACGATATGGTTCTAATGACCCAAAACTAAAGCATGTATTTCAGCCCAACTAAATACAGTATAAAGAATGCCAGACAGCCCTTTCCAATTACAAGAGCTGTCATCCAATTCCTTCTGTTTCTTCCAAAAACCAGAACACAATGGAACAAAAGAAACGCCAAATCCACTTCCCACTCTCCTCAGACTATAGCTTGATCCTACCATGATACCGACATCTGCTTCGAGTATGCACAGTAAGTCACCCACTGAGTCTCCAATGTAGATAGACAATTGTTTGCCATCATTTCCATGGTTCTTTAGTGCCTCCTTGAAAACTTTAACCTTGTCTAGGGGGTACTCTACTTTAGGACTTTTGCTCAACAGAAAAAGGAGTATAACTTCAGATGTCCTTACCCTGAAATAATTCAAAAATACAACATATGAACAAAAGCAGTTTCAGAGAATATATCATTATTTAACATATAGAATCCTGGTTAGTCCTGTACAGCATTCAATTATAGTGAAGCAACATATCCTTCTGACCACTTATTGTAGACCCTACATAGTAATAAATGTCAAAAAAAGCCGAAAGAGTATATATGACCATTGTGAGAACAAAGCTTGTTCACTTGATCTTAAAAGAACAGGGCAAGTGAAGAAGAAACAGAAAAGAGGATACATGCATGACCATTGTGAGAACAAAGCATTGTGATGAACAAAGCTTTCTAAGTAAAATTATTTGCTTTGGGCAAAGAGGAGCTGTATATATAACATGCCAGAGGCTTATGCATGCTAGGCATAGCTGCGACATGCAGCATTTGGATATAAAGTGTTCAGGAAATGCCTAGGCATTTCGATTGACAACAGCTTTGGAGACTGAGACAGCCACCATCACAGACAACTGCTTCTGCGTTTCTCTTGGCATGGTCTTTAGCTGCAAATGTAACGAAAGCCAAAATTAGGGGAAAAGGATGTTCAAACAAGGAAATGTACGTAACACATAAATAGAACATGGGAAAGAAATTCAAAGAGAATTTTGAAAATGTTACAGAAAGACAAGTTCATTTTCACATTTTACAGTAATCATGAAGATAAAAGGGGATTAAAGGATACAAGTGGCAACCAGGTGACACCAAAAACAGGTTTTCACCAGCAGTTTTGTAGTCGGTGACGATAGGGAGCTGCCATGTACCAAAAACAAATCACCGTACACCCTACAACAGACCAGGTAAGGGTGTCAACGGGTCGGTCCGGGCCGGTTTTGGTCCGGGCTGAATCGATGTCGGGTTTTATAAGCCCAACCCAAAACATGTCCATTAAGAGTTCGGGTTGGGTTGGGCGCTGGACACAATAACAATCGGGCTGGCCGGTGTCGGTTGTTATCGGGTGGGTTTATTAAGGTGATTTCGGGCTGGTTCGGTCCGGACGGGCTATCGCTTATCGGGCCTATTTTATATGTAAGATATATGACCATTTTATTATTTCTATCTATAAAATTAGAATCATTCATTCTATATGCATGTAATTCAAGAATGTAACAATTAACATACTCTTTTCAACTATAGATCATATAATCTTTCCGACAAGAAGTGAACTATAACGGTGTAATATAACCACAAAATTTAAAACCATAAAATTAAGAACGGGTCCGAATGGACCTACCGTGTTTGGGTTAGGTATTATTGGTTCGGGCTAGTTCGGGCTTCTTAACGGGCTGGTCGGGTTTGGTTTCGGTTTGGGCTGAAAGGTGTCGGGCTTTACAAGCCGAGACCGAAACATGTCCATTAAGGTTCGGTCCGGGTTGGGTTCGAGTTATATCGGGCTGGCTCGGTCCGTGCTACCGGTCCGGGCCCATTTTTGACACCCTTAAGACCAGGGAGAAGACTGAAGGTAAATCAAAATCCTCAATATTCTCACGACTGAATATGAATTACAGCATAAACATATGTTAACGGAAAAATAAATAACCCAAAAACTGGGTTTCAGCTAAAGGTGTTAGACGGTAGGTTTCGGCTTAATGGTGCAGTTTGGCTTCGATTTGATATGTAATGAGTAAAACCAAAACTAAACCATTTATTAAACGGTTTTAAAATGCTTACCAAATTTTTCGATTTTTCGATTTTCGATTTTTAAACGGTTTCGTTGCCAGGAGATAGGAAGAGAGTTAGGAAGAGAGTTAGGAACAAAATAGAAGGAAAACCAATAAAATCATTAAAAGTAATTTTAATCATATACAATTTAAAAATGTACCATGTGAAAAATATTAAAATAAAATTTATTTTTACTAATATAAACATTTAGCATTAAGGGATTAAAATAAAGGTTTAGTTGATTTTAATGGTTTCAAATAATAGTGGGTTTAAATGATTTTATTCTTAAAATCATAATCGTTTCTAAAACCAGAATCGAACTTTTAATAAACAGTTTCACAATTTCACAGTTCCGATTTAAACGATTTGATTTCATTTCATCTTTGACACCCGTAGTTTCAGCATGGCTGAAAACTAAGAGGGTTGAAAGGTATAACAGAAAAAAATATATAAATAAATAAATAAAAAATAAACCTACTGAAAATAAAAACAGAGAATGAAAAGGAGTCGGTATAACTAAATGGGGGGATGATATGTTGCTGGAAGATTTCAGATCCCAGAAACCTTGCTGTCCAGGTTAGTAAAACAAAAACAGCAAACTAGGCAAATAAATATATATGTGAAAACAGTTTACTGTAAAATAATACAAAAAAAAAAAAAAAATTGGTGAGAGGGCTGGGGTGTTACCGTAGGAAAAGAGATGGGAAAAGCAGGTCTGTCGAAAACAGAACCAGGGAGGGGAAGAAGTATTACCGCCTCGAAATAGAGAAAGGGAAAGAGAAGAGGGAAAAGAAGGGGGAGAAGGTCTGTCGAAACAGACCCAGGGGAAGGGGAGGGACAGTGTCGCCTAGAGAAAGAGGGATAGAGAAGAAACGTGAAAGAGAAAGAAAGGGGTAGGGGTTTGCGATACAGAAAACCAGGGGAGGGGGTATCGTATTGAAGAAAAAAAGAGAGAGCTGACAGAAGAATGAGAATGAGAGGCGAGAACAGTTTCTTTCTTCAATATTCATAGCAGCGGAGAAAATCCTCGGCAGGCAGCAGCCGAGAAAGATTAGAAAATCCTTGAGAGAGAGCCGAGAGGGAGCTTTTCCCAGGTGTCGGAACCCTCGAAGTTGCAACTAGTACTGTTGCCGCCTTTGCCGGAAATGGAAGAGGGAAATATTTCTCCAACTTCTGGAGCACCGAGGCTCACCTAGAGATCCCGATCACAGAGCAAACCACGCTCAGGGACTCCATACCCCACAGATGGAGAGGGAGCCCCGGCAGAGAAACCTAACCTACAGATCCATGTTCTTCAACCCACAGAGCCCGCGTTGAGTTAGTTACAGTTTTTGCTTCTTAATAACTGATTATTATTATGAAGCAAAATCTGTAACGAAGTCAACCCACTAAGCTCGGAATAAGATCCGAGAGATTGTTCTTCATCACTTCTAAACGCTGCAAACGGTGAGGTTTTGGAGGTCATTAAGAAGAGGCTCTGGTTTTTCAAGATGGTTTCTAACTGTTATTTTTTTTATAAATGGTTAGTCTTATTTCTAATTGATTTAGTTTTATTTTTAATAAATTACTTTTCTTAAAAAACATCAATTCATAAAATCAATTACTTAAATAAAAAAATTAAGATATTAATTGATTTATTTACTTTAAAAATCACTAGAGTTTTATTTCTAATAGATTACTTACCTTCAAATCGTGATCGTCAATTCACCAAATCAATTATCTAAATAAAAGAAATTAAAAAATAAAATTTATTTAACTAATAGAAAAAGCGTAATTACTCTTCTAGTACTTGCAGAAGATCCGGACTCGCTACCTATATGCACCAAGAAGCTTAAACTGGTATATGTGATTAAGGATATCAAAAATTAACTGAATCCTGTACCAAAATCGAACCGATCATTTAAACAAAAATCGTAAAATCGATTATTAAATGGTTAGATTCTGGTTTCAAAATTGAAACCGTTTAGTTAAACGGTTCAATTCTGATTTTAAGAATGAAACGATTTAAATCGATTATTTGGAACCATTAAAACCGAATAAATTTTTATTTCAATCCCTTGTGGTAAATGTTTATATTTGTAAAAATAAATTATATTTTAATGCTTTCCACATGACATACTTTTAAATCATAATTCTATTTTTATATGTGATTAAAATTATTTTAATGATTTCTTTGGTTTTCCCTCTACTTTGTTCTTCACTCTCTTCCGACAATAAAACCGTTTAAAAATCAAAAAATTGAAATCGATTAATAATTGATTTTGGTAAGCATTTTGAAACCGTTTAATAAATGATTCGATTTTAATTTTATTCATTACACACCGAATCAAAATCGAACCACACCGTTAAACCGAAATTGCACCAAATAACACTCTTACATGTGATGCCATGGAAAAAATACATTTGACTTTAGGAAGTAGAATCGTAGAAAGACCAGAGTGCCTCATAAATCCAACGCGTGAGAGCCAAAGGAACTAGTGGATAGCCCATAGAAGACCATGTGTGCACTCCAGAACTGGGGCCCGCCATAGTACTATGCCTCAGAGAGCGAGAGACAGCCGGCTATAAATAACAACCATCACCGGGCTTCATCACCCTCACTCTCAACTTCTCTTACGTATCTTCCTTTCTATCCTTTATTCCTTTATTACCGCCTCTTCTCTCTATCTCACTTCTTCTGCAAGATGAAGAAAACCCATCTCCAACATGAACTTCTAAAACTTATTCTTGTTCTTATCTTAGTGCTTGTTCGTGTAAAATAGCAGCCGACGAATTCAGGTGATGTCGCAGCCATGATGGCTTTGAAGCAGAGTTTGAACAATCTGACGTATCTTGGATGGACTGAACCAGATCCTTGTCAGTGGAAACAAGTAAGCTGCTGGTATGGAAGGATTACCCGGATTCAGATTGGAGACCGGGGTCTCTCAAGCACTCTTCCTTCTAACCTCAAAAACCACACCGCTTTGATGGGTTTTTGTTGGGTTTTTTTAGATTTAAAAAAAAAAAAAAACCAAAAGTTTCGAAATTTGACTCTCTTATGTTTTTTTTTGGTTTTGGGGGAAAATTTTCCCATTTGTGTTTTTTGATTGGCGCTTAGTTTATAGGATTTCTTTTAATCTCATATTATTTGGAGAGGTAAGATTGAGGATATATATATATATATATATATATATATATTGTGTAACCTATAACATCTTGAGTCTTTAAATGAAAGGATGTCTCTAGAGGGAAGGGTGAGTCTGGGGTGCTTTAACCAGTATAGAACTCTATCTCTTTCTCTCTCTCCTCCAACCTTACTCTGTTTTTAGTTATCAAAATTATTCCGTTTTTCCCTTGAGTGTTGATTGTAGCCGTCGAGATTCTGACAAAGACCACTTTTTGGAGTGCAACCTAAGTAGAAGAAACTTTAACTTCGGGGTTGTTTTATCTTGGAGATTAATCTCACGGGAACTCTTTGCACATAAGGGGTGAATTAATCTTAAGGATAGTGACAGGTAGCACGACTCAGCCCTATCCATATTGCTAATCATAGTTCATAAATTCCGTAAGTAATCTACATTAAATATTACTGTACTTGTATACTATTGAATATTATCTGTAAGACCCGCACTCTGAAAATCCGGTCTAAACCTTGGTTTTGTGTCATGACAGGTCTTCCGATCATCACCGGGCCAGACGGGGCAAGTAGATAACAAACAGGTACAAAATCGGACCGAAGTCGACCAATTATACCTGATTTTAGGTATACCGGTCGATGGTACCGGTCTTGGTACCGGTCGACCGGTATGGCCTGCGCAGCTATGTGCGAAAATCTGAAAATTGGTCTCTGCGGGTCCCGCTTTCCTGATTTCGAATCCTAGAAGTTTCTTAATCCTAGTAGAGTTACTAAACCCTATTTCTAGCCTATAAATACACCCTTAAGCCTCCTCAAATCCTTTCCATTGTCTCTCACAAACCCTAGAGAAGAGAAAGATGTTGGAAAGGAGAAGGGGCTAGGAAGAAGAGGGAGGTGCTGCCATTATCGTTCGACGACGCTCTCATTACGCCAGTCAACGGTAAGTGCTTAAATCCATCTTCTTATCCTATGTTAGTTGTAAGGGTGGATCAATACCATGCACAGTAGGTATTGATCTAAAACCCTAAATTGGCCAATAAACCCTAAGTTGTCGTCAAACCCTAGATTTGAGTTTCGAGATGATATTCATCGAAATAAGACTTGAATGAGTTGGGGATAACTCTAACTCAAACTCTAGATTTAGAATGGATAGGAGAAACCCTGAAAATCCATGGAGGTTGATCGTCGGCAGTCGAAAAACCCATGTATGGTCTTCCGGAGACATACCGGTCGACTATACCGGTTGCACATAGTGCGACCGGTATGTTGCGACCGCTACCTCTCGGGAGGTTGTCTGTGGGGACCGGCTGACCATACCGGTCGCCAGTCTTTCCCACAGAGCTGCGACCGGTACATGCCACCGGTCAGCTCTGTGAGGGTGTTTTGTAACCATGTTGGTTTCCGACCAACATGAAACCCTTAGCAGTATATTTTAATGAAACCCTAATAATATTGTAGGACTTTGTGACTTGTCGTTTGGATCTTGCAACGTGGAGCAAGTTATCGAACGAGCGTCAGGTAAGGGAATCTGACCTAAACCTAATAATTAATGGACAGTAAATTGTTGTTAATCACCTGATTATATGAGATGTGTTGTTTGTGCATATTCACATGCCATCCTTTACTTTCAGTTATTATTACTGTTCATGCATTGATAGGATGTGATTGTTAGGCATGTGATTGTTTTCGTTAGTGTGTGGAGTGGGGCATGGGCCTGGGATCACTCTTCACATTAGCACCTTTTGTAGTATTCTGTCTTAACATGCTCGGTACGGGTGGGGTATCAGGGGAAGGTCGTGGTACGGTGGTCTCCGATATTGATGTTGTCCCAGCCATTGTTATGTGGTAACCGAGGATTCCGAGTCGATTTGGCTTGTCCACGATGCTTTAGCTCTATCTCTATGCCGTAGGGAGTTATGTTGGGATAGGGTCTACCTACGTTATGTTTCTATCTTAGTGTGTTAGTTGCGGATAGGATATCAGGGGAGGTGTGGGAATGCCTTAGCTCTATCTCTATGCCGTAGACAGCTGTGCTGGGATAGAGCATACATTGATGACATATAGGATTGGTTAGTTGCGAGCCCAGTTTGCGAGCCCCGGCCGATAGGGGGGTTAGGTACTGGTATGGGTAGAGTATCAGGGGAGGTACGGGGGTATCTTAGCTCTATCTCTATTCCATGGTGGGTGCATGTGGGCCAATGGGGGTGTGATCCATGAGGTGCCACACACTCGTGTATAGAGGTGCGGGGGCCACCAAACCTTTCTATAGCACATTGCAAACTTAAAACCAGACCACAGCATAAAACTGATTGTTACTCATGCATAATATTATGAAACTATTTGATTGTCTTACTGAGCTGTGTTGGGAGCTCACCCTTTGTGTACACATTGTTTTTAGATGTTGATGCAGGTTATACTGTTGATGATTACATGAACGCTCCGGCGTATGGAGGTGTTGCTGCTCTGGATGTGCAAGCAGGGGAGGACGAGCATGATGCTTCATGCGAGTGTCCTTTCTGCGTGTACCTTTGATTTGTTTTATTTATTTATTTCAGTTATTTTCGATTGGATTAAAGGGATGTAATGATATTATTTTATGTGTTTGATTTTGGATAATTGGATATTATTTAAGTTATCAATAGATACTCAGTTCATTCTATTTAAAGTCTTCCGCTGTATATTTATATTCTGATTGTGGTTATGTGTAATGGTTTGTATGAACGGACACGACCTATTCGAGATCCTGGTGTGAACCGTTGGTTCAATGGCGGTTCACTCACACCATTCTGGTTGGATCAGAATTGGGGTGTGACATTATCAATATTTATTTTGTAACTCTGTGATATACTTTTACTACAGTTTAAATATTTATTTTAAATATTATCAATATTACTGTCTTAAACTTACTCTGGAACATACTTTTACTACAGTTTTGAAGTGATGAAAAACAATATCTCGGGTCCTCTTCCAAGCGCAAGGGTTGAGTGAGTTACAGTATTTGTTTGTTCATGAGAATTGTTGAGGAGTATTATAGTGACGTGCTGTATGTCACGAACCTTAGAGTGAAGTGTATTTCTCACCATACAGTGCTATTTAAGTTAGTTTAGCTTCATCTAAATAATGTAATCCTGGTAATTGAATGGACATTGGAGTTATCTTTTTCTCACGCTCCTTTATAGAATCCTCTGCAACTTTCCTCTCTGATCTTTGACATGGTATCAGAGCAAATTTGCTCCAGCTTTCGATTATTTGGTTTGTGAAGAACATCACTAGACCTAGAGTTCTAATTGATTCTTTGATCTGCAAAGTCCGTCGCGGTGCCCTACTCTTCAAGTTGTTCTTCGATTTGCGAAGGACATCACTCAGGGTTTCTATCCTTTTCTATCCTTCTCGGTCTGCTCGTGTTTGTCCTCAGTTCTACAGTTGTCTAGGTCTTGAATCCTGAGGTTGTTTGTGCTCGATCTGGTTGTGTTTCTTTGCTTTCTTGGTGGTTCCTGGTTCTAAATCTTAGATCTAGCCCTTTCTGTTCGATCTGATTGTGTTTCTTTGATTGCCTAGTGGTTCTTGGGTCTGAATCTTAGATCTAGCTCTCTCTGCCCGATCTGGTTGTGGTTTCTTGGTGCTCTTTTCGTTCGGCTGATCTGAATCTGTTCTTTTTTGTTTGACGGCTTATTTCAGATCTGTAATTGTTGTCTCTATATGGCCTCTGTTTCAAACCCTCAGTTTGTTTCTCCCTCGTCTCTGTTTCCATCGGATAATCCTGGATATGTTCTCGTCATGCAACTTTTGGGCGGCAACAATTATTCGACATGGAAAAGGGCGATGTGCGTGGCCTTGGGTGCCAAGAATAAGTTCGATTTTGTTGATGGCACTCATACTCGACTTAATCCAGCGGTTGGTCCTGTCACGGCTACCTCTACTGCCATTGCTGCCTGGGATCAGTGTGATCTCATGGTAACTTCGTGGATCTACAACAGCTTAGTCAAGGAACTGCAGAATAGCGTTCTTTATACGAAGTCTTCTCGAGATCTATGGCTTGATCTTGGGACCCAGTATTCTCAGGGTAATGGCCCTCGCATCTATGACCTAAAGCGGAATGTTTCTCTCCTCTGTCAAGACAGTCTCTCAGTGTCATCTTACTTTACTGATCTTCGCAATTTGTGGGATAAACTTGATTCACATCTCTCAATTCTTGAATGTAAGTGTGGTGCAAAGTGTACATGTCAATTATCTGCTCACTTTCAGCAACACATTCAGATAGAGCAACTATATCAGTTCCTCATGGGGTTGAATGACTACTACAACACAGTGCGTACACAAATCCTCACCATGGAGCCAACTCCTTCCACTTGTAAGGCTTATGCCACGGTTCTTCAAGAGGAACGCTACCGAGGTTTGTCTTCCTCCACTGTGTCTATTGATAATACTGCGTTCGTGGTTACTGGGTTTTCTGATGCTCGTCGGCGCCTCCTGTGCACTCACTGCAATCGTCACATCCATAGTCGTGACACCTGTTACACTCTCCATGGCTTTCTACCTGGCTTTGGTCGACGTTCCAAGGGTTCACAGTCCTACAATGTCAAATCTCAGTCTAACTTAGTCTCATCTGAACCCCTGCTACCTACTCCTGCTTCTGGTCCACTCAGCTCATCACCAGTTTTCCCTGAACCTGTTCAGCCTTCATCATCCATTTCCTCTGCTTCACCAATTCCGTCTCTCAACATGGCTCAATATAATCAACTTATATCCCTTCTCAACCTTGTGTCCAGTTTTAACTTTGCAAGTATGCATTTTGTTTTCTATGTGTCTGTCAATACATTAGAGTCTTGGATAATAGATTCTGATGCTTCAAATCATTCTTCATCTGCTTCTCTATCCTCCATTACACATGTCTCTAACCCTATTGCACATGTCAGGCTGTCACACCCCAATTCTGGACTAACCAGAATAGTGTTATGAACCGTCAAGAAATCAACGGTTCAGCCAGGATCTCATTTAGGTAGTACCCACCATATCAAATCATACACACATTCCATGATAATAATCGAAGATAATAAACAAATAAACGAAAGTCTTTATAATTAATGAACTGAGTATCTAACAGTGATAAATAAATATTTAATCCAGTTATCTTCAAGTAACTTAAGACATAAAATAAAATAATCAATTACATGTCCGTTAACCAAGATATAACTAAACTAGTCAAAAACACATTGATTGCACTCAGATGAAAGATCATGCGCATCTTCAACAGCTTCTACGTCCATAGCCATCATGTGTCCATACGAGGACGCATTCATGTACTCCTCTACAGTAGGACCTGCATCATCAACCAAAGATATTCGATGTCGAAAGGGTGAGCACATATCACGGCTCAGTGAGCAAAACAAAATAATACAACAAACATATGCATGCATTCAATTCAATATCTTTGGTCCATTTTTAAGTTTACAACATGCTATAGAAAGGTTTGGCGGCCACCGCACCTCTATACACTGGTGTTAAGCCCACCCAATGGATCAAACACCATTGTCGTTCACATCCATCCCACCATGGAATAGAGATAGAGCTAAAGTGTCTAGATCACACACCGTCAATACTTTCCCTGATGTCCTACCATATCAACACGTAATCTCCTATTGACGATGGCTTACAAACTGGACTTGCAACTAACCAATCCTAAATGTCATCCAGTGTATCCAAGGTCTCACCCCAGTATCCCTTAATATGTCCATAGAGATAGAGTTAAGCCCCCCCGACAGGGTCAAAGACCACACGATCTGAGACCACCTCCCCTGATGCCCTACGACGTAATAGTTCTGTTAAGGTAATGGCGATACGACGATGTTAGTGGACAAGACTTGAGTAGAGATAGAACTAGAGTCTGGTGACCAGGATGAACCACAATGTTACGTCTTCCCCCTAATGCTCCATTCACACCAATCACATTAATCACACACACACAATCATATGCCTATTCCTAGCATCATCATCATCATGTTAAAAATAGACAGGAAATAAATATGCATGAGCAATAATAACAGAAATATTAGATGACATGTGAGATGCACATTATAAGCATACAAACATAGAATCAAACATTTCATTAGACAAATAAAGTAAAATAGTTTGTTATTATCTAATTAGTTTAGGTCTTGTTCCCTTACCTATTAACAGTACTCGATCTCCTTTCGCACCTTGTAACTCTCTTTGAATCAATTTAGTAACCTAGAAGTTGTATGAATTTAAGTTAGGATACTTGTGTAAAGTGTTACAGTAATCAAAAATCAAAACAAGTCACTGACTGATCCTATGGTCTCATACTGTCTCGATCTTACCACGTACATTCGATACCCTATGGTCATACTATATGTGACCATACCTGCGATCATACAGTTCCTGAATTCTTCTCGAATGGCTATGATCAACCGTAGCTACGACCATACGATTTTCTGACCAAATTCTACTTTCAATCCGAATTCTTCCTCATAGCTCTACAATAGGGTCCTTCTTAATGATCATTCTAAAGCTAAATTTCTTAGTTTTACCAACTAATTACTCTAACCCATTCTCCATGGTCCCTTCTTGAGATTTTCTTAGAGAATCCCACAGTTAAATCCTTACATTGGGTTTGGTATTACAATTTACATTAGAAATTCTCACTCTTAATGTTCTAAGGCTACAGAGACAAGGCTCATACCTTACTTGTTGTAGAGAGTCTGTAGAACTCTTCTCTCAGCCTTCTCCTTAGTCTTCTCTCCTTCTCCTTCTCTTCTTTCTCTTCCTCTAGGGTTTGATGATGTTCCAAAAGAGTGAAAAAAGGTTGAGGAACGTTCTTTATATAGAGAGAAACTCTCCATATAAGGTTCTCCAACAATAGGAAAGAGATCCTCCTTCTATTTGGAAAGTTTCCAAACTCATAGTCTGGTTTGGGATCGTACGGTCGGACGTATGGTCGCAAAATCTGTCGATCATATGCTTGAAAACATCGAACGTACGGCTATTAAGTAGTGGTCTTTATTTCCCACTGTATGGTCGACCATACCTACCCAGGTAGTCGACCATACACTTGATTCTAAGTGTTTTGGGTGGATTTTCATACTTGGTCTCGTGGTCCTTCTTCACAAGGTCGATCCACTTGATTCAACTATGATGGAAAGACCTGACACGACACAGTTAGATTGGATTAGTAGAGTGTGGGTCTTACACAGACTACCTGATGGTTCATCTTATGTTGTTCAATCCGTTGGCAGTCACACTTTATCTTCAACCATGCATTTAGATAGGGTGTTTCATGTTCTTAAATTTTCGTTTAATTTGTTATGGTTAATCAAATAACTTATGCCTTAAACTTTTTAGTAACATTTCTTCCTACGTGTTGTTATTTTCAGGACTAATCAACGAAGATGCTAATTGGGCTAGGCAGCCTACATAATGGACTATACTACTTTGAACCGGTTTCTTCCTCAGCTTGTATTCCTCAACCTGTGAATTTTTCTGGTGCTGTTACTATCTCTGCCAGGATTTGGAATTTTATATTAGGTCATCCCTCACCCAATTATTTCTCTATTCCTTCTATAGCTGCTTATAAGGATGTGTGTCACATTTTTCCCATTAGCTAAGTACACACGTTGACCATTTTCTAATTCTACTTTTCGGTCCTCCACACTGTTTGAATTGTTGCATTGTGATACTTGGGGGCCATATTCTACGGCTTCCAACACAAGATGTCATTACTTTTTTACTGTAGTGGATGATTTTTTTTCGTTGTACTTGGGTGTTTCTAATGAAATACAAGTCTCAGGTGTTTAGTCTCTTATCTCAGTTTTTTAGTATGGTCTCTACGCATTTTGCTACATCTGTAAAGTTTCTTTTGTCAAATAATGGACAGGAGTTCTTATCTAACCATGTGCAAAGTTTGTTTCAATCTCTAGGAATTATCCATCAACTAACCTGTGTTTACACACCCCAACAAAATGGGGTCGTTGAATGTAAACACAGGCATCTTCTTCAGGTTGCAAGGGCTCTCCGATTTCAAGCCTCTCTTCCTCTTCATTTCTGGGGGGATTGCGTTCTTACGGCATGCTACATCATTAATCGCCTTCCCACTCCTGTGCTCTCTGGTAAGTCCCCGTTTGAACTATTGTTTCACAAATCTCCCTCCTACAGTCATTTTCGTTCTTTTGGTTGCCTATGTTATGTACGGAATACCTCTACTCAAGCCCATAAATTCTTCCCTCGTGCTTTGCCTTGTATCTTTGTTGGTTACCCTAATAATCACAAAGGTTACAGAGTTTATGATCTTTCTAATCAGACGCATATTATCGGTAGAGATGCTTTATTTCATGAATCTGTTTTTCCTTTTCAATTCTCTAAGGATTCTTCTTCTCCTTCTATCCTTCCTCATCTTCTATTGTCTGATTGAGTTTCTGAGTCTATCCCTCTACCAAATGTGTCTCCCTTAGCCACTGATATTCACTCTGAGTCACACACCACTGCTTCCCCATTTCTTACTGACTCTGATTCTAATTCTCCATTCCCTAATAATTCTTCTGAGTCGTCATCTCTTCAGTCCACTGGGGATTCCACTTATTCTCCCACTCACAACTTTCCTGATCCTTTAATTTTAGGTCGTTCTACTAGGATTCGGCATCCTTCTTTTGTTCATTAGTCACTCTACTAGCATCCATCACATCCTCGGTTGATTCAGTTATGCCTCTATATCCCATACAAAACCATTTGTCTACTTATTCTACCCCTTCCTACAAAGTTTTGCTTACCTCTTTGACTGAACATATTGAACCGAAAACTTATTCTCAAGCCAAAACTAATCCTTTATGGCAATCTGCAATGCATGATGAAATGCAAATTAAACAATCATACTTGGACTGTTGAACCACTTCCGAAAAATAAAATTCCCATAGGTTGGAAATGGATTTATAAAATAAAAAGAAAAGCTGATGGTATTGTTGAACAATACAAAGCTCGATTAGTAGCAAAGGGCTTCACCCCACTAGAAGGGCTTGACTTCCATGAGACATTTGCTCCAATGGCCAAATTGGTCACTGTGAAGAGCTTGATAGTGTTTGTACATATTGACACCGGCCCCTATATCAAATGGACGTAAAGAATGTCTTTCTACATGGTGATCTGGATGAAGAGGTCTACATGAAAGCCTACCGATAGATTCTACCACCACAAGAATTTGGCCCTTGACAAGCAGTTGCATTCCCTTCTCGAAAGAGGAGAAGATGAAGGTAAAAGACGATGCAAACAGTAAAAAACTTGAAATCCATTTTACTTAAGTTACAAAGGGGTATTTACAATCTTAGGGGGGTAATATTGCCATTAAAAAAATAGTTACAATTCATTTCATCACTAAATCCATTATAGGGTGTAGTTGATACTTAGTTTCAAAAGTAAGGGAGGTGAATGACATTATGGGTCAAGATAAAGGGTGGTGGAATTATGAGTATACCTCAGGGGGTGGGTGAAATTTTTCCTTTAAATTAATACTCAAGCTGTCACACCTCAATTCCAACTAAATCAGAAATGTGAGTGAACCGCCACTAAACTAATGGTTCACACCAGGATTTTAATAAGACCGTGTCCACACACACAAACCATTACACAGAACCATAATCAGAATATAAACAAATACAACAAAAGTCTTAATCATAAACAAACTGAGTATTCTATTAATAAATAAATAAAGTAACCAAGTTATCTCAAGTACCAAAATGTAAATAATATATTTACAAAGTTTATAAGTCAAAACTGAAATAAAATAAAATAAACCAAGAATCTCCTAAAAGTAGATGCAGTAAGAGTACTCGCATGACGTGTTATGTTCGTCCTCCCCTACTTGCACATCCAAAGCAATCACGGTTCCATAGGCTGGAGCAGCAATGAAATCCTTCACCGTATAACCTGCATCCACATCTAAAAATGACGTACGTACAAGGGTGAGCTTATAATTTAGCTCAGTAAGAAAATTAGACAATGTAACAAATAATATGCATGAGTAATATTCACATTGGTCTGATATACTTGCATAGTGCTATGGTAAGGTTTGGGGCCACCGTACCTCCGTGCACAAGAGTGTGAGCCTACCCAGAGGATCACACAACGCTGTTGCCCCACATCACTCACTCTGATATAGAAATAGAGTTAGAGTCTGGTGGGCAAGCTGCGCCTCCATCCCACGTCTTTTCCCTGATACCCTCTACCATACCAATACCTACACCCCTATTGACAAGGGCATGCAAGTGAGTTTGTCACTAATCAATCCTATATGTCATCACAATCTTAAGGCCCTATCCCATGACAGCTCCTTACGGCATTGAGATAGGGCTCGAGTGTGGCGGCCAGGCCATAGACCACAATTTCATATCCTCCCCCTGATACTCTACCCGTACTAAGCATACTACGATAGTAGTGATACGAAAAGGTGGCAGTGTGAAGAATGATCCCAGACACCAGTCTCTTTCTATTCCACACACCAATGAAAATAATCACATCTTAGCATAGCGAGTATGTATGAACAGAATATAATAACAAAAGTAAAGATGACATATGAATATGCACAAACAACACTCCATAGAACAAGAGTAATTATTAACAACGGTTTACTGTTATTAGTTAATTAGTGTTTAGGTCCGATTCCCTTACCTGACGCTTGATTGTTAGCTTCCTCTGTGTCACAGAGTCCAACTTCGTTGTCACAAGGTTCTACATTACATTAGGGTTTGATTAGAGTTAGATCTGTAGGGTTTACGTTGGTCGAAGACCAACTGAGTCAAAACCCACTCCATTCTGTATATACCGATCACATATACCAGTCGCAGGTCACTGTACAGTGGCGTGATAGGTATAGTCAACCAAACACCTCTGAAAGCCATTCCTAAGAGATACCGGTTGCACATACCAGTCGCAGTACCGGTTTCATACAGGTGCCACCGGTATGTCGACTGGACAGATTCCGTAAGTCCACCAATCTGACATTCTTTTTTCGTCGACTTTCAACTTGACTTCCTAAGGTTCTTCCTATCCATTCTAGGCATGAGCAATGTGTTAGGGTTTGTTTTATCTTCCATTCAAGGTCCTATGTTCTGATGAACCTTAGTTTAGAATTCAAATCTAGGATTTATCAACCGAATTAGGGTTTAATGGCGAATTAAGGTTTTGGATCAATACCTAGTCTTACATGGTATTGATCAACATCTAAAACAACCTAAAACTAGAGAGAGGTACAACACTTACCGTTGGTTTATGAACTCTAGCGTTCTTCTTCCCACGGAGTCTCCTCTGCAACCTTCCTCAGCTCCTTTCTTTTCTTCAAATCTCCTTCTCGTCTCTAGAGTTTGTGAGAGTTAACAAGGAGGAATTAAGGAGGTTTAGGAGTCATTATATAGACTAGGGTAGGTTTTATGAGAGTTTCTTACGCAAGGTAAGTCTCTAAGATTGAGATTGGAAGGTAGGGCCCACTAAAATCCGTTTCCAAATCTAGCTGGTCTGCCCGTGCAGACATACTGGTCAACCGGTATGATAGACCAGTATGTGAGATCAGTATGAAAACCCTAGATTCGTTTTGTCTGTTTTCGTACCTGGACTTGCGGTTTGTTATCTGCTCGTCCCGTCTGGTCCAGTTATGATTGGAAGACCTGTCACGATACGAAATAAAGGTTTAGATCGAATTCGTAGAGTACGGGTCTTACACATGCCCTAGTG
The DNA here is from genome assembly GCA_028583415.1 of Protea cynaroides. Taxonomy (NCBI): domain Eukaryota; kingdom Viridiplantae; phylum Streptophyta; class Magnoliopsida; order Proteales; family Proteaceae; genus Protea; species Protea cynaroides. The sequence continues at coordinate 36,947,944 of CM053268.1, forward strand.
ATTTTATCTAGTATTCCCCTCCCATATCTCCACAATCAATATTCATGATACACCCAGAAGTGAGAGTTCATTTCCGAACCTCTTAGAGGTCTAAACATAGTTTAAAGCCGCACAGGATTCATCTTTTTTACTTTTCACTGTGAAATACTATTTCAAAAGATCCAGAATTTCTGAAATTATGATCAGTTCTTTCAAGTTCCCTGGGATTATTGACAAGGGCTTGGACACCCATTGCATTTTTGTTTTATGAAGATTAAAATCAAGGCAGGAAATCCTTGCAGGGAAAACTTTAAGGTGCATAACCATTCAGCAAGTAGTTATCTTTTGCACTTTTACCATATGCTTTCAAACCATTGATGCCCTAAAACATTAAAGAAGAACCATTAAAAAAATTCTGCTAGAAAAGTAAACATTTGTTTTCCAGCAGGTGGCATAGGCTTTTAGCATATTGAATTTATAAGAAAGATTCTGGAACTAATACAGCAATAGAAAAATAACAGGTAATGGGTTTTATTATTAAACCCACTACACACATGACAAAATAAAACTAATCGATAATGGGTCTACTAATCAAGTCCGTTACGTACATTATTTATTATAATTAAAGAAAAGAAATAAGCCTAAGATAAGGAGGCCCATTCCCTTGTATCTTAACACTATGGATAAAGTTGAATAGCAAAACAAAATTCATGCAGCAAACCTCTTTTAGTTGGGATATGGTTGAGTTAATTTAAGTTAATTAACTATTGCTGTAGATAGATTTTAGCCATTGGCATAGATGAAGTCAAAGATTTGATGTCCATGGTAAACTGATTTACATATTGACTGAACCATCTTTCCTCCATTTTTTGCTTATAACGTGAAGGAGCAGTAAAAATTAGTTTTTTACATACAGAAATTTAGATTTCCGTTGTGTAAAATACTAATTTTCTGTGGTGGAACTATAATTACCGTCGTAAGAATAAGTATTTTACAAGAAGGAAAATTTTCGTTGCCAAAAACCCTCCTTTTCTATCTTTTCCCATCTTAATGTGATTTGAATTTAATCCTGTTTTTCCTCCTTTGTAGGATGATTGAACACCATTACATCTTGCCATTCAAAACCGATGAACAAATGCTTTTTCTTTTTTTTTTTATTAAAGGAGCTGAAAAAATGTTTAAAAAAATCAGGTAATGACCTACTAAAGTGTCTGTTTCCCTATGAAATAAGCTTTGTTATGGTGGTGTTTTAAGTGAACCAGTTTTGTCTACTCTCTTTTGTCAAAACTCTCCTGATTATTATATAGATTCAAATCCTCTCACGTCTTCATGTTGGTACAAAGAAAATCCTATGGCTGTCATTCACTGTACGCGAATATCAATACATTGATATGTATTGATTTCATTGAAATTAGCAAACTATTTTGGTTTCGCAAAGGGTATAACCAAATGACTGGCAAAATCTATTGAAATTCCACCAAAATATTTTTTGGTAGACCAAAATATTTTGGATTTGGCAGAAAGCGAAATGGAGGAAAGCTGAATTTAAACCACATATGGTCTTGATATGCACCATTAATTGAACAAAACCATTTCAGCTGAGTAGAAACTTATTTTTCCCATGAAAACAGATGCATTCAGCATACTTGTAACATAGGAAGGCTATTCACGGGTACAATTTCCGCGATTAAAAGAATAAAAGAATATATCCCTCTCCCTTAGTGTCTTTCCACTTTTGTCATTCAGGAACAAACACAACAAAATCCTACAATCGTGTTTCTCTTTTCTTTTCTTTTTTGTGTGTTAGATAACATATTTTTTGTGTTGGATAACAATCTTTTGTTTAACTCTTTGCAATCTTAATCCACAGTGTAATGCATTTTCTTCAGATAGATTTGATCCTTCGGTTATAAAAGATTATGTTTGGATGTCAAGAGAAAGAAAAAAAAAAACGTCCTCAATAGAAAAGAAAAATAAATGAAAAGAATAGTTTAATTTTCTTAGTGTTTGACTGCAAGGGAGAATAAACAAAAAGAGTAAATTTTATTTAAAAAATTAGTGTTAATAAAAAATGAAAGAAAGCGATGCATCCATGGTACCTACTTCCTAACATATAAAGAGAGAAAAACAAAGATGCATGCAATTACTCAACATCATCGACTTTGGATAACCGGCATATACATGTAATTTTTATGGGATCCCATGATCGTCAATGTGGTGTGGGACTGAGTGTGGGACCTATTGAATATGATGTAAGGATCAGCTACATGTACTACGCTCTTTGGATAACAAGTGTCCTATGAAGTTAACAATGCTAACTTCTATTAACAAAATAAATTCTATTTTCTAATTCTTTTTATTCAAGTAATTGATTTGGTGAATTGGCAATCAGGATTTTTAAAGTAAATTAATCTATTCGAAATAAAACTCTAACGATTTTTAAAGTAAGTAAATCTATTAGAAATAAAACTCTAACTACTCACGATTTAATAAACTCTTAACGAGTTTTTAATTTATTTTTTTTAATTTCTATTTTATTTTATCTATTACTTCCTATTTTAATGGCGAACAAACTAAATTAGTTTTTTTTTTTTTTTTGAAAAATCAAATCTTTCTTAATCAAAAATCAAATTTGAATATAAAGAAAACTTCTTGATTATCTAATGTTGTTAAACCATTGGGAAAGGAACATCAATCAAAGTTCATGATGAAGAAGATGATGTTTCTTCTCTTTATCATGACTTCTCCAATGGGTTCGCAACTTCCTCTTAGGTTTTAGTATAAGAAAATAAAATCAAAACGAAAGGGGAAAAAGCATCAATCCAAAGTTCACGATGAAGAAGATGATGTTCCTTCTCTTTGTCATGATTTTCTCAACAGATTCACAACTTCCTCTTAAGTTTTAGTATAAGAAAACGAAATTAAAATGAAAGGGAAGTTGAGGAAAAAGACTTGCAGTTGACAGGGAAGATGTTCCTGTTTATTCCTAATATTCACGATTTTGAAATCTCTCAATCTCCTTTTGATTCAATATTTGTACATGCATTGATCTGGCCAACAAGTGGGAATTATTATTTATTACCATAATTTATTTCCTCTAGTTTGAATAGATAAAAAAATAAAAATTAAAGAAAAAGAAAAAAGAAACAACCCAAAAAATCGTGAAAAATTATCTATCAATTTAAATATGACTTTTAATTAAGGAAGATCTTTTTTTTCAAAGAAAAAATAATCAATCTACCATTTCAATTAACTTAATTTATTAATAGGAAATAATGAGAGAAAAAAATAGAATTAAAATAATGTTTATTTAGTTAACGGAAATTAGCACCGTTAACTTCATAGGACACTTGTCATCCAAAGAGCGTACTCTTCTAGTACGTGCAACTGATCTGAACTCTTGGATATAAACAATGATGAGATCCCATAGAGGTTATAAGTACTTGTAGGTAAATTATTTTCAACATCATTGGTAATGTGGACTACTATTTTACATGATACGCAGTAAATAGATTTCCACAAAAGATGAGAAGAGAGGTCCCATAACCTTCAACCCCAAGGGGGTAGTTGAGTCAATGAGGAGTCTATGCCTTAGAGTTTCACTCCTCTTAATGTTTTGGGGCCACTCACACAAGAATGTTAAGTGTTCTTTTTTTTTCTATTATAGGTGCAAGTGGAATAATTCTCATTCAATTCTGAAATGATCTAATCCATATAATTATGGAGTTAGTATAGACCTACGAGATTAATCAGACTAAATGGCTGCATACCCATTATTAACATAAATAAATAATAAAAATAAATAAATAGAAATATTTAAAAAATAAAAATAATAAAAAAAAGGGTTCCCATTAAAGCAGCTAGCCAAGCCGCAATGACAGCCAGCATTATATTTTGCAGTTCTGCATTTTTTCTTGTCTGAAGTTTCTGTACCTTCTTACATTGATGGAGAGTAACTGTAGAGTTATCAGTTATAGTTGTACATTTTCTTCTATGTATGCATGGACCCCACCAAAAACTTCAATTTCATGCAGCTTAAAGTTACCCAGCCAGGTACAAAAAGCACTTCAGAATTCAAGAGGAGAATAAAGTTACGAGAAAGGACAAGAACAGGCATGGTAAAATGGAAAATACATTTTTATTACTAAAATACCCATCCATGAACATCTCTATTGTCTTAAGGGTATCATAATAATTTCATAAGATTAGGTGTAGTTAAATTACTTAAATACCCTTTCATGAGCAGATGCATGTGGAACCTTTGAGGACAAATCCCAGGATTTCTCGCAACCAAATCCTCTCCTGCGGTCCTGCCGCCTGGCAAGGGCCGGATTTCAGCCGGCCCACCCCCCAATGTATTAGCAGGCGGCCAAACCGAACCCCGGTCCTTGGATCTGCGGCAGGAACCTCCTGTCGCAGGAGACGATTTGGATCCGGATTTCTCACGTGAAGGACGGGAAAGCAGCCCATGTCGGAAATTTGACCGTGTTGTCCACCCCGGCCCGTGGTAGGGAATTTGACCGTGCCGTGCGCCCCTAGATTAAATTATCACATCCCATCATGTCTGAGTCATAGTCAGTTAAAACTAGAATGACAAAAAATTAAAATGGGACAGAACGAGTTTTGAGCAGAGCAAAACAAGAACAGTACAGTGAAAAAAGGTCAAACATTATGTGAATGACAAAAAAACTAAAATGGACAGTAGGGGTTTTAAAGAGATCAAATATAATACGGTAAGGTAAAAAAAAAGGCAATCTATTCCCATAAATTGAAGGATTCTTCCTAAATCATTGAGAATACATAACACTTATGATGTGTCCAGCCATAAACGTGAGAAAAAAAGTAATAGTGTAATGAGTTTATAAGCAATTATGAAGAAGTAGTTAGCCTTTTAACCCCACATCGGTTATATGTAGAAAGCAATAAGAGTATTAAACGATGTGGGATTAATCGACTCATTACTCATGAACGATGCAGGTAAAAATACAGATACGGATACGATAAGGTACGATACGCGTTTTAAACATGTTTTAAACGACAAGACTTGGAGTATGGAGTACTTTTAAATATTTTTGAGGTCAATACGGCAATATGTGTTTTAAACACTCGAATAAAGTACAGCAGTACGGTATGCATTTAAAATGGATTTTAACTAACAGAGGTCCGATTTAGAAATTGAAAATTTGGTTGAAGATAAGAAAGAGAGACAAAGTCGAACACTGATTCCAAGCTTTCAAAGCTTCATAGGCATAGTGATTCAATCGATCACCCGAAAGAAGGCAGCAGGCCGGATGATTAGCACTAGAGAGCGCCTGAAGGAAGGTCTAGCGAGCCTCACTGATCCAGCAAGAATGTCAAGTGAGACCTATGCGCGCGCAACCTAGTTGCGCACTCCCGTTCAACGGTGCTCTACGATCAACTTACTCTCCATTGGGCTCATCCCTTGCTTGGTTGAAGCGCGTTAGCGCAGTAGTTTGATTGCTGGGGCGCGCTAGCGCACTCTGGCTTTCTTCGCATGCTGGGGCAAAGCAACATGACGCGTTGCGGCGCCCTACATTGCTCCAGCAAGATACGACCAAAAAGCCGCATCAGCGCAATAGGAGAAGGAAATGCATGCTTTTCTTGGTGATTCCATTTCTCATATAACGTTGTAAATTTTGGGAATTGAGATGTTGAGGCAAGCATATTTGGTTAATACTTGTCTTCCACGCAAAGTTTCCCCATAATCAGTTAAAACGGGAACAGTGAAAAAACAAAACGGGATAGAACGGGTTTTAAATGGAACAAAATAAGAGCAGTACATTAAAAAAAAGGTCAAACATTTAAAAAAAAAAAAAAAAAAAAAAATCACGGTTATATATGGTACAATAAAAAAAAAGGCAATATACCCCCATAAATTGAAAGATTATACTAATAGGAACATATGTCATTTATGATGTGTTAAACCATAAAACGGTGATCATTATCATCTCCAATCAAGTTGTTAATTGATGTTTTATGTTTGTCTAAGATTTTGAACATGAATCTATATGAGGGGAGAGAAATAGAGAGAGAGAAAAAAAACTTTATGGTGGCCTACAATATACATTTGTGATGAGCCACAGTCTATAGCCCACAGCCCACCTTAACGAATAATAAAGTAATGAGTTTAGAAGCAATTATAAGGAAGTGAGAGTCTTTAATCCCACATCGGTTATATGTAGAAGGCAATAAGAATATTCAACGACACAGGATTAATCGACTCACTACTCATTGAAGATACAGGTTAAAATACAGATATGGTACGGTATGAGTTTTAAATAACAAAACTTGAAGTATATAGTATTTTAAAATATTTTTAAATCAATACGGTAATATGCATACTAAAAGGTTGAGTACGGTACAACTGTACAGTATGCCTTTAAAACGAGTTTTATCTAATTGTGTATGAACCCACCATCATCTAGGTGTAGAAATAATATTACATATTCGTTATAATCTTAAATAGTAATTCCACAATTGTGGGCCTCATAATAATTTTACGAGTTAATCCCACATTGGTCGATCTATATCAGACTTATCATTGATTCTATAAGCAATTTAGTGTGGCTTGATATGTTTTTGGCAGGGTTCCTTATCTTTTGCATTTTGTTTTAAGAATATCAGTGGTATAGAATAGCTATTCTTTGAACTTTATCCTGGCCATGGCAGGGGTAATCTAGTGTCAGAATTGAATCGCAAAACAAATTAATAAATTTGAATTTGTTCCCAGAAGTTGCAAAACACCTAAAACATGTTCTACAAAAAATGTTCAAAGTTATTCTTTTAATTCAACTCGTTCTGTGAGAACGAAAGAACATACCGAAATTGCCAAATGCCCACACGCTTAGAATAGTTCTTTAATTTATTCCCCCAGAACTAAAGAACTAAAGAATTTTTCTTCTGAATAGTCATCAAACGTATCCAAAATATTCCATGATCTAAGAAAAAGAATATAAATTAAACAATATTTTTGTCATCTCATAATCTATTTTTGAATTAGAATACATTATAATAATGGAATACTAAAATCAGCTTAAGTTTTGCACGTGACTACTGACAGCATTATGTGGCAAATAGGAGGGTTTGCCATGCTTCCCCCATCATATACTATTTTATATAACTCGTTTGATGGGCAAATCTAAGTTTTAAAATATTGAAATTTCAATGATTAATATCTCAAGATCCAGAGGTTTTTTGTTTTTTTTTTTTTTTTGGGGGGGGGAGGGGATATCCGCATCCTCTCCTCTCAGTCATTTTGGGAGGACAGTGGCAACCTTCTTCAGATGACCGCCACATGATTCTCGATGAATCCGAGACCCACGTCTAAGTCGACACCCAGTCAACAAGCCAAGTCGACAGGGGGTGTCGGCTCGGACGTGGGTCTCTGATTCACCCGAGAACCACGTGGCAGCCATCCGAAGCAGGCTGTCGCGTCCTCCCAGAATGACTGGGACAAGACGATGTGAATGGTGTGGAATCATTGTCTCGTTGATGAATCTAATTACATCAAAACACTTGAGAGTGAAGCTTTTAGCTTTTTTTTAGGGTAGAAAGTTTTAGCATATTTAAAATATTGTGTTTATTGTCTTATGATGAGGATGTTATCAATTGAAATTTAATTTATTCTATTAAAATTAAGATATAAATCGAAGGGAAAAAGGTTTATATACTGGTAGTGTGGGGATAATTTTCGTATCTTCTCTTATATTCTTAATATGCGGATCTTGCATTGACATTCTTTCTTTCTATAGACCCTCTGTCGATAAAACTCTTTCTCGCATCATGAATGGTGTGGCATAGGGGATTCCACCCAATGAGTTGAATGGGAAACTCAGGCTCATTACTGAAATACATTGTATAATATATGTTTTGGTAGAAGGGAAAAAAGGGTACCTTAGACTACCTTAGACAAGGGCAAAAGATTTTATACTTTACTGCATAATATGGCTAGGAATCGATCAATGACAAATATCCACCCGTATTTTGTATGGTAATCTCCTTCCCGTCTCTGTAACTCTTGATTTTTATAATGTTTGGACGGGTTAACTTTTTCTCTTAGAAGAAAGAACTTACATTTTTATTTTAGAAAATTACATAAAATACATATATAAATTTTATAATACATTTTTTTTATCATTTATAAGTAATAACAAAATATGAAAAATTCAACTTCGAAGAAAGTCATAAACCAATTTATGAATATATTTTTTGGGTTCGTCCGATTACAAATGGATAAAATTGTTTCTCGTTGGCAAATTGCGCCAACTATGAGAACACCACTGGCACTTCTCCAACGAGAGGAGAGGATTTCTATTCGTTACAAACAGGATTCGCAATTGTACTTTATTACCCCTCAGCGTAAATTGGTTATGCTTCTAACATAGGGGTAAGAGATGTAATTACATATAAAATAGGCTTAAGTCCCTAGAATGTCTAGGGATGCGTTATGTTAAAGGATTGAAAGGGAATTCTTACCCAGAAAAAAGAAAGAAAGGGAATCCAATCTAGTTACAAAACTGTCCTTATAATACTATATTATTTTGTGGGCAATGTCAAAAAGAGGTTACAAAATCTGTTGTAACCCCTTATAGGTTCCAACCAGGGAGCGCGGAGATCCCAAAAACGCATAGTTTCTCTTTCAAAAATGACATCTCCAGTCGGGGAACGCATTAGATATTTATCTAAACTAATAGATCCTTGAGCGGATCCCACGTTAGCCTCAAGACGTTGGTCTCTAACTAGAAAAGTAAATGCTTGAGCTTGAGAAGCGATATTATTGAACCATACAAAGCAACAAGGATGAAACCAAAGACAGATAAAGCAGCTAAACTATAAAACAAGTAAGCCTCTCCAGACCATACAAGTGCACGGCGAACCCATGCAAAGGGTTTGGTTAGGATATACCAGATTCCACTAAGTATACAAATGAAACCTAACCATACATGTCATCAAATTATATCTTCTAAATCATCCACACTAACAATCCATCCTTCTCCTCCAAGAGGAGATTTTAGTAGATAACCAAATATAACATTGGGGCTAAGGGTCAAGTTAGTAATTTTTCTTACATCTCCCCTTCCGGGAGCCCAGGTATCATATACGCCTCCAAAATAAATAGCCTTTAGTACTAGAAGAAAAGCACCTATACGGCTATACCTAACAAAATTAAGTGAATATCCAAAATTGTGGTCATTTTATTTCTATCTTTTCATACATAATCGAAAAATGGAAAAGATTCTTCCAGAGTCTTAGGTTCGAGAAGTGCATAATAAATACCTCCAAAATCCAATACTGTAGAAGAAATTAAGTGAAATACACCAAATACAAAGTATGAAAAGGTGTCTATAACTTCCTCATCAGAACCTACCCCCCACCCTAGGGTAGCTAGATGGGGAAGTAAAATGAATCCTCGTTCATACATGGGCTTCTCTGGTACGAAATGAGCCACTTCAAATAGGTTCATTGCTCCGGCCCAGAATACAATTAATCCGGCATGGGCTACGTGAGCGCCGAGTAATTTACCGGACAAATTGATAAGTCGGGCATTTCCGGCCCACCAAGCGAAACCGGTAGTTTCTTGGTCACGACCAGCTAAAGCTAAAGTTCCATTAAAGAGCGTTTCCACGGGGTAGAACCTCCTCAGGGAATATAAGGTTTTTATGAGGTTGATCCTGAGCCACCATCCAAGTACGAATACCTTCATTTAAGAGAATATTTTTTATGTAAAAAGTCTCAAATTCAATATCTTCCGCTACACGGACCTGGGAAACAAGTCATAGGCACATAGGTTCAGAGCCAGACCGACTACTCCCAAGAGCACTTATCCATAAAATAGTTACGGGTACAAATAACATAAAGAAATGTAACCAACGTTTATTGGAAAAAGCAACCCCAAAAATTTGGGACCAAAAACGGTTAGCGGTGACCATTGAATAAGTCTCTTCAGCTTGAGTTGGGTTAAAGGCACGGAATGTATTTGCACCGTCACCATCTTCGAATAAAGTATTTTATATAATAGCACCATGAATAATGCATAGCAAAGCAGCACCCAATACGTACGGCCACTCCCATCATATGAAATGTGTTTAAAGTCCAATTATGAAACCCTTCAAAGAAGAGGATGAATTGAAATATAGCTGCTACACCTAAACTAGGTACAAAGATGCAATCCGAACTGAGGACGGATTTTTGGAGTTAGCTCACCCTCACGGGATTGCGACCCTTTGTCCCGTCCATTGTAACACTTGTGTCGCCCAGGGCATGAAGGGCATGATGACTTGACGCCATCCTTATCTTGCTCTGGCTTATCACCGACAGTCTATTCAGGATTCCAAACTCAATAGTGGCCATTAAACACGAGGGTTGCGCTCGTTGCATGACTTAACCCAACACCTTACGGCACGAGTTGACGACACTTAAATAACCCAAAAGTTATTTAAGTGATTATATTTTGTTCTCCGTCGATTCATCTTTTTCCAAATTTGTTGAGGTTTCAAATAAATCCTTGGATGTGTTCAAAAAAAAAAAAAAAACAAAAAAAAAAAAAACAAAAGAAAGTTAAGAAAATTTAAATAGAGAAATAACAATTAAGTAAAATTTTCATTTATTCTTATTTCACCTTCGTATCTTTTCCACTCTTTTTTTTAATCATTTAAGTAGGAACATGGTTGTCCTCGTTCACTATTCATAAGCTAGATAAGGTTCTCCTTGATATGTGTTATAAATTAATTATATAGTACATTATGACATATGTAGTTGTTTGATATGATTTATGGTATTTATTTATATTTAAAATAAATTCATATAATCTAAAATCTATAAATAATAAATCATTTATAAAAAGAAAATCTACAAATAATAACCATTTAATACCCTTAGATATAAAAAAATAATAGATTATCACAATATTGATAAATACCTTCTAATCTATTTGTAAATTTTAAATTATATTAATTTATTTTAAATGTAAATAAATATCATAAATTATACCAAATAGTTATATATGTCATAATATATTATATAATTAATTCTATAATATATATCAAAAATAGCCTAACATAGAAAATGTTTATTATTATTGTGAGAAGCAATTATGAGTCATAAATGTTACATGCCATTTATTTAATTACCACAAGCAAATGATGTGTCTGTTCACTCGATAAAGAAAAAATGATTTAGATTAATCATATGTCAAATTTCAAATTCTAATTCAATCAAAAAGAAAAGATCATTACTTAACCATGTTCTTTTATGCCCACTCATATAAGCGGTGAAATAATCAAAACCAAAATGATTATTTCATTACCTTAGATAACAAAAAGAAATACAAGACACATAATCACTTAAATAACTTATCTTTGTATTAACATGCATCATATCTATTCATACATATTAAATATTACTTTTCATTAAAAAAGAGCCCCAAAAAAATGTTTATATTAAAAAGCTAAAATTTTGCTCCTGATTATATATATATATATATATATATATATATATATATATATATATATATATACATACCTTCTTTGCCGGAATAATGACCCAATGCATGGCCGTGTATGGAACATTTTGATTTAAAGGTATACACGTATAGGGATTATATGAAGTGAAACGCATTTCGAACACGGGCGTCACATTCGTTGGCAACAGAATCTAATAATGATAATCCTCTAAAAAAACCTCTGGGCCCACTAACATGCGGGAATTTTTTCGCTTCTCTCTCTTTCTCTACAATTAAACCACCACCAGACCTTCGTGACACGCTCGCTCTCAGCTTCTCTGAGTCTCTTTCATTTCTTCGTTTCTATCCTTTCCTCCTTTATTATCGCCGCTTTCTGTACAATCTAAAATCTCTCTTCTTCTCACCTCTTCTCTTGGCTCCCATCTTCTGCAACCTTTCTTTGTAGACACAATGCCGATATGAGCCGTTTTAGAACCGTCTTGTGAGGGGATTATTTTTGGCATCTCTAGATGGAGAAGATGAAGAAATCCCATCATGAACTTGAAGTTCTAAACCTTTTTCTTGTAGTTCTTTTCTCAGTGCTTGTTCGTGTAAAGTCGGAGACGAATTCAGGTGATGTCGCAGCGATGTTGGCTTTAAAGCAGAGTTTGAAATCTATGTCCGATGGATGGAATGACCAAGATCCTTGTAATTGGAAACATGTGGGCTGCGATGGTGGAAGGATTATCCGGATTCAGATTGGAGAACAGGGTCTCTCAGGCACTCTTCCGAATGACCTCCAAAACCTCACCGCTTTGCAGCGTTTTGAAGTGATGAGAAACAGTATCTCGGGTCCTCTTCCAAGCTTTCGTGGATTGAGTGACTTACAGTTTCTGCTTCTTAATGAGAATCAGTTTTCTTCCGTACCAGCGGATTTTTTTTCTAGTCTTTCATCTCTTCAAGCTGCTTATTTAGATAATAATCCCTTTTCTGCTTGGGAGATTCCGGTCAGTCTTCAGGATGCAGGGAGTCTTGAGACCTTCTCTGCTAATTCAGCCAATCTTACAGGGACGATTCCTGATTTAAATTGGGGAAACAACTTTCCGAGCCTAGAGAACCTGCATTTAGCTTTCAATAATCTCGAAGGTGGGCTACCCGCAAGCTTCGCCGGATCTTCCATAGAAACTCTGTGGCTTAATGGGCAGGCGAATAAACTCAAAGGAAGCATTCAGGTTATACAGAACATGACATCCCTCACTGAGGTTTGGCTACACTCAAATTCTTTTACAGGGCCATTGCCGGATGTTTCTGGGTTGACAAACTTATGGAGCTTCAGCGTTAGGGACAACCAGTTAACTGGTCCTGTTCCGCCTTCTTTGATGTCTCTTCCATCGTTGAAGATTGTTAATTTAACTAATAATTTGTTTCAAGGGCCTACTCCAAATTTCTCGGGTTCTGTTGCAGTGGATATGGCTGGTGTAAACAGTTTCTGTGGAGCTGCCTGCGATTCTCGTGTGAATTTATTGCTCTCCATCGTACAAGACATGGAATATCCAGTCAAATTTGCACAAAATTGGCAGGGAAATGATCCTTGTGCTTCATGGATTGGGATTAGTTGCAACAATAATCATAACATCTCTGGGATTAATTTTAATAAAATGGGTCTTACAGGTACGATCTCTCCCGACTTCTCTAAACTTCAATCTTTGCAAAGGTTGATTCTTACGAACAACAATCTCACCGGTACCATTCCAGAGGAGCTTACAACTCTGCCTGACCTTACCTTGTTTGATGTGTCAAACAATCAGCTTTATGGGCAAGTCCCAAAATTTAGAATACCTATAAACACAAGTGGTAATCCACACATCGGGAAAAACGCTCCATCTCCAACCCCAGGTGAAGGTTCATCTGATCCATCATCTCCAATCGCAGAAGGACCAATTGGTGGCCAGAGTCCAAGCGGTAAATCTTCAGTCCCCATTGGAGTTGTAGTGGGTTCAGTAATCGGTGGTGTCTTTCTAGTTTTCTTGGCTGGGATGTTGGGCTTCTGTCTTTACAGGAGAAAGCAAAAGTGGTATGGTAGAGTACAGAGCCCCAATACGATGGTAATCCATCCTCAACATTCTGGCTCTGATCCTGAGATAGTGAAGGTCACAGTCACCGGACCAAGAAAGAGTGAAGGCTACAGTCAGACAAGTAGTGGGCAGAGTGACATTCAAATGGTTGAAACAGGAACCATGGTGATTTCCATTCAAGTCCTAAGGAATGTGACTGACAATTTTAGTGAAGAGAACATATTGGGAAGAGGAGGTTTTGGGACAGTGTATAAAGGTGAATTGCATGATGGTACAAAGATTGCAGTGAAGAGAATGAACAGTGGTATAATGACTGAGAAGGGATTGAAAGAATTTATGTCTGAGATTGCTGTTCTTACCAAGGTCCGGCACAGACATCTGGTGGCTCTTCTTGGGTATTGTTTGGATGGAAATGAGAGGCTTCTTGTGTATGAGTACATGCCTCAGGGAACTCTCAGTAGGCATCTTTTCAACTGGAAAAAAGAAGGGTTGATGCCATTGGAGTGGACAGAAAGGTTGAGCACTGCCCTGGATGTGGCTAGGGGTGTTGAGTATCTGCATGGTTTAGCCCATCAAAGCTTCATTCATAGGGACCTAAAGCCTTCAAACATTCTTCTAGGAGATGATATGAGGGCTAAGGTGGCAGATTTTGGTCTTGTCCGTCTTGCTCCTGAAGGGAAATTTTCTGTTGAGACAAAACTCGCAGGAACCTTTGGGTATCTTGCTCCAGAGTATGCAGGTAATTTAGTCTCTCTCTTTATTCAGCTTAGAAATCATAGAATCATTATGGTCTTTTTTACAACTTAGTGATGCTTAAATGAACTGAATGGTCTGCGTTTAGATATCTTGCAAATGGAAAACCACTTTATTCAACATTTGAGTAACACAATATAATGCAATAGTTATGTTACTTTTTTCTGTTTTTAGAATTGATTAGACAGAATATGTGCACTTGGCTTTTATGGTTATGAAACTTTAGAGGAATAAGTAATAGTTTAGTTGGATGGATATATTACATTATTTTAAGAATGAATGTCCAAGGTAGTCTACACATTCATCCCAATTTTATGATGAACACAGAGAACGAGAGATATGATGAAATGGTTCTTTGATTGATAATAACCTCAGTGAATGCCATCTATACCTGTATGATTTGTCTCCTCGGATCAGGACCTTCAGTGGCTTTGGTTGAGACTTCCACCCTCACCACCTTGCATGTATTTGTCATTCTCATGCATGATAACAAAGGTCATTTGTGAAACTCTTAACTTCAAAACCAAGTGATCTGAAAACAGATCAAATGATGGATTGATTACCTTTAAAACCACATAATATTGGCTTGGCATGGTTGTGGTAATGTCCTGTACTGGCTGACTTCTGTAAGCTGAATCTTGAATTTCTCTTAAATCAATTTATGTTTCTATGTTGGGGGGGGGGTGTGGGCGGTGGGGGTTTAACCAATCCTAAATTCCATATTCTTGTGCTATAACCTTGGATTTTCACATAGGGTACTCTGTACAGACCCCTCCCCTTTCTGACCGCTGATGGCCTCCATAACTCTCTTTTTTGTTTTTTCTATGTTATATTCAAATTGATTTGAGGAGATGGTTATGTTTGGATAATGGTTTCCAGGGAACTCCGATAAACTATCAATCAATTTATCTCTTTTATACCACAGTGACTTAGAAGAGATGTTTCTTGACCAATTTAATTGACAGTGACGGGGCGAGTAACTACCAAGGTCGATGTCTTCAGTTTTGGTGTGATATTGATGGAGCTTATCACAGGGAGGAAGGCACTTGATGAAAGCCTACCTGAAGATAGCATGCACCTAGTAACATGGTTCAGGAGAATGCACAACAACAAGGATACATTCCGTGAGGCCATAGACCCAACAATTGACCTCACTGAGGAAACACTTGCCAGCATCAGCACTGTTGCTGAGTTGGCAGGCCACTGTTGTGCAAGGGAACCATATCAGCGGCCAGACATGGGGCATTCTGTCAATGTGCTATCATCTCTAGCAGAGCTATGGAGGCCATCAGACCCAGACTCAGAGGACATCTATGGCATCGACCTCGAAATGACCCTACCACAGGTGCTTAAGAAGTGGCAGGCATTCGAGGGAAGCAGTCAAATGGACACATCTTCATGCATGGCCAGCATGGACAACACACAAACCAGCATACCCACCAGGCCTTCTGGATTTGCAGAGTCATTTACCTCAGCTGATGGAAGGTAAGGGAAGAAGATGGACATTGAAATTTTGGATTCATTACCCAAAAAAAATGGTTATGACTTTTGTGACTCCTGAGTCATGGGTGCTCTGCTTTGTTCATAATCCATTTCCTTCTCTTCTGTTTTTTATCTTCTACTTGTTAGATCTTCCTGTAAGGTTTTGTTTTGTTCCTTTATTCTCTAGAAGGGTTTCACATGCTTCCCCCATCATATGCTAATTTATATTACTCGTTTGATGGGCAAATCTGATTTTTAAAATATTGAAATTTCAATGATTAATATCTCAAGATCCAGACTTTTTTTTTTTTTTGGAAGGGGGTGGGGTTGGATTCATTGGCTGGTTGATGAATGTAATTACATCAAAACACTTGAATGTGAAGGTTTTATCATTTTTTCTTTAGCATATCTAAAATATTCTGTTTATTGTCTTATGATGATGATGTTATCAATTGAAATTTAATTTATTCTATTAAAATTAAGATATAAATCGAAGGGGAAAAGATTTCTATACTGGCAGTGTGGGGATATTTTTTTTATGTTCTCTTATATTCTTATGATGTGGGTATTGCATTGACATTCTTTTTGTTTCTATAGATCCTCTGTCGATAAAACTCTTTCCAGCATCTTGATTGGTGTGGCATAAGGGATTCCACCCAATGAGTTGAGTCGGAAATTCAGGCCCATTACTGAAATACCTTGTATGGTATATGTTTTGGTAGAAGGAAAAAAAAAAAAAAAAAAAAGATAAATTAGACAAGGGCAAAAGTTTTTTGGGCTCCTTCGATTACACATGGATAAAAATTGTTTTTTGTTGGCCAGTCGCACCAACTATGCCATCACCGCTGGTGCTTCTCCAACGAAAAGAGAGGATTTCTATTGCAATTGTACTTTATTACCCCTGAGCAAAAATTGGTTATGCTTCTAACATAGGGGTAAGAGATGTAATTACATATAAAGTAGGCTTTAGTCCCTAGGATGACTAGGGATGCGTTATGTTAAAGGATTGAAAGGGAAGTTTCACCTAAAAATAAAAATAAAAAAATAAAAAAAAGAAAAGAAAGAGAATCCATTCCAGTTACAAAACTGTTATAACCAACTTGGTTACAACAGATTCTCATTTTAATCGGGTGATTTTTCTTGTAGCCTGTCATCATCAACGTTTGTCTCCATCGTAACCCGTATAAAAATCCTCTCCCGCCCACCTGCCGCCGGTTAAGGGCGGGATTTCTGCCGATCCATCTTCAAATGTATTGGTAGACGGACCAGCTGATCCCCAGCCCTTGGATCAACGGCAGGAATCTCCTGCCGCAGGAGAGGATTCGGTTCCTCATAACCCTGATCTGGCATTAGTATTTCTACTTGGCCCCATTAATTTCGGAATTGTCATCATCCAGTGCTCCCACCTCTTTTTTGATATCCTCTTACTCCCCTGTTTATCCCGCTTCTTCCGGGTTAGGCCCCACTCTCTTCACTTCTTTGTTTTACCATTGAATTTGCCTATGGCTGTCTCTGCTCAAGTTCCACCAGGATCTCCGTGAAACTCCTGAGTTGGAATTGTCAGGGCTTGGGGAGATCCCTGACAATTTGAAACTTGTTTCATCTCCTCTGAGTGGTGGGCGTCGTTTGCTGAGGCAGCTGTCTTTGTTAAACCCTGTATTGGATCAGACCATAATCCATTTAGTTTGGACTCCAGAGGTAGGGTGTGTTTTGGTAAGCGACCCTTTCGCTTTCAGGCGATGTGGGCTCGCCATGAAGGATGTAGTCAAATTGTTGCTGAGAGTTGGAAATCTTCAAGGTCTGGGAGTGCTGCTGATATCCTTCATCACAACTTACAGAATACCAAAGTCAATCTTCGTTGGTGGAATAAAGATGTTTTTGGTAAGATAAGAGTGAATATTGATCGGCTGAAAAAGGAATTTTCAGATCTTCAAAGTAAGGAGGCTCCTGAATTTACTCGAGCACGTGAAGATGTTCTCATTTCCAAACTGGAAGAGGAATTTTTACGTGAAGAAATTTTTTGGAAGCAGAAGTCCAGGGTTGATTGGTTACAGTCTAGGGATTCAAACACAGCCTTCTTTCACGCCACTACAATTCAACGTATGAGTAGGAATCGAATTCTTCAGCTCCAGATCAGACCTGTCTTTGCCCTGGCCTCTCTTAAATCACCTGGTCCAGATGGGTTTCCACTCTATTTCTATCAGAAATTTTGGAGTACCACTCATGAGGAGATCATCAGATTTGTCTCTGATTTTTTTGTATGACTAGTTATCTTCTTCCTGTGATGAATCGAACATATTTATGCCTAATTCCTAAAGTTGCACATCCTGAATCTTTGGATCATTTCTGCCCTATTAGTCTTTGCAATGTGGCTGTGAAAATCATTTCTAAGATTTTGGTTGGCCATCTTAAAGGTCTGTTGGGGAATATTGTATGTCATAATCAATCGGCATTCATACTTGAAAGATACATTTCTGATAATATCATCTTAGCACAGGAAGCTTTTCACTATATTAAGAGACAAAAGAAGAGCAAATCAAGATTTTTAGCTTTGAAGTTAGATATGCAGAAGGCGTATGATTGGTTTGAGTGGTCTTTTATTGAAAAAGTTTTGTGTTGTTTGGGTTTTTCTCCTCTTTGGGTTAATCTTGTGATGGGTTTTTTTTTTTTCAATCTGTCTCTTATACATTGATCATTAATGGGGCCGAGAGGGGATCTTTTTTGCCCACTAGGGGGATCCGTTAGGGAGATTCATTATCTCCAGCTCTGTTTATCTTATGTGCTCATGTGCTTTCTTTGATTATCAATGAGGAACAACGTAAAAGATTAATTGGGGGCCTTCGTATAAAAAATTGATCACCGCTTCTTACACGTCTTCTCTTCTCCGATGATTGCTTGTTATTTGCTTCAGCAAAATTAAATGAGATTTCTACCTTGAAACAATGTCTAGATTGTTACTGCAGAGCTTCAGGCCAACAAATCAATTTGAAGAAGTCATGTCTAACATTTAGCCCTAACACTCCATTGAAGTTTTGAAGGTGGTTTTCCCGGGTATTTAAGGTTCCTTATGCTGAGGGTCATTCTAAGTACCTAGGTTTGCCGACTAAGTTTGGTGGTTTTAAAAAACTTGTTTTTGGAGATCATGTGGAGCGTGTTTTGTCAAAGATGCAAAATTGGAAGGGTAATCTTCTCTGCAAAGTGGGTAAGGAAGTCTTGCTTAAATCGGTTGTGCTACCTATGACTAATTTTGTGGGATCCCATTTTAAATTATCGGCTCATTGTCTTTCTTCTATTAAGCAAGCAGCTGCAAAATTTTATTGGCATAATGCTGGAATGAGCATAATATTCATTGGATTTCTTGGGATCAGTTGTATCTTTCCAAGGAGAGAGGTGGTATTGGTCTTAAAGATCCTTTCATTCAGAATCAGGCCCTCTTGGCTAAGCTTGCATGGAGAGTTTGGAAAAATCTTGAAGCTCTTTGGGTGAGATTTTTTAAGTCGATTTATTATCCTAATGTGGATTTTTTTCAAGCCAAAATGGGACATAATCCATCATGGTTATGGCGAAGTATCATGGTTGGGAGAGATGTTCTTTGTCATGGGCTGATTTGGAAAATAGGTACTAGTGAATTGATTAATATTTGGAATAATAGGTGGCTACCCCATTATCGGGATAATTTAATTCACTCAATACAGCCAGTTGATTGCCCTTAACATCTTTGTCTTTGATCTTATAGATGTGAACTCTAAAAAATGGAAGAAAGATATTCTGCAGCAGCTTTTTAGTGATGAGGAGGTGGCAGTCATAAAGAACATTCCATTGAGCTTTTTCCCCGGACCGGATTCTCTTGTATGGAAAGGTACCAAAAATGGTCATTTTGCTGTTAGGTCATCTTATCATTTGCTTTCAAATATCAAGAAATCTGAATTAGTTGTATCTCCTAATACATCCAGAATTGCAAAATGGAGGATGGATGGTGCCTAAATGTATATGGAAACAAATCTGGAATTGTAAAACATTGTCCAAAATCAAAGAGTTTCTCTGGAGAAGTTGTGGCCAAGGGATTGCTTCTAGTGAAAAGCTGAGTAGACGAAATATTTTAACTGATCTTTTGTGTCGCAGATGTGGTTTAGCTACTGAAACTATAGATCACCTTTTGCTTTCTTGTCCTTTTGCAAGAGTCGCATGGCTTGGCTCCTCGATATCATTTCGGGTTCCAGAAAGTGATAATCTTATGCTATATCAGTGGTTCATGAAGGTTGTTGATAATTCTGCTTTGTCTAAGGATGTTGCTCGAAGAATGAACTGTATTTGGAGCACAAATGGTCTACTCCGACTGATGTTATTGCTAGAACAGAGACTACTTTTCATGAGTTTTGGACTGCCTTTTCTCCTATTCCTTTTGGTTGTTTGACTAAAGATAATAATCCAGTCATTACTCACTGGGTTCCACCACCAATGGAATGGGTTAAATTAAATTCAAATGCGGCAATATCTCCAGACTCCTCTAATTCTGGCATTGGATTTGTTCTTAGGGTAGAGGAAGCTAATCCTATTTTATCAGTGTCTATGCCTCTGTCTATTTCAAATGCAACATTGGGAGAAGCTCTTGCTAGACGAGCTGGTCTCCAAGAGGTTCTTGGAGTTGGATTTTCAAAGGTTCTTGTTGAATCAGATTGCTTGGAGGTGGTGAAGATGCTTACCACAGCTCATCAGGACGGTGATTTTTATGTTAAATCGGTAGTTGATGATATTTTGTGTCTGGGTAAAGGTAGAGAGATTTGTTTCACTTATGTTTCTACGAAGGCAAGCAAATTTGCACATTCCCTTGCAAGAAGGGCTCTTACCTATCTAGGGAAGGTTTGTTGGCCTAGCACCACTCCATGGATTCTTGATCTGTGTCGGTTATAATCCATGGTTGTTCTTGTTAAGGAGAGAATCTCTCACCAGTTGCTAAGATTCAAATTCAAATTATGAATTAGAAAATTAAAGACAGAATCTCTCACCGGTTACAATTTGAATTCTCACCGGTTACAAAGATTCAAATTCAATTTTTGAATTACAAAATTAAAGAGAGAATCTCTCAATGGTTATAAATATTCAAATTCAAAATTTGTAACTTACAAAAACAATAACTGGATTTGATATCCAGCTCTTAATTCCTTTCATCAGTTACAAAGATTCAAATTCAAAATTTGTAATTCAAATACACAATGTAAACAACTCCAACATATTATAAATATACATGTACCCAATGTATTTGGATAAGGCTTTGAATCAATTCAAAATTTCAGTTTTTACATGGTAACAGAAGACCGAGTATTCTCCATGGCTTCTGCTTCAGCTTTTGTTCCTACGCCTGGTTCGTCAATCTCTTCCTCTCCTAATGTTTAACATCATATTTCCATCAAACTACAGTCTGATAATTATCTTCTATGGACTACTCAACTCCTCCCTCTTCTTAGGAGCTATGATTTGATTGGCTTTGTTGATGGCACTAAGCCAAGTCCACCCCCGATAATCACCACCACCATCGTCACTCCCACTTCTCCTTCAGAGAGTTCTTCTCCACCTACCATCACCATTCTTCCTAATCCTAGCTATGAAAACTGGATCCGTAACAATCAAATGGTCCTAAGCTGGTTGATTTCCTCTCTTAGCCCGGAAGTCCTTCCCAATGTATTTGGGTGAGGTTTTGAATCAATTCAAAATTTCAGTTTTTACATGGTATCAGACGACTGGGTATTCTCCATGGCTTCTGCTTCAGTTTTTGTTCCTACGCCTGGTTCGTCAATCTCTTCCTCTCCTAATATTCAACATCATATTTCCATCAAACTACAGTCTGATAATTATCTTCTATGGACTACTCAACTCCTCCCTCTTCTTAGGAGCTATGATTTGATTGGCTTTGTTGATGGCACTAAGCCAAGTCCACCCTCGACAATCACCACCACCACCGCCACTCCCACTTCTCCTTTAGAGAATTCTGCTCCACCTACCATCAAGATTCTTTCTAATCCTAGCTATGAAGACTGGATCCATAACGATCAAATGGTCCTAAGCAGGTTGATTTTCTCTCTTAGCCCGGAAGTCCTTCCATATGTAGTTGGCTTGAACTTGGTTGTAGCAGTATGATCGGCTTTACGTTCTGCCTTTGGCACCTTATCTCACACCAGTATTCTACAACTACACATGCAACTCCAAGGTATGGTAAAAGGTAACAAAACTGTTTTTGAATACCTCCGTGAGGTTATGTATTTCAGACCAGCTGGCAGCATCCAATAAACCACTTTCTATAGAGGAGTTTAATGTCATTGTTTTTTGTAATCTTGGAGCTGATTACAACGACATAATTGTTGCACTAGCTACAAAGTCTAAGGCCCTACCATTCCATGATCTTCATCGCCTTTTATTGAGTCATGAAATGCGACTCAACAATGACCAATCGGTTATCACTGCTAACCTGAGCACTATGCAACGTTCACCGAATGCTGCTACGCATTCCTATTTGCCTTCACAAGGACCTATGCAAATCCCTCCACAAGGCTCTCCCCATTCTCGACCACCCTCCAACTTTGGTCAAAACAGAAAACATGGACACCGACATGGTAAGAGAGAAAGATGTCAAATCTGCAATCGTTCCAATCACCTGGCATCCAAATGCTACCTTCGATACACTGGTGGTGTAGCACCTACCTCCACCAATAATTCAACTGCAAACATGGCAGGATGGCAGGACTACTTCCTACTCCACCAATATTTTCACATGAATGGTATCCTAATACAGCGGCTACTCATCATGTGACACCCGACCTCAGCAATTTGCATGTCTCCAATAGATATAATGATAAAGAATCATTACAGGTTGGTAATGGAGTTGGTCTTAATATTAGTCATATCGATTCCTCCTCTATTTCTCTATCACCAAACTCCTCCTTTCAATTTTCTAATATTCTCCATGTTCCACACATTCAAAAGAATCTATTATCAGTTCACCAATTCACAAAGGATAACTAATGTTATTTTGAATTTCACCCCTATTATTTTCTTGTGAAAGATAAGGTGACGAATAGGGTATTGCTGAAAGGCTGACTTTATGATGGACTGTACAAGCTGTCGACTAGTCTTCCTTCCCATAAACCTTCTGCTCACCATGTTCACTCCACAGTACCTATCAATGCAGATGATTGACATGCATGGTTGAGTCATCCCCATTCCCGAACTGTCAAGCACCTAATCTCCTCACATTCTCTACCTACTTCATTATCTATTATTAATAAATGTGCTGCTTGTTTTATGGGCAAAACTCACCGGTTCTCATTACCATTAACAAGGTCTGTTAGTAATGCACCATTGGATTTGATTTTTAGTTATGTGTGGAAACCTGCTCCATATGTTTCTTCTACTAATAATCTTTATTTTCTTATTTTTATTGATGATTATTCCAAATACACATGGTATTATCCTATATTGAAATGATCCTCTGTTCCTGTAATTTTTTATCAATTTTGAGTAATTGTTGAAAATCAATTTTCCACAAAAATCAAATGTTTTCAATCTGATTGGGCAGAGGAATACCAAAAGGTGAATACTTTACTTCAAAATTTTGAAATTATTCATAAAGTTGCATGTCCCCATACGCATGAACAAAATGGAACTGCAGAACAAAAAATTCGACACATTGTCGATACCGGTCTTACTCTGTTGGCACATGCCTCATTACCTATGACATTTTGGGACTATGCATTCCAAACAGCTACTTTTCTCATAAATCGATTATCCACACCGATTTTACAAAATAAATCTCCATTTGAAGTCTTATTCAAAAAGACACCTAATTACGTATTCCTTAAAGTATTTGGGTGTACTGCCTTCCCCCTCCTTCGACCTTACAATTCTATGAAATTCAGTATGCGCTCAATACCATGTGTTTTCCTTGGTTATAGTCTCCTTCATATGGGATATCGATGCCTAGATTACAGAACAAATCGAATATGCATTGCACGACATGTGCAATTTATTGAGAATTCTTTCTCATATGCATCGGTATCCCCATCATCCCCTAGTCCTCCCCCACCCGCATCAGTCCCATGGCTGTCGGTTTTGGCTCCTAATGAACACCCATCATCACCTTGGGCTCCACCAGATCCTCCATGTCTTCAGGTATCTTCTCCATCCTCCCCTCCTATCATATTCCCTTCATTGACCGATGCTAATATTACTTCCAATCTCCCCAATCCCTTGATTTCTACTAATGTTTTTATTGAAGAAGTTGTAGATTTACCTACCATTGCAGATTCACTACAGGACCTCAGTCCACAAGCCCAAGATTCACTAGCACCTCCTCCGATTGCTCCTCAACACACTCACCACATGCAGTTGCATCCCAATCCAAAACCTTCCTCGAAGTACCCTATTCCTTCGGCTCATATGACCACCTGCAATAGTGAAGTGGAGCCAAACAATTTTACAGAAGCTCAAAAACATCCTCAATGGAGAGCTGCTATGATGACCGAATTCAATGCTTTGTTTAAGAATGGAACTTGGAGCTTAGTTCCTCCTTCCCCTTCCTTTAATGTGGTCGGTTCAAAATGGGTATTTCGCATTAAAAGAAAGTCCGATGGTAGCATTGAACGCTACAAAGCAAGACTCGTTGCCAAAGGATACAATCAACAAGAGGGCCTAGACTATGGAGAAACATTCAGCCCAGTGGTTAAACCAACTACAGTATGCACTGTCTTGACTATTGCAACTACTCATCGTTGGTGCATTCGCCAGCTTGACGTGAGCAATGTTTTTCTCCATGGCAAGCTAACAGAAGAGGTTTATATGTCACAGCCAACAGGCTTCATTGACGAATCCCGACCTCATCATATTTGCAAGCTTCACAAGTCTCTGTATGGTTTAAAACAGGCCCTCCGTGCATGGTTTCATCGGTTGAGTACATTCTTGATTTCCATTGGTTTTGAGGGCTCCAAAACCGACACCTCTCTCTTCATCTTTAATGATGGCAATCGATGTATGTATATCTTGATCTATGTTGATGATAGTCTTAACAGGATCTGACTCAACCTTCATCACATTGGTAATAGTCTCTCTCAGCAAAGAATTTGCAGTTCGGGATTTGGGCTCCCTCCATTACTTCCTCGGCATTGAAGTAATTTCAACTCACAATGTTATTATACTTTCACAACAGAAGTACATTTTGGATCTATTTCGGAAAACAACAATGGCTGAGGCGAAGCCCGTTACTACACCCATGGCCACCACTACTCGGCTCTCTATACATAGTGGCACTCCTTTGGCCGATGCTACAGTCTATAAGAGTACAGTTGGCGCATTGCAATATGCCACACTGACTCGATTAGATTTCTCTTATTCGGACAATAATGTTTGTCAATTTTTGAAGGCTCCAACCGATGAACATTGGTAAGCTGTCAAGCATACTACGTTATCTCAAGCACACCTACACTCATGGCCTGTCTATATCAAGGGGACCTTGCAACCAACTCTTTGCGTACAGTGATGCTGATTGGGCCGGCTGTGTAGACGATCGTCGTTCAACCGGTGATTTTGTAGCATTTTTAGGTCCTAATTTAATCTCTTGGTCAGCTAAGAAACAGCACACCATTGCCAGATCATCTATCGAGGCAGAATATCGCTTCCTAGCAGATACCACTGTCGAATTACAGTGGCTCCACTCTCTCTTACATGAACTCGGTGTTAAGCTTCCTCAGTCTCCAATTTTATGGTGTGACAATCTTGGTGCAATATACCTCACTGCTAATCTAATTTTTCATGCACGGACAAAGCATATTGAGATTGACTACCACTATGTTCGACATTTGGTTACTCAACGTCTTCTTGATATTCGTTTCATCTCAACTCATGACCAATTGGCTGATATTTTCACCAAACCATTGTCCTCCATTCGGTTCAATCATCTCTGGTGCAAGTTGAAGATCGATCAACGACCCTCTCCAACTTGAGAGGGGTTGTTAAGGAGAGAATCTCTCACCGGTTACAAAGATTCAAATTCAAATTATGAATTAAAAAATTAAAAACAGAATCTTTCACCAGTTACAATTTGAATTCTCACCGGTTACAAAGATTTAAATTCAATTTTTTAATTACAAAATTAAAGAGAGAATCTCTCAATGGTTACAAATATTCAAATTCAAAATTTGTAACTTACAAAAACAATAACTAGATTGGATATCCAGCTCTTAATTCCTTTCATCGGTTACAAAGATTCAAATTCAAAATTTATAATTCAAATACACAATGTAAACAACTCGAGCATATTATAAATATACTTGTACCCAATGTATTTGGGTAAGGCTTTGAATCAATTCAAAATTTCAATTTTTACAGTTTCCTCTGTTTGTATCTCTTAAATTTCTATATTACCAAAAAAACAAACCTTGATTACAATAGATTTTCTTATATTTTGTTCTCCTTGAATTCATCTTTTTCCAATCCTTGGACGTGTCCCAAAAAAAAAAATATTTAAGAAAATTTAAATAGAGAAATAACAATTAAGTAAAATTTTCATCTATTCTTATTTCACCTTTGTATCTTTTCCACTCTTTTTTTTTTTTTAATCATTTAGGTAAGAACATGGTTGTCCCGGTTCACTATTCATGAACTAGATAAGGTTCTCTTTGATATATATTGTAAATTAATTAATTATATAGTACATTAAGACAAATTTTGTTGTTTGATATGATTTATGATATTTATTTATATTTAAAATAAATTCATATAATCTAAAATCTACAAATAATAAATCATTTATAAAAATAAATTATGAATATAAATAATAACCATTAAATACAATTAGACATAAAGAAGTAACAATAGATTTATCACAATATTGATAAATACCTTCTAATTTATTTATAGATTTTAAATTATATTAATTTATTTTAAATGTAAATAAGTATCATAAATTATACCAAACAACTACATATATCATAATCTATTATATATTAATTCTATAATATATATCAAAGAGAACCTAATATAGAAAGTGTTTATCATTATTGTGAGAAGCAATTATGAGTCATATTTTACAAGTCATTTATTTTACCACAAAAGCAAATGACGTGTCTCTCGTTCATTTGATATAGAGAAAATGATTTAGATTAGTCATATGTCTAATTTCAAGTTTTAATTCAATCAAGAAGAAAAAAATCATTGCCTAATTGTGTTCTTTTATACCCATTCACGTGAACAGTAAAATGATCAGGATCAAAATGATTATTTCAGTACCTCATATAACAAGAGAAAATACAAGATACATAATCATTTAAATAACTTCTCTTTGTATTGACATGCATCTTATCTAATTTTACATATTAAACATTATTTTTCATTCCAAAAAAAAAAACGTTTATATTAAAAAACTATAATCAAATGACTCAAATTTTTCCTTCTGATTTTAACATCACATTCCTTTGATACATTATTAATTACTAAATAAATATATATATATTAAAAATACCCTTCAGTGCCGGAAAAATGACCCAATGCATGGCCGTGTACGGAACATTTTGATTTAAAGGTGTACAGGGATTATATGAAGAGAAACGCATTTCGAACACGGGTGTCACATTCGTTGGCAACAGAATATAATAATAATAATCCTCTATAAAAACCTCTGGGCCTCTAAGATGTGGGAACCTTTTGGCTTCTCTTTCTTTCTCTGCAACTAAACCAACAGCAGACCTTCTTGTCACTCTCAGCTTCTCTTTTAATCTCTTTCGTCTCTTCCTTTCTATCTTTTCCTCGTTTATTATCGCCGCTTTCTGTGCAATCTAAAATCTCTCTTCTTCACGACACAATGCCGATATGAACCGTTTTAGAACCGTCTTTTGAGGGGATTCTTGTTGGCATCTCTAGATGGGGAAGATCAAGAAAACCCATCTTAAACATAAAGTTCTAAAGCTTCTTCTTATAGGTCTTATCTCAGTGCTTGTTCGTGTAAAGTCGGAACTAGATTCATGTGATTTTGAAGCGATGATGGTTTTGAAACAGAGTTTGAAATCTGTGCCCGATGGATGGAATGACCCAGATCCTTGTAAGTGGGCAAAAGTGAGTTGCAGTAGTGATGGAAGGATTATCGAGATTCTGATTAAAGAGCAGGATCTCTCAGGCACTCTTCCTCCTCACCTCAATAACCTCACCAAGTTGCAGCGTTTTGAAGCGATGAGAAACAAGCTCTCGGGTCCTCTTCCAAGTTTAAGTGAGTTGAGTCAGTTACAGATTTTGGGTTTAAATGAGAATCAGTTCACTTCTGTACCGGCGGATTTCTTTTCTGGTCTTTCATCTCTTCAAGCTGTTTCCTTAGATAAGAACCCTTTTTCTGCTTGGGAAATTCCGATCAGTCTTAAGGATGCAACGGGTCTTCAGAACTTCTCTGCTAATTCAGCCAATCTTACAGGGACGATTCCTGATTTAAATTGGGGAAACAACTTTTCGAGCCTGAAGAACCTGCATTTAGCTTTCAATAATCTCGAAGGTGGGCTACCCGCAAGCTTCACCGGATCTTCGATAGAGACTCTGTGGCTTAATGGGCAGGCGAATAAACTCAAAGGAAGCATTCAGGTTATACAGAACATGACATCCCTCACTGAGGTTTGGCTACACTTAAACGATTTTACAGGGGCATTGCCGGATGTTTCTGGGTTGAAAAACTTACGGAGCTTCAGCGTTAGGGACAACCGTTTAACTGGTCTTGTTCCGCCTTCTTTGATGTCTCTTCCATCGTTGAAGATTGTTAATTTAACTAATAATTTGTTTCAAGGCCCTACTCCAAATTTCTCGAGTTCTGTTGCAGTGGATATGGCTGGTGTAAACAGTTTCTGTGGAGCTGCCTGTGATTCTCGTGTGAATGTATTGCTCTCCATCGCACAAGACATGGAATATCCTGTTATATTTGCAGAAACCTGGAAGGGAAATGATCCTTGTGCTCTTTCATGGATTGGTATTCGTTGCAGCGATAATAATATCTCTGTGATTAATTTTGATAAACAGGGTCTTACAGGTACGATCTCTCCCGACTTCTCTAAACTTCAATCGTTGCAAAAGTTGATTCTTACGAACAACAATCTCACCGGTACCATTCCAGAGGAGCTTACTACTCTGCCTGACCTTATCTTGTTTGATGTGTCAAACAATCAGCTTTATGGGCAAGTCCCAAAATTTAGAATACCTATAAACACAATTGGTAATCCAGATATCGGGAAAAACGCTCCATCTCCAATCCCAGAAGGACCAAATGATGGCCAGAGTCCAAGTGGTAAATCTTCAGTCCCCATTGGAGTTGTAGTGGGTTCAGTAATCGGTGGTGTCTTTCCGGTTTTCTTGGTTGGGATGTTGGGCTTCTGTCTTTACAGGAGAAAGCGAAAGCGGTTTGGTAGAGTACAGAGCCACAATACGATGGTAATCCATCCTCAACATTCTGGCTTTGACCCTGAGATAGTGAAGGTCACAGTCACAGGACCAAGTGAAAATGGCGTGGCCTCAAGTGAAAGCTACAGTCAGACAAGCAGTGGGCAGAGTGACATTCAAATGGTTGAAACAGGAACCATGGTGATTTCCATTCAAGTCCTAAGGAATGTGACTGACAATTTTAGTGAAGAGAACATATTGGGAAGAGGAGGTTTTGGGACAGTGTATAAAGGTGAATTGCATGATGGTACAAAGATTGCAGTGAAGAGAATGGATAGTGGTATAATGACTGAGAAGGGATTGACAGAATTTAAGTCTGAGATTGCTGTTCTTACCAAGGTCCGGCACAGACATCTGGTGGCTCTTCTTGGGTATTGTTTGGATGGAAATGAGAGGCTTCTTGTGTATGAGTACATGCCTCATGGAACTCTCAGTAGGCATCTTTTCAACTGGAAAAAAGAAGGGTTGATGCCATTGGAGTGGACAAAAAGGTTGAGCACTGCCCTGGATGTGGCTAGGGGTGTTGAGTATCTGCATGGTTTAGCCCATCAAAGCTTCATTCATAGGGACCTAAAGCCTTCAAACATTCTTCTAGGAGATGATATGAGGGCTAAGGTGGCAGATTTTGGTCTTGTCCGTCTTGCTCCCGAAGGGAAAGCCTCTGTTGAGACAAAACTCGCAGGAACCTTTGGGTATCTTGCTCCAGAGTATGCAGGTAATTTAGTCTCTCTCTTTATTCAGCTTATAAATCATAGAATCATTATGGTCTTTTTTACAACTTAGTGATGCTTAAATGAACTGAAAGGTCTGCGTTTTTGTGTTTAGATATCTTGCAAATGGAAAACCTCTTTATTCAACATTTGAGTAACACAATATTATCCGATGGTTATGTTTCTTTTTTCTGTTTTTAGGATTGATTAGACAGAATATGTGCACTTGGCTTTTATGGTTATGAAACTTTGGAGGAATAAGTAGAAGAGTTGGATGGATGTATTACATTATTTTAAGAATGAATGTCAAAGGTACTACACATTCATCCCAATTTTATGATGAACACAGAGAACGAGAGAGAACGAGTGATATGATGAAATGGTTCTTTGATTGATAATAACCTCAGTGAATGCCATCTATACCTGTATGATTTGTCTCCTCAGATCAGGACCTTCAGTGACTTTGGTTGAGACTTCCACCCTCACCACCTTGCATGTATTTGTCATTCTCATGCATGATAACAAAGGTCATTTGTGAAACTCTTAACTTCAAAACCAAGTGATCTGAAAACAGATCAAATGGTGGATTGATTACCTTTAAAACCACATAATATTGGCTTGGCATGGTTGTGCTAATGTCCTGTACTGGCTGACTTCTGTAAGCTGAATCTTGAATTTCTCTTAAATCAATTTATGTTTCTATGTTGGTTTTTCTTTTTCTTTTTCTTTTTTTCATTTTTTTTTTGGGATTAACCAATCCTAAATTCCATAGGCTACTGCTGAAGCACAGGCTGTGTATATACATGGCCGTCCTAAAAAACTCTCTTTTTTTTGTTTTTTCTATTTTATATTCAAATTGATTTGAGGAGATGGTTATGTTTGGATAATGGTTTCCAGTGAACTCCGATAAACTATCAATCAATTTATCTCTTTTATACCACAGTGACTAAGAAGAGATGTTTCTTGACCAATTTAATTGACAGCGACGGGGCGAGTAACTACCAAGGTTGATGTCTTTAGTTTTGGTGTGATATTGATGGAGCTTATCACAGGGAGGAAGGCACTTGATGAAAACCTACCTGAAGATAGCATGCACCTGGTAACATGGTTCAGGAGAATGCACAACAACAAGGATACATTCCGTGAGGCCATAGACCCAACAATTGACCTCACTGAGGAAACACTTGCCAGCATCAGCACTGTTGCTGAGTTGGCAGGCCACTGTTGTGCAAGGGAGCCATATCAGCGGCCGGACTTGGGGCATTCTGTCAACGTGCTATCATCTCTAGCAGAGCTGTGGAGGCCATCAGACCCAGACTCAGAACACATCTATGGCATCAACCATGAAATGACCCTACCACAGGCGCTTAAGAAGTGGCAGGCCATCATGGACAACACACAAACCAGCATACCCACCAGGCCTTCAGGATTTGTAGAGTCATTTACATCAGCTGATGGAAGGTAAGGCAAGCAGATGGACATTGAAATGTTGGATTCATTACCCAAAAAAAAATTGGGTTCATGGTGGTTATGACTTTTGAGACTCATGAGTCAGTTCATAATCCATTTTCTTCTCTTCTGCTTTTTATGTTCTACTTGTAAGATCTTCCTGTAAGGGTTTGTTCTGTTCCTTTATTCTCTAGAAGGGTTTCACATGCTTCCCCCATCATATGCTAATTTATATAACTCTTTTGATGGGCAAATCTGATTTTTAAAATATTGAAATTTCAATGATTAATATCTCAAGATCCAGAGGTGTTATTTTTTTCCTTTTTTGGCCCGGGTGGGGGTGGGGGGGGGGGGTTGATGAATGTAATTACATCAAAACACTTGAAAGTGAAGGTTTTAGCTTCTTTTTTTTTTTTTTTTTGGTAGAAAGTTTTAGCATATCTGTAATATTGTGTTTATTGTCCTATGATGATGATGTTATCAATTGAAATTTAATTTATTCTATTAAAATTAAGATATAAATCGAAGGGGAAAAGATTTCTATAATGGCAGTGTGGGGATATTTTTCCTATGTTCTCTCATATTCTTACTGTGTAAGTCTTGCATTGACATTTTTTGTTTCTATAGACCCTTTGTAGATAAAACTCTTTCTTGCATCATGATTGGTGTGGCATAGGAGATTCCACCCAATGATTTGAGTGGGAAATTCTGGCCCATTACTGAATACATTGTATATTATATGTTTGGGTAGAAGGAAAAAAAAATAAGTACATTAGATCAGGGCAAAAGTTTTTCTACTTTACGGCACAATATGGCTAGTAATCAATCAATGACTATTACCCACCCCTATTTCGTATGGTAATCTCCTTCCCGTCTCTGTAACTCTTGATTTCTATAAACGTCTGGACCAGGTAACTTTTTTCTATAGAAGAAAGAACTTACATTTTTATTCTACAAAATTACATAAAATGCATATATAAATTTTATAATACATTTTTTTTATGGTTTATAAGTAATAACAAGATATGAAACATTCAACTTCTAAGAAAGTCATAAATCAATTTATGAATATATTTTTTGGGCTTGTTCGAATACACGTGGATAAAAATTGTTTCCTGTTGGTCCATCACGCCAACTTTGCGATCACTGTTGGCACTTCCCCAACGAGAAGAGAGGATTTCTATTTGTTATAAATAGGATTTGCAACTGTACTTTATTACCCCTCAACAAAAATTGGTTTTGCTTCAAACATAGGGGTAAGAGATGTAATTACATATAAAATAGGCTTTAGTCCCTTGAAGGAGTAGGGATGCCTTATGTTAAAGGATTGAAAGGGAATTCTTACCCAGAAAAAAGAAAGAAAGGGAATCCAATCCGGTTACAAAACTGTCCTGTCTTATAATAGTACATTATCCTCTGGGCAAGGCCGAAAACAAGAGGTTACAAAATCTGTTATAACCAACTTGGTTACAACAGATTTTCTTATATTTTGTTCTCCTTGGATTCATCTTTTTCCAATCCTTGGACGTGTCCCAAAAAACAAAAACAAAAAAAAAACAAAAAAGGGGTTAAGAAAATTTAAATAGAGAAATAATAATTCATCTATTCTTATTTCACCTTTGTATCTTTTCCACTCTTTTTTTTTTATATTTTTTTAATCATTTAGGTAAGAACATGGTTGTCGCTATTCACTATTCATAAACTAGATAAGGTTCTCCTTGATATGTATTGTAAATTAAATATATAATACATTATGACATATGTAGTTGTTTGATATGATTTATGGTATTTATTTATATTTAAAATAAAATTATATAATCTAAAATCAATAAATAATAAATCATTTATAAAAATAAATTATAGGTATAAATAATATCCATTTAATACCATTAGACATAAAAAAAATAATAGATTATCACAATATTGATAAATACCTTCTAATTTATTTGTAGATTTTAAATTGTGTTAATTTATTTTAAATGTAAATAAGTATCATAAATTATATCAAACAACTACATATGTCATAATGTATTATATAATTAATTCTATAATATATATATTAAAGAGAGTCTAACATAAAAAGTGTTTATCATTATTGTGAGAAGCAATTATGAGTCATAAATTTTACAAGCCATTTATTTTACCACAAAAGCAAATGATGTTTCTATCGTTCGTTCGATATAGAGAAAATGATTTACATTAGTCATATGTCAAATTTCAAGTTCTAAATCAATCAATAAGAAATGATCATTGCCTAATCATGTTCTTTTATATCCATTCACATGAACGGTAAAATGATCAAAACCAAAATGATTATTTCCTTACCTTAGGTAACGAAAGGAAATATAGGATACATAGGACACATAATCACTTAAATAACTTCTCTTTGTATTGTATTGACATGCATTTTATCTATTCATAAATATTAAACATTACTTTTTATTCAAAAAAAAAACCAAAAAAAAAATGTTTATATTAAAAAAAAACTATAATATCGAATGGCTCAAATTTTTCCCCCTGATTTTGACATTTTTTTTTTTTTGGTAAAATCCTGATTTTAACATCACATTCTTTTGGTAAATGATTTTTTTTTTTTTTTTTGGTAAATGATTAATGATTTTTTTTTTCGTAAAATGATACATGATTAACTACTATATATATATATATATATATATATATATATATATATCCCCTTCTTTACCGGAGTAATGACTCAATGCACGGCCGTGTACGGAACATTTTGATTTAAAGGTGTCACATTTGTTGGCAACAGAATCTAATAATAATAATCCTCTAAAAGAAAACATCAGGGCCCACTAACATGTGGGAATTTTTTCGCTTCTCCTTCTTTCTCTACAATTAAACCATCAACAGACCTTCATAACACTCTCTCTCTCTCAGCTTCTCTTTTAATCTCTTTCATCTCTTCCTTTCTATCTTTTCCTCTTTTATTATCGCCGCTTTCTGTGCAATCTAAAATCTGTCTTCTTCTCGATACAATGCCGATATGAACCGTTTTAGAATCGTCTTTTGAGGGGATTCTTGTTGGCATCTCTAGATGGGGAAGATCAAGAAAACCCATCTTGAACATAAAGTTCTAAAGCTTCTTCTTATAGTTCTTATCTCAGTGGTTGTTCGTGTAAAGTCGGAACTGATTGCATGTGATTTTGAAGCGATGATTGTTTTGAAACAGAGTTTGAAATCTATGCCCAATGGATGGAATGACCCATATCCTTGTAAGTGGGCAAAAGTGAGTTGCAGTAGTGATGGAAGGATTACCGAGATTCTGATTAAAGAGCAGGGTCTCTCAGGCACTCTTCCTCCTCACCTCAAAAACCTCACCTCTCTGCAGCGTTTTGAAGCGATGAGAAACAACCTCTCGGGTCCTCTTCCAAGCTTAAGTGGGTTGAATCAGTTACAGATTTTGCGTATGAATGAGAATCAGTTCACTTCTGTACCAGCGGATTTCTTTTCTGATCTTTCATCTCTTCAAGCTGTTTCCTTAGATAAGAACCCCTTTTCTGCTTGGGAAATTCCGATCAGTCTTAAGGATGCAACGGGTCTTCAGAACTTCTCTGCTAATTCAGCCAATCTTACAGGGACGATTCCTGATTTAAATTGGGGAAACAACTTTCCGAGCCTGAAGAACCTGCATTTAGCTTTCAATAATCTCGAAGGTGGGCTACCCGCAAGCTTCGCCGGATCTTCGATAGAGACTCTGTGGCTTAATGGGCAGGCGAATAAACTCAAAGGAAGCATTCAGGTTATACAGAACATGACGTCCCTCACTGAGGTTTGGCTACACTCAAATTCTTTTACAGGGCCATTGCCGGATGTTTCTGGGTTGACAAACTTATGGAGCTTCAGCGTTAGGGACAACCAGTTAACTGGTCCTGTTCCGCCTTCTTTGATGTCTCTTCCATCGTTGAAGATTGTTAATTTAACTAATAATTTGTTTCAAGGGCCTATTCCAAATTTCTCGAGTTCTGTTGCTGTGGATATGGCTGGTGTAAACAGTTTCTGTGGAGCTGCCTGCGATTCTCGGGTGAATGTATTGCTTTCTATCGCACAAGACATGGAATATCCAGTCACATTTGCACAAAAATGGCAGGGAAATGATCCTTGTTCTCCTTCATGGATTGGGATTAGTTGCAACAATAATCATAACATCTCTGTGATTAATTTTAATAAAATGGGTCTTACAGGTACGATCTCTCCCGACTTCTCTAAACTTCAATCGTTGCAAAGGTTGATTCTTACGAACAACAATCTTACCGGTACCATTCCAGAGGAGCTTACAACTCTGCCTAACCTTATCTTGTTTGATGTGTCAAACAATAAGCTTTATGGGCAAGTCCCAAAATTTAGAATACCTATAAACACAAGTGGTAATCCAGACATCGGGAAAAACGCTCCATCTCCAACCCCAGGTGGGGGTTCATCTGATCCATCATCTCCAATCCCAGAAGGACCAAATGGTGGCCAGAGTCCAAGCGGTAAATCTTCAGTCCCCATTGGAGTTGTAGTGGGTTCAGTAATCGGTGGTGTCTTTCTGGTTTTCTTGGTTGGGATATTGGGCTTCTGTCTTTACAGGAGAAAGCAAAAGCGGTATGGTAGAGTACAGAGCCCCAATACGATGGTAATCCATCCTCAACATTCTGGCTCTGACCCTGAGATAGTGAAGGTCACAGTCCCCGGACCAAGAGATAGTGAAGGCTACAGTCAGACAAGCAGTGGGCAGAGTGACATTCAAATGGTTGAAACAGGAACCATGGTGATTTCCATTCAAGTCCTAAGGAATGTGACTGACAATTTTAGTGAAGAGAACATATTGGGAAGAGGAGGTTTTGGGACAGTGTATAAAGGTGAATTGCATGATGGTACAAAGATTGCAGTGAAGAGAATGGACAGTGGTATAATGACTGAGAAGGGATTGACAGAATTTAAGTCTGAGATTGCTGTTCTTACCAAGGTCCGGCACAGACATCTGGTGGCTCTTCTTGGGTATTGTTTGGATGGAAATGAGAGGCTTCTTGTGTATGAGTACATGCCTCAGGGAACTCTCAGTAGGCATCTTTTCAACTGGAAAAAAGACGGGTTGATGCCATTGGAGTGGACAAAAAGGTTGAGCACTGCCCTGGATGTGGCTAGGGGTGTTGAGTATCTGCATGGTTTAGCCCATCAAAGCTTCATTCATAGGGACCTAAAGCCTTCAAACATTCTTCTAGGAGATGATATGAGGGCTAAGGTGGCAGATTTTGGTCTTGTCCGTCTTGCTCCCGAAGGGAAAGCCTCTGTTGAGACAAGACTCGCAGGAACCTTTGGGTATCTTGCTCCAGAGTATGCAGGTAATTTAGTCTCTCTCTTTATTCAGCTTAGAAATCATAGAATCATTATGGTCTTTTTTACAACTTAGTGATGCTTAAATGAACTGAAAGATCTGCTTTAGTGTGTTTAGATATCTTGCAAATGGAAAACCTCTTTATTCAACATTTGAGTGACACAATATTTTCCGATAGTTATGTTACTTTTTTCTGTTTTTAGAATTGATTAGACAGAATATGTGCACTTGGCTTTTATGGTTATGAAACTTTAGAGGAATAAGTAGAAGAGTTGGATGGATATATTACATTATTTTTAGAATGAATGTCAAAGGTACAGTCTACACATTCATCCCAATTTTATGATGAACACAGAGAACGAGAGATATGATGAAATGATTCTTTGATTGATAATAACCTCGGTGAATGCCATCTATACCTGTATGATTTGTCTCCTCAGATCAGGACCTTCAGTGGCTTTGGTTGGGATTTCCACTCTCACCACCTTGCATGTATTTGTCATTCTCATGCATGATAACAAAGGTCATTTGTGAAACTCTTAACTTCAAAACCAAGTGATCTGAAAACAGATCAAATGGTGGATTGATTACCTTTAAAACCACATAATATTGGCTTGGCATGGTTGTGGTAATGCCCTGTACTGGCTGACTTCTGTAAGCTGAATCTTAAATTTCTCTTAAATCAATTTATGTTTCTATGTTGGTTGTTTTTTTTTTTTTTTTTTTGTTGGGGGGGGGGGTGTTAACCAATCCTAAATTCCATATTCTTGTGCTATGACCTTGGATTTTCACATAGGCTACTCTGTACAGACCCCTTCCCTTTCTGACCGCTGAGGCACGGGCTGTGTATATACATGGCCGTCCACAAAAACTTTCTTTTTTGTTCTTTCTATTTTATATTCAAATTGATTTGAGGAGATGGTTATGTTTGGATAATGGTTTCCAGAGAACTCCGATAAACTATCAATCGATTTCTCTCTTTTATACCACAGTGACTTAGAAGAGATGTTTCTTGACCAATTTAATTGACAGTGACGGGGCGAGTAACTACCAAGGCCGATGTCTTCAGTTTTGGTGTGATATTGATGGAGCTTATCACAGGGAGGAAGGCACTTGATGAAAGCCTACCTGAAGATAGCATGCACTTGGTAACATGGTTCAGGAAAATGCACAACAACAAGGATACATTCCGCGAGGCCATAGACCCAACAATTGACCTCACTGAGGAAACACTTGCCAGCATCAGCACTGTTGCTGAGTTGGCAGGCCACTGTTGTGCAAGGGAACCATATCAGAGGCCGGACATGGGGCATTCTGTCAATGTGCTATCATCTCTGGCAGAGCTATGGAAGCCATCTGATGGCAAAGGGGATTCAAAGCAAGTCAAATTAACAAGCCCTCTTTGCTACAGGATCTTAATTCAGTCCAATACAAAATCTGCAGAGAAAAGTAATGAAGAAAACCACTTATCTTGAAATCTAACCCTTGAAATCACTTGAAACTTGATGGGAAATCTTTAGGATGTACTTGAAGACATATCCAAAGTTGGAGATGATCCGATCACGGATGAGAGAGATGTGATTTTTGAAAACTACCTATCATCCGAAAACGGGACTGGTTTAGTTAGAGCTGGTCGATATGATTTTAATCTTTAATCCCACGAACTTTCGTTGATCAAATCGGACTTAATGGTATCGCAATTCGGTATGCAATAATAAGAACATGAAGGAAACGAAGGACAAGAAAACCATAAAACAGAATATTTCGGTTGAGTCTCACAACCATGAGACTCAACCGAAAATCGAGGAGCTAAACTCTCTTCTTTTTTTTTGGTCTAAATTCTGTGGCTCTCTTCTTCTTTATCTTATTTATAGACTTAAGAAAGATTACAAAATAAGGAAGGATTTAGTCATCTTAAAAAAATATCCTAAGATAAATTAAAAGGGAAACTTACCTTTATAGATTTAGGAAAGTTTCCAATCTAAAAAAATATCCAAGATAAATTAAAAGGGAAACTTGCCTTTATAGATTTAGGAAAGTTTCCAAAAAACAACTTACAAATTATCAATCCATAACTTAACTTTAGGAAACAAAATCTAAGAATAATTTAGGAAAGAAATAACAAAAGAAGGAAAATTTCTGCTTTGTTGGTGCTTGTTCACGTGAGCGATGCCGTGAACGCTGTTCACGTGAACAGTGTGGGTTGGTCAGCCAATTGGGCCTGGCCCAATTTTGGAAGGTTCTTCTTTCGGCCCCTTCTAAAGTAGACTTGGGCTGCATCAGCTCCCCGCGGCTTAGAAACATTCGTCTCCGACGAATGGAGGAAAGACATGTAGCGATCATAAAAATCAGGGTCGATGCGCTTGAAGTCATCTCATGTATCCACGTGCTGTCACTACGTGGGTGCCCTTTCCACTTGATTAAGAATGACGGTAACCTCCACCATTGCGAGTCATAGTATACTTGGAATCAAGAACATCTTCAATTTGGTCACGGAAGGAACAACAAACGTAGAAGGCGTAAAGTATGTTCCATATCTCCTTCGTCGAATGATGACCCGTGTAGAGAGTCAAATCGAACGTTGAAAATGTTCCGATAACCGGCTCGATACCAATTGATGGCAAAGGGGATTCAAAGCAAGTCAAATTAACAAGCCCTCTTTGCTACAGGATCTTAATTCGGTCCAATACAAAATCTGCAGAGAAAAGTAATAAGAAAACCACTTATCTTGAAATCTAACCCTTGAAATCACTTGAAACTTGATGGGAAATACTCTTTAGGATGTGCTGAAGACATATCCAAAGTTGGAGATGATCCGATCACGGATGAGAGAGATGTGATTTTTGAAAACTACCTATCATCCGAAAACGGGCTGGTTTAGTTAGAGCTGGTCGATATGATTTTAATCTTTAATCCCACGAACTTTCGTTGATCAAATCGGCACTTAATGGTATCGCAATTCGGTATGCAATAATAAGAACAGAAGGAATAACGGAAGGACAAGAAAACCATAAAACAGAATATTTCGGTTGAGTCTCACAACTATGAGACTCAACCGAAAATCGAGCTAAACTCTCTTCTTTTTTTGTCTAATCTGGCCGGCTCTCTTCTTCTTTATCTTATTTATAGACTTAAAAAGATTACAAAATAAGGAAGGATTTAGTCATCTTAAAAAAATATCCTAAGATAAATTAAAGGAAACTTACCTTTATAGATTTAGGAAAGTTTCCAATCTAAAAAAATATCCTAAGATAAATTAAAAGGGAAACTTGCCTTTATAGATTTAGGAAAGTTTCCAAAAACAACTACAAATTATCAATCCATAACTTAACTTTAGGAAACAAAATCAGAATAATTTAGGAAAGAAATAACAAAGAAGGAAAATTTCTGCTGTTGGTACTGTTCACGTGAACAGTACCGTGAACACTGTTCACGTGAACAGTGTGGGTTGGTCAGCCAATTGGGCCTGGCCCAATTTTGGAAGGTTCTTCTTTCGGCCCCTTCTAAAGTAGACTTGGGCTGCATCACCATCAGACCCAGACTCAGAGGACATCTATGGCATCGACCTCGACATGACCCTACCACAGGCGCTTAAGAAGTGGCAGGCATTCGAGGGAAGCAGTCAAATGGACACATCTTCATGCGTGGCCAGCATGGACAACACACAAACCAGCATACCCACCAGGCCTTCTGGATTTGCAGAGTCATTTACATCAGCTGATGGCAGGTAAGGGAAGAAAATGGACATTGAAATGTTGGATTCATTACCCAAAAAAAATATTGGGTTCATGGTGTTATGACTTTTGTGACTCCTGAGTCATGGGTGCTCTGCTTTGTTCATAATTCATTTGCTTCTCTTCTGCTTTTTATCTTCTACTTGTAAGATCTTCCTGTAAGGGTTTGTTCTGTTCCTTTATTCTCTACTTTTATGTTTAATGGGTCCCTGAGTTGGGATTTTAATTGTCTGGCTTTTGGAGTATGGATAGTTATTTTACTTAAAGTTTCTTTTGGTTAAGAGGGATCAACGAAAATGCAAATAGACATTGGACACAGACAGATACTGGAAAGGAAAGGATGTCATCATATATTTTCTGCATTCCTTTCCATACATGCTGTGGTCCCAATTATGACTTTGATTGTCATTCTCTCCATTTTTTGGAGTGGGTTAGGACTTTGGGGAGTAAATAAACTTCAAGAAGTTCTGAAAATTAGTAATTAGATAAAATATAATGGTTAAAATCCATCTGATCAAGTTCCTTGCTTTCCTGCACAATGGCAGTCTTTAGTGTGGACAACTTCCATAGCTTTGATGTATTTTGAAAACCCAAGTACTAACTAGTAATATTTATCTGATCCTGGATGAACTTGTCTTTTTAATATTAGCTTCTAAGGACAAGGAACTCAATACCATATCAAATCCTTTATGGGAGTAATGCGAGATTAACTCTCTATATGGTTAACATGGAAATGTAACATTCCATCACGTTTTTGAACCGACATCTAGGATGGTCCACTCCAGATCAGGTAGTTCTTTCCAGGTGGTTCCACTATGTTCCATGGTTTTTGCTTAGCGACATGTAATTTTTTTCTTGATGGTTCTATTCTGGCATTAGGCCGCCCCCTTCTTTAATAAGGGTAGGGTTCGAAGAATGACTGTTCTGAAATCATTGATACAATCTTTAGAAGAATTCATTCTTAAAACCAGTTTGCAAAGAGAGAAAACTTAAGATCATATTAACCAACGTCTAACCCCGTATGAGAATAATGTGAGATTAACACTCTATAAAGCTAATATAAGATCATAACATGCAGATTATCCATGACTGATGATGATAATAATGTAGAAAACATGTTCTCTTACTATAGTCAAGGTGGAGGGGATTTTCCAGCACTGTCTGCAGTCTATCTCTCAAGTTGATAGTTTTAGGACTTCTTAAGCATAAAAGGTTAGAAGCGTTGCTATCAATTCAAAAAAAAAAAAAAAAAAAAATGTCAATCTAGCTC
Source organism: Protea cynaroides (assembly GCA_028583415.1). NCBI lineage: Eukaryota > Viridiplantae > Streptophyta > Magnoliopsida > Proteales > Proteaceae > Protea > Protea cynaroides. The sequence goes on from CM053268.1 coordinate 36,989,653, forward strand.
AATTGCCACATGGTGACCTATATGGTGGCCAACCGACGGGATTTTTGTTAATGGTCATGCCGAAAGTGAGCTTCATCTTTCTTGGTCTTGAATTTTGCTAATGACAATGGCGAAGGTGGAATTTCATGTCTCTTATTCTTTCATCATTTAAGAATGCCTGGACGTTAATTGTTCGCCTTTTATCATACTTGTTCTATTCATTGCTGATTATCAACCAGAGAGAGAGAGAGAGAGAGAGAGAGAGAGAGAGAGAGAGAGAGAGAGAGGGTATAATGATATTTTTGAAATTTTATTAGAGAGAGGGTATAATGATATTTTTGAAATTTTATTTTTTGAAGGTTAGCTTCTAAGGTGATGTTTTAGATAATGTTTTAGATAAAATAAAAATGAGCAAGTGAGGGATCCTTGGTGATATGGATCCACTCTTGTGACCACATGACAAAAAATTATGACTTGATTGACAACTTTAATGTAAATAAAGATTTGATACAATTTAGGTTTTCTTTGAAAATATATAATATATTATGATATATATAGTTGTTTTGTATGATTTATGGTAGTTAATTATATTTAAAATATTTTTTTGATAAGAATATTAAAAAACATTAATATAATCTAAAATCTACAAATATGTTATAAGATATTTTTTTACCAGAAAAGAAAAAAATTATTATTATAATAATCTATTATTATTTTTTTATTCTAATGATATCAAATAGTTATAATTTGTGATTCATAATTTTTTTCGTAAATAATTTGTCATAAATAGTTTATAAATTAAAAAAAAATCTTTCTACCATTTTTGGAAAAAAATCTCTCTTGTTTTTTGAATCGTCTCAGAATTCACACGTATACCAACGTATTAACATACATACCAAGTAAAGTCCAGCCATTAGATTAGACGAGAATCTCTCCCCCATTTTATGTAGAGATTTAAGGAATTTTTTGCTCGAGTTTTAAACCCAGCATAGGAAGAGCAAATAAAATGACGAATTCACCCTTTCAAAGTGCTAATGGAATTGTAAAATGACGGGTCGGATTGAGACAATAAAAGGTACCCATCGACACGGAATTTCGGGTAAGATTAAGATACCAACGACGGATAAGGTTGAAACTTGAAGGGATACCTGGCCATACGCACCATTATTAGGGATACCTGGCCATACGCACCATTATTTTATTCATCCTTTCCCCTGCCAGCTTACATTACTCACTGCCAGCTAAGTCTTAAATATTCTCCTAAATCTTTTACATGGAATATCACACGTGTCATCATTAAAATGCTTAACGGTTGTGAGTTGGGGGTTGGCTGGAAAAAGATCATATGTAATGAAGCTACTCATGTAATGAAGATTTTACCCACTCAATGTGGATTGGCATGTATCCTAAAATAGTCAAAATACATCAAGATATCTATCGATTCACTGTGAGTGGATGGGATCCTCACTATAGTTCATTACAAGGGATCTTAACTACGGATGATCCCAGTCCCGATAAGCCTCCCATTATCCATAATTGATAATTCCATAATTGATAATTCCATATCAATTATGTTTAATAGGGCCCACCTTGACAAGACCAAGTTCAGAAAAAAAAATTAATGACGTTACAAATGGATTCAAATCATCTTCTCTCTGAGATTCAGGAGGAGGGATGGCGGCCTAGATGGATGGCCGACACTCCAGTCGACAAGTTGAATTGACAGGGGTATCGGCTAGGATGGATAGCTCAGATTCATCCAAGAGCCAAGTGTCGACCATCCATCGAAGCCGCCGCCCCTCCTCCCGAATCTCAAGGAGGAGACGATGTGGATCTTGTTACAAACTCAAACGCAAGATTTTTTTTTTAATATGAAACTCAAACTTTAAAAAAGAAAAAAAAAAGTGGGAAAATGGGCAGGATAATTGGGCTTGTTGTGGCCCAACCCAAGCCCAGTTCTAACCTACGTGGGGCTAGGGATGCAAGTGGGCCATTTGTAAAAAATCTTTTGAACCTAATTGAATCTGAATCCGGTTCAGGCTGGTTCGTTTTTGTTTATAGTGAGCTCCAACTCGGCCTCACTTGCAACCCTATGTATCTTAGAATAGAGGGATTCCAGTAGTGATCCTGTGGCTAGAATTCACAAAGTGCGCATAACAATTGTAGTGTAAACTTCATCCATTGGATCACGGTTGAAGGAACTAGACAATAGGAGATGATTTTTTTTTCCCCTTCGAGTAACATGGAGGAGAAGAACATGAGATGGTCAAGGAAATCAAGATTTTTCAGCAAATCTAGGATGCTATATATATCCTTTGAAGTGTGGGCCAAGTTAACTTGACGCCTTCTCCCTTAGATATGCTTGGATACTCCTAAGGGTGTCAATCGGTTTGTAAACGGTTTATCAGTTCAGTTTGGTTCGATAAATGGTTATTAGAAACCATAACTAAATCGAATGATAATGGGTTCTTGTTTTCCAAACTATACCGAACCAATTAACAACCAGTTTATCGGTTTAAATTAATCGATTTCTTTCACAGTTTATTGGAAAGGAGCGAATATTCTATGACCGTAATAGTTCAACAACAAAAGTCTAAACATTAAATAATAAACTAAAATTATCATATCTCATGGGCATAACAACATGCCAAGCCATAGCACATTAAAATTGTATACTATATATGACATAGTATGCATTTAGGTAGATATTTAATCAATTTTATTCAGTTTCCTAATCGGTTTTATTTGGTTTTTTATCGGTTAATCGACAGTTCAATAGTCCTAAACCACGACTGAACCAATAAACTATGTGTAAAATCAAAACTAAGTCTATTATTTTTGGATCAGATGGTTTTTAACCAATCAATTTGGTTTAGTTTCCTGAGCTTCGGTTCAAAATTGACACCCTTAGATACTCCTAGAAATAAGCATATTGTTCTTTCTTTTGACCTCCCTGTCCATTTGTCTTAGGCATTGAAAGACCCTTGTGGCGATGCCATTGCAATTTTATCGTTCTTGTACTTGGGCCCCTAATTTGGGAAAAAGATCGACGGCTGGAGTTTATTCCGCGCATAAACCAATAAATTGGTATGAGCTCAGATTGTTTCCCGTCACCGCTGAATCATCAACTTGAGGAACTACTGGACTTGAAAGGAGCCAGGTCCCGTAATTTTGAACCGTTTTCATTAGGTTTTGTCAGCTTTAATTGTTAAACCACGGCTAATTATGTGATTAGGCTTGGTGATAACTATAATCGTCCAAAAAACCATAGATTTCTACACACACAAAAATTAACCCTAGATATCTTTTCCTATCCACAAGATTGGTCAAATTAATTTAGCTGAACCATCTGCAGATGACGCGATCGTTTTCGTCGAGATGTGTATCCCTTGTAAGAGCTGAGGTAAGTAGAACCATGTTCAAGAGAAAAGGAGCTCGTCTCCAGTTGCGCAGTCCCTCCAGTCATGATCCGACGGCAAGTTGAGTGAACTCTAGTCGCTGGATCACCAACTTGATCAATTGCACAACCTGAGGCAAGCCAAGTCCGTGGTATCAATCCAATGACTGCACTAGGTAATCTGACTTGAATCGATCGATGAAAACTGACATCGGCTTGGATCAATTATTAAACGTATCAAATTTAGGCCTGGATCTATTAATAATCAGACATTCACGATGGAAGACACTATTGGAGAAATAGTTACGAGAATGACGAAGCTGGGCATCTTTTTTCACTCGATTTCATAACTTAATTTCTCTTTCTATGAGACTCAAAATTGTTGATTTTTAGATTTTTTTTTTTTTTTTAAATAGAAGTACAACCTTCTAGTTGCAAATCAAATCTGATATGGTCAATTAGCATGAGATTGATTATGAACTGATTAGTCCAATTAATATGAGATGGATTATGGATCGATAACCAACTAGACCAAATATAAACATGTCCACATATAATCTAATAGGACTGATTAACAAAATATACAAGTCATGATGCGGGATTTTAAATTACTCTAAACCGATTAGGTCTGACTGAAATCGATTGATTGACACCCTTATCCAAGACTACTAAAGTTGAAGGCTGAATCATATAGATAGTGTGGTTACTATTTCAGTCACAAATTAAGATTGAACTCAAATATTGAGGTTATAGACCCCTTCTTTTATTTTATTTTTTTAAGGGTAAATTACACCAGAGGTACCTGACATTTTGAGAAATTATATCAGAGGTACTTCACGTTTCAAAAATCATACCAGAGGTACTTGAATTTTTGAGAAATTATATCAGAGGTACCTCACGTTTCAAAAATATTACTTTGTGATACCTTCTATCTTTGTACTTTCAAATTTACCATTGTTTAGTAAAACTTTCTTGGTCCTTTGGTTCACGCTCTCACCATTCCGCTGCAGCAACGACTCACCACTCGGATTCTCATGTGCTCATTGTTGTTTCAATTGTCCACCCCCTCTCCTGCCTCTGTCCTCTCCTGTGACCTTTCCTCATCGGTGATTGCTCATCACCAAGTCACAGATCTCGACAATGGTACACATCTCCGGTGAAAAGTTCACACCCCAACTTGCTGCTTTTTCGATCGGTGTATCGATGATCAGACACCAAACAAGGATAGTTCAATAAGAAACGATCAGTCCCTGAAAATTTGAGGTAGATCTAATGGTTACCTTGAAGGATATTAACGTTAAATAAGGTTAATGTTAGAAATATGAGAAAAGGTACATTTAGTATAATTTTTGAAACGTGAAGCACCTCTGACATGATTTCTCAAAAAGTCGAGTACCTCTGGTGTAAATTACCCTTTTTTAATGAAGAAATCAAGTCAAGATTGAACTCGTTAGAAATAAAGCTCGTACAATCCACTCTCAACAAAAATTGAAAACCAGGACAAAGTAATAGACCATATTGAAGTGGGTTAAAAATGTTACCTCTTCAATTGAGTATGACAACCGTGGTTTTAGTAATTGGTATTAGATCGACATAATCAGTTGAATTGTCTCGGTTTTGTTATATCGTTATGACAAAAGATCTCCACAAGATCAAGACTTCGTTTAGATACCAAAAAAATTTTGAAAAAAAAAAAGAGATAGACACATAAAGTAATCATTATTTTATCATTACTTTTGTTTCGTTTAGTATTTCCATACTTACATATGAACTAATTTCTTTAGTGTTTTGTTCACCTCACGTAAATGGCATCACAAGTAGAGTCTATTGCTCCAAATATATTGCATCACGGATCAAGAACTTGTAAATTGGGGAGTGGGGGATAAAAAAGACTTTCCACAAATGTGATTAGGTTTTTTTTTTTTTTTTTTTTTTTGGTGGGGGGTAAAAGGGAGATTCCAATCCTCTCCTCCCGGAAGATTCGGGAGGAGGGTGATTAGATGACTGCCCTTCTTACAAAAAAATAAAATAAAATTAGATGACTGCTCTAAGCTCCATGTGTAATGTGTATGGGTTGGTGGGCCCACAAGGATTCAGGTTTCACGTCAAGTGCGTGTCAAGGGCGCGTTAAGAACAAGTGAGAATACGAAAAAGAAAAAAAAAAAAGTTGGCCAAAGTAGGCCTGGCCCAGTTCATTCGGTTTAACAAAAATTAAGAAAGAAGGCCGACTCAGTCACAACTTCCCGTTGACAGCTTTGGGTCAACACGTCAACCCATCAGGGTTTTCAAATCTATTACCGTTTCCCAGCTGGCGGTTACCTTTTTCAACGGTCAAATATTCAAACTTTCTCTCTCTTCATTCTTTTGAACATTTCCATCTGTTTCTTTTTTTATAAAAAAAAACATCAATCAAACGTGTTTGAACGTTGAACATAACATATATATAGTGTGAATTCCTCTCCCCTTAATCACAACTTCACAAAAACCAAACACACAAACACAGACAGAGATCCAATTTCTCTCTTCTTCATCAGATCATCCAAAACCATGATTTCAACATGGAGACGGGGAAAAAGCAGCGGCTACCGGCGTGCCGGCGATAACCAGCAATCCGATTTGGAAGTCACCATTCCTACCCACTTCAGATGCCCAATCTCACTAGAACTCATGAAAGATCCTGTCACTTTATCTACAGGAATGACCTACGACAGAGAAAGCATCGAGGCATGGATTGAAGCCGGAAATTACTCTTGTCCTGTTACAAATCAAGGCTTGACCAGTGTTGAACAGATCCCAAATCATGCCATCAGGAAGATGATTCAGAATTGGTGCGTTGAGAATCGATCTCATGGCATCGAAAGGATTCCAACCCCTCGAGTTCCTGTTACCCCAATTGAGGTCATGAAGATTCTCTCTGAAATCATGGATGCCGCTGGTCGTGAGGATCAATACAAATGCAGGGATTTGGTTATAAAGATCAAGAATAAAGGGAAGGAGAGTGATCGCAACAAGAAATGCATCAAAGCTAACGGCGCCGGACGAACTTTAGCAGCGGTTTTCAGGGCTTTTGCGGCGATTTCGTTTGAGGAACATTCTGGATTGTTAGAGGAGATCTTGTCTGCTCTGACGTCAATGTTTCCGCTTGATGCAGAGGCTGGTTTATTGTTAGGTTCACCGGATTCTTTAATTTGCATCGTGCGATTCTTGAAGTCTGGTGATCTTTCTACTAGAAGAAATGCGATTTTAGCCATTAAAGATCTTCTTTTTAGGGATGAAGAACTTGTTGGTGTTTTGGCAAGGATTGAAGGAGCAATTGAAGCAGTAGTTAAGCTAATCAAAGAGCCCATCTGTCCTAATTCTACTAAAGCTTCTTTGATGGTCGTTTACTATATGGTTTCATCAATTACTTCAACAGATGATATCAGATCAGAATTTGCAGATATGGGTTTGGTAGAGTTACTGCTGGAGATGCTTGTGGATTCAGAGAAGAGCATGTGTGAGAAGGCTTTGGGTGTTCTGGATGGGATTTTGTTCAGTCAGGAAGCAAGAGAAAAGGCCTATGATTATGCTTTAACCATACCAGTAATTGCTAAGAAGATTCTAAGAGTATCAGACATGGCGACTGAGTTCTCTGTTTCAATTATTTGGAAGCTCTGCAAGAATGAAAAGAGGGATGATGGAGGTGTTCTGGTTGAGGCTCTGCAAGTGGGAATCTTTCAGAAGCTGTTGTTGCTCTTACAGGTTGGTTGTGGTGTGAGGACAAAGGAGAAAGTAACAGAGCTTTTGAAATTGTTGAATCTTTACAGAGCTAGGTGTGAGTGTATTGATTCAATGGATTTCAAGAAGATCAAAAGACCATTTTGAATATAAAAAGTATACACGAATATCAAGTATCCAATGTACAAAAGTATTGATCACGAGTATACCATTTGTTTTAGATTACTGAAAATATATATTGATTCTCAGTGGGAAATCCCTCTATATTTTTGGTCTATTTTGGAGTTGTGTGTTTTTTTCTGTGTCTTATGATCTCCACTTATTGAGAAGTTGCAGGCAGCATCAGTAATTAAGGACATGGATGTGCTGTTCGTTTCTCCTTTGTTTTTTTTTTTTTTTTTTTTGGGGGGGGGGGGGGGTTGATGAGGTTTTTTCAGTGTTGAATAAATTGGATCTAGCTCACAAGTTGGATCTCATTATGTTGATTGTTGCAAGGTTCTATTGTCAATAAATATTAAAAAGTTATTAGTAAGTTGGATCTCATTAAGTTGATGAGTTTGTTTCAGTGTTGAATTAATTGGATCTAACTCATAAGTTGGATCTCATTATGTTGATTGTTGCAAGGTTTTATTGTCAATAAATATTAAAAAGTTATTACTAAGAGATGTGGAAGTTAAATTTAGAAATGTAATTTCTATATTTCTATTTTCCCTCTTTTATGTTGGATGGATAGAGATAGCTACTGGGTGGGGGTTATTTGAGCAATTATGCTGTCCTGGATTCAGAATCAGGTTCCTAACCAGTTGTGGGCTTTATTATATTCTTCCTTTTATTTTTTTTATTTTTTTATTTTTTTGTGATATAAGAAATCTAAAATGTAATCTTCAAAAGGTCCACCAACTTTTGCCTGATGGCATGATGATGTGGTAATTCCAATCATCGCATGTCTAGGGAATGGTGTGTATTGACCATATTTCTATTCTAATATTTACATTTAGCAGAAGATTCCTGCCAGACAATGTGTACTGGCGCCAAGACATAGGAAGGGTATAATGTCGACCACCCCACTCCCGTAGAGATGCTTGTGCATGCACTCCCATTGGTCTCGTGTGGTGCAGGAGTTATACTGTCAGACAGAGAACCCTTTCCCTTACATTTAATAAAATTATTATTATTATTATTATTATTATTATATATTATTATATATATATATATATATATATATATATATAGGGTATAGGGAGAGATTCTCTGAGGGAGTGGAGCAGAAAAAAAAAATCATAATGATTCTTAGATGGAATAAGGGAGGCAATATGGGAATTTTAAATAATCGGATGGGGAGAAGCAATATTTTGCATTCTACAAGAAGAAGGGGAGTGGGGTACAGATATTGCACCAATGAAAGTAGGATAGTCGAATCCATGACTTCCTGAGTGCTTACACTCTAATGTGAAGCAAATAGTTGTCTTCGTGAAATGTGAATTTGACACGAAACATGTTGTTAGGTATTAACAACGCAACAGATAGCGAAAGAGAAAACAAAAGAAAAATACAACACAATGAATTCGAATTCAACAAAGCTTAATTGTGTTCTTGACTTCCGATGTGAAATGACTTGAATTCCTAATCAACAAAACTTAATTGGATAAACGCTTCATGCATTAGAATTGTTGGGAATAATCCTACATTGAAAAACGTTGAGACCTGAGATATTTTAATATACTTAATTGAATTTTCTATCTAATAACTTAAGCTTTTGAATTGAATAATTCAACAAGTAGGACAACATACAAGGTTTAGGTAAACTATAGTCTTTGGATCATTAATTTGAGAACAAATGAATTTAAAACATATACACCTCAAATGCTTATTCCTCTCTAGCATTTTGTCAATTTTCTTGTTTTGACTGATTCATTCCTCTTTTTCTCCTATCCCTATCTATCACTTATGACTTTGTCCCACCTTGCACATTCAGATGTTGGACTGGTAGGAGAGATATTCTGGATATTCAGTTTGGAAAGATCAGATGGATCTAGTTTTTAACCTAAAATTCAAGATCTTGTGATACATTGCTTTGAATATTCTCTTTCTCCCCTTGGACCATTTCTAAGTTAACAACTCTTTACCAACATTAATATTTTATTTTTGTTTACTTTGATGGCTTTATATTGTGAAGGTTACCAACCTTAGTTATCCTTAAACCTTGAACTGTATCTAGCATTAGCATGGTTCAAGCAGTCGGTATTGGATCAGTCAATTCATATCGGTTTTGAACTCGATTGGTCTTAGATCCGATTCTATTTTAATATTATTATATATAGTATCAGACACATGTTAGTTCCCATTGGATTAGTATGTCAATCCAATCCTAGTTTTGGACATGACTGATATCATGTTCGAAACCTAAATTTAGAACCTTGTTCGCTAATAAACCTACCATCTACTTAATCAAACCCAAGTGGCTAAACATGCATATATATAACAATGTGGTATAGGATTAACCTAATCAATCAAGCTTAGACCAAAATCATATGAAAATAAAGATCTCTCAAACATATAAAAATTGAAACATGCAACCACCAAACCAGCTTTTAGTAGTGTCAACTTTCAGACATGAACCCTAAATACAATACATAACAATTGTTGTGCCTGCTTGTGCTGTCTTATATTCAAGGTTTAAAAATCGAAAATCATCTTCGATCATTGTTTCGATTATCGTCCTAAAATCGATCAAACTTGATCAGAATCAGTTGAACTTGGTCAGGATCGGCCAACATAGAATCAACCAGATTAATATATGAAAACATCTAAGATCTTAATATTTTTCAATGTGAGATTATTGTCAATACAAAAATTTTAAAAATGACCACTTTTATCATGTAATAAAGATTTCTCAAGACATGAAACCCATGTGTGCATTATATTCTTCTTTAAGATGGAAAAAACCCATTAAAAATGTGACTAAAATTAGACATTGAAGAATGAAGATATGTATAAGGTCAGAAATGACATGAATGAAGATATAAGGTGAGAAATGACATCACTGGCTCATCTCAACTCGAGTCCCAGTAGCAGGACCCAGCTAGGAACAAGCAACTTTTTACCTTACCCACTAAGGCCTGTCGCATTCTGGAGCCTTTTACTTCCCCTTTTTTTCCTGGTTTTCCTTTGGAAAAAGGCAAAAGTGAGGTTTCAATTACACACATGTAAAGCACCATAGAGAGCTGCCATTTTAAATTACACACATGGGGCAAAGGTGAGAGAGGGGGATTCAGATTCGCCCACCACCCGTGGATAATGCTCTTATTCAGGTGAGAGAGATTCAACGGTGCTGGGCAGACTGGACAGAATTGGCAGCTGAAGAGGATCTGTTTTCGAGAATGGATGGGGTAGACTTAGATAGAGCGGAGAAGAGACGATATGGGCAAAGAGATGTAAGGTATCTAAATGGATTTTACTAGGAAAATTTTCTTTTACATAGTTTTTATTTAAAAGCAAATGGAGCATAAACAAAACTATACCATGATCCACAAAAGTTTGGTCAAATTGATAGATTAAAGAAGGGATTAATGTATTGATTTGAGTGTCCTACTTAATTAATTATGGTAGGAATATAATTTACTTTAACATTGACAGGTCAACAATTTATGATGTGCCATGTGTTGCTTTAGTATGTAGTAGAAAAGATGATTTTGTTCAATGAAATTTTCCCTTGGTTATCTTTTAAGGAAAAAAGATCCATGTCTAGTTGCATTCTCCGATACATAGACAGAGAGATGGTGAAATGTCTTTCCCACCCTCCACCCCCTTCTCCTGTTTGGGGATGCCTATGCTTATAATCTCTTTGGGCCCTACACTAACGCAGAAACCACGAAGCCAGACAGGGTATCCTATCCCACCTTTTAATATACCCAATTAGTTGAACTGGCCATGATGATATTACTGGATTCCCACATGAATGGGATTTTTTATTTTTTTTTTTTAATCAAGATTAACCATCACAAAAAGGCAAGACAGGGAAAGGCCATATATATAGATGGGGACCCCATAGGGTGGGGGGGATAAGGGGGAAAGGGCATAGATACCATGGTATCCAAATCCTCTCCTCCTCGGTTCTTCCGTTCTCATCCATTCAACTGTTGGAGTCTGAGTTGACTCGAACACCAATGGACTCCAACGGTTAGATGGAGTGGGAGCTAGGGAGCCAAGAGGGGAAAGGATTTGAACTCTTATTGTTAGGGATATTGTTATTAGGGAAAAATATCCCATACTGACCGTGTGGGAACGGCCGTATATATAGATGGGGGGACCCCATAGGGTGGGGGGGATATATAGTATTTCTAGAACAAAAGACTTCAATGGATTTTAAAGACTCTTTCCCTTTAGATGGGTTTCAAAGAAAACGGCAAACATGAGGTCACATGAGCTAAAATAACTCTCAGAAATAATTTATTTTCTTCAACCCAAACGCATCTTGTGATGGGATACTATATAACTTGCAACCTCTTTTATACAAAAATAAAAGAGATGGAGAAAGAAAAAGGGATTATCAAAATTCAGAAAGACTTCTTCAAAACTTAAAAGTTTAGAGTCCAAATCCTCTCCTCCCCGGCTCTCATCCATTCAACGGTTGGAGTTTGAGCTGACTCGAACACCAATGGACTCCAACGGTTAAATGGGGTGGGAGCTAGGGAGCCAAGGGTGGAGAAGATTTGAACTCTTATTGTTAGGGATATTGTTATTAGGGAAAAAAATCCCATACTGGCGGTGCGAGAATTCTTTCCCAAGCTCTCTCACAAGACTCTCACTTTCTCTTCTCTTTACCTTTATGGGTTTTATATTGAAAATATTGGTTCTCACATGCTGATTGGTGTGGTGTACTAGATTCCCCTGTACTGACAGCGTAGGGAACTCTAACCCTTGTTGTTAACTAATGGTGTCTCGGATCTGAAGGAATGTCTTCCCAGTGAAAGTTTAATTTAAGACTAGTTTTGATTGATCAATCTCCTTTCCATTCTTGGAAATGTACTAAAATAGATAAAATTCTCACTTTGAACCATTTGGTAAAGATGTGACAATGAAACTCACTAACCAAACGTATATAAGATGATTGACCAAATACCAGCATGATTTTGGTTCCAAATGAAAATTATTCAAATTTTATATGATTAATGTAATAATTTTTCCCATCATGCAGTGTACGAGAATAATTCGACATCTACTAAATTTGAGACTTTGAATAACTTCGTTCGTCACTTGCATCTGTTCCACTCAGTTGCTTAAACTTTTGAATTGAATACGTCAACATGGAATCAATGTGTAAAGTTGAATGCATAATAGGATTGTTTTTTATCCGGCTATCCAATTGCATCTTTTGCTTTGAATTCTAATAGTACCATAAATTAGAAATCCCCCTATCTTTGAACCGTTTCCAAATCACCTGCAACTATATTGGAGTTGGAGTCGGGGTCGTCTTATTTTTATTTTATTTTATTAGTAAAAATACTTGTTGTTAATTTGTCATGTTTAATTAAGGAAAAAGGCTGATTTTGTAGCAAAAATATAAACCTTTATTAAAACACCAAATGATATGATATGATATGAAAACACAAGTTATAAAAAAATATAATTGCAAACAAAAGAATCTTGGTTACAAAATATCAAAAACACATTTTAGCATCAGAGATCTTTATTTTTATTTTTTATTTTTTTATTTTTGCCACTTTTTTCTTGTTTTTTAGTCGATAAAATGGCGCAAAAAAAAAATCAATGAAACTTAAATCTTGTAGTTAAATGTATAATTTTTTTGAATAATTTAAAAAAAAAATCATCAAAGATTAGTGAAAATATTTGCTTTTTCTTTTTAATTTCATTTTTGAGGGCTTCATCCAATTTCAGTCGATTTTGATTTGATTCAATTCAAAGTAGAAACAGTAAATGCTCAATTCCAGATTTTTAAACCTTGACTATATTTGTATAAGATGCTATATTTCTTCGTCTTCTTCTTCTTTTTTCTTTTTAGGGCTGACTCTAAATTTCTTGACTATAACAAAATTGGATCAGATGACTCACACTCAAGAAAACCCAAAAAGTGATTGGTGGGTGATTGACCAGTTCTTTGCCACATTATTTTATTATTTCATTATTTTATGGACACCGTCAAATTTCATTGTTTGACTCTTCCTTATACATGACCTAATTTTGGCTGATATGTTTGAAACTTTCCATATTCAGGACTTGGAACCATTCTCTTTGTATTGCTCAAAACAGAGAATTTGTCAACAGAAAAAGAAGGCATCAACTATTCTCAGTTGGTTGGTGTCGTATGAGTAGAGTGATTTGATTCTCAGGCGGCCCAGGAGGTCAATGTTTTAATTCTCGTGTCTTCACCTTGTGCCTTAAAACAATAAAATACCCCAACCATCTTTCCTCCAAACCCCCAACAATCCATTTTACATCTCATCATAACACAGTCCATTTATACATAGCTTTGGATGAGTTTACTTGCGGTTGATGTAACTCAAACAATTCATTTGTAGTTAGTTGCAATTACTCTCTCTCTCTCTCTCTCTTTCTCTCTCTCTCTCTCATAAAAGGTCATTACACATTGCCAGTCCTACCTATACTGTTCCTGTAAAGATTAGATTAAAGTCAATCCTAACATTTGTCCCAGCTATGTAGGGACCTGGGAGGGTGAGTTTGGCACCTAAAAAGGTCATTACCCAGTGTTGGTCCCAGCTATGTAAGACCTGGGAGGGTGACTTTGGCACCTAAAAGGGCCATTACCCAGTGTTGGCCCAGCTATGTGAAGACCTGGGAGGGTGAGTTTGGCACCTAAAAGGGCCATTACCCAGTGTTGGCCCAGCTATGTAGGGCTTGGGTGGGTGAGTTTGGCACATAAAAAGGCCATGACCCAGTAATGGTCCCACCTAAGTGGCTGCCCTCAAGACTCAAACCTGGGTCTTTTTGCCCTGGATCCTCAGATCCTTTTCTCTACCAAAAAAGACCTGTGAAGCAATATGAATCAGACCTGTTTATGTATCCTTCATAAAGGAGATCAATGGTTCCACTATTCCTTTCTCAAAGCTTGAGAGTTGGAAAAACATTTGCTCGTAACTTGAGGTGGACCTTTACCAACAGAAAGGGTAGGCATGAAGAAGACCTACCAAAAATGGTTGTCAACACCAAAGAGGCAACTACAACGTTGCTAGCACACCACCACAATACGGGTATCTGAGTTTTTTGGATCAACTAAAACCTATGGCAGTCTTTTAGCCATGTGAAAACCCTTTTGGTATCAATATAACCGTCCAAAGATATTTTTTTTCTAGAAGATACCTAGGCAATCAGCTGCCATGCAGGTGAAAAAGTAATAGCCTTAGCTACATCCAATTAAGTTTGTATCATGATTCATATCAAGGAAGAAATGGAACTTGTCGCGATGTAAACATTGAAGTACGATCCATCCATTGGTGATACAAATTGAATCTACTGCAGGAAATAATTAATCCCACATAAGAGACTATAAAGTGGTAACAAGAGTACAAGACTACTTATCCCTGACTCATTCAAAAGAAACCAGCTCACAGAAAAACTACTGTTCCTTGTACTTCTTCACGACTTCCTCCAATTTCTGAATGTCCTTGTAGTATTTAACGATGCGGTACACACACCTATAACAGAATCAAATAGACAACCTTCAAACATAAATATCAAATAAATTCAGAACTACTACAATCTATAACATAAAAATAACTCAAATGTGCTCAACACCTACCAATAAAGGAGGCATGCAGATGCACACAGAATAACATTCTTCTGAGATTTGTACAACTGCAAAACACCATACCCACAACAGTTTCATGAAGGCAGCGATTTTAGGGGAGAGATCTGACAATAATGCATAAATTTCGAGAAAGATTATCATATCATTGAATCTATTGCACTGGTAAAGGCAACCACATTACAGTTGAATCAAGAACAATAATAAAATAAAATCAAAACCGGAGAGAGACTAATACTAACGTGATTCAGCAAACTCACTGATGCCACTGATGAGATAAGATGATTTCCTATTATAAACCGAAAAGAAAACCGAATACAGAGATTCAAAACACTCAAATCTGAACCCAAAACAAACCTTTGTTCCTGCTTACTGCTACTGTCACCCCTCTCCCTTCCCTCTCAGAGATACAGTAAAACCTCACAGACCCATATCCATCTCATAAGCCCCAACTCTATGTGATGGCACAAAAAGATACATTCAAAGTTCTGCAAAAAATATCCTAGGAGAAACTCTAATCTTCCTTATGAAACCCATGGGCCCAGCCCAATAAATGGCAACCCGGTGAAAACCTGACCACCTTTAGTGTCTACCATTCCAAATGCAAGACACAAGCTTCAACTCAATCTGATCCATGTCCACTTACAGGCTCTGGATTTTAGATAGGATCTGTTTACTAAAATAACAGAAATTAGGTTAGTTCAGGATTAGCATCTAATATAATCTAGATCCAGACCGGATACAGGTATTGGTAATTGCTGGTAAATCTAGCTCACTCAGGGATTATTGCTAATATTGCCATTCAGAAAGCACAAGTATAATAACATGAATATCCAAGTCGAATAAGTACGCTGAGCAAGGATCCAAGTCAGGTTTGTTAGGATCATGAACGGCATTTCTTTGATTTAGATATCACCCATCCCAAGCCCCTAATTAATTTTCTTTTTAATGTACATGAAATAGACGCAACAGGGTGAACATGCATTAGATAAGTTGGAAACTCAACAACAACTCAGCCTTGACCCAACTAAATGGGGTTGGTACATGGATTTTCTCCAACCAGCTTTATTCAAAGCCATAATTGATGTCTTGATTCCAGTTTTAAACTATACATGTTTTTCTTCATTTCTACTACCAGTCATTTTAGGCCTACCCCTCTTTTGACTCCTTCAATTTGAAAGAAATCACTTCTCCCTATTGGAGAGCATCGAAAAGCCTCCATAGCACATGTTCATGCCAGCTCAAACGAGTTTCTCACAACTTATCATGAATTGGTCCAACTCCTAGGTTTGTTCTAATTTGTTTATTCTTAATTTTATCTTTCCTATTTTTACCATTCATCCACCTCAGCATCCTCATTTCAGCCACACTAAGTTTATTACTTTATTTAAATGTCCTCTTCTTTCACCTCTTATTTAAATGTCCTCTTCTTTCACCTCACCCCTGGCTATAAAAAAGGGTCGTAGTGGCGGCAGCTATGCAGTGAAAGGGAAGGAGCCTAAATCGACCCAGAAAGCCAAGCGGGAAGAGCACGAGGACACCCGCAAAAATGTTGTTTTTTCTTTACTACCCAACATCCAGACATACGTCATTGCTGGTCGTATAATTGTTCTATAAAAATTCCCTTTGAGTTTTAAAGGGATATGTCAATCACACAATACTCCACACACACCCCTCCACTTCTTCCATCCTATTCTAATTCTATGTACATCTACCTATATTTCTCCTTTGTTATTTATGATTGAACCTAGACACCTAAGTTGGAAACTCCCAAAGTATCAAAATATTTTTGTGGAGGATTGAAGTAGCAAAAAGATACTTTTTAACACTTCTTGGAAATTAAAGAACATAGGGTATGAGAAGATTGTAGAAATCGAGAGGATATAATACAGTCCCAGTCAAAAAGTCAGTCATCCTATTTTAATAACTATGGGTATGGGCTTTTAATTCTTTGGGTTTTATTTGTAATGGCTGAACTATAAGACCCCAAAGGTGAGGGTCTAAAGGAGTATACAAAAATAGATATTTAATTAGTAGTGTGATCCATTAGGTAATGTATTTTTTAACTTTAGTTTAGTAACCAAAGAGTCTTATTTTGGTTAGTAGTGTGGAACCCAATTATCTAGAAGACTCAAGGTTCATGAATTCTAATTAGTTGAATATTTTAGAGTCCTTGTTAGTTAAGTTAGTCTAGCTATTCAAGAGTTTTAGATTTAGGAGATTTTCTTTTGCTTTCTTATAAATATGTAACCATCACTCCTCCATGATGATGGTTAATGGAATATAATACATAATTAGGTTTGAACTGAGTAGCCAAGAAGGCTTCTTTTCTTCACCCCTTGATGTAGGCTAACCTAGGGGCTCTAGTTTAACCTACTCTAACACGACAAACTAACAGAAGGATTAAAGAAATAACTAACTAATGTGTAGGGACTGTTATGGGCAGCAATGCACATGACATGCTTACGAGATTAGTATCATGATAACCACAAGTAAAGAATAGTATAAAACCAAGTAACATGATCAACTAAGCAATTATGAATTAGGTTTCATGTCACGTTCATAATAAACCATAGGTTAAGAAGTACTAATGTGCAAAAGATTTCAAAACTCCTAAAACTAACAAGATAAATGTCTAATGACTAGATAAACCTATAAACATGTAAAAACAGCAACTTCCCAATAATTAAATAGATGAAATCCTAATTATAACATGTTAAATATGAAGGTTCAGCTGTAACGATGCTATCAAAGTGGCTGCCCACATTAGTAAGCACTAACTTGGCATTCACTATGGCAGAAATTATGTAGATTAGAGTTACAGCTCAACATAATGTACTAGAACAAAAATAAATAACCCAACAGCAGGTTATCACTATGATAATGGTTAACAAAAAAGGATGGGTATAAGGAAACACTAAAAGAACTAAGGCTTACTGTGCTGTCAGAGTTACAGCAGGGATTCTTGGGTCTATTTCTTTATAACCAGTAACCAAACAACAACAAAAAAGAGAGGGGAACAAGGGGTACTGCCGAGAGCAATATGGGAAATTTCTGCAACCAGAAAGAAGGGAGGGAGGAAAAATAAGAGAGAGAAGGAAGGAATGAATCTGTCCACAGATTCAAGGGAAGGGGATGTACCTGTCCTGATCACAAGAGAGAAACCGAGAGAGAGATAGGAGGCTGGAGGGCTTGCATACCTGATAGAGAAGAGAGAGATGGTTGTTGTACTTGCAAGAGAGAGAGAAGAGACGAGAAAGAGAGAGAGAAAGAGAGCCGAGAGCAATTTTCTGCTTTCTATTCTGTCATCAATAATCATCAACTACTAATTTCATTAATGATAATCTCTTTAAATAAACTTACAATCCTAATTGAACTGAAACTCTAAAAAAACACAATTAGAACTCAAATATGACTTCAATATAAGAGTCCTAATTAAACTCAACTACTAACTAGAAATCAACTCAAATACTAATATTCACCTACGTCTAAGGGATGAGGGACTCACAACTAATACAAACTAATAAAATAAATAAAAAGAGAAACTACCTTCCTAATAGAAGTAGAACTCTAAAATAAAATTAAATCAATAGAAATAAAATTTACAAAAATTTCTAAATTAAATCTTCCTATCCAACAGATCTTGGCCTGCATCACCCCTTATCCCTCTTTCTACTGTCCATGGGTACTGTTCACAGTCCCATAACATCCCCTATGTCTTCTCTTTCTTTCCCCAATGCAAGTTACTGAAAACAGATAATCAGCAAACTTCTCAACCATGTTTTATCAAGAAATAGTTTAGATCTAGACCTGTGGAACAGATGATCTGTTCTCTTACTCCTTGCTGGAATTTATGATTGGCGGGCTGAATCAAGACGACACTCCCCTCAAGGTACCTCACTGCCTTAGGGAACAATTATGGTCACAATGCCAACCACCACTATGATGACACAACCTTTCCTTCTACCAAGAGGGGTTCTAATTAATATTATGCATTCATACACACAGGAAACAAACAAGAAACCCAAACTTATAGAAGCAAGCATTATTAGAAAAAGGAGAAAGCCTGAAACTAATTTCAAAGCAAGAAAAACTATGGATCTTCTGAAATCACACTTGTCAGCAAATGCCCCTACTTCCACAATGATGAAGGCTATTCCAATTGTTTGGGTAGACAGGTCAAGGTCCAGATTGGCCATGTACCAAATTCCAGCCTCAAATTCAATCATTTAGCTATACACCCTCTTCATAGTCCCAGATTCTCAATGGTTTGTTTAGCCACCTGACCAACTTGGATTGGGGTGAAACTCATGGGGACCTTACGATCAACTTGTCCACAAAAACTGGGGCCCATCAGAGCTTCAACGTGGCAGTTTATATCAGGTGGCATTTTGGAGGGTCACTTAGATGGGTGACTCATAACAACCCCCTCCCTCTCCCCTTTTTTTAAGCTACTATTATATTTAATTTTTTCAGTCCGTACCAAAATGTGTGTGCATTATTGAGGATACTAGTTTTTTAAGCGTACAAACATATTATAAGAATCTTAATCTTCAGGAGTTAAAAGTATATAAATTTAACTGTTTTCCACCATGGAAGTATGCACCTCAGTAGTATGTTTCTTCAATTAATCATACAACAAATCTGAAGACCCACCAGTTCAATTATGTATGAAGATTAATCTAAGTACCGGTTCAATTATGTATGAAGATTAATCTAAGTTTTCTCCATGTGAACATATCATCTGGGAACTTAGCCAAGCCAAGATTCCAGCAATAGTTTTCAGTCCTCTTCCAAATAAGTCCAAATCATGGCACGGCTAACATGATCATCAAGCAGCATAGACCATCAAGCAGCATCAAGCTACTGGATAGTATATATACATCAAACAGAAAATATGGGCATAGCACTTGGAACCTGAAGTGGGGAGTAGAGATGCAGAAGTTGATTTTTAAGCGATTATAAGTTGATAATTGATGATTAGGCAATCAACAGGTTAGGGTCAGAGTAGATCCTATGGGATCCATATCTGAATCAGATTCCAGCAATAGTTTTCAGTCCTCTTCTAAATAAGTCCAAATCATAGCACGGGTAACAAGATCATCAAGCAGCATCAAGCTACTGGATAGTATACATCAAACAGAAAATATAGGCATAGCACTTGGAACCTGAAGTGGGGAGTAGAGATGCAGAAGTCGATTTTTAAGCGATTATAAGCTGATAGTTGATGATTAGGCAATCAACAGGTTCGGGTCAGAGTAGATCCTATGGGATCCATATTTGAATCTGCTTTCTAATCAGATTATTCAAATCAAATTAGCAACAGATATACACTAAGGGATCTGTGTTCAGATCTTTTAGAGATAGATAGATATTCAACAAGGGTGACAAAGGGTTGTGTCATTCAAAAACTAAGGCCATACACATGTTAGAGGCTTAGAGCCAAGTACAGCAAAACTATCTATCTACCATGTTATCAAAAAAAAAGGAAAAAAAAAATTATTAAGGGGGGGTGTTATAAGGTCGATGGATTAGAAACATACTCTTAGAACACCCTTTGAGGTTAGGTTGTCACTCCTTTCAATGCGTCTGATTCATTTCTCTCACTCAACCATCATGGTCACAGTTGGCAAATTAACAATAATAAAAATGGAAATATTTACTCACCAACTCCCTAAGAAGTAATTTAAGCTAGGACCTAGCTCATGTAAATGACAGACAGGATATAACATTTCCTTGTTTGAAATTTCAGGTTACCACATTTGACAACAGGAATTTCAAGTTATGTATACAGGGCTTTAACCTAAAATTATAAGAGCAATACATGGTCTTAAATTCAGGAACTCCTAGTTTTTCCTATGGAGGAGGTTGTATGTTGTAATGGATCAGATAGATAAATAAAACAAGAGAAAGAAAGAAGGGTGGAGAATATGATCTTGAGATTAGAAAATTAGTGTTTCCTACTTCTATTCAGTCACAAGTAGGAATGCAGGATGGGAAGATCACATAGTCAGTAAGGCTACACCTTCACCTCAGGGCACTAGCGCACTTGAGCGGCTTTTGAGAGAAAGAAAGAAGGGTGGAGACTATGATCTTGAGATTAGAAAATTAGGGATTTATACTTCTGTTCAGTCACGAGTAGGAATTCTGGCTGGGAAGGCCACTCAGTCAATAAGACTACAACTTCGCTTCGACGATGAGCTGGTTGGTTACTATGCCAGAGCAAATAAGTTGGCCAGGGAAGAGACAGACTTAGCCATAAATGTGAGCTGGAAAATGGAAAAACATAAGAACATTGTGTCCTTCCAATATAGTATCGCAGGCTGAAAGAAGGCAGACGCCAAGGTAAGCATTCTAGGTCAGTCAACCATCTAGTTTCTTTTGCTTCTAGTTTATAATTCTACAGTTTGATTTTCTGTAACTCCTAGATGTTTAATTGGATATACAGTATTATAAGATCCAATTGTTTATGATCAGTTTCAACTTTCATAAGCTGCACTCTCCATCATAAAATTGCCAATGCCTAAGAAAGCAACCACCCAGGCCCATCGGCTATCCCTTTGAAAAAACTCCCCGATTATCAGTGATGGCAAAGAGGGTTCAAAGCAAGTCAAATTAATAAGCCCTCTTTGCTACAGGATCTTAGTTCAGTCCAATACAAAAATTCTGCAGAGAAAAGTAATGAAAAAACCCACTTATCTTGAGATCTAACCGTCAGAATTAAATGAAACTTGGTATGGATGACCTTTGTAATGATTGTGAACACCTTCTGAAGTTTGGGGAGGACGAAAAGAACTATAGGAGTTATGAGTCTCGAAAGCCTGCTGTACCTTTTAAAGAACAAGAGGGAACGGAACGGTTGAGTCTCACAACGTAGGGAGACTCGACGAAAATAAGAATTAACTCTTCTTTTTTTCTGGAAAATCAACCACAGCCAGAACTCTACTCCTCTATTTATAAGAGAATCCTTACAATTAAAAGGAAGAGATAAAACTACTAAAACTAAACCTCCTAAACATAGGAAGGTTTTAATACAATGGAAAGAAAACTTTCAAACGAAAAGGAAAGTTTCTAAACACTTTAGGAAACAAATTTAAGAAATTTCTTAGTTTCCAAACAATTAAAATTCCAAATAACTAACCCTATATTTTAAGAAAGAAAAAAAGAGGAAAAATCTGTTGTTGGTACTGTTCACGTGAACAGTACCGTGAACACTCACGGAACAGTGTGGGTTGGTCAGCCAATTGGGCCTGACCCAATTTTGGACTTTCGGCCCCTTCTGGAGTAGACTTGGGCTGCATCAATCAGCCAGACCTAGCTGATATAAAATCTTCTAGGCTTCAGTGATTAACACAAGAATAAGTTTATCTCAAACGTAAGATATGGAATTCCATACAGATGAAATACAATTCTAAGATTGTCGCGATCAAATTGACTTACAGCTTTTTCGTATCGATCTCTCTCTGCGGCAGTGCAAATCTCAGAAGTGCACATCATACGGTGCTCGTTCTTCCAGTAGATATCTGCAAGGAATCACACCCAAAACGAACCCAGCTAAGGAAAAGAGCTTGTTAATTCTCAATTACCAAACCCTAATTAGGCAACAAAACCGAGGAGGGGATAACGAACCTAAGAGTTGAAAGGCGGCGAAGGGAATGAGGGTCATAGCAGGTTGCAGGATGAGCGAAACGAGGGAGACGATGCTAGATTTCAAGACATTGGGTGCCGGAACTGTCAGCAGAAGTGCCATTGCTGCCTCAAATGCCACCACATACGTTAATATAACCCACTGTAAGGCCATTCTCTCTCTCTCTCTCTCTCTCTCTCTCTCTCTCCTATGAAATTCAGAGTCTCAGACTCCCAACACTTTTCTAGCTAGCTCTGCTTGCAGGCCTGTGCTCAAACGGTAAATTGGTCCTCTTCTCTCTTGACTTTCTGTAGCGGTTTGCTCGCTTTGCTTAAGAACGAAGAATAGAAGATTCTGAAAGAGTTGGCACACGTGGCGTGGCTTCTGAAAGGATGAGAATTCCATCCTCCTCCTCCCCCCGTCTGAAAGCAACATATGTCTGACAATCATAAAACCATAAAACCTGACGCGGTCAAACCAAAATGTCTGATTCTAGTTTGAACTCGGTTTTGACCAAACAAATCTAAAAAGATAAAAATAATTAAAATTAAAAAATAAAGAAAAATAACGAAATAAAATCCACAAAATACGCCGTTCACAAATTGTAGGGAAAAAAATCAATTTAAGAAACTAATAGAAGAAGACCCGCATTCACTCCTCCCATGAATGATCAATAAAGGTGTCAATAGGTCATATAGGATCAAATCAATGTCGGATTTTATCGGGTATGATCAAACATGTCTATTAAGAGGTTCAGATTGAGTGAACCACACTCATATTTAATATGAATAACGTTATCTTCTTTCTTCTTCTTTTTTAAGGTTTACATTCTTCAAAGCAATTTATCTTCCCCAACTACAATTCTCGAAAATTGTATAATTTAACTTCTCTTAGCTACAATTCATGAAAACTGTATACTAAGATATAGAACAATCATAATGGTATAAAAATTAACCTATGATAAAATAATATGTGAACATCAATTCAACATTGTTATGCCTAGATAGGGCTGCATGGCTGCAGAGGATCCAAGTCCTCCCATCAATCCCACACCGTCCATGGTTGCAGGACCCACTTATGGGCCACCGGTCCCACTGGACTTAGACGGCGTGAAATACTAGGGAGAGGATCCAGAGCCCATCTATTAGCTTGTGTTTTCAGACGAATCATTTGAGAAATTCACTCAAGACATCTCTTTGACAATTGATTTACCACACAAAACTACCATCTCTTGACAAAATTTATGCAGACTATCTCTGAAACAATGTTTTATAACAGTATAGTCTATGGTGGGAGTTAAAAGCTGATGAAATTTTTTCAAGACAATACTACTACCTTATTAAATGTAAAATTATAAAAATATGCCATCGTCTATCACTAGTTCCCTTGATAATTGGTTTACTACGCAAAACTACCTTCTCTTGACAAAAGTTACACAAACTACCCCTGAAACAATGTTTAAAACAGTATAAGTTACACTGAGCATTAAAAATTGATAATTTTTTTTAAAACAATACTACCATTACTAAATGTAAAATTACAAAAATATATCATCCTTTATCTCTGGAGCAAGGTCTCTACTTAAAAATTTTCATTAGTTTTTAACTCAAGTGTGGATTATATTGTTATAAAACAATGTTTCAAGGGTAGTCAATGTAATTTTCATCTAGAGAAGATAGTTTTGTGTAGTAACTCAATTGGCAAAGGGTGTCTGAGTAAAATTTTTGAAGAAAAAAAATCAGCTACCACTTAAAATAGTTTCGAAACATCACCTACCACTCACACCTTTCAAAAAACATCAACTACCATCCAAACGTTTACCACCGTTAATCAAATAGATCCACTTCGTTAAACAAATCCCATTAGTTGTTGATGTCATTCAAAAGCGAATTTGAATTGAACAATAATACCCTAAAAAAAATGTTGAAAGACAGTTTTACCCTCCTTCACTTAATGAGGGTAAAACCCTAAATCTCTAAATCCCGTTTCTTCTTATTATCCAGATTTACCTTCCTCTTCCTTCTGAGTACAAACCCCAAATGAAAATCCCAATTTTAACGAAAAGAAAAAGAAAAGATTCTCCGATTATCTTTGCCAACGACGATGCAAGTTTTTTCTTCCCGAATAATAAAGGAGATTAAAATTTATCTCACCGTTAGGTAATGTGAAAAATAAAAACAGAAAATCTGCAACCCCTCTATTCCTTCCTTTCTCTCTAAATCCAAGCCCTCCCATCCATTCAATATGATATGCGATTTGGAGTCTAGGATATATATATTATAGAGAGAGAGAGAGAGAGAGAGAGAGTTAATGTAAGTGAGGCTTCATTTGTTGAAAAAGGAAGGGGAGAGAGAGTGGGGGAACAAGAGAGAGTGGAGGTTATGACTTATGATAAGAGAAATGAAGCACGAGGAAGATGAAACTCGAACTTTTTACTGGGGAGTAAGGTTTTTAGGTATAGAGAGTCGTTCTCTTTGCAATGACTCGATTTTAACCCCATACTTCTTGCTTCAAACTGTCTAGAGTTCCTGGATTCCTGATTTCTTAAGCCATTTTGGAGCAATTCAATCCCTGGGACCTGGGATTGTATTATTTATTATAATGAATTTTAATAAAGGAGTGAATTTGCTTTATTGATTATATTAGTTATTTTATTAGTTTTTAAAAAATTTTAATTAAAAATAAAAAATGGTAAAAATGTCTAACAGCGATTTCAGTTTCCCTCTCTTTGGTCAGTTATTTAGATGAAATTGATGGTTTTTTGAAAGATATGGGTGATAGGTGATGATTTGAAACTATTTTGGGTGATAACTGATTTTTTTCCAATTTTCGAATGTGGGAAAAAATTGGTAATTTCGGTTCCGTCGTCCTTTGGCGGTCTTTGCTCTCCCATGTTCACCGGCAGGTCTCTAAAATAAACCCAAACAATAAAAACCAGAAGGAGAAGAGAACACACCCTTCCTTTCCGCAAATCCATTTGCCGATTTTTTCCATTGAATCCTCACTCTTTCTCTTTAAATGGAGATTCCGAAGCTCTCATACACGACTTGCTAATACATCTTCTTGATCGTTAAGCTTCAGGGTTTCACTCTATTTGTGAAGATATGTCTTCCCCCAATAGAATGTAAATATGTCACGGAGGAGTGTATTCGGGAATGGAAGAATGAGAGCAGTAATTTCAAAGTGCAAAATCCGGTGATTTTGGCTCGGTTTCTGTACGAGCTCTGTTGGACTATGGTGTGCTTCTTGGTCTTCCAACAAACCGGCTTTTTGTGTTGTTGTATTTTTGAAGCTTCATTTAATTTATGTTGGTATTAATTATGGTAATGTGTTGCTAGGTGCGAGGAGAATTGCCCTTCCAGAAGTGTAAAGTAGCGTTGGATTCGGTTGAGTTTGCTGATAAAGTATCCAATGAAGAGATGGGCTCAATTTTGCCGATATAGTTACCCAAATTGCTCAAGATGTGAGTTCTTTCCTCCTTGTTCTCTAAAATATCTGTCTCTTGTACACATGGTTTACACTTTTTGTTGTATCGTTTCGTATTAATGTTTAATGTTATATCAGTATATGACATTGAGTTGCTGTGCCTCTGCAAAATAAGATGATCTTTTGTTCATAAAGTTGGCGGTTTAAGTTTTGCTATGATATGCAGTTGTTAACTTTTAGCATTGCACGAAATGGTTACTGGCAGTCATTTTAATGGTAATTTTAAGGCGGTGGAGGTAATGACATGAAAAGGTTTTTAGGAATAACTGTAGCCGGTGTGTAGTTGCCTGGATTTCTTGTGTCTGAATCAGCAAAAGCTTTTGTAGTTGGGTTGTTACTTGTTACAGTGAAGGCCGACCTGGTGGTTTCGAGATGTTTGATTATCATTGAGCTCAAGAAAGAACACATGATGATCATGGGTGAAGAAGGCTACGTGCTTAACGAAATATTGAGCCTTTCTTATTTAGTCTCTGATTAACCTGTGATTCCCAAGTTGACACTGACAGGGAAAAGGGGAGGGGGAGGGGGAGGGGGAGGGGGGGGGGGGGGTGAATCAGTGACCTATAAAAATCCTTCTCTAAACTTTAAGCTTGCCCAGACTAAGTTAACAATGCTGCCTTGAGCTGTCTGTCTATACTTTGCTGTCTTCAGTTGACTAGGTATGTTCATACACTTGTTCATATAAACATATTTCGTGTAACACACTATGCCACACAATCACACGCAACATTATCTTGTGGCTTGGCCTATCCAACGTGTACATCCAGTCCGCAAACCACGCACTTCATATACACATCCACATGATACAATATGTAACGTGGTTCACCAACACGATGTGTGATGACTAGTCCATGGGGCAATACCCTAATTAGGGTTTCGTATTATACCCAATACGTTTTTTTTATTGTTATGGTTGCTCTTACAACCCAGGTGCTGTAACACTGACCACATTCTCAACAGCAACTAAGTTTTGGGCAACAACCCTCATTACTGTTTTTGGTTACAACCTTCACTCTTGTCCAGCCCCCAACTTGATAGGTTATAAAGATTTTGATAAATAGAGATTACAAACCCTTCCCATATGACATTGGTATGAATGAATAGGGTCTGTATGCGTGATTACCTTCCCAGTGTGATCACAACATGTGTGGTGCTCACCAAATGATCTTCCCAAGCTTCTCAATGGTGGTGGGTGAGCTTTTTCAATATATGTGGGAGTTTGTCACTTTCCCAACACTTCTCACAAAACCCCCCAGCTACACCAAACTCTCACAACATTCTTATACTACCTCTTCCAAACTTCAGATAGCCATTAATGTCCAAGAGAGGTGAGTGGAGATGATCTATACACACAAGAGAGCTCCAAAACCTTTCTTCTTCACAAACCTGCACCTTACTCTCACCAAACCCTTGATTTTTCATTGCAGGTGAATAATGCTCGAAGAGATGAGTTCAGGATAATTTGAATCATCCAAATCGGACATTGGATGGCCGAGATATAGCCATCCAAAGTCCAGCTAATGAGATTAGTTCAAAGGGAATCTTCGATGATCATATGGTGCACTGCGATACATTGTGGAAGCGCCGCCTTTGACTCGTCAGACCCGCTGTTGGATT
Source organism: Protea cynaroides (assembly GCA_028583415.1). Classification (NCBI taxonomy): domain Eukaryota; kingdom Viridiplantae; phylum Streptophyta; class Magnoliopsida; order Proteales; family Proteaceae; genus Protea; species Protea cynaroides. The sequence continues at coordinate 37,017,259 of CM053268.1, forward strand.
TGGATTGGCGAAGACGGAATCTCTCATATACACTGTCAGATTTGTCAGGTTTAAGCAGGAAGAAATAATGGCCGTTCGATCTGCATCACTTCGTCAAGCGGAACTCGGAGTCAGCGAGCACCTTTGGATCAGAATCTTTCTTGCCGTCGTACGATACACGCGCACCACCGAATAATAGAGGTACCTTTATATGATGCGGATCACAAAATTATGCTGCCTCTAGCCAATAGCATCTCCCTCGGGAGAATCTTGATGGAACGCTTGCAAAGCACATTGTCCCACCCTATCTTGGAACGCCGGATTCGCATCTAGCCTACGCGGCTTCATCTTGGCTCTTGATTTTGAATCCAACCTTTCTAACTTGCCCAAAATACCCTTGTAAAAGGTCAAAAAGACCTCTATAACTGGCCTTTTTCAATCGAAACACTCAGAGACATAAGGATGGCGGAGGGGTGCTTTTCTCCTTGCATTACATCGAGCAGGTGGGGGGCACCCCAGCCCCTTGCTTGAGCCTTGCGTGCGTGCGGCAGCTAGCCTGCTGGCTTGCGGCATGGCCAAGTGGCCTTGGCTTGCGGGCTGGACATGCTGCTTGCCTGCTGGGCAGCTGGCCATGGCCTGCGGCAACTGCTACGTGTGAGTGGCATGGCACCTTGCTGGCCCTGGCTGCGGGGCTGCCTACCCTTGTGACTATCAGCATGGCTTGCTGCCAGGTGCCACGGCCCTTGGCCAGGCTGGCAGCCATGGTGGCATGCCATCTCAGTCGTGGGTCCCACCCACACATTTTCTCTCTCCTCTTTCTCTCTCCACTTTCTCTCTCTTCTTTTTCTCTCCTCATCTTCTCTCTATTCTTTCTGTCTCTTTTTCTTCTACCACCACCTCATCAGTGGGACACATCAGTGAGATCCATTGACTTTCTCTCTCCTCCACTTTCTCTCTCTTCTGTTGTTCCTCCCTTCTCTCTTTCTAGCTTCTGCCGTTGCCTTTCTCTCACCACAACTGCTGCCACTGCATGTCACACTCCACAACCACTACCACAACATCAGTGGGACTTTAGTGGGCCTAGAGACACTCTCTTTCCTCCATGGCACAGAATAGGTGTCCCAGACACAACATTGCCAATTGAGATGCAGAAAACTGTCCATAACAACTTAGATTGCGTTGCCAACAATGACAGCAACCCAACAACTTTGCCAAGGTTCCAACATAACCATAATTGCTCCGTCTAGTGTGTGAAAAAGATTTTTATTTTGATCTTTCATAAGCCGCATTTGTATTGGAAGCAAGGCAACTGTTCGAATGGTTTAAATGATTTAACACCTAGAGCATAGGCAATTACGTAATAGATTTGGTGACTTTAAAGTCCTTTCATTTAGAGGTGTATGAAACCCCAAGGCCTCTTCTTCTGTATTTATTTTTGGGAACTAGTAGGTGAGTATGTGCTTAAACCCCAGCAGGAGAGCTGGATTCCCTCTTGCCAAACCAGTTTTCAGTTGCAAACATCGATTTGAGGCCTACCATCTTTGCCTCAAAGCTCTTCAGTGCTATGTAGTTGGTAGCAAATCTAGTAACGGGTCTGACCCAGTCCCCTTTACATCTCTCCCTCAGCAAGTTCAAAGAATAGTCATGGTTGTATACAAATGTTGCCACCTAGCGTGCTTGTTCAACCACTAGTTTTACTTTCTAGATCTTGCCCATGTCCTTTAACATCAAGTCAATGCAATGGGCAACACATGGAGTCCATAAGAGATTGTAATTAGTCATCATCATCTTTCTTGCCTTTTTGTAGTTGCTGCCATTGTCTATTACAATCTGCACCACATTTTTTGCCCTAACTTCTTCCACCACTGTCTGCAGCAATCCAGAAATGTAGTTAGACTTTTGTTATACATGATGAACAGACCGCATTGTTCTCATTTATCAATTGTGATATTGCTGATATAATCAGGAAGAACTACTTGGAGCTGTTTGGAAGAACTTGGGTACCACCAAGGGAGTTGGAAAAGATTTCTTATGAATTGGTTTTGTCACAATTAAATGCGGAGGGGGGATTTTATGGCGTTTACTTCCTTTTGCAGTTGTGTGGGGCTTATGGAAGGAGCATAATAGGAGAATTTTTGGAGGCAAAGTGTGAGTTTCGAGGATATTTGCTGATAATATGCTTTCTCTTCGTGATAAGCTTCCACAAGACTACTATGCATCATTGGAAAAATGAGCTAATTAAAAATACGTATACATTACAATTTGGCCTCAAAAAGCCCAAAAGAACTTACAAGTCCTTGGTCAAGTCTACTACACATCATTGGAAAAATGAGCGTAAATTCATCATTTGATATCACAATAACATGATTCGGGTGAGGTTTGAAAGATAACTTATAGTTCTAAAACTTCTATGTTTTGAACAAGTATCCAGGTTGAGGGGAAAAGGTCCAAATATTATTTTGAACAGAACCTTTGCATTCTGTTCAAAATCAGTCATCATTGTGCATCATTGGGAGAATGGGCGTAACTCCTTCATCGGATAAAGGAATGATACGATTCTGGTGGGATTTTAAAGATAACTTAAGGTTCTAAAATTTGCATGTCTTGACCAAATACCCAGGTCGAGAGGAAGAAGTCTAAAAATTGGCTTGAACAGGACTTTTGTGTTCTGTTCATTCCAGCTGTTAATCAAGTAGACAATCTGTATATGGAATTTCCAGTATCGTATTGACCTATTTAAAGGCCGATTTAGTAACAAGTTATTTTTGTACAGCTTGTAGATTATTTAATTCTTCTTTCTAATGCCATAGGAATCAAGTCATTTGGATTTGTGTTAAAAAATTGATGAGCTTTGAACTGAGCAGAGGTCAATCTGCCAGTCCAGGCTGAATATTCAATAACAGATCTGTAACTAGTACTTCCACTACAAATTTTTAACCTATTTAAAGGCTGATTTAGATAATGTGTATTTTTGACAAAATTGTTGGTCTGTAAGTCTTCTTTCTAATGCCACAATAATCAAGTCATTTGGGTTTGTGTACACAAATTGATGAGCTTTGGACTGAGCAGAGGTCAATCTGCCAGTCCAGGCTAATTATTCAATAACAGATCTGTAACTAGTACTTCCACTACATTTTGACCTATTTAAAGGCCGATTTAGATAATGTGTATTTCTGACAAAATTGTTGGTCTGTAAGTCTTCTTTTCAATGCCACTGGAATGAATGGGTTTTGATATATATAGTTATGGTCTCCGAACTAAGCAGAGGTCAATCTGTCAGTCCAGAAACACAGGTTAATCTAAATTCGGGTTTGGTTCTTTTTGGGTGTAGTGAAACCCTATGCATCCAGCTTCTACTTAACTTCTTTCTAATTTCTAACCAAAGGGAGTTGCAGAAATTAAAGGAAAAAAAAAAATCACTCCCTTTATTCATAGTTTTGATTTATTTTAACATGCATTAGAAGAGATACCCAAAACTGAAATTTTAAGAGAAGAACCTACCTCTCAAGGCTTGATTCTCCAAGCTTTCAAGTTCCAACAAAAATTGCAGCAATGGTGGTGTCTTGGTCTTCCAACAATGCTCCTTTAATAATCCTTTGTGTTACTACACCCTCTCTCACAATTACACGCAAACACTCTCTAGAAGTCAGATTTTCTTCACAAAACCTCTTCCTTCTTTCTTCTTCTCAACAAGAAGCCTACTAACAAGGCTCTTGTTTTGTTATTTTAATCAAATTTAAAACCCCTAGTGAAAAGGCCAAAATACCCTCAAGCAAAGTTCATGCAAAGCTTGCATAAAAAATCAGTACATACCTCTTTGGTACTCTTGAAATGTATATAGACCAAATTGCCCTTTAATCCTCTTATGCATGTGCTTGAGAAGCACTATCATATTTTCATGGTGCCCTTTTAATTTAGGTACCAAGCATGCCCTTCTCAATAATTCTAATTTACAAAACAACCTAACCAATAGGAATTTAATGCAAGTACTAATGGCCAATAGTGAGCTGCCACTTAAGCCCCGAAGCCACATAGGATTTCCATTCACTCATCATCCCATGCATGCACATCCTTATGCCAAGTGTCATCTCTCATGCATGCCACATGTCCACACCTAATCGATAGGGATTAATGCAAGTATTAATGGCCAATAGTGGGCTGCCACCTAAGCCCCAAAGCCACATAGGATTTCCACTCACTCGTCATCCTATGCATGCACATCCTTATGCCAAGTTTCATCTCTCATGCATGCCACATGTCTACCTTGCTCAATAGGAACAAACCACTTAAGGCTTCTTGCGAACTAGGATATACACTCCCAACTACCCCCACTAACACCCAATAGGGGGCTGTCACATCACTCAATGGACCCCACCACTATGCATATAATGTAAAAATAAACAAACTCCCACTTTATTCCCAAGCCTAACCCATTAGTTCAACCATTAGTCTAAGTAGCTGAACCATGCCTTAGTCCCCAACATTTATTTATTTAAACCTTATCTCTCATTTAATGCATATACCAATATTATTCCCCTCCAAAACTTAGGCATAATTTAATACCCTACCAACACATAATTTTTAATTATTACACACACAATCAGTCCATTTATCACCAAACATGGGAAAACACACATTGAAATAATGAATTTATATTAATAGTATTATATTCTCAAGTTAAAATTATCTATTTGCCCTTGGGTCCAGCTGAGTTTCCACATGAGCTCACCCTAGGTAGAAACCGAAGCTGAAAATCAAAAAGTCAAAATTAGCCCCAAAAGTGATACCTGGGGTATCACAAAAACCTCTGCTGTTGCAGCTGCTTCTTCATCTTATTTTATTCTGCTATTATTCTCTAACCAGGTCTGGTGGTAGCATCAGTCATTGTGATCAGTCTCGATCTCGTCCTTCCCAGGCATAAGCTCTGTTACATATATGTTTTCAGCAATCGTGAGAATCATAACAAGAGAGTTCAATCTCTCTCAAACCTTTGCCTCAGCCTCTACTTCGAAAGTCTGAAATCTTACTTTTGGATGACCTGATCTACAAAGTCAGCCCATAGAGAAAACCTGTCTGAGTCAGGAGATTCTATCCAGTTTTGCGAGGACAGGTTGGTTCGAGGTAGCTTTAGCTACAAAGGAAAGGGGAGGTCCTGATTCCGGGACAAAGACGTATGACGGGAGAGTGTCACGTACGGTTCCTTTGAGAAGGGTGTGGGATCTGGGTATACTCTACCGCCAGAATTGAATTGCAGGAGATTGTGGCAACTTATTTCTTGATTTCGGGGTCTGTTGGTAAGTGCAATAAAGAGACTAAGAGAGTTGGCTGTTTCGATTCTTCATCTACAGTTCCGAGTTAAACCAAGGCCTACCGAGTGAGTTCTCTGCCTCTTTGTGCAACCTGGTTTTGGCGCTTGGATTTCCTCTTATCGATTTGAGGTTGAGGATGACACTTTAGTTAAATACAGAAATGTCCTTGCTTGAAAATACCAGTTCTGTTTCAGTCCCTTCCTCCTATTTTTTCTTGAAATACCCTTCTACTTAAACTTTGCTTCCAGTTTTTTCCTGTTGGTCTTAAGGTTTTGTTTGCTTGACTCAAAAGAGTTATTTGACAGTGCTAATTATTTACAGATTGCCACTCCTCATAGTCTTGAGTTATTTACTGATTTGCCACTGTTATTTCTGTTTGAATATTCTATTACTTGAGTGGGGCCCACAACTAGCCAAATTGGAATCTTCTGCCCCGGGTCCGCATCAATGGCCATTCATTCCTTGTTAACGACCCATGGCCCTTTGAACATTGTGGTTAATTCCCAGATTGCCAGTAGGGCCCGTTTGTTCCCTTTCTAAGGGGTTGTTTGTCTTTTTACAATGTCCCAAATAGTTTTGCACCTCATAACTTTGAATGTGGTTTACGACGAAACCTAGAAATCGATCACTGATCCAATTTGGGTACCTCTACGGGATAGACCTCAACAAAAAACTGAAGAGTATTGACAGCTCTCCAATCATTGGATCAACTTCAATTTTGGATATTTTTGTTCATAGTGTTATTGTACATAGTATCCTGTTGTTTGATTGGCAATTGGCTATTGTTGCAACCAATAGGGGGTCATTGGAGGTTATTTTATTAGGATCTTCTTTGCTGCTGCTCTTGCTCATGGGATTTATTTTGCTGCTCATCCTTGCTGCTTCTTGTTCTTTTTGGTGTTCATCCTATGCATTATCTTTCTACGTAGAATGCTCTACGTGAGGTGGAGATGAAGCCTTGTGCTCGGGATTATTATTTGCTCATGTTGGAGCCTACTACCTATTATTACCTAGTTGCTTATTTGGAACGTACTACCTAATTGTTTGTGTTGGAGCATACTGGCTGGTTGCTTATCTACTCATGTTGGAGCCTACTTGTTGCACATGATGCAACCTGCTACCTATTGCACGTGATGCAATCCTTAGTCTTACTATCATTTGATAGTTGCATGTGACGCTACTTTTACTACCTTTTGCTCATGTTGAGCCTACTATCTTTGCTCGTGATGGAATCTATTATCACCTATTACTTATTTGCTTATGATGGAGTCTACTACCGTTTACTAAGTTTGTGATGGAGCCTATTACTATTGCAAGTAATGCAACCGTTCGTGTTGGAGCCTATTACCTTTTTCTCATGGAAGAGCCTACTACCTCTTTGCTCGTGGAAGAGCCTATTACTTCTACCATTTGCATAAGCCGTGCACATGATGCTAAATTATAGGGTCTCCAACAACCTAAAGCTACTGCTTGGTTTGCCTTATCTTGCGTTTCTATTTGATGTACTACTACTTGGTTCACAGTAATCTATATTGTGCTACTATTCACTGCTACTATTGCTATCTGCCTTACTTGGGAAGAACTTGTGCTGATTAATGTTCGTGATTTGGTATTGCTACTAGAAGTTCTCTTTATGCTCTTTGGCGTCTCCGACATTTACATATTGAAGACTGGTGTTAAGGTTCGTATCTATTCATCTTGTTCCAAACTAGAACTTCAGCTTGAGGGGGAGTGTTATGTTTGTTTGTATATTCCAAGCTTTAGCATATTGCAGCTTGAGGGGGAGTTTTAAGTTTGTTTGAATATTCCAAGCTTTAGCATATTCCAGCTTGAAGGGGAGTGTTGAGATAGCAATATCGATATCCACTATGTGAGTGTTGGTAGAGTCCTATTATGTTTAGTCTTATCATGAGGTGTCCTATTGTCATTAAAATTGTTAGAGTTCATTATAATTACTTTCTAGATGTAACAGTCCTCCCAGGAAACAGGTTCGGATTGGTGGCCAGGTCATAACCTCAGTCAAGAATACAAAAACCTGATTAAATATCATAGTACAAATTTTTTATTTATTTATTTTTATTATTTTCATAATATAAACCATTCATCATTCTGATGTAATACAGCGGAAGTATTTTACATAGGCAATATATAAAATCTGGTGGCTGGGAATAACTCTTACAAAACATTACTAATAAAATTTACAAACATTAACAAGTCTCATAATTGAATATCCAATAGTGTGCTGAAGGGGTGATCAGTTCCTCACTTGGACTTTCATTGCTATCCATATCATCCTTGCCTCCACTTTGTTTATCTGTAAAACATGGTTAACAACTTGGGTGAGCCAAAGCTCAGTGAGTAGAAGTCTACCCTGACAAGAATACATACAAGCATAATTTATAACCTACTTACTTACATAAGCTATATCTCTTCATGAGCTTCCGTAATGTGCCATAAGACCTTGACAATATACCCTTACATAATCATATCTTTCATGCTGTTAATCACCTTTTCTTTACTTCAATTCTTTCATATCGTTTCCTTCTTTACATATCAGGCTAAATACCTGGATGCACCAGTTTAATCTACATGTCTTGCCCAAACACTTAGCTTATTACACCTTAGAAGTCTTTGTATAATGTTCCAAGGTTTCATAAACATAAGGCTATCATGCATACTGAAACCTAACTTACATATTAACTTATCTTATATTAGTTACTTCACCTTGCTTAAGGAAAAATAGCTTACATCTTGTCTTACTTACAGTAGTCATTTTATTTTCATTTCGTTTTCTTACCTTTCTTATACATATAGCAGGGCGTTTGAGCTCACTAGGTTACTATGGGTCTTGCCTAGACACCTGCCTTCTTAATCTTATGCTTACTTATCTTTCACGTATAGCAAAGTGCTGGGTTCACTGAGTTATCTACGAGGAACTCACCGGGTTACTATGGGTCTTGCCTATACACCTGCCTTCTTAATCTTATGCTTACTTATCTTTTACGTATAGCAAAGTGCTGGGCTCACTGAGTTATCTACGGGTCTTGCCTGAATACCTGCCTTCTTATTCTTATGCTTACTTATCTTTCACGTATAGCAAAGTGCTGGGCTCTCCGGGTCATCTATGGGTCTTGCCTAGACACCTGCCTTCTTATTCTTATGTTTACTTATCATTACATATAGTAAAGTGTTGGGCTCATCGGGTTATCTACGGGTCTAAACGAAGTTTTCTAACATTTAATAGTAAGCAATCATCTCAAACATTGCTTAAAAACAAAGCAAACCATAGCACTATCATCTCTTAGAAAATACAGCAGCTCCCTTCTCATATCATAGCACAATAGTGTAATTTCAAAACATAATAACACACTTCATCCTCTACTTTAGAGAAACTTATCAATTTAGACATATCAATAGCCTGTTCTAATGGGCTTAGTAAAAGAAATTCTCACACATCATATGCATAACTTTACCAAGCTATCCAATCCATAAAATATAACCCCAATAGGCATAACATCACATGATAATAAAACTGAAAATTTTACTCATATTGTCACTTAGCTCCTTGACTAGTAGCATGATCAATTCACTTCATTAACCAATGCTTAAGACAAGCAATATACATGCATTTTCAAATTTTCTTACACATGCATTTTACATTAATAGCCTGCTGTAGGGGAAGAGTTCCCTCACCTTGTTGTCCAAAACAAACCATGTGAAAATTTTCAGCTTTTAATATCCTGTACAAAATGTAACAGCAATAGAACCATCACTTATATGTCCAACTCGCCTTAAATTCTATAAAATAAAGTCATTTAACATCCTAAAACATTCTCCTCATCTCTGCTGTCCAAAGGTTGCAAGAAACCCTACTTTGACATAAAGCTCCCAAATTACGGCTTTCAAAACCACCTATACAATAATCAGTTCATGAGGGGATCAAGAGAAGGGTTTTAGTATTTAAAAACATTGCAAAAAGACCCTTTTTAATCTTCCTCAAACCACTAGAACATGTCCTAGGGTTTGGGAAAGAACCCAACCCAAAATCAGCCAAAAAACAGTCCAATTCAGTTTCAGCCTGGGCAAGCTGCCGTGTTTCAGTTCCAGTAGGGACTTTTTTTTTTTTTTTTTGGGGTATAGAGCTTCAATCCCCCTCTCTATTGACCTCTGTAACACCTTCTAAACATACCTCTTGTAGCCCCAAAGTCCCAACAAAGAAACTAACATAATCTGAGTTTAAATTCACATGAAACGATATAAATAAAAATTTCCAGATTCATGCTTACCTCTCCTTCTTCTATTATGAATTTTCATCACCATTAATGGACCTATGAAAGTCTATCATTTACTGAAACGTCACTAGGATCATTTATTCATGATCCTATTGATCAAATAGGAACATTCACAGCCCACAATCTTCCCTTAAATAACAAGAAAGAAGTCTAAAATCGATTTTACCCTCTCTTTTCCTTTTTAAGCATCTATTATATAATCAATTTAGTTCATTAAAGTGCAACAAACATGCTTTCCAACACTTAGGTAAATCATCTTCTCATTGTCATTTCAAGGTGTTATCAGATCAGAAATTTCCATCCTTGCATGCACTAGGCATGTATTCAAAAATCAAATCCCAACTTCAACCGTTAAGAAGATAATTCACAAGATTTATAGTAACCTAGACAAACCACAAATTTGGAAAAATAAAAAGAAATGCAGCAAGCTACATACCTTTCTTCCCAGGAATAAATTCCATAACTGAAACTCTTCATTTAGTTTGCTCCAATTTGTTCCTTAGACCTCTTAGGAGTTTAGGAGAAAACCCCTCTTCCAATTTTGCAAAATCCCCAACTCTAGGTGTTACCAATTATATTCTTATCTTTCTGGAATTCTGTATTTCAGCAAGGTGTCTTTTTCTTAGCTTCTCCCTCAATTTCTCTCTTTAATACTCAAATCTAGCTTGGAATCCTCATGCATGCATGTCACTTTCTTATTTCTTCCTTCTACTCAGTTATAGCAGGGGGACACCCTCTCCAGATTTCCGTTCAGCTAGAGCAAGAGAGAAAATTTTCTCTCTCCTCCTACCCATTTCGTTTCCAACTCCAAGAAACCCTAACTCTTACCTTGCTGTTTTCTTCCTCTTCTTTCCTTGAAGTTTCAAATTCTCAGCAAGACAAGAACCTCTTTAGATCAATACCTAGATTGCATGAGAACTTCCTCCCCATCTTCTTGCTGTATTTCTTCTCTCCTACTACTACCTTCCATTGCTGCTCTTCTTTAGTATCATCAGCATCATGAGAGAGAACTCCTTTCTTCCGGAATTCGTGATCAAGAAGATTAAGAGAGAAGCCTCCCCTTCTCTCCCTTTTCCGTTTTCAGCCAAGAAGGAGAGACAGAGCTTCTCCCACCACCTAAATCGATTTCAGCAAGGGAAAAAGAAGAAAATGAAATCTCTCTATATCCCTCATCCTTTTTATACATAAACTCAATTTCTAATTAACAAGCTAAAATGATAATCCTACCCTATTCAATCTTATTTAAAATCTACTTAAAGTTGTATTAGTTTTTAAACCGTAGGTACCCTTCTCACTAAACTTCTTCGATTTGCAAAACTGCCCCCATATCCTGTATAATCATAGATGAACCCTCTTATAATTTATTTACTAAGAAGCCCCCCATCTTTCACTTGACAGCTCAATGGTTGAGCTGTCATTTATTTATTTATTTATTATTATTATTTATTTATTTTTTAACTCTACACCCTCTCTCGTCCTTTAGGGCTTACTTGGCCCATTAATATTAAATAAGGTTTTTCATAAAGTCATCTTGTATAAAGTAATGTAATAATATTCCATTATAACATTTCATATAATATAATATAGCTTAGGATTAAAATAAATATTTACCTAATTGGTTACCATTAGTCACACAGTAATAGTAATTTTCTACTGTTAAATAAACTTATGGTTCAATACATGACTTGGTCGATAAAATATTAGTCAGAGCCAAGGTTTAAAATCTCGGGTTTAGGAGGAGTCTCGGCCTCCTCCGAAACCGAGATCTCGGCGAGATCTCGCCGAGACACTATATTTTGTCCGAGACAGCTTAAAAAGACTGTCTATTTAAGCTGTCTCGGTGGCCAAAATATATTTTTTAGGTCTCCAACTTCAGGGGAACATCATTTTTACATACATAAACACATTTAGAGCATAAAATTGTAAAAATAATGACTCTTTGTGGTTGTTTGGGTTTACAGCCATGTTTTGACAGTCAACGCTGAAGTCTGTTGTAAACTTAGGCTAATATTGGCTATTATATTCAATCAAATATGGCAAATGAGACAATAACATAATGCATTGGGGGAAAGAGAAACAAAATAACACTTCATTATAAATCATTACATCATAGTTCAAATGTTCAATACTGAATGATCCCATAGTCTCGTAGATCGGGTTCACGTATATAAATATTTCATCAGATTCTACCAATTTTTTTCCTCTCTCATAGTCTCATTTAAAAATCTCATTTTTGGGCAAGAATTTAACCTTCAATAGTTGATATGAAACTCCCACAGCAATCCCCGCAGTCCGAAACACCACCCGTTGCAAGTTGAAAGTCCAAACCAAGAAAAAATGAGGAAGAAATAAGAAAATTTTCAAAAACTAACAAAAAAGAGGAAACAACAGTTCTCGGTCGACTCGACTGAGAACAGTGAGTTTTCTCTTTTATAAAGAGGAAAAAAAAAACAAAAAGCAATTTCTCGGCGAGATTTACCGAGATCTCGCCGAGAAATTGCGAGATTTACCGAGATCTCGGTGAGATTATGCATCTGTCGAGACGAAAAGGGTTATCGACCCTGTTTTCGTCTCGGCTACTGTCGAGAAGGGCGAGATCGGCGAGATCTCGCCGAGATTTTATTCCAACTCAGAGCCTCTTGAATAATTGTACATCACAACCAGTTGAACTGTAGTCCTTTCTAAGGCTCACAAATTACCAAAATACCCTTATCTCCCCAGTACTTTCTTCACCTGTCTAAACAAAGGAAAAGTAAGCTATCTAACATCCTAGCTGGGCTGGGGTGTTACAATAGAGTTCTACTAGGTTGTAATTACTTGCTTTCATCATTATTAAATAGGTGGCAGTTGAGAGGGGGGGGAAGAGAGAGAGAGAGAGAGAATACACTCGTCACTATTCTTTCTTGATTCTCTCCTTCTTCTCTTCTCTCTTTCTTTTTAATTTGTCACAATTCTTATTGAAATGCAAACTCTTATTGAATCTAAGGCTTGTTCTTGTGGTTGTTAGAACCACTCTGCCCTAAGGTCTGGTGCGGGATGTGAGAGGGGATCTTAGGAAATGAGCATAATGCTGGAATGATAGGGCAAAAAATCAACAGTTTGTGAGACTGCAAATGGGAGGCGGTGGGGTGCCAAGGGAGTAAGTACAATGATGGAATGATAGGGTGAAAATTAACATATTGTAGGTTAATGAATCAGTTGCCACCTCGCAGTCTATTCACAGTTCATTTATTGGTTCTCTTTTTTTTTTGGTTAGGGGGGGGGATGAATTTATTGGTACTCTTTAATTTGTATGCGCATTATGGATTCCTGTATTTTGTCTTAGAAGCTGTAATTTGTGTTTTGTTTGACTGGATTTATGCATGAGGATTAAGTATGTACATGGATAGCCAAAAATCCGGATCCTATTCGAATTTGCATATGTTTAGGGGAATCAAAATTTGAACAATTGGATTCACGTTCGAATTTGGATAGCAGGATTCGGATTCAGATGCATATTCCAATATTAGTCAAACGGCCAGGATTATAACCGCTCCGTTTAGGCTAGTGTTAAGACACATATAAACCTTAGGTTTTAAAATGTTAAGATGCATATAGGCTTAATGTTTATACAGCCATTAAAGGTTTTTTCTCGTATATTTTTAAAGTAGGCTATATATTTGTTTTAAACTAGGGTTTTCTCTCATTTTCCGTACAATTTGTATTCTAATTCAGATTTCTGGGTTAGATTTGGATTTTAACCGGATATCCGGTTAAATTTTGAATTCGGATTTGGTTTTTATACATCTGTTGGATTTCAGATTGGATTCGAATAAGGTAGTTGGTAAACGGATTCGGATTTGGGTTCGGATAATGATGTATCTGATTTGAATTCGATCCATTTACATCCCTAATGAGGATATGAAAATGAAGGTATCTAGTCACAGAGAGCCTGGATATGAGTACAGCTTGCAGCCTATTTCTTTGGTTTTGCCACTTTATGTTGTTTCTATGCTTGGCGTACGTTTATATATGTTTTGGGGGAGCATTGATGTCACCTGTTGACTAGTTTTCTCATTTACTTTTTCTTCTATTTGATTGTATGCCATTGCTTTAAGCAGATCTTATTTACTTATCTGTGTTAATAATCCTTCTTTGCAGATTACAATGTCTGCGGAGCACCATGGTTGCCTCATCAAAATGGTAGGTTTTTGACTTACACTAACTTTAACTTGTCTTGTCTGTAGTCATTAACTTTTTATTTTTTTTTTATATTGATTACACTCTTTATTAGTTTTTTTTTTTCTATGCAAAAGACATGGAAAACTGAATACTTTGAAACAAAAAACGTTAAGATATCCTAAACATCCATTTGATTTATACTTTTATTTTTGTGTTCTAGGTGTTCTTCATTTGATGAATGTGTAGTCCTTAGTAGTTCTTAATTGCAGTCTTGGATCCTATTCTAGTTAATCCGTGACTCTCTCTCTCTCTCTCTCTCTCTCTCTCTCTCTCTCTCTCTCTCTCTCTCTCTCTCTCTATCTGTGAGTTTGTGGAAAACGATATCTTAGGGAATTAGGCATAGGTTCGATACTTTATAACGCAAGGTTAAAAATATTGCTTCAACTTGTTGATTAGGTGATGTCCCTTAAAGATGATTAGAGTTCTAAGGGAAACCTACTGCAGGAATATGGTCACAGTAGCCCATGTGGGTCTGGTTTTTGGTCATTTTTCTGGTTCACAACTGTGCCCATGGTTCAAATTTCGGTTCACAACTGAGCTCCATGATAATATATTGTTGTAATAGGACTTTTCCTTTTTTCGCTGTCTTTTTTTTCTTGTTTTGACTTAATTTTATGGTTTATTTCTTAGGAAAGAAAATGAATCTTTAAGGGAATGGTTCTCTTCTTTGTTGTATCATATCGTGTATGATGGTTTTCTTGAACGAACATAACCCCAAAAGATCCTTTCTTGTTTTGGGATGTAGTCATTGTATTTATTTGAAGCGAGGAATGTACAAATTGGTGTTGGTAACAAAGAAGAGGATCTTTCCGTAGAAGGGGTTAAATGAGTAGGATGAGTCCTTAGAGGGCTCCCTTTGTGCTTCCCATTTCTTATTTTATTATTTTTCAATCTACTGTCCTTTTGATTGTTTATATTCAAGTTTGGTTGTACTATATTGTATTTATTTTATTTTTTCGAACTACTTCAGACAAAATGGCTGGTGGAGTCAGCTTTTGTTCCATTGCTGCTTTTATAGGAGCGATGTGAGGCAAGTCTAGTTTTTCCATGGACAATTTTTCTACATTTGCCCTTGGATAATAGAGCATAAATTTTGTTTCACTTTCGTAGATCTTATTTATATATTTTTTCTTACAATTTTGTAGGAATAATTCCTGTGGGAGGCTGAAATGACAGGCAAAAGAGGTTAACATATTAGAATTTTTTTTGTGTTTGAACATCTTTAATTTACTGGTATAAAGGGAAGAAAAAAAAAGTGGATCATTCTTTGGAGCTCGAGGAAACACATTAGAATCCCATTAATTTTTGAAAATAGATGTTATTACAAGCATAAAGGCCTACTCTGAAAACCCTGTTACCATTAAGTTACTTTGTGGATTGACAAATAAGCATGGAGAAACATGTTACTGCTCATAGATAATGGTTAGAGATTCAGAATCCTACATTTCGGTAGTTGTCTCTCCTTGAGAAATGCACTTGCACCTGTTTCTCATAACATATTATACATTACTTGGTAATATCAAGGATTAAAGTTTCGTGTATGTCACACCCCAATTCCGGCTGAACCAGAAATGTGAGTGAACCGCCACTAAACCATTGGTTCACACCAGGATCTCAATAAGACTGTGTCTACACACACAAACCATTGCACACTAACCACAATCAAAATATAAATAAATACAGCGGAAGTCTTTAATTAAATGAACTGAGTATTCTATTAATAAATAAATAAATTATCCAATTATCCAAATACCAAGACGTAAATAAGTATCTTTACATTGTCTTATAAATCAAAACTGGAAATAAATAACTAAACCAAGAACATCCTAAAGGTACACGCAGTGAGGGCACTCGCATTAGGCGTCATGCTCGTCCTCCCCTGCTTGCATTCCCAAGGCAGCAACACCTCCATACACTGGAGCATCTACGTAGTCTTCCACAGTGTAACCTGCATCAACATCTGAAAAATGGTGTATACACAAGGGTGAACTCACAACTTAGCTCAGTAGGAAAATCAAACAATGCAACAAGTAATATGCATGAGTAACATTCACATTTGGTCTGGTATGCTATGGTAAGGATAGGTTGCATTCCACACCTCCATGCACGAGAGTGTGAGCACGCCCAACGGATCACACACTGTTGTCGTCCCACGTCACTCACTTCGGTATAGAGATAGAGCTAGAGTCTGGTGGGCAGGTTGCGCCTCCATCCTACGTCCTCCTCCTGATACCCTCTACCATACTAATACCTACACCCCTATTGGCGAGGGCTTGTAAGTGGGTTCGTCACTAACCAATCTTACATGTCATCACAGTATCAAAGCCCTATCCCAGCACAGCTCCCTACGACATAGAGATAGGGCTAGAGTTTGGTGGCCAGGCCATAGACCACAATGCCACGTTCTCCCCCTGATACCCTACCCGTACCAAGCATGCTAAGATAGTAGCGATACGAAAATGTGCTAATGTGATGAATGATCTAAGACCCCAGGCCCTTCTCATTCCATACATCAACGAAAATAATCACATACCTAACAATCACATCCTAACATAGCGAGTTTGCATGAACAAAATATAATAACAGAAAGTAAAGATGACACGTGAATATGCACATGCAATACTCCATAGAAACAAGAGTAGTTATTAACAACGTTTTACTGTTATTAGTTAATTAGGGTTTAGATCCGATTCCCTTACCTGATGCTTGATTGCTAGCTTGCTCTGCGTCACAAAGTTTAACTTGGCTGTCAAATGGTCCTAACACGACGTTAGGGTTTGATTAGAATTATTTCCATACGGTTTACGTTGATCAGAAACCAACTGGGCGAAAAACACCCCATTCTGTATATACTAGTCGCATATACCGGTCGCAGGTCACTATACAGTGGCGTGACTGGTATAGTCGACCGGACACCTCTGGAAGCCATTCCCGAGAGATACCGGCTGCACATGCCGGTCGCAGTACCGGTCTCATACAGGTGCCACCGGTATGTCGACCGGACAAACTCCGTAAGTCCATTCAATCTGACATTCTTTTTCCGTCGGCTTCCAACTTGACTTCCTATGGTTCTTCTAACCATTTTAGGCCTGAACAACGTGTTAGAGTTTGTTTTATCTTCCATTTAAGGTCCTATGTTCTGATGAACTTTAGTTTATAATTCAAATCTCGGGTTTAATGAACAAGTAGGGTTTAATGGCAATTTAGGGTTTTTAGATCAATATCTAGTTTTGCATGGTATTGATCAACATCTAAAACAACCTAAAGCTAGAGAGAGATACAACACTTACCGTTGGTCTATGCACTATGACGTTCTTCTTCCAACGGAGTCTCCTCTGCAACCTTCCTCAGCTCTTTTCTCCTTCTCAAATCTCCTTCTCGTCTTTAGGGTTTGTGAGAGTCAACAAAGAGGATTTAAGGAAGTTTAGGAGTCATTATATAGGCTAGGGTAGGTTTTAGGAGAGTTTCCTACGTAAGGTAAGTCTCTAAGATTGAGATTTGGAAGGTGGGGCCCACTAAGATCCGTTTCCAAATCTAACTGGTCTACCCGTGCAGACATACCGGTCGACCCGTATGGTAGACCGGTATAAACTTCTTAAATGTGTTTTTTTCTATTTTCGTACCTGGACTTGTGGTTTGTCATCCGCTCGTCCCATCTGGTTCGGTTATGATTGGAAGACCTGTCACGACACAAAATAGAGGTTTAAATCAGGTTCGTGGAGTGCGGGTCTTACAGTGTATCAGTAGCGTATCGATCAGATGATTTTATATGTATTGTATTGTATCATATCATATCGTGGATACGGTGGATACATTAGGATACGGGGCAAGACACGTATGGGAATGATTAGGGAACTTACAAAACACAATTTTAAAGCATGAAAACTCTATAATAAGCAATCTTGAAGTATTTTAAAGCATGAAAACACTATACTATGGGGCAACAACCTTCGGTTTGCATGAATTGCAGGTTTCTAGCAAGAAAGAAGACCAAAATAGTGGAAAAAAATCACTTGTATCGAGCTTTATATGTGCGTATCTACCATATCGATCCATATCAGTTCGTAATGAGGTGTATCGAACAGTATCGGTTCATGATCGAGGTGTATGTATCAATCAAGGATCAATGTGCCAGTTTCGACCAGCCTCAACACCAAGATATCTCGGGTTTCGATCGAAACTTGGTCGAAACCTAGGATTTTGTCCGCTAAACCTTGAAACCATGGTTTTGAGGCCTAGAACCCTTTTTTTTTTTTTTTTGGGTAGCCCATTTCAACCTTTTTACACCTATTTGACATGTTAGTTTGACAAAAAAAAAGACATCCAAAATAATTACATGTGGTGTGGACCAAGTTTGCTAGTTTATGTTGAAGGCTGAATGCCATTCTACACTAGCAAACTAATCCACATTGCCCTAACTATTAAGAATTAACACATCAAACAATAATATATGTATTGAACATGAAATTATGGAATTAAAAGAGTAAAAGCTTTCATTTAATTTTTACTTTTAGAGAGACCAATTTACCTTGGAGAAAGAGAAAATGGTTGAGACTTGAGAGGCCTTTGTTGTTGAAGAAACTAGCAAGACCCTTGTGAGAATCCAATGCTTAAAGGAAGAAATGAGGTTTAGGAGCAAAATCTTTAAAACCCTCTCTCACAGTAGCTCTCGGTTCAAAACATTAGGTTTTGATCGAGACATAACCTTTTATAAGGCTTTTTGGTTAAAAAATAAACCGAAACCAGGTTTCGGTCGAAACCTGATACTTACTAGTATCAACCTTCGAACTCGTTTCAGCTGGCACCTTGAACCATGGTCTCAATACAAACCGATACGGTCATGTATTTTTTAAATTTGACTTATTTCATAATACATATGAAATAATACATTTTTAAAATGTATCGATCGTAGTGCTTTGTATCATCATGTATCATGCGTATCGAGCCGTATCGGTGCGTCGGTCGATACAACTCGATACGTACCCATTTTAAAAAATGAGACTTATCATGCGTGTATCATATCAGTGCATGTCCAGTCGATATGCCCCGATATGGTACAAATACTTGATTCCTTGTTTTTGGTATACATCTAATTCATGTTCTTTATTTTATTTTCTTTCATTATTTTGTGAATTGCAGGTCATGGTAAACACTTGCCTTCTTTATCAGCAAACAAAATTCTACCTTCTCTGGGAAGAGAGTGAGGGTTATGCAAAGCTGGTACACTTATATTTTGGATATTTATAATTTTTTTTAATGTACATATATGTTTAGTCGTCAATGGCTAGGGTATTCAATTTTCTACCTCCTAATTCAGTCAGATAAGTAACTGACTGAATCCTTAGATACTAGGTTACAAGAACAGGGCTGAGTTTTTCTAATGATATGCATTTTAGCTTTTTATTGTTTCAAGTGATTATCAGTTTTGGGGATCCACATCCTCTCCCGCCTGGGTTTGGGAGGGAGACTCGGCGTCCCGGATGGATGGCCGCCACATGGCTCTCAGGTGGATCCGAGCCCTCCATCCGAGCCGACACCCAAGCCGACAAGCTGAGCCGACAGGGGTGTCGGCTCGGATGGAGGGCTTGGATCCACCCGAGAGCCAGGTGGCGGCCATCCATCGGCTCGGGTGTCGGCTCGGATGGAGGGCTTGGATCCACCCGAGAGCTAGGTGGCAGCCATCCATCCAGGCCGCCAAGTCTCCCGCCCAAACTCAGGCGGGAGACGATTTCTATTCCAGTTTTGGACTTTGTAGGTTACACTTCTCTGTCAAAGTGGTTCTGAAGCTTTGACTCATAATATGAATGTGTTGGCCACAACTATAAGCATAATTAAGGTCTGAACTCATTGTTGTATCCTTTACCAATGGGAAATGATTATTTTTATTTGTAGTAGTGGTCACTTATTTTTTTTATGCAACTTTTTTCAGTCATTAATTGGGTACTTTGATTTGGACCCAAATTGTGCCTTTGATATTGTAAGTAGATTGTGTTTTCTTTTTCTTTCCTCTAATTTTTTTTGGTGGTGTTATATATTTATTAGAAGATTTAATTTTTGTACAAAGTAGTAGTTAAGCTTATTTTATTGTGAAACATTTAGCAAATACAAAAATACTGTTGGCTATATTCTCATTTACCGGCTGTGATATTTTATTTTGGTGATGCATCAGGTTTTGGAGTGTTTTGAACTGCAGCCCAATAACAATGTCTTCTTGGACCTATTACCTATATTTCCCAGGATAGGGAGTTACATGCTATTAGAATTCAAATAAGTTGCTCATGTCTTGTTATGTTCTTGAGCAATTCAGCCTTTTCTCATTAATTTCCTGCTTTGCAGTTCCATGCTTCTCAAGTGCTAGGGTTGAAATTTCAATTCTATCAACGGATGGATGTGAATCATCCTGTGCCTTTTGGGCTTTATCGGCTAGCAGCAATGTTGGGGAAAGAGGAGTTCATTGATCTTGATTGCATGTAAGTATTTTACGTGGTCTTGTTATGTGTTAATTTTGGGGTTTGATCTCTCTCTCAGTAATCATCCGAGCACATGTTTACTTAGCATTCATGCTGATGATTGATGTGGGATTTCTATATCAAGAAGAAATTCCAGTCTTCGTTTATTGTTGTTGCACTAAGAATGTTTGAATCACGATATTGGATGCTTGCCCTTGTTGAGTACTTTACCACTAGCACTTGCTTTATTCACTTTATAATACTTGGTCCTCCTCACTAATTTCATACTCTGCAAGCAGGGTACATGAAGATGGAGCTTGGGTTCTGATATGTTGCTCTGTATTCACCATGAGCCGGTTTGTTGGACTTATTTGCGTTGTGGACTGTTTGATTTGTTGTGAGCAGACATGGCTTTTAAGGATGGAAGGTTTTTATCAATTGAGAGTCTGAGACATGAAATCCATTATTGAATGGTCAGATGTGAAAATGGAAATCTTGTTGTATGGGCTGGTGGAAACGGAAGAGCAGAATAGTGCCTTTGCGAATCGTTTGGAAGTCATTGATGTTCCTTGTGATATTGGCTTTGTGGAGGGTCAGAAATGATAGCTGTTACAACTTCCAAAGAGCTTCTGTTATTAAAAATATGGTGTGGATCACTAGGGATGTACAGTAGAGACATGATGGCAGTTCACCCTTGTGTAGTTAAATTGTCGACATACTTAGCTGTTGCAAGAGCGCTGAATTTACATACTAAGAATGGTGCTCCAGTATCAGTGGTACACCTATACTGGTATAAGCCCGAGCAGCAGTGGTGTAAAGTCAATACGGATGGGTGCTGTCTTGGGAACCCAGGTGAAGCTTCAGCTGGAGGGGTGATTAGAGACAACAAAGGTATGGTGCTGTTCGCGTTTAGAGTACCTGGGGGTGACAACAAATTTCGTGGCTGAGCTTAAGGCAGTGCTGCGTGGTATAGAGTAAGCTCGTAAGCTGGGATTCAGCAGAATTTGGGTGGAGAGTGACTCAGGCTTAGTGGTGCAGTGTTTGCGGTCCAATGAAATGCCTTGGTATGTTTTACAGAGGTGGAGCCATATTCAGAATGATTTGACCACATGTGTGGATCGGATCACCCATTACTTCAGGGAAATAAATACTGTGGCGGATGGGTTGGCGAGACGTGGGGCGTTTGAGAGATGCTCGTATTCTTGGCATGCATGCCCAGACTTTGTAGCTAAAGAAGTTGTGTGGATGCTTCCCACAGGCCTCGTTATAGATTCTAGTTGTTTTCTCCCTTCTATAGTAGCTCCCTTCTGATGGCAATGCACAAGGTTGGTTGTAATCTTTAAATTTCTTGGTTTTATGTCAATAAAGTTGCTTGACCTTTAGCAAAAAAAAATAAAAATGCACCTACCCTGCACATCCACCCTCCCGACAGTGGTAGAACAGTGAAATATGTGTGTTGGAAGATAATTTGCTCTATACGGCTAGTAATTTTATTGATAGAATATAGTTTCTTCTCAGAAAGTTTGGACGAATGGGTGATCTATGGCTTTACGGCTTTTTATGCACTTTGATAACAGTTGCTTGAGAAGCTGTATGACATAATTTTAATTTGAAAGTGTACCCTACCCTTGACCTCTAGCTACTTGACGTATGCTGTATATATATATATATATATAATTGTCACTGAAGAGTGAAGCAGTTCACCCACTGTTAACTTTTTTACCTTCACAAGGTCATTTACTAAGTTGTAATAGAAGGTTATTTTTTGTGTCACATTTAAAGGAATCATGTACCAAATCTTACTCATGAGCTGGGGAGACATGTTAATACATAGATTTCTACTTATCTCAACTTTTGAATGGACCCTTGTCTTCTTATGGTTCACATGAGGGTTTAGCTAATTTTTCTGTATTTTATTTGTAGGTGGAGGATAGGGAGATGGACAAATGAACCTCTTGAAGGACGACATGGATGCAAATGCAGCAATCCAAAAGGCGGAGACTTAAAAGGGAGCACCTATCGTCAGGGGAAACTGGTGATTATCCGCTGGCAGTTCCACCACCCCCTCCTCTTACTCTTGGCATGTCACAGTCATATGATGGACAGGAAAGGGACCATGGCCCAGAGGTCAGGCTACTTGGAGGAACCACTGCCTAGGGTTCATGGCAAAGAAGCTGCCAGCAAGATTACCTGTCGGGATGATCAGTATCCTTAAGAAAATTATTATTTTTCAATTTATTATTATTATTTGATATCTTATTTATTTGGAAGTCGTATTTATTTGCCCATGAAGTTCTATTTTGCTCAGTTAATTGAGTATAGCCTGAGTTGTCCTTGACCACCTTGTTTTAGGATTTATGAGAGAGAGTGGGAGGATGAGAAGCAGCAGAGAGCTGAACCAAAACGAAGGCGTTGAAAATAAACATGGAACTGAAGTGCATTACGCTGGCTTTCTGTCTCTGGTTCATATATTTGTG
This sequence comes from Protea cynaroides, assembly GCA_028583415.1. Lineage (NCBI taxonomy): Eukaryota > Viridiplantae > Streptophyta > Magnoliopsida > Proteales > Proteaceae > Protea > Protea cynaroides. The sequence goes on from CM053268.1 coordinate 37,039,986, forward strand.
ATCCACTGGTGTGCAGCTAGTCCAGTGACTGCGGTCTTCTCACTAGTTCTGATCTCTTCTTTTTCAATTGTTAGTGTTATGAGCTACTTCAATTTAGCCTTGTTTTTTTTTGCTCTGGTCATAGTTGCTTGAATATTTTTCCTTAATTTTTGTGATATCAAATCTCCAGGAATACACTGGCTTATCCCCAGATTTTGTAGTTAAATTTCTGAAGGAAGCAGGATGGCCTTTGACTCAAGTTCCTGCTTTAGGTGTATAAATGAATGAAACTGGGTGGTTGTCTAATTGTGCAATCTTTCCTGTAGTTTTATGGTTGCCCATATTGTAAAGAAAGCATTCTTTGTCATTCAAATTGTGATATCTCTTGCATCTACTGCCAAATTCTGTGATTTCTTAATTCATTCTCTATCAAGCTTAAAAACTTTAGAACCAGGATCAGGTTAGACTCCAGCAATCTTCATCTGTCATGATATCATCGTGTCTGAAGTTGGCCAATACAAACCAATCTTTGCACTGGTAAAAAAACTAATAATAATTAAAGTTCTAACCAATCTCTTTTTTTTTTTTTTGGGAAGAGGAGGCTGGAGTAAACACACATTAGCCGATTTTCTGGACCAGGCTACACCAATCTTGAGTTAGAAAGGTGAGTTGGTTAATCTGCTTGGTACAACCCGGGAATTTAGAGCCATAATCCTCATGGGGGGGTTGTCACATCTGCTCTCTGGTTAACATACTGTACTGGGAATTAGAAATTATGAATGTCTTGTTTATCAAGCTTGAAGGAGAGCTTATAATTGTATGTTCGGAAAACTGGGTACCATGATTTTGTTCCTTAATCCATTAGACTGGAATAAGGTGAAGCATCTGAATGTTAAATAAATGTCAAATTGGTGAGAGAGTAGTCAATTATTCATTAGTCTGAGTCCAGGTTTTAAGAGCAAAGACAGACTGGGATCCTCTCTAGTACAGCTATGTAGCAGTGCTGATCTTGATTCCTGACCATTGAGAGTGCCTCGAGACACACACGACTGGTGCACTCTCAATGGTCAGATCAGCAGTGTTGCACAAAGTGTCTTAAGTATTCATCTCTTTTTCTGCCATGTGTATAATATTTTTTTGTCCAATCAATGTAGAACTTGGTTGCAAATGTCATATTGGAGGAGAGGTCTCCATTTTAATAGTGTGTCTATTAAAAAATTTTCTCCAATTGCCTGATACCAAATATTTCACTCTCTTACTTTGTTGTCTTGATGGTTTTAGCTCAACGTCAACTCGCAATCTATGGTTACTTATTGGTTTGATATCGGTGACTTGATCATTCAAAATTGAACCAATTTCTATGAATTCGATTCTAGTTTGATTGGTATGAGTTTGATTATACTTTTTATTGCTTATTTGGTAAGAGCCTGATTATAAATCGATAATTGATCGTCTAATGTTAATCTTGAGTCTTGCTGAAGATCAATAAAACCCGACTGAAATCGACATTGGTGGATGTGGGATTCCGAACCCACTCCCACTCCCGCTCTTGCTCTTTGCTCCTTCGTTGTTGCACTGGATACCACGATTCTGTACTGTCTTTACAGCAGGTGCTTCAAGGAATCAAAGCAATGGAAGCTGTCTAAGAACACAATGAGGATAAACATTCGCGACTCACCAAACTCACCGTCGCTAGGGATTTTCAGATATGCTCTACATATTGTAGGTGATATGTCACGATTTGAATCAAGAGATATAAGGCTTCGTCCTAAGAGGAGATATTCAAATTCAAATAATTATTGTAACAGAGTAGGAGACATTTAAATTTAAATATTTGTTGTAACAATCCATGTTATACGTAGTTCAGTTCCTATATTTAAGGAAGGAACTGTTATCTTTTGTATTTCTCTATAAAAAGAGTCTGCAATGAAGGAAAGACTTACGCCGAGTTCATTCCAATTATTCTCAATATCTTTAGTACGTTCAGGTATGTTCATCAAAGATTTATTACTTTGGCTTCGATTTTTTTGTTTTCTATATTTCTTATTCATATATATAACTCGAATTTGTAGAAGCTTTCTCCTGTGATGCAAGGTTTAGTGAGCTTGCAAAGTTGCCGCTATCATTTAGATCTAGGGATACACGATAAGGTGATTGTGAGATGAAATCTATGTTTCCGAACTCAATTTCTGAAGATATATGGTTTACGATCCCTAATCTATGCTGATTTATTTGTGATATGGAATCTCTTGTTCTTTTACTGTTATGCGGTTGGGCGGGAGTGCTTTATTTATTTATTTATTTATTGAGAATTGATACACTTGTGGTTTCCTCTTGGTTTACTGCCTGGGATTTTGTTTGAAGAGTATAAGTGAATTTTTTTTTTGGATAAATAATTTTAGTTGGATTTTCCTTTCTAGTTTATTTATTTCCTTTTTTTCCTTCTGCTTTATGAACTTTGGGATATTGGTTTGAATTTGGGTATCGTTTGGCAGAAACGTATTTCGTAGATATGTGAGTTCAGGAGTCAAATTCCATTCGTGGGCTTTGAAGGAATAGGAAGGAGTTGTTGATCTTGATTTTGGCGGCTAATTTTTCTACTGCTCATCTCGCTTAAGTGGAGTTGTTGATCTTGATTTTGGCTTTTGTGAGACAATGTCGATTAAGAAAGAAGAAAAGGCTCAGGCTTCAACTGTCAAGGCTGCTGCTATGACAGCAGCAAAGGGTCTGAGCCGTGCTCAGGCCGAACGTGCTGGGGCAGCTGCAGCTTGAAATGTAAATGCTTATGGTCAGAAGGAAGAAGGGCCAAGCCGATGGCAGGAGAGGAAAGAAGCAAAGCGACAAATGTACCTGATGAGTACTGAAAAAGCAGTTAAGTTGGGTGAGAGGAAAGACCTTAAGCCCTCCATGTTGAACATTGGTGGCACTTCTTCACGATGCCTGAAATGCTTCGAGACTGGTCACTGGACATGTGAATGCAAGAATGAACGGGTTTACATTTCAAGACCATCTCGGACACAGCAACTGAAAAACCCAAAGTTGAAATTGAAGATCTCTGTCTCGTATGAATTGGATAGCCCTGATATCCAGAAGGTGGAGAAAGGCAAAAAGAGTATGGAGAAAGGCGAAAAGAGTAGTAAGAAAAGCAAGAGGAAGCACCATTCGGATTCTGGCTCTGGGAGTGAAAGCAGTGAGGCTTCTGTCTTTGAGACTGATAGTGGGTCTTCATCAATAACAGGGTCAGATTATTCATGAGAGTAACTTGAGTTACAGTTCCTCATCAGATTCCGAAGAAGAATGGGGGAGGGGAAGGAAGAAAAAACAGAGGAGGCGGCACCAGAGGTACAGCTCATCTTCAGATTCTGATTCTGACTGTAGGAGCAGCTGGAGGAAAAGTAGCTCATCTTCAGATTCTGATTCAACTTCATCTTCAGATTTTGATTCAACTTCAGATTCTGATTCTGACAATAGGAGCAGCAGGAGGAAAAGTAGCTCATCTTCAGATTATGATTCAGCTTCAGATTCTGATTCTGACAATAGGAGCAGCAGGAGGGAAAGTAGAAGGCATTAGATAGGCTGCCGAAGAAGAAAGGAGGGAATATGATTTTGTTGACTTGCTGTCATTATTTCCATTCATACCTCAAAGACATCTGAATCTCTGTTAGTTCTTGGTACTTGTGCATAGCAATGGCTTCGGATCCCACACTCCAGAAGTAGGTCCCACCACCCTATTCATGGGTCCCAATGGTTTTTTTTTTTTAATATATATTGGGGGTGGGGGGTTACCAGGTGGGGAGGTGAACTGCATTCTGTTTGTGGCCTTCTGGGAGAAGTTTGTTCAGTGCTTCTATGCCAATCTTTTATCGATTTGTCAATTAAGAACCATGTCTTCATAGATTCCATTGTCTCTGTGCTCTTAATTCTGTAGCCTTTGTCATGTTTGTCATGAAATCATGTAAATACTGCGGAGATGCCATTATGGAATGATGGTCGAATTTAATATATTCAGTTGTCTTAAGTTTGGTTTCCATGAGGTTTCTACGATCTTTATTTATCCAAGATTGGGTCTTTTTGTGCAACCTTTTGCTTGGGGTTGAAGTATGAGTGGAGGAGCATGAATGGTTATATTTTTTCTAATTTTTAATTGGGGTGTCAAATCTTAACATGACCCAACTAAACTGAGCAAGACTGATATATTAAACTCAAGACCGACCCACCTATTATTAAATGGTTTGATCAGCCTGGTGTTTTAAAGTTTTCCAGGTAATCAGTCAGTCCCATTCCGAGCTGGCCTAAGATGGAGCATCTGATTGTATATAGACTGATTTGGCTGAAACAGAATGAGCCTTTATAAAAGGGTTTCTTTCTGGATCTTGAGACAGATTACATAATTGATTGCTCTCAGTCTAGGCTTACTGTGCTGGGGTCTTAAGGAGAGATCGATTGATTGATATCCTTAGTTTTTAGTTTGTCATGAGCAACAGCATTCAATGCTTTTATCTGATAGGCAATTCTCTACTTGCATGGTGGCTGGTGACACTATATATTCCAAGGAAAAAGTTTAATCATTCTAAAGAAAGTTTTTAGACTTTAATATGTGGATAACTGTTTCTGTAATAGAAAAAGCAATGAAAAAGAAAATTCAGGTAAATTTTAGATTTGTACTGCATCACATTCCCTAGCATAATGGCATTTAAACGTTTGATGACCACTTCGATTTAATGATCTTATAAATATTATGCATAAAGCTGCAGAAGACAATTACCAGATCTTTGCATATTCTGCAATTAGTTTAAGCTTTTGGGTTTAGTTCTCTCTCAGAAAAATTCTTGCTTCTTCTGCATGAGTTTCACATTCTGAAGAAAGGGGCAAGAACCTTGGGAAAGGAGTGGCCCTAGAATCTTTAGTTTTAGGGTAAAGTTAGCATTGGTCATTCTCATGGGCATCAAATTCAAGATAATTCTTTGGATGTCTATTGTGGTGAACTTCAAGGGCTAGGATGTAAAAGACCTTAGAAATTGAATTTTGCCTGGTACAAGAATCTTTGGGTGATGTTTTTGTAATGGGACTGAAGATGGATGTCTGAGTCTATATTTAGTTGCATCATTCAGCATGTAGACCTGAGAATATATCACTTTAGGATTTCTGATCACACCTTCTGACATCCCAGTGCAACGGTGGAAGTGATTACTTTTGGAGATCTTTGCTTGCATAGTGAATTATTGATCAAATTGATTTATAGTCTGGGAGATGCATTGTGCTCAAAGGAAGAACCTAAGTTGGCCATTCCTATGCTGTTGCTCATAGCTCGTGGCCCTACATCATTCTGTGTAAGTAGATATACCTTGATCACTTGCTCACATCTGTCTGTATTTACTTTTCAAGTTCTCTTTGTTAATTGCTGCAACAATGGTTTAGTTAAGTTTTAAGTTTTATTTCTAATAGAGTTAGGATTCTTATTCCAAATCTGAGGATTGGCTACATACCACTAACCACCCTAGAGGATTCATGATTTTGATTATTCAGCGATAAATCATCTCTTCTTTTGGATTCATGGCGCGCTTGGATGGATTTCCATCAACTCTAAGGTGGATTCCTTAGGTTCTTGTGGGTGTATTCCCGATGGATCTTCCTCTCTCCGATTTCCACGATCGAAGTAGTAGTTCTGGGAGTCATTGTAGTTCTGTTTTAGCCAATTTGAGCAGGTCAGTGTTAGTATTCCTCGTCTCAAATCCATTTTTGATTCTCTAATTTTGAATCCCTTCTATTCTGCTAGTTCTAGTAATCTTTTACCACAGAATATTTCGAGTGCTGAATTGATGCATCAATCTGCTATTTTGTAGTTTGTAATATCACCCCCCACCACACACACACACACACAAACTCTCTTTCTGTCTTAAAGTCCTTATTAGTTTTGTTACAGCCTTTTGTTCTGTCACTGAGATTCTATCCAGAATGGCTCCGGGCTAAATTTCGCAATTACAGAAATCTCTCTGTGGCTGCATGGTAGAGAAGGCCTTACGTTCCAGCCCAATTGGACTTTTTATTTTTCTAGGATATCAATTTATTATATTTGAACCCTAATTCTGTTTCTTGAGAAATTTTGATATTTCTGCTAAATTTCTAATCTGATTTTTGATTCTCTTAGGCTTCATTTGTTTTCATTAAAAGTCAATATGTCATGAGGAATGAAAAGGAGGATTTTTTATTTTTATTTTTATTTTTTATAACTGAAATGCATTGCTAAAAGTTGGAAAATGACTTCCGGTTTAAACTTCAGGATGATGTTTTCCTAAAGTAGGGGTATTACTTGATCATTGATAACCCTGACACCCATGGAGGATTTCATTCCCATTATACGATTGGATTCTTTTCCTCACTCATTCATGGTCAATTGTGCTTCTTCGCATGGCCAACCAAAACAATGACAAATGGGAGAAATTTGTAAAATAAAATTTATAGAGATAATATTTAATTTTAATGAAATATATTTTACATTGAAAGAAACAGAGCCTTAGCCTACTATTTAATTATATTTTCTAGTTGTATTTGACTCAGGAATTCTAGTTTCTAAGTAATGCTCTGAAATCTGCCGGACAAATTTTCTCATCTCCAAACCTTGATTGCAAGTGTCTTGTTTTTAAACTTTCATTTTACAAATGTTGAAATGACGCATAAATGTATTAATCAATCTAGAAGGTGCTCATTAGAAGGTCTGATTGCAACTGCAACTGGGTTGCTGAAGTTTGTGAATAAAAACCATAGCTCATTTTTGGTTGAACCTATGAAATGGATTGCATTGGTTCCACTTTGCAGTTATTCATGGGTCAAGTACAATTGGGTTTGATTTGGCAACACAGAATCCAAATATGGCTTTCTATTAATTATGTGATGCCAAGCAACTAGGATTCCCCTTGCATCTGGCTGTCCACATCTGCAATTTAACAGTGTAGAATGCAGCAAGGCTAAATAGGGACTCTTTAGGTCATTGCCATGGTAGTTTCTTATTTGTTAATTGATGATATGGCGATAACTTCTTAAATGCTGAATTAGACTGGAATATAGATTTTCTGGCTACAGTTTAAACCAATTGCTGATTTTAATGGTGGCTTCATTACAGGTTTAATTTACTTTTGGATAACTGTCTCTTGAGTCTTCCTGGCTTATAGTCTTGATTTTGATGATGTAACCCTTCCCTCCTTCACTATAATGATGTGTATGCTGGATGTATTACTTTCTGGAACAAGGAGTAAGCTTTTCGCTGGAATCCAATTACTCAAGACATGCATTGAATGCACAATACCCAGCATATTATTGAAGAAAGGTAACCCTGTGGAATTCCATACTAAGAAATTAACCTTTCTAGATGCTATGAAGCTGTAAAATGGATCACTCAAGTTCATGGAAGTCGTCATGCAAACACTTATGATATGAAATCCAATTCACACCTTCTTCAGCAAGCACTTCATCTTCAGAGAAATCTGATCCGTCGGCATCGCTAGGAGCAATCCACCAAGACTTGTTGCAACTTGAAAGAGTCCTTGCAGTCGTCGAAGCCCTTCTGGTTATGGCACCTATCAACATTAGAGAGTTATCAGAAGGTACATACCATAGCTGGCAGGGAGTGGTAGAGGTTCCAAGTAGTCAGGAAGGGGCGGCCAGCATTGCCTGAAAGTGAGCAGCTCACAGCCTTTGATAATAATAACATGAAGCAGTTGAGCTTGGGTCTTGAAAAAGTGTCCATGGCTGGCCAACAGGTGGATAAACATTAGCTTAATTTCTTGTATAGTTGTAAATGTAAGAATCAAGTCAATTTTGATCATCTAATCGATCAGAAATCTGATCAATGTCTACCATTGGGTTCATTCATTTAAGTTTATTCACGAAAGCTTCAGGTTAGTCTAATTGCTACCCTCCTGCAGTTCATGATGTTCATTTATTTTCATCTGAAACTGACCAAATAAATGTAGCTGTTACAGACTGAAACTAAAACTAACATTCCCTCTTTATATACATCATAAATACCCATAAACAAAATCTCATTCTCACCCTGTTGTTGCCTTGCATCTTACAGTGACAGAGAGAAGATGATGAAATGGAGTGCACAGGATGTAGCCATAGGTTTTTTGCTACTAGCATTGCTGATGACTACTGGGCAGTCATTGGGAGATGGAGGACAATATCAACAGCTACCTCACAGGCAACTGCTGGACCCAGAATGGGAAACATCTAACCCAAAATGGGCATTGTCCTTCTTTGGAGACAAATTTGGTGAACTTGCCGCAAACCTTACCTCAGGGTGGATCAAGACCCAAAACGTATTCTCAAAGAATAAACTCCAGGAGATACCTGAAAGGAGTTGGCGGCAATGGAAGGCATTCATCGAGGATGCTATCATAAAGGGAAAATATCTAACCCAAGAAGTGACACAGAGTGATTTCTACAAATGTGCCAAATCAAGGTGGTCACAATGTGTGGAGCAGATGAAGGGTTTACCTCTGGCTGTTCCATGGTGCACTATTGTGTTGCGATGGGAATGCGAGTTATCTACCGGTAATCGCCAATGGAATGCTACTTACCCTTGGTCCAGTCTCCAGTAGGGACTTATAGTATCCTTGGCTTTCGTTACTGCAAAATTATTGTTATTATAGATCCACCATATCCATCCACCTTAAGAGGAGAGGGGAGGGATTACCATGTTCCTACCTCTTGAGGATTGAAGGCCTCCCTCTCTAATAAAACTCCATTGGAAAAAAAAAAAGGCATAAATATTAGAGCTACATTTGGTATGCATTTTTGGAATTTATTCTTAGAAATGTATTATCGGAAATGCATTCACAGAATGAAAAATGCATTTTTAATATAGAATGAAAATGGGTTAAAGAGTGCATTTTAGAATAGGTTAAAGAGCATGTTTAAGAATGTACCACATTCTCTATTACATTCCATGATAACAAACATTATTTTTGTCATCTCATGTGTTCTTGACTTAGAATATATTTCTAAAACGTTTACCGCAATCTTCTAGTGGTTCTGATGGTAAATGTGCATTAATGCAAATCACTTGTAAGAATCAAAAGAGAGTTGCTATTGGGAATTGATCCCGCATCAACTAATTTTAATAACTTGAATGCTTTCATATACTAGTTGGGTCTTTTGTTTGTTCAATATGGAATAAGTTTCAGTTTCGATTCGATCCAGACCTAATTGGGCTGGTCCAGTTTGGACTTGAGAAATTTAAGAGATTTCTTGAATGGGCTAATCGATCAATCGGTCTCGGTCCCGGTCCATAATTGGTCTTATGCTAATTGGATTAATCGATCTATAAACATGCTATAATGGGCTTATGCCAAAGTGTAAATAAAGAAATGGAGAGAAATAGAGCCAAGGGTCAGAGAATAATAATTTAAAATCAATAGATGAAGTTCGAGATCAAATAACATTACATAGCAAACAAACATCCTCATGCATGTTAATGTTAGGGTTGTGTTTATTTGGCCTCAACCAAGACTTGGTTCGGTTTAAAGGTCTATCTAGTTCATTCGATCAATTCGCCTTACATCGTAAATGCTTGTTTAATAATCGGACTGGGCCGGTCCGTTCTCGAGTTTCACCGATCGGACTACTTAGTGCAAGCCTGAAATTGACACCCCAACTACCATTAGGAATTGGCCCAAATTAGATTGGGATTCTCAAACCTAATGGCCCAACCCAAAAAATGGGGTGGGATCAAGTTTTTGGGCTTAAAACTTGCACCATTTTGGTTTACTCCCTGCTGTACAAATTCAGAAGCCTTCATCTACTAGTACTCTTGGATTATGGATCAATTACACTTATCATCCACTAGTTTCTGATAATTACACATACCATTCATAATTTCTGAAATGTGTAACAAAATGATCAATTCCATTAACAGTGTTAAGTTTAAATTTTAAAAGACAATTTTACTCTCATCTCGTTTTCCATTCTTCTTCTTCACAATAGATAAAAAAAAAAAATCGTATAAAGAATCCCGTTCTTATTCTGATCTTTTGTTTTTTTACATACTATGAAGAAGAGTGGAGAATAGGACGAAGGCAAAGTTGTCCTTTAAAATTTAGACTTAACACTTTTAATGGAATAGATTTTTTTATTATATGTTTCAGATATTAAGGATGGTATATTTAATTATTAAAAATTAATAGATGATAGGTGTAATTAGTCCATAGTTCAGTTCAGGGGTAGTATGTATAATTTATCCGTTTTAAGGTTCATATAATTTGATTCTTCGAATTCATTTGTTCATTCTTACCAAGCATTTTTCTGTTGATCGTATGGGATTGAGATCTGGCGGGAGAAAGTTCTCTTTCGATATTCTCAGCGATGATGGCTTATCCGAAAACGACATTCTCTTGTACAGATCGAATTCAGAACCACTTCATCAAAATGATGGAGATGGAGATCGTATTGCCCTGGGAGATAAGCGTAATCGTCGGAAGAAGAAGAACAAGAGCTCGAGGAAGAAGAATATGATTTCGCCTTCCATAGAAGAGGATCCAGTGATCACAGACAAGGCTGTTGATTCGGTTTTTGATAATGAGGAGCCGTTTCCATACGGTAATGGTTCATGTAATAATGGATTGGATCCGTTTTTCCAGAGCTGTAGGATCCAAACTGTTATCTGTGAGGAGGTGACAGTCACGGAAGACAACGGTGCGACTGTTCGAACTGTGCACCAGGTTTCAGAGCCTGTTTTTCGAAACTTGCATGGAGACCATCATCCGTTTGTGGAATTGAGGCAGAGGAACGTGAATGGGGGTGACGTCGGTGATGAGTCGGTCTTGCAGACCGACGAGCCTGTCAAGGAGGACGGCAGACAGAGCAGTGAAGAATCGAATTCGTCAGGTCAAAAGCCTAACGGAAGTGTTATTACCAAATTAGATACCGCACAATCGCTGGACTGGAAGCAACTCATTGCAGAAGATTCGGGAGGTGAGTGTATTTCACTTTCCTAGCAAATTCATAGTTGGACATTGTTTATTCCGACATAATCATATTTTGGCCGCTTATTGTGAATTTTGCGATTTGAGAAGTTGAGTGTCGCTTACTGGTTCAAACTTCAAATTCTATAAACCTCACAAAGGATGTGATATCTGGGACGGCGTTCTAACTCTATACTCAAATAATAGTGTTACTGGCATGCTACATTCCTTACCAAGCTCCGCAAATAGCCTTTTTTCTGCAACAAATTGCTTTCCCCCCTTAATTTTGGTTACAGGTTCTGCAACATATTGTTGTTCGTCAATGTTTGAGAATGATATTTTGTGGTTCTTATATGAGGTCTAAAGCTTTAATTAGCAAGAGCGTTTAGTTCATTATATTTGTACGGAATACTTTTGATGCCTCTAGCATGGGCATGGCCATGGACCTTGCTTTCAATGTGCTAGAACAGAGCACTTAAATTCTTTATTTTCAGAAACAAATCTTCGCATGCATCTCGTGTTCGCCCTAACTTATTGCAACCATGTTTTTATCATCAAGCTGTTATTCATTTCCAAGGGGAAAAAAAGCTGTTATTCAAATGAGTAACAAATATGTGACATTTGCATGCTGGGTCGAATTTAGTGTTGGTGATTGTCTCTCGAACCTTTAACTTATTTTCCTTTATTTTTCTGGGTACTCCTGAGCCATGATCATACAAATTACATTTTTGTGATTAGTGCCAGATCTCTCTTCTGTGGAGAAGTCACCTGTGAAATATTTCTTGGAAGTAATGCATAGTGGAAATTCTCTACGAAGCACAACAGTTATAGGTAATGAAAAAGACCGGGAGAGAGTCTATGATACTATCTTCCGCTTGCCGTGGAGATGTGAACTGGTAATCCTTGCTCATCCTTTGTACTCGTTTTTATATTTCCAGTGAATGTTGAAAGTGGCTAGTATCATTATAGCTCATAGGCTGCCTTGCCAATGCAAAGATGGTTCAGTTACTTTGTGTATGGCTAGAGACTTATGCTTCATTGTTTAGTTAATGGGGCCTAAAAAGTTATTGCATTGAGGTCAGGGATTATCCCATGTGATCTACCTGAAAGGCACTAAATCTATCTGTACTATCTTTTACCAAAAAGAACTATTGACTAGAGAGTGCCTACCAAGGATCAAGTATAAGGAATCAGTAAGATTGAAATTGGAATTGGGAAGAAGAAGCAACGATTTCCCACAATCTGTGATTCTTTGTAGTTTTTATTGAATAAACTTGGAGATCTGGCTACAAGAGGCAAGTCTTATTGTTTTTATACTATTATACTAACTAAAAGAAGGAAACAATGGCAAAAACTGAAGATCAAACCTGAATAATTGGACCCTTAGCACTCATTATTTACTAATTCGCAACCAACTTATGCTAATATTTAGTCTTCCTAGTAGTAATATTAAATATAAACTGAAGAGGAGACAACAAATATTCGCCAATCAATATATGATCATTCAACATTCCTCAAGACGAGCAATAAATGCTCAAGGACTTATTGGTTTTCCAATTATGATGATTTTAGGGCTTAGTTGTATTCATTTTTCCAATTTTAATACTTCAGTTTTATTGTTATTCCAATTGCAACCCCTCTTAAATATACGATAATGTGCAAAAACTTGCAGTTTTGCACCATGAAAGCATACAACCAAAAATGATTTTTTTTTTCTAGCCCAAAGTCAAAAGCTGGCCAAGGCAAGGCCTTGGGGACCAAGCAAGGGCCAAGTTGTAGATAAGTAGGCGAATGCAGGCCTTTCCCATTTTGAAGGGCCTTGGCGCTTGACAACTACAACTGTAGTGCCTACATTGGTACTTTATTTTGTTTGAGTAGTTACCCTGGTCCTGTCTTTCTTTCTACCTAATTTTTTTTGTATTGATATCTTCCATTATGATATGATGGAGTTTCTCATATATTAACTACTTTGTTGCAGCTTATTAATGTTGGGTTTCTTGTCTGTTTCGACTCATTTCTCTCATTGCTAACTATCATGCCAGCAAGGGTCGTGATGACTTTCTGGAAGTTTCGCAGTACCAGGTGAGATGTCTGACTTTACTAGAAATTAGTTTTTTGGGGTGAACTGTCAGAAAACGAAAGTAAATGTGTCAATTTTTATCTTGCCCTTCTCTTGCTCAAAATGTTTCTTTAATTCGGTGTATTTAGTTTCCCTGATGTGTGCTTCTATGAATGCCAATTTGGCCTTGAACAATTAAAGCGGCTGTAAACAGACATGTGAAATGGCTTCATGGTCAAAAGAATGGGGCCCACCATTTTGACATTTTCGTTCCTTCAAAACTGACATTCTTGCATGCGTTTTACATCTCATGTACTTACTCAAATTTTTGCCAATTTCCAATGTGATGAATTTCTTCTAGCCACAGGGTTTACGTACCATTTTGATATTCTAGTTCTTCATGGTTTAACGCTCTCTATGATTTATCAATAATTGACTTGCTATTCATCAAAAAAAGAAAAAAAAGAAAAGAAAAAAAAAGACATACTGTAAAAGCATAATCAGCCGATCAGCTATTCATGATGCCAGCCTTTGTACAATAATCATGTCTAAGAGGTTTAATCAAAAGTTGTAACTCCTCAATCAGAATCATTTTCTCTCAGCAATCAGGAGCTTCTTTTATAACCCCAGACAAATTAGTGAAGTTAATCAAACTTTCATATGCCTTATCCGAAGAAGGAGGGAGTGGACTCTATTGCTGACTTTAGGCCTCTATCTCTGTATAACACCTTATACAAAATCATTGCCAAAATCCTTGTTCTCGGGATGAAAGAGGTGGTGGGGGATGTTGTTTGCCCGAATCAATTAGCTTTCATCCATGGTCGCAACATAGTTGATAATATTATGATTTGTAAGGATTTGGTGAGGGGTTTTGATAGAAAGAATCATTCTCCTGCCGCCTTTATGAAAATTGATCTCCAAAAAACTTATGACAATGTGAGATGGGAATACATCATGGAAGTATTGCACAAAATGAAGTTCTCGGTGCGTTTCTCCCATTGGATCTTTAGCTGTGTATCCTTACCTAAATTCTCAGTTTTGATGAATGGTTGTCCAGTTGGATTCTTCAAGGCTAAACAGGGAATTAGACAAGGATGTCCCATGTCGCCGCTTCTTTTTGCAATAGCCTTGGAAGGTTTATCTCGCGCCTTATAGATTAACGTTGAACACCATTACATTGATTACTTTCTCCGATGCAAGGAGTTAAAGTTAACCCATTTGGTATTTGCAGATGATATTATGATATTCTCAAAAGGAAATTCCAAATTCATCACAACCATCGTGAAAGTATTATGGGATTTCAGCTTTATGTCGGGCCTATCCATTAACAAGCAGAAATCTCTTCTTTTCTTGGCAGGGATTGATGAGGCAAATATTGAGTTCTTTAGAAGAATTGTGGACTTCCCCCATGGAAATCTACCTGTCACATACCTCGGTCTCCCCCTCATTACCTCTAGACTTGCTGCTCACCATTGTACTCCTATTTTGGATAGGCTAAGGAAAAGACTTTAGCTTTGGAAAGCAAAGTTCCTTTCATATGTAGGAAGATTAGAACTTGTAAGATCAATCATGCAAAACTCGTATTTGTATTGGACTGGGGTGTTTGGTCTTCCAAACCCGATCATTCAGAAAATTGAAAGTCTCATGAGTGCATCTCTATGGAAAGGGGGCGAAAGTAACAAATTCTTTCATTCCATTGGGTGAGCAAAAGTTTGTGTGCCAAAGGAAGAGGGCGGTTTGGGCATCTGAAGAATTAAGGAGGTTAACTTGGCATGCATCATGAAGATGATTTGGCATATAGCGGAAAAAAAAGATGGTATTTGGATAAAATGGATTTACGCTAGATACTTGAAGAAAGAGTCCATTTGGACAGCTTCCCTCAACATGGATTCCCCCTTGGGTATGGAGGATTATTCTCTGGCATAGGCAAATGGCTCTTCCATTCATTAGATCCCTCATTGATGATGGCTCATCTATCTTGCTTTGGCTAGACAACTGGCATCCTCATGGTGTTCTTGTTTTAGCTTACGGGGAAAGGATTAGAGCTGAATCTGGGCGGGACAGATTGGCCACTGTATCCTCTATATTAGTTGATGGAGTTTAGTGCATTGGCAGGGCCTCATCTTCTCGGTTGGCTCAGGCGTGGGCAGCACTCCCTTTTGTACCACATCGCCCTCCTGGAAGTGAGGATATGGCATTCTGGTCAGTGTCTTTAAATGGATTATTTGTTACTGTATCTGCGTGGGAAACGGTAAGGTCTAAATATCCCAAGGTGGCCTGGTATGATGCTGTTTGGTTTCATGGACATATCCCTCGTCATAGTTTTACCTTTTGGAGAGCAATGACTCTATCCCTCCCGACAAGCTCTTTACTTCATGAACGGGGCATAATACCCAACTACAATTGTGGTCTATGTTGGGCAGCAGAAGAAGACATTAAGTATTTGTTTTTTGGTGGCCCCTTCTCCAGCAAAATTTGGGAGAAGATCCTTGGAAAATGTTGGCCCAATACTCGAAGAATTCTCCCTTTCGACCTCGAGTGGAAATGGATGATCAAGAAATTCAAGGATAAAGACCCTTGTGACACTTTAGCCAAGCTAGCCTTTGGTGCTACTGCGTACCACATATGGTTCGAGAGAAATTTGAGATGATGGAAGCACAAATCTAGAACGTTTGATCAAATTTGGGAAGCTATTTGGTTTGATGTTCGAGGTGCTATACTCCCTTCTAGATCCCAGCCACCGGATAATGCTAGAAATAGATACATTCTAAATGCTTGGAATATGTCTAACCCTTGATCCGGGTGTGTTGCCTTGAGGTCTGTTGCTTTTTTAGCTTTTGTCATTGGTTTGTAAGGTGCCTGGCCCCAATGCCTTGTTTTCCAGGTCTGTCTTTTCCCCTCTTGGGTGCTGTCAATATATTCTTTTATTCACCAAAAAAAAAAAAAAAAAGGAGTTTTCTCTTTGCAATTAAGAACTGAAATACAATCTCGAAGGACCATTTCTTGAGCTATGGTCTATGGAACCAAGCAATAATGAGGATAGGTTCTTTCTTGGATTATATCTCGTAACTCACTCAGCAACAAGGGTAGATCAAGTAGTTGTCAACTTTTTGCTCGCATGAGTTCTCCAATTGGCTGCTATTTGTTCATGTATCCTTGTCATTTGGTCCTCAAAGTTAGATGATTTCTAGGAACTGAGAACGTATAATTCTGCTGAAATTTCCTGTTTGATTCTCATAGAGTTGAGTCATGCGAGTAGGATTTTAATCAACTATGTGAAATCATTATAATTATTATTCTTAGTTTGCTTGATTAGGATGTGAAATTAATGCTGGGCTGGGCTGGGGACTCTTCTTTTATGCTGAAACTGAACTGAAGATAGAATTCAAATTAACTTGGGAGTCCTACGATTACTAAACACCAATCAAATAATAAATAATATAAATGACAAAAATAACCCCCAAACAAATGAATAAACCCATAGATATCCTACGGGACCAAAATCCAGGTTTGGACCTGGTCCGTCTCGGTCTGGCTCTCCAGACTGAGTCAAATCGGTCCACCAATGCAACTGCAACTGCATTATGGCTTGCCTTGGTGCCATGACAGCTGAGGGTGTAATAGAACAGATAATTTAGGAAAAGGAGAAAATAACTTCAAAAAGAGAGAATGCAATTTGAAACAGCACTTTCATATTTTTTGTTTTTAACTTTTTCACTATTGTTTCTGTCTTTAGCCTTATCATGTGAACTTGTAATATTTACTACAGTGCCTGACAATGCTTGTGGCAGGCAGTTCAAGTGGCCATCTGCAGCAGAGCTATCTGATTTTAGCTGTTTGATTGTCTTGGTCTTTGGAGTCACCCTTTTACAGGGAACAGGTGGGTAAATTGGAATTCCCCAGACCACATTAATAGTATTTCTCCATTTTGTTTTAGTATTGTTTAGGTTTAGCCACTCTTCTTACTATTTTGGATGCATGAAATGTGATGCTTTGATTAATTTGAATTACAAGAACTGATTCTATACAATTGTTGTTTCTTGCTTCAGATATCAGCTTAATATATCACATGATTCGTGGTCAAGGAGCCGTCAAACTCTACGTAGTGTATAATGTCTTAGAGGTGCGAAAATCAATCACAAGATTGTCAATCTATGTATACATTGATTGTCAATTGTAGATGTTCTTTCACAGTTCATTGATTTTTTTTCACAGTTCATTGCATTTTTGTTGTAGATATTTGATAGACTCTGTCAAAATTTTGGTGTGGAGATGCTGCAAACATTGTTCAGTTCAGCAGAGGGGCTAGCAAATTGTTCGTCAGAAAATATGACATTTTGGCTCTGGAGATTCATCTGGGACCAAACATTGGCCATTGTTACATCTAATATCCTTCTTCTTGCATGTCTTATTCTTTATCTTTTGCCGAACTCTTATATCTTTCTGTTGTTTTCCTTAACTAGTCCTACTTGCCCATTCGTTCATCTTATTGGCTCAGGCAATCACTTTATCCACATGTATTGTTGCTCACAGTAATGCCTTGCTGGCTTTGCTGGTATCAAATAATTTTGCGGAGATTAAAAGCAATGTATTCAAACGTTTTAGCAAGGACAACATTCACAGTTTGGTGTACCATGGTAAGCTTTTTCTTCCTTCATCTTCTTATTGAGTGGTTATATTATTTTCTCTTAGATGTTCACATTCAATTTGCAGAACAAAAATGCCTGAACTGATGTGGATCCTGCTCTAGCTTGCATGATGATGCAGGATGTGACCATCAAGAGTCGAATGTTTTGTGGGGGCCCAGTTGGGACCATCTTTGGGCCGAGCTCATTGTCCATGTTTAAAGGCATGTTCAATTGTTGGGCCAGCATTCTTGCTTGAGTCATCGAGTTTTGTTTCAAGTCCTGTTCTTCTTTATTTTTATCTAGTTATAATATGTATTATTGTGATTTCATAGTTTTGGCTTAATATGGGCCTGGTCTAATTATTGACCTGGGGTCAATGATGGTCTACTGCCACATAGATGAGGGATTGGCCCATTCTGATATTGGATAGATAGATTTCTTTGCATGGTCATGTGTCATTATTTATGGCACATCACAACCATATTGCCCACATTGTATTGCACTTTTTCCTTTCTATTTTCAATGTTCAACTGTTTTCAAATTTATTGCCTTTTTCAAATATTTCTCAAAGCTTTGTTTCTCCATATGGGAATTTGTCAGGCTGAAAGTGCCTGGAACTTGCCACATGAGTAGAAGCTCATAAGGATGGTATGTCCACAGAGTTCTGATGTCAGCTGAATTGTCATTTGGCCAAAAACCATGGCTCATGGAGGGAAGCTATCTGCTCATTCCATGGAGAAATAGCCTTACATGCTAGTTATTTAACTGTGTCTAGGGTAGTTCAGTGGCTGGTCATATGTAGATTGGCAGGATGGTTTACATGAAGTTTCACAATTAATGAGTATGGGTTATAAAAAGGTGAGAGTCTGTAGTTGAGTTCTAATTTTATGGGTATATTTAAGGAGATTCTTGTTCTGGTTATCCTCTTATGGATGTATGGTTTTGGATTAAACCCCAGTACCTTAATATGGTTTTGGTTACATTAGTAATTGCTAGTTGGTTATTCTGGAAAGAACAAGTCTGGAGATTTTGAATTTTATAACTTCTGACAATCAAATTCTTGTTAATTTACTATGGACCCTAGAATATTGCTTTGCTGTTTTGACTCCTGGTTCTGGGATACGAAATTTGGACATTGTTCTTTCTTTCTTAGGTATCATGTGGAAATGGTTGATGGTTAGATAATTTTCAGTAATAACTTTCCATTCATTACATTTCTTGTCTTGATTCATGCACTATTGTTCTCCTTTTTCTTATCATATCATGTTATTCCATTGTTCATGAACAGACTCAGTCGAGAGGTTCCACATTTCAGCATTTCTGTTATTTGTGCTTGCTCAGAATATTCTTGAGGCTGAAGGTCCATGGTTTGGAACTTTCATTTTTGTAAGTGTACCTTAAAATAAATAGGAACCATATCTTCTTCATGGGGAAAGTAAAGTTTTAACCATCAAATCTCTTAAATTGACTACCTTGCTTACATGTGTTTTGACACTGCAGAATGCTCTCCTTGTTTATGTATGTGAAATGATTATTGATATCATCAAGCATTCATTCATTGCAAAATTCAATGAAATAAAGCCCATTGCGTTCTCTGAGTTTCTGGAACACCTTTGCAAACAGGTATTGATCTTTCAGTCCTATTATCGTTCTCTTTTGAGTATTCTTTTCTTTCAGAATTATGGTGATTACATCTTCTATGCATTCTTTAGTCACGATTTGTTTCTTTTTCTTAGCGATTATATTATTTTAAATCTCATTTTTTATGTTTGAACACTAAATACAAATTTTAATAGGATAGTGGATGTAAGGCTTTGCATAATATCATCAACATTGGGTGCATTTGATAATCCACAAGGATGTGTTTCCGTGGAATCTGAGACTTTTTTTGGTTTTTCTGGTCTGATGATTTTGCATCTTAGAAATAGAACTTGTAATGATGAGCACCTAAACCCAGCCCGCCTTATTAGAACATGCAAACAGGTATTGATCTTTCAGTCCTAGTATCGTTCTCTTTTGAGTACTCTTTTCTTTCAGAATTATGGCGATTACATCTTATATGCATTCTTTAGTGACGATTTGTTTCTTTCGCTTAGTGATTATATTATTTTTCGTGCAATATTAAATCTCATTTTTTAAGTTTGAACACTAAATACAAAATTTAATAGGATTGTGGGTGTAAGGCTTTGCATGATATCATCAACGTTGGGTTGCATTTGATAATACACGCCATTCAAGGACATTTTTCCACGAAATCTGAGACTTTTTTAGCTTTTCTGGTCTGATGATTTTGCATCTTAGAAATAGAACTCGTAATAATGAGCACCTAAACCCAGCCCGCCTTATTAGAACGTCAACCTGGACCTGCCCTGATTGATGAATGAAAAACCATGCAAGAATGAGACTGGTTTGAGGTGAGGGGCAGCGATACAAGTAATAAGAGAAGAAGAGAAAAGGCTGCAAATATTGAAATCCAAAGAGAGAAGTAATAAAATAGAGGAACCACCTAACTCCATCTAGAATTTGATTAAGACTTAAAGCACCCTAATTAGGTCACCCAATAAGATTTTTGGTATCGCCATCTATAATGCCACTGATGGGTCGGTGTTTCCATTGATTTTGAGCAACCAATGAGTTGGATTCAGGTTGTGGGTTTATATTGGTTGATCTGTCGGACCACTATATTGGATGAGTCTAACATTGAAGTCAGTTGCTTCTGGTTACATTGTTAAGTGAAATGCAAGTGATGGTTCAGAAAAATCTGCATATTTTGGTTAGACCATCTGGTTGGGCTGACATTTTGGTTGGTTGGTTGCTTAGCTTGGCGGCAGCGAATTGGATGTTCTAGATTACTGGTAATGTGTACCACTTTTAGATTAATTAGTCACTTTTGTTTTTGTTCTCAATGGCCATTTTGACAAGATAATTGGTGCTCCTAGTTCCTAAATTTGAGACTAGAAACATGAGTTAAAAGCTTTTGGTAATTAAGTCTTGGATGTAGGATGCTGGCGTGGCGTCCATTATTGTGTCTGTTTCTTTATTCTTCTTTCCTTTTGATTAGTTCATAATTGTTGTTCCACAGTGATCATTTAATTTTCATGCTGTTACAGACATTAAATATTGGATCTGAGGATGGGAAGAAAAACCTTACTTTTGTCCCCTTGCCACCAGCTTGTGTGGTAAGCACTTGTTTGACTTTTGTTTTGCATAATTAATTTTTGGCTCAGGTTCAATATCCTTCTTAAACTATGTACTTTGCATGTTCAGGTTATCCGGGTGCTTACTCCAGTATATGCAGCTCATCTTCCCTATGGTCCCCTCCAATGGAGGCTGCTTTGGATCTTCCTCTTGTCAGCCTTAACCTACATCATGTTGGCAAGCCTTAAGGTGATGATTAGCATGGGCCTAAGAAAACATGCAATTTGGTATGTCAATAGATGCGAAAAGAGAAAACATCACCTTGATTGATTTAAAGATGATATATATGGGTAGCCATACGCAGACTACTTCAAAACTATTCATCAGAAGAACCTGATTGGTCTGTCAGTACCAGTAAGGTTTACAATTATCATCTTTGTAGCTTGTGTGAACAATCACAGGATTGGTGAATGAAGACACATCCCTGGCTGGCAGCTTCTGGGCGTTCATGCTGTGGAGGTTTCCAGCTGAATGGATAGTTCATCCTTGTTCACCCCTGTTTCTTTCCCAGTCTTTTGAAAGAAAATTTATATATGGTAACCTGATTATTGCTTGCCTCGGTTGTGCAATTAAAACTACAATCAGTTTTAATGCTACCACTGAGACACAATGGAACTCATATTGTAACAATATACTGATCCGATGTTAAGGATGATGCACCATGAGTACCCAGTGCATGAGGTTCTCATCACTTTTAGTGGAGAGGGGGTGGTTACGTGGCCTTACCTGTGTCAGAGAGGTTTCCAGTTTCAAACTTATGACCACCAGATTGCCCTTTGAAAAATGATGATGGGTACAGTATATTAATCAGTTTCCATTAATAAATATTAATGGTACATTTTTCTTCACCTATAGTATCTCTTAGGTTCTGGTGGTTGGATGAGAGTGAGAAAAAGGAAAATGATAACTCCGAAGTTTTTTTGAATAATAATGATTTATGACATGAGTGCTAGGTTTTGTTCAATTAGGTTGAAGAAAATCTTTCTCCTAAACATTACTTTTTTTATTTTATTTTAGAGAAAATGAATAACATGTTTTCCCATGTACTTTCTTAATCTGTCTTTTTCTTGAATTCTGGGTCTTTTTTTTTTTGGGTAAATTACACAGACACCCCCTCTACTGTTATGAAATGAACAGAACTATCCTGCTTTTTAAAAGTTACACAGAATACCCCTATAATGATGCTATCATACAATGTCACCCCTACCGTTAGTTTCAACTTAACGGTAGAGGTTCACTTTTTTTTAAGACAAAAATACCCTTACAAAAAGCTATTATTTAGCCTTACTTCTTAAAAAACTATATTTCTCTTTCTTCTCTTCACTTCCGTTTTCTCTCAAGGTTTTCTTCTCCACGGTTCAACAAGTTTCTTCTCCAGGTATGTCTTCCTCCATCTCTTCCTTCATCTTAAACCCTAGAATACATCTATCGAACAATAATGCCCTTATTCAAGGTCTTCTCATAGGATTTCTTCTTCACGGCCTTCTGAAAAATTATCGCCTGCAAATCTACTCTTGATGAACCTCCAGAATGGAAATGGAGGTCTCTTTTTGGGATCTCTGCCGTATCTGTCTTCTTCACTTTCGTTTTCTCTCTCGAATGTACACAACCACGACCATCTCTCCTTCCACTCCCCATCAACAATAAACCTTGCTTACAAAATAGAGGCATCTCGTGCCCTTCGACTAACAGGAAGACCAACGGGAGGAACAGAGAACCAAATCTGACATAAAAAAAACCAAAGCCTTTTGTCTCGATAGAATGTTTAGTGATCACGTCAACTGATCGGTTGGATCCGGAGCCTTGTGATCTTCCAGATCAAGTCTTGATGAATGTTATGAAACCATCAGTGGCTTTTAAGAATAAGGAAGTGGAGAAATTTTCAGGGTCGGTTTTCTCTCTGTCTCCTCCTCCCAGTAGTTTGCCTTTGCCCAATTTCTTCTCCCTCAGGTCCAAGCTGAACTGCAATGTGGAAGTGGAAGGAATCGACACTGGGGCGACCGATAATCTCCGGTGACTTTTGCGCCTGTGAATCGAGTTACATTTTTTTTTCTTCTTTAGATTGATGATGGATGTATTTGTGTAAATAAAGGCTAACTGAAGGGTTGGTGACGATGAAATGCTTTAGACATTTGTGACCTTGGTTTTTAAAAGAGGTGCACAGCAGTAGTAGTGATACATACCTTACAAAAACGGAAGTGCAGAGAAGAAACGGAATTTTCGTGGAGGAGAGAACTGACAAGAAAATGTTTTAGTCATTTTACCCTTAGTAAGGGTATTTTCGTCTTTAAAAAAAAGTGAGCCTCTGCCGTTAGGTTGAAACTAACGGTAGTGATGAGATTGTATGATAGTATCATTATAGGGGTATTCTGTGTAACTTTTGAAAAAGCAGGGTAATGTTGTGTAATTTCACTACTGTAGAGGGGGTGTCTGTGTAATTTACCTTTTTTTTTCCTTCAAGTGCTATGGTTCTTTTTGTATTTTAATTTTTCACTATCATATAAAATTTTAATATGTCCTGTTAGTTTATAGATCCTCTCTTTTATTTTTTTTTTATGAAATTTCTTATTATTATTATTTTTTTGATAAAAGAAACTAATTAAATTTACACCATAAGTAAGTTTACACTATAAAGTCACTTCCATTTGTAGCACTACACATGTTCATTATTACCAAGAGTAAGGTTCAAGTGTATCGGTTCGGGCATGGGATCCCAATCCGATCCCAAATTGTAATGACCAGATCTTCCAAATAAAAACCCGGAATTATCTCTGACGCGGTTTTACATTTTTACTCGATCAAGAACTGACTCGGCTTGATGCACATTATGGCCGGTCCAATCCTCTTGAAATTAGGGTTTTAAATTTGGGTATCGAACATGGTATCAGTTATGTCCAAAATCAATCAATCTTGATACCGTTGATCCAGTTTGGAATGATGTGTGGATCCAATGAGGAGCTGATACATCAGGATCGTTTCTAATAATATAAAAATAAAATCCATTCGGGCGGATATCCGAGTTAGGTCCAAAATTAAAATGAATCTGCCAATCCTATACGACTTGGATTCAAATCCTCTCCTCCAAGAGAATCTGGAGGAGAGGTGGTGCCCCATACAGATGGGCGACACATGGGGTTGGATGGATTAATTCTATCCTTCTATTCGAGCCGACAAGTCGAACTGACAGTGGATGTCGATTCGGATGGATGGACGGGTCGAATTTTTAATCCGACCCCAGGTGTCACCCATCTGTATGGGGCGCCACCTCTCCTCCAGATTCTCTTGGAGGAGAGGATGTGGATCGATAGGACGTGTACCGAATAATTCCTGATTGACATGGGCTCCATAATTGGGCTCCATAATTGATATTCCCATCTTAATCTCGTGAGCATAATCAGCTTATGCACCTTCCCTTTCAAGCGAAAAAACAAGGTGCTGACGCAGACGGTAGGTCGCAAGCACAAACCCCCCCATCGTCCCCTCTTTCTCTCTCTCTCTCTGTTTCCTGTTACCTAAGCCCTATGGCCTCTCATCACCATCACCAACACTGCCATAGCAACAATTTCAGCAGCTGTTGCTGCTGTAGTAGTTGCAACTCGTCTCACCCTTCTCAGTTCTCTCAAGCTCCAACTACAGATCCTCTTGTTCAAGCCCTAGCTTCTCAGCTCCTTCAGTCTTCTCAAACACACCTCTACGCTCAATACCTCAAACCCCAACATCAACAGTTCCATCAGAAGCATTTATACCAGAAACAACAAAACCAACACCAACATACCCAATCGCTTCTCTACTCTCTCCTCCGTCGCGTAGACGCCCTTGAATCCTCTCTCCATCAAATCTCTGTTTCTCCTCCACCTCCTCCTTCGATTTCTCTCCGCGACCTTGCTGCCCGTACCATACAGACCCACTTTCGTGCTTTCCTAGTCCGTAGATCGCGTACCCTGCGACAACTCAAAGACCTAGCTTTTATCAAGGCCAGTCTCAACAGCCTGAAATCCTCAGTCTCCGATGGTTCTCAACTCAAGCCTGAGGTTCTCTCCCAGAAAGCCATGGATTTGCTTCTCAAGCTTGATTCGATTCAGGTAAGAGCTAAACGAGGTAGTACCATTGGGGGTTTTCCCTTTCTTGGCATTAATTCAATCTGGGCATTTTATTTATTTTCAGGGAGGTGATCCGATGATTAGGGATGGAAAAAAATCGGTAAGCAGAGATCTCGTTCGGTTCTTAGAATTCGTTGATGGGCTTTCCGTGAAAAAACGGGAGCTTTCTTCCAAAGTAACGAAGAGCTTGAGACTTGCTGAAAATAGTAATAAATCAAGGGTTTGTATCAGGTCCCGTGATCCACCCATGGGCGCCTATCAGAGGGATTTGAGTGGCGAACAGAGAGAGCTATTGGAGAAATTGAGCAGCCGATCACAGGGCATTTCTGATGATAACGAGGAACGTCATGTAATGCTTGAAGCATTTCATCAGATAAGTGATGATGAAGATGATCCTAAGAGATCTCCCGACAATGGCGCTATTTTGATGAAACGGCGTGCCTTTGGATCAAAAGCAAAGAAATCTGTGAGCTTTGCTCAGAATGGGAATTTAATTAGGGTTTTTGAGGGTGCCCATGGGTCATTTTTAGGTGGTCATGAATCTGGTATTGATGAACGATTTCCTGATGATGATCAAAGAGAGCTTGTGGAAAGTAGGGAAGTTGAAGAAATTGGAGAATTCTCGAGTGTTGCTGATGATAACGAGGAAGAGGAAGAAGCATACATGGAGAGGAAAGGTCTTCACCTGGTCACTGATGGCGACAGAAACCCTAGGTTTCTACAGAGGGAGGTCAACTATGGAAAAAGGGTGCAACGACAGGTTCAAACAGGAGAAAGTGCATTTTCTCCTCCCTTACCTGTCCAGATGGAGCTGAGGAGTGGGACTGTGGGAGGTAAGCACTAAGCAGTAGTAAGCTCTAGAGTTCAGTAGCTTTCTATCATGTTGGGGTATTCAGCCTGTTGACTTGTTGATTGAAGAATTTTGACTTTCATGCAATCTCTGTATTGAGAAGTGAACTGGGTCATCCTCCTTTTTTTCTCATTGATGGCTTCTCTCTCTCTCTCTCTCTCTCTCTCTCTCTCTCTCCGTGTGTTGTAATGCTAATTTACCTCTAGCGAGGCTTTAGGTTGTGCTTGTTTTGAGCCTGGTTGTGCTTGTTTTGAGCCTGCTTATTAGTTTGTTCAGTTCCATTGTTTTGTTTGTATGACTTGTAGCGTTTACTTTAGTTATGCATCAAGTGGAATTGCTCACACACCAAAATGCTCACCTGAAATGAAATCAAATTGATGACTACTCCATGTACTGATATTATTTCTGCTGGGCTAACTCCATGTGCAAATTGTTGATTGTTGTATTGAGTTGGTAGTCTTTCATGGCTCAAAGTTGAACCGGTGAGAACTGATAACAGACGATTCGGGATCGGTGGCAGTGGCTTATATCGTATTCTAATCCAATACCTTCAATTTTTTTAATACTTTTTAATTTAGTATGGACCATGTATCACTCTGTTGTTGGTTCTGTATCGGTCTGATAGCAATCCCATATCAGTTTTCAAAGTGAAAAGTGAAAACCATGGTCATAGTATGCCATATCCCATGTTTGGAGGATAAAATTTATCATGGATGGTTCTAAGAATTGGAG
This sequence comes from Protea cynaroides, assembly GCA_028583415.1. NCBI lineage: Eukaryota > Viridiplantae > Streptophyta > Magnoliopsida > Proteales > Proteaceae > Protea > Protea cynaroides. Next base: position 37,066,493 of record CM053268.1, read on the forward strand.
GATCAATTGTAAAAAATTTAGTATCTTATTTTATTTTTTTATTCTTTTTTGGATGAGGAATTTTGGGTCTAAAGTTTGACTTTCTACAGTAATAATAGCATCAACTAACTCCTTTGCATTAGAAAGCGCTGGATATGTTGCCCACGAGCTAATCGCAACCCACAAAGAATGGCTTTTGCTTATGCTTTAATGCTATCTACTGCATCGGGTAACAACAAAATGACCACTAAGATTTGTACTAAATTGTTTGATGGGTTCAATTTTAATGGTTGTGATTCGATGTGATCAGTAACCTCAGTAAGTTGATCAAACTTGAAATTCTCTGCAGCAATTTTTATTAAAGCATTAGTGAGACTAGAGAAAGGTGATCTCTAATGGTAAGAAAATTTCAGAAAGAAGATTTAAACCAAAGATAAATTGAAGAACCTATATATATATCCAAGGTATACTAGGTAATTTATCCCAAAAGAAAAAAAAAAGTTATTCTATGTAGGTTTGGATCGTCTCAATCCCTCCAGCTGTGATCCAGCATTGGAGGGACCGGACAATATGAGAGGATCTTTTTCTTACCAGTTACAGTACCTGTGGTACGTGTCTTGGTGAGGAGAAGCTCGCAAGCTCTCCATAAAGAAACTGAAGGAAGGATGTTAACCCTGGCTAATAAATCCAGTACTACTAAATTTTGCGGTTTGGAGATGGTAATAGAATAAGGAGGATCTTTCAATTCTCCCCAACTAAGCTCAATGAGAATCTTATTATCTAGTATTTCCCTAGGAACATAAAACACATGACAGGCTCTGTATTGAACATTATTCAAGGGAGTTAGATCAGTACTGTAATCTTGTACCCACTTAAAAATATGATTCTCATTGTGGTAGTCTTTTAGCATCCATATGTCCATTTTGTTACCTACAACACATGAAAGGCAGAGTAGCCTTCTCAACTCCACCAATTGGAGATATCAGAGATGAGTAGTTGTAAGATCAAGACACCCTATGGGACGTGGGATGACTCTAAATTTTTCACTCTATTGGTTGTAATTGATGCTCAATACTTTACTTTGTCACATGACCCAATTCTGTTCTCTCTGAAATTTGATATGTGCATAGCAGAACAGGGTACTTTAGGATCCACTAGTTTACAAAATATAGGCTTTATATAATCTGCTACATAAAAGATAATTTGTACAGCCCTGAAACCCTCGCGAAGTTGCCCATGCGGAAAACCAATTTTTTTTTTTTTTTTTTTTTTTGTGTGAATAAAACCATTGTGAAAGCCTATGGATCATGGATGGATTCCACCACCACAAAAAATTTGGCCCTTGACAAGCAATTGCATCCCCTTCTTAAAAGCAATAAAATACATAATGTATAAATACATAATGTATGTGTGATCAAGAAGTATTTCATAAAGTGGGGAAAAGATAAACTTAAAAGTAAGTAGAATACCCAATCATTGGCCCTATATACAATGAACCACCAAGACATACCACAAAATGCCCAAAATGGACAGTATAACAGTAGGATATTTCGAATTGTCCAGTGGAAAGGATGTTCAAGTTACAGAATGTCAGAACACTTGTAGATCACGCGTCCGAATCCTCTCTAATGAGTACGGGCATTGGAGGATTGACAAGGACCATTGGATAAACGACATCTGGCGCTTGTACAATCTAAAGGTTAAATGCAAATGAAAGTGTATTTGTGGTTTTCTACCCTGTTACACAGAACAAAAACCGCCTATCTTTGTTGCAACAGAAAGAGAGAGAAGAGGAGAAAGAGAAGAGGAGGATGGGGGACAAGCCCTCAGTGGTGAAGGTGGAGGGAGGGATCATCTCTTAAAGATTTCGAGTGACGAGTGGTTCCTCAACGGCCAGATCCGTTGATGTAGCTTTGTCCCACTTGCAGAGCCTCAAAACTTAGCACCGTTGCTGGATCTAGAAGGTGTAGACAAATACGACGACAATGCGACAAGATTTGAGTTCAAGAAACATGAGGAGCCGTTGGTGTGAGTGATAGATGTGAGAGTACATAGCAGGAGAACAAGATCTGTCTCCCTTGAAAATCCCTCCGTTTGAGTAGCACGAGAATGAAGAAGATTAGTTTTTGTTATTACATTCCTAAACCTTGCAGGTTTGCATATAATATAACCTAAAAGACTAAAGAGAAAATCGAGGAGGGAGAGACATGTTCATCATGAAGGACCCTTCTGAGGGTTGAAATGGTCTCATAATCAATTTGGCCTGTGAATGAGTTGAAGATCTGAGTTAGTTTGGTAGGATCATTTCAAATTTTCAACATTTTAAGCATTCTGATCGTTCCTGCTAACAACAAATTCTGCATTATTAGAGCTGGCCATGTCCTCATGGACTGCTCATAACCAACTCCAAACTTCAAATTTTAGACTTCAAACCCAGACAAAAAAGAGAAAAGGACACATGATCATCGTCCAAAAGAAGACTTCTTCACAAACACTTGACAGACCCTACAAAGAATCAGTGGTTGCTACTTCGTAGTCTCGTTATTGTCTCTCCATTCAAATAATCTCTTCTTAAAAGATGAAACCTAAAAGATTATGGAACAAAACCTCCATTGGAAGGAGGAGATTTGACCGATAATTTTATTTTTATTTTTTTACCAAAGAAGAAAGAAAAGACGATGAACAGAGAGGAATCTTCTTCTTCTTCTTCTCTCTTTGGTAATTTGGTAGGATAACAAGTTAAACCCAACTTTGGTGATTTGAAAGTGGTGAAGGAGAAAGAAGAAGTGACTCATCCCTTTACGGCTTTACCCTCCAAAATCCAAAGGAACAAATAGGGACGTCGATAGCCAAGGTCTGTGAGGTGGAGCAGAAGCACTCCTAGTGGAGTCTGGTTTGGACTTTGGACTTTGGAGTGGAGGCCCTTGGAGAAGAACCCTTTCCCCCATCCTCCTCTTCTCTTTCTCCTCTTCTCTCTCTTTTTGTTGCAGCAAAGATAGGCGGCTTTTGTTCTGTGTAGCAGGGTAGAAAACCACAAATACTCCTTCATTTGCATTTAACCTTTAGATTGTACAAATGTCAGATGTCGTTTATCTAATGGTCCCTGCCAATCCTCCAATGCCCGTAGGCATTAAAGAGGATTCGGACTCATAGATCACACCATGTTTCCTGCACACATCCCTTGCACAATGCCCAAGCTAAAAGGCTTATTGCATAGAAAAAAACTAAACCACGACATTCTTCAGTATCATCTCATCAATCCCTTTGGATGTGAGAACAACATTAGCTCTAGCTTTCAAAAGCTTCTCAATGCATTCTATAGTCATATCAACTTGTCTGCAAATACAGAAGCACATTAGTGCTGCATTGCGAACAATCTAGCAAAACATTTATAGGATCCACATCCTCTCCTCTCAGAGGTTCTGGAGGAGGAGCGGCAACCCCGTTAGATGGCCGACACCTGGGACTCGGCTGAATCCGAGTCCTCCATCCGAGCCGACAAGGGAGTGTCGGCTCCTCCTCCCGAACCTCTGGGAGGAGAGGATTTGGATAGACATTTATGAGTATGATGGATTTCTTTTATGTCGGGGATTGTTGCCTGAAATTTATAAACCAGCTCATAGTGTTGTTCCATAACATGCAACAATATTTACTATAATTGAACATGGTACTATTTCATGACATCAAAACTTGATCAGAAGATAAAGAGACATTTAAAGCCAGAATGAACCTACATCAAGCAACAAATTATTACATCCATGTTGATACCCTAACATATCAAATTCCAAATACTTAGTTGCAGCCAAAGTCATTTATTTGTCAGCAGGTTTGTGTTAGGTCCACTTTCGGAATCAGATCATAAACATGAGGATTGAATCTGGTCAAGACCAATTCCTATTGGAATCTCCAGGACATCAGGTACTATTTTAATAAGGTATACATTTACTTGTTATGTTTGAGTTCTTTACTCATAACAATTTAAATTAATAGTAGTCAAACCCTAGCAACTGTGTCCAGTGTCATCCTCTCATATCCCCACAATTAACATTCATGATACGCCTAGAAGTAAGAGACTGAAAGTTCATTTCAGAACTTCTTCGAGGTCTAAATATAGTTTAAAGCCACTAACGATTCATCTCTTTTATTTTACATTGTGAAGCACTATTTCAAAAGATCCAGAGTTTATGAAATTACCTTTGATGGGTTTTTTCAAGCTCTTGGGATTAATGGCAAGGACTTGGACACCCATTGCATTTTTGTCTTCTGAAGATTAAAATAAAGACAGAAAAACCTTGCAGGGGAAACTCTAAGGTGCACAACCATTTGGCAAGTAACTGTCTTTTGCACTTTTACCATGTGCTTTTAAACTATTGATGCCCTGAAACATGAAAGAAGAACCATTAAAAAAAATTATGCAAGAAAAGTGAACCTTTATTTGTTGGGTTGGTGTCTTGTATTCTGTGGGGTCTAGACAATTAATAGAGTTGTACTTGTATTAGGGTTTGATCTATTACATGTACAGGGTAAATTTATAATTGTGGTGGGATTATGATTTCTAGGTTTCCTTATAAATTGTCTCTGTATGGGAAAACCTAGGTAAGGCTACAAGGGCTGTAGAGGATTCTCCTCTGACAGTGGAGAACTAGAATGCTATAAGACTGACAGATGAGATAAGCCTGTCAGGTAGATATTTGTAGATTGTTCTTGGGAATAGAAGAAAGTCGATCTTTTCTCTAGTGGACGTAGGCATCCCACGATGGGGTGCTGAACCACGTTAATTCTTTGTGTTTCTTCTTGTTTGCGCTCTCCCAATCCTAACATTATATTTTCCAGCAGGTGGCATAAGCATTTAGCAAATTGACTTTATAAGGAGGAAAACTAAAACTAATAGAGCAATAGAAAAATAAGGATGAGTGTTGATCTTTCATCAGTATTATGTAGGCAACGCTCACTTCCTTCAACCCTTCTTTCCAAAAACTCGTACATCTCTCAAAAATATGACAATTAATTGTTCTTAGGTCTTTAATAGGACTCTAATATGCGTGCAATGGTACAGAGTAAAAAAATGGCATCCCAGTGCACAAGGCTTCTGTTATTGCAGGGTTTGGGGAGGGGCAGAATGTACACAACCTTATCCCTCCATGGTCGGGGATGAGATCCGGAGATGCTCCCCACACTATTTCTATTAAAAATTATCTTTTTATTTTCGACTGATTAATGAAAAATGTCATTGTTACTTATCTTCCATTAAAACATACTTAGGCGTTGCGGGATGGCTTTTTTTGTTTTGACAAAATTAAAATTTTCTCCAAAGAAAGTCAACCTTGAAAATGGCCAGGAGAAGGGAAGAAACAAGAAGCGATGGTGGATGAATCCACCAGAATTGAAAAACAGAGAATCTTAAGGATGTAACAAAGTGGAGAGCTATACGGGAATGAACAAAAATTTGGCAAAAGAAGAAACATACAAAATGGCCTTTTATGTCAAATAGAATAATGACAGACTCAGTCGGGAGCAATAGTAACTCATACCTGGATAATGGATTCTAAAGTATGTTTAAAATAGAAACATGTTTAATAAATACTATCCTCTCAATCAAAGTCTAGAAAAATAATAGTAGATCGTTGTGATGGGTAATGGGTGGTCGTAGAGACAAGTGGTGGTAGTGGTGGGCGGTGGTTGTGGTTGGTGGGTGGAGGCCGTGGTAGGTGGTAGTGGCGGTGGTTGGCGGTGGCTGTGGTGGTGTGTTGTGGCAATGGTGGGTGGTCATGGTGGAGGATCTAGGGTGGTGGGTGGTAGGTGGTAAGTGAGGGTAATGGCAGTGGTGGTGAGTGGTGGTGGTGGTGGATGTGGTGGTGGTGGAGGGAGGTGGGTGGTGGTGGTCATGGTGGTGGGGGCAGGTGGTGGGTGGTGGTGGCGATAGCAGTGGCGGTGGTGGGCAGTGGGTGTTGGGTGGGCGGTGGGTGGTATCGGTAGTGGTCACATGCTTCCTCTTCCCAATCTTAGGTTTTTTTCATCTAGTTGCTTTGTGGAAAATTCTGTGGAGTGTGACAATTAATGCTTGCGAGATCTTTTGCTGAGGATCTAACCGATCTTAGTACATAAATAGCAGGAACTCCCTAAGAGATCAACATCTCCGTTGATCAGTCATTTTTATTTGAATTTAAATCTACTATTTAAAAAAAAAAAAAACATAGATGTGTGTGTTTTTTAACTAAAGTCCTTAGATCTCACTGTTTACGAACAATTGAGTCTTATTCTAATTTGGCATAAAAGTGTTCAAATCTTCTGTTTACTTTTATAATTTTTGAACTAGAAAACTATATAGCTCTTGAGTATGTTGTGTATACCCACCAATGGTTCAAGTAATTGATAATGGATTCAATCTGATTCTGTTTTAATATTATTTAGGGTTGTTATTATTGTAATAGGGGTGGGTTATATTTTGAAAAAAAAAAATAACAGACAAGTCAGGTGGGGCATCTTAGACATCTCATTTTCTTTTACTAGAAACTCATTATTATATTGTAAATTGTAAAATTGATATTTAAAAGGATAATTTTGTCATTTCATTATACACTCACTGGCTTACCTCTACTCTCTTCCTCTTTCGCTTCAGCAGTGATCGATCACTATGAAGTTGCTCTTTGGATTGAACCCCAGAGGATTAGGGTTTCAATCTACTCACATCGAAGGACCAGAAGAAGTCGTCTGACGCCCTGTTTGATTTTCTTCTTCCTTTCTTCTCTATGATAGCTTCTTAACTAGGCAGCATTGCATTTGTCTTGAATGCTGTTACCTTTTCTTGACTTATTTGAGTTGATTTGGTCATACAGGAGTAGCACTTTTTAGTAGCAGAATTGAGAATTATGAAAAAATATTTCTGGATTATCTCTTCTACGAATACTGTCATCCAAAATGAAAAATCAATGATGAGAATAAGTCCCACTGGATGCTAGGGATCAAGCCATACATAATAGAGGGGCACTACCCTTGGTTTCATATAAGAGAAATCAAATTGTACCCTTTGTTTTTCATATAAGAGAACAACTAAAGATGGGTACGTACATATTCACCCATCTTTGAACCACTTAGGTGGTTCATTACAACAAAAATTTGTATACCATGAAGCATGAGTAGCAAGTTGGCAACCAACTTGAGTAGAGAATCTTCGATCATGGAATATTTGAGCCCAACTAAATTCAGAAAGAAGATGAGTGATCATGTTAAGAATCTTATCCAGCCCATGAAAACTTTGGGTCTCTCCAGTAATAATAGCATCAACTAGTTCCTTTGCATTAGAAACCAAGCCAATATGTTGGATACCTTGCCTACGACCAAATTCCAATCCACAAAGAATGGCTTTTGCTTCTGTTTCAATTCTATCTCCTACATCTACTTTCTTCCCTTCAACAGCAACAAACTTACCTTTTACATCTGTTATGTATCCTCCATATGCATGTTGGTCTATAGGGTGAACAAATGCAAAAACACGTACTACATAGATTGGCGACTCCAATTCTAGCAAAGGTACTTGTGACTGGGAGAGTGTACCTTCAATAATTTGATCAAACTTGAAACCTTTCTGCAGCATTTTATATTAAAGTATTAGTGAGATTAAAATATATGGATCTTTTCTTAGTGCATGTCTAAATGTTAAACCAAAAAAAAAAGAAAAAGTAACTGTTAAAATATGACCAGCATCACATCCATATAGGAAGGGAAACATGTATTACAGGATCCATCACACAAGAATCAAAATAAATGTTACAATAACATCTAAGAACTCAACCAGGAAGAGGAACGTAATGAACAACCTTAAGTAGGAGGAACATTACCTGTAGTACATGTCTTAGTGAGCGCAAGCTTTCAGTGTAAAAACTGAAGAATGAAATGTTCTTGCAAATAGGTCCTCTAAAATTTGCGGTTTGGGGATGGTAATAGAACATGAAGGATCCAGTATGCCACATCATGATCAAATCAATAAGAAACTTATTCCCATCATCCTGGATGTCCCTAAGAGCATAAAACCTATGACTATGTCTGTATGGATTATCAATGGTACTCAGATCGAAGCTGTACTCTTTTACCCACTTGAAAATATGATTCTGACTCTGGTAGTCTCTCAACATCCATATGTCAAATTTGTCACCTGCAACAAATGAAAGGCAGAGTAACCCTCTCAACTCCACCAATCGGAGATCCCCACGGCGAGTAATTGAAAGATCAAGACACTCTATGGGTCGTGGGATGAGACTAAATTCTTCAGTTTCCACGTTTATTGCCAAGATTGTTTGTTCAATGTCGTCCATAAGCTCCGGATGCCGGCTGCGGCTGATCACCCAGTGAAGAGCACCGTCAACGAAAGCTGGAGAGTGACCATGCTCGACATGGTATGGGGAGTTTCCGATGTGTCTCCATGCGAAAGGAGAAGCATAAGAAGAAGGAGAATCCTGAGTCATCCCCAATGTGAAAACTCTACATTCTGTTGGAGAATGAGGATCTTCTTCAATGTAGTCTAAATCATGGTAAGGAGGGATCAAATGAAATATTTTATATTCATCCCTAGACTCTATATATCCAAACCCGAATATATAAGTACGACAATGTATTGAATCCACTAATGGTGGCAATGTTATGATTTCATGTGTACTTGGATTGCAAACGTGGAATCCATGACTTGACTGGAAACATACTAGATCGAAGCGAGTAGGCAACACGACGGGGGCATTAACATTTGGGAATGTTGGCTCTCCCTCCTTCTTCCTGACTTCGACTTTGGTTAACATATAATCTTCCATGTCCATTGAGGATTTAAAAAGAAAAGGTTCTGCTGGTCTTTGATATGCGATAGAAGAAGAAAAGAGAAGAGGTGGTTTGGACTTGGATTGCTGAGAGTGCATGTGAATGAAATGAAGATCATTGGATATGAAATCAAACCATTGCTTACTTACGCACCTGAACCTCAAGAGGGACTTCACAGGAAGCCCTGAAAGTATTTTGATGAATACATCTTCAGGTAGTTCTACTAATGATGGATCATCATCATCATCATCGTCATCAACACCCTTGATCAGACTACTTGGAATCATCGTTCTGCTAATATCTTCTTTTACAAACCTAAGAATACAATGAACAATGGCATACATGCACGGACTCTTATTAATAAGAGATGTAGAGAGGGATGGATTGAGGAAGAAAACTAAAAGAGGATGTGGAATAGGGAGAGTCATTATCCTCTCTAATTGCTGGATCCTCCAATCGAGGATTCAGTTGTCTCTCTTTAACTCGGCACGTCTATCAATACATCGATAGATGCGCCTGATTAAGAGAGACCGCTGGATCTTCGATTGGAGGATCCAACAATTAGAGACGATAATAATCCAATAAAATAGGAAGAATCCGGATCACCTACTGGTAAGAGTTGTTATTTTTTTTTTCTAATATGCTATTTGAATGACAAGTGTCATTTTGAATTGACCAAGTTAACAGCCGTTAGCTAATAAACTTTTTAATTCCATTTTTTTAAGGTAACTAATTTAGTAGTTTTGCAATCACGATTTTTCAATGGTATCTAAATCAATTATATAGTTTATCTTTTTAATCCACCTCCTATTTTGATGGTAAGTTAAACGGTTTTTTTTTTTTTTTTTTTGGTATATTTAATCTGGCCAGCAAAGAACTGCTAAATCGACGAGAAAGTCTTCTTCTATTTCTATCAGTTGGAGATTATTTTGGTCCTCTCAACTGAGCCAGTATGATGATGTGGCAAGATTTGGTCTCTTAACCCTAGACTCGATAGGTTTCTGTTTCAAAAATTTGAAATTTTTTTATTTAGAAGTTGGATTTGTTTCAACATGTTTGGCCACTCAAATTAGGAAACCCTCTTAATAAAATAAGGTCAACAATTACTTTAATCTATGGTAATTGGAGGGCAAATTGTAATGGTGGGATCTAAATCCTCTCCTTCCAAGGGTTCGGGAGGAGGGGCGGCTCGAATGGAGGATTCAGATTCAGTCGATACCCAAGTGTTGGGCATCAGCCAGTGGGAATCACTCTCCTCCCGAACCCCTGAGAGGAAAGGATTTGAATACATAATGGATCCAAATCCAAACCCTGGGAAAAGAGGATTTGAATACACAACTCCCTCTTCCCATCATTCAATCAGATGGAGATCACTCTTCAGTCTTCCTTTTCCATGTCTTTCTCTTGATCTTAACTATAATTACCTAAAAAACTGCCACTTCACTTTTGATAAGTATTTTGGAACTGATTACCGTTTAACACCCTAATTACATGGCAATTGTTCATATAAACTTTGTGATCATAATTTTCTATTGTTTGAATTTAACCATTTAATAAACTAATGAATAAGTAGCACTAATTAATAATACATATATTTCTTAAAAATGTTGGAGAGAGTTTCAGCTAAAATTAGATTATCTTAACTCTAGTTCTAACACTTGCGAACTCAACATGTTTGCTGGATTTAAGGAATCAGATTTAATCCCATGACTTTCTCACCTGAAAACTGAAACAACACCTAAATGAGGATTTTTATCGTTTCAATTTACCAACCCATGGCAATTATATTCAAATCCTCTCCTCTTAGGGGTTCAAGAGAAGGGTGACTCTCACCAGTCGATGCTCCATACGTAGGTGTTGACTGGATCAGAACCCTCCATCCGAATCGGTGCATAAGCTAACACCCCTGTCAGTTCACCTTATTGACTAGGAGAGAATGGTCGCGCATTGACAGGTGGTAGCCGCCCCTCCTCTCGAACCCCTTGGAAGGGGGGATTTACATCCGAGAATTATAAAGTAGTTTCCTAGACAGAGAAGGAAGTTTGTTAAGTTTGCTTCTTACACTGAAGGGAGTGATCTCTTATCTCTTTTCCATTCTTTCCCTATTTTTACTGAATTGTTATGGTTTTCTGTTGGATAGGATAGACAGTAACATATATATATATATATATATATATATATATATATATATATATATATATATATATATATATATAACCAAAAAAAAAATGAAAAGATAACATAAACAAACACTTCCATAAAAAAAAAACAATTATCCTTCCAAACCACCAATAACACTTCCATAAGAAAAATAATAGAAATTGTTCTTCCAAACCATCTTCCATCAATATTATAAAAAAAAAAAATTGTCCTTCCAAACCATCTTCCATCAATATTATCTTTCCAACTATCTTGAGGTACGCGCTCTATCAGCCTTCAATCCATCGTCCTTTAATCCCAAACATGGAGTGTACCATTAGGAATTTAATGCCCTAAACATGAAGTGTACCATTAGGAATTCGGCCTTCAGACTTTGATTCTCAAACATTGAGTGCACCGTTAGGAATTCGGATGCCCCAAACATGGAGTGTACCATTAGGAATTTAGATGCTGGGTTCTATTTTTGGATTTTTCATGAAAAAAATTGATTGTTATTGCGGTCAGTAAGATATTTTTATGGGTTAAATTTATATGGTTAGTTGGTTCAGTGAGAATCTAGTTACAGGTAGACCAGTTTAAGTATGATTAAAGATGGACCACCTGGTCCACTATGGGACTAGTTCAGGGTTGGGGTGATATTATAAATATGCTTGGATTAGAGTCCTCACAGCCACGGTGTTATTTTCTTCTCATATTCCCATACACAGAGAGAAGATCAAGGGATCCCGACAGGCTGTGGAAGACTCCGATTCAAGCATTCCAAGCATACAAAACAAAGAAAACGGTCGAAAATCAATCTATAGCAAGAGGAATGTGTCTTATCATCTCTTTTCAATACTCATTGTATTCTAGTAATCTGTATGATGTGTTCGTTAGGGTTCATGGGAAATCCCATGGAAAAAATCCAAAGGGGATTCTAAAAAATCTTACGCGGTCCTCCTTGCTTCACCTTCGATAATGGGAAGTTTTTTTAAAATTTGGATTTGATTGGTTTGGAAAATGGAGTTTTTTTTCCCAAAGAAAAGATTGTTGGGACCCATTTTTTTGGACCATTAAAATAATATAAAGGGTAAGAGATAGAATGTATGGTAGATAAGGGTCCGTTTGATAAAACTATTTGCCCTCATGTGCCGCTGAAAGCTTGAGATCCGGATGCGGCTGGTTAAAAAAAAAAAAAAAAAAGATTCAAGGAGTAGGTGCTACTCGGGATCATCTTTGGAGTAGGCCCGAAACTTGTTCGATAACACAGGCTGGGCGGGAAGGGGGATGAACTTCGTTACGTGCGGTTTGCATCTTTGACCCCACCCGCCATTAGCAACATGTTTAATAACCCACACCATAGCCCCCAATGAAAATCTACCAAAAACTTGACCTAACCCGGATGGGTGGGTGGGTGGGTGGTGGTGGTGGTGGTTTGGCGTTGGTATGATGGTGATGGTGGTTGTGGTGGGAATGGCAATGGTGGGTGGTGGTGGTGGTGGTGCCAATTTGATGGGATTTTTTGCGTTGGTTGTATTTCCATGCCGACTTTGGTACATAGGTGGTATAGTTGGGTGTTGAAAATTTTATTTTTGACTAAAAGATACCCCAAATTAGTCGGGTGTCGGCGATTTTGTGGTGGTTTATGGTTATTTGGTACTAATGAAGGTGGTGTGTGCAGTGGTTTTGGTCAAGGCGAAAGTAGGGTTTGGAGATATCATTGTAGAATTGGGTGGAACCCTCAAGTCTTTCTTTCTCCCAAAAGAAAAGAGTTCATGTATTTGTAAATACTTGTGTAAGGGCGATGTACACCCAAAGGAGGCATTGTCAAGTTTTGATCAAATTAAGGTTTAAATCAGTTTGAACCAAATCAGAATAATAGGATCAAATCGAACCAGCTTGATATTAGACCGATAAAAAATATAGTTAATATTTTATTAAATATGCATATAGAAAAACAACATTAAAACTGAAAAAGATACATTTTGGGAAAGGTTCGACCAAAGTTATGCTGGTTTCTAAGTTAGTTTAAGTTGTATTTGAGTTCGTTGTAACCCTAATGGTTTAGTTGGAATTGTTGTGGCCAAGAATGATGCTTCAAACCAAATCTTTTTTGGTCTAATTTGACCAGCAAAGAAGTGTTAAATGGATTCTATTTGAATTTAGAAAACCCTTTTCTATTTCCTTTCAAGTTGGAGATTATTTTGGTCTTTTAAATTGAACCAATGTGATCATGATGTGGCAAGATTTGTTGTTTTGTGGAAAGAAGTTAATCAATCAAACTTCTCTATTTTTAAAAACTAAAAGTTTTCATTTAGAAACAGGATTTGTTTAATATGATTTATATCGATATATGTTATTTAAATAATCGAAATGACAACTCATGAGCAACATATCATTATAATTCGCTCATCATTAAAATAAGAAAAAAAAATACGTTATAAATTATGGTAAAAAAAATGTAAGATGATAAAGGCAGAACGAATTCCAAAACCATTGCTTTACTTTTTTTTATTAAAAGGATGGCTTCTGCGTTTTTACTTTTGAGGTTTTCTTCTTTTACCACAGTATTTTTGTCTTTTATATAGGATTCAGGTGTCGGTTTTCTTTAGAGAGGGCTTTGGGGAGGGTTCTGTCTTTTCTCTTTTATTAAAAAAGAAAACAGTTGTTTTTTTGTTGAAAGAGAATATTTTTGTTTTTATGTAGGATTAATCTCTCCTACTTTCATTTTATTAAAAAAGAAATTGGTGGTTTTATTTATTTATTATTATTTTTATTATCACTTTATATGTTGAGAAAAACTCCCACTAAATGCTAGGGATGGAGTAGGGATGGAGTCATATATAATAGAAGGGCACCACCCTTGGCTTCATATAAGAGAAATCAAATTGTACCCTTTGTCTTTCATATAAGAAAAAGACTAAATTTATCAATATTCAAGCATGTCAGATACAAAATTTACTTGAAATTTTCATAAAAAAGATAATTCGATTCAAGAAATAAGATAGTGTATATCACTCACAATCGATGATGATAAAATTTTTTTTTTTTTTTTTTTTTTTTTTTTGATGATGAAAAGGTGATCTGTATATCATAGACTAATGATAAGTTGATTACATATGGGATTAAAAGGCCAAAACATTTGTATCCCACTCTTGCTTTCTGACCTCACCTTTGGTTATCAACCTCCATTCCATATCCGAAGATGATAGAAAAAGAAAAGGTTCTACTGGTCTTTGATATGGGATAGATGAATAAAAGAGAAGAGATGGTCTGGACTTGGATTGCTGAGAATGCATGGGAATGATAAGGATCATTGGATATGAAATCAAGCCATTGCTTAAGACTTGAACCTCAAAAGGAATTCACAGGAAGCCCTAAAGTACTTTGATGAATAGATCTTCAGGTATCCCTTCTACTAATGATGGATCATCATCATCATCATCAACACTCCGGATCCGACTACTTGGAAGATCACCTCTGTTAATCATCGATCTAATAATATCTTCCTTTACAAAACTAAGAAAACAATGAAGAAAGGCATAAATGCACCGACTCTTATAAATAAAAGATATAAAAATATAGAAATGAGGGGGGTGGATTGAGGAAGAAACGTGGAATAATTAAGGAGTAAAAATGGGAAGAAATAACGTCCTTGGAAATTTTTTTTTTTTTTTTTTTAATTTTAAAGTGAAGTGACTGCTTTTTAGATAATTACAGTTGAGAATGGAAAGACATGGCAAAAGCAGACTGAAGAGTGATATCCATCTGAGAGAGAGACGTGGTGGGAATGATGGGAAGAGAGAATTATACAGTAGTTTCCTACACTAGAGGGAGTTTTTTAAGTTAGCTTCTTCCTATTGTGAAAACTGAAAAGACTGATCTCTCATCTCTTTATTCTTTCCCTATCTCTCTCCTAATCTCTCTCTCTCTCCATCCTAAACTCCACCAATCTCTTTATTTTTATTTTTTTTAATCTCTAATAGATTTGCTTTATCGGTCTGCTTTGGGGATTTTTTCAACGAGTAAAACCCATTGCTATTTATCTTCTCTATAGAGGTTGCCCTCTTCCTTGATTCAGATTTTTCCATGAAAAAGATTAAGTTGTTCTTTACCTCTGCGATGAGTTATAGGAGTTGCGAAGATTGTTTGTTCAATGTCGTTCATAAGCTCCAGATGGCGGCTGCGGCTGCGGCTGATCACCCAATGAAGAGCTCCGTCAACGAAAGCTGGAAAGTGACCATGCTCGATATGGCGTGGGGAGTTTCTTATGTGTCTCCAAGCAAAAGGAGAAGCATAAGAAGAAATGTGAAAACTCGACATTCTGTTGGAGAATGACGATCTTTTTCAATGTAGTCTGCTATCATTCCTGCTTAATTAAACACACAACAGAACTAGACCAAGGAACGACCCAGTATTTCAAGATCACCCACCAGACCCTAAAGGAGAGACAGAGATAGAGATGCTCTTGAGATAGTGTTTGCAGAAGAAGAAGATGAGTTGGGAGGGAGTTGGGACGGCCAGGGTTTGGCTGCTTATAAAGCAACCATCTCTTGTTCAATCCCTCTCTTTCTCCCTCTTAAGAAAGATGATTTCTGAAGATTTTCAATATGATCTTTCAAATCGTGAAAGTGCTTTCATGGTTGATAACAAATGAGAAAACGACAGCCTTTTTTACATCTTTTGATTTTTTGGGATGATTGAGACTGTTTTTTTTGGTAAAAGCTGAATTTATTCTAAAAGATAACAGGGATGATTGAGACTTGAGAGTGAGCAGCTCCCAAGAAAGAAATCCAACGTTTTCCTTGATATGCTGAGATTTTTGTCTTTTGTGTGGGCTTTACTTTAAAGATTGTGAGGGTTGAAAGAGAAATTTATCTCGTGAATGGTAAGTGGTGGTCAAAAATATTTTTATTTTATTTTATTATAATTTTACATACTGGAACAAGGTGGTTCATCAGACCATGAATTATGGATGTTAAAATTGGATTCAAACCGAATCAGTTTGATTTGGTTCGGATTAAATCTAAATTGAATCGCAGCATCGGATAATAATTTAGATTGTGATTTTATAACTTAATAAATAATTAAAATTAGATCAGATCAATTGATAAGTCTAAACCAAATTGAAAAATAATAGGATCAAATCGAATCAATTTGATAATTGACAATAAGAGTTCTTTAGTTCATATTTTATTAAATATAAATCTAGAAAACCAACATCAAAACTGAAAAAGATACATTTGGGAAAGCTGGTTTTTAAGTTGATTCAAGTTGTATATGATGATTAAGTTAGAATTGCTGTGGGTCAAGAGTAATGGTCCAAACTAAGTTTTTTTTTGTCTATTAAAATCTGGTCAGCAGAACTGCTGCTAAATCGACTCTATATGAATTTACAAAGCCCTCTTCTATTTCTATTCATCTGGAGATTATTTTGGTCCTCTAAATTGAACCAGCATGATGATGTAACAAGATTTGGACCATCTTAATGGACAGGTTTCGGTCTCGGCTTGTAAAGCCCGACACCGTTTCAGTCCAAATCGAAATCAGACCGGACCAGCCTGTTAAGAAACCCGAACTAGCCCGAAACAATAATACCTAACCCGAACACCGATAAGGTCCATCCAGGCCCAGTTTCTTAATTTTAATGGTTTTAAATTTTGATGGATTATATTACACTGTTATAATTCACTTCTTGATCTGAAAGATTATAAGAATCTATAATTGAAAAAAATACGTTAATTGTTACAATTTACTGAATTACATGCATACAGAAGGAATGATGCTAATTTTATAGATAGAAGTAATAAAATAGGCTATATATCTTACATATAAAATTGGCCCAATAAGCTTGATAAGCCCGGTCCGGACCGAACCAGCCCTAAATCACTTCAATAAGCCTAGCCCGATAACAAACCGACACCAGACCAGTCCGATAGTTATTGTGTCCAGCACAGCCCAACTCAACCCGAACTCTTAATAGACATGTTTTGGGCTGAACTTATAAAACCCAACACCGATTCAATCCGAATCAAAACCGACCCGGACTGGCCCGTTGACACTCTTAGATTCGATGCTGATCTTGTGGGAAGAGGTTAGTCAATCTAACTTGGGAAACATAATCGAAATGACAACTCCTCATGTATCAAAGAGATAATATCAGATTAAAAAACTCCTTTGCTGTCCTATCTGATGAGGAGCCAACGATTGAATCCTGGACCATTGTTGCACCAGCTGAGTCAGATTTGGAAACACAGAAGACCTCCCAGGTAAATACAGTCTGAAAGTTCCCTTCCAGGCGTTATGTCTAGTTAATAATAGGCCCACCCCTACAAACCCTATCATTGCAATCCGGAACTGCCCAATTAACCAGCCTCATGTCATATCTCTATCCACAAAACCCAGAACTCCCATATTTGATCAAACTACCTACCCACTACTCCTTCCAAAACCATGCAGTCTTTAACCACGACCATTACAATTCTAAAACCCTTACCTTAACAACCTTGGACGGATATCCTTAGCCCAACAACACTCAAACCTAATCCCAGTTTAATCGTGACCCAACAGAAACAGGTGTCTCCCAGTCAATGAGGCTCCAACCCTCATCCCATTGGGCTGCATGGTACCTCCCCTAAACAAACCCTTAGCCCCACTGTACAGAACCCCTCTCCTGCTTGTACTTCTATCTCCCCTTCTCTGGTTACCTACCAGCCATGGCCTTCTTTTAAACCCGATCAGACCCAATCCAGGTTTAGGTTATGAGTTCTTCCTCTCTGTTTCTCTGTAATATTTTATTAAAAAAAAAAAAAAAGGAAAAAAGAGAAACCCTAACTCTGGATTATAGTTTTGATAACAATGACGACGAAGAAAAGGAAAGCTCCGGCACGTTTTTTCGCCGGATCTCTTATCTTCCACTCCAAATTTATCCCAGGGGCATTGATTGGATTAGGAAGGTGAGTTGCAGGGCTTTTTTTTAATGGAGTGTCTAAGTTTTAGTTTTCATTTTGTTCCTTCTTTTCTTGCTTTTATCCTCATTTTCTCTGATAGAAGATTGGTTTTCTGAAATGGTAACTTCGGCTCTAGATGGTAGAGATTATTTTTGGGTTTTTGTTTCTTCTTTCGTTTTGATTGGTTCTGATTTGTGAAATAAACCGTTTCCTCTGTTCTGATTATATTCTTATTCATCTTTGCTTCTGGTATTGATTTTGATACTTCCATTTTCTATTTTCTTCTCTCTATTTGTTTGTATTCATGTATATTTTAAATCGGTTTGTTGATGATGAAGCCCCTTGATGCTTCATTTTTTGAAACTGAGTTTGGGATTTTCGTCTCTGCAATTTTCATCTCTTCAAGCTTCAATTTAACGGTAACTACTGCAGATTTCCCCAATTCTCTGTCAAACAAGGGAAGAACTTACTGAAGCTCGAGCTCCCACAATACACCGAAGCACCACCGGAGTTCTTTGTTGGAAAATTGATCGATGTTGTCGCCAATGATTCTGATTCATCAAACAAATGCCTACGAATCAATTCAAATCAGAGCAAAATCCGATCCTTCGTATTCAAATCCTTAATTAACTTTTTTTTTCCCTGTGTTATTAGTTTATGAGCCTCAGATAGTGAGCAGACAGAATAGAGAGACGTTAAAAAAAAAAAGGTATTTTTGTCATTGAAATATTTTCTAACGGCTGACATCAGCAACTAACGGTTTTCTTAGTTGCTTTTGCATCTTTTTGATAAACGTTTGTCTAACTTGGATGGTAGGTGATTTTTTTAAACAACTTGGGTGGTAGGTGATTGGGTGAATTCTTTTTGGGTGGTAGCTAAAATTATCCCTATTTTTTATATATAGATTATGGGATTTCGGTTAAAATTTTTATTTTATCTTTCATAATGTAATATTTAACGTTTGGAATATTATTTTTGGAGGTGTGAAAATGAGGCTTCAACCGAAAAATCCGAAACCAAACCAATGGTTCGATATAGACAGACCAGGTGCGTATGGATCTGGATACCTCCTGTTCAAAATAGGATACCCTTAAATGGATATGGATGTGAATTGAATTCAGAATTTTAGTATCCGTTTACATTTCTGATTTATGTTACTCGACCTTTCTCCCCAATTGTGAAAGATTTTATGAAAGACATCATTTGGATTGATAGACCGAATGAGGAACGCGAAACTTTGCAAATTTGGAATCAGCTTGACTTGGTGGTCAAAATTAATTTCTTGAATAAGAAATAATGACAATATCTATCTCCCCAAATTCAAAGTGAAAATTAATCATCAAAGGCTCATCTCTTAATTTATTTAATACAATTACAAACCCTAATTAATTTTCAAGTTTCCATTGTACTACTTATTTTATAATTAGAACAAAATCTTCATCCAGCATTCTTACGGATTAGACCCTCTTCTTCCATGTAGTCCATAGGTTTCATATGGTGGAACAGAATTAGTCAAAAGAGGATTAAAAAAAAAACAGTTAATTATGGTTAGAATGACCCTGTTTTGAGTATTGTAGTTGGGTTGTTTTGAGTATTGTAGTTGGGTTCCGTTTGTTTTGATGTAAAGTTAAACATGTTAAAAAAATTCCAATATTGTGATCAAGAATTAAAAAACGAATTTTCTTTTTCTTTCATCCTTAGAGATCATTATATTTTATCCCTTGGAAACAAATATTAGAGGAAAAAAAATAAATATATAAAATGTAACTTGGAAAAATTTTCATGAAAATCCTATAAAGACCGACGATGGTGATTGTAGCATCTATTGGTGGTGGACAACGATGATTCTTTACGAGTCATGTAATTGCTATATCAAAAGTGTTCGCAAACATGAAAACAACTTTTTTTTTGTGTTATATCAAACATGTTCATTGAAGCATAAGCCTATTTGGCTAGGTGTTAACTATTGGGATTTGGGAAATAGTCTTACATCGCTAAAGGGACTGAAACCTTGGGTCATTATATATGGAGAGTCCTTCCACTTGCTAGTTTGAACTTTTGAATTGAAAATCTCAACATTAACGTCTAGTATTGTCAAACCAGACTGAATAGAGGTCAAGGTCATACTTGAAACAAAATTGAAGTATAGCTATACATGTTTGTACACAAAGAAAGATCATCTGTTGTACTCCTCTGTGGTAAAGGTGGTCCTGAATATTGGGAGGGCATTGATCGTGTGTTCCAATGCCCTTCCCACGCTCAGGATCGAGTCTACTAGACTGTTACACAGGAGTGCAGCAGGCAATTCCAATCGTCCTTTGTACACAGTACACTACCTCCCATCATCTTCGCTCTGTCCTAATTATTGTAAATCATTCGATGGGAATCAAATGACTCCTTTCAGTATCAAATCCTAACAAACGTTTAAATTATATTTCTGCCCAAAAAAAAAAAAAACCCTTTAAATTGGATTTCCCGCCAGAAAAATACTTCACTACACCAAAGCCACCATGTATAAAAGGCGCCTTCAGTCCAACCGACCTTTAAATCGGAATGCTCAAATGCCATCTCATGCGACCGTTGAAAGAAGCTCTGCCATCTTTTGAAGAAGATTCGCGAACGTTCAGAGTCATCGCATTCTCAATCTTCTGCTAACTGTCGAAAGACGATCCGGTTGTCTAGATCTCGATCTCTACTACAGTTTACTGTAAATGAAGTTAAAGATCAATAAGGCGTGCGATTTGAGTTCGATTTCAGTGTTTCCTCCTCACTCCAGGTTTGGATCCGTTAAACGTGGTTATCTGCTTTTTCTTCTTCAATAGTATCGTGCCATATTATTATTATTTTTTTTCTCTACTTCCCCTCCCTCAAATTTCGATTTGGTCGCAGAAGAGCAAATGCAAATCCAATACCTTTGGCAACAGATTCAGTCTTCGGCAAAACCCAAGCTTCTCAGCTCCGATCGCAACAATCGCAGCAGTCGTTCTCGCAAGTTTCATCTCAGCTTGGAATGTCGTCTCAGCTCTCTCAGAACTCTCTTGATGAGATTGTGACGAATGAACTGGTAAGGAGTTCAAATTTGTTTTGATTTCGAGGATTTGTAGGAAGAGAATGCATCATCGCATGTAATTCATCTCTCTTTTGCGTCGTGGTCTTTAAGATTGGCCTAAATTTGATATTGAATTTTCCATGATTCCTTCTGCTTTGAAGAACTTCTGTATCTCTGTATGGTTAGTGTTGTAAGTTGGATTGAGTTCTAACGCTCTTCATTTTTTCCACTTTTCTCCCTTTTATAAAAATTTACTTTCTACATAAAGTGGAGAAAGCGAACTGTGAGTATCAACTGCTTGTATTTCAGAAAAGATGCCAACTTCTTACTCTGGAGGAACCTAGAAGCGAAGCTATCCTTATTTGCTGTCACTCTGTAATAGTTTCTGCGATTTTCCAAGGATCTGATCCCTATTTTGTCATTTTTTTAATTGCTCTCTCTCTCTCTCTCTCTCTCTCTCTCTCTCTCTCTCTGTCTGTCTGTTGGGAGAGGGTGGAACGGAGTCTACTGCATGGAAGAATCCAGTTAAGCAATACGTTTCAGTGTTGGAACTCTTAAAGCTTAAATACCTTGTTTGAGGAATAAATTGTGAATGTTAACTTTGATAAAAAAAATACTGATACAGAGGCTCCCTTCTTTTTCCCTGTTATCGGAGGTTCTGTTTTTTTGAAAATTCCTGTTTTATGCTCTCTTTTTCAATTGTTCTGAAAGTTTTTATCTTGTTAATTTCTCATTCTTAAGTAACCACTGGCCAATATGGCCCCGAAAGAAAAAGAACAGAAAGGAAGATGGTATTTTACTTCCATTTGCAAACTTTGTTATACAGTTTTCACCCCAAATGTGGACCTAGATCAGCAGTAGACAAATAATGATCCAAAAAAAAATATGCTTGGTGGAAAAGTTATTTTTTCATAGTTCATCCCAATGCAGTATGTAGAGGAGCCTCGGGACCAAATTTATCCTTGTGCTGGTCTACTATTTTAGCCATGTTTGAAGTTCTTATATGATTCATAGTTTGTTATTCATAATTCTTAAGTTCTTTTGCACGGAGGATTTGGTATGAAGGGCATTTCAAGTTTAGTGTTGACATGCATCTTTGTCATAAACTCATAATATTTTGTGATGGCAATTATCATTTTTGGATTTTTACATCAAAGTGTCTTGCATGTTCTGAAATAGTGGACCATTTTAAATGTATATTAGGATGGATCTGCTGAACCAAAAAAAATAAATAAATAAATAAATAATAAATAATAAAAATTTTCTATCCTTTCATATAATGAATGTCATCTAAAAAAATGAACTCTCTCCCACTCCAGCTCCTTTATTCTGAGTTGCTAACTCTGTTCAATAGATATTTTTGTTGTCTTTTTCTTTATTAATTTTGCTCCTTACACAGAGAATTGGTTCTCAAGAAAAGAAGAGTTCCATGAAGAGGGTTTCTTCCTTGCCGCCAATTGCATATACACGAGATGAGTCTCAGATGGCAGTGTCAATGTCTTCCAACAATCCTATACGGAAATGGAGCTCTCTTTCAGTTCCAGATCACAGATGTAACTTCTCCAAGATTCTCCAATTGATTCAGTGATAAAGTTCTAAATATTCATGATAAAGTCTTTGTTTCAATTCACCCAATAGGTGAAGCTGTCAAGGAGATGTCCTCTCACTTAGGCCAAGCGTGAGCTTTGGTTTGTGGGCAGTAATCTGAACCTTAGCCATAGATTAAAAACTAATCTGGCTAAATGAGCCTGAGAAAGCTGTGGTTGGCTTTTGTTGTTCCTTCATATTCTATCTCACATATATCATATTATCTTCTATTAGCTTATGTTTAATAAATTGGTTATGCAAAAAAGAAAGTGTTTGCTAAGTTAATAGAGGGGGATATTAGTATTTTGGATGACAGGCTTTCATTTATGAACCTGCTAGTCTCTGGATCTGAATCCATTCAATATTTTTAAAATGTTAATGGGGCAGGCAGGTCTATGCTTTGTGCCACAGGGCAAGCCTGATTCCAGGATTGGAGCCGCAAGCTGACAGAGCTAAGGTCAGCCGGAATATGTATCAGAAAATGCTCTGCCGTCAATTTGAACTTGCACATTTTATAAGGGAAATTATCAAAAAATGCTTGTATGATCTGACTATCTAAATGACAGAATTTCAGTGACATTATTTTTTGAATAAATGGGGTGTTCATTTACACCAAAGCCCTCCCAAAGAAAACACACCTTATATTCTGGTGTTTAGAGAATTGTAATGCTAACACATGATTCATCATAGGCCATAGTGCAAGAACTCCTCACTTTATTTTAATGTTTCTTAGGTCACTTTGACTTGTGCCATCACTTTGCAATGGTACTAATTTTGGTTTACCTGAACAGGTCAGGTTACTGAAGACCTTGATCACAGGATTGGAATGATGGAAACTTCATTGAGCAGGTTTGGAAGGGTCCTGGACTCTGTTCAGGGTGATATCATGCAAGTGAACAAAGCAATTAAAGAAGTGTCATTGGAAAGTGAGTTTCCTTATTTCTTAAATGCCGGAAACTCCAAATGGGAAGGAAATAAATGTTTAGCGTTTCTAAAGCTGCAGTTTGTATCCAATGGTTATAGCGTATGCTGCCACTATCATTCTTTGCAAGCATGTGTCTGTGAAACCATATAGCTTTATGGTTCTTAAGGAGCTGAACTTATAAATGAATTATTCTTCAACCATTTGTAGGAAAAAAGAATTGGTGGTTTCCAACAGCTAATCTTGACTATGCAAGAATGCTTGTGCGAACAAACCTTAATTCTTCAGACTAAAGTAGAGGAACCTGTATTTTCATTAAAAAAGTTATCGTGGAAATTACCAGCACTTAAGGTGTATAAAAGATATCTCAAATATCATAACTCCATGGCAACCTGCCGCCGAAGAAAAAATCTTGTAGTCATGGCATATATGGTCACTTCATCTCTTGGGATCATGAAACATCTATAAGGGCCTCCCCAACTTCTAAGATCATTCTGAGCCCCAAGTAAGTTGGCATAAAACCATCATTGTGAGGAAAAGTTCAAAGAAAACTTAGATGTCCTTGATCACTTTAGATACTTTGTTGTTGACTTGAATTTTGTGGTTTCAAAATGGGGTTAGGGGTATCCTAAGGAGAAGTAGGTCTTACTGTAACTCCAAGAAGTGTAAGCCCACGAAGAATGAACTCTTAGCAAAAAGTTCATTCTTGTTAGCCTGGAAGCTTGGTGTTCTATTTTTTATTTACAACTGAATAAATCTTCAGTGATTAATTTCATCGATTGGCCTGATTCTAAAGAATGTTGCCATTGGATCAGAATTTTGTAAAATATTTTCAACAATGAAGAGACAAAAAAAAAAAAAATTATAGAAGCTTGAAAACAATCAACCATCATAAAGAAATATTAATTTGTGCATTGTGGTTCCTCATTCAGCGGAAGGCATAAGGCAGAAGTTGACCGCTCATGAAAACACACTACAGATAATGGTAACATAAGGAGATTCTTTCTGTTAGCATTCTGTAATTTTTCTCGCTTTCATATATCTATGAATATATGCCTTCTTACAACTGAAATGAGATGATGATGACCAGCTCAAAGGAGAGGAAGACATCAAAGCCAGCCTCGACGGGACCTTGAAATTAATTGCTGATGAACTGAAAAAAGATTTGTGCCAACACAAATTACAAGAGACTGTATCTGTGTTAGCTGCTTTACCAAACCAGATTGAAGCACGGTTACTGAAGTTACAAAATGAACTACGTGAAGCCTTTCATAAAGAAATCGAAGTATTTATGGTACATTCAGGAAGATTCACTTTCAAAAATTTTGAACTGCTTCAGAATTTTTAGCCTTCTCTTTTCTTGAATCTTGAAATATTGAAAATAATACTCATGAGATATTAAGGTATCAAATTATTAGAGTGTCCTTTTCTATTGCAAGGTGTTTTCGAGCTCTCAATGTTGAAGCCACTGTTTGTATAAGCTTCATGGTTTTTAAAATTTTGAATTAGATGCTTTGGCACAATAGAGTAAATAAAGTTGTTTCTAATTAATTTTATAAGAAAAATAAATTTACCTCGTAGAAACCTGTAAAATTTTAGTTCTAGTTCTGTTTTCATTGAACTGCTTCTCTGTATCCCTTACAGGCAATGGCCAGTAGTATAAAGCCTCCAAACCAGAGTTGTCTGATACCCACAAGTCAACCACCACCAAAGGTACTTTCTTTTTACTTCTGAAATGTTGTCCTTCTAGTGTTTCTTTTTCCTTCCTTCTGTGCCCATCCATTCTGCATTCTATTCACCTCAGAAGCTTTACACTTTGTATTTCACAGAGGAGAGGCCATCGAGCTGTTCAGTCTCAGAAAAAGCAACCTGTGATAGAGTATGTTTCTGAGGCTCGCATTATGCTTCTCACTCTTGGCTATTCATGCAATTATATGGCTAGGTTTCATCCAATTTAGTGGAAGGGTTGGTTACCTCCTTCAGGGAGAACAAGAAAAATCCCTTGATAGATTGGCAAATTTTCAGTGGCGGAAGGTTTTTCAATTACAAATCACGCAAGTGTGGGAATTTTTTTTTTTTTTTCAAAAGCTATATGAAGAATTCATAACAGGTTAAGAATTTAATTTTGTTGGCATCATCATATATGTTGGCCTCATACAAAAGAACTAGCATCGAATATATAATGGCATTTAACAAAAAGAATTTTTCTTTTTCTTTTTAATTTGCTGTTGCTAGTTGATAACATGTGGAGTTGCCTTTTCATATATGTTGCTTTAGGTGGGAAAGCCTATAATATGAACAAAACAGTGCACTTGGCAGCTTTTGTGAAATGTTCAAAATATTTTCTTCACACAATAAGTGCACAGTAAATGATTTGATGTCATCTGAGAAAGAATTCTGTGTATGACTATCACAAACCAATGGGAGCAAGCAGGAAGGGAGAAATAGAAAAATTTTCATGGTTTTCATGGTGTATCCTGAGCATGTGCACCTGCATTTTCTTCTTTTGTGGAGTAGCTTAGAATATTGCATGACAATGGATGTTACTAAATATTTGACTGTGTGCATGATCTGCATGTGCATGAGTGTTGATGCGGAATAAGCAATCTGAAACCACCTTAGGGAGAGAATAGCACTGGCAAGATGAGAATGCCTTTCTGCAAAGCAAGGGTAACACTGCGTACATTAACCTCTCCCCAGACCTCACAATAGTGGGAGCCTCATGAACTTGGTACGCCCTTTGAGGATGACATATTCAATATCCTGCGTGTTACTTGACTTAGTGACTTAGCATCTAGATGCAAACTACATGTAAAATCATGCAAAACAGGTGGCACAGCCATGGGCGTTTGAAATATCCAATACCGAGAAAGTTGTGTGGATTGCTCAGAGGGCATATTGTGGTCTTATCTAATTTCATTTGACCTGCAGAAGTATATCTATTTGCATATGCAAACACATGCTTGGCCTATTTGCTAAGAAAGAACTGTTAGATTCATTTTTATTCACCCCAACCAACCCCCCCCCCCCTTCCAAAAAAAAAATGTTTGGTGTACTTTTATTTTATTCATTGTGACCTGATGGTCATGGGTTCAAATCTGGAAACAGCCTCTCTGTGAAGCAGGGGTAAGGTTGTGTACAAAAGCCCCTTCCCAGACCCCGCAGTGGTGGGAACATCGTGCACTGGGTATGCCCCTTCCCACCCCCGCAGTGCACTGGGAACATCTCTTTCAATGTTGGATCATATATGGTAGTTATGTTTTTGGTTATTTTGTACTTAGTTGTTTTATTTACATGTTCTCCCTTAGCTTCTTTCACACCTAAGAGGATATTCTTCATCTCAGTCCAGTTATGCCTGCAAAGGTTAGAATGCAAGAAAGTTTGACCCCAAAGATAGAAGCAGGAAGATGGAAGTCCGTTAAACCACAAAAAGCCACTGCTAGAGAGAAAAATACAGGGCAAAAGCAGGAGAAATATCACCTCATGGAACAGGTATTCTTATGAAAACTTTATTTTTCAGTGGGGTGTACATTTCTATCCTTTACATTAGCCTAATGGACTTTAAAAAATAATAGGATTGCACTAAAGTTTAACTGCATAATATCCTTTATCTTATTGTTTTCATGGATGACATGCGAGAGTACTACTGATCTGATTTAGAAATAATCCAGAAGAGCTTTCTTATGAGATAAAACAGCAATAGGGTTTAAAAAAACAGAAAAGGAGGAAACATGTATTTTGAGTTAAGTTCTAACAGGGAGAAGTGATTTAAATTTCAGTAGCTATCCTGGAAACCGCTGTCCATTCTGGGGTGGGTGGCACTATTAGACTGCCTTATGGTTCATTGTGGTTGGGTGTAATCAGGTCTTATGGTGGAGGGGGATTCTAGTTGCATGGAGCTGATATACTTGAGAATTGATTTGGAACTTGTAACCCAGAAAGGTTACGATGGAGTAACTGTGGAAGGAAATTAAAATCCTATCCCTTGGATGTTTAACACTTCATAGTCCAGAGGAGCATTAGGAGCTTCCTCATTTCATTAGGCACCTGGATCTAAGTAGACTGGACAGTATCTTTCAATGGAATCCTAGGACAGTTAAGGAGCTGGCCAATAACTTGACCAAGCAGGGAGGCACGAGGAGTGAGGCATGAGGCATGAGGCTCTAGGTTTAAGTCATGGGATAGCATATCTTTGCAAGGATAACCATTTGTTTGGGTGGTCGTCTTGTGCACTATTTATGCCTTTGCCTAAAGGCTTGTTGTGTCTTTGTGTTTGATTTTCAAATAAATTGTTGCTTATGAAGAAAATTAACAGTGGGATTGTATGGTGAGCTGCTGAAGGTTTATTGTTATGTGAGGAAGCTAGAGTGGAATTTGGGTCCAATTCTTTTTTATTAGAGCTCTACTTGGAATATATGAGGCAGAATTTCTAAGCTCTAGATTGCATTGGCGCAAATTATGGGTGTTGAGAATAAAATTTTTTAGCCCAATGGAAAAGTTTTATGGATAATTTGATCCTTCTAAAATCATCATAGTTCTTCACTTACTATGTGGCTGTATTTCTTTGGGGTTGAATGTCTTTAAGTTGATAACTTGGTGAAATTTTGTTTGACTTGGTATGGTTACTTTCCATTACAAAAAACTTTTCATTACGTTCTTTAGAAAGTTACAGGTTGGCCCCTAAACCTGTTTGCGTTAAGCTGTCACGCTTGTAGTTCATTTGTGACTTTCGAATTTGAGAACTTAAAAGTAAATTCTATTGAGAACAATGACTTCTTCCTTTTATAGTGTGTGCCTTTGGCTTTCTTTTCCTCCTCTCCGCCCCAAAAAAAAAAAAAAAAAAAAAAAAACCCTGAATTAACATCTGAAATTGTGAAAAAATTAATGTTGATTATTTATTTGTTTTAGAAAATTAATTACACGTTTAAGAATAAAAAAAACTCATGTCTATAAAGGCGTTGAATAAAACCATTCATTGAAATTTTTTCCAAGCGTTGACAAGTTGCTATACCTCACCTTGTCATTTACGATGACATATTCCTGGGCTAATGGTAGTATCTCTAAAATTCTAGGGACAGAAGTTTGCTTTTTTTTTTTTAATATGTTGTTATTTTCAGTTATTTTCAGACGTCTGAGGCATCATTGCACCACCTTAATCCATGTCTGAAGTCTGCTAAAGTAGTAACTAGTAACTTCTATTGTCACTCTATTCTATTTACATAACCATATTACCTCTATATAATGTGGGAGAACCAAAGATCCATTTGAAATTAACTGACTTGAGCTTTTTTATTTCAGGAAAAACAATGGAGAATAGTTATTGAGTCAGATGAAGAGAGTGATGGTTTTTCCTTCTTGATTGAAGAAAAGAAATCAGGTAAGTAAAACAAAGGTGGCTTGCAGATTTTATGTGGTCCATGCCATTAGATGTCTATGAATCTATTCTTTGTCAGAAACCCTTATGTACATAAATTTATAATAATGGTTGTTCACTTACTCTCAGAAATAAAAGGTTTACTGGCCCTAATTCCTTTCAGTTCTCAGATGCCAAATCAGCATAGGATCAATGAGATTGGGAGTGTAGCTAAAGGTAGCCCAGGCAATGATTAGTCTGTCAACTTAACTAAGCCAATATTTCATTGGCTGTGTTGGGGCAGAATTGATCCATGGATAGTAGTATGCAATGGATTTGTCATCACCCAACTGACTAGTTTCTACTCATAATATGTCACCCTGGTCATGGTTTCCTGTATTTCTATTTATCTCCCTAATTACAGGATTATAAGTAAAAATGGCTCTCCCCTCAGTTTCCTTGAGTCCAATTAATTTTGTCATAGTTTTTCCTTTTTTACATGGATGAAAGCATACATGGTCTAACTTTATTACTGTCCTCATTATGAATCTTAGCTAATATTTAAAGCATAAAATGACACAAGTGTATTTAGATATTTTGAAATATATTGAAATATGTAGATTGAGTGACAAAAAAGATTGAATTTTATAATTCCAGAGTTTAAAGCTTTATCAGTAACCTTACTACTGAACTGATCTCTATTCTTGGTGTAGGCATAGGAAATTATCTGATGGAGGAAACACAGAAAGAAACAGAGCAGCTTTTGAGAAGAGCGAGGAGAAGGAGAAAGAGAAAGCTCTGCAATCCCATAATTTTGAACTGAAGGTATTTTGGCAATTTTGCATCTGTCATATTCTTCGCATTGCAAAGGGCTAATGATTACTAGAAAACCCAAATTATGATACTGGACGTGCCAATGATATCCTCCTATATACCAAATCTTGGGCTTGACCACCTACAGAGCTAGAGTAATCAATCATAGTGTTGGCTTTTGTTTTTACTTGAGTATGCCAACAAGGCTAGTCTTGTAGAATGGTACGAGTTCCAAATTATAAAACACATGTTAACATAGGTCTGTATCACGTTTATATTAACGTGGTTATGTAATACATTATTCAGGTATAATTTCCCACGGCAAATGTACAACTTATTTAGAAACCAGCAACTAAAATTTTGTTAAAACTTTTCTTTCAGTGCATATACCAATTTGTTTGTGCCAAGCAGAACCATACATAGCTCGTTTCCTAGATACCATTCTAGTTAAGATTTTATTCTACATAGTTATGGTCAAAAGATCAAGCAAGAGGTAACAAGTAGACAGTAGGAGTCCTCTCTTATCAACTCCCTCCCATATTCTGCATTGACTGAAAATGTGAACAAATTATGAAGGGAAGCATAGAAATCCAAACTTACAATAGTTCATAGTTCAGTTGGACCTCACTCATCTGTTGCCGGCTATAGCTGGCAGACATAATAACCTAATTGGTTGATTTTACTGTTTTTTTATAGGTCGAAGAAGTGCAAGCTGTGGGGCCTCTGCTTCAGTTTTGGATACAGCTTTCCAAATAATCATCGCAATTAATACTGATGGCTCCTGTGGACAGGAATTTGAATCAACTATTGTGACCCACAGCAAAATGTAAGGCAATAGTTGATTTAAATCTACCTATATTGGGTATCATACAAGCTGCAATTTTAGATCACTGATTTGGTTTCATCGCAATAAGTTCCTAATTTGCTATAAACGGCTGGAAATTGCACTTAGAAATTATAGTTCTTCTTTAGAAAAGAAAAAAGAGAGATTTGGCTGCTGAAATGGAGTCATGGATGCACATTTCATTACAGTTTTTTGTGATTCATGGCATGCTGAATTCGGAGCTCTACTTGTTGCTTGCCACACGCATTTCCAATGAGGGATATTAGTAGAGCAGGTCAGCAGCTTTGAAATGGTTTGAGTAATCGATATTCAATCGGATATGAACAAAGAAGTTGTAATCCTCTTGACTTCTTTACATTCCATATCCACTTTCCCTTTGGGTAAAAACCAATGCTCATTAATAAAACATAAAACAAGAATAACGAGTTGTAATGCATCCCCCATTCAGCTAATAGGAAATCAAAACTAGAAAAATGAAACGGTCAAGTTTTTTATATCCAATGTTGGGACGATCATTTGACATGGTCCAATGTGGACTTCAGGTTCAATTACCTCGGTAGGCTCCATTTATGTGGGTTCTAAAAGAATATGACTAAGCCGGGAAACATGATTTTTTACTTCTTCATCAAGAATCAGACTAGGTTGCAATTGATGTCTTGGTTGAAACAGAATTCTAGTGTTATGAGATTACTTGGTGATGATGACATTTTGTTAAGTTTCTATCTCAAAAGTTCAAACTAATAAGTGGAGAGACTCTCACATGTATAAAGCATCAAAAGTTCTAATCAGTTAATAGGAAATCAAAACCAGAAAACTCAAAACAAAAAGGGTAAGTTTTTTATATCCAATGTTAGGATGATCATTTGACCTAGTCCAATGTTGATTTCGGGTTCAATTACCTCGTTAGGCTCCATTTATACGGGTTCAAAAGAATATGATAGGAAACATGATTTTTACTTCTTCATCAAGAATCGGACTTCCAAAGGCTGCAATGGATGTCATGGTGGAAACAAAATTCTAATGTTATGAGATTACTTGGTGATGATGATCTTTTGTTAAGTTTCTATCTCAAAAGTTCAAACTAATAAGTGAAGGGACTCTCACATATATAAAACACCGAATGTTCTAATCTATTCTCTTCCCTCTTTCAGGTGGTAGTACACGTGTCCCTCTTTTCGACGGTTCTGATACTATGTTAAGTTTCTATCTCAAAAGTTCAAACTAGTAAATAGAGGGGTTCTCATATATATAATGCACTCAAGATTATAGTCTCTAAGCAATGTGAGACTATTCCCAACGCCCTTCAAGGAGGACGTGTAAGAAGGTAGAATCTCTCGGTAGCTCTACACCCTAATGGATATTCATATACTCAGGCATATTAATACCATCTTGAATTGTCTTGGATTGAGGAGTGAACGACGGGGAAGCGATGAGGAGGGCAGAGGGAGAGCGAATGTGGGAGGGAACAAAGTTGCAAGGAAGAAATCGACGTTAGGAAGGAGAGTGGGGATGGATCCCATCAGAATTCTAAAAGTTAAGTGCTTGAGCGAGAGTTATACTAGATGGATGAGGATCCACATCTTCTCCCCCCCAGAGGTTCAGGAGGAGGGCGGCGACCCAGCTAGATAGCCAACACCTAGGGCTCAGGGGAATCCAAGCCTTCCATCTGAGTTGACAAGCCAAGTTGACAAAGGAGTGTCGATTCAAATAAAGGGCTTGGATTCACCAAGCCTCAGGTGTCCGCAATCCAATGGTTGCCACCCCTCCTCCCAAACCTCCGGGAGGAGAGGATTTGAATTTAGATGGATGAGGACAGAAGATGGGGTAAAATTGAAAATTTTAAAAATGAGGTACCCAAGTTTAATTTACCGAACAATAGATTCCTCAACTGTAATTTCAAAACACCCCCACTCTCCAAAAAAAAAAAAAAAAAAAAAAACTGTGTAGATCGGTTGCAATTTGTTGGCTCGTGGCAGGCTTCTAGTAGGATACCTTCGATTCTTCGAATGTAAATCCGCCCGAGAAAGGGAAAAAATAATTGCAGTCAAAAAAAGCAGATTTGTTGGGGAAAGGAGATTGGCTTCCCCCGTAGGTCCTGGGTTCTTCCTCAGTTCCTCTTGTTTATTTGAAATCCTAACAAGGCGAAGGTGATTTTCCAATCTTTTATGTTCTTTTCTTCTTAGTTTTTCCTTTCTCTTTACGATTAGGTGAAAAAAAATTAAACTTCTGCTTGGATTAGCTTGATGGTTGTGTTCTCTCTCTCTCTCTCTCTCTCTCTTCCTAGTGGCAGTAAGTCAGTGTCTAGTGAAGCTAGATCAAACCATTAGGTAATATGCATAAAAACCCGATCATGATTCGGGAATGGTATTCGCAATATAGAATTAGAATTGATCTCTGCAATGTTGGAACTCCGGCTCTCTCTCATCCCTTTATTGCTTTACTCTTTTTCTTGTCCAGAGATCATACCCACCAATCGACAAGCAGGTTTGCCACATCTTGTTTCCATCAAATAACTGCCATTCAACACCAAACAACCCTTTACATTTGAGCTTCTGGCAAATAATACCAGCCAGACGCCATCCCATTCCAAAACTCTAGCCCATAGGTAACTTGATCTGGGATTCCATATGTTTCTCCCTGAGAAATTACCTCCCTCCTAACTGGACTATTGTATCCAGGAGAAAAACTCACCTGCCCCTCTGACATTGTTTCAAGTTTCATCCATCAGTGACTCTGATTGACTAGTTTCCTTTAAATTATCTCATAGTACCATAGTTCAAAACCTTTTTTTGGCTTCACACTCTCCTTTCCCCTAAGAAAAACAAATGAATCTTTTA
Source organism: Protea cynaroides (assembly GCA_028583415.1). Classification (NCBI taxonomy): domain Eukaryota; kingdom Viridiplantae; phylum Streptophyta; class Magnoliopsida; order Proteales; family Proteaceae; genus Protea; species Protea cynaroides. The sequence continues at coordinate 37,099,771 of CM053268.1, forward strand.
AAAAAAATATTTAGAGATTCATTCTTATTCCTTTTTTCTTCTCCTTCTTAATTCTTACTTCATCAACAATATACTTCTTTTTTTTTTTTTTTTTTGTTGGGGGGTACAAGATACTTGATTGTTCCTACATTATCAAATGTCATAACCATTATACTTTAGTCAAAAAATGGTGGAGAGTTCAAATTAGCATATAACCTTGTGGTGTTACAATCAGCAGGATGAGTTAAAATTAGGTGGAACAGACTTTGTGATCATAAATAAGGCTTTGTCTGATTGTCATCGACGGGGTTACAACTGGACCTTGTCACCAATTTTGTAACCGTTGCATTGCATCTTAAAGACGATTCCACCCCCTTTCCATTGAATCGGTTCTGGGAAGTGTGCATGGAAAACTGGTTTGACATTTTCCCGACTTTGGGAACTGTGCTGTAATAAAGGAGGGTTACTTTGGAGGAAAAATCAGGGACTTAAGTCTGTTGTAACCAGGTTGGTTACATTCAGACAGACCCATACATAATCAAGTGATTCTTTTGAAGCATCACATTCATGTCACATTCCAATATTCCATCCATAAAGTCAACCATCTTTTTTTAATAATCAACTGTATTTTTATCATCTAACTGATGCCTAAACTGAAGGCACGGAACAGTACCAGGGGTTTGATTTGGGTTAAATTTTATTTCTTCTCATATTAGAATATGGTTTAACCATTTTTCTTCTGTTGCTTCCAATCTTCTGAGATTCTTCACTTGTTTAGCTACACTGTTCTACATATTTGGTGATAAAGATATGATGGGTTGTATGAATTCTTCTGAGAAGGATCATTTGTCATATTTAAAAATTTCCTCTTACATTTTGTCTCACGTAAGTATTTTTTTTTTCTTTCTTTCTTTTTCTTTTCTTTTATTTTTATTTTTTTATGGTTTTTGTGTGTGTGTGTGTGTGTGTGTGTTGGGGGGGGGGATTGGGGAAGGAGAAGTTGTATTAGTAACTGAAAAATAGTTGAATTGTAGAGTTTGAGTGGCTGTGATACTCAGTGTAAGTATTTTCAGATATGATCGCCTGAAGTTTGTGTACTTCATGATTGATTTGGAAAGTTCAGGTTTTCATCAGTGTTTGATGCTCCATTTTAAGTTCCCTATAATATGGAGTAATTCCAACAATTGACATATCTGCACATCTTACCTTAACCTTTATTGTAAACCAAGTTGTTAGAACCTTCTTGCTGAGAATCTAACTTTGGTGGTGTTGATTGTACTCCAATGGTTGCAGATGCAAGATCAATTCTGTTGTTTTTGGCTTGAAAAGTGTAGTCTCTAAGGATAGTAAACTCTTAGTGAATAAACTCTTTATCAGAAGCAGAGGATCAGTTGGTTTTTCTTGAATTGTATTGGGATTGATATTCCTTATAGATTCTAATTCAGGTGAAGCAATGTCTGCATGGTTAGCCATACAAAGTGTTAAGTCACTTTGGGTTCATGTCTATTATGTATTCATGTATGATAATGACTTTGGCCATGTTAGAGTTTACCCTGTGATTTTCTAGGGGCTTGGGTTGTCTTTGGGAAAGCCTTGGAAAGTGAAACTCTGTTTTTGGCTTTTTATTTTTTATTTTTAATTTTTCTAATATATGTAGGCCCCAAGGAGAATTGAACTCATGACCTCTTTTAGGTGTTGGTCTTTACTAATTGAGCTACCCCTTAGAGTTAACTCTCTTGTGGGCTTACTCATGATAATTTCTAATAAGGAATTAATAAGATCTAGGGTACAAGTATTGAGGCGGTAATGATTCTTGTGTGGTGGGAACTGCTGGGGAAGCCCTGTGGAATGCTGTTCTTCATCTACCTAGTAATAGATTTTATTTTGTTCAAGAGAATCAATAGTGCAATCCTGACATTTGTGCAACTTCTTAATCTTTCGTTATATGGTTCGCTGGTGACCAATGTATCCATCGTGCTATTCTTGCTTGGTTTCCTGATTTGTTCCTTTGATTTGGTTAAACCATCAACTATGGAGGAAATATATTTTTCACTCCCAATGGAGTCATTGATTTTAAATACTGATTCAGCCTTCGGAGTAGGTTAATGGTTATAATTTTTTGCTGCATATGTTTTATTTCTTGCTACTTTTCGGACATGGGTTTTAACTTCCAAAATTTTGAAATAAAATGTTGTATTCATTCCTGTTTAGCTCCAAGTTTTCCTATTTTGGTTTACATGTACGATGCATTCCCTAATTGTTCCTGTTGTTACTATCATAAGAATATATAGCCAATTAAATGATATCTCTATGTTTTCATTTCAATCCTGTTTAAGCCTTTCAACTTTGTGAGATAATTTTTAATCTTGCTTGTCTACAGGTACTTCAGAAACAATTGGTCATTAATGTCAGCCTTTCGAGCTTTCTGGAACAGTCCAGTGGGTCCCAAAACAACTCATTTTTGGGGCCCTGTTGCTAATTGGGGATTTGTTGTTGCTGTATGTCTGCTTCTTTCTCCTAAACTATTAATGTATCACAATATGTTGTGCTTGCTTTTGGTTGTAATGTTTATCCTTCTATATGTAATTTTTTAGTAGATATGATGTTGCTTCGCAACTGTTTTTGATCCAGTCATAAAATTGTAAGTGGTTTCTTCCACAGGGATTGGTAGACACACAGAAACCCCCGGAGGCAATATCTGAAAACATGACTGCAGGTTAAAAATGTTTTAAGATTTGTAGTTCTTCATATTCCACTTGAAATTGTTAGTCTCCTAATTTTTCCCATTAATTGTTGTCACAGCAATGTGTGTTTATTCAGCGTTGTTCATGAGGTTCGCCTGGATGGTGCAGCCCCGCAATTATCTGCTTTTGGCATGCCATGCTTCCAATGAGACAGTGCAGCTCTATCAGCTTTCTCGGTGGGCAAAGGCTCAGGGGTAAGGAACTGGCATATCCTTCAAGAATAATAATATTCATGCCTATCAGCCTATGTTACTCAGCCAATAAAGATGGTTTCTTATTCATTTCTGCCCCACAACTGCTGTATCTCTTCACCTGGTGGTGGGTGTCCAAATTGATTAGCAGTATACTGATTGATGATTGCAATTGGCCTTTCAATAATGTGGAAACATTTTGGTATAACACTCATGTTATTACTTGCTAATGCTTTTCTTTATTACAGGTATGTGGACAAAAAGAAAGAGGAAGCTAAACAGCAGTAGCTTGTAGATGATGCTTTTTCCAACCTCAAGTTAGAGGCTTATGTTTGATCTTCTGTAGGCACTGTTATTAGTTTCTTTATAATCTTTTAAGACAATCTGCAATCTCTGGGAATATTTGGTTCTTGCTTCATTTTAAGCCCTGTTTGTTTCACTGTGAAATTTTTTTCTCCATGCAAAATTTTCTCACTTCTCAATACCTCTCTTTGCATTTTAGATTAAAATAAATAGTGGGAAATCTTATTTTATAGGAAGTTTTTTCTTTTACATGGAAACAAATGGAGCCTTAACAGAAATTATGCAGGATATATTTTGTGGAATTTGGTTACATGAAATTTGGTTACTCATCATGTGACCCATTTCATTGTATAAATTGCTTGTAAATATTCAAATTTGTTTGGAACGATTGCTGAACCATAATTAAAGAAACCATCGTAAGAGAAGAATAAAGATAACCAAGCTCTTGTCAGCCAAAATGGTCTTTTTTTCATAATGGGCCTTTCTTATTGATTGACACCTTAGGTGTCGAATAATTTGAAACTTTATTTTTTTAGTCTTTTTTGTATAATCTATTTATTTTGGATGGTTATCCATTCAACAAAAGAAGGTGAAGTCTTCAAAAATCACAAGATAAATCCAAACCTTCCGTTGTTAAATGTCCTTAATTTAAATCGTTGGTTCTTGCTTAAAGTTGGAAGAATGCATAATGATATCTAGAATATTGGTAAATATGCATGAACATATACGAGATGCATGTCAATACAAATGAGATATTTTATTAAATTAGATTTTAAAATTTGACATATGTTTAATCTAAACCATATCTACTATAACCAACAGTGAGAATAGATTCATCATTAATCTACATGGTAGATTTGATATATTGTGGCATTTGGAAAAATAACAGGTTTTGTGACAATAATAATTAATATTTGCCATTTCACATGTTCATCCGAAAAACATGCGATGTATGATAATCCTTGAAAATGTAAGTCATTTTTAAAAAGTTTGTGAAAAACCCATTGTATATTTGACTTAATTTTTTATTTAATAAAAGAAGAATAATTAAAAGAAGGTATCATATTCTAATGGATGTCATGTAGATAATCGACTTCCATTGAAAAAGATCATCTTCAAGATATGGAAGTCTAAGTTCTCTTATCTTTCCTCAATTTCAAACTGTTAAAATCAAATCGACCAGTCCACCTTTTGAATTGTCTGAAATTTCTTCGCAGTTCATTATGGCCACGGTTACCTTTTACTAACTTTGAAGAACTATTAAATGATGTCCTTTAATCATCGTTAGCAGTCCCAGAACCCCCAAAGCGAAGTGCCTAGAATCCAAACCTCTCAATTTTTAAACTTCCAATGGATTTCCCTAGCAGTCCCAACTCTCAACCTATCAAGAAACAATCCCGAGATCTACACTTATCTTATGATTCCGTTTGTTTTAACGTTACTGTTCTGATTGTTTTGATGTAAAATATTACTTTAAAATTTTACATGTAACATTTTATATGTACACAAAATTTCAATATTTATTTCTAGTAGATAAAAGAAAGATGAAATTCTTTATCTATCTTCCTTAGACATCCCTATATTATACTTCTTGGAAAACAAACTTTGAAATTTTTTTTACATATAAAATGTTACAAGTAAAATTTTATTGTCAAAATAAACGGACGTACAAGTAACATTTTACATGTAAATTTGTTTCCAATTTTTGTTTCCAATAGGTAAATATAGCAACCTCTAAAGAGGAGGAACAAGGAAGTTCACTTTATTTTACATCATGAAAACAAATATTGAATTTTTTTTTTTAACATGTAAAATTTTATATCAAAACAAACAAAACCTATAAGATTAAGATCAAAAAAAGCAAAGAGAACCAGAAATGGAAAGGTCAAAAAAAAAGTGCTTAATATAAAGTCAGAAGAAATTGGATATTCAATTGTATGAAAGTCAGAAGAAAAGAAATATCAAATTCGATCTAGTTTGGTTTTAGGTTTTTTTATCAAGCTGGTTTTTGTCTAGGCTTGAGATCCACGCAATCTGGTAGTCTTATTTTTGCAAAAAAATCATCTCCCGCGCGCCAGCCTTTCAGCCCGTCATCTGACGAGCTGGAATGCATTGGTATACGTGCCGGTGCATTCTAGCCCGTCAGATGATGGGCTGAAAGGCTGGCGCGCGGGAGACGATTTGAGTCCCTTATTTTTACCTTAAAACCCTGATTACGTTTCAAATTGAGTTTTTTAACAAAAAAAAAAAAAAAAAAAAAAAAGAAGCAAGCCCAGTCTAAGAAAAGGAGTTGGGTTTGATTAGGCCTGGCTACCATTTGGCTTTTTCGTGTCTCCGCCCTCCGGTCTTAGCTTCATCGAAGGCATAGGGATCCTTTGTCTGGCTGACAAGCGGGCAGTGACGATCTCGACTGCCTTATGATAGGCCGGGATCGTCACTGCCCGCTTGGCAGCCAAACAGAAGATCCCGGTCCTCATAGAAGAGGATCCAAATCCTCTCCTACTAGGGGTAAGGGTGGAAGGTGATTCCTACCAGCCGATGTCAGACAGGTGGGTGTCGGTAGGATTCAAGCCCTCCATCCGAATCGATAAGGTGAGTCAATAAAAGGTGTTGGCTTATACATCAGCTCAGATAGATGGTTCAGATCTAGCCAACACTCACGTGTCGGGCGTCGGCAGGTGGGAGTCACCTCTCCCGAACCCTTGGGAGGAGAGGATTTGAATACTATATAAGAGGAGGTTAATCTGTCAGGTGCCTTTTCACTGGAATACCTGCCCTGCGAATGCTTTTCCCTTTCCTGTTATTGGGCTTGCATGGTTCATGTAGGCCCAAGAAGATCCAAATTCCGAACCGGGGCCAGGGTAAGATAGTATCATGGTAGATCGAGACGAGCAAAACGAAACCGTTTGATCTTCTAATAAATACGCAGTACAATAGTAGTTCGTTTACTTGAGAAAATAAGAGAAAGGCAAAAATGGTGGAGAGATTGAAGTGCCTGGGTTTGGTGGGAGCGGGAGCTCTTTTGGGTTCCGTCTCTACCTTCGGTCTTATGAAGCTCCTCTCCAGGTGGGATGACAGTTTCATATGGTTTCAGCTTTGATAGCATTCCTCCTTTTGTTGTTTGTATTTCATTTCCGACTTGAAACTGTACTATTCATTACTTCCTTAAAAACTGGTGCAGAAGCTCAGGATATGTGTTTAAATTCCTTTATTGAATTTCTGATTGTTAACAGTGTTTTTTTTTCGGGTGGGGGGTGGGGTGGGGTGACTATGCAGAAGAAATATTTTAAGTAGATGCAGTAGCAAGGCAAATGAATTCAATAGTAAGTCCTCTCTTGCAATAAACTTATCAATGGTGTCCTCTTTTGCCAGACTGAGTGACCTGCGTATTTGTTTTCTATTGTTCTTTTTTTTCAATCTATATAAATTTATGTAACATTGTTATATAATTAATTTTCCTGGGTGTTCACGAATGAAAGCGTATGGTTATTCAGCTTTAGCACCGAACTTCTAGTGGTTGTCAAATTGACTGTGTGACCAAAATTGTTTAAGTTTTGTTGGACAGTGACTTCGTTACAGTACTATCTTTGATTTCTGTATGTTAGTGGCAAATTTCAAGAATTTCAAAGTCTTGGGCTCGGCTTTAGCTTTAAGAACTAATGTAGCCCTGCCCCCCCGCCCCCCGCCCCCCGCCCTCCCCCCCCCAAAAAAAAAAAAAAAAAAAAAAAAGGTTAAAAGTAACAAAAAAAAATCTCTGTTTTATATCATTAACTAGGTAGTATCAAAGGCAGCTTTAGAAATTACTGCATCAGTATCTATCTCTTTTCAATATTCCAGTTTTGATGGCATAAAGGATTTGATAGTTTCAGAAAAACTTAGCGGAATGAGATTAAGTCTGCAAATCTAAGGAGAATGGTGGGACTGGTATTTGTATGATCACTACCTTCAACAAGGCTTTGCTGTCAATATGGTTATGGAGGTCCTCTAATGAACAGAGCTACTGGAGGAAGATTATTACTGGAAAACATGAAATTTCAAATGATTGGGGAAGAATGCAAATAAGAGGTAGCAATGGTACTGTTCCTTAGAAGAGGACTGCTAATAACTAAGAGATGCATTGGTGGATTATGTGCAGACGATTGTCTCAGCAGCTAAAAAAAACTCAATGACTTGGAAGTACAAAGATTAAGTCCACTTTTATTCTTCAGAAATCCAAGCACCTGAATTTGGGGAAATTGGTATAGAAGGTTATTTATTTTGAAGATAATGCTGGGTTATTTACTATGTTCTCAATTTGCTGGGCTAGAAAGGAGGGAGCAACCTGTTTTTCCTGTTGATAATATGGTTTGGGTAATGGGGGGTGGTGCACGTACTGAATCCATTTTTTCTCCTGGCATAATGTTGCTAAGAAAATATCGTATGTCATAATTAGTGAGTTCTACCCCCAATGTCTCCCTACTATTCTGTTGAAGGAATCTTGTGACTGTGCATCAGGTTCAGTTTTGAACAAATGGGCCTGCTAACATTTGAAAAGTCCCAGTTAGATAAAAGATACCTTATCACATTTTGTACACATGACATGACAGCTTTGCAGTAATAAACTTTTTCAAGCTCACTATTTGTAATGCTTTCCATTTCCGCAAATTGATGCTTTGGACTGACTACATCTTTAGTTGAAAGATGTGGCCTTAAACTGGTTACCAACAATATTTTTATTGCTGGCCAAAAGTAATCAATAAAACCATGAAAGAATATAAATTTGTGAGCAAGAATTAACACTTTCTATTAATGTTAAACTCTTAGAGCAAGAATTAACACTTTTTATAAATCTGTGAGGGAAAAATAGAGATGCTGATCTTTTGTGATTGTTGGAAATGCGACTCCAAACTGCTCGTCGTTGGTGGGGCATTTTAATTGTCCCGGAAATCTGATCAATGTTTTCTCTTGACCAATCAAGTTGTCGGAGTTTTAATTACTCATTTTGGCCTTGATCGGGTCTATTCATTTTGACCTTGATCTAGAAGCTTATCTACCCCTTCAGCGTTTAGAGGTGGAAGGTGTTTTGGCAACAGGCGATTCTTTAATATGGGTCAATGCTTGGACTCCATTGAAGGTTATCTCACATTATTAGGAGAGTCAAGGCATGAGGTCTCACTATGAATATCTTGTGCCCTTGGATCCCTTAAACCTGTGACTTGCTAGCAGACAAGCTGGCCTAGAAAGTGTGTATATGCTAACCCATATCTGATTATATAGTTGTCAAGGTATTGCTTAGGCAACGGCTAGGCGTTTGTGCGTGTCAGAGAGGGCTAGGCTGTTGGTCGCCTTATTGTATCACGCCTTATTTTATTTGTTTATCTATTTTTTTTAATTAATGTCTTTTGTAGTATTTTTATTAAATGTATAAATAACATATATACACTATAATGCATAAAAAACAATAAAAATTGATGCGCTAATCCTCTCTTTTTTGTATAAATCCTCTTATTAAGATGTATTCTTACAATGCCTTGGGTATGCCTTAGTTACGCCTAGGCGCCTAGGCACCTGTCCAGCACCTTGGGTCGCCTTGGTGCCTTGACAACTATGTCTGAGTATATAGGCAGATTAGCGAGTGGACAGCCTTCATGTATGTCTAGATGATATCAATTGGTGCTCTGTTACCAGACCATCTTTGCCAGTCAATTAATATTTTATATTTTTAACTTCTATCCTCATTTCTGCTGGTCCTTGATTTTATATTTAGTTGTTACTTTATAGCATATGAATGTCAATATGCTTCTTATAATTGTTTTATGGCAGGTAAGGGGCATATATCTGGAAGAGGTAGGCAGGGACTTGATGTTTCTGGGAATGGGATGGTTGATTTGGACCTTCTAAAAGATGACATAGTTTCTGAACATCTCACAAGGTAGTGTAGTTTGCTTCTTCTGATCAATTTTAGCAATTGAATGTATTGAAGTTGGCTTTATTAGATCCCATTAGTGGAATTTTTTATTTATTTTTACTATTTTCCCAAAGTTAAAAGGAACAGTGTTGTATTCAGAATATATACTACCTAAGAAGCAAAATATCAACTACATAGTGGGCATGAGATCTTCCCCCATACCATTTCTTTTTATCTTTTGTCCAATCCATTAGTAAAGAACCAATGTATTTGCAGATCCTTGCCAAGCCTCTGATCTTGCTTTTAGAGATTCTTTGGTTTCTTTCCTTCCATGATCCAATACACCACAAAGGGGGCTGCCTTCTGCAAATTCTTATCCTCTGACCCTTCCTGGCCAAAACTAAACCTGAGGCGTTTCCTCTGGTGCCTTACATCAAATATGTCCTGTGATACAGGCATGTTGCATTAGGTCACAGTCCATCTTGGTTCCGCATAATTTATATGTTTTCATATCATGTTTATTAATGTTGGATTTTCTGTAGTTTCTCATATGTGTATTTGAGTGTTCATTTACTTGTTAATTGAATTTTAGAGGGAAAAAAATGTTGCTGATAGAATTAGGGAAGAAAAATTACCTTTGGTAACATAGCTGGTTTGTATGATGCAATAGTTTATTAGATGAGTCTGAAAAAATTTTAGAATTTTTTGTTCATTCTCTAATTCTGTTAATACTAGGAATATCCAATTCTTTGGCCTGGAGTCCCAAAGGAAAGTGACTGAATCCTATGTTGTAGTCATTGGTCTTGGAGGAGTTGGGAGTCATGCTGCTAATATGCTTTTGAGATCAGGGGTTGGAAGGCTCCTTCTTGTAGATTTTGATCAGGTATATTCTCTTCTTTACTGTTGACTCTATCCGCATGACTTTTCAGGATAGCAACGTAAGCATTTCCAAGAAAAAAAATCTATATCCATATGAATTTTACAGTAAATAACTTGTTCTTTTCTATCTCAATTTACTGTATGGATTGGCAAGCCCTTCTTGAAGGAGGACTCATCAAACCCTAAGTAGATCCTAAGTATTTTTTTCCCTTTTCTTTTCGTAAGAGAAAATAAATAGAAATTGTATTAATCGTATGCAGAAAAAGCAACTTGTACACCATCCTTGCTTTTGCTGAGGGGGAGAAAAGTAAAGAAGACAGCTCATTGGCAGCCTCCTTCCCCCAATGGAGAACCTAAGCAATACATAGATGGTTGTTCATTACGGAATCCTGGACCTTTAGGTACATGGGGAGTAATTAGACTTTTGGATGGAAGCATGGTTGATGTATTCTCTGGACCCTTTGGGGAAGGAGATTCAACAAGAGCAGAGTTGATGGCTCTAAAAATTGGTTGATCAGTTATTAAGCAAGGGATTGCCTTAAGTTATGGTCGGAGGGGATTCAGCTAATTTTATGAGATGGATGACATACGTGAGTGGTGAACCATGATGGTGTTATGATCACTTGATAAGGCCTATTTGTCAGCTATCTTCTCAAATCAGTATACAATTCTGTTGGCAGCATAAAAGTGCCAGGTTGCAGATGAGTTAGCTAAGACCTCAGATGTATCTTCAGAATTCTATTCCCTAGTGATTGGTTTGTGAGAGTTCACTTGTATAGTTGGGAATTGGGAGTTTCTTTGGTTGATCAATTTGATGAGGGTTATCTTATATTTGTAGAAGTATGTATTTCTATGTATCTATCTCTATGTACCAATATGCTGCTGTGACTGGTTTCAATAGAATTGTTGTTTATCACCTCTCCTCCCTCCCCAACCCACCCACCTACAAAAAAAAAAAAAAAACCTGTCCACTCAGTATGCTGTATACTTGCCATTGGCACACGTCAGGACCCTATACAAAAAAACTTCATCCACCAGCTTTTCACAAGCTGATGCAGTGGCCTGTTCCTGGTTTGACTGTTTTGATCTGGTTTGGCGGCTCAAACCGAGGAGGACCAGTAAGCATTAGAATTAGTTTGCAATCAACACGGAACACACAAGCCAAGTGGGCTTTAACGGAAGCACTTTGGCTTTCAATCTCTACCAATCGCATAGATTATTCACCGAAGAGACATTCGGCCAACTTAGATTGTAAAGATCAAGGAAGAATTTCCACATCTTCGTCAAAAATGAACAGTCCAGAAAATGTGAGAGGCGGCCTCTGCATGAGACGGTAGGGGAATTCCTTTTTGGATGACTTTATCATTCGTTGGAATCATTGTTGTCAAGGTGTCGCCTAGGCGTCTGGGCGTTTTTTTGGAGCTTGGGCACTTGGGTGCCTTGTGAGTTGTGACTGTGAGAAAGGCGGTCGCCCAGGCACTCTGGGAGTTGCCTAGGGCGCTTTGGACGCCCAGAGTGCCTGGGCGACCACCTTGTTTTGAATGTGTCATTCTGAATGTTATTCAGAAAATTTATTAGCCTAGACAGAAACAACATTTATTAGGCAGTACTTATTTATGACTAATATCATTTAAGTAAATGTTTCTTTAATTTTATATTTCATTTATTTAAGATATTATTCATAAATAAACAAATGCCTCCCCCCCATTTGAATCAAATAAAAATAGTCTAAAATTCAAATTTTAGAAGGATAAAAAGTCAACCCTCCAGTTCAAGAATAAAAATTGTATTTTTTGGTGCGGGGGTATTTTCAACTTCTAAATGCTAGGCTTTTTTTCAAATATAAAAATTCCATAAATCTTATTATAGTAAAGCATCACTAAAAACCAAGAGTGCACCAAGATAATCTCTTGCTTTGATGACAAAAAATAATTTACATTCAAATGACTTTAAATAGTATTCGCGTACTCCGAACAAGGTTTGACCGGAGTGTAACTCCTTCATTATAACTCGAATTCAAGCAATCTTGGATTTGTTGGAAAGTTGATTATGCTAGCTTTGCAACGAATTCGAGATTGCTTGAATCCGATCTGTATTAAAGGAGTTACACTCCGGTTAAATTTGTTAGAAATATGCAAATGTTAGTTATAAATACATGTTGCCTACTTAACTCATTTGTTGCCTGGTTGGTTTTTTCATATTAATTAAGTTACGTCTTAAATGTTGATTATTTATGTAGAATGCTGCATATATATAAACATTAATATAACATTAATATTTTAGAAATAAAAAAAAACACTAGGAACGCCTTGGGTGCCTAGGCTCCCAGGATGGCCCTGAACGCCTTGGATCGCCTTGACAACTATGGTTGTAATCTTGTTATGCATCGAGCGCCAACCAGACATAGAATGCGTTGGCTGGAGATAGGAAGCCCATACCATGGAGCACCAAGAGAGTTTAGGAGATACATGCCAAAGCCCATTCCATGCGGATTGAACTGTGAACGCCCCTAACTGAGGAGTCCGAATTCGTTCATCATCAACCTGATGGGCTTGGTTTATGGCTTTGATTATTCCGAAAATCTGTTGTATACAAATATATGAAAATTGAGGCAAGACCCTATTAGCACCCAAAATAAAATGAGAAACTGTAGTGTGGTAATTTGAGAAAAATGAAGGTTCCAGCCCTGAAGCAACAACAATAGACTCAGAGTCATCTAGTTGTCCCTCCAAAAATAATAGAGAAACCGTCACCAACAATCCAGCCTTCCTTCAAGGAAACCAGGTCCCATACCCCTCTGATCCCTGACCATATAGATGAGGATTGACCTAGTCACTTCAAGGTCCCATCTTGTTTCAGATACTTGCTCTCCTATATATACCAAGATATGAAGGATTGTTTTTCACCTACTAACATAGTTTGCAGAGGAGGGTTCTGTTCATATCCCTTAGCCAATGAACCAAGCCCCCCTTCACAAATAGGTTTACAAACAGAGCTTGATTTAACATTCACTCCTTTAGCTCTATTTGGGTCTCCACTCCAAATAAAGTTACACATCCATCTCTCCATCAGCTTGATCAAAGATGCAGGCCACCGGTAATTGGAAAATATAAACTGGGATACTAGAAAGAACAGATCTTACCAGCTGAAATCTACTGGCCATAGAGATTAACTTCCCTTGCCATCCCGAGAAATGGTCCTTAAGGTTGTTCACCAGATTTGATACTGTAGCTCAATTTACATATTCCTGTTAAATACTTATTTAAATTGCAAGTTTAAAGATCTTATTGGATGAGTGGATGAGGATGGAAATTTAGAAACATCTTATAGTTTGCTGTATGATTTTCTTATAAGATATAAAGAGTTAGCCTGTTATTTCTCTTCTTGTTCTGACTGTTCATTTGTCAAGAACTAGTGGTACATAGTTTTTTATTTTTTATATAGATGCAAAATTATGTTAATTTCAAGTTGATAAATGAAAGAGGGTTTTTTACTTTGCATTTGTTATTCTCTTTAATCTTATCGTGGGTGTATATGTTGAATATATAACTCCCTTCTGTCATTCTTTATGATGTTCTTCTCCGATAGTTAAGGATTGCAATTGTTACTAAAAAAAAATAACACTTAGGATTGCAATTTGTGACCAATCCAACCAAGTTTTAATTTCTGATCAATCCTGCCAATGTGATTGGTTTTAAGTTCTTGCGTTAGCTGATCCCCTGACTGGGTTGAAATTGGAACAGTCATTGCTCAGGTTGGCTAATCATGAGCTGCTCTAGATATTCGAGGGGGGTGACCTGAGGTTGGCTGTTCGAAAATTTGCAAGTAGCTGCTGTGAATACCTGTTTCAATTGATTTGGGTGCTTGTTGTGAGTTTTTGTGCATAAAATAACTACAATCATTTGTTGATGATTTGAACAGGTATCACTTTCATCATTGAATCGGCATGCTGTGGCAACAAGAGAAGATGTTGGAATCCCTAAGGCCCTTTGCCTTAAGAAGCACTTATCATCTATTTTCCCAGAAAGCCAAATAGATGCAAGAGTGCAACTATATGATGCATCATATGAGGAAGAAATTCTTTCAGGCCAGCCTGATTTTGTTCTGGACTGCATTGATAATATTGATACTAAGGTAGTTATTATTTCCAAATTTGCAAACTGCTGGTTTACTGGTTTCTGTTGCAATTTTTTTTTCTTGAACAGAGCATCTCTTATTAGGTGTCTTTATGCAGTGTATGTCACATTGTCCTTTGAGCATGGCCAATAGTTGTAGTACGAAAGAAAATCTGTTATGACCATATTGTTTAATATGACTAAAAGATTTGATATATTATGTAATATAACATTTAATCTTTCTGTCTTTTCTGTTAATTATTATTATTTTTTAATTGTGTCTATTAAATTTAGTACATAGATATAAGGATTGAATTGAGATCATTTCCAAATCAATCATGGTGACTGTTGTAACTTGTAAGTTATCTAAATTTACCTTCAACTCATATGATTTTAATTTACTAATGATTTCCATGCACATTTGAAGATAGTCAACTATATAAATATCCCTTTAGGAGTGGAATTATAAATAAATAAGAAGCATGTCTTACGTTGTAGGATATCTTGATATCTTTTGTCTTTTAGTGAGTTATTACTGTTCCACATCAACAACCTTTTTAAAAAAGAAAAGATATGCCTATTTATATTGCAGCCTTATTTTATTTTTAGTGCAATCAGTTCCTATTCGGCCTTTTGCCCATCAGTTTTTTCTACTCTATTTGTCTTGTTGTTGCTGCATGACTACATCTGTCATCATTCTTTGTTTCTTCCTCTCAGTGAAAATGTTTGTCAAAAATTAATGCAGTAACTTCTCTTACAAAAGTATACTTCCTGAGATCTATAGGATTTGGAACTTGGACAATTGAAGATTCAGCTGATGGTGGGCTTTCATCTTTCTCATTTTTATTGTGAGTCTTAGTTGTCAGATATGTTAGTTGGATCTCGGATTTTGCAGCTTAAACGTTAGTCTAACTTCTTTCATAGTGCTTTTGGTATACTTGATCAGTTGTAACTGCAAAGGTGGAGACAAGTAGACAACACTAACAGACAAACCAAAGGAATGATAACAGATCTATATGTAAACAGCAGCAAAACAACAAAAAACAGAACACTTGCATACTATTATAAGATAAAAAATGAGGGAGAAATACATAGATATATCTGGCTGCTTCGTATTCTGCTGGATGCCTGAATCAAACTATCAGATTAGCGCTTCGGTTTACACATTGCTACAAATAATTGTCTCATCTCTACCTCAAATCTCTGTTCCCCCCCCCCCCCCTCTCTCTTTTATCCTGTAGCTGGGGTTTGCTTTCTGTTTCACGATGAGAAATGCTAGTTATTGTCAAGCAAGAGCTGGCGTCCATGCATAAACTTGTTTTAGCTAGATTTCTTTCAAAGTGGGTTATAAATCTTCTTGCATGGTTCCGTGTACCACTTTGGTGCTTCCAAGACTTAGCTACATCTTCCAATGGATGCTAGATTCTTGTACAGGATTCTGATAAAACTAAGAAGATGAAAAAGTAAATGCAATTTACTCTGTGGTGCCCCTTCTCCTGAGACCACAGTCTACTATTAAACTTATTTATACATGCATGAAAACCTTTATTGGCACCTGTATTAAAAATTGATTTATTAAACATTTTCAACAAATGTTTTTTGTATAAAAGAAATAAGCGATACTCTTTTTAATCTCTTATTTCTTCGTTACTGTTATGTAACAGGTGTCACTTCTTGCTGCATGTGTACGGAGGGGTTTGAAGGTACTTTCTGCTACAGGTGCAGGCGCAAGGGCTGACCCAACACGAATTCGTATTGCTGATTTAAGAGAGTCTATAAATGATCCACTATCTCGATCGGTAATTTTCTGAACACACACTTTGAGCGAACTTCTCAATCCTGCATAGTGTTATGTAAATTCAAGAATCACAATGCAGATCCAGCAAGCCATGCTGAAAATTTTGGTTTTGAGATTAAAAAAATTAGGGTCCAGTTCATCGTACAAATTATACTGCAAATAGGTGGATATACTGCCCTTCAAATTTCCATATATTTATCTCGTGCCCATATACCCAAAATGGAGCAGAACATTTTTCAATTACATAACTCTTTGGGACAAAGGCATTTCATGACTCCCTCAGAGATGCAAGGAAAACATTATTTAAATGGACAAAAAAATGCTAGCTAGTTAAAGCCTAACTCCTACTGACTTCCAAACCCATGATAGGAGATCCTTCTTATAGGATAGTTAGGGTAGATATTCTCTGCTTTCAAGGTTTTACCTGCACGTCAGTCTGTGGCCTTTTGTTATAGCTTTTTCTGTATCTATGGTAGGCCATTGTTTACAAGGTTTACATCTTAGCTATATTTTTTTCTTCGTCTGAAATATGCATTTTTGTTTAGTCTAATTTTTGTGATTGCTTTCTATGGAGGGAGACTTGTTTTGGATGCTTATTTAGTCTTTATCTTCTTCGTATTCTTTTTTTTCAAAAAATGTTAATAATTCTCTTTCTTGTTCAGTCCATTATTTCAAGATCTGTTTTGACATGAAATGGATATATCCGTATATCTCTGATTCATATTTATGAGATGATAAAATATGGCAAAACCTGTACCAAGCTATGAAAATGTGTCAATGCATGAAATTACTCCTGCTATATCTCTTCGTTTTGTCATTTGGATGTAAAATTGCTTTTACAATCCATATTTCTTACATTCACTGTAAACTTCTATTTTATAGGTAAGACACCGATTGAGGAAAGACTATGGTATTGAAGGTGGAATACCTGTAGTGTTTTCATTAGAGAAACCAAAAGTAAAGCTGCTTCCTTTCAAGGGTTCAAGTGGAGAAGAAGAAAAACCTTCTGACTATCAGGTAAGAGTGATTAATTATTTTATTTTGAGGTATATTCACTTGTCCAGGATCATGTGCTATCATCCATTTGTGGTGCTTGTGTATCATTTGTTGATGGTACTGGGGTTAGGCAGGCAAATTTTTTTTGCAAATGACAGTCTTTAACTTCATCATTTTGATGGTTCAAAATGTTGTCATGAGTATATTTGCATGATAATTTCTGTTACTTAGATATTTTGACCTTTCACCAGTTCTAATGATGTGAATGTTGACTTGCTATCTTGGAAATCCGGATATCAGATAGTACCCGGTTTCAGGGTCCGCATCATACCTGTTCTGGGGACTATTCCTGCAATTTTTGGACAGGTGATGGCCTCCTATGTTGTGACACAGCTTGCAGGGTTGCAAGTTCAAACTGAGCCAGTGGTGAACTTGGATATGGATCACTATCGAACTCTTCATCAACGCCTTATTGAGCACGAAGAGATGTTATATGGGACTGCCGAGGAAGTTCAAGTATGGAAGTTTGTCGCTTTATACTCAGTTTTTGCTCTTTTTTATTTATTTTTCTGTTTAGGTTGTGGAAGCACTAATAATTTGACCTTACTATTCTAGTTGTTTTATTTATTTTTTTCCACATTAAAAAAAATTTCCTTTCTACATAGTATAACAGCAAGCACAGATTGGGAAAAGGAAAGAAATAATGAAATCATGTAGACACAGCTCAGCTACTTGTACTTGTTAAAGCAATGGTTATCTGTAAGATTGCAAAATCATTATGCCTAAAATCTTTGACAAATTACATTGACATGCTATCTTCCCCCCTCCCCCCCCCCTGGGGCGCATCATTTCCTTTTCATCCTTTAGTAATCACCAATGGGTTTGGTGGTTGCCTAGAAACCCTAGCCTTAAAGTGGAGAATTAGGGCTAATCTGGCAAGGAAATAGGACAGAATATAGTTTATGGTTCTGGCTATCTGCTCTGATAAAGCCATGATGAAGGATTAGCAATATATGTGACAGCAGAAATACCCAAAACAATAGTAAAATAGAAAGGTCCAATTAGGCAGAATAAGATATTTTGAATATTTTGAAATTCACAGTTCGGATAGGGTTGAAACTGGGTTTAGTATGCCTCTTGAGATGGCCTAGCAGTACCCAACTGTTTGTAATTAGGTCAGGTATAGATGGTGGCCAGAATAGGAAATAGGGACCATAGTTGTCAAGGCATCGCCTAGGCATCTGGGTGTGTCAGTTAGGGCTAGGCAGTGGTCGCCTTATTGTATCATGCCTTGTTTTATTTGTTTATTTATTTTTTAATTAATGCCATTTGTAGCATTTTTATTGAATGTATATTGCATATACACACCATAATGCATGGAATCATTCGTATGTATTAAAACCAACAAACATTGATGTGCTATCCCCCTACTTTTTGTATAAATCCTCTTATTAAGATGTACCCTTACAACGCCTTGGGAACGCCTTGGGTACGCCTTAGGTACACCTAGGCACCTCTCCAACGCCTTGGGTCGCCTTGGTGCTTTGACAATTATGATAGGGACTGATTGTGTATGAAACAGGATCTAAAATCAAAGTTTAAGGCCCGGGGTTTAGACTCTAAAGGAATGGGTTGTAAGAAAATGGTTGAAGAAATTTGAGGTGAAACAGAGATGATTTGAAGGATACCTGACTGAAACTGATGGGCTGGAAATTAGGTCTTAAACAGGGTATCAGAGGAATGCTCAACAGCCTAAGAAATTAACATCTTAATGGCAGAAATAAGAAGAATAGCTACAGAAAAATAGTGGTCTAATCAACCAGGCCATGACCCCCGGACTTTGACCACAAGCACACACAAGGCCCCAAATCAATATGCCTCAGCAAACCTTGCTTAGATTTCTTATTCATGAATTAAAAAATCCATGCATTACAAAGCTGTATGACCACTAATAGAGACTAACAGACCCTAAACCTTTGATTCCTACTGCACTTCAAATTTTAGAAATTTACCTAATGTTGGGAACTAAAGAATCTGAGAAATAGAAACTCTCGAAGCCCTATAACAAACCAAAGTAGCAACTTATTATAGACCAAATTCAGCCAAAATGTTCTAGGAAAAAAATAGAAAATATAAACTAATGGAAATTAGAAAGTAGAATCTAATTTCATGCACCTATACGCTATCTCTGATTTTTGGCCCATTAAAACGTTTTTTTGTAACAAATTACCCAAAATAAATGACCCAAAGCCCATATGATTAGTTGAAGCCTTGAAATTAGGCTTAATCAAGCCCAACCAGACTGGTCTGCCTGTGTTAACTCCTTCCAGTGTAGAGAAAAACTCGCCCTTGAGTTTTAAAAGATGATCTTTGTGGTGCAATCAACACCAGTTTGCTTGTCCAGTCTGATGAATGTATGCTGCACAGAAGCGAAGGAAGCAACTCACAGGCTGATTCCCTGAAGGTTTGCTGGGGAAGTGGGGACACAAAATCGATGAGTTTAACAGTTGTACGGAAGTGGGTGCAAGAAACTCCACTTGGGAAATGCAACAAAAATCTATACAATCATTTAGCCATTTCTACCCGTGTATTTAATTACCTAAAATGCAGCCAGCTTTGAAACTTCTCCTACATAACTGATGCAGTCCAAGAAGCAACCAGCCTAAGGTACCGTCAACATGGGCCCGGGCCTAGCCCACACTGTTCACGCGGTACTGTTCACGTGAACAGTACCAACAGCATGAACAGTACCAACAGCATGAACAGTACCAACAGCATTAGTTATGACTCTTTTGATTAGTTTCCTAATTTTCAATTTACTTATTTCCATTGTTTAGTTTCCTAAAAATTAGGCTAGTTAGTTTAGAAGTCTTAGTTGCTTGGAGACTAAGACTTGCCTAAAATCGAGTTTCCTAATTCCAGTTTTTAGAAACTTTCTTATTTCTATGTTTTAGAAACTTCCTAAGTTATAAAGGAGGTTTAGCTTTTTCAAATTTCCTTCTTTCCTATTTTATTTGTAATGTTTCAAAGCTATAAATAAAGAGAATGCAGGCTGGCTGCAGTAGAGAGCTTTTCCAGAAAAATTGAGAATCAATTAATTTCTGGTTGAGCCTCACCTGGTTGTGAGACTCAACCTCTTGTTCTTCTTTTCCTTGCAATGCCTGTGTTTTCTTTGATCTAAATCTGCTATCCCTTGGTTGGCGACACTGTTTCTAAAAGCCTCATCAATTTCTTTGGCTGAATTAAAATCAAATCACACAATTACAGTGGAGCTGTCCAGAGCCAGGTGCTACCAGGTCCAGCCTACTTGTGGGCCCCATAACTTCCTCAGCTTTGTTCCGATCTTCTTCAACTTTGGAGGGTTATTCATAACTATTATAAAGGTCATTCAACCCAAATTTCATCATTTCTGACGGTCGGATTTTCAGATAAGAATTTTTTTCTATTACTTTTCTCTGCAGATTTTTGTATTGGACTGAATCAAGATCCTGTAGCAAAGAGGGCTTGTTAATTTGAGATGTCTTAACCCCTTTGCC
This sequence comes from Protea cynaroides, assembly GCA_028583415.1. Lineage (NCBI taxonomy): Eukaryota > Viridiplantae > Streptophyta > Magnoliopsida > Proteales > Proteaceae > Protea > Protea cynaroides. The sequence goes on from CM053268.1 coordinate 37,120,199, forward strand.
ACCAAATTGGTATCAGAGCATGGCTGAGGAGAGTTCTAACTCTCCTAATCAGTCCAATAATCTCAATGACCTTGTTAATTTGGTTCTCCAACGATTGACCAAATTGGATGCCAAGTTAGACAGTATGGATGGAAGAATAAGTAATTTGGAGGAACGGGATAATCCTAGGGCGGCCAGACTAGAAGCCCCTAGAAGAGAAATTCCCATAGCCAACCTAATGCCAAGGCATGTTCCTAGGGCTCCCCAAAGAGTCCCTAGAGAAGAATACCAAGACCCACCCTATGAAGACTATGATGGCAATCAACCTATTCGGTATCAAACCCATAAGGTGCGAATGGACCTCAAGGAGTTTCATGGGAGGCAAGACCCTGAAGCCTTTCAAGATTGGTTGAATGCTCTAGATGACTACTTTGATTGGTTTAGCCTTCCCGAACCTAGAAAGCTGCAATTGGCCCGCTCCAAACTAGTGGGGGGTGCTCGTGATTGGTGGCGTAACTATGAATATAGTCTCATGAGGAGTCGTAGAGGAGATGAAGGAAGAATTGAAAGAAAAATATTTGCCACGATCTTTCCAAAGAAGGTTGCATGACCAGCTGAACAATCTTCGTCAAGGTAATATGAGTATGGAAAACTATGTATACCAATTTGATCAATTATGTGCACGGTCACGTTCACGAGACAATGATGATCAAATGATATCTCGGTTCCGTTTGGGACTACGACCTGAAATAAGAGAAAAAATGGATGTGGTTGATATTGTTAGTTTTAATGACTGTGTTGATAAAGCTTTCTAAGCCGAGGACCTTTTGAAGTCAACACCAAAGCCCACCTCCAGTTCTTATGAATTGAAGCATCCTACACCAAACAGTAAAGCCATAGGGACTACATCTCATGCTACTCCAACGACAGATAAAGGTAAAACTCCCATGGTAGCAGCTACGAATGTGCAATGCTATCACTGCAATGCATATGATCACTTTGCTAGAGATTGTCCACAAAAATTAAAGGTAAACTCTTTAGTTGCTGCAATCGAGGCCAACCCAGATACACAAGTATGTGAACCACAAAGTGATGACACTTCTATTCCTAATACGGATGTCATGGATGATGGTGAGGATTCATATGGAATCCATATAATCAGCAGTATGGTTTTGATTGCCTCAAAAATAGATGTGGATAATTTTGATGCCTTTGCTAAAGCTCCAGGGATTGAGAAAGATGACCATAGTTCTGATGAAAACCACGGTATTATGGAGACAATTGCGGAAAATGAAGAATTGAACAAGATAGTCCCTATGAATACCACGATTTCATTTGACTTTCCTCAAGATGTTGAGCATATTGACTTTGTGATACCGTCTAAATATCTTGAAGAAAGTGGACCCAAAGTGATGGATTTTCTTCCAACATTGCAAGGACAACTAAAATTTCAAAATCAGAAGACGTTGCCTACCGAACCCACTGAAATCATTCTTCATCATTGTCGAACTCGTTAAGTGGGGGGGAGTTGATGCAGTCCAAGAAGCAACCAGCCCAAGGTACCGTCAACATGGGCCTGGGCCTAGCCCACACTGTTCACGTGAACACTGTTCACGCGGTACTGTTCACGTGAACAGTACCAACAGCATTAGTTATGATTCTTTTGGTTAGTTTCCTAATTTTCAATTTACTTATTTCCATTGTTTAGTTTCCTAAAAATTAGGCTAGTTAGTTTAGAAGTCTTAGTTGCTTGGAGACTAAGACTTGCCTAAAATCGAGTTTCCTAATTCCAGTTTTTAGAAACTTTCCTATTTCTATGTTTAGAAACTTCCTAAGTTATAAAGGAGGTTTAGCTTTTCCAAATTTCCTTCTTTCCTATTTTATTTGTAATGTTTCAAAGCTATAAATAAAGAGAATGCAGGTTGGCTGCAGTAGAGAGCTTTTCCAGAAAAATTGAGAATCAATTAATTTCTGGTTGAGCCTCACCTGGTTGTGAGACTCAACCTCTTGTTCTTCTTTTCCTTGCAATGCCTATGTTTTCTTTGATCTAAATCTGCTATCCCTTGGTTGGCGACACTGTTTCTAGAAGCCTCATCAATTTCTTTGGCTGAATTAAAATCAAATCACACAATTACAGTGGAGCTGTCCAGAGCCAGGTGCTACCAGGTCCAGCCTACTTGTGGGCCCCATAACTTCCTCAGCTTTGTTCCTATCTTCTTCAACTTTGGAGGGTTCATAACTATTATAAAGGTCATTCAATACAAATTTCATCAATTTCTGACGGTCGGATTTCCAGATAAGAATTTTTTTCTATTACTTTTTTCTGCAGATTTTTGTATTGGACTGAATCAAGATTCTGTAGCAAAGAGGGTTTGTTAATTTGAGATGTCTTAACCCCTTTGCCACCAATAACGTTGCCCAATACACTTCTCTAACGATATGACAAATTGACAACTGAACTTTCCTGGTATATTCATAGATTTTGATTACCATGCTCACTCCCACGTAATCTACTACCACTGCACTAATTGTGACTAATGCCAGGAAGCATGCTCTCCTCAAGGCTCAACCCATACACTGTGCCTTGCTTCTGCTGTAGACTGTAGTAGAATATGTCATATTGGCAGGACCTAAAATGCACTTGAATAATACCATGCATCCTATTCTTGGAAACCTCAACCCTCTACTACCTAGGATTAGCAAAAAAAAGACATGTCAAATTTAATTTGATAGCATCTACAAAAGAAGGGGGCCAAAGAACCAGTGCCTGTATCAGCAAAAAATGTGACTGCTCTATCTGCATCCGATTTCCAGTAATTTAACCAATAACAAATGCACATCAAACACTGCTGAGCTGCTGCAATTTAAGAAACTCTAATAAAGAGTGTCAATGATTTCCTGAGGTGCTCACCTTCTGTTCTGGAAAGTTCTTTGCATCTTCTCCTCCCATATCAACCCGTGTCTTGTAAATGGAGAAAGTTTTGGTAAAAGCTTTACCCCCTCTCTAGTGGGGATTTATAGCCAAAAGTGCATCAATTGAAAAATATCCCTTGGAACTGAACTGTCCAACTTAGATTGAAGAGACTCTAAAAGTGGTAACACATTTTCTATGGCAAAACAACAACAAATGGGAAGGATCTACCAATACACCACCTGAAAAGGCAAAGATGAAACATGAAGTGAATGATACCTACCTGTCAACCATCTCTGAAGCACGTCAAAGGTGTTTATGTTCTTGTTGGGGGAAGGGTTACTGGGTTAGGGAAATATCATCTGGCATACAAAGTCATTGCCCTATAACTGTCTAATCATTATGTTTGTTTCGTGGCAGGAAGATGAACTTTCCTCCATTTTGTTTTGATAATAGTATACATAATTTTATGACGCTGCATCTTTAATGGTCATGCTGCTTTGTTGATTGTTACAGAATGATATGTTCTGTTTGTTGATGACTCAATACTCCATAGACTTGGTTTTGTAGTATTTGTTGATATGACTACAAGTTGTGTATTGTATCTCATCCTTTGCTTGATGCTCTCTAAGGTAGATATTGAGGATGTAATGTATGTTGTGAAAGAATTGTGGCATGGGAGAAGTGCAAAAGACCAAACTGCAAAAGATGTTGGACGGGCTATGTGGCGATCTGTTCATGAGTTGATGCTTGTGAGGTAAAAGTTGCTTTTTTTTATTATATTTATCTTGTAACAGGAAATTTTTTTGAGATAGCAATGAAACCATTTATTCTTTATAGATGCTACTACTCTATGAACAATCCACACATGCACACAACACGCATTCACATGTGCACATGGGCAAGCACATAGAACCATGCATTCCATGTCACCACCATAGTCTGGACTCTGGAGTGGCCATTGAGCTGCTAATGCAGCTGGCTCTGTTTTGTTATCCAACCCTGTTTTGAGGAGTCAAATGCTGGTCTGGAAAACCAGAAAGCCAGTTGGCCCACATGATTTGCAAGGAAACCATGATACTGGTGTTTAGATGCAGTTTTGCCTCCATCCAGTTTTTTGGTGTCTTTAGAGCACGAGATACTGGATTGGCTGGATATGGTTTGATATGCCTTTCTGGATCAGTTTTAAAACTATGGCTAGCGTAATTCCAGGCAGGGAAGACCTATACATGATTAATATAAAAATCCTTGTTGTATTCCTTTTACAAGCATAGACGCATGGTTGTCAAGGCTTCGACACCTAGGTATCCGGGCGGAATATATGGGTTAGACAATGAGTCGCCTTGTGTATGTTCAAAAGGCGACCGCCTTGGTCTTCTAGGCGTCGCCTTGGGCGCCTTGGACGCCCTAAAGGCCTATGTGGTCACCTTGTTGCAGATGTGTAGGTAAATCATTAATTAAATGAAAATTTTCACGTACCTCCCTTAAGGTTTCCACTTACCCACAAGTCAACCCTCCCCCACTATCGGCCAGACGCTGTTAAGTTCCCTAACGGAAAAGGTGAAAAGAGTTTTTTACCTTTATACTAAAAACCAGTTCGAGAGTACGTTATAGTCTTGCTCTTGCACTCTTGTTTCTTACTTGTATGCTATTATGTTCTAACTTAGTTTATTGATTTGTGCTTTTTTGTTTTTTATAAATATGCTTCTTTATGACCTATAGTTTATTCATTATTTGTTGGTTTTCTCATATTAATTAGGTTATGCCTTAAATGTTTATTCTTTATGTAGCATACTGCATATATATAAACATTACTATAGCATTGATATTTTAGAAGAAAAAAAAAATACATTGGGAACTGCTTGGTCACCTAGGCAACGCTTAGGCGCCTAGGATGGCCTCAAACGCCTTGGGTCGCCTTCACGACTATGCTTACAGAGTTGTCATTTTGGAGGGAAAATGTTTTCTTTCCTTTAGGCTATGTTTGGTAGCATTGCGAAAAAGATAAAGTGGAGGAAAAATGAAGAATTTGGTTATTTAGTTGCACTTGTTCAAAAAATTAGGGAGGAAACGGAATTAATTTTGGAAAGGTAATCCTTGGTTTTGTATCTCTTCCATTGAGGGGAAACACATGGAAAAGAATATTGAGAAATAATTGGTCACATGTGATAATTGGTTGCATTGGTCACTTATGAAAATTATTATACAATTTGATCATTTGTTTTTCTCTTTATTATCTCCATGTAACCGAAGAACTAGCAAATTAAAAATTTTCTTTTTTATTGTTCCTTTTTTATTTTTTTATTTTTTATTTTTGGAAATTTACTCGTAACTTCCTGGACTATGGTCTAAATCATAGTTGTCAAGGCGTCACCTAGGCGTCCGGGCGGTTTGTACAGGCCTGGGCGCCAGGGCGCCTTGTGGTCGCCCAGGCCAGACAGGAACAACATTTATCAGGCAGTACTTATTTATGACTAATATCATTTAAGTAAATGTTTCTTTAATTTTATATTTCATTTACTTAAGATATTATTAATAAATAAGTAAATATCCCCCTATTTGAATCCAATAAAAAATAGTCTAAAATTCAAATTCCAGAAGGAAAAAAAGTCAACCCCCTGTTCAAGAACAAAAACCATATTTTTGGGTGCGAGGGCGATTTTTAACTTTTAAATGCTAGGCTTTTTTCTAAATATAAAAATTCTATAAATCTTATTATAATAAATCATCACTAAAAACTAAGAATGCGCCAAAATAATCTTTTGCTTTGATGCCCAAAAATTAATTTACATTCAGACGACTTTAAACAGCATTCCCGTATTCCGAACAAGGTTTGACCGGAGTGTAACTCCTTCATTATAATTTGGATTCAAGCAATCTCAGATTTGTTGGAAAGCTGATTATGCTAGCTTTGCAACGAATTCGAGATTGCTTGAATCCGAACTATATTAAAGGAGTTACGCTCCGATCAAATTCGTTAAAAGTACGCAAATGTTAGTCATAAATAATTGTTTACTTAACTCTAGACACAATCCCAGGTCTTAGTATACATTAGTAAACTTGGGTCCACACCACATATTAATTAAGTTGTCTTAAATGTTGATTATTTATGTAGAATGTTGCATATATATAAACATTAATATTTTATAAATAAAAAAAATGCACTGGGAACGCCTTGGTCGCCTAGGCGCCCAGGATGGCCCCAAACGCCTTGGATCGCCTTGTCGCATTGACAACTATGGTCTAAATGCAACATCTACCCTAAAGTTGATTAAAATTACGTGTACTACCCTTAATTGCCAAACTTTGTTACAAACAGCCCCACTCCGTTAAAGGATTTTTGTTAGTTGCTGATGTTAATTCATCCTCAAAATTTGAAGGTAAAAAAATACCCTTATTCGGATATTAAAAGATCTATATTACCCTTTTGAAACTTGAAATAACAAGTTTAACCTCCCTTCTATTTCAAATCTCCTTTCTATTTCTCCACCACCTTCGACTTCGCCGTCATCTCCATAAGCAATGGCGACACCAACGTTAAAGCTACCTTACATTTTGTTTCTTCTGTTAGTCTTTTTCCGATGCCTTTCTTCTTTTCTTCTTTCCAGCATCATCCTGAATGTGACCCCCTCTCCTCTCCACATCTGCTATAATCATAACCACAGTTGTCAAGGCGTTCGGGCGGTTTTTATAGGCCTGGGCACTAGAGCACCTTATGAACATGAGAAAGGTGGTTATCTAGAGTGCCTGACATAGTTGTCAAAGCGCCAAGGCGAACCAAAGCGTTAGAGGCTTGATGGGGCGCGTAGGCGACCAAGGCGCTTGCCTAGGCAATCAAGGCGCCCGATTTTCCAAGGTGTTACAAGGGCACCTGGGCGTCGCCTATGGTGCCTGGGCGTCGCTTAGGGTGCCTTGGATGCCCAGAATGTCTGGGCGGTCGCCTTGTTTTCAATGTGTTTTTTTTCTCTCATATTTTTCCTTGATCTCTGAATTTTCCTTACAAGATTTATTAGGCTAAACAAGAACAACATTTATCAGGCAGTACTTATTTATGACTAATATCATTTAAATAAATGTTTTTATTTATTTAAGATATTATTCATAAATAAGCAAATACCCTCCATTTGAATTCAATAAAAATAGTCTAAAATTAAATTCCATAAGGATAAAAAGTCAACCCTCCAGTTCAAGAACAAAAATTGTATTTTTGGGTGCGGGAGTGATTTTCAACTTCCAAAAGCTAGGCTTTTTTTCAAATATAAAAATTCTATAAATCTTATTATAGTAAAGCATCACTAAAAACCAAGTGCGCTTCAAAATAATATCTTATTTTGATGCCCAAAAAATAATTTACATTCAGACGACTTTTAAACAACATTTATATACTCCGAACAAGATTTGATCGGAGTGTAACTCCTTCATTATAACTCAGATTCAAGCAATCTCAGATTTGTTGAAAAGCTGATTATGCTACTTTTGCAATGAATTCGAGATTGTTTGAATCCGACTTATATTAAAGGAGTTACGCTCCAGTCAAATTTGTTAGAAGTATGCAAATGTTAATCATAAATACGTGTTGCCTACTTAACTCTAGACACAATCCCATGTCTCAGCGTACATTAGCAAAATTGGGTCCACACCACATATTATCATTTTGGATGTTTTTATTTAAACTGATGTGGGAATATGTGTAAAATGGTTAAAAAAAAAAAAAAAAAAAACTCGTGCAAGAAAAACACTTTTGGGCTCTCAAACCAAGCTTCGAGATGTCCCTGGAAAAATACCAGGTTTCGACTAAGTTTCGGTCGAAACCCTAGATATCTCGGTTTCAAGGTTGGCCGAAACCAACCTCGAAACCGGCACCTTGAACGTTGGGTACAAGTTTACTTTTAGAGGAATAGAGGTACAAGCACTTATTTTGGCATCATAGAGGTAAGTAACATTATAGTTTTCCTCTTTGCAGTCTTGTTTCTTACTTATATGCTAGGATGTTCTAAGTTCTAACTTCTTACTTTATTGATTTGTGATTTTTTATTTATTACAAATATGTTTTTTTTTATGTCCTATACTTTATTCATTATTTGTTGCCTTATTGGTTTTCTCATATTAATTAAGTTATATTTAAATGTTGATTATTTATGTAAACTGTTGCATATATATAGACATTAATATAACATCAATATTTTAGAAATAAAAAAAAATACACTGGGAACGCCTAGTCGGCGCCTAGGTGCCCAGGATGGCCCCGAACTCCTTGGACCGCCTTGTCACCTTGACAACTATGATTATAACCATCTCCAATGCTGTACACTAGCAAAGATGCTTAGTAAAGGACCTTTTCCTTCTAATTTTAATGTCAATGTTGTGGTTTGTATATTGGTGTTCATGACGCCGTTGAGATTTCCAAGAAGAAGTTTCCTCCACTGATAGATTCTGGAATTTGGATTTGAGTTGTAGAGATAGAGGGGTTGTGGTTAGATTTGGGAAGGTTAAAGTTAGAAGCAGTGAAGGTGAGACGTTGTCGTCGGTGCCATTGGAGATGGAGTGTGGATTTTCTGGTGCACCACCTCTCCTTTGGTCTTCTCCCACTTCTTGTCTTTCAATTTGTAACATGACAGAGTCAATGGACTGTCCGGTGGGACTCGAAGCAGAATCTCCGAAAGATCGAAGAAGACTCAGCTGGCGAAATCATCCTCACCAACATCCTTGTCCTTCAGCAGAATCTGCACAATCTCAAGCAAATGAGCTGCAACCTTTCCTTTGAGAAAGGAAACACTTGCCTCCACATTGGATTCTGGTTCTTCTCTAGGTGTTTGGTTATTCCTTTTCAGTTTCCAAGCTTCACTTCCACTTATGGATCAAGGCTTCCGGTGGCATCCATAGAAGGAAGATCTTTAGCTTTGACTACCATAGCATACAAGTAGTGCATCTGCTCTACAAGATCATACGTGCCCATAGTCTTGTCACCGCCCCTATATCGCATTTGAACTGCTACCAGTGGACTAATCTCCACTAGCTTAAATTCAGGATTCTGTCCAGGATCATGCATGTGCATTACAGCAACTTGAGGACCAGGCTGGGCAGCATGAGCATAGCCAGTCCTGATTTCTCCTGTTTTGTCCTTCATTTATTCGGAATCAATCCCAAAACCAGAGAACAATGAAGGTGGTGGAGGACCATAAGCTGGAGCACCACCAATATTGGTTCCAATGGAAAAGAATGATCTTGTCTCCTCCTCCTCCTTGTTCTTCTTCTTCTTCTCATTTGTATTGATGTTGTTGCTGCCGGGCTTATCAGTGTGGAGTTGTTACTTTAGGGGAGGCTCTCCAGTGGCATTGGGTTGTGGTGGAACTGAGTAGTAAATCATAAGCAGCAAAGATTTTAAGAGCGATGTCGCCTGTATGTTGGACAAGATGCTTACTTGTCAAGTGGGTAACATTGGATTTCTGCCTCGGATTCAGAATTGAGAACTTACCAAAGGAGGAGTTGCTGGTTGCCAGAGGTATGCTCACTGGAGGTACTCGCCGGAAGTTGTTCACTGGAGTTGCTGTTCGCCGGACCAAATGGAAGTGGAGATATGAATGTTGGAAGCAAAGGTTTGTGAATGAGACATTTAAAATATAAGGGTTTAGGAAAGGTAAAGGAGGTTAAATTTGTCATTTCAACCTTTATTGGTTGTAAACCCAACAAGGGTAAGTTGTCTTCTAAAATTTAGACTTAACAGCGTTAACAAAAAGGATGCGGTTGTATTGTCAGAAGCTACTGAGTAGAGATTGTATTTAGACCATAGTCCAAGGGATATACGAGTAAATTTCCCCCTTTTTTTATTTGTTTGAGAAAGCAACTAAACACAACCTTAGAATGAACATGGAGGGATGAAAGTAAAAGCTGCACAATACTTTTGGGACATGGAAAGACCAAAGCTCATTCCTTGGTTCATCTAGGTGCCTCTAAAATTGATTTCTGAAGTGAATTAAAAAAGTTAATGGACCTCTCAGGAAACCTTTTCTTCAATTGTTTAATTATTTTTTTCTCTGTATCATTATCTTTTGCCATTAACATGCCTTGAAGGCTAATAATTCTTAGATTATAGAATAGAAACATGAAGTGACAAACAGCTACTGGGATCAGGATTACCAATTTCAAAAAATTTATGTTTGTGAAGCTGGATATCTATTGTGTTGCAATTGTGCTTGAGATTAATCTCTAATGTATTTGTGTGTGTGACGAAACAGCTACTGGGATCAGGATTACCAAATTAAAAAATTTTCTGTTTGTGAAGCTGGATATCTATTGTGTTGCAATTGTGCTTGAGATTAATCTCTAATGTATTTGTGTGTGTTCAAATGTGCATGCAAGTAAAATTAGTTTTTTGTTACTGCATTTTTATTATTATTTTCCTTATTATTGTGTTGTTTCCGTTGCCTTTTCAGGTGGGACAAGGCAAAACCAGCATCTGTGTCGAATTTGGTTCTTCTGAAATTTAAGGAGGTAATATTTGGCAACTTTCTATGAGAAATTGCTGTATCTTCTCTTGATAAAGCTCCTGTATTCCACCTTGCTTTGGATCAATGTCTTAAACCTGGACCAACCTAGAGGAGCAAACCAACCAAATATCCTAGACTCCTCAGTGGATAAACTTGATCTTTTTTCCCCCTGAAACCTGGACTGAACTATTTTACCTCATGCATTTTTTTACTTGGCCCATTAACCATGTCTGCAAAATTCATATGAAAAAAATAGGAAAAAATAGAGAAATAATTAAACTAGGGCAGCGGTAATAAAGAAAGAGGGGGGGGGCAGATGGAAAGAGTTGGCAATACCGTACTGAGAACACCTGATTTCTGGGGAAAAAATTGAGATGATTAGATCTTATGTCAAAAAATTATTGTTGACTGTTGGATGGAGAGGGTTTATGTTATTCATAGGCTTCCTTTTTTTTTTTTTTTTTTTTTGGGGGGGGTGGTAGTGTAAGGCCGTGGGTTTAGGTTATAATCAAAAGCTTATATGTGTAAAAACAGGATTTACTTTTGCAGGCTCCCTCGCACCTGGTTGACCTTGGGCTATAAGTATAGATGACAGGTTTCAAAACTTGTTTAGCCATGGATATATTATCTGAAATTTCAAGCTAGAATAATTTTCAGCTCTATCTTTTTGTTTTACCCACACGTGCTGAACTGCTCCCTCGCTCCCTAGCAGAAGAATAGATTATTATTATGTAAATGAAATGCATCATGATCTTAGGATACTAATGATGATATCACCATTACCTTTACGGGCTGGTATCAAGTAAGCAGAATAGCTTGGATTCAACAGGAATGCTTGAATCGGTTTATTTTTTTTGTCATATTTCAAACATTGCAGCCGTGAATACAATGTCAACTGTTTTGGGTTTGCTTATAGTTTATTTAATCAATTACCATATGAGAACAATGTGGTTTACAGTTTAGGGCCTGGCTTCCTCATTTACCCCTTTGCACATGGATTTGGGACTTGATATTGTAAGTGTGTAACAAAATAGGAAAGAAAAGAAAAAAAAAGAAGATGGAGAGAATCGATGTGTATACTCTCCTCCCCTCAGTTATTCTTATTTAGAAAAGTAAGAAACTAAATTAAAGTAGGAATAGAATTGCTACAAGTCAGCAGTCCTAGTTACACTCGTGCAGGGAAAAAGAAATTAAGATAAGAATAGGAAACTAAGGAAACTAACACTAACTCAACTACTCAAGCCCACATGGTTTGACTAAGTCAAAGTTTATCTACTTATTAACAACTATCGACAACTTAAGTCAAAGCAGTAAATTAATTATGCTAACACCCCCCTCAAGCTGGAGCATGAGGAATGTGAGAGCTTCAGCTTGGAACAATGTAGCAGCAACATCAATAGTAGTAGTAGCAGTAGTAGTGGTAGCAGTAGTAGTGGTAGCAGCACAATATAGGTCACTGTGAACCAAGTAGTAGTAGTTTGCAGTAGTAGTCAGGAGTATAATGTAAGTCACTGTGAACCAAGTAGTAGTAGTAGTAGTAGTAGGCTCTTCTATGAACAAAGAGGTAGTAGGTACCAACACAAGCAAAGGTAGCAAAGGTAGTAGTAGTAGATTTGATAGTAGGGACTCAGTAGCAATCAGAGCTGATCTGATTTCAGACCTGGTTGCAGTTGGAGTAGTGTAGTATCGATCTGATTCTTTGAACAGCAACAGGAACTTGGTAGCAATCAGATTTGATTTGATTTCAGATCTGGTTGTAGTAGCAAGTAATATCGATCAGCTCTAGACGGAAACAAGAACTTAGTGGCAATCAGATCTTGTTGCAGTAGCAGTAGAGCAATGTTGATCAGATTATGGACAGTAGCAGAAATTTTAGTAGCAATCAGATCTGATCTGATTACTAATCAAGGGCAGCTATGGTGGCTGCACACTAGAACTGAGAGCATTAAATGACTCTCAAACTAGCTCTAATACCATGTAACAAAATAGAAAAATAAGAGAAGACAAAGAGAGTCGATGTGTATACTCTCCCCCCTACAGTTATTCTTATTTATAAAAGTAGGAAACTAACTTAATGTAGGAATAGGACTGGTACAGGTCAGCAGTTCTAGTTACACTCGTGCAAGGAAAAAGAAATTAAGATAAGTAAAAGAAACTAACACTAACTCAATTAGTCAAGCCCACATGGTTTGACTAAGTCAAAGTTTATTTACTTATGAACAATTATCGACAGCCTGCTTTGATTAATAGTCAAAGCAATTGATTAATTATGCTAACAAGCTGCAAATCCTTTCCTGAGCAGTATGGAAGTTCTTTATAGACAGTAGGAGTATAGGTTCCATCAAGGTCAAAATAAGTTTGTTTTTATGTAAATATGTAATTAATTGGGTTTCCATGTCTTATCACCAATATTTTGGCTCAGCATAACTAGAATCTTCACATGGTTGGGGAAGTGGAGGTTTGGGGGGTTTATGGTATGGGAGTTTCCTTGTAAACCATTTGGAGTACCCCCCCCCAAAAAAAAGAAAAAAGAGATTTATCCACTAGATCAATCTTGAACAATCCTTTTCTTAGGGGAAAGATCTTTGACAATGATGGTGACTGAGATTGCAATGACACCTCGTCTTTGTTGATCGTTTTGCCGTGTTGTTTAGATTGAAGAAAATGGAAGAGACTGAACAAGATTTACGAGGAGGATGATTCCCGCCACACTTTCTTCTCTTCTCCTTAAGAGAGGATATCATTGGCCAGGTAGCCCATGATAAACAATGTTCCATAAATCAAGGGAATCAGGTTTCAGCTTATGACACAACTCCATAGCCACATCAGCAACTCAAACAATTATTCAAATTCAAATAATTGTTGCAGATTCATTACTTACATACATCTCTTTGTGTATCTCCTCTCTCCTTGATCCCCGGCACTCAACCCGATTGGATCACATCTCATAATCCTCTATATAAGGAACATAAGGCAAAGAAATAAAATCATCAAGGTTTATTGTGTCTAAATCTCCTTCTCTGTTAAGATCTTTGTGGTATCAGAGCTGTATGCTCTACAGCATTTTTTTTCCCGATCCTTATCCATTATCCTCAATGGCTTTACCTCCCTCTGCCATGGGTACCACCACTCCCACCACTGATGATCTCCCCACTGCTACTACTACCAACGTGTCTGCTGCCACTGCGTCCCCCTGTTGGTTGTTTCAAATATTGCGAGCCTCATACCGATCAAGCTCTCCTCCACAAATTATCTGTTGTGTTTTTGCAGTTTCATTACTTATGTACATCTCTTTGTTTATCTCCTTTCTCCTTGATCCACGGGACTCAAGCCGATCAGATCACATCTTGTAATCCTCTATATAAGGAACGTAAAGCAAAGCAATAAAATCATCAAAGTTTATTGCGTCTAAATCTCCTTCTCTGTTAAGATCTTTAGCCCGATACTTCAAGACCTCATGGCAGATTATGCTAGGGTGGTAAGTTATGTAGCCAACCTGGTGGTCCTGTAAACATTTCCCTTCTTTCTCTGGGTAATTACTGTAAAAATATCTTATATGTCGAGGGAATGGTAGAAGAGGAGGTACTGCATAAAATTGGAGGCAGGTGGATGAAGTAAATATCCCTTCTTACAAGTGTTGCGTAACCAAGACAACAAGTCTAATGAAAGGGTAAATGTTATAAGCCAGCAACATGACCACTGACCAGTACGGTTGTGTAGTTGAAAGAGCACATACTGGTGTTTATAGTTACCATTAGAGGTCAGATTAACAAAGATATGATTGTAGTTCAGCGTAGGAAAAAAAAAATATAAACTAATCAAACCAATTGAACCAACATATTAGGGGGCATTGTGTTCAGGTCACCATCTAATATCTTGCTGTCAAGAACAGCAAAACTCTATAGAAATAAAGCAATTAAGAATGACTGAAGAAATGCAGCTATGTAAGCACTAAAAGAATAATTAAAATTAAAAATTCTTTATCTTCTAATATCTTCTTGAAGCTTTATGATATACCCCTACTGATGCCTAATTTTTTTCTAATTCAAGAGCGGAATCCGATATGCCTACTTAAATTGCAGTGCCTACAAATAGAAACTCCCACTTGTTCTACCAATCCTTTGAATGGAATATTATTCTATGTGAAATATTAACTTGGACTACTCAACTGCATCTTAAATCCCCCGTATCCATTTCAATGTATATAGACTTACCCAAATGTGCCCTCTTCGGAGGACTGGCAAATATTTTAATTGGATCTGAGTTGTGTGTCTAGGAGCTGCACTAGTGAAGACTGACCTAAAAAATCAGCCTTTAAGAATTAGGGCAATGAAGATTAGAAAGGATGGAATCAGGAGTTAATGCATCCCTTGAACTTTCAGGAAGCACCAGTAAGTGACAATATGAGGGACAATCAATTGGGCTGGTCTGGTCTGGTCTGGTCTGGTCTTGTGCAAAGTAAGAGCAAATGACCAATATGACTGATTAGTAAGAAGTAACATGTTGGAAGTTTAGGCTCTGAAGGGATCGTAGATAGCTGCAAAGGTCAGTTGAGGTAGCGAGGAATGATCCTACGATGTGATTTAACAAAGGTTACTATCCTAGATGGAGTGGATAACTAATGGAGACTGAATCTCACTTAAAAGGATGAAAGGGAGTATCAATGGAGAATATTGAAAACACCATTATCAGGTAAGGGAGGAAAGGGGATGAGAACCAAAATAGTAACGTGGGATGATTTTAGGGACAATTAATGGGATGGTGGGATAATTGTAGGGAGTCAAAATAAAGAATTAAAACAAAAGAGATATAGGAATATACCTTATGGTATATGGAGGGAAAACCAAGAAAGAAAAAGATATAGAGAGGAGAAAGAAGCTATTGAAACAGCAAGGGAGAAAGGGAACTCAAAGAGAGAGATCAGAGGGATACCATAGGGTGGGAGAGAGCCAAGAGCCTCTTCTTTTCTTTCTTCTCAATAATCATCAACTGCTAATTTCATTAATAATAATGTCTTTAAATAAACCTACAATCCTAATTGGACTAAAACTCTAAAAAAAACACAATTAGAACTCAAATATGACTTCAATATAAGAGTCCTAATTAAACTCAACTACTAATTAGAAATCAACTCAAATACTAATATTCACCTACATCTAAGGGATAAGGGGCCCACATCTAAAATAAATAAATAAAAACAATAAAAGGGACGTGAGTAACAATAAGAAACCTAACAAAACTCTAAGACTTACAGTCAAATCTAATTAAAATTTTCAAATTAAAAAGATTACAAATATATCCCAATTAAAATAGAATCCTCTAGAAATTCCAATCCAACGGATCTCAGCCTGCATCAATAACATGTTGGAAGTTTAGGCTCTGAAGGGATCGTAGATAGCTGCAAAGGTCAGTTGAGGTAGCAAGGAATGATCCTACGATGTGATTTAACGAAGGTTACTATCCTAGATGGAGTGGATGTGATGAAATAATTTGAGTATGTTGCTATGTCCTTAAAAATTCAATTATGGTACTTATGGAGTACTTATTGTTGGTGAATGAAAGTGTCCAGGGAAATTAAAAATTCTACAGGAATGTAGATTTTCTTTTATCTCTGTCTCGTTGCAAGGGAAATGAAATAAAAAAAAATAGAATGGAAACTTTTGTAATCATTACAACAATTATTGTGTAACTAAAATCCAAAAATATTTCAAATTTTACTATATTTTGCAACCAAATTCCTTGGATTTGACAAGGAAAATGGACATTCCGTTTCCAAACATTAATTGCCATATTTGTTGAGAGTTTAAGGTAAATTATACAATCATGATTACTTAAGTTCTCATTTTCTTTTTAAACTAATTTCACGCCCCTTCCCTTCCCTTTAATTGCAACCAGACTCAGCCTTATGAAACTTTCATATGTAAATGGGTTCCCTTCACTGGAAGTGAAGGAAACAGTTCCAACAATGGCATCTATATATATGGCAGTTCCATTGGCATTCAAACTGTGACAATCCATTTGTCATCCTCCATGATGTACCAAGATTCAAGCTTTTGAGACTGCATTTTCCAGTTTTGCAAATTGATTAATAAGTTGATTTTAGGAGGGGGAAGAGTCCAATACATGATGGATCACCAGATTATGACATGTGGCAATTCTAGAAAAAAAAAAAAAACCTAATCCAACGACAAGAATGATCAAATCAGCCCTCCACATGGCAGAAATAGCTGCAATAAAGGAAACTTTCCTTCAAATATTATTAAGGAAGAGTGAAAGGAAATACTTTTCCAATTTATATTGCGTTTCATATTTTCAATTTTTTTTACCATTGGATGATTACTGCTGTGTACGTTCTGCTTGTGCTGCTTTGTTTGGTTTTGGTACACCTCCCCAAGGCCACTTCATTTTTCTAATCATTTCTTTTGAATTCCGAAAGGGAAAAAGGTATTGGACTCTAAATTTTGGATTCATTTTGGAATGTATCATTTTTTTGAATATTTTTTACATGTCTTTTCCACTCATTTATGGCTGAAAATGAGATCCATCCACCCCATTTTAAATGTTAGGCTGATGAGCATGAGGCAAGGACACTTGATGATCTAAAGGAAAAGGAACCAGAATTTTACATGAGGGTAATATCTGCGCTGAAGCAAGCTGAGACAGACTATGGTTTGTAGCGCTTGGGTTTACATTCTGCTACATGATTGCCAGGTGGAAGAGTGGTCTGCCTTCCAACTATTCTTCATGCAAGCACAAATCAGACTTGGGCTGGCAAAATCATGCAGTTGGCCACTCTTCCTATCAGTAATTATGTCTGAATATGTTTCAATGGTGAGAGTTGAAACTTTCTTATCTTAGCAGTGTTGCATTTTTCATGCCTTAATGGCGATAAATTTTGTGCAATATCACTGATAAGGGTATGGTTTTTATATTATAAACTGGTTGTTACGGGTTTGAAACATGGAAACAGCCTCTCCGTATTGCTGGAGTAAGGTTGTGTACAAGCTATCCCTTCCCAGACTCTGACTCTGTAATAACGAGAACCTGATGCATTGGGACACCCTATAGCTGACAAGGGTATGGTCCATTTAGGATAGTTCCCTGCCCCTTCTATCCTTTTTATATATTTTTTTAGAGAAGTTATAGTTTTCCAGTTCTGTTCAGACTGGCGTACTCGGTTGTATTCAGACAGTTCCATTGACCTGTGTGAACATTGAAAACTGGGCAAAGATTTTCTGTGGCCTCTTTAGACTTGCTTCCCAATACTTATTACTATTGAAATTATTTAAATTTTCAACTGAGAAATATTTACTGCAGATTAAATATTACAGGTTTCTTCTGATAAAGTAAAAAAATTCCATTGAATTGACATTCTTCTAATTTTATGAATCACATATCAAAATCCAATTGAAAACTCAGATTTCAGGGATTTGTTGAAAAATAATTATAAATATTTTTTCTTCATTCTTAAGCTCTCTTTGGTATATATTATAGAATTAATTATATAATATAGGGTAAATTACACAGACACCCCCTCTACTGTAGTGAAATTACACAACACTACCCTGTTTTTTCAAAAGTTACACAGAATACCCTTATAATGATGCTATCATACAATCTCACCCCTACCGTTAGTTTCAACTTAACGGCAGAGGTTTATTTTTTTTTTAAGACGAAAATACCTTTACTAAGGGTGAAATTACACTTTTTTTTAAGCACGATTTGTCAGAAGTCTCGCCAGCGACACCCACGTTCATGTCGTCGTCACCAAAAGGAGAAGAAAGCAGGTTATTTCCGAGTGAAGAAAACAGAAACGGAGACGAATGAACAGGTCGGTTGCAGATCAAAACGGAATCGGTGTTGGATGTTCGAATTATACGATGGTTTCGAGGACATCTCACCTATTGTGAGGTCCAAGCGTGGGAGAAACCAGGTATTACCTTCCAGATACAGAGACTCTGTTCTTGAGCCATGGAAGCGGCTACCTCGGCAGAGATCAACAAGGGTTTCCTTGAACCTTCTTTCCTTTTTTCCTAAAAAATATATTAGGTGTTCTTCTTTATTTCTCCAAATTTAGTATTCAATCCAGAACGACGACGACGACGACATGAACGCAGAAGCAGAAGCAGCGGTGGCAGAAGCAAGTTTAGTATTCAATCCATCGTAGCTTCAAGCAATCGAAATGATTTAGGTTTTACGCGGTTGAATCGCGAAATGAATAAACGCCGAAGAAATGCAATCCCGAGGGAAAGAGACTATCTCGCCGGCAAAATGAGGGATGGATAGCCACTGCATCTTCCATGTCTCTTCTCTGGCCACAGACAGATGTCATACCATACTTAGGGCACTGGTTGAACATCATCTTCTCGCCGGGAGAGGAACAGGGGGATTGAAGTTGTATTTTACCCTTAGTAAGGGTATTTTCATCTTAAAAAAAAGTGAGCCTCTGCCGTTAAGTTGAAACTAACGGTAGGGGTGAGATTGTATGATAACATCATTATAGGGGTATTCTGTGTAACTTTTGAAAAAGCAGGATAGTTCTGTTCATTTCATAACAGTAGAGGTGTCTGTGTAATTTTCCCTATAATATATTATGACATATGTAGTTGTTTGGTATAATTTATGATACTTATTTATATTTAAAATAAATTTATATAATCTAAAAGCTATAAATTGGTTAGAAGGTATTTATCATTATTGTGATAATTTATTTTTATTTTTTTATGTCTAGTTGTGTTAAATATTTATTATTTATGACTCATAATTTATTATCATAAATCATTTATAAATTATACCAATGAGAGCTTTACTTGATCTTGTTTGTGATGCTCCGTACTAAAATTGTAATGTTGTGTCAATCAAGATTCTCCTAATACAGGCAAAACCCAAATCCAATCTATTATATAAATAATGGATAATTCTTCATGATATTTTCCACAATAAAAAAAAGAAAAAGAAAAGGAAAAATCATGATGGAGCCAAATCTGAACTTAGAAGGGCTCAGAAGTATCTGGAACAAAGAACAGTTTATCTAGAATAAAACCTCCTCTTTTGAGGTGTTATTTAGAAGTGTATATGATTTTATTTATTTATTTATTTTTGGGGGGATGGGATATGTTGCCCTTACTGGAGTCCTGCATCAGTGTAGGGATCAATGAAAACATATGTATAAACATGCGCATGAACAGTCAAGTGGAAAAGAAGGATGATCATTTCACTCCCCATTTGAGAGATGTAGGGACTCTGCTTAGTAGTACTCACTTTTCTTTTTGATGTGGAGTTGTTATGAACATGTGAAAAGTATGAGTAGATTGAAGTCATTATCACTTCATAAGGTTGGTGTAGATTCGATTAGGTAAGAAAAACGAAAGAAATGAAGTTCATATGATCAATATTTATCTTGTTTATACTTATAAATAAAGGGAAACATACAGAGAGATGAGGTATTGTCAGAGACCCTGCCAATGGTAGCATTGTTTCAAATTTTAAAAGGACATGTTGATGCTCTCAGTTCCAAATTTTCAAGGCTCCCATGTGAGACTGTTATTTATCATTCCTCATTTGTTAAAAGGGCTGTCCATGATTTTAGTCAGATAGAAAATTATTTCATTATAATTTTTCTTAACTTATGTATAATCACATGTGGTTCTAATGAATTTATGTAATGGATAGTCTTTTAGTGGGCCCAGGTCGGTTTCGAATAGACAAATGACAATCAAATCAAGTTAGACACTTCTTTTAGAAGGGTATTTGAAATTTGTATAGGGAAAATGAAGTTCACATGATGGGAGTGTGCTTTAATTTCCTTTCACTCTCCTTAAAAGTTCCAGAGGCCTTTCAATGAAATGATTACTAGTTCTCTCTATACTCTTATTTTCCCCCACCCTCTCTGATTTCATTGGCAACTCAGAGATTACTCTCTTTTTTCTCTTTTACATGTTTAATTTACCTTAGCATTTGAAAATAAAAAGTTGTGCTATATATAACTGCATTGGTTACAATAAGACTGTAACCATGATTTGATTCTATTACATGGTGGCCCATAGGAGACTGAAAATTATTATAGAGATATATATTTCAAGATTTCTTATTTACATGTTAGGTTAAAAATCTGAAAACAATTTTACATTTGGTGAAATAAAATTCAAGTTTACAAGAAAATGCACCAAACTAAATTGGGTGTATTAATATACACTAAGAATTGGCATGTTGAAAGTGGGATTCTTCACAAATGGCCTATTTTTTATCATCATGGAAGATGATTTTGAAGGACCAATTTTGCCCAATTGAATGTCGGTTAGACTTTACATTGTTCTTATATCCTAATTTAATCCCACCGAAAATATTTCCTCTTTATTGCTCCTGGTTCTTGCTCGGAACTTGTAGTGGTGACAGAGAAGATGGTGGGTTTGGAAATCTTATGTCCACTCCGATGCCTAAGTCGAAACAGGAAAACAAGTAGTATGGAGCTCGGTAAAAGGATATGTGGTACTGTAGAGAGGGGATCTTAAGCAAAATTGACAAAGAGAGGATTTGAGAGTTCAATGTTGGATCCGGTTACCTTCGCTCAGAAGTTTATTTATAGAGGCTGGGAATGGCATTGGTTTGGCCTTGATTGAAGTGGTTCCGACATTGTTGGACACAATTCTAGTTGTGTGTCGCCTCCCACTTAACCGTTACAATGGTTCGGTTGCTCCCATGATCTAATCCCTTAAAATCAAAGATTGGACATGGATTGGATTGCAATCGTCATATTGTGATCTTGCGGTGGACCTCTTATAACTGTTTCCGATATCCTAATTTGGAGATATCCTCACTAGCGTAGCAAAAGAATCTTCTCTTATATTTTTTTTGCTGATTTACAATTATCCCTAAAACCGTGAGAATAATCCTTCCACTTATGTGTTTTGCAAGATGGTTATAGATGATGACGACACATGGTCCTTCTTCATTGGCTAGATTCTTGAACAAGTCTCTCTTTGTTGGATACATGATACATCCTTTCCCTCACATCCTTAATGAGAGATGTTGAAAAACTCACATCCACAAAAAAAAAAAATAATAATAAAATTAAAAAATAAAATTATATATATATATATATATATAAAAGATTTTTTATGATAAATTATTCATGAATATGTCATGTATGCTTATGTAAGGGATGACACAAGTACATATGAGTTGCCACACCATCAGTGGGGGAGGGAAATCCATTAGTGGGGTCCATCTCCAGATACCGATCCTTGGGGTGGACTCCAAGGAAGACGACTAGAAGGATCAGTTGGATGTGAAGTGCAAGGTGTAATTATAAATAAATATTAATTAATTTGCCCGACATCGTAAGTCCTTTTAATGATAGCCACATGTCAATTACTCCATACTATTCTCTGAGTCCCCTCTCCCTCTCTCTCTCTCTCTCTCTCCTATGGCTTTTGGACGTCCCAAATTTACGCCATTCCTCATGGTCGCCTTCGTCCATAACCTTCCAGGAAATTATCGCTCAAGCCTTTAGCACCAAGGGTTGCCGGTGACAACAACTGCGAGTCTGTGGGACCCATATCTATGGAAAGGGTCTGCATGCATTACATGGACTATCCGTCACCGGTGTTATCCTTGACACTACCTTCTTTAGACATTTTCTAGTAAAAATCATTTTTTAGAATAAAAAGAATCATAATGCATGAGGCTTTCACTATTGTAGTTCTAGAGAAAAACAAAATGTATGCATTCATATCTCTACAATACGAAGAAATTGTTTTTGTATTTTAAACCATTGATTAATTATTAGATTATAATGTGACAATTTTATCGTTACATCAAGACTTACTTTTTAAAAAAAATCATTCTTTAAATATATTTGTAATTTGTCTTTAGGCTTTAGGTCACAGTTCCAACTGATTTGGATCGGAATCGTCCTCCTGTCACCATTTTTTAGTAATTGAACCTTATTTCATATTCTCTATCTGGGAATAAAAATGCTACCAGGCTGTGTGTAACCTACACCTAGACATGCAAAGAAAAAAAATAAATGCACAATCTGGATTCAAATGAATCGTCTCCTCTCAGGGAGGAGGGAGACGACCCCGTCAGATGACCGACACGTGGCTTTTTGAAAAAATCCGAGCCCCACGTCCGAGTCGACACCCAACTGACAAGCTAAGCCGACAGGGGGTGTCGGTTCAGAAGTGGAGCTCGAATTTTCCCGAGAGCCACGTGCTGGCCATCTGACAGGGGCGTCTCCCTCCTTCCTAAAGTACAGGGAGGAGACGATTCGGATCCATACGATCCTCCCTGAAATGAAAAATCTCAATCTTTTTAGATGCCTTCATGTGTACTTTCATTGATTCCCGCATTGATTAGCACCATGCAACTTGACAATGATCTCCCCTCACTTTCTATTTTGTATGCATTGTATCTTTGAACGAGTGTGTCAAACTAATTAAATTTTTCTAAACATATGTCTTCGCAACAAGAGGTCAAACCTAGGAGGCATTTGGATACTACAATAAGAAACGAAAATTTAATTCCACTGAATGTTGAAGGAGGAGTGGAGAAAGTAAGAGCAAAAATTTTTATAGGAAAAAATATTCATGTTCGACAATAGATACATGCATTTTGACGCAGGAGAGGTTAAATGACCACTCCGTCCCTTGTGCTCATGATCCCATTGATCCCCACACTGGTGCAAAAACCATATTGTTCGAACGGGAAACCTTTTCCCAATTTTTATATTCCAAAAAATTAAAAATACTTGTTTATAAGGTCTTCATGATGCTAATATTTGTAAAATTTATTGATGTTTAAAATCTATTGACATTTGTCCACATCATTATATTATTATGGCAAATTTGGTTGACATAATTTTCTTTTAAATAAATTTAACTCAACAATAAAAAATTACAAAAGATAACATGGTAGATCATATAAAGGGATGGAATAATATAAAATTAACACATGGCTAATTTCTTTCTAGAAGAGACATCCTACTCCACCAAATCAGTTTGTTGTGGCTTAAAAAAGATTGAGTTGTGTTGAGAGGTCTTCGACAGAGACCATGTAGGAAGTCTCTTTGCTCTTTTTTATTTTGTTATTTAAATCTAGAATCTTTGAGAGGAAACTCATTAGAGTATGAAATTTTTTTTTTTTTTTTTTTTTTTTTTTTTAAGTTAGACATATGAAAAACGCGTCAAGATGGTCCTTTGATTCATGGAGGAACACTCTCAAAAAAAAAAAAAAATAATAATAATAATAAAAATAAAAACTCATTAAGAGAATTTGGGCCAATTAATATTGATTGGTGCAAAATTTTTATATTATTTGGATGACAAGTGCAAGGTTTAATTTTGATTTTTGAGTTAACTATAAATTAACATTAATTAATTGGCTCGACAACGTAAGCCCTTTTAATGATAGCCACGTGTTAATAAGCCCCCACTGCTCTCTAGGTCCTGTCTCCTATGGCTGTTTTGGACATCCCAAATTTTACGGCAGTACTCATGGTCGCCTTCTCCATCATCTTCCCAGAAATTACCCCGTAAAGCCTTAAGCACCAAGGTTGCCGGTGGCATTAACTGCGAGTCTGTGGGACCCATATCTATGGAAAGGATCTGCATGCATTCCATGGACTACCCATCACCTGTGGTCCTTGAAATCTAAGAAGTTAGTCTAGCATACGTATCAATATATTGGTTCTTTGAAATGAAAAATCTCAATCTTGTTGGATGCCTTCATGTGTATGTAATCCCATTGATTCTCGCATTGGTCATCACCATGCAGCCTAACAGCGATCCCCATCCCTTTCTGCTTTGTATGAATCGCACCTTTAAATGAGTGTGTCAAACTAATTAAAATTTTCTAAACATATGTCTTGGCAACAAAAGGTCGAACCTAAGAGGCACTTGGATACCATGACAAGAAAATTTAATTCCAATATACGTTGGAGGAGGAGAGGAGAAAATAAGAGCAAAAATTTTTATGGGAAAAAGAATCATGTATGGTAGTGTGTACCTAAGTCCAGACACAGAAGGGATTAAATGACCACCTTGACCCCTTGCTGTTTAAGATATATCGACATTTTGTCCACATTATTATATATTAATTATGGTAAATTTATATAGAGATATGAAGACATAAAAATTTGGTTGATATAATTTTTTTCAACAAGTTTATCTTAACAATGAAAAATACAAAAGATAATATGCTAAACCATATAAGGGGAATATAAAACTTAACACGTGGCTAATATAGAAAAGACCACCTATTCCATCAAATCAATTTGTCCAAAGATGCATGCATTCCATGTTGTTACGAAATCAAGAAAATAAAGAAGAAAAACAATCATATACAGAGAACACAGAGATTTTACGTGGTTCATCAATACAATGTGTGAGGGTTGCGTCCATGATTACAGCAGTTCGAAAAGATTGAGTTGTCTTGAGAGGTCTTTGACACAGACCACGTAGCTAGGAAGTCTATTTAATTGCTCTTTTATATTTAGTTATTTCAATCTGGAAATGCTTCTTGAGACTTGAGAGTAAACTCGTTATGACATGAAATTTCTATTATTATTATTTTTAATTTATTTTAGGTTAGACGTGAAAAACACATCAGGGTGGTCCTTGGATTGCAGGGGAGCGCTCTCAAAAAATAAAAATAAATAAATAAATAACTCAATAAGAGAATTTGGGCCAATCAATATTGATTTTGATTTTGATTTTGATGGAAAGTTTCCTAAAATAAAATAAGAGAATTTGGGCCAATCAATATTGATTTTGATGGAAAGTTTTCTAAAAAAAATAATTTGATTCAAAGTCAAACTTAATAGAATTTTGGGACGAGAGAAGATGATCAATTTTTTTTTTTTTTTTACAAAATGTTTGGTAATTTATTTTAGGGTAATTTATTCATACCACCCATATAATGCAAACTTAATCACCTTATAAGTTGACTATATTTACTCATACTACCCCCTAAACTTCTATGGACCGTTATAACCTTAGTTCATTTTCTAACAAAAAAACCCAATAGTCATTTTTGCCTTTTCAAAACAAAAAACCCAAAATACCCTTTAAACCCTTTTTAGAGAATTAAACCCCAAATCTTGTTCTTCTTCTCCATTGGGCTTCAATTCATTCTTCTTCTCCATAGTTGGTCTGCGGTGTGACAGTCGGTCTTCGGTGCTGGTAGGTATTTCTCTTCTTCTCTTCTTCTCTTCCATTCTTCTGTCGTTTTCCGGTTCTCTAGTTCTCTTCTTCTATTCTCTTCTCTTCTTCCATTCTTCTCTGGTTCTCTGGTTCTTTTCTTTTATTCTCTTCTCTTCTTCCAATTCTCTTCTCTTCTTCCACTCATAATGAAGAAAATGGGTAGAGCCTAGCAAACAAAGGAACAATGTCTCTCAGTCGGCCGTGAATCCAATGGGCATATCTGAATATAGAGAACAGTCCCTGTATATAAAGGGCTCCTACCAAAAGCACACAACAACTAAATGGGACACGCAAGTAGAACAAGTTCAAGGTGCTGTAAATATGGATCTAGATCGGCAAGGCAGCAGACCACAACCAAGTCGAGCGACTGTGAAGATGGGTCTGAAACTGCTATGAATAGAGAGATCTCGAACAAATGGGAATCTCCTACTAGAAAAAAAAATTGAATCTCGAAGTACTGCCCAGAAATAAAGCTGTTCAAAACAGGAAAAAAAAAACCTGAATCTGTCGCTTCTCCATCGGACCTGGTCAGCTACTTCTTCTCTGCTTCTCTGCTTATCTTCTTCTCTTCTCTCTTCTTCTCTGTCTTCTTCTCTTCTGGCATTCTCATTTGAGCAATAGCAGACAAGGAGTGAGGGATCTAGAGAGAGAGAGAGAGAGGGAGAGAGAGAGAGAGAGAGAGAGAGAGAGAGAGAGAGAGAGAGAGAGAGAAGAGAAATGGCATCCACTTCCGCTGTTGCTTTTATTAACTTTTGCTAACCACAAGAGGCAACCTCAGAACTCTGACGCCTGTTGGGTTGGTGTCTTGTATTCTATGAGGTCCACACAATTGATAGAGTTGTACTTATATTAGGGTTTGATCTATTACATGTATAGGATAAACTTATAATTGTAGTGGGATTAGGATTTCTAGGTTTCCTTATAAATTGTCTATGTGTGGGAAAACCTAGGTAAGGTTGTAAGGACTGTCAAAAGATTCTCCTCTGACAGTGGAGAGCTGAAAGCACTGTAAGGCTGACAGATGAGCCATGCCTGTCAGGTAGAGAGCTGTAGAAGTTTCTTGGGAATAAAGAATTTCTCTTTTCTCTGGTGGACGTAGGCATCCCACGGTGGGGTGCTGAACCATGTTAAATTCTTCTTGTGTTTTCTTCTTGTTTGTGTCTCCCAATCCTAACAAGTGGTATTAGAACCAAGTTCGATAGATTGATCAGTGATCTAGGAGAAGGAGAGAGGTAACAGTATGAAGAAGAAGAAGAAGAAAAAAAAAAAAAAAAGGTACGGTTAGTGCTGTGTTTTATCTTTTGTGAAGTTGAAAAAAAAATTTCAAGAAAGAAAGAGAATTGAAACCGTACGTACTAGAAAAGTGAATTGTTTTTGTTTTTTTTAACTCTAAATCTCTTATAAGCTTCTAAGAAAAGTGATCATTGAAAAAAAAAAAAGAGGGTTTCATGAAGAAAGTATGGAAACAGGACGTCAATTTCAAGATTTGATTTGTATTTGCAACTAAGTATCTGGATGGCATCTAGGAAGTGAAGTCACGGGTGCAGAGGATATACAAGGGCTGACACGGGAATCGTGCAGTGGGGTTGCAAGGGTTGTTACGAATCAAATGTCTCCAGCGGTGGCCTGTGCACCAGATGGTGGTGTATGGGTGAGTTTGGGAGTTGGAAGGGGACGTGGAAGGGGAATGCGATATGACATCCCCATAGTTTCTGGGTTTGTGTTTGGTACACAGGGTTCTGATGGTCAGTGACGGTTAGGAGATCGTGATTAGATTGATGGAGCGATGATAGTTGTTCAGGGATCTGGTCGAATCGGGGAGGTTTTCTCCGGGATCTGATGGTGAGATTAGAATCCCGACACGGTGCGCATCATTGCTAGTTGATGTTGCACCGTGGGGCAAAAGAGTATTGGGGGCTGGGACAAGGATCGAGTCGAATCTCTAGGTCTGCATTGGAGGTGCAGAGGTGAGAGGCTTGGGTTCCAGGTGCAATTGGAGTTGTATAGGGCTGGGATGAGGAGTCGGTTCTCAAGGTCTACATCGAAAGTGCGATGGTAAAAGGCTCGGGTTCCAGGTGCAACTGGAATTGCAGGAAGACTGTGAGTGACGATGATCTTTCCGGTGATGCTGCAGCACTGGGAGAGATAGAGTCACATCACATTATACGATGGTGAACTGTATGGGACATCCGGACGGGGTGTGGGCTATGCCGATTTGGGTGTAGCAGTTTAGCAGAGACATGTTTACAGAATCAAGATCAACGGATTTTCTTCAAGGTGGTTTGCAGAATCCAAGCTAGGTAGAGATTTGTTGGGTTGGTGTCTTGTATTCTGTGAGATCCACACAATTAATAGAGTTGTACTTGTATTAGGGTTTGGTCTATTACATGTATGAGATAAATTTATAATTGTAGTGGGATTAAAATTTTTAGGTTTCCTTATAAATTGTTTCTGTGTGAAAAAACCTAGGGAAGACTCTAAGGGCTGTCAGAAGATTTTCCTCTGACAGTGGAGAGCTGAAGGCGCTGTAAGGCTGACAGATGAGCTATGCCTGTCAGGTAGAGAGTTGTAGAAGTTTCTTGAGAATAAAGAATTTCTCTTTTCTCTGGTGGACATAGGCATTCCATGATGGGATGCTGAACCACGTTAAATTCTTCTTGTGTTTTCTTCTTGTTTGCGACTCCCAATCCTAACAATGCCTTCATCAAGCCTTTGCCAGTGAGAAAATCATCGAAGGTGATAACCAGGAAATCATCAAGAGCGGATGCAAAGCTTGAAGTTCAAGCATTGTTGATTGACGACAATTGCTTTGACAACTTCTATGGTGGTTTCGGAGGTGGCTGACGTTGTTGGATCTGGGCTATCTCCTTCTCTTAAGAACTTTCTGCTCAGTATTGTCGCTGGAGGAGTGGTGCTTACTGTTATCGGTAGGGCTGTCATCGGAGTTGCCAACTTTGATCCTGTCAAGAGAAGCTGAGAAGAATGGGAGAGGAGAAACTATGATTTGCAAAAAAGTTAATTTTATTCTCTTCTTTGTCTTTTGTTTAGTAATTCTCTGCAATTTTTAAATTCTGTTTTGTTCTTCTTGTTAATCTATTACTTTTAAACTTTGCTTTTATTTGGTGATTTCAAGAAGAAATTTGATAGACTAGAATTCCCACCTCCCCACCAAAGAAAAGAGAAAATTTTGCATACCCCAAACCAAAATCAAAAAATGGGAGAAAAGATTGGTGATATCGTTGAAGAATAGCCACCGCCTCCATCAAAACAGAGTTCAGACTCCAACGTTGCCCCTTCCATCAAAACAAAACTGCAAAACACCCACAAACAAATCCTTCATGAAAAACCAAATCCAAAATCCCAAACACTCCTTCCGTCGCCATCGGACTCCACCATCACCGTCTCACTCTTCTCCACAGTCGGGCTTGAGGTTCCTTTGAACTGCAAAGATTTTGGGGATGAAGTCAGATTTTAGGCTTTAGTGAAGGATACCTATTTTAGTCTTTTCACCATACCCATAAAGGTAATTTAGACATTAAAAGAGTTTAACCTTGATGACATCATCATTTTTGGGTCTTAGTGTAATAAGGTTTGAAAAATAAGGATAGTATGAGTAAATATCGTCAACTTATATGTTGTTGTGTAGTAAGTTTGGATTCCAGGGGTGGTATGTGTAAATCACCCTTTATTTTAACCATCGATGAAGGGTAATTTTCCTTAAAAAAATGTTTTTCTTAAATAAAATAATTCGTTCACCAAATGAACACATATTACTAAATAAGCAATAACTTTGTTTCTTTGAGAAAAGGTTTTCACAATGCCATAGTGGGAATCCCTACAATGGACAAATAGGTATACAAAATTTATTATCTTTAATGGAACCCATAAGATCGGATTTAGATTTCCTGCAGTCGTGCAGTCCTTGCAATTGCATCCAAGCCGTTGAGAGTTCATCTATACGTACCCGATGCACTCAAACATCAAAATATGATTGCAGGGACTACACGACTGAACGATCTAGGTCTATAGGAGGAGAGAGAAATTACAAGAAAAAACGGATGAGAGGTGGATAAGGGTTTTACGAGGGACTAAGTGGTATTTGTTCTCTCCCTAGCTTTGGATCGTTCTTCTCTACGTGCCCGTCAAGTAAACCCTCATTGGATGGATACTCACTTGATGATTACCCATGAGTGCAGATCCTCTCTCCCTGCTTGATAATCACCTCACATCTTTGGAAGCCGTTTATTTATTTGAATTTTACACTTTAAAGATGGACCCCACATTCCATCCATGTCTCCCAATGATATGGGGTAATTACCTGATGGGGGAGGTGGAACTGCCTAGAGTGGATCCCGACTCACAATTCTCCTTGGTGTAATATTTTTCCTGTTTCATTCGTAGCTCTTTCACACCTTGGCAATACGAAGTTGCTGTAAATGATGACCTAATTTATTTTCGAATAAATAATCAAAACAATTTCGAAAAAAAATAAAAATCCATCCAAAGAATCCTCCCCTGTATATATAACCACCCTCTCCACTTCCTTCCCGAAGAAGCCACTCATCATAACCACCCCCACCACTTAAGATGGCACTTGTGAGACAACGCCGTAACCTCAACCTCCGCCTACCCTTACCCTTACCCGACTCCGCCGACTGCCGCCCTCGCTTTCCCCTTCCACTCCCTTCTGCATCCATAACCGACGGCGCCGCCGCCACATCTAATGAAATCGACCGCCTCTCCGACCTCGAGAAACTCAAAGTCCTCGGCCACGGCAACGGCGGCACAGTCTACCAAGTCCGCCACAAGATCACCTCTGCAATCTACGCCCTCAAAATCGTTCACCCTGATTGCGACACCAACTCTCGCCGTAATATCTTGCGGGAGATGGAGATCCTCCGACGTACGGACTCCCCCTTCATCGTCCGATGCCACGGAATCATCGAGAAACCGTTCGGTGACATCGCGATCCTTATGGAGTACATGGACGCCGGCACACTCGATACTCTCCTCAAATCCCATGGAACCCTATCTGAACTTTCTCTCTCCACCATTACTCGACAAGTTCTCAACGGTCTTCACTATTTACACTCTCAGAAAATCGTTCACAGAGACATCAAACCTGCAAATCTGCTTGTGAATCAGAATATGGAGGTAAAGATTGCAGATTTCGGTGTCAGCAGGATCATGTGCCGTTCACTCGAACCCTGCGATTCTTACGTTGGTACCTGTGCATACATGAGTCCTGAGAGATTCGATCCAGACACCTATGGTTCGAATTACAACGGTTATGCTGCAGATATCTGGAGTTTAGGGCTTACCCTGTTCGAGCTCTGCGTCGGTCACTTCCCCTTCTTGCCTTCTGGACAGAGATCCAATTGGGCTACATTAATGTGCGCTATTTGTTTTGGAGAACCACCGAGTTTGCCTGAGACTACTTCAGAGGAGTTTCAGAGCTTCATCAACTGTTGTTTGCAGAAGGATTCAAATAAGAGATGGACTGCTTTGCAGCTGTTATCACATCCCTTTGTCGCCAAAGATCGGGGATCTGAAAATCAATCAGAAATTAAATCCTTGTGATGAATCTGATTGTTGGTATCTCTGTCTGTATATTACTTTAGAATCTTTTTCTTCAGTCTAGCTAGGAATCTTCTGTACATATTTATATCCTTTTCTCCAGGAGTAAAATTCAACTTAATTCTTTTATTCATTTTATTCTGTCGCTCAGAGTTTCATGCAGACTATTGAATCTGAATATGTGCTGTTATGGCGGCGGTGACCTGCCGTCGACCTGCAGCTTGACTTCTTCCGGCGACCGGACCTATGAATTAATTCCACAGATTTTTTTTTTTTATATTTTGTACTAAATGCAAAATCCAACCTAGTAAACTCATCAGACCCACGTGTCCAGTGCCCAAGTAGGAAAAGTTATAGCAAGATTCCTAAAGCAGAGCATTTTCATTCATTGGGTAGCATGGCAGCATGGTTTAAGTAAAGTCAATTCCTGATTTAATTCTATTTTAATATTATTATATTGGAAAAATTACATATATCATCTCTTAACTATGGATTAATTATTCATGTTATTCATTAATTTCTGACAGTTACTTATGCTATTCCTAATTTAAAAAACGTATAATCACAAGGTCCATTTCGTTAATAGTATTAAGTCTAAATTTTAAAAGATCAGGCGCGTCAGAACCAAGCTGAAAAACAGTTTTGCTTTTGTAGGGTTTTCAACTAATGTAAATTAATTGTGTATGTAACCGCAAGTGCACAGTATCGTGCAGTAACGGATCGATCTCAGGGAGAAATCGTTATTATCCTAACTCAAATGAGGCAAAGCGTGCCAAAGAGATTTGATTGAATTAACACTCTAATCACTTTAAATAAAAATTAATCAAACAATAAAAACAATAATAATCATTCATAACGGTATGAAGATTTACAAAACCACTAATCATAAAGTAATACAGATCTATTGCAAGAACGGAACAAAATTAAAAGTAAAAGAATGTAAGAAAAACTTATATTGTTGGAAGATTCTTCTGTCGTTGCTCGTCGTCTTGTTGTCACTCCAAGGCGATGTGCAAACGATTACAAAGGGAGTATTCTCCCCTAAATTAAACTAGTAATGAGGTACAACATATTTTTATCTACCCTATTACAGTGTTCTATAATTGAAATTAAAACTTAAAGAAAAGAAACAAATAAATAAATTAAGTAAGAAGAACACAATTTGAAAAGAAGAAACTCAAACTCACTCAAACTCTCTCATAAATCTTCAAAACTAAAAAAAAAAAACTTACAATAGAATTCTTGGATGATTTTTCTATTGCTGAGCATCACATTTATATATAAATATCACAATCAATCTTTACAATTAGATTATAAGAGATTTTTGGGAGATAATTTTGGTAACCAAATTCTAATCTTATAGGTTCATTGTATGTGAACGATTTTTTAGTAGAAAAAATCTTGCACCAACTCATCATATATTTAGCATCATTATCTCTTCTTGAAAACTTTCATAATCTATTGGAATTTTCCATTCTTTTATGCTATGTCAATCTTGTAAATTTGATTCCAAATAAGTAAGGAATATTTTCTCAAGAGATTGAAATCTTTCACATGAGATTGGGCTACTCTTTGACTTAGTCCAAGGCTGATCTTATACACAAAATTCGTGGCTCTCCTTATAAAATTCATCATTATGCCCGGCTACTGAGTTGACTAGGTGAGTTAACTAGACAAGATCACCAAAAATTCAAAAAATAGTCTTTTCAAGCTCAAATTTCTCCATTCTTTCACCTATGCCCTATAAACATAAAATCAACATTAAATACCTGAGAAGCATCATAAATAGAATAAGAGATGCATATTTTATACGCTAAATTCACACATAAAATGTGTTCATCACCAATATTTATTCGTTTTTTTTAAATAAGTAAATATTTTATTAACCCAGAAGGAGAGAACACTACAAGCTGCCTAGAAGGAAAACAATATAAAACAGACTAAGACCAACAACAGAGAAATCAAAGGAAGGCCAAGAAAGCCAACCACCACCCTTGAAATGCAAGCCTAAAATTACCCCAATTGGACAAGGAACCCGTTCTCCAATAGAAAACCAAAACCCACAAAACACAAGAACCATCAACACCCAACACCCTGAACCAGATAAACCCGCAACGAAAGGGACCTAATTGTCCTCAGCAAGGCATGATGATCATTCCCCAACCTTTACTCTTTATGGAACTGCACGGATGGTGTCAAAGTCCACTTCGATTGAACATCATTACCGTCGAAGTGGCTGTGGAAGGTAATGCTGTTGAACTATAAGATGTTGAGGGAGAAATTGCTGTTGAAGGCGAAGATTGTTCTTCTTCGCGAAATTCAAAAAGAGGAAGGTGAAGATTTTTTTCGCCTTTAAAATTTTAGAACCATTTGACATCACCAACAGACTTAACATCATTAATGAAATGAATACTTTTGTTACATGTTTCTGGAATTAAGGATGGTATATGTAATTATCAGAAAATTAATGAATGATATATATAATTAGTCCATAATCCAGGGATAATATATGTAATTTTTCCTACCATATAAGATATGAATTATGTATCATGTGATATTCTAAATTTTCTCAACTTGTCAATGAAATGGATAAGCTTGAGAAAAATCTAGTCCAATGGTGGGAAAGATGAGGACCCAAGACAAGTTGAGAAAGGAAGACAACAACCCACACCAACTGTCAATGACCCCAGGAAAGATGCATGAACGTGATCACATCAAATACATACTTTACTCGTCCTTTTAGGGTCGTGTGAGATGAGGCCAAGGGTGGTGGGGTTTAAAACATTAAATTGTAATCTATTTTTTGTGCCCACATTAAATTATAATCTATTCTTGATGCACCATACTGCCATAGCTTTGTTAGCATGGTCTCATGGTCTGAAGACTTGTGCATGGATCTGTTGAATCGGCTGAGTCAGCTTGGAATTAACTAGGGCCGATCCCGAGTCACTTTCGATCCTACGTATTTGTGGTTGATTCTGAGATTTCCATACTTGATTCAGGCTGGTTCAGCATTGAATCCATGACTGATATGTATCAGTTTCGATAGCGACTTTGATACTATACTTGTACCTTCATTTTTTAATACTTTTAAATTAATATCAAACATTGTTACTTTGTCATTGATTTCATACTAATCCGATACCGATCCTGATATCGGTTTTCAAAGTAATTGACGTTTGTTTTGATACTATGAACTAAAATCATGATTACACATGAAAAATACTATTATATTATTATATTAAAAGAAAAAAAATAAAAAAAAGAGAGACTATTTTGAAACATGATTATTTAAAAATTTGTGTTAGAGAATTTTCTTTTGATACTTTTCTTACTAACCAAGCATCCTTAATGGTGCTTTCCAGCAGATCCTGCTCGTTGTGAATGCAATTAGTTCTTTGTTCATAAAAATATTTTAAATTCAGGTATTATTTTAAAACTAATTAATATTATTTTTATTCAATTTTTAATTGTTGAGCTCAAGCTAGCAGGCTTACAACTACCCACTATCAACATAAATAGGTTGGTTCAGGCCATACAATATATATAACCGGGCGTACGCTAAGTCAATCAAATGAAATCAATATCCAGTAATTTTGTGTTGACAATTTCAACACTATTTTAGTATGTTAAGTGACAAAATGCAAACCATTAGATGAGAAGAAGACATCTTGAATATTCCGAACTTATAAGTTCAGAATTTATAGTCGTAATTCTATTTTATAGCCCATTGTTTGGTACGGATTATACCAACCAATGAGAGTGCGACACATCGACTCATGCAAAACCTTATAACATCGGTTATACTAGCCAATGAGAGTGCAGGCACATCAGCTTGCATAGAATCTCCCAAATTAGTGGGAGCAAAATCGACTTTATGTAGATATTGTGCCAAGGATGCATCCTTCAACTCCAGTTTATGTCAAGGGTAAATCTGACAAAAACCACTTCATCAACTATTATAAATAGATTTTAATTATTCAAAATCATCAAGTTTATTTACTATGCATTTATTATTTTATACTACTCCTCTTTCCCCTACCTCGGATTTGACTTTCCAAAGTATTGACCTGACTTGCGTGTTTGCTATTCAGAACCCTAACTTAGGCAACAAAGTGGTCTTCGAACATAAAAGCCCAACCTCCATTGTCTGTCTCCTTGTCTTCTGCAGGTAGACCCCACCTCAAAGGATTATTGTGTGAATTCTAACTGCAACATCCATCGAGTACTGCACTTTTCTTTCTCAATGTTTTATTTTATTTTAATACATTATACAATAGTTTTGGAATCAACCTTGTCACATGGGTAGAGAAATGGTATGAACAATCTATTTTTGAAACTTAGAAAACCCAACCTAAACTATTATATTGTTAATGATGCTATTGTTAGCTGGTATTGAGATGCAACCCAATCCTTTCCACACCTTTAAAATTGCTGGTGAGTTCATACTGTCATAATTCTAAGTAAATTTACTAATGTTATTAAATATAAGAGAAAAGGTTCTCTGAGAAATCAGGGTATGAAGGAATCTCCCATTCCCTCACATGCTAATATATAGTATTTATCTCATAAATATTCGGAGGGGGAAGGAATATTGTGTCTATTGGTATGTGTTGGGGGAAAATAACAGTAGATTCAAATTAGACCGTGGATGAAGAATCTAAGGCAACCCTTGAAGAATGAAACACGTGACACGTATCCAAGACACGAAGTATGAGAATAAGAGATGTTCGGAAGATGAACTCGTGTTCGACCCCTTCCAGGCTAATCAAGATATGATTGGACAGATTGATGGGGGTAACTGAGCATTTAATGATTTGTCATTAATGCTCATAAATGCCGACAACAACCATAAATGACAAGTAGGCGAATTTGACTGGACAGATCACTATATCGTAGACCGAATCAGCAAAAAGTAAGATTGACACTCGGTAAAAATATAATGACGGACATGATTGTCAGAAAATATGGGGGACGTGGACTAAAAGGGGGTCAAAGAAGTTTGAGGGGGGTCGTAAACGGATGACAAGACATCCTAGCGCCATCCTAAGGGGTCGTAACCCCTCGAACCTATTGTTCTTTAGGTGGCTGGTGATTGAAATGGTGGTAGGTGTGGAGGAGCTTGTTTGGGAAGCTTCCTCTTGAACCTATAAGTAGCAAAAAGAATATCAGTTGCAAAGGATCTTGAATTTCCTATCAAAAGAAAGAACATCCCAGTTAGGTACTATTCCAATACTACCATTCGAAAGCTTCTACTCCTTTTACTATCCCAAGCTCTATTTCATCAGAAAAGAAGAGAAGGTTGTTGAAGCTCCCATATCTCAGGGAACCCCCATTTCTAAGGAGCTCTAGTGTTTCACCAAGAGCTTCATTATGCTTGTCACTGGAAGTCCCTCACTTTGGCATCGAAGTGGTCCCGGCGTATATTCCGCCTGCTTTCTTGTTGTTTTTGTGTTTCAGCTAGGTGGTGTGACTTGGGAAGCTGAACGGATTCCATCGACAATAATATGTCATTACCTGTCCTTCGCATTTGAGTTTTAATAGGTTAGAAAGGGAGTTACCGTTCTTCCTCATACCCTCTTCTTGCAAACAGCCCACATATAATAATATTAAAACAAGATCAAATTAATCAAGGGTTGATAAGATTCAAAACTGATACAAACCAGCTGATCCAATACCGATGACTTGAATCATAGTGAAGCACCATACAGCTTTAGTTAGTGATTAGATCCTACTTATTGATATGAGGTTCTTGTGATCCCTTATCCTGTTGTTAGAGATGGAAGCTGAGGAGCCAAAAAATATTTTTATTATTGAATTCATAAAAATGTAGTCTTAGATACATCATTATTTTAGATATTTATGTTTGAGAAATGCGTTACAACAGTTTTCTTGTTAAGCAAACATCGACCCTTAATACTGCTTTGTAGCAAAATCTCCTCATCGTGGATGCAATTACCTAGTGAGCCTTATTCATAAAAATGTATTAGATTAAGTTTCTTTTTATGTGGATGCAATTAAATTGTTGACTGTGACTGAAGTTCATTATAGTTATAATAAAATCATTTTCTTATTGACTCTGGTACTTTACAAGTTAAAAAAAATAAAATAAAAATGTAAACAACTTTTTTTTTTGGATAAAATATAAGTTGTTTATGTACCTTAATGGGGGCTAATTTAATGAAATTGGAACTACATAGAAGCTAAGACTAGTGAGCTCTCTCCTAAATCAACCAATGATGTTTCTCCTTTAAGTGTAAATAAATTTAGCATGAAATTGGAAGTGATTTAGATTGAGAGCCTAATGATGGATCAATTGCCTCGTTGCAACTTGATTAACTCAATTTATTTTAAAGGGGAGAAGATCACAAGCCCCATGGTGTCCACCTCTCACTAGGGGGTGAGAAATGATTATCCCGTTTTTAGTTATTTTACACTTCATGTGAGAGAACACAAGAGGACATAGTTGGGCAACAATCCTCTTCCCTTATCTTAGTTATAAATTAATCTTTGGATTGAGTCTTTCACTGCCTATTCATTAAATCTGCCTTCTCTTTTACTATGGGTGTTAATGGAAATATCACAACAGTGATTGTGGGTGGGGATTTTGAAAGAAGAAATGGAGTTTCTCAACTAATGGTTAGTGGGAAAGTTTTATGAAGTTGTCTGTTGCTGTGGAAAGATTTCGTGGAAATAATAAACGCAACAGCAAGACAAAAAAGATATATTCTAGTGGGCAACCACTCGGAATACAAATGATTATATACAACTATGAGGCCACAAGGGTAAGCTTCGAAGAAGAAAGAAAAATCACTTCTTAAATACTGATAACTACGAAACTTTACTGCAGGATAGAAACAATACACCCATAAAGCACAAGACAAAAAAACAAATATATATTTTTAGTATTAAGCTTCGAAAAAGAAATAGAAATCACTTTTTAAATACTGATAACTATGAAACTTCACTGTAGGCGGAAATCACTTCTTAAATATTAATAATTATGAAACTTCATTGCAGGACGGAAACGATACACCTTTAAAGCACAAGACCAAAAAAGAATATGTCTTTAAACTATTACAAGTAGCAAAATTCTTTTAAATAATCTACGAAATTTCACTATATGATAAAAATGATACACCCTTGAAGTGTAAGACAAAAAAATGAATATGTTTTCTGAGTATTAAGTTTCGAAGAAGAGACATAAATCACTTCTTAATATTGATAACTGTGAAACTTCATTGCAGGACAAAAACGATGCACCCTTGAAGTGCAGGACAAAAAAACGAATATGTCTATTAAGCATAGAAGAAGAAACAAAAATCACTTCTTAAATACTGATAACCACGAAATTTCACTACATGACATAAACGATATAACCTCGAAGTGTAGGACAAAAATGAATGTCTTTTTAGCATTACAAGTAACAAAATTCTTTTAAATAATTTACAAAATTTCACTGCAAGACAGAAATGATACACCCTTAAAGCATAGGACAAAAAATAAACGAATATGTCTTTCTTTTAGTATTAAACTTCTTTGAAGAAACAGAACAGAAATGATACACCCTAGGTAGAAAAAAAAACAAAGGTAGAAAAAAAACAAATTTCTTTTTAATATTCGTCTCAAAGTATGAAATTTTTTTAAAATAATTATAATTTTAAAATGCGCATCCAGGGAATCGAACCCTGGTCAGTACCGTGGGAGGGTACTATGATACCACTACACCAGATGCGCTTCTGTTCATTTGAACTGATTATAATTTTTAGTTATGAGATTGTTAAGTCGCGCCCTTTGTCCAATTCCATGGGATCTATCTAAGAATGTAAATGGATAGCCGAAAATCTGGCTTCGATTCGAATCCGCATACGTTTAGAGAAATCTGTATCCGAACAATCGGATTCATATGCGAATTCGGATAGGTGAGCTCGGATTCGGAGGCGGATTCGGACACCACTCTAACCAAACGGATATAATCCGCTCCGACCCTCTTTAAGGTAAACTATAATACATAGCTAAATAAATAGGAGTAGTATTGTAAAATAAAATAAGGTAGCATTGTAAGTGTTGTTGAATTACTGTTTTCTTAAAAGAGATGAGAGTTTGATTTGATTTTACCCCAAAAAAAAAAAAAAAGAGAAGATGAGAGTGACGTTTCGTCTCTCACACAGGTAAAGTGAAAAGGCTTTTGACGTTTTGTCTCTTGAGAAAGTGAAAAGACAGAGGGTTTGTCTCTAACAATCTAAAGAAAGTAAAACGCTGGGAGAAGAAGAAGCTTCAGGAGAAAGAAACGAGAGATGGTGCACCGGTGGCGACGAAGATGGTGGTGATTGCGACTATGAAAATCGTGGGGATTGCAACTATGAAAATTGTGATGATCGGTATTCAAATTTGAGAAACTAGGGTCAAATGGGGATTTTTTTACGTTGGATTTGATGGAGATATTTTAGGGTTTATTTATAGTTATTCTTCCTGTTCATATTATGGTTGTGTGTTGCAAGATGAACCATCGGCCCTTCTTTCCAAAACCTTACACTTGAGACAAGAGATGCATTCCATCCTTGTACATCTCCCTCTCTCTCTCTCTCTCTCTCTCTCTCTCTCTCTCTCTCTCTCTCACCTACTCTTCCATGGTCTTAGATCGATCAAATTCGTCAGACGTCATTAGGATTAGATCTAAAGAAATGCTACATGATTTCTATTGGGTGTTTTATAAAGTAAGATGGATATTTCAAACTTTCACAATTCTTCATTCTGAACAATGATCCATTCTTTCTTCGTTTTTTTCCATTGCTTTTAACCTTATTTTTGTTCTGTGCTTTAAAAATGAGTGGTCTTTTGCTGTTTGTTAAGCATTGTACCAAAACTATGCTAATATGATTTGCAATTTAAGCTTATGGAGAACAAACATAATGGGGAAGAAGATGGAAACTAAATTGCTATTTGCGTTTAGGTCGGATTCAAATCGGATTTTAACCGAAAATCTGGTTAAAATTCAAATTCGAATTCGGATTTAATTTTTATAAATCCATCGGATGCGGAGACGGATTCAAACATGGTGATAAGAAGTCGGATTCAAATTCGGATAATAGGGTATCCATGCCGAATCTGATCCGTTTACATCTCTAGATCTATCACCATCATGGAGTGTGATTCTAATATTTATACTTCTTTTTAGGTTTTAGTAATTCAACAGTACGAAAGGATTTGATTTGTCTAGTCTTGTTGGCCTTTTGGATCTTTTTGAAAACAGCCCCTCCCTTATTTTCTCGTCATAATTGATAAAATATACTTTTTAGTATACATTATTTATTTATTTTTTACATTTTATTTTATAAAGTTCGTTATAATATGAAGTAATAATTACAAAAATTTTCACTTTAGTATTGATTTTTTAATTTTACATTCTTTTCATTTATTTCTTTTGAAACCAAATGGAGTCAGTAATTTTTATTAGGGTAAGAGTTCTCTGAGCTACATCCCTATAGAGAATAGATAAAAAAATAATATTGTGAGAGAACCGAAAGGATGAGTTGCAGCCTTCTCGCTTGAGAGAGGAACATACATTTCCAAGGTTCCAGCTTTCTAATAATGATATTATCAATAGTAGGGTAAGGATACTAAACTACTAGTTTACAAGGTTATTGATTTACTATAAAATACAATTTATATTTTTCTGGTGCAATAACCATCTTAATTGAAACATATCTACAAACCACTTAACAATATCAAATAATGAACCTACAAGCATAGAATAAATTATTATCACCATCATATTCCATCGAAATAGCTTATAGAAAGAATCTCAATCAATGAACACTGTGAAACATTTATCAAAACATTTTTAAAATATGGTTATTAAAATTATAATCTTTTAAATCATTTTATAAATTATTTACAAAACATGCCACCCAACTTATAATTTCTAGCCAATCACAACTAGATATCTCTCTCAAGATATTCATCATATTTGAGAAGCATCTCTTTCATTAACAGACAAGCATCATGAATCTAGTGTCGTCAATCATTAGTGCATAAAAAATCTTTTAGGTTCTCTTTGGTATAGTTTATATTTATGTTTATATGTTATTTATGACAAATCATTTATAAGAATAAATTATGAGTCATAAATTATAATAGTTTAATATCACTAGACATAAAGAAGTAATAATAGATTATCACAATAATGATATACACTTTTCTAATCTATTTGTAGATTTTTAGATTATATCAATTTATTTTAAATATAAATGAATACCATAGATCATATAAAAAAACTACATATGTCATAATATAATATATAATTAATTCTATAATACATACCTAAGAGAGCCTTGGGTATGAGAATAAGTGACAAACCATAAATGGGAATCTTGTTCTAAATACATCTGACACTGATTGGATTCTATTCAAGATTCTCAAGAGATCATATTTGATACATACACATATGAATACTCGTATATGAATTTTAGAATAATTGTTCCAAAAATACCCAATGGAACAACCATACCAACAAAGAATTTAGTTCTGTCTCTAGTTACAAACAATTTTAATTATAAATTTACGGACAACCAATGGTCATTATCATAAAATCAATTATAATTTAAACTATTTAAATTGATTTTTATTATTATTGTAACACTATTTTAATTGGGTTAATGTATACACAATTGCAAGTGTTGTTTGACACCCACCTAGGTAGGATCCCACACCCACAAATAACATAATGAAGCATGTCATATATGCTATAGCATTTATCATTTGTGCATTATTGATGAAGCATCAACTTATTGATATGAATGGATAACAATTGTATATGTCAACTTGATTTAAAAATAAGAGAAATTTAGTATTTAAATAATAAAAAAAACCTTTTGCTATTGCAGGATCTAGGGACGGATTTATATACACAGTCTTATCTCTATTGTTTGGAGAAATTATTTTTCATAATCAAACTATAGCCACAAGGTTACAATGGAACAACCTTATCATTACGCCATGAATTATCTTCATATCTAGGTGTTGCAAACTGTTAAATATATCTAGATTTTAACCCCAAGGGGGTAGCTCAGTTGGCAAGGAGTTTATGTCTCAGGAAACAGAGGTTACTGAGTTAAACTCCTTTTACTGCCTTGAGGCCATTCACATGGGGTTGTTAAATGCTCTTTCTTTTGTGCTATGGGTGTAAGTGGAATGGTTCTCATTCAACCCTAAAAATGACCAATTTCATACGATTGTAGGGTTAGTATGGGTTCCCGGGATTAATCAGGTCAAATGTCTGGTATCACTTTTCATATATGCAGATAAATGAATGTTGATGGGTCTATGTGGTAAAGAACTAATCATTCATCTCACTGGTCTAATTTTACCTTGAAACTCATGTCAATCCATAAAAAAGTGGATTTGATATGGGTTTGACATGAAGGTCTCCTAAATTACAAAAATACTATTTTATTGTTATAAAATCTACTGGTGTGTGAAATTTTTTTCTATAGAGTAGAGTTTTAAGGCCCAAAGTCCATACGTACATTGATTAGACTTTGGGCCAGGCCTCAGTGCTATGTGAAGTTGGGATGGGCCGGGCCTGAAGTCGGGACATTAGGGGGAGGGAGTGAGAGAGAGAGAGAGAGAGAGAGAGAGAGAGGGAGAGACAGCGCATCTCAGCTCGGATGCTCAGTTCTCAGTTGAAGGAAGGGGCATTCGTAGGTCAATCGACCGCAAAGTGATAATAGTACGAGTTTTCAGAAGGGAGAGAGAGGGTGAGGGAAGGCTGTGCGAAGACCATGGCATTGCCTGTCTAAGCTTCTCTTTGGTTTTTTATCTCATCGTCACCATGGCCGGAAAGCTTGTTTATATTCTCTTATGTTTTATTGCTCAACTTCACTTCTCTCTCGCGGGTGAGTTTGCTCGCTAATTTTCTAATTCTCTTTATGTTCCTGTATTTTAAGCTTAACGAAGGAAATTCTCCATTTCGTTTAGTCGATCGGGTTATACTTTTGTGCTTATGACTCTGCAAATGTTGTTAATTTTGTTTCTTCTCTGGGAATCGAGAATTTGGAAGATTGGTTGCTTGAAATCTAATCCAAAACGAGTTTTGAATGCTTTTGAGTTATTAGAACTTGCTCATAGTACTGCGTAGTATTGAACTTATCATATTGAGTAACTATATTAGCCTGCAAGATTGAAAATTTCCCAATTTCTCTGAAAATGGCCATTTTTGTGACCAGTACGTTAATTTTGTAGGTTAATAATCGTACATCTAATAGGGAGCGGTCGTTTTAATTTCAGAATAGTGTTTTCTGCAGTTTGCAGGATATAACGGGCAATTGAATGAATAGGATGCTAGTTGGTTACTTTTGATGATTTGTTGCTTAGGCTGCTTTTGCATTTTACTGTTTCTCTATTGCGCATTTTTTTTATTCGTGTTATTGCACGCTTAAGATTTCTTCTCTTTGTATTTCTTTTTTGTTCTCTACCTTTATGAAGATATTTGGTATTTTGTTTTTCTTTTTGGAACTCTGTAGTGTGTCCTGTTGACTGGTTTTTGTCTACTAAAGTTAGATGGTGCTCGTCTTGCTGTCTTCGCTCCACTCCAGAATCTAGGATCATAGATTTAAATCTTGGTGAGATCTCGGTATTCTCAACAATCTAGATTTGTTCGAGATGAGACCTGGTACGAAACCAATTTTCGAG
This sequence comes from Protea cynaroides, assembly GCA_028583415.1. Lineage (NCBI taxonomy): Eukaryota > Viridiplantae > Streptophyta > Magnoliopsida > Proteales > Proteaceae > Protea > Protea cynaroides. Next base: position 37,164,049 of record CM053268.1, read on the forward strand.
CAAATCTCTGTCGAAACTCCATGGTTTCAACCAACTTGATGGTTCTCGGTTCAACTCAATAGTTTCGGTTGGACCAAGAACCAAAGATGCTTATAAAACACTTATTCATGATGGTCTCGGTTGAAATTTCGACCAAGACACTCCATTTTTCTCATGTTTCTTTCCTTTGAACAAAAATACCACCAAATAGGTGATTTTTTCCAAATCATCGCTCCACATTATTGGGGGAACTTGGTAGGAGAGCGGAGATCATTGCTACACCGATTCAACTAGTAACATTGTGTAGAATAGACAATATTACCTTAGGTTTACAACAGGGTTCAGCGTATACTGCCAAACATGTGTGTAAACCCAAACAACCACAATGTGTGATTATTTTTGCAATTTTATGGTGCACATGTGTTTATGTATGCTAAAAGCCCTGATCTATTAGGCCTTAAAATTGCCATTTGTGCCCCGAGACACATTTTTAACTTTTGTAGGGGGAAAAAAAAACAGAGTTTCGCTAGATCTCAACCTAGATCTTGAAATTCTCTAGACCTGGTTGAGAACTGATATTTCAGACTACATATAGGATAACTCCACCACCAATACATTTAATATGTGATTGTACTGGTTCATTTTCATTTGAAAGCCTGTATTCCCCAGTCAAGGACTCAAGAGGAGACAGTGTGTTCCTTTGAGAACTTCAGGTTTATTTAACCTAATTTGCAAGAATTTAGTCAACAAGATCTACTACTAATTAGGGGTTTTCTGGGTTATTTATAAGAGACAGAAAACAATATTTTTAAATTGTGGGTTTTGCAATGTTTTTTAAATTAGGTTTTTGATAAAATTTCTTCCCTATAATCAAGAGAGCTTTAATCCGACTGTTACATGAATCTTTTTCTGCAACCTCTTTCCATTTTTCTCCATCCTTGAACCCTGCTCTCCAAATAATGCACTTTTTTCTGGGGTGGGGGGGGTGGGGTTAATTGATCATATTTTTCTTTTTCTTGTTGTATGTCTGTTCTAATATCAATTTTCCTTCCTTCGGTTATTTCTGGAAGGATTTTTTTCTGCTGGTGGTTGGTGTGGTTGTTGGTTGGTAGTAATAACCTTCTTTGTTAGGTTGCCCCATGTAATAGGATTAAATATTTTGTAGAGCTTACTGCGGAAGGGAAGAGATTTTGGGGGTTACTTTTTTGCTTCTTTTTTCTTTTGTGATGCCTTCTTTGTTTGTTTGTTTGTTTGTTGTTTTTTTTTTTTAATATTTTCCTATATTCTTTTGCTCTTGTGGAGCTGTGTCTTTGATGCAACTTTTAATGCAGTGCTAACCCCAAACCAGTGAGATACGATGGGAGATCAGCTTGCAACAGGATTGCGGGAAAAAGGACAAAACCAAATTAGGAGAAATATGATAAACCTGGCAAGCACAAGTCTGATTGACCACCAGGAATTCTGGTCGATGGTCTATTATGAACTGAAGTTCAATCCTGCAAATCTTTATCAGATTCTGATGGACAGGTTCTGAAATATGAAGGAATCCTGTTATGACTGGGATTCTAGATCAGCTTTCCAGAGTTGCTAGATAGACCTCAACTGAGCTACCCCCTTGGGTTTAGAATTGCAGAATTTGGTTGGCATAATTCCAAATTCCAGAACAGAGTTCTGAGGATGAGTTTCAGAACTCTAATTGAGATATATATATATATATATATATATATATATATATATATATATATATATATATATATATATATATATATATATCCAGAATAGATAACCAGAAGTATTAATTCAAATCAGAATCTATTTAGCAGAATTCTAGCTTAATCAGGAAATCAATACTGAAACAAGGAGCACAGTTCGATGCAAAGAAAATAAGGTTTAGAAACTAAGATTATTATTGAACTAAACCAAAGGATTAATTAGCAAACAGAACCAAAACACTTTTTTCTGAAATCCGTTCAGAAGGAAAGATTTGAAGAAGGGGACTATAAGTAGGATTCTAGAAATCAGTATAAAATTTAAGAGTTTTACAACTGAAATGAAACAAGAATAGAAAAGAAAAGAAATAGAAAAGATATGATCTGTAGGGTTGGCATCACCACTGGTACCCAACCTTGGAATCACCACTAAAGCTTTCTAGAATCTTCACCAGGGAGTCTATTGAATCACCACAGCAGGGAGCATTTTGAGACAACACAGAACCAAAGGCAAAATCCAATCTTTTGCCTATTGAATCCACGGCAGGGAGCATTTTGAGACACCACAGAACCAAAGGCAAAATCCAATCTTTCATTCATCAAATTCGTGTGTAGGTGTGAAGCCCCTTACAACCTCATATAAAAGACGAAAAAACATATTCAAACTAGGCATAAAACTCCTCCAACCAATAGCTTGCTATGGAAGTAGTCTTAACTGAGTAAAATCTGCATAAATTAAGGGAAAGCATCTTTAAACAAGTCTGGACTCATAAAGACCTATTCCAGCCGAACTAAAACACTTTAAAAACAATTAAAAAATGAAGAAATTGGCTTTAACTAGACTCCACAACTTAGATCATTAATAAACCCCAGTATTTATTCCTCCTACTTATACTTTAGGCCCATTAAAGTGGTCTATTACAATACAAACCTATTGGACCAAATGCCCGATACGTATATATCCCCACCCGAGGTTTATTTCCATTAAAATAAGCCCACTTCTGTGATATATCAGCATCAACTTCCTTTTTTGTATTATTGCTGATAAAAAGAGAAAAACTACAGGTGGAAACAAATTCAATCTCTTTCCATCTTTTACCTTATAAAATCCTAGTTTTTATTGGAATGCCTTAGATCCTTAATTATTTAATTTTATTCACTTTCATTTTGGTAACTTCTTATACCATCTTTAGCATCAACCTTGCAAGTTAAATTGCCTTTTATTGTTAGCTTTTGAGTTATTCAAACTACATGATCTCAGTATCTTAGTCAATTCCTATTTTATACGAGTCCTTTGACTTGCTAAAATTTCTGGTCCAGCTACTATTTGACAGAAGTTGTTGCCTGTCACACTTTCATATTTGTGTTTGGAACTGACACACATTGCCGTCTAAGTTCCATAGACTCTTAGGCAGGGGCAATTTTGAAAATGCAACCTAGGTTTGAAAATAACTAAAAGACGGTTGAGATGATACCTGCCTCCCTCTTTCCAGATTGCTAAATATTATTTTACTTATGGAAAGAGTACTGTTTTATGTTAGAGTTCATATTCTTTTGCAAGCTTTGAGTCTAAAGTGAATTGTTTTATGGAAATTTCAGGAGACAACTCTTTTGAGTCTGTTCCGGATCTTGAGTTGTCAATGTATTTAAATATAGACGGATATCCTTGTGTGCGGTTGCTGAACCTTTCCAGTGAAATTGGTTGTGCAAGTAAGCGTCAATAATAGTTTACTTGTTTATTCTCAGTTTTGCATCATGCTGTTGTCAGATGAAAATTATCATCCCATCAAATTATCTATGGAATCTCTCTCTCTCTCTCTCTCTCTCTTTGATGAACTTGTGGTCATGGTATTTCTTCTTATAAAGCTGTGACAATATCTTCAGATCCTGGACGTGGAAAAGTTGTAGCTCCAATCATAAGATACATGAATGAGACTGAATTGGCTGATTCATCTGCCATTTTGGTTTCTGTAGATGACATGCAAAATTTCTTTACCAGGTTTGAATATTCTTCGGTCTACTGCTTAATCTGTATTTTGTGTTCTTATTTCCCCCTCTTTTTTGTTTGTTAGGTAATAGATTTTATTGACCTTAAAATTCATAGTTTGCTAAACTAACAACTATTTCTATTGTATATGGAATTAATGATTGGTTAATTAGATGTAGAGTACTACCTTTATTTTTTTATTTATTTTAAGATATCTTCTATTTGAGAGATGGCACTAAAGGAAAAAATCACTTTAAAGTTAATAGTGTGAAGACGAAGCCCCAAACATCCTAAGCTGCCTCGCGATGGAGACATAAGTAGCCACCATAGTCCTCCTTCTATGTAACAGGTTTCTTATAAGATGAATGACAATTTTTCTATATGATCAATGACTATTTAAGTTCAATGTATGATGGGAATGAAGGGTCACCCACATAGTTGTCTTGGCACCAAAGCGAACCTAGGTGGTGGCCAGCCGTCTTGTCCCTTGGCACCAAGACGGGTGCTTAGGACTTAGGAGAAAATTAGGTGACTCAGGCGGGCATATATAGAGAGGGGTTTTAGATGTAAAATATGATGTTCTTTCCTTCAAAATGTATTTTTTGTTTTTCTTGTGGTGGGGGTGGGGGGGTTGGGGGGGGGCTTACATCTAAAATAGAAATTTTGTTTCTTTTAATTATGAATATGAAGGGGGGCAGCTCTTCAAGTATTTTTAAAAATCATCTTAAAGTTATAATATAACAAATGAAATTCAAACTTTATTCGAACATGGGGTGACGGTGCGAATACATTCGTGCCTTTAACCCAACTCAAGCTGAAGAGACTTATTCAATGGTTACCATGGTATTCTTCCTCCTCTTTGATGTCTATGGAGGAAGAGGTAGTGGTTACAACGTGAGTTCTAGGTACGTACATCCCTCCTCCTCCCCCTCCTTTTTCTTCTACTAAGATGGCAATGGACGGTGGCAGTAGTGGCTTCACTGCAACCTTTCCGGCAGTAGTAGCTGCCACTGCTTCTTCTCCTTTTTTTTTTTCTTTCTCATTTTACGTTCTCTCTTGTTTTTCTCCCCATTTCCCTTCTTCTCTTCTTGTTCCCCCCATTTCCTTCCTCTTTTCCTCATTGTTTTCTTTCTTTTCCCCCTAATTCCTGTTTGTGTGCCTTGAGCAATATGGCGACCAGTCACCTAGGTGTTCAAGAACTGCCTGGTCGCCTAGGCAACACATTGACAACCACGGCCATCATGTTGCTGATATTCTATGGTAGCACTAGACAGCAAATGCGCCTGCTTACAAAATTTTTTTTTTTGGTCTCCTTTCACAAGTTTAAATGATATTATAAACAATGGTACTGAAGCAGTATTGCAAAGTGCGTACGCGAATTTTTCAAACTAAGGGAAGGTACCTTTATTTTACAGATTGTGGATGGTAGGTAAGATGGTAGTTTTTTGAATGGAAACTTTTGTTGCATATAAAGAAATAGGAGATACAGAGATATTGCACAACAACAAGATGGCCGAAGCCCAAATAGGCCCTCAAGAGAGACTACTCAATAGAGTAAGGACCCATGTACAAAGGCCCTATGCACCCCACCCCTAGCTAATTCATTGGCAAAGGACTTGGTAGAGTGCGACCACCAAGTTAAACCCTGAGAGGAAAATTGGTATATTTGATAGCACAAATTGTGTCAACTTTAGCAACTCAGCTGCATTCTCACTTTCCCACCACAAAAATATCCCGAAGCTCTCTCTCTCGCTCTCTCTCTCTCTATTGGTGTGTATATCTAATTCTCACCTCAAACATTTTAGTAGGTGCAGTTAAACATGCCTTTTACTGTCCTGTATTCCTGGCTGTAGAATGAAATCCTGTGTGTCCTGGTGATGGATCTCATCCTTTCTCACAGTATTGACCATGAATTTTCTATGGGATCTAAGAAACTGAATTTGGGATTAAGGAATAGATAACCTGTTGCAATGTGGGAAATCCTAATCCTATTTTGGTTTTAGGTCACAATTGCAAGGGCTGAATGGACAAATCAAGTAAAGATGAGTAGGAAGATACTGTTAATAGTGGGTCCATAAGGCTCTGAAAGACCAGAACTGTTGCTTTATCCCATAATGATATGGAGAATATCTCCCATATCTCCCATATCATACAGTGGAATGGGGAATTTCAATTCCCTTTACACTGGGAGTTCCATTCTTTACCGGTGAGGATGACCACACAGGTAACCAATGCAAACTGACATTCATAAGATTATTGATCAAATGTGGGCAAAATCTCTCGGCAAGACTGACACATTGGTCGCACAGATCAACATTCGAGCATCATGTCTCTACTTGCCCTACAACTAGGCCTGATTCACATGACTCAAAGCATTCCTTTAGGTTTTCACTCATTGTTGATTGCCTCCCAGCTTCTCTTAAATCTTTTCTTCCGAAGCTTAGAATCCACTTCAGTTTGAGTACCTGTCCTTCTATTTTGGTTCTAGCTAGATCCCCTGCTCTTTGAAGCAAGTTCATATCTATTGGCTACTGGATTTCTCCACCTGCTTCTCTGGATCGTTGGGTTATTCCTCTGATGACTTAGTGCCAATTTTCATTTTCATAAAAGAAGAAAAAAAATCAAATTTTTGTTTATCTTGTATAGCAATTCCATCAAAGAGAATTCAACCATAAATAAAGGTGTGAAATCCGATTCACTGAAGCAAAAACTTAATAATCAAAGTTGTTTGCATCATAGTTGTCAAGGTGCCAAGGCAAATGAAGGTGTTGGAGGCTTGAGTTGCTTGATGGAGGCTCAAGCAACCGCCTAGGTGACCAAGGCGCCTGGATACCTAGGCGGTGCCTAGTTGATGTCTGACAACTATGGTTTGCTTTGCACTGGATGTAATTTTCTTGTTGAGTTTGAACTTCCGGAATTCTTGAACTAAAGGAAGGAAAGTGTACTTCACTAGCCAGGACAGACAGGGCAGGCAACTCCATTTACAGGACAGTATTCATAAACGGATGGAACAGCAGGAGTTATTCAGGGAAGGTGGGTGGAGGGGTTTTGGGAATGCGTTATAGCATAGGTTGTGACTACGTTTTTCCGTTGGTTGATGCTGTGTATTGCTCTCTTGAAATACAAAATAGAAAAAAATAGGACAGATATAAGGACAGAACAGGGATTAGGACAGACTTAGGACTGATAAGGAGAAAACTATAAACAACCGATCAAACAAGGCTGAAACTCAAATTGAGATACTTATTTGGTGGTCCTGACAGTGGGCAAATGACTAACAGAAATGAAGAAGTTGCGTCAGTTTCTGGTTGGGGAACGACTGATTAGAAATCAAAGATTTTGTGACTAAAACTGAAATAATGTGTAGGAACAAGGGATCCACAGGCTATTTTCTATGATGAAGACTGATCCGAGATTAACGCTGTAACAGAGAAGTAAGAAGCTTTAGAAGAATTCAAGTAACACCAACTCATAGCCCTAGAGAATCCACTCAAAACTGTGAGGAATCCACATCTAGCACATCACACCTACATAGAGTGAATCAACCCTCCTTGCTAATGGGCTTCTCGGTTGGGCCCTTTTGGCTCCTTTCTTGAAATGCACCACTAGAACCCCAAAGGGATGCTTATGAGAGGTTAATTTGGAATAGTGAATGTATAAAGTTGCAGGTGACTGAATAACTCAATGAGCTTCTGATCTAAAGTTTCTTTGGAAGGAAATGGGTGCAACTATTTTGATGTGGTTGCATAAGAAATATGGAGAAAATGAAGCTTATGATGGGCTTTAGAAATCTTGGTAGGTCACACCATACAGCGTTGTAGCATATTTTATTGTATGAGTATTTAATAATAGAAGTGCTATTGTAGCCAAACTTAAGGTACTATGTGGCACTGGTATCCAAGTACTTTGTCAATCATGTATTATGCAGAAGGATAAGGAATGGCATTTTAAACCATGATTCCTGTGCTTAACCAGAACTTGAATCCACAAATTTTGTCTGCAATCTTCCTAAGCAATATTTACTCAATCGTATATATTGTGCTTTACATGTATTTAAGGCATTTGCTTGTCATAAAGGATGGTACTGGATGTATATTTGATTCTCATATTTTTGGCCCTGAAATTTTTTGGGAATATTTGCAATATTATTGAAAATGGAGAATACCTGTACTTTTTCAGGGTGTCAAATGATTTAAATTTTGCTGAGAAAGTAGGTGGTGTTCTAGTTGAATCGGGGGCTGAAATTCAAGGTAAGTCAGAGGCTTAACCCTCTGAAGTTCTCTATCCATAATGTATGTTTCTTAATAGTTGAAGTGGGAAAAGGAAAATGAAGTAATTAACCATTGCTAAGCTCTGCTGTCCCTTCTCTTCTGTAGGATTCTCACCTGTTGAAAAATTTCCTCAAGCGAAGTTTGCTCCGTACAAGAGCCTCAATTATGAATGGAACCCTGTTGTAAGTTATGAAATCATGCAGATTTAGTCTTCAAGTATCATGATGTAAATGGCTCAATCATTAGTAATTGTCTGATTACAATATATGCAACTATATGTTGCCTGCTAATGTCCTACCACCACTTTATCACTTGTACCTTTGATCCATTCTGTTTTAATAGATGGCAGTTGCAGTTACCAATTCCTTAAATCTATCATAAGTGATTGAATGATCTTTTCAACCCAAATTATGTGTTTTTTTTTTTTTTTTTGCTAAATGCTATTTGTATTAAAAAGAAAAGAAACTCCCACCTTCGGCAATGCCATCAGCAGGAGCCATCCCAGGTGACAAACTATTGAAAATCTATAACGAGGTCTGTGGGAAGCATCCCACACCACCTCCCTAGCCACAAAATCTGGACAGGAAAACCATTCAATGAACTGTCCTTCAGTCGCAGCTTTTCTAGCAAGGCAGTCGGCCACCATATTGGTTTCCCGGAATCCATGTGTAAATCTGATCTGGCATGACTGTATCATCTTCCAAACACTTCTCCACTTTTGCTGAAGACACCATGGGAAATCACCAGACTGAAGAGCAAGCACAGTTGCATAAGAGTCCAATTCAAGCCATATTTTAGAAAATCCCAATCTTATGGCCATTTTCAGACCTCTCATCGCACTACACAGCTCTGCCACATAGCATGTCATCACACCTAGGCCTTCAGCATAAGCATACCGCACCATCCCATTGCTAGTACGGACAACCCCCCCAGCACCTGCTTGTCCAGGATTTCCCAGACTGTTTCCGTCTGAATTTACTTTGCACCAACCATGAGGAGGGGACCAGAATAACTCCATCAGATTTGTAGACGCCCCATTTTTTGTTGATAGTCCAAGCAGCCGCACTATTCTCAAGTCCTCCAACATTTTAATCACACAAGGATGTCTGAGTGTGAAATCTTTGCATCCACGTTGAATAGTCTGCCATACCTTTAATTGCTTGATCTTGAGTGGTGTTAGAAAAACAAGAGCAATGTAACAAAACTAGTTCATTAGTTGAATGTTTCAAGGTTGAGTCCCTGCTTTGATTTCTGGGTCTATAGTTTATCTCGTAAGAAATTCCTTCATGGTTTAGCTATTATATAAGAATCATGCAGTTTTACATCAAGTATGATCCGAATTAGACTGCTTAATTGATTGAATTAATACATGGAGTGATTTCCGTTCATGTTCCTGTTTAATTAAGGAAAGAACCTCATATGTCAATATATGCAGGGATCTGAAATTATGTTGAAGCGCCATAATTTTCCTGTGTTCTTGCTGTCACAGGATACCACACCTGTCCTGCAAGAGGTATTGTAATATGTTTTACAGTTTATTTATCATTGGTATGCATTTATCACTGTGGATAGTAGTCCTGCTTATTGATTTAATCATTTACTTCCTTATTGTTATTAGTATTATTTTCTGAGGGCTGTGTCGTTATTTCTTCTCTTGATTGGAGGAAGTTTCTTGTTTGTGGATTTCTTTGGGACTGTAGTCTCGGTCTGTTCGCGTAAAATTATGTTTCCATTAATACATGCAGATGGCCAATAAGAATCAGAAGAACGAGAAAGCATATACTGTAAATGTGGCTGAGTTTGATCTGGTGATGCAGGTATAAGTTTCTGCCTTTCTTTATTAGTTTTGTAACCTTTTCCTGGAATAACTTTTACTGTGTTGATCATTATGTTTAGTGATTTCTTCACTAGGTTTATTTGACCTTTTAGGCTTTTACTGCTTAATAATCTATAATTCATCTTTCATTTCTCAGACAACAAAGGCTGGAACTCACAACTCAGAATCTTGTCTGAAAGAACAGTCTTGTCTGCCTTTGGGTGGGTACAGGTGAGGTTTCCTTTTTATTTTTTATTTTTTTTTCTTTCTCTATATGTTTACTAAAATTGATTGTACAGTAATGACTTCATTTTGCTAGCAAATGCATTATGTTAACAAGAAGTACCATATCTAAATTATTATCATTCTATCAACTGGAGGCAATAATTTTGACATTTTTGGCTTCATTTTGCGTGAAAACACGAGGATATCACACAATGACTCCTCTTCAATGTAAGGACAGAATTTGTTTGCTAAAATACTCCAACTGGTCAATATGAACACAATACTATAAAGTAACACTTAATCATGCAGAACATGAGAAAACTTGTTTTGATGAATGGGTTTTATTCGGATTAGCATGACATGATGCCATCAAGTGTCACAAAATGATGCAAAAATTATAGAACAAGGGGAAATTTCCAGTAAAAGGTAATAACTGGTTAGATGGGTCAATTCAGGTTTGGTGGGTCAACACAAAATTGACCTGTTAGTTTAGTCTCCATTTTATGTCAACCTGAAACAAACAGTACCCAACGTGAACTTGGATTTAATGGATCATTTTGTGTCAGGTATTTCCAATTCTATATCCAAGCAGTGTTGAAACCATGTGAGATGGTATCTTCTGATTTCTCATCAAGCATTGTTTGTGTTCATTGACTTTCTTTTGCCTACTATGAGGTTCATTGTAAATTTGGATTTGGGTATGATAATTAATGGAAAAAAAAAAAAGACTGCTGAGTATGCTAATTTTAGGATAAAAGGCATACTCTATATTTTTTTGGTGTATTGTTTATTTAAAAGACAAACTATCTATTTTTGGGTAGATTGTTTATTTAAAAGTAACGATAACCTGTCTGGTGATTCAAAATGTTTTCTGCAATGAGTTAAATTATCTTGAGTGCCAGGAAAAAGATAACAAATGATAGTCCCATGCAACTTGCAAGTTTGAATTTGCCCAATCAGATGGGACTTGTCTTGACCTGTCTCAATATGTTTTGTTGGGGTTTGATGAAATCACAGAGATGAACTTGTTATAATGGTACATTGATTGAATCTTGTAACACTGTAGACTTTTTTCTTTTCTTTTTATATATTGGCCTGGTGGGTGCCTAATTGTGAAGCTTATGTTTAGCTTGGTTAAGGAGGGTTCTACCTCTGGTCCATGTCATGTACTTCAAAGGAATATTTGATGGCAGGTGACCAAAAATAAAGGTTTAAGGGCCTGATATAGCTACATTAAAGCTAATTAAGTTAATCTCTAGACTTGGAGATTTTTTTTTTTTGTTTTTGTTTTCATACTAACCGAGTCCCAGTGCAGTATAGACTTCTGAGGTATGTGGTCTGGTTGTTATCCCTGCGAGACCCCCTGATGACCATTTTCTATGTCTGTTATCCCTCTCTTTTCCAAGGTCAAGGTGGTTATTTTGCGTAAGTAGAGCACCTTGGTCCTTGTTGACATCCGGAACTCTTCCTTTTGGCTGTATTATTCTAAGTTGCAGACTTTGATTGTATGTGTTCAATTCCCATAATCAAGAATCAGAAAATTATATTCTGTATTAAATAAAATGTAGGTCATTGAGTCATTGACTTTGTTGACAGGACTAAATTCTTTTGGATTGTAGATTTTACATCTTGATTAATAGACATTTATTGCCATGATGTAGTCATAGTAGCTGTTCTATGTGCTTATTTATTGTTATAAATCTAAAATGTAGAAATTTTATTAAAGGTTTGTTTCTCCACCGTAACTTTAAATTCATTTTTCTGTAATGTGAAGGGCAGTGTGTGGTCTTCGCTTCCACCAATTAATATTTCATCCTCAAAGCAACCCAAGCCCATCTTATTAACAGTGGCATCCATGGATTCTGCATCATTTTTCCGTGACAAAAGTCTTGGTGCAGATTCACCTTTATCAGTAAGTTTGTGCCTGTTACAAGTTCTTATTGATTTAGCCTTTATTGATGTTATGCCTAATGTTAAAAAAAAAAAAAAAAATGGAATCTACAGGGAATGATTGCATTGTTAGCAGCAGTTGATGCCCTTTCCCGTATTGATGGTATCAGTGCACTTAACAAGCAGGTATAGCACTTAATTCTTCTTGCATGAAAGCTACTTTATTATGTTCATTCTGTTCTGAAACTAGTTTATAAATTCTATAGGTTTTCTCTATTGTTAAATGGATGACCTTTGATGCAGATAAATCACAGAAATGGGCTTATCTTAGTGGAAATAATCCTTGGGTTGGGTTACATATATGTTGGCAATGGTTTTTATTTTAATATGCCACTTTAATGGGTCTAAATATGGGTAGGGGGAAATGAATATAGGATTTATTAATTATTTAAGTTGTGGGTTGTAAGTAGAGTCCTATTCCTTTATTTTAGTTGTTATTAAAGTGGTTTAGTTGAGCTGATTAGGTCTCTATGAATCCAGTTTTGTTTCAAGTTGTTTTCATCATTATTTTATAATATCCTAGTCTGTTACAACCACCTCTCTGGTAATCTATTGGCTGGAGGGGTTTTAAGCATAGTTTGAATCCTGTTTTGATTCTTTTATACAAGTTTGTAAGGGGCTACAACCTTGCACGCAAATTTAATTAATGAATTTGGCTCACTACCTTGGTTCTATGGTGATTGATTTAGAATGCTCTCTGCTGTGGTGATTCAATAGGACCTCTGGTGGTGATTCCTGATCTTTTTTTTTTTAATCATCTTTTCTTCTATTTTAGTTTCAGTTCTGCTTTCAGAAAACCCTAAATTCCTATCAATTCTGAATTTTTACTTACAGTCAAATATGTGAAACTTCTGTTTTTGATTTGGTTTTCTAGAACTGATTTCAAAATGTTGTTAAAAATTCAGTTCTATGATTGAGGTTTATGTGTTTCATAAGTTCAACCAGCTAATTCAACTTTTCCATGACTAACAATTTGTTGGAAAAGAATAATCAAATCAGAAAGTACTGCCAACTGCTAAGGGCCACAGGCCACCCAAAATGAAAGAAAGATTAAGAAAGGGAAACTAGAGTACAATACAATCTCATGAAGGAAAAGATGTCTTGCAATAGAATCTAGTTCTGATCACCACCTGTTTGGCCATTGTCTGATGAAATTATTTTTCTTTTATTCTATATTATATCACTTCAGTTTTTCTGCTAAAAGATTAACTGCTCACTAATTCTCCCCAAATGATATCCAGGTGGTGTTTTGGCTCCTAACTAGAAATTCTTGGTTTACCACCTCGCTTTTTGTATCAGTATGCTCTATGCTGTAGGGGACCCATTGAAAGGAGTTACTGATAAATTTGGACCATCTTAGATTTGTGTATGGTTACGTTGGACATATATGATTTTCCAAGGAACCTACCTGTAACCTAGAATCTCAAGTTATGAATGGTGTGTAGGCAAATAGCAATTGTTAGTGATGAATCATACAAGGTTTAGCTACATACTCAAAATTTGTGGATGCAATGTGATAGGAAGACCAGAGATGTGGGCACGTAAGATGCCTTTGTAAAACTAAATTTTTTGCAAATGAAACTAATGCCATTTTAGGGAGGATCACCTACTCACATGACCAACAGATGGTCATGGCAATTGTGATTTGAATTCATGAACTAGACCTCAAAGCATCGCTACTTGAATAAATGGAATTGAAGTTCTCGTCTGATTCATTTTTCATAGGCCTGTATGCTTTTAGGTTCTGGATCTGGCATTTTACGAACATGGCATAATACTCTAGCTCATTGGTTCCTGGGTTTTGTGTTCATCTTCATGATATTTTGTTGTCCTGCTAATTCTCCTAGTAATTATTTTTATGTAGCTTGTTTTTATGGTTTTCACTGGAGAAGCCTGGGGTTATCTTGGAAGCCGGAGATTCCTAGCTGAACTTGAGATGCACACAGATGCCGTTAATGGCCTTAACGACACATTGATCGAGCTGGTATTCTTCTCCTCTTGGTAAAGTTGCACCTCTTGGAAAATATCTGTAATTTGGAATAGTTCTTTCATTTACTTGATTGTATTTTCGAGTGAAAATGGTTATAATATTTCCCACAATTAAAGGCTTCTACAATTTATTTTAAAAAGGAAGTCAAAATACCATAATGATAGTTATTGTACCAATATTTCATTTTCTGCCTTCAACATTTTAGGTATTTTCTGCTGGCAGATAATTAAGTCATGTATGAAAAAGTTTATAACTCAACTCAACTCAGCCTTATCCCAACTAAATAGGTCGGCTACATGGATCCTTTTTCCTCGATCAGCTTTATTCAAAGCCATACTTGTTTTTAGTCCTAAGCCATTCATGTCTTTCCTCCCCACTTCTTCTAGAGTCATTTAGGCCTACCCTTTGTTCTTTTAGCTCATTCAATTTGAATCAAATCACCCCTCCATACTGGAGCATTCCAAGGCCTCCATTGCACATCTTTATGCCATCTGAAATGACTTCCTCGCAACTTACACTGTTTTCTAGCTACCCCTGATGCTGTATTGTTCAGCGAACAACAGCCCATGGAAACAAAAGATCTCGCAAGATCAAATCAAGATCAAGTCGCAAGATCAAATCAAGATCAAGTCACAAGATCTCGCAAGATCAAATCAAGATCAAGAACCTATCTGGTTGAGCTGTTCAAGATTTGCTAGTCAAGCTGTCTCAATTCAATACCAAATTTAGTAGATTGTCATACTAATGGTAGTAGGATTTTATTTCCTTTGTCATTTCAATTTCCATTGTTAATTGCTTCCTAATTGAATTGTTTTCTAAATTATTTACTTTCTTAGCTGATGAGGTTTATCATTGTTAGATCTGTTTTCATTCTCCATTTAAATCGTGTAAAGGCTTAAGCCAAGGACAGATTAGAATGAATATGAGCAAAGCAATGTTGCTGATATATGCCGTGAGTGCTTGTGTCACGCTGGTCGGGTGAGAGGCCCAGACTGAGAGAGGTCATCCCTTTGGTTACCCCTTGTCCTTCCCATCGTTCTCTCTCCTCTCTCTTTCTCTATCAATGCCTTCACACAACCGTGAGCTATCCTTGTTGGGACCTTCTGCAGGCAATTGTTTTGGTCTTGCATTGACCCCATTGCACATCTCTAATTTGTTCATTCCTTGTTTTATCTTTTTTAAGTTTTATCGTTCATCCATATCAATATCCACGCTTTTCTTTTTTTTGGGTAGGTAGAGCCCCAAGGAGGATTGAACTCATGACCTCTTCATTTTGAGGTGTTGGTCTTTTGCCAACTGAGCTATCCCCTTGGGGTAATATCCATGTTTCAGCTACATTAAGTATGCTTATATATTTTTTTGCCCTTCATTCCCCCACACATCGTTGCTGGTCATATAATTGTCTTATAAAAATTTTCTTTGAGTTTTAAAGGAATTCATTGACTACACAATCCTCTGGACCTACCCCTCCACATCATCCACCTTATTCTAATTCTTTCTAAAACATCATCCTTTATTTCTCCTTCTTTATTTATGATTGAACATAAGGACTTTTCACTTTCAGTATTATCTCCCTATCATCAATTTTTCACCAACCCCACTTTCAGTCCTATTGGTATTAAATTTATATACCATATATATGCTTTTGTTCTACTTATCTTGAAACCTTTTGATTCAAGATTGATATCCATAATTCAAACTTTGCGTTTATCCTTCTTTTTGTTTCACCGCCAAAACAATATAAAGGACCTTGCTCAGTGCTAGTCCCACTTACAATTTCTTCATCAAAAAGCATACACCAAGGGCTTTGATCTTGAATGTCTAATAAGTTCATGATGTTCAACTATAATTAGCACAAACAAATACAGACTTAGAGTTGATATTGATGTAATCCAATTGTAATTGGGAATTCATTGCCCTTTCTCCCCCAGATCTTATAGTGTTCACTATTCCGCTAGGCATATCTTTAATAATGACCACATATTTATTCGAAACGTTTTTTTTTCTCTAACACTTACCGAATTAACTTTGTAGGGACTCTATCATAAACTTTTACTAAGTCAGTAAAGAACATATAGAGATCCTACATTCTCTAAATCTTTCCATTAGTCCCCTGAGCAAATAAATAGCTTCCTTGATTAATCATCCTAGCGTAAAACCAAATTGGTTATCCAAAACATTAGTTTCTTGTCTCAGGCAGATTTCAATTATCCTCTCCCATAATTTCATAAATCAAAATGTTTGTAGTGTTTAAATATTTTAAGGATATTGTAACAAAAATAAATTTTCTTTAGTGGAAACTTAGGTTTCCAACTTGATATGCATTTTGACTTAACATGTTAAATGGGCATATTTAATTTATTTCCAGTTAAATGGAGGAAAATTTTTATATACACCCCAATAAGGATTGCTAACATCATCTACCACTCACAAGTTTGGAAAATCCTCATCTTTCACCCAAAATTTTTGCACCGTTAATCAAAGAAACCCATCTTGTTAACAGATTCCCGTTAGTTGCTGATGTCAGCTGAAATAGAACATTTCATGGACAATACTATCCTTAGAGTAAAGGTAAAATATCATTTATTTTACCCTCTATTTAATTTTTACCCTACTCAAGAAAAGCTATTCCACCCCATTGCTTCCAACGCTTTGTCCTTCCTTCCTTCTCCTATGTAGTATACGATCTCACCATCGTCACCGGTTCTTGCCCTTGGATCTCCTCATCAAGGTTACCGTCTTCATGACTGATGCAGTATTATTCAGCCCATGCGAATGGAAATCAAGATTACATCAAGATCAAGTCATAAGATCTCGCAAAATCTCACAAAATCTCGCAAGATCTCACAAGATCCTACACAATCTCGTAAGATATCATAAGATCTCACGTAGTCTCGCAAGATCTCGTAAGATCAAATCAGATCTCACAAGATAAAATCAGATCTTGCAAAATCAAATAAAACATTTGATTGGAAAGATCAATCTTAGAAGGATGTGATGTTGCTGAAGAAATCAAGGAAAGATATGATGCTGCTTAATTTTTATAGTAGGAAGTTATCTCCAATATATTTCAATTCCTTTAGTAGTTACTTTCCTAATTAGTTTCCTTCCAAGTTAGTTAATTTCCTTTGTCAATTCCTTTCCATGTTAAGAGTCAATTTGAGCTCTATTTAAAGTGATGTAAGACTTAGGCCAAAAAATAGATCTGAAGGAATGAAAGAAATTTGGTTTATGCCATGTCTGTGAGAGACAGATGAGTGAGAGACTCATGAGTGAGAGACTCATGAGGTGAGAGACCTCTGGTGGTGAGAAGCTGCCTAGGCCTTAAGGTGAGATGCCTTAGGTCATATCCCCCTACCTTTCTTCCATCCCTTTTTCCCTCCACCTATTGATTCTTTTCCTTTTCTTGTTTTATATATATAGATATATATATAAATAAATAAATAAAAAACACACACACACATACACAAAAAGAGAGAAAGTACTGTCCATGATTTACTATTCATCGATCCTATTGTGAGGCTAGTTCCTAATTTGTTGAGTTGGGGACTGGTCCTACATTAATGACCCACAGTTACAGTTCTGACACCGACTGGCTTTTCCAGAAAATCTGTATCAACTTCACCTCCGCCATGACGGAGAAGAGAGTCTCCTCCCTGCAACTCTCCACATCTTCACCTTCAATTAACCTGACAGCTTGCGATTGATAGGGGAAGAAGTAATAGAAGACAATGGAGATGAGGGAAATGGAGAGAGCTGTCCTGGATTTCTTGAGGAAATGGAGA
Source organism: Protea cynaroides (assembly GCA_028583415.1). Lineage (NCBI taxonomy): Eukaryota > Viridiplantae > Streptophyta > Magnoliopsida > Proteales > Proteaceae > Protea > Protea cynaroides. Next base: position 37,181,761 of record CM053268.1, read on the forward strand.
TCCAGAATGGGCCAATACTGCGTCCTTATTGGAACTTGAAAAGAATGGCGTAAACGCCAAACCAAGAAACTCTTCTCAGCGTTTATCTTTAATTACACATAGATAAAGAGAGCAATCAACTTGGTTTCACTAATGAAACACGGCCTGCAATTTTGGTTTTATAAACCTAACCTCATGCACCCCACTATATCATAATCAAGTTTAGTGGAGAGGAAAGAGAGAAAGACAGAGCGAGAGAAAGAATGGATTTTAAAATATCGTTTGTCTGAAATTGGGGCAAATGCGTGTCTGAAACTGGGGAGCCTCGCAAGAAATCGAGGACCTGGTTGGGAACATTGCCGATCCCAGAAATGGTCTGATAGAATGGGGCGAAGGGTTTTGGCTTTCCTTTATTGCTCCCTTCCCGATTACCTAATGCAGGGTTTCGTTTCTCCCAAATCTATCCTCTCTGCAAATCATCATCATCATCCTTTGCCTACCCTTTGAAAATCTATCTTAATCTGAGGGTTTTTTTTTTTTTTAATGGCTTGATTTCCATGATAAAAATGGTGTGATTCTTTCCTCCCAATCTTCTTCTTCTTCTTTTACTCTGCAATTTAGGTGGGTAGGATTAAAAATTAGTGTAGGGTAAAATGGACTTTACCCTTACAGTTAAGGGCATTATTGTCCACCATTCTAATTTTCATTAGAAGGTCAAACTAGTACTTTTACCTATTTTAAAATTTTTCAATTTATAATATGAAGGGTAAAATTGTATATTAACAATTTAAGTGATTTCCGTCAGTTAAGTGGGTGCGATTGATGTTTTTCCAAACTTGTGGGTGGTAGATGATGTTAGCAATCCTTATTGGGGTGTATATGAAATTTTTCCATGGAATTACTAAGATGATTTGCCAATTGAAAGTATGTACTTGTAAACGTCTTTTGATAGTGTGATTCAATGATCTGCTATTTACATCCTGAACAGTTAGTTATTTTCTGTTGATTAAACTGTGGATTATTTTCCGTAGGTCTTGGAAATTGGATCTGTGGGCAAAGGCTTCAGTCAAGGAGTTAATTCCTTTTTCGCGCATACAGCTGGGGTGAGAAAATCAGTTGGTTTTTGAACATGATATCATGATCTTCAAACAAGTTTTTCATTCATGCTTAGACACTTGGAATTTGGTAGTGAATGTTTTTCTTTTCTTTTTTTTTTTTTTTTAAAAAAATTGAATAACGCAATTATATTAATATAATAGAAGATAGTCAAGCTGCAACAATAGCTTGCATATTATGTCTTTGTGTTCTTTTTACATTTCCTGAATAATAACTAAATATTTCAAAGATTTTTACTTGATATCCACATGTTATGATCAATGTTTCTAAATTGTTTCTTATCCTTGAGAAATCAACATGACTAACTGAATTAAATTTGGATCATGCATGATATGTTTCATCCAAAATCAGCACTGGTTAATGTTTTTTATTTAATGTTCCAGTTGGTTCTTTTTGTAGGATTCATCCATATTAAACAAAACATTGGATGCCTTCCAACTGGCTCGAGGTTCACAAACTTCCAAAAGCATTAATATCTCGACGGCAAATAGTTCAAATCCTGGGATACCTCCATCATCGTTGATGGCATTTTTGAGAAAGGTTGGCAGATAGTAAAATTCAAATTCTTTCTTTTCAATCTAGGGCTTCACTTTTAATGCAACAAAAGGGTTGTAAAATGATCTAACGTCACTGTCACCTAGATGATATAGACATTATTCTCCAAATGACATGTTCCTTTGTGATGGTAGTGCAAAGTGTATTTTGAAGATTTTGAATTTTTTTCCCTTACTAGGTAAACAGGTTCTTATTGCAGTTTTATTCATTGATCCTCAACATTTGCTCATGCTAATAGAAGAGATGTTAACTCAACTCAATTATTCCTTATCCAAACTAAATAGGGCCTTCTGTCTGAATTTCTTAAATTCCGTTTTTCCAGCCACATTTATTCAGGGCGATATTTGTTCTTAATCTTAGTCTGTGCATGTCTTTTCTGACTTCACCTAAAGTCATTTTAGGCCTGTCCCTTGTTCTTTTAGCTCCTTCAATCTGAACCATATCATTCCTTCAAAATGTTTTTAACATTTTTATTGGTTTGTTTGACCCATTGGAAATTTCTTGTCTGTTTTCTCTCTAAATAATGTGATTTCATTTCTCATTCCATTGGAAAGCAATGATTTCTTTTTCTAGAAGCTTTTCCGACACAACTTGTCTCCATGTTGTTGGAGAAAGAGCTGTGGTAGTTTACTAAATACTTTCCTTAGAAGGATGGGCCTTGGCTTAACTGTAAGGTTCTCCATTGTGACCTGGTGGCCATGGGTTTTAATTGGAAAACTGCCTCTCTGCAAAGTGGGGGTAAGGCTGCATACATTGGACCCTCCCCAGACACAGCAATGGTTGGAGCCTCGTGCACTGGGTACGCTCTTTTACTAAATACTCTTCCTCACTTGATGGCTGGAAAGGGCAACTATATGCATTGTTGAAAAACAGAAATTAGCTAAATCATTGAGCGAGACTCCTTTTTTTTTTTCTTTTTTTTTTTCCCTTTTTTCTTTCAACCTGATTAAAGTAACTCATGTTTCCGATGGAAGAAACTAAAATTGATTTTCAATCTTCACCTGGTAACCTGTTGTCCTCTATTCCATTTTTTTTCCCAGAAAAGAATGTCAATTTAGCTTCAAATAGGAACAAGATGATTGCAATTGGTGTAAACTGCAGAGTACAGCAGGGTAATTGAGGGGTTTTTGATAATGGGGATAGAATAATCAATTTCATATCCGAATTGGACCATGTAGTTTCTTTCAACTGTGATGTTCATTATTAAGAGTGTTAAAAAGGAAAAATACATATTACATAGGTGAAAGGTTCTATAGAGTTTTGGCTAACCAGTTTATTTGGGTGACCCCTCTCTCTCTCTGCCTTCCCCCCACCCGCCAATAGAACGTGTCGGCCGCTGGGGTTGTACTGGAAGACTTTGATACTGCCTTCATCAACAAGTTCTACAACAGTCACCTTGATGATTTTTGTAAGTAAAGTTATTTTGGACAGAACTGTACTAATTTTTTTTGGTACCCACAAAAATATCCTGACTCTCTTGTATGGAATGGTGACAAGTCTACTCGAGAGCTAGGGTAACAGAAAAATAAAAAAATTGGAAGTTTTCAGCCTTTTTAAATCTTCTCTGCCATGTCGTTGCTTAAAGACACGGATGAAGTTCTCATCCTCCTGTTAGTTGTGCTAGTGTCACCTTAATTGCCCCCCGCACGCGCGCGTCCCCTCTAAATTTCCATTCATTTTTCCCTCTTTTATGATGCAGCAAATATTAACTCCTCTGCAATAGTAGCAGCTGCTTCTGTTGTTGCGCGTACTCTTTACGTTCTTGCAAGTGATGGGAAGGAGTCAACTACTCCAGTTCTTAGTTCTATAAATGTGAACTCATCTTTGATTGAGGAATTGCTGGGTTGCCTGTTGACCTGTGAACCAGGGTTGTCTTGTGGACTGATTAAGAATTATATTACCCCTACCAGTACCTGCCCGAACCACTATGTCGGTGTGCTCCTGGGTGAGCCTTCCTCCATGCCCTATCGTGAATTTGTTGGTGACATATCTCGCTTCTTGTGGAATTTTTTAGCTGACAGAACGGCTACTCGACATGAGAATACGAATTCCACTTGCTCATCAAATTGCAGCAATGAGGGTGAAGTGTGCATAAAAGCAGAAATAGCTGGACTGGGTGTTTGTGTTATCTCAACTACCAGGTATTTCACTTACCATTAAACTCCGACTAACTTGGTAGTCAAAATGGTGTAACAGTGTAAAAGTATGCACCCTAGATTCAACATGGATCCACCACCGATCCAGTTAAGATGTCTCTCACTAGGAAAAAAAAAAAAAGAACAGATCAAGTAAACAGATAATCTGATCATATGACTATTAAAGGTTTGGATTATGGGAGTTGAACAACTGGGAAATGTGAAGTTTGGATTTATTCTGTTATGATTAGTACTCCAGGTGACATATTAGATGCTCGTTAAAGCAACTAATTCACATGGCAATAGAATTAAAACTTTAGGTGGCATAGGCTAGGGCCAAGGCACCCAAGGCAAGTACCATGTGTTTTATCTGAGGTTACATTTTCCAGGTATTGTATATAACAAAATAGGGGTGAAAGATATCCATATAAGGGTGGTAGTGAGAAATTATTGAAATTTATCACTTGTGGAGGAAAATATCTCCAGGTTTCTGTCTGGGTGCCTTGGCAAAAAGGCAACTAGTTTTCCTGGGACCTCAAGGGTTACCTCGTCACGAATGTGTCATTTCCTTAACAATTACGTTAGGTGGAGATCTCAATTCCTATTGAACATGAGAATTGAAGCACTAATAAGATGGAGGATGCAATTCCCTTGATACACAGTTAACTCTAAATTATACCATAAATATCATCACAATTCCTGGCTGTTTGGACTTTGGAATCCTGTGACCCAATCTGAGCTTAATCGGAAAGTTCGCAATGTAGTTAAACTTAAAACTGAGCATCATGATCACATCATTTGGTGCATTTTTTTTTTTGTGGGACGTGGTCATCCTGCTATTGGCATGTCATATTAGTGTGATAGTTTGCCATAGATGGACTATGCTTGCTGTCTCCAACGAGTATCTGTTGCTTGCTTGGTTTTGTTTGGAGCTTGGTCTAAAACATTTATCTGATTTGATACTTTGGAACGGCAATTGAATCTGTTTAACCAGTAATGTACTGTTTTATCCATGGAGTTGTAACATATTTAATGATCATTTCAGATACATTCCAGCATATTCTACTCGGTTAAAGTTTGACTCTGGAATGTGGGAGCTTCTGCCCCTGAACTCTTCGGATGCCATGGGGATGGTTGATCCCATATGGACAGAGAGCTTCTGGAATGTGATTGGTCTCCGGGTTTATGCAGTCCAGAATGCAACTTATGATAGCCTTGTGCTTCTTTCTGGGATTGCCGTCACCGTTTTTGCTTACATTGCGATAGTTGTCACAAGAGCTGTCATAACCAAAGCCCTTAAGCAGGAGTGAAGGTAAAGGTTTATGGGAAAGTAATGGAACTTACAGTTTCACCGAGGGAACGCTTCCTACTGTACCGGAAGGTCTGGGCTAGTGGAGCAGGTTCTGAAATGTGAAATTTTTGTCAGTAAGCATGGTGGTCCATTTACCACTAACAAAAAATGTATTCCTATCATCTCAAAAATTAGAAATTGTGTGATTATCTTTTTTATTCTTTACCTTCTCCACTAAACAGCCAAGTTCTACCCAGGAAACATTTCTTTCAAGTACAGTACATCTACCATACAAGAAAAATGCTCAACAGGATTGAGTTCTGACTGCTTCTATTAGAGAGTGGGGAGGTATTTTGGATCTTCCCCTCCGACCATATGGCGAGTCACCTGATCAATTTTATGAGATTTGTCACATGCATCCACCTCTGTACTGAAACATAACTACCCTTGGATAACTTTTCCTGTTACATGAATTGAATAGGTAAGCTACCACAGATGATGTAATCACCCTTAGTTAGTTAGTTATTTATTGCATGGGAGAATTGTCTCTGATTTTATTTCTGATTGTATTCCCAATCTGACCCTGAGATCGCTTGGGATATTGATTACTGGGCTTGAATTATCGAGGCCAGTTCCGTTTTGATAACGCCTGTCCAAAGAGTGAATGAACATGGCAACATGGCAGGAACATCTTTCCATTTGTCAACCGTCTTGATGGTAGAGGTAACTATTTCAAAATTTGATATTACAAATACATTTGGATATCCACATATTGCAAAGGAGCTGGTTCCCAGCATGCGAGTCTGCATGGTTATAACTTTCAAATGGAAGTCCGTAGTGCCCAAAGTTAGTAGATTGTCCAGATCACCTTCTGGTCGATCATAAGTTAAAGTCTAGGCCAATTATGATCTATTATTTTATTTATTTATTTTATTATAGCAGGAGCTTCCCCATCAATAGAGAAATAAGAATGCCTAGTGAAGTTATTTTTTTGAATGTCACAGACCATTTATTCTGCCACATGAACATTATCCATTCCAATAGTTGTATAGCAAGGATATAGTTTAAATTGACCATCTATTAAATTTTAGATTTTAATTCAATCCAATACCTCTTTTTGTATTGGCATGCATCTCGTTTATGTTCTGTGCATGTATACTAGTACTCTAAATGATATTAGTATTACAAATTGTGTTAGTAACGTTTCAGCTTCTCCTATCATTCTATATGAGAGAAAGGCCATTTTTTATGATTCTTCTTTTGCCAAATTTTTGTTCATTCTTGGTACTTTGAACTTAGGAGCTCACCACTTCATTACAACCTTAAAATTCTTTGTTTCTTCAAGTCTGGTGGATTAATCCACCATCTCTTCTTGTTTCTCCCCTTCTCCCTCCGTGGCAATTTTCAAGGTTGACTTTCTTTGAATAAAATTTTAATTTTATCAAAAAAAAAAAGAAAGCCAAAACCATCTCACAACCCCCTAAATATGTTTTAATTGGAGATAAGTAGTAATAATTTTCATTAATCAGTCGAAAATAAAAAGATAAGTTTTAATAGAAAATAGTATGGTGAGCATCTCCGGACCTCATTCCCGGGCACGGGGTGAGGGACCCACTGGACAGGTGTGGGACCAACACCCATGGATGGGGATGAGGTCCCGTGGGAGAGGATCCGGACTCAATATTAACTATCCTAGTTACATCATCATCATCGCTATGACAATGCCGCTATAACAATTTGAAACAAATAAAAGCTTATCTATGGCATACGAATACATTGATGAACTTGCTGAAAGTGTTTTTGGGCTGTTACAATTGATTTGGCGGTGGATTCATCGTCTTCTTTCTTGATGATCTCACTGGAATCAACTTGAGAATCTGATCTAGGAGAGCAAAGAATCAAAAGAATATCCATAAAACAGCTTAACATTGAATAAGAAGTAGACAAAGCACTGGCCATTTTTTTCACCTGCATAACCTGAATAAGTTCTTGGAGAGATGATTCTTTAACTCTTCAGGATCGAAATTTATAACAAGCGAAGGGAGAGAAGTTTTCGTAGTGCCCAAGAAGGGTCATAAACTTGGATATTAAAGTCAGTGATATGAGTCAGAAACCACTCTTGGTTTTCCATGGTGGTGTCTTATCTCAGATGATAATAAAGAGAAATAAAAAAAAATAAAAAAAAATTTCCCTCCTATTTGATTGGTAAATGAATTAAATATTTTTGAATTACTTTAAGTTTTTTTTTATGTAGTTTATACTTATGTTTATTAGTTATTTATATAAATTATTTATGAAAATAATATATTAGTCGTCAAAAAAAAAAAAACTTTTAATATCACTAGACATAAAGAAGTAATACTAGATTATTATAATAATGATAAACATCTCTAACCTATTTGTAGATTTTAGATTGTCTTAATTTATTTTAAACATAAATAAATACTATAAATCATATCAAACAATTACATATGTCATAATGTATTAAATAATTAATTTTATAATACATACCAAAAAAAACTTAAGATAAAAATATAAAGTATTGAAATTGTAGACCAAAAAGATCATTTTCAGACTAAACAAACAAAGTGTAAGGGACCTCCACCACATTGTCATGGACATTATTATATTCAAATGATGAGCAATGCTACGTGGCTTATCAATGTTCTCACATATATTATATAAAAATTAACAACAGTATTATAGAATTTTTTGGATTTTTTTTTCTTTGGTTTTGTTTGTCTATGTAAAATTGTGAAAAAGAAATTTTTTTGTTGTAAAATAAGATTTTTTTTGTTATTTATTTTAAAATAAGATATAAAAAAATGTATTGAAAAATAAGAAATTTTTATATGGAAAAATTTTCATAAAAAATATTATTTGCATTGATAATTTTACAAAAAACAAACAAGGCCTTTGTTCTACCAAAAAAAAATAAAAATACAAGGCCTTTGTATTTCATTTATTATTTTGTGGAGGGTCTATCAAACCTTCTTATTGACATGGCCTATCAAGCAATAGATATTTTTTAATGTATATAATCGGGGCCTTGCTTGTTTTCATACAACCCTTTTATTAGGATCAATTCAGTTTTGATCTAGACCAATTTGGTTTTAGTCTTATACACTCCCAATTATAGTCCCAATGAGAAACTTTTATTTCAGTCCGATTTGGTTTCGGCCTTTTATTGGGCATGTTTAATAGGCTCCTATCAGTCTGGTTTCAATTTCTTATTTATTTATTTAAAATGAGTTCATTGAAAAAAAAAAACAAAAACCAACAAATAGTTTTTGGGTCATGAAATTGAAATGATTTTGGTTATATCAATTGAAAATAATTTAAAGAATAAATAATATGTTTGGTAGTTCACTTTTGAGAATAGCTTCTCTCTCTTTATTGTATATGTTTCTTGGGGAAGGGTCCAATAAGCTATTAGCTTGGAGATTTCCCAAGTCACTCCAATTAATATACGAGATTTGGCATCTTGATATGGCACTCAAAAGGTCAGAGAGGAGAGAAAAAAATATCAAGAGGAGAGAAAGTGTTTATTATATTAGAGGGTATGAGATGATTTCCCCTTATTTCTTTCTAGAACAACCCCAAGGGGTAACTCAAGTGATAAGGAGTCTATGCCTTTCGAAGTGGAAGGTTTTGAGATTGACTCCTTTTACCATACTGGGAACACTTACACAGGGTGTCAAGTGCTCTTTCTTTCTTGTTTTGAATGCAAATGGAATAGTTCTCAATCAACCCCACTGATCCATATGGTTGTGGGACCAATATGGGCCCATGAGACTAATAAAGCTGAAGGTCTGAATACCAAAAAAAAAAAAAAAAAAGGAAAAAAGAAAAAAAATTTGAAACAAGTTTGTCCAAAATAAATATTTGTCCATCCCTAATAGTGTAAGATTATTTCTCAATCTGATTTGCAATTTCTTTTCAGCATGCTACCCATTTCAGATGTTGACTAACACCTACCACATTCGCAATGTCCAAAACCTCATCGTCACTATCACCATCATACCCTTTTATGTGCTAAAAAAATAATAATAATGATGCCCTTTTCTTTTTTCTTTTTTGGTAGAAATAATGATGCCGTTTGCTTTCTAATAAAATTGTGAAACATGATTAATCACAATTAGAACTTGTACCTTAAAACTATATGGAAACATCTTTTTCAAAAGGGAAAACAAACCTTCAAGATGCCAAATGATCGCTCAATAACGGTTCTTAGTGAGAAATATGTGAAACTATATAACTCCTCTGCTCCGTGGGGTTGTTTACACAAAAGACCATGCTTGAAGTATCTCTCATGGCTTTATTTCTGCAATTTAGAATTTTACCACAATATAATATATTCAAAAACTCATAATGGATAAATGGATAAGTGGACATGGTATGTGATAAAGTAAATAACTTTGCATAAGCATTCCAATGCTCCCCTTGTAAGTAATAAGTTGGATTAATGGATTCTATTGAGCCAATATTAGGTTGGTTTGGTTTGGTTTGCTACATGTATATTTAGTGAAAAGAATAAAAATGACTTAATGAGTTCTTATTGGTCCATTAGCAGGCTGTTTCGATTTTGATTTCAGTTTGGACCTATTGGGTTGGTTTGGTTTGGGCTTTTTAATCGGTTAGGTCTGGTTTCAATTTTTCACTGGACTCTAAAAAACACAACCTACTTACCACCCAATAAGGTTCAATTTCAGTTCGATCCAGACCGAATTAGACTGGTCCACTTTGAATTTTTGGTTTGGCCCAATTTTGACACCCTTGGCCTGTGCTTGGATTGTTTTAACCTTCTAAAGAGAAGTTATTTTATCAGGTGCTTTATTCGAACCAAGATACCAGATGTATAGTGGGATCACATATTTTTTGTAGTTTATAACCTCGGAAAGATTTGATTTCTATATCACAGGGGAGTGGTGGTTTAAAGCATGCCCTTGAATTGGACCATGATGAACATAAAAGGGTTGATCTGCACCACCCTGTTTCAATGGAAAAAAGATCCTCTCAAGTCTAATTGTCATTCAAGTTGGTGATCTAACGGCTGGAGTCTGTTCAGCACACAAACCAATGTATTGGTATACACACAGAATAAACTCCAGCTATTGGATCACAGTTTGAGGGGCAGTCGGACTTGAGAGGAGCCGGATCCGGTTCAATCTGCTGCTGGGCTGATCTGTACCCCTCTGGATCAATCGACAGCTGATTTACATCGAAGAGGAAGAGGCCCAGATCCCAGCTCCGGTCCACTAGGTTCGGAGACCTTCCAAATGGGTTTGGGAATTTGAGACGCTGATTGTTTTCTCAGTCAGGTGGGTTGCCCACTGTATCGTCATGGCCAAAACTGATCTGATCCAAATCAATGTACAGATATAGCTGACACATGATGACATGATCGATAATATATATAAGTAATAGGGAAATTATTAACGTAACAAGGGTCTTTTATTTTTTCAAACATAACAAAGATACCCATTATCCTTTTAAAACTACATATTGTAGAGGTTTGGAAATAAATTTATAAAAATATTTGAGTGAAATCACATTGACTATTGATAATTAAGAAGTAATCTATAATAACCAAAAAAATTAATTACATTTTTTTTAACACAGGATTAAATTGTAATTCAGCACAATCCATTGCCTAGGTCCTCTCCATCGGTCCCTCTACTCCCTCCTTCCTTCCTCCCTCCCTTCGTCTATTGACTCTCTCTCCCATTCCCAATCCATTATCCTTCATTCTCTCCTTCGTTCCCTTCACAGTGTGATGGTCGGAGTTGTGAGATCCTATAATTGATGCGACGACGCAGTGCCGTGGGACATCATCGGATTCTGCAACCGAGGCAAGAAATCAAAATTTCTCTCATTCTATGCTCTCATCGTTTCTATTTACCTTTACGAATAGCTAGGACGGTGGGAGTCAAAGTTTTATAGTCAAAGTACTATTGCATGGAGTGTACTTATTTCTGATATTTGTTTGTTAAAGCTCATTAAAGCAATATTGGGTTCATACAAGACTGTTAATTAAGGTTCTCTTTTACATGTATTATAGAATTAATTATATAATACATTATGGCATATGTAATTGTTTGGAATGATTTATAATAAATTGCTATAATTTAAAATCTACAAATAGGTTAGAAAGTGTTTATTATTATTGTGATAATCTATTATTATTTATTTATCTCTAGTGGTATTGAGTGGTTATTATTTATGACTCATAATTTATTTTCATAAATGATTTGTTATAAATAACTCCTAAACATAAATATTACCAAAGAGAGCCTAAGCTCATGAAAGCAATATTGCAAATATTGACTCCTGAAATGAATAAGTAATCCAAGTGTTAGAATCGTTCCAATTGAGATTGCTATATTGAAGCAACCAAGTGGCCTCTTAATGGAGTGTCACAGCCTACCCCACTACTAGGCGTGTCAAAATTAGACCCAAATCAAAAACCAAAGTAGAACCAATCCGATTCAACTGGGACCAAATTCAAATCGAACCTTATTGGATAGGATTTGAGTTGAGTTTTAGAGTCCAATGAAAAATCGAAACCAGATCGGATCAATTGATGAGCCCGAATCAAATCGGACCAATAAGTCTGAAACCGAACCAAAGTTTTATAGTCAAAGTACTATTGCATGGAGTATACTTATTTCTTATATTTGTTTGTTAAAGCTCCTTAAAACAATATTGGGTTCATACAAAATCGTTAATTAAGGCTCTCTTTGGCATGTATTATAGAATAATAGACCGATAAGAGTCCATTAAACCAACATTTTATTAGATATACATATAGGAAATCAATACCGAAACTGAACCAGCTTGATAATGACTTAATAGAGCCCATTAATTCCATTTTTCACTACATATACATATAGTAAACAGAAACCAAACCGATAGCAGATTGATAAGAATCCATTAAGCCAATTGATAACAAACCGAAACCAAACCAACTCATTAACTAAAGTGTACGCCCACCCCAACCGGAGTCTCTTATCAGACATGGTATAGTCAACTATCAATTTGGTATCGATCCCTATACCACATCTCAATTACTGTCAAATAAGAAAAATCGGTTTCGATTTACTATACATATATGTAGTAACAAGTTGACTTAATAGTCTCTATTGGTTCATTATCGAGTTGATTTAGTTTTGATGTTGGTTCTCTACATGTATATTTAATACAATGTTAACTTATAATGAATTCTTATTAGTTTATTATTAGATCGGTTTAGTTTCATTCTAGTGTTCCGGTTTGATTTGGACTTATCAGTCGGTCTCATTTGATTTTGATTATTCATTAAGTTATAAAACACAACCTAAATTACTATCCAACAAGGTTCGGTTTCAATTTGATCCATGCGAAATCAAGATGGTTCTTTAATGGACCCACACAAGCACTTTGAACCTTTTTTTTTTTTTTCTTTTCTATAGTTTAATTGTTTAATGTTTTCACCTACACTCTCACCTTGGTACTCCAGTCAATATAAACAACTATTTTTACCTTTTTCAATATAAGATATCGATTATCAGTATCGGTATTGGATATGGATATCAATCATGGATACAGATATCGATCAGGTATTGACAAGACTATATATGTACCTGGTGTGATGTGCTCGGATAATCTGAAACCCCCGAAGAACAACTCCCTAGTGATCCACTCGAACAAAGTTGAGGACTGCACCTGCTTCAATCCAACTACTTTACTTCCATTCTGCTCCGATTCACGGCTCCCCAACAGTTTCTGATTGGCAGAGATAGTTGGCTCAACTAGAAGAGATAGAAAATGAAGATAGAGAATATCAGTTCAATGGCAGATGTGGTTGTGTTATACAACTACCAAGAAGTGTCGACAAGGCTTGGCAGTGAGTTAATCGAGTCTGAGACCGAGTTGACTACGGTAGTGACAGAAATGCAATGATCAACTAAGCTCTACATATGTTCAGTAGTGTTTTAAGCCACACCGAGGTGATTGGCAGTGTGTGGGAGCTCCGGATAATATATACCAGAATTTTTGGATGGTCTTTAAAAAAGATTCCGTCCCCAAGGATTTGCAGAGAGGATCACTTGGGTTTCTTTACAGATTCCTCATTGTGCATGTAGAATGATGATATGATAATTCTGACTATATGATCAAGATTAGCCACATCTCAGATTCCAAAGTTTATTCAATCAAATACTATCTCAAATATTGGCATATACGGATTCAAATCGTTTCCTCCCTGTACTTCAGGGAGAAGATGTGGCGACCCCAGTGGATGGTCACTACGTGGAGGTCAGATGAATCCGATCTCTCTGTTCGAGCCAACACTCTCTTGTCGGCTCAACTTGTCGGCTCGAACGAAGGGGTCGGATTCATCCGACCTTCACGTGGCAACCATCCATTGGAGTCGTCGCCCCTCCTCCCAAATCTCAGGGAGGAGATGATGTGGATCCTGGCATATAAATGCATTCCCATTTCTATCTAAGCACATCTATGGGATTTCAATCACTATTATGTATCATCCCAGAATTCTGACTTTTCAAAGCTTCATTTATAACTTGACAAACTATATTTGGATTGAATTTTATATCTAAGTAAGGGACGACCTTAGGATTTATCATCTATCCATAAATTTGAGTCTATACAATCTACCACGTGACAGATATTTGTGTCCATTTGGCAAGCTTATCAATACTTAAGAACAAGTTGACAAGAGGAGATATGTTGTCGAGGAGGATGGAGGATGTAGTGGAAATTCTTCAACCAAGTCTTGGCCTTGAGAAACCTACGATTAAAGACTACCCCGGTGCTGTGGTCCCCAATTGGATGGTTAGTCATGCATATTTCATGATTTCCTCCAGTCTGGCTATTTTGGAACTTTCTAGGTGCAGCAAGTGTAAGAAATTGCCTGACTCTGGGGAAATTGCCATCCCTTGAGGCCCTCGTAATAGTTGAGATGGGTAATGTGAAATTCATAGGTTGTTGAGCATTTTGGAATCAATGGTGCTATAAAAAGTGAAGAAATTCTTGAAGTTGAAAGTATTTATGTTGAGTGCGATGGTGAATTTTGAGGAGTGGGACGTGAGAGTGCCAGAAGAAGAAGATTGGAAACAGTTCATCTTTATGCCACATATTGATCTTGTTTGATTCCCAAATTAAGGTTGTTTCTATAGCACCTTACCCAGGCTACATCCTTGAGGAAATTGTTCATATGGAACTGTCCAAAGTTGACATGAATCCAGTATCCATCCTCCCATCCACCTTTTCTACACACTTTTTTTTTTTTTGGTAAATCACTTTTCTACACATTGAGGAGTTGATTTTAATAGAGTACACAGGTTGATTTTTGGAAATGTAACTTTCCTTTTTAAGATAATTACCCCTTCAATCATTAAGAATGTATATACTGACTCAGTTTGATAATAATTGTTTAAACAGTCAGTTCTTAACCATTTACAAACCGATAAATTATTATTATTATTTTTTAAACGACAAATATACTTACCAACGGCCTTACTAGCCCCGTGGACCCATACTAATCCACAACCACATGGATCAGGTCATTCCAGGGTTTAATAAGAACCATTCCACTTATAACCAAGCCAAAAAAAAAAAAAACATTACACCCCCATGTGAATAGCCCCAAAGCAATAAAAAAAACGAACTCAAAACCTTCACTTCTTGAGGTATAAGCTCCTTACCAACTGCGCTACCCCTTGGGGTCCCCTTTTTTTTATTACTCCCTCCGAAAGAGTTTGATGGTTTCCTAAGACAAAGGAGAGTTATTAGGGGAGTAATGGAGGTAAGTAGCTAGGAGCAAAAGATCTTGTTGCCATGGCAATTAGCATCAGCTCCACCACCAGAACCTTAGAGCTGAAACAAACCAAACTGAATAACCAAAAACCAAACCAATTAACACCCTTACTTAAAATGTGCCATATGGTACCTACATGTAAACAAAATACTCTCGGGGGAATACCTAAAATCATACTATTGGTTGGATTACCTTCATAGGCTGCTATACCATTATAGTTTCCTTGTACATCCTCTCGATAGAAGGTTTTTTTCTTTTCCCTGTTTTGGGCAATATAATGCTGATAGAACTAGAAGGCAAATGAAAAATCATCAGACGAAATATGGAAACTGCCTTTTACGTCGAAATGTTAAAAACCCCTTGTTTGCTGTTAGTTTCAGATGCTAGAAGTCCCATTTGTTCTGTTAGGATGTTCAACTTCTGCGACATCTCTGAACTGTTATCTTGTGGAGTTGATTCCACCTTCTGCATTATCTCTAAACTGGTATTATTTTCTGCTGATTCCACTTCCATCCCAGTGTCCATGGACTCTAGAATATTTGACTCTGTCTCTTCAATATTCTCCAAGAACGGACCAGCTAGTAGAAGCTGCTCAAACATTTGATCATCATCTAGAAAATCTGGGAGGATAAATGGGTCAATGCTTTCTGAAGAAAATGAGTCTTTTTCCATTGGTGAAGACATGAAATCCATATTCATGAAGATCTCATTCATTCCATTTTCAAGATCTCGAGAAACAGTTACAGTTGAGTTCGACATTGGCATGAAAACAGAATTTGGGGTCTCATTCCTTGGTGGCTGGTACATCACTATCTGACCATCGGAAGCTACAGGTTCGTTGTCTTCTACACCTTGTTCTAGTGTGGGGTGACGTCTCTTCTTGCTTGTGCCAGCTGTGCGCCAGTTTTCATTTTGTTGACACAACTGAGCCAAAAACCCAGGGTTCTGCATTGCCATTGCCAAGAATGATAACATCTGTTGCTGAGCCTTCTCCATTCCTTGAAGGCGTGTTGTCAAGCAACAGAGTCTCGCTTCTGCAGTTTGCTGGTGCTGCCTGACCTTAACCAACTCCTGCATGAGCACATTCTTGTCCCTCTTGAGACTCTCAACTTCCTCATGAAGCCCAAATTTTCCGACTTCAACACATGCTCCAACTGAAGTGTTCTTTTGTTGGGACTGCTTCTGCTGAACAAGGCCATGCAAGTGTTTCTTCCGGGTAATAGTCCTCAATAAATGCTTCTGACCTTTAATAAATCCCTCGTTTGCAAATTCCCAGCGATCTGGATCAGCTTTCCGGAAACCCTGATACAGAGTAAATTATGGAGTCACAGTTTTTCTTTTTTACGAGTAAAACAGGGATCCAGTTGACCAAGATATTAGGGGAAATCTAGGGTCCCAAGTAACAGGAAAATTAAATACGTCAGGTCTGCCATGTGTTATGTTCAAAGGACCAAGACCCACCATTGGATGATAAATTCTAGCTCAGAGATTGTCTGGGACGAAATTAGCAATGATCACAGACATCTATAGTAATTGCATATCATTGGCCTGAAAATAATTGACTTAAGTCCAAGAAATACTAATCAGGTTGTTAAAAATCTACTGATTATACTGAATGTATCGAACGTGGCCATTAATATTCACCCCAAACCCAACCCAACCCCAATTCAGTTTTCTATTTCATAAAAGAATATTAGAAGTGACCTAACCTGCTATAGGTCACAGAAATGTTTCACTCACATCTCTCTTAGAGAAAGATTCATTCTGCAGCAGTGTTTTAACTTTTAAGAACAGAAGGCGATATCCTTTCCACTTCTAGATTTAATCCCTAAACCCCCGGAATGAAACCGGGTTATTTTATTCTTCTGTCTGTCCTCTATCATTTCAATTTAGTTTATTGTAGGAGTTCTGCAGAATTCTCAGTCATTATCAAAGCTGAGTTTTCTTTCAATTTTCTTAGACCTGATGCCTTGTTTCTCAAACTATAGCTGCTACTACCCAAGTTGATCACTGTTGAACAACAACACTCTAGGGCCAGAACATAAGCCTCAGACTTGATTTTTTACCAATCATCCAGACCACTCGGATGCACCATTCATTCCTATTTAAAGCCTTCTGTACTCCAATTGGCCAGCATACAGAATAATAACTTTTAGTTTTCATACAAATTCAAGAATATATAAACCTAATTTCCCTGAAGGTCCTACATAACTGAGAACAAGACTTACAGTTTTGGCAAGCAAAAATAAGACAAATTATCAAGAACAGAAGATAAAAAATACAAAAAAAAAATTTAAAAAAAAAAAAAAAAACTAACTGAGAATGTTGAGATTAAACAAAACAAATCAAACTCAAATTCATATAAATGATGCAGCAGTAAACAAAAAGTTATTACCCAATTGACTCTCAGTGTCCGCATTCAGTATACTTAATACAAATTTTAATGCTTTAACACAAAAAAATGCGCTGAGTAGTATTTAAGGTAATGCAGTGTTGGAGATTTTGACTTCAAATTTCTTCCAGCATGCGTCCAGAGCACATTTTTTAAAATGAGATACATGGCTAACGACCGCATAACTTGATTGTCCAACCATCTGGTACAAGCAATTCAAAGGATCAGATCGTTGGGATTAGGTAATCCATTGACCATTGATGGCAAAGAGGGTTCAAAATACATCAAATTGACAACCCCTCTTTGCTGCAGGATCGACTAATCAGTCCAAATTAAAAACTGCAGTAAAAATCGATGAAGAATTCCACTTATCTTTAAATCTAACCGTTAGAATCAGATAAAACTCGGCATAGGTGATCCTTGTAATAGATGCGAACATATTCTGAAATTAAAAAAGAATCCGAGAAAACCTGTGGAAGCAAGGGACTTCGAAACCTTGCTGAACCTGGGTACCGCCCACTGCCTGGCAGGTCAGATCTGTTGATGCTTGCTTTGGCTCTCTACTTTCTCTAATTGATGTTGGTTTGATTCAATAGTATCACAGGTCATAAGCAGTAAACAATAAAGTTAGGAGAAGGAATTGAGGAGGTAAAGGAACAAGAGGATATCTTGTTGAGTCTCACAACCGTAGAAGACCCAACTAGAAAAATAGGAGCTTAACTCTCTTTTCTTTTCTAGAAAAATCTACCTCTACCGCCAGCCATTCTATATTATTTATAGCTTTGAAAAATTACAAACAAATAGGAAAGTCTCAAACTGAAAATTAGAAACTAAACTTCCTTTATAGAATAGGAAGTTTCTAAAAACAAAAAATAAGAAAGTTTCCAAAACTGGAAAATAGGAAAATTTCTAACTACTTTTAGGAAACTAAATTCAAGGAAATTCTTAGTCTCCAAGTAACTAAGACTTCTAAACTAACTATCCTATATTTTAGGAAAGGGATAAGACTAACAATTAAATAGAGCTACTGCTGCTGCCAACTCTAACTGCTGGCGGTAATTCCTTGGTTTAGGCTGGTCCAATGACCTGGCCCAATAGTCCAATGGCCTGGCCCAATAGCCCAAGCCCCTTAATGTTCTTTCGGCCCCTTTTTCTGGCCTGCATCAGCTCTTCTTGGACTGCATCAACCATTCAACAGTTTCCAAAGGACCTCTAGTCCTTGAGTGATAGACAAATCACACTTGGTAATTGACATTCGAAATAGTTTGGCTGCCAGTCCAACAATAACATGACTATAGAATTTTCTTCCAAAAATTTATTTGGTACATTATTCAGTCCCTTAACTCTGCCAGTATTATGCTGCTGGTCCCAAGCTTGGATAAAGGAGGAAGCACCCCAAAAGATCTAGCCAAACCCTTAATATGGATTCACAAACAAAAGATAATCAGCGAAATGTTAAGGCGTTCTCCGTAACGACGCGTTACACATGGTCCCTGGGGTAGCGAAAAATGGACGAGTGCCGCCGCATCGGTGCCTGGATGCGGTGATAAATAGGCAAAGGTTCTCACACCGTGGACGAGTGCGGGTAAAGAAGCTAGTCCATAAGCGTAGAATTAGATTAGCATCTTGGAACATAGGATCTTTAACGAGAAACAGTCTAGAATTGATAGATGTTATAAGAAGAAGGATTAACATAACTTGCATTCAAGAAACTAGATGGAAGGGTAAAACAGCTAAAGAGTTAGATGACTTTAAACTTTGGTATACGAGGAATAAAAATAATAGTAATGGAATGGGTATAATAGTGGATAAAGATTTAAAGAATGACGTACTGGATATTAAAAGATACAGCGATAGGATTATAGCTATCAAGTTAGTGATAGATAAAAAGATAGTCAATATAATTAGCGTTTATGCACCCCAAGTAGGATTGAATGTGAGTAGTAAACTGCAATTTTGGGAACTCATGGATGGATTAGTGTAAGGTTTTAGACAAAGAAAAAAGATTATAATAAGGGGTGATCTAAATGGACATGTAGGAGGGGGATCATAGAGGTTATGAAGGTGTACATGAAGGATATGGTTTTAGAGTGAGAAATGAAGAGGGGACTTCAATTTTAGATTTTGATATGGCTAATGAATAATCAAACGTAAACACATACTTTGAAAAGAGAGAGGAGCATTTAGTCACCTTCAAAAGTAGGCATAATAAAAGTCAAATAGATTTCTTTTAACTAGAACGTCTGATAGGTTGTTATGTAAGGATTGTAAAGTTATACTCTGGTGAGAGCCTAACCACTCAACATAGATTATTGGTCATTGATATGTGTTTCACTACATCGAATCATAAGAAGGTTAGGTTTTTTACCATAGGATAAGGTGGTGGGGCTTAAAAGGAAATACCTTGAAAGATTGATAATGTGACCAAACAAGGAATGTGGGATTTTGAGGGAGACATTAATACAATATGGAACGAAATGACAACTTGTATTAAGAAAGTTGCTGCTAAAGATATCCTAGGTGTATCGAAAGGAAAACATCATTCCCCTATAGAGTCTTAGTGGTGGGATGATGAGGTTCAAGCAGCCATTAAAGCTAAAAAAGATAGTTTTAAGACATGACAAAAGACTAACAATATAGAGGGTCTAAAAAGGTATAGACTTGCTAGAAATGAAGCCAAAAAGATTGTGGAAAAAGTAAGAGCGAAGAAATATTAAGGTCTTTATAACAATCTAAGCACGAAGGAAGGAGAAAAAGTTATCTATAAAATAGCTAAGATGAGGGAAAGGAACAGTAGAGATTTAGACTAGATGTATTAAAAATGCAAATGGTATAGTTCTAGTAAGAGATGAAGACATTAAAGAGAAACGGAACAATTATTTCTACAGCCTATTAAATGAAGACACTTCGAGTAATAGTGTCCCAGATTGCTACATTACCCACCATGACACCACAGGTCGTAGATATATATGCAAAATTAGGGTGACAGAAGTGAAAGAAGTTTTAAGGAGGATGAATGTAGACAAAGCACCAGGCCTAGTGATGCAACAACGGTCCCACAAGCTGAAATGGGCATGGATTAGAATCTTTATTAGATTTAATTTTAAGTGGGATATTTGTAATCTTTTATACTTGGGGATTTAGATAAAACAGTTAGGTAGGATTCTATTTTAAGTATTTAAATTAGTTTTCTTCTTGTCTTAATAGGTGACCATAGGTTTAGTAAGTTATTAGAATATCTAAGATTAGGATTTCCATTTCAGTCATTTTTATTTTTGTTAAGTTTTATATCTCTTTTTCTTTAAATTTATGTAACCAAACACCATTCAAGGGGAGAAGAATTGAAGAATTGATTGGTTATTGTGGTGTGCCTGCGGGCCGAAAGTAAGTGCTCTTTCTCCCCTTCCCCTTCTCTCTCTTGTCTCTGTGACCAGAATCGACCACTCTCTTTGGTCTTGTTCTTCCTTTCTTCTTTCCCTTTTCATCTTCCTCTCTCCTTCCACCCCTTTTGCTTTCTCATCCTTTCTCTATAATCCCCTGTTCTGGCGGTAAACCCAGCCCCATTAGAAAGCCTTCGATCTCATTCATCCGGCCTCCTCTCTCTCTAAAATCTTTGGAAAACCCTCAACCCCTAAAGGCGACCCCAACCCCAAGCCCTTAGCCCCCAATCATACGTTCGATGGGCACTACAGATCTAAAACCAAACCTGCAACTCCCTTTACCGCCAGGGTCTGTTTCAGACACTTTGTTCATCGGTTCTCCTTGCTGGTTTTTGATATTGTTGTGTGGAATCAATAGACCTGTGAGTTAACAATCTTCCATCAAAATTTCAACTCAAACCGAGTCGATTTGAGGAAGTTCTAGTTCCTTGAAGCAGATCTGTTTACCGCCTCTATATTCAGTCTTAAGGTTGAAGACAACCTTTCTCTCACACGTCATTCCACTTATTAATTCTTTTTGTTATTTTATATTCTCCTTTTAATTGCTGTTTTCCTAAAATACCCTTGGCTTATAATTTTGATTCTGTTTCATCCTAGGTCTTGTTTGGTTTCTTCAGGTTATTAGAAAGTTTTGATAATTTACCAAACTACCATTACTGATTGAGTTTTGAGTTTATTTACAATTCTACCACAGTTTATTCAATCAAGCTTGCATATTATTTGGGTGGGTCCACAACGGATCTAATTAGGGTTTTCTCAACCCGGATCTCGCATCACCTAGATAAGGTCCCAATAGAAGTTTGGAAGAGCCTAGGAATGTATAGAGTATCTTGGCTAACTAAGTTGTTCAATAAAATTATGAGCTCAAAGAAAATGTCAGATGAATGGAGGAGAATCATTGTGGTTCCGATTTATAAAAACAAAGGTGATACTCAAAGCTACAATAACTACAAAGGCATGAAACTAATGTGTCATACAATGAAACTATAGGAGAAAGTTATTGAAACTCGCATGAGAAAAGAAACTACTATTACGGAAAATCAGTTTGGTTTCATGCCAGATAGATCCATGACAAAATCTATATACTTGCTTAAGAGACTCATGGAAATAAGTAGAGAAAGCAAGAAAGACCTCTACATGGTCTTTATTGATTTAGAAAAAGTTTATGACAGAGTTAGTTTGGCATGTACTAAAGAAGAGAAATCAAACAAATATATGGACATAGTTAAGGATATGTATTATAATATGGTGACTAGTGTGAGAACCGTGGGAGTCAAGGTAGTGAATTACAATGGGGTTATATCAATGATCAGCTTTAAGCCCTTATTTGTTAGTCCTTATTATGAATGATTTAAGAAAAGACATTCAAGATGAAGTTCCTCAGTACATGCTTTTTGCCGATGATATTATTTTGGTGGATGAAACTGATGCAGTAGCTGTGTCATGGATGGATCGACACGAGCCAATTTGGCTACCCAAGCCAAACCTGAACCGGCTCAAACCCAAACCAACCTTTTGGTCTGGAAAGGGTTGGTAGATGATTAATTAGATTAGGAAGTTTTAATTTATAGGTTTCCTTATTTACTATTTCTATTTTATGTCATAGGGATTAGATTTGATTTCATAAAGATGTTATTTACTTTCTAAGTTTACTTTAAATTAGTTTAGGAAAGTTCTACCTTTAAATAGAACATGTATTAGGTTTTATTTTGAGAGGTGAAGAATTGAAGAAGAATTTTATGAATGAATTGAAGTTTCAGTTTTGTGATTTGCAGGCCTGCTGGCCGAAAGCTTCTTTCCCTTCTCTTTCTCTTTCTCTCCTCTCTCTCTATTTCGTCTCTGTGCTGACAGACCCAACCAGATCTGTCTTCCTTTCTTCCCCTTCTTCTCTTCCTCTCCCTCTCTCTCTGTTTCCCCTTCCTTCTTCCTAACCTCCCCTGTTCTGGGCGGTAAACCCAGCTCCAATAAAACCCATCGATTCCTCTCATCTCTTCTCTTTTCTCCTCCATATTCTGGCTGTAAGAAGTCTACCCTCAAGCGAATCAAACCCTGGAATCTCACATCCAAACTCCCTTCTTGTTGTGAGATACAAACCAAAAACTAACCTGGTTTTTAAGTCTACCGCCAGGTTCTGTTTGCAGGAAATACTGTCGTCACAATGTTTGATTTTCCAACCTTTTGTTCATTGCTTAATTGAGGTATGGCTGTAAGGATCTCCTCCCTGAAATTTCAGAACGAACGGGACTAAGTTGAGTGAGTTCTCTCACTCCAGATCTGCCTATGTTCCGCTGGTTCTGGTTTGCTAAAGGTTGAAGATAACCTATAGGTCACGTTTCTGTTTTTTTTATTACTTTATTCTGGTTTTTCAAGTTTAACCCCATTTTTTAAGTCTAATTCCAAATCAGTCCTAAGGCCTTGTTTGGTTTCTTCAAGTTATTAGAAACTTCTGATTATTTACAGAATTGCCACTACTGGTTGAGTTTTGAGTTTATTTACAATTCTGCCACTGTTTGTTGAACCAAGCTTCCATGTTATTTGGTTGGGCCCATTAGCGGATTAATTAGGGTTTTCTCAACCCGGGATCCCGCATCAATTGGTATCAGAGCGAATATCCTACAGTCATGGTGAGTAACAATGAGCTCCTAGCACGTGTTACCGCCGACAAAGAGGAAACTAACATGGCCATTAGTGGTATATCAAACCGACTGGATGGGATAGATGCTTCTATTTTAAATTTTCAGGATATGATGGCAAAAATGCAGATGTCCATTGACTCGTTGTCACAAGCTATAAAAGGTAAGAGTCCCATACTTGGAGATTTTTCCAACTCCGTCTCATATGTTCCACCTCCCAATGCCTCTCCACCACCATCACCATCACGACACGTACCACCACCACCACCACCATATGGAGTTGGTCGACATGGAGAAATTTTTGGTGCTGACAAAGGAGCACGGCTGGATGTGCTTGATTTTAATGGAGACCAAAATCCTGAGGAATATCTTGACTGGATCCATAGCTTGGAGATATTTTCCAAATGGTACGGATTGTCAGAGCCTAGAAAATTGATGTTTGCAGAAGCTAAATTGAAGGGCACGGCACGAGTTTGGTGGATTAAATATCAGAAACAAAATCAAACTCGCGGCATTGGTGAGATAAATACTTGGGCTGAGATGTATGCGGCAATGAACCGTCGATTCCTACCTCTTGATTATAAGCAACGGACGCATCTCAAGTTTACTCAATTACGGCAAGACAGTATGACTGTTGAGGAATATGTGGCCCGATTCTATTATTTGGCTACCCGATCTGATTTTGATTGGGATGAAGATGTTTTGGTCGCACAATTTCGTAATGGTTTGCATCCACAGATTAGTGCTTCCTTGGCTTCCAATAGGTTACATACAATGGAGGACGCTGTACAAGTGGCATATCAGGTCGAGGAAAATTTAAAGCGGCCATACAACCGGAGAAGCTTCCCGCAGACGTTCTCAAAAGTAACAATTTTGTCAAGCAAGCTCCACCACCGGAGAAGTCTTTTAGCAAGCCCCAAGAAAGTGGTTTTAGTATGGCATCTTCACGGCCGACCCGCCCATATTCTCGCCTCGGCGTGGTTATGATAGGCCTCCTTCAAAACCGAGGGCTGAGATCCAATGTTACACCCGTAAGGGTTTCGGGTCACTTTGCTTCCCATTGCCCAAATCGTTCCATTGCTTTTGCCGATAAAGAAGAACTCATGGCTACCGCCACGGAGGAGCAACGTAAGAATGAGATCGTATACTTGGCAGCCGAAGCACGATAGTGATGATAGTGACAGTGATGTTGATCAGTTGCACCAGCCTTTTATGGTCCTTCGCCCTCTCTTGGCTACACAGATACCTGAAGAGGATGATTGGCGACGCGGTAATATTTTCCAGACACGAGTACGATGCAACGGTTCCCTATGCACCATGATTATTGACGGCGGCAGTTGCACCAATGCAGTATCAGAAGATATGGTTAACAAGTCGGGTTTGAAGACAGAGCCCCATCCGCATCCCTACAAGGTTGGATGGATAAATAACAATAATCTTAAGGTTCATGAGCGATGCTTGGTCACGTATTCCATCGGCGGATTGATCGACACTGCTCGATGTGATGTGTTACCCCTCAAGATCGTCACCTTCTCCTTGGTCGCCCTTGGATGTTTGACAAGAAGGTTCAAAGATGATGGGTACGAGAATACGTACACCTTCAAATTCGGTGGGCTCGACATGCAACTTCTTCCGGCAAAACACCTTCCCGCCATCAAGCTTAAAAAGAATGCTAACTCGCTTCTCCTCCAACGCATTCCATCTGACGGTATTCTTGGTCCTTATCCAGACTCGACGGAGTCGAGTTCTTTTGAGAAGCGGAGAGTTGATGCAAGAATAGCGTGTCATGGATGGATCGACACGAGCCAATTTGGCTACCCAAGCCAAACCTGAACCGGCTCAAACCCAAACCAACCTTTTGGTCTGGAAAGGGTTGGTAGATGATTAATTAGATTAGGAAGTTTTAATTTATAGGTTTCCTTATTTACTATTTCTATTTTATGTCATAGGGATTAGATTTGATTTCATAAAGATGTTATTTACTTTCTAAGTTTACTTTAAATTAGTTTAGGAAAGTTCTACCTTTAAATAGAACATGTATTAGGTTTTATTTTGAGAGGTGAAGAATTGAAGAAGAATTTTATGAATGAATTGAAGTTTCAGTTTTGTGATTTGCAGGCCTGCTGGCCGAAAGCTTCTTTCCCTTCTCTTTCTCTTTCTCTCCTCTCTCTCTATTTCGTCTCTGTGCTGACAGACCCAACCAGATCTGTCTTCCTTTCTTCCCCTTCTTCTCTTCCTCTCCCCTCTCTCTCTGTTTCCCCTTCCTTCTTCCTAACCTCCCCTGTTCTGGGCGGTAAACCCAGCTCCAATAAAAACCCATCGATTCCTCTCATCTCTTCTCTTTTCTCCTCCATATTCTGGCTGTAAGAAGTCTACCCTCAAGCGAATCAAACCCTGGAATCTCACATCCAAACTCCCTTCCTGTTGTGAGATACAAACCAAAAACTAACCTGGTTTTTAAGTCTACCGCCAGGTTCTGTTTGCAGGAAATACTGTCGTCACAATGTTTGATTTTCCAACCTTTTGTTCATTGCTTAATTGAGGTATGGCTGTAAGGATCTCCTCCCTGAAATTTCAGAACGAACGGGACTAAGTTGAGTGAGTTCTCTCACTCCAGATCTGCCTATGTTCCGCTGGTTCTGGTTTGCTAAAGGTTGAAGATAACCTATAGGTCACGTTTCTGTTTTTTTATTACTTTATTCTGGTTTTTCAAGTTTAACCCCATTTTTTAAGTCTAATTCCAAATCAGTCCTAAGGCCTTGTTTGGTTTCTTCAAGTTATTAGAAACTTCTGATTATTTACAGAATTGCCACTACTGGTTGAGTTTTGAGTTTATTTACAATTCTGCCACTGTTTGTTGAACCAAGCTTCCATGTTATTTGGTTGGGCCCATTAGCGGATTAATTAGGGTTTTCTCAACCCGGGATCCCGCATCAGAAACAAAAGCAAGGATTAATGTCAAGTTGGAGCTATGGAGATCAACATTAGAATCAAAAGATTTTAAGATAAATAGAATGAAGACGGAGTATAGGGTAAGTAACTTTAGTCACACAATGATAGATAATGTGCTAGTGAAAATTCTTGAGAGGAAGATACAACAAAGTGATCATTTTAGGTATCTATGTTCAATCATAAATAAAAAAGGTGATATAGAGGATGATAGTTCATAGAGGATTAAAATAGGTTGGATGAAGTAGAGAGGTGCGTCTGGAGTGCTGTGTAATCGGTGAATTCCATATTCCTTTAAAACTTAAAAGAAAATTATATGAGACAGTCACTCAACCGGCTATGATGTATGGTGCAGAATGTTGGGCAGTTAAGAAGCATCATATAAATAAATTTAGTGTAGCTGAAATGAGGATGTTGAAATGGATGTGTGGCAAAATTAGGAAGGATAAAGTAAGGAATGATAGTATTAAAGCTGATTTGGGAGTAGTGCCAGTACATGATAAACTACGAGAAAGTCGTTTGAGATGGTATGGCCACATTCAATGGAGGCCGTTAGATGCTCCCGTATTGAGGAGTGATTTGATTTAGAATGAAGGATCTAAAAGAGCTAGGGGCAAACCTAATATGACTCAAGGGGAGGTGGTGAAGAAAGATATGCATAACTTAAGCCTTGTTTCAACTTGGAGGACAAGAATCCATGTAGCCAACCCCATTTAATTGGGATAAGGCTTTGATGTTGTGGTTGTATTATAATTTAGTCCCTTAACAGATCTATTACATTAGGAGATTAGAGTACTTAACATACACCGCTGTATATTTAGCACTACGGAAGAGAGAGAGAGGGGGGGAAGGGGGGGCTCATGGCTGCTACCTATCATGAAACAAATACACAAAAACCAAAAAAGTTAAGGGCGATAGGGGATTCACCCATCTTTGGTAATGGCCTATGTGAGAATTCAACAAGCAACTAATATTCCGTGGAAATTACTTCCTTTCTGGAATCTGGATTCCTGATGTCTTTTGAGAGTAAAGAAACAAGCAAAAGAACACATTGATCTAGAGATTAAATCATAAGAAAGATATTTAATACACTGGCCAATGCTCTTCAACACCTCCTTTACTTCCTAAAAAAAGCTTATTGAGCATGTCCACTTTATACGAGGCCATCTTATTACTATTTCACCATAACACAATTATCCATTAAAATATGAAAGAAAAAAATCTTTCATAAATTTCTCTTTTGCCTACCAAAACAAGGTCCTAGAATTTATCTTTTACTATGAAAGAATTTAAATGTAATGTCCAAATGGTTAGTGGAGTGTTATCTCATTGTCCATCTTTTTATTAATAAATTACCAAGGATTGTCCTAGAATAAAAAAAGGCCAAGTGACATCAATGATGAAAATAGGTTCATTGGAGAACCATATGCCATCAACAACCTTGGTCCTGCAGTTAGCATTCTGAACACCACTTCCTAAGGGGAATATCCTTAAGTTTTACTCCCAAACCATCAACAGAGTGCAGACACAAAATAATTGACTTTGTTCTGGTAGAGATTCACCCACTAAGTTTATGAGCTAATGGATAAAATCAAGCACAGATGCTAGCAATCTCCTGGAGTCCTTTCAAAACTTCCATTGATACCCCAAAAACAGAAAAATTTGGGACCAACTTGCAGTTATGCGCAGTGTATTATTACAAGGTCACCCCAATGTAATTGATGCTTTCCACCAGATATTCAGTTAGTCAACAGCTACAATCTGTACAAGATTGATCCACATACGCTTCCAACTCCAATGGAAGATGCCCTACAGCATAGGTGTATTCTTCTAGTGGTCAAAGATTGAAAATCTTGTGCTAGAATATCAAGCCTAAATGAATTTCAACTAACTCGTAACCAGTCCTGATAGAAAATAAATCCTAAAGAAACTTATCAGAGAAAAGGCATGCTATATAAACAATACCCTCAACTTCATTCAGCATTTAAACATCAGTTAATTGTAGTATAAAAAGTACGAACAGCATAAGGTGGTCCATAGAAAAAGGGAAAGAACGAGTAAAAAAAATCCCAATAAGATCAAAAATTTATCCAGACCAAAACGACACATTTTCAACTCAATCCTAGGTTCTTTTCAACAATTTTCTTTCTTAAGAATGAACAGCATTGCAAAGCCTTCCCCAAAAAGGAGAATGGTAAATGGAATACATGAACTAATTAGCACATTAAGCATCTCAATTCTCTAGTAAACAGAACCAAAGATTACACATGAACAGATACTATTCACTTCAATGAGTAAATAATTTAGAAATAAAATGAATGCACTGCAAATATTAGTTTACAACCCCTATATTATCTTCCTAGATAGTGATTTTTTTAGTATCAAATCCGATATCAACTTTTAGATGAGAAGAAACAATTATTGATGATAAATATCAAATGACTAGTAATTTTGACCCAGCGGCGATAGAAACCAAAGCAGAAATATGAAAGAACACAAAGCCCACCCCAGGTAACATGGTGTAATTTTGGTTGAATGCAACATCACATAGCAAAACAAACACCATATTTCATTTCACTGTTTACAGAAAATAAGAGACCACTCACATATGTATTAAGCTGCCTGACGAAGCTAGAGAAATTGCTGTGCTTGAAGTATTTGGGAAGCAAGTCCTTAGAAAATGCAGTAATATCCAAAATAATGAAGCTGTCACTAGATGGACTCCATGAAACGATGGAATCAGTATCCGGATCTTCGACCATATCGTAGCATTTAGTAATGAAGGGAGCAAGTGAAGGGGGTCTATTCTCAACCGATTCTTCCATCATTAAGTTTCAAGAGATCCTGAAGACTTCAAATGATGATCATCTCCAAAGAATCCGAAACAAAATATTCTGCTAAGGCTTCAATCCCCATCTTTTGCCACTTGTCCAGTTATTCATTTGACTTTCCTTTCCGAAGTCAATTTAGATTTACTTACCAAATTTGAGAAAATTAAATACGAACCAGAGATGCTAAGTAGTATTCCAGGAAGCTATGCGAAGCAAAGCAGCGCCGTATTAGAGCATTCATCTATATCCAAGCTGCCACGAACCCTAAAGCTAACGCGGACGCGGCTACAGTTACGAGAGAGAGAAGAAAATAAAATAAAAAAGCAGAGAAAGAAAGAGGAACGAAGAGCAATGGAAGGAAACACGAAACAGAGAGGAAATTATTTTTTGCTACCGGTTCCCTTTGGTTTGATTTTTTATTCGAATTTACTTTGATCTTTTGAAAATAATTTTGAACAAGATTAAAATTTAACAGATTTGATTGACAGGAAACAATTTCAAAAATGAAAAATATGTTTGTATATATTTATTGGGAGAAAGATCTATCTTATGGCATTAAGAAGGTGATTTTTGATGTGACGAGAAAGTTGTCATATTGTAATCTGGTGGTTGCGGGTTTGAAATACAAAAACAGTCTTTCTGCTTTGCTGAGATAAAGTTACCTACATTATACACATCTCCAGACCCTATAATAACGGGAACCTCGTGCATTAGAATGTTTTTTTTTTTTTTTTTATCTATATCACGTTAAGACCCTCTGTCGCGAGTCTAGTGACTACCATTGGCAGTGAGGACCTTGATCGATATAGTGCATAATCGGCATGTATTCTAATGCACTTCCAACAGTCAAGATCTCATTACTGTCAATTTAACCAAGAGCTCTCAACCTGGTGGATTTGGTCGTATTTTTATGAACTATGTCGATGTTCCTACCAAAGCTACATCTATTCCTCTTTCCATCTTCTCTATTCAATCAGGTGAAGCTTTAGCCATTAGATATGCATTTTCCATTCTTGAGGATGGATACACCAACGTTCAAGTTGAAGCAGAATGCGAAGAAGTTATCAATCTTCAGAACAAGAAGAAATTTTTTAGTGATTTTGTTACTCAATTCATTATGACTGATATTTTCCATTTGGTTTATTTTTGTGAGAACATTCTTTTACTTATGTTTCAAGGGATGCCAGTATGGTTGCTCATTTTCTTATTCAAAAGGCCTTAGAGATTGTTCAAAATGCTTCAATGACCTATTTACTCTCCTGGCTTTAGGATCTCTGTAAATCTGATGCCTCCGCTTGTACTCGAATTTCTGGTCAATAAAATTTTCTGTTATCAAAAAAGAAAAAAAAAATTGTATGTGCCACCACAACATCCAAAACCAACCCGAGTTTGATTATGCATCATGAAATTTCTTGTACACCATTATCCCCTTTCCACTCTGCCCATATAAATTGATCTCCTCCACTTCATAAAACTCCTCTGTTGAAGTAGTCTCATCTCCATCTTGAGCTGCCACTTTCGAGCAGATATTAGACCCAACAACGTCGGATTCTAAAAATAATACCTAGTATAGAAACAAGTGTCAAAAATAATACTTGGTACAGAGCCAAGGAGAGAGAGCCTGAGAGAATGAGGTTCACGGCGATCCTTTCAAATTGAACAGCCTTGGAAAAGAAGAAATTTTTTTTTTTTTTATTAAAAAGTAAAATGGTAAATTAACATGTTGAAGAGATAATTTTGCCATTAAAAAATTTAAGACAGTAACACATCATCAATTAACAGTCATCACCTTACAAAAGGGGCTGATTGAATCATGTTTAAAAAATTAAGGACTGTTAATGATATTATCATAAAAAAAAGATAAATACATGTTATTAAGCCAAAAGTGCAAGGGGTGTGGATAAAATTTCCCTTTAGTTTTATCATGGAATCAAGTTATTCATGATTTCATTGGATTTAATTTTCACACATGAGCCACAACTGGTTTACTATTCTTTTTTGGGTAAAACCGGTTGACTTTATTCAAGAAAATTAATTAAACAATTGCCAATTGGGCGAGTGGACGTTGTGGGTATGGTAACCGATGATTACTTTTGAATTAAATTTCAAGATTTTTTAGGGACTCAAAGGGAATTAGTAGTTATGATATGGATGAGAAGGTGGGACCCACGCGTGACACTACTGAACTCCTCGACCTCGAGAATCATGCAGCATGATATGATAACCACGGTCCACGGCATAGTGAGTCAGTTATCTAAGCACAATCGTTCCCGCGAAAAGAAACGAAATTTAAATGCTCATCGGCCCCACAGAAGGTGAAACCCATCCATATATGTGGGCAAGATCCCAACCGTTTATTCCATCTTGATCTTACGCTACTAACTATAGATGCATTCGCCAACCATGAAGCGAGTCAACTCTTTCTTGGGTCAGCAGTTTAAGAGAACCGGGTTTAATCCCCAGACCCCAATGCTGTTACTATTTTGGAACCAATTGCCAGGATCGATCTGGACGGAACTGTTATCGTACATGTTTTGGGTTGAGATATGACATATTCTATAAGTCCCGATTTGATCAGTGTTAGCCCAAAATCGGCCCAATAAAGTATACTAATGAGCCTGAACCTAATAATGGTTCGAACCAAACCAAAATAGGCCGAATATTAAACCCTAGCATCATTACTTCAATTTTCCAATTGGCCTTAATGGGTTTTTTATTGAGATTTCAACACAAACCGGCTCAAACCAACCCAATAACAATGCAATAAGCGGAATCCGAAAAACGATTCGAAATCAGACTGGTCCATTAGTTATTGTACACGGTACAGTCTACCCAATCCGAACCTCTTAATAAGCATGTTTCGGTCAGTGGCTATAAAAACTGACACCAATTTGGCCGGCCCGGACGGTTGCCACCCTTTCATGTTTGTCATCTCGTTTGAGAATTTGAAACTCTGGGAGTTCTGTTCTTACTATCCAGATATCCAGACAAGGGTTACATCTCACATGGAGACTTCATAGACAAAGCTGTAGCGTAGAGACGTGAGAAGTCAGCTTCTTAACTCTTTTTTTTTTCGATTCCACGTTTAAAAGACTAGAAGAATACAAGTCAGCTTACGGAATCTGATCAATTAATAATTCTTATTTCCCGATCGACAGTTGTATAAAATTGCAGTGGCGAATACGTATTTCAACTCAGTTAATCCGCCTTTTACATAGAGTAAAAGCTGTGAATTCTTGATTCTGTAGAGAAATTCGTAATCGTCGTCTATGGCTTCTCTCGGTTCTTCACAGGTGATTGGGAGAAGCTCTGGTGTAGAGTTCCCCAAGCTTCGTCGGTCTGGATTCAGGACTGGAAGCTGCAGGGTTGGGTCTCGGATAGTTGCTTCCGAGACGCAAACGGAGCCGGATCTGAGTGTGACTGTAAATGGACTCAAGATGCCGAATCCCTTCGTTATTGGTTCGGGACCGCCTGGTACTAATTTTACGGTCATGAAGAGGGCTTTTGATGAAGGCTGGGGTGCTGTGATCGCCAAAACGGTAGATTTTTTTTTTTTGTTCTTTCTTTCTGTTTTATTTTATTCTCTGTTGATTTCTGTGTTCTTGACAAGCTGGTAATCGTTGTACTTAAGAGTACTTTTTGTTTTTCTCTGATTTGAAGATATGGTTCAGAAAATTGGTAGTTCTTCTGCTTTTTCTCTCTTAATCATAAGTGGATTTCGTTTAGTTACGCCAAAATTTGATTTTTACGGCAATCGTTATTGTTTATTGTCAAGAATAGAAGGATTAATATCAGTCAGTGATCATTTCTGAGGAAATACGATTAACGTTAAAATTGAGCTAAGAACGCTTTTACTGGAAATGAATCGTGGATACAATCGGATGATGGCAGGGAGTATCCATCTGCGTTAGACATGGATCCAGTTAGGTTCCTATGAAATGCAGCACATGATGTTTCATTTTGATGGACTGCTTGTGTTTTTTAGCTTTAAGATTTATCAGTTCTGTTTTAATCATTCTGTAACGTGGCTTAATTTGACTAGTGAGATTCCTTGTCTGTGCTTTTGTGACTGGGCATCTCAACCTCTTTGACTATTGCTGTCTTTGAGATGCGTATGGCCATGAGGTCAAAATCCTAACCTTTTAAGAAACCCAAGGTTGGATATATTATCCTACTATTAAAACTCGAAAGTTTAATCTCTCTCTTCCAAGCTTTACCAACATTACAGCACAATACTACATCTTCAATTGCTACAGCCATCAACTTTTCTTTAGATAATCAAAATTTTATTCTTATATTTGTTCTGCAGTAAAAAAATTTAGTCTTGATTTGAGCTGTGCATCTTTTGCAGGTATCATTGGATGCTGCTAAAGTAATTAATGTAACCCCTCGGTATGCTCGCCTTCGAGCAGGAGCAAATGGCTCTGCTAAAGGACAGATTATTGGGTGGGAGAATATAGAGCTAATCAGTGACCGGCCTCTTGAGACTATGCTAGCAGAGTTCAAGCAATTAAAAAATGAATACCCAGATAGGATACTCATTGCTTCAATTATGGAGGAATACAACAAATCAGCTTGGGAGGAACTTATTGAGCGAGTTGAGGAAACTGGAGTTGTAAGTTGTCTTGGTTTTTGTAGATAAACTTTTATCCAATCAAGCTACCTCTATCTCAAAAGTTGATACTAATGATCAAGTTTTTGCTGCTCAGGATGCCATTGAAGTTAATTTTTCATGTCCTCATGGTATGCCAGAGCGTAAAATGGGTGCTGCAGTTGGACAAGATTGTGGACTACTGGAGGAGGTGTCTGGTTGGATAAATGCGAAAGCAACAGTCCCTGTGTGGGCCAAGATGACTCCCAACATCACTGACATTACACAGGTTGGACTGTTTTTACTATATCCTCTTGTGATTTGCTTATGCAGAACCTTCTTCCATTTAGTCTTAACTTGGTTTTTTATATTGGCAAAGAACTAACTGCATCAGGCATTTGTTTACTCATCAATTTTACTTGTGTGAGCATCTCTATCCTCAAGTTTGCATTGAAAACTGGATTCTCTTTTCATAGTGAAAAGCTTGAGAAAATAACAAAGGAAGAGAATTCTAATTTCTAAATTTTAGTTTTTGTGAAAGTATTTAGATCTTCTTAAAACAGTCATCATTGAGCTGAAATGGGAATCCAAAAGCTTTAATTGTTTGTTCAAGAGGCATTATGTGTGTACTTCACTACTTCCTAATTTGTCCTAATCACCTGCTGTTTTTTTTTTTTTTTTGGTCCCGCCCCCCCTTCTCTCTCTCTCTCTCTCTCTCGAAATCACTTGTTTACTCCTCAATTATCTGGAAACTCAGTTGTTGCTTCTTTAAGAAAAGTAATGGATTGCATTTCTTTACTTTACCTAAATCTCTTGGCTTCTTCTGCTGATGCAGCTCTTTCATACTGGATCCTCCATAGGATTAGGATTTCAAGTGTCAAAAAACTCATGATTTGAAGGAAACATTTTGACTAATTGGACTTGCATCCTTTTCCTTTTCAATCTTCCCATCCTTTTTTCCTTTGGGATATGCAGTGTCCTTATCAATCTGGAGTGTCCCGTTTGTTCATCAAAACTGACCCAGCGTCACATGTTCTCCTCCTTACTGTACGTGTGACTCTCACTGCATATGGTTCGCCAAAGACCCCTAAATTCATCCCAAGCATTTTCTTCCACCTCTCCACTCCAATCCTCTATCAAACTTGCATTCCCCAGGTGTTATGAGAGAGAGAGAGAAAGGGGGAAGGATGGGCCAGGCAGGGAGGCAATATTAGTTATCAGGTCAGATAGATGTCCGACCCATTAAATTACCATTACTTACTAAGGATTTGTTATGCATGATATGTCGATGACTCAATACTCGTAGGTGCCGATTCCTCATTTTCTTAAGGGCGTGATTTGCAGTTATTATTAGTAGAAAAGCTTGACTGTGCTAATTTCACAGTTTCCCTGTCAAATGGGTTTCCATATCATGTTTATCTATGATGGCAAAGGGGATTCAAGGATGACAATCCTAATTAATTCCCTTTGTTGTAGGATCTTTCTTTAACCCAACCCAGAAATCAGAATAGAGACTTTAAAGAAAATTCGGCTTATCCGAGAATCTGACCGTTGGTTGTTCTTCAAACTTGAAGGAAATGATCTTTAGGATGTACTTGAAGACATATCCAAAGTTGGAGATGATCCGATCACAGATGAGAGAGATGTGATTTTTTGAAAACTACCTATCATCTGAAAACGGGACTGGTTTAGTTAGAGCTGGTCGATATGATTTTAATCTTTATCCCACGAGCTTTCGTTGATCAAATCAGCACTTAATGGTATCGCAATTCAGTATGCAATAATAAGAACTTGAAGGAATTAACAGAAGGACAAGAAAACCATAAAACAGAATATTTCGGTTGAGTCTCACAACCTATGAGACTCAACCAGAAAATCAGGAGCTAAACTCTCTTCTTTTTTCTAGTCTAAATCTGCCCCAGCCTTCTTTTACTTCTTACTTATATAATTTGTAAGATTACAAAATAATAGGAAATCCTAACTAAAACAGAAACTTCCTTTTTAGAGAATAGGAAAGTTTCCAAAATAGAAAATAGAAAAGTTTCTAAACATTTTTAGGAAAC
Source organism: Protea cynaroides (assembly GCA_028583415.1). Taxonomy (NCBI): domain Eukaryota; kingdom Viridiplantae; phylum Streptophyta; class Magnoliopsida; order Proteales; family Proteaceae; genus Protea; species Protea cynaroides. Next base: position 37,217,553 of record CM053268.1, read on the forward strand.
TAAATTTAAGAAAGTTCATAGTTTCTAAACATTTAAAATTCTAAATAACTAACACTATATTTTAGGAAAGAAATAAAAAAAAAGAGTGAAAAATCTGCTGCTGGTACTGTTCACGTGAACAGTACCGTGAACACTGTTCACGTGAACAGTGGGGGTGATTGGTCAGCCAATTGGGCCTGACCCAATTTTGGGAGATTCTTTCTTCTTTCGGCCCCTTCTGGAGTAGACTTGGACTGCATCAATCTATGCTTGTTTGTAGCTACGGTATGAAAGGTAGCCTTTTGGTAACAGATTTTCATAGGACATAAGAAACATATTTGGTGTCTCAGACACTTCTCAGATCTGCCTGTTGAATTGTTCCTTGTGATTAGATGTCATAAGAAAGTCTTGAGGGATTGGGTTGTGATGCTTTGTGTTTCGTGTTTTTGTTATACAGTTTTATTTGTTATCTGGTCTCAAAATAAGCAGCAATGAAATAATAGCCTTCATTATTGTTGAGTTTAACACATGAGTTCTTGATGCAGGCAAAGATCCGTTGGATAGGAATCTTCTTAGGATTTAATTTAGATTTCTTAGCAATTTTTAATTCTACTGATTTAGGTTTATTTTAAAGGTGGGCTACGGTTTTGTTTATATGCTTATTTAATTTTTCATTTAGTTAGTAATTGTAATAAGAGTGTGAAACCTAATAAATAGGCACACTTTTAGTTAGAGTCTAATTAGGCTTAGGAGTCTTATTTTATTTTTATCTATTTATTTAGAATTATTTTGTGGGCCCCCTTCCCCTTTTAGACGTGAACTCTACTAGTTTTAGTTTTAGGTAGTTTTGAGTTCCTTTAGGACTCTATTTTTTAATTGTTTTTATTTAGAATCCTATTAGGATTAGGATTGTGATTGTAAACCTATTTAATAGGCAGTTTTATTAATGAAAGGGATTGATGGATATTAAAAAAATAAAAATAAATAAAGAAAAGAAATCTTTTGGTGAGTGCCTCTCTCCCTCTCACGGTTTCTCTCCCTTGTCTCTCTCTCACGGTTTCTCTCCCCTCTTCCTCTTTGGTTCTTTGAGTTCCTCTCCCCTTCCCCTTGCTGTAACAATAGCCAATCCTTTCCCTTTCCTTTAGAGTGGTTTCTTTGATATTCCCTTTCATCCTTTTATGTGAGATTTAGTCTCCATTAATTGGTATCAAAGCCTAGGTTAGAATGTCGCATTCACCTAACACTCTTATGACATATGAGCAATTTGAAATATTGCTTGAAGCCATCAATGCCCTAAATGTTGGACAAAATAAAATTGCCAGTCTTTTAGGTATCCCAGATATTCTTCATAAAGAGCATCCTGCAATTCTCGATGACAAGACAGATGCTACTATTGCAGTTTCTACGATAGAGGGTGCCAGTGAAGATGATAGCAGCGAAGAGCAGATCTGTCACATGCTGGACACTTTTATCATTCCAGAACCAGCCATGGAAGAATGTGTTGAGGATGCAATGCAGGTTGAGATCATGACTCACGAAGATATTCTGCAACCAACAATTGAGAAGAGTCTCTTCAATGCGTTTAATCTCATTCGTGTTGATGCAATAGCCAAGTACGTGATCCCATCGTCATTCTTTGACAGGCGGATCCCTCAACTAATAGACTACATCCTTACCACCGAGATTTCGTTACGAACTATCATTAGCGGTGTCTCCCACAAGATTATTTTGTCATCTCTACAAAATTCGAGGACAAATTTTTTTAAGAGGGCGAGAATTGATGTAGGAAAAGATCCGTTGGATAGGAATCTTCTTAGGATTTAATTTAGATTTCTTAGCAATTTTTAATTCTATTGATTTAGGTTTATTTTAGAGGTGGGCTACGGTTTTGTGTATTTGCTTATTTTATTTTTCGTTTAGTTAGTAATTGTAATAAGTGTGTGAAACCTAATAAATATGCACACTTCTAGTTAGAGTCTAATTAGGCTTAGGAGTCTTATTTTATTTTTATCTATTTATTTAGAATTATTTTGTGGGCCCCCTTCCCCTTTTAGACGTGAACTCTACTAGTTTTAGTTTTAGGTAGTTTTGAGTTCCTTTAGGACTCTATTTTCTAATTGTTTTTATTTAGAATCCTATTAGGATTAGGATTGTGATTGTAAACCTATTTAATAGGCAGTTTTATTAATGAAAGGGATGGATGAATATTGAAAAAAAAAAAAAAGAAAAAAAAAAAAGAAAAGAAATCTTTCGGTGAGTGCCTCTCTCCCTCTCACGGTTTCTCTCCCCTCCTCCCTCTTTGGTTCTTTGAGTTCCTCTCCCCTTCCCCTTGCTGTAACAACAGCCAATCCTTTCCCTTTCCTATAGAGTGGTTTCTTTGATATTCCCTTTCATCCCTTTATGTGAGATTCAGTCTCCATTAGTTCTTTTCTTCAATGATATTGTGAGCAATACATGCTTCCCCCGCCCCATGTAATCTAGTATTATATAGACTATATAGTTTTGAGGGTAAAAAATAAGTTGGAAAATAGAAAGATCTTACATGGAATATGCAGGGAGGAAGTTGACAATACTGAATAACTTCAGCATTCCTTTGAGAAGATCTGAAATAATTCTTATTGAGATGCAACAAAGCTTAATTGTAATTCTGGGCTGGGGAAATGCTTATGAATGAGATATGAATTAGCAACTCAGCACACCCTAGCAAACACTTGGTTGGAACCTCAAAACATCTGTTTATAAATTAATGGAAATGAATTTTTGTTTAGCAGTGTTTCTTGGAACATTCTTCAACTAATCAGAGACTCATTTGAACTTAATCACAATTCCAGTAATTCTACCAATTTTATGTTTCTAAATGGGGTGGAAAGTATATTTCTCATGAAATTTTTTCTTGCCATTATGCAATCTTCTTTTTTATTTTATCACTGTTTAGCTAATATTTGCTGGACAGTAAATCCTTTTCTTTCTATTTGCTAACAGTTAAATGGCTGAGCAATCATCATGTACTTGAATTATTTTTCCAACCGTATTGTTATCTCCGTGCATTGTGTTGAATGTAGCCGTCCAGAGTGGCACTGAAATCAGGCTGTGAAGGGATTGCTGCTATTAACACAATCATGAGCGTTATGGCAATCAACCTCGATAATTTACGTCCTGAGCCCTGTGTTGAGGGGTAAGCAATTTTACCTTCATTATACAAGGTTTGTTATTTTTTCAAATGTCAGAAGGCATCTATTCTGCCACATGATGTGTCCATTCTGACTGTTGGATAGAGATTATATGGTCTAGATTAGCCACTTGTCGAATTTCAGAATCTAATTCAATTAAATACCCCCTTTTGTAGTGGAATACGTCTCATGTATGCCTATGCATTTGTACCAGTACTCTTTGGGGGGTGAAAGTACTCTAAGCATTACTATGCACTCTCCCAACTATGAATGGTTTTGATTAAAATAAACATAAAAATGAATGGCCCAGATTCATCTTGTGAATTTTAGAAACATCACATTCCATTGTTACATGAATAACTACCCTTATAATATACCCTTATAATAAAATATATATTTTTTTCTAATAGAAAGTTTCTAAGAGTATTTCTCATTCTTTCCTATTTTCTAATTTGTTGAGTTCAGATACTCCACTCCAGGAGGTTATTCTTCCAGGGCAGTCCATCCGATTGCACTAGGAAAAGTGATGCAAATTGCAAAAATGATGAAGAAAGAATTTGGTGACAAGGATTTTTCATTATCTGGCATTGGAGGAGTAGAGACCGGTGGTGATGCTGCTGAATTTATTCTTCTTGGGGCAAATACTGTTCAGGTTGGACAACAAATTGCACCTTTTATTTGCATATATAAGTAAACTCAACAGATGATCATCTTATGCAATATTAACTCTAAACACTATCATTGTCATTATGGTTCTGAAATTTGAGGAAATGTCCTTGTCCCTGAACTAGTTTGGTTAAATGTTAGTTATAACTTATTATATGCACATACTGTTCACGCAGACTTCTCTTTGTTGTACTATATGCTATACCTTATTTGGACCATGGGCCTCTTCTCATAAACCTAATTCTACCTCATATAGTCTACATATGGTTCAGTGGTTCACATATCTATGATTGGGGTTCCCAATCTAGAGCCAGTGTAATTTGTGGTCCTCTCTTGACAGTTACACTCCATCTAAACAGCATTACACACAGACCAAGGTTTCTCCCACACAAACTCACACTAATTTATTGACATACTAGCTAACTAGTGTTGCATTCAGCATTTTGTCTAATATTGTATGAAATTTTCTCGAGTCAGGATTTGTGACGTGATATCAATGGAGTAATGTATTGGTACCAACAAATTTATGAGTTTTTGGCAAATATTTTCATATAAGGACATAGATCTTGAGTTGCCAAAGATTATACAATGTACAAAACCTGTACAACCTTTGAAGTCTATCAGCTTTCATGTTAGGTGGACCTTATGGGGAGACAGAGTAGTCCTTTCAAATTTCAATATAGAAGTAGACACTCCTCTCCTTACCCCTCATTTTTCTATTTCCTGGTCTTGATTACTTCTGAGGCTGACAGTGGCACCCAAGCAACAAATACCACTCTCTAAATTTCTAATTTGATAAATATTATTCTCTTTTACTGCCTTTCAATCATTTCTTTCTTTGTTATCTTATGTATTTATATTAATGTGATAGGTCTGCACGGGTGTACCACTCTCTAAATTTCTAATTTGATAAATATTTTTCTCTTTTACTGCCCTTTCAATCATTTCTTTCTTTGTTATTTTATGTATTTATATTAATGTGATAGGTCTGCACGGGTGTGATGATGCATGGTTATGGCCTTGTAAAGGAACTTTGTGCTACGCTGAAGGATTTCATGAGAAAGCACAATTTCTCTTCAATTGAAGAATTCAGAGGGTATGACTTACTCAATTTCTTTTTTTAAATTCGTCTTAGTCACTTTTGATGCTAACTATGTGCTGGAAAGAAGGGAAGATGACAATCCTTCTTGCCTCTACCAGACTCTTTGTTCTGAACCCATTATGCAATGGGTTGCATAAAGTAGATCCAATGATAAAACACACTATAATCTGTATAATGTATGATTTTAACTTTCTGATAAGGAAACCTTTTTGTTCAGATCATCACTAATTTTTCTTTGAGAAAGGAAAGCAATAAATCCAATGTATAGGGTGATTTGATAAGGATGACTAATCCGGAAGTTCAGTGAACCCTTCTCAATGCGTCACATACATCATTTTCTTGTGCACCTAAAGGCATGGGGTTTAACACTTCCTTCCTGTTGGTCCACCTTTATAGAATTTATCTTCATATAATGTTTTGACAGACTTGTGAGTGGGTGAAAGGATCATTGATGCTACTCTTGAATGGTTGATTCACACCAAAACAAAAAGCCCTTGCAAGACCTTGACTGGTCAGAGACCACCAGTCTAAATAATAAGGTAATTACGATCATCCACACAGGAGTATTATACTTCTGGTTGTGTGGAACTTACTATTTACTTCTGCTACTCTTGAATGGTTGATTCACACCAGGACAGGAAGCCCTTTCAAGAACTTGACTGGTCAGAGACCACCAGTCTAAATAATACGGTAATTTGGATCATCCACACAGTGAGTATTATACTTCTGGTTTTGTGGAACCTATTAATTCTTTCATATCATGACAATGTAGATAGAGCCATAGGGGCATGGTTCTTAGTGGATTTGAACTCTGGAGACCAAACCTCTAGTCATACATTAGAAAGCCTTAAAGAGCAGGAAAAACAAACTTATAACACACATTCCTCAATGGATTGGAAAGTGAATATATCAGTTACTGTGAGCTAGCGAGCTCACTCCTTTATAGTACATGATGCAAGGACATTTTCCTGTTCATTAAATTAATTTGGTGAATCGCCTGAATGTGAGGTGGTCGTTTTCCTTCATCAATATATATATATTATATAAATACCACACCTCAGAGCGCATCTAAACTTTGCCCATTGAACTGTTCATACTGTTGGAGACAATTGCATGACTAGATCACCGACCATCAGTCCAGAACAGTACTACACTGATATTTGCTTACAAGTGACTGGTTGCAGTTTCTAATGTGGCATTTTGTCTTCCTCAGGGCCTCTCTTCCATACTTCACAACGCACACAGATTTGGTACAAAGACAACAAGAAGCTATCCGGCAGAGGAAAGCAATAAAGAAAGGACTGCAATCTGATAAAGAATGGACTGGAGATGGCTTTGTGAAAGAGACTGAGAGTATGGTGTCCAACTAAATCTTCCATTGCAGTAAGCCTTCTCTGGCACATGTTTATAGGTCTATAATGCAAGTTGAAACTTGCTCTTTTCATTAAACTGGGTCAAAAAATCAACTTTTGAACATATTAATATAGTTTAATGGAGGGGCATTAATTGGAATTCTCTTGTTAGTTTTTGAAGCTTTAATCATATATATGAATTACCTAGTTTGGTCTAATGTACAAATGGTGTTAGTTATTTGTATTAGGGGACCAATAAAAGCCACCAGGGAAGAAAATGTCCGAAGCAAATACAGGCATACATTTCGCCCTACTTGTCGTTACATTGGACTTTTGTAGGACTAAACGGGTTCGGATCATCTCCTGTTGTTGGAGGGATTCCAGCCGTGTTCCAGCGGTTGGAGTTCACTCGGTGTGCATATCAGTACATTGGTATGCGTGCCAGATGAACTCTAGCCGTTAAATCCCGACTAAAGAGACTAGACAACAGGAGAGGGATCTTTTTCCCGATTAAACTCAACTCTCTTACATGTGCACTTGCGGCATCTGAGAACCTTAAATAAAGACTCACCTGAACAGAGAACAGGGGTCAGTTTTAGAACCTTATCAACCCCAACCGGGTTTAATTAGTTCTTTGAAATTACAAGATTACCTAAAAAATGCGTATCGGTCTACTCAATTAGTCAATTATCCACCTAATTTTACATTTAATTTAATTATCCAAAATAAAGATAAATATTATAAAACTACCCAAAAGAGTACCTTCTCTCATCCATATATGTTTTTTTAAAATATTTTTATCCCTAACTTCCTATACCTTCATGGCTAGACAAAACTAGACCACACTAGTTAAACCGATCAGATCCAATTGAAAAGAGATTGAAACTCGATCGATTGTTTTATAAATGGTCAGGTCATGGTCTTAGATGATATATTAATTTATCATTCCTGATACTGACCAAAAAATCAGTATGGTCTCAATAGAAAGTTGACCAAATATATAAACCAACGTAAACCGAGCGATTAAAGGCCAGTTAAATGGCATTATTCCTATATTAAGAACCTACATCTCCTTTTCTTTAACGTTACTTAGAGATGTCTCTTTTCATGTAAAAAAAAAGAAAAAATCTAATGTTTTCTTTCTCTAACCCTAGCTTTTTTTTCTTTTTTGAGAGGGTGCACCTTGCCGCACCTTTTAATAAACGTGTCGAGCTTAGACCTAGATCGATTATTAATCACTCCTTCACGGTGCAGGGGTGTAACTTGACGGTCGCTCAATCAAACTGATCAATTAAGGACTGACTGCCATTGATCAATTCAAGTCATTAGATATTTACTTATTTAGAGATTGCCATTTCTCCCTGACATTTTCCCTTTCCATTTCTCTCTTTGTTTATTTAAGTTTTTTACAAATTTACTTTATCCCTCTAATCCTATAAAAAAAGAATTTTCAGTGTTTGTTTTAACATAAAATGTTTAATACACACTATTTACATTCTTGCCATATTTTCTCTCCTCCTTGACCATGTATGCCTTTTGTGTCGATACTTCATCTTGTATGCCCAATGCCCATTGACTTAGTGTTGGAGATGCCTAGACATGCAGTCGCATAGACCCCACCCCGTAATTAATATTGTTTTAGGCTGACTTAGCACCCTCTACAGTGGCAAGGGCTTGACTGGCTTTCACCTTCTCTTAATATTGTGAAAATTATTTGTGATGCTAGTCATGTTCCAGATTTATCTGAAGGAGATATTGGATTTATTTGTCGTGATCACCTTGGGCGTCCTCTATTTTCTTATTCTGCACCAGTTATCTTCCATTACTAGTCGATTGGTGAAGCCATTTCCACCTGCACAATTTTAAATTTTTTTTTTTGGGGGTAGGAAAGACATTTATTTATTCAAACATGAATTACACCTGGAGGGCATTACACAATTTGCTTATATCCATGGATCGGAATTAGACTAATTAAACTGTCGTACACGTTAATGACAATACCCTCCTAAAAAGGGAGTCAACAATATTGTTTCGCTCCTCATGAATAAAACTGAAATTACAGCTTTGAAAATACGGTCCTAAGTGCAGTACATTATCAAGAATCAGAGAACACTAGAAGGGGTGATTAACTGGTTTCTGTAGCAAGTAAGTCACCACCTCTTGACTTAAGCAAAGAAAAAAAAAAGTCACCACCTCTTGGTTATCAGATTTCACAATCATGCACTCAATACCTTCATTAATGGCCATCAACAAAGCAGCAATAATGGCCTAAGCAAAACAACATCTGCACAGCTTTATTGGAAGCTATATCTGAAGGTTATGAGCGAATTTTTGTAGAGTGCAACAATCAAGCGGTGATCTTGTTCTTACAATCCCCCAACCACCTAGCATAGATATCTCTTACTCATATCCTAGAGGATATTCAACATCTAGTATCTTTACTTTGTGAGTTGTAACTTTTGTTTCAAGGGAAATTAACAGCATTGCTAAAGGAGGGTTCTGTCCTTGACATGTACAACTTGACCCATTTCCGACCCTAGGATTTTAGAATAGCGTTTTCACGTTACTCTGAATAAATGATAATGAACACTCTTGTACTCTACAATGGGCCTCACGTAAGTTGTGCAATGTTGACATGATCCGTGGCTGATATCTTTATAGAAAACGATCCTCTCCTGTCGTTTAGCCCGCCAGTCTCTCCTTTTCCTCTTTTTTGGTGTTTGATTGACAAGAGAAATTATGGAGAAAAAAAACAAAGAAACAATTTTTAAGTCTATTGTTGGGTCTTTCCTTGATTCATTTGTGGCAATAGCAGCCTCTTCAATTGTTAGTTGTGCATCGGGGAGCTTTTCATCAGTGATAAGTTTCTGGTTTAAGAATGGTATGAGTAGGATATATACTCAATCACATATGCTTGGTCAATCCAAAAGTCTAAATCCTTAAACCTTAAACCTTAATACACACAACCAAGGTAGAGTAAAAAAATGCAGTATTCTTTATGCTGTTATGGTATCATGTCAATGCAGTCAATTCTTTTCCCCTCCTTACATTAATGCTCAAAAGCATCTTCTAAAAGATTAAAATGGCCCTCTAAGGGACAAAAGCAGGACTATTTCTCAATCCAGTATAATATAAACATTTCAATCCTAATAATTAACTAGGATTCAGAAGCAATAAAATAGTTAATGAATTACTAACAATAGTTTATGGAAGAAAGTTAATAGCCAGATCAGGGCTGCAATAGGGTTGGGGTGGGTCAGACTTTTTAAAACCCAGCCCAACCCTGAGTCCACTTATTTGAGCCCAGGCCCGGACCACCTTCAAGGCCGTGTTGATCCTGATCAGTGGGAAGTGTTGGGCAAGGCCGGAAAGGAGAAGAAAAAGAAGACAAGGGCAGGCCTGGTTCAACCCTGGGCTAGGGCAGATGCAAGATGACAAGGCCAAACCTGCATCCCTAGCTAGGATACAATGGTGAATAAAAAGGAAAATATAAAGAAAGAGAAAAAGAACTATACACTAGCAGTATATAGTTCCTTCTCACAGACTCTCATCATCCAACAGTGTTTCTCTCTCTAGGACTAAAAGAATGTTAATTCATGAGATTTTAATGTGCTGTTGCCTAACTTAAGAGGTCTTTTTGAGAATTAGTTTGAGAGAACTAGACAGTGGGTTGTAGAACCTCATAACCAACTAGATGCACTGTAGGGTGTACTGATCAAACTATGCTAAGAGGAACATATCCCATAATGTTATGTTGGAAAAATTGCATACCTAGGAATGATTGAAAATGGAAATAATATACAAGGTTAGCACCAATAGGTGAACTGATAAGGGAAGGTTGATTGACAAGACCCTGGCATGTAAAACAGAGATCAATAAATACACCATTAAGAATGATGCACAAAGGTTTCATGACCTATCTTTATGGATGGGCCCACAGGAAACAATACTTTACCTCACAACATCATGGTCATGCTTTCTAATTTGGTATAGTATCTTGACCTTTACTGACTAGGTAGAACAGTAATAAGAAGAAAAAAAAAAAAAAAATATATATATATATATATATATATATATATATATATATATATATATATATATATATGAGAGGATGGTATTGTTTGATCAGAATAAAGAAATAAAATATTAAAAACTCAAAAAAATATATATATATTTGACAAGAAAGATTAAGAAAACTAGGAATATCAAATTTCAAATTTTATAAAGATCTCGAATCCATTATGGATGAATAAATTTACCCCATAAAGGGGTTTGTGTCAAAAAAAAAAAAAACTTTTGCTAAGTCATAAAGTATCTCTTGTCCGGTTTCTGTTATACACGAAAACATGATGAGGTCATTTTGACCATAAAGATACCTAGCTATTACCTAACTATTCGAATTATAGATTCTACTGTATTCTATACAGGAATATATATATATATATATATATATATATATATATATATATATATATAAAAGAACTTGATCTAAAAAAAAAAATTAAAGGGAAAAAAAAACGAAAAGGTTGGTTGAGTGGGTGGGGGGGGGGGGGGGGGGGGCATTCTCCCTAACTCAATCTCCTCCATAAATAAAATAAAGAAAAACAAAGGAATAATTTCAATGAGCAACTTGCTTATTTTGACAATAAAAGCTTCCATTCATTGGTATTTTTTTAATTAAAAGGTTCAAAACTTTTGACTGCTTTTACCACAAGAGGAAAGTCCAATTCCATGGGCCGTACAGCTTATTATATGGGCTATGTAAGCTTTCATATCCATAGGGTATATGTCTTACTGATAGATGGGCCCCACAAGCCACTATTAGTCCATCACATTATTGCTTATGTAACACAGATGTTAATTATAAGATGCCTAGTTATCCAAAACAATTCAAACTTTTCATGACTAAATTAAAGGCATCCACTCTTTATTACCATTTCTTTGTTACCAAGGAACTTATAGTGGGCCACTGAGTTGTGAACCGAGTCTCATTCCATTTTCAGATTCATTTTACATCTTCAATCTGATGGGCTTTACACAAATATTTTCTGCAACTTCAGCTCATTTTTTTTTTCTGTAGCAGCAACTTCAGCTCATTAGCATGCTTGAAAGGTTATTGGTGTAGTGTGCTTAATTTCCAGTCAACTAATATTAGTGGTGGTGATACTATTAATTCATATTGTCCAATTGTTTTGCTGCAATCTGTAATCATGAATTTATTTCTGTTGAGAATATTTTCATATTAGAAAACGTTTGAACCTGAGATGTTAGTTGGTTTCTCCATCTGAATTGGATACTTCAACATTGTATCAAGCTAATCAGGTTCTACGTTAGTTAATTATCTATGTACGATCATCCAAAATTTAGGCAACACGTGAGGGGAGTGTTGTGAATAATCCCATATTGGAAAGTATAGATATTCTAATATACTAGTTGATTTTCCTATCTAATAGCTTAAGCTTTTAGGTTAGATATTTTAAATCAAGACAAGGAGCCCTTGAACTTGTTCTTACTGCTTATTGCAAATGAGCATGTCCAAGTGGAATCAGGTGTTTGTTGACAATTAGATGGTAATGGGTTGAATCAGAATTCATCATGAAATTGAAAGTAGCGGTACTCTTCGATGATATAACTTAGGCTCTCTTTGGTATAATTTATATTTATGTTTATAAGTTATTTATAATAAATTATTTATGAAATTAAATTATGAGTCATAAATAATAATCATTTAATACATCTAAACATAAAGAAGTAATAATAGATTATCACAATAATAATAAACACCTTATAACCTATTTGTAAATTTTAGATTATATCAATTTGTTTTAAATATAAATAAATACCATAAATCATATCAAAACAACTACATATGTCATAATGTATTATATAATCAATTCTATAATGCATACCAAAGAGAACCTTATCTGTGATATGTCCATCATAATTTCAACTTAAATGGTGAATCACCCACAACTTTGGGTTCAAGCTTTTAGCTTAGATTATCAAATGTAGCTCAATCAAGGGATAGTTTTAGAATCCCTCTTAGGTGAGAAATATTTTTTCCTACTTCAAGTTGTAATATCCAATATTGTCATATATCTTAGGTTCTCTCTGGTATAATATATATTTATGTTTATGAGTTATTTATGACAAATAATTTATGAGAATAAATTATGAATCATAAATAATAATTGTTTAATACCACTAGACATAAATAGATTATCACAATAATGATAAATACCTTCTAACGTATTTGTAGATTTTAGATTATATTAGTTTATTTTAAATATAAATAAGTACCATAAGTCATAGCAAACAACTACATATGTCATAATTTTTTATACAATTATTTCTATAATACATACCAAAGAGAGCCTTAATTCAACCTTGACAAAATTTATTTCTAGGGTTGGGGACTAGCTAGGTTTTTTGGTTGCACGCATCATGCGTCAATGCAGAATCCGATGAGAAGGCCGGTACAAGTATCCAAGAGAGAGATAGAAGGTTATAATGTAAGAAAACATTGAAAAACACAACCGAACACAAAACCTTTTCTTTTAAGATTGGTAAGCTCTAATAAGCTTTTTGCATTTCAAGGAAGCATTGAAGACAAGAAGAATAAGTAACAAAAACAACAGCATGAATAATAGTGTGAGAACTCCATTTTTTTCTTGTCAACTAAATTATTATAGGGAATAGACTTCTCCACTATATGTAGCGGCTCGAAAGAGCAATGCTTAAGTGTGGGTCCCCCAATTACGTATGACTGATGTATTCGCTTACGTAACTCAAATCTGCATAATGACACGTGTCGTCTAATGATTGGAGGTAAGCCCACTTATGTTTAAGAAATGGAAAATGACTATACATGATGAGATTCATAGCTATAGTGGGTGTCGTGGTTTATCTTTATGACTCAATTTTATCTATTCTGCTTCTACCCAAAAAAAAAAAAAAAGATCAATTCTTGCACTTCTTGGAGGCCACATTCCCCTAATAAACAACATTACCTCAGTTCTCAAAGAGGCAAATCACTTTTCAGATCTCCTAATTTTTTAAGGTGGAAAATAAAAAATAATGTGAAACTCGAGCCCCACATTATTTTTGGTAATCTAAATGGCCTCATATTAATTATTATTTAATTAAAAAAGGTAAAGTAATATAATATTTTTATTCATCTTTACCTATATTTATTTATTTGTAGTTTTACATACTTTTTTAAGTCTCTTTTGAATTCTTTTTAGTGAGAGAAAAACCTTTTTCCAAAGCTGCAGTGAATATTATAATTTATCTCTATGGTATTAAGTTGAGTATTATAACTTATCCCTATGGTATTGAGTTTCAATAAAGTCTTGAGAAGGCAGGAATCTTCATCCACAAATAAGAAAAAGCAAACGCAAAATAAATTTATAAATAAGGGAGGGGGGGTTTCTCACGCTATCAGTGTAGAAAAATCTTTCATATATTTCATCCAGGACCCACATAATTAAAGAAAAAAGAAAAAATATTAATGAAAGACATATATTTCATCAAGGACTCAGAAAAAAGAAAAAAATATTAATGAAAGGCATATATTTCATCAAGTACTCAGAAAAAAGAAAAAAAAAATGTTAATGAAGGATATACATGAAAAACACCCCTAGCTACAATAGAGTGGGGATATTTTTTTATAAATAAATATGTATGGTATGATTATCTACCACTTATTATAAATACTTTCATTTTTGGTATTTTTTTTTTTTTTTTTTTGGGTGCAACATTTTTGGTAGTCAACAATAAGTAAAAGGATCAAATTCCCACAGTTTTGAATTGGCATCCACTCTTTAAGGTGGTTTCTCCTCCAATCAATTCAATCGGGGCCATATCTAACCCATGAAAAACTAAGTATAAGACTAGGTAAAACCATTTTTTTAAGGCAAAATAAATTCGAAAAAAAAAACCCACCTCAGTAGGAACTTGATTCTTTGACATTGAGTTTGTAATAAGTTGACATCGTAACGAGTGGTTCAAAAGTTATATCAATCCATTGAACACCAATTAAATCAAAAGCTTAACCTAACGAACAACACGAAAGTCAGAACTAGAACAAAGTCAATCAAAGAGAAATTCAACAACTAAAAGAAACATTAATTCCTTTGGATTCTTCATTTCTTTAAAAGGAACAAGCAGAGATACACAATCAGACCAATCTTGAGATGCCTTTATATCGATATTAGACAACCAGACTATAACCCCTCAAGTCTCATAATAAGTTTGTATACTTCTTGTAAAAAGAAAAGAAGGTAATCTTACTCTGAAACTTAAAAAATAAATGTTTTATCCAAGGAAAGGTATGATCAATCTAAAACCGGATCAGTATGAAAACAATGACAGAGTGACATACGATGGGTATTAAATTTATAAATATTAAAAAAATGAAGGTATCAAATATCAAATTGGAATAGTAAGGGGATCAACTCTATTATCACTAGAATGACTTTTGGCACCAACTTTATGTTCCATGTAAAGGGTTCTTTGTTTCTTCATTGACCAAAAACTCCTTGAAGAGAACTGAACTTTCCAAATAAATTTTGAAGCTCTTTTCATTTTTTTTTTTGTGGGGTGGAGAGAGAGAACATGGTTAATTTGGAAAGTTCTTTAACCTGCATCTTGAGCCCAAAATAGAAATGTTTCTCTCTTTAACCTATTCTTGTTATATATTAAGAATGTATTTTGAAAATACATTTCAAAATCTGCATTCCAAGAATATATACCAATTAAGTAAGCCTAATATTTTTTTTTTCTGAGTAGGTGTTGTATCTATCAACTGCAAAGATGGTGATTGAAAAGTGGAACAAGTTCCTTTCCTATAACTTTGATGCCCATTTCATAACTCCCTTCCATTCTTCATTAAGTGGTGAAGACTGAATATTATAGATTGACTTCGAACTTTAAGACTTATCACATTGACTGACCCTTACAATTATACTTTGTGAAACTGAATGCTGATGGGATTTGATTCCCCAAACATAAATATTAATTTGTATAGCTGAATCACTCTAATGGGTTCCAACTTAAGTGCCCATTATATATATATATATATATATATATATATATATATATATATATATATATATTGGTCATCAAAATACCTGTTGATGCCTTTTCCATTCTCACCAATTGTCCTTCAAAGATGCCAACTTACTTGAGGTTTGTTTTTCTTTGTCAAACTACATATACATTGGTTCTCTCCTTAGAGACCAGAGAAATCCAGTGGGGTTTTGTGTCTTTTTAAGGGTGTCATATTTCGGACTATGGAGTCCAATAGTTGAGAGTTACACGGGAAAAACCTTTTTCCCTATATATAAAATGACTTAAGAATACAAAGCCAACTTGACAAACATGTACTTAACTTTGCCTTTTTCTCTTCAAATATCATTTTGAGGCTTTGTCCTTTTCGCATAATTTGACCTCAGTTTCCCAAACATGTGACAAGGATTACGGAATGCTTCTTACACATTTTACATATTGAAACAAAGAATACATTCGGGTTTTTTTTTTCTTTGACATTCTCTCTCTTTTCTAATAATGCGGTGAAACAAAGACAATGATCTTTCTCACAACCTCTTACATTCGGATTATTTTTTTCTTTTTCTTGATATTCTCTCTCTTTCTTGATAATGTGGAGCCTATTGACTATACTAGGATCCTTACATGAGATTTTTTTTATGAGAAGAATATGTGTTTTTCTATTTTTTTATTAAATGATTGTTTTATATTTAAAAAAATTGACTAGAGTCTATCGAATTTATTTGTATTCATACTTGGCATCTAAGCACAGGAGTTGAGGTGTCAAAAATGAGATTGGATTGGTTGAACTGATCGAAATCCACTACCCCAAAACCGATTGGACAAAATGAAACCGACCATTTGGATTGAAACCAAAAGAAAATGATAATAACCGGAAGAAAAAAAAAAACCTGGAAAAAATTCAAGATATTCCCTCTTTTTATAAATGAAAATTTGAGATTGGATTGATAATGGATCAATAAGAGTAGGTAAAAAATCGATAATGAACTGAAATCAACCGGCCGATAGCTATCAGTTTTGAATTGGGTTTTTGTAAACTGAACTCCTTATCAGCCTAAAACCGGATCGAACCGATATAAAAAGAATCGAAGAAACCATCCATAACAGGACTTTTTTTTTTTTTTTTTTCAAAATTTTTTACTGTTGTCTCTTGTTTTCTTTGTTTGTCCATTTCTGAATTAATTTTCTATAAAAATTCTATAGAAGTGCAAAACTGCACGCGTATACTTTGCGTAAAACAAATGATTTTCATGCGTATATATTTGTCTTCTTTTTTTGGGCTCATGTGTATATCATTTTAATTAGTGATATCCATTAAAAAAACAAAAGTTTGTATAAACCCACAAGAAATCAAGCTCATAGCATCCAAAGTGTAAGAGAAAAAAAAAAATTCAATCTAAGAGCAGAAAGATTAAGGATTATTAATTGTTTTTGCTAGCGTGCAATTCGAGTGCATTCATAGGCTTTAATATTAGTTGGCAAAGAGTTTACGCCTTAATAAGTGGAAGGAATTATGAGTTCAACTCCTTTTACAGTCATAGGGCCACTCACACAAGGTGATAAGTGTTCTTTTTTTTCTATATTGAAAGTAAATGGAATGGTTTACTTTTAACCCCAGAATGACCTAGTTCATGCAATTATAGGGTCAGTATGGCTCGTGGGACTAGTCAGGCCCAAGGTCTGGATATCCATTGTTAACAAAAAAGAATGCATTCATAGGCTTTGAATTGGTTAATTTAGAGTATTGAAGTGGAAAAAAAAATATTTGTAAAAGAAAGAAAAAAACATAATTTAGGTATCTGACACCATGATCTACTGACATCTATTAACAAAGTTGTATAAAACCAGCACTGTATTTACAAATTACCAATAATACCCCATTTTATCTATGCATTTGTAGATTTTGTTGTTCTATAGATTAGAGAACCTCTTTAGTATATTAACTTTGAAACTATTCCAACTCTTTTATTTCAACAATTTTTTTCTTCTTAAACTTTTTAAAGAAACTTATGGATGTTATTTTTCTACCTAACAAAAAGAATCTAAAGGGATTATTGTAGGTCAACATAAGACTAATAATATGTTCCAAATTGAATGTTTAGTGATAAATAAATATCATACTCATTAGTTGTGGTTAATTTATAAATTGAGGTCCCCAATACGAATCAAAGCAGATTCATCTTCAATTTAAAACTAACATAGAGAGCCTCGAAAAGGGATAAAATTTGAGTGGAGTGTGTTATACCTTTATATCTCTATTGTTGTTAGAATCTGTGCTCATGATATTTCAGTGTGTGGTCTGCCTGTAGAAGACACAGAGACAAATAAAGGAGTAAGGGTATCAAAAATGAAACCGAACCATTTAAATCGAAATCGTAAAATCGATTATTAAATGGTTCGATTTTGGTTTTAGAAATGAATCCGTTTAATTAAAAAGCTTGACTCTGATTTCATGAATGAAACCATTTAAATCGATTATTTGGAACCGTTAAAACTGACTAAACATTTACTTTAATTCTTGAGTGCTAAATGTTTATATTTGTAGAAATAAATTATATTTTAATATTTTTCACATGACATACTTCTAAATCATAAGTCCATTTTCATATATGATTAAAATTATTTTATGATTTCTTTTGCTTTCCTTCTACTTTATTCCTAACTCTCATCCTCTCTTTCCTGGCAACGAAACCGTTTAAAAATCGAAAAATTGAAATCGATTAATAATCGATTTTGATAAGTATTTGGAAACCGTTTAATAAATGGTTCGATTTTGATTTTAGTCATTACACACCGAATTGAAAATCGAAGCGCACCGTTTAACACTTTTACAAAGGAGGTCAAAGCCTTAAAGACTAGTCTAATGCCTAAGTGAGGACTCCGAACAACAAGCAGGTAAATTGAGTTAGTACTTTAGAAATTCTGACTTGAGGTAATGGAAAAAAGAGTAATGGACAGTAATAAATGCATAATAAATGAATTGATGAACTTATACAGTTAAAATCTATTTATAGTACGTGAAGTAGTTTATATCAGATTTACCCTTAACTTAAACTGTAAGAGGCCGAGGTGTCCTTGGTACGCTATTAGCTGAAAAGCTGAATTTGTTCCATTGGTTTTGGGGGTTTTGTGCAAGTTGATGTGGAACACTCTTATTGGCTAATATGATAGGTGCTTTGAGATTTCATGTAAACCGATGAGTCGTGTTTCTATTGATCACAATTTTACCGACGTGTCATGTTTCTATAGATCGTAATTTTACCAACATGTCATGCCCTCATTGATCGATATTGTTTGTACCCAACAATCTCAAATGAAGATCTCTTTATATGAAATGGGGTTTAATTAATGGTGACAAAGAAAAAATATGAGATGGTGTGGTGGAAAAAAAAAAAAACCAGAGGGGAACTGACTGGTGAAGATGACATGAGCTAAAGTGATAATAAAAATACCAAATAATACATAATGGCCATAAATAGATAAATCTGAAGTAGTTGTGGATAAGGCTGGCTTGGTGTGTCATGCTAGTTTTCTCTCTCTATCTCTCTCTTTTAATAGAGACGTAGCCCACAGTTACAAGTAACAAATCATTTTTCTATAATTTATTAATAGAAGTAGGTATCTTGAAAAATATTTATTATCTGGGGTCTAGTATTATCTTATTGATTATCCATTAAAGCTAATCATGCATTGGCAACCTAATAAATAATCAAGCTAAATTAATCTGAAATTTTCTAGTTTAGTGCTAATCCACCTAAACAATTGCACATAATCCCACTTGTTTTATTAATCATTTTTTAATTAATGACTTGATTAACCTGTTTGCATATTTTACATGTTAAGATATATATAGGAATATACCTTACTACTTATGAGGTGTATACCATCTCTACATCCATTTTGCTCAACTATTTCTAAGCCTTTTCTACCTTTGATTTTGACTTACTTGTGGTATCTCTCATTTGGTGGGCCATGCATGTGAAATGCATGTGCTGCCATTCCCATTATTTGGACTTTAGGGTTTTTTTTCATATTTATATTTTTAGGTACTATGTCCTCGGTTAATTCATGCTTATCCAAATGGTCGGGGTGCAATTATTAAATTAGACTCTAGCACTATTATCAATAATTAAAAATAAGGATAAATTACATCAGAGGCATTTGACATTTTAAGAAATTATACTAGAAGTATCTCATATTTCAAAAATCATACCAAAGGTATTTGACGTTTTGAGAAATTACACGAGAAGTACCTCGCATTTCAAAAATATTACATTTAGGATACCTTTTGTTTTTGTATTTTCAAATTTACTCCTGTTTACCATAACTTTCTGGGTCCTCTTTGATTCACTCTCTTACCATCCCGTTGCCTTAACGACTCACCACTCGGATTCCCATGTGCTCATCGTTGTCTCAATTGCCCACCCCCTCTCCTGCCTCTGTCATCTCCTGTGACTCTTCTTCATCGGCGGTTGCTCATCACCAAGTCACAAATCTCGACTATGGTATACATCTACGGTGAAAACTCTGCACTCCAACTTACTATTTTTTCGACCGACGTACCAACGATCAGACACCAAATAAAGGTAATTCAACAAGAAACGATCAGTCCCTGAAAATTTGAGGTTGATCTAATGGTTAACTTAGAGCATGCCAACGTTAAATAAGGTTAATGTTGGAAATATGAAAAGAGGTACCTCTTGTATGATTTTTGAAACGTGAGGTATCTCTGGTATGATTTCTCAGAACGTCAGATACCTCTAATGTAAATTACCCTGAAAATAAAAATCTTTAAGGTGTGTTTGCCTTTTAGAGGGGTATAAACCTATAGAAATTGGAGCCTTAATAATTAAGAGGTTTTGAATAGTTTAGATTGTAAAATTATCAATTAATCCATAGGTATGTCATTATATGAAACTAAACTTGATCTATCCGTAGTATTGGGACCTGTTTTAGCCATCAATGTTCAACTGAACCGTGTTGTTCTTCTTGTGTGAAGCACCACTCCGAAACCTCCTAATAGTTTCAAGAAACGATGGCTAGGTTTCTATGCAAATACTTGTTCTTTAGACCTGGGTTCAATGGACAACTCAAAATATGTAAGCGTTGCATAGAACCCCATCTCCTTGTATTTATAGATCAAACTATCTCCTAGGAAAAAAATTAACGGTTGAACTGGGTGCCTATAACCCTCACCGGGGGAGGGGGGTTCAAATAGATTTCCTAAAGACATTTCTTTCGTACTAGCTTTTCGCAATCTTTGATACACTTTTTCCTTTCTGATCATGTGAGTATCTTTGTATATGAATCATGAGGTATTCCTTCCTATGCTCCCCTTGACTTTGTGTGAGAAATCAAATACACTGGTAGTGTGTCGATCCCTCCATCTTTTGTTTAATAAAGGTAATGAAATAATTTGAATACTATATCATTGAAATGAACTCCGAAATATGACATGAAGTTAATCTAATTTCTATCATTTGTTACAAACTCCGTTTGTTTTTGACGTAAAATGTTATGCATAATATTTTATATGTAAAAAATAAAATTCAATGTTTATTCTCAAGGGATAAAAATATTGTGACCTCTAAGGAAGATGAAAAAAGAGCTTCGCCTATCTTTTACCTAGTAAAAATAAACATTGAAATTATTTTTATATATATAAAATATTACATTTAAAATTTTACGTCAAAATAAACGAAGCTTTAATAATTAATATTATTTAGGAAAAAAAAAATCCCCACACCACTATTGTTTCTCTCCTTTACCCTGACCTTGAGCCTTGGGGGCCCACATTAGATTTGAATTTCTGCACACTTATTTAAGAATTCGGGGAAATTTCTCACAGTAGTGTTGTGGAAACTCTTAAAACTATAATTCAAAAAAAAAAAAAAAAAAAAATACACACTTAATCATAGATACGTTCTCCTAAGTCAAAAGAGAATTGGTTAAATAGCATCCATGATTATTACTTATTTTTTGTTTTTTAATATGGTAATTTTATTAGTTAGGAAATCATCATGATTCAACCCCCTCTACCCCCAACTCATCTTTCAAAAAAATAAAAAATAAATAAATAAAATAAAATAAACATTATGAAAAGCACTGGGGGCAGTTATGGAATTAAATAAAAAGATTGGATAACTTTGTAGTTGTAGGTAATGGTAACCAAGCTCTGCTTTCTTTACCCAAAAAAAATTAAAATAAAAAAGGAACCAAGCTCTGCTTTTATAAATTAGTTGTTTTTTAAGTAACGTTTTGCCAGGGGCTTGAACACCTTATCTTAAAGAATTTTCAAATAAATGAAGAAAGGGTCCCATGGAAAATCTATAAATAAAGAAATAATAGTATATGAATAAAGGGAAAAGATTTTTTCAGACGCCTTCTTATATTCTAGTATTTTCTTTTTCTTCTTTGACATTTTTTCGACTATTCTCCTTAGTCATGTGGGTTCATTATTAGATGGTTTCGATTTGAACGAGAGCCTGAACAGAAGAGGCGAGAACATGAAGATCAAAAGCTTCACTGTTTTGAATAGTAAGAAAGATTTCTTGAAATTTGATCAAATCAATCGAGAATCTCATCATCTATTAGGTGGGCCAACCGATCGATCGATAAAATAAGGACTGGGCATCCATGTTATTATATAATTTTCTGGACAATCATTGGCGTGGTATAATAGATTCACCATGCACTGTCACTGCAGGAAATTCTCTTCCTATAAATAAATGCAGAGAAAAATCTTCCTTGACGATATACCTTTGGTAATAAATCTTTGACTAATCAAATAATATTTCCCATTTGGTAGATTGGATGAAATTTAAAAAATTTTGTACATAGATATATATTTTTTTAATGGTGGTAACATTTTCTCACAATATAAAGTTTAAAAAATCCAATAGAAATATAAAACTAACTAGAAAAACTGAATAAAATCATAAGATTAAAATAATCAATTCTAATTATTCCTTGATAAAAGTTGCCATTTTAACTTTTATGTCCAATGAATTTTTTTAAAAAAAATAAATAAATTGAAAAAAAGAGCTAAAAAAAACCATTTTAAAATCATGTATGAATTTTGTACATGATCTTTCAAATGTGACACGTGGTCATGTACATGTCTAAGAACTCATACCTACACCATATCAAAATTTAATATCCGTTGGATCAGCATAAATCTTCCTCAATTTTCATCCAAATACCAAATATATCCTTACATATTAGGAAAAAAAAATATTAAAGTTAAGAACTATAATTGGATACAAATGTACCCCCAAACCAGAACAGACCACCTTGACGGTGAGAGACAGAGTGAGCAATCATAATCCCAAGCATAATCTAACTGGGCCCCACAATAAGCTTAATATAGAAAAAAATATCAGATGGCTCTGATCATATCTAATAAGATAAAATTGTACTGAATCATCAATCATAGACATCCATGATCCGACAGCACCCCTCTCTTTCTCTCTCTCACTACCCAAACGCGCCGTAGTCCTTAACGGTCAGACTACATTTATTACCATCTATCACCACGTGTACTTATATAGCTGACACCACCTTAAGGAGTCTACGACCTACAACAACAAGCTTATCCGTTCTTGTCGACTTGTCCTTTTGCTAAAAACTCCCCACTTACCTTTCCTGGGCCCACTTTTGATAAATCAAAATAACTATGTGGGTCCCACTTTTGCTGAGCTGTAATTAATAAAAAACTGTTTTTTTTTTATATCGTGGCGTTTTGGATTACTGAAAAGTCAATTCTAGCCGATAAATTGGTCCCCGAGAAAGCAAGCATCTCGAGGAGCAAACTAATCATCCAATAAACACATGACACGTGTATAGAAACACGAGCGGAAGACAGCTAAGACCCGACACTCTATGTGGACCCCACCTAAAGTGATTCAATGTTCGGGCTTCGGACTCCACCCGAATGGATAAAATTTTATATTTTTATTTATATTTTTATTTTAATAATTTTTTGATATTTTTCAGCTCAACAAGAACAGGGGAGAGAGTCTGTTCTGATTTTTGGGTATAAAGAGGCTTAAGAGCTGAGAAGGTTGATGAAGGTTGAAGGTTGCAGAAAATTAGGGTTTCTGAATTCGTGGTTTTAGGGTAGGACTTGAAAATGGAAATGGGTTTCTGATCACGGTAATTTTCTGAAGCTTTATAATCCATCTGTCAATTTTGTTTTTGGATTTTTATTTACTTCCGATTTTGACTGAATCCAATTTCATTGATTGAGTGATTCTCGGCTCAGTATATTTCTTGTTTGAATGAATGAGCTGAAATTGTTTCGATTCTCTTTCAATCTTTCTAGTTATTAGAGAATTTATATGGTTCATCCATGGCTTGATTCAGTGTTCTAAGTTTCCTTTACCAAAGAATTCCGGCGTTTTTTAGTCCGTTCAGTTCCAACCTGTATTTTCCTCCTGGGAAGAGTAACTTTTGTGTACTTTGCAGCTCCATTTACGGTTTTGGGGTCACTGAATTCACGTCTTTAGCTCCAGTCAGTGTTGTGTTGAAGCTGAATTGCTTTCATTGCCTTCAACGGTTCCGTCCAGAGTGTCAATTTAGTGCGATTTTTTCTTCCTTTTATGTACTGGAACAAGCTTCTCAGTGGGTTGGATTTGGTTTGTTGTGTAAAGGTTAGGAAGTGAGAACAATGGTCTCGAGCTCATATTCGAACCTCTTGGACCTCGCCTCTGGCGAGTCTCCATCGTTTGGCCGTATGCCCCATCGACTTCCCCGTATAATGACTGTCGCAGGCATAATCTCAGACCTTGATGATGATCCAGCTGACAGTGTCTGCTCTGATTCTTCTTCCTCCTCTGTACCCAAAGACCGTATCATCATAGTAGCTAACCAACTTCCAATTAGGGTTCACAGAAAACCTGATTACGAGGGTTGGGATTTCTTCTGGGATGAAGATTCTCTTCTTCATCAACTGAAAGACGGTCTTGGGGAGGACGAAGTTGAGGTCCTTTATGTTGGTTGTCTTAAGGAAGATATTCACCCCAATGAGCAGGATGATATCTCTCAGATCCTGCTTGAAAAATTCAAATGCGTCCCTACATTCATTCCACCTGAGCTCTTTAGTAGGTTCTACCATGGGTTCTGTAAGCAACAGCTTTGGCCTCTATTTCATTACATGTTGCCCCTATCTCCGGATCTTGGCGGTCGTTTTGATCGGTCCCTATGGCAGGCTTATGTCTCTGTTAATAAGATATTTGCTGATAGGATCTTAGAAGTGATCAGCCCAGAAGATGATTTCGTTTGGGTACATGATTATCATCTCATGGTATTGCCAACATTCTTGAGGAAGAGGTTCAACCGGGTGAAGCTTGGGTTCTTCCTCCATAGTCCGTTTCCATCCTCTGAGATCTATAAGACGTTGCCTGTCAGGGAAGAACTCTTGAGAGCTCTGTTAAATTCTGACCTTATTGGATTCCACACATTCGATTATGCCCGGCATTTCCTCTCATGTTGTAGTAGGATGCTCGGGCTCAGCTATGAGTCCAAGAGAGGGTATATTGGTCTTGAGTATTATGGCCGAACTGTTAGCATCAAAATCC
Source organism: Protea cynaroides (assembly GCA_028583415.1). Taxonomy (NCBI): domain Eukaryota; kingdom Viridiplantae; phylum Streptophyta; class Magnoliopsida; order Proteales; family Proteaceae; genus Protea; species Protea cynaroides. The sequence goes on from CM053268.1 coordinate 37,242,469, forward strand.
TTCCTGTTGGAATCCATATGGGTCAGCTCCAGTCAGTGTTGAGCCTTCCAGAAACTGAAGCTAAGGTCGTAGAGCTCATTAAGCAGTTCACGGAGAGGGGAAGAATAATGCTGCTTGGGGTAGATGACATGGACATATTCAAAGGAATCACCTTGAAGCTGTTGGCTTTGGAGCAGTTGCTTTTGCAGCACCAGGAGTGGCGTGGGAAGGTGGTTTTGGTGCAGATAGCAAATCCAGCTAGGGGCCGAGGAAAAGATGTGCAGGAAGTTCAGGCCGAGACTTACTCAACTGTGAAGAGGATTAATGAGACATTTGGCCAACCTGGATATGAACCTGTCATCTTGATCGATGAGCCACTTAAGTTCTTTGAGAGAGTTGCCTATTACATGGTTGCCGAGTGTTGTCTGGTCACCGCTGTTAGGGATGGGATGAACCTTATTCCTTATGAATACATCATTAGCCGGCAAGGGAATGAGAAATTAAACAATGCTGTGGGATTAGTTCCATCATCCTCAAAAAAGAGCATGCTAGTTGTGTCTGAGTTCATTGGGTGCTCCCCTTCTCTGAGTGGTGCCATACGAGTAAACCCTTGGAATATTGATGCTGTGGCAGATGCAATGGACTGTGCCTTGGAGATGCCAGAGCCTGAGAAAGAACTCCGACATGAAAAACATTGTAAGTATGTCAGTTCCCATGATGTAGGGTATTGGGCACATAGCTTCCTACAAGATTTGCGGAGGACATGTAAGGATCACATATGTCGGAGATGCTGGGGCATTGGATTTGGGTTGGGATTTAGGGTTGTGGCCCTTGATCCCAACTTCAGGAAGCTTTCAATGGAGCACATAGTGTCTGCTTATAGAAGAACTAAAACTAGAGCAATCCTTCTAGACTATGATGGGACTCTGATGCCTCAGGCTTCTATAGATAAGAGCCCAAGCTCTAAATCCATCGATATCCTAAACAGCTTGTGTAGAGATAAGAACAACCTTGTCTTTCTTGTGAGTGCTAGAAGCCGCCAGACTCTCACTGAGTGGTTTTCTCCTTGTGAAAAGCTGGGAATTGCAGCGGAGCATGGCTACTTCTTCAGGTGTGTGTTTAAGAAATTTTTCTAAAAAAACTGTTCTATTTCAGACTTATTGTTTACAATGTGAAATAGGTAGGAATTCATTGAAGTTTAAGGGGTTAATTTGATGGTCCAGGATGAGGCGAGAAGACAAATGGGAAACATGTGTGCCAGTGGCTGATTGTAGTTGGAAGCAAACAGCAGAACCTGTCATGAAGCTATATACTGAAACAACTGATGGGTCCACAATTGAAGACAAGGAAACAGGATTGGTATGGTGTTACGAGGATGCAGATCCTGATTTTGGTTCTTGTCAAGCTAAGGAACTTCTTGATCATCTCGAGAGTGTTCTTGCAAATGATCCAGTCTCTGTGAAGAGTGGGCAGAATATTGTGGAGGTTAAGCCCCAGGTTTGTAATCATCTTCCAGTATTAAATCATATTTTGAAAATTTGACTGTAAACTAATCCTGTTTATTTCACATATGTGCAGGGTGTGAGCAAGGGGCTTGTAGCGGAACGCCTTCTTTCCACCATGGAAGAGAAAGGAATGGTACCAGATTTTGTTCTCTGCATAGGTGATGATCGATCTGATGAAGACATGTTTGAGGTAATCACCAGAAATATGGCAGGATCATCTCTAGCTCAAATGGCAGAAGTGTTTGCATGTACCGTTGGTCGCAAACCCAGTAAGGCCAAGTATTATTTGGATGATACAGTGGAAATTGTTAGACTGATGCAGGGATTGGCGTCTGTATCTGAACAAGCATTCCCTGTTTCTTAGCAATTCAAGTTTAAAGAAGAAAAAGTAAGGTGCATTGATTCTTCTAACCCCTGTCAACTTGAAGCTGGGTGGTAGGGTCAATTTTCCATTTTTGTGTGTATCCTAGTTGCTGTAAATTACTGATAGTGTTGACCAGGAGAGCTGTATCTGTGGGTATTTTGCTAGTGTTTGATCTCAATGAAATATCACCTGTAAATATATGTTCACCTCATAACTTCAAAGAGTGTCCTCGTTGGCATTGCGGCTAGTAGACCCAGGATGTTGGAAGAAGTACTTGAAAGTGTGATTTTCTATCTCTATCATGGTTTTAGGCCTGATTTCTATCAGGCTGATACCGATTTAACCCCCAATTCCTAGTGTCGTCCGTGATATCGGATCTGGGATTGGCAGTACAATGATTTTATTTTATTTTATTTTTTAATGTTTTGTGCGATATGTCAAGTGGCCAGATCACATGGTTTTTGCTGCAGGTCTGGCTAATCAATGGAATCCTGGAGTCAAGAGTTCTTGCAAACGATCCAGATCCTGATTTTAGTAGGATTGATTTGTTGTCAATTCATTAATTTGATTTTAATAACCAATTACTATTCTCGTCACCAAAAATGTAGTTCTTGATCATTCTAAACGCCTCATGCATGAAGCCATTCCTAGGTTGTTTATGGGGTCATGTTCCTTTCGTTTTTTTTTTTCTGTAGCTCTCTCTTGCAGCAAACAGATTGAAGTTGACGTAATGGTAACTCCTGGTGTTTGTTACCTTCTATGATGCATGTCGTCGTTACAACCAAGATTGTGTGTAACTAAGACAATTTTTTCGTCTCTCTCTCTCATAATTAAGACAATGAAACATCTTTATCAAGATAGTTCTCTTCCCCCCACCCTTGCTTCTCTCTCTATTCCCAGCTTTAAGACAAGATGATGAGTCAGGGAAGGCAGGTATCGAATCCTTAAATAAGGAGTATTGGATTTCGGATTCATGGTTTCAATGGGTCTATTCGCAGCTAGGGAGGAAATCATCAGTCAGTCAGTGGGCCAGCAAGTCAAATCCCGAATCATCTTATTCTCCAAAAACACCCAGCAAGAAGACGGACGTGCGTGCTAACTCTTCCCCTCACGTTCGTTCTCACACACACGAACACAAGTAATATAGTTCTGCAGCACACCAAGGGCACCCAGCGTACGACGCTCTCACCACTACAGGGCTGGAGGGTGGTCATCTCTGAATTTGTTGCTACAGGGCTGTAGGGCTAACTGCCTCAAACAAACCAAACAGGGGCCATGCACAGGTCAGATCCCTACAGTACAGACAACAGAGGATGCAACCTGGATAAAAGTGGAATTGTACTGTAGAATGCACTTTTGGATGGGGGGGGGGGTCGCTCATTCTGTTGTGAGTTTTTTTTTTTTCCCAGTTTTCAGTAGATTCTGTAGATAATGTAGAGAATACAAAAAATCACTTTTCTGTACAATTTGGCAGATATGAGATGAGCTCAATGTCCAATGACTGAGACTACAAGGAAGATTTAGATTTATGGCACTGTAATGACAACCCACAAAGATTACAACATTGAAATACATAGCTTACCAAAAGAAATGGAAATGCAACTGATGTTACAATCTATTTCTGTGCTGCATTTCAGTACCATATACAATTTGTAAATTTAGTGGAATCTTCTTAACTAATATTCCCAGGTCAGGGAGTGTTTATGCTGGCATGATGGCTAAGTTGGTTTCCTATAACATACATAGTCAGCTTTGGTGGAGGGAGCCCATTTCTGTTCAGTTTGATAATACCATCAGTTTGTCTAGTGTCGTAACATCTGCACCATAACTTTCATTGTCTTTGCTGTAGCCGTCTTAAGAATCTGGTATCTGAAAAACTTGCATGGTGCCTGAAACAGGATCCATCCAGAAATTAAACAATCAGACATAAGCAATGCCAAAGTAGGCAATAGGGCAGTGAAAAATTATCAGAGAACCTCTTGTAGACTTCAGTATGTTAAAAAGACAAAGGGTTACCTGAGCTGAACCTGCAAGTACTGATAGAAAAAGGTCCCACAAGCTACACCATAACTTTCCGAAGTGCAAATTTCCATCTTGCCATGGTTTTGAGACACCATGTCACTCATCAATTAAGAAAAGCCATAAACTCTTTTGCCAGGTTATGGAGGCCATTGGTTCCGAAACATGTGAAATTTGCATTAGCAGGCTTCAGCAACTATGCTTCCGTTTCTTTTGGCGTTGGCCAACAGAGAAAGAAGCCATTGTGTACCGTGAATTAGCAAGCTCACGAGGAACAGCAGCTCCTGATGATCTCAAAACTTCAACCAACTCCCGGAACAGATTTTTATTCTCCTCATTAACAAACACAAGTGCTGTTCCCTCTTCTCCCAATCTAGATGCCCTACCAATCTGATGGACATACTCTTTGATGGAATTAGGCATGTCAAACACAATCACTTGCCTAACCCCCAAAAGATCCACACCTCGTCCAAGAACACCTGTGGCCACAATCACAGAAACCTCTCCCATTAAGAATGACCTCAGGCTCTCCCTCCTCTCCTTCATGGGCTTCTCTCCATGGATTGAAAGAGCTCTCATCTTCGTTGTGACTATAATTGCTTCAGATAGAAGATCCGCACCAAGCCTTGAACTAACAAATACCACAACAGGAGGCTTAAAATGTTGCTTGCTCATCAATATCTCAAAAAGCTTCTGCTTCTTCTGCTTTGACTCAACCCAGATAACAACCTGCTTCACAGAACAGTTCGGCCTGTTTGGCTTCCCGGCAGACACAAAAATCAGATCATTTGCCATTGAGTTTGCCATCTTTTCAGCCTCTGGTGGGATTGTTGCAGAGTACATCAATATCTGAGGCTGCCTAAGAGCCCTAAAAATCTGCATTACCTGATCTCGAAAGCCCCTTTGGAGCATGCAATCCACCTCATCCAAAACCAAAACTGAAACCTCATCAAGTTCAATATCATGTTTGGTTAAAATATCAATCAGCCTGCCTGGAGTTCCAACAATCAATTCCACCCCCTGCTGGATCCGGTATATTTGTCCAGCCATGGCATCACCACCAACCACAAGTGCAGTTTTAAAGGGCAGACCCTTTCCCAGCATTTTAGCTTGTTCCTCCACCTGTACACAGAGCTCTCTGGTTGGCGTTAGAACCATCGCTAATGGATTTTTATGGTCTGAAGGGTGTTTGAAACGATAATTTGCACAGTGAGAAACTACAGGAACTAGAAAGGAAGCTGTTTTACCAGAGCCAGTATCTGCTGAAACAAGCAAGTTTTTGCCAAATAAAGCAGCTGGAATGGCTTGCATTTGGACAGGTGTGGGTAATTCATAACCTGCAGATTCTAAATTTTGTTGGAGCTTCTGAGGAAGAGTGCAGGAAGAAAATGATAGGATGGGTGGTGGAACAAATTCTCCTTTGACTTGGATCTCAATTCTCCTCCTTAAAGCTTCAATCTGGTCGCTGGTCAAACTCTCAGAATCTGATTTATGATCACCATCTCTAACATAAAAACACTCATCTGTGACAGGAAATCTTACAGAAGGTGAAACACCCACTGGCCTCCGGGAGTTGGCAAGTCTACCAAGAAGGATCTCCTTGCATTCCATGCTGCATATATCATCATCTGTCTCATCACATATATACTCACCATAGCGGCCACAAATAACACAGGAAGGCTCCCCTGGCAGGGCCTCTCTTTGATTCCAACACCTCTCCTTAATAGGACTTCCTGCGCCACAGATTAACACAGAAAAATAAATATAATAAAAAGTGCTTCAAATTTAATAATGACATAAGATTAGAAAATTCTACAAGAAGTTATATATATATTATATATATATATATTATATATATATATATATATATATATATATATATATATATATATATATATATATATATATATATTGGCGATGGGATGGGGTGGGGTGGGGTGGGGTGGGGTGGGGTGTGGTGGGGAGCTTCACTGAGTGAAGGATCTACCACCAGAAATTTGTGGATAGTTAATTAATGTTCCCAATCCCATGATCATTGTGATTCTTCAATATATGTAGGTTTTGCATAAATTCTTCCAATGGTTAATTGATTAACTATTCAACACGAGCGCAGGATGCATGTCTTGGTCTTAGATGTGAATCCCCACAATCCTCAAGTGGGCCTTGTATGTGGACCGACAACTAAAGCGAGAACAAGGGAATGGGAAGAAATAGTGGAGAACCTTCAAAAGAGGTGGGATGCTTCAGGGATATTCTTCAAATGACTAGTGAAGGAATTTGGAGTTTTGTCACTCCCATGTAAAGTTCATTATGGTCCATCTTTGGATCAGTTCTTTGAGTTAACTGATAGTAGCAATTGAGAAGTGGAGCCATAGTAGAAGAATTTTGAGATTTGATACATCAGTTATTTTATGATTTTCTCATGAGGTCCCAATTTGAGCACTTTTACATATCAACACCTTCTACATTTCAAAGAGATGTATCAGGCTGTCAGCTAAAGGACTTCAAAGAAGATGTGGGTAACTACATTTTCTTTTTCATGCTACCTTTTTGAACAGGTATTGTGATGCTGGCAAACTTACAGGTTAAGCTAAGGATCTTACAGTGGTCAATGTATTGCTGGAAAACCTCCAACCTGACTACCAATGCAGTACAATTGGGAACCTATTCCCAACTCCAATACTTTGGTGAATTTGAGGATAGCAACTGAGCCAGACGAGTTTTTCTTTTTTATATTACAGTATGTAAACAATAGAGAGACCTTTCTTCTCCTTCTGGTAGGGCCACTGAATAAGTTCTTATATTTAAGAGGCAAAAAATAATACCTAGAGGTTATATAACTACCAATTTACAAACTGTAAATCACTATTGAATTGAATTGACAAAAAGGTAATGTAAGGAGTGGAGGTTTATATATTGTAAGAGGTAGATATTTTGGTAATAATACCTCCAGTTGGGGTTATTAGTTAACAAGACAAGCAAAATAAAACAGCACGGAAGGAAATATACACAATACTCAATGATTTATTAACTTAATGAAAGAAAATTAAGTAAGCGTATGTTTAGCTAGTTGATAACAAAAATAAACACAAACTAAATTCCTTTAGAAAGGTTAGTGTCACATGTGTTGTTTGACACAAGTCAATTTCAGATAAGGGAGTACAGCCCCATCCAAAGTAATTGGGTTAAGGCTTAGTTCACTTGAATTGAGAATCCTCAATGAACAAACATGCTGTAAACAACAAAAACCAAAAAAGAGGAGAGAAAGAGGGGGGGGTGAGGGAGAGAAAGAGAGCAAATGGACCATGGAATTTCAAGTTCTTACCTGTTGCTTCACCATTATTTGCCATGTCCTGTTTGTTATCCTTCTTATCTTCTTCCATGATCCACAGTTTACATTTGTCGAAAAGGCTGAGCAATCACTAGGAAATTAGAATAGCATATCATCACAGGACCTCAAGAACAGATTATAAATGGTACAATGCAATATCACAGGAACCCCATTACTTAAGAAGTTAAAATATATATTTTTTTTGTGGGTTGGGGGGGGGGGGGTTCCTCTTTGAGGTGTTGGTCTTTACCAACTGAGCTACCCCTTGGTCTTTACCAACTGAGCTACCCCTTGGAGTTAAGACATTAAAAAGTTGATCGATAGTTTCTGGACATGAGCAGCAAGACAAAATCTTGACTAATGCGATGCACATATTTAAAATTAGAATAAGGACATTTTAATTAGAATACAATACAATTCAGTGAAAGCCCAACGGCAAAAAGATCAGTTTTGAACTACATCATTTTGTCCATGACAATGTTTGGATAGCAAAGGGAAAATAAAACTGGCTTGACCAAGGGAGGGATATGGGATCAGTAAACACAGATTCATCATGAAGCTGTTGGTAGATCGATGACAAATAGGATAAAGAAGTAATTGATACATAACAGTGATAGCCTTGTGATTCTCTACCTCAAATGAATGATGGAAATCAGAACACAAGCAGTAGATGAAGTCCAAAAAAGGGAAATGAAAGGAAACCCTGATTTGAAATTCCATGTACGATTGTAGCAAATGGATTTAAAGCTTCTTTGAGCATAAAGACTCAGAAAATCTCTGAGTTGCATAAAGAGTCTCAAGGTGTGACACCTGAGATCTTTTATGTTAGAGATTTATGAAGTCAAAATGGATGTGAATCTTAGAAAAATAGAAGAAGAAACAGAGAAAAATAAATAAATGAATACTCATATTTTAGTCAGAGTCTTCCTTAATTCTTCGTAGAAGGAGAATAAATACAAATGGAATCATAATTAAACAGAAACCAAAATTTAAGAAGTTATACAACTTAAGGGAAACAATTTAAGATTCCTAAACGATTGAATCAAACGCCTCAAAATGTAAATGAAACCGAATCATTATAAGTAAACAAATAAAAAAAAATCAATTCAGCATATGGTGGAGGGAGGCAGGGAGGGAGGGTGATGATCAGAGTTCCCATTCATTGTGATTTTCTCCCTCTTAAAGGATGCCACTTTTGTTCTGCTAACAATTCACTATCTACGAGATATACGAAAAGGAGAAGACAATAAAGTTGCTCTCTCTCTCTCTCTCTCTCTCTCTCTCTCTCTCTCTCTCTCTCTCTCTCTCTCTCTCTCTTCATGGATTGCTTTAATCCACGGTTAATTCCTCTCTAGCTCACTGTCCCTTTGCAAAAACACAGATAGTTACTGTCTCTGTCTCATCTCAATCCATCAAAGGATTTAAATTTAAGAGAAATTTAACATCCGAAACCAGGGAATAAAGGTTGACCAACATAACAGATCTCAACTTTTCTTCCATACAGATATGCAAAGGGAGAGAGAGATCTACCTGTAGGCTGAGTTAAATTGCCTCACCGGCCAATTATGCTGCTTAGATCATAGTTAGTAAGTTCGGGAAAGGCAAAAATTAGGATACGGATACGTACGAGTATTGAACGAGTCTAGATTTCAATACGGGGAACAATAATCCAGCATAAAAAACGTATACGGCATTATTAAGGTACACATTTAATACGATAGGCTTTGGAGTAAAAAATACGGGTAAATATTCACTATACAATAGACATCTACATCATTTAACAAATAGGATAATAACATATATATACAAATTTATAACAAAAAAAACCTTGCAATCCATGAAATCCCACACAAAATCATCATCTAATAAAACATAAAACACTCATGAGCTAAACATTCTACACATTCCAATAGATTAATAGAGCAAAAAAGGCCAAACGGTCAAAAAAAATAGATGTGCAAAGTTATATGTGGCTTTGCAAATAATAGTTTCAGAGAATGATGCTACCTGAATGTTTTCATCAAAATGTGGACATACAAAATAGAGCTTTGAACCAATGAAAAGCATGGTAAAAGAAAATAAATCTTAGAACAACTCCACAAAACTATCTGATGGCCTGATTGGGATTTACGGAACCTACTGAAAATAGGATACTAGAATCGGAGTTACAGAACAGAGAATCGATCCCAGATATTAGAGGGATCAAAATAGCTATGATCAGAATAAGAAAGAACTCAGCAATAGCAATAGCAACAGAACATCATTCCGAAACAGAACAAAAAATCGTTGCACAAACAAGAGAAAACTGAAAACCAAATCTGGAATAGGATTCTAATGAATGGAAAACTAAATTCTGTTGCTGTTGCAGCTTAAAGTAGTCAGAGATTCAGAACTTGGTGTCATTACCATTGAAAAATGTAAATTTCAAGCAGAATAGTAGCAAGATATAAAAAAACAGAGACATATCTTATTCTTGACAAAACCCACATAAAAAAATCAAGGACAGGGGATGTGCATACCTGAGATGAAGGGCAGGGACGAGCCGGCGAGGGCAGGGCCACAGGGGCGACTGGAGTGAAAGAAGGAGGGGATCGGGGGACGGCCGCTGAGGTTTCACCGGCAGAAGGCAGACGGCTGAAGAAAGATTCTGTAGGGATGGCAGGGGTGGGGAGGAGATTTGGGGAAAGAACAGAATAGGGTTATGTAGGAAGACGAAGAACTGAGGAAGAAAAGGAAAAGGACTGTTTTTTACAAGTATTCGCGAAAATGCATTTAATATAGAGTTTTTTTTTTTTTTTTTTTTTTTCTATGGATCCTATTCAAAATTACAGTGTAGGGGTGTGACCGTGGGAAAAACACGACAGATGTAACAGATGACACTCAAATTAAAGGATTTCAGTCAAACCAAGCAAACGATCTTATAAATGATGAATCAATAAAAGTCTTATCTTAGGATGAGACTATACATTTTAGATTCTAAACATTAATCTGGATAACGATTCCAAACAGAATTTTATTCTCAAAAATACAAATAATCTCATCTCATGTCTTCACACCCCTGCTTCAACGATCAAGGAGCCAAGACCAACCATCTGAGCTCATAGTGAATTGAACTCCTGTAAGAACGAGGGGTTCTTTCAAGATGAGTCGGGACCATAGGATCAGTGCTTTCTTTCATATCAAAAGAGGACCAAAAGAGTAATGACGTGAATAGCTACAAATCTATGTGGCATATGTAGTTTTACATTAATAATCTCTCTCCTTTCTAATCACATGGGCGTGAAAACGTTTCAATGCCAATATTGGTGTCTCATCCAGGGCAACCATCACAACATAATTACATTAATATCCTCCATTCCCACCACTATTATGGAGGTGACAACCATTCCTTCATTATTGGCAAACATATTCTCGATCAAGATATTTTCAATTTTTCGTGTACCCTATGTTTGTTTTGATTGAATATTTTAAATGAAAATTTTAGATTTTATATTTTATGTTATAATATTTGCAGAAAAAAACCAAACTTCTTGTTCAATCCTCATAGTTCAAGGTATCAGTATTGGATCGGACGATTCGTACCTGATCAATCCTGGATTTATCCCTAACCCAACCTGTTATAATACTATTTTAATATGAGGATCAGACACTTGTCAATATCCCATTTGATCCATACAACGAACCTATCTAGATCGGATCGATTTTGGACACGTTTGATATTGTGTTTGACACTTGGATTTAGAACCATAGAAATCATTATATTTTACCTTTTGGAAACAAACATTAGAAAAAACTTAAACATAGAAAATGTTAACAAGAAAAATTTTAATGTAAAATTTTACGCCAAAATAAATAGAGTCGTGAATTTGATCTCAACCTTTTGACCAAATAAATAAAATAAAATAAAATAAAATTTCGGCTTGACCCACTTTTCCAGCGGTTTTTAATTTGAGGTCTATTATGAAAAGGCAGAGTATTGTAGTCCAATTGCCAGATAATCCATCAATTGATGCAACTCAAGTTTTGGCCTAACCACTTCTGATCATACTGCAAGTTTTGATTAAGGTTCTCTTTGGTATCAATTTTTGTTTTTTTGATTAAGGTTCTCACATGGAGAGATGAATGCTCATGAATCAGAATCCCAAATTAAAAGTAATCAATAGCTTGACAATTTCTACCAGGTGAAGGTAAAGTAATGTGAGGAATTCTTAGTAGCATATAAGGTATTAGCTACATATGAAACATTTTCTTTTCATCTACTTTCATAGAAAGAGTGTGAGTGAAAACAGTAGTCAATTGGATAACATAGCTGACTAATATAGGCCATAAATGGTGCCCTAATTGGTTATGGCAAGAATGGCACCATCATACACCCAAGAAGACACCCAAAAATTCAATTGGTTATGGCAAGAATGGCACAGAAGCATCTTACATGGAATTATATTTCAACATAATTCAGTCAAACAAACATGGGCTACAACATATAAATCTAGTGTCAGTGTTAGATTTTTTCATGATATACTCTATTTCAATCATTTCTTTCTGTCATATTCTTAAGAAGGCAGATTAAAAGACAATTTCCCAAAGAAACCAGACACTACTCGAAGATAATATTTTCTTCATCTTTCAAACTCGATTGATTCCCCTCCATAACCTATCATGATTATTGGTATCTTGAACCGATATTTAAAAATACTGAATGGTGAGATAGAATGGATTGCTATGGACCTCCACTCCAAGGTAAAATACCTTCAATCATGCCTTTAATCTTGGATGGCTCTGCGACAGAATTTAAAGAGGAACATTATCCCCCACAGAGTTAGGTTGCATTACTTGGATAATCTAAAGTTACGGACCTGCAATACTTAAGAGTTAAGACAAGAATACTTTAGCTAATGGCACGAGATGAGACCTCAGTCAAAATCCACAACCAAGATCCATCCTCAGATAACCCAACCAAGAAATCCGTTTAAACTCTAAGCCACAAGAGTAACCAAGAAAAAAAAATCACCAAACATCCATAAACCCCCCGTTCCCAAAAGAGAGAGAAGAGAAAGAGATAAAATAGGTAGCAATAAAGATAGATATACCTCCAACAAGAACTGCACTAGCCGAAACGCAATAGTTTGAAGAAAGCGAAACAGATTCAACTGTGAGAAAGAAATAGAAGATCCTGCAATAAGAAACAAAGAGTGAGGAGAAGAGCCAAAACTGCAAAACAGAGGCGGCAAACAAGGAAAGCAAGAAAAGAGGAGTCGACATAAACAAAACATCAGAACGAGAAAGACTGAAGACATACAGGGGTTTGGAGTTGCAGAGAGAGGATTGCGAATTGAACTATATTGGTGAAAACGTGAACAGTACTGTAATGGGGTTGTGTTGAGTTGGTACTTTAAATAGGCGTGTCTTTCCCTCTCATACAAAAAACCGAACAACCAACTGCAATCTTAAACTTTTCCAAAGTAACTTACCTGGTATCCGTCAGAGAGATTGAGAGAGAGAGAGTCGGAATGACCAAACAACCAACTGCAACTATCCAATTCGGAATGAAGGAGAACATTAAAACTACAGTAAATCAGAAAATCGAAGAAATCATGAGAGGGACTCGAGAGAGAGAGTCGAGAGTCGAAAGAATCAGAGAGATTGAGTGATTGAGAGTCTAGGAGGCACTGTTCCCTCTTAGGATTTCGTTTGAGAGAGGGAGATTGAGAGAAGAGGTGAAGAAGAGAAAGATGAAGGCACCGCCGTCTACCGCCGTCTACTCTTAGGGCTTTATTTGAGAGAGAGAGATGAAGAAGAGAAGAGATGAAGAAGAGAAGAGATGAAGGTGTCGCCGTCTTCTACTCTTCTTAGGGTTTCGTCTTCTTGAGAGAGAGAGATTGAGAGAAAATGATAAATGATAATGCTGAAACTTGAAAGGCTCTGCCTGCCGGAACCAAATCGTCTCCTGCGGCAGGCGGTTCTTGCCGCTGATCCAAGGGTTTAGGATCAGTCTGGCCGCCTGCCAATACATTGGGGGTGGGCCGGCTGAAATCCGGCCCTTGGCAGGCGGCAGGACCGCAGGAGACGATTTGGACGCCTGCCTCTGAGCCTCTGAAGGTTTGAAACCGTAAGATGTTTAGAAATTAGAATCCAAGGTTTCATATCCTTTGCCGATTTGCCCTTTGGTCGATTAAGGCTAGCTCCTTAGGTAGTTAGTACTTAGTAGGATAACTTAGGTTTAGTTTTACAGTTTATAACTTTATAAATTATATGTATATATAATAATATATATTCAAATAAATACATATTTATATAAATATTTTCAAATATATACAGGGTCGGATTGGGTCGGGTTCAACCCAATGGGTCAACCCTAACTCAGCCCAACCCTGCCATGGTTGGTACAAAATTAAACCCTAACCCAGCCCTGTCAAGGTTCGGGCCGGGTTCAACCCTGCCAGGGTTCAGGGCGGGCCTGGGCGGGTTCGGATCGTCAGGATAAAACTTGCACCCCTAATTTTAATGCCTCAAAACAAAGGGGAAGATAGTAATTGAAATATTCTGTTAAAGATCGGGTTTAGAACTTCTCTTCATCTTCAGCTCTTGATTCTCTATCGATTCCTCCTCTTTGTTTTTGACTCCTACTTCTCTGGCTGAAGCATCTAGAAGTGAAAATTTTGCAATAGATATGTACCTTTGTGTGCTAGAACTTGAAAAGTTATACACTAGAACCACCTCCCACTAAGGAGACAGTCGATTTTCTTTGTTGAGAAACATGGTTTTCTACAATTAAAGCTGACCATATGTGGTCTATTTCTTCTAGAATTTTGAGGCAAATTCCAATTACCCGGTAGGAGGTCCAATCTTAAATTTGGTCCCAAGTTAGATAGAGATGGTTGTGTTGTCTGTTCAATCAAAGACAAACTAAAGAAAGAAAATATTCTAGGGCTTCGGCACCATGAAGCGATGGAAACATTGCATGATATGATTGAAGAAGCTAAGGTTCGAATTGTCTGGTGGACGTTGGTCATCTTCGCGGTTTCATACTTCTTGTCACTTACAATTCTATCCGATTTTAGCTCGAGCAGTCATTCATTCACTAAATCAATTGGTCTTCCTTGAATTGGATTATCATATCAATCCAAAAAGAAACACTTGATTCTTTGGAATCACTTTTAAAATTCTATTTTCTATCCTACAAAATGGATTGACAGGGCAATCAAATCCTCTCCTGCGGTCCTGCCACCTGCCAAGGGCCGGATTTCAGCCGGCCCACCCCCCAATGTATTGGCAGGCGGCCAGACCGAACCCCGGCCCTTGGATCTGCGACAGAAACCTCCTGCCGCAAGAGACGATTTGGATCCATCGACAGGGGGTTGTCGCCCTTTTTTTTTTTTTTTTTTTGTGGCACCAATGTAGTAACAAAGTTTTTTCTTCTTCACTATTAGAGTTAGTTTCAGTGTTAATAGTCGATGGGAGACTGCATGAGGAAGAAAAAGAGTATAAAAATCATTCCACACGCAAGTATAGTTTTTTATTTTTCATTTTATGATCCATTATGCCTACAACTTATCAAACAATTTTATTTTTATTATCCATCAAAAAAACAAAAAAAAATATATTTACTTTTGTTAAAAAATGATTTTCAAAAATATTGATAAATAAATAAAAACAAAAAAGAAAAAGGATACCCAAGATAGTCTAATTGATTGATGTGCCAGTCCAATTCAAAGTCTTGATTGAATGATAGCAGGTTCAATTCTTGATTGATTGACAATCAATCCAGAACTCTAGATCAAGAGATAGACCGGATACTCTCGCTCCTCCCTACCTATATGGGTCTTTTAGGCCTCGTTTGATAAGATTCCAACTCCTTATTTTTAAGTTTCGAAATTAATCTGGAGTAGAATGGTGATTGATAAATATGATTCAAATTTTGACTCTCATAGAGTGAATCGTTCCAAAAATGTCTCTAGAAGTTAGAAAAACTTACTTCTCTTGCTCTGGAGCTATTACCATTATTGACTGTCATCACCACTGCTACTAGCATTGCCATCATCACCACCACCCCTCCACCGCCACCACCCCCACCCACCACCCATAATCGCCACCATCCCCACCACCACCCATAGCCGCCACCACCACCACCACCACCACCACCACCTTCGCCGCCACCACCACCACCCACCACTTACCACCAATGCCGCCACCACCTTCCACCATCGCCGCCACCACCACCCACCACCTTCCACCATCACCGCCACCACTACCACCCACCACCTTCCACCATCACCGCCACCACCACCACAGTCACCACCACCACCCACCAGCCCCACCCCTACTATCACCACCCCCCCTCCACTACCACCAACACCAACACCAACACCACCACCACCACCACCACCAAACAACATTCTAGAAGCATAGTTTTTTGATTTTGGAGCAACATTATCAACCAGTATTCTATTCTAAAAATCCTGACTCTAGAGAAGAAGTAGAAAATAACTCCAGACCAGAAGTAGCTCAATGGATGCTGGAGTATTATCAAATGAGGCCTTATTGACAAAACAGTCTATGCCATGATGATATGACAGGAGTGATTCTTTCACATTGTTCTCTCTATTGGTAAATTAATTATTGAAAATAGCAACATGTAAGATTCATTATATGGAAAATTGAATTAACATAACATGGAAATGGTTATTTAAAATCTAATGACACAAACAAAGGAAAGCTAATAACATGTAATCATAAATCAATACATCCTATTTTAGGGTACTCTTGTTTGACCCTAGACGACAAGGAACAACTCTTTTATGGATTTTGTTTGGACCCATGGTCGGTTCTGATACCAAAAGAAGATAAAAAGTAAATAATTTTCAATAGGACTTCCATGTATTCAAATGGATGAACAACTATTTTTTGATATAGAGGACTGTTAAACAATATAAGACACGTGTATTCAATTAGTTTTAATGTATTTGAGTTCCGGATTATAAGGCAATATATAACCCTCTGTTTCTTGTTTATTGAATATAGAAAAACATTTTACCATTGTTCGTTTTCGTTCTCAACATGGTATTGTAGCGTGGATGTCTCTTTTTAAATTTTTTCTGATTTCTACTGTGGTCTCCCTACTGTATTCTTCCTACTGTGTCTGTTGTGTTTTGGTTTGTTCTCAATTTTTTTAGATTTGCTATTCTACTTCTGTAGATCTTCCGATCTTCGATTTTCTTTTCTTCTGCTACTTTTCTTGTTTTTCCATCTATAGATCTCTTGATCTTAGGATTTTTATGTATCCATTCTCTATATTTTGTTTCTAATCAAGTCATTTCTTCCTCAATTCATCACTCTCTCTTCCTTTATTCTTTGTCTCCCTTCTTGATTGTTGGATTTCTCAAGTTCAGGTCCTAATTTCTTGATCTGAAAGTTAGGTTTTTTTTTTGTTTGTCATGGGAACCTCAACAACGTCTCCTACACTTGTGTATTCCAACTCTTCTTCTACGATTCATCCCTCCAATAATCCAGGCCATGTCCTGATAAGTCAGTTGTTAAACTGTAACAACTATCCGACATGGAATAGTGTTATGAGAGTTGCGCTCGACGCCAAAAATAAGTTCGGATTTGTCGATGGCACCTTTCCTCGTCCTGCCGAAGATAACACGCCAGAAGTCAATTCTTGAATTCAAAGTGATCTTATGGTCATGGCGTCACTCTACAACAACATTTTTCTTGATCTTCATAGCACCGTATTATATGTTACTTCTGCTAAGGAGCTCTGCCTCAATCTTGAAGGACGATTTTCTCAGGGGAACGGCCCCTGAATATATGGGCTTCACTGCAACATTGCAGTGTCTAGAGACATGATTCCCTTTCAGTATCAATTTATTACTCAGAATTAAAGATGCTTTGGGATGAATTAAATTATCATTTGGTGATTCCTAAATGCACCTGTGGAGTTCAACCCAGGCCAGATCGATGCAATGTGTGCGGGCTCTTACGCTGTGCATCCTTTGGGAGATCCTATTTGCTACGACCCGGCGGTTTATGTGCGCCACATTGTTGAGCATTTTCAGACTGAGCAAGTGTTCCAATTCCTCATGGGCCTTAATGATGTCTACAGCACACTGTAAGGACTCAAATCCTTACCATGGATCCCCTGTCGCAACTAGTTAAGGCATACATATTTTTTGGTCTTGCAAGAAGAACATCACCATGGCCTTTTCATTCCCAAGGTAAATTCCGATCCCTCTACCTTTGCTGTTACTCATTCAAATCGATCATTTTCACAGTCAAGCATTCAATCTCTTGGCAATGTCTTTTCTTTATCCATTGTAACAAACATGGACATGTTCTCGAGACATGTTTTGGAAGCACAAAGACTAATTTACGTTTATTAATTTTGAGTACAGCATCCACGTGGAATGGGTGGATCAAAGTTCCATACAGAATCAGATGGTTATTCCTTTCCTTTGTGTTAAAAAATAGTTGGAAATAGTAGGAGCATTGCAGTGGAGCAAAGAAAATCTTTATATTCAAACTGTCAGTGTTCTTAAGCATAATACTAAAAGAATTTCTGATGCAAATGCATACCTTGTTTTCATTGGGTTTGTGGTAAGTAAACTGTTTAAGAAACGGAGAAGGAGAATATTATGTTAAACAGCACCACCTCTAGCTTCTTCTCCAATTCCTTCTCCATTACCTCCAAGTCCAATTCTGGCACCACCGTTGCCATCAAGTCCTCCTCCAGCATCACCACCAAGTCCATCCTCATTGCCTTCACCACCACGTACTCGCCCTGCACCAGCAACACCACCAATAAATTCGATAGAAATAGAAACATAAAAGAAGTATATACGTACCTATGGTTCAAACATTGCTAACTGCCATTGCCATGTCCAGTTTTGTTCTGGTGTATTATCAATTTAGGGGAAGTCATGAATACATTTAGGCAAGTTCCGCATTCATGCTTCAATTCTTTGTGACTAGATGTATTATATGGTGTTTCATTTCTCCTTCCTTCTTAAACTCTCTTATACAACTGAGGCATTTGTATATATTCTCAGGATTCTGCATTATGTGATTTTGGACAAGGGAAAATAAGAAATTTCAAGATTAGGTATAAAAAGTGCGGAAGGAGATCATTTCCTGCTGCAGGACGGTCCTGCGACTGATCCAAGGGTTTGGGGATCAGTCTGGCCGCCTGCCAATACATTGGGGGGTGGGCCGGCTGAAATCTGGCCCTTGGCAGGCGGCAGGACCGCAGGACACGATTTCTATGCGGTGCAGATCAGCTCTTATGTTCTTCCTAGCCGGTTTAAGAAAATGCTTTAAACCACCACTCCCCTGTGATTTAGAAATCAAATCTTTCCAAGGTTATAAACTACAAAAAAGATGTGATCCGACTATACATTTGGTATCTTGGTTCAAATAAAGCACCTGATAAGAAAACTTTTCTTTAGAAGGTTAAAAAAAACCATGCACAGGGCAGGGAGGTCAAAATTGGGCCAAATCAAAAATCCAAATTGGACCAACCCAATTCGGTCTGGATCGAACCAAAACTGAACCTTATTGGGCAGTAATTAGGTTGTGTTTGTTAGAGTCTAGTGACAAACCAAAACTGGACCTCACCGATGAAAAACCCGAACCAAACCAGCCCTATAGGTCCAAATTAAAATCAAAATGGAACCTGCTTGCTAATGGATAGATAAGAACTCATTAAACCATTTTTTTCTCTAAATATACAAGTAGCAAACCAAACCAACCCAATATTGAGCGAGGAGTTATATAATTTAAAAACTGTTATTGAGCGATCATTTGGCGTTTTCAAGGCATGTTTCCCCCTTTTAAGAGGATGTTTTTGTATAGTTTCAAGATTCAAATTTTAATTGTGATTAACTATGTAATCATTCACAACTTTATTTGAAAACAAACAACATCATAATGTTTTTTTTTTAAAGCAGAATACAGGGTATGATGTTGATAGTGATGATGAGATTTTGGACATCGCAATTGTGGTAGGTGTTATGCAACATCTAAAATGGGTAGCATACTGAAAAAAAAAATGCAAATCATATTGAGAAAGCTTACACTATTAGGGATGGACAAGTATATATTTTGAAAGTGCAACTACAGCCTTATAGGGTGAAGCCGGGCAAGCCTCCTAAGCTGAAGAGGCATGAGTATATGAATACGCAAGTTCAGCTTCCATCAAAACGCACAGAGAGGGGACTGATCGTAGACCACCCCAAAGCCAAAAAATGTGAGCGCCCAGTGCGATACGTAATCAAACTACTGCGCTAACGCGCTTCAACCCTAAACAAGCAACGGCCTTACTCTACTATTTACTCTAAAGGGGGGAAGGGGGGCGCTAGCACGCCAGAACAAGACGACCGGAGGGAGGCTACTTTTCGTTTTTCATTTTTTTTTTTTGGGTATCTAGACCTTTGGCTTGACTAGTCTCATGGGTCCATATTGGCCCTACAACCATATGGATCCGATCCTCCCTTCCAGGATTGAATGAGAATCATTCCACTTGCACTCAAAATAAGAAAGAAAGATCACTTGACACCCTCTATGAGTGATCTCAAGATGGTAAAAATAGCCAATATCAAAACCTTCCATTTCGAGAAACGTAGGGTCATTGTCAATTGAATACCCTAGGGGTTCCTCCGAAAAGAAATAAGAGGAAATCATCTCATACCCTCTCATATAATAAACACTTGCTGCCTTGTTTGGTTCCTTGTCAGCGAACACTGTGTGAGCATTTGCAATGATTCCAAGGCTGTAATCTGTTAAGTAATTGAAGCTCACTTCTGTCTCTATCTGGACTCTCTCTCTCTCCCTTAGTGACCGACTGTTCTTGTACTTTCATTTTCCTGTTAATATATAAGATTTTAATATGCCCTATTAATTTATAAATCCTTCCCACATTATTTAATAATATAGTCTTTTTTTCTTTTTTCTTTTTGGATAAAACATTAATAATATAGTCATAGAAAGAATTGAATTTTTTTTCCTAAAAAAAAAGAAGAAAAAATTGAATTTTTTTTTATAAAATAAGCTATGCGTTTGCTGAAACTCAATCAATGGTGATCCAAATACAAGGCATCTGTTAATCCTCATGGGAACATTAATAAAGGTTGCTATTTAAAAATCAAATTGCCTTGTCATTTGATATATATACTGTGCATGGACACATTTAATTTGTGTATGAGTCTATGACTATAGATTTCAAGTAGGGTTGTATAATTGCTTTGAGAAAAATAGTTTGGAAATTTTAATATCTAAGGTGAGACAACGCTAGTAGAGAAAACATAATTGTCATGATTTATTGCTAAAGGATTGGTATAGACATTCTCTCTCCTCACAATTGCACTCTCTTGTCCCTCTGATTATGAACTTATGATTTTGGGAGCCCAAGGTACGATTTCAATTGGTGTTGCAATAGGGTCGCGTTGGGCCAAGCTTTTAAGACCTCAGCCCAACCTTGAGGCCAGATCCGACCCTGACTCAGGGCCTAAAAATCCAAGCCTAATCCACCCTTAGGGTCAGGCAGGAATGGTGCTGATTGATCCTAACCATGGGGAGGGGGAAGGGAGATGCAAGGGTTGGGTTAGATTGAGGAGAAGAAGAAGGCCCAACCCTGACACGGCCCGATCATGACTTAGGGCTAGAAATTCCCAGCCCTAATCCGCCCTCAGGGTTAGGGGTCTGGGTCCCAACCCTATTCAAGCTAAAGGCGGACCAAGGTAGGCTCAGGCCGATTTGGCCAAATTTGATACCTGGGTACTCTAAATAATATCATATCTGATGTTTCCAAATGGTCACTGAGAGGGGGTGAATTACTGAATGCCAAAAAATGATCCCCCTAAAAATTCAATCACAAGTGGAGATTCACTATGATCGTTACACATATCGTATGTACACCCTACCTCGCAGCCACTAGACTATGGCTAGGTCTACCAAGTGTACCATACCCACCCATCTTGCAAAGCGATCAATCCAATATCCATAGCAATAAACAATCCACACGAGATATACGTGGTCTACCTTCACAGTGTGTGAAATATTAGTCAATGAAATAATGCCATCACTGAATTTCGAATCTACTCAATACTCTCCAACAATGTTTTGACTGCACCCAAAGTTTAGGAACTACAATCTTGCTTTGGTTTGTGCAACAACACAAATGAGGGTAATAACCTCATAACCTAACAAGCCCTAACTTTATAGATAATTATAATATTCAATATAAAATTTACAAAACAACTCCGCAATTACATAGACTCTCTGGGTTTTCTCAACAAATAAATTACATCAAAATAAAGAGAAATCTCATCACTGAGTTACCTCTCATCACTGAGTTACCTCCACTTGAATAACTCCACCACTATTAGCTTCTATGATGCAGAAACAAGATCCTTACGTATTTAGATCGACAAAATCACATCCATAATGATTGACAAAATCGCATCTATAATAATCAAAGTTGGTTTTTCTATCAAAACCCCCACTTCTGCTCCTCTTGACTGCATATTGACATGCTGGCTTGAAAAACAAAGCTATAGAAAAAAAAAATATTTAAATAA
This sequence comes from Protea cynaroides, assembly GCA_028583415.1. Lineage (NCBI taxonomy): Eukaryota > Viridiplantae > Streptophyta > Magnoliopsida > Proteales > Proteaceae > Protea > Protea cynaroides. Next base: position 37,264,240 of record CM053268.1, read on the forward strand.
AACTCAATTTGGATTTATTTAGGTCTCTAAATCACGAAAGTAGGATCGCCTCTATGATCGTTGAATAATGGGATCCAAATCGTCTCATCCCTAAAATTTGGGAGGCGTGGCGGCGACTCCATTGGATGGTCGCCACGTGGGGGTCGGATGAATCCGACCCCTCCGTTCGAGCTGACAAGCAGAGCCGACAAGAGAGTGTCGGCTCGAACGGAGGGGTCGGATTCATCCGACTCCCACGTGGCAACCATCCAATGGGGTCGCTGCCACGCCTTCCGAATCTCAGGGATGAGACGATTTGAATCGTGAATAATGAATAGCTTCAGATGTCCAGATCTTTCAAAAGACTCTTGGTGACATTTTGTCACAGCACCTAGAACTGCTAAAGAACTTTGGCCATCGGATTAGCCTTGAAAAAGGGAGGTTGATTCTGCATCGTCAGATCTTGTGGATCATGATCTATATCACTTTGCGGCGGCAAGATCTTACGCCATCCGATCGGATCTTAGAATGGCGGAAGGAATTTTGGATCGTCAGATCCTCGCGCTAAGCCGCTTAACAATTTTCTGGATCACAACGGCCACGTGGCACCTTCGAATTCACATAATTCTATAAAGGAAAATTTTCATATACACCCCAATAAGGAATGAAAACATCATCTACCTCCACAAAATTTTAAAAACCTCATCTAGTACCCAAAAAGTTTGCTCCGTTAATCAACGAAGTCCACTCCGTTAACAAAATTCCGTTAGTTGCTGACGTCAGTTGCGATGAACATTTTAACGGACCATACTACCCTTTTAGTGTTGTTAAAGGACGAAAATACCCTTTATTCATAACTTATCCTACCCAAACGTTCATTTCGATTTATAACAGTGAAATTTGAAAATTTACTCTCGATCCTCTGTTCACGACGACGATTGTCTTGATGCTTTTCAAATCTTCTCTTCGACGGCGACGGCGACGGACTTCATCTTCCTCGAGTCTTCTGTAGCTTCTTCTTCTTTGTCGGCGAAGGATAATGTGTAGTTTCTTCTGTAATTTCATCAATCATTGGGGTTTAGGTTGCAACTACAAGGAATTGGCGAACAGTGGAATCAACGAACATTGGGGTTTCATCTTGCATGTCTTATTCTTCCCTGTCCATCCCAAGTTATTGCTACTAATCCTCTGAAAATCATCATCCCCTTTTCCTCAATATCCCATCAGGTATGTGAAAAAACCCTAACCTAAATATTGATGAGATTGAGAAAAATTATCAGTTAGGGTTTTAGTAGTTTTAGTTCGACGTTGAACTATTTATAGTCCATTGAATCTAGGAATTGAATAATCGTAATCATCTTCATCTGCTGCTTCTTTTTATCTTGTAGATTCATTTGTAATACCTAATAGAGATGGAAAAAATGAAAAATCTACTAAAACTAAAACCAAATCCGCAGGAGCAATTAAGGGATTGGCAAAGGCGACTCAGGAAAAAGTGTTGCAACATCGAACGCCAAATCCGAGGTGATTTCCTAAATCGGACCCCATTCTCTCCCTTCGTCTATTTCCTTAATCATATTTATATACCATCATTGTAATTTGAATTCTTGTTTACACAAATTTCAATATTTCTAATTTTCATTTCCATGATTTGTTTTTTGAGTTTTTCTTTTTCTGAAAGCTTTCCTCTTGAGTTCATTACTAACAGGCCTTTATTCCTCCCCTTCCCTGGATGTGTAGAGATAAGAGAAAAGAAATGAGTTTTTCTTGAAAAAACCAAAGAAAAGAAGCAGAAGCAAATGAGTTGTTTGGATCAAGAAAGAAGATTTCAGCAAAGAAACGATGATGAACACCATAGAGAGTCTCCTCCTCTCACAGAATCTCCATCTCAATACTCTCAATCTCTAGAAACTGTCAACTTTCCCAATTCTTCTCTGCTATCCCAGGAAGTGCCACCTCTCCGTTCAATACTTCAGCTCCATTAACTTCTAACGTGGAGAAGAAGAGGAAGAATAATATGCAAAAAATGTAGAAAATGGAGAATTCGTGGGAGAGAGAGAAGAAGAGTGAACAACGACAAATCTGTGATTCGGCTTTGGCAATTGATATCTCTAATGGTTTGAATCTTTTTTTTTTCATTGATATGGCCAGCGTCGACAGTACCTTTGATCTTCTTCTTCCTCAATCAATCCTGGTGGCAGAGCTCGGATGCCGGTGATGGGTGATGAGATGCCAGTGATGGGTGATGAGATGCCTGTGATGGGTGATGAGATGCCTGTGATGGGTGATGAGATGCCGGAGATATGATTCCGAAGATGAGATACCACCGCCGGAGATATGATTCCGAAGATGAGATACCACCGTCAACCACAATGAAGAGGGAACCAACACCGTAGAGAGAGTCAACTCAGAGGGAACCAACGCAAACTGGAGTCGAGTTAGGGCTTGGGTGAGATTGAATATGAGAGAGAGACACAATATACATAACATTACAAAGGTTAAATTAGTCATTCAACGTATGCCTTTAATATTTTAATTTTAATAAGAAGGGTAAAATTGTATTTCAACAATTCCGTCAGTTAGTTGGATATGATTGAGGTTTTTGAAATTTTGTAGAGGTAGATGATGTTGTCAATCCTTATTGGGGTGTATATGAAAATTTTCCTTCTATAAAAGACAAAAAATAATGACATGCATTCAATGATTATTTTTAAAATCCTCCTAAAGCCACCGCTGACTACTTCAAATCATCTTTAAGGACAAAACATTAATAAAATTTGGAATGAGGTGATTCAAATTTTTTTGCAAAATCAACTCGATATTGTACATATTTCATGTTAAAAAAATCTCATGAAATTACCAAAAAATCCATTAAAACCTTTATCAACGGAAAGTTTTAAAAGAAATAGAAATTTGATCACGAAATCATTACCACATGTGTCATGAGGTTCCCATGCATCGAAAAAACGTACATGTTCACTTTAAAACGATGTTGAACGTAGATATGGGTCAATCGATTAGATATCTGGTCAAAATCCAATCAATTCATCCCCTAGACCCGGCCAACTCAACGCGTAACTCTATAAACCCTATCAATCTGATGTCAGTTCTTCCACTTCATTACAGATCACTGTGACACTCTTCCAAACACTGCCACAGATGCTCAGAAGATATAATCTTGCACTATCACTGCTTTGTTTGCTCACGAACACTGTCTACGACACATCGGCCATTGCCACACAAGACTGAATGTTGTATCTCACAACTGAACAGCTCTTTGTGCTGCACAACTAACACAATGTATTCACAACAATGACTACAATGTGACTCAACAATATCAACTCAATCATGAGGATTAATCATCTCTCTAAACGGAAGTATGTGCTATTGCGTCTCATTTTAATTGCAAGAGGAATTAATTGCAACTAAAAGGAAGAGAAGTGAATTTTTAAACCTAAAAAAAAAAAAAAATTGTAATCAATTATCCAACATGAAATTTTTTTTTCTGACATGGAAAGCCGAACTATGGGGCAAAAAGAAGGTATTATACAAGCATTTGAAACTCCTCTTGGCTCTTTCTAAGGGACTCGGAGAGCCAACTTAGCTAACCTATGACCAAACAATTTTTTATATCCAGAAGCATGAGGGAAAAATAAAAAATTACACCTATGCTACAATTGCTTGATGTCAACAAGGGCAATAGAAATCTCTTATGGAGGTTGTTCACCACCCAACATAAGTGGCGAACAAGAACCAAAGAATCCGAATAGACAACCACGTGCCGAATCTCATAATTAAGAGCTTGTTGCAATCCAAGACAAACTACAAGGGCCTCACCAATCATAACCCTAAGGTTTCCAGAGAAGGCTGCATCACTAAAGAGATGCATATCTGGATAGGAGCCACAGAAGTGGAAACAGCATTCTCAAAGGATAAAGAAAGGGATTTGGATGTAAAGTAAAATGAAATTATAAACTTAAGCTGTGTTTGATATTATTTTTATTTTTGTTGTTAATATAAGTGTTTGGTATCATTTCTTGCTATTCATGAAAAAATAAAAATAAAAATAAAAATAAACCCATAATAAAAAAGAAAAAGAGATTTTTGCGCAAATCAATTAAAACACATGTCAAAAATCAAGGGTAAGAAAGTAATTTGAATCTTTTTTTATAAAACCATTGTTTTTCCAATTCCCAAAGTCGTCTTCCTTCTTTCTTGCATTAGGACTCAAGTCTGTTATTCCGGCAACGACAATTATTGATTTATTTTCAAAACGATGAAAACGAATTCGATCTCTCACTATCATCACTCTCTTCATCACGCCTCACTCTCTCTGCGTTTTCCCATCTCTTTGCAACCGAGTATATGTTTAAGCTACGGTTTGATCCAATAATGATTTCTCATCAAATGGAAATTTCTGCGCTTCTTCAACTAGGCTGCAATGGCTACAGGTAGTCACGATTCCAATGAAGGTGATGGAGTCAGGTTTCACACCTTCGCCTTCCATTCGAGATAATGTCTATTAGGGCCGAGAATGGGAGAAAGGGGTTTCTACATTTGCATTGAAGTTCAAGAAGGATGGTTCTATAATGGACGTGGTACTTGCAGCAGTTATGGAGCACAAAGGTTAGAAAATTAGAGTCCCGAAGACACTGAAGAATTCTCCTAAATTTGGATGATTAAATGCTTCAATAAAACTAGGAGAAACTGACTTCTTTTGGAAAAGCTCATCCTGGGCAATAGCTATTGTTATCTTTCTTCTTGCTTACTTTTTGCCAATTTATTTGATCAAAATGTTCCAGCTTTTCTAATTAAAGGTTGTTGTTGAATTGCATAATTTGCAGCTCCCAGGATATTGACTACTTGCTCAGCAATTTGAATTCTTCGGCATTTCAAATACATGTCTATTAGGGCCGAACTCAGTATAGAGTTGAGCTCAATTCCATGGTCTATCATTAACTGAGGAACCCTCTTGCCCTCGCAAAGAGCTCCAGTTCAGGCACATCCAGAGAGAATTGATGAGAAGGTGAAACTATGTGGTGTGATTGATTCATGGTTTGTGATCTATATGGAAAACCTAAAAAAACTCCTTTGTGATCCAAGCCAAATATCAAACTCTTGTACAGTGGGATTCGGTATGGACTATAAGAGAACAGTTAAAAATTTTATTTTTAAACATATACCAAATCGATTTTTCATTTTACAATCTATTTTTTATTGTGGTTACCAAACAACATTTTATTTTTGATCAAAAATGATTTTCAAAAATATTTTTTGATAAATAGACAAAAATCAAAAACAAATATGATGCCAAAAACAGCCTTAGTGATATACTTGTGATGTAATAATTACAAAAGTTTTCGATATAAGTTTGAAAATTTCATTTCCCTTCTCTAATTTTCCTTACAACCAAAGGGAACCTATGGATTCAAATATTTATACTTTCAAGGTATTCAAACATTTATATCTATTTACATACCACCATTCAGTACTTATGATAAGCAACAGCTATTTACACACACTTAGATGGTTTTACACAATCCAAACATACATCAAACTTTTAACACACTCAGATGGTTTTTCCCAATCCAAACATACATTATTAGCATAAGCAACATGCAAAAATTTAATTAAGAGAACACTACCTTTCTTCTGAGCTTGAAATTATCTGCAAATTGGCGTTCCAGTGACGATAAATTAAGTGACCTTCCGATACTGCTTTTGTCCTTCTTGATCTTAATCAGCTTGTCATAGATGCACCATGGAAAACTTAAAAAATGATCCCAATTCATTCCCTCATTGTAGCTTCCCCAATAATGATGATGATATGTTACATGATACCAAGCGGATGCCTTAGCATATACCTCATCAGGAGATGAACCTGGCCCAAGTCCCTCATCAAACCATCTTCTTGCCTCCTTTTTTAAGGATCTAACTGCCAATCCAATTGCCTCTGCATCCCGTTTCTTCGTGAATGATTTCGCCATCTTCATGATACTCCCACTGAGGATCTCTGCTTCTGTTTTGATCCCATAATAATCCATTAGGTTTCCCAATTTAGAATCATACTCACCTTTGTAATAGCAAGCATCATTGATGTAAGCCTCAAAGCCATCAACCTCCATGTCAGGGTCATAAGATCTCTTTGCCACCTCACGAGTAAATCTTTTGAAGGATGCGTGTGATGATTTGTCTTTTATCTCCCTGAAGAGTTTTCCAATCACTCTTGGTGATTCATAGGTTGGTCTGTCAAGTTTTTCCATGAAATCTGGATATTCCTTGACATATAGACGCTCTGGAATTTCCGCTGGTACACCAGTCTTTGGGAAATCAACGGCAATTGAGAACAACCTTGCAAGTTCTATACATTCATCACTTTCTGCCTTGTCTGGTTCCTTGTCAGCAAACACTGTGTGAGCATTTGCAATGATTCCAAGGCTTTCATTCACAATATAGTCTGTGAAGTACTGCTCAACTTCCTGTACCAGAAAAGACAAAACATGCCGACAAGGGATTTTCAGTCAACATTGCTAAGAAGAATTTGTTGAAGAACCTCCAACCAATGAATTTTGAAGGACATATTGAGATGTCTTCTCAAAAATACAAGGTAAGATGCAAGTTTTAACATGAAACTATAGTGATGTCAGATACTCATCAAACAGATTCTAGTACTATCAAGGGTATTGCTTAGATAATATAATCAGATTCTAGTCTGGAAGCTCACATAGCTTCAGTTTAACAACCGTGAGAGAGAATGCTCTAGAACATCATCAAAAGTCAAAGGCAGAAAGAGAAAGTAAATAGAACAAATAACATAGTTATAGAAAGAATTGAATTTTTTTTAATATATAAAATAAGCTATGCATTTGATGAAACTTATTTGATGGAAATCCAAATCTCCAAAGCATCAGTCATCCTCATGGGAAAATTATTACAGGTCAGGTTGCTATAAGAATCAAATCGCCAGTCATTTGATACATTCTCCATCATCCATTTGCTTCAAAATTATCAATACTAGGCCAACATCATGAAAAGCACTAGATATGGAGCATTACGAAAGAGTCTCAGAATTACATCCTGCATCCTAACGTGCAAGATTAGTACCTCAATTGTAACATCATGATCCAGGGAAATAGTTGGTTCTGGAACATACTCCATGGATTGGATTTGACGACGTGGAATAAGTGCAGAGTCCCAACTTACAAAATATATATCTCCATCTAAATCACTCCCTGAACATTCATTTGGGTGTGGTCTACAACAACAGTTCAGATAACATTAAAACCAGTTTAGACAAGGAAAAGTTTAGATCTATAAAGACCATTACGTCAAAGGAATGAAATATGAGCCAACAATTTAAAAGAGGGGGAAAAAAGCCTAAACCCCTTTCTGTTTTGATAGCAATTAATTAGGAGCTTCTGCTATAAAAACATTCAAACCATCCAAATATTTCAGTTCTATGATAAAACTCATGTTATAAAAAGAGGGAAAGAGGAAGGGGAAAGAGAGAGTGTGAGGGAAGCCCAACCCCAGATGAAAAGATAAAACTCAGTTATAATTACATCCTGGATGGTATAACCTATGTTTGCATAAGCATCCAGTAAAAGTTAACTACCAGAATAAATCATGGAAAATGTCTCACCTTACTCCTTTTTGTGGGAAAACAACGCAATCCACCATATGGTGCAATGCTGGGACATCAATGGCACGCAAAACGCGCACATCACCAGGATGCAAGCATGGGTTTTTAGCAACAATTACCTTTCCCGCAACAATAAATTTTTGGTGGTCCGATCCATTCCCTCCAAACATAAAAGGGGTATTATCATGAAACTGTTTACGCCCAACGCTAGAAACTTGGACAAATACTTGCCCATATTCCAAGGTTCCAGTTTCATCTAGACATCCCATCAATGATCTTCCATTTCGAACAAATATCCTTGACTTCGTTCGCAGTTCTTGAAGCTTTGCTGCCTGGAATGCTTGTAGCATCATCGTAAGGAATGGTTCGGCATTAGGCTCATACCCACACATCAACATCTCCTTGAGAACGTTACTGTTTTCACCTGGAGACATTAGCTCAAGTGCTTCCTGTGCCCTTAATGGACTGGTTAGAATAGCATCCAGTTCATCTACAACCTGCCTTTGCTTCTCTAAGAAAATATTATCTTTCACTCCAAGTGTTGACAAAAGAGTGATTATCTGACGATTGAGGAAACAAGGCTGATACTTGCTCCATGCCAGAACATCTAGTTTTGTGTTCTGTGATTTATACTTACACATGCTCTTTCTCAAGGATAATTTCATTGCTGATGTAGGATCTACAGCCACAACACCCTTGTAGCCACCATATCTTATTTGATAGGCAGATGGAGAACTTTTTAAGCCACACTTTTTTGCAACTCTCTCTGCAAAATCAGCAGAAATTTTACCAATCCCATCTGAGAATACATATGTCATCCATCCTCTTTTCAGCTCTATATCAGGGATATTTTCAACTTCATGCCTATAAACATTAAGAGTTTCTGTGGAAGAACTGAAAGATTGACCCAATCTAGCAGCATATTTTGCTACATTTCTTATATCACGAAAATCACCCATCCATTTTCTGATCACTGCCGCCGTAATCCCACCCTCTGTTTTTGCAAACATCCATGCAGAATTATCACGCAACTGACTTGATGAAAAGGCAAGAAAATCAAACTTCTTTTCTCCAATAACTATGCCATTTCTCAAAGTAGAAAGTATCCTTCTATAAATTCCAGTACGTCTTTCTTCGGTTGCAGAAGATGTACGAGGAGATAAATCTGTTGAACGCAGATTATCCAAACTCTCGTCGACAAAAGAGACACGAATAAAATTATCAATGTGCTCAGAGTAGTGGCGTAGAACACGATTTGAAACATTAACTTCTGGGCCACAAAAGTACACTTTACTAGGGGTTATTTGAACCCTGCGAACATATACCAAGCCAGTATCCAAGGAAATAGTAGGGGCACTAAGAGTACGTTTGGATCTGCGGTATTTTCCATATTGCTCACAGAGCCACCCAACAGGTTCATAACAGCATTCTTTTAAGTGATACAGTTTCTCCAAGGCATGCTCAATGTAGTTAACTGGAATGAAATCAGGATGAACTAACTTGAAAAAATTAGCATCAAGTGTTGGCCCGGCAAGGCAACCATTCTGAACCAAGGTAGACACCTTAAACAGGATTTCATATGGGAAGTTCTGCAACTCAGAAACATCAGGAGGGCCAACAATGGGGACTAGATCCAAATTATTGGAGAATGCAGATCCACTCTTCAAGATAAACTGATCTTTATTTTCTTTATAGTAGACAAAATATTTTTCCAAATCTGGAAGTGCATAGCTGTATGGAAGCCTTATACACATGGCAGAAGATTGTCCAATACAGCACAAGTGAGTGAAATCTGTTGCTCTATCCCACTGGTCATCTAAACCATCCTTGAAATAGTTTAAAATGGGATCTTCAAATACAAGCCCTGAAGAGCGTACAGGTTTCTCATAGATCCGAGGAATACCAAGCACCTAAAAGTTGAAGAAATTTTGTCATCTATATTCACTCACATAATATTCAGAGTAGTTATGTTAGGTCTACATGAACTTGCATTAGAAATGGTAAATTTCAAGTAGCAACGTTCGAGTAAACAGTTACAGGGAAATGAAGTAGTAGACTATTTGATTTAACCAACTGCAAAATAAAAACAAGATGCGCTTGAATTCAATTCCACACCACATACAGAGAAAGAGTCTAGAATGGAGAACTAAACTGTTGCATCACAGATAGAAAGGGAACTTCTGTGCCGCACACTCTGCACTAGGGAATATATGGGCACTCAGAATTTCATATTGATCCAAGATGTGTGATATATCCACATGTAAAATTCACTACCATACATGTAATAAATTTTTGAAACCACTTTGATGGTTTTGTTTGAAATCAGGAACACAGAATTCCAATTGCAATAGATAAATCACATCCAAATTTACTTAGTACCAGAATCCTTTAGTCTGTGTTTACATGACTAATCACTAATTAGCAAAGTGTTACTCAATTTTAGGATGTTTGGCTAGTTCCTGAATCAAAAGATCTTATTATCACCCTATTACTAGATCAATAAGAAAACCTATACCAAAGACCAGTTATACTTGGTTTTTATTACATGAATTGTGATGTATCCCAGCCCCCAAGCCACTAAATCATTAAGCAAGAGGATTATTTTACTCAGAAATAAAACAAAAATGCAATCTCATCAGGAACAATGACAACTTCGCACCATGCAATGGAGAAAATCATGATCGAACAGAATTACGCAGCAATATTGAAACTATATCTTATGAATATACCTGAATTAGGAGATACTTATATCTATATTGACGAGGTGGACGACGAAGCTGGATTTGCCAGATGTCTTCATAAGTGAGTTCAAGTTTATAATCTACACCTCCATAAGACAGAAAGAAGTATATCTTCCGCATGTCAAAACCAAAGTTCACCGCAACATCCTCCGCTGTATAGAGATTACAGAACTCATCATCTGAAACCTGACAGCCAAACTGTAGTCTGGTATCCTCCAAATTGAGAATCGAGGGCCTTGGCTTGGGTACTATATCACGTTCCACATCCCAAACCTTCAGGTAGGAACCCCCATAATTCAGGCGCTTATTGATCAAGGAGGTCATAAGTTCAGCACTCTTAGCAGTTGTAAATTGTACAATAGCAAAAACAAATGCCTTCCCATCTGTCCTTGGATTCTTGGGTGGCCTGATTTTTATTGCATAAACAGTTCCCTTGCCCGTGTAATCCTCTAGAAATTCCTTAACTTTTTCCACAGTCACAAAAGAAGGGAACGGAGAAAGATGAATCGTCCTCCCCATATCCTCCAATTAATCTTATCTGCATTTCCATGTTGTTTAATACCAAGTAAGTGACTGCTAAGTGTTAATACATATAATAGATTCAATAAGTGTGAAGAACAACCATCATCTTTTATTAGAAAATTAAGGTCATTCCAACTCCAAAGCTCAAAGCAACTTTAAAAAAAAATGAAGAAAAGAGAAAAAAAAAATTTCAAATGCCACTTCCCTCTTTCCCAAAGAACTGGCCAAGCCTCAACCACTATTGGAGTAGTAGCCATTACATATAACAATACATATAGAATCACAACTTAACTGTTGTAACATATGCATCACAAACATCTTCGACATAAGATGAACATGAGAGATATTGTAAATAAACATAGAAATGACTTACTCAAATACTCCATGTAAGCATCAAAGAATCTAACAAAGCAAGCATCAAATCCACCATTAAATTGATGTACCACAAGTGGCAAAATAACTCTAGGTTATCCATAAAAAATAAAAAAAATAAAAAAAAAATCTGTAGGTTGAGTTATAGTCAAGACCACTCTCCTTAAAATCATAGTCGCCCTTGCCAATCGATTTCCAAGATAAAACATCACTCTAAAACCAGAAAGTGTTGCTAAAACCAGAAAGTGTTGCACATGGTTTACTTCGAGATTCAGAAGGCTATGCTTTTTTTTTTTATATATTCTGGTAAAGAAAGAACTTATTTATTGATTCGTGTGTTACATGAGGTTGACAGAGTACAATTTATCTGTAACCAAGGATCGGATTGAGGCCAAACTGTTACACAACAGGTCCTCCTAACTAAGGAATCAACACTAGTGGTGAGACTAAAATTGTTGTTGTTATCTATTGTTTATCTTGACAGGGCTAAAAACACTACCAATGTCATCTCCATAGAACATGTCCAAATATCATGCCATTGTGTCTATTATGACTAAACAAACCTCTCTAACAACCACATATATAATAATTAATTAATATTTGAATCTAATAAAATTCAAAACATTAAAACTTCAGAAATAGAATGTATATTTCGTCTAGCTTGATCATCTCATGCAAAAGAGAGGAAGACAGAAACAAAAGGTACATGAAAAATAAAAGAAATACTATAAAAATAACAATCAATGATTTACCCCCAAAAAAAAAATGATTGAGAAACCAAAGAAGCATACCAACACTTCATATTCAATCCATTCCCTGAAAAACTCAGAGACAATATAACCAGCTAACCTCAAAGATCCACCAGAGATTCGTTTAAACCGCAAAGAACTGAGAAATGTAACCAAGAAGCTCGGATCTAGGAAGCAGTAATACTAAAAAAAGCAATTACAGAACCCATGATCGTTGAGCTTTATCAAGTAAGAAGGATTCCCATAATAAACCACAGCAGATCACTTTCCTTCCCACTTCCACTTGACCCTTGTAGTCTTCCCTCATTCCTCCCTTTCCCATTTTATATTGCAGACTTCAGACTGAGCAACTGAAGTAGCCCAACCATCACATGGAATCACGGTCGGATCAGAATCTTTTCATGATGTGGGGTCAGAACATGTGCAACGCTATCTTCATGGAGTGACACGTAGCCGGTCCCACTATATTATTATAATTATTATATCTCATTTATTAGTTTTTTTTTTTCTTTTACCGTTTTAAGTCAATCAAAGTCGCCTCCTCTAGTCAAGTAATGACGTAGTGGGATCCATCACTCCATGTTAAAGTTGGAAGATGTTATGCCTGTAAGTTATAATGATGTAAATTAATTGTGGATAAAATCACAAGTGCATGGTATTGTACAGAAAGATAAAGCGTACCAAAAAGATTTGATTGTATTAACATTATAATCATTTCAAATAAAAATTAATCAAACAATAAAAACAATAATAATCATTCATAACTGTATGAAAATTTACAAAATTATTAATCATAAAGTAATACAGATCAATGGCAAGAAGAGAACGAAATTAAAAATAAAAGAATATATGAAAAACTTATCTTATTAGAAGATTCATCTGTTGTTGCTCGTCTTCTTGTTGTCATCCCATATATATATATATATATAAGTGAGTAAAGATCACAATCAATCTTTACAATTGGATTACAAAAGATTTTGTAAAGATAATTTTAGTAACTAAATTCCAATCTTATAGGTTGATTGTATGAAGACGATTTTTTAGTAGAAAAAATTTACACCAACTCATTATATCTTTAGCATCGTTATCTTTTCTTGAAAACTTTCATAATCTATTCGAGTTTTTCATTCTTCAATGTCATATGAATCTTGTAAATTTAATTCTAAATAAGTAAGTAATGTTTTTTCAAGAGAATAAAATATTTCAAATGAGATTGGACTACTTTTTGACTTGGTCCAAGACTGATCTTATATACAAAATTCGTGGTTCTCCTTATAAAATTTATCTTTATGCCCAATTACTGAATTGACTGGGTGAGTTAACTGGACAAGATCACAAAAAATTCATAAAGTAATTTTTTCAAGTTCAATTTTTCCATTCTTTCACTTACACCCTACAAATATAAAATCAAAATTAAATACTTGAAAAAACATTATAAGTAGAATAAAAGATACATACTTTATACCTTAAATTCATACATAAAATATGTTCAACAGTAACTAATCATCTTTTTGAAAAAGGAATTATGAAAATACAGTAGAAGTCCACAGATCCAACGATCCATACTCATCATCAAATATGATCCACGGTCATTTATTATCAATTCGCAGTGTGTGTATTAGTTGCAGTACTAGCTGCGCTTCATTACATCCTTCTCTCTCCTTAAAAGTAGTCTCCACTAGAGCGACTGGGCCCCACCTATTAAGGACCGTACAACTACTTTCTTAGATTCTCTCTTCTTTGTCGATACACGTACATCTAATCATTTACTTTCCAAGAAAATGACATGACCAATGGTACATGGGGAGAGAAAACTTGGACATGAAGCAACATAGCCTGATTCGATATTGAAACTATAAATATGGCTGTGTGGGACCCACGTGAGGGAAAATGGGGTTGGTTGTATAGGACCCAATGACCCATGTGAGGAAAATGTCCATGTCTAAAGAAATTTCAATATAAACATTTTTATTTTTTCCTCCATCCCTACGAACATGTATAGGACCCAATGACCCATCTCATTCGATATGTTTATTTTATTTTTTTTAATAAGATTTTTGTAATACTAACCAAGGAAAGTATGCCTTAAGTTAATGGTATCGAACAGGTGAGTTATCAATGATTTAGGAAATTAATAAGGGATCAAATAAATATCAAGTGTATGGATCTGACAATTACCCCAAAAAAAAGTGTATGGATCTGATACGCTGTAATGTGCTGAGTATCATATCATTTTGCCATGTGTGGCCCAAAATTTTGAGTCGACTGATATGGTATTGATCAAGTACTAGTATTGGTCATTGCTGATACTGACATGGATTGCCTGTTTGATTGACTCTATCTATATACCTAAATCATGATGGTCAATAGCATTAGATATATACTTGGAAGACCAACAGTGATGGAGAGATGAACCTTAGGTCACCATGATGGGCGTAACCTCAAAATGTATATTCATACATTCCCATGATAACTTTGTGCATTTAACCAAACTTATTTTTTTGTTAGATTTCTTCTCTCAATATATATATATATATTTTGTAACAAAGCTTTGTTATATTTGGAAACATAACAAAAAAGTGAAAGCACTAATAAAACATGAGAATTGAATAATGAAAGTTAAAATAGACAAGATAAAATGGGTATTTTCGATTTATTTAATAAAAAGTGTTATTAGATTGTAACTTCTAATTTAAAAGGTATGTAAGTCTTTACATTTAAATTATAGTTTGTAAGAACTTTTTATTCTCTTCTTTATCCTTTTTTTTTTTTTTTTGGGAGTTGTCAATGAAGTGAGAGATTAAGGTTTTGATCTACTCATTTGGGAGAAGTGGTGAACACCCCTAACCAATTCCCCCCGCTCCCTCCACACCATGTGACGGTCGTTATTGAACTCTGCAATTGAGACTGTGGTGCAGAACCATGCGACGGTCATCATCGGACGTTGCAACCGAGGTTAGAAATCCGAACCTCTCTCTCCCTCCCAACAATAGTACTACTATACTTCCCATTCTCCGAGTCAGGTTTCTTGTATTTATCCTTCAATAAAATCCTTGAGCTGCCTCGAGATCAGAAATCTTTGTGGGGAATTGGTTGCTTACGTACACCACACCTGGGTCTCCTTAACTAATCGTCTAGTTTAATCCACCTATATGGCCAAACCCATACGGCCAAACCCATGATATTACCTACTCTTGATTCCCTAAAAAAAATTCATTCGTGGAGAACTAAAACCAAACTTTAGTGCTAGGTAAGCCAATTTGGTGAGAATTCCATGAATCTGAAAAAGATGTAATAGGAGGTTGACCGAGGATGCAACTTGGAAAAATAGGTTTCTTTGAGGTTTCCAACAGTACAGTAAGTCATGGTAATTTTGTTAAAACCTTGGAGCGTTGCACCAGTGTGCATGGAATTCTGGAATTGAATATTTTTCCGGCTCCAGTAATTTTAGTATCAAGAGACCAGTTGACATAGTTGCAAAATTGGGTCATCCTAGAAATTGGTCAAAAGGAATGGTCATGGTATAGATTGTTAAAGTATGGGAATGGATCAAGTGGGCTTTTGAAGGGTTTATGGGGAATCTTAACCTCAAGAAATGGTGGTTTGAATCCATCAAAACTCATTGAATTTTCAAAAATCTGGGGAAAACAATTTGGGGAATCTCTCCCCAAAACTCAGTAATCACTACTCACTAATGCAGTAGTCTCATCCAAATTCTACTCATCCAAAATTTTTTTTCATACATCTGAAATTTTGTATGAACATCCGCAAGCCCATAGGACCACATTTTTTATTTTCTAAACAGGATATGGTGTCGCCCAAGGATCCATACATTAGGGTCAGGGTGCTTGATGATATTGGTGATGATGTGATGCTTGACAACCAATCACACAATTTTGTTCACCATTCAATACACTTGCTTAATCGAACAGATGCTGAGCAGTACATCTCACAAGTGAGTTAATCAGCTACCTTGTAATAGAGCTTATCCTCACACTAGTCTGGAGCATCCTTTCTAACATTACTCTATTTTCTTTTCAATCCTTATTTCCTCACAATTTTTTCAGGACTCAAGGGAGAATTCCAAGCAAGACTGGAGCTAGATACAACAACAACAACAAAGCCTTATCCCAATTAAATGGGATCGGCTACATGGATTCTTGTCTGCCAATCAACTTTGTTCGATGTCAAACTTGAAACAAGGCCTAAGCTATACATGTGACTTGATGATTCAGTAAAATGTGACTTGATTCAGGCCTTAGCTGAAGAATAACTATGTTGATCAACAATTCAGTTAAGCTCTAATTGTAGTTTGTTGTCTGTACATGTTGGGTGAACATTTGGTAGTTTAGATAATTGTGAGTTTCATTGAATGCTAGAAATGCACACAAGAGCAAGAAAGGACCAAAAATAATAAAAAGGAAAGAAAAAATGGAGCTTGCAGAGAAGTATGATGATGTCTTGATTTTTCTTACATACTGGAAAATCCATTGTTTGGCTTCGATGCAACCCACAAAAACTCTTCATCTCTTATTGTGTAATTAAAGACATTATTCCCTAATAAAGGGTAGGAGACAATAGTGTTTGTTGTCCTCTCATTTTGAGCTTAAAGTTCAAGAATTCCTAAGGCATATGCTCGTGGAAATGGCTGCCATTTGCATGATCATTTGAAGTATCTCTATTATCTGATGGACTCTTCCTTCCGAACCTCTTGATTTATTATTAGAGAAAAGGCTGAAAATGACTAAGGTTTAAAAAATTGGCCAATTGTCTCCTTCTTTTGATCTCCAACAACATATACAAGTTAAAGTAACTGTCTGTTTTGGTCAGATTTACAGATTTCTTGAGTAAAATACTTCAAAAATTTAAGATCTAAAGAAAACTACACTTTTTACCCATCCTATTTTCCTTTGATGGGACTGAACTTGGATCAGCATCAATGGAGGCCAATTCTACTGCTGAGTTTCTGTTTTGAATCTTTTAGATTGACCCATCTCCATCTTTTAGATAGGAACAAAGACAAAAAATGAACAATTGCATACTATTTAAAGGACAAAACAATATAACTCTAACCTAACACCTAAATCCCAAATAAAAAAGGAACAGTTATTGAAGGTGTCAATTAATTTGGATTCTAACTTTTTTATCCTCTTAATATAATACATTTGATAATTCGTGGACTTTCTTAAGCATTTGAAAAAAAATCAACTAATTGATAAGAGAATCTTTTTCATTTACAATGGATCAACCGAAAGATTGACCCAACAGTTGTTTAGATTGAAGCATGTCGAGCTAAGTTAGAGCGCTAAAGCTTGTTTTGAAAGTATTATAATGGTATGTCACTTTCAGAGAATTTGTGAAAAACCCATTTAATCTCAACTTGGAAAACTTATGGGCACATGACTAACAGATAATTAGAAGGTGTCATATTCTAAAAACACTTATAGAAGTGTCATTCAAACAATCGATTATCTAAAACCTTGTTGGGGTCATGTCTCACATTTGGTGTAATTTGATTAAGCAGCATATAAAATAGAAGAAATAGTTTCAACAAAGTAAACATAGATGATCCCATAGATGCCCTTACATTATTTTTTTATAATAAGATTCTATTTCATGTTAGATTTCAATTTCTTCAATATAAAGTCATCTTCAATCAATCTAGGGTTTGAGTAATGGAATGGATCTGCCAACTCTGATCCAATCAGTTGCCACCAATTTCAGTCCAGCATCAATTCCGGTGAATACTTTGGGTTTGGAAGACAAGTCCAAGCAAGTGTCTTGAAAATAAT
Source organism: Protea cynaroides (assembly GCA_028583415.1). Taxonomy (NCBI): domain Eukaryota; kingdom Viridiplantae; phylum Streptophyta; class Magnoliopsida; order Proteales; family Proteaceae; genus Protea; species Protea cynaroides. Next base: position 37,282,037 of record CM053268.1, read on the forward strand.
TGAAAGGTAAACACTCATGCTGCTTTTGTTTTCCCTTTGTTTTCCAAATGATCACATCTTTTCACCTCCTCTTCCCCTCCAATCCTTTTCATTACCTTTTTTTTTCAGTAAAATTATTTTCCCAACCATTTTTCCTGCACATAGATTCATGCAAACACTTCCCCAAACATCTCCCAAAGCAGAAAGTGCTGTTTTTGTCTAGTTGCTCCTCCCCTAAAATTCTTTTTTTCTATTCTCTAAGTAGCTCCCACTCCTACGAAATCAAAGAAAGGGAAGTTGCTCTTCTCGTTGGTATTATCAATCCCTCCATACATATAGCGGTTTGCACTATTGTTAGCCACTGACTCAGTTCCTGAGATTTCAGAGTTTGAATTTGAAAAGCTAGATTGATCCACTACCATAGCCATCACCCCACTGACTCAGTTTCTGAGATTTCAGAGTTTGAATTTGAAAAGCTAGATTGATCCACTACCATAGCCATCACCATGTAAGGGTGTCAAAAATGGGTCGGACCTGATAGCACGGACCAAGTCTACCTGATATAATCCAAACCTAGTCTGGTCCGAACCTTAATGGACAGGTTTCGATCTCAGTGTGTAAAGTTCGATACCATTTCAATGTAGACCGAAATCAGACCAGACCGGCCCATTAAGAAGTCTGAACTAGTCCGAACCAATAATACCTAATCCGAACACCGGTAAGGTCCATCCGGGCCCAATTTTTTAATTTTAATGGTTTTAAATTTTGATGAATTATATTACACTGTTATAGTTCACTTATTGATCCGAAAGATTATACGAATCCATAGTTGAAAAGAGTATGTTAATTGTTACAATTTACTGAATTACATACGTATTGAAGGAATGATGCTAATTTTATAGATAGAAATAATAAAATATGTTATATATCTTACATTTAAAATAGGCTCAATAAACTTGATAAGCCTAGTCCGGACCGAATCAATCCTAAATCACCTCAATAAGCCCAGCCCGATAACAAACCGATACCAGACTAGCCCGATAGTTATTGTGTCTAGCACAGCCCAACCCAGACCGAACTCTTAATTGACATGTTTTGGGTTGGGCCTATAAAATCCGACACCAATTCAGCTCGGATCGAAACCAACCAGACCGAACCGTTGACACCCTAATCACCATGGGTTCATATTGGCAGAAGCAACTGTTAGAACCAGTAGCCTTCTCCACACATCTATTTCTCAAAATCATCACCTTCTATTGAGATAGGTCTGTAAAAACAGAGCAGAATAAGAAACACCCAAACTAAATCAAATGCACTACTATATTTTGAAAAGGAAAAAAAATCTCATTATGCAATAGGGACTTTCAAATTTTAAAAGGATTAAGAGAGAGATCTGTGCTGGTCGAGGCTGATTCGTCACTGCATGCTTGTAATGGTAGAATCAGTGCATGCATTGTTCTATTGGGTCGTCTCAGCCCTCTCATGGCTTGCCTGAGAAGAAGAGGAAGGCTTTTTGCTCCTATAAACACTGAATTGTTCTCTCTGTTTCCTAGCCATGATACATGCCAATGGTTCTTAACTGCATTATCAGTCTTTTCAGGAAAGAGCGTAGCTATTATCCCCTAATTGTTGTCCTACAGTCCGTGCGGAACTGAAAGCCTATCCTCAGTGAAGGCTCTTCTGTTAATCCTAGGATCTGACTCGTTAAACCATCTCAATCTGCAATTTTTGCCTGCAAAGATTAAAGCACAAAACAAAAGGACTAAAATCATTAAATACCCATCAAACCAAAATGTAACGAAGAATCAACAGAACAAAAAAGGGGAAAAAAATTGAGGAGCATATAAACCCATTGATCTCTGTTCATAGATTACAAAACTAAACCCTAATTCGAACTGACGAAATGAGAGACAGATAGAGAGAGAGAGAAAGAGTAATAGAGAGTTAGAAAGAGATAGCGATAAATGACGAAGAATTATAGAAAATCCCCTTTGAAACATTGGTATTAATCATAAGAAAAAAAAAAAAAGAAGAAGAAACCTAGGTTCGAGATATGGAAAGCGATGAAGGAGTTTGAGAGAGATTAATAGAGAGAGAGAGAGGGAGGAGAACAATCAAGTTTGATTACAGACCTACCTACAATCAAATCGGTCTTCTCGTTCAAATGTTGGAAAGAAAACTCTGTGGAAATGGTTACCAAACGCAGATGGACAGGCTTAGCAAAGTTGTAATGGAGTGAGGATTTCTTTTCTTCGGGATGGAGACGCTTTGCGTGAAGGGAGGGAGACATGGGAAGGAGAGAGTTGAGCATCGGAACACTGTGCTCAATTACGATTTTACCATTTCATTAATAAATTTAATTAAAATTTTTGTTTTCATATAATTTTCTCTTTCACTTTCAACATTGAATGTGATTTTATCAAATTATCCTTATAAAATTATTTTCAATCACATTTTATGGTCATTTCAAAAGATAGATAGTGTCTTGTTATTTTTGAAAAAATAATAAATCTTTTGTTACGTTAATATATTTCCTACATTTTAGCGAACATGCATAGTTATTTCTTTATTTTTTTTTTAGGAACCGTCAAGGGAAGACTATTAAATTACCTAAAAATGGGTTTCCATTTATCTAATTATTTATTCATTTCAACGAATTTAACCAAATCAAGCATAAATATTACAAAAACACCCAGAACAGTACCCACGAACTCTGGCGTTGGTCCTCCTTCCTCTTGTACAATTTTGTCTTCGAATTCACTATACCAGCATCTTTCTGATCACCACCATCCCTAGCTTCGCTCGCAAGAGAAAACCCATAACTAGGAAGAGTAATACATCGCTTGCTTTGTCTTCACCACCTGACCAAATCAAGTTGTTAGTCATGACTGCTAGTCTGCTACTCATTTGAGGGAGATAGGCACATTGACTCCATCTCCATCGACGACCAAAGTAGATACGCATCGATATTCAACTCAAGAATGGTGAACACTCCAAGGGATAAGATTAGGAATGAGCTGCAAGAGTACAACCAACTGTGCCACACAACATATTCTACTAGCTAGTTCCGTTTGCTAACCTTAAGGGGGTATCTAACTCGGCAAGGAGCTTACGCCTCAGGAAGCGGAATATACTGAGTTCAACTTCTCTTATTACCTTGTAGGATTACAAGTTTGACCCTGACAACCCGAATCCGACCCTAACCCGCCCTAAACCCTGCCCTAAACCCTGACAGGTTGAATCCGGCCTGACCCTAGTAGGGCTGGGTTAGGGCCCAAATTGTATTCAACCCTGGCAGGGTTGGGTTGGGTTAGGATTGAACCCCTGGGTTGAGCCCAGCCTGGCCCAACCCTATATATATGTAGACAAACCCTAATCCTAAAGCTAAACCGAATCTCTCTCTCTCAGTCACGATGCCTCACCTCACGGCATCACGAACTCAGCTGCTCTATTCTGCCTCTCTCTCTCAGTTCTCAAATCTCTTCTCTCTCTTAGGGTCCCTCACGGCATGGTCTTCACTCTTCTGTCTTCTCCCACCAGTCACCCTCACTCTCTATTTCTTCTTGAGTGCCGTGTGCATTTGTAAATTGGAGAGGGATTCTTCTTTAGGGTTTTCCAAATGCCATATCTCTGTTTTCCCTAAGAGCGACTCTGTTTTCATTTTGATTTTTTTTTATATGATTCTTCTCAAAACGAAGCTTCGATTTCTTGTTTCAATTTTTTTACCCCTGATTTTGTATCATTTTTTAACTATCCTCCCTCCTGCTCTCTTGATTTCTTTGTTAGTAGTTTGTAGTTGAGAAAAATTATTTGCACGCTTCGGTACATCTTTTTCTAATTGATTCTTCCTTGTAGTTTCCCATTTTTTTTAGAGGTTCTGAATTTACTGTTTTATTGTCCTTCTCTTTGGGGAATGATGTATTGATTCTATTCCTTTTTATTCTAGATGTTTCTTTCTTTCCATGGATTTTTATTCAGTTGCAAAATTGATATTTATCTTTGGACCTTGGTCTCTGTTTCTGTGTTAAAGTTTCAAGGCATTCATGGGTGGAGGCGAGAGTTAGATGAATGACTGAGATAGTGTAAAATGGAGGCAAAGCGTAATATTGCCACCATCACTAATAGCCGAATTACTAATACTGCTACCAAGAGATATGTGGAGGAGGAGTAGTGCAGCCTGAGCTTGAAACTTTGGCGGGCGTGCATTCCACCTCTCTGTTTAACTGATAATAGTTGTGGAAGGAAGTTCCAAAGTGTAGAAGACCTTGAATCAGGGTCAATCCGGCCCAACCCAACCCTGTCAAGGTCAAGGGTTAGGGTTGCATATTCCCTAACCCTGATATCAGGGTTAGGGTGGATTAGAGTATGTGTAAAGTACTCATGGTCAAGGTTAGGGTTTTGAAAAATCCGCTCAACCCGGCCTTGTTGCAGCCCTACTACCTTGGGGTCACTCATACTGGGTGCTCTTTCTTTCTTGCCATGGGTGCAAGTAGAATGGTTTTCATTCAATTCTAGAATAACTTGGTCCATACGGTTGTGGGGTCAGTATGGGTCTGCGGTATTAATCAGGCCAATGATCTGGATACCCACCATTAACAACAAAAAGAAAAAAAATATACTATTCCCATTTGCCACTAGCTTAGACCCGTTGCAGCCTCATCCCCATGATCTAAAAAATCTCCTCGGAGAATGACCAAACAAGAAAATGATTCCCTGACTGGATTTCCATATCACTGTGTCATGTGTTTTTCCATGTGAAAAGGTGGGGGCAATTCTGACCATTGAATGGTTAGGAAATGATGTGAATTTGTCATGTGTCAAATTTCATACTAATTTCAATATATCCTCCTTCATATGCAAATCCTCCCATGTATTGTCATGAATTCTCATGGGAAGGGAAAAAAAAGATTCGCACCTAAATTAGGGTTTTGAAGCTACAAATAAAACATTGATTTCAATCGAACGAGTCTAATAAAAAGATTGAGTTCAAGTCAAGTTGTGGACCAGGGAAAGGCATTGACTCCAATTGAGCCGATCTTCCTATTTATTCGATATTTTTATGGAATAATAAATATTTTAAAAAATTAGCATGCCACAATATGCAAAAATAATTTATAAAGTAAAATATAGAAAATTCAGAGAAAAAAATGAAGATTTTATTTGCTTTGACGCATGTACTTGAAAACAAGTTTTTTTTTTTTTTTTTTTTTTTTTTTTAATTTCTTTTTATATATAAATCCTATAGAGATTTGAACTCATAACCTCGTTGAGGTGTAATTTTATAGAGATTTGAACTCATAATCTTCTTGCGGTGTAGTTTTATCAATTGAACTATCCTTTGGCTATAGGACCAGGATCTTTTGTAATGATTGCCAATGCAGTGAGAATTCTGTCCGCTTTTAGGGGCTGTCTGTTAAAACTTCAATTCTATGATTCTTATTTCTGGTTCAAATTTCTACTCCAACTTCAAAAGGATTCAGGAGTATATAAGAGTAGAAACATGTTTGTTAATCTAATTTAGTCATGAACTCCAAAATGGTGTTGGTGGGTGGTGGATGGTGGCACTAGTGGTGAATGGTGATGGTTGGTGACGGTGGTAGTGGGTGGGAGGTGGTAGTGAAGGGTGGCGGTGGGTGGGTGGTGGTGGTAGAGGGTGGTGGCGGTGGTGGTGGGTGGTAATGGATGGTGGTGGCGGTGGTGATGGGTGATAGTTGGTGGAGCTGGTGGGTGGTGGTGGTGGTGGTGGTGGTGGGTGGTGGTGGTGGTGGTTGGTGGGGGTGGCGGTGGTGGCGATGGTAGGTGACGGTGGTTGGTGGTGGATGGTGGTGGATGGTGGTGGCGGTGGTGGGTGGTTGGTGGTGGTGGCGACGGGGGGTGGTGGTGGTGGCGGTGGTGTGGGTGATAGTTGGTGGTGGTGGTGGGTGGTGGTGGTGGTGGTTGGTGGCTGGTGGTGGTGGCGATAGTAGGTGGCAGTGGGTGGTAGTGGATGGTGGTGGCGGTGGTGGGTGGTTGGTGGTGATGGCAACGGGGAGTGGTGGTGGTGGCGGCGGTGGTGGTGGGTGATAGTTGGTGGTGGTGGTAGGTGGTGGTGGCGGTGGTTGGTGGCTGGTGGTGGTGGCGATGGTAGGTGGCGGTGGGTGGTGGCAGTGTGGTGGTGGTGGTGGTGGTTGGTGGCTGGTGGGTTGTGGTGGTGGTAGTGGTAGTTGGTGATAGTTGTGGTGTGGAGTGATTTTTACTCCAAAATTGTGCTATGAAGTCGAAAAGCATCTATTTGATGCTCCAAAAAATTGGATTCTAGAGCTCATTTGGAGTCGATTCACTCATGGATTCTCCAGAAGTCCGAACCGGATTACCAAACAAGCTTCTATTCCATTTATACTCCAGAAGTCAGAATCCAACTTCTAGAATGTTACCAAACACCCCCTTAAAATGCATCCGCCAAAATCCTTAGTGCCACTTGGTAGTAATTACAAGGACCTTTTTGGGGTTATTTGAAGAAAACTAGTTTCTATGATGAGAGAAGATAACAACTCTTCAAGCATGCAATATTTGCAACAATGCTATTTTTATAATTAATAATAAAATATAAACAAAAAAATGAAAGTGACATCATACAGGTAGTAAAAGATTTCTTGTGAGAAACATGCAATATTACAGCGATGCCATTTTTATAATAAATAATAAAATATAAACAAAAAAAAATGAAAGTGACTTCATACGGATAGTTAAAAATTTCTTTGTGGGAAGGGGAAAGGATTTATTATTTTATATTTTGCAACAATTAGAACCAATTAGCAAAAACTTAACTTTGTCAGAAGTGGGATTTGAACCCACGCCCTCTCACGAAGACCAGAACTTGAGTCTGGCGCCTTAGACCACTCGGCCATCCTGACTGATTGACAGCTAAAGGTATAAAACTAAAATATGACCTATAGGTTGTCCTCTTACGTATCTAAATGGAATTCCATTTCGACTTTTGGACGCAGTAATTATTTACCGCCACTAATATTCACATTAAAGCCATTTAAAGCTATTGTAAAAATGCATATGATGCCTATTTTTCTTATAATGTTTTCGATAACACTTGAATCCTCTGTATTATAGAAGTTGGTAGATATTTATTCCTCATATGCTTTCATTGCTTCTTCTCTGGGAAAAGAAATTTACAATATGTTGTTCTTCCTCCACCATGTAGCATTACTCCATCAGACTTTTACCATTGCGGAATTTACGTCCAACCTTCCCCTTATGGTTGAGAGCCCTTGTCATATGAGCTTGAAATAACTCAAATTGTTGATTTATTGTTGGCAATCTTCCAGCCCGTCCGACCTTTGAAAACAAGAATGACCATGCCTCTCTTAGCTAGGGAACTTAACTTTATTTATCTATCTATCTATTTATCGTCTATATGAGGAAGTGCACAAGGTTCCTACGACTGCAGGGTTGGAAGGGGCAAAATGTACGCAACCTTACCCCAACAATACGAAGAGGCTGTTTTCGTATTTCAAACCCATGACACCAGGTTACAATATGACAACCTTATCGTCTGTATAGAAGTTGTTTCTGTATTTCAAATCCATGACACCAAGTTATAATATGACAACCTTATCGTCTATATGATGCGTATAGGAAAATTTGTAAGAGATTTTATTGGTGTTGCTACGGAACCAATATGCCTCGAGCTCATTGACATTTGCACATAGGGAAGCAGAATGACAAGGGTGATGGTCGGGTTGGATAACCCTTTGACCACCCCGATGCCTAAGTTAGTCCGTGAATGAGCATTGTGGAATAGACAACAACGGTGACTGTTTTTTCTAATGGGTGGGGACGGACAATCGTCCTTCAACAAAGTTGCAGTAGGATTTGGGGGAATAAAGTTCTGGATTTGTTTACCCTTGCTTGTCTTTGGTTTATAGGTTTGGAGTTATCGAGTGAGTTTGGGTAGAGACTATCCATTAATGTAGGAGATGGGCTGGGAAGGCATAGATCTCGCCTCATACAAGAGGCCAGCTGGATCCCTTTTCCCTTATGCCAATCATGGATCGCGAGATCCACTCTCTCCATGTTTATCCTTCGAAGCCAGCCCTCGGATCTTAGGATGAAAGACTATCTTTGTTAGGGTCGGACCTTCCTTATGGGAGGCCGAGGATCCCTGCAGATAAGACTTCCTTCTATGGATAGGTTGTCCGCTTCTCGACAACTCGGACTGGATCATGGAATCTTCTTATCCGAATCCCGACCTTTTCCTTTCACGTTCCCACCTTCGGCGTAATTAAGTGGGGGATCACCCGATGACGCCACGTTCATCCCATCAATGGCAGGGGGTTTAACCTCCATAACACTTGGTAACTATCAAATAACTATGGCTGAATATAACAAACAACAATTGCCTCAATAAATTAATATTATCGGATAGTAAATAATTTTTCATGGAACCTTCAAATGATCTCACATATGACATAACTACTAATTATTTTATATTTTTGAATTATGTTATTAGTTATTAAAACACCATTTCAGTTAATAATATTATCATACAGATTAGAATCTTCATAATCTATAACATTTCACTCAATGAAAATAAAATAAAGAAATAGATAAACAGATAATCAAACCAGGTCTGAATGGTAGGTACTGGAAGAAAGCTCAGTCAACGGTTTAAGCAAAGATCAATGTCTACAAAGTGTTCCATGTATGGTTATCCCACTTAATTTGTCCTTTCTCTTCCCCCCAAAACAATCACTGAAACATATTGAGAAACCAAACCAACCATCTATCATTCACCTCCCCTTCTGATCCTCAAATCTTTTCCTGGTGATCTACAATATTGGATTTATGATGAGTGCCGGTACCCCTGGCGATTACTCAGATCAGAGTGGTTGGAAAAGGTTAGATGCTATCATCTCTTTAGCTGTTCTGTTTGCGATTATGATCGTAGTCTACAGTTGCTTGTGGTGTGTTTACAGACGCCATGCAAGGCAGCTAACCATGCACACGCACTCACAAGGACAAGGATTATCCAGTTCCACAGGGCAGGATTCATCGATGGTCGCTTCAATACCGACGTTTGTTTACAGACAAAGCATTCAGGTTGACAAAGATGCTAGAGAGTGTGCAGTTTGCTTGGGCACTTTAGAGGAAGGAGAGATGGCTCGGCTTCTACCAAACTGTAAGCACACGTTCCATGTGGAGTGCATCAATATGTGGCTGATTTCTCACTCAACATGCCCTATTTGCCGAAGCAGTGTTGAATCCCTAGGCGTTGATATATGATAAGCTATGAGAAAGTCAGTTGAGATGGCATGGTCAAGATGATCCAATACGGAAGAGATATTTGACTCAAATCAAATGATCTAAAAGAGATATGGGTTATCAAATTGCTTCCTCTATAGCCTGAGAATGATAATAGAACATATCTAAATGGTTATCATTAGCTTCTCTGGCTTGGATAGGTCAGTAGAAAATTTTGTAAAACCAGCGAGGCAACAGAATCGGAATTCAGTGGCAGTATAGAAAACTACAAGCTATGTAATGCACATGCAACACAAGGATTTTTAACATGTACTTATTGAAGTTGTACATTGTCCAGAATTCATGGTTACACATGAGATGCATATCTTCAAATATTATGTTGCAGTTTTGTACTGCTCAGCATAAGGCCAAATGGTATAGCATGCTGTTTGATAGATTTTCCATGAAAGAAAAGTAGCTTTGCCAGAAGATTTTGCCTTCAACCTCTTTGAATCTGGACCAGTGTTTTAGTGTTCCCATCAAACGAGGTGTTTCTTCAGCATGGGATTGGTATATAATTACCCTCTTGCTGCTGCAAACTACCCTGTGTTGGAATGGATATCATATCATATCAACTTTATAGGAAATACAATGCCCTATCCTGAGGGACACCTAACAGGCGAAAACAGAGAATTGTGGTAAATGGGAACAGATTAGAGAAGTTATGAAGAACAAGATATCGAAATTGATTTAATTTTTTCCTTACTCCATACAGGTTCAGTGCAAAGAATTACCTCAAATATTCTCAATTCTCTGTTGGGAAGTGTTCAAGTCTAACATCTTGGAGAGCTACAAGCTTTGCTTGTCCACCATATTCTTCTGGCAAAACATCCTCGCCAATTTCCTTCAGGAAATTTTCATGGTCTTCTTCACTGGTGACTATCACAACCTGCATTCATTAAAACAAGGCCACAGCCTCTTAAGAATAAAGTAATGGTCAAATTGAAACCTATTACTGAATCCAGCAATAGGAAATTTGCAACTCCGTTCTACAAAAATGTGCATTCTACTTTGTCAGAAGGACCAATTTTCTGGCAGAAGATTAAAACATTACAAGTTTTCCTCAGACATGAGGGTATTTTCATAAAACACATTAGGTATGTATGAATGTGACAACCTCAATATGATTAGCAAAATTTTAAGCTATCAAATGGGCTGAAGCTATCTTATTTTCTTTTTTCCTTATCATTTTGTTCAGGTCTGCATCATCAAACACAACTTTGATGTCAAAAGCAGTGGACCCAAAAAAATTGATTTAGGTGTATCAGGTATAATCGTATCCGCAACAATTATCCCTCGATCTGTGATGATGTCAAGTATTTTTCCATAGAATATCAACATAAGCAAGGTTATGAAGAGTATGTTGTTAGTATTGACATCATAGACAAGGATCGTAAATCAGCCATCTAGATATGCATGCATCTACAATACTACTTATGTTTATAGAAAGTACTCTGTCCGCAATGATTTAAGAAATCACTCTCTATATCACAGAGAATACAGGTTTATAAGCATGTATGATTTTGTTTATGTACCTTCTCTAGTGTTGCCTTCTCCAGAAAGCGGGAAACCATTCTCCAAACACTAACAAAAAACCATGGCATGCTTAAGATATACAATTTTGCCAACCGCTCTGGATAGTAAGCCTGCATGAAGCCAAAAAAGCACATAGATGGTATTGCTTAGCCCTTATAAATTCTGAGATAAGAGTGAGCTGTAATTACATTAACCTGCTTATACTATCATTAGTACAGGAAATTCAGTCCAGTTCAAGATAGTGAGAGCACTGGGAGGGAAATTCTGTCAAGCAGCACAAATTCCTTCTTTGTTCTGTCATTTCCATACTCTACACTGTTCAAGAGTGTATCCTATTCTATCCCAGGATGTACCTTAAGATGAACTTGTGAAGGGAACTACTCTGCTTTCTACATTTAGATCAGTATTGATCAACTTGATATCTAAAGTAAACAGATCCAGGCTGGATTGAAATTATGAAACACCTTTTCTAACATATAGACAAGCATACTGTAATCATTCCAAATTAAATTTTGATTACAGACCCCAGCTTAGAGGGAATTTTGATACAATGGGAAGAGATTACTCTCCCAGGATATCCTAGGTAGGATTGAAAAATGGCTCTCCCGGGATGATTTTTGTGGAGACTTGGTCTACCCTCTCAAAATAGTGAAATTAGGTGTGACCCTGTACTCAATGTAGGTCTCCGGCTCAAGTAAACCAAATTACAATCTCATACGAAATTCAGGAAGGTTTTTTTTTTTTTTTTTTCCCTTCTTTGGATACCACGATTCAAGAGGTTTAGATCACAGTAGTCCTGAATTTGGTACTTATGCAGTCTGGCCGTGTCAAAAGAATATCTTCACACTTCCAATACTCTGTTCTTCCCAGAAAACAGTTTTCATTAAAAACCACATTTATTCTTAAGTATTCCTCCTTTCTATCAGAGTTTCTCACTAACTCATCAGTGATGATATCCAATTTTCTACAGTTAATCTACTTAGTTTGAATGATCCAATCATTCTAGATCCTCGCTTTCAAAAGTTTGAAAGTCTAATCCCTGCTTTCTTCATCCATATTTGTTCCAAAATTTACAATGCATGTTATTCCTGGAAAATATTAGAACCAATAACGTACCTGTAAAAACTGAAATCCAGTAATTAAAGCACGAGCATCTATGTTCTTTATTGTAATTTGTTGCAGATCAAGAATTCCAATCAACTTCTCATTTCCTATTTCTTGTCCCTTAAAAGAACTGAAACAAGCATAACAAAATGTTAACATGTATAAGCTCTTCTTAGTACAACAAGAACAACAACAAAGTATTATCCCAACTAAATGAGGTCGGTATGTATAAATTCTTCTTACAAAGTTTCTCCTTAAACTTTCATCTATCAAATAGGAGGACCATCAATCATAATTCAAAGCTAAACTCAATCATTTGGCTCATCATCTAATGAATCCTTTCCCTTAGAATTAGTAACATTTCAAATCTTGATCAAAATAGACCTGTTAGATTCATGAAAACTGTAATGATCTTGGACTAAAAACAAAAAATATGACTCAAGGGTATGTAGAGATTACTCTCTAGGAGTGCTCACCTAGAGAAGCCACAAAAATCAATTTGAATTGGGACTCCATAAGTAGAGGTGTCAAAATTCAACTTGAACCGAAAAGAAGGCCAAAACTGGACCGAACCAAACAAATTCTTATCAGACCGGTATTGGGTTGGTTTTAAAGACTGGTGAAAAAGCAAAACTGGACCGAAACGACTGATAGGCTGACCGAAATGATAAAAATCAGAAATAATAATAATAATATCGTTTTTATGATAGTTTAACAATATATACAATAAGAAAATCCTTATATATATATATAATATAATATAAGAAACCGAACAGATAATGGACTGTTATGAGTCTGTTAAGCCAAACCGATAAAAACCAAAAATGAAACTGGACTACTCCTTAACAGTTTGGTTTTGGACTGTGCCAGTACCTGACCAAAACCATGTCAGACAGACTGATTGACACCCCTATCCGTAAGTTAAGGTTTTCCTGGAAGATTAAAGACTCAATAGAAGCATATTAACTTCTTAATACCTCAATATTCTACTCTAATTACTTTAGTATAATATAGTTTTATTTGAGAGAAAGAAGCACCACTATGGGATTTTATTATTAATTCAGGGTCATAGCCCCACAGAATGATTGAATGAGAGTGGTGGTCCAATCTTTATTATCAAATATGGGAACATAATTAGAGAGTAAACCAACAAAATATAGGGTTTTCTCACCTTGCGATGGTTTTGTCCAGCAAATGCACCACAAATTCTGCATGGTCATATCCCACAAAATTAATAGAATATTCTAAGATGAAGATGCTGCGCAAAGCATGATTAGTAACAGACAAAAACAAATGTTATTTTTATAAGTAAACGCTAGCTCAAAGAAATTAGCATTATTTAAATAATCGAAAAACAGTTTTGTATCAGCTGTCATTGAACTGGGTGGATCAATGAAACCTAAGTAATTCAATCAAACAATATTTTTTCTTCTCGTGGTACATTCCAATAAATAAACGATCGCTGAAACAAAATTTGATACATTGATGGCATTACAATTGGACAATCTGTATCAAATAACAAGCTAAGAAAAATTAAGCAAGGAAAGGGGGAAATGAAAATGATTGCATACTCTTGAGTTGGAGATGATCTCTAGAAGGGAAATGCTTGCAGGCCTTAACAATCATGACTGGGTTTCCGTTTTTTGAAAGGCCCTGTAAGTAGATCTTCTTAGCACCCAATTCATCTGGAACTTCAGAGTCAGGAATGAACCCTAAAGGAACGAACTCGGCCCGCCACTTCCGCCATTGAACAAACATCTTCGCTGCCTTCTCAGGGTCCATTGATCTTGCTATTAAGAACCTCATGAGCGTTTGGTCTCCATGATTCTGCAAGACAAAAAACCGAAAAGGATCAAATGAGAAGCTCTAGACAACCAGACTTAGAACAGAAGGAAACCCAAATGAAGTGCCGAGTTAGAAAGCTAATCAGTTAACCTCAGGTGAAGAACCAAGCTTACGAACAGATTCCCGCATCTGGGTAAGTGCGATTTCTGGATTTTTCTCCATAGGTCGTTGGAAAAGGAAAGAAGAGACTGAATTCTTGGAAGCTCTTAAATGCTTGAGCAGTTGAGTTATGTGAAGCTGAGAGAGATTTAAAGCAGTTGAGCATGTGAAGCTGAGAGAGAGAAACGAGAGAGAGAGAGTTACGTTGACGAAATTGAAAGAAGAAAAAAAAGGATAAGGTAAACCACACAAAAATGGAAGTATCCGAATTGATGGGACTGCTAAATTCCCAAGGCATCGGGGAGTCTTGGAGAGGTGTAGGAGTTGGCACGTGGACCCATCTTCCCCAGTGAAGTTATTTATTATTATTATTTTTTTAAGCTCAACCCCAGTGAACTTATCGTACATGCTGAACATGCTGATAAAGAATTTTTAAAGGCCACTTGTCCTACCACCCCCCTAACTGTAGAGTCATGGATAACATTTTCTGAACCCCACCTTCTTCTGGATTCTACAAAACTAATTTTGTTGCATCTTTTGAAAGGGATTCAACACGGATTGATCATAAAAGATAGTAACGGTTATCCCGTTAAGGCAGTTTCGATTCTCTTTCTTTTTCATCAGCTAAGCTGGGGAAGTTGTAGCCTAAAGCCATTCAATTTGCTTTTGAGTTTGGTTTTAACAAGTATATGGAATTTGATTGCCTTGAAGTTATTTAGAAGCTTACAAATCCTTGGATAATGAAGAACATCAATTATTGAAGACATCTTCTATTTTCTCTCTCTTTGTTACACTTGGTTTAATTCTTTTCTTTCGTTCTGAAATTTTTGTTTTTCGGATGCCTCAGTTTATACTTATTGTGAATTTCTGCTATTTAAAAAAAATGGAGGGTATTAATCAAAACAGTATCGAGAAACTGGTACGGTAAAAATAAAAAAAATAAAAAATTTTATCTAACCCCCAAAAACTATGTCAAAATCGATCTAATCCCCAACAATTTCAAAAGTCTCATTTACCACCCAAAAAGTTTTCAAATGTCTCATCTACCTCCCAAAATTTTTCCACCGTTATTCAAAGAGACCCCACCCATTAGTAGAGTTCCGTTAGTTGCAAATATTAGGACAATATTGCCATTATTCCAAACATAAAAAACCGTAATGCCCCCAAACTAAAAAACACATTTACCTAAAACCAACGGCGGTGAGTTGCAGAGAATGGTTTTGTTTGAAGGAAGATGAAGAAGCACTTGTTTTATACCTGAGAATAGCTATCAAATCTCTCGGAACGGATTCGTTACCGAGTCTAAAACGTCCGTTGATGAGTCGATTAAGCCAGAGAGGTCTTGATGCAGGTCTCTGCAAATCGAAATGGGAGAAAATTGGGCGATTTCTAACTGGAGATTATGAATACCTAGATGTGATCGTAGAAGGAAATCGGTACTTTGTGGAAGTGTCATTGGCAGCTGAATTCACGATTGCTCGACCGACAGATGAGTATCTGTCATTGCTGAAGGTGTTCCCTGCAATTTTTGTTGAAAAACCAGAGGAGCTGAATTCACGATTTCTCCAGAAAATGCTAGTTCCGGTGAGAATAAACCTTCTGAGATGCCTGAAATTGCCGAGCTTTCCAGTCAGAGTCCCGACCATAGATGGATTTTCAATGAACACAAGTTCTTCTAAGGTAGAACCCAAGGTTGAGAGGAACCCAGGGAAAGAAACCTGGGTTTCTGTGAAACATCTATAGAAGAAAAGCTTGCGGAGATAGATGAAGGAGGAGAGTCGAGGGGAAAGCATGGAATTAAAAGTGCAAGGAGGGTTAGGAGAGAAATCTGAAAAGTAACCGAAGTTGAGCTCTGTGATGTGAGGTGTAATGGTACCGTTTTCGTCTGAGAAATAGTCACAGACGATGCCATGAGGAGCTGAGTTGCAGAGGTCGTCAGGGAAGAGAGATCGCCAATCGATGCCGGAGTTGATTGAATCCAACAGTTGATATAGAGATTCCTGCTCGTCGTAGTAGAGGGAAGTAGAAGAGACAGAGTATGCAGCGATGAAGCAGAGGACAAGAAGGCAGAGGAGAGCTATAGAACGTGTATCCTCCCTGTAAATCTCATCATGATCTATATCCAATGAAATCATTTTCTAGAGATGGGTTTCACATCTTATTTTACCCAAAGCATGTCACCGAGTTTCGACCATATTTTTCGACTGAAAATATGGTCGAAACTGAAATTTTAGCCGAATTTTTGTATTTGTGGTACCGAGAGCACATCTCGTTTCGTATAGACCAAAAATCGAAACATTTCGGCCGAAATCAGAAATTTCGGCCGAAATTTGAAACTATGGTCGATACCCAGTATCGTTTCGGGTTAGCTAAAATCCAAAATATTCCGACCGAAATTCTTAACTATTCCCATAACTCAATGTTTTATTTTAATGTTTTAAAGTTTCATTTTAATGTTTTAAAGAAAGGACAAATTAATAACTTTATCTCATTTTAATATTTTAAAATTTGAAATAGAAAGTATAGAAATGTCCACTCATATGTTCAGTCCATTCTGTCAGTTAAATGGGGTCGGTTAGAATATCTGGAAACCATTGAATAATAGATCTAATTTGACATAGTTTTTTAGAGTTAGATGAAATTTTTTCATAAAAAAAATATTTATTTACCATTTCTATGTCATACTGATAGATATATGATTTTCCCTCTCCATTATTGTAGAGGCTCGGTACGATTTTCAATACAGTTTTAACAGGTAGGATATACGATTTTTATACGGTAAGAAGATTCGGGTATAAGCTTCGGTATATATATATATTATTATTATTTATTTATTTTCTTTGACCTAGGTCTATTTTTCGTCGCCTTCAATTGATCGATTATAGACATTTCTTGTATTCCTATTTTTCCCGTATAAAATTATAATATATTCTGCTATCGCATAAATCACTATTTTAATGCAATGTAAATCACTTCAATATCAAGCAAAGCAAGATTAAGAAGAAACCTAAAAACAACTGTTAATAATGATGGACTGAAATCATTGAACAACATCAAAGCTAATAATGATAGACTGAAGGAATTAATACAAGAAGAAATATATATAAATCATCGGATGAAATCTGGAAACGCAAGAAAGAGCTGTAGATCGAAAACTTGGGAATCTGGAAATTGAGAAGGAGAGAAATGATGATCATTGAAAACCAAAGCAGATGAGAAGAAGTTCATTACAGCCGGAGAATACGAACCACCGTGCCGTCGCTGTAATCCCAAGCTATAATGAACTATCCTCTCACATTCCCTCTTCTCTTTCTCAGACGCCCATGCTTTCACCAATCACCCCACACACACACAGAAAAGAGAGAAAGAGAATAAGAAAGAGAAATAAGAGACGTTGTTATAAGAACTAAGACACTGACCTCATTCTTATAGGGCTCGAATGAGAAACATTGAAGCCGTGATAGACCTAACAGAAGAGGAATTCACATTTTCAGTGCCCTTGTACCTTCGGTTTTAGGTTGTGGATTTAGTTCATGGTATCCACACCCTTATCGATACCGACACCGACACCAGTGTCTATATGTTGATGTGATATACCTTTTTAGTGTCGATTACGTGTCGGCCAGTCTCGGCCTATCTCAATCAGGTATCAGTCTCAATTCTTATAATTCAGCAAAACGGTACCAGAAAGGCTCATAGGCCAGGTATTTGTATCGATCACGGCCAATACCGATATGATTGATACGATACAGTCGATACATAAAGCTATGCACACTTGTGGACAAAAGCGACTGGAATTTCACTTGAATTTTGCTGGATTTTAACCTTAGTTTTGTTATCACTTTCACTCACGGATTCAAATCGTCTCCTCCCTGTACTTCAGGGAGGAGGGACACGCCCCCGTCGGATGGTCGATACGTGGCTCTTGGGAAAATCCGAGCCCCACGTCCGAGCCAACACCCAGCCGACAAGTCGAGCCGACAGAAGGTTTCAGCTCGGACGTGAGGCTCGGATTTTCCCGAGAGTCATCGGCCATCCGACGGGGGCGTCTCCCTCCTCCCTGAAGTACAGGGAGGAGATGATTTGAATCCTTCACTCACCCCTGTTTTCATTTTTTGAGTTTTGGAGAAAATGACAACATAGGGCCCCTCTTGGATTACTAATTAACTATCATATATCAAATTTGGTAGTTCAAGGGTCAAAATTATATTTAATTAGGGAAAAGTAATTCTGTCACACGGATATATGATGTGTCTATTCTAATCGTTGGAAGACAAAGGATATGGTTTAAATTAATCATATGGTTAATTTTATATTTTAATTCAATCAAATATCCTTTCGTATCCTAAAATTAATTACGGATCATGCCTCCTTGCACCATGGGCGCCATTGTTACTCCCAATTGACCATGCAATCTTTCCACATTAGCTTGCCATCCTAAAATTTCAAAAAAAATGCGTTGAGTATTAAATAATTTATGTTACAGATAAATCAATGGATGGATGCAGTAACCCCTCATATATATAATTAACATAAATAATCATGGTGGGAAGAGCTTATATATATTTGTTATTAGGAAAAACCTTGTTATAATCAAAGTTGGTGAAAAAAAAAAATTATAATCTTACTTTTTTTTTTTTTGTGTGGTCATTTTAGTATAATAGATATAAAATGTTGTAAATCTACATCTATACTTGAAAACATGTTAAACAATGGCAAGTCTTGAAAATTATATTAAAATGGTGAATTACTTTATAATGATTCACCATTATAATGGGAGTATACAATCTGCCGAGGGTATATTCCCATTACCTTTCTGAAAATAATAACAGATGCCAGTCTAGATGGAAGGTATCAAAATCGTCTCCCGCGGACCTGCCGCCTGCCAAGGGCCAGATTTCAGCCGACCCACCTTCTCATGTATTGACAGACAGGGGAAAAAAAAAACCTTTTACACAATTAAGAACATCAGTACAACAAGCCAGAGGCCAGTAGTCCACTCCAAGGGACTTGAGCTTGGCCTTGATTTGGATGGCTGATCAGGAGTTGCCTGGATCAAGGAGTATGTGGTACAATGGGTGGGAACCCCTTCATTGTCTGTGCTGAACGAAGACATAATTCACTGGAAAGTAGAGGGATCGAGAGAGACCAGCTGGTATGGGAGGTATCACATAAATGGGTGTTTTTTTTTAAATTTTTGAGGGAAGTAAAATTGCGACGGTAATTAAAACCCGTCGTCAAAGAACTATGCGGGAAGGGCATATACAACGGAAAACTAGTCGTAAATGAACTAGGTGAGAAGGTCAATTACGACGGTAACTAAAAACCGTCGTCAAAGATCTATGCCAACGGAGAGCTAAAACCGTCATAAATGACCTTTTTCTGTAATGGGAAGATGTTTAGGCTTGGACTTATATTATAACCTCAAATTAAGCCAGGAAAACGGATTGATTGACATGATAAACTCATAGCAGTGAACCTCATCTTCATCATCTTCATGGTAAGAGCATGCTTATAGGCCAGTGCCATCAATGCCGGTTGCATTTCTAGTCAATATCTTACAATAAATAATCTCTTAAATCTAAAAATATTTTGAGGAATCAGACTGGTCCAATCACAACCTAATTCAATTTAATGTTGAAAATTCTAACAATGTTTTACTAATTCCCATTTTAAATTTTTTGGGTACTCCCTTTAATTAATTTTTTTTAAATAACCTTAATTATATGGATATAAAACCACAATATCCAACCTATTTTGTTAGATACCTCATACCGTATTCTGAATAAATAAATAAATATAAAAAATAAAAAACTCAACAACAATAACTATATTTTTGGAACAAATATTGATCTTGCGGATTCTGGGAAAAAAAAAAAAAAAAGTCTTGTGTCGCCCACCTTACACGAGAGAGAGAGAGATGCCTGTCTCCAAAAGGTTGCCTTCTAGCTGGTGTAGTCGTAGAGAAGAGGATAAAATGGGTTAGCATTCAATCACCCTAACAGTTAGGAAGGAGAGAGAGAGAGAGAGAGAGAGATGCCTTTCTCCAAAAGAAAAGGCTGACATGTGGTAGTTGTTGTGGCTGTTGCATACAAGTACTAATTAGAGAAAGGAGCATAAGATTTCATGCCAAACCACCTCCAAGAATCAGGCATGAAGAATGACCAACTCAGCAGTCCTGGGGTACTCGGAAAATAAATCCCTCGAAATAATTTCAACCAAAATAAGTGTAGGCTGGATGTATACAATTGTGAGCCAATCCTTCTGATCCAAACATAAATTTCATGCAAACAAGCATGCATAGAATCATCACAAAGTACCCCCCCAAAAAAAAAAATCAACAACAAAACCCTCCCTGGAACCATGTAGGCAAGATGCCATGATGTTTACAAATAAGTCCCACTACCAAGCTTCAGATTCTTGACGACTTATTCTTCCAATTAGTTGAAAGAGAATAAATACTTAAATGACAACATATAATACCTGCTTCAAGCATGGGAACAAATTATCATACAAGGAAACTTCTCTTTCTGAAATTTGAATATCTCAGGCCACAAGCAGAGCAATCTGAGTTCTAACTTCGTGTCATCTACGTCTGGGAGCAGGTAGTGGGATCTTCAGGCAAGCAAGATGATTTACCTAGAGAAGCTATGCTAAGAATGATACACATTCACAAGGTCCTTTCCACTATTTGGAGCCAATCATCACACGACAATCTTCGAGGTATTTGAAGCCCCATTGCGCCAAGAAAGAATAAACACTGCAAGTAAGATTTTAGATTAGGCTCCACACAGAAATTCATCAGCAGGGGGAAGTTCCTGCTTTCTAGTATAGACAATACAAAGAAAACTGCATGATTCAACGACACTATTTATGCGCACACACATCTACAAACTACAAGCATGGAGACAAACAGTTGAGACTATTGGTCATACACACGCTCACACAAACAAGTATAGATTGTTATGCGTATAGATTGTTATGCATCACCATATTATATATATTGTATCTTGAAAATGTAGTGCCTTCCATTGTAATGTAAGGTTGAGTTTCATGATATTATATATATATATATATATATATATATATATATATATATATATATATATATATATATATATATATATATATAATGTGGTATATAACATATCTGGATGCACAAATAAAGTGAAGACATAAGAGGGGGAGGAGGGGTCCACTAGCTATCAGTTTTTTTATCCCAAAGTTTGTTTTTTTTTTCTTTTTTTTGGGTAGGTGTCTCAAGTATTTTATTTGTGCAAGCATATATGCATGAGTTTCTCAGCCTGAAATTATGTAGGATACATGTTACCTTCCAACGAGCAAGAAATAACAGACTACCACTGAGCCATCATAAAAAATTCATATTTACAGCCATACTGGCACTGGGGCAAAACCAGGAATTTCTTTCTTGGAGGAGAAGAGGGAGGGGGCTGGGGTGAAATTCTACTGTAGCTGAGCGACCAAAATCCTACCTACACTCTTGCTAGCAAATCTTACCACCATTATTTTGCTCAAAGAGACAAGGTTTAAAAACTGGACTCAACATTGGACCATATCTGGCCAGGCAATCGATGGTCTGACCATCCCAGTCAGACAATCTGAATATTCTTATGAGTTAACATAGTGTATGCTCCAAGATCTATATAGGTAGAATAACAGTTATGTTTTTAACGTAATAGAAATGATCTTGTGTGGAAGATCTCGAGCTTGGATCACTTCACACACATTTCTGAGATATAATTTATAAGACAAACATCGCCCACCACCCCTTACCTAATGGTCCAATCAACTAGTATATACAATTTGAAAGATTTGAGAGTGAATGAATGGATTTTTTGGACCTCAAGTCCTTGTGGTGAGATGGACAGTTCAGGCCTGGGATTCTGAATATTCCAAGCACAGTTAATCTGGCCCAATTCAATGGTCTAAGGAAATACAGAGGTAGAGAATTATCCCAAAAAAAAAAAAGCACTGAGTTACGATTTACAAGACACTAAGTAAGGCACCAGCTCAGCCTGCTTCTCGGCACCAGCCACTTCATTTTGAGGTGGAGGCTTTCAATTTCAAACAGAACTGTACAAACATGGACCACATGCCTACATTGTCCCATTGGATAATAAATGGAATGAATATTCCAAACAAAACAAAACAACACTAAAGTGCTAACAGGCATAAAAAAAAATATATATATATATATATATATATATATATATATATATATATATATATATATATATATATATATATATATACATACATATACATAAAAGAATTCTCATTCTGAGAAACAAAAAGAAACAGTGCATAATCCTTAAGTCAATTACCTGTATCTACTTGGAGAGAACACTCATGAGATCATTAGGAGAAAAATGTTGCAATACAGGGATGCCCACTTTTGCATTATCCACAAAATCCAAATTGAGCTCTTGCTTCACTCTGTCTCCTGTATTGTCCATATACATCTTTCCATGGCTTGAGTTACTTGTTAGCAATTCAATATCATCTACTGCAAACCGGCTTGGAATGGAAGTACCTTTACCAACGAATCCAAGATTCCTTCCAGGCCCTTGATATGGCAATGGAGCTGCTTTTGTGTCATAAGAGCGCTGAATCTCGCATGCATTAGGGACAAGCTCTGGCAATTGGCTGGCAGTATTAAAAGATACGGCCGAGTTTCGAACTTGCCAACTTGTGCAGTTATCAGCTTGGACTGCACAAGATGACGCTGACGGGGAAATAGAAGCTGGAATTATATACCCATTATGCACATTGGTACTTTTGAGACCCCCATCAATGACTTGTCCGATACCCATTGAGACGTTATTGGGTTGAGAAGAAAGCAGGCTGTAATCAATAATGGCACTGCTATTAAAAGTAGAGCTCTGATTGAGGGGAACAGTACTGCTTCCAGCCTGATAACTGGTCGATGACTGAGAGGGGACAACAAGGCAAGAAGGCTGCACATTAATTGGGTGGCTGGGTTCAGGTAGCACACCCTGTTGTTGCTGCTGCTGCTGTAGTATTTGCATCAACATATTATTGTTTTGTGTGTTTAGCCCCCCAAAATTGCCAGGAGTACCAACTGTACCAAGTGAATTAGGTGGCCATGTTCCAAACCCAGAAGGAATATCCTCAACAGAAATGTTGGATTGAGGGAACTGTTTGCCTATGCTTGATTGACATTTTATTAAGGGCTGACCAAATGCCACACCACGTTCAACTGGAATGCATTTGGGTCCTTGCAACGATGCTTGGAGAAGAACTGGCTGGTCCATTGCTGGCAACACCAACCCACCTGTTGGTCTACCCAAAAGCTCAGCCTGCAAAGCAGCCAGTGTCTGAGGAGGAATTTGACCAGAGGCAGCCAATGCTTGGATGTCAAGTCTGCCTAGTGAACCCAGTTTTGCATTTGAGTCTACCGGCCCACAAAATGAACTGGAAATCCCCCCTTGTTGCTGAGCGACTCCACTCAATCTCTTTAAATATAGTCTGAATTTCTGCACAAGAAAAATCAGAAATAAAGTTAGTCGACACAGATTCATGTCAAGTTTCTGAAAGGGATAATCTCTTATCATATTGATCATTGGAATAACTGATGACCAAACATCAGTCATACTTCAGCAGGTTTAATAACATATATAGAATCCCATTCTGGTGGACCACTAGATTCTGAGCAGGCACCAGAAAACTGAAACGGTTTTAAATAGTTTTCATGACCATGTGGATAACCATATCATCTCCATTACAACCCAATCTCAACAGGCTTTGTGCACAAATAAATACACAAGCATTGGATTAAAATACATATAACATTAACTCTTAAATACCAACCAAGGTTAACCTGATTAAGAAGTACAGAAAGGTGGCAACAGGAATGATCCTCAAGATTATTCTTAGAATTAGCATTTAAGGACTGCAAACTATGATCATAATTATCGAGTTTCAGGCATGTTGCTAACCTCAATGAAAAAGCTGGGAAGGACAAAGAACCATACATACTACATGATTTAAGGGTGTAAGCCAAAATCCTAACCACAATTAACATACAACCATAAAATTTACAATTATACCAATCCCTGGAACTAATTCTGCACCAAAAACAACTACCAAACAAAGAATCATTTGAAGCATCTGTTCGAACCATTAAGCCAGATACCAAGAATCAGAATTGAGAAAATTCCAGATAACACAAAATGTAATACAAACTATTATATCATCAGCATCCTTATTATATGATATTCAATTTGTGAATTGCTATGACCACAAAATAATGCAAAATTCTGTCAGTGGAGCTAGGACATGCATTCTCATTATATGATATTAAATTAAGTTACCTTCGAATCATCAGAGATCATTGGACTTGGCAGTCTGACAATTCATTTTATCTTGATGGCCCATTGAGATAAGTTTATCTTGACAGTCCAAATATCTGCCATGTGGTATCTCTGTTGAAGCTCAAATTTTATGGACAAGGTGTTTGAATCACCATCTAATGTCTATTAAGCTTTATTAGCCCAATCTGATTTCTCACGTGGAGAAATAAAGCCTCAAATATGGGTTGAATATTCAACTGTGGCTACTTTGGGACAACTTCAGACCAATCACTGAAAGTACAGTAGTAAAAGTGCTAATACAGAGACCTAAATTTAAAAAAAAAAAATAATTTAAATCCCTACTATTGGTGGACCATAAAGTGGAGATGGGACCTAAAAATTGCCAGGTGTCTAATACAAGGGGAAGATTTCCATCCAACATCAGTTTGACCAGAGAAAGCCTTCATGTGCCTTCACGTAGCAAAAAAATGAAAACGGTCAATGTAAGTGAAGCAGACTTTTCCCCTTACATAATTCATAATATACAATGGTAATTTTTCTTTAAAGACTTAACTGCTGGTAAACATGCATTTCAGTTTTCAAAACATTGAAGCCAACAACAAGGGTCTCTTCAATTGTACATTCCAGATCTCATCGTCGGTGACCCAGCTTACAGATGTTTGCACAATGGTCCTTGCTTGGTTTCTATGTTTGCATAATTCTTCATAACCATGCAAAACATTATTCCTAAATGGCTGAGTGCATGAGTAAGCAAATAACAGCATTAGTATTGCAAGCTATTTAAACATAAGGATGCATGGACTAGCACCAGTATCCACTGAGCCAACCTTGCTGAGTCTACCATCCTAAGTTCCTTTACTAGACTTGTCCAATAAATATATAGTTGTAATAATCCAGAGTTATTCAACATGGAACAAACTATGATTTTCTGAAACCCTCCTCCTTGCAATTTAAAACCAAATTTTGGTTTCTTTGGAAAGAGGACAAGAAATGCATAAGGGTTATCATACTTACGTTGCAAAATGAGTTTAGGTTATTTCAAGCTATTCTCAGGTATTACATTATCGTTGAGACCATTGAAAAACTCATCACCATAAAATAATGTAATCCCCAAGGATTGCAGCTCATAGAAGTCTTTCATCCAGCAGGGATTCTGCACTTTTTCAATAAGTTTTTCTTTTTTGGAATTGATTCTGAAGCGGGATAGATGTTGGGGGACAATCCAGAAGATACTCCTATGGATTCACTTAACCTTTGTTGAGATTCTTATATTATAGTGATGCTTAATCTATCACTAGTATTAGTGGTGTTTAGTAATTAGTCACTCTATGTAACTCAACTAGCCGAATAGGATAGTTTTTTTCTAGTTCTAGAGTAAAAGAGTTCTAGTTTATATTTCCTAGTCCTTTGAATATTGTAACTCACTTATTCATTATAAATAAAATTGGGATGATGGGAGAGATACCTCACATCGATCCTCTCTCTCTCTCTCCCTCCCTCCTGTCACTCCATCTTCTTCTCCTTCTCTTTCTCTTTCTTTTTCTTTCTTGTTACAACCTTAATGGTAAAGCTAGTGCAGTCTAGAAGATGGTTACATGATCAGATATCTCTTTTGTAGTCAGTGTTATAAGTTAGTTCATGGAAAATCTGAAGGTTGTTCACTGGAAGGCAGCTTGCAGAATGCTACATTATCTCAAAAATGCTCATGGTGAGGGACTAATTTATAGGCCTCATTGGCATCTTGATATTGTTGGGTATTCTGACACGAATTGGGCTGGAATTGATGATGATAGAAGATCTATGACAAGGTATTTTACAATTCTTGAAGGAAGTCTGGTCACATAAAGCAAGGAAAAGCAGATTACGGTGGCCCAAACAACTGCAGAAGCAGAACATAGAGCTATGGCTCATACAGTCATATACTCATACCAAATGTGAATTGATGTGGCTCAAGTCACATGGATGAGTTGGAATTTCCTGTGATAATGGTGGCAAAGAGGGTTTCAACACATCCAATTCATAGATTCCTCTTTGCTACAGGATCTTAATTCAATCCAAACCCAACTTTAACAAACAAGAGTAATTGAAATTGAACAAATAATTCAACAACTTCAGATCCATCTGTAAGAATGCTTCAAGAATTGGGATCCTTGATCCTTAGATATGAGGAACAATATCCCAGAAGATGAGCTTGATCCAACGGGTGGGATCGAAACCAATCTTGCCCGTAGGTCTCAAACAGGTATTTTAGCAAACCAAAATTATAAAATTATGAAAAAACTCACTTATCTTGAGATTCAGCCGTTGGAAGGTCTTCAAACTTAGAGGGGAAGTACTCTAGGATGTACATGATAACATACCCAAATTTGAAGGTAATCTAACCATGGATGAAGAAATTATGATTTTTCAAAAAACCACTATTATCTGAGAACGGGAATGAACAAAATAGGAGTTTCGGTTGAGTCTTACAACCAGTGAAACTCAACCAGAATTTAATATTAAACTCTGGCCAACTCTGCTGCCAGCATTCCACTTCTTCTTATTTATAGACTATGGAAAAAATTACAAAAATAGGAACTCCAAACTGAAACAAAAACTTCCTTTATAGAGAATAGGAAAATTTCTGAAACAATGAAACAACTAAGACTGACTCATAAAGTAAATCAACTTAGGAAATAAAATCTAAACTACCTTTAGGAAAGAAATAACAAAAAAGAGAAACAAAATATTGCAAAAAGATTTTGTTGGTGCTGTTTACGTGAACAGTGAACAGTGTTTTGGCTTGGCTTTTGTCTGGTTCCAATGACCAATGTCGGTTGGTCTTTATGTTGGTTTTTGGATTGGTTCACGACTGGTCCTTGGACTGCAACAACTCCCCCTACTTAAAATAAACTCGTCCACGAGTTTTGTAATGATGAAGAATCAATTCCGTGAGATCGGCATACATCTTTCTTGGATATTGGAAGTCTAGTTGTGCTTGAAAATTCGGAAAAAAATCTGCCACCTTGGGTCCACTCTCTTCAAAATATTGAGGAGGTATCACAAGGTCAATATGTTCAATATCTTGAAAAGATTCAAAAGTGCAAGAGGTATCCATGGGGATCACATGTAGCTCTTTGTCTTCTATAGTCGCTTCTTCAATGTCTATGACCTCATGATCATTGTGACTCTCATTATCAGTCAATGGAACTACACAAGGAAGATTAAGATCACATATGTCCACCTCATTGACTTGAGTAAAATCATCCACATTGTAACTGATGTGGTCTTCAATTACAACCTCTTCAATGCAAATTGCTACAATAGGAACATCAATGTTGATTTTTCCTTTGTCATCATGGATTTGTGAAACATGTTCTTCGTTTTTCTTAACTTCAACCACTAATGCTCCTAAAATAGTTGAAGGTATTGGAGTTGTCGTTAGTGGTGCAACTTTAGGTACCGCTTTCACATTAATATTGTTAGCGTTAGGCTTCCACCCCTCGCTAACTTGCGAACTGAATTTTATAGATGGTTGTGTCAGGTTTTCTTCAGTTATACGTGCCACTTGGTGGTAACTTTGTCGACGGAGAGCCTTATTTGGATATGTTCAGGTACATATTCTCTTGTTAATTCGTACTTCATATCTTCCCAAGTCCTAGGCTCTCGTTCTCAAACTTTGAGCTTATGTTCATGGACTTTCCACCACTCACGGGCAGCTCCAAAAAGTCTGCATCGTGCTAATTTTAATTTTTGTGGTTCAGGAAGATCAAACCAATCAAAATAATCATCCAATGCACACAACCAGTCACGAAAGGCCTGTGGGTCTTGCCTACCATAGAAATCTTTTAAGTCCAGCCTTCCTTCATGTGAAATTTCATATCGGAAAAGTCTCCCATCATACTCATCAAGATCTTGATAGTTCTCTCTATGGACTCTTTGGGGAGCCCTAGGATTATTTATAGGCACAATATTGACTATGGGATGCCGCCATCCAACCTCCCTTGTGTTCATTTTTTTTCCTATGTTATCAATCTTGGCATTCATCGCAACTAATTTTTCAAGAACCAAGGTAAGGGGATCATTGGATTGGTTAGGAGAGTTAGAACTCTCCTCAGCCATATTCTGATACCAATTGGTGGCAAAAAGGATTTCAACACATCCAATTCATAGATCCCTCTTTGCTACAGAATCGTAATTCAGTCCAAACCCAACTATAACAAACAAAAGTAATTGAAATTGAACAAATAATTCCACAATTTTAGATCCGTTTGTAAGAATGCTTCAAGAATTGGGATCATTTATCCTTAGGATATGAGGAACAAAATCTCAAAAGATGAGCATCATCCAACGGGTGGCAAGAAACCAATCTTGCATGTAGGTCTCAAACAGGTATTTTAGCAAATCAGAATTATAAAATTATGAAAAAAACTCACTTATCTTGAGATTCAGCCATTGGAAAGTCTTCAAACTTGGAGAGGAAGTACTCTAGGATGTGCTTGATAACATACCCAAATTTGAAGGTGACCATGGATGAAGAAATTATGAATTTTTGAAAAACTACTATTATTTGAAAACAGGAATAAACAAAATAGGAATTTCACTCAACCAGAATTTAATATTAAACTCTAGCCAACTCTACTGCCAGCATTCCACTTCTTCTTATTTATAGACTATGGAAAAAGTTACAAAAATAGGAACTCCAAACTGAAACAAAAACTTCCTTTATAGAGAATAGGAAAATTTCTAAAACAACTTTTAGGAAACTAAACAAAAACTTCATTTATAGAGAATAGGAAAATTTCTAAAACAATGAAACAACTACGATGACTCATAAAGTAAATCAACTTAGGAAATAAAATCTAAACTAACTTTAGAAAAGAAATAACAAAAGAGAGAAACAAAATATTGCAAAAAGAATCTGTTGGTACTGTTCATGTGAATTGTGAACAGTACCATAAATAGTGTTTTGGCTTGGCTTTTGACTGGTTCCATGGACCAATGTTGGTTGGTCCTTATGTTGGTTCTTGGACTCGTTCACGGCTGGTCCTTGGACTGCATCAGATAAGCCCATGGAAATGTTTTCTAACAAACAGGCATGCTGTCTTTTATGAGATGAGGTTGAATGCCACTTTGTGCATGACAGGTGATGTGTAAAGTTATTTCAACCCCTTTTATGAATTATTCCAATCAACTAAGTGACATTTTTACTAAAGCTCTTTTAATGGTCCTTTAAGAAATTTTGTTTCAACTTCCAAGCTAAGCATGGGTGATATACAGACTCCAGCTTGAGGGGGAACGTTGAAAATAGTTTATCGAGCATAGAGGAGTACTTCTGTCCTGTCCCAAAGTGTCTATCCAGGGGTATTATTGCAGTTACCAGAGTAAACTGATTTATTATATTAATATATTGGTGGGGTGGATAAGAGGGTCTCACTCACTCATATATCAGATTCCTGTTTGGGTATGAACTAATTTAGTTACAAAGTTTTTGATACATCTTTCTTGAGAAATGAAAATACAAGTTTTGTTGTTATTATACTTCTAGGGGGAAGAGAGAGAGAGAGAGAGAGAGAGCAGAGTATAACTACAGATGTAAATGTAATTAGAACTAACAAATACAGTTATGATCCATCGCGCATCTTACATTCATAAGGTCCTGATAACAATCATTAATTGTTAAGTAGGAAGAAACTTACTAAATATCAACTAACAATGCACTACATTTTTTCAATGTCAACTGTCAAGACAATTTAGAAATGTCAAATGAAATAGAAGAACCCTAACCACAATAAATCATTTTATAATTTTAGTTGATAGATCACAACGCGATTCTGTTCTTTTATTCAAACCTTTTCCCCTTCGCCAAGTCACCCCTTACTAGATTTTATTTGTAAACCTGTCCCTCTTTTCTTTAATTTTTTTTTCCCTTTTGATAGACAAAATTCTTATAACAGTAGAATTTTTTTTTTAGCACTTTTTATTCATTTCATATACACACCATTAAGGATTGGAAACCTCATCGACCTCCACAAAATTGCAAAAACCTCATCTAGTACCCAAAAAGTTTGCTCCGTTAATCAACGAAGTCCACTCGGTTAAAATATTCCCGTTAGTTGCTGACGTCAGATGCGTTGAACATTTTAATGGACAATAATACCCTTTTACACTTGTTAAAAGACGAAAATACCCTTTATTCATTTGTTACCCAATTCATTCAAGAAATTTATACTATTTCAACGGTCTTGATTGATGGTAAATAAAATAATATGGTAATATGGTAATCACGAAACCCTAGATCTTTCTCAGACATACCCAGTTTAGAGAACTCATTAGAAAGTCTTTTGTAATCCTTGGAAGCCTCCAAAACCCCGTTATGGAAGATGAAGATCGCCGACGCTACCATGGAAGACGAAGATCGCGCTCAGCATCCTCTTCGTCGTTACAGACAACCTCCGCCGTTCCGATGGCACCATCAACCGCTGGATTGTCAATTTCTTCGAACCCAAAGTAGCTGCCAACAAGATACCAGTCAGAGGCGCCAAAACCTCCAACATCACCGTCGATGCCAATCGAAACCTCTGGTTTCGCCTCTTCACCCCAACGGAAACCCCTGCTGATAGCCTAATATCAATCTCCTAGTCATCGTCTTCTTCCACGGCGGAGGATTCTCTCTCCTCAACACCGATGGTAAAGCCTACGACTGCTGGTAATTTATTGTCCACACTTAATTCATCTTCTCTTTTTTCTGGATTCTTTTCTATAGATCTTTTTACTCATTCTTCATGTTCTCCAACTCGGAAACAGGACAGAGACTCCTCTTCTTCTCCCAAGACCCCAAAGCCTTCTCTAGAAGAAAAACTCCATGAGAAAAAAGAAGAAGAAATCCAATCGTTAGGGAAATACCCACCTCCTGAATGTGACCTCCGGAGATTCTCTTGCGAGGTGCCACGGACCCAACGTTGGCTGTGGATATCCGGCGATCAAATTCCATCAATTTGCCTAAAAATTCCCCCCGCCCACACTCCATGGTGGTGCGGCTGATGGGATTTGACGAGATCCTAGTGGCGTCCCCAAAATCCGCCACAGACAAGCGGCAGAAGTTCTTGGAAGCACTAGAGAAATGCGACGAAGATCTCAAATCGCTGGAAAAAACCATTGAATTTATAAGATTTTCAGAGCAATTTAAGTCTCTATTGCCTGCGGTTGATAGCATCGCCGGCAACGGCAAGAACCAAGGCACAAGTACAACTAGCCCAAGAAGCATGAAAGCACATGGAGAAAGTAAGTTTAAAGTGCAGGCAAGTTCTGAGGCTAATCATCAGGTTTTATTCCAATTGGGCAGCAGACGGTCGATCATGGAGGACAAAAGTAGTTCGGATTATAACGGTGTACAGCCCACTCCTGTTTCGGTGTACAGCCCAATCCTGTTTCGTAGCTGGAGATAGGAGGCCAAAGATGGGATGCCGGCCGGAGATGGGATGCCGCCGTGGACGACAACGCATAGGGGACCAGAGGTGGTTAGGGTTTGGGTGAGAGTGAAAAGAAGAGAAACACAGTTTCATTACAAAGGTCAAATTAGTCATTCATCATACTTTTTTTATGTTTCAATTTTTAATATGAAGGGTAAAACTGTATTTCAACAATTCCATCAGTTAGTTGAATGTGGTTGAGGTTTTTGCAATCTTGTCGGGTTAGATGAGGTTTTCAATCCTCAATGGAGTGTATATGAAAATTTTCTTTTATTTTATTTACATTTAGATTATTCTTAGGGAATTTTTTAGTATAGGCATCCTCCTGATTTTTTAGGTCAAAATGGAAAAGATGGAGAATAATCTCTTATATTTCTTTTGTTCCCCCAAGCTTTTTTCTTGGGGGTGGGAGTTGAATACCCCCTTAAATCCCACCTTAATTTAAATAAAATAAAATAAAAAGATTTATCAGTACATCAAAATCCAGCAAGTTCGAGTTGTACCTGTAAATGGCTTGCAACATTTTCTCTAGTTAAACCTGGAACATTCATCAATTCAAGAATTCTCTTGGGAACAGCCTCTGCAAAGTCAAGCCAGGAAATTCATCAGTAATTTATGGCAAAGTACAACACAGACTAAAGAACGAACAATAAATAACCAACCACAATGAAAATTTAAACAGTATCGTCTAAATCTGATTACTTGAATCCCAAGGTAATATTTGAAAATACGACATATGACTAAAAGAAATTTAACAGAAAGGGTATAAACAGGGGTGCTTACTATCAATTCCAAGCTGATTTACAGCACTGACAAATTGCTGATGCAGTTCCACTGACCACACTACACGGGGTTTCTTCGATGCACATGGGTCATCACTTTCCAATTCACACTCATCTTCATCATCTTTAGCATCCCTCCGCTTTTTCTGAGCTTTCCAACTGCCATCTGTTCCTTCATTAATGGAAGAAGCATAGTCAGCATCATCCCCTCCTCGTTTATGTCGATCATTTTCTTCTGCGCTACCAGATTGTTCATGCTCTTTATTTTCATTCCATTTTTTCCTGACAACATGCTGCCATATATTCTTCAACTCTTCTAAGCGTACAGGCTTAATCAAATAATCACAAGCCCCATGTTTGATGCCTTTCATCACAGCACTGGTTCTTGCATCAGAAGACATCACTATGAAAGGAATATCAAATTAGTTTAAAAACCTAAAGATTTAAGAAAATTTGACTCGGAGACGGGGGAAATTACTCACTAATAACAGGTAGGTCCATCTCCAGCCCAACATGTTCAAGGAGCTTAAACCCATCCATATCAGGCATATAAACATCACTTATTACTACATCAAAAGAACCTCTGCTTTCGCGAAGCAGGTCTAGAGCAATAGTAGCCTGGGAGCAAGTTGTAACTGCAATCAAGTAAAAGTAGGTCATTGTCTACAACGTAAGCAATTCACTGAAAACTTCCAACAGCTGATATTTCCATCTCAAGAGAAGGCAACAAGATTAGGATAGACTGAGAACATCTCTTAGAATCACTAATCATAATCATGTATTGCAGAAAATGAAAAAAAAAATGAAATAGAGTTTTGTGTCGTAAGGTAAAAGTGAACTTCTCAGGCAAAGATATCAGTTCCTGAAGACTGGGAATAATGTTCAATATCCATGGCCTGATACCATCCATGCAGCAGCATAAAAAATGTCATCCAAGACATGGTATTTCCACAATGCATGAGAAAATTCCTTAAACAAGTATAGAATCAAACTTTTAAGCTCAAAACCTTTCTAAAAAAAGGAAGAAAGCAGCTACTAAATAAGTCTTGGATTCACAATATCCTTATGTGGGTCCAAGAATTTGAGGAGGAAATACATGACCTGGACTATCAGAAGTCTAGAGCTCCTTATTTGGTTGTTTTTCAAGTGTGGTTGTGTAGTATTGTGTTGTGTTTAGTTTCTGCTGTTTACTATTTATTCCGCCTTTGGTTGCCTACTGTATATTTGGTGTTCATATTGCTTATTTCATGTCTATACTCTCTCCTAATGAAATTCAGATGCTTATCAATATATATTGAAAATTCCACAGGTAGCAATCTACATACGTTTGACAGAGTTCTCACCAATTCACATATTTCATGGCAAAAGTTCCATTTTTAATTTCAATTTTAATCCCAAATCCTTTAAGAATTTGATTTCTAACTTTCTTATGTCAACAGAAGATTTAAATTTCTGACTTTCCTGCTTCAAAAGAATGGGAGACTGTTGATCTTATCAGTACTAAAAAGATTACGCAAGTACCTGCCTAACTTTTTTGAGAACAAGCAATTTGAATGTTCATACAGAAATTTCATGTCAAAAAAGCCATTTTCAACTTCAGTTTTCAACAGATTTTGTGAGCTTTAGAGTGCATTTGGAGTTATTTTTATTTTAGAGTGTGTGGATCCACATGGGCCACATAGGAAAGCCTTCCCGGGAGGCCAAAATATCTGCTACATGGCAGCTCAGTGATGCGGGATCCGGGTTGAGAAAACCCTAATTATATCTGCTAATAGGCCCACCCAAATAATAAGCAAACTTGATTCAATGAACAATGGCAGAACTGTGAATAAACCCAAAACTCAACCAGTAATGGCAGTTTTGTAATTAACCAGAAATTTATAACTATGGATGAAACAGACCTTAGGATTGCATTGGGACTGAAACTTTAAGTTAAGGATAGCTTTGGAAAAGAACAAATAAGAAGGATTGATTGGGAATATTTCTGAAACTAGGGGTTTACTTGTAATTTTGAAGAACTAACCTTCTTCTTCTAACTCACGATAGGCACAGGAGGCGGAAACCAGTTTCGAATGGAAGAGGAGAACTCCTTCAATATAGCTCCAATGGATCTGAAATTTCAGGGGTAGAATCCTAATCCACCAGCCTTTTGAATCTACACAATAATACCAAGAACCAGCAACGAGAACTGATGTACAAAATGTCTGAAACAGTTCCTGGCGGTAAAAGAGAGAAGCTGGAGTTGCAGCTTTTAGTTTCTAGTGTTGGGAGGGTTTCTGGCCATGGGTTTGAGGGGTGTGGGTCGTCTATGGAAGGGAAACACCCACCCCAAGTTTCAAAGGAAAAGAGAAAGGAATAAGGGAGATGAGAGGTTTTTCAGTTGGGCTGGAACTATCGCTAGAAACAGGGGAGGTTAGGAAGAAGGAAGGAAAACAGGGAGAGAGGGAGAGGAAGAGAAGAAGGAGTGGGAAGGGAAGAAGCAAGAGAGAGGAACAGACCACGGGACAGGTCAGTTCAGTTTTGCAAGGACGAAGGAGAAAGAGAAAGGGGAGAGAGAGCACTCACTTCCAGTCCGTAGGCACACCACAATAATCCAATCAAATCTTCTTTCTATTCAATTCTTCAAATTCTGAAAATAAAACTTAATACATGTTCTAATTAAAAGTAGAACTTTCCTAAACTAATTTGAAGTAAAC
Source organism: Protea cynaroides (assembly GCA_028583415.1). NCBI lineage: Eukaryota > Viridiplantae > Streptophyta > Magnoliopsida > Proteales > Proteaceae > Protea > Protea cynaroides. Next base: position 37,317,178 of record CM053268.1, read on the forward strand.
TTAGAAAGTAAATAACATCTTTATGAAATCAAATCTAATCCCTATGGCATAAAATAGAAATAGTAAATAAGGAAACCTATAAATTAAAACTTCCTAAACTAATTAATCATCTACCAACCCTTTCCAGACCAAAAGGTTGGTTTGAGTTTGAGCCGGTTCAGGTTTGGCTTGGGTAGCCAAATTGGCTCGTGTTGATCCATCCATGACACTGCTACTGCATCAACTCTCCGCTTCTCAAAAGAACTCGACTCCGTCGAGTTTGGATAAGGACCAAGAATACCATCAGATGGAATGCGTTGGAGAAGCGAGTTAGCATTCTTCTTAAGCTTGATAGCAGGAAGGTGTTTCGCCGGAAGAAGTTGCATATCGAGCCCACCGAATTTGAAGGTGTACGTATTCTCGTACCCATCATGCTGAACCTTCTTGTCAAACATCCAAGGACGACCAAGGAGAAGGTGACAGATCTTGAGGGGTAACACATCACATTGAACAGTGTCGATCAATCCGCCGATGGAATACGTGACCAAGCACCGCTCATGAACCTTAAGATTATTATTGTTATTTATCCATTCAACCTTGTAGGGATACGAATGGGGCTCTGTTTTCAAACCCAACTTGTTAACCATATCTTCAGAGACTGCATTGGTGCAACTGCCGCCGCCAATAATCATGGTGCATAGGGAACCGTTGCATCGTACCCGTGTCTGGAAAATATTGTCGCGTCGCCAATCATCCTCGTCAGGTATCTGTGTAGCCAAGAGAGGGCGAAGGACCATAAAAGGCTGGTGCAACTGATCCACATCACTGTCGCTATCATCACTATCGTGCTCGGCTGCCAAGTATACGATCTCATTTTTACGTTGCTCCTCTATGGCAGTAGCCATGAGTTCTTCTTTATCGGCAAAAGCAATAGAGCGACTTGGGCAATGGGAAGCAAAGTGACCGAAACCCTTACAGGTGTAACATTGGATCTCAGCCCTCGGTTTTAAAGGAGGTCTATCATAACTACGCCGAGGCGGAGAATATGGACGGGTCGGCCGTAAAGATGCCATACTAGAACCACTTTCTTGGGGCTTGATAAAAGATTTCTCTGGTGGTGGAGCTTGCTTGACAAAATTGTTACCTTTAGAGAACGTCTCTGGAAAGCTTTTCCGATTGTATGGCCGCTTTAAATTCTCCTCTACCTGATATGCCACTTGGACAGCGTCCTCCATTGTATGTAACCTATTGGAAGCCACGGAAGCACTAATCTGTGGGTGCAAACCATTACGGAATTGTGCGACCAAAACATCTTCATCCCAATCAAAATCAGATCGGGTAGCCAAATAATAGAATCGGGCCACATATTCTTCAACAGTCATATTGTCTTGCCGTAATTGAGTAAACTTGAGATGCGTCCGTTGCTTGTAATCAAGAGGTAGGAATCGCCGGTTCATTGCCGCATACATCTCAGCCCAAGTATTTATCTCACCAATGCCACGAGTTTGATTTTGTTTTTGATATTTAATCCACCAAACTCGTGTCGTGCCCTTCAATTTAGCTTCTGCAAACATCAATTTCCTAGGCTCTGACAACCCGTACCATTTGGAAAATATCTCCAAGCTATGGATCCAGTCAAGATATTCCTCAGGATTTTGGTCTCCATTAAAATCAAGCACATCCAGTCGTGCTCCTTTGTCGGCACCAAAAATATCTCCATGTCGACCAACTCCATATGGTGGTGGTGGTGGTGGTGGTACGTGTCGTAATGGTAATGGTGGTGGAGATGCATTGGGAGGTGGAACATATGAGACGGAGTTGGAAAAATCCCCAAGTATGGGACTCTTACCTTTTATAGCTTGTGACAATAAGTCAATGGACGTCTGCATTTTTGCCATCATATCTTGAAAAATTAAAATAAAAGCATCTATCCCATCAAGTCGGTTTGATATACCACCAATGGCCGTGTTAGTTTCCTCTTTGTCGGCGTTAACACGTGCTAGGAGCTCATTGTTACTCACCATGACTGCAGGATATTCGCTCTGATACCAATTGATGCGGGATCCGGGTTGAGAAAACCCTAATTAGATCCGCTAATAGGCCCACCCAAATAATAAGCAAACTTGATTCAATGAACAATGGCAGAACTGTGAATAAACCCAAAACTCAACCAGTAATGGCAGTTTTGTAATTAACCAGAAATTTATAACTATGGATGAAACAAACAGACCTTAGGATTGCATTGGGATTGAAACTTTAAGTTAAGGATAGCTTTGGAAAAGAACAAGTAAGAAGGATTGATTGGGAATATTTCTGAAACTAGGGGTTTACTTGTAATTTTGAAGAACTAACCTTCTTCTTCTAACTCACGATAGGCACAGGAGGCGGAAACCAGTTTCGAATGGAAGAGGAGAACTCCTTCAATATAGCTCCAATGGATATGAAATTTCAGGGGTAGAATCCTAATCCACCGGCCTATTGAATCTACACAATAATACCAAGAACCAGCAACGAGAACTGATGTACAAAATGTCTGAAACAGTTCCTGGCAGTAAAAGAGAGAAGCTGGAGTTGCAGCTTTTAGTTTCTAGTGTTGGGAGGGTTTCTGGCCATGGGTTTGAGGGGTGTGGGTCGTCTATGGAAGGGAAACACCCACCCCAAGTTTCAAAGGAAAAGAGAAAGGAATGAGGGAGATGAGAGGTTTTTCGGTTGGGCTGGAACTGTCGCTAGAAACAGGGGAGGTTAGGAAGAAGGAAGGAAAACAGGGAGAGAGGGAGAGGAAGAGAAGGAGTGGGAAGGGAAGAAGCAAGAGAGAGGAACAGACCACGGGACAGGTCAGTTCAGTTTTGCAAGGACGAAGGAGAAAGAGAAAGGGGAGAGAGAGCACTCACTTCCAGTTCGTAGGCACACCACAATAATCCAATCAAATCTTCTTTCTATTCAATTCTTCAAATTCTGAAAATAAAACCTAATACATGTTCTAATTAAAGGTAGAACTTTCCTAAACTAATTTGAAGTAAACTTAGAAAGTAAATAACATCTTTATGAAATCAAATCTAATCCCTATGGCATAAAATAGAAATAGTAAATAAGGAAACTTATAAATTAAAACTTCCTAATCTAATTAATCATCTACCAACCCTTTCCAGACCAAAAGGTTGGTTTGAGTTTGAGCCGGTTCAGGTTTGGCTTGGGTAGCCAAATTGGCTCGTGTCGATCCATCCATGACACTGCTACTGCATCACTCAGTTGGGGCCCAACTTTTGTAGACAGGTAAGAACCCAAGGTTATCTGCTCATCATTTCAGCACAAACAGAGTTTCCAAGTGGCAAACAGAACTTTGACAAATTAGAACCATGAAAGACGAGACAGTAGCCGTCAAAATACCGTGTGTTAAGTTTGTTTGTATATTCCAAGTTGGAGCATGTTCTAGCTTGAACGGGAGTGTTGAGATAGCAGAGTCGATTTATACTAGCCATAAGCAGCTGACAGCTAAACCTAAAGGATGAAGATTCCCACAAGGCCATAACCCATTGTTACGTCTTAAATCAAAGCAGTTTCCAGTTTTTGCTGGTAATAACCTCCCCGGTTGAACATAATATGCCTTCCCTCAGTAAGAGGAAGGTGAAATAATGCAAAACAGACCTAGAGCCATATTTACTTGAATCATGAAGCATAACATTAAATTCCAGGCTTTCTTAGCATCAGAGACTCATATTTTTCTGCTTTAATGAGGATACGACAGATGAGGCCTCACCCTGTTTTCAACAGCCAAATTTGTCAAGTGAAACTCTTGCAACAAATCAAGGTTCAATCAGGGCCACCACCACAACTACACATCGCACCAAGCTTAATATATTCAAATTCAACTCCAACCAACTGTTTCTATGGACACTTCTCATTCATTTATTTCTCATATGTCCACATGTGAGAAATCAGACACATGTCAGCAGGTCTGACACGTTATTTGCATATAGCATTGCATCTTCTGAATAAAGGCTGATCAACAATTCTACTTTTTTCTTCTGGGTACCATGACTAACGGAGTACCAAACAAATGTTTGCTTCCTCTATTTAACCTCTTTTAGATATATTCTTTCTAGTTTTAGTTGCATGTATTATAATACACCTTAATATTTACACAATGTTATGTGTATACCACAATATAATAATGTCTGAAATATAGATAACAATATACCTGGTCCAATCTCTGAGGACTCAAGACTGTCTATGGAACAACAATAGAGCGGCTTTTAGCAAAGAAACGTTAATTATAACCCATTCATTCACATGTTATGAGGCTTCAACTAACTACCCTACTTCCCCTCAAGAATACACCAGCGACACAGAGGCAAACGGATTCAGTGGCCAATACGACACATTCGAATTATTCAAATCACAAACCCAGAACACCAAATAGTTATCTTAACTTGAACTTACTGAAACAAAAGTCAACGAAATTCCATCTTCACGTTTAAACAGATTTACAATCAAATTAACTTTAAACAGATTTGCTACAAACGAAGAGAAAATAAGATGAACTTACCAAGATACATGCACTTCCGAAGCATCTGCTCCAAAATCCTTAAACAGGTTGTGTCATCGTCAACAACAAGCACTCTCAAGCCAGCAGGAAACTGATCAGCCGAAGCAGTATCAACCTTGCAAGATCCATAACTACTGGCCGTCGTACTAAGGCTCGTCGCATGCAGCTTCTGCACAGTAGCCATCACTAAGCACAACAAGAGATCACAGCTGACCCTTCAAACCCTGGTCTGCTTCGTTCCAAACGAGCTCAAAGCAACTAGATCCTCCGCCATGGCGGTTACTTCCTCTGAACAGGTCGTGAAATCAACATCACTACCATTTCACAGCCGGATCTACAACAAAAAAGAAAACCCAAGAATCTTTCCTTTCAATCTACTGAGGAGTACCGCAATTTACCCGATCGTTCTAACTCCAATAATCCCAGATCTGCAACAGAATCACTCTTCTATTCTCCTCAATTTCTTCAATAAAATACCGAGAATTTTCGACGAATTACACCTAATTTAAGGTGAGAATCACGAACAACTGATTCAGAGATGTCTGAAGTCGGCACAGAACCTCCGGGCTTTCAGTAGAGATAGGAGAAAAACGCAGAAAAAAAAAATTTAGTTTTTACTTTTTTATTAAAAAATTTAATGATTAAATAAAACGAAAAGAAAGAGAACGACGACCGAAAGACACCGGTAGCCAGTAGAAAAGCGTCCATCAGGACCATCGACGATTTAACGCTGTCTCTTTTCTTTTTTTTTTCTTTTTTTTTTTATATATTTATATTTTAAAAATATATTAATATTTATCAATTATTTATTTGTAGATATTACGGATTACTGACTCTCCGTTATGGCAGCGAACACCGCCGCAGAATTCTCAGCCAGATCTGCCGGTTGGATCAGATCATGTCCTGATGCGGGTGGACCCATTACCCCGGTTGGACCAAAAGTCGGATTGGGACTCTTTTATTACACTCCTCCTTTTCTTTAATATTATTTTTTACCTAAGGTAAATGCATTTTCAAACGTGTTAATTTGGTGGTTTTGTTCACTTTCATCTATATGTGATAATCTTGGGTAGGTGGTGGGACCAAGGTTACAATCCATTACACAGGATCCAATGAAAAATTGCCATGTGGTTAATATTGTATATTATAATATTAAAATAGGATACTAATAATGCATCTGATTTTATCAAATTGAAAAGTAAAAATAAGAAACTACATTGAACCACAAACCATAGTAATGGTTTCCTCAAAAGTTTTTTTTAAGACTGTGTTTGGTTGGAAAGGGAAAAGAATTGAAGGAAAATGAAAAGAAATTTTTTAATTTAAAAAAAAAAATATTTTATAATTGTAACATAAAATAATTGTATAAGCTACCTAATTTTCTTAATATATTTAGTAACGATACTAATAAAATGTAAAATTAATTTTACTTTTTTAATGCAAGGGATTTGAATACAAATAGTGAATTGTAAATTAATAACTAAATATAAAGTTGTTTGGAATTTTTTTTTTTTGGTAAAATAGTTTGAAATTAATTACATAGCAATGTGAAAGGTTTTGTTATCAAAGTTATTTTTGGTAATATTATAAACTTTATACCGTCAAACAACGAAAAAAAGAGAGATAAAATGTGAATTTCACATTTCATTCTAATGAAAGATAATATTTTTAAATCAAAACCAAATCGTATATAAAAATTGAATCGAACAATTTAGACCAAAACAGTGAAATCATTTATTAAACGGTTTGATTATGGTTTAAAAAATAAAACTATTTAAATTGACTATTTTGAAAACTTTAAAACCAACTATATCTTTATTTTATTTCCTTAGTGCTAATGTCTGTGTACAAAAAAAAAATTACTTTAATATTTTTCTTAGTTCTCCCAATCATTTGTTCTTAACTTTATTCCTCTCCCTCTAGGCAACTAAGTCGTCTAGTAAGTATTTTGAAACCATTTAATACATGATTCGATTTTGATTTTACTAATTAAATATTGAACCAAAACTGAACCACATTTTTTAACACCCTTAACAGTTACTTATTATCAAAGTTGGTGGGTTAGTTTGGTTGAAAGCAAAGCCGAAGGAAAAAATTGGTTTGGGCCCATTAAAAGTAGCTGTTTTCACCCACTTGATGGGACCCCATTTATCATGAATTCGGTTCATGGGATCCAACAGGCTTTTATATTGGTTGATACTAAGGTTGGCATCCATCTTCATTCTTCAGGGAATTCAACTATTGGGCCTACAAAAGAGAAACCGACGGATCGTGGGTCCCCACATACCCCTAGAAAGGCAAATATTAAGTGGGCCCACGTAACGGTTTTCTTTTGCCAAGATCACCGAAATTAGGGTTTTTACTGTAGATGATTAGCATCTAATCAATCTTTCATTGAAATTTGCTTTTGTTGCTTCAAGAATCAGGACTCAGGAATCATGACACGTTGCTGCTAATGATTAGATGGAAAAATGGATTATTGGGAGAATTACACTTTTGTTTACTTTATCTGTATGGGTCCAATCAGTCTTGTCAAATGTGTGACTATATTTTGATTCTGTAGGGATGCCACTAGGATAAAGGTTCTTAATTTGCAGGGCCCACATACTGAAGGTTTGCTCTTTTAGGTCCACCTTCCAGGTAATATCCGCCACATAAAAGGCTGATGGGGTAATTCTGAGTTTTCTAACCATGGGATATAGCTCCCGTTCCTATATAGGGTCCTATCGTGATAGGTAGGCTCAAGCCTTTCCCCTCCCCTTGATGGAGCAGTAGTTTCTCACGATTGATAAATAAGAGTTTAGGCCGTAAAAAAAAGGCACCGGCTCCATCCCCCCCCCCTCCATTGGGATTTTGCTTTCCTTATCCACGTGCACACTACATCAACATTGGCAAAAAAGAGGTCGACTTTACTGAAGAAGAAGGGATCTTCTAAAGGTGTCAACGGACCGGTCCGGGCTGAATCGATATCGGGTTTTATAAACCCAGTCCAAAACATGTCCATTAAGAATTCGGACTGGGTTGGGCTGCGCTGGACACAATAACTATCGGGCTGATCCGGTGTCGATTTGTTATCGGGTTGGGCTTATTGAGGTGATTTCGGGCTGGTTCGGTCCGGACCGGACTTATCAAGCTTATCGGGCCTATTTTATATGTAAAATATATAGTCTATTTTATTATTTCTATCTATAAAATTAGCATCATTCCTTCTATATGCATGTAATTCAGTAAATTGTAACAATTAACATACTCTTTTCAACTATAGATTATATAATCTTTTCGATCAAGAAGTGAACTATAATAGTGTAATATATATAATCCATCAAAATTTAAAATCATTAAAATTAAGAAACTGTGCCCGGATGGACCTTACTGGTGTTTGGGTTAGGTATTATTGGTTCGGACTAGTTCGGACTTCTTAACGAGCTGGTCCAGTCTGGTTTCAGTTTGCGCTGAAACAGTGTCGGGCTTTACAAATCGAGACCAAAATCTATCCATTTAGGTTCGGTCCGGGTTGGGTTCGGGTTATATCGGGTTAGCTCGGTCCATGCTACCGGACTGGGCCCATTTTTTACACCCTTAGGATCTTCTATAATGAAGCCACCTTTGTAGTGAGGAACCTACTCATTTAAAGTGAATCAACATGTATCCTGATATATTGTATATTGGGTTATATGTCGATCCATTTTGAGTGGGTGGGATCTTCACTACAGAAGAGTGTATCGGGATATATGTCAATTTACTTTAAGTAGATGGGATCCTCACTAAAGAGGTGACATCACTACAGAGGATCTTTTCCAAGTTTGCATTGGTTATGTTTCAAATTAAGAAAATTTACTTAGACGTCCCTTGACCATTGATTTACTGTATAGAACTACCCTCTTTTGACAAAAATTACATGAACTACTTCTGAAACAATATTTTATAACAATATAATCTACTGCAGTATTAAAATTGATGAATTTTTTCTAACACAATACTATCATTACTCAATTTAAACAACAACAATAAAGCCTAATCCCAACTAAATAAGGTCGGCTATATGAATTCTTGTCCGCCAATCAATTGTGTTCGAAGTTATATTTGAAGCAAGGCCTAAGCTATACATGTATTTCTTCACCACCTCCCTTAGAGTCATCTTTGGTCTGTCCCTAGCTCTTTTAGTCCCTTCAATCTGAATCAAATCACTCCTCCTTACGGGAACATCTAAGATCTCCGTTGAACATGATCATACCATCGCAAACGATTTTCTCATAGTTTATCATGTATCGACGTTACTCTCAAATCAGTTATAATATGATCATTCCTTACCTTATCCTTTATAGTTTTGTCACATATTCATCTTAACATCTTCATATCGGCTACATTAAGTTTATTAATATGATGTTTCTTAACTGTTAAATATCATACATCATACATCATAGTCAATCGAATAACTGTCCTATAGAATTTTCCTTTAAGTTTTAAAGAAATACGTCGATCATACAACACTCCAAACATACTTCTCCACTTCATCCATCCTATTTTAATCTTTTATGAAACATCATTGTCTATATCATTTTATTTGTTTATGATTGAACCTAGATACTTAAAATGATCATTTTATTGTAACTCCATATCAAGAATGTTCACCACCTCATTATCTGTTATTGTGTTCTTAAAGTTACACACTATATACTTCATCTTCATTATACTAATCTTAAAATATTTTGAATCTAATGATGATCTCTATAGCTTCAACTTTGCATTAATCCCTACTTTTGTCTCATCCACCAAAACAATATCATCAGTGAAAAACATACACCGAGGAACATCATCTTCAATGTCTCTGGTTAGATCATGCATAATGAGGGCAAACAAGTAAGGATTTAAAGTTGATCCTTGATATAAAGCCACTGTAATTGAGAATTCACGACCTTGACCCCCAAGGTTTTCACACTAGTCACCACAATATAATACATATTCTTAACTATTTATACATGTTTACTTGAAACACATCTCTTCTCTAGTACTTTCCAGATTAACTCCCTAACGACTCTATCATAAGTCTTTTCTAGATCGATAAAAATCATATGGAGGTCATTTTTGCCTTCTCTACATCTTTTCATGAGTCTTCTAAGTAAGTTAATAGCCTCTGTCTTAGATCTACCTGCCATAAAACCAAACTGGTTATTCATAATGGTAATATATTTTTTCAAACGGGTTTCAATAGTTCTCTTTCACAGAATTATAGTATGATTCTTTAATTTTATGCCTCGATAGTTATCGCAGCTCTAAATATCACATTTATTTTTGTAGATCAAAATCACAATATTATTCTTCCATTCATTTGACATTTTTCCTAAGCTTATAATTTTATTGAACAACTTTGTTAGCCAAGATACTCCATACATTCCTAGGTTCTTCCAAACTTCTATTGGGACCTCATTTGGGCTTAAAGATGTAAATGGATAGTCGAAAGTTTGGATCCAATTCGAATTCGCATCCGTTTAGGGAAATACGAATAATTATGGACGAATTTGGGTACAAATTCGGATTTTACTCAAACAGACTGGATATAATCCGATCCGTTTAGTCTTGTACTAAGACAAGTATACGCTTAGGTTAAAACTTTATATCCATGGTTATATACCGCCTGATTGATTGCCTCTCTTATCTTTGCGTAAAAAGTGATTTTTGAATTTCCTCTTCTCTCTTGCGTAGAAAGTGGAAAACAAAGAGTGCAACTGTGAAAACTAGGGTTACGAGTCTTTTACTTTCGACTCCCATTGTCGACAGTTGACTATCGACCATCGATCACTATTGTAGACCGTTTATTCTCCATCTTGTAAGTTTTTCTTAGTACCTAAACTGAATCTGGCCGCTTCTTCCTGGTTTTATGCATAAATCGATATGGTGAGTGAAAAAAAGGATAAGTTGATCGACTCCATTGGAAGAAAAAGCTTCAATTCTCCACTTGGGAGGGGACTTGGCGAAGTTAAATATCCTGATTCTTTGGTAGGAGACTCACTAGGGAGGCCCTTTGAAGTGAATTTGTTTCTATTAATAGAGTTGGAAAAATTCATGAATTTTATTTGGTTTTATGTTAATTTGGACTGTTGCTTCTTATTCTATTTCATTCAGGAGTACTAATTTATGATGGGTGAGGTATGTTCCCTCCGAAGAATCTAATGGAGATGGCAAAGAGTTCCGTCAAGTCATCCCGCATTCGAATCAGAAGAAGGATGGGAGCAGAAAAAGAAAGTGCAGGCCTTCGCTCTTTCTATTTTGTATGTTCTGTAAAAATTTCAAGAATTTGCAAAGATGAACAATCTCTCTCTCTCTCTCTCTCTCTCTCTCTCTGATCATAGCTTTCTATTCGAATCGGATTTTAACCGGATTTTTGGTTAAAATTCGAACTCGAATTCTAATTTGATTTTTGCAAGTCCAGCGGAGTTCGGAGCGGATTTGGATTGGGTAAGTTATAAATAGATTCAAATGCGGATAATATCCTATCCATGCCGAATCCAATTCGTTTACATCTCTATCTGGGCCTAGTATTTTGCCTATATTCATCATCTTTAAAGCTTCTTTCATTTCTGTCACCTTAATTTTACTTATATACCTTATTCAATGTAAAATTACATAAGTATACCATTATCTATAACTAGAACGAGGCCTCAGCAAGTTTTCCAGAGACAGACGAAGGTATATTTATGTAATTTTATATTGAGTAATGATAGTATTATCTTAAAAAAAAATTCATCAATTTTTAATGCCCAGTAACTGCTATAAAACATTGTTTAAGGGGTAACTTTTGTCAAGAAAAAATACTTTTGTATAGTAAACCAATTTCAAGAGGTTGTCTGAGTAAATTTCCCTTCAAATTATGGTTAAACTATGTATTGACATTTTTTGTTTTCATTCTTCAATAATTCATTTATGGGAAATGATTCCCCACGCTGGAGGTGTAGAGTGAATCCATATCACACCCGTCATAGACTCACAGTAGGGGTGTCAACAGGTCTATCAGGGATGGTTTCGATCCAAACCAAATCAGTATCAATTCGATCCCAAAATTGACACTTGGTAGGCACACAAGAACCGATTTCACCAAAAAGGCCCCACAAGGTCAAGAATGAGAGTGTGTTGGTTGCACAATTTTAGGATTCAATATTAAATTGACCCTTGGGTTCCCTTCCCGGTTCTTGTATTACACTTTGATCCAATCATTGATCACCTTTCCCCATTCTTCTTCCTAGAAAAAAAAAAAAAAGGGTTTGTTCTTCATCTAGGCATACTTTGATCACAAAATTTGAAGCAAAATGTTTTTTTTTTTTTTTTTTTTTAAATGATGCTCAGTTTGATTGTCAGTAAAAGTGAAGGGAAAAAAAGTGAAATCAATTTAAAAAATTAAAAATAAAAGTTTTTCTTAATCTTTGCTATGAAACACTGTCAATTACCTACAACTTTTACCATAATTGATTGCAAGGTAAATTATATAATTATTTGTTTTTTTATCTATTGTGAAGAAGAAGAATGGGAAACAGGATGAGGACAAAGTTGTCTTATAAAATTTATATTTAACACCATTAACGGAATAGACATTTTTGTTACATATTTATGAAATTAGGGATATGATGTGTAATTATCAGAAACTAATGGATGGTAGATGTACTTAGTCCATAATTTAAGAGTAATACATGTAATTTTTTCAAATTTTATATCCATATCTAAAATGTTTTAGAGATATAATTACAAAAGTTTCCACTTAATTATTTATTGATTTCATTTTCCTTTATTTCACTTTTATTTCCCTTCGGATCATAAGGATCTAATAAAACCTCTTTTTTAATAAGTATATGATAGAGAGGTCAGATACATGTGGTCTATTACTTGTTACATCAATCTCAACCATGTTTTTTCAAGGTATCAGTATTTGATCGGTCAATTCAGGTGATTTGTAATGGTTTTTGACTTGATTGATTTTGATTTGATCGATTTCTTTTTTAATATTATTATATATAATATCAGCCACGTATCTAACTTTTTATTAGATCTATACATTAATCCAGATTGGTTTTGAATGTGACCAACACGTTTTGATACCTGGATTTAGAAAATTGATTGTACTTATTTTCCATAGGGTATTAGGGTTTATATTTGTGTCGTCCATCATGAACCTTATAAAGCTAAAAACAATTTATTTGCCTTCTCTTTTAAGTTTTCCCACATCACTAATTGGTATGAGCGACAGGGATCACATCGTCTCCTTGAATCCGACCTCCACGTGGCGACCATCCAGTGGGGTCGCCGCCCCTCCTCCTGAATCTCAGGGAGGAGACGATTTGAATCCATGAGCGACAAGGTTTGAGTAATCATATCAGATCAATTGATTTTGGTCGATTCGGATTAGTGACTGATTTCAATTCTCGATTCCAACCAATTTGAAAAAGTACAAAAGCCATTTCAAATATCGATGACCAATTTTAGGTTTTTTTTTTTTTGGAACAATACAAACACCAATTTTCAAGTATGTGTGACCGATACTGGATTTCAAGGACTCAATTCAGCCTAGTTTTTAGGCATGTAGTTGGGGCGGATTCCGAATTCCCAAACCTTGATCAGCAAAAGCTCCAAACCTCTCAATTATATCCCATTTGCACTCTATTGGTAGAGGTACCAACCAATTACACTAGTAGTTATTTTTGTTTTGACTTCGTTGTGCTGGCTACACCATTACCGGGTGTGGGCAAGGGGGTAAGAGATGATGTCTTGAGACAGGAGAATTGAACCCATGACGTTTTGGGAGCCTTATATTCTACTGGCAGAGGAACCAACCAATCGCACTAAATAGTCGTCTTCGTGGTGGATTAGTCATTTTCCATTTTATTTTCTACCACATGTTAATTTAATTGTTATCTACTTTTTTCTTTGGCCATAGATTTTTCATATCTCAATTTCAATCTCTTCTGAGTCATGATCAGTCATATATTGAATTTCTCCACTATATCATACTCTCTCTCTTCCCTGACCATTGCATTATGGGACCTTATTGACAAAATCGTGTTCCCATGTCATGATTGGTGTGGCTTAGAAGGGAGCCCCATCCCTATTTTTGGATGCAGCCTACCACATTAATTGTTGCAAGTGGAACTTAGCTACATGGGCCACTCACAAGATATTAGCCGGATTAAGTCTATTATAAACCACTTACCCAAAAAAAAAAAAAAAAAGTCTATTATAAACCGGTCTTTCAAAGTTTCTAAAATACTTTGACCTTCTTCAAAATCCAAGTAGTAATTAATACGACTCTATAAGTACACAGCCCGTGTTTCAATTTTCGAACGTGAAGGGATTAGAGTATAGTTATTTAATTCTCTGAATTATTCATGAATTATTCTTTCAAATTGAATAATATGAATAATTCTCTCGAATTCGAATTATATTCAATGATTCTAAAAAATTCTCGTATTTTTTGTTTAGAAATAAATATCGCGAATAATTCTTTCGAATCCAAATTATACCGAATAATTCGGATATTTTAAAAAAGCTATTAATAATATTCTAGTAGATGACTTACTGCCTTAATTACCATTCTCAAATAAAGTTTTTCAAAAAAAAAAAAAACAACTTAATGCCTTAACTTTTTGTATCTTTTTCAATCTATGACTAATTATAAGTCTAAAAATCATGTCATAATACAAAGCAGATCATTAATTTCATTTTTTTCCTATGTGAGATTAAATATGAGTATGAAATTCAAATCATAATACAAAACAAATCATTAATTTCTTTTGGTAATGTGGAATCAAATATGAGTATAAAAATCATATCATAATACAAAGTAAATCATTACTTTCTTGTGTTTTTTCAATTGGGATTAAATATAAGTCTAAAAATAAATATTATAATACAAACCATGAGGAAGTAATTAATGAACATAAAAAAGAGACGAATTTCATGAGGATGATTGGATGAATTTATGAATATGTTTGATTTTATGAACATTAATTCTATTAAATTAATATTGCCATCATAATAAAATATAATGATTCATATTATATACTGTAATGAATTCTAATGAATCCACCATTATAAACATATATCCATCTATTATGTATTATTTTATAATTTATAAATTAAATATTATTCTAATGTCACTTTATATTATGTAGGTGTGATAATTGATTGATAGTGTAAAATAAGAGCACCAAATATTAAAAATTAACTTTCAAATTTTTTGTCCAAATTTTTTTTAAGCAAAAGAATAATTCCTCAACCTATTTGAATTCGAATTTAATTTTAGTCCACTTTTTGGACCGCATCTTTGACCGAATTCTCAAATTATCGAAACGACTCTTTTCGAACTATTATCTTTTTGAATAATTCTTGAATCTGAATTAAATAACTATTGAGACTATGCAATGCTATTTTCTACGCTCCCTTGCTGGACGAAGGGTTGATCTACATGACCTTACCTAGACGCTTGTGCATGCAAATCAAGGTGCTTTTCTTTTTTTTTTTGGTTTTTTTTTACTTTTGGGTATAGATTCTATATCTTTCTCTAGTAAACAAGATTAGATATAAATAAGATGAACAACAGTAAAGACATGAAATGTGACCATATATAAAAAAAAATTAAATGGCTAATACAGTCTAGGAATTAAATTGGCAATGACCCCTACTACCTATATTTTATAGAAAATAGTAATACCACTTGTACTTATACTTTCCCTAGCATAATCATTCATAATCAGTGGGTTCCACACCATATCGATGGTGATAGAATCCTTTAGAAAGTATCCATTCTATAAAGAGTAACGGAACAGACGGTAATATTTATCTACCTTTTTTTTTTTTATCTTATTGTAAAGTTCATATTCCATGAGCATAAAAATAAAATTTATTGAGGATGCAATTAGAGATTTAGGTGATCTAAATTTTAGGTCTACTATTTTTCTTTATCTCACATCAATTACATTCAATGTCTCTATCTCTCAATAACGCATCATTCATTCTTCCTCACTTTTTTTCTTCCTCCACCTTTAACCATAGATGCTTACCCAAAAAAAAAAAAAAAAGAAACCATAGTTGGAAAATCAGATTTTGACTTACGTGAATTGTTTCAATCAAGACAAAAAATAATGAACTTGGTTAAAGAGTTAGGGTTACTGGTCTGAATCCATCCAATTTTCTTATGACAGAGAATCCACATTTCATTGCGGAAATTTTTATCACATCCTTTCATATTCTGACATTTTCTCTTTTCCCTGACTATATGGGCACCCCATTGATGATACCATTTCTTACTCCCTTATTGGTGTAGCGTGAGAGTTTCTCCCCACACTGGAAGTCGAGTGTGACAAACTACCTTTAGTTGCTTATTTGTTGATGCTACTTGCACCCCGCAATTTGCAATCACATCACTTGAACTTATGTATTTTTTCTTACGTTCCAAGAAAGATTAATAGTATTGCGATTGACTTTGGCTCTTACCTCACAGACCCTATCAATTACTTCTGATAGTTTGATCCTCTTACACTTCATGATTGTCTGATTTTTGTATTCCACAAGTTTTTCATTTTTGATAAATAATACTTCCATCAGTTTCCAGGATGCACATCGTCTCCTCCGGTTTTTACGCAAAAATTTTTTTATGCCAGGTGCTAAATCCGGGGACTCGGACAACGCGGCTTCCATCAGTTTCCATCATCATTAGTTGACTCATCACTCAAATCACTGCCTAAATTAAACCTAATATTAGGCAAATATCAACACATTAACAGAACAACCAACCCAAACACATGGGAATTCCCCACTTGCTCATGCTACAAGCCTAAAACCATGATAATGTGTGAAAAGACTAACAAATGATTTTGGACTTGTTTTTATACACAGGCCATATACATAGGGGCACATTAGGTGTTTCATCTAGAAGCGTGAGTAGATTTGGTATTACACACATTCATCCTCTCATCCAATGGCAGAAGCTAGACTGTGTACATGTGTATATATGACTATGCACAAAACCTTTTGCCTATAAAATGCACCATGCCATCAAGCTTGGAGGTTGTCAAATTCACATCTTTCTAAATCATTTCACACCATCTATAGACATAAGAGGTTCGGCGACTACATTGACGTCCCATGATTTTTCATGATTTCGATTGGGATATGATCCCATTAACATGAGTGTAGGGATTCTTACCCACAATCTCTCACATTCGAGTATTTTTTTCATGTCTCTAACATTCTTTCACTGTCCTCCCATGTGGGTCCCCATTGGCTCTATCATTTCCCGCCATGGTTTAAGGGATCGGATCCAACCAATCTAGACAACACTCGAGTCGGATTGGCTTGCAAAGTCATCTTTTAAACACTATTTCTCACATTTCCATTGGTGTTGTAGAAGATTCTCCTCTTTGGCAACATTGGCATTGGGGTAAACTCTCACCCGATTGAGTATTATTTGATGAAAAAGTTTTCGACTATGTCCCCTTACACCCTCTCACATGGGCTAGCCATGAAATGTTCCTACCCCCTCTTTTGGATGCTTATGCTATCTTCCCACTTGATTCATTGATGCAAGACCCACATAAAACCTCAGCCCTTGACGATATCACTGCTTCACACAATTAGAGATCAAAGGTGGCCCTGCAGGATTCTTGAGGAAAGCTCCAAAAATATCTTACGAAAATGAATGGATACACAATGGAGGAGGTATTTAGCAAAAAATATATACTCTCATGTTGGCCAGTTCTTTCAACTGTGATTACATCTAGCCAGAGGAGCGCCAGCGATCGGAGAGGATTACGGTCCAGATATTTATGGGTCTCAGATATTACGTGCTCAGTAAAAAAATACTAGTGCTCTATTAACTTAGCCCTCATTCCATTCAAAATGCCACATCAACTAAGTACGAGATAGTCAAGTTTGGATCACCTACATGTACATGTACTCTCCATGGGATCCCATCACTATCGATGTGGCATAGGATCCACCTCTAGAGTGTGGAACCCATTGGATATGGATGGTGATGAGGGATCTCAAGGAATATATAAGTATATGCAGGTGAATTATTCTGGAGATAGTCCGGGTATTCTTATAAATTTAAGTTACTCTCACCTGAGCCTTTTAAATTTGACCGATACCAACCAAAATGGAGTAAAGAGAGAAGCAGTGTGCAGAAGCAGAAGTATGGAAAGAGAAGAAGAAGATGAAGAAGAAAAGCTTCAAAGCACTGGAAAAAGGCTAAAATGCACTGAACCCGAAGAAGACAAGAGCGATCTTCCTTTAACGTCTAGATCATTTTCCAACCCCATGATTCCGACTACGTTCGTGGTCTGTGATGCTCTAGTTCCTGATTTGCCAATCATATACGTCAACAGTATATTCGAAATCTTCACAGGCTATCGTGCCGATGAAGTCCTTGGCCAGAATTGGTTCCTACGATTCCATTCCTTTTATTCTTACTCCTTTCGACTTTCAGTTCAATCAAGCTTGTTCGATTTATTTGTTCCTGTTGATTACGTTTGCTCTGTTTTAACCTAAATTCAGCGTAGATTATCACTCTGTTAGTTTGGTTTTGATTGTTAAATCTATGTTTTGGGGTTTGATTTTGGAGATATGTTTCTAAGCATCAGAAGCAGTTCTCTGATTTATTTATTGGCAAGGATCTCTGTTCTGTTAATTAGTATAAAACTTTTAAGTTCTGCATAGAAAAGATCTTGTTTTGTTCAAGAACAGAATCAATAAATTTCGAAACCTAACAACCAGAAAGGAGGATAACTATTAATATGGTTTTTGATTTGGGTATTATTTGTAGTACTTGACTTTTGTGTCAACTTTTCCTACAGTACTTGTTCTTCCACACACTTAATTTTCTGCAAATATTTCTTTTAAATGAATGATTTTCTTATTAGTTGTGTTAGACATTTATGTGTTTAGGGTTTCAATCAAATCTATTATAATCCATACAAATACCCTAGAACACAATAGAAGAAAGACATAATCAATTAATCATAAAGACATACCTGTTTATGAAGGCTGATTCCTCTACACTGCATGAGTCTCCAAACTTTGATTGAAATCCTTCGACTACAGTCTTTCACAGCCTCCAGTGGATATTCTTATGTCTCTTGCTAATGGGTGCAGAGAGAACTTCATTAACTGTGGCTGTGGATACTCTAATCCAGTATTTATAGAATACTGTTGTAACCCTAATACCCTTCCCATAATAGAATTAGGGTTATCAAATCTATCTCATACCATATGACAAATCAAATCATACCAGTTCTACCATATCAATCAGACTCTCACTGAATAACTAGTTTAGGTAATTAATTAAGCCTACATATAAGTCTAACAATCTTTCACTTAAGTTATATTAATTACAAAACTACCGTCAATCAGTGTGGCCACTGAATTCAATACATTAAATCGTCACTAATTTTGAAACATTCATCAAGCTTATCAATGCGAGCAACAGAAGATAATACACCTCAATATACAGTGTACAATCTTCTGTCAGTCACAATAGAGGTCTACTCAATACATGAATTGCTTAAGATAATGCATGAAAATAAACTCTTATGCGAGTTCAAACTTGATTAAATAATCATAATCAAAATGCCTCAAAACTTTTATGGGCAATAAAACATGATATTTAAATAAAACAGAAATAAAATACTATACTTTGGCTAGAGACCGTCTTTATCTTTTGGCTAAATATTACCTTCTTTGGCTAAATATTGTCTTGCATGCACTTTATGGTTAAATACCGTCTAATACTTTTTGACTAAATATTACCTCAGTAATCTCAACTGAATACTGTCTTATTACATCGACTGAATATTGTCTTTATTCTTTGACATATCAAACACATATAATCATGTAAGCAAAATAGCAATCTTGCAATGTTAATGTAAAGAAAACTATGGTTATAAAAATTATACTCATCAAACCATGAGCAATATAATCAAATACAGTAAACAATATGAAAATACACACATAAACATAAAGAGTCTCCCACTGATTAAATATATTGAGAGACTTCGATTCCCAGATCTTTGGCTACTTAAGCCTCTGATTAATTATTTTTCAATCATAGATAATTTTTCTCAGTCTCAGGAACCTTTCTATTTTTCTAAAACTGTCTGATTTTACAATTATAGGTTAATTCACCATAAATTCTCTCCTTAGTTAATTCTTTGCAACATGCATAGCAATATTTATTTATTCACACTTTATCATATGGGTCACCTTGTGTCTTGAATCACTGGTTTGAACCTATGAGACTGCTCAAGCCCTTACGAAAATCTATCAGTCATCATACTTGTTGTTTATAAACAACAACTCACTATTTACTAAGTTTCAGGATTATTCAATAATACTTATGTTCTTTCTTTAAGCAAATAGAGTTGAACTCATTCAAGTTTCACTTTCATACTTTTTTTTTTAGAAATATTAAAATAAACCATTAAACTATATTTTCATCTATTTCTAGAAATATTAAAATTTTTCTTTGGATTTCTTTCAGATAATCCCTTTACAATAATTCCATCTAAATGCTACTAGACAATACATCAAGGAAAGAATGCCACATAGGCAAAGAATATTTTTCAAAATAATACATTTGGTCAAGTAATCTTGGATTAGTTTTTAATTTTTTCATATCATTTTTTTGTGAATTAACAATCATGATAACAACTCAAAATACATAACTCAAATGATAAGACACACATGATTAATTCTCATAAAATAAAACATCTATAATTTGAACATATATAGGCAAATCATCTTCGTGAGAGTCAATCGAACTACACACATCTTTTGGGATAATATGTGTACTAGTCCTCTCGATAACTGTGTAATAACTACGAAGGGATAATGATTCTAAAAAATCTCACCACCTTTGGGTGGATGAAATCTTTAAAGTCAATATCCTTCAATCATGTGTATGAGTTTCTTATAATCTTTGATAACGTTACCTTTGGGTGAACAGTATTGTTCATTACTGCATTCATAAAAATGAGAGTTTATGTCAGAGCCACCTTTGGGTGAGTACTATATTTCCTTACCGTAGCTTGTAAATGCACAAATATTAAATTTAAGCATATTATGATAGAAACAATGTTATCACTTTGATGGTCACATTAAAATCCTTATACAATAGACATAAATTATAATTTGAATAAACTTGGACAATGTCACATTTGGTGAACACTGATAAACTAAAATATTTACAAACATAGACCTTTGAATTTGAACAAATCATAATGAAACAAGATTATCACTTTGATGGTCATACTAAGTTCCACCATGATATGAACAAATCTCAACCTGTAGCTCATGTGGGATACCATGAATATTTTATTAACATAACCTTACAGGTCTAAGCATTTAAATAATTATGCACAATTGCTCAACAATCAATTTGGTGCAATAACTTTAAAAAAAATCAACATAAAACCTGCAAATTAGGTTTTTATAGGATATTTTTTCATGATAATATGCTTTCCAATGTATCAAAATATATCAAAATATATATCAGATTGAAGAAACATAAAAATTGAAGTCCAATGAAACAAACCGAAGGTCAATCCAACCTTCCTAGTTCCTAAAATTACAATTTAATGTTCTTTTCTCAAAACAAGAAGCCAAACAGGCCTTTAGTATCCTATCAAGGTCGGTCCGGTTCTGTCAGCTCGATCTACCCAGAATCGATTCACCTTGGTCCAGTTCAAACTGAACCGAATATACCATTTTCAATTTTTTTTTCTTTTTTATAGACTTCGGTTAAAACCACAAGCTAAACGATCTAATGTAAATCAAACCATGGTCCATCCAACTGGTTCAACCACTTGTCCACTTGGTCCTACCAAATGGGTTTTCGAGTCAATTTTTGGGTATCCGAGTCGACCCATTGGATCAGACAGTTGGGTTTTCGGGTCTGGTAAACGGGGCACCTTTACGGGTCATCGGGTCAACATACCGAATCGTCGAGGCATATTGACCAAGTCAACTGGTTGCTTACTAGGTCAATCAAGGTACATGTGTGGCCCACAAATGCATATGGGGTTGGTTTGACCCCGGGGTAACTCGGGCCGAACCGGGTCAAGGCCGAATCAACCCATTAGGGTTTTTAAGGGACGCCGAGTCGACCCGGCAATAGATCGACGCCGTCAGATCAAACCAATTTTTTTTTTTAATTTCCCCCGTGAGTGAGATCCACTTGCGGTTACCATCAGTGAGTAGCGGTGCGTTCGACTGTTAACGTAGATGATTTTTATATCGCCGGAATCGTCTCGTTGAGACCTTTCCAACGGTATAAGGCTTGACCTGTTTTGTCGGTCAGAAAAATGTTCTCGATGGAAAAATCCTATAGATTCGATCCAAAACTTGAGAATTATTTCTCTTTCCAATTCAATCAATCTTTAGCATCAATATCCATTGATCTTAGGTTTGTATGGTTGGTTTTGATACCAATTGTTAGATATTTATGTGCTTAGGGTTTCAACCAAACTCATTCTAATCCATACAATTACCCTAGAACACAATGGAAAAAGGCATAATCAATTAATCATAAATACATACCTGTCTATAGAGACTGATTCCTCTACACTCCATGAGTCTCTAAACTTTGATCAAAATCCTTCCGTTATAGTCTTCTACAGCCTCTAACGGATATCCTTATGTCTCTTGCTAATGATTCATGGAGCGTAAAAGAATCAGTTTCCATAAACAAGTATGTCTTTATAATTAATTGATTATGTCTTTTTTCATTGTATTCTAAGATAACTATATAAATTAGAATGAACTTAATTGAACCCAAAACACATAAATATCTAACAAGTTGATCCAAGTTAATTCTATAATTATTGCATATATGAAACATTCCATTCGTATTCCCACTATCACCTGGATATTCTTGTTTATTCCTAAATTTTTGGGGGGGCGTAGATTGCTTATTCATGATGACGTTCCTACAAAGTGCATTTAAGTGGAATTCGGAACTTTATTCCCAAGTTGGTAGATACCTTGTAGATGTCAAAATCATTAGAAAAATTCAAGTGCTATAGACAGATGGTGAGAGGTGTGGACAGTGACACTCCATACACCACTCATCTAGAAGACCCACTATATGATGGATGATCTAAATTTGGCATATCAGCACCCATGGGTTTAAGATAGTTATGCATGGCAATGGAATGGAAAATGATATTTCATAAAATCACAAGACAAATCTAAGTTAATTATTCTTATTATTTTTTTTATATCTAAACCATTGTTCTTATTTATAGTTGGGAGAGTGCACGATTATGTTTGGAGTACAAATATATAGGATGCATGCCAATACAAAATGGATGTATTTAATTGATTTAGACCTTGAAATTTGGTATATAATTATTATAGATTATGTTTTCTCTATCCAATGGTTAGAATAGTCTATCTATGTGACAAAATAGATATACCTTGTGATGTTTGGAAAACTAACAAATCTGACAAGAATAATTCATCTTTTATTATTTACTAAAAAAAACTCGCCTATCATTTATATGATACTGTTTGGGGGAATTCTTTAGCCTTTTTCCAGTATAATCGTAAGTCTAGGAAGACAATAGAGTGTTATCTTTCTTGTTTTACACCTTCCTAATTGGAATTGATATAAATTAGATGTATTTTGAGTATTATGTCGAATGTAGTATTTTATCCAGCTATAATGTCTAAAGGGTATCCTAATGCTCGAGGCTCTTATTACTGCAGATTTTGGGAAAGGACAGAATAGAAGTAGCTTTACCCCCACAACGTAAAAAGACTATTTCTATATTTCAAACCCGTGACCATCAAATTGCAATATGACAACCTTACTCTCACATTAGGCTCGCCCTTCATCCAGTTATAAAGCCTATATATGATCCATAATAAGATAGTTTTTTTGAAAAGTTTGACTGAGTGGTTTATTTGTGTATAATTCTTTGTTCAGACCTCTTATTCTTTGTTCAGTCCTCTTATCTGAAACTAAAAGACAATAAGTGTTCACCTTCCTCAAATGACTTTGATTGTTGGTTGTTGGTTTTGCTGTTTGGACATATTTCAAGGATAGTTGATATCAACAATTTTCAATCTGTCAATTTTATGGGATATTCTGAAACTTTGCAGTTCTTGAGTAAATAGTTGTGTTTAGTTGTAACTTCATAATAAATCATGTCGTCCTCATAATTGCGATCATATTACGTATATAATACCTATGCTGATCTAATGTGGATCTCTTTTCTTTCAGTCGATTTTTACAGTACAGACACCCACAGCAGAAAGACAGTTTCCTTTGGTGGATCCTATGGTTGTATCTGAAATCTGAAGATAATCTGAAGATGTCCCGAAGAAGGGGTTGAATTCCAAGGTGAACTCTTAAATTTCAGGAAGGATGGTACTCTTTTAGTAAATAAGTTACAACTCAGGCCTATACATGGGGATGATGGCATTATAACACACATCATAGGTGCTCAAGCATTCGTTGAAGCAAAAGCAACCTGAACCATGTGATGATGCAGTTGTACTAGCCTAGATGGATAAATAAGACCCAGTTTGGAAGCCCAGGCCAAAGAGATCGAACTAGGCTAAATTTGGTCATTAGTTCTAGCAGGGGTTGTGTTACGGTTACATGGTGGATGCCATCACAAGGAGAAGACACATGCGCCCAAGGGTTATATTGTCTGACATGCATCATGCGTGATAAGGATAATCGTACGTAATTAGTGGTTCTGTTAGGCATCTGTAATGAGCAATTAGTAGTTCTGTTAGGCATCTGTAATGGGTTGTCAAGTTGTAAGGTGGGTATATAAACTACAAGAAAGGAATGGAATAGGAATCAACGAATTACAATCCAAATCTCCTCTTCCTATGTTCTTCTTCCCTTTTTCGTCTCTCTTTCTAGGAGGTCGACTACCCTCAAGGTAGCCATTACCGATACTGTACGTATCAGGTTGTTAGGGTATTTACTTTTATTTGGGATTATTTTTGTGAAGTTATAATTTTTATTATAGGAGTAAGCTATCAATGGATGCTATTAGGAGTTTCAGATTCTAATTAGAAATACTTTTTAGAGTCATATAATGTATTTCCCATTGATAGCACAATTGTTATGAAAGTTATATTATATGTTATAAGCTGTTAAGGCCCGTTTGATAACACTCTAGCTCTCCTGGAATTACTTTTGGTTCGGAGTCAGTGATTGCTCTCACTTTTGGTCCATAGTTAGTTTTGATTTCTGCCTTAGAATTAATAGAATCTCGTTTGATAAAAATGATTTGGAATCGATTCCAAATCTAGTGGTGGGTGGTGGGTGGTGGTGGTGGTGGTGGTGGTGGCGGTGGTGGTGGCGGTGGTGGTGGTTGTAAGACCTACTCTCTAGAAATCCGGTCTAACCTAAGTTGCCCATCATTACAGGTCTTCCAATCATAACTAGACCAGAAGACGAGGCCGGGTGACGAACCACGGAATTCAGGTACGACAAACAAGCATTTTCAGACCAGTTTATGCATACCGATCTAACATACCAATTGGACTCTGAGTCAGACCGGTATGTCCAACCAGTAAGACTGCGTGAGTGGTGACAGACTCTAGTGGGTCCCACACTCCGAATTTGATTCTTAGAGATATTTTGGGTGTAGGAGACCTTCCTAGAATGGTCTTCCACTCTATAATACATCTTCCCTCCTCCTTAGATCCTTTCCAACGTATCTCAAATCCTAAAGCCGTTTGGAAGGAGATCTGAGAAGGAGCATAGAGGAAGGAAGCCGTTTAAGAAGGGATTTCTATTAGGAGGAGAGCACCGCCATTCAACGAACACCTATAAGTGCTCTATCTCTGTAGGAAGGTTGGGTTACCGATCAATACCGTAAAACGACGTATTGATCCAAAACCCTAGATCTATAAAACTCTAGTTTTCATTGAGATCTATTCTAAGAAGGATGGAAACGTTGTTATACGATGTCAAATGATAAATAATCTAAACCTAAGTAACCTCACATGTATCTAGACCTTAGAATGGTTTAGGAGAAACCCTGAAACCAAGCCAAGGACCAACGGGAGAGGGAGGTTCGAGAATGGACTCTCGGACCCATACCGCCAGGTATACCGACTGGATTAAAGATCTTGCGGTATGCCATACCATAGGGCATACCAGTTGGATTGAAGGTCCTAGGATATGCCCAGGTGGTATATACCGCAGGGACATACCGACTGAACTTTGAGTCAGACCGGTATATCTATCCGAGGGTGATTGTTGGCTAGACTTGGCTCTGACCAACTTAAACCTTGTAAACCTAATTCTAATTAATGAATAATATCATGTAAGACTTGTGGACGGCGTGAATGGACTCTATGACGCAGGGCAGACTTGCAATCACGCATCAGGTAAGGGACAAGACCCCAAACCTTAATTAATTAATAATAGACAGTAAACCTTTGCTTTTATAATCTGTTTGCTTGTTGCCTGTGCATTTCACATATCATTTAGTTATTTAATTTTATTTTCTGTTCATGCATATTTGTATGCTAAGAATGTTTGTTAGGCATGTGAATGTTTTCGTTAGTGTGTGAAATGTGAAGGGGAGTAGAGCCTTGAATATATCCTCACACTAATACCTTTTCGTATCACCGAGCTTGGTAAGAGTAGGGTATTAGGGGGAGAACGTGGCATGTGGTTCATCCTACCTATCCGACTCGAGCCCTATCTCTATGTCGTAGGGAGCTATGCTAGGGTAGGGCCATACTATGATGATATATAGGACTGGTTAGAAATAGAACCCATTTGCAAACCCTTGCCAATAGGGTGTAGGTATTGGTATGATGTAGAGTATCAGGGGGAGGACGTGATAGTGGAGATTGTAGCTTGACTGTCAGACTCTAGCTCTATCTCTATACCGGAGTGAGTGATGTGGGGCAACAGTAATAGTGTGGATCGGAGCCTGACTGTTGGGTGTGCTCAAAGTCTCGTATATGGAGGTGCGGTGGCCGTCAAACCTTATCATAGCACTTTGCAAGTTATACCTGACCCAATGTAATGTTATCTCGTGCATTCTGTTTGTTACATGATCTTGTGCTTTATTGAATTAAGCTATGAGCTTCTCTTTTGTATATACATACTTTTCAAATGTTGATGCAGGTTATACTGTAAAAGATTTTATGCCTGCTCCGACGTATGGGACTGTGGTTGCGTTAGATACACACGCAGTAGAGGACGAACATGATGCTTCATGAGAATGTGCCTATTGTGTGTTTCTTTAGGATTTATTATTTATTATTTTCTGTTGTTATAAACAATGTAAATGATTTATTTACTTATGTTTTGGTGAAGAATAATTTGGATACTTTACTTAATTATAATTAGAAAAACTCAGTTCATTTATCTATTATTTCGTTGCTATTTTATTATTCTCTGATTATGGCTAGTATGCATATTTGGTTGGTTGACACGGTCTATTGAGATCCTGGTATGAACCGTTGGTCTAGTGACGGTTCACTCACACTTCTGATTTAACCAAAATTGAGATTGATAGTGGTAGTGGTGGGGGGGGGTGGTGGGCAGCGACCATCTGGTGGAGGTGATGATGATGGTGGTGGTGGTGGTGGTAGTGGGTGGTAGGTGGTGGTGGCGACAGTGGTGGGTAGTGGGTGGCGATAGTGGTGGTGGGTGGTGGTGGCAATGGCAGTAATGGAGGTGGTGGGTGGTGGTGGCGGTAGTGGCGGTTGGTGGGTGACAGTGGTGGTGGTGGCAGTGGTGGTTGGTGGGTGGCAGTGGTGCTGGCGGTGGCGGTGGCGGTGGCGATGGTGGTGGCGGTGGCGGTGGCGGTGGCTGTGGTGGGGGTGGTGGTGGTAGTGGTGGGTGGTGGTAGAGAATAGCTCTAGAGCCAAAGAAGATATTATTTTTATCTCTCAAATATGGGCTCCCAGAGCCAAAAAAAGGCCGGGTCACTCCCTAGGAGCTCAAAGTCGAACTGGTGTTATCAAACGAGATTCTTCTCCTAAATGGCTCTCAGGGAGATGGGAACCAAAAATCCTACTCCCGTAGCATTATCAAATAGGGCCTAAGCTGCTGAGTTGTTGGATTAGAGATCTTCTTCTTCACTCTTCTATTACTAGTTATTTCTTGTTGGTTTATCTCAAATCAAAATGCAAAGTTTCAAATATTTGGTTTTGGAGGGAAATTTTCAAATGGGTTTTGTGTTGGTTTTGCTTGTGGGAACTTTTATCATATGTACTTACTGTATGTCTTTTGCATATGTACTTCGTGTTTTGTGTCTTTTGTCTTGTTATGTGTGTGTGTGTGTGTGTGTGTGTGTGTGTGCACTTAGCTGAGGCCTGACTCTTGGACTCGAACTTTTTTAGGGCAACCCGCAACCAGAAAAGCTTAGCCCATGACTTAAATTTTGTTGCCCATCTTTGAGGGCTCGGGCTTGCCATGCCCTCCATACAAGAAAATGTTATTGTTCTAAACTATTTCTACTTATTGAATGCAAACAAGAACAAAAATCATGTCTAAATCTAGAAAACTTTTACATAGTTTTGGGATCTCAAATGGCTTACCATGTTTCAAACATGTTCTTAGATTCAAGACATCCGTGAATCAAACCCACCTTAAAATTATTATAGGGGAAAAAGAACGATGTTCAGTAGCATTTTCCTACCCACACAGAGGTGGCGAAATGGCTAGCCCCTCTCATTTGGATGCCTGTGCGCATGCTCTCGTTGGTCTCCATGTTGTCACCGGGGCCATGCAGCCAAGCAGGGATCCTCAACCCTTAGATTCCATGGTCTAGAGTCTTGCACCCTCAAAAAAGCACAAAACCCCAACCTCCTCGGTATTTTAAATTCTCGTAATAACTATTGGAGTCTTCTACCCTCAAAAAATCACAAAACCCCAACCTCCTCGGTATTTGAAGTTCTCATAATAACCCTTATCCCATCCGAAAGTCATTATGACTCCCTTTTTTTTCTCTACTCCCTATAAAATCTCTCGCTATAACTTAAAATGGAAGTTATTGTTCTATCCTTTTATTTATTTATTTATTTGTGAGAAGAAAGTAGATGTGGTTCCTCCACCCCAAAGATGAAAGGGCGGACTTGATCGAAAGAACCGACACCACCAAACTAACTTCTTTATGACTTTACTAACTAAGCTAGTCAATACCTTCAATTGTATTATGGTAAAATATTTTTTGGATTCTCAGGTGCCACTTCCACCTCCCCACATTATATCCAGGCAATAAATGTGCATTGAACACGTTACAAGGTTGGGTTAATCTTCATGACACCGATTTTTTACTGTGGCAAAAACTCTACTTATTTCAAAAGTTGTCCATAATATTATCTATTTATGAATTTTCCATCCCACCCCCTATTTTGTTTGTGGTATCACGGCTTCCTGGACACAAGTTGGTATCAGAGACGAACCCTATAAGATTAGTTCTATTTTAATTCTGCTCACCAAATTCCCTTACGCTCTAATTGACGGCAAAGAGAACTTAAGGGAAGGGAAGTGAAAATTTTAAACTTACAAATGAAACTTTTGTGATCTTACAGCACATGCTGTTAGGGTTGTCAATTTCAAGCCTGCACCGCGTAACTCAATCAGGGCATTATTAAACGTGCCAGGCTTAGGCCTAGACCGATTATTAAACGGGTGTTCACGGTGTAAGGGTGTAACCTTACCGAACTGACCAAATGAACCGAATATACCTTTAAACTGAACTGAATCTTAGTTTAAACCAAACGAATAGAATCCTAAAACTAAAAACCCAAAACATTAAAACAGCTCTTACTCTCATTCATTTCTTGAGTCTTCCACTCGTTCCTTCCATCATCATCTTCGTCTATATGAGTGATCACAAGCCTAATAAGAACCTTTTAAAATTCTACAAAGAGTCTTCATTCTCGCAACCCAACATCTTTCTCTATTTTTATTTACACTTTGGCATAAGCCTGTTATAGTCCATTTCAAACCTATTATCCCAATTAACGTAAGATCGATTATGGACCCATACTGATTGGACCAAATATAAATGTGTCTATGCCTTGCCAAATAGGGATCGATTAGCTCAACGGCCAGATGCAGGTCGTTAAAATGCTGGAGACCAATTAAGCCTGACTGACGACCAATTGACACCCCAATCTATCATATGACTATGTAAGTATCTCAAAATCATTCCATATTTAGTTATAAGAAAATTTGTTTATGATCTAAGTGCTTACATCGACCAGCTATTACAATCATTTTTTTCTTTTATGTTTTACCCCTGATAATATTCTCACCATCTTTTAAGTGGGGATTTTTGTTTATGTAATTTCCCTCCCACCATCCCTTGTCCTTCCATTTCTATTTCCAACTTCGGCTCTCTCTCTCCTTCTTCTCTAGCTCCAACCCCCCCCTTCCCCTTTCTTTGGCCCTCTTTGTTCAAGTTCTCCCTCTCTCTACCTCTCCCATCCCCATCCTCTGCATCTCCCTCTCCCTTCCCAGGTCCACTGCTTGTCGCCCCTAATTTAGAATTACCCACCCTCATTTTCTAGCTCTCACTAATAAATTTGAATTACATAAAAAATAATTGAAAATCTAAATTCGATTCACAACCATATCTGTCCATTTAAAGATATCCGGATCCGATCACTTTTGAACCCATATCTAATATATCTATCCATATCTCTTTAAAAACATTTTAATGTAAACTCTCTAATTTGTGTCTTCATGCTCCATGCTTAAGAAGAGGTTGGGCGGTTATAGTTTTTTTTTTTAAAAGGGCGGTTATAGTTAACTTCCATTTGATCAAGTTTTAGATTTTTTTAGAGATCAGAGATGGGCCCACATGGTCCTTTCCAAGAAAGCCCTAAAAATATCTTCTTAACAGGAATGGATGACGTGAAAGCCAGGTACGCACCGACCGAGATATTTATTGCATCAAATATTCTACTGACATGTGTTTGATTCAAAAGACTAAAACACCCTTGTTCTCACCTCGGCCCCCCATTTCTATTCTAGATAGTCCTGGTATTCTCGTAAATTCATCGACAAAGCAAGGCTTTCTTTTTTAGTATCTGTGCTTCTACATTTACAGAATTACTCGCTTCAGCAGAAGAAAGAGAAACTGTGAAGCTCTGAACAGAAGCAGAGCTATGGAAGGAGATGAAGAAGTAGAAGAAATAGAAGAGCTTCAGAGCTCCGGGAAAAGGCTAAAATGTGCTGGAACGGAAGAAGACCAGAGTTATCATCTTCCGAAGCCCGGATCATTTTTCTACCCCATCACTCCCACGGCATTCGTGGTCTCTGATGCTCTAGAACCTGATTTTCCAATTATTTACGTCAACAGTGTGTTCGAAATCTTCACTGGATACCGAGCTGATGAAGTTATCGGCAGGAATTGGTACCTTTTCCATCTCATTTCTGTTTATCTTACTTGTTTCTGCTTTCAGTTCAATCAAGCTTGTTCGATTTATTTGTTCCTGTTAATTTTGCTCTGCTTTCGTTGCTTTCTTTCTGACCCTAATTATGGGAAGATAATTCTTTTTTTAAATCTGTGTGGTGGTTGGACTTTGGAGATATGTTGCTGAGCATCGGAAGCAGTTCTCTGATGTACTTGGCTAGGCTCTCTGTTATGTTCTTTTAGTATGAATTGTGAGTTCTGTTTGAAAAGATCTAGTTTTGTTTAGGCAAAGAATGTTCTTGAACGGAACCAATATATTTCAATACTTACCCACCATAAAGAAGGAGAGAATTTGGAAATGTCAGAATTTCTTAAGAGTTAAGATGTTGTATGTAGCCTATAGATTTAATAAAGCTAAATTCCCTGATTATTAGCTTCACTACGATTTGTAATTTGGTTATTCATATACATTTTCTACTTGTTCTTTCACGCACTATATTTTCTGTCCATGTTTATTTTTATATAAATGATGGTTTTCTTATTAGTTGATCAAAAAAGTTTCGACTGTTACATATGGGAAATTGTTCCCTTTCTTATTATCACCTGGATTATCTTGTTTATTCCTGATGTTGTTACTACTATTTGCGTTGAATTGGAAATCTGATCTTTTTTCTTAAGTTAAAGAGAAGTTGTTTATATTGTATGATGAATGACTGTGTCTGAAATCTGCAAACAGTTATTCATGAATGACCTTTTGAGTTGTTGTATGCTTAAGAACCCTGTTTGTAGGCAGAGGTTGGAAGGCCAGTGAAAAAAGGTTTACCTTGATGACTGGCCTATGTGAACTGCGTTGATGGTTGGCCAGGTCAATCCCAGAGATTGGATAGATACGTAGATAAGTCACACTTTAATTTGTTTGAAATTTATGTTTAGTTAATTATCTAAAACCAGAAGTGTTCACCTTCCGCAAATTACTTTTGCTGTTGGTTGCTGGTTTTGCCCTTTGGACATATTTCAATAATAGCTGAGATCAACCATTTTCAATCTGTCAATTAATGGGTTATTTTGAAGCTTTATATTTCCTGAGTAAATAGTTGTGTTTGAGTTCATTCAAATTAATGTTTCTCCTTACCATCATAACATCCATAACTTTACAATGAATCGTGTCTTCCTCATAATTGCTGTCGTATTACATAATAGCTATGCTGGCCTAATGTGTATATCTTTCCTTTCAGTCGGTATTTACAGTACAGAGACCCACGTGCGCAAAGGCGGCATCCTTTGGTGGATCCTGTTGTTGTATCTGAAATCCGAAGATGTCTCGAGGAAGGGGTTGAATTCCAAGGTGAGCTCCTAAATTTCAGGAAGGATGGTACTCCTTTGGTGAACAGGCTACAACTCAGGCCCATACATGGTGATGATGGCATTGTAACACACATCATGGGTATTCAAGCATTCTCTGAGGCAAAGATTGACCTGAATCGTTTATCATACCCAGTTTTCAAACAGACATCCCATCAGCAGTGTGATCTGTCAGGTGGAAATTCCCCCGCAGACAGGCAGGAACCAAGTTCCCAAACCTCTAATGTGTGTGGGATTCTTCAGCTATCTGATGAAATCATAGCTCATAACATTTTATTACGCTTGACACCAAGAGATGTTGCATCCATTGGGTCTGTTTGCCGAAGGATTCGTCAACTAACCATGAATGAGCATGTGCGGAAGATGGTCTGTCAAAATGCATGGGGAAGTGAAGTCATGGGTACACTGGAATTGACGACCAAGAGATTGGGGTGGGGACGTCTTGCCAGGGAGCTGACCACCCTAGAGGCAGTTTGTTGGAAGAAGCTGACTGTTGGGGGTGCAATTGAGCCTTCACGTTGCAATTTTAGTGCATGTGCAGCCGGTAATCGGCTTGTTCTTTTTGGAGGAGAAGGGGTGAACAAGCAGCCAATGGATGATACATTTGTTCTCAATCTTGATGTCACAAATCCAGAGTGGCGACGGGTGAGTGTGACATCCTCTCCACCAGGCCGCTGGGGCCACACTCTCTCATGCGTGAATGGTTCCTGGTTGGTGGTTTTTGGGGGATGTGGGAGGCAGGGATTACTCAATGATATGTTTGTACTAGACTTGGATGCACAACAGCCAACATGGACAGAAGTTTCAGGTGGGGCTCATCCCCTTCCTAGATCTTGGCACAGCTCTTGCACTGTGGAAGGCTCAAAATTGGTAGTCTCAGGTGGATGCACCGAGGCTGGGGTACTTCTTAGTGACACATATCTGTTGGATCTAACAACAGACAAGCCCGTATGGAGGGAGATTCCTACTTCTTGGGCCCCTCCTCCTAGATTGGGGCACTCGCTCTCTGTCTATGGAAAGACTAAGATTCTTATGTTTGGTGGCCTTGCCAAGAGTGGAAACTTACGTTTGAGATCTGGCGAGGCTTACACAATTGATTTGGAGGATGAGGAACCACAGTGGAGGCAACTGGTCTGTGGTGGCGTGGGCAGCCAGAATCTAGTGGTTCCTCCACCCAGACTAGACCATGTTGCTGTTAGCATGCCTTGTGGTAGAGTTATCATATTTGGTGGTTCAATTGCTGGTCTCCACTCTCCTTCTCAGTTATTCCTTCTGGATCCTTCTGAGGAGAAGCCATCATGGAGGATTCTTAATGTTCCTGGGCAACCACCCAAGTTTGCTTGGGGTCACAGCACCTGTGTGGTTGGAGGGACTAGAGTTCTGGTCTTGGGTGGACAAACTGGCGAGGAGTGGATACTTAATGAACTGTATGAACTATGTTTGGCAAGCATAACAGATGCAGATACATGATTTACTGGAGAATACATTGCAAGTTACATATACTTTCTGTCATGTATTGTCATGATCAAGCATAAGCTGATTTTGGTGAAATCTACATAAGGTTCGACTTCCCATGTCTCCTCACTAGTTATTCTGCTTTCTAGAATGTCTTCCAGGTATAGTGTCAGTATTTTTCCTAGGTTTGGGGATGGGTTGTATGCATGATGGACCAGTTTTTGTTACTGTTCTATATTCGACTGCTCTACTACGGAAATATGGCATTTGGATGTGGATATACCTAGTTGTTGTCTGATGCTGATTTCTAAGTTAATTTCTACCAAGAACTGGGAACCACAAAATAAGATTTTATCTTATCATGCTTCTTTTACAACACAACAGCAGCAACGACAAAGCCTTATCCCAACTAAATGGGGTCGGTTTATCATGCTTCTTTTACCTTCCCTATAAGTTAAAACAAAAATGGAGAGAAGGTGTCTATTGTTCACCAGTTTTGCCTGCTCCATTGCTTTCTCTTTTCCATTTCCAA
Organism: Protea cynaroides; assembly: GCA_028583415.1. Classification (NCBI taxonomy): domain Eukaryota; kingdom Viridiplantae; phylum Streptophyta; class Magnoliopsida; order Proteales; family Proteaceae; genus Protea; species Protea cynaroides. The sequence continues at coordinate 37,351,451 of CM053268.1, forward strand.
AGTTGATTGGTTTTAGAATGCCTTTCAAGGTTGGCAGTAATGTAACTTGAAGAAGTGGATGGGCTTGTCTATATTCATGAACATGCTACCAAAAAATGAATGGTTTGAAATAGGAGCACTTGTACTACTCGTATACATTGCAAGAATTTTACGACATATTTATATATGTCAATTAGTGAGTCATTAAGGCTTTGTATGGTTACATTCCAAAATTGTTTCTGGTGTCTATTCTGTGTGTTTTTTTAATAGAAATGGATAGATTCCCAAGTAAATCCGAACTGTTTCTGTCATACTTCAATTCTAGACTAACCAGTGGTGTGATGAATCATCATGAGAACCAACGGTTCAAACCATGATTTCGTATAGGCCTTGCTCATCTGGTTAAACCAAGCGCATTCTATAATAATAATCAAAGTGAATAAATAAATAGCAGAAGTTTTATTGATAATGAAATGAAGTTTAACAATGATAAATAAATATTTAACAAGTTATCTCCAAGTAACAAAAAAATAATTAATACTTATTACAATTATCAAAATACGAAAGTTAACCATTGAGCATAAACATAGTTGAAACACTCACTCGACGAATCTTGCTCGTCCTCCACAACTTGTACATCCATAGCCGCCACATATTCATGCGTTGGCGCATCGACATAATCTTCGACAGTAACACCTGCAATATCAGAAACTAAAAAGAATTGCGTGCGCGAGGGTCAGCTCTCCAACTTGAGCTCAGTGAGTAAACGAAACATTGTAACAAATATATGCATCATTCAATTCATATATTTGGTCTGGTTTTAAGTTTGTAACTGTGTTATAGAAAGGATTGGCGGTCACCGCACCTCTATACACGGGTGTGTGAATCTTTACAATGGATCATACATCGTTGTCGTTCCACATCCACCCCACCATGGAATAGAGATAGAGCTAAAGTGTCTGGATCACACACCGCCTATACTTCCCCTGATACCTTACCCATATCAACACGTAAGCTCTTGGTGAGGTCTTGCAAACTGGGCTTGCAACTAACCAATCCTAATGTCATCCAAATGTATCAAAGGTCTTACCCTAGCATCCCTCAATACATCCATAGAGATAGAGCTAAAGCCCTCCGACAGAGTCAGAGACCATACGGTCCGAGACCATCTCCTCTGATGCTCTACGATGTAATAGTTTCGCTAAGGTAATGGTGATACGATGAAGTCAGTGGGCAAGACTTGAGTAGAGATAAAGCTAGAGTCTGGTGACCAGGCCAGAGACCACAGTGCCACGTCATCCCCCTGATTCTCTACTTGCATCGAACACACTACCCACATACACAATCACATGTCTATTTCTAGCATCATCATCATTATGTTATAAATAAACATAAATAAATATGCATGAGCAGAAATAGCAGTAATATTGGATGACATGTGAGATACACATTACACCCATGCAAACATAGTATCAATCATAGCATTAGACAAATAAAATAAAAACAGTTTGTTATTATCCAATTAGTTTAGGTTTTGTTCCTTTACCTTTGATTGATGTTTGTTCTCCTCCTAAGCTTTGGAAGTCACTTTGAATCAACTGGGACCTAAATAATTAATGTATTTAAGTTAGGGATTAATTTCCTCAAGTTACAGTAGTCAAAAACCTTGTCTAGTATCAAAATATACTTGCTGTTATCTTGTGGTCGACCCTGTGGTCTCAATATATGCGACCACAAACTGTGTGGTCGACCCTTGTGGTCGCATATCATGCGACCACACGATTCTAGGAAACTTCTCGAATAGTTGGGGTTGACTCTCTAGTCACCCTGTGGTCAACCAGAGCTGCGACCACACAAAGTTTGATTGATCTGTCTTTTAATCCGAGTTCTTCCTCTCGGCTCAACAATTGGGTTCACTCTATGATCATTCTACGACTATTAATTTATAGTTTCTCACAACAACTAGTACCAATCCAACTTTCATGGTTATTCATAGAGATTTACCTAAATAACCATATGATTAATAATCCCATATCAGTTTAACATCTTTAATAGAACCCTATACTATGCGATCTACATCTACAGAGACAAGGTCCATACCTTACTTGTTGTAGAGAGTTTGAACATTCTCTGCAAAACCTTCCTCTCAGCCTTCTTCTCCAAATCTCTTTCTCTTTTTCTTCTTCTTTCTTTCTCTCTTAGGTTTAGGGTTTGAGATTGATCCAAAAGAATGAGAGAGAGTAGATGGACGTTCTCTTTATAGCTAAAAACTCTCCATATAGATTCCCTCTACAATAAGGAAAGAGATCTCCTTTGATTTGGAAAGTTTCCAAATCTCGGAGTCGGTCTCAACATCTTGCGGTCGCACTTGTGGTCGCAGAATCCGTCAACCACACGCGTGCGGTCTCATGTGTGTGGTCTCATGTGGTCGACAACACCCCTCAAAAATACGACCACATGTCTATTTTTTACTGGTCTTACTTCTTTTATGGTGTGGTCGACCATACCAATTCAGGTAGTCAACCATACACTCCTAATTCACTATTTTTGGGTCGATTTACATATTTAGCTTTGTGGTTTCTTCACACGCTTGATCCACTCGATTCAACTATATATGAGAGGAAAACTGGTCACCACACAAGAACGTAAGGTTAGACTGGGTTCATGGCATGCGGGTCTTACAACTCCATCACCCTTAAGAGAAATTTCGTCCTCGAAATTTGCACGCACGGTTCTTACAGTTTTTCTGTTCCATTGACATATTTTTTTTTTTTTTGGATAAATTAATTCAATTGACATAAACTGAATAGAAAAATAAGGGAAAGTTACATGTATTACTCCTGGACTATAGATTATTTCCACCTACTACCCAGTAAAATCTCTGGCATTTATACATACCACCCCTAATTTCAAAACCATATAACAAAAACGTTAATTCCTTTAATGGTATTAAATTTAAAATTTAAAAGACAACTTTGCCCTTGTTGGATTTACAACCAATAAAGGTTGAAATTACTCTTTTATCCTTCCTTATCTTTCCCAAACCCTTATATTTGAAACCCTAATATTTGAAACCCTATTTCAAATGTCTCATGCTAACATTTATCTTTCTTCCTTATTTGGTTTGGCGAACATCAACTCCGGCGAAAATCTTAATGGGATAGTGAAGTCTCGTTTATGTCCCTCTTGAAGTTGGTGAGAGAGGGAAAAACGGAAGGCCAGGAGAACGCTGCCTCTGCCATTGACCTCCTCAATCGCGACCCGAAAAGCATCGACAAGTCAGGGAAACCAGGACTGACTATGCTTGTACATCTTAGCCTGGTCCTCAAGTTGTTGTAATATGCATATGCATGTTCATAGACAAAATCCTTAATTCAATCTAGTGGAGATTAGTCCACCGGTGGTTAAGGATGTAAATGGATAGCCAAGAATCCAGATTTTATTCGCATCCGCATCTGTTTAGGGGAATCCGAATTCAAAATTTCAGATTCGGATGCAAATTTGGATAGTTTGACTAAATTTCGGATTCGAATCAGATGTTACCTAAATGGATCGGATTATCAATTAGGTAATCCTCTACGATTGGTATTCAGTGATAGTAATACAATGGGCATTGGAGTGGGTTATACAATGGCACCCAATGACTTACAAAATTACATTTTTACCTGCCTATACGATTGGTATTCATCAGCTACTGATTCCTTTTTCTCGAGTTGGAGTAAGTATTTTTCTTTCTTTTCTCTTCTTGATTTTCCTATTTATTGTTGGCTTTCCATGAATTTTTCAGGGGTGTGTTTGTTAGCTTGGGAAGATGTATGGAAGGTGGAGAGCACCTCAGAAGTTATTGAAAGAAATGAAGTTTAGGAGTGTTTTGGTGTTAATTTAGTTATTTGTTTTTCAATTTTGTTTCTCACAAAGCACCTGTGTAGAGCAAGAATAGTTACATTCTTTTCTCTTTCTGCTCTCTATCTTCATACATGCAGACCCTGATGTTCTTGGCTTTTCTTGAAACTATAGGCGATGGATTCATATCCAACAATTTTGGTAATTCCATAATATCAACAAGAAAAGCTCCTTTTCTTCTCTTCCATTTCCGGTTACATTTCTTTTGGTTAAGGTTTGTCTTCAAGAGATGTTGAATTCAAAAAGTCTGTCTTGTCGTATACCTGAAGATTCGGATTCGAATCGGATTTTAACCGATTAAAATTCGAATTCAAATTCAAATTTCGTTTTTGCAAATATGGCGGATTCGAATCCGAATTTGGATGATATATTTGGTAATCGGATTCGAAGTTGAATAGGCTACTATTTGATTCGAATCCAATCCATTTACATCTCTACCGATGGTGGTTCGAATGTGATACAAGGATGATGACAAGATTGGGCACGTATAATCTTGTAGAACAGATGCACTACTTGTATGCCAATGTAGTCAAGGCTAAAGATCTTCCTTTATAGATGTCATCAGAAGCCTTAATCCATATGTGGAAGTGAAGCTTGAAAACTACAAAGGAATAACCAAACACCAAGAGAAGAACCAGAATCCATTGTGGAGCCAAGTGTAATTTCTCAAAGGAAATGTCAGGCTCATTTGCTTGAGATTGTGGTACATAACAAGGATGTTGGTAAGGATGATTTCGTCAGCCGACTCTTCTTCTATCTTAACATACTTATCCAATTAATACCTAAAATACCCCTATTGGATGTTAGGCCGGATCATAATTAGGAAATTTGGATATTGCAAAAAGTCGGATACGGATACGTACGGGTATTAATGGAATCAAACTTTGATACAAGGACCAATAATCTGTTTTAAAAAAAGGGTATGACATTAATAAAGTACGTATTTAATACGTGTTTAATATGGTAGCCTATAGAAAAATCGGGACCGAAAATACGGATATATATTTACTATGCAATAAACATCTATAGCATTCAACAAATAAAATATTAATAATATAAATAGAATTTATAAATAAAAAACATTTTAGTCTATGAAATCCCATACAAAATTATCATCCCATCAAACGTAGGAACTAAAATATCATAGTTTTGAAAAGTCTTCACGTATAAAATGTGTAAAATTTCACAGTAAGTATTTACTAACTATGGGTTCAACACTGCGAGTTTTTTTTACCCAAAGACAAAAAAGAAAAAAAGAAAAAAAAAACACTGTAGAGCTTTTGAATATCCTGTTCATAATTACTAAATACACGTATTATACGTGTACCTTTTTTAAATGATTTTTTTTGTGTTTTTTCGAATATACGTAGAAAGTCTTGTAACCTTTTTTTTTTAAGAATAATGGAATGTATTATATACAGAAGACCAAAGCTCAAATTGGCGGTGCCACAGACAACTTATATGTTTGCAAGATCCTTGAACGTCAATGGCTGTGGAAAGGATTTGGGGAACAAGTCGACGAGGAATGGATTTGGGGAACAAATCCTGAGTTTAGGACTTAGCCGCTGGAGTCGCCGACGGTCATGAAAGGGACGAAGGATTTTGTTTTACTTTAGAGAACAAAACCCACAACAGTAGATTTGAGGGTTCTTTTTTACGATTTGTTTTTTAATTTATTATTTTTTAATAATTATCAACGTATTATACATATTTAATACGCATATGTCATATTAAACAAGTATAATACGTTTCATTATTTAAAAAAAAAAAAAACGTTACAAGACTCTCTATATATATTCGGAAAAATACGGAAAAACTTATTTAAAGAAAGATACGCGTATTTACTAACAATGGGCTGAATGCCTCGGTGATAATATCACCGAGGTTACATTTAGAATTTCCCTTTTTTGGTTAAAAAATAAAATAAAAAGCCGGGCTTTGCAGGTTCGACTCTAACCTCAACCTAGTCCAATCCAATCCCACACCAGGTCATAGTTAGTAAGTTCGGATATGGCAAAAAGTCAGATACAGATACGTACGAGTATTAAACGGAGTTAGATTTTGATATGGGGACCAACAATTCATTTTTAAAAAATATGTACGGCATTAATATGGTACATGTTTAATATGGTAGTCTATAGAAAAATTTGATCCAAAAATACAAACATATATTCACTATGCAATAAATATCTATAGCATTCAACAAGTAAAATATTAACATATAAATATAATTTATAAATAAAAAAAAACTTTCCAATCCATTAAATCCCAAACAAAATTATCATCCCATCAAACATATAAAGTGAAAAACCATCATTCTATCAAACATAAAAACTAAAATATTACAGTTCTGAAAAGTTTTCACATATAAAATGTGTAAAATTTTTACAGTAAGTATTTACTAACTAATGGTTCAATACTATTGAGTTTCTTTTACCAAAAAAAAAAAAAAAAAAAAAAAACCATTGTAGAGCTTTTGAATCTCATGATCATAGTTTTCCTCTTATTTGGTTTAGGGTTGGAGCTTTTGGGCAAGCTGAAAAACTATAGCGCCCGCATTTAACGCAACGGTGCTCGTAGATCAGCTTGACAGTAAATACACATATAATACACGTATTATATGTTTATTTTTTAAATGATTTTTTTATATCTTTTCAAATATACTTAGAGAGTCTCGAAACATTTTAAGAAAAATAATGCCACGTATTATATTCAGAAGGCCAAAGCTTAAATTGGCGGTGCCGCAGCTGACTTATATGTTCACAGGATCTTTGCATACCGACGGTCGTGGAATGGATTTGGGGAACAAATTGACAGGAAATGGATTGGGGAACAAATCGTGAATTTAGGACTTAGCCGTTGGAGTCGCATGACCATGGAAGGGACGAAGGTTTCTGTTTTACTTTGGGGTGCAGAACCCACGACAATAGACTTTAGGGTTATTTTTTATGATTTGTTTTTTAATCTATTATTTTTTAATAATTGTCACTATATTATATGTATTTAATACATTATATGTGTATTAAACATATTCATACGTTTTATTATTTAAAAAAAAAAACATTAAGAGACCCTTTATGTATATTCGAAAAAATCTGAAAAAACTTGTTTAAAAAAATTGATCGTGTTTGATACGCGTAGGGAAAAAGATCGTCTCCAGCCATCCAGTCATCCAGTCGTGGACTGGGCGGACTGGATTTAAAGGACACACCCCCCCCATGTATTGGTATACGTGTCCTTTTGATCCAGTCCGTCCAGTCCACGATTGGACGACTGAACAGACTGGAGACGATTCAAATCCGTATTGACTCACGATGTGGCATTCTCAAAAAAATTGCAAACAAACGTGCAAAATTAAATCCAAAACAATAAAAATATAAAATCCACAGCGACGACCGGACGAGATTCCCGAGATCGAATATGGGTGTATCGTGCAGAAGCGTATTTTAGCTCCAGGTGACAAGTGGATGATGGTCCAACACATGTATGACGTTACATGGTTACCCATCATATCCAAAGTCGTCATATGTTGTGTGTAGAGTATTGAGTTTGCTTTCTAAAAGTAAACTTCTCCTAAATTTTTTAAAATACAAAAGAATAAAATCCACGTCAAATTCAAAGTTCAAATCTTTTCTCTTCGCCCGGAAAAAATAATTTAAATAATATTCTCTCTTCTTCAACCTTCATGAATTTGGCTTGATTTTTCGGTGATTCTTGTATTCTTCGGTGATTGATGGTAGGCACAGGTAAGTTCAATGGATTTTCGTTGATTTGCTTCTTGTTCTGTTCAGTTCTTCTTCTTTTTCTCTTTGGATTTCTATCAGGATTTCTATTAGTTCTCCTTCACCCAGTCAGAGTTCTGAGCTGTTTAATCACAATTATCGGCACATCAAACACTTATCAACAGACGATTGAAGCGCTTTCTCCTTTGTAAAAATTTATTTAAGTATCAGATTGATTTTTGAATCATAGTGTCTTTCTATTCTCACTTCTTCTTCTTTTTTTTCCTTCTTATTTATGATTTTCCTTTATTTTTTGTTTTTTAAATTAAAATTTACGTTTTTTTTTTTTTTTTTTTTTTTTTTTGTGTGGAAGGTTTGGAAGATTGATCATCTTACTCTTAATCACTGTTTGTGCAGCATTCTTTTGTAAATTACCAGTGTAATCCACATCATCAGGTTCTGTCCGTAGCTTGGAATTGTATTTTATTTTATCCCTCTATGTTTTGGAAGACAAACTTTTCTCTTGTTACTGCGCAATCCGAAAAAGCATTTGCATAGAACAAATGGGAGGAAATCAAATGATCCCTAAAGCCGCCAAGTACTGGTAATCTTATGAGCAGGAAATAATGGATATTTTCATTTGTTATACCCCCCTTACACACACGCACACACACACACACACACACACACACACACACACACACACACACGCACAAAAGAAAAAAAAAAAAAAAAAAGAGGCTGAACATTTTCGTTTAATTCTCAGAAACATACACAGTTTCGAGTTCATTCTGGAGTTCTGTGATTCCCTGCATTTGGGCTTGGATCTGCATAAACATTAATAGTCTTTTTTCCCCAATATTGCGGCTGTTTTTTTATTTTAAGTAATGTATGATTGGAGCAATCTGAACAATGTTTTCTTTTTAACCAACAGGTATGGAGTATGTTGATGTGCGAAGAAAATCATGTTGCAGTGCCTAGAGGGATTTAAGCCTCTGTTTGGTTATCTGCTGAGGTGTTGTAATCTAGGTTTATCCGATGGAAATGTCGTTAAAGATCCAGCAGCTATTGCGAGTAAAACAGTTTGTACGTTACTTTTCACCTCTATCTTCTATGCAGATGTTCTCCCCTCCCCCCACCTTTTTTTTTTTTTTTTTGGTATGTGTTGTGGGTTGGGGGGGGATGGTTGACAAGTGGTCAAAACATTGGATATAGATTAAAGACCTGCTGTATCAGTGTATCTTACAGGCCAACATGGTGTCCATGTAATATTCATTTCCCATTTCTTGGTCGGTTTATCCTTTTCCAGATAATACCTGGCATTGTATGTCAGTATCATTTTAGACTAAAAAAATTGTCATTACTACCTTTACCTTTAATTTGTAGTTGTATTTGTGGGTGTTCTTTTGCTGAAGTCGTATAATGATTTAAGTTATTTACCATGGGTGGCCTATTCATCCACTCAATTTAATTGTTTTCATGTTCTTCTTTGTTCTAGTTAGTCATCCTTTTGTGCTTTTGCTTTGTTGAAGCAATTAGTGAATATTCGCATTGACATTGTGAACCTTTTCTTTTCTACCTCCTCCCATTCTTTTATTGCAGTTAGCGTAAGTGAAGTTGAAGCATTATTTGAGCTATTTAAGAAGATCAGCAGTTCTGTAATTGATGATGGGCTGATCAACAAAGTATAACTTCCATGCTACTATTCTGTTTTCATAAATGAATTGGAAACTCTTGTAATGTATACATCTTGATGAGATGGAAAGGATTTCCTTATATTCTCCCCATGAACTGTTGACTCTCTCCCATATGTTATCCTATTATGGTATTTTGATTGGCAATTGATTCAACCATCACAGGAAGAGTTTCAGTTGGCTTTATTCAAGACAAACAAAAAGGAAAGCTTATTTGCTGATCGGGTACTATTTTCAGTCTTACTATGCGTTTCTGTTTTGTTGCTCATTCTGTTTTCACATGACCGTGGTTCATTCTGCCTCTCTATTTCTACTCCCTCCCTCTGCATGTGCATGCTGCACTGTTTATGGTTTTCTCTCTTTTTCTTATGTGTATATGAATTTTCTTTTCGTATCCCCCCCCTTTCTCCCCTTTATTGAAAATGTAGCCAACTGGAAAGCAGTTGGAAGGCTTTTCAACCAAAGCTGGTACTTTTGTCTTTTGCCATGTGGACTATTTAGTAGGTCATTCTGATCATTGGATAAGTGAGAAATGGCCACATATCAAATTTGGGAGTATATTTTAATTGTATGGCCATATATATATATATATATATATATATTTCTGAGACTTCATCCCTCCTTTTTCGACAGTTTTCTATTGGAACCAGTGCTTAAAAAAAAAATTAAAGCACTAAAATAACATGGAGAGATCAAATATGTTGGAAATTCGATATATGGTCCAGACGATGGGGATTACATATCCTCTAAATTTGGGAGAAAAACTGCTTCAGTTGGAACCTTGGGGGGGTGGATATTGGATGTATGCACACATCTGGTAGGGGGTAGGACTTGAACCCAAGCCCCTGGATTTACACAAGATTTAACATACAGCAACCGCCACGGTGTTGTGGGCGATTCCCTGGGGGTTGGGAGGGGAAGGGAGGGGATTAACCAATTTTTGATAGACTTTACTGGGATTATTTTTCAGAAAGTTCTAAGAATTCCATATGATGATTGTCAGGCTTTAATTCAAATTATGCAGGTGTTTGATTTGTTCGACAAAAACCACAAAGGAATATTAGCTTTTGAGGAGTTTGCACATGCTCTGTCAGTCTTTCACCCCAGTGCTAGAATTGATGATAAGATTGAATGTGAGTTGCTGCAAACCACTTGAGCTGATGTTTTGTTTTACTGTTTTTAGCTCCTTCTAAGTGTATTACACTATATATTGTTGACTTATTTATGTTGATTGATATGCGAAGTGAATTGATGATTGTGATTTTGAAACTGTTAGAGCTGTGGAAGGTTACTTGAGTTTCACTTTAAATCCTAAATATTTATATGATTTGCTTTTATGTTGGAAAATATGATTTATCCCTAACTTATTGTTCCTTTGCAGTTTCTTTTCAACTATATGATCTCAAGCAGCAAGGATTCATTGAGAGGCAAGAGGTAACTTTCTTAGTTATCATAAATATTAGTAATCGTTGAGACCCAATGCAAGTCAGTTGACAATATTAGGTAACTGATGTGAAGGCTGAATCAATCAGTCTTAGTTTAACTCACGCTGACAAGCTGCACAAATTACTAGTTTATGTGCTTTCATCTGCTGTCTTGACCTTAAATGTGGTTATTTTTTAGTTTGGTCATTGACCTTTTCTCTCTCTCTTTTTTTTTTTTTTTTAAAGTAAATGATGACTTTCTTGTTACACATCACCCCTACAGCCACATCATCTTGGACACCCCAAAGATTTTAAAGGACAGCTTACAGAGACATTATAAACTTGCAGATATCTGTGAACGAAGAATTTCTTGCTTAACGAGTGGGCAAATTGTTTTGTTTCAATTTTGTTTTTTCATTTTATTTTCCTTACCTGGAACATTCTCATGGGCCCTGGGTATGCTGTTATGATTTAATTAGATAAGAGTTGAATTGGTTCTCCCATGAGGAAATACTCCTCACCCAAAACTTCATAGAAGTAAAGACCCTGTAGGGAATATTTTCAGTTAAAGTTGTTCCTTGTACGATTTTTATGCACGTATGAAGAGTTGTCACTGTGAAAGGGTAGTTTAGCCCATATTGTAATGTCTAGGTTCGATGTACCATATTGTGATGTCTAAGTTCGACGTATGTGTTGTAATGTCTAGGTTCAATGTATGTGGGAGTGCTGACTCATTCCTCACCTACCTCACCTACTTACCTCACCTGTTTTCCTTTCATGTTCTTTCCTTTACTTTTCTTTATTTCTTTTCATGTAAATCATTTTACTCTATAAATGTAGTATGACCTCTGTCATTCTAGACAAGTTGAACCATTATTCCAATTCTCTTGTAATTTACAGTCACTCTTCTCCATCAAATGGATTATGGTCTCAGGTTTTGTTATCAATGGGGAACCATGGATTGGCAATAGTCAATACATTCTAAAGGAGGACACATGGACAACAGAAATATTTACTAGTACAAACACGCATTATAAATAAATAATTATCTTCCATAGCACTTGTAGAATTATTTTATGATCAATCTTAGAATTAAATAAACACAGTGCTGAAAACACTTACATATGTAGATAATATGATCTTGTTCATGACACTAGTATATTAATTTTTTGGGGCAGGAACTATTTCCTACACACTGGCTAAAACTGCTTCATGGTATCTCAGTTTCTGCCTAATTTCAGTGGACATGTTACCAAACATCTCCTTCTATCTCCTGTTGGGTTTTTACGCTCCCTATATTCAATAAATTACTGATTTATTCCTCATCTATCTAGCTGTCAGAATTCCAAATCATCCAGTCCACATGGTGGAAAAATAACCAGCTTGTAGGAAAGGCCAAAGGGTTCCTGCATAGGGCATGTAGGAACCCTTTTCCTATTTATATTAATATATGATATGATATATTTTTTAAGTATTTAAAATAAAAAATGTTGTATAGAGTCCCTGGATTGTATATTGGGTTTTTGCGAAGTCCAACACCTTGTGCTCACAGTGGATTGTGACGTTTGATATAAGTCATTATTTATAGTTATCTATTGTGGTAGCAAAAAACCTGCAGACCTTTTGAGCTAGAGTTAAGTTAGAGGAATGGGTCCTATTTTATATTTTGGGGATTAATTGGGGGTGGGTTGTAAAAGCACCCAAACCTAAGACAGATGAAGTGGTGTAGCAGCCTTCAATTTGTTGCAAATTTGCATAAATTTGACCCTATATGGCAGCCCAAGTTCAAAGGAGGGTTTAATAGGCCAATATAAGCATTATAAGCCCAAGTTCAAGGGAGGGTTTAATGGGTGTCTTCGCAATGGGCCTAATTATAAGCCCGTATGTGGGATTTTTAAGTGGGAATACGAGATTGTTAAGTAGGTCCAGTTTATGGTCAACTTAGAGTCTTTTGGCCGGTTTCTGTTTAAAAGAATGGTTCGAGCTAGTATTGAGTTGTCCTTTGTTATACCTACTTAGGGTTCAAATAGCATTAGGAAAGTTGGTCTTTATATAAGTGTCTATGTGCCTATCCGAGAATGGGAATTTGTTGAATGAAATAGATTTGAGTTTTGGAGATTCTGTGTATGTTTAGTGCAATTGATTAGCAAGGGACTGGATTTTCTCTTTCTTGTTTCCTCTTCCTTTTCTTCTCTTTCACAAATCTGATTCTGTGCATCTCTTATCTGCAATACCTTGTTTCATCCCTCGTTTTGGTTTAATTGATTTGCTTATATCTGCTGATGTATTTCTTACATTGATTGGAAAATTGAGGTCAATGTTTCAGTTATTATGTTCTCTGAATGTTGGACATTAGATTTGAGTTTATCCCTTTTCTTGGCTACTGTTATTACATTGCCCTGTTATCATTGTTCCCTCATATCAGTCCTGTGACTCCTGTGACACCCCTGGAATTAGCAAGGGAAATCATCCTGGTTCCAATTGGTTAGTCTGAGCCATAGGATGATATTACCAGATTTTTTCTTGGGTTTTGGTCCACTAACATTTTTTTTTCTAAGAACTTTTTGAGACATTGATTTGCTTATAAAATCCTTTTTCTGGTCTATTTTCCTTATCGATTTTTTTTTTCTTTGCTTAATCAAAATTCAGTTTAGCTCAGGATTCTACTTCTGAATTCTTCTCTAAAATCTCTAGTCTAATTCCTTATTTGGAAGTGTTAGTTTTTTTCCTCAAAATTTACGTTCGATTTCCATTCCTGATTTCCTTCAGCAGAAACCAGCAAGCAATGTTGCCCTATTTTTGTAATTAAGGTTTTGGGTTGGCCTGCCTGCATTATGAGGCATCACTGATATATACATTGTCCCAGCCATGACAGATATAGTGCCGTTAAGTCCAAATATCAATTTATGATGGATTTGCAAATGCTCTACATTTCAAGGCCCCTAATCTAGTCAACTCCTTGGCTTCACCAGCCACTGTATGTGCTGGCTATCCCAATACCCCAAGATCGGACCCCCGGTTTATGACCACTGGGGTCTGCCAACAAGATATTTCAGTCGCTAATGAGGTCCGAATCCCCTAATCCCATTAGGTCTTCCAAAACCAGCATTATTTGTGCCAACTGCCAAATTTATGATGCCTTGCTTCCAGCGAGTATGGTGATTTTAAAAGAATATGTGACAGACTCAAAATATCTGATGCAGAGGTGACAAGGATTCTACAATGGACATCTCCTTAGATAAGATGATTCATGGTGAGGATTTTATCTAGGAAAAAACGACACGTTTTTAAAAAAGAAGAGAGCTCTTGAGGGAACCAGAGCTTGACATTTTCCCTAGCAACAATGACATCTTTGGAGCCAGTCTAACCCTGAACTGTTTCACAACTGAATTAAAGGAATATTTTGATTGCTTACTTTCCACAAATTTTTTTTCTGGGGGGTATTAATAATCTTCTGACTTCCGAGCCAGTCGATGGAGAAACTATTGCTTCTGGTTCCCATAACTTTACCTTGCCTTTGCTGTGCAGTTGTCAAATTGATATTACCCATTGGCTTTTAGCTAACTCATCCCCATCTGTGCAGTGGTAATACCTTTCTTTTAACTACTTTGCACCAATTGCAAGGATTGCAAATTGGATGTGTTGATAGGACAAAGGATGATTTAGAAAAGATTTGGATTAAGTGTTGAGAAGAAATGAATACTTGTGAGGTCAGAATATGTATTGCCTTGGATAGAGTTGAATATTGCAACAGAATTCATGCAGCTGAGCCAAGTGGTTGGGACAAGGCCTTGTGAGTTTATCTATCCATATTTTGGGTGAACATGTAGAGATGAGTCTTGGTGCCAGTGGCTGTGTTGATGGTAGCTATTTTAGTGGCAATGATGCAATCCGGAGTGAAGAATGAAGCCTATATTGATGTTATTTGATCATGGGGTTCTCTTTTAGGCCGGTTTTAATTGTGATGGGTGAAACTATAAGCTCCAAATTTTAGGTATTGGGGGATCATGACTTGTAGTTTATTTTCTTAGTCTAGAGACTCGATATGTTTATTTTAGAAAGTTTAGTATCTATTTTTGGATTAGTCTTTTTCAGTCTCCTTATCTTTTCGATGGTGAAGGCAGGTATGAGGGCATCTTGAGCTACTTGAAGTTTCTGAAATCCAAGAACCTCAGGCCCTGGCAGTATAGCTTGTAGGAGTTCAAGAAGAAAGTTCACAAGATTCAGTTCTTGAAACATCAATAAGAGAAAATTTATTCTGGCGATGTTCATTGTAATGCACATATCGAACCCTAGCCCAAATTTAGATTTTTGAGAATTAATTCTACTTGGTTTATGGACAGATTAGAGGGGTGAACAGATGTATAAAATAGGTGTAAAGATAAAATAAGAATGAAAGCAAATAGCAACAAGAAGCAGCTTGAACCTAGAATAACTTAAAAATATATTTGGGTATTTGAAAGACAATTTGAATAACTCAAAGGGGACAGGCTTGACCAGCAGAACCAGAGAAAAGGAACAATAAAGTATCAGTACTTTCAGACTGAGGCATTAGGATGATACAAATCTCTTCAGGTAACTGAACATGTTAATTCTTAATCGAAAAACTGAGTTTTAGCTCAGAACAGTAGTAAAACAGGATAGCAATGAAACAGAACATTGAAGCTGGAACTGGAATTCCAAGCTGTGTAAAATCTTTTATGAATTAGAAGAATAAAATCTGAGCTTGCAGAAGTAAAACAGATAGATGTGGGGAATCCCCACGCTAATTCATCACTGTGAATCCACAGAGCTAAGAAGAGAACCAGAACTTTTATTTTGTCAAAAGATGATGAATAGACATCCCAAATACATTTATTTATAGAGCTAGTATATGCCTCCCCATTGCTTTGCTGCTATTACAATGGCACTCAGAAATAGAAACTTCTAATTCTAATAGAAATCAAAATAGAAATTCTGTAGAATCTAGATAGAATTTAGAAATTATTCCCAACGGAAATAGAAATTAGTCATCAGCTAAGATTAAGCTCTCTAGAAAATAGAAACTAAACTCCTAAAATAAAATAGAGCTCGTGTTCCTACTTGGTACTTATAATTTAAGCCTGTTAAGGGAGACCATCATAAAGAAAATACCTTGGACCCAAGTCCAACATATGTATAACCCATTACAATGCTTATTTTGATTAAATTAAGTCCTTTTCAGTGATTTTCCTGCATCACTTAGTCTGTTGAAGAAGAGATGAAAGTACAGTTGAGGTAACCATTTATTGGACAATATTTTCCTGGCCAGTGACAGCTATTTGTGTACTTTTTACAGGGATTTAGAGTTGAGGGATAGAAATTTAATTCTCCGCTCCAAATAGGAGGCCAAGACTACTGGATTTGTGTATTGTCAAATCATTTCAAGTTGTTATTAGATTGAACAAGGGAGGTGATCCTTCCTATAATAGATGAGAGTGAGAGTTTTGAACTTGATGGGCCTTGTTGCTACCCTGTGTTGAGGTTTATTCACTGAAAAGAGTGCTTTCAAGAAATGAAGTTGGCTGAATTGATCTTGGTATTTTTTAGAAATGTTTGGGGCTCCAATGTTGTGGTCTGATTAGCCTTAACCGCTGAAAGAAATTCAGGAGGTTGTTTTATTACCCAGAACTGAGACATTTTGAGTTTTTTCAGTGTATGTTAATCTTCTTGGCAGAGATTTCTAGTTAGATTAGGTTATCTCCTCATTGTGGGGGTTTCCTAATGATAGCGAGAGGGGGAAAGGTGAAATGAATTGAATGCCATCTGATTCTGGAAAGATGATCCATGGATTTAGGTGTAGACATTAGTACTGTCTAAAGGATGGCAGGAAAAAGTGACTTGAAAATTCTATTCCTGGTCTAAATGAGGAAGAAGAGGAGGACCTATCTGCTGATGAAAAATACATAGAGACAGTTGTTCAAGAGAAATCTATTGAAGCATCTTATACAAGCATAGGATACATCATGATATGGGCTTAAGCATCAATAGGATTTCACAGTGGAGAAGATTTCCCGAAGGCTCTTAATGGTTCCTTCTTATACAAGCACGACCTGTATAGATACTGGACCTTTTTGTTTATATTAATATTTTGTAGAGCTTACTTGTTGGTTGCCCAGATGTAAATTGTACATTATATTCTTTCATATTTGTTAATAAATCTTTTCTCTGCCTATCTGGGGAAAAAATGTTAGGAGTCCTAAAGTAGTAAGTTTATATTCTTCAAGTTTATGTTTTTTCTTGTGTATGAGTCTTTGTAAAAGATTTGACCCCTAAAATTTTAGTGAGATGTGACAGAATAAAGAATTGCAATTGTGTCTATTAGGTATGCTCATGTGGTTCTCTCTTCTTTCTCAAGGTTACTGTTATTGGTACCATTTACTTTGCATAACAGTATCTGATTTCTTATTCTTCCTCTTAACTTCTTCTAACTTTGAAATCCCTGAACAGCTATAACCTTTCCTTGTAGTTCAACCTTAAAATCCAAAACCCTAGGCTGCGCTACATGTATCCGTAGCTGTAGTTTAATAGTCGGGGTGTGTCATAACTTTTTGATATAATTAAAGTATGAGCACATTGGGAAGATAAAGTGTATTTTAATAATTTTAATTTCATCTATAAAAAAATCTTTAGTGATTTCATTTTCTTAATTTTCACAAGTGCCAATTAAACTACCGAGTCTCCAAATTACAAGTTCTTTTGGTTCAATGAATCGGGTATTCGATTCTCGTCTCCTTTATTTCTTATATTGTGCATTTGTGCTTACCTTTATTTCAAATAATCTCTAGTTTTTTGGGGTAAAATTGTGTGTTTCCTTCCTCCTCATCTATCAAAGAAAAAATAAGTAACTTTTTAAGTATAGTTGAGTTTGGAAGTTAGAAGTGAATGCCAATAATAAAAAAACTGAGAAATGAACAGTTGCTACTTGCTAGTGGCTTTAAGAGTTTAAATGTGATGTTCAAGGTTTAAGTTTACAATATCTAACTGAAGACAGTTTGGTTCATACTTGTTCTGTCTTGTTTGATTACGTTTAAGCTCTTGTAAATTTGGAATAATCTTTTAAAATTCTAGGATCAATATATCACCATTTATTATCTTAAAATATCAAATTGTTTGCACTTTATATTGGACTTCTCAAAACAATTCTGACTATTGACCGGCTTCTCCATAGGTGAACCAAATGGTAGTGGCTACACTTGCTGAATCTGGCATGAATCTTTCAGTTGATGTAATAGAAAGTATCATTGACAAGGTGATTCCTCAATTTGAAACATTTTTCATGTTTAGTTATCTATAGGTTTTATCCTATATGTTATCTTCTCATTCACTCAGATATTTCATCTGTGCAACCTTTGAATTACCTTCTGTAAAGAGCTTAATTTTATTAGGCTTATGCCATTGGTACAGATTTATATTTGCATCTTAAGGAGGTGACAAGATATTGAGTCCTATTTTGGTTTGTTGTAGTTGTTTCACCCCATGTCTGCTTTCTAATTGAGGTGGCACCAGGTTGAGGTGGGATGCAATTCATTGAAGGTTTGTTCAATCCAAACCTGAATGAGAACAAAATTGAAACTTGGTTTGGAATGGCTAATCCTAACCTGCTGGGGTTTAAAAAAGATTAAACCAGTGCTTACATTGCTTTTGCATCCTAATCAGTCTCTCAAACTAATTTTGAGTCCAGACTCAAACCAGGACACTGTCCAAAACTGCTCCCAACTTCTTTAGTCCTAAACTGACTCACACTTTACTTGATGACTGAAACAAGAATATCCTACAGTACCTATCGATTACTCAAGTAACCTAACTAAATTAATTCCAAAATTAAATCCTTTGTTGCTGCCAACTCCGATTCAGCTTAGATCCTGGCTGGGCCCTCCACAATGGATCAGAATTCAGATCGATGCAGCCACATGTGGGCCTGAGCTACTGCATCATATAGATTCTCATACTACACACAGTCTGCCTCCCACCATTTTCTTAACCTTGCCTAGGAGGGGGAGAGAATCGAAAGTGGGGTGGGGGTCACAGTTATCATGGCGTACAGGTAAACCAAGGTCATGGCCAGCTGCCTTGGCATCTAGGAGACTAAGATGTGCATATACCAAGGGGGGCTCTAGATGTAAAAAGATATTTCTTTTCTTCAAAATGTAATTTATTTCTTTTACTTGTGAATATGATGGAGCAATATATAAAATTTAAAATATTATCCTTAAAGTTAAAATTTAACAAATGAAACTCATTTGAGTCTTCTTCTTCCTCATTGATGTTGACGGTGGAAGAGTAGTGGTTGCAACATGAATTCTAGGTACATACCTCCCTCCTCCTCCTACTACTATGATGGCAGTGGGCGGTGGCAGCAGTGGAGGCCGCTGCAACCTTTCCTGCAGCAGTGGCAGCTGCTACTGCTTCTTCTCCCAAATTTTCTTCTTATTTTTCATTCTCATTGGTTTTTGTCTCCATTTCCCCTCTTTTACTTCTTATTCTCCCTATTCCCTTCCCCTTTTCCTCAGTTTTTCCTTCCTTTTCTCCCTCTTATTTGTCTGGGCACCTTGATAACTATGGTGGGGGGTTCTTAGTATAGTGGGTCTTGTTTGAAGATTATATCAGTTGGGCTTTTATTTCTAAGGGATTCCTGTTTTATGGGACTGAATTATAAGGTACTTCTGTTTAAGGTTTCTACTTTTCACAGTCACATAAAAATACCTAATTTCTTATTCTTTCCCTTATTTCTTCTATTTCTTCTATTTCTTAATGGTCCTAACCCTTTCCCCGCCTTTCCCTACAACCTCTTCCTTATAGTGTGGCCCTAGAGTTCTGGACCCTCGGCTATCGTGTTTCAGTAGATTTCCTGTAGTTATCATCCTTGCTCAACTTCTATCTATTTCCATTGTTGGGGCACTCTGAAAGATGACTTTACTAGGATAATGGTCACTTTTATTTGAATGCTGAAATAGATGTGGATTCTCACAATCAGTGTTCTAAGACCTGGACTGGCTTGTCAGGCTGATGACATACCAGCTGGTCAGATGTAGTGTTAGTGAGCTGGAAGGTGCAAAGAAGATGTCAAGGCCTCCTAACACTTGAGGTGCACGGCAAAACATGTGCTTAGAGTGGGGGTAGGGATAAAGGTGGGAATTAGGTTTTTATGTGTGTATATATATATATATATATATTGAGTATTTGCTATGACTTCTGAAGATTCATATGAGGAAGCATAGAAGGAATTTTAACAGTTGCAGATGGCGATAGAAAGTCTCAAAACTTTCTAATTGTGATGGGTGAGCTAAAACATTGTTAGCCAGGGTTTTTGGTATGGTATGGTTATGGTTTTCCAATGGTGTACTTACTGGAGTTAGTGGTTAGGTGCAGATGGATGCATATATGGAGAACTCAGTATTCATGAACTTTTTTTCCTGTTGGGATGGGGGGATATTTCATAGCCTTAATTGAGTGCCTCGTGTTTTGGAATCTTATGATGTCTTGAAGTGCTAAGGTATGAGGTGAGATATTCCACTTGTCAAAAGGTGAGGCACTGCTTAAGCCTTAGAGTATGTAGTATAAGCCTCATGGGCATACAGAGGCATCTATAATCCAACTGCATGAATATGTATCTGTATGTGGGAGAGAGAAAATTATAGTGTTTTTCTATGTTGCACTGTTCCTTTTCTTTTCTTTTTTAGTAGTATATATTCTTCTTGTTTTATTTTGTATCCAAGGTCCATATAGTAATATGCAACATAACTATATGAGCTTAATGGAGAAAATTACATTATGAACAATATAACATGATTTCTTGGATGAGTTCAACTCCTTGTACCCCCTTGGGGCCACTCACACGGGGTGTTAAGTGCCTTTCTTTCCTGCTTGGGTGCAAGTAGAATGGTTCTCATTCAACCCCGGAATGACTCGGTCCATGCAGTTGTGGGGTCAGTATGGGCCCGTGAGACTAGTTAGGCTGAAGGTCTGGATACCCGTCGTTAAATCCTTTTTTTTTTTATTTCTTGGAAATTTAGAACAGTTTTATTTTCTTTGAAAGATAACCAAGTAATTTACTTAGAAGTAGAATGAAACAAAGTACTAAGGAAGTAAGTAATAGTACAACAGCAGGAGGTGGCGGCTAAACCCCATAATGGGACTGCTCAAAAGGGGAATGGCCTGTGTACTAAGATTCTGCATTTACAGGCACCCTAGTAAACTCATCTATAATACAGTTTGCAGATTTCATCTCCCAAGAGAAAGAAAAGCCACCTTGCACCGCTAGGGCTCTTGCTTTTCTAATAAGATGGAAGTAGCACTATGGCCCCCATTTTGGTTTTGAAGGCTATGGATGACAATGGAAGAATCACTTTAACACTTTCATAGTACTCTACTCAAATGTTGAGGCTAGCTCGATCCCCTGAATAGGGGCCTAAGGCTCTCCTGTGATAGAATCAGCAATGCCAATGGGTCCTGAAAAAGTTGACAATACCAAGCTCTCGTGGTTTTTAAACATATGTCCAATTCTTGCCGGTCTAGGGTTCCCTGGAGAACTGCCATATGGCAATGTTGGAAGAGGGGAGGGCGTCCAAACATGCTGGATCTGATAATGAATCTCATAGGAGGAACAATGAAATCACTATCTCATAAATTAATCCAATAGAATACCATGGAATGCATTTGTTGTGAATAGACCCACATTGCTTAAGTTTGGAACCTTAGGTGCCTCATATATGTGAGAGTCCCTCCACTTAGCCACTTACTAGTTCGAACTTTTGGGATGCAAACTTTACATGATATTAGAGTGGATTTTCACCATCTCCAGACTCCACGTATTTGTAGTACATACTACCACTTGTGCAGGGGAATGTTGGAAATTTAGTCCTACACAGACTACTAAACAGTTTTCATTCTCCTTGTACGCTTGGCAGTTTCTCCACCTACTAGTTTGAACTTTTGGGATAGAAACTTAACATGGTATCAAAACTCCAAGTTCCCTCATTACGATTACCCAAATGAGTAGCCACCCAAAAAGAGGGATCACGATCACCCAAAAGTGGAACCACATTTGCCACGTGTAGTGCCGCCCAAAAGAAGGGAAACACATGAGGGGGAGTGTTGGGAACAGTCCCACATTGCTTAAGTCTAGAACTTTGGGTGCTTTATTGATGTAGATAGGCTCCAACACAAGTATTCACACTGGAACAAGCTCAAATTAAGCCCAAAGCCTAGTCTAATGGGTTAATAAGTAGTTATTGGGTTATATGGGTTATAGACTAGGATTTGTTATGTTTTCTTTTATATTGGGCCTATTTTGAAAGCCCATATATGGGTGATAAGTGGTCCATACGAATTTAGAAGTCTAAGAGTTATTAGTGAAGTTTAAGAGTCATTTTTAAAGTCTGGGAGTCATTGGTGGAGTTTACTTTTCCTAGTGAATTAATATAAAGGGTTTTATTTTCCAAGGCAGCATTAATGTTTTTATTTTCAAATTCTTATTTGTAGTTTCCCGTGTCTTGGAATAGTTTTCAATGTCTAATAATTGTTTTCTCTGTCTTGTTTTGTTTCCTATGTCTAGGGTTTGTTATCAATGTATGTGTTTTAGTTTCTAGGTGTTGGGAACCCAACAGTGCATTTAATTCAAGCTGATGTAACCAGTATCCAGAACTTTGTGAAAATCTTCTCTTTGAGATTTACTTGTGAGAATCAAGTGTGCTTGTGAGAAACATGTGTACCTAGGTGGGACTCCTATGGCTGGGCAACTAGTGAGACTCTAGACTACCATCCATTTATCTTTATCTTCATATCTTCAACTATCTCAACACCATCGCAAGTATTCTCTATCAGTCTTCGATCCTGGCTTGCCAACCTTTAGGTCGGCATCATTTATATATGTGACTCCCTCCCTACATTCCATACCTTTGGGTCCGCTATCCAGATCATGATTTTCTTACGCCCAGAAGTAAAGGAAAGGTCCTTCCCTTTTGGGCCGGTCATGGGCGAGGAGGGAATTGACACCCCCCCCAACACCGTGGTTTGTAGGCACATGCTCTAATCCTCTGAGCTACAGGCCCCACCCCGTCTCCACTGGATCTGTTCCCGGGAGTACCCTAAAAAATGAACTTACTACTTCGAACTTTTGAGATGGAAACTTTAACAGTAACCAATATCGCAACCTAACTAGCTATGCTCAACGTAATGACCTCTGTTAGCAGTGTGTGCTAGTTTCTAGGACTAGGACTTCTATTAGTATCTGGACTTCTATTTAACTTTATTGTTTGTTGTTTTCTGTTTTCCTTTTACGATTAGGCTACATAGTTTACTTTTAAGCTTTAACTAAGACTGGCTTGTAGAGTCCTAGATCCTAGCTAGTAGATGTTTGCTAGATTCTATAAGTATAACAACTTCAAGGAGGAGCAGCACCTACCAATCTGCTCTCTCTCTCTCTCTCTCTTCTGTTTAGTATGATCCTCTCTTTTGTGTACTTGCTGGTTTGTTTTTAGTTAATTTCTTTTTCTAACATGTTATCAGAGCACATCGATTAAGCCTTTTTTTTTTTTTTTTCCTTTTCTGCTGCTACCTACAACTGCTACTGGTTTGCTGCTGCTCCTTGCTGCCGCAACTTCTGGTGAATCAGATCTATTCAACCTGATCTGATCTACTCCTTGCTGCTATCTTTACCTGCTGCTGAAGGTACTGTTCTTGAGTGGATCAGATCTGCTCTGATCTACACTCTATTGATTCAATTACACTACTCTCATACGATCTACTGCTGCTCCAACTTTTTTTTAATTTTAATATTTTTTTTATGCAACTGATCTCGGTTCTGGTATTTTTCCCTCGTTCTTTTCATGATCCTTTAATGCTGGTATCAAACCTGATTACATCTGATCAGAATTCTATGAATGAGAGATACTCCACAAGTATCAATGCTCAATCGAAAGAAAGAGCAATCAATTAAAAGAAGCTATTGGTGTTTTCCAAACACCAAGGGGCACGAGCTCTATCGTCAAGAGATAAGCATCAAGTGCGTGGGCTAGTTTTCGCGACCATAAGCAAGAAGTCGACAAGTTGAGGCAGGTATAGCCAACTTCCTTGACGCTACTAGATGGATAACTTTCTTCTATCCTCCCACCGGGTGTTTCCAAACTGAGCATGTGTCCCGGGATGGAATACAACCGAAGAAGGAAGATACTCAATGTCATGGTAGTGTGAAGGTTCACTTTTGTCTCTTGGTGAACTCTTTTGTAAGGCAAACGTTCGCAACCATCACTACTCTCTTTGACTGGGGATATGGCCCTCGTTGTCTTCTTATTCGTTCTCTCTCTCTCTCTCTCTCTCTCTCTCTCTCTCTCACATTGTGTGGTGCGGAGCTTGTCCTCGTCGGATGCATTCCACTCTGACTGACTAACTTAAACCTAAGCAGTTTAATTTTCATGATATTGTGGTATCATCGTCAAGCTTATTTGTTAAGTTAGGGAAGCCTCTCATTCATTCTTTTAGTTATAGGTTTTGTATTCCCAGTTGGATCTGCCAAAACGGGCTCTGGGGTACTACCCGTCTGCTCCTGACCAAACTTCAAAAGGAAAGTCATAGGAAGAAGTTGAGTACTGGGCCATATGTATTGGTAGAGGGCAGGGGCTCCCTTGTATAGAGATCGATGGCCTAGTATGCCACCACTGGGATTAACATTCCTAAAACATATTAAGAAGAGCACACTAATGCGACCAAGCAACCAAAGCAAGCACCTAAGCTCTGTAAATCTGATCATAGAGCACGTAGTTTGATTGTTGCTGATTGTAAATCAGCCTGATTTACAACCTGCCTACAGTCGAGCTGATCTACAACCCCCCTAAACGAGTAAGGCCGGCTTTCAAGCTAGCAAGAAAAGCGGATCTACGACCACCCTATATAAAAGGGCTTTAGCGCCCGCGCATTTGTTGTTTTGGCATGCGTCAACGCTTACGGAGTGTATTCTTTGCTCCCATGCCTTTCTTCTCCTACTACTCCTACTACTAACCAATGTTCAAAATCTCGAAACTCGAGGGTGTCTCGACCCTTGGGAAAACCGAGATCTCGGCGAGCACAAAAGCCTCGAAGGCTTAAAATGTGTGTTTCGACCCTAAAATGACCATTTTAAGGCTTGATACTATAGGAAAACCCTATTTTAGCATATATAAACGCATTTAAACCATAAAATTGTAAAAATAATCATACATAGTGGTTGTTTGGGTTTACACCCATGTTTGGCAATGCCGGTTTGAAGTTCAGATATAAACTTAGGGTAATATTGATTATTCTATATAATGTTACACTAGTAAAAGATCAAAGAAGACCAAATGAGCCAATAAAATTATATTTTAGGAGAAGAATAAACATAATAACACTTAATTAGTTAATTGTCATAGTAAAAAAACCCAAAGTACTCAAGTAGGCGATATAATCTTAGTTCATACATTATGTCGTGACCAGTTGAGAACTGGTTCAAAATGTCGAAACCAATCAAGAATTGGTCGAGACTGGTCGAAAATCTTGAGATCTCATCTTGACCTATTCGAGATTATCGAGATTTCGGCAAGATCTCGCCAAGATTTTGAACCATGCTACTACGACTACTACTACTACCTATTGCTAGTACTACTGTCTCTTCTACCGCTACTACTACTGTACCTTATTCTTTTTTTATTTATCAATGGTTGCTTCTACATCTTTGCCAGTCCAAGGTACTCATACTCATACTCTAGTACAGATTGCTACCATCAAGCTGAATGTTGTTTCTAATTACCTATTATGGGCTCAAGCCATCAAAGCCTTCATTTGCTCTCAAGGTAAATTAAAATATCTCACTGAAGATCCTCCATCTACTGATAAGTGATATTGCTGCCCATGATGAATGGATGTGTGAATCTTCCATACTCCAAATTTGGTTGTATAATAGTATTGATCTTACTATTGCATCCAATGTTATGTTCCATAGCACCCCTAAGAATGTATGGGAAGATCTACTAGAGAGCTATGGTCAAGGAAAGAATATATCAAGTCTTTATGATTTATATGAGCAGCTGTTTTCCTTTTCACTGGGTGATCGATCGCTTACTGAGTACTACTGCAATTACAAGGGCATTATTGAAGAGTTACAGGTCCATCAACCTTGGACTACCAATCTTGAACTTCAAAAGGCACAAAGAAGTGAGTTTTTTGTTGCTAAATTTATGGTTGGGTTACATCCGAACTAATCACTATGTTTAGGGGCAACTTCTGACGGGGAAAAGGTCCTACTCTCCCAGAGATTTTTCCTCGTCTTCAACGCTTGGTTAGTCCTAAAGGTGACACTATTGCTGCTTTCAGTGATACTTCTACTCTCTATGTTGGCTATGGCCCTCCCCTTCTAATAGAGGTTGTGGCTATGGCCGATGACGTGGTCATGGCTCTAGAAGTTCCTTTACTGAAAAGTTTTCTCGCTGTTGCACCTTCTGTGGGAAGACTAATCATGTTGTTGATCCTTGATGGGCCAAAAATGGGTGCCCTGAATGGGCTGATTCCTTGGTTGAATCCGTTCATTCTAACTCTGCTGATCTTGATCTAGCACCCACCGACACACCATCTACTCTTATTTTTAGCTCCTACACTTGCGTCATCAGTATCAACTTCAAGAACTCCATCTCGTGAGTTTGACTAGTTACTTCGTTGCATTCAACTACTTGAGAAAGCCGGTTCTTCTAGCGCTACCATAGCCATCACTGGGCTTCAAAACCATCGTGAAGATTTGTGGGTGTCTTAATTAGTTTCAAGCTGCAACATTCACACCCCCTATTATCCAGCTTAAGGGGGGTGTTAGTGTTGTTAGCATTGTTAGCGTAATGATATAAAATATGCTATTTCTTAATCATGTGGATTGATGGACTTCTAATTAGTTTATTAGTTTGCTTTACTAATTAGGCTTGTTAGTTCTCTTTTCTTATTTTGAGTTTACTTTGTCTTTAGTATGTGATTAGGACTCTGACTCGTAGAGTCCTAGATCATATCTAGAGTCCTAGATCATATCTAATAGTTGTTTTCTATTTTCTATAAATACAAGCTACAAGAAGAGGAGCAGTACACACATTGATTCTCTCCATCTTCTCTTATTTTTATATTTTGTTACATGGTATCAGAGCATTCCCCCGGGTTGCCGTTTTGAGAGTCGTCTTAGGTTCTCGTTATGGTGTGCAGCTAACACTGCTGTGTTAGTTGTTGTGTTTAATTTCTACCATGAGAATCGCAACTTTTGTTGGGGTCTTCCTGTGATTTTCACAATCCACTGCTGTTTGTTGTTGTGTTGCTGGTCTGAAGCTGTCTTCTATTGAGAGTTGTTGCTATGTGATTTTCCCTGCATGCACTTGACCAAGGATTTGGATAGAAGTTTTTTGTTTCTGAATGATTTCTGGTTGCTTTCGTTGGAAACCATCTCTATTGGTTTGGGTGATACATTAATTCTTATTTCTTCTTTGGTTTAGGAGTTTGAATCGATACCTGAAAACGACTCAACACCTAGTTTCATCACTTGATGTTATCCCTATTGAGGGATTAATGCCTGAAATCAAATTGGAACTCAGTCCTACCGTTAGGTTTTGAGTTGCAGAGTTTTTATCTTTCTGTACCCTTGTCGCTTGGGTCTGTTTATGCTTAACCACAAGAGGTTTGTTAGTTGTGAATCAGTTCGTGAACCTTCAACTCCATCTGAAGTCGATTTGGGGACTTCAATCACCTGAAACCAGGTTAGTCTTCCGCTTCTGGATTTTGGTCAAGAGGTTGAAGACAACCTCACAATATAACTCTCGTTATTTATTCAAATTACCTTTTTATAATTAGTTTTCCGATAATACCCCTACTTGATAAAGATTTCTGTCTTGACGTTTAATTCCCTCATTCCAAGTTTATCCCTCTTCAATAATTCCAATACCTTCCACATCCTTTCCCTTTGGCTTATCCATTACTCCTTAAGAATATTATGTTTATTTACAAGACTACCACTCACCAACATACCTCTTGAGTTACTTACTGTTTTGCCATGAAGGGTCCATTTGTTTGCCTTAAGCAAGATTAAAGTTTTGATTATTTATAGTATTGTTATTCCTTCCTTGTTAACTACCCATGGCCCCTTGAACATTGTGGATAATTATCAGATTGTCACTAGGGTTTATTTGTTCCCTTTCCAAGGGTTTGTTTGCTTTTCCAATATGTCCCAAATAGTTCTACATACCTCATAATTTTGGACCCAACCATCGGGTCGACTTCAAATTTGGATTTTATTTGTAGTTGCTCTTGCTTATGGGATTTTTTGTGGTGTACATCCTTCGAGATACTACTTATTGCTACTACCTTTTTGTTTGTTGTTTTTTTTAATTTTTTTGGGGGCGAGGGGCGGCGGGGGGGGTGGCTCGGGGCCCCCGCCGGGGGGGGGGCGCGGGGGGGGGGGGGGGGGGTATTTTATTTTAATATATTAATGCTATATTAATGTTTATATATAATGCTTGTACTTTACTACTACTATTATTGCTGCTTCTATTTATACATTGTTTCAAGCTGAAACTCTTACTGTTGTGCTACTTTCGTTGTTACATCGTTTTAAACCGAAACTTTTACATTCCCCCGTGCTCCAGTTTGAAGAGGGGGGGGGGGTGTTAGCGTAATGATATAAAATACGCTGTAGTTTAATCATGTGGACTGATAGACTCCTAATTAGTTTATCAGTTTGCTTTATTAGTTTCTTTTATCAATTAGACTTGTTAGTTTCCTTTTCTTATTTTGAGTTTACTTTGTCTTTAGTTTGTGATTAGGACTCTGACGTGTAGAGTCCTAGATCATATCTAATAATTGTTTTCTATTTTCTATAAATACAAGCTACAAGGAGAGGAGCAGTACAAAAATTGATTCTCTCCATCTTTTCTTATTTTTATATTTTGTAACAAGCGTAATGTATTGTGATCGACACTGCTTGACTATGTCAAAGCAATGTGTTCTAGTTTCTAGGACTAGGACCGTATTAGTATTTGGATTTCTATTTTGCTTTATTGTTTATTGTTTTCTATTTTCCTTTTACGATTAGGCTACACAGTTTACTTTTAACTAGGACTTTGGCTTGTAGAGTCCTAGATCCTAGCTAGTAGATGTTTGCTAGATTTTATAAGTATAACAACTACAAGGAGGAGCAGCACCTACTGATCTGCTCTCTCTTTTTTCTGTTTAGCATGATCCTTTCTTTTGTATACTTGCTGGTTTGTTTCAGTTAATTTCTTTTTCTAACAACCTCAATGTTCATTCTTTTTCTTTTTATTTTTTCATATATATATATATATATATATATAGTTGTTAAATAACATTGAACTCAATTTGAAAATTAAGTCCGAGGTGATGGGGTAACGAGGCTTACACCTCAGAATTCTTGCATGAATGAAGCCCATGCCTCATGTGAGGTGCGTGCCTCACAAATGCCTTGATTTGTGAGGCTTATGGCCCATAAACTACCTCATTAATGCACCAAGAGCCCTTTTCATAACCCCTCCCCTCCGGCTTATGCCTGGAACACCTTAAAAAAGGCAGTACTCTTGCTCTAATTCCAACTCCAAATTTGACTTTTTGACTGAATTCATTTGTAATCAGCAAATCAAATGGTATTGTAAAACTATAGTCTCAGGGCAAGGGTTTATGAAAAATTCAACTCCAAGTTTGACTTTTCTTACCTAATTCAGTTACAGTTACATGGATGTTCATGCACAAATGTTCTTGAACACATTTTATCAATATATGAATAGGTATAAGTTTTGAGTGTTTCAAATGTGTGGATCCCATAAATATTACTTTTTATGACATCACTGCATGATCTGTTACAGACCTTTGAGGAGGCTGATACAAAACACGATGGGAAGATTGACAAGGAAGAGTGGCGTAACCTTGTTTTGCGACATCCTTCTCTCTTGAAGAATATGACTCTTCCATACCTCAGGTAAATTTTCGGCTTAATAAAATGAATTATTTTCTTTTTCTTTATGGGCCTTGTTTTGCAACATCCATCTCTCTTGAAGAATATGACTCTTCCATACCTCAGGTAAATTTTCGACTTAATAAAATAAATTATTTTCTTTTTCTTTATGGGCATTAATCGAGCAGCAAATTCTTCATTCCGATTGTTCCTCGTTCAATTTTTGCTGCATAGCCTACATTTCATTTTTTTAGGAGATGAGAATCTATAACTTGATCAAACTAGATATTGGGTTTTCATTTGGAGGCTCAAAATGAATAATATGGAGGGAGACAACATTATGCAATAATGGAACACTGGCAGTTTTATTTCTGTATGGTTAAATAAACACAATTAAGCTTTTTTTTAAACTAAATGGGGTTGGCTACATGACTCTTGTTTTTCTATCACGCCCCCTTACCTGTGCATATGATGGCGGCCGTTTTACATACCCTAATTACGTCAAAAAATTCTCCTTATATTGTTGACAATTTGTCCTAGACCAAGGAGCACCTTGATTATGGTTAGCGCTATGTTGTTCTATTTATTGAGGCAGTGAAGATGACACAACTGTTGAAGCTCTTAAAGTATAAGTGCTGAGTCATTTTTCAAAATTAATAGATTTCATAGTATCTAAGGACTGCAGAGTCTTAAGAAGCAGCTGATTTCTCTGATCTTGAAATTATGTCCCACTATGCACTCAGATACTAAATAAAATGCGAATTCTTGTGCTCTATTAGCTTTGTAACATATGTTATAATCGCCTGGAGACTTAACTATTTCATTTTCTGTGAACAGGGACATCACTACAACATTCCCGAGCTTTGTGTTTAAATCACAGGTTCCTGACACCTGAGGTTTTGCATCCACTTTAAAGTTTAGTAGGTTTCTTTATTGAGAATGGTTTGTTCCTTTCTAGACTAGTGTGTGGGCCTCCTGAGATCATAGGGCCCTCCTGAGATCATAGGGCTCAGAAGAATGCTGGCAGTTCTGATTGTTTATTGTTTGGAACAATGGTTGTGCTTTTTTCATCTGTACAAACTCCAAACATTCTTTACATTCAAAGACAATGTTTTTGGCTTGAGTTAACAAGGTTGCATTGGTTTTCTATGGGGAGCTTTATTTCATCAGATAAAAGGGAAGGGAACAGAGAGCATATTAGAAAACGAAGGTCACAACTTCTTCTAAAGTTTCGCAACTGCTTTTGAATCAGGGATGTCTAATTGCAGGCTGAGTGGAAGTCTGAACCCATTTACTTAATCGTGTTGAAATTTAGTTCCTCAGACATTCACTGTTTGTGGAAGAGAATGCCTGATTCTGTATGTTTAATACCATTTTTTTAAAGAAATTTAGTTCTACCTCTTGGACATGGACCAGTATTAAGGCTATTATCACGATCTCTCATCTATGGTTTGTCATCGTATTGTTAATGAACTTTCGACTAATCTTTGAATGAGTCTGGGATCCCTGGACTTCCTAATCAGCCGTCCAATTCCTTCTACCACCGAGTGGCCTATCTTCTTTTGGACAGGAGTTGGAATATCCCTCTTACAATTTGTTTTCTTCTGAAGTGATTCACAGAATTCTTCAAATTCACCTTGCTCGTTACCTTTATATTGATACTCTGTGTCCTTTCTGTGAAACGGGAACCTGCAACAAATGATTGGCATATCTTTTTCTCTTGCCTATTTTTCTAAACGAATCTGGGCTGCTTGTTCATTGGGTCTTCGTACTGAACGTCTTTCTGCTCCTTCGTCCTCCCATCGTAGCTCCTCTTCTCTTTACTTGACTCTCTTTCTCCTCAAGATTCTCATATGTATTTCCTTTGGACGGTTCGTAATCACCATTCCTCCATATTCAACCTTAAGCCTCCCGAACATCTTGAAGACAGTATGAGCTTTCATGTGTTTTGTTGCCCTGATTCATTCCGAAGTTGTCCTTCTTAGTTTATTTAGGGTTTCTCTCTCCTTAGAGAGTTGGTGTTCTTTTTTGGCCGCCCTTAATTGGGCTTGGTCTTGTTGGGTCAGCTATGTGTTGGCCGTTGGTCCCTTTGTTGTTTTGTTTTGGATCCTATCTTTTGATGGCTTATTTGTTGGGTTTGTTTGCGGTCTGTCTGTGTAATTCTTTTCTGTCCCTCTGCATAAGAATCCTCATTGCCACTTGGTAGTCACTTCAGAGATCCCATTCCATCCCTTTTTCTCTTATTTTTTTCTTACCAATAAATGATCTAAGTATAATAAAAATCTAAGCCCAATCCTCATCATAACCTTATTAATCGGTGGGAAGTTGAAATTCGGTGCATACCACTTATCCAGGTCCCAAATAATTTATATAGATGGGTAATCTCTATTCTCTTTTGACCCTCAAGGTCTAACATACCATTGGAGAATCTAAAAATGTAGATTAAAAATGCATTCTCACTAATATTTATTGGACCCAGATGTCAGATTCCCCAATTCAAAGTTATAGTAATCGGTAATACTAAAACCGATCCCAATACATATAGTATGGCCCCAATGGTTGAATTACACATGGTTTATTGGGAAAATTACTTGCACCACCCTTAGACTTAGGTCTAAATACACCTACTACCCTAAAGTTCACAACAATTATATATACTATCCCTAAATGCCAAACATTGTTATGCAAAAGCCCATTTTAGTTAAATTTTATCTGTTAGTTACTATGTTGGCAAGAATTGTATTTTCTGAAGCAAAAATACACTTATGGGTATTGTAAAAAGACCATACTAGTATTTTGCAAAGTGAAAAAAATAAAAATAAATAAAAAGACAGATACTGTATAACGACCAGGGAATTAAGTAATTGGTAATGAATCAGTAGATTCGTAGGCCAATACCCTTTTTTTTTTTTTTTTTTTTCACTTTACAAAATACTAGTACAGTCTTTTCACAATACATATAAGGGTATTTTGTTTACCTTCAAAAATATAATTCTTGCTGACATCAGTAATTAATAGAAATAATCTAACGGAATAAACCTATGTAACAATGTTTGGCATTTAAGTGTGGTACGTGTAATTGTTGTGAATTTTAGGATAGTAAGTGTATTTGAAACTAAGTCCAAGGGTGGTATGAGTGAATTTTCCCCCAAAAGAAAAGGAGAAGAAATAATCAAAATTGATGCAAATTGATCAATCGATATCAATACCTTGAACCAAGACCCAAAGTAAGTCGAGGATGATTAGATTGAATTCTAAAGTGAAGAAAACAAAATCAGCCTAGATTGAATTCTAAAGTGAAGAAAACAAAATCTGTGAGTATATTTTATCAACGTATGGATCATGCGCAAACATCCACTTGATCGGATTATTGATCCCTTTCTTGTTGGAGCAAGGATTTTCCATTCCAGTAGCGTAACCTAGAGTAGAACCCATAAAAAAAAATGTATGAATCATGCCATAGGCTTTAGAGGGAAAAAATTATAATTAAATTCATGTGGACTTTTATTATTTTGGAGTGCAAAAAGAATATTAGAATTAACTAATTATATTAACGTACATATAGTGGTCTGTGGCCAAGTGTATGTGTAAAACCAAAGGCATTTGGGAGTATAACCATCAGCATCCATTCTCTTCATTTCCATCCCACAGAGTCGATTTCATCCCTAGCTTTCTTGTAAAGCTCAAGCTTCTTAGCTAAACCCTCCCTCTTCTCCATGAGTCCTGGGTCCTCATCTAACATCGCTCCTAGCTGCTGCTTCTGCAGAGAAAGCCAATACAATGTCAGCTTCAATAACTTTTCAACAATAAGAGCAACTAGAAATTTATTTCACATTTTCTGTCTGAAGTCAGTCTAGTTTCTTTTCCTTTACGTTCAACTAGAAACATTTGGATCAATCCTTAAGTGAGACTTCATGTTATAGATTGCTTAATCAATCAGAAAAATTCATGACATTATGCTCAACTTGTAAGTGAAAAAAAGGTCTGAAATCTCCATAACTCGATATCTTCTTAGCTGACCAGAATCCTACTATACTTCCCCTTTTCTTATGACTAGGAACTCCAGTTCTGGTGGTCTAGTTTATCTAGCAGGGGCCATTTCTCCAGTTTTCGGCTTTATTCCTTGGGTGACCATAAAAGTATTTGGGCCTTTGGCACTGGCCAATTTTTAAAAAGATGTGTATTAGTGAAATGATGCCCATTTAGTATTTTGGAAAAGAAAAACTCCACAGGGTTTCCCAAAATGCCAGTGTGGGGGGATATCCCATGCCACACCAATAAGAGTGCTGGAAATGGTATCATTAATGTGGGCTCACATTGTGAGGAGGAGAGAGAATATGTCAGAATGTGAGAGGTGGTGTTGTGGGAATCTTTTTCCCTTTCTAAAAGACAAGATTTCGTTAAAAACAGGCTTCCCTGAACATTGCATCGACAACTTCATACTCCCTTTGCTCCCCAGCTACAATGAGGATAGCATCTGATTGAACCCCACCCATCAGGCTAGACTAGTGACCTTGCCTAAACCTTGCAATTATATGTAATTTCAGAATTTGTAAAGCTATTCTTTGAGCTATGGAATCCTATAAAATAAAGTAGAACAAGCAATAATAATAGGGTATGGTAGAAACTTTACTTCCTTTCTTCCAAGTAGAGCATAAAAATGATTGAGCAGTGAACGTTTTGCTTCTCGGACTTGACAATAAACAACAGCCTTGGGGATGGAATTTTTTAATGTATCACAGACCATGCCTACATAAGCTGAGACATTTGACCCTGCAAACAATTCATGGACTTATACTCAGAAGCTGGGACATGCGCAAACTCTACAAAATACCATTTCTTTGAAGCATGAATCAGTAAATCCATGTAAAGGACAGCAAAATAAAGAGCAGCCACTAACCTATCCTCCGGAAATGGTTTTCTGAATATCGATCCATATTGGAGGCTGTGGAATTCGGGGTCTTCTCTGGCTCTGTAGGCAGCTTCCGGAAGAATTCCACTGTCAGATAACTAGATTCCATGTCCACCAGTCGGAGAACTGTTTTCTTGCTATCTTCTCGGAATCTTTCTAAGGCTTCCCCAGCTGCAGCAGCTATGTCAGCTTGTAATGATGGGAACCGCTTCAATTCCTGCAAAATACCATAAAATAAAAATTTGGAAGCAAAACCACCCAAAGCAATATATTCAAAGGAAGCAAAGGCATTCACACTCAGAATTAGTCTGCTCTACTCATATCATATAGATTTCTGCTGGTTTAGATGCCTAACGTCATGGTATGATCTGACCACCCAACAAAACCACCTATTAGGGGGAAAAAACCTTCCCTCTCATAAGCCCAAGACCCTTTCCAAAGCTGGCCTATGGGATGGGGGAGGAAGGTCTTTGAATCTGTGACGTTCCCCTCTGCTCAATCCCTGGTGCCCTCGCTACAGGGACTCACATCCTTATGCGGGACCCACACTGCAGTGCCTACTCAATATCTGAGGCTCTCACTAGGGGAACCCACACCCCTTTGTGGGACCAATATTGCAGCACCCCAACCCACATCCCTAGTGTCTATGGGTCCAGCTCTGATACCATGTCATGGCTCGGTCCAACCACCCCACAAGATGCATCTATTAGGGGATAGAATCTTCTCAGTTATAAGACCAAGATCCTCCCCAAAGCTGGCCACTGGGGGATTGGAGAGGAAGGAGTTTGAGCCTGTGACACTAAACTCATAAAGATGAAGTTGAGGGTGTTGTGTGAGGTGGAGGGGTGCATCCGGGGTGTTGTGTGATCGACCTCTTCCTTTAAAGCTTAAAGGAATATTTTATAGGACAATTATATGACTAGAAATGACGTATGGGTTAAATTTTGTGTAGTAGTGAAACAACATATAAATAAACTCAGTGTGACTGAAATGGATGGACAAGTGATAAAACTAAAAAGATAAAATAAGGAATGATTTAGAACTAATTTAGCAGTTTCCCTAATACATGATAACTTATAAGAAACTCGTTTGTTTTGACATGAACTTGTGTAACAAAGGCCTTTAAATGATCCAAAATAGAAAGGTGATTTGATTCAAATGGAAGTGCTAAAAGAGATAGTGACAAGCCTAAAATGACTCTAAAAGTGGTGAAATATAGCTTAGGACTAGAATCAAGCATGGTTTTGCATAGAGCTGATTGGAGAAAAATGATACATGTAGCCGATCTCATTTAGTTAGGATAATGCTGAATTGAGTTGAGTACACTAAACTCATTTGTATGTGTATTATATTTCATACCAGGAACTATTTATGTCATGGTGAATAAGTAAGCATTTATCTTGGTAGTTTCTGGAAAAAAAAAAAAAGAAAGGTTCAATTAATAAGTTCATTAGATTTTTATCTTCCACTAATAGCTAAGCAGTTGGTTAGTGGGCTAGTACAGGTTCAATTTTCTTATATTATGGTATCAACAATAAAAAAAATATTACAAACCAAACAGTTGGCATCATGAAAGAAGTTATGTAGAGTGACAATTTAAAAGAGCACAAAATTGTCTAGAACAATATGAAGCATCAGACATTCTTCGAGAGATGTATATTCTTGGAAAGAGAATGACTTATCCATTGAGTTCACAAGAGTTCCACAAATGTTTTCTTACAATTACAAGAGGCCAATTTTTCTTGAAAAGGCTTCTACTTTTTGAATTTGGATCCATTCTGCTTATACAACTCCTAATGAGGAGTCATCATGTTGAGATAATTGTCTTGACCTTTTTAATGTTTTCAGGACTTCGCTGACTTGGACAAATGAACCATACAATTGGGTAAAAGTACTATACAAATGATTCAGTGATTCATAGTTTTAATGCCAATGACTCCAGTTAAAAGAGAAAAGTCAGCTATACATTTGAATTGAAGTAAGCATTAAATTATAGTAAGTACCAAAGAACCGACAGTTCTTTTTTATTAGTTTATCAAGCTTAAAATCATGATTATTCTCAAAGCTTGCATAGAGCTTGGTCAAGCTAAGAAACGAAGCATGTGATTATGTGAGACTAGCATTGGCACATTCACTCATACAAACAGTTTTCTCCAACCACAGATTGCTCACCTGTGTCTCACCTATAGACTTTCGAACAAGATCTTTCAAAACCAAGTGCACCTACAAAAAAAACCATAAGCCTAATCAATGAGGAAATATAGAAAATTTTAGATTAACAAAAACTTCAGTTGAATTTATAATGTCAAAAGTGCATTTTCAATCACCTAGTGCAAATACAATAAAACAACCTTTATCTGGTAGGAGTCTTTGGAATTCAATGCACCACACGAGCAAACTCAAAGAATTTCATAATTTTGGAAGTTTCTACTCAATATATAAACAACTTATCATGTACTTTGTGTAATTAATGATTTTTAAATATCTTTTTAATCAAAACGTAAAAGTAGACAAGATAATGATTTTAATAATTTCAAAAAAGAAATAACATAAAATCATGACTGGACATAATATCACAAGATGAATAAGAATAATCAAACCAATAAAAGAATAGTTTTTAACAGGGACCTATTCACAGACAAAGTTGTACATTAAATTTGAAATAAGAAATGCTAAGCTGGAAATAGGACCATGGTGCTTGTTCTAAGTTCAGGTTCAATGGTGAACCAGCTGGGATACAGACCAGATTAGCATTGCAAAGCCACAATATTCTTTTATTGGTTTGATTATGCACCAATAACCTTTACCCAGTAGGAGTCTTTGGAATTCAATACACCACATGAGCAAACTCAAAGAATACCATAATTTTGGAAGTTTCTACTCAATATATACAATTTGTCATGTGGGTTTTTAATGATTTTTAAATATCTTTTTTTTTTACCAAAACTTAATATTAGACAAGATAATGATTTTATTAATTTCAAAAAAGAAATAACATAAAATCATGACTGGACATAATATCACAAGAAACTAATCGATAAATCTTTGGGCCAATGATGAATAAGAATAATCACACCAATTAAAATAATAGTTTTTAACAGGAACCTATTCACAGACAAAGTTATTCGCAATAAGAAATACTAAGCTGGAAATAGGACCATGGTGGTTGTTTTAAGTTCAGGTTAAATGGTGAACCAGCTGGGATACACCAAGGCCCTAGGACCAGATTAGCGTTGCAAAGCCACAATATCATATGAAGAAACTAAAATCAGAGTATTACAGCGTCAACCGAGGCTTCAGCTGGGCCTTTAAAATATCCAAGAGAACTATCAATAAGCCTTTTGTATCCCTGTTCTGGAGCAATCAAATGGGGCTGATAACCATCTGCTTCTGAAACAACTTTTCGAACATTTTGTAAAGAAAGATGTCGATCAAAAGGAAGCTTCTTCAAAGCAGCTGGTAATTGGTTATCAAAAACCCCATATATCCGATCTCCACCAGGTCTCCTGAAAGAAGCAAAGATTTCATTCACTATGCAGGCTTTGATGGAGAAAATCAAACATTTCCTTGAGAGCAATAGAAAAGATGTAGTAATTTAAGATTTAATTTCCAGAAACTAATGCTGTAACATATGTTCCAACTTTTTGGATGCAATGAGCTAACATGCTAAAAAAAAAAAGTCCCTGGAACACTATTTGAGCTGCAATATTTAGTTTAGAATCTAAATGATGTTCTACAAAACTAAATAGAGTTTTGAATTTAGAAACAGTAAAAACCTACAGAATAACTTAACCGTTTACCATTTTTGTTTGCTTATTTAATCGACATAGAAAACTGGGAAAAGATGAGAGATACAAAATTACAACAACAAAAAAGCCTTATCCCAACTACATGGGATCGGCTATGAGAGAGACAAAATTACAAATTATTTAGTCGGCCACACTAAGCAATAAATATTGTGTCCTGAGTATTCTTTCAGTAACTGGAGTGATGTCAAGTAATGTTTCTGTGAAGTTAACACAGCACTTTACACTGGAAAAGAAATTGAGAACTTGAATTTTCTATTCTTGAGCAGGAGCAATTTTGAGTATTTACAGTTGCAGAATAAGGGGAAGCAGATCGAAGTGGAAACCTTCCACCCCTCCCTCATTTGGAGAATAACTTTTTTTCTAAAGGGTGCCACAGGGATTCCCCCCCCTCTTTCCGGAGGGGGTAGAGATAAAGGCAGCACTGATCTCGGGCCTCAAGTATGATGATTCACAGTATTTATCAGTGCACAAAGGAAAAGCAGCAGAATGACATATACAAGACAAGATAGGAATAGAAGTGGAGTGAGAAAAATAAATGCTATCACACACAGCAAGCCAATTCAGGATCATTCCAGCCATCCAACTGGACCAAACTATTGAACTGAAATTATGAATGCATCCCTTGCATTGTTGGCGTAAGAGACTTGAAGAACCACTGAATAGAGTTTGTACCAAGCATACTTGGAAAGCCAGCAGAAAAAAATGCTTGTGCAGGGTGGTTCTACAGGTATATACAAACAATTGTAATGTTGCATCATCTGATGAATATATTCTGATAGGGGTTCACCTTAAACCCCAGAAAAATGACAAGAGTTCATTTGAACTTTTACAAAACATGCAGCTCATTTTCCCTAGACATCATCCAAGTGTATGCAGGAAGATTCTAGTGGTATATACAAACAATTGTAATGTTGTGCCATCTGATGATCATATTCTGGTAGGGGTCCACCTTAACCACAGCTTTCCCATAAAAATATAAAAAATATATATATAAAAAAAAATTAAAAATTGGACAAGTCTCTCTTTGCTAAGAGGAGATATACTCTTGCAGCCATTTATTATTGCCTCAGAAGGGAAAACATCATAACATAACATAATGCTCATAAAATCTGGTACAAATTTTCATATATCCATTCTAAATGAACTACCATCAAATCCACAAAACAAAGGATTTTTAGTATTGTAGTATCTAAAAGGACTATTAGTATTAAATAATGGATAATACAAATGTATTAGTACATTTAAGCAATGAATGCCGAGAAAGCTGGTATTGACAGAAAAGTGGATTACTTTCCCTCTTCAAAAATACCTTTCATTAGAAC
Source organism: Protea cynaroides (assembly GCA_028583415.1). Lineage (NCBI taxonomy): Eukaryota > Viridiplantae > Streptophyta > Magnoliopsida > Proteales > Proteaceae > Protea > Protea cynaroides. The sequence goes on from CM053268.1 coordinate 37,391,174, forward strand.
TGCAATATTTTACTATCGCCGTGGGTTGATCATTATTTTATTCTTTTTGGATACGTTGGCCCCCAAGAGATTTGAACTCATGACCTCTTAATTCTGAGTTGTTGGTCTTTACCAACTGGAGCTATCCCCTTGGTAAATGGGTTTATCATTCACTTACAACAGTCAATCAAGTTAGGTACTTTTCCTTAATGGATTAACCAACCAATTGAACATTTAAGTGTAAGACCAATCTAGATCTTTGCAAGTTGCAGATTATTAAAGAATGCAAAAAAAGTTTTTTTAATTTACCCTCCTTCCAAATGCTCCCTGAATACACGATCAAATGCACGGCACATGTCTAGAATTGTGTACAGTTGGGCCTGTGACAAGAAAAATGTATGAGATGAATAAAGTCAGGCTAGAAAACAATTACATATTTTAGCACAATTGATTCCAAATAGATTCTCAATTGTTACCCCTCCATCTGATCCAATAGGCCTGCCAAGACGGTCCAACTCTGCATTAAGCTCATCAATTGTCTTATTTATTAAGGCTATAATACTTGGTATGCGTTGCCTGATCACCAACTCCAAATGCTGATGAAAAAAGTTATTCAAGGTGAGAGAACTCTAAGTCCGTAGCCCACAACAATGGAAAGAAATCAACAAATATCCAGAAAATAATTGGTACCCACCTGAGAAAGAAGTTTTGCAAGATATTCTGATCCCATTTTATGTGCCATGTGGCTATACTCAGGGCTAGTTTCGAAATATTCCACCTCCTTTCTACGGGCAGCAATCATATCCACATTCTTATTAATATCAGCTTGTGAACGGTTGACAATTCCAACCCAAGGATGCTGCAGTCTGTATGACCTTCCTTCAATAACCTTCCAGATTCACAAACAAAAAGAAAATCATTTTTCAAATAGTTCAGATCTCCAAATTTAGGGAAACATTTATGGTGAGAATATCAAGAACATTGACCATCTTTAGGATATAGCAAAGATTCAAAAAAAAAAAAAAAGCCAAGTTAACTCCATGTGGAAAACATGTATTGCCCACATATTTTTATATACACAGCCACAATCAGATCCGTACATCCAGAGCATTGGTACCCTTGTCCATCAGATCAAGCTTTGTCAACACTCCAAATGTTCTATCACCTAAAAAAAAGTACATAATGCAATAGTAAAAAAGAAGTACGATAAATGAATAAAACTGTGAACCAAATAAGTCCATTTTGCATGTAGACAAAGCAATATAACCATACAATATACTAAATAATAAAAAATAAAAAAAATAAAAACTAATATTTAGCTTCAATATACCGGAAGGATCAACTTCTTTTGCGAGCTTTATGGCATCCGAAGTGGCAATATCTTGATTTGCGGGAGAAATGGCCAATATGATACAATTAGGCTACAAAACCAGATCAATGAATTTTATGAATTGATTAAGAAGAGGAAGAAATTGACAATGCAGTTTGAAATAGTTGAACGAATAATAATCAGGGCCACAAAAGAAGCATGGATAGCATGGATAGTTCCAGATAACAAATAAAGAAGCCCGTAAAGGAAACTCTGCTATCCTGTTACTTGAAAACATAAGGTATATGCAGGGGTGTGCAGGGGTGAACTTGTCATCAATGGACACGATACATGAATAGAGTTGTCAAGGCATCGCCTAGGTGCCTAGGCGCCCAGGACGCCTTGGAAAATCAGGCGCCTTGGTCGCCTAGGTGCCCCGTCAGGCCTCCAACGCCTTGGTTCGCCTTGGTTCGCCTTGATAACTATGTACATGAACTATAGCATTCTTTAATGGTCATTTCAAGAAACAGAATAAGCACTTCTAGAAAAGGAAGAATTTGTAGTTATCTACCAGCCTTTGTTGTAACCATGTCTACAAATTCTTGTTTGGGAATCCACCACCATGAAAGATGGACTCTAGAGAGTGATTAGATATGGATATAAATCCTAGAAGTAGAACTAACCCCCAAATATTCGGGCATTGGGATTCCAAGAATGTGGATACATCAAATATACGTAAAAATAATATAATATGTCCAAGTAATCAAGCTAATAAAAAAAGCGACAGGTCCAGAATGTGCTCTACGGAAATTGGAATTTCCCTGCCTGCATCCTTACCCCACATTCATGACCGAGTAAATTTATTATTCTCATTCGTGTTTGGAGTATGTCTGACTAATTAATACATAATGCACATTAGTCAGAATAAAAAATAGGTACAGAATTGATGGATCCAAATACATATCTCACATTCACAACCATGTCGTTTAAATTTAACACAGACACTTTGGTTAGATGAAAGGTCTAGGTATCATAAATACACACTTTCTAACCATCACTTCCACACATATGTGCCATGAAAGCAGAATACTTTCTTCTGAAATACTAAAATGGATCCTGAACATCTTCTTGTGAGGAAGTCTAAGCTCCGACAACAAATGTGAAACATAAAGAAGAATTGAGAAGAAAAAAAATTACAGGCAATATTTAGATATGTTGACTCACCTTCTCAACATAAGACCGGACCATGTTTTCAATATCTTCAACAATGCTGTCTGGTTGTCCCTCTGCAAAGGCAAGAATTACCATTAATGCATTATACTACCCACTTAAAATAATAAGGAAGCAATAAGATCCAGAAACTTACCTACTGCGACCTTTGTCAATCCAGGTAGATCAATGAGTGTTAAATTCACAACTGCCAAAGGAAACAAAATATTTATAACCAAATATAATTAAAAAAATCCAAAAGGAACATAAAATACCAATTTCACAAACAGAGAAGAGTATCTTCTTTTCTTTTTTTAAATCCTGAAACAGAATAAACACAAGTATTGAAGCAAAATAACCAACTCAACAATGAACTTTATGATTCATGTTTCTATAGGTTTTATGCTGACTACCAAGATAACAAGTAGTTGGTATAACTGCAAGAGTCTCTCTCTCTCTCTCTCTCTCTCTCTCTCTCTCACCAGAGTAAGGTGGATTGAAAAATAGATTCTTACAATTCAATCATACATCATGAAATTTTATCTCTCTCTCTCTCTCTCTCTCTCTTCTCTCTCTCTCACTCACCAGAGTAAGGTGGATTGAAAAATAGATTCTTACAATTCAATCATACATCATGAAATTTTATTGATAGAAATATTAACAAATGTCCAAACAATAAAATGGAATGTGGGATATTATCATGAAAATTTTAACCTCAAATATAAGATTAGGTTGCACTTGTACGTAGAATGAAAACAAATTGAACAAATATTTCTGTCCAATATAATATATATTGGATTATAAGCAAGATTTGTAATATTACAAGATGAATATCAGCATTACACCACAAATTTATGGTACTTCTTCAAATTACATATGGATGCTTAATGAGGCAGTCCAAATACAAGTAGTAGACCGAGAGCTAGAGGAATATATATACCAACCATTTGGAGAAAAGATGCTTAGGTGAATCGGAATGTTGGAGATATGCTTCGTTTTCCCAGTTATTCGTTCAGTTTCATCAGAAATTTCCTTACGCACGGAAGCTACAAAAAACAAAGTTAGTACACATTTCTCAATACAAATTTTATTCTATCATCAATCTTTGGCATGAATGTATAGTGAAGTTCTAGGTACAAAAACTCAAAAAGTAATAGCAGCAAACTTCTTCAGAACAAAGCTCAAAAACTAATAGCAGAAAACTTCCCAAGAACAGAGCATATTAGGATAATAAAACTGAAAGGGGAAAGGAAAAGTACAATTACATGAAACTATATGTTTACTTAAAAACAATCTTTCAATTGCTGATGTTCTAGAGAGAGCAAAACTGTGTTTTTCCAAGGAAACCACCATCCCTGATATTTCTTATGACACGTGCCAAAGATTTGATGAATTTATTGAATTTATTAGATGTACACAAGATGAGGTGTTGAGACCTTTCTGAAAAATTCTGGAAGTTTTGTGCATCACTATGCCAAACCTCTACAATACCTTACTTGATGGACTGTCTGTTCCAAGAACACTAGAAAATTGCATTTTAAAAATGACTATAAACGGTGACCAAGGACAAGCGATTTCCTTCTATATGCCAATGAAGCTCCCAGTTCCATAATTTATTTCAAATTGATGGCCTAAGTTATGCAGGTCGGCATAAAATCCAATCTTATATTTGGTACCGGACCACATAATCATGCTCCTTTAAAATCAGCATTTAACTGAGGCGGCAGAAAGATGGGGTAACCTTTAGATATTGGCCTTACCCGTACCATTCCTTGGTGATACAGACCTCTTACCCTTAGTCCCTTACCCTACAGGATATAAATAAGGAAATTCTTCACCCTTACCCTATAGGATAAAGGTAAAAATGCCATTACCCAGCAGGTAAACGGATAAGGTGGGTAAAGCAATCGAGTGATCTGGACCATCAAATCCCTCCCTCATTTTTGTTTAATGTGTTAGTTTGCCTATCGGCCTCAGAACCTTGGCCTTGGATGGTAGGGTTGAGTAGGATTGAGGAATGGTTATTGAGCCTGGATAGGAAGGGCTCAACCTAATATGTAATGGTAAGGCGAGTAAAATAAACCCCTTACTCTAGACATCTAGCTAAAATGCTATGAAAATTTTATCCGTACTCTATCTGCTGGGCTACACGGTATAAAATCCTACCCTAATGCTCCAAATGAGAGGAGTAAGGCAGGTAAATGGGATTCAGTTGCAGCCAACATTTAACACCTCACTGACCACATCATCTTCCATACATTACATGTATTAAATTAAAGAGACAAAGCCTCATGATATCCTAAAGCTTTCCTAATCCAGGATAAGGGCATAAAATTTTTAGCTAACCTATGAAAACGCTAGAGAGTTCGTACCAAAAGAACCCAAAAATAATAAATAAAGAAAGAAAGAAAAAACAGCAGCTTTTTGATGCTCAGTGAAATGCTTTTGAATTCTGAAATGTTTCTGATGCCATAGACCTTTTTTAAGAGGAAAAAAGAAAAAAAGAAACAGTCTTGAGAATATCCTTGAATAGAAAGGCAAAGAAACAAATGGCTCTCTTGGCGGTTCTCCTTCTTAATCCCATTGTATGTTGTTACATGTCACTAAAGTTTCCATGGAGAGGGAGAGGGTTGGGGGATGCAGATGTCCTCAATTTGCATAAATGTTAGTGGAACTACAAGCAGGAAGGATGAAGCTTATGGAAGTTCTCAACAAACTAGAATGGTCAACAAGTGTTCCTTTAATTCAAAATTAAACCTTTTCAGCCATTGGATCCGTCACAACACACAATAGACAATTGCATTCTCTAATCCAATGCTCAAATGGACTATGTTTCAAAAGATTCATAGTCAAAAAATTCTTCCCCCTTAATAATTTGTCAATCTAGATACCACCAATAACAGGGCTTAGGAAGGTCTTCAATACCAGGCTCTTTGCTTTAAGAGGTACACCAATGCTAACTTCTTGATGCCTAACCTTAAGTTTCTACATATAAGCATAGTGCATGAACTTTCCACCTCACAAGCTAAATGCAAATTTACAATGAAAGACACCAGAATTAGTGAAGGAATTGATAAACTATGGAACTATATTCTGAGGGTAGATAGATATATTTAATTTTTCTTTTTCAATAAGCTCCACATCATACAATGAATTCTCCAGTAAGAAACAACAATATAATATTAAAAAAAAGCTAAGTTAGAAGGGAAAATATTCCCATCTGATTTCAACATACCGAAGTCGGAAAATTTCTTCCTTGGAGCATGAAGAAACTCAGCATACTCTGCTTGTCCATCATCCGTCTTATGAAGTTGCAGCACTAAAGGCCTCCTCGTCACAATACCTTAACCATTCACCGGAAAAGGAAAAAAGAAGTAAAAAAGCAGGGGAGGAGAAAGATAGAAATACCGATTTAGAGGGCCAACATTAACCAATAAAAATCAAAGTTCAAAATTTCAAAAAAAAAATAATGAAAATTTACCAGATCCTCGGGGCAGGAAATCTCTCCCGACAACGCTTTCCAAGACGGACGATTTACCGGAACTCTTAATTTCCACAAAAAGAAAAACATTTCAAAAGAAATAACAAAGGAAATCCAAAAATGATTGGAGATAATATTCAGAAAATATTGAACCTGGCCGCCGACGACTGCCACGGTAGGAAGTGCTTCCCAGAGCGATCCCTCTCCTCCATGATCTCCTAAAACGGTGCAAGCTCTCTGGATTCTGTTAACCAACCCAATCAAGCTCTCCATGGTCGCCATTTCGGATCGGACCTCCCTCAAGACCTCAAGTCTCTGCAACTGCCACAAAAGAAAGAAAAATTAAAGCCGAGGTAAGATCCAATCATTGAAGATCAGCATTGCATTGTAATTGGAAGAAACTCACGAGATGAAGCGCTTCCGACTGCTACAGATTCAGATCTTCAGAGACAGAGAGAGAAAGAGAGAGATTATATAGTAGTAATGGGGAAAAGGATCAAGAAATATATATAAACAAAAAAACGATCTGAGACGTGATGTTTCATGGTAGCTCACTTTGCATTTTTTTTTTATTTTAACCAGAATGCCATATCATATAGAACCTGGAACCTCTCCACGTCGGACTCTCCCTTCGTACACGTGTCCTCCAGGTAAAATGTGAAGGTGGTAATCTGTTCATCAGATCATCTTCTTTCTCACCTGCAACTCTTCCTGCATGAAACATGAAAAATCTCTTTCATTCGCCATTAATTCAATAATAAAAGATGATCAGAAACATCCATTTACTTCAAAGCTAAGATGATCAAGATCCACGTTGGTAACAAAGACATACTGTGATTCATCATTCAAATCAATTTCTTAAATTTTGATGTGAGTTTCTCTATTTATTTCAACAGAATCTACGGTTGATTGAAATTTTTAATTTATGAAATTTCATCAAAAATAGCGCGAAAAACAGAACGGCAAGCTTATTCATGGAGATGATCTAAGTTTGATTATATTTACTATTAAGCCCCCAAGTTTTTGGGGGGTATTCTCATTTGGACCTCTTAATTTTGGATTTTGCATTTGAGGGCTTTATCGTTCTCCTTGGCCGTAGTATCCGAATCGTCTCCTCCCTGTACTTCAGGAGGAGGGAGACGCCCCCATCGGATGGCCGACACGTGGCTCTTAGAAAAATCCGAACCCCATGTCCTAAGCCGACACCCCCATAGGCTCGGCTTGTCAGCTGGCTGTCGGCTCGGACGTAAGACTCGAATTTTTCCTAAAGCCATGTGTAGGCCATCTGACGGGACGTCTCCCTCCTCCCTAAAGTACAAAGAGGAGACGATTTGAATCCTTGATCGTAGAAGCATGGACCGGTTAACCCCAAAATAAGTTCAGTGCACCTTGCATGTGGGCACGTGTACCCATTTATTTGGGACCCACCTAAAGAATGTGGGGTCCACTAAATACGGTTCTTCGTGGGAAGTATGACAGAACAGTGGCACTGGCGAATATCCATTCATGAGTTTGGTGTAGTTTAAAACACAAAAATCTATATAACAATCCCTACGTTTGTACAAATTTTTTAAGGGTAAATTACACATTACACATGAGGTATCCATTATTTATGAAAATTAATTTTGTAGTACCTCATGTTTGAAAATTTTTATTTATTTTACCTTGATATTCTTTACATATTGAAATGGATTTGGGATTGAAAATGGGACTTCCTTTCTAGTTCAATCCTTCGCATGTCTTCTTCCCTAGCATGAGCAATTCTTAGGGTTTGATAAGTTCATATTTTCATCTTTTGCTTTCTTAGCATTTTCGTTTCAACTTTTCTGAAGAATAATTAAGTGATAAGCAAGCATCTGCTTTTCATTTTTGTTTCTCTGTTTCAAAATTTTCCATGTTCTATATTAGTTATCGATGGTTTTTGTCCTTTAAAGTATAAATATGTTTAAATTTTTTCGGATAATTTCTTTCGACAATGAGAATTCAATTTTGCAAGATCTGTTATCAATCTAATCACAATAGAACAAAATGTCCATTCAGGACACAAAACCGAGAAGGGCAATGTAGTCAACAACCCTCACAACTAGTAGTAAAAGAAGGGGTCAATCAAATGAAAATCAGGCCAATAACGGCAACAAAAGATAAAGAGCTGTCCAAAAAGGAATGTCATGAATTTTTCTAGAATATTGAAAATTCTGGTTTTTGTGATTTTTTGTAGATCATTTTAATTGGTTTTCTGTTTTGTATGAATGGGATAGATGGACACATTATAAAAAAATTTATTTTTTGGATGTGAAATGTAATGGGGTGACATGTATCAATGATATTGTAGGTACACGGGTCAAATTCCAAGGGGTACATTGGTTTCAGAAGAATGAAAAATTAAGAAAGAATGTCATCGGAATCCCACAAATTTATTAGCCGGATTCCGGTAGGTTCATTAGTCGAATTCCGATAGGTACATCAGCTATGGAGGAGGATGTTTGAAAATGAAAAGGATAAACTATGTTATAACTGAAATATCAACAATTTGTTCATTTCCTACCAGGAAAGTTGGAAATATGAATTATCATAACACATGTGACTTAAGTATGTTAAGTTTATCTTCGTTTTGGAACCTTAATCGTAATTTTTCAAACATGAGGTACCCTAAAATTAATTTTCACAAACTTTGAGTACCTTAAGTGTAATTTACCCATTTGTTTCAACATAAAAATAAAAAATAAAAAATAAAAAAAAAAAATAATTCTCCTCCCTTCTATTAAAAATCACGGCCTTTTTTAATCAAAATTGCATATTTATTAACCTACTTCGTAAGGTTTTTTTTATGGAGAAAGGTTTGTAGCATAGTGGCGGTTATTTTAAAACAAAAATATATATATATTACAAAAGCTGTGTTTCCACGTGTATTTTAATGCAAAACCAATGTTAAGTATTAGAAAAGAACGTTCTCTCAGCTGCAATTTGTCTCAACATAAAATATATTTTTTAGAATTTATTATTTATTTATAAATACTATTTTATATATTTCTCTAAACATGTTGAGAGAATTGAGAGAAAAAGAAATCTAACCATAATATGATAGAGATGGGGTACTAAATGGGTGCCAAGTCTGTTACTGATCAAGACATTTGATCATCACTTTTTTTTTTTTTTTTTTTTTTTTTTTTTTGAAAATAACATTATAAAAGTCTTTTTCCAAATTTTTTAATTACATTCAAAATAAAGATTTTTCCTTTCCCATTCTTTATGCAAGCTTGAATTGACTTTTTAACAAATTCTGAAAAAATATCTTACAGTGACTAATAAAAACATTTGTTATGCTGCCTAATTTTTCAGGTGTTTTCTATCAGAAAATGATTTTAAATCTCTAAATAATCAAATGAAACCTCTTGTTTTTGACTGTTTATTCTAGAACTAATGTAAGTCAATGTAATGTCTGCATTTTTTTTTTTTTGGGGGGGAATTCAGACTACATTATTTGTTAGAGTATATATGAGTCATTTTTTTCACATACTGCATAAATTCTCAAACACAATAGGAAAGATAATATATGGATCATTTTTAAAATTTCCACTCCTCCCTAACTTAATTTACTCCCACAATATAATATTATAAAGAATAGGGGATGCATCGGCACGTACATTCCAGCTTGTTCGATGGACGGTTGACGTGGCTAGAAGACCTGAGAGGATCCAGATGTGAAGTTCTTTGGAGATTGGAGTATAAATATGAAAGTCATCATGATTCTTGATGGAATGAGAGGGACATTATAGGAATTTCAATATATAAGGGTAGAGTTTGTATTTTTTTTTAAAAATGAGATACTTTAGACCATGGAGCCTCATATTCAAAGGTTCCCTTTCCACGTAAGGATCCTCTGTCTAGCTGTCAAGCGGCATTGAGGATCCTAGCCGCTCATAAGGCATCGGCATGTGTCCCGACGCACTATGTCCAGTCGAAATCCTTACTGCCACGTAGCAATCACTATAGAGGATCTCGGTCCAAGGAATTTTATGTTCATTTGTTTCTTTGTAAAATGGTAGAAAATAAATTTTTTCTTGTAAAATAGAATTTTTCACTATTGTTTTATTGATAAGAATTTTCAGGTAAAATATTATTTTCATGAAAAAATTTTACAACAAAAGAAATGGGGCATTAAGGTAAAGTTTCTTGTAATGGACCCACTCATGGAAGCTTCTGTGCACCCTACCACCTGATATGCTATATGGGAAGCCGATTTGACAAAGGCAACCATTGAATAGGAAGTGTACCATATTTTTCTTGTATTTTTTAGCATTTCATTTTAAGTGCTGTTTGGCTAACTAATATGTTATGTTTGGATGTCAAGAAAAGAAAAAAAAAATGACAAGATAAAAGTAATGATGAGATAATGATGAATTTATGTGTATTTTTTTCTTTGTTTCAAAATTGAAAAAAAAAAAAAAATCTTCTCTTTTCTTTTCTTGACATCTATTGTGTGATCATTAGTAATGCCACTCAATTCTGATGACAAGCATACAGTATCCTCATTTTGATCTGTTTAGGTGGTTACGGAACCGTCATGTACATTGCACGAAGAGCAACATCTTTTTAGTGAAAAATAGAAGGATTTGACATTTTAAGTCTGAATTCATTTTTTTCTTCTAAGTGATTCAATATAATTAAATCTTAATATGACAAAGAACATGAGAGAAAATTAAATGAGATACTGGAGTAAACTAAAATCTCATCTAATAGCAAGAGTTAGGCTAGAGAGAAAGCTGGAATGGAAGCAGGACATCTATTATTGAATTCAGTTGATTATGTAATATCTTCATCCGTTTTGAGTTTTGATCAGCTCCAGAGAAAGCGTCTGAAGTAAGTGTTTTTGTCTCTATTTTGAATCTTACAATTACTTGTTGATCACAGTTTCATTCTTTCCATTGTTTGTGAAATTGTTTATGTTTTTCTTCAGTAAAATTCGAGATTTGGAACCAGCAGAAGAGAAGAATAACCCACTACATTATGATGGTTTTTACGAAGTTCCTAGTAATAAGATGGCATTTGCTCTTGCTCACTTTACTTGATTCTCACTTAGGAGCATAAGAGATTACAATATTATTATTAGAAGGTCCATCAGAGGTCTGTGATTCGTCCAAACCAGAAATAGTTGAGATGATTTCAAGGTATGAAGAAATTAATGAAAACCGTAGGAATCAGCAATACCAATAAATGAAATCATAGAACCATGATCGCTGCTTTTGAAGTCAAAGGATGTCATCTTGCCATATAGAAGTAGAAAGACCTGAAAAACATTGCAGGTGAATAAATAAAGGGAATGGAGAGGATATAAAGACCCAGTTTCTTATGTGTTTTCATTCTTAAATCTTTTTTTGATCAGATCCATTCCTTCCATTATATATAAAATTACTTTTTTACTTTCTTTTTTAATTTTTAATGGAGTGGGTCAGTGGTGAGTTGTGGTGGAATGGGTAGAGTAACATTGTACTGCAACTAAGAATGTCTCAATGTCATGGTCTAGATTTCTCGTCCTCCAAATTCCTTCATCTACCAAAATGTCTCAATTTTTTAAATATGAATTCTTTTTTTTTTCCTTCTAAGTGATTCAATATAATTACATGTTCATATGACAAAGAACATGAGAAGAAATTAAGCGAGATATTGAAGTAAACTAATATCTCACCTAGTAGCAAGAGTTAAACCAAAGGGAAGGCTGGAATGCGAGTAGGACGTCTATTATGGAATTCACCCAACTACGTAATGGTTTCGTCCATCTTGAGTTTTGATTAGCTCCACAGCCAACATCCGAGGTAATTGTTCTTGTCTCTGTTTTGAATCTTACGATTGCTTGATCCCAGTTTCGTTCTTTCAATTGTTTGTGAAATTGTTTATATTTTTCATCGCTAAAATTCATGATTTGAAACCAGTAAAAGAAAGAGAAAAATAGTCCGCTACACTTTGATGGATTTACGAAGTTCCTAGTAATAAGAAGGCATTTGCTATTGTTCAATTTACCACTCTAAGAGTGCTGAACTTATAACCTCCTTGACAGTGAGAGCCTGGATAATAGAAGTTCATAGGTTATAATTAATTAGGATGTGAAACCTGATATAGTATCCAAAACAAGGCCCTTGATTCTAACTTTGGGGCATGCTAGATTATAATATTATTTTTATTATTCTTAGTTGTTGCACAATCACAAAAGCAAATTTCTTCTTATTTGGCTTCAATTCTTGGGTGTTCTCACTAATGGAGATGACATAATCAAAGGTCCACCAGAGGTCTCTGGTTTATTCAAACCAGAAATAGTTGAGAAGGGTTTTCAAGGTAAAGAAGGAATTAATTAATACCTATAATGAAATCATAGAACTCATGATTGCTGCTTTTGAAGATTAACTTCTATGCCATCTTGCCATGCAGCAGAGCAGAAAAATACAAAGAGCAACACCCATCCCTTCTGATCTTACTTAATTCCATATTTACTCCTTTTTTTTATCAGAATGTTATGTGAGCTTACTTTTTTTTTTTTTTTTCTTTTTTTAGGTAGTGTGTTAAGAATACGAACCTATGCCGAGCCTCATGGACAAGCTTAACAAACCAGTTTTTCATTCTTTCACAGTGGGCTGAGCAGATTAACTTTTGTATGAAAGATTATCCAATTTTTAAATCTTCAAAGTGGGGGTGGGCAGATTAATTTTGTATTCCAACTTGGAATGTGTTAATGTCACAACACTAGATTCTACTATAGATCCTTTTTTTTTTCACAAAAGTCATTTAGAAAGGTTGAAGCCTAATATTAAAGACTCAACTTTCCCTCCCAAAAATTCCTGATAAATCAGGTTTGGAGAGATCCACTTATAAAGTTGGGGAGAAAACTCTAACCCCCAATAGGTGCATCTTTTGAGATGTGGACTAAACCAATGACACATGGTATTAGAATAAAACCCAAAAACATCAAGGATGTGATTAGGGGCACTATAATATAGGGGAATAGGATTGAACTTCTCACGGAGGAGATGTCATGGTCTCAGACTTCCTTTCCCTTAAAATCCTTCATCTACCAAGCTTGAGGGAATTCTTGGATTTATAAAGTGGGAAAGATTACCCAAAAAGGTGGGTCTTTTGAGGTGTAGACTGAACATGTGACACTTACCCTAAAAGAAACGAATTTTGGATCACCTACATGTGCATGTACTCTCCATGGAATCCTATCACTGTCAATGTGGTGTGAGACCTACCTCTAGAGTGTAGGACCCATTGGATATGGGTAGGGATGGAATCTCAAGGAAGATAAAACTACATACAAGTGAACTATTCTCAAAGACATGAACTTCGGAGTTTTTATGAACACATCATCATCTCTACACTAAATGCAACAGATCAGAAGGATCTGATTTTTGTCACAACCGGGAATATTTGGCCCAAGGCATCAATAAAACTATTTGAAATAGACTTCTTGAATGGTATGACTTTTCAGAAGGGAATCCTTTTGGTGAATTTAAGGTCGAACGAAAGCAAAGATTCGGGAAAGAACGGACAACAGGTCTATGTTCCGAAAGAAAACAAAAAGTAATAGAATGTTTTGTAGTGTTACATATTTCCATTTATAGTATTTTCATGCATTGATATATTACATGTTTGGGATGAAAGCACAAAAAAAAGAAAGAAGAACAAGCAAACAACCACACAAACACGTTAATCTGGTTTGAAACGTGGAAATGCTTACATCCACCTCAGAAAACTCGAGAATTTTTTCTTATTCACCCAGAAAAGTTCTATAACTTTTTCCTCCTCACAAAATAATATATATGCTATTTTCTCTCTATATTAAGAGATACCTCCACATATAAAATATATAAACACCCTATAAACCTTAATACCACAAAAATATATTTTACCTTTGTATATATTATGGTCCAAAACCCAATCCAATTAATATACACCAAACCAATTCACTACGTGGATCCCACACAAAACAAAACAACCCCATTTCGTCCTTCTCAACGCATCTACCCTATTTAAACACGGCTTGCAAAATTTGGGACTAGGGCCCAGGAGTGCAGCTTTGTCTAGATGAGATGCAGGCGCAAAAGACTTACAATCTAGTATAGATTTTTAGGATTATGAAGCCGAGAATCAAGAATCCACAAGAACCCGAAGACCATGGATTTTGAACTTTTAGGTAATGTCCAATTAAAGTTAAAATTTCTCAAAACCCTCAAGTACACTCCAAACCTGTGGAGAGTTTTCTCAGAATCATGCTTCATTAAGCATCTGAATTTTTATATTTGGTAAGCACCCACTCTCAGGGTGAATTCAAAGATTGGGAGTGAGGGGGGGGCCCAGTTCAGATGTTGTCTTTATGACCTTTGTGACGCCATTTTAGGATATTAAGCTGATCAACACTTAGTTTTGAGAAGAATAAACACAACCATGAGAACGCTGATCTTGATCTGATTACATGAATATTCACAAACCCTGGAATAACAACAATCACACTAACTGCAACTTACAAATATAGGAAGAAAAAGAAAAAACCAATAGCCTATACAACAACCACGCAAAATGATGTTTCTTGATGAAATCTGCCGAAAGGTTAGCCTTCCACTTACAGGTATACAGCAGTCAAGTCAGAAGCAAACCAACCCCTTCCTACGATACTCTTTTCCTTCTTCCAACCTCCCCCCAAAATTCTTCTCAAACATTCAAATGATCGCAGGGCCGTCAGCATGCCGGTTATAATCTTAAGATCAATCATGGAAAATATATAACGGAAAAAAAAAAAAAAAAGAAGGAACAGTGCCTACGCAGATAACTCCTTGCCGCTTCTGGATTCAGGGCTTCCTGTTATTGAATGTTGCGCATCGATGCACTTCGTGATACATTCCTGCATAAATCAGGATCTAATCATTCTATTGGCATTTGGCAATATTCACATAATCAGAGACCACAGAAGAAAAAGTGAACCACTTTTAACATTCATAACTTGCATTGTAAATAACAGCAATTTTAGCATCCATGGGTCACAATTTTATTCACTCTAGACATCAATTATAATGATGTAACCCTCCAATAAGCAAACCACTTTCACTGTTTATTTTCCAGAAGTTTGAAATCATGCACTCAAAATATTCACATTCAAGCAAGATCATCCCATTATCAAATCAGCAAAATCTTACGGAACTGTTCACATAGCCTTCACAAATAAGCAATTGGATACCCAAGGATAATATTAGGGATCTTGGATTGAAGCCATCCTAAACTTGAAACCAATAAGCAACAGTCTTGATAACAACCAGAACAATAATAATACCCCTTAAACATCTCAAGTTTTCTCTTACCACTGATTTTTTCATCAAGAGGGTCATATTGATCACCAACACAAGGATCTTGCATTGTCATTGGGCAGAGGGAAGGGAGGAGAAGGAAAGAAGATTTGGTTCAATTAATGCATGATAATATTAAAATGGAGGGTTTTGTCGGAAACTTCTCTCTAACGAAATTGGTTTATGTCAGAAGGGCACACCTATTTTTTATTATTTTCGAACTGGACCATCCATCCTAGGTTAAGCAAGTGGCATACCAAATTATTCCACATGGAAGGAGATGAAGTGTCAATTCTGACTAGTGGATGTCAAGGGAATGTCTGGTTTGGCCATGTGTCAAATTTCAGACCTAAATCAATCATATCAATCATTTATCCTCTAGTGTATGTCCATGCATCTTCTCAGTAATCTGCGCACCCTCTTAGAGATGTCCAGAATCTTTAATGCCTTATTTTGCCACATAACAAACTAGAAAACGCCATCTGGGCTGAAACTTGAGATGTGAGCAGGGACATTCAGTTCCACCTCTCCACCAAATTTCAGTCCCTTTCCAATTAGCAATGTGGCAGAAATAGGTGTGCCACATATCCTAACTTAGGTGGCCCAACCAGAGACCACGATACTCTTATTTGGGTCACCCAACCAGTGAACCCACTCCCTTTATTTATTTATTTTCTTTTCTGGCTGTACCCATACCTTTGGACACCAACACACACTTTGTACCTATTTTTATCAAAAAGGGTAGGGGAGAGAGAGAGAGAGCTTAAGAATAAGAATGGCAAGAAAGGGAAACAAAGTTAGGGTCACAGCTCGGTGACTGCCTGCACATAAAACATGTCCACATATTGAGTCATTCCCTCTGTAGACACCAATGCAGAAACCCATGGCCATTGAATACAAACCCTAGTATAGGTTCTATTGCAGGAGCAACTTCAAAAGATGTTTAGTCATTCATCTGAGCTATTTCAGTCAACTAGTTCTAGAATTATTTTGGAATGCCATAACTTGCATTTGGCATGATTACGCACCATTAGAAAGCTTATTCGGATAGCTTTCTAATGTAACTGATTATCTTGTAAACCAAAGCTGTTCTGGGGAAGTTTTACTCCATCTACTTGAGATGTAGAATCAAGGTTTACTCACACATAGGCTTTGCAGGATGACCAGGCCAGAATAGTGGCTTACAGTTCACCTTGGTTCAATTTTGGTCTGCAATTAAGTTACTGGCTCTTTCAAAAAACCAGATGGCAAGGTTCTAATTAGTTTTTATTTCTTTTTAATTTTCGTGTTTCTAAAAGGTTGGATTACCAGAGCTGTAAGATCCAGCTTGCTTTGCTTCACATGAGAGGTCTCCTAATTCATTGTTTTTTCAATTCTATAAACAAGAGAAGGGGGTCTAAACCCTCCGAATGGTTTGAAGTTCAACTCAGCCTTGTGCGCTTACTTGTTCTGTGAGTGAAAGAGCTTGGTTTTGAGAAATTCAGAACTGCTCTACTGTGGGATTCAGTACAGAAAACTGGTGGGATTCCAGGACTGGAGCTAGGTGGGTAATGAAGAATCGTCTCAAACCAGGGTCTTACCAGTGGGAGATCAATTGCAACAGATCGACAAAGACATGGACAAAATCAGAAATGATAACAGATTTTTTTTTCTTTTTTCCAACACTTTTTTTTACAACGTAAGCAAAATAAAGGATATTGACTTGGACATCGCACCTAAGCCTCCACCAGCATCTCACTAATCAACCCCAGCTATCTTACTAGGAACTTCTCACTGTGGCTCTGCTTCTCACAGAAGAATAGTGTAAACCAATTTCATTCTCATTTTCCTATCCAAAATGCCTGAAGGCAAATCTTTTTATAAAGAGGCTGATATGGTTATAGACCCTCATTGAGACTTCCTAGACTTGATGACCTATACATTTCCAAAGACTTACATTGATACTAATTTCAAGATATTCAATGAACTTCACATTTTCAAGGTCTTTCTCCACTAACAATGAAACTAACTCCACTAACCCATTGATATTCGCAAAACTTCACAAATTTAGAGGACTAGATACAACTAACTTGTCAAATTCGTATAGACCACCTATTCTTCACATATGAGCTTTCAATAGAAGCCATTACAATAGAAGACATAAAATTTCCTAGCCCATGATCCATATAACCCAATAGGTGGCTACTAATTTAACTCATTAGACTAGGATCTGGGCTTGTTCTGAAGTGAATACTTATGCTAGAAGCGCTTTTGATCTACATCAGTGGGATTCCTGCTCTGCAGTACAGGAGAGATTCCTGAATATATTATTCTTCTTCTGTCTTCTTCTAATCGATTGAGGTCAGTTTCTGTTTTCTGTTCCCTGTGGCTGTCTCTGAGATCTGTTTATAACCAGGATATCATTGTTTACTCATCTGTTGATCTGAAGCTTCAAGGAACAATCAGTTCTGTTTATCCTGCCAATCAATTTCTGAAGTTGCCTGATATTCTGTTGCTCTTCTTTTCAGTTTCTTGGAATTTTTCCTTGACCTGCGGCAGCTAGATAATCTCTAGTTATTAATCGCATAAGATATTAATGTTGTTTTCATCTTAGTTTCTATTCCATTAGTTGCTATTTCTGTCCAGCATTAGTTTCTATTTCTGAACCTCGTTCCTACAAGTTCTAATTTATGAATATGACTTTCCAATTCCTGGTTTCTGGTTGCTGTTCTCTGTCAGTTTCTAAATTTGAGTTTCTATTTTGGTTACACGCTATTTTTGTGACTACCTGATATCTAAGAATCTGACCGTAAGATTGAACCCAATTTTTGATATATTAATTCCATATCTGATCCAAGTACTCAAACCAGCCTTTTGGCTACATCAGAGTCTTTGATTTCCCGATATTAAATTTTCTCAATTCCAATTTTGAAACCTTCACTGCAATTCTAGTTTTCATGTTGGAATTCCAAACCCTATCCTCCTTAGGTGAATTCGCTCCACAACAATTTATTGAGACAGAATAACAGATTAACAGAGTTTTTTTTGTTTTTTAAAGCTTAAGTCTATTGGTAGTTAATTCTAATAATAGTTGTCATTGCACCAAGGCAAACCTAGGTGATGACCAGCCGCCTTGGTCTCCTAGGTGTTCCTTGGTGCCTAGGCGACACCTAGGAGACCAAGGCATGCATATACTAAAGTATTTTAGATGATGTATTTCTTTCCTTTAAAGTGTAACTTTTGGGGAGAGGGGCATATATGGACAACGCAAATTTTATTTATTTAACTTTTGAATATGGGGGGAATATGTTTTAGATGATGTATTTCTTTCCTTTAAAATGTAACTTTTTGGGGGGTATATATGGAAAATGAACCTTGTTTATTTTACTTTTGAATATGGGGGACAATATACAACAACAACAACAACAACAAAGCCTATTTTCTCAATTCCAATATCGAAACCTTCACTGCAATTCTAGCTTTCATGTTGGAATTCCAAACCCTATTCTTAGGTGATTCGACTCCACAACAATTAAGTACGACCTTTTTTTATTGGAAGCTTATGTCTATAGGTAGTTCTAATCATAGTTGTCATCGCGCCAAGGCAAAACTAGGCGGTGACGTGCCACCTAGGAGACTAAAGCATGCACATACCAAAGGGGTTTTAGATGGATGATGATATTTCTTTCCTTTAAAATGTAAGTTTTGGGGAGCATATATGGAAAAAGAAAAGTTCATTTATTTTACTTTTGAATATGGGGGCAATGTACAACAACAAGAAGCCTTATCATAACTATTTTTTTTTTTGGGGGGGGGGGGGGGGAATATGTATAAAATTAAAAAATGAACTTTAAAATTATAATTTAGCAAATGAAACCCATTTGGTCTTCTTCCTCGTTGATGTTGACAACAATAGAAGTAGCGGTTGCATAGTGTGTTCTAGGTGCATACCACTTTCCTCCTAGTTTTACTCAAGGTTTAAAATCTCGGTTCTCGGAAGCGTCTTGGCCTCTTGGAAAACCGAGATCTCGCCGAGACAGTGTAAAAGCAACTTGGTTTTGCTCCTGCATGTAGCATTCGATAACACAAAATATTCCGAGATCTTGGCGAGATCTCGCCGAGACAGTGTAAAAGCAACTTGGTTTTGCTCCTGCATGTAGCATTCGATAACACAAAATATTCCAAGATCTTGCCAAGATCTCAGGAGAGAAGTTGCCAAGAAACTACTGATAACACAAAATATCCCGAGATCTCGCCGAGAAACTGCCGATAACACAAAGATCTCGGCGAGAACTTGCATCAAGACAGAGAACCATTATCGCCATGGTTCTCGTCTCGGTGTTCACCGAGATCTCGCGAGATTTTAAACCATGGTTTTACTATGAAGGCAGTGCCACTACAAACTTATTAGCAATAGTGGCACCGACTACAACTTCTTCTCCCCATTCTTTTCGTTCTCTTCGGTTATTCTTCCCATTTCTCCTCTTTTCCTATTTGTTTTCCCTATTTCCTCCCCTTTTCCTCATTTTGTTTCCTTCTCTTTCCCCCCTATTTTTTGTATGGGCACCTTGAACAATAAAGTGACCGGTCACGTTCAAGAACCGCCTGGACACCTAGGGGACGCCATGACGACTATGGTTCTAATTCATTTTATGTTTTAAATTCTTTTTTCTTTCTTAGGAACAATGTATGAGTCAGAAAATATGTTCTTTGCGTTGAAAAGTAAGACAGATTCATGGGTTACAAAAAAAGTAAGTGTCCTTAAAGTTTGGGTTTTTATAAGTTAGAATCTGGAAGGTCTGAATGTTACCATTTGCTCAAAAAGGGAGTTAGGAGTCGCTCTCTCTCTCTCTCTCTCTCTCTCTCTCTCTCTCTCTCTCTCACACACACACACACACACACACACACACACACACACTAATGCAATCCAAGAAGGCAACCAGCCCACATGGTCAACACTATTCACGTGAACAGTACCAACAGATTTTTTTGAAAGATTTTTTCACTCTATTGTTATTTCTTTCCTAAAAGTTAGTTTCCTAATTTCATTGTTTAGTTTGTTTCCTAATATTCAGGATAGATTGATAGTAGGTTTCAATTACTTGGAGACCAAGCATTTACTTTCCTATTTTCAAATTTAGAAAGTTTTCTTTCCATTGTATTAAAACCTTCCTATGTTATAAGGAGGTTTAATTTTTAATAGTTTTCTCTCTTTCCTATTTTAATTGTAAGGATTCTCATTATAAATAAGAGGAATAAAAGCTGGCGGTAGCTCTTAGAGTTTTTCCAGAAAAATTGAGAATCAATTAATTTCTGGTTGAGCCTCACCTGGTTGTGAGACTCAACCTCTTGTTCTTCTTTTCCTTGCAATTCTTGTGTTTTCTTTGATCTCGATCTGCTATCCCTTGGCTGGCGATACTGTTTCTAGAAGCCTCATCAATTTCTTTGGCTAAATTAAAATCAAATCACAAAATTACAGTGGAGCTGTCCAGAGCCAGGCGCTACCAGGTCCAGCCTACTTGTGGGCCCCATAACTTCCTCAACTTTGTTCCGATCTTCTTCAACTTTGGAGGGTTGTTCATAATTGTTATAAAGACCATTCAACCCAAGTTTCATCAGTTTCTGACGGATATATTTCAAGATAAGTAATTATTCCTATTACTTTTCTCTGCAGAATTTTGTATTGGACTGAATTAAGATCTTGTAGCAAGGAGGGCTTGTTAATTTGAGATATCTAAACCCCTTTGCATCACACACACACACACACACACACACACACACACACACACACACATAGTAGTCCATATGAAGGCACAGCTGCAGAGGTGCCAATGAAGCTTTCTGAAATTTCTTACTAGTGGGCTGATCTCATCCCTGGGAAACATATATTTTGCCGACCCCAAGGAAAGCAATATTTCGCTAATTTCAACAGATTTCACTCAAGTTTTTACGCATTGTTTGGAAGTTAACTGTGTTATTTAAGCTATGACGTGACAAGAATTAAACAAATACAAGTTATGGGAATCTCTAGTTAGTTACAAGCTTGTGTTTCACCAAGCGTGTGCCCAACTAAGACTTACAAAGGTCACTGGTGGTTCAGATAACCAAACTATTTTGACAGGTTTAAAAAAGTTAATCTACTCACCAACAGTTCATAAAACAATATATTTTGACATGTTTAATAAAGTTCAATGTTCTTATTTGGCGACCCCAACGTGGAAAAAATAAACCCCAAGGGGTAGCTGAGTCGGCAAGGAGCCTACGCCTCAAGAAGCGGAAGGTACTAAAGTTCGACTCATCTTATTGCCTTGGGACCACTCACACGGGGTTAAGTGCTCTTTCTTTCCTGCAATGGGTGTAAGTGGAATGGTTCTCATTCAACCCTGGAATGACCCGGTCCATGCGATTGTGGGGTCAGTATGGGCCCACGGGATTAGTCAAATCCGTCGTTAGCAAAAAAAAAGGTTCTTATTTGGCTGCTATAAGGTATAATGACGAATTCTTACAAGGTGGACTATGTCACTGATTCCAACTCTAAATCAACCTGAAGAAGGGTATTTTATCACATCCTAGCCTTTTCTCATTCTTGTAGTATGTCATATGATTACGGCACGTGGAGTTGCCAGAAACCTATGGGCACTAGGTTTTAGACTAAATGAAAACAAGAAGAGAAAAGGAAAGAGGATTTGACCTAGGAAATATTATGCATTTTTTTATTCTTAATATTTTACATTATCTTGATCAAAAAGATCATATAAATTAATAAACATGCCAACAATGAATTCATATGAATCTATTCATAACTGAACTGCCCCTCACCCCAACTACTTGAATACCACGGTCCTATCCATAAACTATATTTATGGCCCGCTTCCTACCTAACACCTATTTTGATATATCAGTCACAATCTTCAATTGCAATGAGAAAAAAAACTACTATTACAGAGAACCACTTTGGTTTTATGCCAGGTAGAACCACGACAGAAGCTTTATACTTACTTAGGAGACTCATGGAAAGATGTATAGAAGGCAAGAAGGACCTTATGGATGATTTAGCCAGAGACACTCAAGATAAAGTTCCTTGGTGCATGCTTTTTGCCGATGATATTGTTTTAGTGGATGAGACAAAAGCAAAGATTAACAGCAAGTTGGAGCTATGGAGATCAACATTGGAATCAAAGAGCTTTAAGATAAGTAGAACGAAGACAGAATATATGGTGTTTACTTAAGTCACACAAGGACAGATAATGAGGTGGTGAATATTCTTGAGAGAGAGATACAATAAAGTGATCATTTTAGGTATCTAAGTTCAATCATAGATAAAGAAAGAGATATAGAGGATGATGTTTCACAGAGGATTAAAATAGGATTGATGAAACAAAGAGGTGCGTCTGGAGTGCTGTGTGATCGGTGTACTTCGTGAAAACTTAAGGGACAATTTTATAGGACAGTTATTCAACCTGCTATGATGTATGGTGCAGAATGTTGAGCAGTTAAGAAACATCATATAGATAAACTAGTGTAGCTGAGATGAAGATGTTGAAATAGATGTGTGGTAAAACTAGGAAGGATAAGGAAAGGAATGATCGTATTAGAGCTGATTTGGGATTAGCGCCGATACATGATAAACTATGAGAAAGCTGTTTGAGATTGTATAGTCATGTTCAACGGAAGCCGTTAGATGCTCCTGTACAGAGGAGTGATTTGATTCAGATTGAAAGATCAAAAAGAACTAGGGGCAAACCTAAGATGACCTCAAGGGAGGTGGTGAAGAAAAACATATACTTTAGGCCTTGTTTCAAGTATTACATCCAACAGAGCTAATTGGAGGACCAGAATCCATGTAGCCAACCCCATTTAATTGGGACAAGGCTTTGTTGTTGTTGTAATCTTCAATTGCAATGCTCAATTGCTGATTTTTCATACTTCTAAAAGCCAGAAAATACGCTCTTGTACCACCCCTATTACGCCATATGCTTAGCAAAATAAATTCCAATGTTGCATGCTTGGTTTTATACATGGGTGCATGCACTACCGACCAGTTTTCAGGAAACAAAATGCCAAATATGTACATCAAAACACTCGATACATAGAAAAAGGGACTGGTTTTGGAGGATGTCAACCCATGAGGAAAAACAGAAATCTGCCATGTAGTGGGTTATGGGCGGGTTATGTGGGGCTGAAATTTATGGTCAGGTAAACCCCAAAATCCCCTACTCCACATGCCAAGATTCAGCCTAATTGGAGTTAGCCACGTGACAAATCAAAGCATGGAACAATCCAGGACTACCAAAAGGGTGCACCGAAGTACAAGCAGTGCATGGACATATGCGGGAGTAGAGAGGAGATTGATTTTCAGGCTGAAATTCGACATGTGGCCTATTAGACCATTTCCTTGAATATGTCAGAATTGCCACATCACTCTTCCATGTGGCAAAACAGCCACCAATTTTGTCCGTGAGTTACCAACCACAAAAACTATTACCAATTGAAAATCTCCACAAGATGCGAAACAAAGAGGCACATCAGACTGACACAAAATGATCATCTGAAAAATATACACATATTGACAATTCAATGGTCATATTGATAATAAAAAAAAATGCATTCATGCGTGCAACTTACATGATAGTTTTAGAAATCAAATCATCTACCTTGTTCTAGTTCAGAATAGCCGGAAATGGTCACGATTAATTTCATCAAATTCATCAGGACCATTCAGAAAGAGTCACAGAATATATGATCATAAATACCTTCCAGATAGCAGCTGAGAACTATTTACAGGCCCCTTGGAACTACCAACTCTCTTAGCCCTATTATCATGTTCTTTTTCGACACGCATAGCTGCTACCTCCTTTTCCATGGCAGCAACTTCCCTTCTCATTTTCTTGGCCTCAACCTCCATTGCTTTGGTCAAAGTATCTATCTTCTTTGCTAACATCTGAAACATAACACACAGTTAGATGAGAGGTTAAACTCATCACCAGAGTAACACAGATAGAGCAAGCATAAGCACCTCAATGGCATCATCCTTGTCTTTAAGACTTTGATCTTTTTCATGGCAGGCTTTCCTCAAAGAAATAACCTCTTTCTGTAACATGTCATATAATACTCCAGAGATAGTATCTTCTGTATCAACAGATGGGAATTCATTTGGTTTTTCATATGGATTTTCTTTCCAGTTATCGACTGCCTCATTCTCTCTGGTTGCATCAATAGATTTGTTAAGGGAAAAGTTAGGGGCCGTTCCATTTGACAGGACCTTACCCCTGTCTAACGACCTTGTGCCCCCATCAAATGACTTTGATGTCCCTTTGGCATGCCTCAAAACTGTACTCGTATTAGAAGAGATTGAAGACCGCAACTGAGGGGATGGAGGTCTCTTGGATAAAAAACCGTTGGAGGTCAATTTCAAGACATCAGCTCCACCTAGGGACTGACGACGTGATGAACCATTGCTCAAACTTCTCCCCTCTGGAGTAGATCGATTGCTACCATTGGAGGGTGTTCGTAATCCCTCTTCAAGAACTTTGAGTCTTAGTTGATATTTTTCCTGAATAGTACCCAAAAAAATTCATAAATCTCAAAATTTATTTCAAAGGAAGTTGAGAAATGCCTGACATGTGCAGGTAGAAATGGAGTAAAACCAAATTATTACTTTCAATTGTGCTTCAAATTTCGCTGTTCGCTCAGCTATGGTAAGTTTTTCTCGAAGTTGCTGCATTTCTCCCTGCAAAATTAATTTTAAAAAGAATTACAACAGTTGAACCCAAGAGAATCCAAATAACACTTTGGCCAGGGATGAAACAACAGTCAAAACTAGAAAGCAAAGAAAGGGGGAAAAACAAACAACAAGGCATTAGTGCATACCTGCATGAATCTTCTATCTTCAAGCCACTGTTTGACAGGCATCACTTTTTCATTAGCATCTTTCCATTCATTTGCTACCACTACAGCCACCCTATTTGCTGTCACCTTTGCGCGGGCTAGTTCCCTGTCAAGTGTTTTCCTCTCCTCCTGCAGAACATAAAACAACCCGGTCAAAACTCATAATTGAGGGGGCAATAGATATCATATCAGTCAGAAACAAAAATTCTAGTAAAAGGAAAATCTACAGGTCGATAATCATATATAAAACAAGCACATTACATTCATCTCTTGAAATTTCCGTTGGTAATCCCTCACAGCATTTGCAGCAGCACCACCAGCAAGAACAGCCTCCTCAAGCTCCCTTACAGTTTGGCTAAGCTTTTCAACCTCTGCAACCTTTTGGCGATGCATTTTGTCCAAAATTTTATTTTCTTCCTAGCGAATGTACAAAGTAGACACATAAAAAAAAACAAGGATATTAATAAATTCATCACATTGGAATTAATAAATTCATCGTCATTGATAAGAAACTCGACCATTTCGAATTCTTATGACATAAAAGGAAAACTAAAAATAGTTCAACGGTACCTGACAAATTTCAATCTGCTTCATTAACTCTTGGTTCTTATTCTGAAGATCATCCACCATTGAAGCTTTGGCCAAGGCAAATTCAACAGTCCTCTCTGCTTCGAGTAAAGCTGCTTCTTTTGATTTGGTAAGGCGATCTAACGCCTTGTTGTCATCCTGCAGCTTTGCAATCTGCAGTGAATCACCAAAGATGATGAATAATGGCTTATTCTTGGTTTTATTTTCCCATCAATTATGAATGTTTCAGTCAAATGATGGAATAGCAGCACATGTCAGAGTAAGGACAAAATACCTCTTGCCGAGACAGCTTTAGCTCTGCCTCTAGTGGTGCAAGAATAGCTTCAATGGGTGGCATGTCATCATCCTTTTGAGCAGCATGAACCCTTCGAAGGGTGGCTTCTGCTGCAAACTGAGCAGCCATGGAGGCTTTCTTTTCATCATTGATTTTTTTAATTTCAAGATTCTGCACAATAGTATTGGCAAATCAGGCATACTTGCAATATGGAAAATAGAAAAGTAAATCAAAATAAATAAAAAATTACAGTTTCATTGCATTACTTTGGTTTCTAGAAGGGATTCTGTTAATTTGAGTTTCTCCTCCACCTTCGACAATTCTTCAGTGAGCTAAGAGATAACCGACAGAACATGGAAAAACAAAGTCAGTACCACTCTAAACACACAGAAATTGCTCAGACATAGCAAACCGTAGGACTTGACAAAAACGGGGGGTGATAACCTAGATCAAATTCTAGACGATGGGGAAAATCCCTAAATTGTTTTGACAAGAACGAAACCTAAATAACTAACTGTTTTAACATTAATAACCAACAAAATATGGAAAAATAAAGCAAAAGCACAAAGTAATATCATAAACACAAACAATACAGAACGATAGTAAGCTTATGTCAAAATCAGAAGGATGCCAAATCTAGTCTTTTAAATGCTTCAACATGACTTCCCAAAACATAGACTGATGCAGTACTAAAACTACACCTTTATCTAACTTGAGGAATTGCAAGCAATTCAAAATTATTGTATTGGTGGAACATGATGTTGGTGAATAACCGAAAACAACAGGAGATGCAAACGGAAAAAAAAAATTTATTTCTTTTTCTTCTTCACACTGAATACGGATAAAATGCACAAAATTTAATTCTCAAAACATTACTCATAACGTTCCCAAAAAATACCAAAGAGGAAAAAAAAAAGGGTTTGGGGGGCCATTTGAAAAATGAAGAATACGGAATACGTTAAAGACAACATCAAAAAATGGCTAAGTACAGAAACAACGAATGAATCATCCAAGAACGGACAAATGAGAACATAAAATCCACCCCCCAAACGGGAGACATCCTATTGAATTTTGCTTCTCGCAATATCAAATTACATGTTGACTACTGTTGGCATTAAGTTTTCAGAAGAATCAAAACTCCGAAAACTTCAATATAGTTAGAGAAGTAGGCATAACTAGAGAAATTCGAGACTAACTATAACTCAAATTGAAATTCTAAAAATTTCTCTCCAGTTAGTAGCTGACTGATTCAAAAGAAATATTACATATATCAACTCAAACAAAATATTATTAAAAACATAGAGTATAAGAAAATGAGAACTGACTTCTTCCACAGCCTTTTCTCTCAGGCGTTCCGACAATTTCAATGCCTTGATCTCCGCCTGAGCCTCCCCTAATTCTCGATCCTTGTCTGCAAAATAACAAGTAAAAAAGTCCAACAATTACAACAGATAAGAACTTAACTTCGCAAATCACCCTCAGAACAACCACAAATCGCCTTAAAAACGACCAGATCAAATTGCATTCCCACCTCTAACTTCATTCTCCAACCGATTAAGCTCAACTTTCACCGGATCCGAACCATGCAACAGATTTATAAAATCATCCGCGTCCAAGCTCGGCCTCACCGACGGCCTCCTCCTCGATGTCTTCCCTTCCTTAAACGATCCCGCAACCATCAATTGAGGATACGGCGCCGAAGCACCATCATTCGCAGCCGAGTAGCCATTACCAACGCCACCGCTGTAACTCCACTCCGGCGTAGTCGGAGTAACACTATCGCCGGTAACATCGGCCATGACGGATCTGACACTCACATCCGAATGCAACAAAATCCCCAAATCTTCAGCCACTCCGATTCGAAGATTAGGGTTTCTCTACACAGAAAATCCCAATTTCCACTGTTCCTGTGGTTCCTTCCGCCGTTAGATTGAGAGAGATAGACGTTGAGTAGTTCGTTGTTTCTCTCTCTTCTTTCCTCTCCAACGGAATATATGAAAGCTTTCAAGTCTAGAGAGAGAATGAAAATGCTTTTGTCTCTATATCTGAATGTTTCTGCTTTAAATCGTCTTCTTCTCTGACTACTACCGTTTCTATCTCTTTCCAGAATTTGTTTTTCCTCTCTCTTCTCTCTCTCTCTCTCTTAAAAAAAAGCTGGAGAGTGTGAATGTGAACTGTGAATAAGAATAAGAAGGAGGGTTAATTAAAAAATACTCTGCAATCAGAGACGCTTTGCTGTTAAGCAGAGGCTACTGCGTGAAACAGACAGATACACGAGGATAGAGACGGTGACACTGTATTATTACTGTATTCCACTAGTAGTAGCCTTACTCATTGGTTAGCTTAAGCTGCGCCTGGTGTGTCAATCGGTCCAATTTCAGTTGGCCTCGGTCGGGTCTAATCGGTTTACATTAATTTATTACTCCATGGTTTTATCGGCTTGTATTACTAACCGATGTTCATAAGCAAGATATGGGTAAAAATCGTATCTGATCATCGGAGAGGTGCCAGCTGTGATGGCATGACTGGCTTTCACCCAACTGGCATTACCGATATATGCGCCCGGTATGTGCATCAGGTGAAGCCATACTTCTCTGTCGACAAGAGAGGAAGGAAACGGGTGTATTATTAGTGTATTAGTAGCCTTACTCATTGGTTAGCTTAAGCTATGCTAGTGCGTAAAAAGATTCATCCTCGTATATGTATTAGGGAAAAAGATCATTCCTAATGAAACCACTCCTGTAGTGAGAATCTCATCCGCTCAAAGTGGATTGGCTTGTATTTTGATTCAAAGTGTATTATGATACGCGCGAATCCACTTTGAGTGGATGGAATCCTCACTACCGAATATTCCAATCCTATGTCTTAGTGTATTTTCAGTTGGTCTGAGCTAGGCGGTTTACATCAATTCAAGACCCACACTTTCGACCGGCATGTATTACTAATCGATGTTCATGGGCTAGACATGGATAAAAATCATATAAAGTCATCGGGGAGGTGCCAGCCATGGTGGCACAGCTGACCTTCATATGCGCATCGTATGTGCGCTGGGTGAAGCCACACTTCTCTGCCGCCAAGAGAGGATTTTATCCACTAGACATAAACACATGTATATTCGGTCTAATCGGATATCAATGCATAATCGGTTCATGATAATTAAGTTAATAAATCCATAATCAATTTTATGCTAATATGGATAATCGGTTTCATGTTAATCAGCCATATTATATTTGATTTTCTGGCGATCAAATGGAAGGTATAACCAATTGGTTACATTTCTATGCAATAAAACCATCAACCTTAAAGATCAATAAAATCTAAGTCTCACTAAATGATTATAAAATGGAGGAAGGAAAATTATAATTAAAAAAAAGAAAAAAAAAAAAAGAAGAGGTGAGTAGTTGCCGGTGGAATATTATTTATTTATTTATCGGGTGGAATGATTTGAGTGATTAGAATTAAAAAAGAAAAAAAGAAAAAAAAGAAGAAGTGAATAGAGAATTGAAAATTTGATGATCACATATGTATTATAATTAGGGATATATATTTAAAACAGATCCGTCTCGGTCAAGTTATAACCTTGCATTGTGAATGTTTGATTATTTATTGATCTAGACCTGACCCTGAGACGTTTAATAATTGATCTAGATCGGTGTCGGTTTTCATTGATCGGTTCAAATATGGACGTTACACCATCCAGTCCTTGGATTGACACCCCTCGACATCCTTGTGACCCGTCGCAGTGCGCAAAAGAGAGAGAATTGATTGTGTAACACACACAATTGTGCTTTTTAACGTGCCACACTTATGCACACCCATAGTTCTTTCAGCTTCTCTCATATCATAATCGGATTTGGGCCGTTAGAACTTAATGATACGATTCACGCGATGGATATTGTTATATTTACCCTTTAACACCGTAGGTATTATTGTCCATAGGCTACATAAATACCTGAATACGGATTGAATTACACACAAACGATGGAACCTTTTTCTTGGGTTGGGGCTCCACGTGTAACGTTGATGGGTTTCCACCCAATAGCCTCCGAAACACTAGGCAAAGTTACTTGAAGTTTAATATTTTAATAAGGGTGTCAAAATTGAGGTCGAACTCTAAAGATTGATCAAACTGACTGAACCAAACCGAACCGATACCTTATCAATGTGGTATTGGCTTTGTATGTAAAAATGGATGAAAAAAATCTAAACCAATCAGAACAATTATAAGACAGAAAAACCAATAAAACTAATAAAATTCAAAAAAAAAAAAAAAATTGCAATATTTTCTTTAGTGTATGAATCGATCAAGATCGAACCAAAAGTAAATCAATAAGAGATAGTTAAGAGAAACCGGTAAGGGATCGAAACCGATTGGACTAAAAATTATCTATTATGGTCTTGATTTTTAAAATCGAACTCTTTATCGATCCAAAACTGGATCGAATATAAGAAAAAAAAATTCCACCTCCGTACTAGACTAACTATTAGACATCCCTTTCTGTAACATCTTCTGGTCCATGACTACGACTTTGGAATTATGGCATTCCGTAATACTATGGGTGTTAACTCTTTTGGCGTTAGCGTATGTTGTCCTGTTCTTATCTCTTAAAAAAAAAGTTATGATATCAACGTACATAAAATAGAGATACCTTCAAATGGCTACACAATAGTTTTATAGTTATATATATATATATATATATTTTAATTTTTTAAAATAAATTCAAAGGAGATTTGAACTCACAACCTCTTAATTAATGTATTGATTCTTACCATCTAAGGTATTCACTTGGGGTTTTAATCCTATACTTCTTTAAATGGGAAATAAATATTGGCAAGAGAGGTACCTCACAAAATGTTTATGCCTATTAAGTATACATGTTAGACCTTTTTGGTCAACATTATTATGATGCCACAGGTGTTAAACTCTCAGGGATTGTCATTCAAATTATTATGATTAAGGAAAATGATCTAGGTATGTGTATCTATGGCTCTCACATGGGCAAAGTGGTCATTTTATTGTTCCATGTGAGAGGGCGCATGTACACGCCGCGGGGCAACCCTTCTCCTATGATTCAATGCCACTTTTTTTTTTTCCACATGTGAATGTGAGGGTGATATTAATGATGATTATCTCACCTAAGTTTGTAGCTAACTCAAACATTTTGAATTTAGCTGTTAAATTTTATTTGTTAAATTTCAAAAGTAAAATAAAAATTACATAAAAAATTAATTACCAAATTATAATTGTAAATTAATTATAATTATAAAGATTTTTTATTATTATTATATTTCCTAACTAATGTCACTTACAAAACGAAACCCGACTGTCCATACTTCTACTTATTTTTCTTCAATTATCCAAAATCATGAGAAACTTGAAGGAGTCGAACTCGTAGGGTGTAAATTGATAAGACCAAGAGGGACTTCAAAAGCAAGATTGAGAGATACAAAGCTAGACTTATTGCCAAGGGGTTCATTCTGAAAGAAGACATCGACTACACTGAGACCTTCTTTCCGGTTTCTAAGGACTTATGGATATTCTCACGTATACTAGATTATCATATTAGAAAATTGATATCACAATTCTAACCACTGGATTAATAGATAGGAGTACTAAACCCCAATCATATGGCTCACCTTTTATTGGATCTCTCTATTAAAATCTAAATTTATTATAAAAAAATATTTTGCTTATCAATTTTTTCACATAATATAATGCATTTGGCTGAAATTAACTGCATGAGTCAAGGGCATTGTGGAACATATATCTTCAAAGTTTGTTATCTTAAGCCATCATATGACATATTTGTAGAGTCCTTTCTAAAAGCCTTTCTTAACGGATTGTTAATGGAACACCAACCCCTTTAACCAGAAAAATAAATATGAAAAGGAAACACTAACCCCTAAAAAATAATAATAAATAAAAATAATAAAAATAATACATCAACGAAAAATACTTTTTTTTGGGTAGATTACAAAACAAAACTTTAAGGGTTGGACTATCATGTTGTATCATTTTATATGTAAAAACTATGATTTCGTAAGGGGTTTTTTTTTGTCGGTATGGATGATCATCTTAATTTTTTATATTTAATGTGGAATGATTACAGTAAAAAACAAACAAGATCATGTACTAATGCTTTTGTTCTTCAATTCAATGAAATTTGTTATTTAATATTCTTTAATTTACTTAATTTTATGCATTAGAAATATAATATGATTTTAATCAACATGTCTATCTTAGAAGAAAATCAATTCTTCAATCTATTTTATTAAAATTAAGCATTTAATGGCATATTGATGTTGTTGAATTGATTTGGTGAAGCACCGAAGATTAGGGAGCAGTCAAAATTCATGTATTTTACTCACATCACTCTACTCCTACCCCCAACCCCTAAAAAAAAAAAAAAAAAAACTTGTAAAAAACAAATTAAAAGGTAAAAGTTATTGAGAGGCTTCATTTGTTTTCATGGAAAATTTAACAGTAAAATTTTATGTGTAATATTTTATAAGTAAATTTTTTTTTCCCAAAGTTTGATTCTAATAAGATAAAAAAAAAGACCCCCTCTCCCCTTGAGATCATTATATTTTATCTCTTAGAAACAAATGCTGAATTTTTTTTACATATAAAATATTACATGTAAAATTTTACAGTAAAATACAATATTTAAAATTTTACGTCAAAACAAACAGAGCTGAACGATCAATTTGAAAGGAATCTATGGACAAACACTCTAGCTTTGCCACGTGGAAGGATGGAATACAATTTTTGACCGTTGGATATTCAAGGAATAGTCTGATTAATCATACGTCAAATTTTAACAATTTCAATCGAATACCCCTATGTAGCTGATTGCCCTCCTCAATTACCGTTGAATTCGACATTTGATTAGGGGTCCTTGTGAGCTTTCACTCCATAAAATTTCAGCTCCACTTCCGATTGAAACAAGCCTATCAAAAAAAATGGCATGCTTATTAGTATTATGAAATTTATACACAACACAAAGACCATTGAAAGGTGAAAACTCAAAATATTCAAATTCTATAAAATATCATAATGAGAGGTGTTGGGTTAAATAATTATTTTTTAATTAGTAATAGGTTTTTATAAAAGAATTTAAATATTATGGAAATTGGTCTAGATTTATATAAATAGGATCCTTTGAAATTGTTTGCGTCAACATCAGTATTGTCATTACATCTCTTTCACCAAGTAAACGGACATAGATCCTCTCCTGCCACTCAGCCAAGCCAACCTGTTTGATGGACAATTGAAAGGCTGGACGATTGAAATAGATCATTTTTCCAAATAAACTACATAAATAATGTATACAAATTATATAATACCGACTTTGAATTCCCAGCTGTTTTCCACAAAAAAGAGACTTTTATTACTTTATTCGACAAAGAAGAATATAAAATTTCAATATTAGTTACTCAAACGTTTCAACCCCATTATATATGATACTATGAAGAGTTTATTTTAAATTATTATAGTTAAATGGATTATTATTATTATTATTATTTGCAACAGTTAAATGGATGGAATTCAAGTAGTCATATTTAATCTAGTCCAGGAACCATCTACGACCCCTCCATAAAACTCTTAATGGGGCTCGGATTTTCCCCAGCGGCTGGCAAGGGGCTGCATGCCCAATGAGTCTTGGCCGTTGGATCCTTCACTGAGCCACCCAGCCATTAGAAGAGGCATATCATATTGCACCATAATATATAATCTATCTAATAATTATCTTCTTAAATTGTAATTTCCAATATTTTTCTTTGCCACTCATCTCATATCCTTGTAAACCTTCCGTATATCATTCTTTTTTAATACTTAATTAAACAATAATTTAAAAAGAAAAGGGAGGGGAGAAGATGGATCCCATACCCAGCTCAGTGGTTGTCTGGAAGAACCCTTGCCCCTCCAAAACGAAGTAAGTGGGATCTTGGTTCAAGGCATTAGTATTGGATCAACTGATTCATATCGGTTTTGAAAATGACCAATCTCGATCCAATACCATACTCAATCCCCGTTTTAACATTATTTTATAGGGACCGACGACGTGTCCACATAGGCACATAGCATTGGATCTTTATACTGATCCGATCCAATCTGAATGGATTTTGAACTTGGCCGATATCTTGATTTAGATCCTTAGGTGAGACATAGGAGGAGAAATTCCACCATTGATACCAAATGGCATGGAATTCTTTCCCAAAAAAGGCATGGATGGTACATGAACACATAACTAACTTTATTGTCGTGACAATATGACTAAGGAAGTAAAAGACAAAACCTCAAATAAAATAACTAACTCATTAGTCTTCAACTATGTGATTGATGGTGTCCTCCGAGTCTAATTAGCTAATCATTGTATTATATCCTTACTATGTTTCAGTTTATTGTTTCAATTTCGAATCTCTCTCTCAGTGGTCGAGCTGATAATTGTTTTATATATTATCAGACTCAATAAATCTCTTTAATAAATTAAGGTAATATTAAAAAAAAAATCTTTAATTTGAAAAACTAAAATAATTGAACCAAAAATGTGGATTTTTGAAACTTTTTCAAAGAAAAGGAATAACTAACAACACATCATTATTTTCGAATTCCAATAAAAAAATGGTATAATAGAGCAATTATATATAGCATGATATACTTGAAACATGAGAAATTATATATGGCCAAAGTGTATTCATGGACCTGGACCCTTCACAATAAAGGTATGTCAAATGATGTGAAAGATGTATCTAATTTCTGAGTTTAATTAATTACTGAGTTAATTAACTAGTAAGAGTTTACATTATTTGTAGGATCAGTTTAATCTGATTTATCACGGATTAGAGATAAACCAATTTGGTCTACTATGGGAATAAACCAAAGTTTGAGATAATATTATAAATAATGGATTTTGAGTCCTTACAGTTTTAGTTGTTTATTCTTCTCTTTACTTTCATATAAGATAATAAGAACCAATGAAAATCTCTAAAGGGCTATGGAAGACTAAAAATTAAAAATTGGATTGACATCAGCAATGAGCGATCTTCAATATACAAGTATGCATTTAATCATTGATTATTTCATGTTCCCATTGTATTAAAAAAAAAAAAAACCCCTTATGGTTGTTAGGGTTTGTTCTTGAACCCTAAACTTAATTAAATCGTCCATAATGAACTTGATCTTAAGATGAAGTTAAAAAATATCGTACTTTGATTTTAAGTCACACAATCCCTAGTTTAGCAATTAATTTCAACCCCCAACCTTCCTTTCAAATTTGTTAATTATATATCGCACAAACCTTATCTGTCTATTAAATGATGATGTGATAATATTTATAATTTTCTAATGACAAAACTATTCTTTACACTTTTCCCCTTTGTTCAATCTTTTCCTTCCTTTGCCAGTGCAGCTTGGAGGTTCCCAGCTTCCTCTTGTGGATCGCTTTTTCCCATCTCCACCGCTCATTGTGAGATCAGTAGTACCCCCATTGTCTTCTTCTTCGACCTCATGTTTCTGAATCAACGGTAAGGAGGAGGGTGATGATCACTCATTTTCGATCTATCTCATTCATCAATTCAATCTATTTGTTCGTTTTTCCTTCTTCGGTTGCGGTTGTGGTTACGGTGAAGCCTAGCAGGAAGTCCAAAATGGAAGAAACATAAGCGAATGGAGTAGTGGACTTGCTTGGATGAGGAGGAGATCCCCAAGAAGGAAAAGAACCGAAAGCCGCGAGATTGGTGGCGAGAGTTCTGTGAAGAACTTATAAAAAAAAAAAAAGGACTTCAAGTCCAGAAGCGGTACTGGTGCAAGGATGATTGGTGGCAGAGGGATGAGGATCTCTCAAATGGTAGAAATCCAGGTGAAACAGGAGAGGTCCTTTCCTTGATTTGGTGTGGACCGTGGAGGGAAGAGTGGTAGTGGCAGAGATCGTATCAGACGACGAACGACGAAGACAAAGGACGAGCTTCTTGTTTGGGTTGCAAGCAGAGATCGTGAGATCGAGCTTGGAGTTGAGTTGGGAGGAGGAACCGTCCTGGGAGTAAATTTACCAAAAATGAATTAAATGGGATTAATCCCCATCACTGCATCAGTTCTCCCTCCTCCAGCACCATTGGCATAACGATTCTTAGCAGTGTAACCACCACTACAACCAGAACCAGAACCAGAACAAGAACAAAAAGCCCCTCTCCCCTTCTCCAACCTCATCATCATCTTCGTCTTCCTCCTCTTCAGCCTCTTGTTTTTTGAAATAGTCTTGCTAGACGTCGATACTGCCATTTCCGAAGGGAAATTGGATGCAGTGACGACGACTCTTGCGCGGCTGAAACAGGTATCAAACACCAGAAGCATAAGTTGCCCTCTCTCCATCCTTCACTATTGTCCACCCTTGGTTCACCTAGGGTGTCTTCCTGACGGTGTTCGTCAGGTTAGAAATTTCGATAAAACGATTTGGAGTTAAATGTTAAGCTGCTGAAGGAAGCCTGACAGAAGGGGAAAGGCCGCCAAAGACTGGACAGTCTCCGCCGACGTTGAAGAAGAAGAAAAATTAGAGAAATAATTGTTCATCGTAGGAGGGCAATTGGATCATTTCTCATTTTCCCTTGTTATTTCTTGAGCTTTTTTGACTTAGAAAACTATTATTAGAAAATGATGGAAAATTGTTCATTTTATTTATATTTCAACTTTACATCTTTCTTGACATTTTTATTAAGCCAGAGAAGCCTAAATGAATATCATTTTTGAGGTCAAAACCATGGAATGAATTTAGTTTGCTAATCAATCAACAACTTTCTTATCAATACGTGGACAACAAAAAATTATAATATTTAGAAATAGAAATAGCTAAGATAATGTCATTGATATAAATTAATTACAATAGCGGGGAAGATAAAATTAATCATGCATTCTATGTAAGGTTAGAGATAAACCAATCTGATTCACTATGAGATTAAACTAGAGTTTTAAAATAGTATTATAAATATTGGGTTTTGAATCATTGCAGCTATAATGGTTCATTCTATAAGGAAAAATCATCCTAGATGAATCTCAATGTTACTGTTAACCTCAAACCAAAGATGAAAACTTATCACGAATATCATGACACTTGTTTAATTTAAGAAATGAAGAAGAATGTCATACCTTTTTTGACGATTTGAAAATTTCTTTTGTTGAAGCACTACCCGTGATGAAGAACTCTTTCGTTGTTGAAGAACCTATGATGATTAGACAAACAAAGCCACTTGATTTTCAAGGATCTCACAAGCAATCTGGTGCTCACCCCGAACGGACAGTATACCATATCTTGGTATTTTGAACTTTTTCCTCCCCTTGCCTGTGTGACCTTGAGATGTTTTATATCTCTAGGGTGGAGATGACCAGCCATAAAATCCAACCCTAAGTGAGATGCTAGCCTCCTAATGTCATATCCAGATTGCCTTTTGGCATACCTTGACAATTACCACAAGTGCCCCTAAATAATAAATAGGGACACAAAATACAAAACTGCCATTTTTTATAAAACCAAAAAGATTTTGCAATGAAAAATAAAAATAAATAATATTTTATATTTATAAATAAAAAATATTTGATGTAAAATCAAACATGATAACATTATTCAAATTGGCAGTTTGTAGGTACGCATACACTCTTATAATTGTCAAGTCACTGGCAATGAACATTAGGCACTAAGGTCACCACTCAACGTACACGTGGTCTTACCATGAAGGACTACACTGGACCATATGTGCACTGACCGTCGAGAGACTAGTCCCCCATGTCTCCCATAGTCCGAGCAATTTTGACTTGCACCCCTCAAACCTATCATGGTCCAATCAATGCCTATGTAAGCACATAGCGCATCATGATAGGTGCGGTCAAGCCAAGGACTACAAAGTGGCTCATTTGAATAATCATCTGCAAAACCAGTTTATTAATACAATAGACAAAAACAATGGTACCATATAACAAATTTATAAGCCACAAAACATGTAAGCCACATGTCACATATATATACCTCAAAATAGAGATAGAGATGCCCAAAGAGAATACATAAAAATAACATAGTAAATCTGTGTTGGGCCACACAAATCCAACAGTCTCCCACTTGGCCTAACACAATCCCAAAGCCATTACATGTTTAGTAAATACACCAAAAGGTAAACCTTTTGTAAAGGGATCAGCCAAGTTTGATTGAGATGGCACTCTCTCAACAACTACCTCATTCTTCTTAATAACATCACGAATGTAATGATATCGACCTTCAATGTGCTTGGCCCGAGAATGACATTTTGGGTCTTTAGTGATGGCTATCGCAGAATTATTATCACACAAAAGTGGAATTGGATTTTCCACACAATCTACTATCAGCAATTCCAATAGGAACTTTCAAAGGTACACAACTTCTTTAGCTGCCGCATTCAATGCAATATATTCAGCTTCCATAGTAGACTGCACAACACATTCTTGTTTCTTGCTCTTCCAAGCAATAGCTCCACCACAAAAAGTGAACACAAAACCAGAGGTAGATTTTCTACTATCAACACATCCTTGATAATCAGAATCAGAATATCCAAGGATATTCAGATGATCAGAACAATAAGTTAATCTAAAGCCTTTTGTTTGCTTTAGATACCTCAGGATCCATTGAATAGCAATCCAATGCATTTTACCGAGGATTACTCACGAAAACGACTGATCATACTAACTGCAAACGCTATGTCTGGCCGAGTACAGATCATAGCATACATCAAGCTCCCCACAGCAGAGGCATAAGGACACAATGAGTCATTCAATTTTTCCGTTGGAGACTTAGGACTATCGTTTTGGGAAATTGGTCTGAGATAATTATAAGGAATTTGTCCTCCCACACAATCAGTCATGTGGAACCTCGTTAGCATAGTATCAATATATTTCTCTTGAGACAAGCTTAGTTTTCTTTGCTGACGGTCTCGCTCAATTTTGATACCCAGAATATAAGAAGCTTCACCCAAATCTTTCATTTCAAATGTGATAAATAACCATTGTTTCACTTCCATCAACATGTGGACATCATTTCCCGCAAGTCGAATATCGTCAACATATAAAGTAAGATTTGCAACTTTATGCCCTTCCTTCTTCACATAAATGCAAGATTCGAATTATTTTGTATGAATCCAATACCCACAAATGTAATCATGAAATCGTAAATTCCATTGCCTTGAAGCCTGTTTCAGCCCATATATAGATTTTTCTAACTTGCATACTTTGTCTTCCTCTCCAGTGGAAATAAAACCTTCAGGCTGATCCATATAAACATCTTCATCAAGATTACCATTCAAGAACGTCGTCTTCACATCCATTTGATAAAGTTCAAAATCAAAATATGCAACCAAAGCCAACACAAAGACGCACGCATTGTATCCTTACTACTCGGTGAAAAAGTTTCATCATAATCAACACCATATTCTTGAGTGTAACCCTTAGCTACAAGTCTAGCTTTGAACTTCTCAACATTTCCATGCATATCCTTCTTTCTTTTGAATATCCACTTGCAACCAACAACTTTAGTGTTCACAGGCCTATCAATCAACCTCCACACACCATTCTTATACATAGATTTGATTTCTTCATTCATGGCACTAATCCATCGTTGAGAATCAACATCTGACATAGCTTGTGAATAAGTAATAGGATCATCTACAACTTCATTAATGGTCACTCTTTCATATGATTCTCCCAAATACACATAATAATCTGACATGTCTGGAGCTTTTGATGTCCTTCCACTTCTTCTTAAGGGCTCAAAATACTGCTTATCTTGATTGGTATTCGAAAAAATTATAGGAGTTGAGGACCCCTCAATGACAGAGTCTTGATGACCTCCATTAGTGTCTACTTAACTCCTCTAAAATACTTTTATCAACATCATCAGAACTCCCACTATCAAATCGATCTTCTAAGAATGTCA
Source organism: Protea cynaroides (assembly GCA_028583415.1). Taxonomy (NCBI): domain Eukaryota; kingdom Viridiplantae; phylum Streptophyta; class Magnoliopsida; order Proteales; family Proteaceae; genus Protea; species Protea cynaroides. The sequence continues at coordinate 37,431,159 of CM053268.1, forward strand.
CATTTCTACTTTCCAGTATCACTCTATCCTCAGGTTCATATAATCTGTATCCTTTGGAGTGATGAGGATACCCAACCATGACACACATTTTGGTTTTTGATAGTAATTTATTTCTATTTGGGTCAGGAATCAAAACATGAGCAATACAGCCCCAAACCCGAATATGAGCAACACTTGCTTGCTTACCATAAAATAATTCATATGGGGTAGAATTTACTGCTTTTGTGGGAACTCTATTTAAAATATGCATTCTTTGCATATAATGCCTCTCCCCAAAAAGAAGTTGGCAAATTAGCTCTTGCCATCATTGATCGAACCATATCTAATAGAGTTCGATTTCGTCTTTCTACAATTCCATTAGCCTCTGGAGTATGAGGTGGAGTACGAAAATGTTTAATACCATTTTCAAGACAATACAACTCAAAATCATCGACATATATTCTCCACCTCGATCCGAATTTAGTGACTTAATCACTTGTCCAGTCGTCTTTTCAGCCTCAAGACGAAATGATTTGAAAAACTCCAAAGCCTCAGACTTATGTTTCAACAGATGTACAAAACCAAATCTAGAAAAGTCATCAGTGAAAGTAATAAAATAACGAAAGCCAGCTCTTGCACTAATGCTCATAGGTCCACATACATCTGTATGAACATTTTCTAACACATGAGCACATCTTTCACCTTTTGTATAGGATTTCTTGGTCATTTTATCAGAAATACAACTTTCACAAGTGGAAAACTTTTCTAAAGTCACTCCAAGTAAAACGCCGTAATTAATCAATCCGCCAATTCTATTTATATTGATATGTCCCAACCTCAAATGCCAAAGATAAGTAGCATTATCTTTTATATCAAGTTCAACATTGCATATAACATTACCACATAATTGCACTTGATACATATTGTTATTTCTAAAACCATGCAACACAACTTTATCATTTTGCTTCATCAAAAATCTTCCATTACCAAAATAAAATTCATATCCAAGCTTTTCCAACATTGAAACAGATAACAAGTTTCTTCTAAGACTAGGTGCATACAAACATTCAACTAAATCAAAATTTGTTCCATCATTCAGCTTCAATTCAAAAACTCCAACTCCTTCAATATGCGCCTTATCATCATTTCCCATGTAAATGAAGCTGGTACTATCACTTATTCTCTTGAGTTCCTTGAACCCCGCAAGGTATTAGAAACATGCACAAGTAGCTCGGAATCAGCCCACCAAGATCCAGACTTAATAATTGTAGTATTTATCTCATCAAGAATCAAGGTGGCAAACATACATTGGCCTTGCTTTCCACCAGACTTTAAGAAAGAATAGCATTGAGCCTTCTTATGTCCAGGCTTCTTACAAAAATAACAAACTATCTGTCTGGATTTAAATTCAACATTTTGTCTTACTTTGATGTCTTTCTTCTTTTGCCAATCTTGTTTTTTCTTTACAAACTTTTTCTTCTTCTGATATTTCATTTCATGTGTTGGCTTATCTGCATTCCCATCAATAGCATTGACCACAAAATTTTCTTTCTTAACTTAGCATCTTCATGACCAGTGACTTTAGATAAGAGATCATCAACAGTCCAATCCAAACCAGACACAAAATAAATTTGCCTTACAGTTTCATAAGAATCAGGCAAAGAAGATAAAATAGTGGATATCTTAGTTTTCTCATCAACAGACCTTCTTTGCAAGCCTAATTCATCAGCAATGGCAATCATGTTGTTTACATGCTCTCTAGCATCCCCTCCTTCTGACAATTTAGTTCTGATAAATTTTTCCCATAAGCCTTTAATATGCTGACTAGATTTCTTACCAAATTTTAATTCAAGACTATCAAGAATGACTTTGGCAGATACACTATTCATATAGCCAACCATAAGAGAATCTACCATGTATCCCAACATTAAATATTTTACTTTATTATCTGCCTCTGTCCATTTTTGATAGGCAACTTTAACAGATTTGATAGAATGCACATCAGGCACAGGAGGACATTCCTCTTGAATACAAAGAGAAAAATTATGAAAGCCAATGAACAAGTCAATTCTACGCTTCCATTCAGCATAATTTGGTCCAGTCAAAATGCAGTTTTTCATAATATCAGACATGTTCAAAGAGCTAGACGATCCTGCCATCTGTCATAAGCATGCAATATGCATAATAAGCTTGGAGACTAAAGCCCATTCCATTTGTATAAACACAATGCAACATTGATCATTTGATGGGATAACAACAAAACAACAAAGAGACCTATGATTTCTCGAAACCCTCCCGTATCCGATGGGTGTAGGGAAGAATCCAATAGATCAAGGCTCATAAAGAATTAATTGAACTTTAATATAAAGATATGTTAAATTCGTCCCGTATCCGATGGGCGTAGGAAAGAATTTAACTTATCACCGTGTCTATTCGATGAACAGTGACACAAGGGGTTTACATGTTCATCCACAGTCTTATCTCATCTATGTGATTAATCGATGGGTGTCAACATGTCTAAGCATCAGAACTATGAATGAAACAACCCCAAACTCAATTTACACAAGATATTCAAACTAACTCCCACTGAAATTGAGATTAGATAAAAATAAATATATATTAGAATACATATCAATTCAGCTTAAAATTGAAGGCTCAATTAGTAAGCACAATATAGCTTGAAAAACAAACATGGCATTACCACATGTACTATTATTACGCACTTGGCTTGATGGCTTGATGATTTAATGACTTAATGGTTAAGTGGCTTGATGGCTAAATAATAATGACTTTATGTCTTCTTAGAATTTCCATCTTCCAACGTCCCAAAATGTGAGTATTAATTCTCCATCCCTCCATTATGACAAAGTAAATCAAAAGACAAGTCTTTTTAAATTCCATGATGGTTTATCAATTTTAAGATGAAGTGTCAACGCACCCTTTTATCTTCCTCATAAAGTTTATCATAAAATTTCTTTTTATTTAAATTTTTTTTTCAAGTCCCAATAAGACTCTTCATTTCTAATTTATGAGATATTCAGCATTAATGATGATAAATTAATCATAGCTATTAAACAAAAATTATTAGACTGTTCATCTTCCATTTCTTGTTTTTGGAGAAAGCTTTAGAGAAACACAAACCATGTTTAACACAATCAACTAAAATTACTATGAAGACGTCACAATTTGTCATAAGAAGAAAAACAAAAAGAAAACAATCACTACTCGTTGATATGATCAAACACATATATGAGAAACAGAGACAATTCTAGGATATGAATCTTAGACAAGGAGAATTTCAACAGAACCGTCATGCTTGTGCTATAAGGAAAAACCATCCTAGATGAATCTCAATGTTACTGTTAACCTCAAACCAAAGATGAAAACTTATCACGAATATCATGACACTTGTTTAATTTAAGAAATGAAGAAGAATGTCATACCTTTTTTGACGATTTGAAAATTTCTTTTGTTGAAGCACTTTACCTGTGATGAAGAACTCTTTCTGTTGTTGAAGAACCTATGATGATTAGACAAACAAAGCCACTTGATTTCCAAGGATCTCACAAGCAATCAGGGTGCTCACCCCAGCTGGACAGGTATACCATATCTTGGTATTTTGAACTTTTTCCTCCCCTTGCCTGTGTGACCTTGAGATGTTTTATATCTCTAGGGTGGAGATGACCAGCCATAAAGTCCAACCCTAAGTGAGATGCTAGCCTCCTAATGTCATATCCAGATTACCTTTTGGCATACCTTGACAATTACCACAAGTGCCCCTAAATAATAAATAGGGACACAAAATACAAAACTGTCATTTTTTATAAAACCAAAAAGATTTTGCAATGAAAAATAAAAATAAATAATATTTTATATTTATAAATAAAAAATATTTGATGCAAAATCAAACATGATAACATTATTCAAATTGGCAGTTTGTAGGTACGCGTACACTCTTATAATTGTCAAGTCACTGGCAATGAACATTAGGCACTAAGGTCACCACTCAACGTACACGTGGTCTTACCATGAAGGACTACACAGACCATATGTGCACTGACCGTCGAGAGACTAGTCCCCATGTCTCCCATAGTCTGAGCAATTTTGACTTGCACCCCTCAAACTTATCATGGTCCAATCAATGCCTATGTAAGCACATAGCGCATCATGATAGGTGCGGTCAAGCCAATGACTACAAAATGGCTCATTTGAATAATCATCTGCAAAACCAGTTTATTAATACAATAGACAAAAACAATGGTACCATATAACAAATTTATAAGCCACAAAACATGTAAGCCACATGTCACATATATATACCTCAAAATAAAGATAGAAATGCCCAAAGAGAATACATAAAAATAACATAGTAAATCTGTGTTGGGCCACACAAATCCAACACATTCCTCTCATTATTCTCATGTATTGAGAGAACAAAGGAAATCTCTAATAGCTATTAAAGACTCTTGGTTAAAATTTGGATTCACATTAGCAAGGAGTGTTCTTCAACATACGGGTATGCATTAATTTATTGAATAATTTAGATTCCATTGTATTTTAGGAATTAAACCAATCTGATATTAGAGTTTGTTCGAAAACTCTAGACATAGATTTATTCTTACATTTTATAACAAAGGCTACTACTTGGATAGATTTAACATAAATTAATCAACTTGATTTTACCCCTCAAATGGTGAAAAAAAAACATGGTCAACTTACATAAATGCTAGCTTCTCAACTACTGAATTTAGGTTCCCCGAAATTCATATTATATATGCTACTACTCCTGCAACAAAAAAAAAAAAAATGTAATTGTTAACATCAACGATATTGATATAATTCAACCATTTCAATAATTTATGAAATAATTGAAAATTTATGAAATTATTGTGAATTTGTAAACTTCTAAGAGAAGTTTAATAACTTCTCATCTTGTTTTAAATTGAAATATGGTCCATGAGATAGATGTAAGGTTATTTATGATCAAATGCATCCACTCAAGCCCATTAAATCAAGTGCACTTGATGCTGCAAAATCAAGTGCACTTGATGCTGCATCCATTGGTACTTTATCTGGTTCTGGTTTGACCCTTTTGGAATTTGGATGTACTTCTTTATGGCTTTGTTTGGTTGTAAGGGTAATTGAAGGGAAGAGAAGTGAAAATTTTTAACTTTAAATGAAAATTTTTATAGTTGTACCACAACATAATTGTATAAATTACCAAAACTTCTTAATATATTTAGTAATGATACTTAGAAGATGTAAAATTTATTTTTTCTTTTCAAATGGGAGGGATTTGGATGCAAAGTGAAACGTAAGTTGATAACTAAATATGAAATAATATGGAATTAGTTACATAGTAATGTGATAAAATGTGTTGTTATCATTACAAAAGTTTTCATTTAAAGTTTAAAATTTTATTTCCCCTCCTTTTAATTTCCCTTGCAACCAAACAAAGCCTAACAGTTGCAAGGAAATTGAAAGGAGGTAATTTTTTTTTTCTTTGGTGTATTTGGTGAAACTTGTGTGTCTGCAAGCATGAGTTTCAGTCTTTTTTCCTAGAGTTTTTATACTCTCCAACTTTTCGGCTCTAGTTTTTACTTCATTGACAACAAAATGCATCAACCACTTTTCATCTCGTTTGCTTTTGGATGTCTTCGGTGCTTAGGGCAGCAGTTCGGCTTTGTGTTTTTTCAATTTGTTGTTTGCCCATCCCTAGTTGCAGCTTGGCCAATGGACATCCAATTTTCTTCAAGTTCTTGTTAGACTTGGTTCTTTTATATTTCGTTGCTTCTCCTTTGAGGATGAATGCATTTTGCCCATTTAGCAGTTTGCCCAAAAAAAAAAAAAAAAGCATTATATGACAAACAAATTCACTATTTTTTTTAAGTTTGTTTATTCTTCGTTGGGACCATAACTTCATTAGAGGACAAAAGATTTTTCTCATTTCCTCGCTAAGAAGGGCGGCCAATATGCTAGTTTCAACAATTCTCATTCTTTACATTTTTTCCTAACTACTTGGGTTGTAGTAGGTATCTAGTCCCCGTCCTTTCTTCTCTCAATCCCACTCAGTGGAAAAACTACAATGCGCGAGACAGAAAGACTCCTTTTTTTTTTTTTTATTGAAATTTTATTTTACAACCCCTTGCTTTCTTATTATATTCTCCTACTTTGTTCTAATTTGTTTGTTTCTATTTTAATATATTTATTATTTTTTATATTGTTTCTAATGATTGAATCTTGATGTACCTCATAACAATACATTTTTGTAAAAAATCACTCATGTTTTTATTTAGAACTTCGACAGCTTGTTTATGTCCAACTAACCAAATTCAAATTAGAGAATGATTAGTAGATGGGTTACTTCAAAAATTAAATAAAGTAATTTTGTCAATAGACAAACTAGCTGAGTGGTGGATTACCTGAAATCCAGTTTTAGGTCGGGTTGGATTAATGAAGTGACTATACACGTTTCATGTCAGCCAATTATTTGTCAAATATATCAATAAAATTCTCTAACGTACTTAATGTACGAGGTTTTCGCTACTGCTTCACTTTCTCAGCTGGTACCACCCCATACTTTAGAATGCCATGGATGGGGTGTGAGACCTACCTTTAGATTGTGGACCCATATCCATCAATGGCTCCCAAAGATATAGGGTGGTTACTAGATGGGGAGAGGATCCAGACTCACTAGAGAACCCTCTTGCATAACTAACCCTCTTGCATAACTGTATCAACATAAAAATGGAATCCATTTATGTGTCGGAACTGGGAAGGTTCTAAATTCAGGTATTGAACACGATATCAGTCATGTCTAGATCTGATCAATGTACAAATTTAATGGAAAATTGACAAATGACCAATATTGTATTAAAATGGATACAAATCAAGTGATTCGATGAATCCAATAGTGATTACTTGAACCTTGGGAATAAGGTCCATTTTAAGGTGGATAACCATTACTAATTGATTCTATGTACACTTCCCACTATGTACATCCCTTTAAGTTGTACCATCAAGGGATTAGAGTGGGTCAAGCTAAAAGGTTGTCTGAAAGCAGGTTTTTGATACTGTTCTAGTTTTGGGTCTATGAGTGAAGGACTTGGGTATTTTAAATTTTATTTGTGAAGTCTAAGGTTGTTTGGTGTGCATTTTTGGAATGTGTTATAGGTTAAAAATACATTTTGAAACAACAAAAATAGTGTTTGGTGTGCATTCTTTTTTTTTTTTTTTTTTTTTCCTTTTCATAGAATGCGTTAAAAGAATGTAGTCTTTTCTGAAATATGATTTTTTGCCCATTCTACATTTTATGCCTAGATGGATATATCTTTCATTTTAGCCCATTCTCATTCTTCAATAGAAATGCATTTTTAAGGATGCTTTCCAAAAATTCATACCAAACGTAATCTAAATGCAATCTAAGTTTCATTTGGTTTCCTTGATGTGGTCTGGGGCTGGGCATTTTTTTTTTTTGCAACTAGATTAAAAGTTAAATATAATCTCCAACCTGGAAATGACAAAAGTAGGATTGAAAATAATGTGGTCTGTTTAAGTTTTTTTTTCTTTTTTTTTTTTCAAAATAGGAAGGATAATGATTGGCTCATTATACAACAAGTTCTGAGTTTTCTTTCACTCTAGACAAAGAGAGAATCTCTTCACCCATGAGTTAGGGTGCTCGAATGAGCGTCATGGAAAAGTGAAAATGATGTTTTTTACACATTTGTTTAATAAGGAAAGTAAAATAATGGAATCCAAGTTGTGGGATCCTCTTCACCCATGATTATTGTTCAAGTAATAGGTATCGGATTGGTCAGATCAGCCAATTCGTACCAGTATTGAACATGATCGATCCCTAATTCGATCCTAATTTAATATTATATACAACATACGGTATCGGCTACGTGCCATCTTCTCCTGGGATCCATAGATCAGATCAATTTTGAACATAACCGAAACCTGGATTTATAGAACCTTACCCATTGAAGAAAAATTTCTCCATACAACTCAGCTAGTTTTCCTTGGACTTCAGTTTTTCTTTGACTTCACAAATGGATCTCTATGACCCCTCCTTTTCTTGACTAAAACAAGTAAATGATTGTTAGGGCCCTTTACTGTAAGTTCCAGTTCACGAAACTCTGGGCTTCAACTAGAACCTTTAGACACTTTAATTAGAAGAGAGAGAAAAGAAAAGAAAAGAAAGTGGGAGGTGGTTGTTGTATAGGGAACCTTACTCTCCCTTAAAGGATCCTGCAAACATAGTGAGTTAGACTGTACAAAGGGAGAGAGCACATGAAGCTCCGGTCTCTTTTTTTTTTTTTTTTTTTTTTTTTTCAAGCCAAAATCATTCTGATGGTGAACATGTTTGATAAAGGAACAAAAAAGAGAAAGAGAATAATTACTTGTATCTTCCCTGTGATCCTATTATAGTCTATATCCAATGGGTCTCACAGTTCAAAGGTGGGTTCCACATCACATCAACGGTGATGAAATCCCATAAAGAATACAAGTAGATACAGGTGATCTCAACTAAAAAAACTGTTTTCATATTTATAGCAATGAATCCTTAAAAAAAAAAAAACAAGAAGTTTGTTTGGATACCAAACCTGTCACCATTCATTCCTCTGCTTTCTCACTTTTGGAAACAGTTTGGCTACAGGAAATAGGGACCATTGAAAAACCCTTTTCCTTCTTTTTCCATATTTAGATAGGCAGATATCATCCTCTTTAAGTAAGGTATCTCTTCCAACGGCTAAGTGGTACACGTGGGATACATTCTGGGCTTTGAGGCCCACTTTATCATTGATAGCTTTCAATTTGGAGCCCATGAAGATTAATTCCCAATACAAAGAAAGCATTTGACTTGTTTCTTTCTTCACTTCAAGTCTTCAACTACAATTGACTGCGGAAAACTAACAGAGATTGGATTCCTTCCAAGGAAAGGGTCAAGTAATGGATAGAAAAAAAAGATCTGGAAAGATCTGGGACCCTGACTGTGACCTTAGCATGTGCTTCTTACTCTGTGCCATCATGTTTCTTACAGTTTACTAGACTTTCTTCTTCAAAGTTGAAACTCTCTCCAAGCAAGGAATCATAAAAAAAAAAAAAAAATCCTCATGTTTGTCAGTTTCTTCAACAGTGATCCAAGGCTGGAGGTCATTCGATGCACCTACCATGGAACTTCTGTCCACTTCACAAGTCCATCGGGTTGGCAACCAATGTATTGATATGTACACTAAACAATTCTAGTCACTGGATCACAACAAGAAGAGCGCCAACGATAAGAGAGGATTTGAACCTAGGAACCACCGGCCTGTGTTTGAAAACAAAGGTTGGAATCCAATTCATAGTAACCACCGGCCTGTGTTTGAAAACAAAGGTTGGAATCCAATTCATAGTACTAGGAATTTGAATACTTGGGTGGCCAAAATTTGGATGTCAATTGGTGGGTTCCGGTCGGTCGACTCAGTTTTCATTTTTTATTACTTCAAGACCGGGACTATGATCGCACCATTTAACTAATCAGTCTTTATAGGTCGGACGTTAACCTATTTATAATCGGTATGTTGGTTAGTGGTCTATAATTAAACTCACATACCAAACAAGTGACAAGTAGAGTAATCGGGCTCATACCAATCAGTTTGGTTTTAAAAAATTAAACCATCAATTTCCAACTAATGAGTAACCTAAGGATATCAAATTGGTCCAAACCGAAAATCGAAATCAAACCAACCCAATTCATTCCAGACTAAACCGAAACCAAACCTTATTGGACAGGATTTGGGTTGTGCCTTTAAAGCCCGATGAAAATTGAATTGGGCAGATCAATTGATAAGCCCGAACCAAACTAGACCAACAAGATTGGAACCGAACCAGTCCAATAATGGACCACTAAAAATCCATTAAACCAACATTTTATTAAAAATACATGTAGGAAACCAATATCGAAACTGAATCAGCCTGATGATGGCTGAAGAGCCCATTAATCCAATCTTTTTACCACATATATACACACAGTAAACCAAAACCGAACCGATGGTTTATCGATAAGAGTCCATTAAGCTAGTTCGATAACAACCCACCAACCATTTTACTAAATTTGGACGTGAGCATCATCAAATTATATGTACTCAACTACTCATCATCATCAATAATTCAACTCAATCCAATGAGTCACTGGGCAGGTGAACTGGTCATCTCAAGAGGGGGAGAAAGATATCGACATAAGGTGGATAAGGATCATTACAGAAATGGCATGAATAAACTGCAGATAATGCAAGCATTATGTACCACTAGCCCAATTTCTATCTATGGGTTAGAAAAACTCACGAGGCAACATACAAGAATATCTTTTGAAGGCACTGGAAACATTGCATCAAAAGACTGAACCAGAATTGAGCAATATACATTCTAAAATGAAATATGGACGCCTCTACTGCACAAGTTACACAAGATGGCTTCAATCTCTCCTCTGACGTTTGCGGTGTCTGCAGTCTCTTCTGCTTTCAGAGTCACCAGAACTCGAAGCCTCAGATGCGGATTCAGAACTAGAGTCCTCTGACTCAGAGGAACCTAATCTCCCAGAATCTGATTCTGATTCAGAGACTGCCGTTTGTTGTTGCATGATCAGTCTAGACATATTCTTTAGGTATTCACGAAGATTTCATGTTAGTCCACCCAGACCAATTGAGGTGAAAAAATTTATTGAGAACCTTGTGTTCTTTGGGTTATCCTTTGGGAAAATAAACTCGAAAAACTCTTTCATAGCAGGATCTGCAAGACATTCATTCAGCAAGCAAATGCCAAGGTGCTCTGACAGTTCCTGCCATTACATAAAAACGTATTATAGTAAGAGTAAAATCATCAAAGAAGGGAACGAACAAATTAATGCAGATGGCAACCAAAGTAGATACCTGGAAGAGAATTTTCATAAGAAAATGTGAAGAAGAAGTGTCCTCAGTCACAAGTATATAGGCTAGGACATGCCACGGTAGAGCATCGGTTCCAAGAAGATGAGCAAAAAACTTGGCCGCATTATGCAATTTATTTGTTTCCAGTCTCTGAATCATTGAATAATGCTGGATAAAGCATTTCTCAAAATTTTCCTGGTGAATTTTGTCGATCATGCAAAATCGTTGTCCCAAGAGACCATAGTATCAAAGATACGTTCTCTCTTGGCTGCAGCATTCCAACAACATGATGCACAACTCCATCTGCATAACCGAGATCAAAACAGTTATGAGCATTTAAGTCATTGCATAAAGATTAACCCAAATAAGCAAAGACAAAAATGTAATTCACGAATGGCAAAGTAGAACAGACATAAAAATGTAATGCTCATCTTGTAGACATAAAACTCACCAGAAAACCAAAAAGGAAAATGCCAACCCTTGTAACCCTTCTTTTCAAGTTTCCTGAAATTCTGATAACCCTGATCCTAATTTCTTGAAACCATGGTAAGTGCTAGAATTCCTAATCTTGAACCTCTAGATTCTAGAACCAATCTAAGGGTGGTAATCAAGAAATTGGATGCATTATGACCCACTGAACATTAATTGAGATTCTGACTTCTAAGTACCCTAAAACTGAATTCACTCGTTGCCCTCCATCATCCTGTTAATGCTTTTGAGCATGCCAACAGTTATTTCCAAAAATGCCTCAACTTTTCTAATTGAATATAACATGAAATGACCCCAAGCTTAGACTCCTAGATGATGATTTCACCAACGGTATTGCATTCTCTATATCACCTATCAGTCCTGGGTTGAAATAATTAAGAACCTATTGGTTTTCCCACTCCTTGATGGCTAACATGAAATAATTTCTTACACCAGGGTGTCAACCAACTCCACCCAACCTTACTTTAGAGGCCCAAATAGAACGAACCCAAGCGCATTCCAATGGTTAGATGGCTCGAGAAAATAGATAACAGTATAAATTACATTTATAGGTTACAGTTTATTGTAGGATTATGCCATAACTATACATAATAATACAAAATAATATGTTTGCTAAATTTATATAATAAAAATCATTAAGCTATGGAAGCAAATTTTCTTATCAGTGACACCTACATCTGGCCCTGGCCTGTGGTAGTTAGATCAGCACTAAAACTCTGGACATGCTGCCACACCACCCTTTACTAGTGTCAAATTTCAGCCTAGCTGGCATTCTCAGCCTCACAATGTGTCAAAACAAAGGGTTGAAAAGTGGCTGACTCAGATGTTCTGAAAAAGTTCAAACCACTGAAAAGGGAGGGGAAGGAGTCCAATAACTGGCAGTCTAGTGACGTTTGGTCAATTAAAACGATTCACATCTATCTAACATTCAAAATAAAAATAATTAGCCCTAATGTGACAGATAGGCACCAGTAAGAAAAATCATTCCATCAATTAAAGTGGAGGTCGACTGATCCTTTAAGATATCACACTCCCCCAGGTTATATTATACAACATCTCCATACTTTATTAGTTTGGGCTTCACAAAGCCTAGTCCATGTTTCGTAGGGTAGGCTCTGCCCAGCTAGGTGGGCTAAACTCGGTCCAAGCCTGACTAAATAAAGTACAAGTTTTGGCTGTGCTGACTTGGACCCTAAATTCTAGTCCAACATGCAACCCTATAATACAGTCAAGATGCCAAACTCTAGAACCCCTGAAAGTAGGGAAAAAGTAAGCAATAACTAAAGATAGGCCAAAACAAAAACATCCACATCCCCAAGAACCACACCAATTGAATTGTTCCAACGAAACCAAGCAAGAATGAACAAGACTGCTGCCCGATTACTTAATTAACCCCAAGGGGGTAGGTCAGTTGGCAAGGACCAACACTTCACAACTAAAAGGTCATGTCAACTGTCCTTGGAGCCTACCTATCCAAAAGAAGAATAATAATAATGAAGAAGACATCAGAATAGTAGAGACTTGGATAATTTGGAAATTGAAATCCTATAAAGTTGGAAACTGAAGACAGAAGGGCGTTTAGCGCCATTAAAGATTTTTCTACGATGCAAAATCTCACCATAGTCACAAAACCTGACGTCATATTGAAAGAAAGTGAAGAACTGTACATCTAACTTTTCACCAGATACTGAATAGTCCTAATGTTACTTGTCAAAGAAGTGAGAAAAAAGCAGTTGGGATGTTGGTTCCTAACTCCTAAGGCCGTATCTTCAACAGCACATTTATGCTTTAAATAACAGAAAAACAAAGGCTATATGATTTAGAAGTGAATCTCCAAATCCATTTTGTCTGATATTTAAGTTCTAGGCCCTTTCTCTATCAATGCCCATCCAATCCTTCCTTTGTAATTGTACACATGAAGTGACCTTTTTCCCAACCCCACGCCGTGGTTGTCAAGGAAACATGAATGAGTGTGAGAAAGTGAAATGCAGGAGAGTGGAGAGAAGTGAAGCAAAGTGACATAATGGAAGGAAATGAATGATATTGATGCTTCATTGTGCAAGAAAATGATAAAAGGAACCCCCCACCTCTACTGCATTTTGAGCTTTCCATACTCTCTCACACAAAATCCTATTTGAGAATATGTCGGAGTTCTGGAAAGGTCCAAATTCTGAGATAAAAATTCTCTGGACAACAAAACAATTGAAAAATACAAAAGAATGGCAAAAAAGAGAGAGTGTATTTTCACATACAATCTCACATCCTTCGTACAAATACAGCCTTCTCCCTCTTTCAAAGAAAAACCCTTTCCAACATGGCTGCCTCAAAAATGTGGGTAAAAATATTTAGCCTCCTAAATTGATCTAAGGCCTAAGACCTCCTAAAAGCATTTGAGCGTAACACTCAATTATCATATGGGAGAGAGACTGCAAAGGCTGGCTTCACAGACCAAGGAAAGTATTATAACCATTAAACCGAGTATCAAGGCAAACTCAAACGGCAACATTGGAGACTGTTAACAAATATTAATGTAAAGGAATGGGCCTGATCACCAAGGCTCATTCCCATTCTCGGCTTAACAGTCACGGTACTGTTCACCTTATGGTGGAGTCATTCTTTAATACATCCTATCCTCTTATATTGTAACTGGGACTCCACCTTTCTTAGTAGAGTTCCATTCTCCTTATTTATGGTGGAGTCATTCTTTAATACATACTATCCTCTTATATTGTAACTGAGACTCCACCTTATCTAGTGGAGTTCCCCTCTCCTTAGTAGAGTAGAACTACTTCTCATCTCTTTATCCTTTTAGTCATGAGAGTCCATGTCATGTTGACATGTGAAACTCCTATTTACTTTGCAAGCAAGACACATAATCTTGTGGAGTCTTAGACCTATCACTTTACCACTTTTATTTTATCTATAAATAATGACTGCTAAGACAAATACACATTGATTCTCTTAATCTTCTCTTATTTTTCTATTTTGTTACATGGTATCAGAGAAATCATCTGTATTGCCGTTTTGAGAGTCATTTAAGGTTCTTCATTAGGTGTGCAGTCACTAATATTGTTGCTCCAGCTACTACCATAAACTACTACTATTTTGTTCACATTGACCTATACTGTGCTGCTATTATTACTTGGTTCACAATGACCTATATTGTACTGCTACTACTACTTGGTTCACAACAAGGTTTAAAATCTCGGGTTTCGGAGGAGTCTCGGCCTCCTCCGAAACCGAGATCTCGGCGAGATCTCGCCGAGACAGCTGTCTCGGTGGCCAAAATGCATTTTTTAGGTCTCCAACTTCAAGGGAACCTCATTTTTACATACATAAACACATTTAGAGTATAAAATTGTAAAAATAATGACTCTTTGTGGTTGTTTGGGTTTACACCCATGTTTTGACAGTCAACGCTGAAGTTTGTTATAAATTTAGGTTAATATTAGCTATTATATTCAATCAAATATGGCAAATGAGACAATAACATAATGCATTAGGGGAAAGAGAAACAAAATAACACTTCGTTATAAATCATTACATCATAGTTCAAATATTCAATATTGAATGATCCCATAGTCCCCCTGTGCCCATAGTCCACAATTCCACAATCCTCATCCAGATACAATGTCTAGTAATACGTAGAGTGTCGTGGATGATCCATCCTACTATCATCATATATCTGGGAAAATTGTCGACGCAAATTGTCTTCCAATTGAGCAACATAATCTTCCCATGACATTCTTGATGCAAAGTAGTTTTGGTAGTCTTGCACATGATTCATAAATATAACATCAGTAGCTGTCCGAAAGATACCTATCTTTGGGAAGAATGGAAAAACTTCTGAAGTAGTACTCTGGTGCGTAGACTCTTGTGGAAGTACTGATGGAACGGAATAGAAGTTGGTTGACCACTCTGAGGTTACAAGCAATCCCCGCATGGCCACAAGCACCACCCGTTGCAAGTTAAAAGTTCAAACAAAGAAAGAATGGAGGAAGAAAATGAAAAAACCATGAAAAAACTAAGAAAAAAGAGGAAGGAGCAATCTCCACCGAGAACAGCCTCTCTTTTATAAAAGAGAAAAAAAAAAGAAGAAGCAAAAAGCATGTTCTCGCCGAGATCTCGCGAGATCTCGCGAGAATTAGCGAGATTAACCGAGAATAACCGAGATCTCGCCAGATCTCGGCGAGATCTCGGCGAGAACATGTAAATGCCGAGACGAAAAGGGTTATCGACCCTATTTTCGTCTCGGTTAGTTGCGAAATTGGCGAAATCGACGAGATCTCAGCGGCGAGATCTCGCCGAGATTTTATTCCATGGTTCACAGTGACCTATACTGTGCTGCTACTACTACTATTACTGTTGCCACTACTACTACTACTGTTGTTGTTGCTGTTTACGCTGCTACATTGTTCCAAGTTGAAGCTCTCACATTCCCCTAAGATCTAGCTTGAGAGGGGTGTTAACAAATATTAATGTAAACGCATAGGTCTGATTAGCAAGGCCCATTCCCATTCTCAGCCTAACAAATGGTCTCAATATTCACGAGTTACTATTCATGATACTGGTCACCTTATGGTGGAGTCATTCTTTAATTCATCCTATCTTTTTGTATTGTAATTGGGACTCCACCTTATCTAGTGGAGTTCCCTTCTCCTTATTATAATATGACTGAATTTCTTTATCCTTTTAGTCATGAGAGTCCTTATCATGTTGACATGTAGAACTCCTATTTACTTTTTGTAACTAGGACACCTTATCTTGTGGAGTCTGAGACCTATCATTTTATCCCTTTTATTTTATCTATAAATAGTGACTACTAAGAGGAGAAGAATACACATTCATTCTCTCCATCTTCTCTTATTTTTCTGTTTTATTAGATAGACATTTTGAAATATTATAGCTCCAGAATCTTTTGCATTTTGTGAAGCTTCATATCAGCATCGTCCTATGATACTTGCCCAAATTTGTGAAACTACAATGACTCTACCTACAAAGGCCCACTCACAAGCCACTAGTAAAGTTTTGAGTGTATTTCTGTAAACTATGCAATGGACAACAAATTCAAGAAAAGAAATAAATTAAAAAGCAGAGTGAAAGAAAATCTTACCCCTAAAATATGCAAAAGTGATTACCAAAATCATGGTAGAATTTCATCACCGAAATTACCAACATATTTTGGTTTCGCTTGAAATCGTAACTAAATGACTAGGAAAAATGTACATACGAAATTTAACAAATTTTCAAAATTCACCGAAAAGTACCAAAACATTTCAATTCAGGCAAGAGACCGAAATCTGAAATTTCGAACCTTGACCAAAATACCAAATTATTAGTCACATAGGTAGCAGCTTGCCTGGATCAGCAGGTTAGGGAAAAAGTAGAGTCCAGGAAACAAAATCAAGAGACCAAGATCGTTTACAGACAACCACCACGAATCTAGTTATAGCAAAAACAACATAATGTCCTATCTTGAAAACAGATGGACATATCTAAAAGATAGAATCATATGATGCACATCGTGAATTTAATGGCAATTAATAAGACTGATGAAATGGAGAGAATTTTTAGCTAGCTTGTACCTTCAATTTTTATTGCAAGTACAAGGCAGAATTTGTATGACTTACCTCCTAACCTGGCTCTAGTTTGATTTTTAATAACTTGCGACCAGCCTCCTCAAAATCAACACTCGACATGATTGTCATATAAATTGTCCTCCGTAGATTCACAAGATTCGTCTCTGTTTCCTCTTTTATCTCCATTGTCTCTTCTTCGTCTTCCTCTTCTTCAGATTCCTCGTCATCCTCATCATCTGTGCCTGCTTTAGACCCTCCTTCATCCTCTGAAGACTCCTCCCCAAGAATGTTTTTCTTTAATTCCTCATAGCACTGCTCATTCTCCAGAAAATTTGGATCCAGCTTAAAGATATCTGAATTTACAACAAATATATCAAATAAAGCAAAGAGGCCTTCAATCAAGAACTGGACCCTTTTGTCAATTTCTCCCTCATGAAGTATTCCACGAAGCCGCTCAAAGATATCTATACATAGTACGAACCACCATCAAAGATTAATGTGTATCTTGTATCAACATTTTCACTGAGTGAAATAATCAGTAATAAAATACTACAGCATACAAAAAATAAAAGACACCAGAACTCACAGTCAGTAACAAAGAGCACTCCATACTATTAGCAAATTAAAAAGTACTAGCATAAGCACTATATTTGTTTGGAGATCTTACATGCACTTAGGTTGAAAAATTGAATATCTTAGTAACTTCATACAAAAAATCAGGAAAAAATACAAGATCAAACGCGTTTGACAGGAAAAAGGTAGACTTCATAACGCATGCTACATGCTAGTCTATTCAGTTCTCATAAAGATTGGAAAATTTAGAATAAACAAGAAACTATGGAGTCTGGACCATAGTTAGTTAAAACGGGAACGGCAAAAAAACAAAACGGGACGGAACGGGTTTTAAACGGAGCAAAACAAAAACGGTACGGTCAAAAAAACAGTCAAACATTTCGAGAACGGCAAAAAAACAAAAACGGCCGGTACGGGTTTTAAACGGATCAGATATAATACGGTACGGTGAAAAAAACGACAATATACTCCTATAAATTGAAGAATTACATTAATGAAACATGTAAATCTATTGGAAAATTATACCTAAATCAATAGGAACAGATGACATTTATGAAATGTTTGGTCATAAAATGGTGAGAATTATCATCTTCAGTCAAGTAGTTAATTGATATTTTATGTTTGTCCAAGACTTTAAGTATGAATCCATATGAAGAGAGAAAGAGAGAGAGAGAGAGAGAGAGAGAGAGAGAGAGAGAGAGAGAGAGAGAGAGAGAGAGAGATCAATGGTGGCTTACAATATACAATTGTTATGACCCATAACTCACACCCTACCCTAACAAGTAATAAAGTAATGAGTTTATAAACAATTATGAGGAAGTGGCAGCCTTTAATCCCACATCGATTACATGTAGAAAGTAATAAGAATATTAAACAATATGGGATTAATCGATTCATTATTTATTAAAGATGCAGGTTAAAATACGTTAAAATACGGATACGGTACGGTACGCGTTTTTAAACGGGTTTTAAACGGCAAGGTTTGGAGTATGGAGTATTTTAAAGTATTTTTGAGATCAATACGGCAATACGCATATTAAACAATTGAGTACGGTACGACAGTACGGTACGCGTTTAAAACGAGTTTTAACTAACAGAGGTCTGGACTAGTGGAAACTAAAGAACCCTAGGCCACAGCTAGATAATGTATGTTTTGCATAATAACTAAACTCTTCAAGCAATTCTCTCCCTTTTTAAAAAGGTTTTGCACTAATATTATGAATGCATCTATATAAAATATATGATAAATTGTTGTCATGCTCACGTCAGTATCGATGACCACACATATATAAACATGAGACCAGCTCATATTACTAAGCTTGCATTTAATGTGAACAAAGTATTTATAGCAGTTTGTTTTGAGAGGATCTGCTTTCAAGAGTTGAGCCAAGCATGGTGTACAAAACACATGGAATAACAATTTGGTTCATCTTTATATGGTAGCAGCCCTGGGAAGGAAATAATGGAACAACACGAAGCTTTTTTCTAAATGGCATCCTTGTGATGTGGGCAATGGGAATCATCTCTTGTTTTGAGGGTATTTGTGGTGCAGAAAACTGCTCTTTCGCCAAAGATTTCCCAACGGAACCCCATATTGTGTATTACTGGAGCTGGTTTCAGGTACTACTGGACTAAGGCTTGGAATCCCATTCTTAGAAGCAGGACATTAAACTTTGAGGTGAACAGAAGAGGAGTTCAGAATAAAAGAGTAGAGAGTGGGAGGTTTTACAACATGACATCCCCAGTAAAACTCTGCTATGATTATCTGTTGTTTTCCACCACATTCATATGCCTTAATTCGTCCCATGCACTATGGGTTTTCCTCTTAGAAGTGTATATAATTAACTATCATGGATCATACATTGGTTAATGGTGTCCTCTTTATTTTAGAAGCAAAGATATTCTTCATTTTTCTCCTGTTCTGGAAGACTCAGTTCATCTATTGTTTTAGCCAATTTAAGTAAACAGTGTGTTGCTCCAGGAGTTGGTTTCCTTGCATTGGCAGCCACCTATTGGACTACTTAGTCAGAGAGAAACAACAGTCTGTACATAAATGATTGGAAACTGCTTAGAAGGTATCCATGAAAACCATTGAGGTCTGCTATGTTGCCACATGAGAACCAAGGAACAGCAATAAATAAATAAACATTTCCATAATCATTGTTGCTGTTGTCGTTGTTTTGCGTTAAGATGGAAGGACCATTAGAACCACTATAAGTGATGACATGAATATATACATTCTGTTCTTCTTGCCATACACCAATTAATTTATAAGCATTTTTTTATGTACTTGATAATTAGTCAGTCTAAGCAGTTATATTTTAGGGTCGAATCTCTTTTTCCTGATAAAAAACCAGTTCCATATTAACCAAAATTCAGCAGCATCTTTGATACAAGTATGGCAAAAATAATTTTATGATAATTCTAAGATTCCCTCATGTCAAACCAAGGAATCAGCTGATTGGGTCGAATCGCTTCTTCCTGATCATAGAACAGACCCAAATTTACCAAAATTCAACAGCATAAATATGCAAGCAAAAAGAATAATGGTAGCTCTAGAAAGTCTATCATGCAATATTAACTATCTCACACACCAAATACTCTATTAGTTTATCACATTCAGCAGTGATGTGTTAGTGAGGGAATTTTTTTTTTCCCTGGGCAAAACCAGTTTCAGCAATTTAAAACAATTCAACAGAATTTGGAGAATGCCTGGATAACAAAGTTAAAGGTACCTCTAAAAAGTCCATTATTCATGCACTACTTAGTTACCTAATGTGGAAAATATTGAATGGAATGTTATTTATGCACTTGTAAGATCATTGATGCCCTAATGCTGCCGAAGGGTCTCTTCATCAAAACACTATTAGCATTCTGCCATCTTGTGTGAAGATTTTCATAAGTCGTCATCAAATTCTACTTGGCAGTTTCACATTTTTTTCCTCATAGATAGGAATTTCATTAGAGGGAAAAATCCAAAAGCCTAGTTCCAAGCCTCCACCCAAAAGTAGCAAACAAAGAGAAAAACAAGGAAAAAACAGAAATGCCAAATCTCATGAGGGTATGCAGTCCCCAATCCAATCTAGAACAAAAAAACTCCATCAGAATGAGGTATTTGATATAGAAGCGAGATGGCAGGTCTGTCTAATGAGAAAGGACACTTTCCAAGACCTTTCACCTCTTACATGAAACAAATGGCAAGCGATGCATGCTTAAGTGATTACATTCGTATCCAGCAATCTGCTTTCCCATTTTTATATTAGTCCTTTCACAACAGTTTCTTGACTATTTGCTTCTGAAGAACTCAGAATCCTCCTGCTTTAATTCTTTCCACGGTTCTTCTCCTTTAAGGCCAATTTCTCACTAATGGACTGAGAAATTTACTTTGAGAAATAAGATTGTAACAAAAAAAAAAAACATGGCATTATATAAAATTAAAATGTATTTTAAGATTGCAGCCAAACATTAGTTAGAGATTAAAATATAGCAAATACGCAAGTGTTGACAGAATAATGATAAGGAAGTTCAATAATCATGCCAAAAATGGAGCACTATTCCACTAAAACTTATTTAGAATGACAAGCAAACTCACCACGGAGGCCCTGTGGTGAAAGGTCTTGAAGTAATGAACCACATTCTGTGACAAACCCAACAGCTACCTCAACACTATCATCAGTAGGATTTTCCAGCAAAGAGTGAGCAACTCCAAAGCAATACTCTCATGCACCACTTGTTGATTCACCAGATGAGCTATAAATTTAACAGCGGCCAGCAATTGAGGCTGTCCATGGAAGAATATGTATCAAGAGAACAATCCTAAAAAATCCTGAGCATTGATGTTCTTACTATTTTTTTTTTTTTGGTAGAAATGCTCTTACTAATAAGAACATTGAAAAAAACAATAAAAAAGGGTATATATATATTCCTCTTACATGCCCTTTTGAGCTGTAAAACAATCCTTCTCAATAGAAGATCACCCACTTCAGGAAACTTGGTATCGACGACAGCAATCAATGCTGCAAAAACATCAGTAAATGTGTAAAACCAGGGGATGCCATCTGTGACTTCATACATGATTGGAAAAGAGCCCTCTACCCCGAATAAGATTCTCAGCAAATAATTCTCAGATGATATTCTTAATGTTAGTCGCATTAACCTTGAGCATCCCATGTCATGCGTTGATATTCAATGCTACTTTTATCCTGCATTCTTTCATCATCCGAGCTAACTTAAATGGAGTAATGTATGTTAGATTTATGTGTGCTTAACTAATTATCTAACCCAGTCATTCAGTAGGACTCCCATTAACATGGTAGGACCAGTTCGGTCTGGTTCATTGGTATGAGATAGATTTGGTAATCCTAATTCTATTGTGGGAAAGGTATTAGAGTTATAAGAGTATTCTATAAACACTAGATTAGAGTCCCACAACCATACAGTTAATGAAGTTCTTTCTGCACCCATTAACAAAAGACATTGGGGTATTATGATTAAAGCTTGGAGCGTAGAGGAAAACAATCTTTGCAAAAAGCTATGTCTTTATGTTCATTGTTTGTAACATTCCATTGTATTCTAGGGTTCTTGATGGGTTTGGTTGAAACTTTAATTCTAACAATGTAAACTCCTCCACTCCTCACCAAGTTTCTATCTTGATTAACCATTTTCTATCGAAGAAACAGAGAACCCTAATTTCAAGCTAACGGTAGGTTTTTCTGAATAGAAATTGAACAAAAGAATCACTCTAATGGTTTAACTTTCAAGCTACACAGTAGGTTTTTCTGACTTGAGATTGAACAAGAGAACCACTCTAATGATTACCTACAGAAATAAAAAAGGGAATAGAATCAACTTAAGGCTTAGTTTGGATACATTTTTTTTTATTTCAATTTTTGGCATTTTTAGGTGTTTGTTATTAGTTATACACTATTTATCATAAATAAAAATCAAAATATGGTCACGGGTTTGAAATGAAACATAATCTTTCCGCGAAGCAGGGATAAGACTACGTATATATCTCTCTGTTGAGCCTGCACTATCAAGAATCTCGTGCGTTAGGTGCGCCCCATTTTAACTCAAAAGGATCCATCTAATTGGAAGTTACAAAAATTTAAGAATAAAATTTGCAACAGTAAAACAGAAATGTGAATGAAGGTAGCGTCTGGAATCCCAAAAAATATAAGTGAAGTAAAATCTTTTTCTTTTAACTTAATTTTCTACAAAATGCTTGGGATCTGGTGAAAAGAAAAAGGTTATAACCATGTTTAACAGCTATTTGAGTGACTTGAACAATTATTATTTTGTATTTTTCGATGAATATTTATTCATTTGTTACAATGATAAGTGTACGGATTCGCTTGTTTAAGGGAACTGATATCCCTAGACATATGTTAAGGGAAGAATCTCCTTAATGGATGTTTAGATCTTCCATGTGGCAGGCCAAATTGGCCTTAAATTTTGTGGACAGATAATCCCAAGATCCCTAACTCACAGGCCAAATTTTATACATATCTAAGTCTGCCAAGTGGCAAAATAAGAAATTGAAAAACCTAAGACTATTAAGGTTTGACATGTGGTCTTATATCCAAAGGTCAAATTTGCTACTTCAACAAAGCAAAACTAGGCATAGGAGATTGTTTTCCAAAGAGCCATGTGGGAAAAGTTCACTTACATCTGAGCGAATTTTGCATGGTCCTCTTTTGTACTAGTTGATCCAAGAAGATAAAGTATCTGACAAAAATATGCCAATGGAGCGTATAGGTTCAATTTGACAGAATTAGCTGTCAAGATACAAGCAGGCATCCTACTGATAAGAGAAACTCAGTCAATACATCTCCAAGAAAACACCATGAAATTGGACCTTCCTATAAATAATAGGTTTTATTTTATCACATAGCAGAATTGATCATATTAATATTCCACGCTCTTAAATTGAGAATAAGAAAGCAAATAAAAAATTTAGTTACTTGTCATGTTATTGTTCCGACGTCCGCAACATAATCACTTCTGAATTAGATCATGAGAGACTGTTAAACTTGTGAAACTGAAATGCTTTGAGGCAGATTGCTCAAAGCAAAGCAGTGTCCCCTAAATCTGTTTCAAAATTTAATCTTATATCCGAGAAAAGTATACATCAAAAGACTACAGTTGCAGCAAAACGAGGTAAAATGATAATCCTATAAGAATGTCAATGACCATAATTGTGAACATGTTCAGACTACAAATATTTAACTTTATACTTTCACTCTAAAGTGTACAAATGCTTTCTCTGAATGGACATTTCATGAAAAACTACCCTACCTAAAACAAAATTACAAAGAAATACAGGCACGTAAATGGGTCATAAACATGTATGAAATATCTCATGATCAAGGAATAAAAAGGTTATGAATACAATCCCCAAATTCCAATTACTTCTCTAATCTCATGTCAATATTTAGCTTTATGCTTCACGGATTTGTGCAATCCTCCAGCTAAAATAGCATTTGCCAACACCCCATAGAAACACCACATATGATAAGTGAACTTTAGAGCGAGGATCTGGAGGCTCCTCATCCTTGTGCAAAATAATATATACATGGAAGAAGGTAATGGACCCATTACTTGAAACTGAAGGTCCCACCCATATCTGCAGCAAAAACCATTACCTAATTTAGGATGATGGAACTACCCAAAATAAAATTAAGATAAAGTACTAGTAATATTGAGCATTAGCTTGTAACATCACCTTGGAATGAAACATCTCTGAAAATTACAAACAGACTCAACCACTTCAGAGACAATCTCAAAACACCCTAGGCAGGAATGCACTATTTACTTCCACAGTTCCAATTTTGCAGGTGAGAAATTATTTATCTCCATCTCCTCCACCTCTAACAAGTAATCCTCTCTTTCTCACCTCGTCACGCAAATTATCAACTGCAGCTGTGTTGTTCTGCTTGAGGTAGCCCCTGATCAGAACGTCATAGACTGCAGAGTCAGGATTGATGCCCCTTTTCAACATATCATTGAACATCTGTTTTGCCTCAATCATGAATCCTTTACTAGCCAAGCCCCAAATAAGGGAGCTAAAAGTGAACAGATCAGGGTCAGTTCCCCCATGAACCATGACATTCTTCACTCTAAATGCCTCTACTAAATTCCCTTGCTTGCAGAGCTCAGCAATCCAAGAAGTATAAGTGTATTTGTCTGGAAGGAAACCTGCTTCTTGCATCTCCCGAAACAACATCTCAGCTTCATGTAAATTGCCTTCCTTGCACAATCCATCAAATAGCACAGTGTATGCAATTTCGTTTGCCTTTGCTTTGCAGAAATAACCTCTTGCCTCTTGCAAAAGCCCATTTTTGCAGAGGCCATCCATCAATGATGAGACAGTTACCACATCAGCTTCAAAACCTCTAGCTAACATTTCCTTGTACACATGCAAAGCTGCTTTCATATTCTTAGCTTTGAAATGGGCATCCATAAGGGTGGTAAAAATCTTCTTGTCTGGTTTCAGTCCCCTCCTCTCTATTTCTTCCAAGGTCTCCATTGCGCTATTCAGATGACCTCTACTGCATAATCCCCAAATTACTGCCCCATATGCTGCTATATCGAGTCTGATCCTTTTGTTATGCATGCAGATCAGATAATCCATGGCTGAATCCATATTCCCTTTCTTGAAGTGCCCATCTATAATTGAAGTGTAAACCACTGGATTGGGTTGAACCCCATCTTCCAACATTTTCATGAATAAATAATCAGCTCTTTCAAGCATCTCTTGCTTACAAAGACCATCAATTAAGGCAGTGTAAGTAACAACATTAGGAGAGAGTGAAGACTTCAACATTTTATCATACAACTCAAAAGCAACTGCCAGATTACCAACCTTGCAATACCCATCAATTAAACAAGTAAAAGTCACTAAATTGGGAGGTATGCCGGCACTCTTCATATCTCTAAACACTGCATAGCCCATATCCAAATCTCCCATTTTACAGAACAAATCAATACATGTACTATAGGTAACCACATTTGGCAAGTAACATTTCCACATCAAACCAAGATACACCAAAGCTCCTTTTTTCATTTCATGCTTACAGAACCCATTAATCAGAACATTAAACGTAATTAAATCAGGTTTACACTTGCCCCAGCGAATCCGACTCATAAGCAAAGAAGCTCCCAGTAAATTTCCAACCCGACAATGTCCATCAATCAAAGAGTTATAACTGACAATATCGGGCATACAACGAATTCTAAACATCCATTTCAAGAAATTCTCAGCCGAGTTCAAATTGTACAAGTTACAGAAAATCCTAATAATGGAATTGCAGGAAGAGAGATGAGGACGGTACCCTCTGGAGACTAAATCTAATAGGATCTTCAGCGAGAGATTACCGCAGTTAGAGGCGATAAGTTGATGGAGCAACTTGTTGCAGGTCCATGAATCTGGGAACTTCTTGTTTCTTCGTAGTTGCGCAAAAAATTCCAGGGCTTTCCTGGTGACGGCCATTAATCCAGAAACCATGCATCTTCCCTTTATAGGATTTCAACTGAGCTAGTGATTTTGAAAAAAATTAATTATTGAAAGAACTAAGTGAGAGATGGAAAATTATAATTGAAACAAAGATTAGCTTTAGCTCAGAAGAAATCAAATATTGAACATTAGCACGGAGCAACGGAAGAACAGTCTCGCCTGGCGCCTAATTACAAAAATCATCACTCCCTTATTTAATTAGGGTTTTACAAGGGAAAATTACATCCAGTCGTCCAGAGGCGGAAGCAGGTATACCCTTGTAATGCCTATTCAACGTCTGAGCAAAGCCTAGTATTCTCTCTAGCATACACACCACCGTTTTAGCCAGGGTGCTCAATGGACCGGTCCGCGTCAAATGGGTGTCGGTTTTTTAGGACCTGACCGAAACATATTTATTAAAAAGCTCAGGTTGGATGGACTGCAGTGTGCTCATTATTAACTAAAGGGCCTGTTTGGTGTCGGTTTCTTATCGTGTTGGTATTGGATCGATTCGGGTTGAAAACCCTGTAAGAAACTTGTTCAGAAGGCTGAAGTAGTGAAAATGGTTTAATATTCGGTTTAAATCGGTCTGATTTTTCAGACCGATTTCGAGATAACCTAGCCCGGACCAATAGGATATGCCATACCTCCTCCTAAAACATGTCCGGTAACAATTTGGTCTGGGTGGGTTTCATGTTAATTTAGGCAAGCTTGGTTCGGTCCCAAAGTTAACACCCTAGTTTTAGGGATTGGATTAAGGGTGTCAACGGGCCGGTCCGGGCCGGTTTCGGTCCGGGCTGAATCGGTGTCGGGTTTTATAAGCCCAGCTCAAAACATGTCCATTAAGAGTTCGGACTGGGTTGGGCTGCGCTGGACACAATAACTATCGGGCTGGTTCGGTGTCGGTTTGTTATCGGGTTGGGCTTATTGAGGTGATTTCGGGTTGGTTCGGTCCGGACCGGGCTTATCAAACTTATCGGGCCTATTTTATATGAAGATATATACATTTTATTATTTTTATCTATAAAATTAGCATCATTCCTCTATATGCAGTAATTCAAGAAATTGTAACAATTAACATACTTTTTCAACTATAGATTTATATAATCTTTGGGATCAAGAAGTTAACTATAACAGGTAATATAATCCCTCAAAATTTAAAACCATTAAAAGCGCCGGATGGACCTTACCGGTTTCGGGTTAGGTATATTGATCGGGCTAGTTCGGGCTCCTTAACGGATTGGTCCGGTCGGTTTCGGTTTGGGCGAAACGGTGTCGGGTTTACAAGCCGGGACCAAAACCCGTCCATTAAGGTTCGGTCCGGGCTGGGTTCGGGTTATATCGGGCCGGCTCGGTCTGTGCTACCGGTCCGGGCCCATTTTTGACACCCTTAGATTGGATCAACCAAAATCGCCTAAGGTTGATTTGGTGTGGTACCTTTGAGCTGTGTTGGCATATTTGGTATGGTATGTATCCAGCACTCTGTTAGTTAAAACTCGTTTTAAACGCATACCGTACTGTCGTATCGTACTCAACTGTTTAATACGCGTATTGCCGTATTGATCTCAAAAATACTTTAAAATACTCCATATTCCAAACCTTGCCGTTTAAAACCCGCTTAAAACGGCGCACCGTATCGTATCCGTATTTTAACGTATTTTAACCTGCATCTTTAATAAATAATGAATCGATTAATCTCATATTGTTTAATATTCTTATTACTTTCTACATGTAATCGATGTGGGATTAAAGGCTGCCACTTTTTCATAATTGTTTATAAATTCATTACTTTATTACTTGTTAGGGTAGGGTGTGAGTTATGGGTCATAACAATTGTATATTGTAAGCCACCATTGATCTCTCTCTCTCTCTCTCTCTCTCTCTTTCTCTCTCTCTCTCTCTCTCTTCATATGGATTCATGCTTAAAGTCTTGGATAAAATATCAATTAATTACTTGACTGAAGATGATAATTCTCACCATTTTATGACCGAACACTTCATAAATGTCATGCTCCATTGATTTAGGTATAATTTTCCAATAGATTTACATGTTTCATTAATATAATTCTTCAATTTATGGGAGATATTGTCATTTTTTCACCGCACCGTATTATATCGATCCGTTTAAAACCCGTACCGGCCGTTTTTGTTTTTTTGCCGTTCTTGAAATGTTTGACCGTTTTTTTGACCGTACCGTTTTTGTTTTGCTCCGTTTAAAACCCGTTCCATCCTGTTTTGTTTTTTTGCCGTTCCCGTTTTAACTAACTATGATCCAGCATTACTAAGGTTCTCTTTGGTTTGTATTATATAATGTATTATATAATATATTATAAAATTTATGATTGTTTGGTATGATTTATAATGTTTATTTATAATTAAAATAAATCGATATAATTCATTATCTACAAATAGGATGAAATATTATTGGAAGGAAATGATATGCATTTTTTCATAACTCTTATTTTCTAAATCCCAAGTTTTGAGTATAGTTTGAATTATTTGTCAAGGATATGTGATATAGTGTCTTAATTACTAGTTCAGTTTCTTTATTACTGACTTCTTATCCTAGAATTGTATATGTGTGAAGATGAATAAGGTTCATAAGACCATGTCTGTTGGAAATGGCAACAGGTTTGGTTCTGCATGATCCTACTCCCATCTCATCATGTATATCTCATAAAGCCAACCTGCCTGTACCTGTCATGGGTTTGTCAAATGAAAACCAAAAACTGCTCAAATTGAAAATAAAATAAGCATGTACCTAGCTTTCTGTTAGGTATGATTGTGGTCAGATAAAACATAAAAGCATGTCTTACACTGCCATCTATACATGTGAAGAGAGAAATTGTGAAGGAACTAACAAATTCCATATCCCTCTTCCTAGAAGAAATGGAATCCCTATGCTGAATCGATTTACAGGGAGGATATGGGTCGACTTTTCTATGCCCCTGTGTTCTCAAATAATCAATCTGGCAATCCATTCGCAGGAATCAAACATTTTGTAGATTTACTTTACTCTATATTCAATCTTCATTGTTATTTGATCAGTTCTTGGAACTCTTGATTGAGAAATCATTTTTTACTTCAGGAACATGGTATGACTACCCTTGAATCTACTAATCACCCTTATTGAGTTTGATTGAATTTAAATATCTTTATGGGCCAATTTTTCTTCATCAGAAATTCTGTCTAGATTTCTTCCTTTTTCTCTTGGAGAATCCTTAGTGTCTAGTGTCAATCCTAGTAGCTGAAGTGTTTGATATATGTTTGGAGAGCAAGAAGACTGTTAATTTGATTAAGGTAGGGATAAATTTAATTGGACCCTTTCACCCGTCAGAACTATCACCTTCAGAAAAAGGTCCTGTTCCATCTATTCCATCTTAGGGTCCTTTGCTAGCTACAATGTTTGCACCGGAAGATTGTTATAGAATTAAAGATTTCCAGGATTGGTGAACCAAACATCAAGGAGTCTTGAAGAGGAGAATTTGTAACGTAGAAAAGCAGTTTCAAATAATAGGTGGAGCATATCTTCTAATTTTTTACTGCTGTTAGATGATAATTCTTTGGACAACGAGCATTATAGAGAAGAATTCCTAAGTTACCTTCTAAATGAGACTAAGATATTATGATTCCGAGATATATTTGGAAAGTATGACCAACTTTCAAAGAGGTTGTCAATTTGTTATGGGTTAATATTTTAGAAAATCTGTTCAAATTAGGAGTCTTATTTTGGGGCTGTTTCTTAAACTAGTTATTAATAAATGTATTTACCGATGGAATCCTTGGTTTGATGTGTACCATTGACAATTCATAACTTGTTAGGTGCATTGGTTACCTTTTTTTATATTTGTTTTTTACAGTTGGATGCTTATGTCTGTTATACTTCCAGGAGCATCGAGTGGTATTGGGGCTGAGACAGCACCTGTTCTTGCATTGCGTGGAGTTCATGTTGTTATGGGGGTGAGAAATGTGGCTGCTGGTACCAGCATGTCAAAGACGCAATCATGAAGGAAGTGCCTACTCCTAAAGTGGATGTGATGGAGTTAGATCTCAGTTCAATGGCATCAGTGAGAAAATTTGCATCAGATTTCCATTCCTCGGGTCTTCCTCTGAACATTCTTATGTAAGAGATGGAGGAGTAGGAGAGATTTCATTGCTAACTTGTAACGCCTGTTCTCTCTCCTTTTAGTTATCTGTGCTTTTTGGATGATGGATTAGTGTGATACACTTTTTATTGTCTCTGTTTATGGATTTCTTGTGTCTTCTTAGTTTTTCTGGGGCTTTGTAAGAAGAGTATGGTGATTTTTGCCTTCTTGGTCTTAAGTAATAATGCAGGAATAATGGCTGGTCCTTTCATGCTTTCACAAGACAACATAGAACTGCAGTTTGCAACAAACCACGTAGGTATGTTGGATAGATATTTCAGGCTTTAGCATGAGAGAGCTTTTGTTTATAGATGAGTTCACATTGTAGCTTTTGAATTGTTGTTTGCAACTTTTAGCCCTTTTGATAGGGCTGGAATTAATATGAGGAGATTTCATTTTTTTTTTTTTTGCAGCCCATTTTCTTTTGACAAATCTTTTGTTGGAGACAATGAAGAGGACAGCACATGAAAGTAGGACTGAAAGTGGAATTGTTTGTGTTTCATCCGAGGCTCACCGGGGGCCATAAGCTGAAGGAATTTGTTTTGATAGAATCAGTGATGAACAAGGGTATCACTTTGCTAACAACATTCATAGTGGGGGAGTAATAAGAGAGGAGGCTTTTAGTATTTGAATTGTTGAAGCCATTTTAATTTTTTTTAGACTCCTAGTTTTATATTTTTATGATAATCAAAATTTCTCAGTTTTGAAGGTGCATGTGGTATGCATTGGTGCAGCCTCCAAGGGTATCATCCCTAAGGCTTTAGTTTGAATCCCACCTTCTTATTCCTCCGCCCCCACCCTAAACCTTTCCTTGAGGGAAAGAAAAAATGGTCAAATTTGTGCCAAAGTAGAGCAAGTGCCTTTGTATTGGTAACACTGATTTTGTTTGTTTCTAAAAGGAGATTCTTGGTTATGGGTGTACAAGGCTACTAGAATGTACTGGGCTCTTATTTGTTTCCATATATTTCATGATGAGGATTAATATCCAACTTCTCATTAAAGAGATCAACAAAACTAGCACATTTTCCCATGGGAGAGTATTCTCTGAGCTGGTGGGATGTGAAACCCACCATTCAGGGGACGTGGTTCAATTTTATCAATGGGAGGGGGAGAGAGTGTGTTAGGAAAGGAAGAGATAGAGAGGTGGTGTTGTTGCTGCCTACACCACCAGCTTAGAGTCCTTTTTCCCTTATCCTAATACATATTTGTATCTAATACATTCCAGCAGATAGGATCTGCCTTATGGCAACTTTGTGCTTAAATTTTGTGGAGATTTCCATGGTCGCCCTCTTGTTAAAAAAAGAAGGGCGTACCTAGTCCACGATGGGATCTGAGAGGGGCTTATGTACACAGATTTAACCCTGCTTCGCGGGGAGAGGCTATTTCCATATTCGAACCCATAATCACAGGGTCACAAGGGAGCAACCTTACTGTTGTGCCAAGACCTGCCCTCTTGGTATGTTTCATTAAAAATATGTTTTCCCTTTGGGAAAATAATTTTTTAAGGAAAGATTTAAATGATAATAATTTGAAAAAATGGTATGATTTGTTCAGTATACAAAGGGAAAGTCAAATTCATGGTTTGACCATATAGTTCTATTTGAGTTATGAAATTTAAATTGTGTCAAATCCATTTAGTCCCCTACCGTGTACACTAGCTAGAAGTCATTATGTTATATCAATTTTGAATTTCAAATGTTCTCAAATGTTTTCTTGTCCCTCCCACCTCTCCCCACACCCTAAGCCTTCTCCTTGAAAAAAAGAGTTTGCTCAAATATGTTCCCAAGTAGAGCGAAATGCTTTTGCATTACAAACATTCATCTTCTTCTTCTTCTTCTTCTTTTTTTTTTTTTTTTGGATAAGTACCAACACTCATCTTGTTTGTTTCTAAAAAGGCAATTATGGTTTCTGGGGATATAAGGCTACTAGAATGTATTGGGCGCTTATATGTTGCCAAATTTCGCATGATAGGAGGATCAATACCCAAGTATGAATGGTCTATTAAGGAGATCAACAAGACTCGCACATTATTAAGATGTAGCTATATCTAATACATTCAAGTGGGTGGAATCTGTCATATGGCAACTTCACTTAAATTTTATAGAGATGTCCACATTTACCCTCTACCAGGGCGAGGGCTAGGGTCAAATCCCAATGTCAAAACCTTGAAACTAGGATTTAGTTCCTTGCCCTCTACACATGGTAAGTTTCATAAAAAAAAATATGTTTTTCCTTGTGGCAAAATAATTTTGTAAGAAGGTTTAGATGTCAAAAATCTGAAAAATGGTCTGTATAAGGGGAAAGTCAAATTCATGGTTGGCTATACAGTTCAATTGGACTATGAAATTTAAAGTGTGACAAATCCAATGAGTCTCCTATCATGTACATAATAAGTCATACTGGTA
The DNA here is from genome assembly GCA_028583415.1 of Protea cynaroides. NCBI lineage: Eukaryota > Viridiplantae > Streptophyta > Magnoliopsida > Proteales > Proteaceae > Protea > Protea cynaroides. The sequence goes on from CM053268.1 coordinate 37,463,733, forward strand.
TATGGATTTCGCCTTTAAAATGTTCTCAGTGCATGCAGATAGGTAATCCAACTGTTTTGGGAACTTCCATAAAAAAAAATTTGTCTGTTAGTTTTAGGAACTTCCTTCAATCACTACATACTCATCATTTCTGGTGATATATTACACCCTCTGTTTCATAGTAGTAATGTAATCAACTGTCGCTTAGGCGACGCCTTGACAATTATGGTAATCATTGCAGGGCAAAACATAATTTGGTTTTCATAGCTTCTTTGCTTTATTTGAACAGGAAGTAGGGGTTGACATAACTGCAAATTCTCTTCATCCAGGGGCTATTGTGACTAATATTCTACGCCATCACAGCTTACTAAAAGGTAAATTATCAATCTATATAATATCCTTATTTATTTTACTCTTTCCTAAGGAAGGGAAAAGCCACTGGATTGCTTTAGTTCATTCATTCGATCTTCTGTATTTTTTCTGCAGGAGTTCTACTTTCACTTGGCAAGTACTTAGTAAAAAATGTTCAGCAGGTAAGTTTTTGTATTTTGGTTGAACCCATTTAGTAAAATCCTTATGGGACATCAATGAGTGAATACATCATTTGGCTTGAATATGCTTTTCTGGTTGTTTATGTTATTATACCCCATTTTAAACTTCTACCTTCATTTACTGCTAATTTGATACAAATGGATTGGGTTGCAGGGCGCGGCAACTACTTGCTATGTGGCTTTCCATCCACAAGTCAAGGGGGTTGGTGGTGAGTTCTTTGTAGATTGTAACCTAGGCAAACCCACTTCACAAGCTAAGGACATGAAGCTAGCAAAGGAGCTATGGGAATTCAGCATGAGTTTGATTAGTTGATGTACCTCTACCTCATACATGTTGCTCCATTCTTAATTGGATGTGGAAGATAATATTTGTGATTTATGATTCCGAAAAAAGTTTTTTTTTTTTCTCTTTCTTATTGCTGCATTTGATTATTTGTGTAGTAAAAAAAATATGGGAAAAAGACAGCTACCTCCCCTAGAACTATCTTATTGACAGTTGACCCCCAATGGTTTTGAAAAAGACAGTTATCTCCCTTAAACAAACTATTAAAATTCAAATAGCCCCATTTTTAACGGTGTTAAAATTAATTTTTTGGGACAATTCTACCCTCGAGTTTCTGAAACCAATATTGTTGGAAAGAAGAGAAAAACCCCTCTTTCACTCCGATGGAGAAGACGAGAAAACAGAAAAAAATTGAAAAAAAAAAAACAATGAACAAGAACGAGATCTGAGATGCAAGATCAGAAACAAAAGAACTCCAGTGGAACGATGCAGATTTTTTTTTTTTTGGGGGGGGGGGGGGAGGGTTGATTCTGAAATTTATTGTCTTTTGACTATAAAATTGGAAGACAAGTGGTGTGGTGTTGATCAAGTGATGAAATCAGAAATTAAATCTTACAACACTTTCCTACACAGTTCTACCTAGAGTTGTGGATGAGAAAGACATTTCTAATCTGATGATGAACCCCCTTTGTGTTGAAGAGATTCCAGCTCCGATCTGACAAATGGCCGAGGTGGGGGAAAGTTCCACTAGGGTATGGAAATCTTCAAAAGGGGCGGAGCTTCAAATTGGGGCATAGTTTCAAATCATTCTCTAGAAGCTACGTCGTTGCTAATCTGTGGGATGAGATTGAAAAATTCACTTTCAAGGACGAATTTTTTTCTCAGTCGGAAATTGGATTTTAGAATTCAAGTTTGTCGAACGAGATCTGTTAAAAAAAAATAGAGACGGAGAACTCTGAAATTTCTTGATCATGTTTTCTTGATCTGAACAACTATGAATGTGACGAAACAAATTATGAAGCTTGATTCAATTTCTTGAAGCAGAGGAGTAGAAACAACGAATCAAGCAAACAATGCTGAACATAAATCAGCAAAGAGAACGAAGGCAAACAACAAGCATAGATCTGAAAGATGACCAATCACTAAGAAACTCAAAAACACAGATCTAGAAAAAAAAATAGATCTGACGAAGAGAAGAAAAAAAATTTTCTAGAGCACCGTCAGATGAAAGAGCAATGGAAAAAAATCATGGACACCTCTATGGCAAAGCTAACCATCTCCTTGGGGGGGTTTTTTTTTTTTTTTTCTTTCTTTTTGGTCAAGAGAAAACCCACCGTCATCTTCTCCTTCACCCTTTTTTTTTATATTTTTTTTTAATGTCAGTCATTCTTGTAAAGAGTTAATTTGGTCATTAAGGAAATATTAACTCTCACCGTTAGCATCTAATGGAATATTCTTAACGGCGTGGGTCTATTTGGATTTTAATAGTTTGTTTAGGAGAGGTAAATGTCTTTTTCGAAACGATTGGGGGTCAATTGTCAATAAGGTAAGTTACAGGGGAGGTAACTATCTTTTTCCCAAAAAATATTAGTATGGTGACTGTAGCAAATTATTCTAAAGATTCTTGACATGAAGTTATGAAAGTATATATGATGAGGGTGAGCTTTGGTGTGACGATAAGGTTGTCATATTGCAACCTGGTGGTCATGGGTTTGAAACACGGAAGCAGCCTCTCCATGTTGTGGGGGTAAAGCTGCGTACATTCTGCCCCTCCCCAGACCCTGCAGCAGCGGGAGCCTCATGTATTGGGACGCCATTTTTTTTTTACCCTAAGCAGATTATGCAGATATTTTATGTTATAGTATGTTGTGACATCTGTGAAGGTCTAGCCATGGTTTTAGTTCATAGTATTGGTATCAGTATCGGGTAACGGTCAATGTTGGCTAGGTATAGGCCTATACTAATGTGGCATACCTTTTGGTATTGACCAGGTATCGATCAGTGCTGGCCAATATCGGCCATGTGTTGGTTAGTATCAGCTCGTTTTGGCCACTATTGATCAGGATTTAGTACCCATTCTAATTCAGTCACAAACGATTCTGTATGAGGAGTAAGTGTTCTTTTTTTCTTATTTTTTTTAAATGTAATTTTTGAGGGCTCCTTTCCTTTTTTCTGACTGGTTTTGTTCTCCTAAGTAGCAGCATGGTTTATTATTGTCTTTATAATTTGGTGGTCATGGGTTTGAAATATAAAAATAATTTCTCCACGTTGTGGGAGTAAGACTAAATATATTCTATCCTCCATAGACTCTGTAATAACGAGAACCTCGGATTGAAACATTTTTTTTAGTCAATTGAGTTGTCGTCCCGTTCAAAGGTCAAGCTTCATCAACCACATATGGTCATGGATGTCTTGTCTTGGTCGAGCCATTTAACTGATTACTTAAAAATATCAACTCCCACATTTCCCAATGGAGAATCCCAAAACCAATTCGCCCAACATAAAAGGATGGTCTTAAGAATCACATTCTCTCTCTTGCAGTGGGAAAGAAGCAAGATCTCCAAAAGAAGAAAAAGCTGGAGACTTCAATTAGTTCAATATTAATAATGGGGATTTTTTAATCATAATTAATTGATTCCTAATGTGTTGACCCAATTAATTACCTTCCTTTGATTAAGAGAGAGAGAGAGAGAATAGAGGGTGACAGAAGGAGGAGGAGGGAAATTACAAAGAATGACAGTAGGGGTAAAATTATCATTTACCTTCCACCACCAACATTAAATGTATTTTAAAAAACATAGAGTGAAACAGACTGTAATCTATAGCCTAAGTACAATGGAATTCAAAGTAATTAATTTCACAAAGAATAATTCAGAGAATTGTTACATAAACCACTTGATTAAACATCCAGCAAAGAAAAGGGATGTACCATGGATGTTACAAAGACCCCACTTGATTAAACACCCAGCAAAGAGATGGGCAGTAACATGGATGTTCTTTTGTTTTTAAAAAAGAAAAAATGGATGTTTTCAGGTCAGCAAGGAAATCGCAAGGGGACTCAAAAGGAAATATTAGAGGGAGTTGTTACCATGGTTATAAATCCAGTATTGGATACAGTATTAGCCACTTGTCAAATTAATTCAATGAAATCTAGATCGGTTACTATTGGGTCAATCCGAACTTATCCTCCCCGTATCAGTCATTTTTTGGTATCAATTCAATCTTACTAATAAAATATTATAAAATGAAAAAATAAATAAATCAGGGTTTAGTCCCCTAGGGCTTATTTGATAACGTTCTAGATTTTGGATTCTACGGACTCTTACTCTCAGGGAGCCATTTTTGAGTAGAATCACGTTTGATAAATCTGAATGAATTTCAGTCCCCTAAGAGTGAACTGATTATAAAATGACTTTAGAATCCAAATTTTTGGAGTATAAAAAACAAGTTTTTTTTGTTTTGGAGCAAGTATTTGGGAGAACAAAAAATGAAATTAAAAAAAAAAAAAAAATGTTGTCTGTCACACTCCTTTTTTCTTCACAAAACAAAGGCTTACTGCTGCCACCGCCACCACCACCACCAGTACGATCTTTATTAGATTTTGTCGGTCAACCTAAATTTACTTGCTTAATCAGCTAGTCGGGATCTCACATTATTCTGTAAGTAGGTATATGCCATGTTTGTTACCTGTCGGAGATATCATTATAGGAATGAATTAGGGTTTTGGGATAATATTATAAATACTGAGGTTTGGAGTCCCCGCATCCACTGTTGTGATCTCTCCATTAGCATCTATAGCAGAAGAGATCTAGTGGACAGGCTGTGTAAGGCTCCAACCAAAGATTGTCATGAGTAACGGTCGAAAATCAATTGTCTGCAAGAAGTATGAATTAAAGAGTGACCTAAGGAAACTGCATTATTTTTTGGGTGTGTAAGTACTTCACAATAGCAATGGCCTACTATTATCCCAACAAAAATATATTAGGGATCTTCTTTTGAAGAGTGGAATGGATGGCTCCAAACCCATTCACACACCCATGGCCTCTACTTATGGTTATCACAGAGTTGTGGAACTCTCATGGAAGATACCATCACCTATCACAACATAGTTGGGGCCCTACAATATGCCATCTGGACTTGCCCAGACATTTAGTTTGCAATTAACAAGGTATGTCAATTTTTGCATAATCCAACTAATGATCACTGATAGACAGTGAAGCGTATTCTAAGATATCTGAAGTCAACAATCACCTATGATCTCTGTATATCTCCCAATTCGACACATCAACTTGTAACATATAGTGATGCGAATTGGGCTGGATGCATCAATAATCATAGGTTAACAATTGGATATGCAATCTACCTTGGCAAAAATCGCATTTCATGGTCTGCTAAGAAGCAAACAACCATAGCCAAAGATCTTCCACAAAATCAGATTATCGCGCTTTGGCCAACGCAATAGCTGAGATCGTGTGGCTATAGTCCTTACTACAAGAAGTTGGAATGTCAGTTCAGAAGACACCCACACTATGTTGTGACAATTTAAGGGCGACATACCTCATAGCAAATCCGATTCTCATGCTCGAACCAAGCACATAGAGGTCGACTTTCACTTCGTTAGATCCCTAGTTGCCAAAATGACACCTTGATGTGTAGTTCATTTCAATGAAGGATTAGGTTGCGGATATACTAACCAAACCATTATCCACAATTTGGTTTAAACCATTATCCACAATTCGGTTTGAGTTTTTGCAGGATAAGTTGATGCTCCAACAACGACCATCTACTTGAGGGGGGTGTTAACTGTTAAGGATTAAATTACCACCGTTTGAATTTGAATAATTCAAACATGATTTGCCTAATTAGCACATTTAAATCTCCCTATCATATCTCCCCTAGATTGGTAAGTTGTTAAGGATAAGATAACATTCGTTTGAATTTGAATGTTCAAAATAATTCAAACGTGGTCTTCTTAATAAGCAAATTTAAATCTCCCTATAATCTCTCCCCTAATCTCTCCACCATGGTTTCAAAGAATCCCTACTAACAAAGGAACCAAATCCTCTCCTCCCCGACTCCCCGGCTCCCACCCCATCTCACCATTGATGTGTGAGTCGGCTCGAACTCCAACACACTTCAACACTCAATAGTGAGATGGGGTGGGAGCCGGGGAGTCAGGGAGGAGATGATTTCGTTTCACTAACACAAGGTAGCATAATCCAAAACAAACTCTACATTGAACTTTTACATTATTTTGTCACTTGGCAGACCTGATATGTACAAAATGGGTCTGCTAGTTGGGGACCTTAGTGGGTTATCTGTTCACAAAATTTGATGCCAATCTGGCCTGCCGCATGAAAGAGTTATAGACCTTTTTCCACCAAATATTTTACTTCACTTGTATTTTTTGGGATACCAGACACCACCTTCATTCACATTTCGGTTGCCCAAAAGGCCAAAAATCAGCAAGGACATCTTTGGTAAGACGAATTTGAAACACTACGATGTGAATAACCTATGGCTCGATATAATATTATTATTTTCTGCATTACTATTGCAATTTTATTCTTAAATATTTTAACTTACAGTCAGATGGATCCTTTTTGAGTTAACTCCTACTAGTGCAGGTTTGGCGAAGGAGACAATATAAACCACTTGATTAAACCATCTTCAACCAAAAAAAAAAAAACAAAAAAAAAAAGAGATTAGTCTCTAAAGAGAAGGTCCAATACCATGGTGGTTACCAGGGCAAGCAACAAGTAAAAATGCTAGGATGCCATGCCATGATAATGTTTGAAATTTTTAGTGAAATCTAAAAATATATATAAATATATATATATATATATATATATATATATATATATATATATATATATATATTTGTCTTTTGACTATAAAGATTGCTATGAGAGAAGGTAATATTAGAAAAATGCGAAAAAGATTAAAAATAAATAGGTTACATAAATCACTTGATTAAACACGCAAAGAGAAGGGCATGTACCATGAAGTGATGGAGGTTGTCACGGCAACAAGGAAAATGCTAGCATGTCATGGCAATGGCAAGGGATCATGCCTCAGGAAACATGGGTTTAGAATTCGAATCTTCTTCACCTCATGGGGCCACCCACATGAGGCTTGATAGTTCCCATGGGCAATAATCAGATGTAGGATTATTGTGGTTATGATACCATGAGATCTTCCCCGTGGTATATTTTACATCCTCGGAGGCACACTGGGGTCACTACGCTTCGGCTTTGATACCATTTGTTCAAACTCGGGTCAAACTCATTCCCAAAAACTAACTTATAAGGAGAAGACGCCCAAGTCTTTATAAGATTCCACATCGGATGTGGGACTATTGCAATTGCGTGGTACCCTCAAAATCTACATGGACCCTAGAGTTTACCCAGCCCGTGAGTAGCGGATTCATCATGAGCAACAATAAATGTAAAGGTGCAAATTTGGTCCAATGAGCTCGACCCTGTCCTTAGCCTAATAGGGCTTGAAGTAGGTTTTTCAACCTATAGACTGAGGTAAGGCGGACTTCAGGCTCGAGGTAGGGACTTGCCTTGGCTTAGGCTTCGGTCTTAGCCCGATCCCGCTTGGCCTAGCCTGAACCTGTATATAAGTACTGATAATTATTTATATAGTTTTTCTTATCAAGAACACAAAATTCGTGTGCCCATAACATTGCTAAATGGTCTTTGCCCTTCCTAGTGGGGATCTACATCGTCTCCTCCCTAAGATTCGGGAGGAGGGGCGGCGATCCCACTGGATGGTCGCCACATGGAGGTCGGATGAATCCGACCTCTCCGTTCGAGTCAACAAGCCGAGCCGATAAGGGAGTGTTGGCTCAAACAGAGAGGTCGGATTCATCCGACCTCCACGTGGCGACCATCCAGTGGGGTCGCCGCCCCTCCTCCCAAATCTTGGGGAGGAGACGATTTGAATCCTCCTAGAGGGGTTTTTGGAGCAGCTCATTCTTGAGGGACCTACATGATATTATAACTCAGTTTTCCCTATTCAATGCTTAATACAATTGGTACAATTGGATTTAAATTCTTTTGTCATTGGAGAAAGTCCAGTCATGATCCAACAATAGGATTTCACACGGTGCCCAAGATGAAGTCCAACCATTAAATCATGACTGAATGATCATAAGATATTTTTTTTCCTAATACAATCTATCCAAAAACTCTGAACTTGGCTCCCTAAACAAGAAACTGGTTAAAAACACTGTGGTAACGGGGTCAGATTCGGATGGGGATTGGCTGATTCCGACTTATAGGAGTCAAGTTGCCGAACCATGTATATAGTAAGTAGATTATAATGGGGAGAGGCACGTCACCCCAATTGCATGTGATGTTAGCTCTGACTTAGTTTGGATCTCCTACGTGTACATATATTTTCTATGAGATTCTATCATGGTTCATGAATCGCAAACCATAAAGGTGAATCCTAGTCACACACCATAATTACGGTTATATAATCCCATAAATAGCACGTATAAATGCAGGTGAACTAATCCCGCTCAAGCCACCCAAACGAACGCCGTAGCCAGTGGGGTACCAGGTACGCATGAACACTTACCATATTGTGGTCAGTTGAGTTGACTTTGTATCATGGCGACGATGGTCGCTGCTATAATAACCTACAGAAGTGGTAGAAACTAGAAAGGAACAATTGCCTTATTGGTACTCCGAATTTTGCACTGCAGCGAAGAAACGATGTGGCCCTTTGGCAGAACAGGTCCCTCTGGGTTCTCAGCAAGTGCAACAGCAGAAGAAGCCACCAAAGGAATAGATGGAACTGGCCTCACAGCCATTGTTACAGGTAATATATTGATTGGGCTTTCATTTCTTCTTCTGTTTCTTACTTTCTTATTCTTTCTAATTCAATTTTTTGATTTGGATATTTACAGACAGAGTTCATCGTTTCATTTTTGGGTGAAAATTTTGTCTTAACCCGGTTCTTACTTTGTTTGCGGCAATGATTAGTACTGTTTTAGATGGTGTTGGAGTTGATTTTTCTGTTTGGTGTGAAGGAAAGCAGGACTCTGTTTTTCATTTATTTAATTTCCCCTTAATTGAAGCTGGTGTTGATTTTGATTTATTTTTCCCCGTTTGAGGAGTTTTTATTGGTTTGATTTTATGGGAAGTTGTTTCACTTATGGCTGAATTTCTGCGTTTCATGGCTGCTGACTTCTCATTTATTTTAAGATTCCCACCTTTCTGTTCATTTGAATTATGGACAGCAGCAAGAAGTAGTACTTTATGCCCTTCTGTTAAATACTGAAATATGATGAAGTATTACTGGAAGGAAATGATTTGTATTTTTTTTTATAACTTTTATTTTCTGAATCCTAAGTTTTGAGTATAGTTTGAATTATTTTATAAAAGATATGTGATGTAGTGTCTTAACTACTAGTTCAGTTTCTTTATGACTGACTTCTTATCCAAGAATTGTATATGCGTGAAGATGAATAAGTTTCATCAGAGTCTAAGACCATAGTCTGTTGGAAATGGCAACAGGGTTGCTTCTGCATGATCCTGCTCCCATCTCATCATATATATATCTCATAAGGCCAACCTGCCTGTACCTGTCATGGGTTTGCCAAATGAAAACCAAAAACTGCTCAAATTGAAAATAAAATAAGCATGTACCTAGCTTTCTGTTAGGTATGGTTATGGTCAGATAAAACATAAAAGCATGTCTTACACTGCCATCTATACGTGTGAAGAGAGAAATTGGAAGGAACTAACAAATTCCATATCCCTCTTCCTAGAAGAAATGGAATCCCTATGCTGAATCGATTTACAGGGAGATGATATAGATAATTTACTGATTGTTGTTGTACTCTTTTATACCAGGAACCACTGTTACTGAACTTGTTCCAACTTTGCCAGTAATCACCCAGTTACCCTATTTCTTATCCTTAAGGCTCCTTCTAATGTGAGGATTCATACCCTTTTACCTTTTTGAACCTTCAGAAATTCACTGGCAACTGCCTCCTTTTTTGCTGATATGTGGAATATGCCTGATTTTTGCATCATCTGTACCATTAATGATGTCCTAGCACAAAGTGAATTTCTTTCTCAAAAAAGATACAAATTTGAAATTCCTTCTCGACAACCACCCCATGGTATCTTATCTTCTTATCACTTTGGCTATCATAATGACACGCTCCACACTTGGTTGCCGCAACGTACCTCCATTAACTTTCCACCTCAAATGAAATTTTAAGCCATTTCATGTCTAATGCTGTCTAAATTTCAAAGCCCTTTCTTGGTCTACTAGAAGCAGCTTCCATTCACCGTGCCTACAATTTCATTAGAAGTATCACTGTAACATGTCCATCCTATCTGCACGAGATAGAGGTCTCTTATATGGTGATAGGTAGTATACAAATATGCTGGCTAGTACACTCAAATGACGTTCGACAAGTATGAAGCTTTCCACCATTCTTTAATGGGGCCTTGAAATGCCATCGAACTGTATATTGCTATTGTGGCCTATCCCAAGTCTCATGGGCATAGTTACCAATTTTACAACCCAGTGCATTTGCTTTGTTCTTATTTTATGTTACTTTTTCGGAAACGACAATTTGTCGTTGTTAAACTTGCTTTTAACTGTAGTACCACTTCAAAGTATGGCAGTGGGCATTACAAACGTCTTCATTTTGAGAGAGAACCACTACAAAAGAAAGATAGAGTCATCCGTGCATTGAATCAGATTAACCATGGGACTGTTTTCAACTGTTTTTAAACCCTTTATTGTTCTTCCTTCTTTAGTCTTCTTTATCAATCTCCTTGGTGCTTCTTTTACATAAAGAAATAATAAAGCTGATATGGGTCAACTTTTTGTATGCCCGTGTTCTCAAATAATCAATCCGGCAATCCATTCACAAGAATCAAACATTTTGTAGATTTACTTTACTATATATTCAATCTTCATTGGTATTTGATCAGTTCTTGAAACTCTTTATTGGGAAATCATTTTTTACTTCAGGAACATGGTATGACTACCCTTGAATCTACTAATCACCCTTATTAATTTTGATCGAATTTGGATATCTTTATGGGCCAATTTTTCTTCATCAGAAATTCTGTCTAGATTTCTTCCTTTTTCTCTTCGAGAATCCTTAGCGCCTAGTGTCAATCCTAGTAGCTGAAGTGTTTGATATATGTTTGGAGAGCAAGAAGACCGTTAATTTGATTAAGGTAGGGATAAATTTAATTGGGCCTTTTCACCAGTCAGAACTATCACCATCAAAAAAAGGTCCTGTTCCATCTATTCCATCTTAGGGTCCTTTGCTAGCTACAATGTTTGCACCGGAAGATTGTTATAGAATTAAAGATTTCCAGGATTGGTGAACCAAACATCAAGGAGTCTTGAATAGGAGAATTTGTAATGCCGAAAAGCAGTTTGAACTAATAGGTGGAGCATATCCTCTAATTTTTTACTCTTATTGGATGATAATTCTTTGGACAACGAGCATTGTGGAGAAGAATTCCTATGGTTGGATAAACCATTAGATTAGTTTGTGTGTTTGGGACCATAGCATTGCAGAAAATTAGTTATTTCTGACACTTAATTTGGGTCTCTTTATTTATTTATTTTCGTATTTTGTGCTTTTGGTGCCATTTGATAGCTTGCAAGTTACCTTCTAAATGAGACTAAGATCTTATGATTCCAAGGTATATTTGGAAAGTATGACCAACTTTCAAAAAGGTTGTCAATTTGTTATGGGTTAATATTTTAGAAAATCTGTTCAAATTAGGAGTCTTATTTTGGGGCTGTTTCTTAAACTAGTAATTGATAAATGTATTTACTGATGGAATCCTTGGTTTGATGTGATATGTGTACCATTGACGTTTCATAACTTGTTAGGTGAATTGGTTACTCTTTTTTTTTTCCAGTTAGATGCTTATGTCTGTTATACTTCCAGGAGCATCGAGTGGTATTGGGGCGGAGACAGCACGTGTTCTTGCATTGCGTGGAGTTCATGTTGTTATGGGGGTGAGAAATCTGGCTGCTGGTAAGGATGTCAAAGAAGCAATCATGAATGAAGTGCCTACTGCTAAAGTGGATGTAATGGAAATAGATCTCAGTTCAATGGCATCAGTGAGAAAATTTGCATCAGATTTTCATTCCTTGGGTCTTCCTCTGAACATTCTTATGTAAGAGATTTCGGAGTAGGAGAGATTTCATTGCTAACTTGTGACTCCTGTTCTCATTTCTTTAAGTTATCTGTGCTTTTTAGATGATGGATTACTGTGATACACTTTTTATTGTCTCTGTTTATGGACCTCTTGTGTCTTAGTTTTTTTGGGGCTTTGTAAGAAGAGTCTAGTGATTTTTTCCTTCTTTGTCTTAAGTAATAATGCAGGAATAATGGCTTGTCCTTTCATGCTTTCACAAGACAACATAGAACTGCAGTTTGCAACAAACCACGTAGGTATGTTGGATAGATATTTCAGGCTTTAACATTAGATAGCTTTTGTTTATAGATGAGTTCACGTTGTAGCTTTTGAATTGTTGTTTGCAACTTGTAGCCCTTTTGATAGGGCTGGAATTAATACGAGGAGATTTCATTTTTTTTTTGCAGCCCATTTTCTTTTGACAAATCTTTTGTTGGAGACAATGAAGAGTACAGCACATGAAAGTAGGACTGAAGGTAGAATTGTTTGTGTTTCATCCGAGGCTCACCGGGGACCATATGCTGAAGGAATTCGTTTTGATAGAATCAATGATGAACCAGGGTATCACTTTGCTAACAACATTCATAGTGGGGGAGTAATAAGAGAGGAGGCTTTTAGTAAGGGTGCTTTATGAATTGGAATTGTTGAAGCCATTTTAATTTATACTTCGACTTGCTAATTTGTCAGGTATGCATGCTGGAAAGCCTATGGCCAATCAAAGCTTGCGAACATCTTGCATGCTAAAGAACTTAATAGGCGTCTAAAGGTATTTGATCAATTCATGGATCTCAATTATTTCTAAAATTTTAATTTTAAAGTATTTCGCCCTTCTTTTAGACGTACAAAATTACATTCACTTGAATATTTGGGGGAGTAATAAGAGGTGAGAGTAAAGGCATTGCTTGGTCTCAGGTCTTGGCTACAAGAAGCCCAAGACTTTACCAGCTGAGCTGGGACCTTCAAGTTTAAAGTAGTTTGTGATGACATTTTTTTGGCACTTTTCTTTGTTTCAGGATTTTATTATGACAAAAATTTATTTTCTCAAATATGTACCAAAATTGATCCATCACTTTTGTATCTAAGACATAGTGCTTGTTTATTTGTAAAATGTTGTAAGATATTAAACGTAAAGTAGGTGGTGCATGATGTTTTTTAGACCTCTTGTTTTATATTTTTTATGATAATCAAAATATCTCAGTTTTGAAGGTGCATGTGGTATGCTTTGTTGCAGCCTGCAGGGTATCATCCCTAAGGCTTGAGTTTGGATCCCACCTTCTTATTCCTCCGCCCCCACCCTAAACCTTCCCTTGAGGAAAAAAAATTGTCAAATATGTGCCAAAGTAGAGCAAGTGCTTTTGTATTGGCAACACTGATTTTATTTGTTTCTAAAAGGAGATTCTTGGTTATGGGTCTACAAGGCTACTAGAATGTACTGGGCTCTTATTTGTTTCCTTATATTTCATGACAAGGATTAATATCCAACTTCTCATAAAGGAGATCAACAAAACTAGTGCATTATCCCATGGGAGAGTATTCTCTGAGTTGGTGGGATGTGAAACCCACCATTCAGGGGGCGTGGTTCAATTTTATTAATGGGAGGGGGAGAGAGTGTGTTAGGAAAGGAAGAGATAGAGAGGTGTTGTTGTTGCCTACACCACCAGCTTAGAGACCTTTTTCCCTTATCCTAATACATATTTGTATCAAATACATTCCAGCAGATGGGGATCTGCCATATGACAACTTTGTGCTTAAATTTTGTGGAGATTTCCCTGGTCGCCCTCTTGGTAAAAAAAGAAGAAGGGTGTACCTAGTCCACGAGGCTTCTGCCACTACGGGGTTTGGGAGGGGTTTATGTACACAGATTTAACCCTGGTTCGTGGGGAGTGGCTATTTCTAGATTTGAACCCTTAATCACTAGGTCACAATGGAGCAAACTTACAGTTGTGCCAAGACCTGCCCTCTTGGTATGTTTCATCAAAAATATGTTTTCCCTTTGGGAAAATAATTTTTTAAGGAAGGATTTAAATGTTAATAATTTGAAAAAATGGTATGATTTGTTCAATATACAAAATGAAAGTCAAATTCATGGGTTGACCATACAGTTCGATTTGAGCTAAAAAAATTTAAATTGTGTCAAATCCATTTAGTCTCCTACTGTGTACACTAGCTAGTAATCATTATGTTATATCAATTTTGAATTTCAAATGTTCTCATTACATGTAGAATTTTCTCTTGTATTTTATTATTTTGAGGATGTCGGTGTAGGTAATCCAACTGTTTTTGGGAACTTCCATAATTTTTTTGGGATTTTAATTTTGGGAACTTCCCTCAGTGTTTTTATGTTTGCACTATACTCATCAATTGTGGTAATATATTACCTCCACTATCTCATAGTAGTATTCAATTTTTGCCAGGCAAAAGATGGTTTGATATTCGTGGCTTCTTTATTTTATTTGAACAGGAAGAAAGGGTTGACATAACTGTGAATTCACTTCATCCAGGAGTTATTGCGACCAATCTTCTACGCCATCACAGCTTTTTCAATGGTAAATGGTCAAGCTATTTCACTTCCTTATTTATTTTGATCTTACTTGAGCTAGAGAAAAGCCATTGGGTTGTCTTAGTTGATTCAAAGGAAAAAATTTTGGGACAGTTATATGACTAGCAATGACGTATCGAGCTGAATGTTAGGTAGTAAATAAACAACATATAAACAAACAATCTACCCCCCAAAAAAACATATGAACAAACTTAGTGTAGCTGAAACAAGGATGTTGAGATGGATGAATGGTAAAAACTAGAAAAGATTAAGAAAAAAATTAGAGCTAATGTAACAATAGTTCCAATACATGATGAGTTGCGTGAAAATTGTTTTGAGGTTCCATGAACATGTCAAATGGAGGCTTTTGAATGCTCCAATACAGAGGATTGATTTCATTCAGATTGAAGGAGCTAAAAGAGTTAGATGTAGGTCTAAATGACTAAAAGAAGTGTGAGGAAAGACATGCATATGTTAGGACTAAAAGCAAGATGGAGAAAAATGATTCATACAGCCGACCCCATTTAGTTGGGATAAGGCTGAATTGAGTTGCATTCTTCATTTTAGGAAAATAATTTGTCATATTGGAAATTTTATTTGTTCTATTGTTCGTGTAACACCTGGAATTGTTTACTTGATTTGGGTTATTATGTGCATTATGCCATATAAAACTTAAGTTGATGTTACCATATGGATGTTTCCTTGTCATCTATTTTATGCAAATTGCATGGTTAAAAGTATGGCATATGATTTCTCGATGTCTATTTTTTTTATGCAGGAATCTTTCTGTCACTTGGCAAATTTTTACTAAAAAATGTTCAGCAGGTACATCTTGTATATTCTTATAACCAATGTAGTAAAATCCCTTATGGATCAACTAGTGAATACATTCATTTGACCTGAATATGCTTACTCAAAAATCCAGTTTATTTCTATTATTATATCACATCATGGACTTCTTCCTTCATTTATTGCTAATTTCCTTCAATGGATTTGGTTGCAGGGTGCAGCAACAACTTGCTATGTGGCTTTGAATCCACAAGTCAAGGGGATCGGTGGCGAGTACTTTTCAGATTGTAACATAGCCAAACCCACTGCACAAGCTAAGGATATGGAGTTAGCCAACAAACTATGGGACTTCAGCATGAGTTTGATTGGTTGATGCACCTCTGTCTGGATTTGGAAGATAATAGTAAATAATGTTTATTTTCTTCTTGTTGATAGAGTCAGTCTTTTGTGTAGCAAACTCATGTGGCTATTGTATATGATTATTCTGGATATATCTGAACCTCAAGTTATGAATGTGTATGCAATGTCTCAATAATAGTACTTGCTGTCATAAGTAGATGATGCAGATCTTTTATGTTACAGAAAAATTATGGGTAGATTGGAGAGGTAAAACTGGACAAATTATGGGCTCTCATAAACAGAATTGTATGCAGTGCTGTGCATACAATCTTTGGCCTATTTAATTGTTCTAACAAAAGAGAGTAAAGAGTTCATATGACAATCGCTTTCAATTCCAAACTAAAGGTGGAGATGAGTATATGTATATACAGTATACTCCCCCCTTCACCTTTTTTTTTTTTGGGTAGTAGTAAATTCTAGTAGTTGGACGTGGATTACACATGGATGCAGCACCGCATTGCTCCTGTAACCATGGATCAGAAATGGGTTATACTATCGTACATGTCACTGACGATATCCTCTTTGTTAGAGAGACAACTATGCTATTAATCTCCTTTGGGATGGATGCGAAAGCACAAGATACAAAGTAAGAGTAGAAATGCAAAATATCCTCAATAACAAATCTGGGACATCAGTAATGTAAGATATATGCTCCTTGTTATCTAACTCACTAATATTTGATCGTAACCCTCGGATATAACCTCTGGAAGACCCGATCTTATCGCCAAAGCTTCAACATCTAGTGGACATTCAAAAGTAGCAGGTTTGGATATTCCACATCAAACGGCTGCCTTTACTTGTTTTTCTCCTCCCCTTGAAAATTCGAAGGGCAACTATCCATTCCCACCTTACCTTTGTTAGGTTATAGTCCATTTAAGGCCCTTTTTTCTTCATCGTAAACTTTTTGTGCAAATGATATTTTATATGAAAAAAAATTCATCTATATAAAAATTTCTTTCTTTTTAATTGTTTCTTTTAAATTAGAACAAAGTGAAAAATCATATTTAACAAGAAACTTTTAAATTCTACCTTTTTTACAAGGAAACAAATAGAACCTAAGGCTTTGTTTGTTTCCATGTAAAATGGTAGAAATTTAAAATTTTCTTGTAAAACAAGATTATTCTCCGTTTATTATAATGTACAATAGGAAAGAAATACATTAGAAAAGTAGGAAAATTTTACATGTAAACTATCATTTGCATGAAAAATTTTACAATAAAACAAACAGGGGTTAAAGAAAACATGGATTGATCATTTATAAGCATGTGCATCAATCTCTCTCTCTCTCTCTCTCTCTCTCTCTCTCTCTCTCTCTCTCTCTTCTCTCTCTCTCTCTCTCTCTCTCTCTCTCTCTCTCTCGTTGCCTTGTAGGAATAGAAGGCCTCACAGCTTGAACCCAACAAGTGGTCTATATCTATGTGATAGATTTCCTTGCTAAAGTACAAGGCCATGAAAGTGAACAGCAAAGGAACGTAAAAAGATCCTCTCATGTGGTCCAGTCCCTCCAGCGGTTGGAGATCATTCGACACGCATGCATATTGGTATTGTTGGAAAAAGTCAAAGGAAAATGTTTTTTCCAAATAAGTTTAAAAAAATGTCAAAATTCAAAATTTTTCATTTGGCTCCAAAATTTGGTTTTCGGTTTGGGCGGGAATTTTGGTTTTCGGTTTTGAGTTGGCATTACCAATGTAGGATTTTTTAGTCCCACATTGCTTATGGTTTGTGGGGAAGAGACCTTTATTTGTAGGGAGTGTCGCTTATCTTTTGAGCCCCTAAATGGAAGCGGCTCTCGATTGATACACACACGCGCGCGCGACGGACCGGACCGCGACCTGCGACCGTGACGCAGGGTGCGGGTGCATGGGCCACGGGCTACGGGTTACGAGTTTTGTCGGATTCGGACACACCCCTACCCGGATACCCTTTTGGAAAGGGTTCAAATGTAGAGATGTATCTCTACACTTTAAGGGGTACCATCTAGACCTGAGATCTAGGTTAATCTGGGCAGTCCATCTGGAGGGTCACACCCCATCCAGTGGACACATCCAAGAGGTCTTTGGGCCCTATAAATAGAGCCCGACCCGATGCTTATTTTTTATTCCAATTGAGTACGAGCTCTCTCTCTCTCTCTCTCTCTCTCTCTCTCTCTCTCCCCTCCAACTCTCTGTCTTCATTCTCTGTTTAATCGAAGAGTCAGAATTCTGTGTTTTTCTTTTCTAAGAGTTGATCTTAGCCGTCAGGTTCACATATACCTATCAGTGTGTGCACGCTGAGTAGGTATCCTTCCAAAGGGTTTGTTTCATCTTGGAGGCAGATTTGCAGGAAACCTTCTGCACCAATAGAGGGCAAATACTGTCTTAAGGAGAGTGTACCAACACAACTCAACCCATTTTCTTTGTTTCGGATTACTGCAAATAAGGTACGCATAGTGATCATATGTATGTTTCATTTTTAACTATATGTTTATATATATATATATATATATATATATATATATATATATATATATATATATATATATATATATATATATATATATATATATATATATATATATACATACATTGTTGATACATAGATATCTTTGATTTACTGTATGCTTTTCCTGTTACATATTATTTCATATATAGATACATACATTGTCCATATAACATATATATAACTGAAGCTCTTGTATAGTAGTATTTAGACAACAATCAACAATCTTAAGACAGTACTTTGTTATATATTGTAGTTATCATGGCTGAATCTGGTGTTACCACTGAAGTTGGGCCAGCTATAGGGAAGTTGCGCATCATGTTTGAATTTCACAACATCGAGCCTTTTAATGGTTCGAATTTTAAGCGCTGGAGACAGATGATGCACTTCGCCCTGTCCCAACTGGGTGCTATCTTCGCCCTTACTGAGAAGATGCCCGAGGAATCTGATGACCCGAAAATCAGGTCTAAGAGGGTTGCATGGATCTATGCTGACTTCCAGTGCAAGAACAGGATCCTGAATGCTATGACCAATGATCTATACAATGTGTACTCCTCCTATGACTATGCATATACCATATGGGAGGCTCTTGACAAGAAATATTCTCTGGAGGATGCTGGGTGTAAAAAATATGTTACGACAAACTTCTTAAATTTCAAAATGAAAGAATATTTGAGCGTATCTATGCAAATGGACATGTTCCAAGTTTTGGTAGCAAACCTTGTTAAAGAAGGAATGTCTCTACCAGAACAGTTTATATCTGCAGCATTGATTGAGAAATTGTCTAACTCCTGGAGTGACTTCAAATCACACATGAAGCACAAATCTAAAGACTGGACTCTTGAGCATTACATAATGAGTATCAAGATTGAAGAGAAGAACCGTGAGACTGACAAGGTGGAAAAAGCCAAGGAATTCAAGACCAAGGCTAATCTTGTAGAAGGCGGAAAATCTGAAAAAAGAGACAAGTCAAAGAAGTTTCTTTAGGTGAAGAAAGAAGGAAAGTTCAAGAAGACCAAGGGAGGATGCTTCTTCTGTGGGAAACCGGATCATTTCAAGAAGGACTATCGGGCCCTCAAGAAGAAACAGGGAAATGACAAAGCCAAGGTCCATCTCACTGAAAAGGACCTATTTGTAGCTGTAGTCACTGAGGTGAATTTGGTTGAAAAACCAAAGGAGTGGATTATAGACACTAGGGCTTCCAAACATATATGCTCTGACCGATCTGCTTTTATTAAATATTCTCCGGTCAAAGGAAGTGATTTTGTGTATATGGGAAATTCTCAAACTTCACCAGTGATGGGCAAGGGTCAAGTAGCTTTGAAGCTAACTTCTGGAAAGACTCTTGTTTTGAATGAAGTGCTGCATGTCCTAGACATTCGTAGAAATCTGATTTCTGGCTTCCGTCTGAATAAAACTGGAATGAAGCTCAGCTTTGAAGCTGATAAGGTCATTGTACTTCAGGGGGATAAATATGTAGGGAAGGGATATGCTAGTAATGGCCTTTTTGTAATAAGTGTTGAAAATATTATGAATGAAATTCCTGCTTCTTCTTACTTGATTGAGTCATTTGATATTTGGCATGGTAGACTAGGACATCGTAGTATACCTTATATTAAAAGACTATCTTACTTAGGATTTTTTCAAAGTCCATCTGAACCCTCCCAACATAAATGCCTTGTTTGCATAGAAGCGAAAATAACTAAAAAATCTCATAAGTCTGTACAAAGACAAACCAATCTTTTAGAATGAATTCATAGTGACTTTGTTGATTTTAAATCTCTTGAATCAAGAGGAGGTAATAAATATTATATAACCTTTATTGATGATTATTCTAGGTATACTAAGGTATATCTTTTAAAATCTAAAGATGAAACTGAGTATGCTTTTAAAACATATAAGTTAGAAGTTGAAAATCAGCTTAATAAAAAAAATTAAAAGGTTGAGAATCGACAGAGGGACTGAGTATGGAACTCATATCCTATCTCTGTTTTGTGAAGAAAATGGAATAATTCATGAAACTACTGCACCATACCAACCTGAGTCTAATGGTGTAGCAGAAAGAAAAAACAGAACCTTAAAAGAAATGATGAATTGCTTTCTAATTAGCTCTGGGTTACCTTATAATATGTGGGGGGAAGCTATCTTATCTGCTTGTTATATTTTTAATAGAATACCTCCTAAAAAATCTAATCTTATTCCTTTTGAACTTTGGCATGAGAGGAAACCATCCTTTAATCACTTAAGGGTATGGAGGTGTTTAGCCAAAGTTAGAATACCCGAACCAAAGAAAAGGAAGTTTGGACCAAGAACTTGTGATTGTATTTTTATAGGATATGCTCATAATAGTGCTGCTTATAGGTTTTTGGTTTTAAAATCAATTGAAAATGTTTTTTTATGCTAATACCATTATTGAATCTCGTGATGCTGAATTTTTTGAACATGTGTTTCCTAAACTGGTTAGAACTTCTTCTAATGAGGATCATAATGAAAACCCTGTTGTTAGAAATGAAATTAGTATAGAACAAGAATCCGGTGATCTTACTACTGATTTACTTAGGAGAAGTAAAAGACAAAGGAGACCTGCTAACCTAGGTGATGATATGTTACTATATCATGTGGATAGAGATCCTTTTACTTATCAAGATGCTGTAATATCTCCAGATACTGTATTCTGGAAAGAAGCTATTAAAAGTGAAATAGATTCTATTATCCAAAATCATACTTGGGAGTTAGTGACTCTACCACCAGGTACAAAGCTTTTGGATACCAAATGGATCTTTAAAAAGAAATTAAAACCTGATGGATCTCTTGACAAGTTTAAGGCAAGGTTGGTAGTAAAAGGGTTTAGACAAAAGAAGGATATAGATTACTTTGATACTTTCTCCCCTGTAGCTCGTATTGTAACCATACGAACTTTATTTGCTATTGCCTCTATTTATAACTTAGTAATTCATCAATTGGATGTTAAAACAGCTTTTCTAAATGGAGTTTTAGAGGAAGAAATCTATATCAAACAACCTGAAGGATGCATAATATCAGGACAAGAACATAAAGTATGTAAATTAATTAAATCTTTGTATGGTTTAAAACAAGCACCTAAACAATGGCATGAGAAACTTGATCAAGTATTATTAAATAATGATTTTATTATTAATAATTCTGATAGGTGTGTGTATAGTAAATTTAATAATGGCAAGTGTGTGATTATTGTTCTTTATGTTGATGATATGCTGATAAT
Source organism: Protea cynaroides (assembly GCA_028583415.1). Classification (NCBI taxonomy): domain Eukaryota; kingdom Viridiplantae; phylum Streptophyta; class Magnoliopsida; order Proteales; family Proteaceae; genus Protea; species Protea cynaroides. The sequence goes on from CM053268.1 coordinate 37,485,193, forward strand.
GGGAACTGATTTAAATGTTGTAAATTTAACAAAGAAAATTCTTATGTTTAAATTTGATACAAAAAACATGGGAGAGATTGATGTCATTTTAGGCATCAAAGTTAATAGAAAAACCAATGAGATAATACTATCTCAAGCTCATTATGTGGAAAGCCTACTAAAGAAATATGGATATTATGAGTGCTCTCCTATAAAGATACCTTTAGAGGTAGGGAGTCATCTCATAAAACACCAAGGTGAACCAGTCTCCCAAAATGAGTATTCCCAAATTATAGGTTCAGTTTCATACTTAATGAACTCAACAAGACCGGACATAGCTTTGGCAGTGGGGAAATTGAGTCAACATACTCATAACCTTGGAAATGAGCACTGGGAAGCTCTAACAAGGTTATTAAGGTACTTGAAGGGAACAATAAACTATGGCTTACACTATAATGGAGATCCCTCAGTTATAGAAGGATATTGTGATGCTAACTGGATTTCTGATACAGAAGAATCCTTAGCCACAAGTGGTTACATATATACTCTTGGTGGAGGAGCGATTTCATGGAAATCTGTCAAACAAACCTGTGGTACAGGCTCCACTATGGAGGTAGAATTTATAGCCTTAGATAAGACTGGGGCAGAAGTCGAATGGCTCAAAAATTTGGTGGTAGAAATTCCGTTATGGCCTAAACCTATGCCCCCAATATCACTACATTGTGATAGTCAGGCAGCTATTGCTAAAGCAAAAAGCAAGATATATAACGGAAAAAGAAGACATATACGCCTGAGACACAACCTTGTGAGACAATACATAAGTGAAGGAACGATAGCTATCGACTTTGTAAGATCAGAAAAGAATTTGGCCGATATATTTACAAAGCCTCAAACCACCAAGGTCATAATTGACACATCTAAAGGAATGAGCTTAAAGCCCGTGTCATAAGTCATGTATGGAAACCCAACCTATGTGATAGGAGATCCCTGGAATTAGGTTCAACGGGTAAGAATGAAGTCACGCAGATGAATTCTGGTTAGATGGTAAGATAGTACTCACCACAATTAATAGAGGGTGAATCTTAAGGATTCTTAATTAAGCCAAGCTATCCCAGAGGAATATGGGGGTGTGTTAACTGTGGTGCACACTATGAGCTAACCTTATTGAATGTAGGAAGTGTGACCGCTTCCAATGAGAATTTTAAGGGCGAATTCTCATTAACATTCATGAACCAGGATAGGGACAAGGCCGGTTTCAAATATGTCCACCTTTAAGGGATTTTTCGAGGGTCGGACTGTAAGAGGTGGCTGGTAGGTCAGTCGGCTACACAAATGAGGAAAGGTTCAAGAAGCAAGCTTCACCTGTACTCTGTAGCGTGGCCTATCAGACCTAGTGTAGATTCAAGTCGACAGATATCTGCAATGACGTCGCTTACAGTTCTCATAAGATCAACTTCTTATTTCTGGTTTTACTCTATCTTTTTAAACTTGTGGGGGAATTGTTGGAAAAAGTCAAAGGAAAATGTTTTTTCCAAATAAGTTTAAAAAAATGTCAAAATTAAAAAATTTTCATTTGGCTCCAAAATTTGGTTTTCGGTTTTGAGTTGGCATTACCAATGTAGGACTTTTTAGTCCCACATTGCTTATGGTTTGTGGGGAAGAGACCTTTATTTGTAGGGAGTGTCGCTTATCTTTTGAGCCCCTAAATGGAAGCGGCTCTCGGTTGACACACACACGCGCGCGCGCGTCGGACCGGACCTGACCACGACCCGCGACCGTGACGCAGGGTGCGGGCTATGGGCTATGGGCTATGGGCGTTGGGCGTTACGGGTTACGGGTTTTGTCGGATTCGGACACACCCCTACCCGGATACCCTTTTGGAAAGGGTTCAAATGTAGAGATGTATCTCTACACTTTAAGGGGTACCATCTGGACCGTAGATCTCATTTTTACCTCTGTATTTACTTTCTACAGGGATAGTTCTTTTACTAAGTTGGATATTGCTGTTTGGTTTGTTTCATTTGGATTTCAGTAGGTGTTTGGTTTGGTTAGGATAGAGGTTTAGGAATCTGATGATTTTTGTTTGTTTCTTTTTCCTCATTTTTGTTTCTTTTATTGTCCCGTCTATTTCTTAGTGTAATGTTGGTTTTGTTACTTCTTTTTTTTCTTCTCTCCCCTTTCCAATAATCTGATTATGGTTAAGGAGGCTTGGAGTCTTTACGGGGGTTAAAGTCATTAAGCAGGGTCATTGTCAAGTTTTTGATGAACTTGATATGACACTGAGAGGGGGGGGTGAATCAGTGTCTGAAACTTTTTCCTGATTATTTATTGCTGCCCAGAGCTGATGGAGATATATTCTTTTACACACACACAAGCGTATGCAAATCTACCTCGCTACCACTCAGTGGCCAGGTCTACCAGATTTGCACACCCACCCTGCAAGCCATTCTATGCACTCCAAAATATGATAGAAAATAAAGACAATCCACAACACAAGATATACGTGGTTCACCAACACAGTGTGTGATGGCTAGTCCACGGAGTAATGCCCAACGGGCTCCGTATATACTCAATACACTTCTTTTTGCTGTCTACACAGCAGGGAGTACATACACCCAATTTACCCAGCATAAAACTAGGAGGGCACACATGTGCCAAGAATTCAGGTAACAAGTACCAGTGCTCAGCACATGCTGCACACCACGCTTAACCCGCACCCACGAGAAGCAAATAACATAATTTTTAGGCTTATAATTATGCCTTACAATTTTTCCCCCACTAGCTAGGTATTCAATAATTTTCACCTACGCTAGCATACAATATATTGAAAGCATAAATAGATAAGGAATTGAGAATCTCACAAACAATGCTTTCGAATGGCCAACAATATCTCTGGAGCTTCACACTGACCTTAGGTACTCTTCAACAGCCTTCAATGTTGATAGAGATCGATTCACAGAGCACACCTTGTCCACAGGCTTTCAATCTCTTCCACACAACTCATAATCACCATGAATATGAAAATAAAAGTTCTACTGACCTCTCACAGGGATTTAGCACTCCATTGATGCACAAAGAAGAGGCAGTTGGTGATTGATCACTCCCACATGGCACAAAACCCTAGAAAACCTTCTCTCTGCCTTCAAAATGCTCTTTTTAATTTTTCTCTAGGTTTTCATGACTCCCAACGGCACCCAATAGATAGGGCATCGAAAAATATGAATGCTGCAATTTGAACGGACCGATTTGGAGCTCGGATGAAGAAGATATGGCAGTTTGAAGTTCGGCCAACCAAAAGATTCAAAATAGAATCTTTCCTTTTATAACCGCGCACCGTGGCCGCGCCGCCGATGCGCTGTCGCGATATGATTGGTCCATCGTAGAATCTTCAGCACGGACCTCAGATTGAATTCATAAAGGCGGGATCGATCTTGGTTCGTCGGATCCGCATAATTCGCGTCAGGCGCGATCGGAGATTACGTGAGCCGCTGGATCTGGATCTAATCTGCTGCGCACCGTACGTACGCTACACCGAATCAAGAGGTAATACAATAGATCGCGGCCCATTATAATATAATGAATCCAACCAATCCGAAGCCGCACGATGGAATCTGACGCGATGGCTGAGATCCACTCGAGCCCGCCTTAATCAGATCCATCCGAACAGGATCTTGACGACGTGGCTCATTCTGAGCCGTCCAAACAGAATTTTATTCAATTTATGATAATTTCAGCATTTTCCCTCAACTCTTGATAATTGCAAAAAGACCCCTGAACTTCTTCAATATATTACTGTTTTCCCTGTATCATATATACTCACCGAAAGCTTGATTTTTTGGCCGTTTTCGATCGTTTCGACGGAAACTGCGATATCTCTCTCATCTGAAGTCGGAATTGAGTGATTCAAGTTGCGTTGGAAAGATAACTCGACGCTCTACATTTTTCCACTGTCGAATTTTCATGAACCTGCTGCGGGAGCCACCAAAAATAGGCCCAAAGTTAAAACTCTGTCAAACCTTGGAATTTAAACCCGAAACTTTGCGTGCATGCATGCCAAGTGCCGGGGGCTGCCGTGTTGGCATGTCACCTTGCCACCACACTTGTGGGTCCCACTCACATTTTTTCTCTCTCCTATTTTTCTCTCTTCTGATTCTCTCTCTTCTTTCTCTCTCTTGAATTTCTCTCTTCAATGCCACAACACCAGAAACTTGAGAAACATGAACATGATCAGAAAAGTTTCAGGAACACTATCGCATCATCAGAAATTTGGCCACATCATCAATGGGGTCCACAGACACACTCTCTCATCAAACTTGATGTAGAATATAATTTAACTCGCTGCAAACCATCTGAGACACATGTAGAACACTATAGAACATACATGCACGGTTGCTCCATCTTTGCCATTGCACTGACACTCTCTCTCCTACACTGATACTCTCTCTCCTTATTCTTCTGATTGAATACTCACAAACACTGTCACATCAGTCAAGTTGCCAACAATGACAACATAAAGTCCAACAATCTCCCCCTTTGGAATTGTTGGCAACTCATTCTGCACATAAGATCTTTCTCCCCCTTTGACAACAAATACAAAGGGGCATGCCACATAGGAGTGCCCACTGCATCTTTCCAATCCTATGGGCCCAAAAAAATAATAAACAATTATATCAACACATAAAAACATCACCAGACTCCCCCTGAGTCCAACATAAGGAGATGAAGGATAAAAAAACATATGCATACACCACTCAACACGTAAATACCATAGGACTCCCCCTGAGTCTATCTTCGGGAGCAAAAGGATATAGCTAATACAAACTGCTCCCCCTCTTTCCAAGCACCTCACTGCTTGGTGAACAAGGTCGTGCATGAATCTCCAACACTCTCTATCAGAGTGTATAAATTCCTTGAGGTTCTCTGTCCTGAAGCCACAATCTTGCCACTATCAACCCTTTTGATCTCACATCCCTGTTTATTGAAGATCACTTCATGCCCTTTGTCACAAATCTGACTGATGCTAAGAACGTTGTGCTTGAGTCCTGACACATAAAACACATACTGTTGAAGCGCCTGAAACATTTTCTTGTCACCTGTCATGTGACTAGAGCATCCACTGTCAAGTATCCAAGGAGACGGCTTGTCTTGTGTCTTGAACGTTGTCTCGAAGCATGTAACACCATCACTTTCTTCTTCTACTAAATCTGCATTGATTTTCTTTTTCCACACTTTTCTAACAACTGGTGGAGTCTTTGTATTCATTCTCTGCTTAACTTTTCTTTGACCATTCTCCCTTTGTTGTGTCACTTTTTGCTGAGGTGGCGTGAATGAAAAAATTGTTCTGCATTCTCTTGCAATATGCCCATAGTTATGACAATTGTAGCACTCAACAAAATTTTCTTCAAGGGAAGCAAGCTGATTTCTACTTTCAAATCTGACTTCTCTCATGTTGAATTTGCAGGTAGCTATCTTGTGACCATAAGCATTGCATTTATAACAATATCCCTGAAAATAAGATTTAGGCCTAGAAGTTGTCATGTACCTCATCTGTCTCTATGGTGCATTGGGATAATTTCTTCCATAGAAGTTACTCTGCTCTACTCTCTTGCCTTGCATTGCATTATTAATCTGTGGAATAGGAACTTGATTTTCTTCTTGAACATAGATCATAGGAGCTTTACCCTTTCCACTCTCTTTCATAAAAGAGATGGGACCTTTCTTCTTTGAGTTGACACTATTAAAAGTCTCTCCCTTATCAAAACCAAGACCAAATTTAACATTGGAAGGTCTTTGAGAATTTATAATGCCATCAAGCTTGTTGCTACTAGGATGCACTGGAGTGATACTTAGCTCATCTGGTTGAGTTAATTTTTGTTGTCTCTCAAGCTCTTCTTCTTCAAACTCAATCACTTTTGCCTTCAGAATTGCAAACTCATTTTCATATTCTTCACATTGATTAATCACAGAAGATTGTTCTTCTAGTTGAGTTCTCAAACCTACATTCTCAATTATTAATTTGGAGTGGTCTGTAGATACCTGTTCAAGCTGAGTCTTGAGACTGTCAATAATTTTCTTGGACTCTACATCTTGAACTCTTAAGTCTTGAATCAACTGTTTCTGCTTTTTAAGTTCTCTTGAGACAAACTTGTTGTTTTTTCGTTCCTTGTTAAGTTCCTTCATAGCTGCTTGAAACTCTGCTTTAAAATTTATTTCACCTTCTTCGTCACTGCTTGAGCTTGATTTTTCATTTTTGTTCTCTTCTCGTTCTTTAAGGAAAATCATGAACAAAGCCTCACTAGACTCACCCTCTGAAGTATCATCTGAATTATCATATGAAGTGTCACTGCTCCTCTTGAAAATAAAACTTTTTCTTTTAGACTTGTTCTTCTTGAAGCTTTTGGCCTTGTAACTGTCATTGATGTCATCTTCATCATCACTGTCAAATTTATTCCTCTTTGGACATTTTACAGCAAAGTGTCCAACCATACCACAATTGAAGCATTTGAATGGGAGTTTGTTCTTATACCTTCCTGTACCCTTCTTCAATTTTCTAGTAAAGTGAGCTGTGGCTTCATCTTCACTTTCTTCTTCATCTGAATTTTTAGAAATTTTCATCTTCTTCATGGCTTTGAAGGCAACTTGCTTATCAACAGAGGTTTCTGGATCTATTCTCATCTCAAAAGCTATTAAGGCTCCATGAATCTCATCAATAGTCACATGTTCTAAATCCTTGGTCTCTTCAAGAGCTAATACTTTTGACTCAAATTTAGGAGTAAAAGACCTTAAGATTTTTTTGACAAACAATATAACATTTTAGGTCCTCACCAAGTCCTCTAATAGAATTAACCACTTCATTAACTCTGTTCATGTACTGGTCAATGGTCTCATCTTCATACATCTTCAGGTTCTCAAACTGACCTCTGAATGTTTGCAGCTTGACTGTCTTGATCTTTTTATCTCCTTCATATATATTGATCAATCTATCCCAAACCTCCTTTGCTGTCTTGCAGTCCATGACTTTAGCTAGTTCACTGTTTGTCAGTCCCCCTTGAATAACATTTAAAGCCTTTCTATTATTTTAAAAAAATTTCTTGTCTACTATTGTGGGAGCATTCGTATCATGAAGAGTGTAGCCATTCTCAATAGAAGCCCATACATCAAACCCAAGAGACCCTATGTAGATCTCCATTCTTCTTTTCCAAAATATAAATTCTGTCCCATCAAATAATGGGGGCCTGTTAAAACCTTCTCCTGGTGCCATATCTTTATTCTGATCTTCTCAGTTGCTGATTAAGCTGTCACTGAGCCCTTGCTCTGATACCAATTGATGAACTTGATATGACACTGAGAGGGGGGGGGGTGAATCAGTGTCTGAAACTTTTTCCTGATTATTTATTGCTGCCCAGAGCTGATGGAGATATATTCTTTTACACACACACAAGCGTATGCAAATCTACCTCGCTACCACTCAGTGGCCAGGTCTACCAAATTTGTACACCCACCCTGCAAGCAATTCCATGCACTTCAAAATATGATAGAAAAATAAAGACAATCTACAACACAAGATAAACGTGGTTCACCAACACAGTGTGTGATGCTAGTCCACGGAGTAATGCCCAATGGGCTCCGTATATACTCAATACACTTCTTTTTGCTGTCTACACAGCAGGGAGTACATACACCCAATTTACCCAGCATAAAACTAGGAGGGCACACATGTGCCAAGAATTCAGGTAACAAGTACCAGTGCTCAGCACACGTTGCACACCACGCTTAACCCGCACCCACGAGAAGCAAATAACATAATTTTTAGGCTTATAATTATGCCTTACAATTTTTCCCCCACTAGCTAGGTTTTCAATAATTTTCACCTACGCTAGCATACAATATATTGAAAGCATAAATAGATAAGGAATTGAGAATCTCATAAACAATACTTTCGAATGGCCAACAATATCTCTGGAGCTTCACACTGACCTCAGGTACTCTTCAACAGCCTTCAATGTTGATAGAGATCGATTCACAGAGCACACCTTGTCCACAGGCTTTCAATCTCTTCCACACAACTCATAATCACCATGAATATGAAAATAAAAGTTCTACTAACCTCTCACAGGGATTTAGCACTCCATTGATGCACAAAGAAGAGGCAGTTGGTGATTGATCACTCCCACATGGCACAAAACCCTAGAAAACCTTCTCTCTGCCTTCAAAAAGCTCTTTTTAATTTTTCTCTAGGTTTTCATGACTCCCAACGGCACCCAATAGATAGGGCATCGAAAAATATGAATGCTGCAATTTGAACGGACCGATTTGGAGCTCGGATGAAGAAGATATGGCAGTTTGAAGTTCGGCCAACCAAAAGATTCAAAATAAAATCTTTCCTTTTATAACCGCGCACCCGCGCCGCACCGTAGCCGCGCCGCCGATGCTGTAAGACCCGTGTCAATTTAACCCGGTCTTACCATCTTGAATCAGGTTTACCCATCATGGTCGAGTCAAATGGACCAAGGGCATGAAGGAGATCGAGATCCCAGGTACGAAATCGACCCAAAAACACTTAATTCTAGGGGAGGGTCGCACACCCAGTGAAGCAGGGTCGGACCTCCCAAAACAGAAAGTCAGACCCTCAGTTTTTAAGGGAGGGTCGGACAGCTTAAGACCCTAGGGTCGACGGGATCATTGACCCTCCCATCGACCCTCGGTTTCTGACGAAACTGAAATTAGGAAATTTCCTAATTTTCGGTTGGGATTCTTTCCAAATCTCAATGAGATTATTATAGGACATTCCTAGTCTATTTAAAGGACGTTCCTAAGCCACTTTCACTCCTTTCACAACCCTAATTGAATTGAGAGAAAGAGAGAAGAAGGAAAAGAGGAAGAAAGGAGGCTAGGGAGAAGGATTAGCAAAAAGGAGAAGAAATTGCAGAGGAAAGTAATCTTCTCAGGTATGGATACTAATTCCATGAGTTTCTACAGACCTTAGGTTAGATATGGTTGAGTGTAGGATTTCGGAGAAACCCAAACCATCCATCCATGGTTAGGCTTTCATGGAAAACCATAAGAGGATGCACGAAAGCTATCTAGATGGATTATACATGGTTCTAGACCATGGAATGAATGTTGAGTAAATGTAGGAAGCAAGCCATGGGACCCCAAACACGAAGAGTGAATTAAAAGTGGAAATTGGACCAGAGTGCACGAAGGGTCGCACCGAGGGTCGATAGACCATCCGACCCTAGGTGTTTCTGACCATCGACCCTCAGCATTCGGGAAGTTCAGAATGGAGGGAGGGTCGATAGACCCATCGACCCTAGCATCGACCCTAGCATCGACCCTCAGTTGATAGAATGGTTTTAAATTCTGAATTAATTCTAATTAAATTCTATCGACTTTGCTAGGTTTGCTAGCAATATAATACCGTTATAACAGTGAATCGAAAGCTTGGAAAATATCTATTAGCAAGCTAAGGTGAGGAACCTTAACCCCAAACTAAATTGGTTAATAATAAACTGTTTTCTATTTCTTGAGTCCTATGCCATGTTTGATTCTATGCGAATATGTTTGTAATGTGCATACAACATGCCATCCAATATTTCTATTACTTGTTCATGCATATTTACTTTATTGTTTATAATATGATGATGATGATGATGATAGGAATAGGCATGTGCTTGTATGTGTGTGGTTGATGTGCTTGATGCGAGCGAGTATCAGGGGAGGTGTGATGAGAACGTCAATAAACGTTAACCTTTGGCGGGGTCTCAAAGACTTTAGCTCTATCTCTAACTCAAGTTTTGTGCATTGACATCGTCGTATCGCCATTACCTTAGCGAACTATTATGTCGTAGAGTATCGGGGAGGTGGTCTCGGTCCTTGTAGTCTCGACTCTACCGGGGGCCTTAGCTCTATCTCTATGGATGTTCCGAGGGATCTTTGGGGTGAGGCCTTGGATATCTTGTTTGGCATTAGGATTGATTAGTAGCGAGCCCGGGTTTGCAAGCCCTCGCTAACGAGGGGCTTACGTGTTGGTATAGCATTATATAGCAATAAACGTTAACCTTTGTTGTATAATGTTATGGTAGGGTGGATGGGGACGACGATAAACGTTAACCTTCGGACGGGCTTCCACACCCTGTGTATAGAGGCGGTGTCAATAAACGTTAACCTTTGACCACCAACCTTTCTATTGCACATTGCAAACTTTAAACCAGACCAAAGATATGAATTGACTTTTTGCATGCATATGTAATGTTGCATTGTTTTGGCTACTCACTGAGCCGTGTTGTGTGCTCACCCCTCGACGTCGAATATTTTTAGTTGATGATGCAGGATATACAGTTGAAGATTATATGAACCTGTCGGCGTACGAAAACGTTGCAGCTATGGAAGTTGGAGTTGAAGACGATACACACGACTCCTTTTGCGAGTGCAACTCGTGTGTATTCGATTAGATATTTCTATAGGTTTCTGTATTGGATTTATAAGACATGTATTTGGTATTTAAATATTTATGTCTCAGTTAAACACAGAATAATTTGCTATTATTTATGGATATCATTTAGTTCTCAGTTCATATTATTTATAAATTTTCCGCTATTGTGTATTACTCTGATTATGATTGTGGATGCATGTAAAGTTTGGATAACGCGGGGATAGCCTATTAGAGATCCTGGTTGAACCGTTGGTTATTTGGCGGTTCATCACACCATTCTGAACAATTCGGAATTGGGGTGTGACAGATGCACTGTCGCGATATGATTGGTCCATCGTAGAATCTTCAGCACGGACCGTCAGATTGAATTCATAAAGGCGGGATCGATCTTGGTTCGTCGGATCCGCATAATTCGCGTCAGGCGCGATCGGAGATTACGTGAGCCGCTGGATCTGGATCTAATATGCTGCGCACCGTACTTACGCTACACCGAATCAAGAGCTAATACAATAGATCGCGGCCCATTATAATATAATGAATCCAACCAATCCGAAGCCGCGCGATGGAATCTGACGCGATGGCTGAGATCCACTCGAGCCCGCCTTAATCAGATCCATCCGAACAGGATCTTGACGACGTGGCTCATTCTGAGCCGTCCAAACAGAATTTTATTCAATTTATGATAATTTCAGCCTTTTCCCTCAACTCTTGATAATTGCAAAAAGACCCCTGAACTTCTTCAATATATTACTGTTTTCCCTGTATCATATATACTCACCGAAAGCTTGCTTTTTTGGCTGTTTTCGATCGTTTCGACGGAAACTGCGATATCTCCCTCATCTGAAGTCGGAATTGAGTGATTCAAGTTGTGTTGGAAAGATAACTCGACGCTCTACATCTTTCCACTGTCGAATTTCCATGAACCTGCAGCGGGACCCACCAAAAATAGGCCCAAAGTAAAAACTCTATCAAACCTTGGAATTTAAATCCGAAACTTTGCGTGCATGCATGCCAAGTGCCGGGGGCTGCCGTGTTGGCATGTCACCTTGCCACCACACTTGTGGGTCCCACTCACATTTTTTCTCTCTCCTATTTCTCTTTCTTTTGATTCTCTCTCTTCTTTCTCTCTCTTGAATTTCTCTCTTCAATGCCACAACACCAGAAACATGAGAAACATGAACATGATCAGAAAAGCTTCAGGAACACTGTCGCATCATCAGAAACTCGGTCACATCATCAGTGGGGTCCACAGACACTCTCTCTCATCAAACTTGATGTAGAATATAATTTAACTCGCTGCAAACCATCTGAGACACATGTAGAACACTGTAGAACATACATGCGCGGTTGCTCCATCTTTGCCATTGCACTGACACTCTCTCTCCTACACTGATACTCTCTCTCCTCATTCTTCTGACTGAATACTCACAAACACTGTCACATCAGTCAAGTTACCAACAATGACAACATAAAGTCCAACAGTTTTACATTCGGATAAATTGGAATTTGGCTTGTGACATGGGTTAAGGCAGCCTCTCTTGAGAGATTTCCAGTCCAAGTGAGGAATAAGCTCGGTTGGATCTGGTTTGGAGACTTGGATCTTTTACAAGGGATTAAAATGTTTGAGTAGGGTATTAGTTACAATCTCAGTTTTAAAGGTTCGTTCAAGAGGATAGGTGTCTAATGTCAAGAGGAGTGCATGACTTTGGTTTCATTTCTATGATTTACAGAGGAGTCAAATGTTATGGTTGTTTAGTGTTTTCTAACCAGGTGGATACTCATAAAGTAGTAGCAATGCATTTGGCTAAGGTCCTGCTGTTTTTTTGTTTTTGTTTTCCTTATTCTATCTCATTGCTTTGCCGTGTCGATGGGATCTTCTTGCTGGAATATATCCCTGTTTGTTTATTTGATCACTGTTGGGTTTTTTACTGAGGGGATTTGATCCTGGAAGCATTTTTTCAGATTCAATTTGAAGAATCCGATTAGAACAAAATTAAGTTGAGGCTGGTTCGGAGGGTATTGAGTTATTCTTATATTGAGTCTGATTCAGTCAAATTTGTCTCATGGATTAAATCTTTTAGGCTGAATTGATCTATGTCTAAAGATCAAATCCGGTTTAGGTTGGGACTGGTTTAAGTTATGGTGATATATTCTTTATGTTAAATCTGGTTTGGCCCATTGCTTTTACTAGATCACATTCTTGTCTATAGGTGGAACCATTCCAATTGTTCAACCTATTTCATGCTTAAGTTTGGATTAGTTGATATGTGGTTAGATTTATTCTTAGCATGTGAACTTATTGCTTGCCATATGGCTGTCCATGATGCTGTTTTTTTTTTTTTCATATCTCACTCGTTGGATATTTCAATTCCGTGCTTGGTTAGTCCCATTGATGCTTAGCTTAGATAAGCTAAATTTTTTTTCTTTATATAATATGCTTGAATTGTTTCAAATGCTTGGCTCAATACATATGCCCTACCCTCAAGTGATGCATCTTCCCACTTCATGGGTGTGATAGTTTAGGGATCCCCTTCCCTAGCATTGCGAGTTTTTTTTTTTTAGGATAACTCCAATGAGTCTATCTTTGTTGGGATTCCCAAATCCCACGTGGACTAGCATGGCCCCACTTAGGCCATGGGCCTGCTCAACCAATAGGGTTGGTCCCTAGAATTGTTTTTGTTTTATTAAGAAAAATACAAGAAAAGAAAGAAAAAGAAATACAAAAATGTGTCATGTTTACATGTTTTCAGGCGACGGTCGGGATCATGTTGATCTCCAACTTAGCTTTTACTTAGTTTTGTCTTTGGCCTTAGGCCAATCATTTCCCATGTTTGGGAATCGATGTGCGGACCGAGCATTTTCAAAATCTTGAGTGATGCCTTGTCGAGTACAAGGAAGTCGAGGTTCGAGTACCTCTTGAGTATTGCCTTGCCGAGTGCGGGGAGTCGAGGTCCGAGTACCTCTTGAGTATTGCCTTGCCGAGTGCGGGGAGTCGAGGTCCGAGTACCTCTTGAGTTCGCCTTGCCGAGTGCAAGGAAGTCGAGGTCCGAGTACCTCTGAGGTCCAAGTACCTCTTGAGTTTGCCTTGCCGAGAGCAGGGAGTCGAGGTCCGAGTACCTCTTGAGTGTTGCCTTGCCGAGCGCGGGGAGTTGAGGTCCGAGTACCTCTGAGGTCCGAGCACCTCTCCAGTAATGCCATGTGGGGTCCAACAGCCCGTTAACTGCTGGGAACTACGTTTGACCTGATTCTCTAAAGAGATACATAGGCAGCGGGAAGTGGAGAACTCTGAGTAGTTCACCCTTCACGCACGGTCACACGTGCTTCCTTTGTCAAGGGAGCACCTCACACACAACCACAACCACAACCACAATCCTGCACGAACTACGTTTGGCCTGATTCCCGCCGCACAGGGATACGTAGGCTGCTTGATCTCGAGCTCGGTCATCCATTATCTGTTGTATTTTCTGTGTTATTCATTCTTTTAATTCATTATTTGTTTATGCATGATTATTTCATATTTTTAATCCATTCATTTGTTCATGGATCCATTTATTGTCTGTTGATTTGTATTTTATTTTTTCAAGTCTATGTGGTGGCACCCTAAGTTAGAACAACTTAGAAACTTGGTCTAGGGTTCCCCATTTGCCTAGTTAGATTAAATTGAACGACCTGAACATACATAAGTTTTAAGAATGCAGGAAAGGATAGGACAGAAGGAAACCGGTCCATTGACCGGGCGAGTTGGGTGCCTAACACCTTCCCAACTCGTAACTTGACACTTACCCTTCTCTGGTAAGACTAGAAGTCAATCCATTGAGCATGAGTCATAGTGTCTCTCCAAGTGAGAGACCATTTATAGGTCTTAGACCTTATCTAGGTGGCGACTCCATATTTTACTCCGTCCATTGGCATGGATGGATAAAAGTAACCAAGGCGAGAGCCTAATTTTGATTTCGTGGAGGATCATATGAAAATCCATTGTCCTCACAGGATGCAAACGAAAGAAATGGATGAAGAGTTACATGGGATCCCAATTTGTCTCGGAACCGAATCCTCTCCTCCATGGCTCCCCGGCTCCCACCTATCCAACCGTTGGAGGGGGTTGGAGTTTGAGCCGGCACACCCCTCCAACGGTTGGATGGGGTGGGAGCCGGGGAGCCGTGGAGGAGAAGATTTGGACGCATTTGTCTCTTAAACAGTTTGAGTTTTCCTTTTCCCTCTTAAAAGCTTTCCGTTTCAAATTATTCAAACTCCCGAAACCCTTCCTCCCATTTCCCCAGCTACTGCGAACTTTCACCGAGTTCCTATCGGAGAAGCTTCATTGGATGCAAGATTCCTGCATCAGAAGCGGTGTCTCTCTTAAAAATCCCAAAACATTTCCTCTCATTTCCCCAGTTACAACTCGCATCGACATTTTTTGTCAGAGAAGCATCATGGGATGCAAGGCTGCATGTACTTCTATCCTTTTTGGATTCACCATTCATATCCAGTGGGTCCCATACTATTGATGTGGAATCCACGCCACATTGACTGTGATGGACTCCCATGAAAAATGCTTGTATATGCCGGCTATCCAAACTCTAAATACAATGGAAGTCAAAAGAAATTTCCCAAAGAATTATTCAGGGAATTGTTACATAAACCACATGATTAAACACCCATCAAAGAGAAGGGATGTACCATGGATGTTACATAAACCAGTTGATTAAACAGCCAGCAAAGAGATGGGATGTACCACGGTTGTTTTCAGGTCAGCAAGGAAAATGCAAGGGGACTAAAAGAAATACTAGGGGGAGTTGTTACCATGGTTATTATAATTCCAGTACTGGATACGGTATTGGCTATTTGTCAAATTGATTCTATCCAAATCTAGATCAGTCACTACTGGGTCAATTTGAACCATAGTTAGTAAGTTCGGTATTTATTATTCACGTATAAAATAAATAAAAAGACTTCTTACAAACATTACATAGATTAGTGAATTTTTTATTTTTTTTTTATTTTTTATATTGAAACATATTATGCAACATGTATAATGAATGCATTTAAGGTATTAAACGTTTAAAAAAAATAAATAAAAAAAAACACCTTTGCATGGTCCCATCAGCTTTAAGAATTTAGAATAGAGAAATCTTCTCCACTCAAAGCAATGAAGATTTTACCCAAAAAAAAAAAAAAAAAAAAAAAAAAACTTGAAGATGATTTTAAATTGACACATTATAATATATATCTGTGGGGATTCAAATCCTATTTTCTCAGTGATTCGGGAGGTGGGGGATGTCTCCGTCGAATGGCTAACACATGGGACTTAGGTGAATTCGAACCATCCATCTGAACCAACACCCCTTATCGGCTCAGCTTGTTGGTTCGATGTAGGCTTAGATGGAGGACTCGGATTCACCCAAGCCTCACGTGTAGGCCATCCAAAGGGGTGTCCCCCTTCCTCCCGAATCACTGGAAGGAGAGGATGTGAATCCAAATTTGTGGAGTACTTTAAAGAGATATAAATTTGTGAAGTGATTAAAGAGATAAATTTGTGGAGTGTTCTCAAGAAATAAATGTGTGAAATGATTTGAGGGGATAAATGATAAGAGTTTGAAGTTACAAATTTTAAAATATAAATTTCAGAAAGATCTAACGTGTTTTCCAACACTTCTTGCAAGAATAATTAGATGATTTCATGTATATTTTATGGATTGCAAGATTTTTTTTTATTTTATATTTTTTATAAATTTGTATTTATAAGTTATTATTTTATTAGTTGAACGATGTAAAATTTATTGCCTAGTGAATTTATGTCCATACTTATTAGAAAGATTATTATATCAAACCAGGATTAGACGTGTACCATATTATTACCATACATGCTTTTTTAAAACGAACTATTGATTAATGTATCGAAGTCCGCCTTCGTTTAATTTCTATACGCTTCCTTATCTCATTTTTTGGTGCAGCGGAACTTACTAACTGTGATCCTAATTAATCCCCAATCCCCGTATCTCACACTTTTTGGGGATCAATATTAATAATATCTTTTTTACCAAAAAAAAAAAAAATAATAATATCATAAAAATGAAAAAAAAAATTAAAAAAATCAGGGTTTACTTCCTTGCCATGAATGGCTCTCACTCTCACTCCATTTGCCACCGATTGTGAAGTGTGAACTGTGGAATCCGGTTACTTTCAGGAAAAAGGAAAACGTATTCAGAAATTCTTGTTTACATTAAAGAATGTTGACTTTGTTTAAAGTATGGTAATGATCTTCACTGCAATAATAGATGTGCTGGATCGTGGACAGGAACTATTGCCTCCCCTTCTTTGTTACTCTGAATTTCGCTCTGCAGAGAAGAAACGATGTGGCTCTTTGGCCGAAAAGGAGCCTCTGGGTTCTCATCTAACTCAACAGCAGAGGAAGTCACCCAAGGAATAGACGGAACTGGTCTTACTGCCATTGTTACCGGTAATATATATTTATTGGTTTCCATTTTTGGTTTGTTTCTCCATCTTCTATTATCTTAACAAATACTGTGTTCACCACCTTTTTTTTTTTTGGGTGAAAAGTTTGTCTCTCCCCCAGTTCTTACTTTGTTTCCGGCAAGGATTATTACTGTTTAAGATGTGTTGATGGGGAGTTTCACTTAGGGATTATTAAGGTTTATATTGTTCTTCTACTTACCCAAATAAAAGGTTTATATTGTTCTTAGCATGGGGAGAAAAATTGTCTCTTGTGTGATGGAAGGGAGGACTGTTTTTTATTTTATTTTGTTTATTTATTTAATTTTCCCTTAGCTGGTGCTGGTAATTTGATTTATTTTTTACCGTGTGGGAATATTTTTATTGGTTTGATTTGATGGGCAGTTGTTACCGTTGTGGCTGAATTCTGCGTCTCATGGCTGCCGACTGCTAAAAAAATTTAGATGGCCTTTTGTCTTATGTTAGACCTCTCTGTTCATTTGAATTCTGGACAGCAAAAAGTAGTTCTTTATGCCCTTCTGTTACTGGAATATGATGGAGTGTTTACTGGAAGGAAATGACATACAAATTTTGCATAATTTTCTTTTCAAAATTCTAAGTTCTGAGTAGAGGTTGAATACTTTCTATAAGATATGTGACGCTGTGTTTCTTAATTACTAGAACAGTTTCTTTATGCATGACTAATTCTTTTCAAATAATTATGCTTGTGTGAAAATGAATTAGGTTCATACAACCGTATCTGTTGGAAAGGACAACAGGGAAGGTTCTGCATGATCCTACTCTCACCTCATCATATATCCTACAAATCCAACCTGCCTCTACTGTCTGGGTTTGAAAATGAAAACCAATAACTGCTCAAATTAAACTTAAATAAACATGTACCAGTCTTTACCCTTCAGGTGCAGTTAGCATAGTTATGGTCAGTTAAAACCTAAAAGCATGTATTACACTGGCACCTATATATGTGAAGAAAGAAAGTGTGAAGGAACTCTTAAATTCCATATCCCTCTTCTTAGTTGGATTGGCATCCCTTTGCTGAATTTATTCGAGTCACTGAAAACCTTTCTCTTAAGTTGCTTCCTAGCTACTTATGCATTATGGTTCTGCTATTATTCACATTTAGATTGTGATTTTCACGTTAAATTTCATCAATCTGATTCATGTATCTTGTTTGTTTTCTCAATTTTGTGTTGGTTCTTTGACTGTATTGGAGAAATCCATTGGTGGGGAAGTCATTCTTTTCTCAATCACATGCTCTAAGTAGACTTTTAAATCTCTTTAGATTTCAATTGAATTTACCATTTCAAGTGAGGAAAGAGAAGTTTCATTGAACTTGGATCTCAGTTTCAAGCTATAAATAGAATTCTAAGTCTTGTTTGAAGGAAGTTGAATTTACTGTTTTCAAAGAAGCTTCATCAAATTTGGATATTTATATTTATAGTTATTGTTGGTACAAAGGTTGTGATTCTTTGGCTGGAGAACAAACCTACCCTTACTGGTAGTAGCAATAGTTTCAATTATATCCATTCACCCAAAGTGTTGCTTCTCTGGGATCATCCTACATCACATCTATACTATTTGCAGAGCCTTGTAGGTTATTTGGACTGCTTCTATTTTGGATACTTGCATGACATCGAACTTAGGAGTTTTGGAATTTCATGAAATTAGAGGACCTTTTTTAGTGCTTTTTTTTTTTTAAGACCTCATATGTGACTCTTTCTTCTTTGTTCTCTTTGGTGTTTATCTATGATCACCTTCCAAATTAATTGATAATACATGGGTTTGGGTGGTGCTGGAGCTGGGTGTGTGTTTAGGGTCCTAGGTGTCAGATTCATCTAACCATTAAACATTAGGATATGAATTTTTTTTTTATTTTTTTTTTAAGTTAAAGAAAATGTCTTTATGGATGGAATCCTTGGTTTGATGCGCACCATTGACATTTCATAAGTTGTTAGGTGCATTTACCTATCCTATTCTTTTTTACTGTTAGATGCTTATTTATGTTGTACTTACAGGAGCATCAAGTGGTATTGGGGCTGAGACAGCACGTGTTCTTGCATTGCGTGGAGTTCATGTTGTTATGGGGGTGAGGACCGTGGCTGCTGGAAGGAAAGTTGAAGAAGAAATCATGAAGGAAGTGCCTAATGCTAAAGTGGATGTGATGGAATTAGATCTCAGCTCAATGGCATCAGTGAGGAAATTTGCTTCTGATTTCCATTCCTCGGGTCTTCCTCTGAACATTCTCATGTAAGGAGTAGGAGAGAATGCATTGCTATCTTGTGACCCTTGTCTCTCCTCCTCCTCTTTGGATGGTGGATTACTATGATATGCACTTCTTATTGTCTTTTTTGTGTTAAGTAATAATGCAGGAGTTATGGCTACTCCTTTTACGCTTTCACAAGACAACATAGAATTGCAGTTTGCGACAAACCATATAGGTATGTTGGATGCATATATCAACTTTAATGTGGGATGGTTTTTTCTACAGATGAGTTTACAATGTAGCTTTAACTTGTTTTTTACAAATTGTAGCCCTTTGATAGAGTTGGAACTAATACGAGATCTCATTGTTTTGCAGGTCATTTTCTTTTGACAAATCTTTTGTTGGAGACAATGAAGAGTACGGCACATAAAAGTAAAAATGAGGGAAGAATTGTTAATGTTTCATCAGACTCTCACCAGAGGTCATATCCTGAAGGAATTCGTTTTGATAAAATCAATGATGAATCAGGGTATCACTTTGCTAACAACATTCACTGCATCCCATCATTAATTTATTATTATTATTTTTTTAATAATATGAGGTGTTTGCTAAAGGATGGTCTATGAATTGGAATTGTTGAAACCATTTTAATCTACATTTGGACTTGCTAATTTTCAGGTATTCAGGCTGGAGGGCATATGGCCAAACAAAGCTTGCGAACATATTACATGCTAGTGAGCTTAATAGGCATCTAAAGGTATCTGGTCAGTTGATGGATCACAATAGGGTGTCTTGAAGGTGCTTGTGGTGAAGCCTATAGGGTCTCATCCCTAAAGTTTGAATTTAGATCCCGTCTTCTTGTCCCTCCCATCTCTCCCCGCACCCTAAGCCTTCTCCTTGACAAAAAAAGTGTTTGCTCAAATATGTTCCCAAGAAAAACGAAATGCTGCATTACTGACCCTCATCTTTTTTTTTTTTTTTTAGATTAGTGCCAACACTCATCTTGTTTGTTTCTAAAAGGCGATTATTGTTTCTGGGGATATAGGGCTACTAGAATGTATTGGGCGCTTATATGTTGCCAAGTTTCTCATGATAGGAGTATCAATACCCAACTATGAATGGTCTGTTAAGGAGATCAACAAGACTCGCACATTATTAAGATGTAGCTAATACATAAAAGTGGGTGGGATCTGTCATATGGCAATTTCGCTTAAATTTTATAGAGATGTCCACATTCACCCTTTACCAGGGCGAGGTCTAGGGTCGAAACCCAATGTCAAAACCTTGAAACGAGATCCGGCAAGTCAGGTCCGAGCCGGTCTTGAAATTAGACTATGAATTTTAAAGTGTGACAAATCCAATGAGTCCCCTATCATGTACATAATAAGTCATTCTGGTATATGGATTTTGCCTTTAAAATGTTCTCAGTGCATGCAGAGTTGCTTTTCTATTTCATTATTTTGTGGATGTCGGGTAATCCAACTGTTTTGGGAACTTCCATAAAAAAAAAATTGTCTGTTGGTTTTAGGAACTTCCTTCAATCACTACATCTTTGCTCCCTACTCATCATTTCTAGTGACATATTACACCCTCTATTTCATAGTAGTAATGTAATCATTGCAGGTCAAAACATAGTTTGGTTTTCATAGCTTCTTTGCTTTATTTGAACAGGAAGAAGGGGTTGACATAACTGCAAATTCTCTTCATCCAGGGGCTATTGCGACTAATATTCTACGCCATCACAGTTTACTAAATGGTAAATTATCAATCTATGTAACATCCTTACTTATTTTACTCTTTCCTGACGAATAAAAAAGCCACTGGATTGCTTTAGTTCATTCATTCAATCTTCTGTATTTTTTCTGCAGGACTTTTACTTTCACTTGGCAAGTACTTAGTAAAAAATGTTCAGCAGGTAATTTTTTGTATTTTGGTTGACCCCATTTAGTAAAATCCCTTATGGGTCAACAATGAGTGAATACATCACTTTGGCTTGAATATGCTTTTCTGGTTGTTTATGTTATTATATCCCATTTTGGACTTATACCTTCATTTACTGCTAATTTCATACAAATGGATTTCGTTGCAGGGTGCGGCAACTACTTGCTATGTGGCTTTGCATCCACAAGTCAAGGGGGTTGGTGGTGAGTTCTTTGTAGATTGTAACATAGCCAAACCCACTTCACAAGCTAAGGACTTGAAGCTGGCAAAGGAGCTATGGGAATTCAGCATGAGTTTGATTAGTTGATGCACCTCTACCTCATACATGTTGCTCCATTCATAATAGGATTTGGAAGATAATATTTTGTGATTTATGATCCAGTGAAAGTTTTTATTTTTATTTTTTATTTTTATCTTATTGCTACATTTGGTTATGTTAGTGTGGTGATTGTAGCAGATTATTCTAAAGATTCTTGACATGAAGTTATGAAAGTATATATGATGATGGCTTACTAATATTACTTGCTACCCTAAGCAGATTATGCCGATCTTTTATGTTACAGCATGTTGTGACATCTGTGTAGGTCTAGCCATGGTTTTAGTTTACAGTATCGGTATCAGTATCGGGTAGTGGCCAATGTTGGTCCGGTATTGGCTCTTATGCTAATGTGGCATGCCTTTTTGGTATCAACTAGGTATCAGTCAGTACCCACCAATATTGGCCACGTGTCGGCTAGTATCAGCTCGTATTGGCCATTATTGGTCAGGATTCATTCTCATTCCGATTCAGTCAAACGATACCATATGAGCAGGATGATATTGTTTAAAATGTCTCTTGCAAGAACTAAACTCAGATTTGATTTTCTTCCTTATCATTTAATGCGATAGGATGGTTGTATTTATAAACCTCCTTTTACAATCCTATTTTGAATAGTTACAAAAGATTACATGAGCTTAGAGTTTCAGAGACTCTCAAGTCTTCTTGAGCCTCTCCTTGGATGAGATGGCCAAAATATTAAGCATCCCTATTAGTTTGAAAGTGGGGCGGGTTCTTTACATTGGGGTCCTGCGTTAAATGGAATTTTAGTGTCAAATCTGCATACAGGCTAAAGAGTTCACAGCAACAACTTGTAACTCCTTCCGTGGTCTGTGGTCATGAGGACAAGTGGAATTACAGTGAGAGGAATGGGAAAATTATGTAAATAGATTTATAGATGATGCAGATGGACAGAAGAAACGAAATGAGAAAACCCACATCCAGATGAAGCATAGATAAAATTAATTTTAGTGATTCAATCGTTTCTCTCGTCCCACCTCTTTGGATCTCTCTACAAGTCTCGTCTTTCTGTTGGTTTTCGTTGGTTCAGATTGGTGGTGTTAAATTAGAAAAATTTTCCAATGTGTGCACCATGGATTTCTATTCTCGTGTGAGAATAGTTTGTATTTGTATCTTATTCGGGATTCCATTACTGTCTGTATTCAATAGGTCCTACACTCTAGAGGTGGGTTCATCTCTCTTCTATCCCTTTTCTCTTTTTTTATTCTTTAATTCTTTGATTCACTGCTTTACCCAAAAAAAAAAAAAAAAAAAAATCTTTGATTCAGTGAATTAGTGGGTTTGATTCAAGTCATTATCATTGAATCAACTTATTTTGGAAAGAGAGAAATCAGTAATAGAAGGGTACTTGAGGCATTTTGAAATTTCAAGGCAGAAAGGGATGTAAATATTTGTTTCCGAGGAGAATCATAAAAAAAGTTTCAAATAAGGAAATTTGAACAAATACCGTTAAGTATAAGGTAGATATAGTAATTACCTTAAATTGTAATGAAGATCGTGTTTGTTAGAATGTTAGGTCGTTCTTGTCAAGCCAGGCCGGTCGATCCGGTCTGGATTGTGGTCTTGTCCGGTTCAACTATGAGGGGTTTTAAAGGCAACTTTTCCGCAGCTCCATGCTTCTTTGTTTCTCTCGCGTCCAAATCCCGCAGAGCAGTAATCTACTCCGCCACTTCCTCTCGTGGTCTCGGAAAAAGAGTTGAGGCAACCTAGAAGATGGTATCTCCTTTTTCTCCATGGTTGCTAGGGTTTTGGGTTTTTCACTTTTTTCCCTTGTCATATGTATGGTGTGTTTGATCTTCATCTGCGATTAGGGTAAGTGCTGATTGGGTTTAGGGTTTTGTTTTTCTATCTGCAGGCGCTTCCAAATCAGAGTACCGTCGATTACCCTAGCTTCAAGCTTGTTATCGTAGGAGATGGTGGTACAGGTATTTACTTTTTCTCTTTTTCATATCTGTAATTCTTGGGAAACAAAGAAAAAAATTTTCTTTTTGTTTGTAAGTGATTTCTACTCAATTTTAGAGTTCCAAAGTGCTTTTTGTTATCATGTGCTGTGTATTCTATCTTATAATCTAAAGCATTAAGCCAAGATGCGTTTGATGGGCTTATCAGGATTCAAGTTTTCTTTCTTTTGAGCTGATAAAGTTGTTCCTCAATGGATGCAGGGAAGACTACTTTCGTTAAAAGGCATCTCACTGGGGAGTTTGAGAAGAAATATGAGCGTAAGCATTCGATCTGTTTCAGTATTATTTGGTTTAGTTCATCGGTGTATTGAAGTTAACGATTTTGTTTTAAACCTTGATCTACAGCAACCATTGGTGTCGAAGTTCATCCTTTGGACTTCTTCACGAACTGTGGAAAGATCAGGTTTTATTGTTGGGATACCGCTGGACAGGAGAAGTTTGGTGGGCTGAGAGATGGATACTAGTAAGTAGCCTTAAAGCTAACGAGTCCTTGTGTAATTAATTTAAAACTGTGCTCTCCGGTGCTATCTTTTCTGGAACTTTTCTAGTCTGGAGATCTCTTAGGTAGTAGTATTGTTCTGTTCATTCTACTTGTTCATATCCAGCATTTGTTTCTTTCATCATGCAGAAAAAATAATAAATATGTCTCCATAGTCGTGCAATATCTATAATCTAATAGCCAAGAATATTGACCCAACCCTCACCTCTCCCCACCCTCCTCTAATACATGGCCAAATCGAAGTTAGGCTGGGACCATCTTCCAGTCATTATTCCTTTTGGTCAAGTATGGCTGGTATGTGCAGATAAATTTTGTTATCTCTCTCTCTCTCTCTCTCTCTCTCTCTCTCTGGGTACCCGTAGAATGAACATATTGTTCTGTTCATTCTACTTGTTCATATCCAGCATTTGTTTCTTTCTTCATGCAGAAAAAATAATAAATATGTCTCCATAGTCGTGCAATATCTAGAATCTAATAGCCAAGAATATTGACCCAACCCTGACCTCTCCCCACCCTCCTCTAATACATGGCCAAATCGAAGTTAGGCTGGGACCTTCTTGCAGTCATTATTCCTTTTGGTCAAGTATGGCTGGTATGTGCAGATAAATCTTGTTATCTCTCTCTGGGTACCCGTAGATCTATTGATTTTTTTATTTTGCCTTTTCCTATCGCATTGATGAAAAAGTTATATTTTGTTGATCGTTTGGAATTTTCTTGTGGACATTATTTCATGTACATTTTGGTTTATTTGTAATTATATATTAAAAGGATCTCGTTTGGTGCTTGCACCACTTTTTTTTTGTTGTTTCAATTTATAAATATGATGACTTTTTAATTCTTGATTTCTCATTGATTCTTACAGTTTTGTAATTTTATTTTAATTGGAAAATGGAAATTTCTCTATTCTGACATCTCTAAAAAGATATCTTATATGTGTGCTTAATAAGTTCCAATAATTCTACCTACCTTAGAGTGCCCATAAATAGAAGATCCTATCTTTTATAGAATGTTCAAGCAGTAGGAAGTCAATTATCTTTTTCTAAGTACTAAAGTAGCTGATTTCTTTTTAAATAATGTCTCTCTGCCACTTGTTCCTACCTTACATTTCTCGATCTCTCATTTTTTTATTCCATTTTACACAAGCTTATTAATTTTAAATTTAATATTAATGTTACTCTATTAACTATGCTACATTTTTATGTTGTAAACCGATTTCCCAATTTTGTTTGTTTTTATCATTCTAAGTTTGTAAATTTCAAATCATCCTCATGCGTTGCACTGGTTAAAGGATACTCCTATTCTCAATATGATAGATACGTCTCTTAAAATCATCCTTCGGATATGATACTCGATACTGATACTTAAAACCTTGGAAATTTGTATGTAGTCTAACTGTTGAACACTTTATTAGATTTGTAATTTGTGAGCTTCTATAAGATTTGTTGAAGAAAGTAAGGATTTGCTTATCCAAACTCCCCCCCCCCCCCCCCCCCCAAAAAAAAAAAAAAAGGTGTAGCTTTGTCGAGTTCAATTGAAAGCAAATGGATCAACTGATATATCTTCTTACTGTTAATATGTGACTTTAAGAGGATTTCTTTTTCTCATTTTTTGATTCTCATATCTTAGTTAATATATAGAATAGAGTGATAGTTTTCCTATTGATTTAGGAATATAAGCATTGCTTGCTTCATATGTCTGTGCATAGTTCTTTGTATTCATCTTGCCGAAATGGATATGTTTTGCAACACGCATACTTCTATTGTGAAAGTGAATGTCTTAGGTATTAGGGCTTGGTTATCCATTTCGTTGTTTTCGTATAGTTATAGTGATAATCTATGTAGCATGTAAGTTTCTTTTGCAAAATGAGACATGGCATCACATCTCATATCTGTGTTTCTTGCTGATGCATGTCAGTGTTTTCTATTATGTTACCTTTTATATAGGATTGGGTTTCTTTCTGATCACTTGTAATGCATGGATTTTTTGCCTTGTGATTCAATTGTTTATGGTATGTTTTTTTATATATTATTTTTTAACTTTACAAATAGCATTAGTATCTAAAAGCCAGCTGCTGAATGGAATCTTGTGATTATAATTTGTAACGAATCTTATTTTCTACTTGATTGGCATATAATGTTAAATTTAAAATCAGTAATTTGTCATTAAATTTTCTATCCATTTATGGTGGGTTTGGAGAAGATCGAAAAGCGTGGGTTATCTCTTTATAAAGCTGTTGCCAAGAGCATCCCCATAAACCATTCTATCCAATTTTAGGTTTCTATGTTTTTCATTTTAAAATCTAGTAAACTCCCATCTTATTCTGACTCCATGGAGGCTGTTTATTTTATTTTAAAATTATTTTTAGGTCTGCTTCTAAATAATGGTTGTGTGCTAATTCTTCTTGTGTTTTATGCAGTATCCATGGACAATGTGCAATAATTATGTTTGATGTTACTGCTCGGTTGACGTACAAGAACGTTCCCACGTGGCATAGAGATCTTTGCCGGTGTGTAAAAGGGGAAAATACTTAACAAAGGCTATTCTGTTTATAGTTGTGTATCGTGTTCCCTAACTTATCTTAATTAAATCTCTAATGTATTTTTTGTTTTGAAATCTCAGTGTTTGTGAGAATATCCCGATTGTTCTGTGTGGTAACAAGGTTGATGTCAAGAACAGGCAGGTGAAGGCAAAGCAAGTTACATTCCACAGGAAGAAGAATCTGCAATATTATGAGATCTCTGCTAAGAGCAATTATAATTTTGAGAAACCTTTCCTGTATCTTGCCAGGAAGCTTGCAGGGTAATGAGACAATCTAAGTTTGTTTTTCCCACATTTGTGATACTGAATGCTGCATAAAGCATTTAATACCAAAATATGGTGTGGTTTTATAGGGATGCTAATCTCCACTTTGTGGAGTCTCCTGCTCTGGCTCCTCCTGAAGTGCAAATTGACTTGGCTGCACAGCAACAGTAAGTGTTTCAACATCTCATAGCCTGCTTTCTTATTGCATTTTAAATCATACTTGACCGAATTTTAAAAGGATGGATTACTACTACAATATCCCATGTAAATGTGGTTGGCTACATGGATTCTTGCCCTTCAATCAGTTCCGTTCAAAGTCATACTTGAAACAAGCCTTAAGCTATGCATGTCTTTCCTCATTACCTCATCTAGAGTCATCTTAGGTTTACCCCTGGCTCGCTCTTTTAAATCATTCGATTTGACTCAAATCACTCCATAGTGGAGCATTATAGGCCTCCGTTGAATATGGCTTATTGACCATGTTATCTCAAACAATTTTCTTGTAGCTTATCATGTATCGACGTTATTCTGAAATCAGTTCTTATACAATCATTCCTAGTTTTGGCACACATCCATTTCAACATCCTCATCTCAACTTCATTGAGTTTTTCTATTTGATGCTTCTTAACTGCCCAACATTCTGTACTATACATTATAGCCAGTTGAATGATTGTCTTATAAAGTTTCCTTCAAGTTTTAGAGGAATACGCTGATCACACAACACTCTAGATGCATCTCTCTACTTCATCCATCATATTTTAATCTTCTTTGAAACATTATCCTATATATCATTTACCTTTTTTTTTATGATTGAGCCTAGATATCTAAAATAATCACTTTGCGGTATCTCCCTCTCATCAATTCTCGTTGTTTCATGGTTTGTCCTTGTGTGGCTCCATCGCATTAATTCTCACTGTTTCATTATTTGTCCTTGTGTGGCTGAAGTTTTGCACCATATAATCAGTCTTCATTTTACTTCAAACCTTTTGTTTCCAAGGTTGATCTCTGAACTCTAACTCTAACTTTGCGTTAATTCCTGTTTTTGTCTAATTCACCAAAACAATATCAGCAGCACAAATCATATACCAAGGAACCTCATGTGGAGTGTCTCTGATTAAGTCATTTATGATAAGCATATACAAATAAGGGCTCAAAGCTGATCCTTGATGTAACACAAATATATTTGGGAAATCACTATTTTGATCCCTTATGGTTCATATACTAGTCACCATACCATAATACATATCATTAACTATGTCCATATATTTGGCTTGAAACACCTCTTTTCTAGCACATGCCAGATAATTCTCGAGGGATTCTGTCATAAACTTTTTTTTGTTCAATAATATAAAGGTCTTTCTAGTTTCTTGCAATCTCTATATCTTTCCATGAATCACCGAAGTAAGTAAATAGCTTCTGTTGTGGATTTTCTTGATTAAAATCAAATTTTTTATCTGTAATAGTAGTTTTTTGTCTAATGCGAGTTCAATAACTCTCCCAATTTTATAGTATGACTCATAATTTCAACAACTCTCCCACACTTGTCACCACACTTGAACTTCAAATATTCACTTTAAATGGGTTTTGTCGAGGTTGTATGTCAAATTTCAACTTCATGGCACCAAGATAAAATAATATTGAACGCTCGTCTCTTTATCCAGTTGTCTTTCATGGTTTGTGGCATGTAAAATGTTTGAAAAATGCGGAATTCACAAATACTGTTATTAGTTTTGTTTGAAGAAAAAAATTTAGATACATGACATGTCTTTTTCCTGTCCTACTGGGGGTTTTTATTGGAAAATGCCGAGGACAAAAGTTATGGGCCTTGTGAAAACTTATCATGGATACGATCGAATGTTACAGTTGGACTAACTTGTATATGGATGTGAGGCCTTCTGGTCGGGGAGATCCCAGCAATTTATGCTGCACCTGAGCATTAAACGCTTTGTTCTTGGCACTTGAAACATTTTTTTGCTCTCCTGGACTAGACTGCTAGGGTGATTATGATCTGGCGTGTCTGCTGACTTTCTGAATTTCAGTTGGGTGGAAGTTAAAATTCACATTGATTCCAATTTATTTCTGTTTATTGGGTCGAGATGAATCTAGTATAACATTTAGAAGCAGGAGACGTTTGGGTATAATACTAATTTTCCTCTGATGGAATTTGAGAAATATAACCAGTTCATAGATTGTTGTTGTATCTTGTCATCATTGTTAATGTTGCTGCTGCTGTTATCTTACTGAGAATCACATTTTTTGTGGTTTTGCAGGCATGAAGCTGAGCTTGCTGCTGCTGCTGCTCAACCTCTTCCTGATGATGACGATGATGCCTTCGAGTAAACTGGTTGAAATAGCGTAGAGAAGTTTCCAGTATTCTCATATTTTTCAGTCCTGTCATTACTCTAGTTATGTGGATAATTGAATTGGGTTGCAAAAAAACTGCATATATACGAAGGATTTGGTTATCGGGATTTTTTTTTATTCAGATCCTGAGGGTAATGGATGAATGATGATATTTCATGGTATTTATTTTCTTGTCTTCACCTTTTTTTAAATCTATGCATGTATTTGTGAACTACAGGATCTGTTGTTAGTTACTATAGTGCGTTTCTATAAATCTAATTAAAAGGATGTTATTTATAATACAAGGCAGAGAATATTGGATGATCGATTTACAATTATAGCCAACCATTACTTGATAATACATTTGATGTTTTAAAGGCAAATTATTATTGTCAGTAGGTTTGTTATTTTTTGAAATGTCACAAGGCATAAATTATGCCACACGTATTGATGGACAAATGATTTAATCATTCTGACCGTTCAATGAAGAACATGGTTTAGATTAGTCAAGAGTCAAATTTCAAGATATGCTTCAATTAAAAACTTTCTTTTGTATTGACATGTATCTTATGTCTTTCCATGCGTGTCTGAATACTGTAAAAATTATTGTGCATTCTTTCGTTCTTGTAAGTCTGGATGTTTGCGGACAATCAACTTGGTTGACTGGTTTGTGCTTGCCTGTCATAGTGTTGCCCGAGGCTTGGACTCCTGTTCGAATCCCTTCCCACACCAATGGATACCTGAAGTCACAACCCCTCTAAACCAAAACTGTGGATGGTTTAAATAAATAAAAATTATAAAATAAATGGTTTACATTTGTCTTGTGATTTTCAAAAGCATTATATTTGTGATTTTTAAAAGCATCACATATCATTGGTATATGAATATCTTTTGTAAAAACATCAGATTATCATAAAATAGTTGGAAATGGACCTGGTTGGATTTTGGGTTTGATTTTTGCGGATGTCTTGACTGACTGACTCTTAAACCTGCTTGAAGTATTTCTTAATGTTCATTGCAGCCCTCAGGTTCAATTGACTGCCCTAGTTTTTAACTCAATCTGAAGTATGTAGAACTGGCAATGGGCTAGCAGGGCTTTTAGGTTGAGGAAAGTCTTGACAATGCAGGAGTCTTGAGACGCATGAATTGACTGATGGGGTCTTTACAGGCTAGGTTGATGGTAATGGACAATGTGATTCAGGGTCTAGTCCTTTCATTGAAAATTCGTATTGGGAGTTAAATTCAAATGTCGTGCCCGGGAGAGATTGGTCTACGATCAGCTCAGCTGTTGCTTTTTTTGTGGTGACCCTACAAGTTACCGCCACAAATTCCACCCCTGAAAACCGAAATCCAGTCTTCCAGGGGCTGTGAGACCTCTTTTCTGCTTGTATAACGTCTCCTTCCCAAGCAGATAGTGCTTCCAGTGTTTCATAGTAGGTGCCTTCTGAGACCTGAAGGGTTTTCCTTCATTGTTTGAATAATTTTTTTTTTTAATGAGATTTTCTCTTCACTGTGGTGAAGGAAAACTCGGTTGAAAGTGAAGTTTCAATGATCCCCACTTCATCTACATCTACTGGATGTGAATCATCATTAAATGTGGATTATTGAAAAAAGAATCATATAAAATGACAATCTCATGTAGTTGGGATAAGACTGAGTTGAATTGTTCTATGAGGACAACATCATTCTTTTTTGTCGGTTCAGATCCCGAAGGATGCCTTTATTTGGATTATTGAAAAAAAAATCCATATAATACTGAATGTTGAATATAAGCTACAATATCTATATGTAATTGAGTTATGATGTGGCCAGTTGATAATGTGTGGTCACAACTCTTTATTAGTTATCTTCAAATTTTTGAAGCATCAATCTTTTTTTCTTGAAACTACCATAAGGTTCCACAATTCCTCTAACTTCTACAGTATTTAGTTTTCCATAAAATTCCTTAGCAGAAGGTGCTTCGGATGATAAACACAATGTTGCCCTGTAAGCAAAAGCAGCTTTCAAAAGTTTCAAAAGGTTTTTGAGTTCCAAAATGAGACAGCAGAGTACTGATGGACTATGGAATCTAGATTGAGAAGCTTTTGTATCTGGAAACATGCCATCAATTTTGTGCCTGTACATCAAGAAAAATGCGTTTAAAATTTAAATCATTTTGGATCCGTTTGTTTCTTTATAAAAAATAGAAAAGGAAAATTTTCTTGTAAAAGTTTTAAAGTAGATGAAAAAAGAAAAAGAAAATACATTGAATAAATAAAAAAAATTTACATTGAGAAGAATTTTCTTGTAAAATATTATTTTCACGATTTTTTTTTCAGTGAGACAAACAGTCTTAAGGTAAAGTTTCTTGTAGTCAGCCCACCCATGGAAGCTTTGTGCACTCTGCCACCTAATGCCCTATGGAATAATGACTTGGCAAATCCAACCATTAAATAGAAAGTGCATTAAATAGAAAGTGTACAATAAAAGAGAGAGCAATAAAAGAGAGAGAAGGTGCACGGCAATAATCATTTACAACCAATGTATTGACATATTTTTTCTTGTATTTCTTAGCAGTTCATTTATTTTTCAAAATATAATTAATTTTAGAACTTTTTACTCCAGCATGGCCAGTTTGGTTCAGTTCAAATTTGACATGTAATCTAGGTACTATCTGGCTTCCTTGTGCATAAATTTGCATCTTTGACTGGTCTGCATTCTATGGTCTAATAGACCATTGGACCTATACATTTCTATTAGAAATAAAAAAAAATAAAAAAATAAAAAAGATAATTGGGCAATGGGATGGGTTTGGATGGGACCGGATGGATAATTAAGGGATTCACATCTTTTCCTCCCAGAGGTTTGGAAAGAGGGGAGACATTCCAGTTGGATGGCCAACATGTGGGATTCGGATGAATCTGAGTTTTCCATCTGAGTAGACATCGAGCCGATCGATAAGCTGAGCAGACAGAGGATGTCGGCTCGAATTCACCCGAACCCCATGTGTCTGCCATCCAACAGGGGCATCCCCCTCCTCCCAAATCTCTGGAGGAGAGGATGGGGATCCATAATTAAGTGCCCTTCAGTCCGGATTGAACTAAGCTTAAAGGCTATTTAAAGTACCAATAAGTTTCTGACAGCACATTTAAAGCCAACACCCTTTGAATGACACATGTCATGTAAGAGTTAAATCTTAGATTAAAAAAAAAAAGAAAAAATTAAAACATGCAATGATAATGAGACTGATGAATTTATATGTGTATTGTTTCTTTTATTTCAATTTTTTTCTTAGCATTTATCGTGTGATTATTGGTAACGGTACTCATAATTTTGATGACAAGCTCATGAGATTTTAATGTGTTTGTAAATATATGAATCAATTCCTGGTTGTCGGATTTCACCATTAATCTATTGTATCCTATTGTGAAGATTTGGAAGAGCCCAGTGATGGAGAAGATCTTAAAAAAAAAAATTGAGATATTGGAGTAAACTAATATCTCACCTAATCAATAATCTGCCGAATTAGTTGAGCATGAGTCTCAATAGAGAGAATTAAAAGTATCGATCTTTTGTACCATTTCAAGACACACATGAACTCTGCAGTGATGTGGAAGACAATGATGCCGATGGGTTTGGCGAATCCCTTTTGGTGGATTCACTCTTGCTGGGAAAGATTCAGCTTCAAATCCAGTTTAGGAGTCTGGCTGTTTCGGCTAATGCTTGTCTCTTCAAACCGCTTGTTTTTTCTATAATTGACATCACTAGTCTACAAACATACACAAAAATTTGAATCCAATGAAACAAGAAGAAGAACAGTGTATTACAAAATCAAACGACTTTCTTCCAGACTAAAGGAAGAAAAGAGGGGTTTGTCTAATTTGATCAGCGACGAAGCAAACTTAGAGATGATGTTCGTTTTTGTGTTTTTGAATCTACATCGAGTGCTAAATAATATTAAATGTTGCCTCCTTATCCAGTTATCTTTCATGGATTATGTCATGTAAAATGTTATTGAGATTTTTTTTTATTGAACTCTTGAGGGTGATGGATGAAGGAAGATATTTCATAGTATTTATTTTCTTGTCAGATCAATAATTTCCACAATTAAAATATCATGCGATCAACTGGGGGCTTAAAAATAGATGCTGAGAATGTCGAAGATTGAATTATTGTTACTGGTATAGTCAACTACTACTTGATAACTCAGGGGTAGTTCAGTTGATAAGGAGTTTATACCTCAGGAGGTGGAAGATTCTAAGTTCGATTCTTCTTACCATCTTAGAGTATTTACATCGGGTATTAGTGTTCTTTTTTTCTTGATTTGGGTGTAAGTGTAATGGTTTTCATTCAAACCCAGAATGATTTGGTCTATATCGATTGTGGAGTCAATATGGTTCCGTGGGACTTGTCACGTTGAAAGTCTGGATTCTCATTGTTAACAAAAAAAGAAAAAAAAAAAAGAAGAGAAAAATCATTAGTTCATAATGTATTTGATGTTTCTAAAAGTTAATTATTATTGTCATTAGAGGGTTTTTTTTTTCGTCAGATTCCATCGGTACATGAATAACTACCCATTGTAAAAGCATCATATTTTCATAAAATAGTTGAAAATGGATCTGGTTGGATTTTGGGTTCGATTTTTGTGGATGCCATAACTGACCCTTAAACCTGCTTAAAAGTATTTCTCAATGTTCCTTGCAGCCCTCAGGTTTAATTGACTGTCCTAGTTTTTAATTCAATCTAAAATCTGTAGAAATAGCAATGGGCTAGCAGGACTTTTGGGTTGAGGAAAGTCTTGACAAAAGACTCGGTCAAAAGTGAAGTTTCCATATCCCCACTTCGTCTACATCCGTTGGATGTGAATCATCAGGTAGATTATTGAAAGAAGATCCATATAAATGCCAATCTCATATAGTTGGGATAAAACTGAATTGAATTGTTGTATGAAGAACCACATCATTTTTTTTGTCTCAACTGCTGCATGGTTTTGCTCGGGAAAAGAGGAAGAAGAAATCTCTGTCACTGTGGTTGACTATGACGCTAAGGTTTTTTTTTTCTCCCTCTCCTATGGTTCAACCGAACTTAAACTTCAATAAGTTTCATAAGGGTATATTAGTAAGTTTATCCTTTTAAAGGATAACTATGCCACTAAATCATTTAAGATGATGATACGTCGTCATCAATTAATGTCCTTGTCAGAACAGACAAGAACTGTATGAACCATATTTCATAAAATAGGGGAGATTAGTGTAATTATCGTGGAAAAATGTGGGTGCATGTTATTAAACCAAACTACAGAAGAAGTGGGTGAAAATTTAACATTGAAGAAATAAAAAAAATTAATTTGAGTAGAATTTTCTTGTAAGATATTATTTTCCCAAATTTCTTTTATTGAAACAAATAGAGTCGTAAGGTAAAGTTATTTGTAACCAATCCACCCATGAAGATTCTATGCACCCTACAATCTAATGCCCTATGGAATGATGATTTTGCAAATCCAACCATTGAGTAGAAAGTGTACAACAAAAGAGAGAGAAGATGTAGGCAGGCAATAATTATTTACAACCCATGTATTGACATATTTTTCTTGCATTTTTTTGGAGGTTCATTTATTTTTCAAAACATAATGAATTTTACAATTTTTTTCTCCAATATGGCCAGTTCAGTTCAAATTTGACATGTAATTTAGGT
Source organism: Protea cynaroides (assembly GCA_028583415.1). NCBI lineage: Eukaryota > Viridiplantae > Streptophyta > Magnoliopsida > Proteales > Proteaceae > Protea > Protea cynaroides. Next base: position 37,519,840 of record CM053268.1, read on the forward strand.
CCTATTTGGTTTTCTTGTGCAAAAATTTGCATTTTAACTTATCTGCAAGTTATGATACTAATAGACCATTGGACCACTTACATTTCTATTATAAGTAAAAAAAAGAAAAAAAGAAAAAAAGAAAAAAGAAAAGAAGATAATCGGGCAATTGGATGGGTTTGGACAGGTTTGAACTGGGCTTAAAGGGTATTAAAAAGTATCAATAAGTTTCGGACAGCACACCTAAAACCAACAACCTTCCAATGACACATGTAATGTAAGAGTTAATTCTTAGAATATGTTTGGATGTCAAGAAAAAAAAAACATAATTAAGATGGGCAATGATGAATTTATATGTATATCTGTTTCTTCTATTTCAAATTTTTTTTTTCTTAGCATCTATGGTGTGATTGTTGGTACTTCCACTCATAATTTTTATGACAAGCACATGAGATTCTTATTTTGATCTGTATCTGAGTGGTTATTGAAACCGTCATGTAAACTTCACAAGAAGAGGAACACCTTATTAATGAAAAATAAAATAAAGGATTTAACATATTAAGTTTGAATTCACAATTTTCTTATGTGTGGTTTAACATAATTACATTTTTTCTATAGAAAGATTATTTATTGAGATCGTGAAATAGTCCAAGGAATTAGAAGAGTAGAGATCTCTTATTCAAGGGGAGGAAAGCAGTAAAACTGTCTTACATAAATTGATAAAAGCACAAAAAAGAAGCTTACAAAATTTTAATGCCATAGTCGGAGTTATTTCAGAGTAATCGAGGTAGCTGGGTTTATAAATATATGAATCAGTTCCTGGTTGTCGGATTCCACCATTAACCTGTTGTATCCTGTTGTGAAGATTTGGAAGATCCGAGAACGTCATGATAGAGCTTCACCAAAGAGGAAAAAAAGTGAGATATTTGAGTAAACTAACATCTCACCTAGTACCAAGAGTGAGTGAAGACACTATGAGGCTCAATAGAAGAGTAATTCTGGATCTATTTACCATCCCAATTGCTTGAGAGCTGATGTTGTTGATGAATGCAACTTAACCAAGGCTATCCGATAGACAGCATCAGAATCAACTTCTTAAAAATAGTACTCCATAACCGTTCAATTCAAAAAAGCGGACTTAAAATAAAATTCGAATTCGGTTCAGTTCGAGAATTATTCTTTTGTCTAAAAAAAATTCGGACAAAAAATTCGAATGTTAATTTTTAATATTTGGTGCTTCTATTAATCAATTATTACACTTGCATAATATATAAATGACATTAGAATAATATTTAATTTATAAATAATAATATAATACATAATAGATAGGTATGTGCGTATAACGATGGATTTATTAAATTTCATTAAAGTATATACTGTGGATCATTAGATTTTATTATGATTGTAATACCAATCTAGTGGAGCTGATGTTCATAAAATCAAGTATTTTCTTAAATTTGTCCAATCATCCTTATGAAATCTATTTCTTTTTTATGTTCGTTAATTACTCCTCATGGTTATTATAATATTTATTTTTAGACTCATATTTAATCCCAATTGGAAAAGCACATAAAAGTAATGATTTGCTTTGTATTATGGTATGATTTTTATACTCATATTTAATTTCATGTTGTTTAACAAAATTAATGATTTGTTTTGTATTATGATTTGATTTTCATAATATTTAATCTCACATTGAAAAAAAAATGAAATTAATATCTGTTTTATATTATGACATGATTTTTAGACTTATAATTAGTCTTATATTGGAAAAAAATGCAAATAATTATGGTATTAAGTTTTTTTTTTTTTTTTTCAAAAAATTTTGTTTGAGAATAGTAGTTAAGGCATTAAGTCATCCATCAGGATATTAATAGTTTTTTTTATGTATAAGAATTATTCGGTATAATTCGGATTTGAAAGAATTATTCGTGAATTTATTTTTAGACAAAAAATGCAAGAATTTTAAAGAATCATTAAATATAATTCGAATTCAAGAGAGTTATTCGTATTATTCGGTTCGGAAAAATAATTCACGAATAATTCGAAGAATTAAATAACTATGGCCACAACACAAGGACAATGACTACCCTTATATTGTTCTAGTTCTTGCAAAGTTTATGGTGAGATCCAATAATAAAAATAAGTTTCCATTGTTGCCGTTGTTGCTGAACATGACGAGGCTGGTGAGTACCGGTACAATCGAGAAAGAATATCCCCATACATATCAAAATCCTTAAAATTGTAAAAGAACAAATAAGAGCATGAGTTGGTTCAACATTCTATTCGATATCTCTCCAATATGCTGCTTCTTGATATCTTAAATTTTTGGACTGTATTTAAAATTCATTCTTGTCTTGCTTGATTAATTGGTTGGAGGATTTAGGATGGTCGAGATTGGATCAAGATTATCTAAATCAAGTACTGAACATTGCTATTTAAATCAGCTGCATTTCTATTATATGTAAAAATAAAAAAAATAATTGGGTAATTGGATGGATTTGGGTTGGTAGGGATTAAGGGGGTCAATTTTGGGACCGATAGTTCGGACAACCGATCTGAATTAACCTGAAACTAATCAGAACAAACATGTTTTGTGTTGAAGTATGACACATCCTATTGGTCCTGATCTAGTTTAGGCTAGCTAGAAACCGACTCGATGAGCCCAAAACCAAATCAATTTACACTGAATATTTAACTCTAGCTTCACTATTTCAGTCTTTGGGATGACCTTAAAGGATTTTCTACTAAGTTTTCAACTCAAATCGGTTTGTTAGTTAATGTGCACAGTGCAGTCCATCCAGTCCGAACCTCTTAATAAACATGTTTCGATCAGACCTTATAAAAACTGATACCGATTTGACCATCACTATTTCAGATGAATAACTAAAATGGTTTTCAGGTGGGTTTGAGCAGACCTTAGGGGGGTTAAAAGTGTAGACAAGTTTTTACCAAAAACGAAAAAAAAGAAAAAAAAGAAAAAGATAAGTTTTGGACAGCCCACTTAAAGCTAACTGCCCTTTGAATGGCATGGAGGTCACCTAACAGCCAAAAACTCTTAGGTTATGTTTTGGATGACAAGCAATGATGAATTTTTGTGTACCCCGTTCTTTCCTTCTTTTCAATTTTTTTTTTATATTTTCTTTTCTAGACTTGACAACCATGCTGCGACCGATGATAATGCCACTCATAATTCTGAAGGCAAACAAACGAGATCCTCATTTTGATCTGCCGAAGTGGTTACTAAATCGTCATGTACATATAACCTTACATAAAGAAGAAAATGGTTAAACTGTCTTAGACACAGAATTGACAAAGTCCTCTCTTAATGGGAGTTTTTGTGAGGGGTTAGTTTGACAAGTTGATATGATTAAGACAACAATGTGTTGGTACACGGTATTAGTTATGTTCAAAATCGATTTATATTAGATTAATATACGGATCCAACGGGATATGGACATTTTATAGTTTGTGTTTATTGACTTGCACAGTGTAGTTGGAGCTGTGACGTATCTTACTATTTTTTTATGTTTCAGTTCTTTTGGTTTCACCCTCTTGTGGGTAATCATCTGATGTCACACCTTGTATGTATACATATCTGAATAATACCGATCCAATTGGAAGAAGAACTTACAATTCCACATCCACTGAATGGTTAAAGCCTTTTTTTTTTTCATGCTATTTTGCCGTTGCATAGATGAATTTGGCTTAATTAGCATGAAGAATTTTTAGGGGTTTTGAACAAATTATTTAAGTATAAAAAAAACTTTTAAGAATTTTGGCCATATGAAGAAGTTTTGACAATTGAAGATCTAGTGCTGTAAATTGTAAAGGCTTCTTTGAGGCATGATGCATGGTACACATCTTTTCATCATCCTTTCTAATGGGTCATGAGCAATGTCCTTTCCAGTGACACATTGCGTCCATATTACATACTATATCTGGACATTAAGAATTTAGTGCATTTTACTGTATCATAGAAAAAAATATTCAATTATAATTAATTGACAATATATCCTTTCAGAAAACACTTTTGCAACGCTTTAACATTTTTGCAACATTTTCCGGTGATATCACTGGAACAATTCTCCCCAAGATTTTCCGGTCACATTTTACCAGGTATACAAAGAAATTCTTTAGTGTCCAGAGCAAGAATTATCTCCAAGATTGGACGTCAAACTTACCCTGCTCCACGTCTTCTGGTAACAAAATTCTTGCCATAATAGTGTTAGCGTCATAGCAAGAGGCAAAAGACATTATGACAAATAATCAAACAGAAAAAGACTGGCTAGATTTTTTGTCTCCATGCTTCGGAGTTGGAGTCATCATCTATTGCATGCTTTCCATTGAAGAGACCAGAATGGTCTCAGCCACACAAACTACCAGAATGGTCTCAGCCACACAACTGGTGTCAAATTGACCAAAAATTATTACCATCAAATGCATGGGTTAGTCATATCTTATCCTAAAAACCCAAAATCAGCCACCTGCCCAACTATATATGTTTGGCCTTGAGTTTTGACCTTTATGATGAAATTAATCTGCTCCACGATCAATCTGTGAAGAAATTGACATAAGAAGGAATTAGAAAGGAGGAACTCGATGGAATGAGATTAGCATAAGCGAATTGTGGATGAGAAGTTATAAAGGTGAGTTGGGAAATCAATGAATTGTTGAATGTTACTATCCATTTAAGCTCCACACTTTCTTAATTTTTTTATCGTGATGGTAGTAAAACATTGAATTATGTTGAGATTAAGTGGAAAGTAACATTGAACATTTTGTATAAGAAAAACATGATTTTTATTATTTAAGAAAAAACATAATATTAAAAGTCAATAATTGAATGGAAAATAACATCGAACATTTTGTATAAAAAAAACATGATTTTTATTATTTAAGAAAAAACATAATATTAAAATTCAATAATTGAGTGGAAAGTAACATTGAACATTTTGTATAAAAAAATATGATTTTTATTATTTAAGAAAAAACATAATATTAAAATTCAATAATAAATATACAGTACTACTTACCAATAAATCTTTTGATTTTCTCCAATATCTTAATGTTGTTATTTGAATATTTATCATCATAATAACTCTTTCTCATATTCTAACAATATATTCATAGATTGAGAGAAGAAAAAAGGAAAATGGTAAATGTTGAATAGTTTGGATTGAGTTGTTATAACTTAATATCATGCTAATAATGCATGTATATGGTAGGTAGATATGCACAATTTGGGTTTTCTAACCGTTAGATATGTTAGATAGAAAACAAAATTTGGGTTTATCATTTGTCAAATTCCATAATCAAATTCAATTGGTTCTCCTCAAACCATCACTTCTTGTCAATCATTTTCAGAAGGTTAAATTTTTAACGGATCCTTAAAACTTTATTTTACCACCTGATCAACTCCATTAAGGCTAAATCTTGCATGGTACATGCAAAAATAAATAAATAAATAAAGACAAAATATAGTAAATACTCACCTAAAGTGCTCCTATAACACTAATGATTGTAACATAGTTTCGTTTATAAGTGTAATTTAGAAGAGTCTAAGTTATTTTAAAAATAAAATATATTTTGAGCCTAAATTAATTTGCAAATGTTAGGGTCATACAAAAGAAAACTTCCAATAATGAGCCAAAATATAGTAAAACTAAAAACATTCCTCTATTTTAAAACTCCTCATCACCTACACTTACTTGAAGAGGAGTCCGGATCACCTGCACTTACTTGAAAAGTTATTCTCTTTTAATACGCTCTTTGGACGACAAGTGTCCCTTCGAATTAGCGGTGCTAACTTCCGTTAACAAAATAAATTCTAGTTTTTTAATTCCTTTAATTTAGGGGATTGATTTGGTGGATTGACAATCACATTTTTTAGGTAAATAATCTATTAGAAATAAAACTCTAACAATTTTTAAAGTAAGTAAATCAATTAGAAATAAAACTCTTAACGATTTTCATAGAAAAACATTTAGCAATAAAACTCTAATAAAAATCACGATTTTTTTAATCAACAAGATTTATCTCATTGAAAAAAAACAAAAAAAAAAACGTGATTTCCCTTTTATCTCTCTCTCCAATTCTTTTTTATTTCCTTAGATTTTGTAAAAAAGAGAGCTTTATCTCATTTAAAAAAAAAGGGTTGACTGTTGAATATTGGTTATTTTAATTAGCAATCCCCACATTATCGATTGCTAATTGTATACTAAATGTTGAATGTTAGTTATGTGTAATCCATCATTAAAATAATTAAATTTTTTTATCTCTTCTTTAATCATATTTGACTTGTCAATCAAAATAGAACTCTCTGTAGTTCATCATTTTAGAGTCCAAAGAGCACACTTCACTATTCTATTCCTGTTTATCACTTCATGATTCATGCTTTACTGTCCAAGTCTTAATCAATGGAAATAAATAGAATATGTTGCAAGAGATGATGTACCCTCAATATTTGAACAATTTTGGTTTTCTAATCTACTTATAAAAAAAAAATATTTCACGAAATGGAGGCTCATTTTGTTCTATATTTTCGAACGTTTTATTGCTAATTGTTTTTCTTTATAAAAATCGTTAAGTTTTATTTTTAATTGATTTACTTACTTTAAAAATGGTTAGAGTTTTATTTCTAATAGATTACCTACATAAAAAAAAAGGTGATTGCCAATTCACGGAATTAAAAAACTAAAATTTATCTAGTTAACGGAAGTTAGCATTGTTATCTCCATGGGACACTTGTTGTCCAAAGAGTATATTAGAAGAATAATTACTCTTCAAGTAAGGGTGTCAACGGGCCGGTCCGGGCCGGTTTCGGTCCGGGCTGAATCGGTGTCGGGTTTTATAAGCCCAACCCAAAACATGTCCATTAAGAGTTCGGGCTGGGTTGGGCTGCGCTGGACACAATAACAATCGGGCTGGTCCGGTGTCGGTTTGTTATCGGATTGGGTTTATTGAGGTGATTTCGGGCTAGTTCGGTCCGGACCGGGCTTATCAAGCTTATCGGGCCTATTTTATATGTAAGATATATGACCTATTTTATTATTTCTATCTATAAAATTAGAATCATTCATTCTATATGCATGTAATTCAGTAAATTGTAACAATTAACATACTCTTTTCAACTATAGATTCATATAATCTTTCCGATCAAGAAGTGAACTATAACAGTGTAATATAATCCATCAAAATTTAAAACCATTAAAATTAAGAAACTGGGTCCGAATGGACCTTACCGGTGTTTGGGTTAGGTATTATTGGTTCGGACTAGTTCGGGCTTTTTAACGGGCTGGTCCGGTTTGGTTTCGGTTTGGACTGAAACGGTGTCGGGCTTTACAAGCCGAGACCGAAACATGTCCATTAAGGTTCGGTCCGGATTAGGTTCGGGTTATATCGGGCTGGCTCGGTCCGTGCTACCGGTCCGGACCCATTTTTGACACCCTTATCTTCAAGGAGTTCAGATCATCTACATGTACATGTACTGTCAATGGAATCACATCATTCTCGATGTGGTGTGACTTGTGAGACCCACCTTTAGAGTATGGGACCTAATGTATATAAATGGTGATGGAATCTCAAGAATGATACAAGTACATGCAAGTGAACTATTTTTTTTCCTTCGTCCATTAGAAACACTTCTATCAGTAAATAATCCCCATTGCAGCTGGCTGCTACTAAGGAAGGAGATTGACACCGTTTTTGATTACGACCCTGAAATTGAGGGTAAAAACGTAAACTTGAATATAACATAAAATCTCTCCGCCAAACTTTCATCTAATAACTGAAAATCATCGCCTGAAACATTACTTCTCCAATCATGCCACAAAAATGAATGAGCTGACGATTCAAAATCCAAATTTCCACATAAATCCTCTCAAAGTCACCAACCGATAGACCCACCGCGATTCCCCAGGTTTTCTCCTATTGAGTGGATCTTAAGGGCGTCCACTGATCTAAGGTTTTTCGACTCTGATTGGAAATTCGAGAGGGTGAAAGGGTATCAGCTTCAGGACTTCTTACCGAAGGAAGGAAGGATCAGAGAAGAACCTGTGACGAATGACAACATTATTGAAGGAAGATGGAGAGGAAGGAGAAGATGAAGAATCGGATTCGTTAAGAATTTCATGAGAATGCGATGAGGAATGCATGGATTTCATCGTCCCTGCCCGTCTGGAAGCACACATTGGAAAATCCTGAAAAACAAAAAAAGAAAGGAAAACTCAAAGAGATTCGGTAGCCAATTGAACACATGAATTTGCAGAAGAGATTTGTTTTTCTGCAAATCTTTATTTCTCTTAAAATGCTTTATTTGCAGTGGGAGATTGTAGGAATCTGGTTTTCTTTCTTTGCTTTTCAGCAAATCCTCATAATTGCTGCGGAGACGTCAGCTGAAGAAACCAAGGAACAGTGGCTAACACTGTCCTGCAACTGCAAAGATTTCTGCTTCAGTGCCGTGTTGTGTGTTGGTTGTGACCAGACGGAAGAGAACGATACCCTCCAAATGTCATCAAAATCGAGAACTTCAAGAAGAAAACGAACGATTTATATATTTTCCTGATCTTTCTTTTCTTTGACATTTTTTTCAACTGGGTAAGTTTTTGGTATACAAAAATCCAGATCAGGAAAGTATATAAATGTTCGTTCTTCTTCCCTAAATTAACCTTCAAAGCGATAGGAAGATGAAGAAGAGGATCTTTCAGGTTTGTGCCAAGTCCATATTGAATTTGTAGGTGATGATCACCAAATAAATTGAGAGGGTTAGTTCGTGCTCTGTTCTCTATTTCCGATATTCTCTTTCTATAACATTCGCTGTCAAATTTCTTTCTGCTACACTTCCTTCTTGATTGCAAAAATTCTCTCCTTGATTCGCTGTCAAACTTCACTGGCTACATTTCTTCCGATTCTTTACGGTTCAAGTCCAAGGAAAGAACTACCTCTAAGATTCCACGTCAAATTTACTTGCTACACTCCTGAAATTTTTTTGTGTATTAGTTGTGATCATGCAAATCCTTGCTTTGGAGTCATCATCTATTGTGCGCTTTTGTCTTTCATGATGGAATTAATCTAATCAACTATCAATATGGAAAGAAATTGAATCAGAAAAGAAGAACTCGATGAGTGAGGTTATCATTAGTAAATTTCGGATGAGAAGTTGTAATGAAAGGTGGATTGGGAATCAGGGATGGTTGGATGTTACTTTCCTTTCAACCTCTACGTTTTCTTATTATTATTATTATTATTTTTTATCATTATGGTTAAAAAAAACTTGATTTTTTAATATTTAAGGAAAATAATAGTATTAATGTTCAATAACAAATGTATATTTACTAATAATTTTTTTTTTTTGATTTCCTCCCATATTTAGAGTACTCATTTGAAGTTTTTTATCCTCATAACTTTTTCTAATGTTAAACTACATATTCATAGATTGATTGAACAAAAAAGAAAAACGGTAAATAGCAAATAGTTTGGATTGAGTTGTTATAACCTAATATCATGCAAACAATGCATACATATGGTAGATAGATAAGAACAATCTGAGCATTTTAACCGTTAGATAAACAACACAATTTGGGTTTATCATTTGTTAAATTTCATAACCAAATTCAATTAGTTTTCCCCAAACTATAACTTTCTTGTCAATCATTTTCAAAAGTTTGATTTTTAATAGATCCTTAAAGACCATCTGATCAATTCGGTTAAGGTTAGATCTTGCTTGGTATATGTGGTAATGGCTCCTTGACCTACCTATTTAAAAAAATATCCCAATACATATAAATAAATAAATAAGGAAAAATTATTCATACCACCCTTGACCTATTGGTTAAATACAGACATCATCCTAAAGTTGACAACAACTACACGTGTTACCCCTAAATCCCAAACGTAGTTATAGAGAGACCCACTCTTAGTATAATTTTTTCTGTTAGTTGTTGATGTCAGCCCGATTTTGTTTTTTAGGGTCCAAAATACCCTTATAGGTAATGTGAAATGATAAAATTAGTCTTTTATATTTTAAAACCCTAACCCTTTTTATCTTTTTTCTTCCATTTTCCCCAAATGCACATCGCGATTTTAGGAGTATCGTAGGCGACTCCATCGCAAATCTCAGGCAACCTCCATCGATGACATTTCAGGCAACCTCCCTCGCAAATCTCAGGCAACCTCCTTCTCAAATCTCAAGCGACGTATGATTTAAGAAATTTCGACGACCTCCAACGAGTGGAATCTTCTACGATAGGGATTTTTCTTGTCTTTCCCCAGAGAAAAACAGATGTGACGCAATATGATAACCCCAATCTTTGTATATAACAATTAGCTCCCAAGCCGGTAACTTTAAAAAGATACAAAATTCGAAACCCAAAAAAATTTAAGAGCCTCAAAATCTTAGATGATGAAAAAACCTAGCTTTTATGTGAATAACACATTAGCACTATAGGACAGTGTCTTAAAATGGCAAAGACCACAAAAATGGCCCACGGATCCACCAATTCAACAAATACTAAACAGATCTCCACACAAGAAGAAACCAACGTCCATGGATTGGATCAATTGGAGTTAGACCAAGGAAGAAACCCAAGCAACACCTTGGATCCGTCCCTTTCCCTTCAAAGCTCAACTTGCAAGGAAGAAATGAGAGGTTTTGCAGTAAATTGTAATAAATCTAGATTATTCATTTTTACTATTTATTTAATGTAACTCATTCAAATTTGGTGAGTGTTATAGTAATGTTTAGAGTACTTGTATATATGCATGGACATGCATGGGATACATGCTAATACATGAAGGGTATTTGATTGAATTAAAGTTTGAAATTCGACATGTGGGTAATCTAGACCATGTTCTTTCTATCCAACGGTTGGAATGGACATATCATCTGCCCATGTGACAGAATATATTACTTGTGACATTTGAAAAAATAACAAACCCTTATTACAATAATATTTTTTCATATATATATATATATGAAAATTTCAACCAGATCCCCTTATAGTATACCTTAATATCATGCATAAACTTTTTTCTGTGATAATATCTCTAATTCTCCTTGCTTTTGAAAACATGGTTCAGTCAGCCTCTCTCTCTTAGGTGATGGCTGTTAATTGGTGATGTCATCCTCTCAAGTTCTTTAATATCAAAATTATCCCATAAACATGTTGAATTACTATTTTACATTTTCAATAAAAAAATACTTTGTTTTGTTTTTCTTTTCTTCTTCTCTTCTGCTTTACAGAAAAGGAGATGGATAATACAATTTCAGAGAGCTCGTTTGTATTATCCCTTTTTCACACATATCAGTTTCTATGGTATATGAAGTTCCTAAGCTTTGCACACATGTGAGCATTCCAACAAATTAGTCTAGTGGACTATGGTGATGGACTCATGAGTCTTCACTTCTTGACTTCTACAGAGTCATTCCATTCGAGATTTGTGAGTTTCTGTGCAGCTGAGCAAGGTATGGCTTTCTTATTAAACTGACAAGTCAGAGCGACTCATCTCCCTTCACCACTTACAAAAAAAATCCAGTTCTGCTCTCATCACCGATTTAACCAACTCCTTCGTCACCGACGTAAGCACATTCAGATCTTGCAGCTCCTTCATGGCACCGTAGAAGATTTTCCAGTATATTTATCTCTCAATTTCAATCGCTTGCAGAATTTCTCTGAAAAGAAAAGGACAAATATATGAGAATTTCTCCGAAAAAAATCCTGCACCTCCCAAAGATGGCTTACGAATTCTGCGAGCAAATAGTTTTCTGTTTATATTTTTCATTTTTTCATTTTTTTTTTGTTTCTTCTTATTATAGCATTGGGGTAAAAATATCTTTCTAACTATTATGTGAGCATAACTAACGTTTGGATATCTTCAAGGGGTAATGTTAGTGTTATTATCATGAGCAATGGTGAATGCATGAGATTAAATCATGCTACAGGGGATGTGGTTAAAATTTTCCCTTGGCAAAATAACAGAAAAATTTGAAAAGATCGAAAAGATAAGATACAAACCTCTCTAGCCAAGTATATCTATTTGGGAAAGCTGCTCTGTCCGTTATAGTTCCAACAATTACTCTTAGGTCCCATATGACATTTTTTTTTTACTATTTTTAGGATCTTTTAGTACTATTATATAAGAGCGTCAAAAATGAAGCCGAATCATGTATCAAAATCAAATCGAATCATTTAAATCGAAATCGTGAAATCGATTATTAAATGGTTCGATTCTGGTTTTAGAAATGAAACCGTTTAGTTAAACGGTTCGATTCTGGTTTCAACTTAAAACCATTTAAACCGACTATTTAGAACCATTTAAACCGAACAAATCTTTATTTTAATCCCTTAGTGCCAATGTCTATATTTGTAGAAACAAATTATGTTTTAATGCTTTCCACATGGCATACTTTCAAATCATAAGTTCACTTTCATACATGATTAAAATTATTTTAATGATTTCCTTGGTTTTCTTTCTACATGTTCCTAACTCTCTTCCTCTCCCTCCCAACAACGAAATTGTTTGAAAATCGAAAAACTGAAAAACCAAAATCGAATAATAATCGATTTTGATAAGCATTTTGAAACCGTTTAATAAATGGTTCGATTTTGATTTTACCTATTACACTTCAAGCTGAAACTAAACCACATCGTTAAATCGAAATCGCACTATTTAACACCCTTACTATTACAAACCCATATGGATTACGAAAAAGGTGTAGATAGACAAAAATTAGGGTTGTCTCTGGCTTCAAATCAAGGCTTTCATAATGGAATTAATCTACTCAACGATCAATCTGGGAAGAAATTGATGAAAGATGGAATTGGAAAGGAAGAACTCCATACAGTGAAAAGTTGGCAGTAAATTGTGGATGAGAAGTTATAATGGAAGGGGAGTTTGGAATCAGCGAATTGTTGAATGCTACTTTTCATTTTCAAGTTCCACACTTTCTTAATTGTTTTTATCTTGATTGTCGTGAAACATTGAGTTACGTTGAGATTGATTGGAAAGTAACATTCAACATATTTTATATGAGAAAAACAGGATTTTTATTATTTAAGGAAAAAGTAATATTAAAATTCAATAATAAATATGCGGTACTTACTTATAAATTTTTTTGATTTTCTCCAATATCTTAGTGTTGTCATTTGAAGTTTTATCATCATAATTCTTTCTCTTGATCTAATAATATATTCATAGATTGAGAGAGGAAAAAGGAAAAATGGTAAATGATGAATGAATAGTTTGGACTGAGTTGTTATAACCTTATATCATGCAAACAATGCATGCACACGGTAGATAGATATGCACAATTTGAGTGTTCTAAGTTCTAACAGTTAGATTGACAATACAATTTGGATTTATTATTTGTCAAATTCCATAACAAAATTCAATCAGTTTTCCTCAAACTATCACCTTTTGTCAATCATTTTCAGAAGTTTAATTTTTAGTGGATCTTTAAAAGCTTTATTTTACCATCTGAGCAAATTCCATTTAGGCATCTTGCATTGTATATGTGGTAATGGCTCCAACGCCTACCTAATTAAAATAACACCTTAAACACACACAAAAAAATAAAAAATAAAATAAATAAATAAATAAATAAATAAATAAATAAATAAATAAAGACAAAATAGAGAATCTATACTCACCTAACGTCATCTTATAATACTAATGATTGTAACATTGTTTGGCTTATAAGTGTAGTTTAGAAGAGTATAAGTTACTTTTAAAAATAAAATAAAACTTGAACCTCAACTAATTTGCAAATGTCAGGGCCATAGAGAAGAAATCTTCCAATAATGAGCCAAAATATAGTAAAAAATAAAAACATTGCTCTATTTTTTCATAGGCCCTCTAAGAAATACTAGATTGAGGTTTACTTGTGGTGTTGATTATCCATGGTTGTTAATCGTTCATTGGTCGGTGGGGCCAAGGCTTGCCACCACCAAACATTTGGCATTCTGTATTTCCAACTTGTAGAATTGCTAGATCAGTACTTTATTTGGGTTTAAATCGATTGACCATAGAACTAAGCTTTCCTTTGTCCATTAGAAAGACCAATGCCAGCAAATAATCCCTATTGCTGCTGCCTGCTGCCAAACTACTGAAGTCTCCTCATATAGATGGAATGGAAGACGAGGATTAAAGGGTAAAACTAATGGTAAGTCATAAATAATAATCGTTTAATATTACTAGACATAATGTATTATAGTGAAAATTTCATCCATTCCCTTTATATTTTTCTTTTAAATCATCTAATGCTTAACTTTGTGATTGATTTCAAGTGCACCCTCAGCCATTAAGTTGATTGACAGAAAATAAAAAATTATCAAATCACCCTCCCTAATAACTTGACCATCAAATAACAATTTGAGAATCTGGTCGAAGGAAAAAAAAAAAGAGTGTTTAAGAAGGTAATTGTCATTTATTAATGGTTTAGGAGAGGGTAAGATAGTAACTTAACGAATTTGAAAGAATAGTTTTATCATTAGAAAATTATAGACCATGCCATATCATCACTTAACAAATCTGTCTGTTATGACAGAATCTGTCTGATACATATTTAACAAAAGGAGGGGGAGATTGAAATTAATCACGAAATTAGGAATTAGATGACTTAAAAGCAAAGCACACAAAGGGTGGGGTAGGTGAAGTTTTCCCATATTATATAATGAAAAGTAAGATTGATATACTTTTGTGCAAATTATATGTGATCGAGGTATCTAATCTTCGAGAAAAGGACGTTTGGGGTATCTCATCTTTTAGAATTAACGTTAGGAGTTTCAAAAAAAGTTTAACATTACATTGCGTTAAGCTATTTTAAGTCACAAGGGTTTAAAATTCTTAAAATTATCAACTTAACTTACCCATTGAGAAAAAGCAAAGTTATGAAGGAGAGGACAATTATTTCCATTGTGTGTGTATTTCAATACTTTCTTTAAGAGAAATTCACCTCTAATAATATTCAAACAAATGAAAAATATTGGAGAAAATCAAAGAATTTATTGGCAAATGTATATTGTGGTTTCCGTTATGACCCCAGTTATGGCCCCATAAGTACGCATCAATGTCAATGGGCATGGTTATTGATATTAGCCGGTAGACACAACCAAATCAAACTACCACAACTTTAAAGAATCATACCAATTAAAGCCTCATTCGTTTTAAAACATACAATTTACTATCGTTTAATTAATAACTGTACAATATTTTTCTTGTTGGCAATGGCAATATCTTTGAGAATTAGATTCTCCGTGATCAAAGTTGAACCCCATGGATTTCTATTAGGGCTGCAATAGGGCTGGGTTGGATCGGGTTTTTCAAAACCCTAACCCCAATCCTAACTATTGAAACTTAACCCTAATCCAGTCCAACCCTGCCAGGGTCAGAAAATGTACAACCCTAACCCTGATCCTGACAGGGTTGGGCCTAACCCTAACCTGTCCTGATTGACCCTGACAGGACCAGGTTGGACCGGGTCAACCCTGATTAACCCTGATTCAGGGTTAGATTGACCATGATATTGACCCTGATTGATCATAAATATACAACAAATTATCAAATAACAATTACAACTTAAAACATATGACAAATACAAGCAACCTATGATATTCTTTTAAAAACCTAACAAATACAAATCAAATCAGTTTTAAGTGTTTAACAAAGAACAAATACAAATCATACATATATTTATAAATATATTCAAATATATATAGGGTCGAGTTGGGCCGGGTTCAACCCAGGGGGTCAAGCCTAACCCAGCCCAACCCTGCCAGGGTTCATATAAAATTGAACCCTAACCCAGCCCTGTCAGGGTTCGGGCCGGGTTCAACCCTGCCAGGGTTCAGGACGAGCCTGGGTGGATTCGGGTTGTCAGGGTAAAACTTGCACCCCTAAGTTCTATATGCTGGTGTCGGGCTCGTCAGTAACACTAAGAAGTGTTACAGGGCCTGTAGCATAGCTTAGATGCTTGCCAATTGTCACCACCTTGTGTAATCATGAAGAGCCCAGGACTTTCACACAAGCCAAAAGAGAACCCTTGTGCTGCACTGCCATGGCCAATGAAAAGAAAGCTCTCGAATCCAACAAAACTTGGACCCTTGAATCATTCCCCATTGGCAAACGACCAAACGGTGTAAATGGGTTTATATGATTAAACTCCGTACTGATGGGTCAATAGAAATGTATAAATGGGTTCGTGTTGGGATCCTCTTCATATTTGGTAATCACCCCACATTTTTGGGAATCTTTGATAGATGTAAGTCCTACATCTTGATTCAAGTATGGGTGAGTGGGAGCATTCAAGTAGAAGTGAAGTGTTAACCCGTGGATTTTGGTCAATTGATCAGAGAGTAATTGAAGATCCCGCATCATGATCAGCTCATTCAGTTAATCGGGTTTTATAGGTTAAGTATGGATATATTTATATTTGGTCAATGGATCGATTATCTGTCCATGAACAGACTAATGCTATTGGGCTGTTAACGGGCTCTAAATGGTGGCCTCCCAAGTGGCAACTTGGTAGCTCCATCCTAAGGAATCCGCATGCACTTGCTTCAAGCCTCCCAACTATTGCTCTTTGGCAACCAAAGCCTAATCAATCATAACAGTAGTAATAGATATAATATAACTTGGAATGGTTGAAGAGAATAGTATTACTATAATCTTTAAGTTAAAATAACAAGGAAGATTTACAGAAATTTTTGTGGGATTCAGTTGAATTTCATATAGAAACACCACTTTGGGAGTTCGCATGTTAAGGAATTAATTATAATTTCTAGAGGAAAACAAGGGCTTGGGCCTTGGAGTGTGGATGATTGATAACATTTTTTAATCGGGCAACTGCCAATCTACCATATAGGAATGAGATTGGCCGAATGTTAATCAGGCTGGGCTTGGGAACGGATCGTTTACTAATCAGTTCAGGCTGGTGTCGATTTTAACCGATTAGACCCAATCAGATTTACCAATGTGGTTTACATATATATTGACACCCACGCTGGCATTGTGAGGATTAAACCTTATGAACGCTTAGACATACATTGTTTATATGTAACTTCATGTTTTTCATAGCAAAACTTATATTTATCATCCGATTTGATACATGTTTATAGCTGTTAGATCATAATAAATGTTGTTAATGCAATATCAGTAACACGCCCATAAAAGGAACCAGTTGAGGAGAATCTCCCATTTACTATAATGACAAAATTACCCTTTAAATAATAGTAAGTTATCCTTGTGCTACCTTGTATTATCTTGTTCATTATAATAATGCTTTTGGATTTAACAAGTACAACAGGAAGAGGAAAAAGAAAAGAGAGAAAATAACACACCAAACGATTAAAAAGGCCAGCAAAAGGAACCAAGCACATCCTCAACTTTCCATCAGTATAGATGACTTTCATGCCATTAGAGTAGCAGAGCTCACTAGCCCACAGGAATTGCTTCCATTTATATAGCTCTGGAGGAAATATATTACGATCGAAACTGAATAAGATCGGAAACAAATCTTCGTATCATACAAGAACTACAACAAAATATCAAGAAAAGACTAATTCAGGAGTGAGTACCAAGCATGATGATCCCTTAAATAGGTAAAATAAGTTATCGAGAAAATAGAAAAAAGATAGTATCGACATGTGAGACGTATAAGAGTTAAACACGATATTCAACCATATAAGAGAGTACGTAGAGCCTTTCCCCGACTAGCCTATTAGTTCATCCCTACTCTCAATGAGTTTAAAAGATGTATAACAGGTATCTAGGCATGTTGACTTAGATATACTAAAGAGGATAAACCCGCCATCACCGATTTTAGTACCCCGAGAGAATCAAAAAGGAAAAGTGGATGAGTGCAAATAAAAGTCTACGTTCTCAGCCATCCGAAACTAGGACCAAGCAAAGGAAACCAAAGAATATTTAAAAGAGATTAAAAAAGTTTGAGCCTCAAGGACAAAGAAACACCTAATGAAAGCTACCAATGCAAAGTAAATGGTAACGGAACAGACATTTCATGAAGCTTTCACACCGAAAAGACAAAGCCAGGAATAACGACAACGAGTTCGGATTCACAGAAGAAATGCGATTCAAGCCTATAACACTCAAGAAGAAGAATAGGATAGAACAAGCAACTGCTTGCACTAAAAGACCAAGAAAAAGGTTGAAAGTGTCAATATCACACCATTATTCTGAGAACATAAGATAAAGAAAAGTTGGGGTAGGACCCCATAGAAAAAAACACTCATTCAAAAGAAAACCTTATGATAGAGAATGAGTGATTTGAATTTTCGTGCCATAAAAAGGGCATATGAAGAGTAGAATGCAGAACCTCTTGGTTCCCGAGCTTGGCGCATTTGACGGCGATAATGATGTCGTACTTGAGGAAGCCTTATAGGCTTCGCCGGAGAAATTATTGGTTGCCCTCTTCATCTCGTTGCCGCCGTTGTTGGTGTCTAAGATCTCTTTATGTTCTCTGGCAAACCGCTTTGAGCGTCTTTGTTTTGCCTGTGTTGCTTGTAGACTAGAAGCAGTTTGCATGGAAAAAGAATAAGCAACGACCGAGCAGTTATGATGGCACAGTTGGGAAGGTATTTGGGCAATTTAACAGCAAGGGTGCAGGTGATATTATTGACAAAATTAATGATTGAGTGAAATAAAAACAAAGTAAAGGGATAGGTATGGTTTTCTCTATAAAATAAAGGGAAAGTTTCTCACTTTTTCTGCCAGATATGTGGAAGATAGGATCCGCATCTTCTTCTATCAGTGGTTTTGGGAGGACAGTGGCACCTGTCCTGGATGGTCGCCACATGGTTTTTGCTGAATCCGAGACCCATATCCGAATCGACACCCAGTCGACAAGCCAAGCCAACAGGGGGTGTCGGCTCAGACGTGGGTCTCGGATTCACCTGAGAGCCACGTGGCGGCCATCCGAGATAGGTTGCCGCGTCCTCCTAGAACCACTGGGAGGAGACGATGTGAATCCGTAGAAGGCAACTACCTCTAACTTGATACAAAATATCTCTCACCTGCTTTGCTTTTGAAAATATTCCTCCTATTCAATTAAATGATGAGATTCATCATCATCAATTTTTTTAGAACAAAAATACTCTTTAAATTGAAAAAAAAAAAAAAAAACTTTTTTAGAAATCTAAAATATAGTTTAAGGAAAATTTCTCCCACCTCCCATCTAGAAATCCTAAAAGGCAATCACCCCTAACTTGACACAAAATATGTCCCACCTCCCCTGCTTTTGAAAATATTCTTTCTCATTCAATTTGGTGATAAGATTTATCATCAACAATGTTTTTGGGACAATAATACTCTTTAAATTGAAAAAAAAAAAAAACTTTTTAAAAAAAAAAATCTATAATATAATTTAAGAAAATAAATTACAAAATAAAAAAAATTGATGTGAGACGGCTGCTCCCTGTCCGTCCAGTACTCGCCGATAAGCCTTTCCACCATCGCCGACCACCTTTGGCATCTTCCATTGCCGACCACCTCCTACTTCCGCGCCATCACCGACCATCTTCCTGCATCTCCGCCATCGCTGACCCACCTACATCTTCCGCCCTTCGTCCACCTCTTGCATCTTCCTCCATCTTCAACCCTCTTGCATCTTCCTCCATCTTCAACCCTCTTGCATCTCCTGTCATCACTGTAGGCATCTCCGCCATCGTCGACCTTCACGCATTGCAGTCTCTTTCATTTCATCCTTTTCGTTTTGAGAAGAAAATTGAAATTTGCTTGAGCTCTGTTACATTTGCAGGATCGTTGTAGACATCCTGAATGGACTGGATGCTTCGAAAGGTCAGTTGATTTTTGTTCATGTAATTCAAACCTTAATGAAAAGTCACAAGAAGTGATAGAGAATCTGACCTGTGTTTTGAGGATGGGTGAAAACCGATGTGTTGCAGGGAAAGAGATAGTGCCGTATATGGGGCTAGCTTCACCGATCAGCATCCACAGGTACGTGTTTGCACTGTTTCAACAAAGAGGAGGAGGACCTGTGTCCGGGAAATTCGACCACCAGATGCTTATTGCAATTTCAGTACCTGCAATTTTGCAGCTCAGAACGGACTGGGCTTCCATGTCTCCTCCGTCTATTTTAAAAAATGAATTTTGAAGGAAGGGTTGAGATTTTATTAAAAAAAATGAATTTTGAGCTTTCATTATAAATTTTAACTTTTTAACTTTGATTTTTGAGAAAGTCAATCACTATTTCTATAGTTTTGACACAAAAGAGGAAGAAGAAAGAGACCTAGAAAACTATCACATACGAAGTAATGAAATCCTATGTAAGGATAGTACTTAGGCTATATTTTGAGATGAGAATCGAGTTGAAAAATACATCTTACCTTACCTGAAGGGATGAATCTTTTATGGTTATAGTTGATAATTTCAACCTTTGAATAAAGCTGAAACCTCCTTGTAGTGCTATAAAAAAAATCATAATAAGAAAATAATAATATAAGAGTTTTTTGTTCTACAACTAGAAAGGACATTCTGCCTCAGGAAACGAGGTGTCTTGATTGAAATTCCTTGGATACAACTTAAAAAAAAAAAAAAAACTCTTTAGTATCAATGTCTTTAAAGATATATGCAAAAAAGCGAAGCTATATAGTAACATGAGAATGCATAACCACCTGTATTTCTAAAGCCAACTGTAGTGGAGTAGCTTAAAGAGGAAGAAAGAAAGAAAAAAAAATAAAATACAAGTGTTGAAAGCTATTATTGGGTCTTGGTTACCAGTAAATTACAAAGGGTTCACCCTAAGGAGAGTTATGTTTAGAAGATATAACAATGTTTCCTAATTGAGATGCAACCTTGGTGTTTGAATCATATGAGGTAGCAAAGCTCAAGTGTGAGGGTTTCTATATTTTCTTGATCCCAAGTTTAGTGTCTTGACTAATAAGATGTGTATGTACTCTCTTTCCTTAATACCAAAATTAAAGTTTGAAATTTTTATATGAATTTTGTGTGTTTATTCTCTGAAAATACTCATGAGACACAACTCGTCCACTAGGGGTGACTGACCTAGGGGTTTAAAGGTTTATTGCACATGTTAAGTGCAATCGTGATTCTTACGAAAGTGAGTTAGGAATTTATTTTATTTTTTTTATATTTTTCTTTGCTCGGGACTAGCAAAGCTCAAGTGTGGGGGAATCTAATGAACACATTTTATGTGTGAATTTAGAGTATAAAGTATGCATCTCTTATTCTATTTATGATGCTTCTCGAGTGTTTAATGTTGTTTTTATGTTTGTAGGGTGTAGGTGAAAGAATAGAGAAATCTGAACTTGAAAAAATCATTTTATGCATTCAATTCACCCAGTTAACTCAACAGCTGGGCATATGATGAATTTTATAAGAAGAGCCACGAATTTTGTGTATAAGATCAACCTTAGACCAAGTCAAAGAGTAACCCAATCTCATGTGAAAGATTCTATTCTCTTGAGAAAATATTCTTTATTTATTTAGAAACAAATTTACAAGATTGACATGACATGACATGAAAAATGGAAAGCTCCAATTGATTATGAAAGTTTTCAAGAAGAGATAATGATGCTAAAGATATGATGAGTAAGTGCAAAATTTTTTCTACTCAAGAATCGTCCACATACAATAAATCTACAAGATTGAAATTTAATTACCAAAATTATCTCCACAAAATCTTTTGTAATCCAATTGTAAAAATTTGATTGTGATTTTTACTTACATGTATATATATGTGATGCTCAACAATAGAAAAATCATCCAAAAATTCTATGATGAGTTTTTTTTTAGTTTTGAAAATTTATAGGAGAGTTCTTAGAGTTTTAGTTTCTTCTTTTCAAGTTATGTTCTTCTTACTTAATTCATTTATTTTTTTTTCTTCAAGTTTTAATTTCAGTTATAGAACTCTGTAGTAGGGTAGATAAATATAGATTGTACCCCATTACTAATTTAATTTAGGGGAGAGACTCCCTTTGTAGTCGTTTGCACATCGCCTTAGAGTGACAACAAGGCGACGAACAACGACAGATAAATCTTTCATCGAGATAAGTTTTTCTTACATTCTTTTATTTTTAATTTCATTTCCTTCTTATAATAGATTTGTATTACTTTATGGTTAGTGGTTTCGTAGATCTTCGTACCATTAGGAATTGATTATTATTGTTTTTGTTGCTTGATTAATTTTTATTTGAAGTGATTAATGTGTTCATTCAATCAAATCCTTTTAGTACGCTTTGCCTTATTTGAACTAGGATAATAGCGATTCATCGCTAAGATCGACCCCTTATTGTACGATACTGTGTACTTGCAGTTACATACACAATTAATTTACATCACATACCCACCAAATAAATAAATAAATAAATAAAAACAAAATAAAGAATCTATACTCACCTAAAGTACTCTTATAAACACTATGATTGTAACATAATTTGATTTATTGGATCCAATAAAAATAGTTTTTAAATAAAATGAAAATTTAAGCCTCAACTAATTTGCAGATG
The DNA here is from genome assembly GCA_028583415.1 of Protea cynaroides. NCBI lineage: Eukaryota > Viridiplantae > Streptophyta > Magnoliopsida > Proteales > Proteaceae > Protea > Protea cynaroides. Next base: position 37,542,321 of record CM053268.1, read on the forward strand.
TTAGAGTCATACAAAAGAAAACTTCCAATAATGGGCCAAAATATAGTAAAAACATTCCTTTCTTTATTTATAGGCTCACTAAGAAATACTAGAGTAAGGCTATTTATTGTGTTGATTATCCATAGGTTATTAATCATTCTTATTGGCTCGACTTGCCCTCTGGTCCTTCATCCTGCAATTAATCATTTAAACCGTTTGTAAACCTTACACTAAAACTGTTTAAGCCATTAATCCGAAATCCAACAACCAAAACCGTTTAATCTATTAATCCGAAAATAATTTAGAAATTGATAAACCGAAATCGTTTACTAATCGGTTTCGATAGAGACTTTCAAACAGTTTACTAAATGCATGGTTCGATTTTGGTTTCATCCTTTACACATCTAACCAAAACTAAAATCGAAACCTAAACCATGAACACAGAACCGTACCCTTGAACACCCTTACACCAAACTAACCCTCATCTTTACTTATGAATTCGTAGTTTTAAAGCATATCCTCACCAAAAGAAACCTGGAAGCAAGACCAGGACTACATACACTCCTAACTGCAAAATTGCTCCTTTGGCTGGCACAACTAGATTTTTGTGTACATTATTACAAAGAACAACAATTTCAACAATGGCAGCAATGACCTTAAACAAGATCAAGGCCTGAAGTAGGATCTTTAAATTGTTTCACTGGACACCAGTTCTTTAAGTAGGCCAATTCAACACGATCAAGATCTGGAGGATCCATGAAATGAAGAATTTAAAGATTTTCTTGGGATTTTCCAAGAACATATAAAGCATGTGGAAGATTAGAAAGACAAGCAGCCAGCAGATCTGAAATTGTATGCTCTATCCAATCAAACAAAGTTTTTAATGTTTGATACTTTTCTATATCGAGCAGAATGCTATTTCAGACTCCATACAGATTGTATCAATAATAATAACTTCTATGGTCCGTAGAACATGAGGGACTCCCATGAGTTTTTCCTTAGATTTCAGAATGGGTGGAAATGTTGAAAAAGATAGGTTAATTAGATCATTGATGAATTTTTTTTTTTTTTTGGGTTATTCGACATGACTATTGACTATTATACTGTTATGAATATATTGCATTAGCCCTTGACAAGATATATATATTTACACTTGATAAATCCAAGGGTTGGCAAGTAATGCTTTAAGTTCAAATCCAAGTGTTGGCTAGTGATGCCCTAAGATCAAATTAGTAGGCTTAACTGGTTGTCTAATATTGGACACTTGGATGAGATAACAAAATTGCATGAATATTGTACATTGGCCATAAAATTGGTAAACATAACATATGGTTATGGGTAATATGGAGATATATGCTACATTTGGCATACTAAAATAAAAACCCATAAAAATTTTGCATGGGTAATGATTATATATCATACTCGGAATACCTATAAGGTTGAGTATCCCAGGATAGTGGGGGATTTGTAAGACTATATATTATACGTGGTAAAATTTTTCTATGTAAAAAGAATGAAGTCAAAGTAGAATGGTCAATATCTACTTAGACATGGAATGTAGGTGGCAAGTCTAGAATCGAGATCATCATCTTAATTCAAAAGGTGATAAGTTGGTGGAATGACTCATTGAATCGGAAAAATAATACTAATAGTATTGGTTCCACCATGGATAGTCACGGCTACAAAGATAAATCAAGATAAGGGTCAAAAGATCAAATATCTCGATAACAGATATATGATGAAAATCGAAATGGTTGTGCCACTTTAAATAAAGATGCAAGAAGGTCACAAGTATCAAGTAAGATACATATGACTCTTTCGGTTTTATAAAATGTCTAAGGACATCTAAGATATGTAGATCTTAGGCGATTATACAATACATCTGGAGAAGCTAATGGAATAATGCGCGTTTAATAGTACTCAGTCTAGACTAGTATATTTATTTAGCTTCTGACCACTAAGGTAGTATACATCTAAAGGAATGAACTTAAAAACCTGTGTCATAAGTCATGTGATGGATACCCAACCTATGTGAGAGGAAATCTCTGGAATTAAGTTCAATGGGTAAGAACGAAGTCACTGGATGACTTGATTAGTATTACCAGAATTTGTTCATTCTGGTTAGATGGGAAGATAATATTTATCACAATGAATAGAGGGGTGAGTCATAAAATTCTTAATCAAGCCAAGTGTCCTACTAGAATGTGGGGGTGTGTTAACTGTGGTGTACACTATGGGCTGACCTAAGTGGATGTAAGAGGTGGGGCCGCCTCTGATTAGAGTTTTAAGGGTGAACTCTCAAAACATCCATGAATCTGAGATAGGGGCAAGACTAGAGAAAAATGTCCACCTTTTACGAAAGGAATTATTCGAGGGTCGGATTGTAAGGGATGATTGGTATGTCAGTCGGCTACACCGCTGAGGAAAGGTTCAAGAAGCGTGGCTTCACCCGTACTCTATAGCGTGATATATCAGACCTAGTGTAGATTCAAGTCCAAAAGACATTTGCGACGACGTCTCTTATATATCCTCATACGATTAACACTTTATTCTGTTTTTCAAAATTTTGAAACTTGTGGGGGAATTTTTGGTTTTTTCAAAATACAAATAAAAAGTTTCAAAATTTTCTCTTTTCGATTTTTTGTTTTGAAAAATTCCCACAAATGTGTTTTTTGGTTGGTTTAGTTTGTTGGACTCTTTTAGTCCCACATTGCTAAGGGAAACAAGATTGAGAAGACTTATATGCTGCGGGTGCGGGTGTGGATCCGTTGGCTTATTGCTAAAGGTATGACTCTACGTATTTAAATACATAGAGGTAAGAATTCTTGAATTGATATCTATACATGGTTTTGTACCTATATAGATTGAAGGGGTATGATCTCAATCGTTGATCTATATGATCATTGGGAGATCAAATCCAGGCCATCCATTCAAAGGATGTACCCATTATTTGTACCCCATTGGATGGATACAATTCTCCATTGTACCCATTGATTTGGAATTTCATCCTCTATAAATAAGATGACAGTCCTAAAGCATAAGGTTACACACACATTTTCAAGTTCATGTAGAATTCTCTCTCTTTCTCTCTCCCTCCAACCTTACTCTTTTTTAAATGCAAGAAAAGTTCTATTTTCTTCAAGTGTTAATTGTAGCCATCGGGATTCTGACGAAGACTACTTCTTAGAGTGCAACATAAGTGGAAGATGCTTCAAATTACCGGGGCTGTTTTATCTTGGGGATTATTTCATGGGAACTCTTTGCACGTAAGGGGTGAATTTAATCTTAAGGAAAGTGACCGGTGACATGACTCAGTCCTATCTCATTGTTTCTTATTCTTCAAATACAGTAAGTGCATTATTTACTTTTAGACTAGTGTTAATTTATATGAGATCATTAGTATATGATTCTGTTCAAGTGTTAAACTTACTCCAAAAAACCTATTTTTACTACATCTAAGAATGAAAATTATATTGGGTAACAGCAGGGTCCCTCTGAAGTTCAACAAATATGTAAAAACATATTTGACAGAGAGAGAATGTTAATTTTCTAACTCAATCATCATCCCTTCCTTGTTCAGTAAGAAATAAATGGAAAGGATTTAGTATTTGGTCCTTCATACTTGTAAGGATCTGTAAAAAATTCTTGCTAAAGCTTTGGGTAATCATTTTTTCACAACGCATAGCTGCTCACAAACCCAGCAAGGGCTTGAGAACCAAGAACTGTACTGATGGGTCACCACCCATAATCGGAGTTTCCATTGCAGAAGCTTAGAAACCCAGGAACAAAAGACCTGACTATAATCTCCAATAAAATGACAACGGAGAGGAAATTGAGAAAACCAGCAGCAGTATACATTGGGGAATTCCTAAAGACTCTCTGAGTACTATTTATTGGGAAGAATCTCTTATTGTTAATGAGATTGGAATCTTGGAGTTTTATATGTGAAGAATCCCTCCACTTACTGGTTCGAATTTTTAAATTGAAAACTTGCCACTACTTGCATAAACCATTGCACATATATTTTCAATTTCTGCTTTCAGATACTCAAAAATCTGTCCATTTCTCAGGCTCGTCAGTATACTTCAGTTTGACCCTGTACTGTCTGTGTAGCTGGAACAGCCAAACTCTACAAATAGAAGAGAAGCATTAAAGCCAAGAATCTTTCTTACACAAAATTGACAAGGACATCCACACGCAAAGGTATCGTCAAGCTATTGTTGACGTTAAGGTATAGAATGACTAATTCTACAAAGACAAAGAAGAAGCATATAAAATTATATTGTCTTGGATAGCCGTAGTATTTCTAGAATAACAAGTAGGTGGGTTTGTAAATATGAATCAGTTTCTGGTTGTCGTATTCTATTGTCGTATTCTATCACTAACCTGTTGTATGCTGTTGTGGAGATTTGGAAGAGCCAAGAACGAAAGATAGTAGATGAGGCTGAACAGAGGAGAGTAAATTATCTAGAAATGAAGGGATCAAACTCATCTAGCTGCTATAGGGTCATCTAGCTGCTATAGGGTAGGCAACCGTCGTTGGATACATACCATGTGTAACGAAGACCATCGGATGATCCGAAATTCATTGATGCAATTTGAAAAAAGAAAACTTCTAACATTACGTCAGAAGTGCCTCCTATTTTTAAAATATTCTAAAACACTTCCATTCCCTGTACCTCGTTAGAGTCTTGCATTCTCCCTACTATCTCAAACAGCTCTGAATCTCAGGCCATGTTTCACACATGACTTGTTATACCATTTTTTTTGTTGACAACTGGGCTCTTTTCTATAACTAATATTTTGATTTCTTTTAATTTCATATGTTTGGCCTTTCTTTATGTAGGAATTAATCTGCTCAATGATCAATCTGTAAAAAATTGACGAAGAATGGAATTAGAAACGAAGAACTCGATGCATTAAGGTTAGCATAATGAAGGAATAAGCAAATTATGGGTGGGAAGTTATATATAATGGAAAGTGAGTTTAGGAATCAGTGAATTGTTGAATGTTATTTTCACTTCAAGCTCAATACTTTCTTAATATATCTTTCATTACGGTTGTCATAAAACATTTGGATATGCTGATCTTGAATGGAAAGTGAACATTGTTATAAGAAAAACATGATTTTTGATTTTTTTTTTGTTTTTGTTTTTTGTTTTTTTTTTTTTTCCAAATGAATATAAGAGAAAGGAACATTCATGATTTTTGATATTTAAGGAAGAGAGTAATATTAAAGTTCAATAAACAAATATATACCTACCAATAAATTCTTTGATTTCCTCCAATATCTTAGTCTTGTTATTTGAAATTTTATCATAACTCTGTCTTATGTTCTAACAATATATTCATATATTGAAAGTGGAAAGGTGAAACGGTGAATGGTGAACAATTTGGATTGATTTATAGTAACCTTAATACGATGCAAAAATGCATACATCTGTTAGATAGATAGGCACAATTTGGATGTTCTGATACAATCTGATTTTATTACTTGTTAAATTTCCTAACCAAATTCAATCAGTTTTCCTTCAAACCATCACTTCTTGTCAATCATTTTTAGAAGTTTGATTTTTAATGGATCCCCCTAAGCATTATTTTACCATTTGGTCAACTCCGTTAAGGCTAGATCTTGGATGGTATATGTGGTAATGGCTCCTTGGCCTTCGAATTTAAATTAGTACCTCACACACATAGATACACAAAGAAATAAATAAATAAAGACAAAATCGAGAATCTATAACTCCTATAACACTAATGATTGAAACATAATTTGATTTATAACTGTAGTTTAAAAGAGCATAAGTTATTTTTAAAAATAAAATAAAATTTAAGCCTCAATTAATTTGCAGATGTTAGGCCATACAAAAAAAAAAATTCCAATAATGAGCCAAAATATAGTAAAAAATAATAACTTTTCTTTCTTTTTTCTTTTATATATATATATATATATATATATATATGCCCACTAAGTAATACTAGATTAAGGCCTATCAATTAATTGAGTTGATTTTCCGTTAGTTATTAATCATTCATTGATCAGTGGAGCCAAGGCATGTCACCACCAAACATTTGGCATCCTGTATTTCCATCTTATAGAATTGCTAGAATCCGTTTTCTTTGGACTTAAATCGATGGATCATAGAACCAAGTTCTCCTTTGACCATTGCAAAGATCTTTGCGAGCGAAAAATCCCCATTGCTGCTGGCTGTTGCCAAACTGTTGTGGTCTCCTCGTATAAATGGAAAGTAAGACAAGGGTCAAGGAGTACTTCTAATAGTTTTTCCCTGAAAGATTTCTTTCACAGTTCACACAACACTAACTTGTGGTACCAGTTTGTTGTTGAAAACTGACTCTTTTTTCAACCTGATTAATTTGATACGTCTGGGACTCAAGTTGTGTCTTTTATAATGGAATAAATTTGTTCAATTGTCATTCTCTGAGACGAATTAAGCGAAGGATGGAAGTACTAGAAAGGAAGAACTCGAAGCAGTGAGGTTAGCAACGAGACAATAAAATGACGAGGGAGTAAGTAAATTATAGGTGGTACATTGTAATGCAAGGTGAGTTGGGGAATCAATGAATTGTTGAATGTTATTTACCATTCAAGTTCAACACTCTTAATCTTTCATTATGATTGTTGTAAAACATTTGGTTATGTTGAGCATGAATGCGTTGGTGAGAGAGGTTCAATCAATATATAAGCGAAAATGAAACAAGCTAGCCCTAGATAAGCTCTTGTAAAACAATAGATCTTGATGTCTTATAAGCTTGAGATGCATATAATGGTATAAATATGTTTAAATCATGCTGATGCTTAAGGCATAAAACAACTCACATATAACAATTAATAAATGTAAATGATTTACGAATTTGTAAACTTGTAATAAGGATAAGGCTGAGTTGTGCTGCCAATTATTATCCTTAAGATTATATTCACCACTTATACTACTAGTGTCCCCATAAATCAATCCCAAGATGAAACAGTCTTTATCCTCTTCTATATATAGTGCATTAAAAAAACTGGGTACGATAAAACAAAATACAATTCTTTTACATTGTCAATGGAGAAATAAGTAATTATACCTCTGCTTTGTACAAAGGAAAAGAAAAGACACCACCAAATGTCTTATCCGAAAGACAAATCACCAAAAATCATGCCCTTCCCATAAGATATGTTGACCATTTAAACATTATTCAATTAGCTAGGTACCTATTGGAAAAATACACACCTTTCCCACCTCTCCAATAAACAACAAAACCAGTTAAAGTAATGTTTTGAATCTTTAATTTTAATTTCAATTTAAATTTCAAAATAAGCTAACGGTACGGCCACGCAAGAGCTTTGCTGGACTGCATTAGGGTAGCGAGAGAGGCTGGGGTAACAAGCCCAAGACCGGAGAGGGATGCCTGGGTTGTCAATGGCTTGATGCTATAGGAACCATTTTCTTGGACTCTGAAGCTGGAGATAGACCGATATGTACTGAAGGTGGATAGGTGACTAAATCTTAAGAATGTGGGAGTTAAAAAACAAGAATCTTATACGAATTGGTAAATGGATTGCGTGAATGAATTAAGGAAGTCATCCATACTTCATTCTTCAAGATGTTCAATTGATCGAGAAGGTTTATGTGTCTATTGCTGTAATAGATACGACCAAATTCATAATTTCATGCAAAAATAAATAAAACGACCTAAGGATTGATACTATTTTCTCTGTCACATTACACCTATAATCAGGTGTTTTTCTAGAAAATTTCTTAGCCTCATCCGTGAGTTGTTAACAGAAGAAATTGCTCATTCGTGGCTCTCTGTATCCAACCAGAAATGGGGATGTCGATCTTTTGGTCCTTTTCAAAGTTACCGAACATATTGGCGCTGTAGCTTATAATCTACCAGCGACAGCAAAAATACATCCAATTTTTGTTGGAAAAAAAGTCAAAAGTCAAAAAAGTATTTTTAAATAAAAGTTTATAGATAACAATTTTTCATGTTTCCGAGCACTGCCCAAGGAAGCCTCAATGTTAAATTACACTTTTTTTCATTACTGGTTTCTGATTCAAATTCTGTGGTTCAACCCTTGGATGTCTTACAAACCTGTACCATTCAACATAGAGATATAGCAATTCAGCAGGTTTTAATTCAATGGCAAGAACAACACCTGAGAAGACATCAGTTTTGTTCCTTTTCAATTTCCGGACTTCCACCTTGAGTACAAGGTTTCTTGTGCAGCCGATGACAATGTTACGAAACAGCATCGTAGATGAAGTGGATTAACACAGATTTGGATTCTTTCTTTTTCAAATTCTAGAGGTGTCTACCTTCGAAATACACGTGTTCTTACTGTAATTCTTATCTTTGCAATATAATTAGATATTCTTGAACTGATACTCATTGGTTTGCAGAGTGCATCATGAGTGCTCTATCTTTTTTCCAATTATGAAATATTAGTTTACTCTAATATCTCATTTTCTTTTCTTTTCTTTTTTCTAGTAAAATATGAGGGTGTCTGAAAACTATATGTAATTGACATTGTTTCAGTTTCTCATGTTCTCATAATACTCCGATTGAAGCTGTCTTCGTTCTGGAGAAGCTAGAGAAGCCACAACTCACATCATCAGTCTTTGCTGGTTCCTCAAGAAATAGCTCCAGTTATCCAAGAGACTTCCTTTCCTTGGATAACAGATCTCTATTCTGATTCCTTGGCTGTTTCAGGATCTCAATATAAACATCATTTCTATAAATAATAAAAAAAACGCTGTAAATTATATTGAAAATACAAAAGAAAAAAGTGAATTCATATGTAAGATGTGAAATCCTTGTACTTTTCCATTAAAAGGTGTTTCTCTTCATGTAAGGTTTGCATGATGGTTCAGTAACCATTTAGACAGCTCAAAATGAGGATTGTTTGTCATCAGAACTATGAGTGGCATTACCAACAAATTAATCACACTAAGAAAAGAAGGAAAAAAAATTAAAATATAAAAAATAGATAGAAACATAATTTATATTGGGTATATTAGTAAGTTTATTTTTTTAAAGGATAGTTTTGCCATTAAATCATTTAAGATGATGCACATGTTATCAATTAACGCCATGTTAGAATGGATGAGAACTGTGTGAATCATATTTCATAAAGTAAGGGAGATTAATATAATTATCACGAAAAAAAAGAGGTACGTGTTATTAAGGAGGTGGGTGAAATTTTAACAATGAAGAAATAGACAGAAAAATTACTTTGTGAAGAATTTTTTTGTAAAATATTATTTTCATGATTTTCTTTTAATGAAACAAACAGAGTCTTAAGGTAAAGGTTTCTGTAACCAGCCCACTCATGGAAGCTTTTTTGCACTCTACCACCTAACGCCCTATGGAATGATGATTTGGCAAAACCAATCATTGAATAAAAAATGTACAATAAAAGAGAGAAAAGGTTCACGTAGGCAATAATCATTTGCAACCCATATATTGATATATTTTTCTTGTATTTTTTATCGGTACATTTATTTTTCAAAATGTAATGAATTTTAAAAAAAATTTCTCCAATCCAATATGGTCAGTTTGATTCCGTTCAAATTTGACATGTAATCTAGGTACTATTTGGCTTCCTTATGCACAAATTTGCATCTTAACTGATCTACACGCTACGGTTTGATAGACCATTGGACCAGTTACATTTCTATTATAAGTAATAATAAAAGAAAAATAATTGGGCAATTGGATGGGCTCAGACCGGTTCGAATGGATAATTAAGTGCCCTTCAGACAGGTTTGAGCTCGGCCTAAAGGGTATTAAAGTACAAATACGTTTCAGACAGCACATCTAAAACCAACATCTTTTCAATGACACATGCCATCTAAGGGTTAATTCTTAGACTATGTTTGGACGTTAAGATAGAAAAAAAAAAAAAAACATAAATTAAGACGGGCAATGATGAATTTATATGTGTATCTGTTATTTCTATTTCAATTTTTTTTTCCCCATCTATGGTGTGATTATTGGTAATGCCACTCATGATTTTGATGACAAGCACATGAGATTCTTATTTTGATCGGTCTAAGTGATTACTAGACCACCATGTAAACTTCGCAAGAAGCAAGAATAGCAACACCTTATTAATGAAAATAAAATAAAGAATTAACATATTAACTTTGAATCCACAATTTTGTTATGTGTGGAATAAGAAGAGTAAGAAGAGTAGAGATCTGAAAGACTACTTGAGACATTGGAGTAAACTAATATCTCACGTATCAACAGTTAATGAGCTACTTGAGGATGAGGCTCAAAAGAAAAGAGTAAACTATCCAGAAATAAAAGGATAGAGAAATAAAATGATCCATCAATAGTATCATCATCCCACTCTTGTACCATCTCAATTGCTACAGAGTTGGCATCCATGGATGAATACAACTTGATTCTTGAATTTTCTGTTCTTGTCTCCCATAGATGGTGGTGCCGGTCCCATATTCTTTATTTCCGCTCTTTCAAAAGCCAGAAGCCTGGTATGTTATGTGATTAGTCTACTCTTTTTTTCATTCTGATTAACAATGAACAAATATGTTTCCCCCGAAAACAAGAATGATGATACAATTCGATCCTGATAACTCACGTGATAGAATCAATCGATCTGGCAGCATTTTTCTAAAGAAAACCCATAATATGCAATAGACTCAAAATCTCTTCTGAGTTCTACCAAATTTTGTTAAATATATATACTCAAATAGACTCAAATCTCTTTTAGGTTACCGGAGGAACTCATAGTATGTACTGTAGCTTGAATTAGTTTAAATAGATTCAAATCTCTTGTGTGTTTTTCTACCAAAAAAATGTTGGGTTGGTGTCTTATATTCTGTGGGGTCCACACAATTATAAGGGTAGTATTTGTATTAGGGTATGACTCTATTACATGTATGGAGTTAAACTTATATTGTGGTGGGATTAGGGTTTCTAGGTTTCCCTATAAATTGTCTCTGTGTGGGAAAACCTAGGTAAGGCTACAAAGGCTGTAGAGGATTCTCTTCAGACAGTAGATAGCTGGAACGCTGTAAGGCTGACAGATGAGATGGGCCTGTCAGGTAGAGAATTTTGTAGACTGTTCTTGGGAATAGAAGAAAGTCACTCTTTTCTCTAGTGGACGTAGGCATCCCACGATGGGGTGCTGAACCACGTTAATTCTTCGTGTGCTTCTTGTTTGTTTGCGTTCTCCCGATCCTAACAAAAAATCTCTTAAGTTCTGGGTGGTTTTCAGGTGTTAACAATATTATATTGATGAAAATACCCTCTCTCTCCTCGGTTATTTCATTAATTCCATAAAATATTCTCTTGATTTGGTCCTTCTTTCAAATTTTTTTTTTTAGTTTGGTATTTTCAAAGAAAAATCATAGTGGTAATGCGCTGTTCAAGTCTTTGAGGCTTTCATTTTTAAAGGATACTCAAAACTCAGAGTATCACATCCTTTTGTATTTGCAGAATGATTTATGTGGCCATTTGCTTATTAAGTACTGAAAGTCACAAGTTTTTGCAAATTTTCAAGTGCCGTGGTAAGTAAGGACAATATGAGGAATCATCTCTTTATAGCTGTTGGAACAAAGATATTGGAGCCACACCAGAAGGACAATGAACACCCTGCAATGTATGCCTGAAAATAAATGAAACGAGTTCGTAATATAAATCTTTCTGAAGTTTTCAATCATGCCGATATTGAACATTACGACACTGTTAGGTACTGATACCACCTGAAAAAGAATATTCTGGACATATCAAAATCCTTAAAACCGAAATTGGTTCAATATTCTATTCCATATTTCTCAGTAAGTTCTTTGAATTTAAGTTTGCTTGATTAGGATCCCTCATTGTTGCATTGGTATATAACGTTTTTTTTGTACTCTTACCATTTCAAGTTCAATCTATTAACAAACCACGAGCTGCGTGCGGATTGCAGGTAATTTCAGTGGTCTGTGTTTCAGATCATTCAACTTTACTCTGGTCTTTGGTCTGTTCGATTACCTAGGCTGCTGGACTTTTTATGGCTTGTTTCACTGATTAAGTAGTGGGTTCATTGGGTTATTTTCAGTGGCTAATTTGTCAAGTTGATCGAATTAATACACTGAAAAATTCTCCACTTTCTTCCCTTTGTTTTGGGTTGAGGTTGGGTCAAGCTTCTAAATTCAGATATATTGGAAATGTGTCAGTTTAAAATCGATTTGGATTGGATTGTTGTACTCATTCATTTAATGGGATGTTGACAAGTGTATAAAATAATATTAAAATTAATGGGATGTTGACGCGTGATCGTGTATAAAATAATATTAAAATAAGATACAGATCAAGGTGAAGTTGATAGATGGCTGTTAACATATATAATAATATTTAAATAGAATTAGTTTGAGGATCGATGACGATTTGGTTCAAAACCCTTATTGGAATAAAAAAATCTTTGGATTTATGACTGTGAACGTTGGGTGCCTTTAGAGGGCCTAGCTACCTAACCATGTCTTTATGCCGAACTAACGATGTTTGGCGCAACTATCTGAAACTTCATCTAGTGTGTTTCGAAGTCGGAGGTGTTATCTTACGATACTTGTTTTTTTTACCGATAATGTAAACCCTTTGACATGGCACCGTCAGCCATTGGCATGACACAATAGACCATTGACTTGACATTCTTTTGTTGGTTGGTCCTTGTGGTCGGCCATTGACATGACATTCCTTTGTTGGTCGGTCTTTCGTTGTCGACCATTGACATGGCACAGTCGACCCTTCATGGTCGGCCTTTCATGATCGGCCATTGACATGGCGCTCATTTGTTAGTCGGCCTTTCGCGATGGATCGTAATTTGTAGTAGTTTTTTTTTTTTTTTTTTTTTTTTTTTTGGTGTTGCTGAGTGCATGCCATGATACCCTCAAAGCGTAGTCGGTATTGTTTCATGCAATGTCGAGTACGCTTGAAGTGTTGTCTTTGACCCACGCTGGTTGGCATTGATTGTGCAAGTCGGTTAGAGGACTTGAGTAAGCCGAATAGAATGAGATAGATTGTTCAAGTTGTAGGATGAGCCAAATGGAACGACATAGATGTTCAAGTCGACTAAAAGAGTTAAGTAGGTCGGTTGGAACGGCGTGAGTTAGTTAAATCTGCTGGTGAACTTAAATAGACCGAATGGAACGACATACACTATCCACGCCTACTGATGGGATTAGATAGGCCGAATGGAATGGCATAGATTGTTCAAGTCTGATGGAGGACTTGAGTTGGTCGGATGGAACGACATGAACTATTAAGCATAAGCCATCCAAGTCTGCTGATATTCTTGGATAAGCCGAATGGAACGACCTGTGTTATAGCTGCTGACACAGTGATTTACTATATTAAATAATTTGAATGAAAATTATACATGAGTGGGTGCCCCTAACGGGCCCGACTTCTGTCATCTTTCATTACCCCAAGGCTTCTTTGCATCACCATTGTTTTGATTTTTTATTTGACTGCTCGAAACTTTTTTTGTTGACCTTGAGCAAGTCAAGATATGGTAAGACGTAAACAAACCGACCGTATGCAGTTGACCATGAGCAGGTTGGCCATGAGCAGTAGACCATGAGCAGGTCAGTAGTGAGCAAGTTGGCTGTGAGTAGTCAACCGTGAGTTGATTGACCATGAGCTGGTCGGTCGTGAGCTAATCAGCTGTGAGAAGGTCGACCATGAGCAAGTCAACCATAAGCTGGTCGGCCATGAGCTCGAGATATGGCAAGTCAAGGCCATGAGCAAGTAGGGCTGGTCGGCAATGAGAAGGTCGGCCATGATCTGGTAGGCCCTGACCAGGTCTGCCTAGAACAATTCAGCCCTTAGCAAGTCTGCTGTGAGTTGGTTGGCCATGAACTGGTGGGCCCTGAGCAGGTAGGTCAAGAGCAAGTTAGCCTTGAGCAAGTTGATGGTGAGCAGGTCGACCGTGAGTAGGTTGACCAAGAGCAGGTTAGCCTCGAGCAGGTTGACTGTAAGCTGATCGACCATGAGCTGGTCAGCCCTGAACAGGTCTGCTAAGAGCAAGTTAGCCTTAAGCTAGTTGACTGTGAGCAGGTCGATCGTGAGCTGGTCGGCCTTGACTAGGTTTATCGAGAACAAGTCAGCGGTGAGCAGTCCAGCCATGATTTGGTTGGCCCTGATCAGGTCAGTTGAGAGAGAGTCAGCAATGAACAAGTTGACCGTGAGAAGGTCGGCCAAGAACAAGTCAGCTGTGAGCAAGTTGGCCCTGAGTTGGTCGGCCATGGGTTGGTCGGCCAGGAGCAAGTTAGCCTTAAACAAGCCTAAGGATGGCAAGTCGGCCGCGAGCAAGTCGATCGTGGGCAGGTCAGCCGTGAGCAGTTGGCCGAGAGCAAGTTAGTAGCGAGCAAGTCTACTAGGAGCTGATCGGTCATGAGTTGGTCGACCTTGACAGGTCAACTAAGAGTAAGTCAGCCTTGAGCAAGTTAACCATGAGTTGGTCGGCCCTGAGCAGTGGTTGCAGTGGCCGAGTTGACTGTAGTTGGTGTGATTGTTGGAGCATGCTAGAGGCGGATTCGTAGCTCCGACTACAATGCCCATATTGAAAGGTCGAGCTAGTTGTGTGATCTATTGACTTAGGACTTCAAACTTCTCGCAAGTCACGTACTGATGAGCCAGTGGTGCTGGTTGTATCGGTGGAGGTGGCACTGGCGGCGCCACAAGAGGGATGTGCGTCGGCTCAGGTTTGGAGCTACTCTAGCGGTGCTGGCGTCACTGTCTTTCTTTACTTCCACCGAGATTGATGCGACTTGAGAACGAATTTTTTGGTGAGTCATGGAATGATGGTTGAATTCTCTTGTACACTATTCGTCAAACTCAGTCTAGGGCCTCACGGTGGGCGTCAAATTGTTACGATTGAAAATCTTTTTGCCGGTCTACGAACGTTTCCAATACCGACAACAGCTCCCGCTGAAGCAATTGTAGCAGCTCCGGCACCTATTGATTTTGCCGGTTTTGTCCGATCTGGCAAAGCTGGCTCAATGGCACGCTCGTGCTTCTTTCGAGTGAGATGTCCATCCCAGGCAACCATCTCTTCCTTGGCATTACCGTATCCGTCCAACCTTGATCTGCTACCTCTCCACTGTCAATCTGATCTGGTCTCTCGAGCCTTCGTTTGGTACATGTCCGAGTTACCTGCAATCACAGAAGTTAAACAAGAGAATTGGGCGACTAAACCCCGGATACACTCCGATGCCTAAGTCAGATTCTCAATGTAAACAGTCAAGAGATAGCAAGAAGCTATCTCCAGTTTAAAGAGAGGGGAACGTAGAAAGAGTTTGAGTGTATGAAAGATGGAGTAAGTTCCTCTTTACCTTGGAGGGTCGTCCTCTATTTATAGGAGTAGGCAAGAAGCATGGAAGTACCAGGACTATAGGAAGTAGATCGCCAATAGGACTGTCAGATGTCGCTCTGAGAGACGCCCAAGTCATAGACTCCGAGTAGGAGTGGGAGACTGTAGCCAAGGAAATTAAGTCGGTCAGCAATAAGAGTGACATGTGTCACCATACAAGTGGTCGTATGGCCATAATAGTCGGCATCATATTGTACTAGGAGAAGGACTCCTATGACGTAACCTAGTCGCCTTAGGACTCTGGACTCCGACCGAGAAACATAACCCAGTAGGATTATGCCTCTGACCAGGTGTCGTGCCCTGATAGGACTATGCCTCCGAGCAGACAAGGCCAAACGCCACTTTATCACGCCTCGTCAGCCTAGGTGATTTTTGATGTCATGTGTAAGATTTTCATTGGGTAATGTTTTTTCCCCATAAACAAAATCCAAATGCAAACCCAAATACATTGCAGCCGTCAAACCAGGCGCAACCATCGCCGGAGAAGATGGTGGTGGAGATCCTTCCACCGCCGCCACTACCGGATAATGTTGTTGACAGCTTTATTGCAACCACGAGTGGGATGTCTTCTCGATGGCCGAAAACGGAGGTTCGGGGTGATTCATGGGTTTTCCAATGTATTCTCCCAGAATACAAAATCAGTGTTTGGATTATCTTTTGATCCATCATTTAGAACTTTGTGATTTAATCAGTGTTTGATTGCTTTCTTATTTCCATTCAAGTGTCTTTAGTGAAAATTTTCTTGATCAGCATTCAACTTGAACCATTGATCTTTATAAGCCAAATGCATATTCTTTTTATTATGTTCTTCAGTGACCACAAGTATGAAATTTTCAAGATTGTGCAATACTAACATTTTAGATATATTATCTCCAACGGAGCACAAGACCATCTCTTTTGGGTTTGCTTCTGATCCCAAAATATTATTTATTTGATGTCTTGCTTCTGATCCCAAAATATTATTTATTTGATGTCTTTGTCCTTCAAAAGTTCTAACTGGATACCAAATTCCAGGATTTTAAGTACCAGGATAATGGATCCAAAGACCATTCTGGGAGGAGATCTCAAGAGAAGTGGGAGAATATCAACAACTACTTCAAGAAGGTGAAAGATAGCAACAAGAGAATACCAGAGGATTTCAAGACCTGCCCCTATTTCCACTAGCTTGATGCTCTCTACAAGGAGAAAACTCAGACGCTGCCGAGCAATGTTTGGGTATGGGTATGGTAATGCATCCTTATGAAGTGAAACCGGAAAATAAGGTAATGCTACTCTGGCAAAAACCATTACGACCGAATTCAGATGTGGAGAGTGAGAAAACGATGGAGCCCAACCAAGAACAAGAAGACGGAGATGATGAAGTTGAAGATGAAGAAGTTGAAGATGAAGGCGAAGATTACGAATTCTCAAAGAGTCGTATTTGCGCAAAAGTCTGATAGAGTGCGTTCATGTCGTAGATTACTCTGTATACCCCAGACAAAAATGACGGTAGATTAAAACACGGATAAGTGGCGCTCATCCAACAGTCAATTGTCATCTCCCATTGCCGTACCAATTGGAGACGGGGACGCTCCCCTATTAGAGAGTATGAAAAGGGTTAATTCATTATTTTCGTCTTCGTGGTTCAATATAATTTTTTTTATTTTTTATAGAAAAGATGTTTATCAAGATCGTGAAATAGTTAAGGAATTAAAAAAAATAGAGATCTCTGATCCAAGGGAAGGAAAATTGTATAACTGTCTTATCAAAATTGATAGAACATCAATAGAAAGGTATCCACAAAGTCTTGAAATTGATAGGAACATCAATAGAAAGGTATCCACAAAGTCTTTTTAGTGCGTATATCAATACATCAATTTACACACGAAGTAAATTCCAACTGCTAGATCACAACTTGAGAGACGGTTGGACTTGAAAAGAACTCAATCCCAAGAAGAATGATATGTGCAAAAAGCTACGGTAGAAAGACAACGATCATCCTGCGAAGTACGCTAGAAAATAATAGAATCGGATTTCAAACGTAATTCTATGGCTTGCAAAGTTTCTATGGAAATCCAAGAATTACATAAAATTGCCGTTGCCGATGCATATCAAAACTTTTAATAAGCTGAAAGAGAGCTTATACAGTCGCCAATTCGTTCAATATTCTATTCCATATCACTTCATATGAGACTGTTTTTTGATATCTTACATCTTTAGACATTTGTTTAAAATTGGGTAATTTGACATGTTGATATGATTAAGAGATTGGCTTGTTAAGATAAAAGAAAATAAAAAATGACAAAACTTTATTTTCTTTGCCATCTTAACTTCTAAAGAATCCATCTAAAGATCTATAGGAACTTCTAAAATATAATAATAAATAAGACATGAGAAGACATGATCTCAGTCACCCACTGCAATTATTTTTAATAAGCCCAATAAATTGATAAAAAAAAAAGTCTAATTTTTTTATTGTGCAACATATTTAAGACCATTCAAAGCAAATATAAAAGGTTTAGTGAATGGAGTCACAATTGTTGTTAATAAACCAACGAATTGAAAAAAAAAAATATATTCTTATTTCTTTAATGCCCATATATCATCCTAGATCCAATTATTTTCCAATTGAACCAACAATCCATAAATCAAAATCATCATTATGTCCATCCTTTCCCTCAATTGTTGATTAAGAAAGACCAGTAGTCTTACCACTTAAGCATAAAACACCAGTCCTGAAATAAATAAGATAAAAGATCAATTAGGTCTTAAAACTCTCAACAAATTAGTTTGTCAATTAAAGCTGTAAACATAGAGTAAAAACAAAAAGAAGTCCGAACAGAAGGTTGTCCGAAAAGCCCAAAGACACACCTTCTTGATCAATCATGATTTCAAATGGGGACCAATCCAATATGTAATACACAGTTTAGAGTCGAGCCATAGATGAAACTCTAAGGCACCACAAAAGATCTTGTAAAAGAACTACACGAATTATGAGTTTGTGATTGTAAAGAGACAACTGGAACTAAATAGAACCAATGTATGAATGTATGTGTACATTCCTGTATATAGATAGACATACTCTAAAGGAGTTCTAGATTTTATATTAAATCCTAATCTTAGAAAATATAAACCCTAATCATAATGTCTAACACCAAAAAGTTTATTGCCTTCTAACTTCACATCATTGATTTGAGATAAAGCTCTAATGCTCAAAATGAAAACATAAGACTATCACTTATCTAGATTTACTGATTCTATAAGAATGCTCCAGAAAAAGCTCTAATGCCCAATCTGTACGGATCCAAGATATTTTTTAGCACTACAAACCGACCTAAGAACTCATTCATTCTACAATGGAAAAAGCATAACTGTAGTAGCATCGAGATTTCACCTACGCCCATACCCCAAGTCCCAATATCGACACACCTTATAAACTCATTCAGGAAAATCAGACACAACACAGAGTGTGTGTATTCAATGGAGTCGGAATGAACATTAATACATGCAATAATACATCATGATCAGGTCCTACACCAGGCCAAAGCTCAGTCCATGTACACCTAAAATGGTCTTTAAGAGGGATCCATCCCACTTGAGTGTATGGTTGGCAAGTTGTCATGTTTTACTCAAGAAGCTTTCTAAATAAAGGTTGCAGGATAGTCATGAGGAAAGTATATATGACAGTTGCAATTATGGCAGAAAATGCATTACGGGTCACAACATATCAGTAACCAAGAATTATTGTAATTGAGCTATAATCAGTAGATCATGTTCACTTTTAGAATATTCAACCTAACATCAACCATGGTGACAAATAAAAGAGGAATTACACCATTACAAATAAACAAGACAATGATAAGAAAGAACATATAAGCATAAGGTTATTTATAAAGGTATTCAAAGAAGAAACAATAATTCAAGAATGTGGAAGAATGCTTCTCCCATATCAGGAACTGCCACGACAAAAAAAATCCCATTTATGGTTGAGCAGTTCACAGGTGGCAAATCTCAGTGACTGTTCTATTCCAAACGTACTCTGTTGTATATCAGAGTCCCCAATTGTTATCATATTATATATAACCATTCAGTGGTGCTTTTGTGCTTCTAATTTTTCGGTGTTTGTGCTTCAAGATGCTTCATTAATACCCAAGCATCCAGCATAAAAGGATAAAAAACAGAACAACACAGAGAGAGTGAGGACTTGGGGCAAGAGAAAAAAAAACAAACAGGGTGATTGCAAAGAGTGGCACTGGGTTTTGGGGGCAAGAGATGAGCACCTTCTTACGATCAGATAAACCAGAGCATTTTGTGGCTGATTGCTGAACCTTTGAGGTTTCTTGGCACCTACTGTGGTCTTGGTTGTTTTCTTTCAAAAGCAGTGATAAGAGTTTCAGCTATTGTCCTTGGTGATAAAAGAAGTCAGGTATAAATTGGCCAACTTTGTGCAACCTCTCTGTGTCTCTCTGTCCATTGTTTTTCATTACCCTCCTACAAGGGGTTATAAATTAATTTGCTTGCCTTTTGAGAGGATTATAGGTGACTTAATCAGCTTCTATGCTTTGATTCATGGGTATGGAGGTTTGCTATGGGGATTTTATTATATATATTTTTTTAATGTGGATGAGGATTATAAGTGCTTTTACTGGATATTTAATTCCAATGGATGTAGAGATTTATTGAACTCCTTGTTGATTTGCTAGTGCAAAGCATCATTAGGGGGTGGGTTCGTGTTTTGTTATTCTCCGGCTTTTTCAACACATGTTGGACACGCAAACTGATGATACTTTAAGCTTAAGAGTTTATGCTAAAAATCAGGATCTCCAAACCAAGAAGGTATTAAATTATTTAAAACCATTACAACTATTAAAAGTAAACTTCACAACCAGAGGATTCATCAAGTTCATATATCTAAAAAATAAATTAATGCTAAATTACAACCCAATCGACTTAGGTAACAAAACCCTTAATTCACACAGAATATTATCACATTACAACTGATAGAGCGCTATCTACGCCTCTTTTGTTTCTTCTTCTGTACGTATTATTAGCTTTATATAGTTATTATCCCTCTCCACGATGAACCCTAGATGCCACAAATTGATGCCTATAACTAAAAATCCCCTAGAGAGCAATGACAGTAGATCTTAGAAGGGGAAAGAAAAGAAAAGAAGAGAAAAAACATACGTAGTGAGATGTCGATAGAGCTTCTTCAAACCGAGGGAAGGATTCTGATGCGAGTTTACGCAGTCGACCAAAATACCGATAGAAGAGACCGTCGATCTAGGGAAGGAAGAGGGAAGAAGAGAGTGAAGAAAAGACTGTCGACTAGTACTTTTCAAGCATACCGAAGGAAGCAACCGACAGCCGTTCGAGGTTTGAGAGTTAAAGTCGTAAGTTGGGTTTTAAATTTACTTTCATCTTTTGTTGGGAAATAAAAATGGAAAAATAATAATTCAATGTAAAATATAAAATGTAAATGTTTTTTTTTCTGGCAATCAAACATAAGAAGAATTCCCTTTCCCTAGCAACCAAACAAAGTCTACATGAAATTTTCGAACAGCATAAAATGGCAATAAACGAATTATGGGTGGGAAGCTATAATATAGGTGAATAGGAGAATCATTGAAATGTTGAATGTTAGTTTCCATTCAAGCTCAACACTTTCTTAATCTTTTATCATTATTGTCCTAAAACATTTGGTTATGGTATAAGAAAAACATGAGAAAAAGAGTAATATTAAAATTCAATAACAAATCTACACTTACCAATAAATTTTTTGATTTCCTCCAATATCTTAGTCTTGTCATTTGAAATTTTGTCTTCAAACTCTTTCTCATATTTTAAGTTCTAACAATATTTTCATAGATTGAAATAAGAAAAAGGAAGAAACATTGAATAGTAACTAGATTGGATTGAGTTGTTATAACCTTATAACATGCAAATAATGCATGCATATGACAGATAGATAGGCACAATTTGGGTGTTTTAACCGCCATGGATATACACAGTTTGGGTTTATATTCGTCAAATTCCATAATTCAATTCAATAAGTTTTCTCTCAAACTATCACTTGTCAATTTTCAGAAATTTGATTTTTAATAGATTCTTAAAGCTTTATTTTACCACTTAGTCAAATCAAAGATAGATCTTGCATGGTATATGTGGTAATAACTACTTGGCCTACGTATTAAAAATATATTCCAAAAACACACACAAATAAAGAAAAATAAATAAATAAAAACAAAATAAGAATATATACTTACCTAAATTATTCCTATTATCCTAATGATTGTAACATGCAAAATTTGGTTTAGGGTAATTTACATCACAAGTATCCGGCGTTTTGAGATTTCATACCAAAGGTACGTTACGTTTCAAAAATCATACCAGAGGTACTTCTTCTCATATTTTCAACATTTTTTTCGACGTCCCTCTTTTCAAGACCCATATAGTCCCTGTTTTATTTGGTGACCATCCCTCTTTGGTGACCATAATTCATTTTTGTGCATCTGTTTTTAGGGTTATTATGAGAGGGAACCTGGAGCACTAATATCATGTCAAGTTTTCAACTCATGAACTAGTAAATGGAGGGACTCTCCATATATAAGACCACATGATTCTAATCTCATTAGCAATGTGGAACTATTCCCAATAGATTTGAATTGTCTATGTTTACTTATCATTATCATGATTAGTTGTTGATCCTTTTGTTTTATGTCAACGACATTATCCTCAATGATAATGATGATAAGTTGTTGAATGTTTTTGTTGCTTCAATAATCACAACCTTTGTTATAAAGGATTTGGGCCCACTTCACTATTTTCTTGGCATAGTTGTTCATCACACATCTTCTAGTTTGTTTCTTTCTCAAACAAAGTATGCCATAGAGATACCTATACGAGCTAAGTTTGAGGCGGTCAGACCTATTGCTACACCTTTGATTCCTTCTATGACACCATCTCGGGATGATGATACTCCATTTCGTGATATTGAATCCTATTGTAGTATTGTAGGTTCTCTTTAATATCTCACTATGATACGAGTAGATCTGTCATTTTTGTCAATATAGTTTGTGAATTATGCTTGCTTCCTTTATGACGCATTTTTCCATGGTCAAACAGATTCTTCGTTATGTACATGGTACACTTGACTATGGACTTCGGATTGTTTTGTGATAGTTCGTTAGATCTGTTTGCTTTTTTTAAGTTCTGATTGGGCTGGCTGTCCTTTGACTTGCCGCTCCACCACCAGGTTTTGTACTGTTTTGGGTACTAATTGTATTTCTTGGAGTGCTAAAAAACAAACTACTGTTGCTCGGTCTAGCATTGAAGCCGAGTATAGAGTCATGGCCACTACTGCTGCTGAGTTAACCTTGCTTTCTTTCTTAATTCGTGGTATTGGAATTTCCCAATCACAACCTCACACTTTATTCTGTGACAATCTCAGTGCATTACATATGACCGTCAATCCCGTTTTTTATGCATGAACAAAGCACATTGAGCTTGATTATCACTTAGTTCTTTCCAGCGCTAGTTGGCTGACATCTTCACAAAGCTGTTGGCTCGTAGTGAGTTTCTCTCCATTTATATCAAACTAGGTCTTTGGATCATCCACAGCTCTGTTGCGACGGATATTAGAAGATAATAATAATAATTTATAATAGTTCTGGTCCATTCTTGTAAACATTAGTTTTAGCCCATGTATTTTAGGCCCATCTTCTAGATATTCTTTATACTCGGCTCTCACCTGAGAGACCTCGGTTTAAGTCCCGGCAACTGGAACTTTTTTGGTTTTCCCGACCCTCCTCTCCCTCTCTCTCTCCAAAGTTCCCAAATCCACAGGCAGAAAGAGAACAACCAATATAAATTTTTTTTTTAATACATAATGAAGAAGAAAATAAAAAACAATCCTACAGATTGGAATGCTAATAAAGTACTTAAGAAACAAGAATAATAAACAAAATAAGGCAATATGAGTGGAACAAATATGCTCATTAAACAGAAAGAAGCAAAGATTAAAAGAACACAACTGGGTTTGGATCCAAGTACCAGAAATACTTTTCTTGTAATTAAAGTCACTTTTATTTGTCTTATCCATTTTCAGGGGAGTATGTTTTGAAGTCTGTTTTGTATATAATTTAATGATGGGCATGGGGGACAAACCAACAAAAGTTATAACACTTGCATGAACATATCAAGAGGGATGTGCCTTCTTTGGGGTCTTTTGGTGCCTCTGTGACTCCTCACCACATCAATCCTCCCTGAAATTCCAAGAAAAGAAGTGCATTTTGAAGCTTGAGATTTGTTGGAGATCTCACCTTCTTCAAGTTGCAATAGAAATTCCTTGTAAATGTCTTGATAGGAGAGAAAATGTCCCCTTAACTTGTAGATCTTGCTAATCTAACATTCTGAAACTTATTATACACAATGGCCCCATAATAGTTTGAACTCAAGAGAAGACTAAAATATTTCCCCGTATCTGTGGTCGAGGTAATCGTAGACCACTGTTGCATTAACGCTCCATTCTGATGCAAAATTGGACATCTTGCAGTCAAACTGATCGTAGTCCACCATTGCACTAATGCTCCATTATACAAGGTTATCTCGGTAGACAAAAGTTCCACACAAGTGGGGTATGGTGCTGATGAAAGGGTACATTACACATGATGACTTCGACCCTAAATGGGAATGAATATCTATGAATGAAGGGTCCATCTAAATGTAACAAAGGTTATTACATCATGTAATTGTAGTTAATTCCTTTTAATATTTATTCATTGGGCATTATGGAAACCTCAATATACAAGGTCTGTTACAATTACTAGAAAAACCCATTAGGTAATCTAACTCTTGAGATTGAGCTTCTTTTTTTTTTTTTTTTGGCTAACGACGGGTATCTAGACCTTTGACCTAACTAATCCCACGGCCCCATACTTACACCACAACTACATAGACTGGGTCTTTCCAGGGTTCAATGAGAACCATTCCACTTGTATCCGTAGCAAAAAAAGAAAGAGCAGTACTTAACACCCTGTGTGAATGACCCCAAGACAATAAGAGGAGTCAAACTCAATACTTTCTGCTTCCTGAAACGTAGTCTCCTTGCCAACTAAGCTACTCCTTTAAGGTTGAATTTTTGCAGCTTACCATTTTCTATTGCCATGTGTCTATATCCTATAACGAAAACAGTGAAACGTAGCCTAAAAAAGTAAAAGGGTTTCCATTGATGAGCTTCTTCTAATTAATGCCTATAAATTCCATATGAATTACCAGAAAGATGGGTGAATATATAGTAACTTAAAAGGATCTCCGTTAAAGCTTCTTCTTATGCCTTTGAATTCCACAAGAACCAGAAAAGGGAGAGGCATTATATAGTGATGACTTATGTGCAAGTAGTGTTAAAACTAATTAATTGATTAAAATCTGGTTATCTTGTTTAAAACTCTTGCAGAAAGATGCCTTGACAAATTCCAACCAATGCCACCCCTACCCAACATGTCATGTCCCCTTTTATATCAAAAGCTAATCACGTTTAAACCATGCCTAGCTTCAGTGCTCTTGTATATTCTCATCCCTCCCATGCACCAAATGTGTCAGCTGCTATTGTTGCTCTGTGATTTAATTAATGAATAACAACAGTTAATTATGGATATCTATCGACTTTTTGGCATCTTGTGAAACTCCAAATAGATTGAGATCCATTTTGTTCCTTCGGATGAGGAGAGTTCACGTGAACGTACGGGTACATTCCAAGAGACCCTATCACCAACCTTATTTCTTATGTAATAAATTCCACACTCTAGAGGTGGTCCCCATTTCATGAACGGTGTGATGGTTTCGAGTAGTGTGTGTTACGAAAAACATAAGAGTACTTTTTCCTCCTGTATACAAACTAATAGAATATGCAACCATAAAAAATATACACAAAGATATTATAGTGAAAATAAATAGAGACAATCAAACCACAAGAGAACACACCAATTTTTACGTGGAAAATATTTCCAAGGTGAAAGGAAAAAAACCACAGGACCTAATCCAAGTAAATCTTTACTATGATAATAATGGGTACACAATATAATCTTCTCTGATCACAGTTAGAGGTTCCCAATCTCCAAGAGAAATAATCTACTCTTGGGTAATACAATAACTCACCAAAATAATTGGTGGTAATCCAAGGATAACAAGAATACTCTCACCTCAATACTGACGTAGCAAAGACTGAAAAGAACTATCACCTTTCTCTCTTCCCTGGACAGGGAGAATGCCGTCACGCCGCATGTACAAGAAATAAAAGTTTCTCTCTATCTCTCCTTTCCCTTCTCCAATCCCTTACAACGGTAGAAGAATAAAGAAGGAACTCATGGTTTCACTGTAGATCTCTGAAGCTTCACTAGGAACTCACGAATCTCTATTTTTTTTTTTTTTTGTCTAGAAACAGGAACACCTTCGTACACCACACAAACTTCTTAAGAAGGTACGAATATATATATATATATATATATATTACCTTTTGCAAAAGGTTTTTTAATTAAGAATGGGAAGAGACGGTTTCTATATTGCCAAAAAAGAAAGATCTTTCCAAAAGGAAAGATGTGGGTCCCTCCACCCACATGGATGTGAGGAGAAAACCCAACAAACTCCCCCTCCGACTTACAAGCGGGGATCTGTAATACCCAAACTTGCCTTGCTTCTACAAAAGTCATGCTTCTCCTTTGGTAATGCTTTTGTTATCATATCTGCACCGTTCTTGTCAGTATGGATTTTCTCAACCTGTAGTTGCATCTGTTCTAGTATATCTTGAATCCAGTGATACTTCACATCAACATGCTTGGTCTTGTAATGGAAACTAGGATTCCTACTCAAGTGAATGACACTCTGACTGTCACAATGGACAACATACTTGTCTTGAGTCAGACCCAGTTCTTTAATGAACCTCTTCATCCACAACATTTTCTTGCAAGCTTCCACTGCAGCAATATACTTAGCTTCTGTTGTTGACAAAGCCACACACTTCTGCAACTTAGATTGCCAAGACACTGCTCCCCCTGCAAAAGTAAACAGGTAGCCTGATGTCGATTTCCTTAAGTCGATGTCGCCTGCCATATCTGCATCTATGTACCCCTGTAACACAGGTTTATCAATACCAAAACATAAATATGTATTGGATGTACCTTTGAGGTATCTCATAATCCACTTGACTGCTTCCCAATGCTCTTTGCTAGGATTGGCAAGAAATCTACTCACAACTACAACTGCATATGCAATGTCAGGCCTTGTACATACCATGACATATATTAAACTTCCTACAGTTGATGCATATGAAATTTTCTTCATTTCTGTTCTTCCTTGCTCAGTTGAAGGGCTCTGGTCACTGCTCAATCTAAAGTGACATACAAGTGGAGAACTAACTGGCTTTGCTTTCTCCATATTGAATCTTTCAAGTACTTTTTGTATGTACCTTTCTTGTGATAGTCAAATTTTACCTGCTTTCCTATCATGAGAGATCTGAATGCCTAAGATCTGTTGTGCTGGTCCCAAGTCCTTCATGTCAAAAGACTTGCTTAATTCTTTCTTGAGCCTGTCAACTTTATTGACATCTTGTCTAACAATCAACATGTCATCAACATAGAGTAAAAGAATAATAAAATCACCTTCAGAAAATTTCTTAATAAACACAATGATCTGTCATTATTCTAGTGTACTCATGATCTATCATAAATAAATCGAACTTCTTGTATCACTGCCTTGGAGCTTATTTCAAACCGTACAAGCTCCTACTTAACCTGCAAACCATGTGTTCTTTACCTTTAGCTTTGAAACCTTCTGGCTGTTCCATGTAAATCTCTTCCTCCAAATCACTATGAAGAAAGGTTGTCTTGACATCAAGTTGTTGAACTTCTAAATTCAAACTTGCAGCTAAACCCGACACAACTCGAATAGAAGACATTTTCACAACAGGAGAGAAAATTTTATCAAAGTCAATTTCTTTTGTTTGTCCAAAACCTTTCACAACTAACCTCGCTTTGTACCTTGGTTGTGATCTGTTCTGTTCGGTCATCAACTTGAATACCCATTTATTTTTTAGTGTCTTCTTACCTTTAGGTAGCTTTACTAAATCATAAGTATGATTCTTACGCAAAGAATCAATCTCCTCTTGCATAGCTTTCAATCACTCAGCTTTGTGCTCATCAGTTTGTGCTTCTTCAAAGCAATCTGGTTCACCTGCATCTGTCAGCATAATATATTCATTTGGTAGATACTTGGTAGATAGTTGTCGCTCCCTGGTAGATCTTTTCAATTGAGGCTCAACTGGTTGCTCTGAAGGGGACTGCTCTCCCTGTTCAACATCATCTATATCATTTATGGGAACATCATCATTACCATTTTGTATATCTCCCCCATCATCATGTACCATGGGTAAAGGAACTAGATCAAGATCGATCAAGTCATCAACAAATGGCTGAGGCTTTTCAATTTTCTCAAAGTCTTCAATTGTTTGATCTTCAAGAAAGATAACATCTCTGCTTCTTATAACTCTCTTCTCAATCAGATCCCATAACTTGTATCCAAAATTTTCATCTGCAAATCCCAATAAAATATACTGTTTTGATTTTTCATCAAGCTTTGACCGCTCATCTTTTGGAACATGCACAAATGCCCTGCAACCAAATACTTTTAAATGACCATAGAAAATATCTTTTTCGCTTCACACCTTCTCAGGAACATCTCCATTCAATTCAAGGGAGCTAATGGAGATAAATTAATCAAATAAACTACAGTATGCATTGCTTCTCCCCAATAACACCGTGCCAACTTTGCATGTGTGAGCATACACCTGATACTTTCCATAATGGTGTGATTCGTCCTTTCTGCTACACCATTATGCTGTGGGGTCTTGGGAACTGTTTGTTCTTGTCGAATACCTTGACTACTGTAATACTTCTCAAATGGGCCAATGTATTCACCACCATTGTCAGTACGAATGCATTTGAGAGATTTTCCTGTTTCTCTTTCAACCATAGCATAAAAAATTTTAAATATATCCAAAACCTGATCGTTAGTTTTCAAAGCATATGCCCATATTTTTCTAGAAGCGTCATCTATGAAAGTAACAAAGTAAGAAGCACCATCAAATGTTTTCACTTTCATAGGACCACAAAAATTGAAATGTACTAATTCCAAAATGTTTCTTTTTCTATGAGGATAGTTTTTCATGAAAGAGACACAATGTTGTTTATCAACTAAATAATGAACACAATGATTAAGAGGCATACCTTTCATGTTTGGAAGAAGGTGGCCTTTTGTGAGGATTTGCATCCCTTTCTCTCTAACGTGACCAAGTCGTCAATGCCACAAATCTATAGCGGATTCACCCTCTGTTGTATTCACTTCAGTCTTGCGCACTTGTACCTTTGTATTATACGAAGTGCAGCACTTGTTTCCTCTTGCCACCACTAGAGAACCTTTGGTAAGCTTTCATTGTCCATTACCAAAGTGACTGTGATAACTTTCTTCATCTAATTTTCCTGCAGAGATCAAATTCAGACAGAGTTCTGGAACATGTCTTACATCCTTGAGAGTCAATTTACATCAAACATTTGTTTCTACACTCACGTCACCTATCCCCATAATTTTTGAAATACCACTGTTTTCCATTCTTAGAATACCAAAGTCATCTGTCTTGTAAGAGGTAAATAATTCTCTGTGAGGAGTAACATAGTAAGAAGAACCAGTATCAACAACCCAATCTGAATTATGACATGAAGATGTAAGATAAGATTCTTCACAACTTGAGATAATAAAAGTGTCTCCATCTGAGTTGATGGCAGCAGTATCTTCATTCTTCTCTTCTCTGTTTTCTTTCTTGGAATCTCTCTTGAATTTTCTACACTCTTTTTTCATATATTCTATCTTTTTACAATAGCAACATGTGACCCATTGTCTTGATTTGGATCTCTCTTTTGACTTCCCACGGTCTTGGAATTTTCTGTATTTGTTTCTTCCCCAACTTTATGTGATAAGTGTCTCTTGTTAGATGAACTCGAAGACTTTCTTCTTATCTCTTCATTCAATAGATTTTCTGTTACTTGACTCATTGAGATTTTTTCATTTGGTGCAGAATTGCTAAGAGACACCACTAGTGTCTCCCAACTGTCTGGTAGTAAACTGAGTAGTAATAGAGCTTATAACTAATCATTTAATACAATCTTCATGGAGGATAGCTGATTCACAATACTCTGTACCTCATTTATATGTTCTGCAACTGAGTGTCCATCTCCGTACTTCAGGTTTACAAGCTTTTTGATCAGAAACGCTTTATTGTCAGCAGTCTTCCTTTCGTACAGACTTTCTAATTTATTCTACAGTGATTTTGCTGACGTCTCTGTGGAGACATGATGAAAAACTGTGTCGTCCAACCATTGCTGAATAAAGCCAACAACTTTTCTGTCCAAGGTCTTCCACTAGGCGTCAAACAATTTTTTTGGTTTTACCGTTTCACCATGTATGGGTTTGTACAGTTCCTTATAATATAATAAGTCTTTCATCTTAGCTTTCTAAATCATCCAGTTGCTCCCATTCAAACTAATCATCCTTGTTGGGGTTTCTTCCATTGTTCACACACGGTTATAGATCCTGGCTCTGATACTACTTGTTAGAAAAAACACAAGAGTATTTTTTCCTCCTATATGCAAACCAATGGAATATGCAACCACAAAAAATATGCACAGAGATATTATAGCTAAAATAAATAGAGACAATCAAACCACAAGAGAACACATCAATTTTTACGTGGAAAACCCTTCCAAGGTGAAATGGGAAAAATCACGGGACCTAGTCCAAGTAAATCTCCATTGTGATAATAATGGGTACACAATACAATCTTCTCTAGTCACAGCTAGAGGTTCCCAATCTCCAAGAGAAATAACACACTCTTGGGTAATACAATAACTCACCAAAATAATTGATGGTAATCCAAGGATAACAAGAATACTCTCACCTCAATACTGACGTAACAAAGACTGAGAAGAAATATCACCTTTCTCTCTTCCCTAGACAAAGAGAATGTCGTCACGTCGCACGTACAAGAGATAAGGGCTTCTCTCTATCTCTCTTTTTTCTTCTCCAATCCCTTACAATGGCAGAAGAATAAAGAAGGAATTAAAGAGAATGTCGTCACGTCGCACGTACAAGAGATAAGAGCTTCTCTCTATCTCTCTTTTTTCTTCTCCAATCCCTTACAATGGCAGAAGAATAAAGAAAGAACTCATGGCTTCGCTCTAGATCTCTGAAGCTTCACTAGGAACTCACGAATCTCTGTTTTTTTTTTTTTTTTTTTTTTTTTTTTGTCTAGTAATAGAAACATTCGCTCTAGATCTCTTAAGCTTCACTAGGAACTCACGAATCTCTGTTTTTTTTTTTTTTTTTTTTTGAAACACCTTCTTACACCACACAAACTTCTTAAAAAGGTACGGATATATATATATATATATATATATATATATATAGGAATGAGAAGAGGCGGTTCCTATACTGCCAAAAAAGAAAGATAGGAGGAAACCCAACAGTGTGCTCTGTGTATACTTCAAGTTGCTTGCAGGTATGAAAGGGTCATGATTTTCTTGTTTTAGCTGGTCATGGTAGTTACAGCTTTAAAATAAACGGAAATCTAAAGCACGAGTAATATTGTTCATGGTATTGAGTTGAATGAGAGAGAGAGAGAGAGAGAGAGAGAGAGAGAGAGAGATGGAGATGTGGATACGGAGATGAAGGAGATCTTTTGCCAGAAGTTCAAAAGTAATAATTTTGCTTCTTGCACCTTATTTATTTTTATTTTTTTAAATCTGATTCATTTATCATTGACATGAAATTTAGTAAATTATCTCTTTATTTATGCTTTCCCCCCTTAATTTCTCTGACAGAGTCCAAAAATTTTGGAAGAAAGGCTCAAGCAACACATTCATGTGAACCATATCGCCCCAGCACTACTAATTCTCCTCTCTCTTACCATCCCTACTCAGAGCTCCAATGTCACGAATTATCAATGTTAACTCTGGTAAATTTTTTATTCCTTTCATCTTATAATTTTGAACTAGAGAACTAAATTTGAAGCTAGGGTTCATATTGGACCCTAGATTAATTAGTGATAATAAATTCCATCTGGATCCTCTATGAATTTTTCATAGGATTTGGGCAACCTCTATTCAAAGTTAATGGTGAATATCACCACTTTGTATAACTTGTGGCTGATCTCATCAACTTTATATTAAAATGCCTCTGCAATCTTTCATTTCTTTGTATGATGGGGCCAACGCTTTTCAGTATTGCTACTAGTCATTCATTTTAAATCAATTGCTCTTGTTTCCTATGTTCGGATCTATAGTAAAAACCATAATGATGATGAGATTAAGTGAGAAATATTATTTTTTTGACTTAATTTCCATATGTTGTACAATGTAGGCTCATCATTGTGCGGTGGTGGAGTCGAAATACTGGAACAGCAGGATTGAGGAACACAAATTCAGCAAGCTTCAAAGCCTAAGGGGCCAGCAAACTAGCTCATGTACAAACACAACCCTTTTGTTTTAATTGTGATTAATGTTGATAATCGAAAAAGTGAAGGGCCCATTAGATTATATTTATCCATTTCTAATTGATTAAACTAATCAGAAGTTGGTGTGCTTTCAAATCGTCAATTTTACGCCATTTAAACGTCAGACATGAGATGTTTACGTATGATCACTCACATGGAGAATATATAATCAATTTTTTGTAGTTTCTCAAGGCTCTCTTTGGCATGTATTATAGAATAATTATGTTTTTTTTTTTTTGTGGCATAATTTATATTTATGTTTTTGAATTATTTATGACAAATCATTTATCAGAATAAATTATGAATAATAAATAATAACCGAGTATCACTAGACATAAAGAAGTAATAATAGATTATTACAATAATGATAAACGCCTTTTAATTTATTTGTAGATTTTAGATTATATTAATTTATTTAAATATAAATAAATATTATAAATCATACCAAACAACTACATATGTTATAATGTATTATATAATTAATTGTATAATACAGTATGACATATGTAATTGTTTGGGATGATTTATGGTATTTTTTTATATTTAAAATAAATTAATATAATCTAAAATCTACAAATAAATCAGAAAGTGTTTATCATTAATTATTGTGACAATTCATTATTACTTCTTTATGTCTAGTGATACTAAACGATTATTAATTAAACATAAATATAAAATATAAATAGAGCCTTAAGAGACAAGATTAATTTTAAATTAATAGCTTATAACATATGATCTCTTTCTCCCTTTTCATACATTTTTTTTTCTATCTCATATTTTCCTTTATTTTTAAATCTTGTACAGCTTATGTTTCTAAAGACCGTAGCCAATAAGCTTCTGGAACAAAGAAAGACCTCAATTCAATGCCTTGCTGTGCATCCAGGAGTTGTGAACACCAACTAAGTAATTAAAATATTAGAGTAATATTAATTGTACCTTTTTTAGATTAAAAAATTAATTGAAGTACTAATTTATTATTTATGGGATAAATCTGGCCTTCTTAAACGTCTGTTCAGGTTCCTGCTTTTCAGAAAAAGGCATTTTGGATGTTTGATCCTGCTGAAGGTAATCAACTAATGACTAAAAAATTATCCTCTTTCATTAATTAAATAACATTATGAAAGAATTTTAAGAATCATTTCACCTTTTATATATCTATCTAATTACTTGCTACTTTGGAAGAAAAGGAGCTAGAAGTGTCCTCTTTTGTGCAACAAGTGCTGATGTGGTGGCTCACCTGGTTAAGGGATTTGCATATTATTCCTGTTAGTGTAAGCCAGCTAGAATATCACCCCGTGCAGCTGATATGGATGCATGCATGGAGGTCTGGCAGAAAACAATGGAGATATTGAAATTAGATGTGGATTACTTATCTAATATGTATGATAATCTCGATTAGATGATATTAGGAGCTAGTTTCAATTTCCATTCTCTCTTGTCCTCATTGATCTTCACAAGCACAGAACATTATTTGTAGTAGCAAATAAGATTTTTTTTTTTTTTGGTAAAAGATAATATTATTGATAGACTAACTTGTGAAATAGCCAAGACTTCATGATTACAGATAGATTGGAACCAAGAAATAGTTAACGGCCAAACTGTCATACACGAAATGAGCAATGCCTTCCAAAAATGCTGTTAGCATCCCTTGGAATATGTCTAAAGGTGCAAGACAAAGTACTAGACCTTATAAGAACAGTATATGTTGCAACTGAGATTAATGTATGTACAAACAGTTACAGGTACTGGACTTAAACTTTCCCTAAAGGGATTTTCAAAGATCTCCTTTCCAATGTTAAAAAGCAAATTCTATCTCAATTCAATATCATTAACCCAACAGCCATGATTAAAAATTTGATCACTCCACTAAAGAGAAAACACTTGCATTCTTATGATTCATATTGAACCTCCATATCTCTTCAAACCCAATCAACTCTTTTTGACTTTATAGTAATCTAAGAGCTTTTGGTAACAATATAAAGGGTACATCCCTATCTTTTCCAACTTTTCTCACTTTCACCAATTCATCAATCAATCATTGGCACTTATTATTTATCTTTAGTTGACTCGTAACAAAACCCACTAATGATAATATCAAATGCTTACCTTAAGACTTTCTTTTTGTTCTCTCTAATTTAATTAGTAAAATAAAATATTTAGACTAGATGAGCTTATCATCCCTACACAAATTCAACCATAAAGTAGCAAAAAATACAGAAAATTAACAAAAGTGATGGCATATTCATCTCCTCGGTTCCATGCCATTTGTTGCTTGGGAGCATCCTTTAGTTGTCCCTGCGAGTGAAGTACCCTACCTTGTTCCATTTGATTAAAATTCCCAATAGGTTTGCACGTGTGAACTCTTGATATCTTTTCCAGGAATTCAACATATATAATAAGGAGAGGGTTCCTCCACACCATCATTGTGGGGAATCTTTTAGGCCATACCAATTGGGAGTAGAGATGTAAACAGATAGGATACAGATGGATACAGTTCAAGATATTCTTTGGCCAGATATGATTCTGATACTTAAAATAGATATGGATGTGAATTAAATCCAGATCTTTAACTATCCTACTAAATAACTGACTTGTATATATAACCCGAACTATCCATCCCTGGCAAATAAAAATTCATTCTCAATCTACGTCTCTTAGTTGTTTTACTCTTATGATTCTTTTTTCCTTACTCTAGAAACCAATTAATTCATTTGCAGACCCACCAAATCTAATTAGTTTGGATTAAGGTTTGGGGGTTTGCTTCCTACCATAGGGCAACCTAAATCTAAGCCCCATAATCTTAGCCCTTAATGATCATATCGCTGCTATGAGTTATAAATCAAACTAGGTCTGGTTCTTCCTTCTACCCACCAAATCTGTTTTCAGGTAATTTTATTTGTCTTTCTACTTCAAATTTCCAGCTGTTATATGCTGTACTCGGGAAATCTAAGGGTGTGGATCTTAACTCTAAAGATTGGTTTCTTATTGACAGAGTTCGAGTGATCACTCGAACTGCTGTTATTTCCATGATGAGGAAGAAAACATAAATTTTCTTTCTTTTTTTTTTTCAAAGAAACCCCTTAGTTTTTTAACTTAATTTCCATTTAAATATCAGAAAAACCTTTATTTCTCACTTGTAATTACAGTTTGGTCCAAAAAAGTTTTGAACTATTCAAAAATTACAGAATTGCTCTTATATTCTTATATTTGGATTCTAATCATTTGGGTGGATCTCAAAATAGGGTTTGGAAACATGACATCATAGGCACTACCTCTCCTGGTTTGTGGCACTTTGTTGAGTTGCTTGAAATCAACTTGTTTATTGAATTTACCCAGAAAAAAAAATTGTTTATTGAACAACTCGGGAGAGCAAGACACCTGAACTTGTTCCATTAGTCTACATGTCTTTTTACTAATAATCAATAATAATAGATGAACACTGATCACATTATTTGAGTGTTATTTATATGCTATCGTATCCCATATATGTGGGGCCTTATTTGAAAAAAGGTATGTCACAGGGGTCTTGTTAATGTCAACATCCTAAAACCACTTCTGAAATGTACTTTCCTCTTTGTCTTGTGAGATGACTTTTGGAGGAATCTTAGAGCTGTTTGATCTACACCATGAAAGGCACTCAATGCTTTTTACCAAAATAAAAAATAAAAAATCCAATGCTTATCAACATCCATTAAAACACAACTTCAGCTAATTGAACTTTTGAGGAGAACCTGGGTTAAGTGAGCTAACATTACGTTCCAATTTACTCTTTTGAGGTGTTTAAATTTTCTCAATCTTTTTTTTTTTCTTTAATTTATTTAATTTGTACGTTTATCGATGTAATTACGAAAGAAACCAAAGAAGACCCACATTGGGTTAAAAGCTCATGAAGACTGATGGGTTGTTTGAATTTTTCCAAATATGAATAAGTTTAATAAAATTGAACTGAGAAAGAATCTGATCAAGAAGAATCTCCAATGTTTAATTGCCTAATCTCTCCTTATGTAAATACATTTCAGTGCAGATTCGTAGATAGTGATTGTATTAGTGATTCTTAGCTTATGAGCCAAAAACTAATTAAGCTCATATGGTTGTGATACTTTAGCCAGAAATAACTGATGGAGTTGGAACTTGAGAGATTTATTGACTTTCTACATTTCATCCTGTATAGAAAAACTCAGTAGTAATAATCCCAACCTAACCCATGTTGGTACTTTGATCAATTCCACCATCTTTACATTATGTGATTTTCAGATCCTTAAGACTACCAAACCCCTCTCTTGGCTTTCCCTGCATCTCTACCCCGTCCTGGCCACTTTCTTGCCCTCTGCCTCCACTACAGCCTGCCTCCATCTTCCTGCACCCTCTCTCTCCTCCCTCCCTGCCCCTCTCTCCCCAACCTCCCCCTGGGGAACTTGCTGCCTTCTCTCCATCTGTAATCGCATCCCCACCGCCACAATATCACTTTCCAGTCCAATAAGCATGAGGAAGACTGCTTCCCAGAAGCAGCAGCAAGAGAACTTTCTTGCTCACTTGATACTTTTTTGGGATAGATCTTGAATTATAAGTTTTGAGATTGAACTCCAAAAACAAAACTGCTAATTCGCGGAAATGGTTCTTTGCTTATTTGGTTGCTTCTGAGCATGCACAGTCCAACTCAAGGATGGCAATTTTTGGTGGCTCAACAAAAAAACTTTACAACAATTAAATAAAATTACAATCACCCAAGAGTTTCCTGATCTTGATGGCCCAACCAGAAGTAATTTACCAAAATCAGTCCAATGGCCAAACAACAAATTTCATCATATGGAAACAAATATTTCCAGTCTCATCTAAAACAAACTATACAATTTACCAATTCCAATAACGTGAAACTGCATCTCCAAAAATCCAGCTGGAAATTGTGTTATATGCAAGGTCTCTGCAGGAAACTCTCAGCTGCTTCAAAAATTTGACGTTTCAAGTTTGTCCACTTTAGACCAACCACTGCCAAGGTAAAAAGAAGAAGAAAAAAAGAATATATTCCAACAATGTGGACCATTATCAGTAAGTTATCTACACTAACATATATGAGGGTTACAATAGGGGAGGACCAACAAATAAGTACTTGTAAATGCAGATTTGTCAAGGACAGAAAAAAACTGCTTATTAGATTGACCAGAGTAGTAAAAGTTAGGAACTTCTCCAATGGTGGAAGTTCGTTAGTCACTTAGCCCTAGTTAGATTTTGGCCCTCATGAAATCTCCTCAACGTCTTCGTCTTGATAAAAGGGAAGCTTGATATCAGGTACCTCATCTATATCACCAGCTGGCTGCCATAGTTTCAATAAATGCCATAGCAAGAAATCAATGACCATTACCAAGCAGAAAAGTTTACCTGCCCATGCACCAAATGTGAGGTAACGCGATAGATGCTCCAGAAGATTCTCATCAGAGCATTTCAATGCATGGTCATATACCACCTCTGTCCTTCTAGCAACATCATACCAACTGTATAGATCTTTCATACGGAGGTGCATCTCTTGTGGGTCAATCTGAGGGAGCATATGTATTGCCTTCTTGATAGCCCACACCATGTCACTTGGCACTGGTTCTGCTAAGACAATCATGTCATCGGGTAGAACCTCTGGGACACCTCCTACTCGTGTACTGACAGTAAGCAATCCACAACTAGCAGCCTCCAATATGGCTATACAAAATGCTTCTGTTAAAGAACTGTTTAAGAATATATGACCAGAAATCAGGACAGACTGCACTTGAGCATGAGGAACAGCACCCAACATTTCAACACGATCCTGTAGTGAGTGTTTTTCCCTCATCTCTTCCAGTCGTACTCGTTTTGGTCCATCTCCCCCAATGATGAAGTGAACATTTGGGCACAAGCGGCAAACTTCGGGAATGACTTCAACAAGCAAATCTGCACCCTTCCGGTAAACCAATCTACTTACCACAACTATAATAATTTTATCATAGCTGAGTCTACTTCTAGCGGGTTTAAACATAGCCGTGTCCACTGCATTTGGTATTACAAAGACCTTTTCTGGGGGTAAACCTGACCTCAAAACTGTATTTTCCTTGCTTGTATGAGAAACACAAATAGCCTGATTCACATCTGCCAAGGTGAACTGCAGTACCTTATTCATGTGGATGCTTCCAACATCAGCAAACCCATATAGCGAATGATCAGTAAACACAACTTTGTATCCCATGGTTCGCGCATGCATCAAAGCTTCATGACAAAGAGTTGAGAAGGCTTGATGTCCATGCACCAAAGATATCTTTTCTCGAATGAGGATTGTCCTTATAATTGGAAGTGTCCCGTAAAATGTCGGTAATGTGTTCTGCATTAGAAATGGCCTCCAAGGTATGTAGTAAACTTTCAAACCACCAGTCATATATCGCACCCCAGAGCGGTTTCCGTAGGCATGAGTCAGGACCACCACCCAGTGACCAAGCTTAAGCAGGCATTGTGATAGATAATAAATGTGATTCTCCACACCACCAAAGTTGGGGTAGAAAAAATCAGACACCATCAATATTCTGTGCGTTGGTCCACCCATTACATCAGTAAATATCACCAAAAAAATGCTGTTGCCAACCCCCTGTAATGAATTAACTGTAATGTTATTGTACTACACGTTAATAATAAACTATCATTGTAATGTTGTCATAATGAATGTTTAATGATAATAAATTTCAAAGAGGTTTAGATTAATCATTTTTATTTGAAATTCACACTGAATATGATGCTTTATTTTGTCCCAAATTTTCACCATTTCCAGCTTTTTCGTTTCTAAGTAGGTCTTTATGACACAAAAAGCCAAATGCAAGTCAAGCTCAAGTGAAACTTTGTGGAAGAAAATCTTCTAGTCATCAAGTCAAGTACCATTACAGCACCATTCCAAAAATCCGCAACTTAACTTGGGTATTAGGATAAGGTTTTGTTGTTGTTGTTCTTGCTGTTTTATTTTGAAATGGCTACCAAGTTTACTTATCTGAATTTACAGATCCACTCAATTGGGCAGAATTTTGAGTAAGTAGGGTTTCTGAGTTTTAAAACACTTCTATGTCATACATCAGTATTTAGTGTGTTAGTGTAATTAGTTAGCCAGCCGTTGATAACGTAATAGCTGTTTTGAGTAATTACGCTAGCCAGCCGCTGTTAGCATAA
This sequence comes from Protea cynaroides, assembly GCA_028583415.1. Lineage (NCBI taxonomy): Eukaryota > Viridiplantae > Streptophyta > Magnoliopsida > Proteales > Proteaceae > Protea > Protea cynaroides. Next base: position 37,581,428 of record CM053268.1, read on the forward strand.
TAGCTGCTTTGACTAGGTTTCGTTAGTGTCTTAATTAAGTAGATAATCTTTGACTAAGATTATGGACTAGTTAGTTTCCTTTACCGTATGAGCTTGTTAGTTTACTTTATCTTTTGTTTGTAACCAAGACTCTGGCTTGTAGAGTCCTAGATCTATCTATTAATTGTTTTTCAATTTCTATAAATAAAAGCTGCGAGGAGGGAAGCAAGACATTCATCGATTTTGCTCTCCCTTTCTTCTTCTTCTTCTCGTTTTCTCTCTATTTTTGTCTTTTCTGGTTTGTTGTTAATTCCTTTTGTTTTTTAACATGGTATCAGAGCCTATTGAATAGCATTAGTTTCCTTTAATTTCTGATTTTGATAGGCTTCTAAGAATTCTTCTACCTGGTTGCAGCAAACTGTGCTGCCTACTACTACTATGTTCTTAAATTTAGTTTAGTATATATTAATTCTTAAACCGGAACACCTGAGCTAAGTCCTACAATGTTTTTTTTCTTTTTCTTTTTTTTTTTACTCTTCCCTCTCCTACTACTTTTTTTTTTTTTTTTTTAAATCAATGGCTGATTCCTACATCTTCCTCCATCCGAGGTACTCCCTCTCATACTCCAATCTAGATTAATACCATTAAACAAAATGATGTTTCCAATTACCTATTATGGGCTCAAGCTATCAAAGCCTTCATTTTCTCTCAGGGTAAACTAAAATATCTCATTGAAGATCCTCCATCTACTGATTCTAAATCGCCTACTAACATTGCTGCCCATGATGAATGATGAATGGATGCGTGAATCTTCCACACTCCAAATCTGATTGTGGAATAGTATTAATTCCACTATTGCATCCAATGTTATGTTCCACAACACCACGAAGGATATATGGGAATATTTACAAGAGAGCTACGGTTAAGCAAAGAATATATCACAACATATCAGTCACCAAGGATAGTCACGAGGAAAGTATATATGACAGTTGCAATTATGGCAGAAAATGCATTAGGGGTCACAACATATCAGTAACCAAGAATTATTGTAATTGAGCTATAATCAGTTGATCATGTTCACTTTTAGAATATTCAACCTAACATCAACCATGGTGACAAATAAAGAGGAATTACACCATTACAAATAAACAAGACAATGATAAGAAAGAACATATAAGCATAAGGTTATTTATAAAGGTATTCAAAGAAGAAACAATAACTCAAGAATGTGGAAGAATGCTTCTCCCATTTCAGGAACTGCCACGACAAAAAAAATCCCATTATGGTTGAGGAGTTCATAGGTGGCAAATCTCAGCAACTGTTCTACTCCAAACGTACTCTGTTGTATATCAGAGTCCCCAATTGTTATCATATAAGCATTCAGTGGTGCTTTTGTGCCTCTAATTTTTTGGTGTTTGTGCTTCAAGATGCCTCATTAATACCCAAGCATCCAGCATAAAAGGATAAAAAACAGAACAACACAGAGAGAGTGAGGACTTGGGGCAAGAGGAAAAAAAAGAAGAAAGAAAAAAACAGGGTGATTGCAAAGAGTGGCACTGGGTTTTGGGGGCAAGAGATGAGCACCTTCTTACGATCAGTTAAACCAGAGCATTTTGTGGCTGATTGCTGAACCTTTGAGGTTTCCTGGCACCTACGGTGGGTCTTGGTTGTTTCCCTTCAAAAGCAGTGACAAGAGTTTCAGCTATTGTCCTTGGTGATTGTTTAATATCGTGGGTGGTTGGGTAATATCTCACGATGATGCAAATGTATGAACTTACAGAAATAAAAGAACTCGGGTATAAATTGGCAAACTTTGTGCAACCTCTCTGTCTCTCTCTGTCTCTCTCTGTCCCTACATTGTTTTTCGTTACCCTCCTACAAGGGGTCATAAATTAATTTGCTTGCCTTTTGAGAGGATTATAAGGTGACTTAATCAGCTTCTATGCTTTGATTCATGGGTATGGAGGTTTCCTATGGGGATTTTTTTATATATTTTTTTTTAATGTGGATGAGGATTACAGGTGCTTCTACTGGATATTTAATTCCAATGGATGTAGAGATTTATTGAATTCCTTGTTGATTTGCTAGTGCAAAGCATCATTAGGGGGCGGGGTTCGTGTTTGTTATTCTCCGGCTTTTTCAACCCATGTTGGACACGCAAACTGACGATACTTTAAGCTTAAGAGTTTATGCTAAAAATCAGGATCTCCAAACCGAAGGTATTAAATTATTTAAAACCATTACAACTATTAAAAGTAAACTTCACAACCAGAGGATTCATCAAGTTCATATGTATAAAAAATAAATTAATGCCAAATTACAGCCCTGTGAAATCAATCGATTTAGGTAACAAAACCCTTAATTCACACAGAATATTATCACATCACAATTGATAGAGCGCTATCTACGCCTCTTTTGTTTCTTCTTCTGTACGTATTATTAGCTTTATATAGTTATTATCCCTCATCACGATGAACCTAGATGCCACAAATTGATGCCTTTTTATAGCCTATAACTAAAAATCCCTAGAGAGCAATGACAGTAGACCTTAGAAGGAGAAAAAAGAGAAAAAACATACCGTAGTGAGATGTCGATAGAGCTTCTCCAAACCGAGGGAAGGATTCTGATGGAGTTTCCGCAGTCGACCAAGAATACCGATAGAAGAGACCGTCGATGTAGGGAAAGAGGAGGGAAGAAGAGAAGGAAGAAAAGACTGGCTTTTCAAGGCATACCGAACGAAACAACAGACAGTCGTTCGAGATTTGAGAGTTAAAGTCGTAAGTTGGGTTCTAAATTTACTTTCATTGGAAATAAAAATGGAAAAGTAATAATACAATGTAAAATATAAAATATAAATGTTTTTTTTTTCTGGCAACCAAACATAAGAAATATTCCCTTTCCCTAGCAACCAAACAAATTCTACATGAAATTTTCGAACACCACAAAATGGGAATAAACGAATTGTGGGTAGGAAGTTATAATGTAGATGAATAGGAGAATCATTGAAATGTTAAATGTTAGTTTCCATTCAAGCTCTAACACTTTCTTAATCTTTTATCATTATTGTCCTAAAACATTTGGTTATGTTGAGTTTAAAAGGAAAGTTATATTGAACATTGGTATAAGAAAAACATGAGAAAAAGAATAATATTAAAATTCAATAACAAATATACATTTACCAATAATTTTTTTGATTTCCTCCAATATCTTAGTCTTGTCATTTGAAATTTTTTCTTCAAACTCTTTCCCATATTCTAAGTTCTAACAATATTTTCATAGATTGGAAGAAGAAAAAAAAAGAAACATTGAATGGTGACTAGTTTGGATTGAGTTGTTATAACCTTATAACATGCAAACAATGCATGCATATGTCAAATAGATGGGCACAATTTGGGTGTTCTAATCGTCTGATAGATATACACAGTTTGGGTTTATATTCGACAAATTTTATAACTCAATTCAATAAGTTTTCTCTCAAACTATCACTTGTCAATTTTCAGAAATTTGATTTTTAATGGATCCCTAAAGCTTTATTTTACCACTTGGTCAAATCAAGGGATCTGCTGATATGTGGAATCACCTTATTGAAAATTGATTTTTAATGGATCCCTAAAGCTTTATTTTACCACTTGGTCAAATCAAGGCTAGATCTTGCATGGTATATGTGGTAATAACTACTTGGCCTACCTATTAAAAATATATCCCTAAGACACACAAATAAAGAAAAATAAATAAATAAAAACAAAATAAGAATATATACTTACCTAAAGTATTCCTATTATCCTAATGATTGGAACATGCAAAATTTGGTTTAGGGTAATTTACACCACAGGTATCTGAAATTTTGAGAAATCATATCAGAGGTACGTCACGTTTCAAAAATCATACCAGATGTATTTCTTCTCATATTTTCAACATTAACCCTATTGAACGTTGGCATCCTCTAAGTTAACCATTAGATTTACCTCAAATTTTCAAGGACTAATCGTTTCTTGTTGACCTACCCTTATTTGGTGTCTGATTGTTGGTACGAAAAAATAATAAGTTGGGGTGCGGAGTTTTTACTGAATGTGTGTACCATAGTCGAGATTTGTGACTTGGTGATGTGCAACTGCCGGTGAGAACAGTGACAGGAGAGGGGGGTGGGCAAATGAGACAATGATGATCACATGAAAATCCGAGTGGTGAATCGTTGCGGCAATGGGATGGTGAGAGAGTGAACCAAATGAGACCAAAAAAGTTATGTTAAACAGGGATAAATTTGAAAGTACAAAAATAAAATGTACTCTAAACGTAATATTTTTGAAACATCAGGTACCTCTGGTATAATTTCTTAAAACGTGAGGTACCTTTGATATGATTTTTGAAACATGAGGTATCTATGATATAATTTTTCAAAACTTCAGATACCTTTGATTTAATTTACCCTTTGGTTTATGAGTGTAGTTTAGAAGAGTATAAGTTATTTTTATAAATAAAATAAAATTTTAGCCTCCACTAATTTGCAGATGTTTGGGTCATACAAAAGAAAACTTTCAATAATGGATGAAAACCAAGGATCGAAATTTCTGTTTCGTGCCTGGTTTCGGTCAGGCAAAACTAAAATTTCGGTGGTTTCAATCGAAATTTCGGCAAAACCTGGTAAAAAAAAGAGAGATGGTTTCAAATATGATTTCGGTGGCCAAAAAACATGTTTTTTGAGTTTAATTTTTTTCTATAATGTAATTTTAACATTTATAACATATATACTGAATCATTTGCACATAAACAATATCATAAATGATAATTCTATGACAACACTATAACATGGTAACATTATTAGTAAAGAAACAAACTTTAATGTTCAAGAAACTAATCTACACAATTTCTGACACTTTGTACCTTCAAAATTACTCATTTAGCAATTATTATTATTATTATTATTATTATTATTATCTTTGTTAATGAATCTAAAAAATAAAATAAGTTTCTAGATTTCTATAGTTCTAGTAATGTAATAAAAGAGTGTTTCTTTTAAATAACTCTATAGAATTAAAAGAATCACAATATTATAAAAATAAAAACTGATTGACAAAATAACATTTGTATATAGAATTGAAAGATGACATAATGTTATTAAAAAAAAATAAAAATAAAAAAAAAGATAACTAGCCGGAAAGCTGCTTACCTGGGGAGAGTAGTTTGACTAAACGTCAATTTTCCCCCAAAAAAAAATGGTGACTAACGTTACCATTGGATAAGGTGTAACGTTAGCCTTGGGTAGAAAAAAATAATCGTTAAAAACTGTGTGGTTCGTATTTCGTTCAAATCAGTTTCAATCATATTTCTGGAAACCTTAGTTTCGATCAAAATAAGTCAAAACCAAAAATTCGGATTGAATTTTGGTAAAAATCATATTGATAATGTTACGACAAACACAGTGGAAAAACACAGGTAATGGTAGTATGAAATTCTAATAAACAATAAAGAATAAAGACACGAAAAATTTACATGGTTCGATCAATGTGATCTACATCCACGGACGAGAACAGATTTTCACTAGATCAATAAGAAGAAGAAGATTATAAAGTGCACCTTATAAAGTGACACGAATACACAAGATTGCAACCAGTTTCAACATTGAACAAGAACCTTAGTTGTTCTTCTTTTTTCTCTTTTTCTTTCTTTTCTCTCTTCCTCATACTTTTTGCGACTAGGTCAGAAAATTTCTTTACTATTCCCTCTCCCACAATTATATTTATGGGAGAAAAGTAATTGAGGGAATAGGGAATCCTTTTCCCACAACTTTCCTATTTTTTTTTTAACTAAAAAAAAAAATACGATATGATCCATAATAACCATAAAAGACTCAAATTTCAAACCACAAAATAACAGATATTAAGTATCATTTCGATTTGACAAAACATGAAATATTTCGACCGAAATTCTGAACTATGATGAAAACAAAGTAAAAAGTAAAAACATCCATCTCTTTTTTTATAAGCCCACTAAGAAATACTAGATTAGGGCCTATTTATGGTCTGCATTTGAACCCTATAACTTTGAAGTAACAAAAACATTGTTTTAGGAATTCAAATATCACATGCACATATATGTATTTTTTATGGAATTTCATCAGCATTGATGTGTTGTGGGACTCACTTTTATGGTGTGGGATCACTAGATATGAATGATGATAAGATCCTAAAGAGGATACAAGTATAAGTTAGTGAACTATGCTTTTTATAAAGCCTTGATCAAGTGCTTGGGCTACTGTGTGGCTGACAAACTCTACGAACGTGTATATTGTAAATAGGAGTAGTATTAATATATGGGTAATCAAGCTCAATGGCATGGACAAGATAGAAATAAGAGTCCGAGGGATAGGATTGCATGCTGTTCCCATATTTATCAATAGCATTCTTTGTCCAGAGCTCAACCCTATCCCTATCCCTCCGAATTTATCTTTGGGGTCCTTTCTTTTTCCATGCCTGTTGTTTGAGATTGATAGCTTTGGAAGATGGAAGCTATATATATATATCATTGACATATGTGGTATTTGGTTCGTGTTCCAATCTTCTCCCCATCTGGTAATCACCCCACATTTTTGGGAATCTTTGATAGATGAAGTCTTACATCTCAGATCCAAGTATGGGTGAGTGGAAGTACTCAAGTACAGGTGAAGTGTCAATCTGTCGGTTTTGGTAAATCAATCATAGAACATTTGAAGACCCGCATCAGGATCAGCCCATTCAATTAATCAGGTTTTATAAGTTAGACATGGATATATTTATATTCAGTCAATTGATGGATTACTGGTCCATGAACATGAACAGACTAATGTTATCCCAGGAAACAGGGGAAGGGGTCAAATTTATCCCAATGGGAGCAAAAGTAAAGGCAGTCAAAATTGTGACAGGTGTACCTTAAGCCATTCTTATAAATTGTAATGGATCACCCTTGGTATGAATGTCAACTAAGTATTGTAAGTAAATGAATCTCCTTTTAAAATGGATGGGATAGAATATATTCTATGAATATATAGCATAAAAATTCCCAATTTTAGAGACAGTCCTGAAGGACCCAACGAATTTCTAATCGAAATTAGGAGATTCATTTTAATTGATTCTTTTGTCACATTGTAATATTTCAATCCATTGAAGGAACCCATTAGAGAACAATTAGATGATGACAAAATTATCAAAGATAAACACTTCTTATTTTGATTATTTTTATTTCTTAACAACAATATACGAATAGTTAATTGATGTTGTGAAAGTGATTCTTGAATCCTTGTCTTGGAATAAAAATGATTTATATTGGTGCGATCTGATCCATTATTGGGGTTCAATATTGAACCTTCCCTGGCCATTCCTTTTTCCGGTAGACGAAATGGGAGACTTCATTAAGTCCATTTTATGAAATCTTGAATAAGACCATTTACCCTTACTTCAACAAAGGAACCATGAATCTCTTCTTCTATAGAAGAGCCTATTTTGGCTTGGTCCCAATTCACTACTAAACAAATCCGAACCAATTGAATACTTGCGTGAGAAATTTCTCGAATTGGTTCGCCATTTTCATATCCATAAATTTTTCTAGAACATTCTTTTCTTGAATATCATTCAAAAAAGTTACAGATTGCCTAGTCTTCCACCAATTAGTAATCCAAAATTCTTGACTTCCATTAAATGAGAGAGAGATCTTCTTCCACCAATTAGTAATCCAAAATTCTTGACTTCCATTAAATGAGAGAGAGATCCACAGGGTAAAAAGAGTATAGATGCAAGATATGGGAGGGGAATGATATTTCCTTTTTTTGGCATTTTGATTCTGTGAATTGTTAATGAACCCACTTCATTTGTCGATTCTATCTGATGATACTTTTATCAAGCATAAGTTCTATAACAAAACAAGGTCTCGAATCTATAGATCTATTTCTTCTTTTTTATTTGTAATTAATTGGTAGTCTTTGGATCTAGAAATAATATAGAAATAGATATAGATCTCTTTCTCGAATGAAGAAATAATACAATATTGTTTTCGGATATCTCAATTGTTCAAATTCCAAGCAATTGTATCATTTTGATAAATGCCCGAAAGAGTAATGATTTCGATTGCTGGAGGTGAAAGAACTCCCTTAAATCTAATATTTTGAAAAGTTTCACTGGCTACCCATAACACAAGAATAAGTGGGGGAATTTCTGAAAAATATCATTGTGATGATGAAATTACAAAAGGGTGGTAAGGGAAATGAAGAGATACGGAATACTTTGGCTTTGTACCTAGACTATTTTGCAAAGGATCTCGTATGCGGATCCTTTTTTATTTACGATTCAAGATCCTCAAAAAATTATGTCCCTTATCTCTATGAATATCAATCGATAATTGTTCTAAATTAATGATTTGTCACTCAGCTTCAGCCTGATGGAAACACAAATATTGCAAAGAAGAATATTGCGAGTGATGACGACAGAGGCTTGTGGTTCTGTTGTAAAATATCCCAATCTCTATTACCGACCGACAATCTGTTTGTCCTTCTGACACCTGTTGCTGAGGGGACTTCCTCGGATTAGGCTCGTGAAGCACCTTCACTGCTAGTACCTAATTTTCAAATCCATTTTTTTTCTATCAGAGTTTGTTTGCTTGCTGCTTCTGTTTCTGGGTTACTCGTTCTACCTAAAGGGGAGTTAGAGTAGTAAATTCAGCCATGGATCCTTTCATAAGAAATAATACGTATATATAAGCTCAAATTTTGGAATGTGATGTTTTGAAGGTTTTGAAAAGAGGCGTAGATTTTGGGTCAAGAAAAAAAAATGTGATTTATGACAATTAAAAGATATCCGGAGAGGTCATTTTTGGAGGAGAAACTATGCGTTTTTGGGATCTCCGCGCTCCCTGGCTGGAACCTCTAAGGGGTCCCAATGGTTTGTTTGTTCTCTATTTTTTCCCCTTCTTAATGTTTTCCAACTTCATCACAATACCCATACCCTGTTTTCTGACAATACCCTCTATGTTTTTTATTTTATTTTTTTCCTTTTCCAACTTTATTATAATACCATGTTTCCTCAAAACATAGGCGGGTGAATATTTAGATTAGGTTTTCCATTTTATGCCCTGATATTATCGTAGAAAAGTGAGTTGTAACAAATGTGATAGAGGTATGTAGGATCGATGCAATTGCAAAAGCTAAACAAGAAAGAGAAAAACCATGAATAAAAAGCTAGTTTGGTGTGTCACCATTTATTACTACGGTTTGTTTGATACATAGTTAATGAATAAGTGAATTGTGAATGAATTATTGAATGTTACTTTCCATTCAAGTTCAATACTTTCTTAATCTTTTATAATGATTGTTATAAAACATTTGGTTATGTTGAGCTTGAATGGAAAAAAAAAATAACATTGACATATAAGAAAGACATGATTTTTAATATTTATGGAAAAATAGTATTAAAATTTGATAATAAATATAAACTTACCAATAAATTCTTTGATTTCCTCCAATATCTTAGCCTCATTTGAAATTTTATCATCATAACTCTTTTTCATGTTCTAACAATATATTCATATATTAAGAGAGAAAAAAAAAAAAAAAATCACTGAATGGTGAATAATTTGGACTGAGTTATTATAATCTAATACTATGCAGAATGCATGCATATGGTAGATAGGTAGACATAATTTGGGTGTTTTAACCGTTAGATAGACAACACAATTTGTGTTTATCATTTGTCAAATTCCATAACCAACTTCCATCAGTTTTCCTCCTATTATCATAGGGAAGATTTTTCCCACCCCTGAGGTATATTTTTAAATCAACCACTACCATCTTGGCCGATAATGTCAACCACCTCCTTGACGTTTGAAAATAAATATCAATATCATGTTAGTCCATTAAGTGATGAGACGAATCGTAACTATTGTTTTCAATGATAATGTTACCTTTGAGATTATAAAACGTCATTTTTATCCTTTTGAAACTTAAATTAAAACTATTTCTAAGTCTTACTTTCACCTCCATCTCCTCCACCGTGCACCCACCACCATCCTCTTCTTCCGGTTATGAGTGCTCGTCACTGCCATCACCACCAAGTTTTGGAGCTCTGTCTCGATCCCTCCCCACCACACTCCGGCCACCACCATATCCCACTAACACCTTCTGCCTGCCCCCCTCTCTTCTGCAACAACGTTTCTATGTTTCTTTCCCTACACCCACCACTCGAAATCTGCAAATCCTCCAGAGGCCCCGCCCCTCCCTTCCCTCTCAAAATTAGTATTCAACGCATGATGAATCATCCCCGAAGACTCCTCTCTTTTAGAAGTCTTTTCCTCTCACAATCACAACTTCCCTATAAATAGTTAATTACTTACTATTGTACAAAGATTTATTATTTGAATTGTTGTTACAAAGATTAAAGTTATAAATAGGCACCATCTTTTATCGTCTCAAATAATTAAAAAAAAATATTTCAAACTTGGTTTTGAAGGGATTGGGATCGGATATCATGAATGCAACTTCCTATTATCTTAATTAGAAGGCAGTAGTTAATGATCGATTTTGTTCATTTGAGGGAGTATAAGATTGCCTTGTCCTATACTCATGTTCTTTTTTCTTTTTTTCTTGTTTTTTTTTGTGGGGTAAGAGTCCTATATTCGTGTTCACCAATTTATTCTCTAGTATGGATGAATGGGGGCACTCAAGTAGAGGTGAGGCGTCAATCCATCGGTTTTGGGAAATCTGTCACAGAGTAATTGAAGGCCCAGTATCATGATCAGTCCATCAGTTAATCGGGCTTAATAAGTTAGACATGAATATGTTTATATTTGATCGATCAATCAATACTGGTTCATAAACATGCTAATGCTATTGGACTATTATAGGGCTCTAAATGGTGGTCTCTCGACTTGGTTGCTCCTTCCTAAGAAATCTACATGCACTTACCCCATCTCTCCTTCTCTCTCTGCCTCCAACCTTTCTTCTGCAGCTAGTATTAAAGTGATTTTAATGCTGCTCTTAATTTGTGTCCAGTCTTACCAACTATTGCTATTTGGCAACTAAAGCCTAGTCAATCATAACAGTAGTAATAAATATAAGGGAAAATTTCGCATATTACCCAAATAATTTGAGAAACATCATCTACTATTCAAAATTTTTGAAAATGTCAACTACCACCCAAAATTACAAAATGTTTCCCCATTAACTGACAGAAGAGAAGAGAGTTGAAATTTTATTTAGACGTTTATATCTTTTTTATTTTAAACTGAGAAACATCACCTACAACCCACTGTTTCCTTCTCCGACAACATCCTACCACCACTAGTTCCTTTTCTGGCAATATCGAATCTCCAACCATCAAATCTCTGGCATTTTCCTAAAACATCAACAACTCGCCATTAATGAACCCACAAAGTTAAGAACTCTTAACAAACTCCCCCAAAAAACGCATGAAAGAACTAAATCTGCACCGGTATCTCACGAGAAGAAGCCATCCCCGTAAAAAAAAAATTCAGTCTGATTCCTTTACAATTAAGTTATTAAAAAATTATCTCTCTCTTTTTTATCATTCTTTAACGATTCCAATTTTCAATTACTCCCCAAAATCTCATAGAAAACCCAATATTTCCATCTAATCGATCTAGCTTCTTCACATACTTGATCTCAAAACCAGGTTAAACTGATTTAAATTACCAGAAAAAAGAAAAAAAAAAGTCCAAAATGACAGAGAATATCAGCCTAAATTAAATAAGCTATTGAAGATAGAATCAGGTCCGGAAGAGGGAAACCATTTGGGAATTCACTCCCTCCAATGAATTCTTTCGTACTAATGAGCTAAAGCCCAAATAGCATCCCAGGCTTCCGACCCACACCCAGAAAATGCTTTAGATAATAAGCAAAAAAATATAATAATAGAAACTGGTTACAGCCAGATTAATTAAATTGGAATGTAAGAAGACAAATTCATAAGAACAAGTTTGAAAACATAAATGGTGGAGAAATAACCAAAAAAAATCCTAACAGTGGAAAATAAAATCGATGCTAATACGTACTGATACTTGCAGAATCGGTAGGGTAGCACTAATTGTAGCCGATGTAGAAGCTTGGATTCTGGAACGACTTCTGGAATTTCAGGAAACAAATAGGAAGAAGAATGGCTGGAAGAAGCTTGGATTCTCTCGAACAAGAACAGGATGTTCATACTCTGTCCTCCTCGAGAGGATTCATGTTCCTCAACCCTCAATACAGAGATTTGCTGTGATTTCCATCCATTTCAACAACCAACAGAGCAAGAAAGAGGAAGAAGACGATGATTTGGGGATAAGGTTAAAAAATATTGAAAGGTAAACTTGATTTTTTCCTTTCAAATAAGGGTATCGTTGTCAATACAAAAATAGTTTTGAGCTGACATCAGCATCTAATGGTTCTGTCTTAACGATTTTAGTCTTTTTGACAAACGTTTTGGAATTTTGGATGGTAGTTGATGTTTTCAAAAATTTTGAGGGGTAGATGATGTTTTTAAAAGTATTTGAATAGTACGTGAAATTTTTCCTAAATATAATATAGAAAAAAATTCATCAAGACCCATCAAAGATTGCTAACATCATTACACCCACAAGAATGCAAAACATCATCTATTACCCAAAACTTTTACTGTGGTAATCAAAGAAGTTCACTCCGTCAGTTGATTCCCGTTAGATGTTGACGTCAGCTGGATTAGAATATTTCAAAGATGATGATACCATTTTGGCTTGTTGATATTTGTTACCCTACCTCTGTTTCATTTCGAAACAGTAAGAGAGGAAAATTTTATTCGTAAGAGTTAAAAGAGGGAAAAGAAAACCCTACCTCTTCTCGATGAGGACGACGAAGACTGACTTCTACTTTTTCTTCTTCGCCATCGATGGTGCCTTCATCTTCACCATATCACTCAATTTCAAATAAATAAAAAAATCGACACGCGCCTCCTTGTGACTGAAATAGGCGTCTTTAGCCTGGCACCGGTCTCATAACAACCTCAACGCGTCCTAGCCGAGGGCCGTCACACCCGAAGTGCTGTAGGCATGGTTTTAGGCAAGCATTAAGACTTGAGTTCTAATGAGCCCAATAAACATTGCTACTGTATCTATACATGTAAACATGTGTATGGATTGTGCTTCTATTCTGATCCCTTTTTTTCCCTCCTCCTCAGTTTGAATTGCCTATAAATGAGTTGGTACTTCTAGAGAGTAATTTTTTTCTGTCATGGAGCAATGGTTTTAGGAAGGTGGATAGAAAGGTTTTACGAAGGTGGATAGAAAGCATTCGATTCGAAGGTTTAAGGGGTTATATTGTAAGATATTTTTATGGGCTTAATTAATTATAAGGTTAGTTGATTCAGTGGGAGTCTAGTTACGGGTAAATCGGTTTAAGTATGATTGGAGATGGACCAACTTGGTCCACTATGGGACTGGTCCAGGGTTGGGGGTGGTATTATAAATACCAATGGTTAGAGTCCCCACAGCCACGGTGTTACTTTCTTCTCCTGTTCTCATACGCAGAGAGAAGGTCAAGGGATCCCGACAGGCTGTGGAAGACTTTGATCTAAGCATTCCAAACATTCTAAGCATTCAAATCAAAGAAGGAAAACGATCGAAAATCAATCTACAATAAGAGGTATGTCTCTAATCATCTCTTTTCAATACCCATTGTATTCTAGTAATCTGTGTAGTGTATTTGTCGGGGTTCATGGGAAATCTCATGGAAAAACCCAAAGAGGATCTATCTAAAATGCTTACAGTGGTATCAGAGCCACCTACACAGATCTAGAATCATGAGAAAGCATTGTTAAAACTTTATGTTTGAATGAATTGAAAAAGGGAAGAGATTTTTCTCCCAAAATTCTCTTCGAACCTGTCTAGGGTTTGGACTTTGAAAAAATTTTTTCGGACCATTAAAAAGCAAAATAAATTATACAGGATTGTAGGACTCGGAGAGATGGAGCCGGCGACATAAAGTTGGTCGCCGGAAACTACCCGACGCGTCCTCACGCGCCACCTGAAAAGGCGAGTGAGATCTATGCGCCGGGGTTGGAAAAGTTAAAAAAGAAAAAAAAAGAAAAAAAAACTCTGACGGCGCCGAGTCATCGCCGGGTCGACTCGGCGCTAACTCGTGAATCCTAACGGGTTGGCTGGGTTGACTCGGGCCGAGTCTACCCAGCCCCGGCTCGCCAAGCCCGGACTTATCCGGCGGGTGGCCCGGCCCCAGCCCAGTCCGGACAAGGGGGGCAAACCCAACCAGGCAAAATGACCCGCCGACCCGCCGACCCAACATTGCAACCCGGTAACCCGGCACAGCGACACGAGATTTTGACCCGATAACCCGACCCAGTGACCGAGAGTTTGATCCGGTAACCCGATCCATTGACCCGGTGACCAGGATTGTGGATTGGTTGGACCGATGGTTGGACCGCCGGTTTACGGTTTGGTTTAGGTCCAGACCGTTTTGGTTTGGCCTGGACCAAACCATTAAAAAAAAAGGAAAAAAAAAAAGAGGTTCTATTTTGTGGGGTCCGCCCATAGCCGAACCCGGACAGACTGAACCGAACCCGATCTACCATCTTATCAACCCAAGCGGTTGAATTACGTTGGGCTTGTTCTGAGATACGTAGGTAGCTTGACTGTTTATCATTAGAGTTCAGTCCTAAACTAATTTACTTTAATTTACTTTTCATTTCTTTCATTTTTAGATTTAATTTCAAAAACCATTGCATTTGAACTTTGAACTTTGAACTACGCTTCAATAACTAAAAATGATTTTTATCTGTCAATCTGTTGAGAGTCGTGTGCTTGTCATCCGAAATTGGCTGATTGGTCCTTCATCCAATCATTTTATTTTTTATCTATATCACATTAAAATTTTTCTTTCTGTTACATTGATGGCTTGCTCCTAGATTGAAATACATCTAGAATCTAGGTCTGGTGTCTATTAAAAGTTGTTTAGCCATTGCCTGTAATTTAAATTAGGATAAGAAATGATAGTATATGAAGACTAATCTTTGGATTAGGCAATTTGGGTGTCTAACACCTTCCCAAATTGTAATATGACACTTATCCATTATTTCTCTGGTTTGACCATAAGCCTTAATCCATTATGTGAGTCATTAGTATTTCTCATATGAGAAATCATATATAAGTCCTAGACCTTATTTAGGTGGCGACTCCATTTTCATTTTTACATTTTAATCATTTCATACAAATTATAAACCATCGTCTCTACACCCTTGCTCTGCTTCCTTTTCGGCTTGTTGAGAGAACTTAGGCTTTGTAAACATGAGTGGCAAAAATGGAGCGCTTAGACACAAATTCCAGATTGGTTGGTCTGTTAATACAAAATAAACCGTCAAGTAATATTACTATGATGAATAATACATGACTACGGATGTATTAAAAAAAAAACATCATCTAATTAGTTACGAGTGATCATATAAGATATATGTAATATAAAAAATATTTAAAAATTTAGAAGATAATGCCATTAAAAAATGTCCTCAAATTACCTAGAAATCTTCGACGAGTCAACTGACAAAAATCACCATGTCATTTTTGTTGGCTCCGAATAATTGATTATGAATTCCAAAAACAAATCCCACTCGTACTGATCTCAAATCATTGGTCTCCTACCTACATACGCCGATTCTCCCAATTATCATATTAATAGTTATAAAAAAAAATACCAAAAGACTAGAAAATACATCTGTTAATATGAAATAAAAGGTTAAGTAATATATGATTTTGTATATATTAAAAAAAAATGGTAAAAGTTATAGATGTGATATAGGATTTTTTAAGGTAAAAAATATTTAAAAGTATACAATATAATGCCAAACATCCTCTGGTTCGTTAAAAATCTTTAAGACCTGATAGGTAAAGGTGGTATTGTTAGAAGGGTTAATTTCTTCTCTTTTGTTACTTGTATCTATTCGTGGTTTTGCCACTGTTGCGTAGGTACCCTCTAATCCATTTCCACAACGGCAAGTACACGCCCTTTTTCTTTTCCTTTTCTCGATTTTAGTTACAGTTATGTTTGCTTGTTGCTTCTCTCTCTCGCTGAATTCATTTACATTTGTTGCACAGGTCATAGAATAGTGAAATCAATTGGGAATCTTTTTATTGAAAAAGAAAGAATTGGTATAAACTCACGTTTTGGGATCTACAGGAGCAGACTTGGTTTTGAAAAAAAAGAAAAGAAAAATAGGAAGCGGCAAATGAAAAAAAGAAATAAAAACTGCTGAATAAAATGGTGGGTTTTTTTGAATAAAATAAAATGGTGGTTTAGTATAATGAGAAATAGCTTTTTTTCTTTTTCTTATCTTTTACCAACTTCCTCACAATATCCTGTTTCAAGTGAATGAACAATCAAATTAGGCTTTCTAGTTTATGGCCGGATTTTGTCGTAAGTGAGTTGAAGCAAACGTTGTAGAGGTAAGTAGTATCGGTACAATTGCATAAGCTAAATAGGAAAGAGAAGATGAAGAAGAAAATGGTAGTTTTGGCATTTAGAAATTATGGAATGGGTCATGTCATCCGTTAATAGATTTGTCCCTTAAGACAAAGAGATGATTGTAATTAGTAGTGAACTCAGGTTTGGGTGAATTTAAGTGGGTGAAATTTTCCTTTAACATAATAAGGGAATAAATCACGAAGTTACAATGGAAAGGTGAGTTGGGGAATCAATGAATTGTTGGATGTTATTTTCCATTCAAACTCAAAAACTTTCTTAATCTTTTATCATGATTGTCGTAAAACATTTGGTTATGTTGAGCTTTAATGGAAAATAACATTGAACATTCTTATAAGAAAAACATGATTTTTAATATTAAGGAAAAGAGTAATATTGAAGCTCAATAACAAATATATACTAACCAATAAAATCTTTGATTTCCTCCAATGTCTTAGTCTTGTCATTTGAAGTTTTATCATCAAACTCTTTCTCATGTTCTAACAATATTCATAGATCAAGAGACCAAAAAGAAAAATGGTGATTGGTGAATGGTTTGGATTGAGTTTTATAACCTTATTCCATGCAAACAATGCATGCATATGGTAGATAAATAGGCATAATATGAGTTGTTATAACCTTATACCATGTAAACAATGCATGCATATGATAGATAGATAGGTACAATTTGGGTGTTCTAACCCTTAGATAGATAGACACACTTTAGGTTTATCATTTATCAAATTTTATAATCAAATTTAATCCATTTTCCCTCAAACTGTCACTTTTTGTCAATCATTTTCAGAAGTTTGATTTAATGGAACTTTAAAGTTTTATTTTACCACCTGATCAACTCCATCAAGGCTATATCTTCCATGGTATATGTGGTAATGACTCCTTGGCCTACCTATTTAAAATATTACACAAATAAATAAATAAATAAAGACAAAATGAAGAATCTTTATTCACCTAAAGTACTCCTATATATAACACTATGATTGTAACATAGTTTGGTTAATTGGGTCCATTGAAAATAATTAGGAAGTCTTTGTAATTATAAGTATAGTTTAAAAGAGTATAATTTTTTTTATAAAAATAAATAAAAATTTGAACCTCAACTAATTTGCAGATTTTAGGGGATTCAGATCTCCTATAATGAGGCCACTATGTAGTGAGGATCTCATCCACTCAAAGTAGATAGACACATTTTCTGATCCACTTAAAATACATTGAGATACATATAAATCCACTTTGAATGGATGAAATCCTCACTACAAGAGTGTCCTCACTACAAAAGATCCCAATCTATGTTTTTTTTTTTTTTTTTTCGATATAGAATCCCAATCCATGTTAGGCCATACAAAAGTAAACTTCCAATAATAGGCCAAAATAGAGTAAAAACACTCCTTTCTTTATTCATAGGCCCACTAAGAAATTACTAGAGTAAGGACTATTTATTGTTTTGATTATCCATAGGTCATTAATTAATCATTCTTGGATCGACGTACGCCTTCGGTCTTTCATCCTGCAATCAATCATTTAAAACATTTCTAAACTCTATACTAAAACTGTTTATGGCATCAACCCGAAAACCGGCAAGCAAAACTGTTTAACCCATTAACTCGAAAATTATTTAGAAACTGGTTAATTAAAATCGTTTACTAATCGATTTCGATAGAGACTTTCACACCGTTTACTAAATGGTTCGATTTCAGTTTCACCCTTTATGCATCGAATCAAACCGGAACTGAACCGTGAACCTAAAACCGTGCTATTGAACACCCTTAGACCAAACTAACCCTCATCTTTACATATGAAACCCTAGTTTTAAGCATATCCTCACCAGAAGAAATCTCGAGGCAAGACCAAGACTACACTCTTAACTACAAAATTACTCCTTTGGCTAGCACAAATAGATTTTTGTGTACATTATTACAAATAACAACCATTTCAACAATGGCAGCAATGACCTTAACAAGATCAGGGCCTGAAGTAGGATCTTGAAATTGTTTCACTAAACACCAGTTCTCTAGTAGGCCAATTTAACATGATCAAGATCTGGAGGATCCATGAAATGAAGAATTTGAAGAATTTCTTGGGATTTACCAAGAACACTTGCTGCTCTTTTAACTCTTTCCTCGGCTTCAGTTATGTCAGTTAAGACACACTCTGCTATAAAGCATGTGGAAGATTGGAAAGACAAGCTGCCAGCAGATCTGAAATTGCATGCTCTATCCAATCAAACAAATCTTTTAATGTTTGATACTTTTCTATATCAAGTTGAATGCTATCAGAGACTCTATACAGATTGTATCCAATAATAACTCCTATAGGCAATAGAACATGAGAGACTCCCAAGAGCTTTTCCTTAGATCTCCGAACACACCCCTTTCCAGTTTTCGTGAGTTTCTTCAGTTTCTCTTCAGGAAAACTAGTTATAGAAAAATTCCCACTTGAAGATAGATTTGTTGGACTTTATGTTGTCATTGTTGCAACTTGGCTGATGTGACAGTGTTTGTGAGCATTCAGTCAGAGAAATAAGGAGAGAGAGTGTCAGTGCAATGGCAAAACTGGAGCAACCTCGTAGTTGGGTTTTACAGTGTTCTACATCTCTTATACTGTGTCTTAGATGGCTTACAGCGAGTTAAATGACATTCTACATCAAGTTTGATGAGAAAGAGTGTCTGACCCCACTGGTAGTGTAGCAGTATTTCCATTGGTCTGACTGTGTTTCTGAAGTGTTGCAATATCTTGAAGCATTACATGAAGAAAGAAGATGTAGAGAGAGAATGAGGAGAGAGAAACTAGAAAGAGAAAGAGGAGAGAGATTGTGAGTGGGACCCACGGGTGTGGTGGCAATGTGACATGTCAATACGGCAGTCCACGGCACTTGGCATGCATGCACGCAAAGTTTCAAGTCCAAATTCCTTAATTTTATAAACTTTTAATTTTGGGCCTATTTTTGATGGGTCCCGTAGAAGGTTCATGGAAATCCGACAATGGAAAGATGTAGAGCGTCGTTATCTTTCCAATGCAACTTGAAGTCAGAAACACCAATTTTTACATGGAAAACTCTTTCAAAGTGAAATGAGAAAAACCACAGGACCTAGTCCAAGTAAATCTCCACTATGATAATATTGGGTACACAATATAATCCTCTCTAATCACAGCTTGAGGTTTTCAATCCGCATACACTTGCTCCAAGTCTCCCAACTATACTCAATCATAACAGTAGTAATAGATATAAGGAATATAACTTGGAATGGTTGATCAAGAGAATAGTATTACTATACTCTAAGTTAAAATAACAAGAAGGATTCGCTGAAATTTTTGTGGGATTCGGTAGAATTTCATATGAAAACACCACTTTGGCAGTTTGCGTGTTATAAGGAATTAATTATAATTCTAAGAGGAAAACAAGGGTTAGAATGTGAATGATTGATAACATTTTTTAATCGAACAACCGCCAATCTATCATCTCGGAATGAGATAGGCCGAATGTTAATCGGGCTGGGCTTGAGATCAGATCATTTACTAATAAGTCCAGGCCAGTGTCGGATTGGACCCAATTGGATTAACCAGGATGGTTTTCATATATATATATATATATATATATATATATATATATATATATATCGACACATTATGGGGAATAAACCTTGTGAATGTAAGTGTTCTTAAATGTTATCTTTAAGTGGGGAAGTATTGATGTATGTTTTTTTTTTTTTTTGGTAAAATATTGATGTATGTGACTTCCATGATTTTTTTTTTTTTTTTTTTTTTAAATTTTTTAGCAAAAGGTTATATGCATCACCTGACCTGACACATGTTTATAGCTATCAGATCATAGTAAGTGCTCTTATGCAATATCAGTAACGCGCCCATAATACATAAAACGAACCTGTGACGGAGAGAATCTCCTAAGTATGAATCTTTTACCTTTAGGGAAGGGATCTGACGGCTCTTAATCTGGGTTATGGTTCTATTTAAGTTGATTCGGATTGTCTTGAAATTATTAACATGTTGATGAAAGGAACTTAATTATGAGATGGGTGATTATTTTGCCATGTCAATTGTAAAAAACATTAAACTTTTAGTTGCTAAAGAAGAGTCCTTCTCCTTTTGTCATATTTCAAGGGGGCGGAATTGTGTTGCCCATTCCTTTGTGAGAAGGGCCCTAACAACTGTAGGGAAGGTTAGTTGGCCTTTATCTATTCGGTGGTTGTCCGAGCTTTGTAAGTTCAATGCTACGGCTCTGCCCTGCCATTTGAATAAATACATATGTTTTCGATAAAAAAAACTCTTACCCTTTTTTTATTTGTGAGGTATTGACGATCCTATTCATGGTTGAAAAAACCCAGAGTTGAGTCCCGTTGGAATTGGCTCCCAATTAACATATTAATAGGTTAAAAAATAGAAAATCTATCTTTTAATATAAAATAGGGAAAATATCACGTACTACCCAGATAGTTTGAGAAAAATCACTAGCACCCACTGGTCTCAGAAATCATCAACCGCACCCACCAATTGATGGAAGAGAGTTCAATTTTTTTTCTAGACGTCTATACTCTTTTTCATTTTAAACTGAGAATGTTAACCCATGTTAAAATTGCTTATTTGACCTTCTAATGGAAATAACACCCTAACAGAAATAACACCATTTATCGTTTGAAAAATTTTCATCTAACCCCCAAAAAGGATATCAAATTCTATCTACTACCCAATGGTTTCCATAAACTCCAATTGGCCCCATTTAACTGACGGACTTGACTGAACATGTGAGTAGACATTCCTACCTTTTTTATTTGAAACTTTAAAATATTAAAATGAGATAAAATACTAATTTGTCCCTTTCTTTAAAACATGAGATTCTGTTTTCCATCAACAATCAAAATCACAAATCAAATATTGAGGAAAATGCAATATTTTCAATCATTTCTCTCCCAAGAAGGAACGGAACAAAATTCTTCATCTCTCTGGTCCAACTGTAAGTCTGTAACACACATTTCTCTTTCTCCCTCTAACAAAACCAATAAAACACGAAAGAAAATCTCTCTTTCTCTCTCTTTCTCTCTCTATCTCTCTCTATCTCTCTCTATCTCCTCTGTTCACTCTTGCTTCTATGGCTTTTTGTTTTCTTCTCCCACACTTCATCGCACCTTAACCAACTTGAAAGACACTCAAGAAGCGTCACCTACTGACCAGACCTCATGAAGTTCTTCCATTAATGAAAATGACCAGTTTTCGAGAAAAACTGGAAAACGACGAAGATTCCAACCACAGTTTGAACTATTGAAATTAGATCAGCTTGATCGGTCGATTCATATTGATTTTAGCCATGGCCGATTTTTTTTCTTTTTTTTTTTTTGGTAAGAGCCGATCCTTTTTTTTTTTTTTTTTTTTTGTAAGAGCTGATCCTGATCTATTAGCACTCTTGCACAGTTGCTACAACTATTTTTTTTAAAAGGATGTTCTTTAAATCATGAAATATTTGTTCTAATATTGTAATTAATTGCATCGCAAGCAACAATTTATTTTATAAAGCTCTGAAATTTGACGGAAATTTTCAGATAAAATTTCATCCTCAACGGGAAAACATGATTTAAGAGCAAATGGAAATCATGAATGGAAAGGAAAGTGAGAAATAGAACAGGGAAAGGAAGTGAACTCATCACCGTCAATCAGAAATTAATAGTGTATGAGTATACACAAATTATTTTCCCCTAAAGAAAATTCAAATAATTCTCCCTTTAATATTCTCTCACTCCCTAACTCTTCTCCCATAACCTTCTCTCACTCCCTATTTTTCTCCCGCTGCCATTCAGTTTTCAATCCCTATTTCTTCTCCCGTAATTTCTCCCATAATCTTCTCTCAATCCCTATTTCTTCTCCCGTAACTTCTCCTGTAACTTCTCCCATAATCTTCTCTCACTTTCTTTTCTTATCCCACTACAGTTTTCAATCCCTATTTCTTCTCCCTATTTCTTCTCTCGTAATCTTCTTTCAATCTCTATATAGATCCCCTTTCGTTTCTTGCGTAAAAAAAAAAGGAATTTCCACAATGACTGCAAACCCCTTTGATATGCGGCATCTAGGCACCTAAAGCAGCCGGGCAGCACTAGCACCAGAAGCCCTTTTAACTGAATTATCTTCAAGGAAACGAAAAAAAAAAAAAATTTACATGACATTGAACTCCGACGTACGAACGATCAGAAGAGGATCCCCTTATTTCTTCATCTTTAGATTTCTAGGGTTTGGGAAGAAAGAAACCTGAAAAACAAATGGGAAGATGAAATTCTTCATTTTCTTTTTATTTTTACTGTAGAAGATGAAAATGAAAAATTTGTAAGTAAAGGTGTTTTTTTACTTTTGGGGGCATTATGATCTTTTACTTTTGGAATAAGGGCATTATTGTCCTAATATTTGCAACTAATGGGACTCTACTAACGGGTGGGGTCTCTTTGATTAACGCTGGAAAATTTTGGATGGTAGATGAGACATTTGGAAAGTTTTGGGTGGTATATGAGACATTTGGAAAGTTTTGGGTGGTATATGAGACATTTGGAAACTTTTGGGGTTAGATAGAATTTGACATCCTTTTTAGGGGTTAGATGAAAATTTTTCTTATCGTTTTCAATCTCACTGAAACCCTAATTTTTGGGTCACCTGTATGCAAAGAAGAAATGCCTAGATTGGTATGTAATCGGAGGAGTTGTCGAAAAAATTTCACTCCTATTCCGGCGGCATGAGGTCGGAGAACTGAGAATGCCTGTATTTTTTGCCCTCGTCTCTCTATTTCCCTTATCCTCCATTTCGTTGCAACCAAAGAAAATAAACTTCTTTCAATTCAGAGAATCGAGAGTTGATTCTAAGTTGCACAGATGAAGGCGAAATAAAAAGGAGGATGATCGTTAACGTTTGCTCTCTTTCCCTTTCATTATTTGCATTTTCTTCATCATATACTTTTTACTTAATAAAAAGGAAGACGAAACTTATTGGGGAGTTTTGGATATGGGAGATTGTTGCAAAAAATGCAGGCCTAAGGAAGATAAGAGAGCCTGCAACTTTACTTTATATATGATGGGGCTTCTCTCGGATTGGAACCCATTTTAAATTTTTAAATCACCATGATTTTCCTACAGCCGAAAATCAGGAAGAAGAAGAAGTTCAGAGAAAACCAAGAAGAAGATAGTATTACCTGTTGCAGGGTACAATTTAGGTTTCATACTCCCAAATCCATTCCTCCCTTAGAAAAAAGTTAATTTGGCATTCATCGAACGGCCACTGGCCTTCTCCAATCTCCGCACACATTGGAGATTATTCCCATCCAAGAGTTTACTGTTTCTACCATTTTACGATTTGGGGGATAAGTTAAAAATTAGTGAAGCATAAAATAGATTTTTTCCCTTACAGTAAGGGCATTACTATCAACCAAAAAATGGATTTTAGCTGAAATCAGCATCTAATAGAACCATCTTAACGGCTTGGGTCTTTTTGTTACACGTTTTAAAAATTTAGGTGGTAGTTGATGATGTTAGAAACCTGTTGGTGGTAGATGATGTTTCTCAAACTATCTGGATAGTACATGATATTTTCCTATAAAATAATATATGATTATTGGAAAAAAATTCGTGAAATTATAGATATAAAATTTGTCTAAGATAATTATATATATATATATATATATATATATATATATATATATATATATATATATATATATATATATATATATATATATATATATATATATATATATATATATATATATATATATATATAATGCTATCCAAAATGTCTTCTAATTTCACTAGGCCATTTTTGGTAGGTAGTTGAGTAGTTCGGAATAATTAGATAGGAATTCCAAAAATAAATGCCCACTCGTATTAATCTATTGGCTTCACAGAAAATTTAAAACAATCGTAATTATTCTCAAATCAATGATTTGTCATTCAGATTCAGCCCTCATAAAGTAAAGATGAATATTGCGAGTGATGACAAGAGAGGCTTGTGGTTTTCAGTTGTAAAATGTTCCAATCTCTTCTACCGATAATATAATTGTGCTTCTGCTATCTGTTGCGGAGGGACCCTTCACCAGATTAAGCTCTTAAGTCACCTCCACTGCCACTAGCTGATGTGGAATCCATTTTCTTTCTCTGTTCTCTAGTTTCTATTTCTGGGTTACTCGATTTGCCTACAGGGAGCCAGGGATCTTTCATAAGAAATAATACGTATAAACTCAAATTTTGGAATCTGACGTTTTGAAGGTTTTGAAAGAGGTGTGGATTTTAGGTCAGGAGAAAAAAAAATGTCTCTGATGATATTCTTTGACCTTGTAATTATTAATGTTTGCAGATACTTGAATTCTTTAAAAAAAATGGTGATTTACAACAATTATTCGGTTGTTCTCTATTTTTCTCTTTCTTATCCCTTTCCAACCTTTTAATACCCTCTATTTTTTTTTCTCTTTTTTTTGTTGTCCCTTTTCAACTTCAACACAATATCCTGTTTCGTCACAATACCCTGTTTCAGGCGAGTGAATATTCAAATTAGGTTTTCCATTTTATAGCCTGATTTTTTTGCAGATAAGTGAGTTGTAACTTGTAACAAACATGATAGAGGTATATAGGATTGATGCAGTTGCAAAAGCTAAACAGGAAAGAGAAAAACGATGAACAGGAAAGAGAAAAATGATGAAGAAAGGATAGTTTGGCGTGTCATTAGTTATTATTACAGTTTGTCAAATACATAGTTGACGAATAAGCGAAATGTGAATGAATGGTTGAATGTTACTTTACATTCAAGCTCAACACTTTCTTTATCTTCTATAATGATTATCATAAAACATTTGGTTACGTTGACTTGAATGGAAAAAAAAATAAAATAAAGTAACGTTGAACGTATAAGAAAAACATGATTTTTAATATTTAAGGAGAAAATAATATTAAAGTTCAATAATAAATATATATAAACTTACCAATATATTCTTTGATTTTCTCCAATATCTTAGTCTCATTTCAAGTTTTATCATCATAACCTTTTTTCATGTTTTAACAATATATTCATATATTAAGAGAGAGAGAAAAAAGAGAAGGAAAAATAATGAATGGTGAATAATTTGGACTGAATTATTATAACTTTATACTATGTAAACAATGCATGCATGGTTGGTAGATAGGCACAATTTGGGTGTTCTAACCGTTAGATAGACAACACAATTTGTGTTTATCATTTGTCATATTACATAACCAAATTCAATCAATTTTCTTCAAATTATCGTTTCTTATCAATCATTTTCGGAAATTTAATTTTTAACAGATCCCTAAAGTTTTATTTTACCACCTAGTCAACTTCATTATGGTCAAATCTTGCATGATATATGTGCTAATTTTTCCTTAGCCTACCTAATTAAAATAGTACCCTAAACACACATACAAAAATAAATGAAATAATAAATAAATAAAAACAAAATAAGGAATCTATACTCACCTAAAATACTACTAGTGCTTGTTTGGTAACACTCTGCTCCCACTTTATTTTTTATACAGATTCCCAAAGAGTCATTTGAGGGCCAAAAAGTGTTTGGTAACACCATGTTGATTCTAGCTCCCATGGAGTCAATCGATTCAAAAAATAACTCTCAGAACCAAAATTTGAGAGTAAAAAATATTTGTTTTTCCAGAATTGGAGACAAAAGAGAGAGTCAAAAGTCGAAAGTCATAACTCACTACCGCCACCACCCCACCATCCACCACCCATTACCTACCACCACTGTAACCACCACCACCGCCACCACCCATGGTGCCACCACCACCCACCACTCACCATCACCACCACCACCAACACCACCACCACCGCATCCACCAAGGATAGTTTTAAGATTATACTTCTTCATCCAAGGTTAAAAGTATAACTGTGAATACATAATGCCATATACTGAACTTTTTGTCTAAATTCATCATTCCTTCATCTTCACTCCTGTCAATTTTTTTTTTCTTGACATCCGAACATAACTTAAGAGTTAGTTCATAAGTGATGTATCTTGAGGGGAGTTGGCTTTACGTGTGCCATTCGAAACTTATCGGTACTTTAACACCCTTTTAAGCCCAGCTCAAACCCATATGAGTTTATCTGTCAAATTCGAACTGAATCAAACCGGCCATGTTGAAGTAAGAAGTTATAAAATTCATTCTATTTTGAAAAAAAAAATGAATTATTTAAAAATACGAGAAAAATATGCCAATGCCTGGGTTGTAAATGATCAAGTTTTGCTTCTCTTCACCTTCTCTTTTATTGTACATTTTCTATTCAATGTTTGGATTTACCGAATCATCTTTCCACGGGGATGTTAAGTGATAGGGTGCATTGAAGCTTCCATGGGTGGGTTGACTACAAGAAGCTTTACCTTAAAGGCCATGTTTGTTTTATTGTAGAATTTTCAAAAAAATGATATTTTACATGAAAATTCTTCTCAATGTTCTTTTTTTTCTTTTTTCTTTTTTAACTTTTTCAATGTCTTTCTTTTTGTCACCTACATTGTATGTTAAACAAACAGTAAAAAAAATTTCATTTCTATCATTTTACACAAACAAATGGACCCAAAATGGCTTAAATTTTAGGACCATTTTTCCTGATGTACTGCATGACAATTATGGAATATATGGATGGTAAAAAATTGCAATGTGATAGTTCCACGGGTGGAAATTTCGTTGAAAGAAAAATCTGAAGTCCCTAACTCATATGTCAAATATAGCTCAAGGTCCATTTTCAACATTGAGGCTATTTTAGTATATATTCTTGAAGTTCATTCTTAGAAACGTATTTTCAGAATAAAGAATGCATTCCTTACATAGAAAGATGAGAATGAGTTAAAGAGCAAAGCATTTGCGTTTAAACTAACTAAAAATGCAAAATGGGCTAAAGAATTTATTCCAAAATATTTATTCTAGAATACACTATATTTTTAACACATTCCATGATCCAAGAACGAGCATGCATGCAAAATATGATTAAAAACAAAGCTATATGGTCATCTATTACAAATGTAGAATTAATTCCCCAATGTAACCTTCTAAAAGAAAATATTAAGAAAAAAATCTTGTTTCCATGTGGTTGTGAGGTCAATATGGGTCCATAGGATTAGTCAAACCAAAGGTTTAGATACCAGTCGTTAGCAAAATAATAATAATAATAATAATAATAATAATAATAATAATAATAATAATAATCTAAAAGAAAAACCAACAAAATTCTCAAAATAAAAAATAACTTAAACGATTGCAATAATAATTTTCTTTATAATTAACGTATAATCAATTTATTGTTTGGAGAATATATATATATATATATATATTATTATTATTATTTTTTTTTTTGTGTCATTGTATTGTTTATAAGCTAACCATAATCATATTTTTGTAGTTACTCGGTACTTTTAGCATATTTTGGGCTAAGAATGCCCAAATCTGTAACCAGAAATCCAAATTCTTGAGAATAAATAAGGACGAGATGAAGAATTGACTGGTTATTGCACTAGTGATTCTGATAGTGATTTAGTCACTTCGAGGTCACTCCTTCCTAGAGAAAAAGAAAATATTATTTCATTATTCATTCGTCCCTTTTATACAATCTTTTGTCTTCAACGCTAGAATTCTGTTACACATGATTGTGCACTTAACAACCCATCCTTACGAAATACATGTATCCCTTTTACAGAAAACATATTTCTTCCATCATTCTATACGTACCCCTGCAACCTAGTAAAACGACAACTTATTCTGGTTTACTTATGATTAGCAACGATGTGTTGGTCTTTTTCAGAGTTTTGTTTTCCGTCGTTTGCCACCTCAATTGCCTCCTCCACCTCAATTGCCTCCTCTGGCAATCCAC
Source organism: Protea cynaroides (assembly GCA_028583415.1). Lineage (NCBI taxonomy): Eukaryota > Viridiplantae > Streptophyta > Magnoliopsida > Proteales > Proteaceae > Protea > Protea cynaroides. Next base: position 37,609,752 of record CM053268.1, read on the forward strand.
TTATATCAATCTCTCTATCACATTACATCCACAATAGAGCTTTATCTTCAAAAACTTAAACCAACTCTTGCTTCTAAATAGGATATTAGGTTAGATATTAGTTTACTCCAATATCTCACTTTCTATTTTTTTCTAGTAAGATATGATGGTACCGGAAAACAATATGTGATTGACATTGTTTCCGATTTTCATGTTCTCGTAATATTTTATTGAAACTCACTATCTTCTTTGTGGAGAAACTAGAGAGACCACAATTCACATTTGAGTCTCAATGTCGACCTTGAAATTAACACACAGGTACAGGTGGTCTGGGATTTATACACTCCTGATTTTTTCAGAACCAACAACCTTCACTTCGATTTTCTTGGCTGAAGCTCGATCGCTTTCCTTGGGTCAGAGATCTCTCTTCTGATTCCTTGGCTGTTTCACGATCTCAATAAACATCATTTCTATTTAAAAAAAAAAAAAAACGATGTGAAAACTTGTTCTTTTTCATTAAAAAGGTGTTGCTCTTTCATGCAAGATTTACATAGACGGTTTAGTAACCATTTATACAGTTCAAAATGAGGATCTTGTGTTTTTGCCATCAGATTTATGAGTGACTTTAACAACAACCAGGCTAAGAAAAGAAGAAAAAAAAATTAAATAGAGAAAATAGATACAAACTTAAATTCATGGTGACGGTTTTCATACATGGATCATGTATGTTCATGGTTAAGGTATCAACCCTTCATTTAATAGGGAAGAAATAATTTTGAGACTATACTTTTTCATCGGAAGATTGAAAGTACGATGTCCGTATATATACACTGTCATATATGAAACTTTTAATTTGCCTAAATTCATCATTGGTTCATCTTTAATCTTGCTGTCTTATTAATTTTTTTTTCTTAACACCAAACATAGCCTAAAGTTTCTTCGTAAGGGACATGTGTCATCCACGTTGGCTTTAGGTGTACCGTTCGAAACTTATTGATATTTTTTCTCCGTTTAAACACATCTGAAGGCCACTTAGTTTTCCATCCCGACCAGCCCAAATCCATCCAATTTCCCAATTATCTTTTTTTTTTCACTTATAATAGAATATAACTGGTCTAGAGGTCAATCCGACCATAGGATCTAATATTTAATATCTGGCAGATCAATTAATTAGGTGCAAATTTGTGCACAAGGAAGCCTCATTGTACCTAGATTATATGTCAAATTAAACCTGAATCAAGCTGGCCATGTTGGAGTAAAAGTGTTATAAAATTCATTATACTTTGAAAAAACAAATTAATTGTTAAAATTTACAATAACAAAAGAAAATATGCCAATGCGTGGGTTGTAAATTATTAAGATTTGCTTCCCTGCAACTTCTCTTTTATATTGTACACTTCTTAAGTGGTAGGAAGCTTTCATCGGTAGGTCGACTACAAGAAGTTTTACAGTAAAACTTTATTTATTTCTTGACTAAATTATAAGTATATCTCCTGTAGTATGTCTTTAAATTAAGTGCACCTCAATTTTTTGAACAATTTCAAAAACACCCACTCCCGTTAGTAATTTCCTTAACTAACGTCAAGATTAAAAGTCGAAATTTTAATACCTAAAATAACCTCGTGGTCGACTGAAACCTACCTGTTCTTCCTCATCAATGATGGTAGTTCTCAACTCTTTTTGTTTGTGAATTTCGCAACGATTCCTTTTTTCAAGACTCAATAGCACCTCCACCGGGATTGAGATCGTCTTCAGTCCGTCCAGTTTGTCCAGTTACGAATGGACCGATTGGAATCAAAGGACATGCCTACCAATACATTGGGGGCGTGTCTTGTGATTCCAATCTGTCCGATCGCGATTGGACGACTGGACGTACTGGAGACGATCTTTTTCCCCTCCACCAAACCCTATAATGACCCAAATGGTCGACTGGCATCTCTCAAGGTGAGTTCGAGGTCCACCGACCAGAACGAAGCTCCACAGGGACTGGGGGAGGTGAAGAAGAATCCCCTGATGATTTATCTGTAATAAAGAGTTCATGGGTCGAATGAAGTGATTTCTAGAGGAGCCATTCATCCTCGCATCAATCCCCTCCTATCCAGGTTATCCATTTTCCTTCTGATATCAATAAACTATAACCATCGCCTAACATGGAATGAAAAGTAACAACGAATCCTGTGGTTTTTCGAGTTCACAATGACGAATTCCTAAAACTTTTGGAGTTATATTCTTAACAAAGAGCGACTTAATTCCTGGAGCTTTATCCGATTTTAGATTAGTTACAGGCTGAAGGTTGAAGAGATGAACAGGAATAGAAAGAAAATCTGGTTTGGATCAAGTTTTTCCATGGCATACAGCACCATTTCAACCATCAAAACCTCATCAAAGCCATCTCGCATAATAACCCAATAGATGATCGACCCTCAGATTGAATAACTGAGTAGGGCCTAAAATCACTTGGCTTTCTCATAATAACACTGACGTTGCTCTACCAGATTAAAAAAAAGTGACTGAACAAACTACTGTGCCCCTACCAGAGTCAAGGCAACGGTGCTCGTAGAGCACTCTCTCGCGGTGGTCCGAGCTGATCTACGAGCACCCTCCTTCCTTGCCGCCACTACTAGGAGAGTAAGCTGATCTATGACCATCCTTACTTGCATTCGTCAAAGGGTAACTTCCGCGCCCTTCCTGCCTGCTGAAATTGATGTGAATGATCATGACAGCTCTTCAATTTGGGGATATCTTATTGAACAAGACAGAATTAAATTAGTTTCAGGAATGAATAACAGTAATACAGAACCATAAATAATCACGTGGTTCCCGACAAAGAAAGAGTGGAGGCAGAGAAGAGGGTTCTGAAATCCTCTTTCCGTTGCAGAGAAGATGGTTTTGAATCAGATAGTGAATAGCTTGGCGAAGAGAAGAGGGTTCTGAAGAGAAGAGGGTTCAGTTGCAGTGAAGACAATTTTGAATCAGATCGTGAATCGCTTGAATTAAGTCGTGGCTGTTTCCGCTCAAAGAGAAGAGGGTTCATTGTTTCAAATTGCAGAGAAAACAACGCTGATGGTTTCAAATTGCAGAGAGCGGTTTGAAGAGGAGAAATCGAGTTTTAATTTGGCTTTCTGTTTTGGGCTATGAGAAACCGAGATGTCCATAGATGGCATTGAGGTTGTAGTTGCAGAAGAAAGCGGCGACAGCTAAAGGAAGACAGCCAAGAAGAACAACTTCTACGGAATAAGAAACTTCAGGAGTGGACAAAAACAGAAGAAATTCAGTCCACCCATCAGGTATTTTAGTATTAAAATTCGAACTTTTAGTTTTAACATTGGTTAATGAAAATTACTAAACGAGTGGGTGTTTTTGAAATTGTTTGGAACGTTTAAGGTACACTTGATTTAAAGTCATACTACAAGTTTAAAGTCATTATACAAGGAAGGGAAGATACTTATAATTTATTCTTATTTCTTCATAGAATTTATCGTGAGAATAATATTTTATATGAAAATTCTTGTCAACATAATTTTTTTAATTTCTTTTTTTTTGGCATCCACGTTAAAATATACAATAAAAAATATTCTACTTTATAAGAAAATTTTCCTTTTCTATCATCTTATACATAAACAAATGGACCCATTATAGAATACATGGATGGTAGTATGGTACAAAATTGCAATGTGACGGTTTCATGGGTGGAAATTATATGTGAATATCTTGAACTTTTTCATTAAAAATGTGTTGTTCTTCATGTGAGATTCACATCACGGTTCAATAACCATTTAGGCAGTTCAAAACGAAGATCTTGTGTGTTTGTCATCAGAATTATAAGTGGCATTACTAACAATCACACTAAGAAAAGAAAAAAAAAATTTAAATAAGGAAAATAGATAGAAACATAATTTCATGGTGACAGTTTTTGAGTATCAGTCCTTCATTTAATAGGGAAAGAATAGTTTTGAGATTACATTTCTTTATCCGAAGGTTGAAAGTAGAATCATGTATATACAATGCCGTATACTAAACTTTTTACTTAAATTTATCATTGCTTCATCTTTACTCATCTCTTATTATTATTATTATTATTATTATTATTTGACATCCAAATATAATTTAAGAGTTAATTCGTAAATGACATGTGTCTTCAGGGGAGTTGGCTTTAGGTGTGCTGTCGAACTGAATCAAACTGTCCATGTTGAAGTAAGAAGTTATAAATTCATTATATTTTGAAAATATAAATAAATGAATGATTAAACAATACAAGAAAATATCCCAATGCATGGGTTGTAAATGATCAAGTTTTGCTTCCGTTCCACCTTTTCTCTTTTATTGTACATTTCTTATTCAATGGCTGGATTTATCAAATCATCTTTTCCTAGGACATATTAAGTGGTAAGGTGCATTGAAGCTTCCATGGGTGGGTCGACTACAAGAAGCTTTATCTTAAGGCCCTATTTGTTTTATTGTAAAAAATTTAGTGAAAATGATATTTTATATGAATATTCTTTTCAATGTAATTTTTTTTTTTACTTTTTCAATTTTTTTTTATCACTTTTGATGTATGTAAAACATACAAAAAAAATCCGATTTTATAATATTTTATAAAAAAATTTTCCTTTTATATCATTTTACACATAAACAAATAAACCCAAAATGTCTTTAATTTTAGGACCATTTTTCCGCATGCCCATTATGGAATACATGGATGGTAAAAGATTGCGATGTGACAGTTCAATGGGTGAAATTTCGTGGATGGAAAAACCTGAAGTCCCCAACTCATATGTCAAATATAGCCCAAGGTCCTTTTTGTGCTACCAAAGAGAGATGCTGGTTTTCAGAAGTTTTGGAGTCCTTTAGAGATCTTGTTGGATGCTATATTGGTGATTGTGGTCATTTTGCTGTTTAGAATGAAATTCAAACTCTTATATGAAGTGATGATAAAATTAATCAGTAGCCTATTTTGAAGGTGAGTGATTTTACAAAAAATATTTTTAATAATACTGATGATGTAAGCAACATTGAAGCTATGTTTGGTATGTATTATCGATATTCATTCTTAAAAATGTATTCTTAGAATAAAAAATACATTTCTTATATAAAAGTATGAGAATGAGCTAAAGAGCAAAGCATTTGCATTTAGTCCAGTTAAGAACACAGAATAGGCTAAAGAAATTATTCTAGAATAGACCACATTTTTAATACATTCCATGATCCAAGAGTGACCATGCATACAAAATATGGGTAAGAACCAAACCATGTGGTCATCTATTACAAATGTAGGGTTAATTACCCAACGCAAAAACCTTCTAAAATGAAAGCTCTTTGAAATTCTCAAATAGAAAGTAACTTAAATGATTGCAATAATAATTTTCCTCACAATTAACATATAATCGAATTTATTGTTGAGAGAAATTTGCATTACATTTTTTCTCGATAATTATCTTGTCATTGTAGTATTTCATTATAGGCTACGGTGATCATATTCCCGGAATTGTATTTCATAGTACTGTAGCTTTAGTTTATTTTGGATGATGGATTCTCATGTTAGTTGCCCAAATCTGTAACCAAAAACCCAAATTCTTGTATTGAATAAATAAGAACGAACCGAAGAACTGATTGGTTGCACTATTGTCTCTTTATCACATTACATCTTTTATTAGGTTTATTTCTGGAAAATTTCCTCTAGTCAGTTGAGCCTCATCTTTGAGTACTTAGTGGTAAGATATTAGTTTACTCAAATATCTCAGTTTCCTTTTTTTTTTTTTTTTTTTTCTAGTAAGATATGATGGTACCTGAAAACTATATGTGATTGACATTGTTTCAGTTGTTCATGTTTTCATAATATTTCATTGAAGCTCACTGTCTTCTCTGTGGACAAACTAGAGAGACCACAACTCACATTTGAGCGTCCATTTTCGCAAGCTACATGATTCGATTGTTCCTTTTCTTTTCATGTTCCTGATGCAGAATTGGTAAACCTCTCCAATGTCCTTCAAATTAACAGTGATGCCTCTTTTCACTCTCATGCAAGTACAGGAAGTCTGGGCTTTATTACACTTCTGGTTGTTTCAGAACCAGCAACCTTCACTTCAATTTTCTTGGCTGAAGCTCTTTCGCTTTCCTTGGATCAGAGATCTCTCTTCTTCTGATTCCTTCGCTGTTTCATGATCTCAATAAACATCATTTCTATTTAAAAAAAAAATGAAATGAAATCCTTGTTCTTTCATGCATATAAGGTTTACATAGACGATTCAGTAACCATTTAGACAGCTCAAAATGAGGATCTTATGTGTTTGTCATCAGAATACGAATGACATTACCAACTCATGCTAAGAAAAGAAGAAAAAAAAATTAAAATAGAGGATACAAACTTAAATTCATGGTGACGGTTTTCTACATGGCCATGCATACATGTACACGTGTATGATATCGGTTTATAGAAAAAGAATAGTTTTGAGATTTTATTTTTTCATGTACAACCGTGTATAATATTATTTTTTTTCTTGACATCAAATATAACCTAAGAGTTAGTTCATAAATGACATGTGTCATTCAGGGAAGTTGGTTTTAGGTGTGCTTCCCGAAACTTATTGGTATTTTAACTCTGTTTAAGCCCAGTTCAAATCCATCCGAACCAACCCATACCCATCCAATTTCTGAATTATTTTTTTTTTTTTTTTTTTTTTTTTAGAATATAACTGGTCCAGATGTCAATCCGACCATAGGATCTAATATTTACTATCTGGCTGATCAATTAATTAGGTGCAAATTTGTGCACAAGGAAGCCTCATAGTACCTAGATAATATATCAAATTAAAACTGAATCAAACTGGTCATGTTGGAGTAAAGAGTTATAAAATTCATTATATATATTTTGAAAAAATAAATGAATGGTTAAAAAATACAAGAAAAATACGCCAATGCATGGGTTGTAAATGATTAAGTTGTACTTCTATGCAATTTCTTTCTTTTAATGTATATTCCTTATTTATTTCTTTGTAAAATTTATCGTGAAAATAATATTTTACATGAAATTCTTGTCACTGTAATTTTATTTTATTTTTTCAACGGCTTTTTGGCACCCACGTTAAAATATAAAATAAAAAATATGCTATTTTAAAATAATTTTTTTTTCTTTTCTATCATTTTATACATAAACAAATAGACCCATTATGGTATATATGTATGGAACAAAATTGCAATGTGACAGTTCCATGGGTGAAACTTCCGTGAATGATAAAAACCTGAAGCCCCCAACTCATATGTCAAAGGCGGTTGCCCTACCAAAGAGAGCTGTTGGTTTTAGAATGGTTTTTCAAAAGTATTGGAGTTCATTAGATCTTGTTGAATAATACTATATTAGTGATTGTAGTCATTTTGCTGCTTGGAATGAAATTCAAACTTTTTATATGAAGTACTGATGATAAAATCATGCAGTAGCCTATTTTGAAGGTGAGGGATTTTGCAAAAAATATTTTTATTAATACCAATGATGTAAGTGATATTGAGGCTATGTTTGGTATGTATACTTGAAATTTATTCTTAAAATTGTATTTTCGGAATGGAGAATGCATTTCTTACTTAGAATGATGAGAATGAACGAAAAAGCAAAGCATTTACGTCTAGGCAAGCCCTGAATGTATAATGGACTAAAGAGCATATTCCAGAATAAGTTAACGAAAAAGCAAAGCATTTACGTCTAGGCAAGCCCTGAATATATAATGGACTAAAGAGCATATTCCAGAATAAGCGATGTTTTTAATCCATTCCATGATCCAAGACCGAGCATACATACATGGGTAAGAACAAAGCTGTTAGGTCAGATATTACAAATGTAAAGCTAATTCCCCAACGCAAAAATATTCTAAAAGAAAGCTCTTCAAAATTCTCAAAATAGAAAGTAAATTAAGCGATTGCTTTAATAATTTGCCATACAATTAACATATATATAATCAAGAATATTACTATTGGGAGGAATTTGACTCAAATCCACTAAGTTAAATATATCTGTCCATCAGTCTGGATCCCCATGTGTTGTCCAGGTATTCTATAAAAGTTGTAATGAGATCTTAGTGGTGGTCTGACGGTGAGATCCGAATAATAAAACCATACATCAGTATTGTGATCTTCTCCTATTCAGCTAAAACATTTTTTCTTACTTAGTAAGTTAGAATCAAAATATTTAAAAGATAATGACACATTTTTATATTTATGAAAGAGAAGATAACTAAGGTTCTAGAGGGAGAGAGAGAGAGATTCTTCTAGTCCTATATTGCTCTTAAACCTTCATCCAACTCAGCTGCTTTTCTTCTCCGTGGTCCCAGTACTATTGGAGGAGATGTGGCAACCCTGCAGGTCCATGGTTGGGGCTTCCTTTTGATCAGCCAGACCCTTAAAAGTGTAGTTAAGATTTTCACAAAAAGCTTTGATGGAAATGGCCTCCTCCTGAGGACATCTTTCTGAAACAAAAACTGCAGTAATGTCGTCTGGTCCGGGCATATATTCCTGCAAAGCATAGTAAGAATCAAGCTCGATATTGACAAGGCGATCATGCCCATGTTGAGAAACAGAAATAACTCTGGCCTCCATTGCCTCCTCTTCCTTAGTGCACCCCACTTCAGATCACACAACCTCTCATGGCTCATCAGTCATTACCTCTATTTATAGGCCAGTTGATCAGGGAAACATCTCACTAATCCAACTGCTTTATCAATGGGATATTCTTCTTGACATGGATCCGGTGTGATTGATGTCATCACGCAAAAACTCTTCTAGTCTCAAATACCAAAATATCCCTTTTATATTGAGGTTTCCATGATGATCAAAAGACATCCCATGAAAGGAAATCAATGTCAACCGTGTCGTATAAAAAGACCCATCTCCATTTTTGTCTAGCCATCTTTTATGGATCTCTCTAACTCTCATCTTTGGAAAATCTCATCGTAACAAAGATTGGAGAAAAAAAAATTGTAGCCATTCTAGTATAACACATTTTTGTCAATAGATAATTCTGATCATTTCATATTCTTAGTGGAAAAATGTGCAATAACAATGATGAGAAGTGTCAATGGTTTGGTTCAGTTCAGTTTTGGGTCGGGTCAAATCGGTCTCGGATTTTTTAGGGCCAGTCTCGAAACATTTCTAGTAAGAGATTCGGGCTAGTAATGAACTACAATGTACACATTAGTTAACGAGCTGTTTTGGGGTCAGTTTGTTATCAGGCTGGCTTAATGAACGATCTTATTGGTCTGCTATCCGTTCGGTTTCAGTTTAATATATGTATATATAGTTTAAAAGTTGGATTAATGAGTTCTCTATTGGGCCATTATGGGGCTGGTTCGGTTTGGGTACTGGTTTTCTACTTATATATTTAACAAAATATTGGCTTAATTGACTCTAATCGATCCATTATCAGGTTGTTCGGTTTCGGTCTTATTAATCCAATTTGGTTCAGGCTTATCAATTGGTTCTATCCGATTTCGATTTTTCATCGAACTCTAAAAATATAACCCAAATCCTATTTAATAAAATTCGATTTAGATTTGATCCGAACCGAATCAAGTTGGTTTTTTCGATTTTTGGTTTGGACCCAATTTTAACACCCCTAACAATGGCCACTTTAACAATTCCATAGTGATAAATTTAGATAAATCACTTTAAAATTGAATTTGAAAACTCTTTATTATTCTTATCTTAAATAATTTTAAAAAATAAAATAAGGAGTTACAAGTTGTACCCTCCTATTTCAATCTACAATAATTCAATGGAGGGTTTAAAGTGTGGCAGTGTTTATGACAAAGCTTCTTTGCATCAAAATGGAAGATTCCAAGGGTCAGCATTGAAAGGTAGAAAGATGATTTTCATAAAATGGGTGATTTCGTGAAGATGAGGTGCAGGTGTGGGTCTCTTGTTATAGAAAGTTTTCACATTTTGGTGTAGAAATTGGAAAAAGCATTTATTCGATATCAGCTAATGGAAGAGTGAATCAATGGTGAGTTGGAGAGAGGATATCTTTTCCTGCTCAACTGCCTCAGTGTGGTCCCATCCTTGGCCGCCCGTGCATTTTGGAATGATGGGGTGTTTTTATGTATGATTTGACTCACCCATCAACTCGCCTGTTTGTATCAGGATTTTGACCAGCAAGAATCAGAGTCACTTGGGAAAGTCGGTTGATCTACCCAGAATACTGCCCGAGTCAAGCAATATTATATGGCCAAAAACCATATCACTCTACTGCAATGTTTTAAAACCTAGAGAATGGGTATTGTTAGATTGCATTTTACACTAAGAACACATTTTAAGATGATAAAAATAACATTTTGTATGAATTCTCCTTTTTGAACCATAAAACGCTTTCGAAAACGAGGCTCATTTTGAAGCACGCTAATTAACTCATTATGAATTCTCAATTCTGAGAATGCATTCCAGGAATGCATATCAAACACAGCCTTAGAATCCGATAAAAGATTGGTTTCTAACAATTTTAATTTGAAAGTCAAAATGCATTCCAATAATACATACCAAACACAACATTTCGTAGTTGATTCCAAAATGGGTTTAAGAATCAGGTTAAGTGACATTCATGTCAATTAGATTTTTAAATCCAAGCCCTCTCACCCCCTTAACAATTTATCTTTAAATTAGTCAATTTTCTCTTGTAAACCTCCTTATGTTGAATCTATCCAATTTTCCCCAGTAATTTTAATTTTTTTCTTCGTTATTTGATTATGCTATATACTTATTTTCATCAAATTGTCATGTTACAATTAGGTGGTCACGGGTTTGAAACACAAAAATAACATTTTCACGTTATGGAGGTAAAAGGTTGTGTATATTCTGTCCTTCCCTAGACTTTATTTGATCAAGGATCCCTTTATGCACTGAAATGCCCTTTATTTGATCAAGGATCCCTTTTATCAATTATAAAAATTATCACTTTAATATAAAATAAACATTGCCCACACCATCAGCTTAGAAATCTCTCTTATATAACTAGTTTTGTAGCGATTCGGTGCCCAACTCGGATCAGCTGAGCAACTAGTGACTCCATTTTCCTGAGTTATATATAACGGTAGCAAAGCAAGCCTGTTTGATTTTCCCGCGGGATTTTGGAGTTTCAACTAACGCAAACTAAACGAAGGCACAAGAAGCGTGAAAGTTAGGTTTCTTGCAAAATACCAACTAATTAGCAGAAATAAACCAAACTAAACGGTGAGAACTCTTTCCTTCTCAAACCCAAACTAAACCCTAACCCGTAATCTAGATCTTCATCATCATTTTCTTCTTCAATTCATAATAATCTCTTTTAATCGCTTCAATCTGCATTCAAGCTCACGAGGACAAATCAGTGGTTTCCTTCCATTCAAAGGATTTCATTAATTTGCAGTGCAGTAGAAGGGATTTGACTGCAGCAGGAAGGTACGTGTACTCTTTCAGTCTCCCTCGAATGCCAATTGTCTTGCTTATCTTGCTTGGTTGTCTTGGTTCTCTGCTACTGAGGTTTGTGCATGGATAGGCTTTTCCTTTCTCTTGTTCTCAATCAAAGTGTCTTAACGCTTCATCTCCATTAGGCTGTTTCTTTTCAACTTATTCTACCTCCGAATCTGAACCAAGAGGAGAGCCGAAAGCCATTACTTTTGACCAGATCATAAGAAGAAAAATAATGTGATTTCAAAGATTAGGTTAAAAATCAGAACGTGCTAATTTTTACTACTGGAAGTCTGGAACTGGCTTTTAGAGGTTCATTACTCAAAAAATTAGTAGTAATTTATTATTCTATGAATTAGGATTTTATACTTGTTTTCCCTTTTGTTATCCTATGTTGCAGAAGAAAAATAATGTGATTTCAAAGATTTAGGTTAAAAATCAGAACGTGCTAAACTTTACTACTGGAAGTCTGGAACTGGCTTTTAGAGGTTCATTACTCAAAAAATGTAGTAGAAATTTAATATTCTATGAATTAGGATTTTATACTTGTTTTCCCTACTGTTATCCCATGTTGCAGTGAAGAGGCACTCCATCCCATCTTTCGCCTAATGACCTGCTTTCATCCTCTTCTGCTTCTTGTGTCTATGGCTGGTACTCCTTCAGTAACAGTTACCCTTAGATTCTGTCCTATTGTGATCTATTAATCCTAATCAATTAGTAAGTGTTTTCAAAGATTGAATTCTGAAGTTATTTCTATTTCATAGCTGATACATTATCTATATCTTTTATTAGAATCTTTCTTGTTCTATTGTGATTCTTGTTCAGTTTAGAAACTTTGCTTCTTATTCAGATGCTCTTCCTATGGTTTCTGTGTTCCGTATTAGTGCGTTCTGATTGGTTTTGATAATTCCATATTCGCACTTTTTACTGCTGCATTTTTTTATTTACTTGTTCTGATATTTCTATGATTGAAGGCTGCTTGGTTGTTTTTCTTTGTGATGTGGAATAGCTAAGTGTAATACTGTTATACTGTTAGCATGGAAGCTCCCCTGACTTTGGGCTCAATTTGAATTCTGAAAATCATAGTTGTCAGACGAGGCTATCCAAGGTGTTGGAGGGCTTCCTGAGTGCTTAAGCGGCAAGTTGAGTTGACTGGGTGACCCAAGGCTTTGTGAGAGTACACATCTTCCATAAGAGGATTTATACAATTTTTTTTTTTTTTTTTTTTGGGGGGTGTCAGTGTATCAATTTTTATTTCAGTACATATGCATGACTGTATAGAAGTTCCTTATACAGTCCAATAAAGATGCTGTAACTGGCATCAATTCCCAAAAAAAAAAAACGTTTGCGACCCAGGGGTGAAAACTGCCATGACGCCAAGGTGACGCCTTGACAACTGTGCCAAAATTTTTGTTTAGGATGGGATACGCATGCAACTCCACCCCCCCCCCCGGGGGACGTGTATAGAAATGTACACATCTAGATATATCAGTATGTCCATAGGGTTTGCGTTAATGTGTAAAGCGTAACTGACTTTATAAGGGAAAATAGAAATGCATTACTGGTTTTTTGATGATTTATCAACTGGCGTTTGACAACTGATCTTCCTCCCTATCTTTTTCAGCAAGCAATTGATTATGCTCTTTATTTCCTTCCTTTTTAAGATAGTCGCTTCTGTGTACCATTTAGTTTGATATTGCATTTGGGACTGCTGTCATCAAAGTTATTAATGCTGCATCGAATCATCGAATAACAATGAAGTCTTGTTGAATCAAATTGGGATTTGAATTGTGAACCGAAGGATCCACAATCATTTCCCAAAGTAATAGGAACAAAAATAAAAATAAAACAAAATCAGAAATAAAGAAGGAACTAATTGTCGATCCAATTTGATACAACCAGAATGAACTCTATCATGTAATGAAGATTTCGAAGCTCATACATATGTAACAACATTCTTATTGGGTTGTGAAGAAAATTCCTAAATAATAACTTATGCTAATAGGAGTCAAAGAAGTGAGAGGGTTCCTAAAACTTTCAGACAAATGTTTGAACAGTTCAAGAAAAAGAACACCCCAAAAACCCAAAAAAAAAAAAAAAAAAAAAAAAAAAAACCACCAAAAAAAGAAATGACACATCCCAACTGAATCAATTCAATTGGGAACTTGGTTGTGATCCGTATGACTCTTTTCTTTTTCATGACTATATTTGATACATTTTAATTGATTCAATTCAATTGGGGACTTCGGTGTAATCTGTATGAATCGCAAGGATCGTCCTGAATTAAACCAATTCACTGATTGAATCACAGGATCGATACAGATTTAAAGGGCTTTTCTAAAAAACGATTCACGAGGGTCTGTGAATAGTTTTGGGCTCTGATTTGCCATGAATCATAGGATTCATTCTTTAAATCAGTGGGAAGTAACGGTATACGGGCAGAGGTAGTCAAGCTTTAGACCAGTTGTTGTCACAGATCTGAAAATGAAGTTTAGTCCTAAAATAGATTCATTTGACATGGTTTTGTGTTAAATTAATTTTTTTAACTTCTTGATTATTGTACTCTTGTTTTCTTTCTTTGTTTATGTATTTATAGGTGTTTAATGCAGTTCCTTGGGATAACATCTTACCTATTATTCTGATTTGTAATAGATAACACTATATGTGATTACAACTGAGCTTCTTTAGACTAATTAGTAATTTGTTTTCCTTTGAGATTGTACATAAACATTGGTCCCCTTTGAATTGATCACATGAACAAGCCCATTGATGGGAGAAAGTGAGAACTGAATAGGGTTTTGAAAAATTGAAGAAATTAGAGAATGAGTAAGAAATCATGCACTGTTTAGGTACTGTGAACATTACCCATGAACAGTAACTTTGAGAAAGGAGGAGGAGGAAGTAAAGAGGGAAGAGAGGGAAGGAGAAGGAGGAGGAAGTGAAGAGGCAAGAGAGGGAAGAACTACGTGACTGCATGTTACAAACAAAACACCAAAATTTTGTTCCATCTCAACCATAAAACTGAGAGTGCAAGATTAAGACTCCTAAATTTTACCCATGTGCAAGAAAATTAGGAACTACATAAGAAAACTTCCTAACAACATTAGGACTCCTAAATTGACTTCTTTAGAAAAAGGGAGTTTTTAAAAGTAGTAACTTCTAGGAGGACTATTCACCCAAAAAAAAAAAAAAAAAAAAACTTCTAGGAGGACTATGTCAATCAACTTAAGACTCATCAAGAAAATAGAAACTAAACTTTTTAAAAGACATATCAAGGCCCCCAAGACTTACAAAGTACATTAAGTTCTTGTTATACGTACATAAATAGATCTTATATATTGGCCTAGGACGAGTAAATCCATAAAGATAACAAGCCTGTAACATGTAATATCAAAACAACCACTGTTTCTTACCTGCAACTGCATCACTTCTACCATTCGGGGCCCAAAAACAAGATAATCTATATCCAAGGAATCAAGTATCGTGTATCGGTACCGTATCGGTCAGCTGAAATTAAGAGACGTATCGTATAGTGGATACAGTGGATACGCACGGATATGCATGGATACGGGGCAAGGTACGCACAAAAATGATTAAGGAACATACAAAACACAATTTTAAAGCATAAAAACACAATAATTAGCAACATTGAGAAAGAAAATGTTTCTTCCATCATAGATACACATGATTATGGGACAGGATACGCATAGAAATGATTAAGGATCATATAGAACATATTTTTAAAGCATAAAAATACAATAAATCTATAATTAACAACATTAAGAATTAGACATGGGTTAATATAAAATGTCAAACAGGTTTACTAGTTGAACCACTTGAGAATAAAAACTCAATAAAACCAACTGCAGAAAAATGAGATAGATGGAAATATAGTTGTCAAGGCGTCGTCTAGGCGTCCGGGCGGTTTATACAGGCCTGGGCGCTAGGGCGCCTTGTGTACATGAGAAAGGCGGTCGCCGAGGGTGCCTGGCGATGCCTAGGTCTCCTTGGACACCCAGAATGCCTGGGCGGCCGTCTCTTTCTCATATTTTTTTTTTATTTTTGAATTTTATTTAGGAGATTTATTAGGCCAGACAGGAACAACATTTATCAGGCAGTACTTATTTCATTTACTTAAGATCTTATTCATAAATAAACAAATACCCCCCTATTTGAATCCAATAAAAATAGTCTAAAATTCAAATTCCAGAAGGATAAAAAGTCAACTCCCCAGTTCAAGAACAAAAACCATATTTTTGGGTGCGAGGACGATTTTCAACTTTTAAATGCTAGGCTTTTTTCTAAATATAAAAATTCTATAAATCTTATTATAATAAATCATGGGCGCCTAGGCGCCCAGGATGGCCCCAAACGCCTTGTCGCCTTGACAACTATGGATGGAATAAGACTCTTATGAGAAAATAAAAAATACAGTCTTCCATTTTCATTTCTACATAAACAGTCTTATCACAAGCATTGCATTTTTCTGCAGAGTTCCACTGAATGCATTACAAGAGTTCTTGCTTTATCTTTTATATCCTCAAATACTATATTTCAAGATGGTCTCCTTATGAACCCTATCTTTTTCATTGACCAACAGTTTTGACACCCTCATCCACATAGAAAAAAAATGTACAATCTACAATAAATAGAGAACTTCCAGAACATAAAAATAGACATCAGGCCCAAAAACAGAGAAATAGACATGGGTTGAAACAAAGATCTTTGAAAAAAAAAAAAAAAAAACAAACGAAGACAAGTTCCTAGCCATATTCTGTTTAAAGGAAACAGAAAAAAAAAATCAGAAAAGGAAATAACAAGGAAGGAAGAAAAGGAAATAAAAAAAAAATATTATCTAAATTATATTTCTATTATTTAAACCAGAAAATAAAAAAAAATCGAAAATTATAATTGAGAAGCAAAGATGGTAGATCAGTAGTCTACACCTCGATACGTTTGATACTGTGTTTTTTTTTTTAAATGGAGAGACGAATCGAGGTGTATCCTATCGATTAGTGTCGATACCGATACGTATCGGCCGATACGGTGCGTATCGTGTCGATACTTAATTCCTTGTCTATATCTCCTTCTAGATGGTCAAATAAATTGAAAATGAACTATCCTTTAAAACAATTCAAACACAATGTTAAGCCACCACCACAAGACTACTTGTTCTTTCCTTCTAGATGGTGAAACAAACCTCAAATGAACTGTCATCTAAAACAACTTACCCTCAAATTAAATTACTACAGCACCAATTGTTCATGGGATCGGAAGCCATCTAGGTAAGGCTGAAGAAATCCGATAAAAAAGAGAAGAACCAGAACTGTATACCCATAACAGTCATAGTGCGGCTGAAGGAGGTTTATTTGTTTTTTTGTTAAAAGTTAGCATGTGCTTGGCGTTTTCTTTTTCTCAGTACATAAGATGCTTGACCAGGAGTCTTGCTAATCCAGGTAACAAAAGAAAATAGACCACCTTGGTCGATGCAGTGAACTCAAAAGGATGCATTTGGTGTGCATAGGCTGGATAAATGCCATCCTTTGTGGAGGTCTAATACTCTAATCCCAAAGCAATAAGATGCAGCCAGCAGCTCTCATTATAAGGTTCTTATGAAGGCTTAGGAACAAGCCCACATGTAGGAGAAAGGCCTCAGTAATGTAAATATTGTTATTCCAAGTCTTCAACTAATATATATTAGTGCGGCGGAGTTGGCTAGGGCTGAGAAGGAATTTAGTAAAAGCAGTAATTTGGAGATTTTATTTGTTTTACCTATAAAACTTACCTTAAACAACAAATAAAATGCTATTGGTTGATTTTGTTTAAACTCAGGATCCCTAAATGTGTAAATCCACAAACAATGATTGGTACTCTTGTTAAGTTTGTAAAAATAAATCTGGGCCTTTTTGAGTGTTCTTCATGATCAGCCCATAATCAATGATTGATCCTCTTGTTAAGTTCGTAAGAAGAAATCTGGGCCTTTTCGAGTGTTCTACATGATCAGACATTAAATTTTACTTGGGCTGTCAGTTGTGGAGGTCATCCCATTTTGTCCTGCAATATTGTGAATTTTTTTTTTTTTTTTTTGGGAAGCTTATTCAATGGTATAGTAACTTGTCCAATGGATTACATTTTTGTCAAACACAGGATATATTGATTCTACTGTGTAGAAAAGGTGGGGATCAATGAAACATCAGTTTTTTTCACCTGTATTCATATTATATTTTGCCTTGTAAACTGTTTGCTGGAGGTTTTCAGTTATGAAGAATTTTCACCTGTCCAAATTCATGGGCTTATTTGGATGTATAATTTTGGATGCTATATTGTCAATTTTTACAGGTATCAATACTTCATGGGGACTATAATAGATGCTGCAGAACCATTGGTTATGGTCAAGGTAAACTTTTTTTTTTTAATTAACTAAACTAGTTTTAGGTTCTGTTGATTAGTTTACCACTGCCTAATCTGCGATTCGTAGTCCATTTTCTGATAGTTTGACCGCAATATCTTGACTGAACGAATGACCGGTTCTGTTTGACCCGGTTTTAACCAGTGTGGACAAGAGTATGTTGTCCAAATGTAAATTGAGTTGGAACCTAGGTTTGTTAAGTTGGAGTATACTTGACTGGATTTAACTAGATATTAAGATATAATTAATAATAAAATAATTTTAAGTACTAATTGGAGAGTTAGCTTGTTTGTACTTGTTTTATTGTATAACTATTACGTCTCGAGTTGAGTCTAAAGCCTTGGCCGACAGACCTGGGTAATCTCCCAAAGTTTTAGGTTATGGGGATATAGCATTGTAATTGTTGGCCCTTGACAGAGAATTCCTAATGATTGCGATTCATCAGCTCACGTTGTCTACATGCCTACCCTCTTTGTACACACTGGCTCATAAGAGTTCCCCCACACACACACACACACCAAAAAAAACACCCACCACACCAAAAATAAAAAAAAAATAAAAAAAATAAAAGAGGAAGAGGTTTTTAATTGAAATCACAATCATAGCAATAGCATTAATTATACTCAATACTAGAGCTTTTTAAAATGTAAATATGCATCAAATTTTGTTTGAAATAAACTCTGTTGTCACTGCTTTGCAGCCTAAAGTCAATATTACCAGTCCTTTCTCAGCATAGAATCTGATATGCGAAGCTGGTGCCAAGGAGAAAGAGGGTAGGATAGAGTTCCTCAGTAAATATAGCATATGATTTTTGTCTCGAACTTTACTTCCTGGGAAAATGATTGAGTCACTTTTGCCCTCCAAATGCTAACACACAATTTTTTACTTTGGCAGAGTAGAGTACATTACTAAATTATTAGTTTTTATGCTTCTAATTCTCCACTGACTATTCCTCTGATATTTACCATTTGATACTAAGTTTAGTTTTCAACTTCAGGATGCAAATGAGATCTTCTCGGACAATAAAATCACTTGCATTTTTGTATTGGGTGAGTATTTGAGATTTAAAGAGTGGTTAAAATAGCTTTCTCAGTTACATATTTATTGTTGCCTCTCCTTCTACTCCCTATATGCAGCTCAATGTTTATATTAAATTGAAATTATTGTTCTTTTGGTTTGAGAATTTCAACTTTTTATTGAATTA
Organism: Protea cynaroides; assembly: GCA_028583415.1. Taxonomy (NCBI): domain Eukaryota; kingdom Viridiplantae; phylum Streptophyta; class Magnoliopsida; order Proteales; family Proteaceae; genus Protea; species Protea cynaroides. The sequence continues at coordinate 37,628,765 of CM053268.1, forward strand.
TTGTCTATGGTATTCTGTCGGATGGGACAAACACTTCCAACCTTGCCTTTATTTTGGTTGCAATGGTGGATGGAGTCATGGAGATGAATTCTTAATTTTATTGAAGATATCCCCTCTAATTTGGTTAATCTATTTTCTTCTTCTTCTTTTTAACAAAAGAATCTCAAGAAGTTGTCTTTTGTTAGAACCTCCATTTCTCTTACCACATTGTCTTCAGTCTTCCCCAACCTGTTCCTGTCTCTCCAACTTCCTCTTTTTAAATCTCTGCAACTGTTCCCCTGAAGTACCCCTGTTTTTTCTTACTTGTGCTATTTTCTTTCCAAAGTCCTGACCTTATGATTGATTTTGTTAACTTTGAGGCATTAGAAGGGGCTTTCTTCATGGATCGAGGAGAGATGTTGGAGATCTTTCTGAAAGTAGATAATTTTATTTGTAATAAATGTTGAAATTCTTGTAATCTTTGAATTAGAAAAGGGGACTTAGAGACAAAGTTGAAGGACTAGAAGAGGCTATGTTGGTTGGCTTCCTCCAACTGTTTGATTTGCAATTCGGGTTACAAGCTGTTCTCCAGCAAATCTGATTTACCAGTGGCATCAAAACAGGAGAAGAAAAGTGACAGGAATTTGCCAATGACATGACTCCAACTGATAGAGGATGATGAGAATGGAGGGTCTAGTATCAAAGGTCGCAGTGGTATCATCTGTGCTTCATCAGGACTGGTGATGAAGAATATGGAGGCTGGGCTCCCAGGGTAGTAGCCAGGCTTATGGGATTAGATTTCTTCCCAACTTCCAAGCCCTATTGACCTTTTCTTTTTTTATTCCTGTTTTCTTCAAGATGCAAATTGCCACAGGAAAACTCCTGAGTTTCACAATGAACATCAAATTGTTCATTCTAGCATCCAGCTCCCTAAATTTGAGGGCTTCACATTGAGTCTTTGGGATCATAAACCCCATCTCTTCGACCAGTTAGAGAATTGGAAACCTGGGTTGAGAAGCGAGGGAGTGAAGGACTGTGCTCTGAGGCAGAAGAGGTATTTGATTGTGTTAGCAATTGTTTGGTTTTAACCTGGTATGCTGGTGGGGGCTCCAATTGCAGAGGGAGGGTTGGGTAGAGGAGGAAATTGGAGGAGATTTGGGAGTAGAGAAGCAGAGGAAATTGGATGGTGAATGAGCTTGTGGACAGGGCCATTAGCAGTCTGTAAAGAAGATGGCTTGATTTTGAAATTGAAACATTGAACCGGGAGTAGAAATTCATCGAGTGGGGGATGTTAAGATCATTGGTTGATGAATTGTCATTTGTCGCAAACATCATGTTGGGACCTTTGTTAGTTAAAACACATTTTAAATGCATATGATACTGCTGTACCGTATTATGCCGTTTAAAACGCGTGTTACCATATTGACCCAACTATAAGGGAAAAAACGCCATACGGTTAACCTCGGCGTACAAAAAGCGTACTAAACACAAAAGCTTTTATAAAGAAATGTTTTTAACTATAAAGTGCAAGCTATCACTGCCCGAATGTCAGGCTGCCCGACTACCCAGCTGCCCAACAAAATAACCCACATGTCTACTATCCCATCTCCCTTTTTTGTAGGTAAGGATATTCTCTATTCTCTAGCCCATTACCGATGTGGGATATATGTGATGAGTTTTGAAATCTAATCTCTTCTCTCTCTTTTCTTAAATAAATAGTTTCCCTCTCCTTTCATTATTTCTCCCTTCTCTCTTTCATTATTATCCATTTATTATTTTCTCTTTTATTTTCTCTCTCCTCCCATTATTCTTTCTTCTCTTTCTTCTTTAATTATTTATTGTTATCTATTTGTAAACATCCACCTCATTATCTAGTTCTTATTTATCATTCCCTAATTTATGAAAGTATATTGCAATTTTTTTTGCCGTACCGTTTAGTTTTGATCCCCGTACCGTCTGTTTTCATTTTTTTGCCGTTCTCAAAATGTTTAACCTTTTTTTTACCGTACTAGTTTTTATTTTTGCCTTAAAACCCGTATTGTTCCGTTTCGTTTTTTTGCTTTTCCCGTTTTAACTATGGTTGGGACAACTAGTTAAGGGGTTATATTTCAACTCCAATTTAAGTATGTTCTTCATTTATCATCCAATCCCCCACCCAAAAAAAAAAAAACTCTTGTATATTTTTGAAGCAGCACTAAACCAAAAAAGACCAGGTCATATACAGCTAAGGTGGAAGAATAATGAGGAAAAAAAACTGAGAGGAATGAGATGAAATTGTGGAAAGGGGAGAGAAGATGTCGAACTAACTTCACCTTAGCATTATTTATAGCAAAAGAAATAAAGGACAGAAGTCCTATCGACATTACAAGTTGTAGAAGTCAAGAGGAACCCAAACAACTTAAACTGGAAAAATAAACATCACCAAGCTACGTGACACCTAAACAGACCTAGAAGACACCTAGACAGGAAAACAAGAAACCGTAAACTTTAACAATTTTCATCCATGGCAATGAGTTAGTAAATTCAGGGTCAAAATGAGGATTACAATGATTCTTTTCATGATATCTGTGATTAAACTCCAAATTAGTGAAAACATAATGTATGCTTATTGCCTGCTTCATTGGCAATAATGCAAATTCAGATATTTACCCTCCCCCCACCCCCACCCCCCCACTTTTTTTTTTCTTTCTGTTTTCACTTGTTACACCAATTTGAACTTGAAGCCTGTTGATTGCTTCCCATGGTTACTTTATTCTTTGGATCAAATTTGGAAGGATTATGAACTAAGTTTGCACTGTGAATGATATTTGAACAGGGGGTCCAGGAAGTGGAAAGGGAACCCAGTGTGAAAAAATTGTTGAACACTTTGGATTTACCCATCTCAGTACTGGAGATCTTCTTAAAGCAGAAATGGAGTCTAATTCTGAAAATGGGTGTGCACTTTCAAAGCATGACATTCACAATTTTTATTATATCTGGATTTGCTTAATTGGAGAACTAAAGGCCTAGGAAAGATGAGTCTTTGCAAATGACTTCTTTGATTTGAATTTCTGTTCTTTTTTGTTTCCTTATCTTGTTATTCATTTTATAGGCTCCAATATTTATTTTATCCTTTGTTACACATTTTCCAATGTCATTGGAGAATATTTTCAAATATTCTTTTTAGCAGAATGAATAAAAGAAAATTTTCCTTTTTTTATGTTGAAAGAATTTTTTTTCCAGTTTAAAAATATCTCCAAGAAATAGTAGATACACAAAATATACCGATCTAAATTTTTTTGTACCTATCACTGTCACTGTGAGAATTTCATGATTGCAAGTTTGTGTACCTGCATAAACAATAATAAATTCCTTTTATTTTTGTAATCCTTACTGATGTTTTCCTTAGGAAGAAAGAACAAAGAGAAAAAAATTGGAGATCTGCAGAGAGAGTACTCCAATCCAAGGAAACCCTTAAATTCAGATTTCTAGCTCATTTCTGTCTTTTTCCTTTTCTGTCTGTACCAAACTTTGAATCTTTGCCCTCAAGGTTGCACATGTCATTAATGCACCAATGATGTTACAAAGAGGCTGATTGTCTCTTCTTCTTTTCTTTGGATTGTTCACAGATTATTTCTTCTGATTATGAAAGCATGTATCTTTGCATAAAAAAAAAAAAGTAAGCATCAATCTAACATTTTTTTTCGACAGTACCACAATCAGAAATATGAGGAAGGAGGGGAAAATCGTCCCCTCTGAGGTAACTATTAAGCTTCTCCAGCGAGCAATGCAGGAGAGTGGAAACAACAAATTTCTTATTGATGGCTTCCCTCGTAACGAAGAGAATCGTGCTGCATTTGAGAACATTGTAAGCTCACGTTAACTTTCAACAGATCATGGATTACTATAATCTAATTCTGTTTCCTTCCAATTTTTATTTATTTATTTTGATTTCTGTTCTATATCTGATTCAGTTCTATATCTGATTCATATGCTGTGTGTCGTGCATAGTTTTCAAGGCATTGCCTAGGCATCCAGTGCCCTTCTTTGGCCAAGGCAACAGCACACCTTGTTTGATGCAAGAAAGGCGACTGCCTTGGACGTCTTGGTGTCACGTTGGTGTCATCTTGGATGCCTAGGTGTTGGCTTGTGGCCTGTGACAGCACGCCTTATATTATATCAGTGACACTTCACATGTTTACGTTGATTTATGTATATGCTTTGTTTATTATGTGTTGGTTTCATTTTTTATCATTATTAACATAATTATATCATATTGCATGATATGGATTCTATGTTGCAAATTACATATAAGCATAATTATATAAAATTATCATTGCTATATTACACATACTGCATGCCTAGGGTGCCTAAGTGATGCCTGGGCACCCCACCCCCTCAATGCCTTGGGTCGTCTAGTTTCCTTGACAACTATGGTGTCTTGTCTGTTATATTTCTCTCTTTACTTTCATGTGGGGATAACAGAAAACTATCTTGCAGATGAATATTCAACCAGACTTTGTTTTTTTCTTTAAATGCTCCGAGGAGGAGAGGAAAAGACGCATATTAAATAGGAACCAGGTTTGTGAAGTTACATCCTTCTTTCTTTTTCTGCCAGACATCTTTTGACATCATATTCATAAAATCATCTCAATATGGTGTTCATGTGTTTTTTTTTTTTTTTTTTTTTTTTTGGGGGGGGGGTTGAATTCTGAAGGGAAGAGATGATGACAACATTGATACCATACTAAAGCGGTTTAAAGTTTATGAAGAATCCACTCTACCTATAATTGAATACTACCGGTCAAAGGGGAAGATTTGTGAGGTAATAATTACATGCTCATGAATTCTTTCCTTAATTGGGAAGTTTCTCTTATGAAGTTTGAAAGTTTTTTCTTTATTATTTCTCTTTTGAATTTGGACATATGATGTATTTTTCACATCTCTGTATTTATCTAGAGTTATTTCTCCTAGAACCGGCTGTCAAGGAATGGTTTCCTTGATGTTCTGCTGTCTCCAGTGTATAAAAATGCATTTTGTTGAAACTTACTGTTCAAGTAGATGGTGGCATAAATAGAATGTTTGCAAAGTTTTGGGTGCCAACAAAGCTGCACTTCCATCAAGGAACAGCCTCCTTGACTGCTACACGGGGAAATGTTTCTTTTGTTTTTCCTTTGATGAATTAAAATATGAAGATTGGCACATCGAACAGTAGACATCTGCTAACTGGTGCTACTTTTCAGATTGATGCCGAAAGACCTGTCGAAGAAGTTTTTGAGGTGATCTATCGTCAGTTAGTGGAAAGGTAAGAAGAGCTGAGAACTAAGAATAAGAAAATGACTTCTTTTCTGGTGGATGGAATTTTTGTTACAAGAAAGCAGAAGCAAAAAATTTCCTTGCGGCTACTGTACATATAAAGGTGCCTTTTGGTCTTACGAAAAAGATATCTACCTGACTTACATGGATACTGAATCTATTGACTGAAATGCTCAGATAATATGAAATTGGGTAAAGGTTCTCTGAAAGACAGAGTGGAAGCTACACCAGCACCCCTGTGTCACTCTATCTCCTCTGACACTATCTCTTCCCCTGACAGATGCCCCCATAACAGCGTCCAAATCTTCTCCTATGCATACGGGCATTGGAGGATTGACGGTGACCATCGGATGACTGCCACGTGGCTTTCCGCCAATCTAATGACTATACTCGGTTAAGGAGGATCTGGGGAGAAAAAGACCTACTACACCAAATCCTCTTCTCTCCCTTACAGTTTAGCTTCGATCCCATTTTCTTCTCAGCGAAATCAATCCACAATCTTCTCTTTGCCGAGAGAGGAGAAGAATCCCGACGGAGGCTAGGGTGGAGAGAGTAGATGAGGGGAACGACAGAGCTCTCTTATTCGGTTTTCTCCCTCTCTTTTCTTTTCCTTTTTTGGGTCTTTGTTAGCTGATTTCATTTGGATTTCTTTGAGGAAAACGTGATGGGTTTCTGTTTAAAAGGGTTAAAGATGTGATTTTTCATTTGGTTTTTTTTTTTTTCAGTTTTAGGTTGCAGTAATCTCTGCTTTGACTATAGAAACAGCAAGGAACTAGAACCAAGGAGAACAGATGGAAAAAAATGGCCGTGCTCAAAGGAAGTGGTTCCAGATCATAAGTATTGTGAGTGGCATATGCACAGAGGCAAGCATGTGGAAACCTCTAAAATCACTACACTACTGTTACTAATGGAACTAGGATCTCAAATTCAAATGCCAATCTCTCAATTTCAGTCCCTGTAAATCTTCAACTCATGACCACCAACAACAACAACAATGGCATTACCTCCACCACCAGAAGCCATGTTTCTCACCCACCTTCTGCGACTAGTTTCTCTCGTCTGCAAAACCAAAATCGAAAAATGGGATCGAAGCTAAACTGAAAGGGAGAGAAGAGGATTTGGTGTAGTAGGTTTTTTTCTCCCTAGATCCTCCTTAACCGAGTACAGCCATTAGATTGGCGGAAAGCCACTTGGTAGTCATCCGATGGTTACCGCCAATCCTCCTATGCCCATACGCGTAGGAGACAATTCGGATGCCCCATAACCCTTCCCATTGGTGTGGGCAGTCAACACCGCCGCTCAGAAATCACTCTCCTTGTGAAATTTGATGCTTTTCCCAGTAACTTCTCTTGAGGGCAAATAAAACCTAATAGTGAGACATTATGCTTATATGATGCTCTTCTTTGTTGAACTAGGCAAACATGGTTGCTATTTGCATATCTATTTTGACATGGTCTTGCGTTGTGTTCGCAGGATGCGTGAGGGAACTGATGTTGAGGTCTGCAGGAAAGAAGAAAAGGCTGTTTAGGACTATACAATTAAGTCATGGGTTCGATTCTCTTGTCTCACCTTGTTCCTTAAGGCAACCCCTTCTCTCCCATCGCTCCCTTGCAAAATCTAGTAGCGCTAGTCAAAGTCCCATTGGGAAGATAGGTAGTTAGGACAAAAAAAATGCATTAACTTACCTTGAACTTCTGTAAAATAAAGTGAAATTTAGTAACCAAATTTAGATATGTTTTGGAGTTAATTTACTCCATCATGTGAGGTAATTATTGCAAAATTTTCCATTTTTGCGTTGACACGATGAGGTAATTATCACGAACATTTCCTCTTTTGCATAGAGTCATAGACTTCATTTCTGTTCCTTTCTCTTTATTCCCTTGCAAGCAAGAAAAGGAGCTGAAGGGTCCAACTTAAGAGATAAACAGAATGAAAATCAGGTTGATAACAATGTAATTGTCAGGAATTTATTAGTATAATTTCAAAACTCCTCATCAGTGCTTCAAAAGTATCGCCTTTGAAGCAGAATTGGAAAATGTCTCAATTGGGGTTCTTGAAAATCGTCTTAAGAAAATTTTTATCATTATGGCTCCATACTTCCATGTTCCCTTGTATGTGGTATTTTGTGGTATTGGGTGGTTGGTTTGAATCCATTATATATACAGGAGTAAACTATAATAGTGGAGATCTGAGTATTTAGCGAGTTTATATATTCTTTTTGGAGAAAATCCTAAGACTCGGTTTGGTTGCAAGGGAAATTAAAAGATAAGGAACAAGAAATTTTAAACTTAAAAAGAAAACTTGTATAACACAACATGATTGTATAAAGTATTTCAATTTCTAATCATAATTAGTAATGATACTTATTAGATATAGAATTTATTTTATTTTTGAAATGCTAGGGATTTAGATGCAAATTGAAGTGTAAGTTAATAATTAAATATAGAATGATTTGGAATTAGTAACATAGTAATTTGATAGCATGTGTTGTAATGACTATGAAAGTTTCTTTTCTAAATAAAAAAATTTTATTTCCCTTCTTTTTAATTCTCCTTAAAACCAAGCTTAAGAGAAAAGGAGATTGCATTTTGAGGTAGAGAGAAATGCAGAGATTTTCTTAGAAATTAAGAAGATTTCATGGTTTTTTTTTTTTTCGCATTCATCCCGTTCCATGGTGCAAACCAATAACTATGCAGTCAACATGCATGAGAATGCAAAGCAAATCACATGCACCATGTTCACCCAAGCATACAAGGTTGTACTGTTGTAGAATCACCAACCTGGTTCAAGTTCTCTCTCATATTTAGATTGAATAATGCAATCAGGATAAGATTATGTTGATACTTCTATGTAGGGAGTGGGGGAAGCTTAAGGTGGTCCAAAGAGCAAGGGCATTACTAAGGATTGGATATGCATGCATGTGCATACAATGTGAGGAGGAATTTTAAAACTAATTAATTATGGCAGAAATGCTAGTGTTAGACAGCCTGGTCTTTGTGGTTGTTCATGACTCCAAGGTCCCCTGTTATTGACTTGAATAGCTTAAAATTGACTAATTAAGTGATTATAAAAGATAAAAATAAAAAGTCAAGGATACTATAGAGTCCTAAGGATACTTTGATTCCATACATAGGCTGGTCAATGGGTGGCAAAGGATGAGGTAGACCTCCTTAGCATTTTTCTATCCAAAACTTGTAACAATTTTGTGGTTGATCCATGGTATGAGATTGACTGATCACCTACTTGGATTATTTGGCTTTTGATGAGTGTCCTCTTCTTCAATCAATCGATAGACCTAATTAAATCCACTCTTTGGATCAATGATCTTTGAAAGATTACCCCTTGGCATAGCCATGATCCATCTAAGAGGTGTTTATGTTGGGAAGATGATTTCTTGTATTCTGTGGCTTGGGTTATAGGCTACCTCGGAAAGGTGGTTAAAAACTATATAGGAATTGAGGCCCTGAGGAAGCAACCCATCCTACCGTTTATCTTCGTTTTTTGGGCCACAGTGAATTGGGGGATCCATTGCGAGAGTTTGAGAGCGAAGGAAAATTTTAGGGATTTAGCATGGGGGTAGTTTCAGAATTTTGTTATAATCTTGTTTCCTTTTAAATATCAGCAATGGAGATTATTAGGGTTTTAGGAATCCTTTTTAAACAAAGAGAGGAGTCAGGAAGAGAGTGTGTAACCCATTCTACTGCTCTCTCCTACCCATGGACATAGGCACTTTGTCGAACCACGTATATCCTTATGTCTTGTATTTATTTTTTATTTTTTTTCAATTTCGTTTTGTTTTCCTACATCATGAATAGGATTTCGATATCTACCATTCAAAGAAAAAGAGGAGAGGGAAGGCTGTAAGCACTAATTCTTCTCTCTACTTAATTGTAGTTATTTTATTGTGACTTGTTAGATTGATTACTCGATTCTTCACTGGTTCAGTTTTGCATTCATTTTGTTTTCTAGCATCAAGTGCAGTAATATTCAGGAATCTATAAATTTCTTCCCTCTTGATCTATAATAAGCATTTGGATTTTATAAAAAAAAAAAAAAAATCCACTTTAATCATGATTGGATTTACCTTGTGAATGATGTATGTATATCTGGGTAGTTTGGATATGTTAAGAACCGACATCGATGAGACAAATGATCTAAGGTTGCTTGTTTTTTCCTTGTCTTTCTTTTTCTTGATTAAAACAAAGCAATGGTTAGATAATTGTCTTCTTGTGTTAGTTCATTGTCTAGGATTTTAAAATAAAGGGCTAGCTTTTTGTAGCTACTTGATTAAATGGGCCAATTGGAATTGGGATTCAAAAGAAACTTGGGTATTTATTACTTAGACTATATTCGTGATTTATTTTCATACTCGAACAAAAAAAATTTGCAAGGTGCAAATTCTGCAATTGTGGCTTCTCTAGGATTTCTTATAATTTTGATATATTATTTTGGGGTCAATCTATTAGGAATATGCTATTCAAGGAACAAGTGATCCCCTCTTTCGCTATCAGTTGCTCCTTAGACTTATCCCTATCGTTCCATCAATTAATCTTATTCTTGAATCTTCTTAGTGATATTGAGACGAAATATCTCTATTTCTGATGTCGATAAAGCTACTCAGACTCAATTAACAAAAGGTCAATGATTGCGTGTATTGGTGGAAGAAGAACAACTGAATTAAGTATGAATGGACCCACTGATGAGAAAGGCTAGTGAGATCATTATCTGAAAATGATTTAACAAATAAACGAATTTGAAATGCTCTAATAATCCTTTGATGTAGATAAGATGACAGGAAATTCACCATAATTTTTTATTTACTAATTTATTCTTTTTTCTTTTCTTTTTTTTGGTGGACTTTTTACACTACTGCGCCCAATAGGCGATTTTTACATGTACACTAATTGAGATAGGGAAGAGGGGAGGGGGGAGGGGGGAGGGGGGAAGGGATGCGTGAAAACACAATGTGAAAAGGGGAGATCGGAAAGAAAGGGTGCTTTAAGTTAGAACGAGAAGACAGGAGAGTACTCGATCCCATGACCACTTGGGGTGTGGGCGGCTCACTTGCACATATGTGTTATTAGACTTTGTATCATCTCTTTAGGGTTTTCAATTAGCCCAATGCGAGAAAGCATCTTAATGGGGTTTCATTTAACCCTAATGAATTCTATACAATCCCTAGAATACAATGGTAAACGATATAATCAATGTAAAAGATACTTGTTAGCAGAGATTATTTTCGTCCAATTCCAAGATTTGGGTTGAGTCTTCCACAACCCTTAGGAGATCCTTTTCAATTCTCTCTACGAATTGGGAAGCAGAGAGAGGAATGACTGTAGAGACTTTAAACCTAGTATTTATAATATTGTCTCAAACCCTAGACCACCCTCACATTGGACTATGTTAGTTTATCTCCAACTCGTGACAAACCAGATCAAAACCGATTGAACCCTATAATGTAAACTCTCACTAGTCAATGAGTCCAGTATTTAATCAAGCCCATAAATTATTTTTAACATGTGTATACTGCATAAGACTTGATCACTATCAATATTTAGTGGGTCCAATACTCCATTTGTGGGTCTCCTGAATAATGATCCAGTCCCATACGACATGGACGTATATGTAAATAAACTGCACTTCTACCTGGGTCACTACACTTAACCGGCAAGACACCAACTAATTCAGCAATTGTTCACGTTCAACCAAAATTGAATGAACATCCCAACCATGTAAGTTTCTGCCAATCGTAATGGAAAAAAATTACATACACGCTTGGACTTATTTTCAGGAGATGATTTTTACCATCTGATTTTATATTTTGTCATTTATAATGGAAACATTTGTCCTCATAACTTATCAGAAAATTACAGATGAAGTTTTATAGTAAATGACTAGAGTAATTAATTTGCTGGCCGGCCGTGATCACGGATGCTGCCATTACAAGTAAGGGCTGCTACCCACAGTGATGACTGATGAGACAGGCCAACCCCCCACGCACGATAAAGTTAACACAACCATGAAGCCACAGAACCACCTCTCACATGCATGCATGGCAAAGATTTGTTTCCTGCAATGACTTACTTTTCATGTAAGTTATGCCCGTGACTGTTTCATATCCTCATCAATATTTTTGGTGTCCTTCGATTAATTTCTCCTCTTTCTTCCATCTCTTTATTATGGATTTTAGATGATGAAAGCTTTAAATATATATATATATATATATATATATATATATATATATATATATATATATATATATATATATAGATATCATAGATTCATCAGATGATTGAAAGACTTAATTACTTTATCAACCTATTGCTTTAAATTCATATTTTCTTTCAGGTGGACCCCACACCCTCCAAAAAAATATGTTTGTATTCTAAAGTTGGAACCCTAGAGAAAAGAAGTAAATAAAAAAGATGGGGAGAAGTAACTTTGGTCTGTTGACCAGAGATATGCATGAGGGACACTTATGAGAATTCATTTGCTTAGGTAATATTCAGTTATAAAGGCCTGGGAACTGAGACCCACAAGACGGTAAACTCCACTGAAAAGTGACTTAGATCGAAGATAAAACTAGGGATGCCCACAAACTATGGGTTAATTAATCTCTATGACACCACTTCATTAATCTCTATGACATTGATTCAGGTGTCATAGAGATTGACACTTTAAGCAAAAACTTTTTCTCATGTTCACGGAATCCTCATTATTCTATTCTTTATTATTTACCAAGTTACACATATATAGCACCCTCTATTTATGAAATTTTCATTCTAATTTCTTTTTTGTTTAAGCTTTGACACAGTAACTAAATCCTCTTCCGAAGAGGAGGATAGGGGACGTCCCCATTGAATGGCGACACCTGGGGCTCGGGTGAATCCGAGCGGACACCCCCTTATCGGCTCAATTTGTTGGTTCGGATTCACCCGAACCCCAGTGTTGTCTATCCTATGGAGACGCCCCCTCTCCTCCCAAAACTCTTGGAGGAGAGAATGTGGATTCCTTTGACACAAGCTGATGTCATAGAGATTGATTCCAAGAACTATAGGATCTCCTTCATTTGAAGTGTCAATAAAAAAAAGGAGCATTTTACCAAAAAAAACAATAAAAAAAAGGAGTAGATATCAGTTATTAAAATGTTAGTGGGGTATAATGAAATCTAGCTAATATGTTAGTAGAAAAATGGAAATATAAGAATGATTAATAGCCAATTATTTGGGGGAGAGAGAAAAAAAAACCCTATTTTAAGGTATAGAGACAGAAGTGTCCTTCCTTTTTCTCGGAAAAAAAAAAGTTTTGGTGAACAGTCATGAGAAATTTAAAGGAAAAAAATGGTTTTTTCACTTTTAGTGTCTTTTTCAAAAGAAAAGAGAACAAACGTCACCATAATTATTCTCACATAAAATAAAGCAAATTTTCAAATAACGCGTTCATTTTTGACGTATTTTGAACTTCACTTTCCGTCCCTTCAAACGGTGTATTTATACGACCAGAACGGAACCCCAGACCAAACACCACCATCCATCACCATGTCTCACTGCAACTCTCTCTCTCTCTTCTTCTTCTTCTTCTTCCTCTTCTTCTGCTCTTTCTTCTCCCTCTCAAAACAAGAAACCCAAAACCCTGAACAACATTTCAACTCCAAATCCTCCTTGAATTACTCTCTCTCATTCTCTCTCACCTCTCTCCCTCTCTCTTCCCTCACTTCCCCATCAACCAAACAAATCTCTAATACCAACCCAAATCCCCAAAACCCATCTGCTTACAGATCTTCATTCAAGTACACAATGGCTTTGATCGTTTCTCTCCCCATAGGAACTCCTCCACAGACCCAACAGATGGTTTTAGACACCGGAAGCCAATTATCATGGGTCCAATGCAACAAGAAATCAACGGTCACAAAGCTTCCATCACCATTCAATCCTTCTCGCTCTTCCACCTTCTCTGTTCTTCCCTGTAACCACCCCATCTGCAAACCACGAATTCCCGATTATACCATCCCAACCTCTTGCGACCAGAACCGCCTCTGCCACTACTCTTACTTCTACGCTGATGGCACTTTGGCCGAGGGCAATCTCGTCCGAGAAAAATTTACTTTTTCAAGCTCTCAAATCACTCCTCCTCTGGTACTTGGTTGTGCTCAGGATTCCGACGCCTCCACCGAGGGTATTTTGGGATTGAATCTTGGACGGCTGTCGTTCGCTAGGCAGTATAAGGTTTCCAAGTTCTCTTATTGTGTTCCGGTTCGACCGAACCGCGTGATGGCGCCACCGGTCGGGTCTTTTTACCTCGGCCAGAATCCAAGTTCCGGTGGGTTTCAATACGTTGACTTCTTGATATATGATAGCAGTCAAAGTCAACGCATGCCAAATTTAGATCCATTGGCGTATACGGTAGGGATGGAAGGGATAAGGATTGGGATGAAGCGGTTGGATATTCCTCGGTCTGTTTTCCGACCGGATGCTGGTGGTGCCGGTCAGACCATGATTGATTCTGGCACGGAGTACACGTTCTTGGTGGAAGACGCGTACGTTAAGGTGAAAGAGGAGATCATGAGGTTGGTGGGCTCCAGGGTGAAGAAGGGGTTTGTGTATGGACAAGCGTTGGATCTTTGCTTTGATGGGGATGCTGCGGAGATCGGACGGTTGGTGGGAGACGTAGTGTTGGAGTTGGGGAAAGGAGTAGAGATTGTAGTGGAGAAGGACAGGGTGTTGGCTGATGTAGGTGGTGGGGTCCACTGCTTGAGCATCGGACGGTCAGATTTGTTGGGAGTGGAGAGCAATATAATAGGGAATTTTCATCAGCAGAATCTATGGGTTGAGTTTGATCTCGCAAATCGTAGAGTTGGTTTCGGTAGAGCAGATTGCAGCAGATCAAAGTGATATCTTGTATCAGAATACACTCCTTATTGTAAACGTATACTCTACGTATCCAAAGTAGGCCCCACCAAAATTTAATTTACATCCATGATGGGCCCATAAAAACGTGGCGGACATTGGAAGGTGGAAGCAAGGAACAAAATGGTGGGTCCAGGATGATTGCCACTGTATGAAACAGGGATAGACAGGACGGCTTATTGCCATCCTACTGCCGACAAGATTGTAAAGCGTGCAACTATACATTCCTATTTCCTAGATTCCATACAATTGATTGTAAGGCTCTAATCTATATTTCTTTATTCTATATTAAAGGCTCTGATTATTGACACGTGGTTATATAAACTGGTTAATCATTTTATATTTGACATCAGAAATGGTAATGCATATTATAATATATAGGACGTGCACCTGATTAAAAGCGTTACACGTCAGGGAGAGTGGAAACCTGAGTTCGATTCTTTTTATCACCACCACTACCACTGTCATTACCCTCACTATCATCATCCATCGCCATCATCATCACCATTAGATGTGAATCAATTCCAAATTTATTTTTATCAAATAAAATTTTATTTTCAATAAACTCAAAAATCAGATGTAAAACAATATTATTAAAAAGGTACTCTACTTTCAAAAAACTGACTCCAAAGCAACGAATCAAGAACAAAAATGTTATCGAATAAGGTATAAGTGGAACGAATCTCATTTAGCTCTAAAATTATTCGATCCATGCAATATGGACCGTATGACTAATAAGACCCAAAATCCGAAGAACCATTGTTAATAAAAAAAAAATAATAATAATACAGGATACAATACCTACATAATAATATATGATGATAGGTGAAATGATACTGTCATGATTGATCCAAATCCTCTCCTCCTAAGGGTTGGGGAAGAGAATCGACTCCTACCAACAGATGCCCAACACATAGCTATCAGTTGGTTTCAATCCCTCCATTCGAGCTGGTGGATAAATCGACACCTCTTGTTAACTCATCTTATCGACTCGAATGAAAAATTATGACCAATCAATACCCACTTATTAGGCATCAATTAGAATGAAAAACTAGGACCCAATCAATACCCACTTGTTAGACATCAACTAGTATAAACCCACTCTCCTCCCCAGAAGAAGAAGATTTGAATCCAGGACATAACACAACCGAAGGAACGTATGAAATGGGGAAGCCTTCAAGTGGCGGAAAAGTTCTGGCAATGAATTGATCCTTTATTACCTAAAAAAAAAAAAAAAAGTTGCGGAAAAGGAAAAGTTCCTAACTCTGTTTTAGAGTCAGCGAATGAGGACAGAACGTCAGAATCTAGAAAGAGAGTGAATAACAGCTGGTTGAGAAGAAAGAAAGGCGGAAAGAATTAATTCAAAATCACTTTCAATCCTCGTGGAGCGAACCTAGAAACTCTGACTCCATCTGTGGTATGTTTGGAGGAAGGCCGGAGTCGACTCTGGAGGAACTCTCACTCACGAATGATTATTATTGGGTCTCAACTTTCTGAGTGGCTGGATAACTAGAACTATCAATCAATCAGAATCCGTGAGTGTGAACCACCACCACCACTACCACCACCACCGATTACTACTTTCAACAAACGCACTTGCTTCTTTATTATGTGTGGGGACAGGGGAGAGTGTCTCTGTCAGTCTCTCTTTCTTACTATTAGACCTTGAGAAGCAAGTGTGGTTTCTGGGCTTGCGTCCTAAACTTAGGATCCACATTGTCTTTCATTGAGATTAAGAGGAGGGGTGATAATCCCATTGGATGACCATTATGTGGCGGTTGGATGAATCTGACATTTTTGTTCAAGTCGATAAACAGAACCGACAAGATAGTATCGGCTCGAACGAAGAAGTCAGACTCATTCGACCTCCACGTGACGATCATTCAATGAGGTCGCCACCCCTCCTCCCAAATCTCAAGGAGGAGAAATTTTGAATCCCTAAACTTACCCAGCAACTAGGAAAATGGAAGGTGATGGATGTATACAATAGTGGGGTATTTTCAAATTTTATATATTGGCGAAATTAATTATTTGGAAGAGAGAGAAAAAATCAAGATTTCAAAGTTGAGAGAGAGAGATCTGTGATTATAACCCATCGATCCATCAAATACTAGTTCACTGTTGTTTATCGTACAATGAAAGATATTTATGGAAGACAAGAGGACAACTGTTTTTCGTTGACTATACATGCAACATGCGCAATATGTGCAAGTAAACTATTCTCCGCAAATAATATAAAGCAATTCGAGTCCATTTAAACTTTCAAATTTTTTTTTATGGCACAGGGTTTCTCACGCCTTCCGTGTGAAAGAAATCTTCCATGCCATATGGGATGTGTAAGTGAGTTTCATCAAAAAAACTCAAATGATTAGGAAAGAAAGAGAGTGCCAGAGATGTGATAGATTATAGACACATATCGACCAGTCCCTACAGTGACACAGACTATATGTTGCAACCATTGGCTTTCATTTGTGCAACCATTGGCTTTCATTTGTAATGTATATATATTTGTGACATTTAAACACTGAAAAGGGTAAAGAACTACTTTAAAGATAAAACCTTCTACACATGAGTATTAATCACATGTAAAATTATAAGTCACCTTCCAAGGAACATTCAAGCACAAGTATAAAAAATTTGAAAGGTATAGGTTTCTCTTTCTGCAATAACTTTTTTTGTTGAATGGGTTTCTTTTTCTTCATTGTTCTTGTCACTTATTGTATATTTTTTCAAAGAGATGTGATTTCTTTTAATATTATTTCTTTCAAGTCAAACAAGGCAATATGCCTTTCAAACTGGACTTCCACAAACACATACAAAAAAGGGGGAGAGAGAGATTCGTTTAAAAGTTTATTAAGGTTATAGTTTATAAAATCAAGAGGACAATGTGTTTAATAGTATGACTTTATCTTCAATTGAGGAGATAGCTAGGGTTGAGATGACTTTATCTTATGCATCAAATTAGAGCAAGAATAATTCATCTCTACCCGCACGTGTATTACGATTTTGTTTGGACTGAACTTTTTTTTTTTTTTTTGATATTTTTATCATTTATTACCAATAAAAAAAAATGGAAAGGGACAGGAAGAGACACTAACCCAGCCAAACACCCCCGCAGAAGAGGGAGACAAAAACAATGGGCTATAGCCCTTACACAAGCTCAAACATCCCCCTCACATCAGAGAGATCTTCCAGTCAATAGAGGCTTCGAGCCCCCATTTTTGCACAATATATAAGAATTTGGTAGATGGAGTCCTAGGAAATCTCTAGTTTTTACACTTGCCCAAAAAATCATTCCTAACTCCTTTGAGCACAATCTTTCTAGGTTTTGCCTTATTTCTATACTTCCTACTTCCTAGTATATCTTAATTTCCTTCCAAATATGGGTAATAGAGGCACAGAAAACTAAATTTATAATTTTCACCTAATCTCCACAGTCATCAAATGCCCTTGCATTCCACATGGCTTCATCACCCACCACAAGGTGGTTTCTATAGAGGTTTGGGCTACAACGCAATCTGATTTTATCCAAATCCAAGCTGTATAAGGACAAGAGAAGAAGATATGGTTTCTTTCCTCAATTTCATCCCAACAAAAAACACATCTACTATTGACCCCAATTTTCCTCTTTTCCAGCTAATCTACAGTTGCGGATGCATTCATAATACATCTCCAACTAATGAGAGACTGAACAAGTTAAACAACTAGAGATGATCTTTTTCTAAAAAAAGGGTATAGAAATCCTCTCCTGGACCTGTTGTCTGTCAAAGGCTGGATTTCAGTCGACACACATACTAATGTATTAATATGCATGCCGATTGAATTCTAACCCTTGGATCAATCGACAGGTCTTGTTGCAGGAAAAGATGTGAATCCAAAAAAAGGAAGAGTGAGAGGGGGAGGGGGGGGGTTTCAAACTGTATTCACTCGCTAGGTAATCACCCTTGTCAATATTAAATGGAAAAATATATATTTTTTATGAACCATATATGCAACCTAATTTGGTTGACAACTTTTTATTTTCTATTCCCCAATAATGAAGTACTCATTATGTTTGTGAAGCAACACAGAAGAGAACAAGCCGACAAGTTTGAACGATAACAACAGCCGAAAAGCAAACTCCTGCTTCACGACATTCCTGCCAGGCTGCCCTTTGATGGTTTAGGTAGCCATACCCTACTTCGTACCCTACTAATTAAGGGTTGTTGATAAAATGGCCAACAACATACACCAGATTTTCTAATTTTTGGAGGCTTTGTTTGGCTGTCAACAAAATAAGAATAAAAAAACAGATATTCATCATTTTTTTTATCATTTATTTTGTTTTACTTTATTTTTTTTTACTTAACTCTAAACATAATTCTAATGAACTTTTTTTTTTGGTAAAATAATTCTAATGAATTTGATATAATTAATAGTGATTTGAAATATCTTCAATGGGCACTTAATTCTATCACATGGTTATCAAATGAGTTTGAAATTTCGTGAATTGGTTTACTATAAACTTTCGTATTTGCAAGAAATACACAAGAAAAGGAATAAGAAGAAATAAGAGAGAGAGAGAGAGAGAGAGAGAGAGAGAGTGAGAGAGAGAGAAGGGGGGGGGGTGGAGGGCTGGCATTACATGGACCCTTCTTTTCCAAACAGACTGGCCCAGCCTAGTAAACTTAATTGGGTTGGATTCAGACAAAGAGGCTTCTGTTATGTGTCTTCTAGCCTGGCCCAAACCCAAAATATCCAAAGCCAAGCTAAACGTTGACCCACCTCCAGGTCCAACCCTTTCCAGGTTCTAGCTTTGTTGTCAAGAGTCAAAACTCATAAGTAAGGGTGTCAAATTTACTGAAACAAAACTAAGCCATTTAAACTAGAACCATTAGGCTAATTAATAAATGGTTTAATTCTGATTTAAAATTTGAAATGATTTCGAACCGATTAAATCATTTAAAACCAACTAAAAATTAATTTTTATTGTTCTCAGGGTGATCCATTTATAATTTTATATTGATAACTGATGTTTTATGGGAACAATACACCCATAAAACCAATAAAGGACACATGTCCATGCACCTAGCTTAACGACTTCCACAACTGAGGCATGTGATCTGCCAAGTGTTGATAAACCAGGCCCTTTAGATGGCCACCTCAGAACCACCTCAGCAGGCTCAGCTACCTGCGTATACATACTCAATAACCATCTAAGCAGACAGAGCCATGTGGAGGCCCATGTGCCAAATCCCACTAAATGATCTTAGTGAACAAACCCACATGAAGGCCCACATAAAAAGCTCCACTGCATTAAGCAAAAAAATCCTCTCCCGCACGTCAGCCCGCCAGCCAACCATCTGACGGGCTGGAATACACCGGCACACATGTGCCGGTGTATTCCAGCCCGTCAGATGGTTGGCTGGCGCGGCTGGCGCGTGGGAGAGGATTTCAGTCCCCGCATGAAGCACCATGCATAAGAGTAAAAATATCCCACCTCAACATGCACCGCCACGCGGTAAAGAAAGAGTCTCCCTACTTCGCATGATTAACCTTGTGCAGCCTAGCAAAGCAACAAGCAAGACACCTAAGACTACCACCTCAGCATACTGAGATACGTGTAGCAATCCAATCCATCCTTCGTCAATCCTATAAATACCCTATAATCCGAAGGTAAACGGTTGAACTTTTATACATTCACAAATTTTCTCACAATCTCACTCTGACAAGATCCACACACAAAGCAATTTGAATTTTTTTTATACCAAGTTCCATATTGCTTGACTTCGAGCTGACTTAAGCATCAAAGTGTCTTCACGGTTATCTAACTCGCCCACACATGTCTGCTTTCTTCTTTCTATGCCAATCGAGCTAATCAAAAAGGGACAGATGTCATTCGACATCAACACAAATCATGCTTTAACTAACTTGAGTATCTCTCTCATTCACCTCCATAGTCTTATCTAAAGCCTTTACCAACCAATAAAGATGAGAAAAAATCCCTACCTTTTGACTTGACTATTTTCGCCTATGCAAATCAGTCTCCATAGATAAAGACTCTAGTTCCGCCCGCTTTATTCATAATTAGGCTCATGGAGTTGATTCTTTATATAAAGGTAAGGCGTTTTCTTTGCTCGGTCTTAGACTGGAGCTTTTATCTTTTCTTTTTTTTTTTTTTTTTGGTAATAATTTTTCTTATTTATTAAGAAATAATCATTTCTATGGTGTCTCCATAAAATGAGTTTTACATGCATGGCCATTCCATCAATAATTACGCATCAAGATTTGCCAAAAAAAAAAATCATCAAGAGAGAGTTCCCCACGCAGATAGTGTGGGGAACCTCCCACGCCACAATGTTCCACCAATTGCAAAGCAAAAAACGGTTTCATCTGTAGAATACCTAGATAAAGAAGAGGGAGAATGTAAATGGTGGTCACATGATTACACCCTGAGAGAACGTGGAACACCATCTCACACGCTATGTTTGAGTGAGTATCTTTTTCTCTTAAGTTCCGTTTGTTTTGATATAAGTTGTTATCATAAAATTTTGGTGTAACATTAAAATTTCTTTTTTACATATAAGATGTTATATATAAAATTTTACATCAAAACAAATAAAGACTTATTTAAAACTCTCAATGCCAAGTGTCAAATCATTCAATTAAGGTCTCTATTCTTCTGTCTCCACATAGTTGGCAGTAGATAAGAAAGCACGTAAAATCTCTGCTGTCTTTCAGCCATGCCATCGATCAAAAGACGACTGAGATGTTCAGCACACATGCCGATACATCCCAGTCCATCCAATGGACGATTGAAAGACTAAACATTAATTCGCCAACTAATCAAATTTGTAGTGGATCCCATATCTGCATTGTATCCATTTTTAGCCACAATATATTTATTGAAATTTAAATGGTGTTTCTCTGTAAATGTAGTTCATCACCTCGCAATGGCCATTAAAGTAGGATTCACATCGTCTCCTCCCAATGGTTCTGGGAGGATACGGCAATCCCATCCGGATGGCCGACACGTGGCTCTCGGGTGAATTCCGAGACTCACGTTCGAGCCGACACCCCCTACAAATTAGGCACACAGGATTGAGAAGCATTATTCCATCTTAAAAATTCTTGCTATCTGGTTTTATGTGTGACGATATGAAATCTGCTCCTTTCTCAAATAATTGACAAATCCCTCCTAATTTAGTATTTTCTAAGATACTTTTTTAATCGGAATGGAATTTCATATGGATGTATCCAGAACCAGATAATAGAAATCGGATAGCAGGAAAATATTGTCCTTATCAATCTCCTACTACATGGCCGGCAAAACGAACCATTCAAAAATCTAGGAATACCAAGAGAGTGTATGGTACTATATAGATGCCTGGACACACATGGAAGGGTATTCTAATAATGTATACATGGGATGACCGGCATATTATTGAATTTGAGTTCAAAATTTGATATATGTACTAATATGACATTCTCTTACCAAAAAAAAAACTAGTATCACATTCCTTAGATATCCAATGGTCAATTTTATTATTATTTATAGTTGAATTCAATTCAAATAGGATGCACCATGTCAAAAGTCTCAAGATGATTTTCACGAAATACACAAGAAGCAGAAGAGGAAGAAGAAGAAGAAGAAGAAAAGAGAAAGAGAGAGAGATTACTTAGGCCGAAAGTTTGGATACCCGTCATTAGAAAAAAAGAAAAAAAAAGAAAAAGAAAAAAAGAGGTTGGTATTACATTAACCCTTTTATATCCATACATACTGGCCCAGCATATATAGTAAATTTATTTGGGTTGGATTAATCCAAGAAGCTTATGTTATGTGTAGTCTTGCCCAGCCCAAACCCGGAATTAACATCCAAACCCAGGCCACCCTTTTCCAGGTTCTAGTCTTGTTGTGAAGAGTCAAAACCCATAAGTAAGAGTATCAAAAGCAAAGTGATTTAAATCTTAACAGTTAAGCCGATTTATAAATGGTATAATTTGATTGAAAAAAATGAAATCGTTTAATAAAACAATTCAATGCTGTTTTGAACCGATTAACCAATAAATTAAATATTTTTCTGGTCATTATTTTCTTTCTTCTATTGTTAACTCTCAAATTATTTGCCTAATATAAATGGAGCGGCCTAAATTAAATATTAAAATATTACCTAATATATTGATATAATTACTTCACTAATTCAAATTTATCTTGATGATTTTAAAAGGTTTTGAAATCCCAAATTAAGTACCTTCTAAAACGTTTGCTGGTATTTTTCCATTTCCATAGTTGTATACTGTTTCATGTCAAACATTGGCATGGTAAGGAAATTGAAGATGGATAGGTGTAGTGATTATATGTTATGGGATGAGGTTTTCTATTCGATTGTGTGGATCATACGTTAGCGTAGGGTTCAATGGGAGGATTGACACAAAAATTCAAATGAAGATAAAGGTCATTTCACAGTCCATGTGAGAAGACGCAGGAAGGAATGTCGATATAGTTGGATACATTACTTTTTCTCATACGTTATATTACCTTTCCTTATTTTCTGGCTTTAATTTTTGTTATTTTGTCTTGACTACAATAAAAAAATTTAAAAAAAAAAAAAAAACAATTCTATAGTGTGTTAATTCAATTTACCATGACATTGGGAATTTCCGAGTTTGGATCACCTGTAAGTACGTGTACTCTCCATGGGATCCCATCACCGTTGATGTGATATGGGACCTACTTCTAGAGTGTGAGACCCACTAGATATGGACAGTGATGGAATCCCAAGTAAGATATAAGAACATGCAGGTGAACTATTCTTGGAATTTCCCACAGCACATTAATAACAGTATGGGCGGGAAATGGTTTCATCATTAAGAGACCCATATGGATAGAGAGGAGCGATAATATCGGTGGAGGGCTCACATGGTTAAAACGTGAGAAAGTATGAGAAAGTATCCCCACACACGCTCTTTGAATGGGAATCTCTTTTTCTTAATTATCGGTGTCAAATGCCAAGTTTCATGCCATGTAGTTAAGGTCTTCACCCTTCTGCTATGACATAGAGACCCAAATCTTCATCTGTTGTCCAATCGTTCAAGCTATGATCGCATGGCTGGCCTTTATCCGGCACTCATGCCTATGTATTCGTATGCATGCCGGTTGAAAGCCAGCTGTGTGATTGTGGCTCGCACCGTGCCGACGACCGGAGAGGATTAACAGATTAGAAATAGTTAATACGCCCAACTAATCAAATTTAGAGTGGTTCCCATATCTGCATTGTATCCACTCTTCAGCCACACCCTCTTGAAATTTAAATGGTAAGTTTCTCTGTAAAATTGTATTTCATCACCTGGCAATGGCCATTAAACCATACCATCCAAAACTAGTTTGAGAGAAGCATTATGAATCTCATAGCATACAGAAAGGGGTACAAGAATTAGAAAAAGAGAAATCTGTTTAATCAAGTCCAGAACAGAAAATCAAACACCACACTATACTGAATTACTGAAACAAGTACATGAAATTAAAGACACAAACAAGAAAGAGAAAGAGGAAAATTTCTAAAGTTGACAATCCTGATCTAAAAACCAACAGGAACAGAACAGAACTATCAGAGCATTCCATCATCTCATTTTCCCTCCTTCCCCTACACACACATGCATCCATTAAAACTGAAAACAGAACAGAACGGAACTGATAACACCAAAGTTTATTACTACCAAATATGAAAAAACATCAGTTGGCTGTTGGAGAAGAGGAACCAACATGGCTTTCAGCAGCACTAGGAGGTTCAGCAGGTTCATCCCTGGGTGTCTTGGAAGTCGCTGAAGGTTCAGCAGCATCATCTATGGGTGTCTTGGAAGCCAAGCAGCTGTTCTTATCATCCTTCACTGTCTTCCCATCTTCAACCTCAGCCTTCGCCGGAGGCACCTTCACAGTCTTTGGTGCGGCTGGCAAGGCTATCACCACTGTTACTGGCGGTAGGTTATCTTGCTCCTTTCGCCGTCGTAGTCGTCGTCGAGAATAAGAATTGCTGCAGTTCTGCATTCTCTCTCTCCCTCTGTCTCTCTCTCCCTCTTTTCTATCTCAAAGCTTCACAATCTTCTCTTAGATATAGAGTGTTATATATAGGTGGTGCGACGTAATCGAGGCTTAAGTTAAGTCAAAACGAGTGTTTCGTGAGTGAGTTTGTCCTTAAGTGTGGTTAATTGAAAGGTGGCTCACCTGGACGTCACTTACGTTTATCCAATCAGGGAATCCATGGTACATGAGGTATGAGATCTATTTTTGGAGTCTAGAATCCACTAGATATAGATGGTGATAGATTCCGTCGTCGAGAGTAGATATAAATAAAAAGAAATATGTCTCATATTGTTCAGTTCGTCTAGCCGTGATCTAACGATTGGACTTCACCAAGTGCACATAACAATGTTTTGATATCCGCACCAGGTGATCTCCAACCATTGGGTCGATCATGGGTCTCTAACACCATTCGATTGCATTGTGATTTCCTTGGTGGTGTTATGTTGCAAGATTTTTTATTTTTTTTAGTGAACAAGAGTTCGATTAATTAGTATGTGGAGAGCTCGTAGTAGTAAAATTACATAACTCTAACAACCATGGAGAGAAACACGGCCATACTATGGCGTAATGTTGAAAGAATATGAATAACGTCAAATCCGCGAAGTCTACTAAATGCATGTCGTGTTGTAATTATATAACTCAATTAATCAAAGCTCTCTGACATCCTCCGCGATATTCTCGTAGGCCATAATTGCAAATGTTGATCGATCAAGTCTCTCTAACTTTGAGATATTTTCATATGTCAATAGTTGCAAATCATGATCAATCAAGCCTCTCTGACATCGTCCACGATATTCTCATGAATCGTAATTGCAAATGTCAATCAATCAAGTCTCTCTGACTTACCTTGCGCCGCCTTTTCTCTTTGTCCCTGAGTGCGATATTCTCATACGTCAGTAACTGCAAATGTCGATCAATTAAGTCTCTTTGACATCGTCTGCGAGATTCACGTAAGACGTAATTGCAGATGTCAATCGATCGAGTCTCTTTGACATTGCGATATTCTCATATTTCAGTTTTTGCAAATGCCGATCAATCAAGTCTCTCTGACATCGTTTGCAAGATTCTCGTAGGCCGCAATTACAAATGTCGATCGATTAAGTTTCTCTGACTTTGTGATATTCTCATATGTCAGTTTTTGCAAATGTAAATCAATTAAGCCTCTCTGACATTGTCCGCAAGATCATGTAGGCCATAATTGCAAATGTCAATCAATCAAGCCTCTCTGGCATCGTATACTAGATTCTCGTAAGCGTAATTCCAGATGTATTAAATCTCTCTAACTTTGCAAGATTCTCAAATGTCAGTAATTGCACATGTCGATCAATCAAGCCTCTCTGATATCGTCTGCAAGATTTTCATAGGCCGTAATTACAAATGTTGATCAATCAAGTCTCTTTGATTTTTCGATATTCTCATATGTCAGTAATTGCAAATGTCAATCGATCGAGTTTCTCTGACTTTACAATATCCTCATATGTCAATAATTGCAAATCCCATTTAATCAAGTCTCTCTGACATCGTCCATGATATTCTAATGATTGTAATTGCAAATGTCAATCGATCAAGTATCTCTGACTTACCTCGCACCGTCGCCTTTTATCTTTGTCCCTGAGTGCAATATTCTCATTTGTTAATAGTTGCAAATGTCAATCAATCAAGTCTCTCTGACATCGTCTGCGAGATTCACGTAGGTCGTAATTGCAGATGTCGATTTATCAAGTCTCTGATTGTGCGATATTTGCATATTTCAGTTTTTGCAAATGCCGATCAATCAAGTCTCTCTGACATCGTTTGCGAGATTCTCGTAGGCCACAATAACAATCGATCGGTTAACTAACTTTGTGATATTGTCATATGTCAATTTTTGCAAACGTAGATCAATCAAGCCTCTCTGACATTGTCTGTGAGATTCTCATAGGCTGTAATTGCAAATGTCAATCGATCAAGTCTCTCTGACTTAGCGGTATTCTCATATGTCAATAATTGCAAATGTCGATCAATCAAGCCTCTCTGACATCTTCTATGAGATTCTCGTAGGCCATAATTGCAAATGTCGATCGATCAAATCTTTCTAACTCTACGATATTCTCAAATGTCAGTAACTCCATATGTCGATCAATCAAGCCTCCCTGACATTGTCTGTAAGATTCTCTTAGGCAGCAATTACAAATGTCAATCGATCAAGTCTCTAGTTTTGCGATATTCTCATATGTCAGTAATTGCAAATGTTGATCAATCAAGTCTCTCTGACATCATCTACAAAATTCTCGTAGACTGTAATTGCAGATGTCGTCGATCAAGTCTCTTTGACTTTGCGATATTCTCATATGTCAGTAATTTCAAATGTCAATCAATCAAGCCTCTCTGACATCATTTGTGAGATTCTCATAAGCCGTAACTACATATGTCGATCAATCAAGTTTCTGATTTTGCGATATTATCATATGTCAATAATTGCAAATGTCGATCAATCAAGCCTCTCTGACATTTTCTGCGAGATTATTGTAGGTCGTAATTGTAGATGTTGATCGATCAAGTCACTCTGACTCTGTGATATTCTCATCTGTTAGTAATTGTAAATGTCGATCAATCAAGCCTCTCTGACATCGTCTACGAGATTCTTGTAGGCCGGAATTGCAGATGTCAATCGATCAATTCTTTGACTTTGCTATATTCTCATATGTCAGTTTTTGCAAATGTTGATCAATCAAACCTCTCTAACATCATCTGATTGCTAAGCAGTGTGCTTACATGAAATAAAAAGGCAAGAAGATGGCAGGAAGTAGAACTACGAAATCTACTAATTGGATGAAATAACCCAATTGCAAATATTGGGCAGTTAAAAAGCATCATATAGATAAATGCGATATAGCTGAGAAGGGGATATTGAGACAGATGCGTGGAAACACTATGAAGGATAAGGTAAGAAAATCGTACTAGAGCTTATTTAGGGTAATGTCATTACATGATAAGCTATGAGAAAGTCGTTTGAAATGACATGACCATGTTTAATGGGGCTTTTTGATAATGACCTAGTACGGTGGAGTGAATTAATTTAGAACAAATGATGTAAAAGAGTTAAGTAAAGACAAATCTAAGACGATTTTAGGTGAGGTAGTGAGGAAAAACATGCATATCTTGTTTTGTTTCAAGTATGAACTTGAAACAACCCCATTTAATTAGGATAAAGTGTTGTTCTTATTGTTGTTCTATATATTGTATCGTAATTGCAAGTGTTATTGATCGAGGCTCTTTGACATCATCCCCCCACCCAGCAATTTCTCGATGAATTCAAAAGCAAAAAAATGAATGTAGATTGAACTATGAAGTTAAGCAAAAAATGAATGTAGATTGAACTATGAAGTTTATTAATTGCATATAATCTCGTAATTATGAATATTGCTCCATGGAGGTTCTATATCATCATTCAATCACTTTGCAATTTTCTCAAATGAAATGTCAATAAAAAAAAAATTTTAAAAATGAATCTAATAATTGCATGAAGTTTGTTACTTGCGGATATTGATTGATTGAGGCTCTCTGACATCATCTGATTGATTCACCATTTTATCTGATGAAATAAAAATCTAGAACATGAACAGACAAATTAAAAAGGAAAAAAAAGACATTGAAGCCTAATAGTTGCATGAAATCTCCAAATTATAAGCTGATTTAAAAATAAAATTTGATATGTAGCCAATCAAGATTATGCTTATATATCCAATGGTTGAAATTTTTTCACATCACACTTCCACTTGGCAGAATGAAGTGGACTGTTAAGGAGATTCCATCCTTCACAACTGTCCATAAGAACATTTGCCTAATTTTATTAACTTTCTCAACGTGAAGGCGTCTTCTGCATTTTAACATAAAAATAAATTAGCCATTTCAGTAAAGGACAAACATATATAGGAGATTTCAAGAACATGCAAAAGTCAAAAAAACGAAACAGGAAGAGCAGAGAAAGGCAACTCATGATGATAGCATATTTATCTTGCAATGACATGCAAATGTTAAAAATTAAAACCGGAAGAACAGGGAAAGGCGCAACTCATGATGATATGCATTATAGCAGTGGTTATTTCACATTATAGGCTAACTGTCAGCGTCAGGATTGTAATCAGAAAGAAGGTTAACTCATCAGTATCACCATTGGACTATCAAAAACTTCTTGTGCAATCCTATTTTGGAATGAGAATTTCATATGATTATTCAGGAAGAATCATCCTTTCAGATATCAAAGAATGTGGATGAAAGCAGCTTCATATATACTTCAATGAATCTGACTTCTAAATTTCTTGATAAAACTCCCACCTAGATACTTTTAAAATTTACATTTTTTTATGATCTCTAGATTAAAGAGTCCTGTATGAAATTAATATATATCTGAATTCCATAGGCATGTAGCTGCCACCAAGAGAATATGAACAAGGAATACCTTGGAGCTAGAGGGATCCATCAAGTTTAGTAAACAACTGTCTTCCAAGAACTAACTCCACTCCCACAACACCATTGGTTATCATACTGGGAATAATATACCAAAGATCATTTCCACGTTATCATAGTATATCGCCATTCAGTTATCTCCTTTCATGGACTGTTTAAGGAATAATATATCAAAGACCATTTACCCACCTTTCATATCCTACCAACTCGAACAAGATAGTCATGTATATCTCTTTATTAAAAAAAAAAAGAGAGAGAAAGAAAAAAGAACTATTGTATTATTGTTATTATCTAATTTTAAAGCAAAGTTGAGTGGCTAAGCAATAAATCATTCAAACAGAGGAGGATGTTGAAACAAATCTCAGTAATACGAATAATTAAAAACCTAAAAATATGTTGAGCCACACATCTTTCCAGTTACAAGATTGTATGACATGCATCTGAACTCGAAACCTGGGATCTTTTGCAGTTTTTGGATACCAAGCACCAACAAAATTGGAATATTGATGAGAGATTCGGATTTGACGACCAATCCTAGATCACAAACTAGCTGAGTTATTTGGACACACAAGGATAAACATCTTTTTAGGAAACAATATTGGTGGATCACACCCCAGATATTCATTGCCGATCCAGAGAAGTAAATATAAGTTTGATAGATTCTACTAATGTTATATCTACATTGGGTTCTGGATCTTAATTTTTTGTGGAGAGGTGTTTATACCTCTTGTCTGCTGTTTATGGAGTGAAGATTTCAGCTGTGCTGATTTTTTTTTTTTTTTTCTTCCTTCATCTTTAGCAACTATGTCTTTTGGTGGAGGGAGTAAAAGGGATTATCTCAACAACCTTGTAACAGAATTACATTAACATAGTGAAAGTTATTGTTGACTGGATATGGGCCATACAGTCTATCACTTGTGTTGATGAGATCCCAATTATGTAATAAAGATTCGTTTTTTCTGTCTAGGAATGAAAAGGTTGATGAAATGTAATTGAAATGTTGACTTGCATGATGTACACACTAAAGGAAGAAAATAAAAATACAATATTCTTGGGAGTCTGAGCAATCACACTTATCTTTAATTTCTGGTAAATGGCCACAGAGGAAGGAGGGAGACCTGGTTTCAAGAGCTGTAATAGAATTTTGAGATATTACTTTTGTTGTACCATGCTTTCATGCACAACCTCAAGCGAGAATCGAATCCTCCATCCGATGTGAACAGGCCATGATGGTGTTTTTCAGCTGATCAGTCTCAACCATGCCACCCACCAAAGCATGAATGTTAAACGCAGGAATGAATCATCTCTTTTGGCGGCTCTTGGCATTTTTACTTATATCGCTTATTAGTGAACTGTAAGCAGCAAAATCAGAGACCAGACCCTTCTCACTACGTAGTTTATCCAAATCTTCTTGGTCTCCATGTTTGCAATGTCCTTCCAAGAGAATATTGTAAGTGATATCATCTGGGCTCACCCCTAAATTAAGCATAGCATCCAAGAGCACTTTAGCATTTTTCATCTGCCCCTGCTTGCAGAGCCCATTCATGAGCACGTTGTAGGTAACAACACCTGGTGCACGGCCAGTACTCTGCAACTCCTTGAGCAACTTAAAACCCTTCTTAACATCTCCCATCTTACAGAAACCATCAATCACCATTGTATAAGTAGCATCATCTGGTTTCAAACCTGCTCCTAACATCTCCCTCAACGTCCTCTCTGCATCAACAACTTGTCCTTCTCTACAAAGCCCTGAAATAAGTGCTGTATAAGCCACATTATCAAGCTCAATACCTTGGTCAATCATTCCCTTCCTTATATCCATAGCCGACTCTAAATCCCCCTCCTTGCAACAGCCATCAATGAGAGTAGTGTATGTGATCTTGTCCGGTTTCAAACCCTTAGTTGACATCTCTTGCATAAGCCTTCTAGCTTCCCTCAAATCACCAACCTTGCATAAACCATTGATGAGTGTGTTGTAGGTAATTAGATCAGGCTTCACTCTTTTACTTAACATTTGCTGATAAATCTCCATGGCCACGTTGATTCTCCCATTCTTGCACTGCCCATCAATCAAAGTAGTGAAAGTAACATCATTTGGAACCAACCCTCTCTGAGACATTTCATTGAATAGTTGATTTGCTTCTTCCAATCTACTCTCTTTGCACAACCCATTAATCAAAACACTGTAGGTGAAAACATCGGGAAGGATGGTTGCTTCCAACATAATGTTCTTCAACCTAAATCCTTCCTCCAAATTCCCCGACTTGCAGTACCCATTGATCAAAGTATTGAAACTAACGACGCTTGGAACCAAATCCCTCTTACTAATTTCATGGAAAATCAACTGGGCTTCCTTCAACTTTCCCTCTTTGCAGAATTTATGCATCAAAATATTGAACGTGTAAATATTCGGCGGAAACCCACAGCCCAAAATTTCTGAGTAGAAGGCCCAAGCAGCAGCAGATGAATTCGTCTTCATCAAGTGATCCAGAAGATAACCGCAAGCATGAAATGGGATTCGAAACCCATGTTTTCTAACTAATCTGAAACACTGAATTGCATCCGAGACGAAACCAGATTTGGTATACGCATTCATCAGAGCATTAAATACCAAATTGGGCTGATGGGTACCTGTGGTTTCAAGAATTATGGCAAAGATGGAGGAAGCTGAGTCCTTCCCCTTCCGAGAGATGACGAAATGAAGGAGAAATTCAGCTTCTAATAGCATTTGGTGGGCGCAGAGAAAATGGGCCATCGTGCAGTAAGATTGGATGGTGTGACGAAAGCCCTGTTGTGAAGAAATCCATCTAAAGAAGGAGAGGAGAGAAGGTGGGTCGAGAGAGAGTGGGTTGTGGGTGATCAGATCGATAACATGGCGAGCTGTGAGAGAATGGATGAGCTTCTTGAGGGAGGAATCCAGAGGCTTTGTTGGAGTGTTTTTTATGGCTTCGGAGATAGTCGTGAGGATGGGGTCATGGTTTGCAGGTGGAGGCTGAATCCAGGTGGAGAAGAAAAATTCAAGTCGTGAAGGACAGAGGATGTGGTGCTTCCTAAGTTGCTTACGAGTAATCATCTCTATTCTAAGCTCTTCCGGTTTTGAGATCTAAGGTATTATATACTACTGGGTGAGTAAAAGCGCTCGGGTTTACAGTTTACACTCCGCTCCGTAAATCCAATGCTTAAAGCTGTAAATGCGAGAGTAGGTCTCTCTCTCTCTCTCGGATTCTGTCCAACAGTGACCCTGCATCCATCCTCTCACGTGGCCAGTGTAATAACTAATAAGTAATAGCCCCTATCCCTCATTGTTTGCCTTCCCATTAGATTCTCTACGCTAGTTCAAGATCCACACAGACGGATGTTCATGCATCATTACAAATGCGTTTGGTTGGACCTGGGATCCTCCGTAGTGACTGGACCTGGGATCCTCCGTAGTGACTGCCAAGTGATAATGAGGATCTTAGTCACTCACGCTCATCAACATGTGTCTCGATGCACTATAAGTGATTGGGATTGGTAGACAGGATCGTTTTTATTCGAATTGGACATCACAATGTAAGAGGGCGCAGGGTTCCTGTTTCTGGGTGGTTAGAAACAAATTCCTGATGTACACAATTACATTTGCCAAGTGGTCATGGTTCAAGTACTCGGAATCAAGGAGGGGATCGGCACTATCCAACATCGATTCAATTCCATGTCGGATCAGTCCGGACCCTGATGGGGGGTGGGCCCCCACAAGCCCTAAAATGGTTTGAAAATCACCCGCATACCGTGCTGAATTGGGGTGTGAGTGTGTGACATGCAATCCGATCTGGCTGATCCCTGCTCGAGCCATTGAACCATGCACATGGTAAAATTGGATGATAGCTCGTAATGAAGGGCAACAAGATGTTCTTGTTGTTACTGATTGCGATACAGTGGTGGAGCTGCTCAAGAATGGATTTTGAAGGATGGCCTTGGAAACTTTTTAACATCTTATTTGATACTTTGCATTTCAAGTTTGACTTGTAAACTGTGATATTTGCTATTTTCCACGAAACTGAAGTTTTCATAGCTCAAAGTATGGCTAGGAAAGCAAAGTGGACTCTCCTTTGGTGACCATGGTACATGTAAGTTCCTTTTCAATCTAATGCAGTTACTTTTCATGTGGGAAAAAAAAGTTTTAATCCAAACAAAATTTGCATGTGAGATTGCATTCTAATACATCAATGCTTGAATATACACAAGTAGATGGACATATATGAGAGGATAATTGAATGAATTCAAATCTAAAATTTGACATGTACCTAATCTAGAAGACACTCTGTCTATCCAACAGAAACATTGTGCTTACAAACATGCAACCAACATCATGGACACAAGTACGGAAATTTCTGTGGGTAGAAATTTATATGAACACTTTCAACTTTTAAAACTCGTTTCTCTTATTCAACAATAACTCCAAAGATGAAAGCAAGGAGTATCTAGGAAACAATCAATCTGCCAAAATACAAATTTCTTGTGAAGCTATCTCATTCCAAGAGGAAGGCTAACTAGGGTTTAAACAAAAGGCAAAACAAAAAGCGAGGAGCAAAGACCAACAAGGTTTCCTTTGTTCTATTTTGCTTGGGGGTGTGAAGCGATGAAGTCGACTGCAAGATTGATGGTGTTGATCTTGTCTGCTTCACTATCAGGGATCTCAAACCCAAACTCCTCTTCTAGAGCCATAACAATCTCTACAGTGTCCAAACTATCAAGTCCAAGATCATTTTGAAAATGAGCATTTGGTGTAACCTACAGGAAAATGAGATACCAGCAAAAAAAAATTTAGTACATGAAACTGACCAAATACAGAGAATAGCAACACAAATTTGTTAACAAGACTGCATTCTAAACTTCAAGCCAGCAAAACATGATAATTCTCTGTTGAATAATATAAGGGAATGGCATACTTGTAATTTAATATTTTATATTTATTTATTTGTTTTATTTCCTTTCCTTAGAATCCTAGTCACTCTAGAGTTGAGACTCCTAGTCATTCTAGAGTTGGGACTCCTAGTCTCTCTAGAGTTCTTGTTAGTTTGTAATCTTATTCATTATAAATAAGAACGTTGTGTGGAGAGATAATTAATTCTCTCCCATTCTCTGATTCAACATGGTATCAGAGCAGGTTACTAATCTGCCATTTTGAGAGTCGCTAAAGTATTTCGTTGTGGGCAGCCACCTTTGCTGCTTCTGTTTTATTTATTTTCTATTCTCTGCAATTTCTAGATTGTCCCTTTGATATCTGATTTTTTATGAAGAATAATCCTGATTGTCTGCTACTCTGAAATTTTTGCTACTGCTGGTTTGTATCGACATTTTTATTATACTGCTACTACCACGGTCTACTGATCTGTTTTACGGATCTGATTTACTGATTTATTTTATATGATCTTGATTTCCTGCTACTGAAACTGCTCCTGCCTTGTTGCTGTCAACACCTTTAGATCTGAAATCAGATCTGGAAGTGCCCTCAACTGTGAGATATTATGCTTCGATCAAGTCTGAAACTGAGGCTACCGCTTGGACTAGGTTGCGAAATTTTTCTCTACTTTAAAATTGCAGCTGCATTGGATTCTTATTGAGGGAGTTATCTTGCCTAGTATGAGATCTTCTTCTTCGGCCAGATCTTGTTTCAGCAAGGGATTGGTTTGCCAATCTCCTAGATTTGGTACCTTCGTGGGCTGAAATCGATAGACCTTTTGTTTGCAAACAATGGTTATAAATTATTCTCCTCAAGTTTGTGGATCTATCGTAATATTGAATTTCTGGTTTGAAATTCTGATCAAACAACACTCATATTGTCCAAGTTGGGTATGCATGATATATATGCACCAACTTGAGGGGGAGTGTTGAATAATATAAGGGAATGACATACTTGTAATTTAATATTTTATATTTGTTTGTTTGTTTTATTTCCTTTCCTTAGAATCCTAGTCACTCTAGAGTTGAGACTCCTAGTCATTCTAGAGTTGGGACTCCTAGTCTCTCTAGAGTTCTTGTTAGTTTGTAATCTTATTCATTATAAATAAGAACGTTGTGTGGAGAGATAATTAATTCTCTCCCATTCTCTGATTCAACATTCTCATATTACTAATTCTTTCTCTAGTAACCACAAGAATGTCACTGAAATGGTAAACTTGCAACGGGTAGCAGAGATGGACCTAAGCACTAGTTTAGGGAAATGGTTTTCCTTGTTCCCTGTTCACCGTTCACTGTTGTAGCTTATAGCCATTAATATAATACAAATCGGAGAAGCTAGGCTCTGGAATTTATCAATTGTTTCTTCTTTTATTTTACAGTGAAATTCATCCCAAATAAACACATTAAGCCTATATTTACACTGCTTGATGGGCATGGTTTTCAGGCCAGCACATTAGTTATGTCATTGTAAAAACTTTACTATAACAGGAGAACCTCGTTAATTATACAAATACAAACACATATAAGATCTTCCAAAGACAGAGCCAATGTGGGAGAATCCTACTTCAAGCTGCTATTTGATACAATATAACTCAGTAAACGGAATGAAACTGGAAACCCAAACATGTCCTTCAATGCCTTACCATATCAATGACTTCCAAGCCAAAATTGAAAAACAGATCATATAGAGTAAAAGTAATAGCTGACAGCAAAGGATGTGGGTTTGATGCTTGAAAGCAGTGGTTCCATGACTCCCCAGATAGAACAGAAGGGCAGAGACAGAAGAATGATATCTAATATTTCCAATGCCTTACATATATATGACTTCCAAGCCAAAATTGAAAAACAGATCATATAGAGTAAAAATAATAGAACATATGTATGACTTCCAAGCCAAAATTGAAAAACAGATCATATAGAGTAAAAGTAATAGCAGACAACAAAGGATGTGAGTTGATGCTTGAAAGCAGTGGTTCCATGACTCCCCAGATAGAACAGAAGGCAGAGACAGAAGAATGATAATTTGTTTCACTAATCTTATCACAATCTGCGCACAATGTGATTGCGGTAGAATTGCCACAAAATTGAATAATCTCCTCAGTTTTTCGAAACTTTTCAATAATCAGTCATTACAATGATTCCTTGGATACCTCATATGAATTAATGCAGATGTCTGAGATTACAATCAGCAACTACTATACAGTACTTCAAAAAAACAAAGAATCTCTCCTTCAGACAGGTCCTAAAATAATTATATGGCAAAACTATGCAATAAACAAGTTAACCAAGAATAAAGAGCAATTATTATCTGTCTCCGGCCTACAGAACCATATAGACATATAGATAAGGTCAAGTTTCTAACTCTTCTTTCCCAAAACCTCTCCAGTTTGCTAAGTGATGAGACCAGAGAAGGGCTGCATAGTTGTAAAGGCGCCAAGGCGAACCAAGGCGATGGAGGCCTGACGGGCCAGGGCCCAAGGGCGCCTAGGCCTAGGCCCCGCGCAGAGAAGGGCTGAATGCCGAAGTTGAATTATGCTTTGAAATCAAAAGGTTTTAAGATAAGCCAAGTTAAAGCGGAACGGACTGGGTCAGTCTTGGCAAAAGTAGGAATTGAAATTAAAGGCTAGAAAAAAATTGATGATCAAGACTTCCAAAATGATTAATTTCTCTTATCTTAGTTGGATCATAAATAAAGAGTAAGAATCAAGAAAGATGTTGCTCATATAGCTGTAGTGGTGTGCATGAAGTAGAGAATCTCCTATTCACCAAGTCCTATTGAAACGAAAGAGAGAATTTTGTATGACAGATACGGAAGCAGCAATGCTGTATGGTGCTACATGCCATACAGCAAACAAACATGTGTGCAGTTGAAATAAGCATGTAAATGGATACACAGTAAGAATGGGGGATAGGATTAGAAATATCTACATTTGAGAGGACATAAGAGTTGCACCAATTGAAGAGAAAATGAGGAAAGCCCAATCAAGATAGTCCCAAGAACCCTACATGTCCAACCAGTAAATGCACAAATTAGGAACGATATAGCGCAATTCGAAGGTGGTCAAAAGACAGTACCAGAGATGCCTGAGTTGACAAAGGGCAAACCACTACAGATTCATGTTAACAAACTACCACCTAGCTGATGTGGTATTCCTGCTGCATTATAAAGTATACATATAGTATTAGAGTCTCTCCAAACTACTTCACAATGATGGTAAACAGATTGATGTTTAAATGCATCCCATCCCCAGTTTGCTTATACTCTTTCATTGAGATGCCTGTGCTAAACCATGATAACAGCATCTGTGCAACTTCCAGTGGTAACTCC
The DNA here is from genome assembly GCA_028583415.1 of Protea cynaroides. Taxonomy (NCBI): domain Eukaryota; kingdom Viridiplantae; phylum Streptophyta; class Magnoliopsida; order Proteales; family Proteaceae; genus Protea; species Protea cynaroides. Next base: position 37,665,723 of record CM053268.1, read on the forward strand.
AATTTTTGATATTTTATGTACATAAATACTTGGGACCCTAACTTCAATATTAATTGATTCCAGTGATGAGATATCACAATCATTGGTCTCATTCCACCATACAAAGAAATAAGTAAACATTACATATACGGGAGGCAATAGATATGTGCATGTTATATACATATGAGACTTGGTAGATGGTTCCTGTATCAAAGAGCCTGAAGCAGCAATATTGGGCCATATGTCGCATGTCCTAATGTCCAGACCGCTAACCAACACTGGAAAAGTACCATCCCAAAAATTGACAAGAAAAATGTCAGCACAATCAAAAGCTATTAACCAGCTAATCTACAGTATACTTATCCTAATGCTTTGTTTTTCCATGTACACCTTTTTTTATCCTTTAAGCATAATGAAACATAAGGTATTTTTGTTGTCCACCAAATATATGCAGTAAAAGGACCGGATCTTTGAAATCAATTTCCGCCTTCACCTTGGTGGGTGAGGGGAGGGAGGGGCAAAAATGTTGTAAGCAACCAAAAAAAGAAAACATAAAACCTGGCTTTCCTATGAGGATATTAAGGAAAGAATCTACTTAACAGCTATCCAGACCTGCCACATAGAAGGTCAGATGGGGCAGAAATTTTGTTGAGCAAGGTCTCCCACTCAAATCTCAAGTTTCAGATCAATTTAAGTTTGCAAAGTGGCAAAACAAGGGAACTGTATCTGGGACTACCAAGAAAGTGCACAGGACTACAGTAGGTGCATGGACATATACGTGAGGGTATGGCATTAGATGGGAGGGTAAATGGTTGAATTTGATATTGAAATTTGATACATGGCCTTTTCAGACCATTCTTTAGACATCCAATGGTCAGATCCACTCTCCTACATGGAAACGCTGGTGTGCCCCATTAAGGAAATTCTTTGCCTCGCGGTTGTACGGAAAACTTTTCACAAAGACATATGGAGTAAAATAGAAGATTAAGAATACCATAAGTCCATAGCAGAATGAACTGGGCCTAAACATTCTCCAGAAAGCATCAAATGGTGGGTAGAGAATGAGAGATCAACTCTAGTTGTGTTCATTGGTCCTTGCCCTGAAAAGGGTGCCCCAAAAGAACCTTAGAGGTCTTCATGACTCCATCATATGATATGTGAATCAAGCAGCAGAGCCTCTGCCCAAAGGAAAATTAAATTAAAATTTCTTTTTTGAGTAATATGACCTTGGCTCATTGTCAAAAAGCACCCTAATGGAGACATCTGATATAAACATTTACCTATTGGGACTTCTTCATGGTTCAAACAATGTGATGCATGCTGATAGAACGAAGAGAACTCTTACTACAATAAGAGCCTTTCAGTGGCACACAAGAACAAAATAAAAATATTGCCACAATAAGAACTTATTAGTGGCTCAATAGTTCATTTTCTAGTAATTGGAAAGCTAAGTACCAACATACATTTACCATGGAGATCAACCTTATGAGAACCTGCTACAAACTTTATAAAAGTAACATGACATTAAAAAGAAAAGAAAAGAAAAAAAAAATGCATAAATCCAAATTGCCAAACCAATGGCATTCTGATATAAGTCCTTTTTACCTATTTTGTAGGGTGAGAAGAAGAAGGAACAGAAAGGATAATTGATTAGAATAATGGGTAGATAAGGTTGCTTCAAGGGAACTTGACCTTAAGTTTTTATGCAGTAGTGTAGTTGGGTTTAAACTGTCATCTCCTTTATTAAAAATTCCAGACTCTCTTTATACTAGAGAGTTCAACATTTCAAAAATGGAAACAAGCAATAAAATAGAAAACAAAGAGATTAACATACACATAGCTAAACTAATCCCATGTCTACTTACACCACGTATTAAGTATTAATTACACACACCCCTATTAACCTGAAACCCGTATCTTCTAGAATATGGATCACCAAAAACCTTCTCCGATTGACAGAACTTCCCGCTACTAACACTTGAAATACTTTCAAGGTCTCATCGCTTCAGTGAATCACTTGAGCCCTGATACATTTTCAGTGCCATGGAGCTAGACTATCTATTCGACACATTAACGGAAAGAGAGGGATTCAAACCCTCAGTACGACACCCATACCCCTACTACCTGCCTCATAAACTTCAACACACTCAATAACACCTAAAATTCCCTATAAACTCGGTAAACAATAGAAAACCCAACGTAGACCTAGCACAACCCTTTATTAACACATTAATAGGAACTTAAAAATACAGGTAACAACCCCCTAATAGGAACTTAAAAATACAGGTGACAACCCACTACCCCTTGAAATTATCCTTGTCCCCAATATTAGTACAAGTAAAAAATAAACTAAAACATCCGGAACCCAGTTCTTGTGGAGTAATTTCCAACTAATGCAGCTACACATACTCTTTGAGCCATGGGGAATTCTAACAACATGTGTTTGCACAGATGTTACCGGCTTCACATTGCATCCACCTTCATGGCGATCAGCATGAGTTGCATGGACCTTGCTAGCTTCACATTTGCATCTACTCAACAGACCCAACTCATGATATCTTCTTCGTCATTTAAGTGAGGAAAATAAGCTTGATGAGCTTTGGTGCATAGGATCTCTGCGATCCATTCGGATGGCCCATTATGATTGTCACATAAAGATATTATGAGAACTAAGTTTATCGAAGAGTTCGTTAAGCTTATCCATTATCCGTTGTTGTCCAGTAGCTAAATAGCTCACAACCCCTTCTAACTTCTCCACATGTTGCTCCATAGCCCAACTCTCTTACCAGTGATACGAGTCCTTCTTTTTACCTATTTTTGTAGGATGAAAAGAAGGAATAGGAAAGGACAATTTTTTTAAAAAAGTTGATAGATACAGTTGCTTGGAGAGAACCTTGGCCTAGTGTAATTGGGTTTAAACTTTCCTCTCCTTTATTGACAATTCCAGAGCCCCAGACTCTCTTTATACTAGAGAGTTCAATATTACAATAATGGTAACAAGGAACAAAATAAGAAATGAACAGATTAACCTACAAGTGGCTAAACTAATTCCGTGCCCACTTACACCACATAATAACTACCACTCCCTATTAACACCTAAAATTCCCTACAGAGTCGGTAAGCATTAGAAACCCCAACTACAATGACTCTAGTGGACTCCTAATGTCGACCTTGCATAACCCTTTAAAAATACATTAATAGGAACTAAAAAATAAAAAAAAGACACAACACAAGATTTTTTTTTTTTTTGGTCAAAATTTTTTTTATGCAATGACGGAAGCAGAAGCCAAAAATGAACTGCCATTCACCGAAAGAAAATTAAAATGGTGGTTGAAAGAACGCGATATGACATTTTCAGCTGGTCAACGGAGACAAAATAAATCGCCTCATCAGAATTGCCTAAATAATTAAACTTTGATGTGTTTCACTTCCTAAATCAGAATTGCCTAAATAATTCTTAAATTTTGACTTTCGTAATTAAAGTATAGCCGTTGATGTGTTTCACATTTATACTGCAGTTTTACTCTTACAGGACCTAAAACGTGTGATTAGTTATAAACATAAACCCTAATTTCGAGATATGATGAAACGAAACAAGAAATATTAAATCTCATTACCTTTCTCCCTACAAAAAAAAAAAAGGAGGAATAGCTTACCTTCGAAGGATCAACTTTCTGAAAGTTCTTTACAACGCTGATAACACGATCAGAGACCTCTGATTTGTCGAGGAAAGAGCCTCTGACCTCCGCAGAGAAGTGGCGCGGAAAGATATTATTGAATGAGAAAGTAAACGGAGTTGCATTTCGCACTTGAACATTCACTCTTAGGTGCTTCAATATAGCATTTCTCGCCGCCATGGAAGGTCGAGACTCGAGAGTGAGAACAAAGCTAAAATACAGTTCCTTCCAACCCTTTGCGGAAGCGATGAATGGCTTTGTCGGAGGGCATGTAAAGGATGCTAGGAACTGGATTAAAAAAAAATAATTTATATCTGGAAATTTCTGGAGTTTGTACTCGCATGACCCATGAGAGGATAGAATTTTCATGTTCCCTTACTAAGACATGGGCTCCTTAACCATTAGCTCCATCAGCTCCATCAGCTATACGGAGCTGGAGGGTTGACAATAACAAAGCCCAAAAATAGTAATCTCCGGTGATGATTAGCCAAATGTCGAGTATGGATAATCTGCATGTACATGTATTTTTGGTGGGATTTCATCACCGTCAACGTGGTGTGCAACCTACCTCTAAAGTGTGGGACTCACTCGATGTGAATAGTGATAGGATCATACCAAAGATACAAATATATGCAGGTGAACTATTTACCTTTATTTTTACCAAAAAAAAAAAAACTATTTACCTTTCCCAATATTTATGGTCGATTCCAAAATAAAATACAGGAAGCGGCATTAATCCATAGAATCAAGGTTGACAATTTCTATTCGAATCAGCCAATTCCTAAAGTTCGATCCGAATAGCCTAATGTATGACTTTGTATGTAAATAAGCCATGTCTAAACCCAAAGTTCGAAAAATTAATTATTAACCTCGGATCCTATCATCCTAGCCCTTAATTAGCTACATCTGTATTAGTTTGCATTTGTATCCGATCAAGGTTATCCAACTCTATTCACATCTAAATCTGTATCCATCCTTCATTTTCAATCACTAAAGAATGTTCGATCATCTTCCTTTTACTGCTATAGGTTGTCCATCTAAAATCATATTGCAACCCCATAAGCTGGTTAGTGTCGACGGACCAATTGTAAAAGAAGCTATTGCCATCTTATTTTAATCCAAACTCAACTAGTTAGATGGGAACCCAAGGGGGTCGCTCAATCGGTAAGGAATCTACGCCTCAAGAAGTGGAAGGTACTGAATCAATACTGAGTTCGACTCCTCTACTGCCTTAGAACCACTCACATGGGGTATTAAATGCTCTTTCTTTCCTGCCATGGGTGCTAGTGGAATAGTTCTCATTCAACCTGAAATGACACGATTCATGCAGTGGATACATCTTTAGTAAAAAAAAAAAAAAAAAAAAAACAAAAAATTGGACTGGAAGCAGCTCGTCTCAAGTTGAGTAGTCTTTTCTTCATAAACCAAATGAAAAAACTAATTGGATTAGAAGCAGTTCGTCTCAAATTGAGTAGTCCTGAGTTCAGCCGCTGAAGCACAAAATGGACCGACTGCTCAACTTGAGACAAGCCCGAAACCAGTTGGACCTCCTCCTTTTACCAGAAAGTTTTGGGTCGTAGGGAAGCCATTGATGGAGAGATCTATTATTGAATGGTAGGCAGCAGAGGTATGGGAAACCAACAAGTAGGTGTTGGACTGTTGGCTGCGTGTGAGCCTGTGAGTTTCAATAAAAGTCCCTCTCCAGTACTAAACTGAAAGCTCATGCAGGTCCCACAAGAAGCAATATGTGCTTCTCCTCTGGGACACGTCCCCTCTTCAGTCTCTGTATACTTTCTTCAATGCACCCATCCCCTGCTGCGTGAAGCCATTAAGGAAGGAGAAAAGGATGCCGCGAATGTTCTCAACCACAATTATGTACATGCATCATTCATGCAAGGGATTGGGTTGCACTTTTCAATGGACCCATCTCATGACCATCAGGCCTTTTTGCCAACGCCGTACCAAATTGAGTTTGCTACTTTCATATCTCCCTCTCTCTCTCTCTCTCTCCTTCAATAATAGATACATGAAAAGAGATGCAGCCAGAGTTTAAGAATATGGATTTGGGATCAATCTCGATCAGATCTTGATCCGGATCAGTTTGTATAGAGCTGACTTGGCCAATAAAATATTAGGAATCTCCTTATAATCTTACAAAACCCTACCTCGTTGGGATCAGGATCGTCTATAGCACTTCTAATGTTGATCCTAATTGTTGGGAGTGTATCAAGATACTTAACTGATACTCTCTCAATGATCAAGAATAGCACTACTACACTGCAGTGCTATATACGATTTTTTTCCACCCTGCTCTGCCAACTCAAGGATGTTGCACGGGATCTGAAACGGGCATATTCAACTAATCTGTACCATGTTCTAAAACCATGGATGCAATAGAGGAAGAGGGTGATCTTATCACTTCATTTGCACTGATCAATTAAAGGGAATTTCAATAGAAGAAGAAATTTAATGGGAGAAGGTTTTCTTACAAATTTCACTACAAGGAAATCTCTCATAATGCACAAATAGATATTCAAGAATTTGTATCTTTAATGGGATTCACAAGATCTGGGAAATAAGAGAGAAACTGTCCGAAAAAGAAAGGCCGTAGGATAAAATCTCATGGTGGTGTTGTTGGGATCTTTTTTAATTCCCTTATCTTATCTTAGTAAAAAAAAAAGGAGGTAAGGTTTTCAAGTCTCCAAACACCAAAGAGACTAGAACGCAAAAGGGGCAAGAAGGGGTTGGGATATGGAAAAAGATCCTCTCTAGCCAACAGCCCCTTCAATTAAGATTCGACGAATCAACAAGAGGAATTTGATGCGTAAACCAATGTATAGATATTGCACATTGAGCCCCTCCAACAGTTTGATTGACTGGAGGGACTGTTGGGTCCCATGATTTAGGTGTTTGACTCCACCATGGGGTCAACTAACTGATTAGTTTACCAAAAAAATCTTTTCAAAAAAAAAAAAGGGAGGGAAAAGAGAGGATCCGGTTCTCATAAGAAACAGTAGATTTATCATTTGCACACAAATGTGAAATTCCATTTTGAAATTGAACTACACCCGCATCAAATCATAAATGTCCAATAGATGTGACATAATTCCTCTTTGGTAGGCCACCACCAATAGATAGAAAAGCCATAAGGAGACAACAGCCAAACCAACCGCAGCAATAATGCAGTTCACTCAGCATCTTTGGCTCGTGAGCTGCACTTGACCAACCCAAAGACCGAACCATACTATGGCGACCGCCGCCCGGCCAGCCTCATCATTCTTCCTTCCATCAGATCCCCCCTTGAGCCACAAATCCATACGTACCTTAACAAGAGCCTAGTAAATCTTATGCTCATCTTCTTCTTCTTCCTTCTCGCCGGCGATGACGACTCATCTTTCTGATGATCTTGGTTACCATTACTTGATTCTATAAGGTACTCTAGATGCTTGGAAATCCTCCCAACTTCATATGGATCTAGTAGAGAATTTATGCTTCCCTTCATCTTTGTGTTCTCATCAGCTTCTAGTTTGAACCGAGATGGTCTCGGAGCTGTCTGTGTCCTTATGAGATCGAATTCCCTCACTGGTTTTGCTTCTGAGCCTGAACCGTGTTGGTACCATGCCCATGCCGCAGCTTGCACGACGGCCAATTCGTCCAAAGTTGTGCTTGTTTTAGGCTGTCTTCTGATCTCCATGGATGGTTTTTAAGAAGAAAGTGATGTGATAGTTGTTGAATAGATTGCAGAGGATATGGTGATTGGAGAGCAAAAGACTTTCCAGATATGAAGCTTTAGAGAGAGACAGTGAATTTTGAATAGTACTAGCTGTGGAGCTTTTTGCAAAGAAAGGTATATCGTGGAGATTGTTTGGCTTCAAATCTGGAACCTTGTTGTATAAGCATTAATGCAGAGGCCTACGAACCACTAGAGGTTCAAGATTTAGGTGGGTAATGAATGTATAGTCCTGGGAATATTAGTGACTTTTAGTTAATGGAATTGTCCCACGATTAAGCAAATATAAAATGGTCTGATTAACATTTATGGACCGGATTGGTTCAAATCGGCCGATCTGGATCAGAATCGGTCGGGGTCGATCCCGTGTAGCATGTGATTGGAAACTGGTAAGACAATTTTAAAGGCAAACAGGACCACTACCAATTTGGATCAAGATCGACTAGGACCCATACCTTTTTTTTTTTTCTTGCTAATGACGAGTTTTCAGATCTTTGGCCTGACTAGCCCCGTGGGTCTATACTGACCCCACAAACGTATGAACCGGGTCATTCCAAGGTTGAATGAAAATCATTCCACTTGCATCCATAGTAGGAAAAAAAGAGCACTTAACACCTCGTATGAATGACCCCAAGACAATAAGAGAAGTCGAACTCAGTCCCTTCCGCTTCCTAAAGCGTAAGTTCTTTGCCAACTCAGATACCCCCTTGGGATTACCAGGACCAATACCTTGCGACGCTAGATAAAGGCTGGGATTTATCTCAAATGGACTTGAGGCCCATGATCTTGAAAAGCCAGGTGGGAAATGAGAAATTGCAGTGGGTCGTAAATATTTTCTGATGCTAACCATGACCATGAGACCAAGCCTCAAGCCCTGCAGCAACAAGCAAAGACACAAATCATTCGGGCAATTCAAGTATCGGCACTACATAAGGTATGGATCAGTTATGTAACTTCACATGTCAAGTAGGGACTAGGGACTGCTTGATATGGACTGTTTTACGTACAAGCATCTTATAAGAAGCTAATACAAGGGAGGAAGAACTAAGAGATGCATATTGGACTAATACCTGTAAAAAAAAAAAATATTAGATTTTGAAAGCATCATTTGAATTAAAACTAAACATGTGCATTAGTGAAGTTGAGTTACTTGTCTACAAAATTCAATTACATTAGACTTACAAAATGTGGTGGTTGTTGAGCAATAAAGGGAGAGAATAGTTCACGAGCATGTATTTATATCCTTTTTAGGATTCGATAGTCATCTATATCTAGTGGGTTCCACATTATATCAATGGTAAAGAAATTTCAAGGGGGATACAAGTACGTACAGGTGATCTACACTCATAAAGGGAGACCTTTTTGAGTGGACCATCTCGAAAAGCCTCCTTTCTTTCTTCATTGTATGACATTGACTTTTGACTTTAACATTTACCCTATCTCCTTCTCATATGCTTTATTAATGTTATAAGTCTTTCTTTTTGCCTGTATAAGAAAAAAAAAATGAAATAACGATTGATGCATATTAGCTAATAGAAAAAATTTCATCTAGACCCATCAAAGATTGCTAACATCATCTACACACACAATAATGCAAAAACATCATCTAGGTCCACTTAAGTGACGGAAATCACTAAATTTATTGAAATACAATTTTACCCTTCAAATTATAAATTGTAAAATTAAAAAATTATGTTCATTTACTAATTTATTCTTCAAATCAAAATTATATTTGATATTCTCATTCAACGACTGATCATCATGACCAACCCTAGTTTCGCTATGGTTTTCAACCCAACTCGCCCGACTTTAAATATCCATCTCAAGGTTTTTCCTTGGCCGATATGATTTCTGCAATTATTTTTTCATAGTGTCATCTTCTTCTTCTTTTCCCCTTTCCTTATGATTTCTTTTTCTTCTACTAAAATATAAGGGAAAGTTGTGAATCCTTAGGGGGAAGCATGTACATCGGCTCTTCAATTCTCATCTTTGGATCTCAGATCGGTTCTGTATTCCCACGCCCCCAAGCTTTAATCTTTCGCTAAGATTTGATTTCAAGTTTGGTTCTATCCGATCCAGGCGATATTTTTGTTTTCTGGTCCACTGTAGTAAGAAGCAATCCTCATGGACTTGGTAAAGATCTATGAATGATTCATTGGAGTTTCTTTCGCCGTAATGTTGTATGTAACTTTATTTTCACGTGTTCATTCCAGATGCATTGGCTGGATCACTATAACACATTAAAAATAGGAGGAAAAAGAAAAAAGAAAAAAACTAAGAAGCAAAGCATTTTGTTTCGCTCTTATCTTGTGGAGAAGGAATGATAAATATCAACAAAGACGCATAGAGGAAAATGGCCCCAGCGAGCAAGTTCGCACATATCTGACGGAACCAGAGACGCGTTGGATGGGAGAAACACAACGGATCTAAAGACAACAACCAGAAAAAAACTCAGATCTGAAGAAAACAGATTCAAGAACAAAAAAAAACATAAATCTGAAGAGAAAGGAACCTCAAAGATTCAAAGAATTGGAGAGAAAGGAACCTCACAGATCTGAAGAAGGGCTTACTGGAGAAGAGAACCCAAGTCAAGAAACAAAGTAAGAGAGAGAGAGAGAGAGAGCAATGCACAAGTGGAAGAGAGGGGTTTGAGTAAAGGGTATAATGGTCTTTTCAACAGACCAAAAGGGTATTGTCATCTCTGAAATATTCCAATCCTCCTAACGTCAGCATCTAATAAGAATCAACTGACGGAATGGACTTCTTTGATTACCATAGCGAAAGTTTTGGGATGTAGATGATGTTTTTGCATTCTTGTGGGTGTAGATCATGTTAACAATCTTTGATGGGGTCTAGATGAAATTTTTTGTAACTAATATATTAGCATCTTATATGTCAAATGATTCAAATCACTAAAAATACATGAGAAAATATATCATTGTTCGTATAAAAAGAGTAGAGTGGTAAAAAAGGACGGAGGATGTCGGAAAATATAAGAAATGTATAACATGCAACTTGTTCTTCCTTCCCCCTCAAAAAGAAAAAAAATAGTAGTTTTTATCTTTTTTCTCTTTTCTTCCACGCTTTTGTATTCAGTATGTATTCTTATAGTACGTTCTAGGTGAAAAAATATATTGTGAGGTGACAAAAATAATATTTGATATACATTCTTTTTCTTGGACCATGGAATACATTAGAGAATGTAGCTCATCCTGGAACATGCTCTTTAACCCATTTTACAGTCGGAGCTCTAAACAGAAAATGCATCTTTGTTTTGCTCATTTCATTATGTGTTAATATTGCATTTAAAAAATAATGTAGAAAAAAATGCATACCAAATGCAGCTTACATCTCCCACAAATTTCTGTGGGCATATCTTAATGATGGAATTATAAATGCAATTAGGTGGACCTTAGTGCAACTATAAAAGGTCTCATGTTAGACTGATCTCTCCTCATGTACTCACTAATAATAATAAAATAGTATAACACTAGATATATTGGTACATGCACCAATATATTGATATACGCATCTCGTGAAAGCCAATTGTGCGATCACGGCTGGCATGACTAATTGATGGAGAACAATTTTTATCCTATTAAGATATGACTAAAGTTTATATATACAATTGTACATGTTTACGATCACTATTAAATATAGTACCGACATCTTCAATACTCAAAAAACTATTTTAGTTTGGTAAAAAATTATCCTAAACATTCTATATAAAACCAACCAATTATACGATGAATCTCCATGCATGAACCCCTTCCCCTAAAGATATTAATTGTTCAGGTCTGGCATCAAAGTGAAATATTTAATAACCAGGCAGTGAGTAACATTTGTTTAAATTTAAAAAACATAGAATACCACTATTAGACAAGATTCATGGTGAAGTTTCCTCATTTCCTATGTAGATTCAGGGTGTAAAAAAAGAAACCAATTCATATAATGACTTCTAATCGAACTGCTTAAATCGAAATCGTAAAAACAATTATTAAACGATTTGATTATGATTTAAAAACGAAACTTTTTGAACCAACTATTTGAAATTAAGATCAATTAAATCTTTACTTTAACCCCTGTTAAATATTTATATTTATAGAAATATATTTGATTTTAATGCTATCCATGCGACATATTTTAAATCGCCAATCCGCTTTCATATATGATTAAAATTATTTTATTGTTTTTTTTGTTTTCCTTCTCCTTTCCTGACTCTCTTACTCTCTCTCCCAACAATGAAATAGTTTAAAAATCAAAAAATCAAAATCGATTAATAATTAAATTTGATAAATAATTTAAATCGTTTAGTAAATAATTCGGTTTTGATTTTACTTATTACATATCAATCCAAAATCAAATTTCACCTTTAACATGATAAGAGTACAAAAACAATGGTTGATTAGGGGAGGATCCGGATTTTAAGAAGAGAGAGAAGGGATATACATGCCTTATGTTTATAAAAATAATACATCATTGTGATATAATAAATCTCTTTTTTTTATTATGACAAGCTTTAGTGACGTTAATTTTTAACTTTAAAAAATAACTCCCAGTATCATTATGATCATTATTACAGGGTGGTTTTAGAATTGTTTAATAAATAAATTTTGGGAACAAAATCTCCAAACCGCCACAGTGGAGGTTATCTTCTGTGCCTTCCCATAAAACTAAATCTCTCTCCACCGTCTGATTCACATTCAAAATATTGATTCCGATTTAATGATTGATAAAACATAAGAGATTCTCTACACTGCAGCGTGGAACCCTACACCAAAAACTTTTCCCAAGTCGTCAAGTTGAAACTCAAGGCCGACTTAACATTATCTCGTGTGTCGTGACTCGTGACGCACAAAGCATTTGGAATCCAGCTTTGCTTCGCGCGCAATCAAGAAAAGACCTGCCAAGCCAAAACCCCATCACAGCCGTTGATTTTACCAACCGATATATGACTAAAGTCCATAGACATCAAAACCGTCCAAAACATCAGTATTACATCAAAACAAAATATATATTCCCATCCAACGTATTGGATTCCTTACCATCTATAATGGAGTATACACCTTAAAATTTGTATATTCAAGAGAACCAAACAGAAGTATAGACTGTATGTAGTAGAACACCCAGATTTCCTTTCCCTTTCAGTGATTCAATTTTTAACTCCATCTACCTTTCAACGAAGCAATTAAAGTGGATAGATCGGAGAAGCGTGAGAAACAAATCTGCGAGATTTTCATTATTTCTTTTTTGAAATGTTAGTGTCTTCTTCTACATCTTCTTCTTGCAATTGTTGTTGTTTTTGTTCCATTCAATTCCTTCTCTGCAACTGTCCGTACTAACAATGGAGGAAGCGTCAACGAATTTAACCGTTAATGATGTCTCTGCGCCTTTACTACGCCCGAGGCAAGGTAGCAATACAGATTTGACGACTCGCCAAACCACGCTTGCGCTGTTACTGGGTCGAGCAGCGGGTCGACGTGGGCCGTCGATGTTGGTACGTGAAACGGCGGCACTGCAGCTTGAGGAAAGACGTGCTGATTGGGGTTACTCGAGGCCTGTTGTTGCGCTTGACATTGCTTGGAACTTGGCGTTTACTATTGTGGCTATTGTGATGCTTGTTTGTACCGGAAATGAACGGCCTAATACTCCGATTAGGTTTTGGATCTGTGGGTATACGCTACAGTGTGTGGTTCATGTGGTTTTGGTATGGTTGGAATTCAAGAGGAGGCATATGCGTAGGCGTCGGGGTGGTGAAGATGGAATGAGGACGTCTGATTCAGATTTGAATGATAGCGAGGATGAAGATGGAGTTGGCGGGGCTTATATGAATGGAAATGGATCAAGGTTCGTGGAACAATATCAAAAGATAGCCTCTTTTTTTTTTTTTCTTCCTTCTGATTCTTTCTTGTTAGCTGTTGATTTCGGTTTCATTTGGGAATTTTCTGGTGATTGTCAGTTATCACAATCACCAGAAATTCAACTCTTACTAGCATCCTTCTGACATAACCAGAACTGACTCAAACCCTGTATGAGTTAAACTTATGAATCCTGAATCCAACCTGAAATTTATATAAGTGGAAGACGTTAATTAACTGCTCCATTGCAATTGAACTGCTAGTTGGGGAGTTTGGGGCTGTCTTCAACGAAACTGCGAGTTGAGCTTCTCTTCTATGTCTCTGTCTGCTTGATCTACGGTTTTCCTCCATGGCAGGCAGCCCTTCGGCCATGCCCCCCTGCCTCTCGGAACCCCCTCTCCCGCCTCCCTTTGCTTCCCCAGAATTGGAGGAGGGAAGATCCTTAAACCCCTTGTGACGGAGACCGAGAACCTTCCCTCCCATGTTACTTCCCCTACTAGGGTCATTGCTGCTACCTCTGGACTGGAGTCTCGTGGACCAGTTCCTTTGACAAAAAGCACCGCCCGAGGGCTTTGGAGAGCCCCCTTCACCTCCAATCCCCAGTCCCAGGGTGAAGGCTTTACCTTGTGTTTTATCCCTCCATCGGTGGAAAACGCATCCATAGTGGTTACATGTAAGAACAATTTCTCTACAAAATGAAATCAAGAAATGGACCAATACCCTGGTAGGGCAATTTATGGTCACCTGTGGGCAGAACTCCTTTTGGATCTGGAGAAACATCCTGGAGCATAGATTTCTAGTGTCTGACATCATTAAGTGACGTTGAATGATGTAAGCCAATTTTGGGCTTATGGAACTAATGGATCGGGAGAGTGGACTTATACTAAATCAAAGGAATCAAAAGGGAGGTGAAGTGCAGAAATGGATTTTGAATTTTGTTAAAGGTAAAGAAAGAAAAGGATATAATTGATGGAAGTGAAGGTGGGGTGACTTACTTCTCTTCTAGGATGTAAATCAACTCCAAAGGTGGCCTACAACTCTTCAAGGATGTAGGTGAAGAATAAAATTCCAACTCTTCTAGGATGGAATGAAATTTCTTCAAGGTTTCAAGGGAGAACTCTTCTAGGTTCAAGAATTGCACTTAGGCAAATTTCATTCATAAGAATCACTTCAAATTGTCTCTACAATACAAACTACTTTGGTGGCCTTTTATAGGCATAATAGAGAAAATAAAAAGACAATCATATCTTTAAATCCACAATAGAAAAATAAATTCTTCCAATGCAAGGGGTTACTCCAATGAGCATTGATGCAAGTTCCAAAGTCTTGATTCAAGGTCCAAGGTATTGATGTTAGGTTCAATGTCTTGATGCAAGCTCCAATGTCTTGAGTAAAGGTCCAAGGTATTGATGTTAGGTTCAATGTCTTGATGCAAGCTCCAATGTAGAGAAGACTCTAGAAATATTGAATAGAAAAGGCCACCTCATTATCCACTAAAGACTTGAAAGGTCACCAAAAAGGGGCTGGTTTTAAGGAGCAAGTGCCAGGTTCATTGGTTCTTTTGTAGCTTGGTTCATACCTTGGTCTTGGGCCAAATGGGCTTTGTAAGCTTGGGCTTTGATGCGGGCCGATCTTCGTAGTTGGACTGCATCACGTTGGAACCTCAACTCTCCTTTGGCTTGACAATTGACATCTCGATGGAGTCCCAGTGTCTTAGGTATGGTGAAAGGATTAGGCTTTCTTGGGGCGTGACGGAATAACCTGTGTTTCTTTCATCCTCCATGACGGTTTGTGGCAGACCCCGCTTATCATCCCATAAACTTTCCCAAGCCTGGTTTGCTAAGGAAGATACTTCCCATCTTTTCTTTGATTTCCCTTTCTCTTTCAGTATCTAGGAAGATATCCTGAAATGCTGTTTGCCCTCTAGAAGAAGAATCCTTTCCTTTGAGAGATAATGGAGGTGGATCCGTAACAAGTTTAAAGGGAAGTTGCCATGTGATATGGCTGGCAAATTAGCTTTTGCAGCGACGATCTATCACATTCGGATGGAAAGAATTCTTAGATGTTAGACCTCTAAATCTAGAAGCTTCAGCCAGATTTGGGAGGCAATTGTTTTTTATATCCGAGGAATCCTTATCCCTATCTCCATCTCTGGCCCGGACACAGTTAGAAATAGATTTATCTTGAATAGGTGTTCCTTTGACTCTACCTTTTTGTAGGCCCTTTGGGCTTTGCTCTTGGTGCCCTGTTGGGCTTTCTCTGTATCCTCTGTGTTTGTTAATATAAAAAGAATGGTCAAATTCTAAAGTAATATGTTAGAATTAAATAAAACTTTAGGTTTGTTAATGTAGTTCTTTATTCACAAAACACACACACACACACACTCTCTCTCTTACTAGCTAAAGACAAGACCATATTGGAAACTACTTGACTGTTCCTAAACCAGCTTAAGATGATCAGATTAAAAACTAACTCATCTATTTAAAGAAAAGAAACTCACTAAATATTATACTATTGTTACCTCCATGTTGCCAAAATAAGTGCCTCTATGCCCTCCATTGTATTTCAAGAGTACAAAAGTAATAAATCCTGCACTGAAATATATGCAGCAAGATGGAGAATATTCATACATCTAAAATCAATCTAGGCAATGCAATATGATATAATTACTCAATAAAAAATCCACATCCAAATTCTTTAATCGAAGATCAAAATCATCTAGTAAAGTCGGGTCCATTTATTGTTCTTGCTGCTGCCCTCTACTATAATCCACAGGCCTCTGTCTAAAACATAGTTGTCAAGGCGACAAGGCGATCCAAGGCGTTTGGGGCCATCTTGGGCGCCTAAGGCCATCTTGGGCGCCTAGGCGAACGCCTAGGCGACCAAGGCGTTCCCAGTGCATTTTTTTTTATTTCTAAAATATTAATGTTTATATATATGCAACATTCTACATAAATAATCAACATTTAAGACATAACTTAATTAATATGTGGTGTGGACCCAATTTTACTAATGTACACTAAGACCTGGGATTGTGTCTAGAGTTAAGTAAACAATTATTTATGACTAACATTTGCATACTTTTAACGAATTTGATCGGAGCGTAACTCCTTTAATATAGTTCGGATTCAAGCAATCTCGAATTCGTTGCAAAGCTAGCATAATCAGCTTTCCAACAAATTCGAGATTGCTTGAATCCAAATTATAATGAAGAAGTTACACTCCGGTCAAACCTTATTCGGAATACGGGAATGCTGTTTAAAGTCGTCTGAATGTAAATTATTTTTTGGGCATCAAAGCAAAAGATTATTTTGGTGCACTCTTGATTTTTAGTGATGATTTATTATAATAAATTTATAGAATTTTTATATTTAGAAAAAAGCCTAGCATTTAAAAGTTGAAAATCGCCCTCGCACCCAAAAATATGGTTTTTGTTCTTGAACAGGGGGGTTGACTTTTTTTCCTTCTGGAATTTGAATTTTAGACTATTTTTATTGGATTCAAATAGGGGGGTATTTGCTTATTTATGAATAATATCTTAAGTAAATGATTACTTAAATGATATTAGTCATAAATAAGTACTGCCTGATAAATGTTGTTCCTGTCTGGCCTGGACGACCGCCTTTCTCATGTACACAAGGCGCCCTGGCGCCCAGGCCTGTACAAACCGCCCGGACGCCTTGACAACTATGGTCTAAAATCATCCTCAACATCCTCGTCTTCTTCAATATCTTCTCTAGCTAAGTCGCATTCAACCGAACTCCTCCCCCTCACACGACGTGTGTAGCAGATATTGCTTCCAGATGCTGAGCTCTTGTTACTTTATTGCAGTCCTCAATACATGTTGATGCCCCCATTGCTCTAACTTCCTGGTCCACGTAAGATCATCATGGACTATATCCTCTTCTTGGTGGCCATCGATTCACAACTCCAGTCTAACTCATCTAGCAGTAGTGGATTTTAATTTCTTGTTTGCTCATGCCTTTCCCTAAACCTTTCTTGAAGACGTCGATTATATTGGACATAGACTAGATCATTCAAATGTGATGTTTTATTATATTCTTCTTCTTGGTGTGTATCTGAATTTATAAGCAATATAGATTATGACATTGTTCTCTAAAACTAGTAACAAAGAAATCTAATATTTAAAAAATAAAAAATGTATTTAGTACTTACAAAACTCAAATGTACTCCACTTGCACTTGCAACTAGAAGAGGAACAACATAGGCCTAGAATGCGGCATGCACCCTTTGTAAGTTCAGGGTTCCCGCCTCCATGTGTTGTCCACTATTTGACTATAAAGTATAAATACAAAATTTGTTTTTAAAACACCGTAGTAAATAGTAATTAACCATAATAATTATAAAATTACAATTTAAACAACAAACACTGAACTTTTTTAAATTTAAAAAAAATACTTACTGGGACTTGAGATTTTTTGTTGTCTGATTGCCACCATCTCCTTTCCTAATGTGCCTTCGCCAAGTTTATAAGAAGTGGCCTGATTAGAAATCTTGTCTTGCAAATTTGGTTCAGGCACTGTTTTTTCCAGTACGCCATCGAAAGCACACTGGATGTCCCACTGTTTATCAAACTCATTCTCCATATACTGAAATAATTTTTCAGGATTAAGAAACAAAGCAGCAATATACAAGTGACATCCCAGCTGACACTCACACCACTTATCAATAATATTGATTACTTTTTTCCAATGTCTTCCTTTATAAGAAATTTTTTGTTGTATTCTCTTTTTTGACTCTTCCATTGCCACAATGCCTATACTTTAGGCATAATAGGCTTTTCATCCTCATCCACAGTTCTCAATACGACAATGGACTGTGATACTCTCAGACAATCTTACACACTATTCCAAAATTGGATGGAAAACGATGTTTCAATTACTTTCATTCGTAGCTCCATTTTTGACAAATTGCTCTTCATCTAATCTAATCATCAGAAACAAATAATTTCTTAAAAGAATCTTTGTTGCTTAACGGATTTTGAAGTATCAAAAATGATGTTGCGTGTCAAAAATATTGTAACAAACTTGGTTACCCAGCTCTAACATGATCTTTCCCATCAGTTCTAACCCTCATAGCCATAAGAAGGTGGGCTTGTCTATAAATAAAAGATGTGACTCTACTGCCCTTTCCTATTGCACACTTAAATGATTTTAAAATCCCTATGTCTTCCAACATAAGGTCAAGACAATAGACTGCATAATATGTCTTCTCCAATCTCTTTAATTTTGTTGTCTAGCAATTGAAACAACATATTAGCATCTTGAATATGTTGAGATGCATCAATAGATACCATAAAGTATGTCCCCTATGCAGATTTAACAAGGAAATTGATCAGATGTCTTCCTCTTTTGTCTGTCCACCCATTAGACATGAGAATAGTACACCCATATTGCTTCCAATAAATTTCATATTTATTCTTCAATTGTGTAACTTTCTTTTTTGCAGACTTCAACAGAGGCAATCACATCTCATGGTAAGTTGGGGGCAATGTATCCTGACCCATATTGTGCAATGGATTCAACTATTATCTCTAAGCTTCTATCCTTAACAGTATTAATTAGAGTCCCACACTTATAAAACTAGTCAGAAATGTGACTATCAACAATCTTCCTTTGTTCAGCTGATCTAAAACGATTTGCATAGTAGTTTGTGTAGGTTGCTTCATATTCCGTCTCTCATCAACAACTGCTTCTAGAGTTCGCCTCACATGAACATCCATGGGACCCCTTACTTGTTGTTTGATGACTTGCTTTCTTTTAGCATTTGTTCTAGAGCTTGGGATAGCTCTAGGAGCTTCTTGAGTTGGGGACTGCATTTGCCCTTCTCTGTTTCATCATCTATGGATACATTTAAATCATCATTAAAAATAGGATCATCTAAATTCTCTGCCTTCCTCTTCTTGTTCTTCATTATAAATTCATGCATCTCTCTAGAAATTTCTACAGAGATCTTCGTACACTTGGCTACATCTCCATAACCACCAGCCAAGTGTTGCTTTAACCTTTTAATCCTTAGTTCATATCTCTACCACATATAGTACATCAAAATATCATCTTGTTTGCAAGATCAGGCCAATATCCATACTTTCACCAAAAATATTTTGATCTGGCCTTCCTGGTTTGATCTTTGCTTGGATCAATGGTTGGAGTATTCTCTGTGGTACTTGACGGTGCAAAACCACTACCATCCATATTGTAAAATGTAATAATCCAATATAATCCCACTGCACAAACACATCACAATATCACATACATAGTACACTTTACAATTAAAATATAATCACTCAGCAAATAATTTAGCAACACATTAAAAAACTAGCTAGAAAGCTACAGTGCTACACTTCCAAGAATAAATTAACTGAAGAATATTCAAAAGGGAAGAAGAAGAAGAAGAAATAATAAAAAATAGAGATGAAGAAGCGAGTAGAGTAGCAGAAGGGAAGAAGAAGAAGAAAAAAAGAAGAAAAAGCAGAAAACTCAATGTCTGTTCGTGCAAGAAGAAAGAAAAAATGAAAAAGAACAGAAGAAGAAGAAGAATCAGAATTTGGTGATTCGTTTCAGTTTCCCTGTTTTGTAGAAGCTTCCCTTCTCTTGTCTATTCGTTTCAGTTTCCCTTTTTGTAGTTGGTAATTTGGTGATTCCATGCATCTCGGTGTAATATAATAAATACTCAAGGCCAATTGTTATGTTAATATCAGAATCAGAATTTGGTGATTTCGTTTCAGTTTCCCTTTTTGTAGGAGCTTCCCTTCTCTTATCGATTCGTTTCAGTTTCCTTTTCTGTAGTTAGTAATTTGGTGATTCCATGCATCTCGGTGTAATATAATAAATACACAAGGCCAATGGTTATGTTAATATCAGAATCAAATCATCATTGATTGTAAATAACAATCATAATATAAAATAAAATACATTTATACATTTCACATCAAAAGGCGACTGCCCAAGCCTCTAAGGCGCCTTAGGCATCGCCAAGACACCAATGCGCCCGCCTTTCAGAGTATACTAAAGGCGCTCTACTGCCTAGCCATGTCAACCTTGCTTGGACGCCTGGGCGATGCCTTGACAACTATGCATCTAACACTAAGGCGTAATAGTTATTTTCATTTAAACCAGCTTCTTATGGCAAGTAGTTGTGGAAATGATGTGTGTTTGAGAGCTTTAGATCATATGTATTAAATATCTAAATATCTTAATCCTTGTTTGTTCGGATAAAGTATCCTCAGCTTGACCTAAATTGATGCTACTTATTAATGTGAAATAAAATAGTAGTAATTTTGAATTTGTATGTAATGCATTTACCTGGAATGACATTATTGCTGTATGGTGACTTCCATATTGTCTTGTTATCTTTATATGTTGCTATCTTTTGCTTTTTGGAGCCTTTTCCTCTTCCTACAGCTAGGGAGTTTTACTTGTGATGATGTCTTGGTGGAATAATGTCATGTGCTATATATGATGATGATGATGCCTTTTCTTCAGTTTTGTCTTGATAGTTGCTTTGGAGTAGTTTTCTTTTTCTTCTGCCTTCTGTCATTGTAGGCAGTTACTGGGGACCTTACTTTAGGACTGCTTGGGATGTTCCATATGGAAGGGCGGAGCTAACTTCCAGCTAATGAAAACTCAACAAGATGATGTTGAGGATGTTCTGATCAGAACAGGACCATTAAAAAATTTGTGGGGCCCATTTGATATGAGATTAGTGTCAGTAGGTAGGTTTTACCACTTTTTGTTGGTTAGTCGTTACAGAGTTTTATCAATGAGTTTTATCAATTTAAGTGAGTATTTAGTGCAGTTGCAGTAGTTTAAGTAAATAGGAAACTTGATATGTGATTTATTTATAGTTTTCTTTATTTCAATTGATAGGTTCAACTAGGCTGGATGGCACCTAAGCTATATTTTCTCTTTATTTGTAAAGTTTTAGCATGAATCAGATGGTCCAAGTCTTAGTGGGATTTGGCACATATAAGGTTCATATATAGGGCTGCCTGTAAACTTACTTTTTAACAAAATCAGATTGCAAAGCTCAATTATTGCTGTCCAAGGTCTTGGATTTATAGTGGAAGTTTGTGGATTCCTGCTCCCTAAGTGGATGGCTAGGTTCTATTCTACATATCCATTCCCTGTAGTTAGAACAAATATAAATCCAGTTACCTTACCCAGGCTATCTCACTGTTTTCATTCCTCCAAATGCTGTCAAACTGTTTTTTTATAACCTGTTTTTCCTATTGGGTACTCACTTTTGCTAGCTAAAACCCTCATTTCTGTATAATTGATTTTTTTGGTTTGGGGAGTGTGGGGGGGAGGGGACTTCACCCTTCTCAACCTTGGTTCTAACAGAACCCTGTATAACCTATTAACTTTGATCCTGTTGCTACTTAAACCTATCTCCTTTGTGGTCTTCTTATGTTATCAGAGTGAGTCTCACTACCACATCCTTAAAAAGCTCATATTTGCTCCTTGTTGTATTTGGATCGGGTCTTTTTTTTTTTTGGGTGAATGGTGATTTCTGTTTTTAGTTGGTCAGAATCCAACGTCTTCTTCTGACAGACTGAACCTGTGCATGAGGGTCCCAATCTTGTTTATCGGTCAAATCTTTCTCTCTGGGGTGCTGTGGGGTGGAAGCATGTTTGCAGTGAAACCTATCTAGATTCTAGATTATTCTATTCCGTCTTTCTTCTCTCCGTGTGGAATTTTAATGGTTTAAATTGTTATGCACGTATAAAACAGAAGGAATTCATCCACCCAACTTATATTTCGTCTGCAAGACTGAAGTGGAATTGGGCAAACCACATACCCCTTACAAAGTCTCTTACTCACATCGATGGTGGATGCTTTTACACAAAGATTTCTAATGAGTTGGCTTGCACCTCAAAATTGCTCTTTTTCCTTCAGTCTTGGCCAATGATAGCTTTCAGCTGTTAAGGGACATGTTTATGCTTAACTTCTGCCCTTTGTCAGTGATCTAGTTCTTGGAAAGACTGGTAAAATATTTTTTAAGATAAAACTGCTTCTGTAACCTTCTAGCGAGCTGATTGTAACTATTTGTTTATGGGCTTCCCTTCTGAAGGAGTTTGCTGGTTTAGGTTAAATCACTGTTGACTTAAAGGGGAATATCTGATTACATTTTCATGCAAAGTTGAAAATTCTGTATGTTTATAAATAGCTGTTGTTTTTCTTACATTGGTATTTTCTTGTACATACTGTATTATTGTATATATGGTTTCACCCATTCATAGGGAATACTAGTGGCTGCTACCTTATCAACTTCATAAATAAAGGGGGGGGGGTTCGTGTTAGGGTGTAGTTCCCACCTTTTTTCCTTTAGATATGAAAGAAAAGAAATGAAAAGCAATTGCTTACGGTGGTTAGCACAAGTTTGGAAATCCACGACTTTCTAGGACCATTGGAGTAAGCATTGAAGTAGCTAGAAAGTGGAACAGCATTCCAAAGCTTGTCCTTGTGACAAATTTATACAGTATGTTCTTCTTTTCTTTTTAAACCTATTATGTGTAAAATCATCCCACTTAGTGCTTAGTTTTTTACTCTATTGGTACAAAGCTGTCATATTTTATATTTTTTAAAACATAGCTGGTCCATCACCACAAGTTAATGGTTTTTTTTTTTTTTTGTACTTCATTTGCTGCATCTCTCTCTAGATGCGATTCTGAAAACTTTCTTAGAGAATGCCTCTTTGCTTGTTCTGTCGTTTACAGTGGCACAATATATCTTGGATGTGAGTTTGAGTATTTTTTTTAATTGAATTCTTCTGAATAATTTGGTTAATGGAACTGTTACATGAATTATGTGGTTCTTATCGAGTTGGTTGTATTTATATATATTGATATGATGAACTTTAATGCATTTTCCTTTCATTTCTATTAGGTAAATAGATTAAATGATCAGTTAATAAAATGTTCAATGATTGTGTTGACTTAACACCTGCTTATGTCAATTCAGCATTTGTCGTATATGCCCAAAATATATAAATCTTCCTTCCTTTCAGGATGGCTGAGCTTGGAATTTTTTATGAAAGGGGCATCTTAGCTTTCTGACATTATAACAGTCTACCAATGTTAACTCTATAATATTTTATTTTAATATATACATTATACCGTTATTTTAATGTATAATTGCTCGTTGTTTTAGTCTCAATTGACCAAGCAAGGCATATCCAAGTGTCTTATAACAGTTCAACCCTTCAATACACAACATCTTTTGCTGCATACTAATTTAATGTTGTGTCAATGGTTTGTGTTTAATCATTCTGTTCTGATTTAATTGTGGTAATTGGTTCAGGATTGCCAAGCAATGTGAAACTGTTAACACAATGGCTTCCTTTCTCTGGTGGATAGTTGGTTTTTATTGGGTGGTCTCTGGTGGTGAATACCTTCTGCAGAATGCTCCGCGTCTATACTGGTATGGCGTGTTAATTTCAATTTTTTTTAATACTCCTTGTTTTAGGCTTTTCTCTATTTGTAGGTCCTTAACTGCTTGCATAATTTTCTGCAAATGAAAAGCCTGGTTTTCATTAATGGCAAGTTAATGTCAATTTAAAAGACTAAAATTTTGCTTTTCCCTTTTTCTTCTTCCCTTCTATGAAAATGCCTTCTGAATTAAACCCTGAGGCCTGCACTCAGACAAATTCTGACAGACATGTATATTTCCTGGTTTACTGAATAATAAATTTATAAATTTATCTCAATTCAAATGGCTAAACATCTCCAATTTTTGCACTTGAAAGAATCTCTGTTGGTCAATTAAGAGAGTTGTAACTTGTAAGATCATTGCATCTTCTTTATGCTATTTGATGCCAGCACTTCTAAAAGCTTTTAAAATAGCATTTCTTGTCTAGGATAGGACAAATTGAAGAAGGGGGGGGAAAAGGATCCAGTTATTTGTCACCATGTAGTAAGGATTATCTTACTGATCAATTTCACTGAGAGCTAAGGTTTGATTTGATTTATTCCTGCAGATATCTCAAACTTTAGAAGAGTCCTTCAAAAACTTCACTGATTCTTGGTGAAGTAAACTGCATCTGAACTTCAAAAATGGTTTATCGTTCTATGGTGATATCTGTGTTCTTTTTATTAATTGCAATCGTTAGCTAATTCCACAGATTTGCAGAGCAGAGTCTGTTCTTGCTTAGTTTGTTTATCTATTTATTTAGAATATGTTATTGCGTAGTTTTCTCTTTTACATGATTGAAATAACAATCTATCAATTGTAACTATAATGATTGTTTTTATCCATTTTTCAACATGAGCATGTCACAATATATTGTAAACGGTCTCACTTATCTATTTCATGATGGACTTGTGCAGGTTGGCTGTAATATTTCTGGCATTCGATGTGTTTTTTGCCATATTTTGTGTTGCTTTGGCATGTTTGATTGGAATTGCACTCTGCTGCTGCTTGCCTTGCATCATTGCAGTTCTTTATGCTGTGGCAGGCCAGGTATGTATGAAGGAATGACCATCCATAATGTAGAAATAACCTTTCTAACAGATTTACGGCGCTAACTTCCCTATCATTTCTCACATGAATGAACAGGAAGGTGCATCGGATGCAGATCTCAACATCCTTCCAAAATACAAGTACCAAATTAGCAATGATGATGAAAAGCGTAATTTTGGAGGTGGAAAAATGGTTCCTATAGCAACAAATAATGGATATTTGGCAGATGAACGTCTCCTTTTACCTGAGAATGCGGTAATTATTTGTCTTATCATTTTTTTGGACAGGAATCAGTAAGTTTATGGATATAAATAAACAGGAATCAGTAAGTTTATGGATATAAATAAAGCTCACCACCCCCCCCCCAAAAAAAAAAAAAAAATATATATATATATATATATATAATAATAATAATAATAATAATAATAATAATAATAATTATTATTATTATTATAAAAAAGGGTAAAGTTCTACATTGGAGGATCTGAGTGTCTCTCGATCGCCATTGTACGTATCAAAGGATTGGAAAACCCTCAATAGACACAAATGGGCTCAGGACCGGTCGCTGGCGTAACATTATCCACAATAGAACTTTGGCTTTCTAGGCATCAGTGATGCCATATGTTCAAAGCAGATGCAAGAGCATGTGCCTCCCTGAAGAGTGGAAAGTACTCGTGAACTATCCCTTTGGGTCATCTTCCACCCTTCCATGATTAGTTGGTTTGTTAGTCCACCCTCTGCCTCTAAACACCATACCCTTATTGACGGTACCAATTAAGGCTGAATGTTAAACTTTTATTTGTACAGTCATGAAACCCGATGAGTAGGCCTTGAAATTCCTTAATCGTTCTCCCATTCCATTGGGCTGTCTTTGTTTGCTTTCTCAGGAACATGTGAGAAGGGAAAAATGAGGGAAGGAGTTTCCATCACATTGTTTTTTGGTTGAACTAGGAAAGACTTTCCTTTCCTAGCTATGTTGTTTGACATGTTTGTGGAAACAGTTCTCCAAAATCATCTCTGGTGTTAAATAAAGTGGGCAAGCCCACAAACCACTTGGGAGGTCCAATCCAAAATCTTAAAGGCATTAGGTGGAGAGAGTCCAAGAGGTTAAAAGAAGACATCTAGGGTCCCCAGATAACCGACGGGGACTATAACTGCCAACATTTGGGATAGAGGGATGACTTTTTGTTTTTATTGAATTGACAAATATTTAGTGGCCCAGCACTGGCTAATCAGGTGTAGGGTATGGTGGATTTCTTTTGTTCTCTTTATTTTCTACTGGAGGAGCTTTTGATTTTGTAAACAGTAACTTTACATTTCTTATTTTTGCAGGAATGCTGTATCTGCCTCACTCCATATGAAGATGGGGCAGAGCTTCATACCCTTCAGTGCAACCACCACTTCCATGCTTCATGCATTGTGAAATGGCTTAAGATTAATGCAACATGCCCTCTTTGCAAGTACAATATCCTCAAGGGAACCAGCGAACAGGTCTGAAGAAACAAAAGAAACAACAAACTGCAAGCAACAGTCTGTGCCCACACATTGTATTTGTACATATAAGAAGACATCATGGATGTTCACTAAATAGATTTCTATAGTATGATCCAAGTCTTGAGAAGAAAAATTGTTGAGATTTTGTCCCATCGAATCTAGACAACCTTTTTTTTTTTTTTTTTTTTTGTTGTTAAATGAAGAGAGAATGAAACCATTGCAATTGCTGGAAATACCAGGCCTACTAAAGCAACAAAAATAGAGGATAAGTTGGAACGTTTGTCAGAAAGAATACTTTGACTTAATGATTTAAGGAACTTATTCATTATACATAGTGAAAGTAAGAAACAGCATTTTGTGAGTTACTGTTCAGTTAGTACTAGAGCCAGTGGGGCATGGATATACACGATCATTACTCGTACTTTCTTTGCATGATGTAAAGTCACCCTTCCATTTAACCCAAAAAAAAAAAATGGGAATAGTAACCCTTCTGAAGGTGTTAAATAACTCATGTTTCTTGTTAGTCGTGTCGTTAATCCCAGGAAAAAGATCCTCTGTAGTGAGACCAAAGTGACAGTGAGGATCTTAACTACTCAAAGTGCATCAGCACACATTTTAATGCACTTTAAGTGACTAATGAGGACATCCTGATACACTTTAAGTGGTTGGAATCTTCACTGTCACTTTAGCCTCACTATAGAATATCTCAATCCCTAACTTCATACCATTGCTTCCTGGAGTCTCGCAGTGGAGTTTAGGTAATTAATAGGATGTACCAGAAAAAAAAGAAGGCTGATTCTTGAAACACCGTTTCCTGACGAATAGACTATTACATTGACTGACTCGAACCTTTGCTCAAACAGCTCTACGACTATGGGGGGAAGGAAGGGGTGATTTTAATGCACTCAATGAAAGGAAAGTGACCTCTTGGGCCTGCACCTGCACCTGCACCTGCACCCAACTGGCCGGCTGCCTACCAACTGCGCTAGCATTGGTTCTCATTATATACTGAAGTGAAACCAAAAGATATATCCAGATTCCAGACCCCAATACCAGACCCCCAAAAAAAAAAAAAAATTGTAATAATTAATGGACATGCTAGTGTGGTTAATGGGTTACGGGTGTGCTCTTAGGCTAAGACCCACCCATCGTATGGTGCCTGGATGTTTTGCTAGTGTGATGGATAAGATCATCTAAACCTCGTATGATTGGCATAGCACATGATCCATTTCCTTGTGCAGGGACCTTGCCATCAATTCTTACCTTGCCTAATTTCACCTTCATTGCATCTTGGTCATCTGAGGGGGCATATTCGAATAACTTGAGAGCAACTCTCAGACATCTGCAATACCAGCTAACAATCATTTTTTGGTCTGTCCATGAATGGGATTTTTTTTTGGTGCTAAAGAATACCTTAAAATTTGAACATAAATTGAGAAGACATTTCTTTCCTGCCTTCGTATAATCAGGATAGTTCTAGGGTAACCTCTTTTTGTAAGCCTTGTTATTTTACGTGGTTATATACATATAAGCTATAACTTGACACAGTTCCTGAAAAAAGCCAAAGCGCATATGCTATGGCCTGAACCATGCATTTTTTTTCTTTTCTCAGATTAATTATTTTCAAAATTGTGTAAGTTTTGATTAAAATAAAATCTCCAATGATACACTGCAACTTCAGGATAACCATTAAAATCTCAACTTAAAATAAATTAATTCTGGGCTATCTCTCCCCTCCCCCCCCCCCGGCCCGCCCGCCCGCCCGCCCCGTGGAATTGCACTTAATGAGAATGGCAATTAGAGCAGGTTAGGGAGTGTCAGAAAGCAGGCTCCTATTCACATTTTCAAGAACGAGACTCGAAAGCTTTAGAAATGGAATCTAATATTTTAACCTAAATCAAATGGGGGAAAAATAAAAATGCATTTTGTTGAGTGGAAAAAGACAGCTTCTTATTTCTGTCAAAAAGAAAAGCAAACAATATTTTGGGTGAGGTTTAGTATGACTCCTATACTTTGGCTGAGGATGCACTTCTAGCAGGAGATGATCCACTTTTCTACAAACAGCGTTGACCAAGGTATAAAATAGGCTTCTCTGGTTGTAGCTTGTCTCAGGTGTATAGAGTAAAAGTCTGTCATGTCTATATTGGCACACACACGCAGGAGCCTCAACCCTGTACTGCAAAAACAATGCCCAAATGGCCATCCATACTAACAGAAACCTGACAGATGTCGTAAAAATGAGGCATGCAATGAATGACCACCCTGCATCATATAGTATAGTTAGCATGATAAATTTCAATTGATGACTCTTGCCGTATGATGGTAGAATGAAGTTGAAAAATGGAACTGATAAAAGGACACCTACCTTAATGTTTTGGCCCTTTCGGAAATCAACAAGAAATCATTTAGAAAAGCAAAATAATTATTTCTAGATGTTGGAGACACCATATTTACAAGAATGAGAAATATTAATTAGCAGCTTTAGGGGGAGGGATGTAACAAAAGCAGTGGTGCCAACAACTAAATGATTGAATTAGAAAGCACCACTTTTTCAACCAAATCGAAGAGTCAAATCAGAATATTGTGCTTAAACAGAAAATAACCAGGTACATGAGCAAAAATTCCTACTGATGCAAATTACAAGATGTAGATCTCTATTCCATTAAGAAAAATAAGCATAGTACTAAAAAAAATGTAATTTTCTTTCAATTTTTTTTCCTTCTGGGTTGGGGGCTGATGATCAGTATTATCGTCATGCATTCAGTGTTACAAGCGACATCAGGTTCACAAAGATGGAGAGAATGACCATGAACATTAAAAGTGGTTTTACACACAGGACATCTATTAATGGAATATTAAATTGTAGCGAGTCTAGCAACATTAAACTATTTTCTCCCCCACCTCCACCACCTCCAAGTTTCTCTTTCCTTTCCTTTTCTTTGTTTGATAGAAGGAGAATACATTTGTAACAAAAAGAAAAAAAAGTTATTTTTACGATTAAGCTCGTAATTCTTATGTCTGCCCTTTCTTACCACAAAAGTTTCCTAATGCATTATGTAGAGAGTATGATTCTCAACAATATTTTCACCTTCATTCTAGATGCTCTCAACATTATGGCTTCAATATCATTTGTAAGGAAAATCCAAAATAGTCTCGTGAAATGGTCACCTAAAGTAAGACTGGAAGTACCTCAGATAAGAACAACCCCAACAGCTCATTTGGGTAAGAGAAATCCAAATAAAATTCTAATACACCAGTTTGGTTTATGTGAAAAAGAGAACCTAAATAAAAGTTAAAAATCCTGCTTTGAGTGCAATGTATATCTTACTGAAACTGTCTTCCCAGCAGTGGTTGTACTATCCACAACAAAAGGGGAAAATATTAGTTCGAATCTATCCCTTCCACTCTCAAAGCAAGGACCATTGAGGTCATTCATTCACCATGAGTCTAATCAAATAGGTTCTCAAATTATCCTAAAACATAGTTTTTCTAGTTAAACAGAGAACAGGCTGCACTACAGTTCACAAGCAGAATGGGTAAATCCCTGTTAAACCACCTATTTAACTTGCTGTTTGCAGTCAATCTGAGAAACAAATGCCTTATCCCAAAAAATCTAAAGCTTCCACGTACAGTAAAATTTATCCCCTCTGCCCAGGGAAGTAATTCTTCAGAGGTGGATGCTACAAATGAACCCTATTAGACTAACACAAAATTTCAATCCTATGATATTTTATCTAAGGTATGATTTTAT
The DNA here is from genome assembly GCA_028583415.1 of Protea cynaroides. NCBI lineage: Eukaryota > Viridiplantae > Streptophyta > Magnoliopsida > Proteales > Proteaceae > Protea > Protea cynaroides. The sequence goes on from CM053268.1 coordinate 37,695,692, forward strand.
GATTTTATCAATGATTTCAGAAAAAAAAAAAAACAAATTTATGGGTCAAAAAAATATGGAAGACAGTTAACAAAGGCAAAAAAATATACCTTGTAGGCAACAATATGTGCAACTGGAAGCCCTTGATTACCGTTCTGCGCAAAAAGAGAAAAGTCCCCCACAAGATCTAAAACTTTATGGCGACAAGGTTCATCTTGGAAACGCAATGGTGGATTCAACCAACCCTTGCTGGCACTGCAGATGACATGAAAGATTTAATCAAAATAAAATTAAGTGAGATCAACTGATCATAGATCTCTTAAAACTCTTAAATACATAAGAGTTTGCCGATCCAAGGGGAACTCATATACATCTCTATGAACACCTGGAACACATTAATGAGAGGATGCTGCATTCATTCAATCAAATGGGAAAAATACTAACTGGGATAGCTCCGTGCCAATGGAAAGGCAAACGGAATTTTGAGGTCCAATAAAGCACAATACTGTTGATTTGGGAAAAACTTAAAACAACTGAGATTTAGGATAATTATGGGGCTATAGGGCCCAGGAAGGGTTGACATTCTTAATCAAATTGAACTGAAAAAAGGATAGTTATTGGTTCATTCCTTTATGTATGCTTTTGGTCCTGTTAGGGATGTTAAAGTGTTTAGAGTCTTATCCTAGTTAGATTAGGATTATGTTAAGTTGCTGTATTAGATTAGGATTTATGTTAAGTTGTTGTTGATTAGTATTAGAAAGGGCATACTTGTAATTTTGACTCGTTGATATTTATTATAAATAAAGGTTGTACGATTGGAAGGAGTTTATCCAATCTCTACCACCATGATCAACTTCTCTTCTTCCTCTTCTCTCTATCCTTCTTCTTGGTTTCTTTGTTACATGGTATCAGAGCGGGATACTCAATGACTTCAATCCTCTGTTGTTGTTTTGAGAGTCGTCTAAGGTTCTTCTTTGTAGTGTGCAGCGATCATTGCTACATGTTGATTTTATGTATTGGCTGTGGGCTACCTTGAGAGTTGAAAATCAGGTTCGACTGGTGCTACTGTCTTCTTCTCTGGTTCGATTCTCTCTTTTCCGTGGTTTGACTCCTTCCTTTTCTCACATCTGGCTCCTTTATACTTCTCCCTTTTGTTATAAAGGCTGTACGGTTGGGAGGAGTTTAGTCTCTACTACCGTGATCAACTTCTCCTCTTCCTCTTCTCTCTTCCCTCCTTTTTCATTGTTTCTTCTTCTTGGTTTTCTTTGTTACAAGGGAGTCCCATTTCTAGTTGTCTTCATTTAGAGTACTCCAATCCTCTCCAAAGTCTTTTCTGTGGCAAGGGCTGCCACAGATATGCTCAAAATTGGCCAATTGATTATTATGAGCAAGGAATAATGGTGGATTATATTTTTTTCATATGTAGAAGGAAGGGTGCCAGTGAGAGAACAACAATTTATTCCTGAAAAGCACACATTCTTGCTGCTATTTTGAAGAACTCCATATCTGCAATGCCATTGGTCAACACAAAAAGACTGTTGAGATATCTTCAAGGAGGCATACATCATGAGCCAGATCATTTAAAGTCATGGTTCTTTGAAATCCTTATACTCTATGTTGGAGCCTGTGGAAAAAGAGATATACAGTATGCTGATTCCACGACCTGGAAACTCTACTGATGGTTGTGTATCCATATGGATTTGAAAGCCTTCGAGTGTATTTCTTACCTTGTCAGGTGCCATTCTTCAAAGAACCAACAAGTCAATCTAGTAAGCAATGACATAGTAAAGGGCACACCAGTTCCTTTTGATTTCTTTCCATTCGTCCACGTCTTTTTTCTCCAAGAGAAGGACATCAATTTTCAAGAAAATCGGTCTTTATAGTTTTCTTAAAAATGGCCACAATTATATATTACAGTGACCCACAGAGAGCCTAATGCAGGCCCAATTTAAGGCCTGATTTAGATTTGGGCCAGGATTTAGTACTATATTGGGTGGACCTTTAATTTTGGATTTATTCTTGGTAATTGGCTTAACTACAAGGCCCAAAAGTAGGTGTCTAAAAGGGTGTACAAAAAACTATTATTAGACTCCATGATTTAGTGATAAGGATAGTTAGAGTCTTCTTTTAGTTAAGAATTGATAAGATTTAGATAAGATTTACTTTCCTAGTTGTTTTACTTTCTCTAAGAGTTTGGTTAGTTAGTTAGGGGCACTTCCTTATCTTGTGGGTATTTGTTTCTTTATTTTGTCATTGATAAAGTTGTCCAGGTGGATTGAGTTAAGTATTATAAATTCCAGATTTATCTGTAGTTTCTGTCTTAGTTTATGTTATTTCTTCATCTATTTTAATTGATTTGGTCAAAATAGGACTCTTCTTATTATGTAGTTGATGGGGAGGTGTTTTATATTGTTTTTTCATTTTTGTAAATATTGTAAATGTAACAAAATAGAAAAGAAAGGGAAGATGGAGAGAATGGAGAATTGAGAAGAGGGGGAAAGAATCAATGAGTTTCTCCTCTCCTTATGCCCTTGTATTTATAGAGAAAATAGATAACTAGATACAACTCAATCTTTAAGTCTTAGAGATGTAATAAAATACAAAGACTAATAAAGGAAAGAAATAAACTAACTTAGGAGAGGGACAAACTTAGGAAAGAATAGATAGTTTAGTCAACAAGACTTATTTCAATTACCAACTAGACAACTAGACTATTTAGGAAAGTAATATAGTTGGACATATAGTATCAAATCAGAAATGTAACTACTGGTTCTGATTTGATACCGTAACAGTAAAGGCCTAACAGCTTAGGAACAAAAATTGATGAATGGAATGAATTAGTTATTTGGTTTAGAGGTTGTTGCCTCTTTCTTCCCCTCAGGGTTTATCCTCTCCTCTTTTTCCTGAACCAAGCATTATTTAGGAGTTACTATTCACGGGTACAGTTCACAGTCCCGAAATAGTCCTCTACTTGTGAATAGTGCTTGGTTTAGGAAAAAGAGGAGAGGAAGAGAAACCATGGGGGAAAGAAAGAGGCAGCAACCTATGAACTGAATAACTAATTCATTCCATTCATCAATTTTCATTTCACCAACCTATTCGAAGACAAAGAAACCAAACAAAAACTAAGAAATAGGTTATAGCAAGTAGAGTTAAGGACAGATAGAAGTCCAATCCTCATGCCTCTCTTTAAGTGTAGATGACACTTGAGTGCATAGAGTTGTCACTAAGCATCCATGTGGGCTGACCTTAACTGAAAATCAGTAGCAAATTAAAAGAAGCCAAACTGACTGACTTGCACAATGTCATCCAGTGTATTAGACCTTTTCCCATACTTTCTCTTACCAACCAAATGATGAGCAGTCTCTATCAGATGGTTAATTATTCATAAATTTGCAATTTTCTCCAATACAAATATAGCCTCACACAATGACTCTGTTGGTTACAACCATGAGTGCAATGTATAAAATGGATGAAGCATGTTACCTACAAACAATGGCATTGTCTGCTGAACCCCCTTGAATCAATCCAGCTTTGCGTAATCTCTCCACCTACAGGCAACTTTTCAAGCAGCTTCAGTATTAATAGATGTGACAGGAAGGACACTGTTAAATTCATGAATAGGAGTCCCTTAATTTTGGATGAAAAGAATCATGTAGAAGAAAATAATTTGTATAAAAAAAATCTAGTAGTAAAATAGATAATAACAAAGGATATTGACAGTTGATCATCTTAATAAGTATAGTATTCATTGCTGGAGAAAGTGAATCATCCATTTGTCCATTGTTTTATATATTGCTAGGATTATTTGGAGCTTTTAAAATTTCATTTTCATAAAATAACTTGGTTACTGTATTTGTTCAAGAAATATTCAGAAGGTTTTTTTTTTTTTTTTCTTGCTTTGTTCAATTTCATTTTCAAACTGTCAATATCCTTGTTCCCTATATCACTTGAGGCACATAGAAAATAGCATTTTTAATCTTTGATGCTGCTCATCGTTCTTTTTAAAAATGTGCACTAACTGGGCACTCTTTCGATTGGAAACTCATTTAGAAAAAAACCCAAGGGCTAAGCAGGTGGGTTTTGCAAGTAATTGGCTGCTCAATTTTGCAAGAATTGTGCAAATGTGTGAATTCTGGTTGATTTCACACATTTTTGAATGCTTTTACCTTGACCACTACACTTCTTTATAGGTTCAACTTTCCTATCCATTCCAAAAAAAAGAAAATTGAACAAAGGACACCTATGATCTAAGGAAACCAAAGCAAAAAACACTCAAGGTGAATATTCAAGTGTAGATGGTGGTGTAGAAATATTCATGTTCATTCTCATCCAAATTATAAAAAAGATGACAATTCATCAGCCAAAAATATAACCCCAAGACCTCCTACTTTGAAAATTAACTACCTTGATTCTCTCTTTTTCTTGAAGAAATTATTTTACTTAACAGGAAGAGGGAAGGGAGGGGACTGTTAATCTTGGGAGAGGGCAGATAAAGATGTTAAAATTCTCTAGAAAAGATATTTCTAGTTAGTAACAGTATATTGTAAATCCTTTTTTTTTCACTTCTAAAACTTAGAGCAGTATCAATCGACAGTGAGGGCCATGAGGCACAAACTTAGCACAAATGGAAGCTGGATATCATAAATTCACAATTTTTTACTCTTATGAACTACCAAGCTACTGCATTGCATCATTGACCGCACAATAACGACTAGCTAACAATAAACAAATGAAAGTACGAAACGCACTTATAGATTGAGGAAAGTTAGAAGTACACCTCCTCATAAATGCCGAAGGTTCGTGAAGATGCTATTTGCTTCGCATAGAAAGAGTTATCCAGGGGAAAAGAAGAGAACCACTGGTAGCCAATAGCAGGCACCTGAAAAAAATAAAGATAATTATGTGTTCAGTGTAGCATGAAATAGATGTTTCGAAATCAGAAAACTCATCCCATTCCCAACCTGGATTACATCAAGAGAACTAGCATCAGTAATATTTATTTATGAGGATAACCTCAGTTTTCTGTCCATTACATCCTGAAACTAAATTACTTGCAGAATTACTTCACAACAAGGTTAGGTATAAGATATTTACCCAAAAAAAAAAAGGTTAGGTATAAGATAATAAATTACTCAATTGCAACTAGGTCGACTTCTAGCCCATATGAATGTTGGGTTTCAAGCCCCTCAACACCAGGTTTTGAGCTTTCTTTAGGAGGTCAATCATTTCATTTTAAGTTATGACAATTTCAATGATTCAAAGCATTTCTTAATTCTTATTGACTCGGATGGTATTTTTTGCATTCCTGATCCAAACCCAGGTAAAGGAGGGTGTTATTAAGCTGGCAGAGAGCATAAATCCTTTTACCAAACCATTTAAGCATGAAACAACAGCAGTTGTGCAGCTGGGCCCAAGTGCTGGGATAGTGCTTAGTTCACTTTAGACATTTCTAATGGTAGGAGTGAGTTAGGTAGTTTCTCTCTAGAGCTTGATGGCTCTGAATAGATATATAAGGTAGGTGATCAAGGTAGGAGTTTTGGCTGTAGGTTAAGGCTGGAAGTGATGATTTCCCATGGTGGTTGGAGAATAAGTCTTAATGGTGTCTATGGATGGATTGCAGATGAATGCGAAATATTTCAACAAATGAACAGAAAACTAAGAAGAATAGAGACAAGGGGGAAAAAAAAAAGAAGCCAAAAAGGAAAGACAGGTTGTGCTGTAAATTGTAATAAAACCGGTAGATCTCTAAGCATCAGATCATAAGGGCCTCAAATCATCACACCTTCAACAGATCTATTGAAGTATAGGAATATACTGTAACGGATTAATGGAAATCCCAATCTATATAAATCTACCATAAACTTATACCCACCGATCTTTTGGCCTTAATTACACTAGATGAAATTGAACTTTTGAAATATTCAGTTACGTAGGCAACAAAAAGACTCTGAATAAAGGCCCTGTTGAATGAAAAGAAAGAGTGAATAGGAGAGATTGAGATTCTCTCACTATCCTAGCTTTATTTATAATGAGAGAGATTACAAACTAATAGGAACCCTAGAGAGACTAGGAGTCCCAATTAAGTAAGGAAAGAGAGATTCCTAGTTAATAAAGGAAATAAACAAAACATAACAAAATTATATATAAAAGTCCTATACACAAAGGACGACATTCAATAGGCCCAAAGAAAAGCAATGAGAATAATACCTGGAGTTAACTTAAACTACCAAAATAAAGTAGCTATTAAAATACATCATTGTTGGTTCACCAATTGCAAAGATTAAACACAAGGATGGTGGACACTGAAAAATGGTCCAAACTGTTGCAGTATAGCTCTACATGTTTGTTTGTTATGATCCCTTGTAGCTTTTGTAGAATTGATGAGCTTTCTACATCGTGTTTCCTCTCCTTCCCCCCTCCCCACCCCCCATCTCTCACACACACACACACACACACACACATACACACACACACACATACACACACACACCATAGTTGTCAAGGCAACAAGGCGTTCAGAGCCATCCTGGGCACCTAGGCATTGCCTAGGCTACCAAGGCATTATATATTCCCATATATATATATATATATATATATATATATATATATATATATATATGAAGGCAACACAAATAATGAGTTAAGTGGACAACAAGTATTTATGACTAACATTTGCGTACTTCTAACAAATTTGACCGGAGCGTAACTCTTTTAATATAGTTCGGATTCAAGTAATCTCGAATTCGTTGCAAAACTAGCATAATCAGCTTTCTACAAATCCGAGACTGCTTGAATCTGAGTTATAATGAAAGAGTCACATTCCGGTCAAACCTTATTCGGAGTACGCGAATGCTGTTTAAAATCGTCTGAATGTAAATTATTTTTTGGGCATCAAAGCAAGATATTATTTTAACGTGCTTTTGGTTTTTAGTGATGCTCTACTATAATAAGATTTATGGAATTTTAATATTTGGAAAAAACCCTAGCATTTGGAAGTTGAAAATCGGCCCTGCACCCAAAAATACGATTTTTGTTGTTGAACTGGAAGGTTGATTTTTTATCCTTCTGGAATTTGAATTTTAGATTATTTTTATTGGATTCAAATGGGGGGAGGGTACTTATTTATGAATAATATCTTAAGTAAATGAAATATAATTCTCATTTACTTAAATGATATTAGTCATAAATAAGTACTGCCTGATAAATATTGTTCTTGTCTAGACTGATAAATCTTGTGAAGAAAATTCAGAGATCAAGGGGAAATATGAGAATAAAAAAAGACACATTGAAAACAAGGCGGCAGCCGCCCTAGGCGTCGCCTAGGAGACACCCAGGCACCCTAGGCGACCGCCTTTCTCCTGTTCATAAGGAGCCCTGGCACCCATGGCTATAAAAATCGCCCGGACACCTTGACAACTATGGCACACACACACACACATACACACAAAGATCAATATATACCTCTACTACTGATTTTTCAAAATAACAAAGGCAACTGAAATTAAATAAAGACTGTTGAAAACTAAATTCGGATAAACTATGAATGAGACCTAAATGATAGAAGAGCTGACTAGACTAAAATATGACACCAAATAAATATATTTCCCAAAATACCAAAAATACACCAAGGACCTCATAAGAAGACATTTTGAATGTTTCCAAGAATGTAAACCTAATGGCTACCCTTCATTAGCCACCCACCATCATTTTCACTACCCTACGAACAATGAGGCAAGTGGACAAATAGAGCCCAGATGAACCCAATTCAAAATTGTCTCTTCTCTTTGGAGCTATGCTTATATTACTTTCTGCATCACCAACCATCATTGTCAACATTTTCTGATCTTGTCACCCTATCCTGTCACTACCTTCAGATCAAATAATCTCTCTCAATATAATGAAGAATGAATATATGTTCTAAGCTTGTTGCAATGATAAAATGATAGTACTGTGGCATGGTCTCTCTCACAATAAAATGTGACTTCAACCTTTCAAAGGCACAATGGATGATACCCCTAAGAGCCTTAGACAGATTTGCTGATATCCACTTCATATTCTTTCTCTTTATTTTGTATTCTCTTCATTATATTGTCAGCTTGCTTAGTTAATCCATTAAAGATCATCACTCTGGACATGCCAATAGGCCAAGATGCCAATCTTTTCCTTTTATGGAATGAACAAGTCAACCCCTTGCCCAAACACAATAAATCAGGAATACTGAAATCAAGAAACCTTCCTATTCTGTCCATATAACCAATGTCAGGACCTAATCATCCCTAGTTTCCAATCCCTAATGTTCTCATTAGGTCTCATTCTTTCTCATTTGCATCCATGGATGTGGCGTTTCCAGACACCTATGCCTTTCTTAATGAACAGACCTAAAACTCCAAAACATAAACCATATCAAGTCTACATCTAACAGTCTTTATATTTAAGGAAAAATAAATAAATAAAATGAAGAAAAAAAAAATAACAGTGCAACCCATATATAAAAGGACAAAACTGATGTATGATCAGCCTGTGTGCCATCCCCCAAAAAAAGTGTACCTGTGGAAAAGCTATCCCATAAGTGATGTGAACTTTGGAAGAAGGGAATGCAGCAATGAAAGAATCGTTACTCCACACATGCACAGGTTCATGCAGAAAAGGTGCCATTTTTTCCATGCTGCTGCCATTGGAATCATTTGCCGTGCACAAACCGACTTTCTCTATTGCCTCCACCCACTCCTGTGCTGAACCATCCAATAAGGGAACCTGTATGTCAGTCAATTGAGGCTGCTCTTATTCTTCCTTGTAATTTCCAATCATGGTCCCGTTTTAAGTCAAAATTACTATCAAGATGAATAGTTTGTATGCATATGTAAGTTCCATTACTATGTCATACAGAAGCTATTTCAGTTGTTCTTAGGGACTCTGTGGAAGTTTAGGATCACAGCCAAGACAGAACTAGACCGAAAGTATCTATCTTTTGCATTTGCTTTTTTTATTTTAATAAATTTTGTATTTGGAAAAACCATACACATCTGACTAAGGAAAAGGACCAATGAAGAATAAAGTATGGAAAAACATCTTGTAATGTATTTAACCAGATCAGTTCCTTGATTTCAGGTTAAAGAAGGATTTCTGAAATGGTTTCTTTTGTGTGAGAAGGCAAATAGGAAAATGAGAAAGAACAAAATAGAACAGAAAATAGCAGCACAAGTTTTTCTGGGCTCCACAGTATCAGCATCCATGCTATTCTTATTCCGTTTTAAATAAATTAGGAGTGTATAACTCATCTTGATAGCAGATAAGATCAACTGTAAGGGGCCACTAAGGAAACTCAAATTCCTGAAGTCCGAAGTCCCACCCACATTTAATGGAATACGTGCAGATAGATTCTTGTGGGAGGGGTGTATTCACTATAATGAATCAGATGTTTTCACATTATTCCATCAGGGAAACAATATCGTTGCACTCACCAAAGGCTCAAAAGTAAAAAGAGGAATGGAGCATAACAGTAGAATTCCGAATATGATGGAACTCTGAAAGAAGGAAACTACAGTAACTTCCCAAAAAAAGAACAAAAAACTTATTATTTTGGTAACATTTAATGCTTTCGGTTTGAAAAACGGATCAAAAACGTAAATGGTAGGCAGCTCTTGAATGGTAAGAATCGTAAGCTTGTGGTTCTTAACAAAATTATTCACACAAAATGGATCATATCAATAATACAACAAATTATAAGTTTCTGCATAATCTGATTTTGACCGTTTACATTAAATAAAAGGAGAAATAGGAAATGATCGAAGATAAATTAACTGTTCAGTAAAGTAAACCTACCTCATCAGATCCATCAATCTCAATCCGGCAATTATCCACCCCAGTGCCCTCCAAAGCCGAAAGCAAGTGCTCAACTGTTCGAATCCTAGCCCCATCTTTGCACAACGTTGTGCAGAGAGTAGTCTCTGTAACAAAATCGATTGAAGCAGGGATTCTAGAACGGCGATCACCACAAATGAAGAACCGCCCTTCTCCAGCCTTCGCTGGAAACAGCTTCGCCGTCGAAAACTCGCCCGAATGGAGCGTTGTTCCTGACTTCTCGATTACGGATGCCAGTGTTTGCTGAATTTTACCAGTCTGTAATAAAAACAAAAATTTATGTGTGTGTGTGTGAGAGAGTGAGACTGAGAGAGAGAGAAAGAAAGAGGGGGGGAGAGAGAGAGAGAGAGAAAGAGAGACAGAGATCCGGGGGGGAGGATTACCTGTTTCCATGAGATTGAAGAGGAGGTTCGAAGGGTGTTGAAGAAACGCGATGAGGTCATTCTGCGAACAGTGAACTACTGAATTCCAGGGAGTAGCCACTAGCCACTAGCCACTAGCCACTAGCCACTAGCTATCAAGCAAAATCACTTTGTATCATCTGTGTGTTTTCAGTGTGATTGTAATGTGTAACCATACTGTAGTTCCAAACATGACCTATTGGCGGGACTACAAAAAAAATCCAGCTGCTTCTTAAAGCCTCCCTCCCCTCTTTTCGAGTCCCAACTCCCAACCCCTAAAAATGGGAAAATAACTATACCTAATAATTATTCAAATTATTTTACTTAACTTTTTTTTTATTATAAAAAAAAAAAAAAAACCCCTCCCTTGATACTTAAACTAAGAACCGATCTCCTCAAAATCGTCTCTATTCAACTCAAATCTCTCCTTCAAGAGATCCGAACCCCTTTCAAAGTGTTCATTTTCTCTCTTCCTCTATGGTCACAACAACTCACAATCTCCTCTGCTTCATACAATTTTGATTCAGGATACAATATATTATTGGGATTTGTCAGTAAGGGCCACTGGTGTGTATGCGAGAATGCCAATGATTTAGCGAGCATCCGGTACCTCAACCCCTTCATGCTCCAACCCTCTAGTATGGAGCTCCCCATTTGTTCGGCACTCCTCAGCTCTAAGCTTATCTCCACCACCAATGGTGATATTTCAAAAAAAAAAAAATTTATGCCGATAATTAAAATTTGAGAAGAAGGGAAAAATAAAGGGAAGAGAGAGAGATCATCATTGTTGGGATGATGCCATTGTTGTGGTCATGGATGTGGAGGATTTATCGATACTTGAACCTTGGGTTTGAGGGTAGAAGCATAGAATCTTGGGATCACAATTAGATGAATCGAACAACATAAGACGATTTTTTTTTATCATACTTTATCATGTATTGACATTCATGGAAAGCTTACAAATGTTTTATCAGTAAGAATTCCCACCAAAAACTGACAAACATTTGTATGCGCATGGCAGATATCAAGTTCATTCATCAGAATTTTTTTTTTTGTGTGCATTTACCTCTTTCCAGAGGATATCCTCCCTATTGTAATTATTTTTTTTTAATGGAGAGGATGTAGTGGGATGTACACCCCCAAATGGGAGCATGAGAGAGAATACCATACGATTCATATTATTCATAGACAGGGTTCCACATGTCAAGGATGCAAGAGGATGAGAGAGCTGCACACACCTACAATATTTTCCCCTTTTGCTTAATTGATACAAAAAAAAAAAAAACCAACTTTTCCATAAAAATTCATTTTTTATAGGTAGGAAAACCAAGCAATCAGTAAAAGATTTCAGTTTTCAGTAATGGCATGCAACTAAATATATTGATTATGAGTAACTTATAATTGAGCATTTAATTATTTTTATTTTATTTTACTTTTTGGTAAGAGAACATAGAACGAGGTGTGAACAGTTTGGGAAACTTGCCAAAACAATCATATCCTTCATCAGTGGCATGAAATTCCAACAAAAAACGTGTATCATCAATTTTTTTTTAGTAGATAAGAGAACCAAGTTTTCAGTCGGAATTCCATTCATCGATAGGAAAACCAAGTTATGGTTCAAAAATCAAGGTTCACCCTGTTTTGGCCATAGCCTCTGGAGCTTCTCTTATGGATTACTCATCCCTCCAACTGATGGTTTGGGTAGGATAGTTTACACCACTGGCCTCCCTCCAGAAACAGTCTGGGATTTTCTTGGATATAGAGATAGAAAGTTTTCCGGTTCCACTACTTACCATTAATCAAGTGAGTACTGTGAAGTGGCAGCATGACTTTACAGCCATGGTTTTAGGGATCGGATAGGACATAATGAAGCAATCCCACGTAAGCACAGTTGACAGCCCTCTGGCCATATACATGGTTTGGGTTAGCCAAAAATTGACCGATTCGGGGCTGATCCTATCCGTGTAAGGCTGATCAGATCAATCCCCAAATCCGTGCACTTAAAAGCTCATGCATTATGGAGACCTGCAGAAAGACATTTCTCTGATGCTGTTTTGAACGAAAGAGTGATACAAATTTAGCTACTATTTTTTAACATTCTTGAAATGTGGTTGTTTCTTTTCCCTCCTTTTCGTCCTCTCTCTCTCTCTCTCCCTCATTTTATTTATTTTTGATTAACTTTGCGATTTTTCTCACCACACGTTTCATGATCTAATATGTGTTCATCTCATCTCATTCAAACCAGGCGTCAATACCTCAGTAATGCAGTTCTGCAGGCAAAGAATGCAAGCAATAGTGATGATCTAGCATGTTCGCCCCGTGGTGCTTTTGACAATGGGTTGTTGGATTTTCTTGAAGGGAAGCTTGCTGTTCTTCTATTTCAAATCAAGATCAAAGAGGAACTGGAGGCTATTGCATCAGGGGTAGAAGCTTCTTCTGGTACTAATGAGTCTGCTCCCGATGACTCTGCCCCCAGGGAAATCTGTTCGCTGGCTCCAATTTTGCAAGCACAGCACAGGAAAAGGTCAAAGAGCTACAGTGAATTTGAAAAATATCACCAGTTATACAATGATCGTGCAGTTCCATTTGAGCTTTGGGAGGTCAACCTTTTCTTTTGTTGTGTTTGCTTGATTTACATTGTGGAAGCAAAGCATTAGGATTGTTTATTTTCTCTTTCATAAAACACTCATTTGCTCAACTATGACGGGCCCCATCCTCTCCCTGAAGAACATGGACAACATTTAACATCGATCGGTTATCATTATGTTGATCCCTGCAACAGCACATGCAACAGTTCATAAAGACATGCATACGAATAAAACTGATTGGAGAAAAAAGATTTATGTAACCAATCCCATTTAGTTGGGATAAGACTGAGTTGAGTTTTACTGTTAGGTTTTAAAACTTAACATAAATGTGGGGAGGCAGAGAGGGTACACTCGTTTAACTTACTTTACTACGGTTATAATGTTTAAGGTCTAATTACTACTAGGTTGACATGATTTAGTGCATAGTTGTCAAGGCGTTGGCGTGATCTAAGGGCTTGGGCGTTAGGGCGCCTTATTAGTGTTGAAAAGGTAGTTGCCCAGGCTCTCTAGGCGTCGCCTTGGGTGCCTTGGATGCCTAGAATGCCTAGGCTGTCTCCTTGGGCCTTATGTGTATTTTTTTTTTTTATGATTTTTCTTCACAAGATTTATTAAGCTAGACAGGAAGAACATTTATCAGGTAGTACTTATTTATGACTAATATCATTTAAGTAAATGTTTTTACTTAAGATATTATTCATAAATAAACAAATACCCCCCATTTGAATCCAATAAAAATAGTTTAAAATTCAAATTCCAGAAGGAGAAAAAGTCAAACCCTCCAGCTCAAGAGCAAAAACCGTATCTTTGGGTGTGGGGGCGATTTTCAATTTCCAAATGCTAGGTTTTTTTCCAAATATAAAAATTTCATAAATCTTATTATATTAAAGCATAACTACAAACCAAGAGTGTGCCAAAATAATCTCTTGCTTTGATGCCCATAAAATAATTTACATTCAAACGACTTTAAACAGCATTTGCGTACTCCGAACAAGGTTTGATTGGAGTGTAACTCCTTCATTATAACTTGGATTTAAGCAATCTCGGATTTGTTGGAAAGCTGATTATGCTAGCTTTGCAATGAATTCAAGATTACTTGAATCCGAATTACATTAATGGAGTTATGCTCCGATCAAATTTGTTAGAGGTACGCAAATGTTAGTCATAAATATGTTTCTTTTATGTCCTATATTTTATTCATTATTTATTGCCATGTTGATTTTTTCATATTAATTAAGTTATGTCTTAAATATTAATTATTTATGTATAATGTTGCATATATATAAATATTAATATAACATTAATATTTTAGAAATAAAAAAAAACAAAAAAAACACTGGGAACGCCTTGGTCGCCTAGGTGCCAAGGATGGCCTTGAACGTCTTGGATCTCCTTGTCGCCTTGACAACTATGATTCAGTGGACTCCTAGGAATTTTTAACCTTATAAGAGCACATTCGGTTCCGTAGGGCTGTAAATTTCCCATGGAAATAATAAGGGTTTTCTAATGAAGTTGTTTATAAGGTTCAACGCTTTCCATGACTGGGTATGGGATTTGGATCCTCTCCAGCCGTTGGATCCAAGGAATTATCGTGTATCGGCACCGTATCGGTCAGCTAAAATTAAGAGATGTATCGTATCGTATCGTGGATACGGATATGCACAGATACGCATAGATACGGGGCAAGATACACATAAGAACGATTAGGAATATAAAATACAATTTTAAAGCAAAAAAATATTATAAACAGGTGTAATACCATATTTTGATGCTTACATATGGGGGGCTTGTTTAGATCATATTAAAATGTGGATCAAACAAGTGTAATACGGAGGTATCATAGTCCGCTGTTTTATAAGCATTAACGAAAGAAACAAGAAAATTATGGATTCTTTAAATAATGTGCATATCCCTTTTTTGACCAAAGAACTTCTCATTTTAAAAATTAAATAAAATAAAATATGAGGGTCCCACACATTTGTTTACTTCTAATAATATAAGGGCCACACATTAATTTGGCCCTTTTAAGAATACTTAATTCCTTGGATACAGGGGCTTTTTTCTCTGTTAAACGATAGAGTTGCTGAGAGGAGAGACGATCGTAGGCAATGGGGTTGCTGGGGACAAGCATTGCTGGAGCCGATGGGTGGAGCCGATCGTTGAGGACGAAGATCGTGTGGCACAGGTTAGTACTTTTTTTTTCCTTCCTCTTCTTCTTCTTCTTCTTCTTTCTCTCTTCTGGCGGCAGCGGCGGTGGCCACTGCTGCTATTTGCTGCTTCTTCTTCCCCTCTTCTGGCTGTGGCAGTGGCAGTGGCCACTGCTGCTATCTACTGCTTCTTCTTCCCCTCTTCTGGTGGCAGCAGCGATGGTGGCCACTGCTGCTGTATACTTCTCCTCCTTTCTTCTTCTCCCTCTTTCTTCTTCCTCTTCTTCTTCCTTCTTGGCCGACTTCTTTTTTTTTTAAACAATACGTTTATCAGGCTGTATAGATGCGTATCGGACTGTATCGACCCGTATCGGTTCGATACGACCAATACACATGGATACAATTTTTCATTTTTTTTTTAAATCCTAAATAAAAGTGTATTGATACAGACTGTAGTGTATCGAGTGTGTCGATACGTATTGAACCGATATGGCTCAATACACTCGATACACTGCGATACCATACTTTTTTAAAAAAACTTAGATACGAATCGGCTTGTATCGTATCGACTACTGTCGATACCGATACGTATCAGCCGATATGATGCATATCGTGTCGATATTTGATTCCTTGGTTGGATCTACATTCGACCGCTGGGCATGCTGGAGAGGATCAGAATCCTACAAAGGATTGGGTTATCCCCTCTCTCCTCAACTGCTTCCACAAAAAAAAAAAAAAAAAAAAAAAGAAGAAGAAGAAGAAGAAGAAGAAGAAGAAGAAGAGCTAGGAAAACCCTTGATGATTATAGAATTCTCAGAACATTAGAGAAAAGGGAAGAAGAAGCTAACGAAAAGAAGCACAAAAATGTCAGGTCTAAACCAATAAATCTTTGATAACATATATTTCTACAGTGATAACCCACCAGGGAACAGGAATGTCATGGAGGTAGGCAACATAAACTATTACTAGTGAGATTTGAGTGAAGAAAGTAACCTCTGTCAGCTGCATCATTTTTTGGCATGCTTCCTGTTGGCTGAGAGCTCAGCCTCGACAAGCCTGATTTCTTCTTTAAGCTCTTGCTTTGAATGTTGTGTCCCATCACTTTTGCAATCTATAATAAGGCCCAAAAGATGCTTCAAACATGAGAGATACTCGGCTTTCACTTCGGATGTTATAGCGACTGGCTTCTTCATTCCATACTGCAATGACCATAAGTCAAATAGCAAAATTGCTCATTTCATAAATTTGAAATTAGGCAGAAATCAAATCCCAACTGAAATATGAAATCTCAACAATAAGGTGCAACAACCTAATATGAAGAAAATTAATTAATTTTCAAAATGTTATATAAGAATAATCGAACAGATGACCAGCAGGCATTCAAGTTTTCAAATACTCTGATCTTAATTGTAACAGGAATATTAACCAGAAATACACTGGTCAGAGACATCTCAGATTGCTTTGGTCAAGGGCATATTGATGGGATTCTTTTTTTTTTTTTGGGTAAATTATTATTGGGATTCTTTGGCAACTAAGCATTCTCCTTTCAGCGTAACAGAATACAAGTTCGATGCATTATTTTAACAATATTGCTACTGATATGTATATTACTTTCAGACTCTTTTCTTTTAATAATTTTTTTACAAGTAGGAAGGTGAAGGCAGGCCCGATCCCATGACTTGGCAACATGCCTTGGATTTTACCAGGTGACCCAGCTGGCATAATCCTGGTGTTTCTCCCTAATATCAATCACAGAAATAAAGCAATTGGATGCTCTGTGAAAAGAAAAGAAAAGAAAGTCCTTCCTATATCTGTATCTGATGCCCCTATTCATTTTACTTACCATTCAAAAGTTATGTATCTCGGTCAACATAACTTCACTTAGCTTTTTGGTTATCCTCTATTTGGAACGCCTATTATGCATGACTTATTGCAATCGGTACACACAGAATTTTTTTCATTAGAATGTAATAATTTATTATACTCTATTTTAAACAGTGTAACTTAATCATAAATAATGGTAAACTAATCATTTCTTGAAGTTATTCTTTAATAGGCAATGGAGTCATCAGAGTACTTTCTTTTTCAATCAACAGATTTACTTTCTCACTGTACTCCTACACAAAATATTGCATGTGGTCTCTGATAGTAACCAGATTTACAATTTTGAATTCATAGTAGGGTGAAGCCCCACCAAAAAAGATTATTGTTAACACTATCAACCACCATAATACACTGGAACAGCATGACTGTCAGAAACTGTTTCCTGGCCACACAATAAGAAACAGTCCCAGGGGTAAGAACCAAAATCAGTATGTCCACTCCTGGCACATCCTGAATATCTCAACAGGGACAAGGTATCCCTCAGACACACCCATCCTAACCCCTATATTAATCAATATGTTGCTCAAATCTTTGTTTGTAGGATGGGAACATAGAAAATGGGGAACAGAACCACAAGCACTAAGAGAGTAAATATACACATTTGCAAACACCTTGCCTTTTGAAATGAGATGATCAGTAGTAAGACTTTCCCATAAGAACAGCTGCTTGACAGGGCATCCTTTAGCCAAACCCATAAGATCTATACGCATAGTTGTCAAGGCGCAAAGGTGAACCAAGGCGTTGGAGGCCTGACAGGGCGCCTAGGCAAGCAGGGCTCCCACCTAGGCGTACCAAGGTGCCCAATTTTCCAAGGCGTCACAAGGGCGCCTAGGCGACACCTTGACAACTATGTCTGTAAGACCGGATTGAGAGTGAGAAATACTGGTCTTCATTGGGAATCAAAGACCCATATTCCTCCCTCCCACATTCTATCTTGATCCCCAGGGTCTCCCCCTGCCGTCCATCAAATGATTCAATAAGACCAAGCTCCTATTTCTGCACTGCATCCGCTAGGAGTAATTTTGTTCTCAAACTCTAAGAGTCTAATATACTCACTCTCTCATTCCCCCCCCCCTCTTTCCTTAAGTCCTATCTCTTGGGGGTGGAGTTGGCGTGTTCCTGAAGAGGGAGAAATTCTTACTTCCCCCCATCATTCCTCCTTTCATGTTTCTGCAGAACCTAACCGCCCTTCTCAACCCTCTCCCTCTGGTTTGCTGGGATCTGTTCCTGGTGTGATCCCATCATCTGTGCCCCTGCAAGGTCCAGGAGAGAAGACTGGTGGCTCTAGGAGGGCTCTGTTTAGCTCTCCAACACCCACTGGTGGGGAGGGTTTCAGTCTTTACAGCCTACTACTGGATGTGTCTAATGATTCTAGGAAAGTTTCGTATTTGGTGGATGATTTCCTACAAGAAATCATCTTCTGGGATTACTTTTTGATTGGTTAGTTCATTGGTTGTCGGCCTCCCTTTGATCTAGTCAAGACCACTCTCCTAAGGCAATAGAAACCCAAAGGAACCATGGCTACTTACCTCCTGGAGAATGGATTTTCCTCTTCTTCCGTTTTGCCGAGGAGGTTGACAAGATGGGTGTGCTGGAAAGGCCCATCTGGCATGTTACTAGAAAACTAGTGATTCTCAGCAATGGGAAAAGGGATGAAGCAGATCAGGTGGGTCTGACTTTCCTCCCGCTGTGGGTATTTCTCCCAAACCTTCTGTTGCATCTCTGGTTTGTAAAGGACTCAGCTTGGTCGGCTCTGCAATAGGAATGCCTCTATTCTCTGATAGATGCACAAAGGCCACGGATCATCTTACTTACTCAAGAATTGTGGAAGTTCAAGCCATTGATCCTTTCTGGACTTCATCTCCATCACCGATGACGAAGAAACCCCCAAAAAAAAAAAAACTGTCTTGTGTGGCATTTTAGGGTGCAACTCTTCCGGTTGTGACTTTTCTAAGGCCAAGTCTGTGGATCAGGGAACTTCAGTTCAAGGGGTGAAGTCTGCCGTGGTCAATGAGACTCGAACTTTATTTACCGGCGCTGGAAGGGATGAAGGGGCTAGAGATGTTCGCTTACAATCCTGTGTCCCCTCCATTGCTCCATCCTCGGATTCTGAACTGATAGCACTACCTCAGCTCCTCGATCTGCCCCTTTTTGTCAACTTTTCCTGTGCGTTTCCTTCTTCGTGCAACCTGTTTCAAATCCTAGGCGAGAATGAGACTGAAACATTAGCACTGCTAGACCTTCCTCCTGGCAGTATGTCAATCTGGCCTACCCTGCGACTTCTGAAGCTCTGGAGGAGTCTGAAATCCTACCCCTGCTATCTGATCTGTGGCTTGTTTCTCCTATCATGGCCCACTCTTTGGCCACAGTGGCTGCAGTCCCTTACTCTCTATTACTCCCCCGGATGTAGTTTGTTACACTTGTAAACATAGGCCCAATCATTTAACCCCTCTCATCTAGAACCCCCCACCTGGCCGAACCAAACCAATCTTTGGTGGCCCGTCGTAACCCCGCTTCCCCTGGTGGGCCCAACCCTTCCTCTCGACCATTAGCCCCCCTGTTAGTCCCTCCTTTCATGTCCCCCTGTCTGTAGCTTTTGACCAGTCGTTGCTGGGGGAATCCCCCCTATTTCCCTCCTTCCTTCATCCCTGAGCCCTCTTTGTGAGGACCCTCCCTTTATGGGGCAGGTGCTGCTGATCCCTCTCTCCCGATGCCTCCCTGCTCCTTATGATCTCCGTCCTTCTTCCTCTTCTTCCTGTGGTGCTGCCTCTAATCCCCTTTCCCCTGGTAATGAAAGTATTAAGAAAGTTCTAGCCACCTTGCCTCGGGTCCTGATCGAGAGGGTTCTCAATCCCAAGCTACAGTCTTGGGTTCTGTCTCCCCTGGTTTCTGATCCAGTGAGGCTGTGACTTCTGCCCTGTCATCCATGGTTAGATGCATCTTTTGGAACATAAGGGGACTAAACTTCCCAATTAACCAATCAGAAGTGAGAATAAGGAAGTCTCAGGTCAGTTTCTGTATCTTGGCAGAGACCCATGTTGAAGGCCAGAATGTTGATTCTATAGCTATGGTGGTGACCCGTCATTGGGAATAGATCCTCAACTATAACCATCATATTAATGGTCGTCTTTGGTTATTGTGGGACAGCTCTAGGACTGCTGTTGGTGATCGGGCTTCTGCCCAATTTGTTCATATTCACTTGGTCAGTAAAGATGGGCTCTTTAATTTCATGCTAACTATCTATGCTGCCAATCCGGCTTCTGCGAGAAAACGGCTATGGGAAGATCTTCGTAGTTTGGATCGTTCTTTGTCTGATACTCCTTGGGGGTAATAGGTGATTTCAAATTTTCAATGTGATAGATATGGGAATGAAAAAGTTGGTGGATTTCAATCAGGCTGGTTTCTTCTTCGCCCACCAGTTCTGATTTCAGTAAAATTTTAACTAGTTTCTGGTTGTTGGGATGGCTAAGGTTGGATGGGATTCAGAGGCCAATGGCTTGGAATCATAAGTCTGAAATTTCGTGGAGATTGGTTGTGTATTTGGGTTGCTGGATCAAACTGAATCAGGTTCTTCTACCGCCTCCTATTCTGCTTCGTGAACAAGGAAAAAGATAGAATGTTCTTCTATTTGCAAAAGAGGTCTTAACTGTTCTGAAAATTTACAAAATTGCCACTATACATTCAATTTCAGTTATTTATCATTCGGGTTGGCAAATAGTGATCCCAAAACAAACAGGGTTTTGCAACCTGGGACCACATCATTTTCACTTAGTTAGTTAAAGAGGGAGAAACGATGAGTTATTGGTGTGAAACAGAGTACAATAACAAGGGGCACAGGGGAGTACAAGAGAACAGGGAGGGAATATATATTTGGGGAGTGTAGAATCCACATAAATGGTACACGAGTATTAGTAATCATTTAGCGGCCGGGGGGGAGGAGGGTAACGGGGTTGGAGGACACTACGTCAACAAACTTGACAAAAGAAGAACGAGAAAATGAATAATTATTGTCCATATGACAAAATAGAAATAAAGAGAAGATGGAGAGAATGAAGAAGAGTGAGAGGGAATCGATGTATGTTCCTCTCCTCTTAGCAGTCACTATTTATAGATAAAATAAAAGGGGTAAAGTGATAAGTCTAGGACTTCCCAAGATAAGGAATCCTAGTTACATTAGAGGTAGGAATTCCACATGTTAACATGACAAAGAATCCAAGATAAACAGTAAATCCTAGTTAGACAATAATACTCGTCTCATGATTACATATAATGAATTAAAGATAAGGAGGATTAAATAAAAAATTTAACTTAATCCCAAAGACTAAGAAGACGGTCAACTTGGACAGCTGGTCAGCACTAAGTTAGGTGACACCTAGACAGGCCTAGGTGACACCTAGACAACAAAACCAAAACCGTACAATCTTCAAAACTCCTCCTCAAGCTGGAACATGTAAGTCATCCATGTCCAGCTTGGAGCAATTCTGTCGGAATCAACAATTTGACAAGTAGTAGAGTAGCAGCAGCATAATTAGATAGTAGTAGCAAGCAAAAAGTAGGCTCTAACATGAGCTAAGATGTTGCATCACGTGCAAGTAGTTTAGACTTTAACACGAGCAAAGAGGTAGTACAGGTTGCATTATGTGCAGGTAGCAAGGTTTAAAATCTCAGATCTCGAGGGTGTCTCGGCTCCTGGGAAAACAGAGATCTCAATGAGATCTCGCCGAGATTGTGCAAAAAACCGAGACACCTCAAAAAAAGCTGTCTTGATGGCCAAATGTCATAGGCTTGATACTTCAGAGAAACCTTATTTTAGCATACATAAATACATTTAGAGCATAAAATTACAAAAAATAATCACACTTTGTGGTTGTTTGGATTTACACCCATGTTTTGGCAGTAAATGCTGAAGCCTGTTGTAAACTTAGGCTATTGGCTATTGGCTATTGTACTCAATAATTATCTAATATAATTATTCAAAAATGACAAATGAGACAATAAAATAATGCATTGGAGGAATGAGAAACAAAATAACACTTCATTATAAGACAACTGAAGTATATCATACAAATCATTACTTCATAGTTCAATACTGGATAATACATTAAAGAAATCCTAACTCCCTAGTCCCCATGAGCCCATAGGTCACATATAATGTCTAATAATACGTAGAGTGTCGTGGATGATCCATCGCATTATCATCATACATCTGGGAATTCAAAATATCTCATCATCATCAAAATAGTATTAATAATAATTATTTTAATTTTTAATTGCTGGGAATTCCTTTTTTAATGCAAATAATTCAAAAAAATACCTACAACAACCAAAATCCAATTATGAAACCGTGAGCTCGTAGATCGGGCTCACGTATCTAACATATAAAAATCTCATCACATTCTACTAACTTTAATTTTTTCTCTTTCATGTAAAAATCCCATTTTTGGCAAAGAATCTTACCTTTAGAGGTTGATACGGAGCTCCCATAGCAATCTCCGCACTCCAAAGCACCACCGACAACAATTTCAAAGAGAAAACTAAGAAGAAAAGAGGAAGATTTGAAGTTTTTTCGAAAAAACTTAGAAGAAAAGAGGAAGACCTATTGGCTTGCCCCTTTTATTGCCTTAACAGAAAAAGCATAAAGCAATTTCTCGCCAAGATTTGGCGAGAAATTACCGAGAAACCAGAATATGCCAAGATCTCCGGCGAGATCTTGTAACCGAGAACGAGATCTGTTATTGACCTGGATCTCGTCTCAGTCTTCACCGAGAAGACCGAGAAAACCGAAGAGACTTTAAACCATGGCAGGTAGTAAACGCTCCAACACGAGTAAAAAGGTAGTAGAGGTTGCATCATGTGCAGGTAGTAGAGGTTGCATCGCGTGCAAAAAGTAATTGTTGCATCATGTGCAACTGTAGTAGAGGTTGTATCACGTGTAGGTAGTAGAGGTTGCATCGCAAGTAGTAGAGGTTGCATCACGTGCAACTGTATAGGCTTCAACATGAGCATAGTAAGTGACTAAGCGGAGGTCGACTCCATCGTGAGCAAATAGTACTAGGCTAGGTTCTCTTCAATGAGAAGACATGAGCTTGAGCAAATATATACTTTTGCCCTCCTCACGTGGAACATTTCACATGGGCAAATTATGGTGGGAGGCTTCAAACTAAAATCGATGCTAATAGAAACCAACAATCAAACCCAAATTTAATTGCAACTCAACAGTCAACAAAACCAATGGCCGATGTTGTAGATTTAAAAGCAGTAAAACATAATTCATCTTCCCCGATTGATTAATGGAAGGTAAAAAAACGATAAGATGTGGCAATGGTGGCTGCACACCAGAACAATGAACTTAAATGACTCTCAAAACAACAGATTAGATCAACCGCTCTGATACCATGTGACAAAATAGAAATAAAGAGAAGATGAAGAGAATGAAAAAGAAGGAGAGAGAATTGATGTATGTTCCTCTCCTCTTAGCAATCATTATTTATAGATAAAATAAAAGAGAAAAGTGATAAGTTTAGGACTCTACAAGATAAGGAGTCCTAGTTACATTAGAGGTAGGAATTCCACATGTCAATATGACAAGGAATCCAATATAAACAGTAAATCCTAGTTAGGCAATAATACTAGTTTCCTAATTACATATAATGAATTAAAGATAAGGAGGACTAAATCAAGAATTTAATTTAATACCAAAGACTAAGAAGGCAGTCAGCTTGGACAGCTGGTCAGCACTAAGCTAGGTGACACCTAAACAGAACTATGTGATACCTAGATAATAGAACCAAAACTATACAATCTTCAACAGTCCAATTGCGAGGTCAAAATTTACAAAGTGATTAAGCACTATAAAAATGTCAAATCACATGCATAAACGAAGAACTAGCGAATTATGCCTGAACAACAATTTGCATGGAATTGATAACACCCCTCAACAACTTTGATTATCAGTTTTTATTCGCCAAAATGGAAAACATGACAATTTTTCTGCCTTCCACTAGAATCCCAGAAAGCATAGGGTTATAAATCAAAAGTCGGATAACAAAGTTGAATTTTTTTCGCTCTATGTACCTCTTTGAATGCTGAAATACATTGTTCAAGTGCATTCTTAGCTCCAGTGGGACAACACTCATCCTGTATTTCAAAATAAGCATTATTTCAGATTCTACTTTACCGGGAACATCAAGGTCGAGAAAGAAGACAACATCAAGCTAAAAACTGACCCTTGATTCTAGCAATTCTTGCTTAGTGATTTCTAGAAGCCCAAGAGCATCAAGTGATTGTAACTGCACATCCATCCATGACCCATTAATTTCATATGTGAAAAAATGTTTGGGAGTACAAGAACATAAATCATGAATCAAAGTTGAAGTTGATTGCATCTCCTTGTCATAAATTTGTCCAGTCTTTACCGTATCATTCATATAAAAACAGTTGGAGGAAAAAAAAAGAAAAAAAAAGAGATACATGATTACTTGAAAGTTGAAACCTGAAAGTTGAAACCATGATCCGAACTGACTCAAAGATTTGCTGGAAACCTTTTACAGAACTTAAATAACACAAACATGGTCAATAATAAAAGGTGCACTAAGGTTTCTTTGCATCACATAAGTTATTGACAACAGGACAATAATGTGAAGCAATTTTGAACATTAGCACCTGAGAACTAGTTGAGCACTTGATAAATTATTTCAAATAAATTTAACAGTTTTCCTATTAAGTCATAAGTAATAAACAAGATTGTATTCCATAAAAAATAATGCGATGTTAGAAAAACCCAGCACACGTGAATACGTGATCTAAATTTTACACGGAACAAGCAATTATTGAATCATCTGGTCATCAAATTCAAAATAAAATTTCATTCCAGTTTCTGAGATTCTTACACTATCTTATATGTAAAGGCAATGTACCTTTAGTTACCACTGTTTCCCCAAACACGTGCTTCTGCCTCAGATTATGCCCATGATAAACCTTATTGTAATACATCATAAGTAGGTGAAAAAAATGACCTACTACTTGCCCAAAATAATAATAATCAACTCATGTTATTCTTACCTATGCTATAAAATTTCATAGGCTATGTACATTTCTAAGAGAAGGAATAGGAGCTGGTTCAAAAGGTCAGTAGAGACGCAGTGTTAGTAGGAAAAATCCACAGACCACAACTTATGCTTCATACTACTAATATGTAGTGAGGCGGCAAGGGGAGCATAGAATTTCCGTGAGGAACATCAGAAGTCAGAACAGTAATGTGACAATGACAAAGGGGTGGGGAAAAGGCTTTTATTGCAAATTTAATGAGATATGTTACGAAGTTGGCCCATAGGCCCATAGACCCACTGGGACCCACTAGATATAGCTAGCGTTAGCTAACGCCATCAATATCTAGTACTGCTCCCCTTTCTCTTCCTTCTTTAATCAATTACAGATTTATTTCCTTTTATTTTATTATTGTAATCTTATTGTAATCTTTTCTTATTGTCTCTTCTTAGAATAGAAACTTTCCTTATAAATCTGTTTATTTTCTTTCTCTATAAATACAAGGTAGAGAGGAGAGCTATTCAACGATTTGGGCTACAGCACATTGCTGTGTCGAAATCTCTCTCTCTCTCTCTTTGTCTTTCTCTCCTCCTCAATCTTCTTCTCTTTTAATTTCTGGTTGTATACTTGCAGGTTGTTTCTTTGAGAAATTGTTACATGGTATCAGAGCACTAGATCCTTGGCCATCACTGATCAAATAACTCTTGGTTTGATTGACCTTTGATATTTTTGCTCTCTTTGTAACTATAATTTTCTATTTTACTACTACTAATTGGTGATCGAGATTACATCTATGAATGTTGTTGCTAAATACTACTACTTTGTGGACTTTTGTACTTGATCACCCCGTTGATAAGGTTATTATCCTCTCCTTGACATCCATTACCCCCTTTGAGCTTCTCTTTTCCTTTGGCCTCTCGGTGGCGGAACCGAGCTTTGGACCTTGTCATTTACCCTACTACTACCATCTACCTTTACCCACACTGAGCCATTGGCCGATCGGTTAGCTGAACTGATAAGGCATTTTTTTTAATATACATTGGTTGTGGATTTTGTTCTCTATCATGATGACTGACCCTAAGCCCACTGAGGCTCAGATCATCTCCATAAAGTTGAAAGGAGTTTGTAATTATCTGTTATGGGCTCAAGCTATCAAAGCCTTTATTCTTTCTAAAGACAAAGCCACACTATTAAATGATGAGCCCCCTGTATGTGATGTGAAAGACAGTGAATCTGTCAAATTGTACAATACCTTGTTAAGAGATAATTCTCAGGTTCAAACATGGTTGTGGAACAGTATTGATACCTCACTTCTACCTGCTGTAATGTTCCACAATACAGCCAAGGCCATTTGGGCTGATCTACAAGAGACATATGGGCAAGATAAGAATGTCTCTCGCATCTATGACCTATATGAGTGGATGTTCACTTACTTTATTAGTGAAAAATTCCCAAGTGACTACTATGGAGGCTTCAAAGGGCTTATTGAAGAAATACAGACTGTGTAGCCTCTTACCAATGATTTGAGCAAAATCAAAGCTCAACAATCTGAGTTTTACGTTGCTAAATTTTTGACTGGCCTTTCCCCGGAATATCAGAGTGTCAAAAGTCAACTTCTTGCAGGAGCCTCTATCCCTACCCTTAGCGAGACCTTCTTTCGCCTTCAGCGATTGGTCCCACAAAGTGACTCTCCTGTCAAGGACACTTCTGCTATGTTTGTTGGCCGTGGCCGAAACCGTGGCCGTGGATCCACTAGTGGTCGTGGCCGTGGTCCTCCTAGACGTGGCAATGGGCGGACATTTTATGAAAAAGCTAATAGATATTGTACCCATTGTCACAAGACTAACCACATGGTGGAAAACTGTTGGGATATAAATGGTCGTCCTGATTGGGCCGATACCCTTGCCAACAATTTTACTACTGAGGATGCCCCATATCCCATCCAGGCTCTTACTACGCAGACATTTGCGCCATCCAATGCACAGTATGAGGCCTTGCTCCGTCGGATTCAACATCTAGAGGCTACTGGATCACTACCCGCTGCCACCCTGGCCTACACAGGTACAACTGCCTTGTTATCTACCATCCTTTCTACCCCTTGGATTATAGACTTTGGCGCTACCTGTCACATGACGGGACAGCCTTCTACTCTTACAGCCCTTAATGATACACGGAAGCCTGTTACCGTTTACTTCGCCGATGGATCATCTACCACGGCTTCCCAACATGGGAATATTACCCTTACCCCGTCCTTATCCTTGTCCTCTGTCCTTCATGTTCCCAAATTTCCTCTTAACCTTATGTCTATTAGTCAACTTACAAAATCACTTAACTGTGTTGCAACCTTTTTTCCTTCTTATTGTACCTTTCAGGATCTCAGAACCAAGGCGACGATTGGTAGCGGGCGTGAACATGCTGGTCTGTATTATTTGGAGCTACCTGAACCCGTTCCCACTGCTGCTACGACATCTACTTCCACCCCTCTTCAATGGCACCATCGGCTTGGCCATCTATCTCTTTCTAAGTTAAAGGCTCTTGTCCCTAGTTGCAAGTCACTCTCTACATTACAATGTGAGGCTTGTGAACTAAGGAAACATCATCGTTACTTTTTTCCAGCTAGTTATACACCTAGGCAATCTTTCCCGTTTTCTTTAGTTCATTCTGATGTTTGGGGACCTTGTCGAATTCCCAATCGGCTTGGTTTCTCTTATTTTGTAACCTTTGTGGACGATTATTCCCGCATGACATGGCTCTACTTAATAAAAGAACGGTCTGAATTTATTAATATTTTCAAGGATTTTTATAAAGAAATTACCCCTCAATTTAATACTCCTATCAAAGTTCTACGTACTGATAATGCCCTTGAATATATTCAGTCTGCCATCTCTGATTTCTGTTTTGCCAATGGCATTATACACCATACCAGTTGTGCTTACACTTCTCAACAAAATGGAGTTGCTGAGCGTAAAAATAGACATCTTTTGGATATTGCCAGGTCTCTCATGCTCCATATGAATGTTCCTAAGTATTATTGGAGTGATGCTGTTTTAACTGCCTGCTACCTGATTAACAGAATACCTTCTTCTGTCCTCCATAATAAAATTCCTTTTAAACTTCTCTATCCTAATACTCCCTTATTTTCAGTTTTTCCTCGTATTTTTGGTAGTATGTGTTTTGTCCACATCCTACATCCTAAAGTGGACAAATTATCTCCCCGGTCTATCAAATGTATTTTCCTTGGCTACTCTCATACTCAGAAAGGTTACCGGTGTTTTGACTCTATTACTCAGCGCCATTTTGTCAGTCATGATGTAACCTTTTTTGAAGACAAGCCATACTACCTTATTCCTGTTTCCACCAATTTACCTTCCACTGATATTCCTTTACCTCTCATTCCTTCTGATGATGAACCCACCTCCATCCCATCTGTTTCTGAACCCCCCTCCATCCCACCCCAAACTTCGCAATCCTTACAGTCTATACCTGTCGCACTCAGGTTGCTCCACCTACTACGGCAACTGCTCCGGCTGCTGCTGACGCTGTCCCTGGTTCTGCGGTCGACTCTGATCTACCTATTGCTCTCCGCAAAGGTAAAAGAACTTGTACACAGAAATCCTTAGTTACCTTTCCCATTGAGTACTTTGTTACTACTGCCCATCTACCCACTTCTCAACGGCGACTTGTTTACTCTTTGGCTGCTACCTTGTACCCACTACCCTATCCCAAGCCTTGTCCCATCCAGAGTGGCATGCTGCTATGAATGATGAAATAAATGCTTTGACCTCTCATCAGACTTGGACTCTTGTTGACCTCCCATCTGGCCATTCAGTTGTGAAGTGCAAATGGGTCTATATTGTGAAACATAACTCAGATGGCTCTGTTGAACGGCTGAAAGCACGGTTAGTTGCTAAGGGGTACACTCAAACCTATGGGGTAGACTATTTTGAGACATTCTCTCCTGTGGCCCGTCTCAATTCGATCCGGGTACTTGTTTCCATGGCTGTCAATTTTGATTGGCCCTTGTATCAAATGGATGTCAAAAATGCGTTCTTGTATGGGGATCTTCGTGAGGAGGTATACATGGACCAACCTCCGGGGTATGTTGCTTAGGGAGGGAATTCCACTAAAGTCTGCAAGTTACTAAAAGCAATATATGGACTAAATCAGTCCCCTCGTGCGTGGTTTGATAAATTTAGCACTGTCATTACTAGTCTTGGCTTCACTACTTGCTATTCAGATCATTCTGTTTTTGTACGTCGTCATCAGGCTACTGTTACTATCATTGCTGTCTATGTGGACGACATAATTATTACAGGGAATGATAAGTTGGGTATTATAGAACTTAAGTCTCACCTAAATACCCACTTTCAGATGAAGGACTTAGGACTCCTTCACTATTTTCTTGGTATTGAAGTAGTTCGAAACCGTACTAGTATCAGACTATCAGTCTTTCCCAAAGCAAGTATGTCCTCGATCTCCTTGCAGAAACAGGTCTTCTTGGCACCGAACCGGTTGAAACTCCTATGGATCCACATCAGAAATTTGAAACATGTAATAGTCCTGAATATTCTGATGTTCATCAATATAGACGGTTGGTTGGGAAGTTAATTTATCTTACTGTTACTAGACCTGACCTTTCTTATGTTGTTGGAGTGGTGAGTCAATTTATGAAAGCTCCTAAAGATGTCCATTGGGAGGCGGTCTGTCGTATCTTGCGCTATCTCAAGAAATCTCCAGGTACAAGTCTTGTTTATTTCCGACATTGCCATCTTGACATTGTTGGGTTTTCAGATGCTGATTGGGTTGGGGTAGATGGTGATAGACGTTCCACTCTAGGTTATTATACTTTCGTTGGTGACAATCTCGTCACTTGACCAAGTAAGAAGCAAACCACTGTCTTCAAATCTAGTGCTGAATCTGAATACCGTGCTATGGCATAGACTACTGCTGAATTAATGTGGCTGAAAAATTTACTGCAAGAGTTGGGATTTCCTATTTCTCAACCTATGACCTTAAAGTGTGATAATCAGGCTGCGATCTATATTACCAGTAATCCAGTGTTTCATGAACGTACCAAGCATATAGAAGTAGATTGCCATTTTGTCCGTGATGCGATTTTGAAGAAACTTGTTGTCACTCCATTTGTTTCATCTTCAAATCAACTTGCGGATATTCTCACTAAACCTCTATTTGGACCAGCATATCGGTTGAACTGTTACAAGCTTGGATTGGCCGATTTGTACACTCCAGCTTGAGGGAGGGTGTTACGAAGTTGGCCCATAGGCCCATAGACCCACTGGGACCCACTAGATATAGCTAGCGTTAGCTAATGCCAGCAATATCTAGTGCTGCTCCCCTTTCTCTTCCTTCTTTAATCAATTACAGATTTATTTTCTTTTATTTTATTATTGTAATATTTTCTTATTGTCTCTTCTTAGAATAGAGACTTTCCTTATAAATCTGTTTATTTTCTTTCTCTATAAATACAAGGTAGAGAGGAAAGTTATTCAACGATTTGGACTACAGCACATTGTTGTGTCAAAATCTCTCTTTCTCTCTCTTTCTCTTTCTCTCCTCCTCAATCTTCTTCTTTTTTAATTTCTGGTTGTATACTTGCTAGTTGTTTCTTTGAGAAATTGTTACAAGATATATCCAGAATAATTGGAGTTAATGTTTTTTATTTGTTTATTTACTTTTTATTTTTTTTCTGGAGTTCTTTGGATGGCTCATAAAGACATCATGACGCTGTCTACTTTATGGCATTGCATTCAGTTCATTTGAAGGGCGGGACTTGGCACAATGGCAATGTTGTTCCATTGTAACATGGCAGGCATGGGTTCAAATCAGGAAAAAGCCTCTCCGCAAAGCGGGAGTAAGGCAGCGTACATCTGCCCTCATACACTGAGTTTGCCCTTTATTTAGTTCACTTTGAGGTTAGATTCTTTGGAGAATAACACAAGTATTATATGCGGTTTGTGGAGAGAGAAATAGAAGGACGTTCAGATGCAGGATCAGAGCAGTTCCAATAAATTATTGGATATTGGATCTTATTAGTTGGACATATAAATGTAGGAACCAGCAAGAGTTGATCAATTTCCCTTGCCACAGCTTTATTCTTTGGAGAGCCCTGACTCAGTCACTTCCGACTGTTTTAAAGGTCACTCCCCTCGCCACAGCTTTATTCTTTGGAGAGCCTTGACTCCGTCACTTTCTACTGGATCCCTTCTGTTTGACTGGGGTCTCATTTCTAGTGCAAGTTGTGTCCTTTGCTGGTCCGCAGGAGAAGATATTCATCATCAATTCTTTGACTGCCCGTTCTCCAAAAGAGTTTGAGAGCCCATCCTCCAGAAATGTCGGCCTTCGCAAAGGAGAATTAGATCTTTTGACCTAGAGTGGAAGTGGATACTGGATAGCAAAAAAATTTAAAGACAAATCCCCCTAAGACACCATAGTCAAGCTCGCAGTGGCTACTATGTACCATATATGGTTCGAGAGAAATCTTCAAAAGTGGACAGCAAGATCTAGAACCCTTAAATAAATATGGGAAGCCATTATATTTGATGTATGAGGAACCATTCTGCATCGTCTGGCCTCCTCTTCAGATTCCTCGAGGAATAGATTCATCCTATTCTCTTGGAACCTTGATCCAGGCTGAGGTGGATTGGTTGTCTCCCTTATTTTTATTTTTTGTCTTTTCTTAGGGGATCTTCCCCTTTTGTAAGGAGCCCAGCTCAATTTTTTGGCACCTAGGTCTGTTCTTCCCTTTTCTAGGGTGCTGTTAATATATTCATTCATTCACCCAAAAAAAGAATTGATCAACTTCAACTAGGATTTCCAGAATCAGATCATTGTGGAAGAATAATATTGGAGGATATTTTTCATTTTTGAAGTATGACAGGATCTACATGAAGTGACGCACTAAAATTATTCTGGATTGTAAGCCTTGCACATGATGTACTTCCAATGTCCTAGCAAACAGGAAGAGTTTGTCTATCTTGCCTAGGGTTAGCATTATAATGGATTACTTGGAAAACTGAAATACGAAACTTCAGGTCATATACCTTGCCTAGTGTCAGCACTATTTAATTAATTAAAGAAACATAAATTTAGATACATCCATATCTGCCAAAGCCTCTTTTCTCAATCAATTCAAAATAAGAGTAGAGTGGGTTTGGGGAACACAAAAAATGAGGATGATGAAGATCCAACTACTCCGAATAATCTTGACCAAAGTAAGCATTGGGATGTGCTGGCTTGTCAAAAGGCGTATTCTTTCTTTTGAGCAAGAGTGAAGATGGATGGCTAAGAAATATAATAGTAACTCTCCCTGTGACAAAGTCGCCAAGCTTTGCTTTCTGCGCAACATTGCACCATATCTGGATTGTGGACGGCTAAATCTCGAACCTTAGCCCAGATCCGGGAGGCTATTATTTTTTATGTCAGAGTAGTTTTTCTGTCAATCTCTAGCCCCCTTTCCGGATTCGGTCAGGAATAGACTCATTATCTTCTCCTGGAATCTAGCTTCCATTCAAGGTGCCCAGGTTTCCAGTTTTTCTCTCGGGTTATGTATCTCTCTTTGTAAGGAGCCTGGCTCTATCTATTTGGATACCCAGGCCTGTTCAACCTATTGTGGGGTTTTGTTAATACATTTATTCACCCAAAAAAATAAAAGCATTATAAGTTTTGTTTGCATTGTCTAATCAAAATGAAAAGGAATCCACACTCCTAAACTGAAAATACATAAATACGTGTATATGTTAACTAAATCTCATTTTTCTTGACTAAACCACTCCTAGAAAAGATCATCCCTTTCCCTCACAACTACCCCATAGTTTCTTAAAAGTTGGAGGTTTCCCTTTATATTTACTTCAATTGATCCTTTTTTTTTTTTGTTTTCAAAATCCACTACTGGGGAAATCTCCTAGTTTCTAATTCTAGAAAAAAAAAAAAAAAAAAAAGAGAGGGGGGGGGAGGGAGAAAATTGACATTTTGGAAAAATCCGAGACTAAAGGACATGCCATAGTTGCATATGCTTCCTTGCAAGGAAATCCCTTGGTAGAAATGTTCCTCCACATATGTCCTCTAGGTCAAAGATAGATCACTTAATGTAGTTCAGAATTCTACATGAAATCTCGAACAAGACAAGACTGCTGAACCACGGTAACAGTCCAGGATTGATAGGTCAGAATATGGGCAGAATAGATTGAAAATAAGAGAAATTCAATATCTCAAATTCTAACAACCAGATCTGGTTGAATATGCACTTTTAACATATTTTTTATGAAGGAATCTTAAGAAATCAGAGACCAGACCAAATAAGAATCAAATAGAGTTCAGAATATCATATTTGAATCTCAATTGCAATAACCAGCAAGAGACAATCAGAATTACAAAATCAATATGAAAATAAGAGGATTAGAGAGAGAATAAACAGAATCAAGAGGAACATAGAAGACAAGTAATGCAGTGGTATCACCTGGTTATAAATGAATCAGAAGTATAAGAACAAGAGCATAAATTAGATCTGGAATACCAATTCTGTGCGCAGAGACTCAACAGCACAAAACTCTTGAACTAACTTCAATTTCTATTACAAATCATTCCCAATTGATGGGGGGATATATACATATATAAAACCTTTTCAATTTTTAAAATTACTCATAAAAAACTCCTAGTCATTCTCTCATACTGACTTTAAGTAAGACTAAAAACAGAACTAAAACTACCTAGAGCTTGTTTTCAGCCCATTGGTCTGACACCTTCTGCTTGTGGGCCTTCTAGACTTATGTCTAAGCCTCCATACAGCATTGATGTCTAATGCAACTGCATCATCACTTCAAGAAGATCGACAATTTCATTGTGTTGAAACCCTGTCCAGACAGTGCAGTGAGAGTTGTCATTGTTAGCAATCTTAGCAGAAAGAGTGATATGGAGGAAAGAGAGTGTCTGTAGGACTTTCTGACAGACAGGGTGACTGGGCTGATGCAGCAGTAGAAGAGAATGCAGTCCAGCTGATGAGAAAGACCAAATGAAGAGAGAGAAAGAAGAGAGAGAAAGAAGAGGAGAGAGAGTGGGTGGGGACCAGGTGGGTCCCACCTTGGGTGACCAGGCCAGCATGGCAGCCAGCCCAGGCCAGCAGGGCCAATGCCCGCGGCACCAGGCCAGCAGGCCATGCAAGCTAGCACAACCACGCACATGCCAAGCCCATGCGCACAGCACAGCAGGGGCCATGCGCACAGCAGCAAGCCCATACGCACAGCAGCTTGCCGCGTGCACGACTATGCCGCATAGCTCAGCAGCAGCATGCCGCGCCGTGCCATGCCGCAAGCCAAGCTCGGCAGCAAGCAGCACAGCAAGCAGACAGCGCATCAGCAACGCATGTCACGATGCCGCGCGCGCGCCGCAAGCCGTCGCAAGGCATCGGCATGCGCATGAGATGTTCGACCTAATGCTGCAAAGAAGAAAGTGTTTCGGACCTTACTGGAGAAAATTCGACTTACAGGGCATTACCACTCATTCACAGGGGCATTTTGGTCATTTGGAAAAGAGGAGATTCGAAATGAAGGCATAGGGATTAGCCATGTCTTCATGATTCCGATCCAGTGGTTTTGAAAAAGGCGGGCTATGGTGTAGCGTAGAAATCCCGCTTAGATTCCATCGCGATTTCTGTCATTGGCTGGAGGCAACTTAATGCCGTGCTCTGTGCCGCATGGAACCAGATCTTTGATTCCGTGTTGCACGCGCATGATACGCAGGCGCCAAAGATTCTTATCTGAGGGATAGTATTGTCGTCGAGTTTCGCTGACGGGATCTGACCGATCTGACGGTCCAGAAGAGATCCCGCCATTTAAAGACCAATCCAACGGTCTAATCAGATTGATTCCCTCTCCGCCAATCAGAAGTCGACAGTGGCGTACAGTACGTCAGAGGCGGGTGCGCTTTGGTGCTTCGCGGTGCATGGTTTCAAGCCAGAAGATTCCTTTTAGAATATTATGAGTGGCCGAACTTGTTTTGGGCATTTCTCAGCCGCCCGATCTCGGATTGAGGCCTGTAATATGTCAAACTGAAGGTATTTCGAAGAAGAAGCTCTTGGAAGAGGTTAGAGCTCGAGCAGAAAGCCAAAAATGGCGATTTTGATGGAAACCTTCCTTTGAAGCTTCTCGGAGAGAGATAGTGACTTCTATTGCCTGTGTGAGGCCATGAAAGCTTCGTTGAAGCTTGAGTAGAGTGCTTGGACCAGCTGTGAGCATCCAATGGAGTCATGGTGGTGAAGAATGACCTGTGCAGCCCGAAAGGAGGCCGAGATGCTAGCACAGAGAGCCTTGCATCAGTAGTGAGCAAAACCGGGAGGTAATCTCGCACACAAACTCTATTTTCTGTATCAATGCCATATGGGAAGGGTTTGTAATGAATATTTGACATATATTGTGTAACCTGTCAAGTGGGGTGCTTTACTGGAGTTGGGGTTGGTGCCTAGGATACAGTTGTAGCTGTGAATGCGGTTGATGTTGTAGCATTGGGGTTGTAGGTGCAACCGTAGCATTATTGTTGTGTATTGGGTATATACGAAACCCTGGTTAGGGCATTGCCCCGTGGAGTAGCCATCACAGTGTGTGATTGGTGAACCACGTTATATCGTGTGTCTTGTGCATGTGTTTATGAGTGTGGAGTAGAAGTCTGTGTGCTGCAGGTCTGGGTGTACACACTTGGCAGGCCAAGCCCCTGGTATGGATACCTGTGGGTGTGTGCACGAAATGTGTTTGATAAATTAACTGTGAGAAAATCTCAAGTAGTCAGCTCAAGGCAGCACAACACAAAGTGATCAACAGCTCTTGGCAGCATTGTCCATAGCAGCAGGCCAAATCATTATAGTGGAAAGGATTTTTAGTGGTCACTGATTCACCCCCCTCTCAGTGTCAACCTGAGAATAACACATTGTCTCCTCAGAAAATAATGATCAACAATTTTATTTTCTCCTTAGATACGTAAGGAAACTCCAAGGCTGGATGCAGCATAAAATGAAGTCAAAAGGGAATCTAGCACAGTTGTCAACGTGTCGCCTAGGCATCCAGGCACCTTAAAAAATAGGCCGCCTTGGTCTCTTGGTCGTGTTGGGCATCCGTCAGGCCTTCAGTGCCTTGGTTCACCTAGACGACTATGGATTCTAGAAAAAAAGAAATTTAACCTTGTATACAGATCTTTTAGATTTAGATTTTTTTATTTTTAAACATGAATAATATGGATTGTCTTCCCTTCATGAAAAAGGATGTTCCCAAAGGTTCATCATAGATATGAATCATATGATTGGACTTCTAAAAAAAGCTTTGAACCCTTAGATGTTCTCTTTCCCCTAACATTCTTTCAAGGAACACTGAAATGAGATTAAACCTTAATTCAATATTTGTGCTCATCATGAGCCAAAGCCAATTCGGATCAGAACTCAAGGATCATGAGCCTCAGCCAAGAGAAAGGTGTGGCTCAGCTCAGCTCATTAACAGCCCATATGTAGCTCACACTTAAAAATTTTATTTGTTCTCTTGCTCGGTAATGTCTAATTCCAAGGAATTTCTTGAGTTCTTTTTCTGGGCTTTGATGGAATACAAACTTCAGAACTTATGAATTGTTAATGTTGGAATTTAATGAATTTTAAAACTTCATATGTTCAGAGAGCACAAAAAAATGGAGATAGAAATATAGGATAAAATAGTAAAAACTACAAGAAGTTCGAAAATAGTTGTCCAAGCGCCAAGGCGACCCGAGGCATTGGAGGGTGTTTGGGCACTATGAGCCAATGCGTCAATAAGGCGTCCAAGCCTCCAAAGGACACCCCTTCTTATAACCCTTTATTCTATTTATTATTGCTTGTATGCTTATATCATACACCAAAAATCAACCTAGGCAATGCAATAAGATATCAGCATGACTATTACCACTGGCATTTATTTTATATTATATGCAAGACAGCAAGGTAAGAGACTGAAAGTCCGAAAAATCCACAAAAAAAAAAAGAAAAAGAGTGTAGGATTTCTCTAGTTCAGAGTTCAGACTTGAGTTTAGCTTTTTTCTGAGATCTTCAAGATTGATTTTCTCGTCTCATTTCAGCTTATAGCCCACTGATCATATGTATCTCACATGTAGCATGACTTGTATACACATTCAAATATATATGTTGTAATAAAAGATTAAAAAAACTGATATAAAAAACTGACTCATATAATAAGGCAATCAAGGCACCCCAGGTGACGCCTAGACAGCCAAGGCGACTTTCTGATATGTAATAAGGCACCTAACCACCCAGCCCCCATAGTCTCGCCTTGTCGCCTAGGCGTTGCAACTATGAATTCGAATCAAGAACAGATTGTCTGCAAAAAAAGCTCTCAATGTATAAAATACATGCATTGCACATGCCTTCCACTACTTTATCAATTTAAATTGGGCTTGGTTCTCAAGAGGATATGCCAGGCAAGTCAAACGAAATTCATTGCCTCACATTTTTAAAATATTTGTATTTATTACTCCCACAAACTGCATATTTTGAGAACAAAATTTCTAATCCGCAGGAACACATAACACAATCAATGTTCCAAGTCAATGACTTGCAAATGCCAAAAAATCAAAACACAAAGAACAGGGAAATACAACTCATAATGATAGCAAATTTTGCATATTTACCCTGCAATGATATGCAAAAGTAAAAAAAATCAAAACAGGAAGAACAGAGAAATGCAATTCATGATGATAGCAATATAACATATTTACATTATAGCAGTGGATATTTCACATTATAAGCTTACTGACAGCATCAGGATTCCACAGAGAGGTAAATGGATCATGATAGCACCCACGACATGTAAATTCTAGTGTGTGAAACAAGGAAGAATCCTTTCCAGATATTAGACTACTGAGAAAGAAGGTTATCTCACCAGTATCACCATTGCTGTTCGCTCATCCTTTCCATTGTCTCTAGACGGCATTTTGCTTCCGTTCTGTTTTCGACTATCCAAAACTCGTTGCGCAATCCTATTTTGAAATGACAATTTCATGTGATTATTTAGGAAGAATCATCTTTTCAGACATCAGAGGATCAGGATGAAAGCAGCTTCATATATACTTCTTTGAACTTGACTTCTAAATTTGTTAATAAAACATATTTCTAAAATTTAAATTTTTTTATGATCCCTAGATTAGAGAGTCATCTATGAAATGAATTTCAGAATTCCATATGAACAAGGAATACCTTGGAGCTAGAGCAATCTATTATATTTAGTAAACAACTGTCTTCCAAGAATTTCCACTCCCACCACAACTTGTAATGTTACTAAAAATAATATACCAAAGATCATTGCCATGTCATCATAGTACATCGGCATTCTAGGGCTGGTTATCTCCTTTCATGGACTGTTTAAGAACATTTCACTCCTTCAAATATTGTTCCCATAAAATATGTTCGGCACTCCATGCCTTTCTTCTATTTAAAGTCCTTTAAAAATTTTTTTTTCCACCTTTCATACCGTACCCACTCAACTAAGATAGTCATGTAGTTTTCTTAAAAAAAACGAACTGTTGTTATTATTGTTATGTAATTTTAAAGCAACGTTGAGTGGTTAAAGGTTGTCTGCTAAGTTATGAATCGTTCAAATACAAGAGGATGCTGACACAAATCTCAGTAGTTCGAAGCATTAAAAAACCAAAAATATGTCAACAAATGTTTTTCAGTTACAAGATTACATTACAAGCAGCACAAATTTTGCAGTTTCGAACAAACATACAGAAAAGGAGAAACACTAGATACCACCAAAACTGGAATTTTTTGTTTTTGGATAGGTAGGCCCCAAGGAGAGCTGATCTCATACCCTCTTTGTGAAGCTTTGGTCCTTGCCAACAGAGCTACACTCTTAGGGTTCAAAGTGCATGAGCTTCATTGCATAATTACCCCACGTGTCAATTCCATGATTCAGTTTAAGACTGGATGCATTTCCATGCTAGTCTGACTAGGTGGAGTAGTCCGAACAACTTAAGGAGTTCTCACTGAATCAATGCTACTCATTAACGTCCTTATGTCGGCACTCGAATGATGACCTGATGTCAAGCATGACATCCGTGGTTAACAGCATAACATCTTGGATTTTGAAATGGAGATTCCTCGGGCATTTGGGGAATAGGCGGTGTTCGTCAATCAAGTCCTATTTTCCCATCAAAATCATTCAGAGCTCTATAATGTTACAGGCTATAATGTTTAAGAGAAGAAAGCGGCAGTCTATGAGGAGAGGCACAATTCAGAGAGAGAAGTAGCAGTTCTCTTATCTGGCATGACAAAGTCTCTTTGTTTTTCCCCCCTCTATATTCCCTTGTTTTATGTTCTATTAGTCCTTCAGCAACCCAGTGGTTCCAGTGTAAGTTTGGTAGGGAGATAAGGAACCCAAGATCAAGAATAGTTATTAACTGCATCATAGTTCTTATTGATGTTGTAACTTGTAAGCTCACAAAAAGACTATTTTATGTCCATTTTGCACTTAGGAAGTTTCATTCTTTTATTGCATCTTGGATTCTTTTTTGTATTTATTTGCTGTATTTTAATCCAGCATTTTTGGGCTGTTAAAAACACATTTTCTATATTATGGAGGTAATGAGATCAATGATCAAGGCCAGAAAACATGTCCACAACCAATTCTTACACAATACTACTACTGTCAGATTAAGCCACAAATTTCTTAGTTATATAAATCTATTGACTTTTAAGGAACTAGGAGTCTGTGAGGATGGACAAGAGGGGTTTAACCTCGCTGGAGGAATCGGCAAATGGAAGCCTTTCTAGAATTATGTCACCAAACCTGAGGATGAAATGATATCTCTAAGGATATGCTCTAGCAGGGTAACTGTTAGAAGATTTCACAGCAATCTATTGCTCTTTGTTTTCTGAACTCAAAAAATAATGATTTGACTCAAGTAATGGGTAGGATTTTTTTTTTTTATAGGCAAAGAGAAAAACTTTTAGACAGAGGAGAGTGTACAAGTATAGCAGTATGAGAATATAGACATTCCTTAGGAAACAGACAAATATAGAACATCCAAAAAATAAACTAGCTTTTGACAGAATCATTCATAGGTCCTATCCTTGATATCATAGAGAGGATTTTTTTAACGGTCATGTCTCTCATTGGATGCCTAGAATCTATCAATTATTCAATTGGATCAGAGTTTTAGTCCTCTGCAACAATTCTTAGTGTAGGGCGACAATATCTATCCATTGATGCTGTCATAATGCACATAGGTAGAGAATAACACCTGTACTCTTATGATCTTATCTGGAGCACTAAGGTTCCCAGGGTGACAATGAGAGGGTGAATCAGTGTTTCCAAAAATTCCCTGTTGTAGGCAACCACTGACTGGTTGGGCAATGATAGCAGATGGTGTTTCTAATGTGAAGCACAATGTTGCTGGGTTAGCAAATGCAGCATCTCAGAGTTTCAATAGGTTTTGAGTTTCAAAATGAGACACCAGTGTTCTAGTTCAATCAAACCAGGGAGAATACAAGTTTGGATCAGATACCCAGGACAAGATTCTTGGAAGTTGGAACATCTAAGGAGATCGCCATTGCAGAGATTTTGGTTCCAATTCATAAATGAGTAAATCAAGTTTCAAATGGGCAAAATTTTCACAAACAACCAGGCATGAAAAGGATATATTAATGCGTTGCTATGCATGTGTAGAGGTTCTCTACAAGTGAGCAACTAAAAAGTCCGCTGGTCACTTTGAATTTCTAGTCCATGCATTCTTCTGCTTCCTAATTTCAAATTCTCAAAGCTTCCCTTATGAGGGAACAATGAATGCCAAGAAATTCCCATCTAAACATTTGAACTTTGCATTTAGAGACGCACAATCCATCAGACCCATTCAATAACATCCTGTTCATGTTTTATTTAATTATTTGCCCAACTGCCAAGGAGTACTTCCATCTCTTCGATTCCAGCCATTTACATCTTCAAGCTCATCTTCACATACCAAATGATGCAGATTTTCAAATAAACCAGATGCCAATGAAACACTGATCTGATGTCATGAAGAGTAGGAAAGATGCTCACAGTGAAGACTCAACTTTGTAGTCCAACTCCTAATTACTGGAAGCCTTCAGGAAACTCTCTGCTGAGCCAAAATTCAATGAATATCGAGAATGATATCATCCCCAACCATGGTAATCTTCAGAAAGTATCATGAAAGAGCATTCCAGGGTGCAGCCAAACCATTTTTAGACTTGTATGGCACACAATTACATGTTACTCATGAAAACAATCTGGCTCGGTGAGTCCTTTCTTCCATAATGAACTGTTTTAACCAGCTTTTTCATTTGATATTCATTTAAAACATAAAATCAATTTGAGATGAAAGTGAACAGGTTTGAGTTTCCTAGTGAATCAAAAGCACAGGTTAAACAGACCAACAAGATCTAATTCAAAAACCTTGATATTGAATATCTGTTCTTGTTGTAATATGGGAATATGGATTATGTCCAGGCTTGATGTAGTGGGGATATGTGTGCTGACACTCATTCCTTATTTACCTCACCTACTTTCCTTTACATTTCTTTCTTTCCTTTCGTGTAAATCCTTTTACTCTATTAATAAAACTGATCTCTGTCATTCTAGACAAGTCAATTATTCCTCTCAACATAGTATCAGAGCAGAGATCCTCCTCGGTAACCAAGCCCTAGCGAGTCCCTCTCTCTCTCCTAGCACTGCCTAGCGTCAACCTCTCTCTCCCTCTTTCTCTCTCTCAATTCACCACTGCCAACAGCTCTCGGTGGTGGTGCCTTAGCCCACCGAGAGCCTTCTTCAAGGCTGGTTTCTCAAATCAGACTAGCGGAGATTTGAGAAACCCTATTTTTCAAAATTTTTTGCTTTTGTGTAGAGGATTGCTTGTTCTTGTGATGGTGTATCAAATGACTTTTGTCTATGGCCGTGATTGATTCTTGACCTCTTTGCTCCGTCATCAAGTCTAACGTTACTACCACCTCTTATGGAACTAACAGGAAGGGTTGCGATACCCATTTTCC
This sequence comes from Protea cynaroides, assembly GCA_028583415.1. Taxonomy (NCBI): domain Eukaryota; kingdom Viridiplantae; phylum Streptophyta; class Magnoliopsida; order Proteales; family Proteaceae; genus Protea; species Protea cynaroides. Next base: position 37,737,648 of record CM053268.1, read on the forward strand.
CTCATTCCCTATGAGCTCCGTCCGTCTTGATGGGAGCAACTATTTGTTGTAGTTACGATGTTGTCATCTGTCCATTGATTTTCGTGATTATGTGAGCTACATTAAAGGCGAAACGACACAACCTACAACTGCCGGTGATTCTCAGAAGAAGTGGAGCTCTACTAACTTATTGGTAATGTCTAGCTTCATAAACTTTATGCAATTAAATATTGTTTAGGGTTATCTTCTTTTAGATACTGCAGCCAAAATTTGGACGGTGGCCAAAGATATAGATTTTTAAGTTGGGAATGATGCACAAGTCTATGAACTCAAGAAGAAGCTTCATGAGACTAGACAACATGATCTCTTTTTTGTCTCAGAACTACTTTGATTTACGCAGTCTATGGCAAGAGTTTGATTTTTATGATACATTCCAAGCTACCTGCACAGCTGATGCAACCAGATTTCAGAAGCGGGAAAACAAGTACAGGGTGTATGATTTTCTAGTTGGCTTGAACATTGCCTATGACCAGATTCGCACTCAGGTGCTTAGTCGTGATTCCTTTCCTTCATTGTAGTAGTCTTCCTCCTTGGTGCAATTGGAGGATAGTTGCCGCACTACCATGTTATCACCTAGTCTACCATCCCATGGTTCTAAGGATAGTTCAGCCCTTCTTTTTTTTTTTTTTCTGGGTTTGGGTATCAGTTTGGTGGTAGTGGCTTTACTCGTTCCAGTGATCGTTATTCTTCTAACGAGCCTATTAGATGCAAATATTATGGTAAGGAACGACATACCAAGAAGTTCTGCTGAAAACTCCATGGTTGCCCAGCTGCAGGTTCGACATGCAGTAGTGGACAGGGACGTGGCTCCTCGGCTCATCATTTTAAGACGTTTAAGTCTACTCCTATCAATGCCGCTCATGCCAATGTCGGTTCCTATCTGTCCCAAGACAAGCTTGCCATGCTACAATGCCTCATGACTCGTCTTGAGCCATCTTCTTCTGGGCCTTCTGCTTCTACCACTGCCACTTTCACGGTTTACTCTGCCTCCAACCCTACTGCCTCAGGTATATTTTTCGTGGCCATTGTGCATCGGTTGTCTCTCACCCTTGGATAAGTAATTGACATCAGTGCCACCGATCACATGACGGGTACCCCAATCTTTTTTCTTGGTATGCTCCTTGTTTTGGTAAAGACAAGGTTTGTGTCGCCGATGGTTCCCTTTCATTTGTTTCTGGGAAGGGTTCCATCGTGTGTTTTCTCACTTTACTGTTGTCTTCCATTCTTTTTTTTTTTTTTGGTAAAATTGTCTTCCATTTTCCATGTACCATATTTTACTATTAACCTTCTTTCTATTAGCCGCCTTACCTAGGATCTTAACTGTAAAGTGACATTCTATCTTACCCATTGTCTCTTTCAAGGATCTGGTGACGGGGTGAAAAATTGGCTATGGTTGGGTGCATGGTAGTCTTTAACTGCTAGACGATGGGCTTCCTACTGTTCGTTCTGCACTTCAGACTGATTCCACGCCGACTGTTGCTTCTGAGTTGTTACTTTGGTAGAGGCATTCAAACCGTCCTCCGGTGGGGACTCTATTTAAAGTTTTTTCACATTTATCTTAGCACTGTAATTTTGAAGATTTTTTTTGTGATGCTCGTGTTTTAGCCAAGCAAACTCACTTTGTTTATTCTGGTTCAAATAAAAGAAGTGTTGTTCCTTTTATGCTTATTCACTCTGATGTGTGGGGCCCTGCTCTATGTACTTTGTCTTTGCCCTCTGGTTTTCGCTGGTTCGTTTCTCCAATTACTACCTTGACGAGGTCGTCCGACTTTGACATCCCTCTATGTGTTTTCCACGGAATCATCAGCACCATGGTAAGTTGGAGTCTTGTGGGCTAAAGTATGTTTTGGTTAGCTACTCTGCTACTCAGAAGGGTTATCGGTTCGTTTTATCACCCTCTTTCCCGACGTGTACGTAATGTGACTACAAATGTGGTTTTCCATGAGACTGTTTCATATTTTTCATTGGTTCCTCTTCTAGGGGGATCTGATACACAATGACGATGAAGATGTGCCACTCATTGTCCCGTTACCTGAGGGAGTGTCTCCGGTGGTTGTACCAGCCCAGGGGGAGATACAAAACCTTATACGTTCGGTGCCCTCATTAGCAGTACTTGGACAACACCTCTACTGCTCCTCTTCTACCCAGCCTCTCGCCATCTCCTGCTCCAGGTCCTAATCCATTTGGTAATCTTGCACCTGCTCCTCCAAGTCTTTTTGACCCATCTCTTGATTCACCCATTGCTGTCCGAAAGGGAACAAGATCTTGTTCACATCACCCTATTGCTCAGGTGGTGTTGTATGACTTTGTCTCCATCCTATAGGGATTTTGTGTCTTCTCTCTCTTCTGTTTCTTTTACTCGAAACTGGTAGGAGGCTCTTACCTCAGACGGAAGGCGGCAATGATTGAAGAAATGCAAACCCTGAAGAAGAATGACACTTGGGGACTTGGTTCCTCTTCCTCCCCAAAAAACATACAGTGAGCTATAAGTGGGTGTTTGTAGTAAAGCAGAACATGGATGGTACTATGAATCGGTAGGAAACCCGATTAGTGGCTCGTGGCTTTATTCAGACTTATGGCCTTAACTATCAAGAGACATTTACACCTATTGCAAAGCTGAATATTATTCGAGTACTTCTCTCCTATGTTGTTAACCTGGGTTAGGAACTACAATAACTCAACATCAAGAATGCATTTTCTCCACGGTGAACTTGAAGAGGAGGTATACCCTGATGTTCCTCCTAGGTACTCGACCTTAACAACACAAGGGAAGGTCTGCAAGCTTAAGCGAGCCCTCCATGGCCTAAAGCAGTCTCCTCGTGCCTGGTTCAATCGCTTTCGTAGGGCAATGGTGTCGAATGGCTACACTCCAGGCCATGCTGACTACACCTTTTTTATCAAGCGATTTGGTGATAAGATTGCTCTTCTTATTGTGTACGTGGATGACTTGTGGTCATTGAAGATGATACAGAGATTGTCAATTTGAAAATTTGTCTAGTTCAAGAGTTTAAGATCAAAGACCTTGGAAAATTACGTTATTTCCTCAGCATTGAGGTTGTTTGCTCTACTATGGGCCTTTTTCTATCCCAGAGGAAATATACATAAGATCTTTTTTCAGAGACAGTGATGCTTGATTGTAAGACCTCAGATACTCCACTCAAATCTAATGTTCGTCTCTCTACCAAGGATGGGGATCCTGTTGATAAGGACCAGTATCAAAGGTAAATGGGCAAATTGATCTATCTCTTTCACACTCGTCCTGACACTGCTTTCGTTGTTAGCCTGGTCAGCCAATATATGCATGACCCTTATACTATCCATTGAGAAATTGTGCTATGCATCTTGCATTACTTGAAGTCGGCTCCAGGCAAAGGGGTGTTTCTCTCATCTAATGGTCAGCTACGGGTTGAGGCCTTCACTAATGCTGATTGGGGAAGCTCCTCTTATGATTGTCGTTCTACAATTGGGTATGGTACATTGTTTGACGGCAACTTGGTCAATTGGTAAAGCAAGAAACAAGCCGTTGTTGCCCGGTCTAGCATTGGGGCCAAGTTCCGGGCTATGTCTCATGGCATTTGTGAGTTAATGTGGCTCCAACAACTGATGAGTGACTTAGCTATTCTTGTTCCGCTACCTATGATGCTCTATTGTGATAGCAAGTCTGCGATTAATATTGCTCACAATCCTATCTAGCACGATTGCCCCAAACATGTGGAAATCAAACGGCAATTTATCAAGAAGAAGTTGGAGCAAGGATTGATTTGTGTTCCTTTAATCAGAATTAAAGATCAATTAGCTCATATTTTTTTTATCAAAGGGTTAAGTGGTAAATTATTTCATCCCATAGTTTGCAAGTTGGGTATGTGAGATATTTATGCGCTAACTACTTGAGGGGGAGTAATATGGGAATATGGGTTGTCCAGGTTCGATGTATGTGGGGATATGAGTGTTGACTCATTCCTTACCTACTTTCCTTTATGTTTCTTTATTTCCTTTTATGTAAATAAATGAAATTGACCTCTGTCATTCTAGACAAGTCAATTATTCTTCTCAACAGTTATTGGTATTGAATATATGTAAGCTGGATTCCATGGATTAATATTTTACACTTACAGTTGAAAAAACAATGGTTTTTGTTTGTCAAAAAAGCAAAACTCTTTTCCAGTCTTCCCACTCCCCTCTGTAATTTTTACAAAAATATTTTAACCACCCAAGTTGATGTTCAGTTCAGGCCCAAATCCATAAATATTGGACATGGATAGTTCACCTAATTTGAAGTGTCTAGTAAATTAGTTGCAAAAGAACATTTTGATGAGTCCATCATGTAATGCAACCACCATTTTTATGGAATAAGATTCAACAATGAATATCACAGTGAAACATACAAATGATTGGCCGTTGTCCCTCCAACCAATGGGCCCTCATTGATGTGTATGACATCCCCCACAGTATAATAAGCCATATAATTGCAAATCCATATACACCTGTATGCTGTTCTTGAAATGCATGTCTGGATGAGTCAAAGTGTCAATGACTTAAAACAAAACTCGCAAAAAAATAAAAAGGAACAAAAGGGAAAAGGAGCAACTAAGTGAATAAAAAAAAAAAAAAAAAGCATAGTTCTGGACGCCATTATTATGGTCTACTAGTTCTGGACACCATTATCATGATCAACATTTACGCAAGGAAAAAAATATTACATGCAAAATAACACAGACCTTATTGAGTTGTCTAAAAGAACTTTTGCCTTATCAAGCTCAGTGATTGCTTTAGCTATATCCACCTTCCTGAGTTTATTAGATTTGAGCATTGCTACTCTAGCCAAATGAAGCATGTTGGCAGCAATCTGCAGTTGAAGACAGAACCTCAACTCGATTGAAAATGTAACTGCTTTCAACTGACAATTGATTCAGTAATGTGTGTGTGTGTGTGAGAGAGAGAGAGAGAGAGAGAGAGAGAGAGAGAGAGAGAAGGCAAACAAAAGGACTTTGCAGTTTTACCAAAAAAAAAAAAATGGACTTTACAGAAAATAGGAGGAGAATGCAACAGTTCATGGAGGAATTCTAGAATTTGCAGTGCTGTGGGGGGGAAAAAGCCCATCATCTTTAATCTTCAGATATCAATCTTCTTCAATCAACTCCAAAACTATCTCAGTCCTCTCCACAGAATCCTGATACACGACTTTGTTTCCTATTGTTGGTTTAAACAGCATGAGCTAGTCAATTGGAGCCATGCATTGTCGATGTCTGGTCTGCTCGAGGTGGTTTTCAATCTCAATAGAAAAACAGAGCTTTCGATCAACATTTATAAAACTAACCATAGGAGTTGCGCTGTCTTTGTCTCATCTAGATCTGCTATTTGCATCGTAGGGGCATATTAGTCTTTCCATTATTATAATTAGAAGCCAGTTTTACCTTCTGGGGTAATTATTGTAATTTTCTATAGGGAGGATTGACTCTCCCATCGACTCCCACTTCTCTTCCTTCTTCTCTTTTCTTTTTCTTTTCCATTGATTCTTCTCTTATTTTTACTTTGTCACATGGTATCAGAGCGGGTTTTCACTGTCTCCAGTCTTCACTGCAGGAGTACTGCCACGGCCACGGGCAGGGGAGTGTTAGGAGTTTAGTCCTACACTGACTACCATATAGTCTTCACCCCCTTTATACACCTCCACCCACCGTTTTGAGAATCGTTTAAGGTTCTTCTTGTTCTTCTTATTTCTCTATTACCCTTCATTAATCAACTAAGTACTTTACTGCTGTTTATTTTCAGATCTGGTTTCTGCTGAGGTTGTGATCTACCCATCTGGATCCATCTTTGGTTTTCTGTTTGCTGTTTCACTGCCCACAGCTAGGAAGATATCATACCTGTTATTTGTTCTTCTAGTTCAGCAATGTTCTGTTTCTTTGATTGGCTATCGATTATTTAGACCTGAAGTCTACTGCTGATTCTGTTGTCATCATTTCTGTTCATGGGAATACAATTCGGTTTGTCGTTATCACTCCCGTCCATGCCATCGAGTTCTCCTTATAACTGACTTGATGATTTGCTTCTTCAACCTACTAGCTCTCGGATTTGGGAAATACTGTTAAGACGTTACTGCTGTTAGTATCAATCTCAATTATTCAGTTTAGATCTGGTTCCGTTGCTGTTAAGCCCTATACTTGATGTTCTACCTTCAATCGATTGATGATCCACTAGCATCTAGTATAAGTTTACTGCTGATTCTGTTAGCATCGAATTCTGCAGTGATTTATATCTGATTCATGGTTGCTGAGTCTGTTTTGAGCTGATTATTTGTTTTCCATCGAATGCTCAGCCATCTTATAATCTGGTTTCACAAATTACTGCTGCTGCCGATTCTGAACAAGAAGTTTCTTAGTTCATCTAGGACTCTGTTCTAGTTTCCAATTCCACCAGTGGATGATGATCAGTTTTTGATAACTTATCCTACCAGTATCAAGATTGCTTGATATGTCATCATCTATCCATTAGACTCCTTTCTTCTTTGACATCACTGACCAAGTCTAGTTGGATACTACTTGTCCAATTCTGGTCAACTTCCATTGGTCAGACTGTTGACTTTAAATTACTGCCGAAAAATGAATTGCTTATAATCACTAGTCCTGGCAGTATAAGGAATTCCACATATCTTTTGGTCCAACCACTGAATCGTTCTCATCTTTGGATATAGCGTTATCATATTCTTCACTTGTGTTTAAATTCTGATTTACATCTGTGAGGTGGATATATAGATCTTCCTATTGTTTATATTCTGGTTCTATCCAGTTCACTGCAATTTTGGCTTTTGGGATTCCTTCCCTCATCAATTAACTATAGTGATTTTGATGGTTGTTACAGCATGGTGTTGGGACTGCCAAGTCGCTTTGTTCTTATCCCCTTTGTTAATTGTTCACGGGGAGTTCTCCACGTGAGAGAGAGAGAGAGACCCATTTGCTCAGGATTATTGTTGCCATATGAAGGTGGAATATTATTCATACATCGGAGATTCTTATCTACTCAAGACATTAGTTGAAGATTATTATTATTTTTTATTCGTGTCATCTACTCGCATCCTAAGCAAAAAATTTATTTATGAAGATGGTATTCAGCAACTTATGCTGAGTGGCTTGCAACAACCTGATGTTTGGTTTACAAAAACCTTATGCTGAGTGGTTCACAGCAACCTGATGTCTGGTTTATAGCAACCTTATGTTGAGTTGTTCATAGCAACCTGATACTGTCTGATTTAGAACAACCTTATTCCAAGTGGTTCCCAACAACCTAATACTGAGTTATATCGTCTTCAGCAACCTGAAGCTGCTACTTGGTTCGTAGCATAGTTGTCAAGGCATCGCCTAGGTGCCCAGGCGGTCTTGGGTCACCTTGAAAAATTGGGCGCCTTGGTCGCTTAGGCTCCCCGTCAGGCCTCCAACGCCTTGGTTCGCCTCGCTGCCCTGACAACTATGGTTCGTAGTATCTAAAACTGCACTTTTACCTGGTTCGCAGCAACCTATGCTGCAATTTTTTGTGACCTCTATTTGTGAGGCTCATACGTGCATCGATTTTTGCACTTTTATTTGTCTTCTTTGTGAAGCTTAATACCTACCTTCCTTGAGAAACGGTTATGATGTTGTTGCTGCTGTATGATATTTTGAATTACGGATTAGTGTTCCCCATCGCATATTTTGTTCATTGTTGGCAGTTATATTGTATTAATTTGACATCATGATTTTTATCTACTGATACCGCTGACTATTGGTATTCTTGAGTTGATATTGCTACCAGAATGAAGTTCTCTCTGTGCTCACTGGTGTCTGACTGCTATATATGTTCAAGACCAGTTTTACGGTTAATGTCTGTTATGATTGTTCCAAGCTGGAATAACTCCAGCTTACAACATATATTAAGGATAGTTTAGTCATTATGGATTATGTTCACTTACTAGGGGCATATTAGGCTTTCCGTCATTATAAGTCGATTTTATCTGCAGGGGCCATGATTGTAGTTTTTCTTTATATTTGTGCCAATAGGTAGGATTGCCTCTCCCATCAACTCCAACTTCTCTTCCAACTCTTTTCTTCTTCTTCTCCCGTGTCTCCTCTTAAATATACTTCTGTCACAAAGATTAACAATTGCGAAAAGGAGAATAACATTTTGAGAAGCATGAGCTTTGAAATAGCAGACCTGAATATGATCTTCATGGAGTATGGTTTTCCTAATATCAAGACACCTGCAACAGTAAATGATAAGCCTTTACGTCATTCATGAAAGTGAACTGCCAAAAAGCATTGATTTGAGAACCAACTGATTCACCGTTCTAGAAGCTCCTCTGCTTCCTTTAACTTCCCAACAGATTGTAAGGTCAGAGCCAGACTTTCAGCTGCAATTACAGTGTCCAATGAATTCCATCCCTATGGAGAATATACAGTTAGAGTAATTAAGAAAAACAATATACAAATGAAGGAATAAGAAAGTATGCTACCATAAAAAGCTACACGAGCTGGCAATGGGTCAAGTTGAGCTGACCATAGAGAGTAATATCTAAGTAGCAAACCCAAACCCGTCCTGTTTCTCAATTAAAATTAAAATTCAGATGTAATCAGGCAAAAAGTGGCAGTTCCTGGTTGGTGGCTTTGTAGAATTCCAAGTTAGAATGGGTTATGTCAGGTTGACCACAAGGTAACCCCAACCCAAGCCCCAATTAACAGGGTTGAGAAAGCACAGCCAACCATGTTTTTTGAGTTGGGTTAATGAGTAAGGTCAAGAAACACCTCCTAGAAATCAACAAATCTTAATATGCAGATGCAGAGTAATAGCAACTTCACAAGAAACCATTCCAAATTAATCTCATAAAAATAAGCAATCAAGTAGGTGCAGAACCTAAAATACAATGAGCATGCTCAAAGGCAAAGCAACATAATTTTTTTTTTTTTTTGGCTAAAGATCAACAGCTTCATTAGAATAAAGGAAAATAATAGATAATTACAGACCCCATGAGAGGAACCTCCCCACCTTCAACAATGCCATTGGCAGGGAAGAACCAACCATGAAAACAAACAGAAAAACGTCAATTAAATCGAAAATGTGGGCTCTCAGATGCCACACGATGTCCCTTGCAATAATACATTGAAAAACTAGGCAATACATTAAATAAAGACTACTTAGACCATTTGGTTTCCAGCTATTATAGCTTCTTTTATGGCTTTCTGCATGCATAGGCATTAACACTCCTTTTATTTAAGTAAGTGAATTACAAGGAGCTCTAGAACGAGGAGCAGCATATCCAAAAAGAAATATTAACAGGAAGAACCATATGTTTGGAGTCTCAGTGATCACTAGTTGAAATATAAGGGTTTTGAGGAATTTAAAGAAAAGGAAATATAAATTCAGGATGAACAACAAATCAACCATTGGATATTTTTATTCTACATGAACCCAAAGAAAAACTGAATAATGAGAGACCATTTCGAGACGAAGTACCTAGTGCCTACAGATTGTTCGGGTGGGGAATATGGGGCTTGGGATAGTGTGTTTGAGAACATATAAGGGTCAGCAAGTCTCAGTTTCTTTCAATGAAAGAATAATAGATAATGATAAGCCTGGACAATGTTTATACATTAAGCCATCCAGCCATCTAACCATCCAAAAGACTGGGGATCTTTGGGATGAATTTGAGGGATGGGAGTGGACAAGGAGTAATGGCAACTTCCATTTGTGCTCACAGAGAACAGAAGAGGGGCACCAGGGAGCAGGGAGACAAGAAGAATTAGAGGGTTCCGAACTTTAGGCCAGAAACAATTTGAGAGAATCCCACTAAAGTTAAATTCATGTGACAACAATAAAAAGTCGCCAACAAATAGTTCCTAAGAGTACTGGTTAGATCTCTCAGGTACCATTTGGTTAGGTATCAAGTGAAGCAAAATAAAGTTTTAATTAAACAAAAAGATATTATAAAAGAAGCTTGCAATTGGGAGGGGTTTTGTTGGAAGTACAGATATTGTAAAGTAATACCCCCAAAAGTAGTAGGTGAAAAAAAAGTTCAGTGATATTTTAAAGAAGAAGTATAATTTACTTATCACATTTAGTATATTTTTGAGTCAATTATGGAATTATTCTGTGTAATGATTAGGAAATCTCCAATTTTTATTTACTCTAATTTTACTTCACTTCTAACCAAACAGGGCCTTGGTGTTTAAGAAGCTTTAGAGTCAGTTGGTAAAAGCTAGATTAATTATTTCCAAACAAGTGATGAAAATGGACTTCTCAAATAACAAATAACAAATATTATAAGAAAATTCAACTTAAGCTGTAAGACCCGTGTCAAACTAACCCGGTCTTACCACCTTGAACCAGGTTTACCCATCATGGTCGAGTCAAATGGACCAAGGGCATGAAGGAGATCGAGATCCCAGGTATCAAATCAACCCAAAAACACTTAATTTTAGGGGAGGGTCGCACACCCAGCTAGGCAGGGTCGGACCTCCCAAAACAGAAAGTCAGACCCTCAGTTTTGAAGGGAGGGTCGGACAGCTTAAGACTCTAGGGTCGACGGGATCATCGACCCTCCCATCGACCCTCGGTTTCTGACGAAACTGAAATTAGGAAAATTTCCTAATTTTCGGTTGGGATTCTTTCCAAATCTCAATGGGATTATTATAGGACATTCCTAGTCTATTTAAAGGACGTTTCTAAGCCACATTCACTCCTTTCACAACCCTAATTGAATTGATAGAAAGAGAGAAGAAGGAAAAGAGGAAGAAAGGAGGCTAGGAAGAAGGCTTAGCAAAAAGGAGAAGAAATTGCAGAGAAAAGTAATCTTCTCAGGTATGGATACTAATTCCATGAGTTTCTACAGACCTTAGGTTAAATATGGTTGAGTGTAGGATTTCGGAGAAACCCAAACCATCCATCCATGGTTAGGTTTTCATGGAAAACCATAGGAGGATGCATGAAAACTATCTAGATGGATTATACATGGTTCTAGACCATGGACTGAATGTTGAGTGAATGAAGGAAGCAAGCCATAGGACCCCAAACACGAAGAATGGATTAAAAGTGGGAATTGGACCAGAGTGCACCAAGGGTCGCACCGAGGGTCGATAGACCATCCGACCCTAGGTGTTTCTGACCATCGACCCTCAGCATTCGGAAAGTTCAGAATGGAGGGAGGGTCGATAGACCCATCGACCCTAGCATCGACCCTCAGTTGACAGAATGGTTTTTAAATTCTGAATTAATTCTAATTAAATTCTATCGACTTTGTTAGGTTTGCTAGCAATATAATAACAGTATAAAGGTGATTCTAAAGCTTGGAAAAATATCTATTAGCAAACTAAGGTGAGGAACCTTAACCCCAAACTAAATTGGTTAATAATAAACTGTTTTCTATTTCTTGAGTCCTATGCCATGTTTGATTCTATGCGAATATGTTTGTAATGTGCATACAGCATGCCATCCAATATTTCTATTACTTGTTCATGCATATTTACTTTATTGTTTATAACATGATGATGATGATGATGATAGGAATAGGCATGTGCTTGTATGTGTGTGGTTGATATGCTTGATGCGGCGAGTATCGGGGAGGTGTGATGAGAACGTCAATAAACGTTAACCTTTGGCGGGTCTCAAAGACTTTAGCTCTAACTCAAGTCTTGTGCATGGCATCGTCGTATCGCCATTACCTTAGCGGAACTATTATGTCGTAGAGTATCGGGGAGGTGGTCTCGGTCCTTGTAGTCTCGACTCTACCGGGGGCCTTAGCTCTATCTCTATGGATGTTCCGAGGGATCTTTGGGGTAAGGCCTTGGATACACTTGTTTGGCATTAAGATTGGTTAGCAGCGAGCCCAGTTTGCAAGCCCTCGCTAACAGGGGCTTACGTGTTGGTATAGCATTATATAGCAATAAACGTTAACCTTTGTTGTATAATGTTATGGTAGGGTGGATGGGGACGACGATAAACGTTAACCTTCGGGCGGGCTTCCACACCCTGTGTATAGAGGCGGTGTCAATAAACGTTAACCTTTGACCACCCAACCTTTCTATTGCACATTGCAAACTATAAACCAAGACCAAAGATATGAATTGACTTTTTGCATGCATATGTAATGTTGCATTGTTTTGGCTACTCACTGAGCCGTGTTGTGTGCTCACCCCTCGACGTCGAATATTTTTAGTTGATGATGCAGGCTATACAGTTGAAGATTATATGAACGCATCGGCGTACGGAACTGTAGCAGCTATGGAAGTTGGAGCTGAAGACGATACACACGACTCCTTTTGCGAGTGCAACTCGTGTGTATTCGATTAGATATTTTTATAGGTTTCTTCATTGGATTTTAGACATGTATTTGATACTTAATTATTATGTCTCGGTTTGATACAGAATAATTTTCTATTAAGTTATTAATATCATTTTAGTTCTCAGTTCATTTATTTATAAGATTTCCGCTAATGTGTATTTACTCTGATTATGATTGTGAATGCGTGTAAAGTTTGGATAACGCGGGGATAGCCTATTAGAGATCCTGGTTGAACCGTTGGCTATTTAGCGGTTCATCACACCATTCTGAAGTGTGCGGAATTGGGGTGTGACATAAGCACCCACCCAAAACCCAACGCAACAAAGCACAAAGTAACTTCTTATATTATTTAGTCCAGGACCTCTACTTTTCAGTACCTTCCTTAACAACAACACTCTCCTTCTAGCACCAAAGATGGGTTTTGAGAGGACCTTTGGCATAGAAGTAAGGATGTTAAAGATCCATTCTGCAGAAAGGAGATGACAATTGACATGTTTCCAGGTTTTTCATGTGTATTCCAGGTGTAGTTCTGTGGCTTGCATATTTCTATACATTAGTATTTATGGAGGAATCATCCAAATCCTGCATTGATGGAGCTATCCGAGCTAAAAAGTTATTTAAAGATGAAAGAGAAACAACAGAGGTAGATAAATTGTATTCGTCGAAATATTTATTGAAGAAAGATCAAGGGAATTGATTGCTCTTGAGGGGAAAGAGGGTTTGGGTTGTAGAACGGAAGTATCATTGAGTATCTGAGGAAGATCTCTCGCCCAAACTGTTAGATGGAAGTCAGGAACAGTTTACAGCTCGAGACAAGGATTTCCTGGTGTAAATTCTAGAGAGAAAAGAGTTGAAGAGAAGAAGGAGAGGCTGCTATAACTTTGGGAGCCTCAACAATTGTTTTGAAATCATCCCCTAAACAATTTAATATATATAATATAGAGATTACAACCTTAGAAGGGCAATCAGGGAAATAATTGCCAAAAAATGAAGAGAGAGGAAAAAGGCCTTACCACATGGGCGCTAATCCCGAGAGGCCCATTGGGCCTCCCCCTTTATTCGATAAACTCTAACACTCCCCCTCAAGCTGGAGCATATATATCAATCATACTCAACTTGTCAAAAATATAACCAATCCTTCGACTCCTTAGAGACTTAGTACACACATCAGCAAGTTATTCTCCTGTACGAACATGGCACGGAGAGATAATCCCTTGCAAAGGCTTTTCACAAACAAAATGATAGTCGACCTCAATATTTTTCGTCCTCTCATGAAACACAGGATTAGGAGCAATGTGAATGGAACCAAGTTTAGCTAACAAGTAATAACTGCTTGACCCACACCAACTCACACATGACATGTACTATAGCACGATACTCAAACTAAGCATTGGACTGAGCAACTACAGTCTACTTCTTGCTCTTCTAGGACACAAGATTTCCACCAACGAAAATACAGAACCAGTAATAGACCCTCTATCAATAGGAGAACCGGCCCAATCAGCATCCAAAAAACCCTCAACACGTCCATGTCCATGATCAGAGTACAAAAGACCAAAACCTAGAGCCTTCTTGAGATACTGTAAAATACGAATAACAGTGCCCAATAAGGCATCCGGTGATATGATAGAAACTAACTCACAACACTTGACCGGAAAGGCCACATCTAGTCGAGTTACAGTGAGATAATTCAACTCGCCAACTACCATGTGATACCTCTCAGGGTCTGTCAGAATACCACCATCATCAACAGTAAGTTTTATGTTTGGATCCATTGGAGTATCCACAAGCTTGAACCCTAACATCTTTGTCTCAGTAAGTTGATTCAGAACATATTTCCTTTTGAGAAAGGGAAATTCCTTTCATTGACTGAGCAACCTCAATGCCTACGAAATATTTCAGGCGACCCAGATCCTTGGTATGAAACTGTTATTGTAAACGAGCCTTTAAACTCCCAATATTTGCACTATTATCTCCACTAATCACTATGTCATCAACATAAACAAATGAGGAAAATCCTCCTTGTGCCAGACTGACGATAAAATATAAAGTGATCACTCCCACATTAGGACAAGCCAAAACTGAGAACAACCTCTGTGAAGTGACCAAACCATGCTCGAGCCTCAAGGAGACTGATTCAACCCATACAAAGATTTCCAGAGCTCACACGACACCAGACTCCCCTTAAGCAACAAACCCGAGTGGTTGCCCCATATATACCTTACGAAAATCACCATGTAAGAAAACATTCTTTACATCAAACTGGTGCAGTAGCCAATGAAGGAAGCAGCAAGAGAGATTGAAATCTGAACTGAAGCAAGCTTGGCCACAAGAGAAAAAGTGTCTAGATGATCAACTCCATAAACCTGTGCATAGCCCTTGGCGACCAGGCAAGCTTTCAAACGGGCAAGAGAATCATCACTCCATCAGGGTTCTCCTTAACAACATATACTCAACGATAACCAATAGCAGAATCACCCACAGGTAAAGGGACAAGATCCCAAGTGTGATTTTCCTCCAAGGCCAAAAGTTTGTTTTCCATAGTTATCCTCTAGCCAGGACTAGATAGTGCATCGGTGATAGACTTAAGAAGGGGGTGATTCTCAATAGTGGTCAAACAAGAGTTAAAGGAGGGAGAGAAACTAGAGGTGGACACAAAATTCAAAATGGGATGTTGGGTACAAATTCAAATTCTCTTTTGACAAAAAATAGGTATATCAAGGTCAGAAGAGGATATACTTATCTCAGGTGCAGGGTCTATAGACGAAGGAAAGGCAGCAGGGGCGGGAGGAGCTGGGGGTGTAGGATTAACCAAAGGACGATGAGTATAAATCTGTCAGATGATGGGTGGAAGAGGCAGTACCTGATTGTGAAACAGAGTGTTGAACAATATATGTAGGGAGATTATCATCCAACTTAGACACGACAAATGATCCATCCTGATATGGCGTGGACTCAAAGAAAGAAACATCGGCGGTGAAAAAATATTTATTGGACTCTAGGGTAACAATGATAACCCTTTTTAGTACGAGAACACCCCACGAACAAACATTTGAGAGCTTTAGAATCCAACTACCCAAATACCCAAGGAGGAAGCACAAATAAAGGGTTAAACTGTCAAAATAAAACAACAAAGAATGAGGAATACCACCACCCAAAACAAAAGAGGGCATACGATTAATAAGATAACACGTTGTTAAAATAGCATCACCCGAAAAGGACTTAGCCACCTTCATTTCAAAAAGAAATTTAGTAACCTCCATTAAATAGCAATTCTTCTGTTCCACAACACCATTTTGTTGCGTGTTGAAGCAGAAAGACTAATGGACCATACCCTATGCAACCATTAACTAAGAAAACTGAGTCGAAAATTATTCTTTGGAATTACCACTCCGAAGAACATGAATAATAGTTTGGAATTGAGTTTGAATTTCATTAACAAAAGCACAAAAGAAAGAAAATAATTCAGATCAGCTTTTCGTAGAATAAATTCAAGCAACTCTTGAAAAATCATATATATATATATATATATATATATATATATATATACACACACTAACAGAAAAGATTGCAATTTGTCACAAATTCATACAGAATTACTTGAATTGGAACGTAAAAGATTTATCGACGGAGTTAACCATTTGGATAATATATCCAAATCCATTCCTCCTTCACCGAAAGAAATTCCTAGAAATCCGTCAAGAAAGAATGGGAATGTAATAATATCGATTTATACAGAATAAGGGGTTCTCTATTGAATCAAACGCTTTCCCTATATATATATATATATATATATATAAACCCTAACATAGACACGACCAGACAAGGTCCCCATATATCAGAATGAACTAAAGTAAAATGGTGCACCAACTGCTTACTGACTAAAAGAGAATAACTTACACGTTGGAGCATCCCAAACTGACACAACTCACACTCTAAACTAGAAAGAAAACTAAAATGAGAATCAAGCTTCATCAAACTCTAAAAGATGGATAAACCAACCGACAATGAACTTAATGGGAAGACAAAACACTGGAATAGGCAACAGATGGAAACTCCTCAAGTAGATACACCACCCTTGTGCACAACCCCAACTAATTGTCTTCTTCGTCGTAAGATCCTAAAAACCACATGAATCAAGGAAAAGGTTATGGAACAATTGTAAGCAGTAGTAAGCTCACTAACAGATAACAGGTTAAACGGAAAGTTAGGTTAATGAAGGACCGAGGATAAGATAGAGATAGAGTGGGATAAATAACCCCAGTGCCACTGACCTTGGCCAAAGAGCCATCAGCCAAAGTGATACTGGAAGTGGAGGGATGAAAGGAGGAAAATATACCTGATATGTCAGACATATGATTGGAAGCACTAAATCAATGTTCCAGGGTCGAAAGGATGAAAGACATGCAATGGCATTACCTGTCAGGACAAAAATAGTAGTGGAAGAGGAGGAAGGAGGAAGTCTAGAAGTGGGCGTAACGAGCATATTTATCACCAATCATCTTGATCATCTTTTCCTTAGAGGGTGCAGGAAGGCTGGAGACTCAAAATTGGCGGCAGAATTGACAAACTGCTGTTGAGGTGATTTGCTATGAAGTTTCCAACAAAATTGTTGAATGTTCTTGTTTCCTACCATGATGACACGTGTGAGCTGGACCTAAGCCATCTGAAGAGGCTGGTGCTCCAGGAGGCTGAGCACAGCCACCACCACCACCACCACAACGACCAATATCACGGCCAAACTAGCAAGAAACAAGAGCCGAACTATCCACAGTAATGCTGTCACAAGAAACCCGTAACACACGAGAAAAGGAATCAGCTAAAGAGGCCATCTATGGCACTACCAAGAATCTGAGAATGAATTGCTTCATACTTGTCCCTAAGTCAAAAAAAAAAAAAAAAAAACCAATAACTACCAACTGCTCTCGTTGATCTTGCATCTTTTGAACATCAGCACTGATAGGCTGTAGAGAATTCAGTTCTTCATACATCCTTTTAAAATCAGCAAAACACTGGATGAGAAGGCGACCCTTCCGATCCACCCAACAAAATTCCCATGACACCTCATAAATTCGAAGCATATTATTGTGACCTGAATATAAAACATTCAAATAATCCCATATTTCCTTTACAGTATCACTATGAATAACAAAGTCCACAATATAATTATCGATAGAGTTTAATAACTGTCCTAAAAATAGGGCATCAAGTCCTCAACAATGTCCCTTGTGGTGTCTATGTCAGACTTTGTTTAAGTAACTATGTTGATCCCATCCTGTCAAAACAAGCTTAACAATTATCCGTCATTGCTGGAAATAAAGTCTTTCTAATTTCTTCTCTACAATCCGATGGGAGGAGGAAGACACTTCAGTCACAGCAGTCTTGGATTCAGCCACTAGTACCAATATGAACAGTCACAAAAATATCAATGCAGATAAAATGATATTCCAACAATCGGTTCAGCCAAAGGAGAAGCCAAACAAATGCCAAAATGTTGATATCAATACTTGGCTCAGCCAGCTGAGAGGCAACAGAACAAACAGAAAAAAAAAAAGGAATCAATTCCAACAATTGGTTCCACCAACCGAGAGGCTAAATAAGAAAAGGAGCATGCAATTGACTACAGTACCGCCTAAAAGTGTCAAAACAATAACATAAAAGTGATACACAACCACCAAAGTTATATAAGAAAATCGAATTCATAAACCAAAAATCAATAAAAAAAAAAAAAAAGATATAGCAAGCAACATCCAAGAAGTAAATTGATAACATCAAACTGCTATCACAAAAACCAGAAAAAGGGATTTGATAAAGGAATCAATTCTAACTCATAGATCCATTGCTGCCAAAAGAAAATTCCACCGTCAATCAACCGTCAAAATTCCGCCATCAATCAACTGTCGAAATTCCTCCATCAATCAACTGTCATATCATTCAATTGATACCCATGGGATGATCACACCCCTCCAATTTAGAGCATAGTTGTCATTTGTCAAGGCATCTGGGCGGTATTTTGTGGGCTAGGCACTTAGGCTCGTCGGAGATGTTCAAAAGGTGACCGCCTTGGTCATTTGGGAGTCGCCTAGGCGGCACCTTGGACGCTGAATGCCTAGGTGGTCGCCTTGCTGTTGATGAGTCTATAAATCATTAATTAAAGGAAAAAAATACTGTTTCCTCCCTTGAGGTTTGCCTAAAAGACAAATGCCCCCAAACTTTTCAGGAAAATACAACTGTCCCATTTTTTTAATCGGTGGTAAAGTTAATCTTTTTATGGACAATTCTACCCCTAGATGTTACCTAAAAACCGATTATTGTTAATAGACTAATATACCCTTCACTGCAATCTCCTCTCCAAACCAACATGTTAGATCCAGGCTCCCTAAACAGATAGATGGCCTCATCAGTAACCACGCACTTCGTACTCCACCAACTCCCCTTCCCCTTCAGAAATCTCTCCCGTTATTTGATGAAGGCATCGGCCTCATTACAATATCAAGCGCGAGTAAAAAGCAAAGCAAGAGGGATACAAATGGAGAAGACATCGGCCACCGTATGGTTTCCTCTGTCATCCATGGCCCCAATTCCAATTAAATTTTGATAAAGGCATATGATAAATTTCAGTCTAAAATTTCAAAATTTCCAAGCATGTCACAATTATAAAAAATAGAGAAAATGGGATCCAAAAAAGGGTTTGGTTCTGAAATCCATGGAAGTTGTAGAAAACAGAGATTTCCTCAATCACCTTCTCTGCAACATCACTAATCTACATTCTAAACTTACAAAAAATAACACCAGCATAAAGAGCTCAATATCTTCCTTTTCTTGACTACCTGTGCTTTTAGAGATTCCTTGTTTGCCACTAGGGAAGAAAGACTGAACATCATTTCAGTTGAATAATTAAACAAAGTTTATGCTGTTCACAATAAAGAGAGCAGGCACTCCAAGCATCCATATTTTCAATCTATCAAAGTCCTTCGATCCTCGTGAGTTTGCAGTCACAATTTATTCCCAATCCAACTACTGTGTTCTAAGTAACTATTGTTGGATCTTGGATAATTGTTCATTCTAGGTTGATGGCAGAGAAGAACAGAGGGTTTGGTTCTGTCGAAGATCGACATTACCTGAGTGGGGTTAAGCGCTTACAATATTTATTTGCCAAATTTCTACTGAATCCTAGAGATGTCCTCTATTTAAATTGGTTAGCATGCCAATAACATTGTTTAGTTGCCATCAACCGCTGAGTGTGAAGAAGAAGCCGATGTCTCCTCCCCGAACAACACAATATCAAGCGAGAGCGGAAAGCGAAGCGAGAGGGATACAAATGGAGAAGACATCGGCCAGGGACTTGTATCCAGTTGATGGAAGGACAGCATGAAAAGACCACGCATCGGCCTGGAAAGTGACGAACTTAAAGCTCGCTTTTTTCCTCCTCTGATACAGTTTTTTGGCTTAGGCCCTTCAGTTCTTCCAAGCAGAAGACATGGACGACGACGACGAACTCCCTGTCTTCAACGGACTCTTCTTCATCATCTTCCATTCCAACCCATTCATCCCAAACCCACACAGCAGCATATGAAAACATTCGATATTTTTTTCATTTGGATAACTTTGTTCTTTGATTTTCAGATTTTACCAAAGAAATTTCTCCCTCAAGTTTCAGGGGTTTTAACTTTTTTTGCTTTTTTCTGCGATTTGTGTGCATAGGGTATCTGGGTTTGGTTCGATTTGGTGAGGGCTGAGGAACGAGGAGATACCCACCGGCAGGCCATCGATGGGCAACCAGTTGCTGTGCAATCAAAATGGAAGGAGAGAAGAAGAAGAAAATCGGCAAAACCAGATTTGGTATATCGTTTTTTTCAATGAGTAAGTCAAGAACTTCACCGTTGTACAGGGTTAGTTTGGTCATTACAATAATATTAGCCTCTCACCGTCAGTATCGAATGGAATATACCTAATGGTGTGGGTTTAGTTTAATAGTGCTTGTATGGGAGGTATTTGTCTTTTCCTGAAAAGTTTGGGGGCATTTGTCTTTTAGGCAAACCTCGGAGGAGGAAATAGTATTTTTCCCTTAATTAAATGAAAATTTTCACATACCACCCTTAAGATTTTCGTTTACCCGCAATTCAACCATCTCCCATTATCAACCACACACTGTTAAGTTCCCTAACAGAACTTAACAGCCTCACTGGAGATTGGGATGCCGATGTCGCTGAAAAATTTATTCCTCAACTGTGGGGTGGTTAAATTAACGTAAACCTCAGGGGAGGTGCATGAAATTTTTTGTAATATATTATTATATTTATTATTTGTATTTTTTAATTAGATTAAAAAACAATCCTTTAGATTGGCTTTGTGTACAATAACAAATTGTACACAAATACATGGAATCATCATGTTTATAAGGTATGTGGAGGCAAACTAGCTTGAAAAAAAGAAAAAAAAAATAGAACTCGCGATTAGAGTCTCTGCTTCCTTTGACCTCTTCCTCCTCCAACGTCCTCTTCCTCTTTCGGCAGTCCTCTTCCTCTTTTGGCGGTCGTTTTCCCAATGATTCAGGTATGTTAGTAGCTTGTAAATTTATTTTGGTAGATTAATGTTGTTAACTTGTTAAGAACTTTTTTTTTTTTTTGGCTAAAAATCCAAAATATTGCATTAATAAAAAAAATGAAGAAATACAAGCCACCCTAATAGGATGTAAAATTCCCACCTTCGGCAATGCCATTAGCAGGAGCCATCTCGAGCGAGAACCAATTACTGAAACCGATGTCGAGGTCAATGGGATGCATCCCAAACTACCTCCCTATCAACCAAAATTGGACAAGACGTCCAACATTGTGATCTTCTTTCCCGAGTTGTAGCTTTTGCTAATCTATCTACCACCATATTAATTTCCCTACAACAGTGAGTAAAACGAACCGTGCAAAGAGATAACTGAGATTCCATCACCAGCCACTCCTGTCTAAGAGTCCGAGGAGAATATTAGACAATAGCACCTCCACCACTGATGATGCATTTGACTCAACCCAAATACACCTAAACCCCATCCTCATTGAACTTGTTAAGAACTTAAGTTGTTCTTTCTTCTTCCTCTTCTCTGCGAATTGTGTCTGAGTCTTATTTTATTTATTTATTTTTTTCCTTCTCCTCCTCCTCCTTGCCTCCTCCTTGTCCTTGTCCTTGTCCTCCTTCTCCTTCCTGTTCCGCTGCAACACAACAGTTTTTTTTTTTTTTTTCGAATGTCGATTTTGACCTTCTTCTTCTTCTTATTCTTTTCTGCTGCAAGTCCGCAATTTTTTTTCTTCTTGGTTCTCTGCAACGCAACACTTTTTTTTTTGAATGTCAATTTTGACCCTCTTCTTCTTCTTATTCTTCTCTGTTGCAAGCCTGCAAGGCCGTAAATCTTTTTTTTTCTTCCCCTGTTTCTCTATTACGCAACATTTTTTTTTTTGAAAGTCGATTTGAGTCTTTTCTCCTTCTCCTTCTGCTGCTTCTCCTTCGCCTTCTCCTTCTCCTCCTCCACCTTCTCCTGCTGCTCCTTCTCCTCCTGCTGCTGCTTCTCTCTGCTGCAGGTCCTTAAATTTTTTTTTCTTCCTGTTTCGCTGCAATACAACAATTTTTTTTTTTTTGAATGTCGATTTTGACTCTTCTTTTTCTTCTTCTCTGCTACAAGTCCGCAATATTTTTTTTCTTCATGTTTCTATGCAACGCAACACTTTTTTTTTTTTTCGAATGTCAATTTTGACTCTCTTCTTCTTCTTCTTCTCTGTTGCAAGTCTGTAAATTTTTTTTTCTTCCCCTGTTTCTCTGCAATGAAGCATTTTTTTTTTTTCAAAAGTTGATTTTGACTCTCTTCTTCTTCTTCTTCTTTTTTTTTTTTTTTTTTTTTGGGGTAAGTTTCTTCTTCTTCTTCTTTGTTGACCGCAAGTCTGCAAACTTTTTTTTTCCCTAATTCTTCTAAGCAACATCCACTGGGTTTTTTTTTTTTTTTGGGTCGAATCATGTATTCTTCTTCTTCTTAAAGTCTGTAACCCTGTTTCTCTGCAAGACTGCAAAGCAACATTTTTTTTTTTTTTAACTCAATGAATATGTTATGTTAATATACCCCTTCTCTCTTGCTTAGAAGCTCATTACACCAGGCTGTTTGGTATGCAATCACTGCTTGCATTATCTGTTTATTATTATATTTCATTATCTGTATCATTTTTTGAGCAGCAATCACAGTTCGCAATCACAATTTTTTTGAGTAACTTGATCTTTAGTTCTTTAAGTACATTATAGTCTTCCTTTTGCAGTCTTGCTTCTTACTTATATGCTATGATGTTCTAACTTCTTAGTTTATTGATTGTGCTTTTTTGTTTTTTATAAATATGCTTCTTTATGTTCTATACTTTATTCATTATTTGTTGGTTTTCTCATATTAATTAGGTTATGTCTGAAATGGTGATTATTTATATAGAATACTGCATAATATAGCATTAATTAAAAAAAAATTACACTGGAACGCCTTGGTCGCCTAGGTGGCTCCTAGGCGCCTAGGATGGCCTCTAACGCCTTTGGTTGCCTTGTCGCCTTGACAATTATGATTTAGAGATGCAACTTCATAGATGGATCAGCAACAAGTTAAGTAAAGGAACACCATTGGAATGTATGGAACACTCTTATGTGTGTTTACAAGCCTTGCTTTGATACCACGTAAATTCTAGAGAAAAAAGAAGACGAATGGAAAGAAAAGAGATGAAGAGAAGAAGGAGAGGCTGCTGTAACTTTGGGAGCCTCAATAATTGTGTTGAGATTCCCTAAACCATCCAATATATATAATATAGAGATTACAACCCTAGAAGGGCAATGAGGAAAATAACTAACACAGAGAGAGAGAGGGTAGAGGCCTTACTGCCATTGGGATTAGCGCCTATTAGGCCTCCCCCTTTATTCGATAACCTCTTAACACCTGGAAACCAAATGTTCCCGCAAGAATTTTTCCATCTGGGACTGAGTGGTAGACCTCATGATGGTGGGAAGATGCAAAATCATTACGAAATTTCCTTTATCATATACCCAAGTCCCCATTGAACAAGGAGCGTTAAGAAAGTTTCAGTAACTTATATCAAAATTGCATTCCATTTCGTTTGATTATGTGCAGGATCATCAAAGCAAGTTTCATGAAGTCATTTCATTGAACTGTTTATACATGTCCTAGAAGGGAAAAAGAAGGGGAAAGCGCAATTGGAGAAGAATTTTACCTTTGACAGTTCCATAATGTGCAGGATCTTTCTCTGGACATGTTCAGCTTCTTCAAGTCGATCGGACTTCAGAAGCAACTAGAAGACAAGAAAAAGTAAATAGTATGATTAAACAGGATGAAGTAAAGCAACTAAGTAAAGGAGAAAGAAAAATGACATAAAATAATTTTATATCAGGCATACATTATATGTACAATTATAGGCATTTAAGGGATTTAATTTGATGGTTAATGCCATAAGTCCTAAGATGAATTTGACAACTGATAACACACATTACAGTGAATGGATGAGATGATTTTCACATGATCAAGTGTCATCCACATAAGCCACAGCAGATGCATGTTGTGTGTCATCTACATAAGCCACTGCAGATGCATGTTGTATCACTGGGGTATGGGAGCATAAGCATAGTTGTCAAGGCATTGCCCGTGCCTAGGCGACCAGGCGGTCTTTCAACCCCTGGGTCGCCTTATTGTATCACGCCTTGTTTTATTTATTTATTCATTTTTGTAATTGATGCCATTTGTAGCATTTTTATTGGATATATAAAGTACATATATACACCATAATGCATGGAATCATGCAAATGTATTAAAAACAATAAAAATTGATGCTCTAACCCCCTCCCTTTTGTATAAATCCTCTAATGAAAGATGAACCCATACAATGCTTTGGGAACGCCTTGGCGCCCAGAAACCCCTCCAACACCTTGAGTCGGCTTGGCCCCTTGACAACTATGAGCATAAGAGCCATCTCTTACTGTGCATTTGGTACCTTTGCATAACTTTATAAATGGATTTTGTGCCACAGCATGTTGTATAATGCAAGTACAAGGGTAGAAACTGATTTCCTCCTGGCATAGTTTTCCTGTTTGATAGCCTAGCATGATACTTTGCTATTGGAATGTTTTCCACCCACTCAACTCAACTCAACCTTATCCCAACTAAATGGGGTCAGCTAATGTTTACCACCAAGGCACCAACTAATATCTTTAATTGCATAAGTAACTTAAAAAGAAGAAAGATTCAAGTAAGATGACTAACAGGTAGGTCAACATGAGGGTCAAACATAATACCTACTTTGGCCCATCCATATCATTTAAGGTTTGGTTTGCCCTTTAGACTCTGGTTCCATATGGTTAAATTGTGATATACTGATTAAGCTGGCTGAGTTTTCGAAGGGACTCTTCCAAGTTAATGAGTGGAAATTGAATTATACAGGACGAAGCCAGATAGACAATCCTATTAAGGAATATGACTGATCCTCCCTCAGTAGATTAGCTGATCTTTTTGGTGACTCACTAAAGTGTTAAATCAATGAAAATACTAGTTATAATAGAATATTTTACCCACAATACAATCAGCTTACCAATACCACTGTTGGTTAGAAAGCTGCTAAAATCGTAAATTGTTTACAACATTGGAACCTAATGGAATAAGACATCTGTTTTGGAAGCGAAAGCACAGCTTATTCAGAAGTAAAACACTCATGACCCTTCCAAAAAAAAAAAAAAAGAGTAGGTAACTGTAAACATGTGCCTTGGAAAAGAGATGATCATATTTATTTGAATCCCCAACAGCACTGACCAAGAATATGTATTAAAAAAGTGCTTGCTATAATCAACTGTACCCCCAGTATCCATAGTCGGCTTCAGCAATCACCCATGACAATTATGTTTGTAGCTTGACGATGATATAAATTTTGATTGATGAGACTTAAGGAGTGGATGCCAAATTACAAACATGGAGAGGGGGGGGGTTGCTTTTGATTAAAAAGTTTTAAGATAAAAGGCTAAAATAAAGAATAGGGAGTGCAATTAAAGTGAAATAGGAGTAAATATTGGAGAGTAGTTGTTATGATTTTAAACCAGGAATAGCCAAAGGAACTTGTTTTCATTATCCTGTCTTTGGATCAATCTTAATGAAGGAAAGAGTGAAGGGGATATGATGTTGGATGGCTCATCAATTCTTGTCAGTATGGACCTGAAATGAAGACCTCTTTATTTCTGGAATGGTCAGGTTGTGGGATAAGTTGATAGAAATTAGGAAATGCTTGTATTTAGGGAAATTTAGGGTTAGGGTTCTGGTATTGGAGCAATGAAAATGGAAATTAGAATTCCACCCAAACCACAACAGTGGGACTTTACTATAGATATTTAAAGAGCATTGAACACACTTTAGGGAGGACACATTTGGTATTGTTTCCATTTAAGAATAAATCTAGAATAAGTGCTGGACATCTTGTAAAGAGAAACAAGGGGTATTGTATGCGTATTTAGCAACCAAGGGAACCTTCCAAAACAAAAAAGGTACTACATAAAAACTTAAGAAATTTTATCTTTGGTAGTACAATAAGGAAGAGATATTAACTAGTTTAAATAAATTATTTGCACCATGTACTAGCGATCAGACATTACAATAAGAAATCTTTTTTGAAGGAAAAGGTATTTCATTAATAAAAGTATAAACTCAAGATTTCTGTATACGCTATATGCAAAGTAAAGCAAGAAGAAGCATCAATGGAGGAGGAAAGAGAGGAGAAGAGGATAAGATGATCTTGGTGAGAGTCAAAAGTACTCCCAACCGCAAATACTCACTTTATTCGTAATAAAGATAAAGAAGGAATTACAATAATATCCCTAATTACTTCAACCGACACACATAATAAAGGACTCCACAATTAATGCCTAAACTACCCCTAATTACATGCAGAACTCTCTAACATTCCCCCTTAAGCTGGAGCGTATATACCTACTGTGCTTCAGTGTGGAACAATCAGTACATAAGTAACCAACCACACCCAGATATGTAGCAAACAAAAGAACCGCATGAAATCCAGTCACATAAAACCCGCATAAAGAAGAACACGTCCAGTCGCAGTACCAAGGTAAAAATAAACCTATGAGCCACCAGCATCAATAATAAATAGAATTCTTCATTAAGAAACAAACCCGATAATAATAGAAGCAACAGAAAACATTAGAAAATTACAATAACAACCATAGTTATCAAGGTGTCGCCTAGGCATCCAAGCACCTTGGGCATCCGGCAACCCTCCAACCTTGCGTCTCCATGATAACTATGACAACAACAGTAAATATCCAGAAAACAGCAGCAAGAGAGGATGACTAAATCATTGTTGAGGGCCAAAACCTGAAATTTTCAACCAAAAATACTCCAGGCAAAATAATAAAGAAAAAATTCACATGGTAAAGAAGAAATCTTCAATAAGAAGAAATCCACAATAACAAGTCTTCATGAAGGGAGACAAGCAATAATCTCCATGAAGGAAGACATACAAAATCTTCCACGAAAGAAGATAGATAATAATCTTCATAAAGAGGACAAATAACAGGCATAACAGGCAGCAACAAGTGACAGGCGAGAGTCAAATAATCTTAAAAGCAATAATAAGCTTCATCAATGGGCAAATAATCTTCAAGCAATAAAAAATCTTCAATAGGCTTCAGCAATAATAATCGATAAGCTCCATCTTCCCTTCATGTGGAGCACTCCACGCGGACAAACAACCAAGGGATGACAACAAAGAGAAACGGCAGGCACAACATCACACAGCAGCGATGCAGGATCACAGAAATAAACCAGAACATATCCAAGGAGCAGTAGCAATAAGCCAACCAACTAGCCAAAAGAAGCAGCAATAAGGAAAAGACAACAACGGACAAACTCACTAATGAGAACTCCAATCAGCAGACGAAGTAAAAAAGCATCCAATCATTGCCTCAAAAACAACTCCAAAATACTCGGGCTCCAAAAACCATATATTAAGGCATCTCCAGATCGCAAAACCCCATTATGGGTCCCTATGGGTCTGCCACGAACAACAGAAACTCAAACTACAGGGGTAGTGGGAAAACTGTAATTAAATGGAAGAGTTGGATTTCTTTTGGAAAGTTAATAGGAGCAAGGAGAAATCAGGCATTATATTTAAGTGATGAGGACAAATCTGGCAGTTGACATGGGATGGGATATACAGATACTTAATATGAAAGAAAGAGACTTTTGTGTAAATAATTTTAATAGCAAATAAGAAGAGATCTTCTTCCTCTTGATTAACCAGGAACCAACAGTAGAGCAGGGAGCAGAAAATCTATTGGACTCTCTCCCCTCAAGTCCAAATCATACAGAAACTTAGGATAGGATTCATAATCGGCAGACCTCATGACTTCAACCTACAGCGACTCCAAATTTGAGAGATATATTTGTCAATAACTTGCTGAAACAAGAAGGGGCGGTAACAGCAGAGCAGGTTAGGTTTCAGGTGGCCTTTCTCTCAACAGAGGAGCTTATAGGAGGGGAGGCTTTAGGGTTAGATCGTTTAATGTATAGAAAACTCACCTCCTAAGCCAGAGGGAGAAAAGGGAAGGAAAGAATGAGATCGATACCCAATCAAGGGTTACTGGGGTACCACTGGAACAGGGCACCAAGTGCAGGGATCGAACAACTTG
This sequence comes from Protea cynaroides, assembly GCA_028583415.1. Lineage (NCBI taxonomy): Eukaryota > Viridiplantae > Streptophyta > Magnoliopsida > Proteales > Proteaceae > Protea > Protea cynaroides. Next base: position 37,765,702 of record CM053268.1, read on the forward strand.
GAGGAAAAGGGAAACAAAGAAGAATATAAAATAGGAAATAGAAAATTAAATAAATAAATAAAAGAACAGGGAACTAGATTATGGATAAAATAAGAAGAGATTCAGAGCCAGGAGGAAGAAGAATTCAGCAGTCGAACAAGCCTTTCGACTTTCACAGCCAACGAATTAGACCCAAAAAAGATTTCATCCAATCAACTCCAGTTGCAGCAGTGAAGCCTGCACTCCACAACGTATAATTTGAAACAACTCCCAAAACGGCAAAATGAAGATCGCAGTCTCAAGAATGTTGCACTGATAACATGTGATAGTAAAGCAAGAAGAAACAGCAATGGAGGAGAAGGAATGAGAGAAGAGAAGAGAAGCTGATATCGGTGGGAGTCAAAAGTACGCCCAACCATAAAGACTCACTTTATTTATAATAAAAACGGAATTACAAAAATACCCCAAATTACATAAACCGATACACATGATAAAGGAAAAGGATATCATCTTTATTGCCTAAGCTACCCCCTAATTACTTGTAGAACTCTTTTAACACTCTAGAACATAAAAAGAAACAATATCAGGCCTTTAGAATAGAACTCAATGCAAATTAGGAAAGCCTTCTCCCAACTAAATGAGTTTAGCTACATGAACCCTGTTTCGCAACTAAGGGCAGATTTCTTGTTAACCCAAAGTCAGGCCTTTACAATTTAACTACCAAATTTTACTAATTAATTACATAATTGATACTGAAAATAAGATCTTTGTATGTCTTCAAACTTCTTGTGATCCAAGTCGCTTGCTAAAAAGGTTTTTTTTAATTTTTTTTATGATACTTCTTCACTTGTTAAAAATTTATTAACTGATGGACATGCATTTCTTAGGAAAGCTTCTTGACTTATCAATAAAAACCAACTGGTCCTTTCTTCCCAAATTACCTCATATAGGAATTGATGCGAGCTGCCTAAAAAGCTTGGGCTGCCAGTATGAGGCTCTAGCCTGAAGGTAGATTTCATGTAAAATATGCTTTGACTTACTGATGTGGTCACTTCAGACTCAAAAATCTATGATCTTCCGTCTGCTTATATTCATAACACGTGCTGTATCTATTTGCTAATCTGAAACCTCTCTTCTTCAATTGATACACAGTCAATACTTTATTAGTAAGAGTCCAAGCAGAAACTTCAAGAGGAGATCTCTTACCCCACATTTTCTCCTTTCTCTCGATAGATGTAGCCTCAAATATAGCAGTTACTAATTGGATTTAATTGTAAACAGTCTTTTGACACCATCTTTCCATAATTTTTTCATCAGCCACCATGGGTTCAATATTTTAATCATACATGAAAAAAAAGTGATCAATCTTCCATTTCCCTATAATGAGATCATCAAAAAGTGAGTCACTCAAAAAATATTTCCCCATTCATCACATCATATCATTATTATGTCGGGGTTTTTAAAAAAATTACATCATACAGTCTTGGGAATCAATCACATAATCTACCAACATCAAAACATTCATCCTCTAAAAACCCTAACATGATCTCCTTGACTCTTGAAAATTCACAGGATAGAAAGGCAGACCGCAGTTTCACAATGTTTTCCTCATCACCAACTCCAAATAAGAAATCTTAACACAATTTTTTTTTATTGTACATCAATTAATTAGGCCGCAGACACACACACACAAACAAAGAATTATGTACAGCATTTATAGATAACGGTAAATTGTTCTTATCCAAGTACCTTAGTTTGGTTTGTTGAAATTTTATTGCATAAATCGAAAAATTCACTCATCATCTTGTATAATCAGGTACCTTTGACAAAACAACAATTTCATAATCACAAGCCGGATATAGAGACTAACACAAATTCTTACAACATAATTATCTACAAGATTTGCATAAGTAGCCAACAAGAACACAAATTCTTAAAACATAATAAATGCCTACAAGAATTATAAAAGTAGCTAACAGAATTTACAGAAAAACTATCTTACCTGAGCAAGATGACGTAATCTCCGCAAACATATAACCGATTCCCCTAGGCCAGCCTCCTGACCATCCCAGACAATAATCAGAAGTCAGCAAAGCAAATGCAGAATGCAAACACATTGGCAATCCAGTTTTATGAATCCAGAAAACAGTTTCTCTGGGGAGAACCTCTAATATCCTAATCGAATCCCGAATAAGAGCCTCTGCATCTTTCTCATTTCCTTGAAGATACAACACCTGGGAAAGACAACAGCATTGCAAATCTGTCTGAATTACAAACAAAGAAAGACAGAAAACATAATAAATCACATACAAAATCAACAAGATCAAAATTTAGTGCATCTTCCAGTGTTTTCCTACCCACGTCAGTCCTGACTGCTGGACTGTTTACACAATATCTAAGCTTGCTTTCAGTTTGGTTAGCTTATTGATACAAATTGTTTCAAGACCTCCACAAAACTGTATTAAGAAAACATTGGATGGGAATGGTTGGAGCAGTCCGCCTAAGTCAATGAATCAAAAACCAAAGGGGACAATAAAAGAAATTAGCGAGCTGGGAAGAATTACTGGGAGAGAAGGGTTAATAAGAGGTGTATTAGCAAATAGAGTTCATCTCAACATATATTCTAATGTCCCATGCTGATTCACAAACTCAAACTCAACCCAACTCAGCCTTATCCCAACTAAATGGGGTCGGCTACATGGATCATTTTTCTCCAATTAGCTCTATTTAAAGCCATATTAGTCCTAAGCAATTCATGCCTTTCTTCACTATTTCTCCTTTTAGGCCTAACCCTAGCTCTTAGCTCCTTCGATTTGAATTAGATCACCCCTCTGCACTGCAGCATTCAAAGGCCTCCATTTGTCCATACCACCTTAAGAGGACTTACATCTTTCAGGCAACTTATCATGTACCAGAGCTACATTTAGATTAGCTTTAATTTGTTCATTTCTTATTTATTTTACCACCTATCCATCTCAACATCCTCATTTCAGTTACACTAAGTTTGTTTATATGTTGTTTCTTCACTGCCCAGTATTCATTTCCATTGTTGTGATCTCAAGGGATAAATTGGCTTGACAATATGATAGGAGCCAAACTTTATTTATAGATTGAAATATACATCAATAAGGAAAAAAAAATACAAAGGAAAGAATGAAAGGTAAAGCCGAGTTGTAATCCTTAGCCTAACATTCACCCTAGACAATTATACCCTCAAGCTATTTCAACATTCCCCCTCAAGTCGGGGCATATATATTATGCATGCCCAATTTGCAAACAATTCGATTAAACAATTTGCTGCTCAGACCTTTAGTAAAAATGTCGGCTAACTAGTCACTAGTTTGAACAAATGGGACACAAATAAGTCCTTCATCTAGCTTCTCCTTGATAAAATGGCGATCAGTTTCCACATGTTTGGTATGGTCATGCTGAATCAGGTTATGTGCAATAATAATAGCGGACTTACTATCACAATAAAGTACCATAGGTAGGAAAACAGGAAGGGCGAGATCTGTGAGGAATGCCCTGTGCAGAGAGATAGGACTGAAAGGGACCAGCTGTGTACTCAGTACCATTGTCCGTACAAAGAATATTCATGTGAGCATTAAATTGGTTCTGAACCAGATTTCGAAACTTTTGAAAACAGCAAAGCACTTCATTTTTGTGACGGAGCAAATAAATCCAATTAGTACGAATGTAACAGACGATAAAATTGACAAACCAACGATGTCTAGAAATTGAAACAAAACAGGCAAGGCCCCAAACATCAAAGTGAATCATAACAAAAGAGGCAGTACTTCTTTCATTTATATTAGGATAAACAGTACAAGAGTACTTGGCTAAAATACAAGCATCACAATGAAAATTATTTGTAGAACAATGCTGAAATAAAGTAGGAAAGCCTTTAGCTAAATTGTCAGGTGGAGGATGCCCCAAGTGCCGGTGCCATTAATGCAACAGAGAAAGAGGTGAACCACTATGAGAATGAGTGAGATATGCGTGTCCAGTAGGTGTAGACCCAGAAACAAAACCATCATTATCAAGGAGATACAAACCACCACTTTCTCTACCACAGCCAATCATTTTCCCTATGACTAGATCCTGGAAAACACAAGATGGAGGAAAAAAGGAGACTATATAATTTAAATCTCAAGTAAGACTACTAACAGATAGAAGGTTAGTAGAAAAGGTGAGAACATATAAGACAGACGATAAAGATAATAAAGGAGAGCAGTGAATGGAACCCTTCTAGGACACAGAATAGAGAGAACCATTAGCCATTTGAACCTTGTCTTTACCAGAACAAGGAGAATACTGGAAGAAAGCGTAGAGGAGCCATTCATATGCTCATCAGCGCCGAAGTCAAGAACCCACGGATGAGAATCTACCGAGGCACACTGACCACCAAAAGAAATAACTAAATGGGAAGTAGAGTAGAGAATGGCTTGAGGAGATGTAGAGACCGAAGAGGATGTTTGCTCAAATTTTGTAACCAATCACTGAAGAAGAGACATTTCATCCTGGGAAAACAAGGCACCAGCAACATTGGCCTTGGCCGTCTCTATGTAATGAGCATGAGCAGAAGTGGAACGACCCCGACCACGTCCACAGTCAGTGGATCGGCCATTCAGTTTCCAGCAATACTCTCGGGTATGAGCTCTTTGCCACAATAATCACACTTGATTGGAACACAGTTCTTAGCAGAACGATCACCAGGGCAAGAGCCACCCCCAAGAGAGGAAGTACTAGAACCAAAACAGAAAGAGGATGGGTCAAGAAGACTAGGATGCAACATAGCTGAACGGCGGCTATCCTCCAACTGAACAAGGGAATAGGACTGCTCCAAGGATGGGAAAGTCCATAGACTCCATACACATACTCGAAACACTTTTCTTCTCTGACAGTTGCCAAATTACTCTCTAGGGACTCTATCACAAGCTTTTCCATAGTCACTAAAGACCATATGGAGATCCTTCTTACATTCTCTAAATCTTTCGATTAGTTTCTTAAGCAAATAAATAGATTATGTGGTTGATCTTCCTAGCATAAAACCAAATTGGTTATCGAAATCCGAAATACTAGTTTCAATTACTCTTTTCCATAATTTTATAGGTGGCTCATAAGTTTTATTCCTCTATAGTAATAAAGCTTTGAACATGAACGAGCTAAAAAAAGCTTTGAACATGACCTTTATTTTTTATAAATTTGAACCACAATGCTTTTCCTTTATTCCTCTAGCATTTTTCTTGTGCTTATAATCTTATTAAATAATTTAGTTAGCCAAGTTATTCCACTAATTCCTAAGCTCTTCCACACCTCTACTGCAATACCAACCGTACCTACTGCTTTACCTAGTTTCATCTTCTTTAAAGCTTCCTTTAATTCAAACATCCTAATTTTTAGTATATATTTGTGGCTTCTCAATAGGTATAGTTATTACAACCGTCTAAAACACTACTATTTGTACTGTTTTTATTTAGTACATTGTATAAATAGTTTTTCCATCTCTCTTTAATCTCCTCATCAATTATTAATTCATTTTTATCTTCACTTTTAACGCATCTAATACGGTTGAAATCTCAACTCTTCCTTTCCCCATTTTATCTTAGCTTATACTCTTTTGTGTCTAAATTGTTGTAGACATCCTCATATTTGTTAATCCTTGCTTTCCTTATTATTTTATTAGCTTCAGTAAATTTATACCTTTTTAGATCCTCCTCATCTTTAGTCATTTGTCAAATTTTAAAACTAGATTTCATAGCATTAATGGTTGGCTTGAACTTTCACATCCCACCACCATGTTTTCTCTAGATTAAAGTAACTTTCCAATAGATATGCCTAAATTTTTTTTTTAACTACATTCTTAACATAAGAAGCCATCTTGTTCCAATCATATTAGTATCTTCATCAAAGTCCCACCTTCCTTGTGTTATAAATTTGTCAGTAAATATCTTCAGTTTTTCTTTTTTTAAGTTCCACCATCTTATCCTAGAATAAATAATATCATATTTCCTATGATTCAGCATTTTAAAACATATATGATCACTAATCTATGTTGTGTGGTTAGGCTCTCCCTTTGTATAACCTTACAATCCTTACATAATAACTTATAAGCCCTTCTAGCCAAAAAAAAAAACTATTTGGCCATAGTTTTCCCTACTTTCGAAGGTTATTACATGTTCTCCTTCCAAAGCATGTGTTTACTATTGATGAATCATAAGCCACAACAAATTCTAAAACTGAAGTCCCGTCATTCTTATCTCCAAAACCATATCCTCCATGAATTCTTCCATAACCTCTACTATCACTTCCAACATATCCATCTAGATCTCCCCCTTAAATAACCTCGTCTCCTTGACTAACTCCTTAAACTAATACATCCATGTGTTCCCAAGATTGTTTCTTATTATTCTCATCTAACCGATTTGGGGTGCATAAGCATTAATTAAATTGATTACCTACTATCCTAAGAAAAATTCGATGGATATTATCCTGTCACCATTTTTTTTTTTGGCATCTACAACATCATTTTTCAAATCTTTATCTACTACTATTCTCATCCCACTTCTATTATTTTTATCCCCTGTATACCAAAGTTTATAGTCATCTAATCTCTTAGATTTTACCCTTGCATTTAGTCTCTTGTATACAAGCTATGCTAATTCTTCTTCTCATATTATCTATCAATTATAAAATCTTTCCCTTAAAGTTCCTATGTTCCAAGACGCTAACCTAATCCTACACTTTTTAATTAGCTTCTTTACCCTTACTCGTCTATGGTGCGAAAACCCTTACCCACTTATCACTGCCACAGGGTGCCAAAGCAGTGCATCACTTACAGGGAACGCCCTAGCTAATATTTGCTCACTATTCACTAAACCTGGGTCATAGTGCAGCACGTCGCTTCCGGGAGATGCCCTAGTATAAGGTTTAAAATATATAAATTTTCTAGGATTCATGCAAAAGGGTTTGGCTAAAGTTTTTACAATGCCAACTGCCGACCTGATGCACCAACCACCCTCCCTTGTCCAAGCTTGGGACTGGCAACTTAAAAATGCTAGTGGATTTTCTGATTCACAAACATGATTTGATATAGTTATATGATGATACATCAAGTCAACATGGATGACTCAACAGTTGAACAAGGCCAACAGAACCCTAACTCTTTTTTTTGCTCAACCTCCAATCAGATTTTAAAAATTGTATATTTGCTCAAACTGTGTAGGAAGGCAATGTAGCATGGTCTGGGTTATAAGCACCAATAAAGTTCAGGCCCTGTCTGTATCAAGGGTGTTAAAGCTGTATGTCTATGTTACAATATATTTAATATATAATCCAATTTACTAAATACTCTTAACAATTATCCACAGTATCAACCTATTATAAAATGATTACATGACATTTATATGTTTGTAATGTATCGATCTCAATGTAATTAATTATTCCTTCAATTTACATGGCATTAGTGCAACAAAAACGAATGGCAGTCAAATTTGTTGAATTGAAACTTAATTACTTTACACTCAATCAAACACCAAAATTTCTTCATCAAGCATCTATGCTACCAAAATGAGGTCCCCCTTCTAAAAAGCACTTGAGGGCACAAGGATGTCTAGAAGGAAAAAAAGGGCAAAAAACAACAACAATAAAAACAGCAATAGCTAATTACAATAAACAACTAACACAGAGATTTAAAATACTACCATTCCAAGATGATACATTGTATCTGCATAGTCTGGATGGTCAAGCCCCAGAACACGCCCCTTTATCTACAAAATTATCTGCTGATATTAAGAGAAAAATTGCATAACAAATGAAAAAAGCAACATCAAGAGAGTAAACGCAACGTAGACTTCATACCTTCAAAGCTCGCTAGCAGAGTAAGCACAAAGCAAAAGAAAAAAATAGTAGTCAATAGAAAGGATTTGGCAATCATAAAAGGAGTATAGAAGTGTCCTAGTAAGTTCCAAACAGAAGAAAAGATCCAACATGATAATTCTGAGATAAAGGGTGCATGCCAGAATAATCCTGCTGAATAAAACAAGATTAACATAACAATCTCAAATGCCAAGGTGAGTACCTCATAGCACATACGAGCTTCTTCAAGTTTCCGCTGTACAAGATAAAATTGTCCAAGGTTGTGCAGGGCAGCTCCTACACTGTGTTACTCATGGTTACAGTTCATAATATTAGTGGGAGCCATGTCCAGACAGTGCAGATTAATGCCAAAAATAAACAATACTTATTTAATTATCCCATAAAAGGACTAGGAATTTCAAGTATTTAAAAAATGGGAGGGGGGAGGGTTATTCACATGCATGATTGTTTAGGCGGAAGGTAAATGGAGGATAAAACAAAAGGGAGAAAAGAAACACATACACTTGCAATCATAATGAGAGCTCAAATTCTTGGTAACAGGGTTGATACACGAGTCTTAAATGTATCTTTGTGAAAGTTTGAAAGTAAGGCCATAAGGGTATGACAGTGGACAAAGCAGAATCCCTTACAAATTCCCACGAATGGTCATTTCCCTCAAAATGATGATGCTTTCACTTGGAGTCTTGGTGCTGGACTGGATATTGACAGTAGACCACCTAAAGGAAAGGGGATTTCTGGCAATGCATAGAAGTAATCCCTGTTTGAAGGAGTACGAACTGAGGAATCTCATGGCTGGTATAGTAGTTGTTACTTTACTTTCAAAAAAAAAAAATAGTTGTCACCTCTGTTTGAGGAGTTGGCTCACCTAAAAGCACTGATGAACTATTCATATACTGGTAAGGGATTTGTGGAAGGAGAAAAAAAAATTATGATATCTCAATCCATGGAAGAAGCAGACCTCTTCACTTTAGGGATGACGATTCCTTCTAAGGCTAAGGCTCGGTCTGGTAACAAGGGAATAAGGGGAGAGAAGTGAAAATAAATCAAATAAAATGAAAACTTTTGTACTCATTACCTAACATGGTTGGGTAGCACTGTAACCAACTCCAAAATATCCAAATCTGGTCATTAGATTTCACTACATTTTGCAACCAAAATCCTTGGATTTAAGATGGAAAATTAAGATTCCATTTGAAAAGTTTGATACCATATTTAGTAGGAGTTTAATGTATCATGATTACAAAAGTGCACATTTTCTTTTTAAACTAATTTCACTTCCCTTTACTTGCAACTAGACGGAGCCTAAGGTTTAAGGCTTTCACTTGGAGTCTTGGTGCTGAACCAGCTTCTGGCATTTGAGCACCTAAAGGAAAGGAAATTTTCTGTAAAACAAATAGATGTAGTTCATGTTGCAGGAGTATGATGTTGCTTGTATTTCTTAACCTGCACAACCTATGGCTGGAATGGTATTAGTTCTTCCCACTTGTTTGAAGATGTTTGGCTAACCTAAAATTATTTATGAAAGAAGAACCGTTTATGTCCTGCCAACAAGATAGCATGGATCACTGGATTCCACTTGGTTGAAAATAATAGTTTTGCAATGCTTAGGGGTTTGTCGAAGGAAAAATGATGCAGTAGCAGTGTCATGGATGGATCGACACGAGCCAATTTGGCTACCCAAGCCAAACCTGAACCGGCTCAAACCCAAACCAACCTTTTGGTCTGGAAAGGGTTGGTAGATGATTAATTAGATTAGGAAGTTTTAATTTATAGGTTTCCTTATTTACTATTTCTATTTTATGTCATAGGGATTAGATTTGATTTCATAAAGATGTTATTTACTTTCTAAGTTTACTTCAAATTAGTTTAGGAAAGTTCTACCTTTAAATAGAATATGTATTAGGTTTTATTTGGAGAATTGGAAGATTTGAATGAAAGGAAGAATTGAGTTTTGGTAGTAAGCCTGCGGCAGAATTGTGTGAAGCTCTCTCTCTCTCTCTCCCTCTTGTTCATCTCTGCGATCAGGGCAGTCTTTTCCTTAGACTGATTTCCACCCCCTTCTTCCTCTCTCTCCTCCTCCTTTCTTCTTAACCCTCCCCCTGTTCTGGGCGGTAACCCCAGCCCCAACAAAACCCATCGATCTCCCTCTTCTCTCTTCCCATCACCCTCAAATTCTGTTTGAGATCTCTCCTCTCATAAACGTCCCAATCCCCCCATAGTTTTACTCTTCACCAATTCTGTTTTCCTGAGGTTAAAACCAGTTGCAGATCTGGTCTTGAGTTTACGGTCTGCTTTGGTTGTAGCAGTTTATTCCCACATTGATGCTTAGTTATTGGAACTCATATTATGTGGGTTTCAGAGGGTCATGAACCTGCGACGCTTCCTCAAAATTTCAGCTTGATTGGAGCTGTATTGAAGAAGTTCTCTTCTTTTATTCAAATCTGATTTCCGCCTACTGTTACTATCGTGAACTTGAAGAAGATATATTTCTGGAATTACAATAAACCCCCTTGTCTTTATTATTTGTTTTATTTGCTCCTTCTTCACAATATTATTTCTAGGTTCACCCATTGATCTAAGAATTGTTTTTAATTTGGTCCTTAGGTCTTGTTTGGGTTCTTAAGCTATTACATACTTCTGATTAATTACAAATCTGCCACTATTGGTTGAGTTTTGAGTTTATTTACAATTCTGCCACTGTTTGTTGAACCAAGCTTCCATGTTATTTGGTTGGGCCCATTAGCGGATTAATTAGGGTTTTCTCAACCCGGATCCCGCATCAAAAAAAAATCAAGAAAGAATTTATGATATCTCAGAACCCACTCCCAAAGCATGTTCAGCTATTTTCTCTTTAAGTATGGACTGATATTGCTGTTGCAATGAATTTGAAGTCTAACTGGGCAAGGTTTAGGGAAGATCAGAGATCGATTGATGCAAACGCATTCAACATACAACCTGAAATTTCATGTGGTTCTCCTTATGGGTATTATTGGTATTACTGGTGGGATGATTTTTTTAGTGGGAGTTGGGTGTTAATGGCTAAATCCAAAAACATTTTACAATATTTAGTAATTAAGAGTTTACTGCTTAAAGTAAATCATCGGTAACTATTTTAGATCTCTTTAGTCTGTTTTTTAGAAAATATATTAATAGTAATTTAATTCTAATTTTTCGTAACTTCTAGATTGAGTCCTTCCTGGTCAATCAACAAATTCAGCATCCAGGTAGATTTAATTTATGTTCTTATTATTACATAGGTATGGAATCAAGCACTCATGTGCTGCTAAACGTGTAACCAGAGCCATAATATAACTATTTTCTGTTTTATGAGCCCTTGTTAAGAAAAGTGACCAGCGCCTTCTCTCTCCAGTTGGTGATATAGTGGATCAAACTTTGGCTGGTACTAGCTAGTGGAATCCTCTCTCTTGTTCTTCCTTATCCAGGCAAAGGCTCACCACTTTGAAAATCTTGGTATGTATAAAAATGCACTCCAAACAACATTTTGGAAAGAAACAGGATGAAAGAGAGAAACTCCACGATCTAAGCACACCCCCCTCATGGAGAATGACACTTGTCTTAAAAAGAAAAAGAAAATTTTTATTTCTACTTGTCTTAAAAAGCAAAGAAATTTTCTTCATTCCATATAGAGAACCATTGCCAAAGCAGCTTCTCCTAGATCCTAAACAGACTAGAAGGTCAATGTGAAAGAATACAATGAGGTTCCAAAGGGCATATCCAGTATATAATAATAAAAAGAAAAAAAAAGTATGAAATAGTCCCAATATTCCAGCTACTTCATGATGAGAAGAAGATGATTCACATCCCCTTCCTCTTCCTGACAAAATTAGAAAATTTGAAGCCTCGTTTGTTTTGGATATTGTAGATTAGTAACTATTTTAAAGCCACCTACCTCATGATGAGAAGAAGATGATTCACATTCTCATCCCCTTCCTGACAAAATTAGAAAATTTGAAGCTTCATTTGTGAGGATTTTGTACGTGAGCACCTAGTTTGAACTTTGAAGCCACCAACCACGCAAAACCTTTCCCTCTACATTTAATTCATTAGGCTAGGACATTCAAGGCACATCTAAGACCACCTTCAGGCTTCAAGAAGTAAAGAAAATTGAGAAAGCTTTCCATCTAAGCATTGAAATGATTTTTTTCATGTTTTTATGAACTAAGTGCATTATTCTTCTATTGTACACTAACAATCTTTGGACATACATTTTAAGTTATAACATGTCAACTTCTGTTTTTCTCAAGGAACTGGGCACGACAACTGGAATTAAGTAGTTGCACAATACCCATAAATAGAGATAAATACATTAAACGTGAAAATCAAATTAAAATATGGATTGATCAACAATAGTAAACCCCATCTAGAATTTAATTTTGTATCAGTTCCTGCTACTGGAAAACAGAAATAAAAATTACACTATACCGTATATCATCAGGTCCAAATGATTCCTCCAAAAGATTGATAGCTTCCAGATACAATGGCTCAGCTTTATCAAACAACCTTTTCACCCTGTAAAGCTCAGCCTGTAATGCAACCATAGAAAAACAATGATTTACTCATGAATGATGTACATATCAACAACAGCATGTAGACTTGCTATCTGAAGCATGCTTAGTTCTCATAACACCAGTCAGCACTGAAAGATAAAACATAATTTTTCATTTTAAATTATTGAGACTTCTTGAAGAAATCTAAATAATCTCTAGAAACCTGCAGTTTTCTTAGGGTGATGGTGTTGTGCAGTCAACGATAAGTAAAGCAAATTGTCACTAAAATGTGCAGTAGTGATGTATGAACATTCATGAAATGCATGGTAAGCAGCCATAACCATCAAGGTTGTCACGTCGACGAGGCGATCCAAGGCGTTGGAGGGCAGACAGATGCCCAGGGAGCCCGATTAGGCGCCAAAGGTGGCCTAATTTTCAAAGCACCACCAAGACACCTTGACAACACTGATAAAAATGGTACTCATATTTTACAAGAGGTAGACACCATAGAAACACAACTGTTAATTTCAGGCCATCATTATGATAGTTATAAAAAGTTCATATGAAAAAATTGCAGAACCAGAGGTCATGGTCTGATCCAGTCAGATATGAAAAATTACCAAGCTGAACCAAAAAAGGGATGCCTTTTCCTCTGCAAAATTATTAGGGGCACCCACCCCTTTTTACTAACCTAGTTCATTTTACATGGACAACTGGGACATTGTCTCAAATCTTGTATACAATCCTGAGAATTGTTGTAGCATGTCATGCATTGCCAGTATATGCATCATCAGAAAGCCCACATTGTACAAAGAGTGTGTTTGATTTCCATTTTTAAGTCATAAGAATGTCAAACTAAATCCTTGACTATATGAAGTATCAAAACAGTAAGTTCGATCCCCCCCCACCCCGCCTTTTTTTTTTTTTTTTTTTTTTTGAGAGAGAGTTTCAATTATGGCAGAAATCATACTATTAAAGTTACATTGTTTTCAAAAGTCTAAGTTGTTTACCTTAGTGACTGGGGGGTTTCAGGGAAGACCTATGTGGGGCACCTTTCGGGTGTGGGATGCTCATTTAACCTCTGCTAAAAATTACAGGAAGGGATTGCACATACAACAGTATTTCAAACATATGAACTTTACAATAATGAATAATCACCAGGGAAGTTTCCTATACACAAATGAGCATGCATGACAGTTCGTGGTCCAGAGGCACAAAAAAAGTGGAAGAAAAAGTCAAGAAACCAAGGGAGGGAGGTTTGGAGAGGGGAATCTAAACAGGTTTAAAATTGAAAGTGCATTTACATCAGAGATCTGACCCACCAGATTGTTGCATGCAGAAGCCACATGAGGGTCCCTATCCCCAAAACCTTGTTTAGCTTCTTGTAATGCTAACAAAAAGTAATTTTCAGCTTTATCCAGTTTTCCCTGAAAGAAAAACAAGAAATCATTCAAGAGGAATGCAACAAACAAGGTAGTTGAAGCGCTTAGAGAAAAAAAAAAGTGAAACAAGGACTCAAGGGCTTATGTTACGTGCTTGCAGAAACAAATCCCTTCCATTATCTGTAAAAACCCTCCACTTAGATGTATGTATATTTGATACCACAGAGCCATCCTCAATTCTACGTAAGGTAGTCGAATCATCCTCTCTTGGAATATTTCCAGTACCAACATCTTCTGCCAAGGCCAGGTTACCATTTATCCCCATAAAAATTGCTGCCAAGATGAAAAGAAAATTGCGTCATTTTAGCTTGAGAGGAAATGTGTTTGTCTGAAATATGTAACATGGTCCAAAGTCCACACATGAACCAAATAGGTCAACCCACAAAAAGATAATGGAGATTCCTAAGAATAAGCAGGTTAGACCTTTAATTATATTAAAGAAGATAAGGTAAACCAAGTTGTTGATCAGACTGAAAATAAAAGTCTGTCCAACTTGCAGGTTGGAACCCTAGACATCCTAACAAGTTGCTAAAAACTGGTTCAGCAGGATAAGCATGTAATCAATTGGAAGATATTAAACAATGAGGTGAATTAACATTGCAGATAATGTTTCGAAAGAGACATGTATAAAAACATTGATCAGTTCATCCATAATCAAGATTCTATGTATACATTCATCACTTTCTCCACTCAAGATTAGCCTTATGAGTTAGGATCGAGTATCTATATCAAAAAAAAAAAAAAAAAAATCTAGAAAGGTTACATGAAATCAGCATAAAAGGGCTGTAACCTGGTATTAGTCCCGCTTCAGCAGGATCTCAATAAAGGTGGAAAATAGACGGTCCTAACTTTTGGCATATCCATATGGGTTACTGGTCACCGAGCACATGTATGCCTGGAGAGTTCAGCTGGTACATGCAGTGTACCCCTTAAAACCCCCAAAAATGAGCTTTATATTTTAACCCATTACAATAATAAAACCCAAAAGCTAAGACCCGACCCAACCCAAACCAAAATTAAAATATAGAACAAATTTAGACCGGGCCTGCATTAAAAATTCTAGCATCCAACGGGTTAGGCAAGTTTTTTTTTTATCCAATCCTCCTTTTTCCAGGCTAGGGACCATCGGCATAAAACAGTGGGGGAGCTCTAATGTAGGACCAGTCCCCAACTCAACAAATTAGAAACTGTTGAATGTCGTCCTTAGTAGGACTCACTCTTATATGATGTTTTGGTTTATTTGTATTTCCTTTGTGAACTAGGACTCTTAACTCTTTATTTCCTTAGTACTGAGACTACTAGTCTCTCTAGGATTCCTAGTGTCTCTTAGTTTGTAACCTCTTTCTTCTAAATAAAAACAGGACAGTGGGAGAATAGTTAATCTCCCACCTTTCTTATGATCCAACATGGTATCAGAGCCATAGAAATATCGTCCCTTGTTCTGGGCGGTACCCTCAACCCCACATAAACCCATCGATCTCCCTCACCTCCTCTTCTTTTCCCCTGAAACTCTGAAGGAGAGTTCCCTAACCCTAGGCTACTTGAATCCCAAGTCCTTACCTGCTGAAACCATCTAGGCTGCAAGAACCAAGCCTCGAAGCATTGCTGAACCTGCAACTACCGCCTGGTAATATTCCTAGAACTCGATATGATCCCTTTGGCTTCATATTTGACTGTATATGATGTGCAATCAGTAGGTTTATGAGTTAACAATCTTCTCTCAAAGTTTCAGTTCCAACTGACCTGATTTGAGGAAGTTCTTCTTCCTTCAAGCAAATCTGGTTACCGCTGCCTTTTTCTGTCGTGAGCTTGAAGACTAAGTCCCTAATTGTTTTGAAAGGGCAAAGTTTATATTATAATTTTCTTTCCAGATTTGCCCTTAAATAAATACTTCCAGTTTTATCCTAATGGATCCTAAAGGTCTGTTTGTTTCCTCCACAGTTGTTAAATTCTGATTATTTACAATTCTGCCACTAATATTATCCTTCACTGGTTGAGTTTTTTAACTTATTAACGTTTCTGTCACAAGGGCCTGTTTGGTTATGTAAGGGAAAACTTCAACATTATTCTTGATTGTTTTGTTTGGGATTATTTTGCATACCCAAATCAAGATTGTTTCTTCTTGTGATTACAGTGTCTTCTGATGTAACATCTGCTGGAATGGATTTTTATAAGATGAAAATCTCACCATTCTAACAAATACCACAAAACTTGATGGTGGTAACTATCTAATGTGGTCTCATGCCACATAACTTTCTATCACTGCTCAAGGATTATCTGGCTATCTCACAGGAGTCAAAACTAAGCCCATTACTGAAGATGCTACTCTAGACAAATGGAATGCTGAGAATTCCTTAGTAATGCAATATCTCCTTAATTCCATGCAACCTGCCATAGCCGAGGGATACCTCTTATTGGATACTGCTGCACAGATCTGGAAGTCTGCAAAGGACACATATTCCCAGGTTGGGAATGATACCTTAATTTATGCTCTGCAAAAAAAGGCTTATGGAACTACTCAAAAAGAGTTGACAGTATCCATAGTTGTCAAGGCGACAAGGCGATCCAAGGCGTTTGAGGCCATCCTGGGCGCCTAGGCGCCTAGGCGCCGCCTAGGCGTCGCCTAGGCGACCAAGGCGTTGCCAGTGTATTTTTTTATATTTTTAATATATTAATGCTATATTAATGTTTATATATATATGCAGCATTCTACATAAATAAACATTTAAGACATAGCTTAATTAATATAAGAAAAACAACAAAGAAACAAATAATTGAGTTAAGTAGGCAACACGTATTTATGACTAACATTTACTTATTTTTAACAAATTTTACTTGAGTGTAACTCCTTTAATATATTTCGGATTCAAGCAATCTCAAATTCATTGCAAAGCTAGTATAATCAGCTTTCCAACAAATCCTAGATTGCTTGAATCCGAGTTATAATGAAGGAGTTACACTCCGGTCAAACCTTGTTCGAAGTACGCGAATGCTGTTAAAAGTCGTCTGAATGTAAATTATTTTTTGGGCATCAAAGCAAGATATTATTTTGGCGCACTCTTGGTTTTTAGTGATACTTTACTATAATAAGATTTATGGAATTTTTATATTTGGAAAAAAGCCTAGCATTTTGAAGTTGAAAATCGCCCCCGCACCCGAAAATGCGATTTTTGTTCTTGAACTGAAGGGTTGACTTTTTAACCTTCTGGAATTTGAATTTTAAATTATTTTTATTGGATTCAAATAGGGGGTATTTGCTTATTTATGAATAATATCTTAAGTAAATGAAATATAAAATTATATTTCATTTACTTAAATGATATTAGTCATAAATAAGTACTGTCTGGTAAATGTTGTTCCTGTCTAGCCTAATAAATCCTGTGAAGCAAATTCAGAGATCAAAAGGAAAAAAAAAACACACATAAGGCCCAAGGCGATCGCCCGGGCATTCCGGGCGCCCCAGGCGCCAAGGCGGCGCCCAGCGACGCCCAGAGCCTGGGCGACCGCCCAGGCAACATTCATAAGGCGCCCAGGCGCCCAGGCCCTGGAATCACGCCTGGACGCCTAGGCGTCGCCTAGGCGCCGCCTTGACAACTATGACAGTATCTCAATATTATACTCAGTTGAGGAGTCATTGGCAGGCCATTGACTTTTATGACTCCATACATGCCAAGTGTGAAGAAGATGTTACATTGTTTAAGAAACGGGAAGAAAAGTACAAAGTCTATACCTTTCTGGCAGGATTGAATGTTGAGCTTGATCCTATTCGCTCACAAATCCTCAGTAAGGATCCTTTCCCTACTCAAGAGCAGGCATATGCTATGGTTCAATTTGAAGACCAAAGGAGAGCTACTATGTTATTACCCTCTGTTCCTGATAGGTCTGCCCTCCAGACATCTACTCCACCTCCTAAGGGCCCCACAACATCCAGAGATACAATAAAATGTGAGCATTGTGGTAAACCCTGGCACACTAAAGACACATGCTGGAAACTCCATGGGAAACCAGCAGACTTTGAAGCCAACAGACGTGATAAACTTATGCAAAAAAATAAGACTTTCAAGGGTTCCCAGGCACATCAGACTGAAGCTCATCAAGTTGCTGATACCACGGTTCCACTGCAAGACAATCAGATCCTTCAGGCACTCGGTCGTTTGCTCCAGCCACCCTCTGCTGCTACTTCCGGACCGCCATCTGTTATTGCTCCTACTTCCACCACTCCAGGTTTTCACCTTGCCCATTCAGGAATGTGTTTCAGTGGACACTGCGCGTCAATGGTCTATAATCCTTGGATTATTGACTCTGGTGTCATGGACCACATGACCGGTAACCATAGCCTATTTCCTCAGTACTTCCCTAATCTTAAAATTAATAACGTTCGTGTGGCGGATGGGACTCTCTCCTCTGTATCAGGCAAAGGTTCCATCTAATGCACTCCTTCTCTAACTTTGCAGTCTGTTCTTCATGTTTCGAAATTTAATATCAACCTTCTGTCTATTAGTAGTATTACCTCTGCTCTAAACTGTAAAATGACGTTTTTTCCTTCTTATTGTCTGTTTCAGGATCTGGAAACAGAGAGGACGATTAGATGTGGTAAGATGCAGGGTGGTCTGTATTTGCTTAAAGAAGGTATCCCAAGGTCAGTTTCAGCTTCCCCAAGCCCAGTACATCAACTCTATTCGGCATCCTCCGATCTCCAACGATGGCACCAACGGCTCGGGCATCCCTCATTTAATGTTTTAGCAAGTCTTTTTCCATCTTTAGCAAATAAATGTAAACGAGATGAGTTTTTTTGCGAAGCTTGTATTCTAGCTAAGCAAACTCGTTCTTCGTATAGTCTTACCTCTAAACGCAGTAGTACTGCCTTCCATTTAGTTCATTCTGATGTTTGGTTACCAGCCAGAACTAATTCCATTATTGGTCACCATTGGTTTGTTACATTTATCGATTGTTATTCTAGAACCACTTGGGTTTACCTCTTACATAATAAAAGTGAAGTATTTCAATCTTTTCGTCAGTTTCACCAAATGATTAAGACTCAATTTCAAGCTTTTTTACAGATTCTCAGGAGTGACAATGGCAGAGAATACATGGATGGAGAGTTTCAACATTATCTAGCGGATAATGGTATTTTGCACCAGACAAGTTGTGTTGATACTCTTGCTCAGAATGGGGTGGCCGAAAGAAAAAATCGTCATCTCCTTGAAGTGGCTCGTGCTTTGATGTTTGCCCGCAATGTGCCACCACAATATTGGAGTGATGCTATCTTTACCTCAGCCTACCTTACCAACCGTGTTCCAACCCCAGTCTTGGATCATCACTCTCCTTTACACCTTCTTCTCCGTGATGCCTCCCATATTGTTCCTCCTAAGATCTTTGGCTGCGTGTGCTATGTGCGCAATCATCGATCTCCAGGAAAGCTTGAACCACGTGGTTTTCGTTGTCTTTTCTTGGGATATTCTCCAACCCAGAAAAGCTATAAATGTTTCCACCCTCCCACCCGTCGCACTTTCGTCTCCATGAATGTTATCTTTTATGAGCACCTCCCTTACTACCCAGCATCCCATCTTCAGGGGGAGCCTAGTCTTCAGGAAGATAGGCCTATCATCACACCTATGCCCTCTCCCCTTCCATTTCAGGGGGAGACATCATCTCCTTCTGAGCCTTCACCTGAGCCTACATCACCTTCTACTGAGCCTTCCCCTGAGCCTACATCACCTTCTCTTGAACACTCTGTTGAACAAATTCCCATGGAGACACCTCGCCTTCAAGTATACAGCCGTACTAGACTCAAGCAGGGAAGGACCACCACCATCAACGCACCTACACACATCCCTTCGTCCGCTCTGGATCTAGAAACTGTTTCAGAACATGAGATCCTTCAGTCTGGTAATATTCTTCCCTCTGAGTCAGATTTACCTATTGCCCTTCGTAAAGGCACTAGGTCCTGTACTCAGCATCCTATATCTCAGTATGTTTCTTATAAATCATTGACTCCTTCATATCTTGCTTTTGTCTCTACTTTGTCTTCTGTGTCTATTCCCAAACATTGGCAGGATGCAACTACAGATGAGAGATGGAAGGCAGCCATGGTAGAAGAAATGACTGCCCTGAGAAAAAATGAGACATGGGACCTAGTTGAACTTCCACCAGGAAAGAAGATTGTTGGGTGTAAGTGGATCTTTACTGTAAAGCAGAAAGAAGATGGGTCTGTAGACAGATACAAGGCCAGATTAATTGCCCGTGGATTTACACAGACTTTTGGAATCAACTATCAGGAAACCTTTGCCCCAGTAGCAAAAATGACTACTATCCGTGTCATTTTAGCCTGTGCAGTACATTTTGATTGGGATCTACAGTAGTTGGACGTCAAGAATGCATTTCTTCATGGGGAGTTAGCAGAAGAAGTGTACATGGATGTTCCTCCAGGCTTTACCTCATCAGCCACTGAAGGAAAAGTTTGTAAGCTGAAACGATCTCTCTATGGACTTAAGCAATCGCCTAGGGCATGATTTGGGAGATTTCACAGAGCTATGACTTCTGTAGGCTACAAACAAAGCAATGCTGATCATACATTGTTCATTAAGCAGAGGGAGGGCAAAATTACTATTCTTATAGTATATGTTGATGATATTGTGATTACTGGTAGTGATGATGAAGAAATTAGACAGTTAAAGATCTTCTTGGGAAAGGAGTTTGAAATCAAAAACCTAGGAAAACTGAGATATTTCTTTGGGATTGAGGATGCTCGCTCCACCAGAGGTATCTATTTGTCTCAGAGGAAGTATATACTTGATCTTTTCTCAGAAACAGGTCTCTTAGGATGTCGGCCTTGTGAAACACCAATTGACCCTAATGTCAAATTGCAAGAAAAGACCGGTACACCAGTTGACAAGGAACAATACCAACGACTAGTTGGAAAGTTGATATATCTGGCTCATACTCGACCTGATATTGCTTTTGCAGTGAGCTTGGTGAGCCAATTTATGCATGACCCTTATACTTCTCATATGAATGCTGTTCTACACATTTTGCACTATCTCAAATCTACTCCTGGAAGAGGAATCCTACTGACCTCTCAGGGTCATCTCAGAATTGATGCCTACACTGATGCAGACTGGGCAGGAAATCCAGATAGAAAATCGACTTCGGGATATTGTACCTTTATTGGAGGGAACCTAGTGACTTGGCGCAGCAAGAAGCAGAATGTAGTTGCGCGTTCAAGTGCAGAGGCTGAGTTTAGAGCTATGGCGCTATGGCTCAGGGTATATGTGACTTGTTATACTTGCAAGGATTACTCAAGGATCTGAGAATCCATACCACCCAGCCTATGAGGTTATTTTGTGACAATAAGGCTGCAATCAGTATTGCTCACAATCCAGTGCAACATGATAGAACCAAGCACGTGGAAATTGATCGTCATTTTATCAAGGAAAAATTGGATAGTGGACAGATCTGTGTTCCATATGTTCAGTCCAGTGATCAAGTGGCAAACATCTTTACAAAAGAACTCCCAGCAAAGCAATTTCATCCATTATTATCCAAGTTGTGCATGGCTGATATATATGCACCAACTTGAGGGGGAGTGTTGAATGTCGTCCTTAGTAGGACTCTCTCTTATATGATGTTTTGGTTTATTTGTATTTCCTTTGTGAACTAGGACTCTAACTCTTTATTTCCTTAGTACTGAGACTACTAGTCTCTCTAGGATTCCTAGTGTCTCTTAGTTTGTAACCTCTTTCTTATAAATAAAAACAAGACAGTGGGAGAATAGTTAATCTCTCACCTTTCTTATGATCCAACAGAAACTAACCCCACAATAGGATCGAGTCACTAACACAACCAACAGGTTCAGCAAGGAAAACAGAAGCCAAACAATGCAAACATAACCTGGCTGCAAGCAATAGTCACTGTTCTAATATATCAACAGACTTAAGATGATGTTAGGATGACGCTAAGTCTCTAACATTAGGACAGACTTAACCAGCATCATTCCTAGACTGGCCGCAGGGTAGTAGAAGAACCAGAAAACTGACAAGTATTAGAACCAGCGGTCAAAACTTTGGATGGGGATGGAATTCCTATCTGTTAGCGCTAGCGGTACTATAGCACTGTATCGCTATAGACATATGGGTCCCACTTTGGTATTTTATGATTTATTAGATTGGTTATTTTAGGTTCCTTTCTATTGGCTGTAAGTAAGGATTTATTTCCTAAATTGTCTAGGTCTACTTTCCTAATTAGCTTATGTAATGTAATTAGGAAAGTTTCTTAAACTCTTCTTTGTTATAAATAAAGGAACCATAGGACAAGGAGAATACAATCAGATTTCCCTATTACTTGTAGGGTTCATCCTCTCCTTCTCTTCTTCTCTTCTTCTTCTTCTTCCTCTCATTCATGGTTTGCTGTTCTGGTATTTTCCTTGTGAACTGCAACATGGTATTAGAGCACTGAATCGACCTCTTCCACAAAGGCTGTACTATTTGCATTTTTTTTATCGGCTTTTCTCCCTTCTCCCTCTTCTTCTAAATAAACTTGGTAGTAGCAACCATATGCTGCATAGATGGAAGAATAATCTTCCATTACTGCCATATCGAGACCTGTCCCTGGAATTTTTTTTATTCTGGTTTCGGTGTCTGGATGACTTGCTGATGATCTCGACCCTTACTGATGCCTGGTCGATCATCTACTGCTGGTTCCAGATTTCGATACCTGCTGCTCTCTGTTTTTCATCAGAAATTGGTTCCTGATTGCTGATTTCAGATTTCGATGACTGCTGCTCTATGTTTTTCAGAAATTGTTACTGTTTTGTTTGGCTGTTACATGGACTGATCTGTCCTTCCTGCTACTAATTTTGCTATTGCTTGCTGCTAGGATTAACTCATCCCTTGCTGATCTGCTGACCTCAACCTGATAATTACTGATTTTGTATGCTACCGTAATCACTATTATGCTTGCTTTTGCCACTATATTGAGATCAGGTCTGTCTTCTGCTGCTGATTTCTTCTGGATAATTTTTTATTATCAAAATCATTTTGTGCTACTGGTTTTTCGTATTGCTATTGCTGCAACTGTTGTCGAGATAAGGCTGATTATTGCATGTGTCATTGAGGCTGCTGGTCACTTCTTGTTACAATTATTTTTATCGAGATCAACACTGTCCCTACTGGTCTCAGCACTGCTTCCTGAACTTTTTTCATGGCTGAATATAAAGATTGCTCTATGCAAATCAACTCTATTAAATTCAGGTGTCTAATTATTTGTTGTGGGCCCAAGTTGTTAAAGCCTATATTCACTCTAAAGGAAAGCTTCAATACCTGATTGATGACCCTCCAACTGTTGATTTGAAAGATTCTAAAAATGTAAAAAAATTAGGATGACTGGATGAGTGAGAATTCTACTCTACAGACTTGGCTATGGGGGAGTATTGACCCCTCTATTGTTTCTAATGTAATGTTTCACCAAATTGCTAAAGGCATAAAGAATGACCTTAAGGAAAGTTATGCACAAGAGAAGAATATTTCTCGTGTTTATGATCTGTATGAACGAATGTTCAATTACTCGTTGGGAGACAGAACCCTAAATGCATACTACAGTGGCTTTAAGGGTCTTCTTGAAGAACTCCAGGCTGTTCAGCCCCTCACAACTGATCTAAATCAACTTAAGGCCTAAAAATCTGAATTCTATGTAGCAAAATTCTTAGCCAGTCTTCCTCCAGAGTACCAATCTTTCAAAGCTCAGTTACTGTCTGGTGAGAAGGTTCCTACACTTAGTGAAACATTCTTCCGCCTCCAACAATTGATGCCTTTAAGTAATCCATCAGCTCCACCTGATACTCCTGCTTTGTATGCCGGAGAAGGACGAGGTTCCTCATATCGAGGTCATGGCTCCAATTGAGGACGTGGTTCCTATAGTCGTGGCACAGACCGATCCAGCACGGATAAATCTAATCGACATTGTACTCATTGTGGAAAAAACAATCACAATGTCGATAAATGTTGGGCCAAGCATGATCGTCCAGAATGTGCCGAGGCATTGGTCAACTCTGCATCCACAAATGATGTTTCTTTACCAGCACCTACCACTGCTATTGCCCCAGCTCCTATATTGACTCCTAGCACTACGATTCCCACAGTATAGTTTGATGCATTACTACGTCGAGTTCAATAACTCGAGCATCAGTCCTCTCCATCCACCTCTACCACCCTGGTCCACGCAGGTACCAATGCCCTACTATCCACCACTACTAATCCATAGATTATTGATTCTAGTACTTCTTGTCACATGACTAGTAAGTCTCATATTTTTTTTTTTCTTTAAGGATGTCACTACTTTTATGCCTGTTGTCCTTGCTGATGGTTCCTCCACCCAAGTTACCGGTCAAGGAACAGTTTCCATAACACCTTCCTTGAGCATGTCCTCCGCCCTTCATGTCCTAAAGTTACCTCTTAATCTTATGTTTATTAGTCAGCTGACCAAATCCTTGCAATGCTCAGTAACCTTTTCCCTTCATATTGTGTTTTTCAGGATCTCAGGACCAGGGCGACGATTGGTGGGGGCCTTGAGCGATCCGGACTTTACTACTTAGACCATCATGGACCATCTTCTGCTATTGCCTCTGCTACCTACGCTGTTTCTACATCTTCAATGGCATCATCGCCTTGGCCACCTGTCCCTCTCCAAGATGAAGACTCTCATTCCTAGCTACAAGTCTCTTACCCACCTTCACTGTGAAGCTTGCGAGTTAGGCAAACATCACCATAGTGTCTTTCCTGCGTGCATTAATCCTCGTAGCTCTTCTTTTTTTTAGTCTAGTCTATTCAGATATTTGGGTCCATGTCGCATATCCAATAGACTTTATTACATTTATGGATGACTATTCCATGGTGACCTGGCTTTACTTAAAGATATATCTGAGTATCATTCTGTGTTCAAAGGTTTTTGCAACGAAATCAAAGTCCAGTTTAATAAATCCATACAAATTTTCGGTCTGATAATGCACTTGAGTATACTCAAACTACTATCTCTGATTTTTGTTTTGAAAATGGAATGATTCATTAGACTAGTTGCTCCTATACTCCTCGGCAAAATGGTGTTGCAAAACGTAAAAATAAACACCTCTTGGAAGTTGCTTGATCTCTTCTTTTTCATATGCATTTTCCCAAGTATTTTTGGTATGACGCTCTTCTCACTGCTTGCTTTCTTATCAATCGCATGCCCTCCTCTGTTCTTCATGGGAAAGTTCCTTTTTCAGTTCTTTATCCCTCTGTCTGTCTCTTTCCCGTTCCCCCTCATGTATTCAGGCGTGTATGCTTTGCTCAAATCATGCACACGCACCGTGATAAGTTGTCTCTTCACTCCTTTAAATGTCTTTTTCTCAGTTATTCCCATACTTAAAAGGGCTACAGGTGTTATGACACGACCACTCATCAACATTTTGTTAATGTTGAAGTTACCTTATTTGAGGATACCCCTTACTACTCTCCTAACCTTACCCCGTCACCTCCTATGTCCATCGTCCCATTACCACTAGTGCACCCCTTTACTAAGCCATCCCCTACTCCACCCCCTGCCCCGACCCCTTCCCCTCCCCCATTGCAAGTTTTTCAATGCAAGACGAGGCCTATTGCTCCTACGGATGCTCCTTCCCCTACTGATATGCCTACTCCTAGTACAGAGGTCTCTTCTGACCTTCTCATTGCCATTCGCAAAGGTACGCACTCTTGTACACATAATTCCCTTGTCATCTATCCCATTAAACAGTTTGTTACTACCTCCCATCTCCCTTTCTCCGTCAACAATCTTGTTATGTCCTTGTCTACCACCTTTATTCATTCCACCCATGTCCAAGCCTTGTCCCACCCAAGGTAGAAAGAGGCCATGGATTCTAAGATGGCTGCATTACTCTCCCGTTGTAAATGGACTCTTGTTGATCTTCTGCCTGGGAAAACTGTTGTACGTTGTCAATAGGTCTACATTGTTAAACACAACCTTCATGGGACGGTTGAACGCCTGAAAGCTCATATAGTTACCAAAGGGTTCACTCAGACATTCTCCCCGGTTTCCCCTCTCAATTCGGTTTGGGTTATTATTTTTTTGGTTGTGAACCACGACTGACCTCTTTATCAATTGGACGCCAAGAATGCCTTTCTTTATGATGATCTCCACAAAGAGGTTTATATGGAGAAATCTCCAAGGTATGTTGCCCAGGGGGGAGATGTCCACTCAAGTATGCAAGCTACACAAGGCTATCTATAGCCTCAAATAGTCCCTCCATGCCTAGTTTGAGAAGTTCAGCTCAGTTGTTACGCATTGTGGTTTTTCTTAGTGCTATTCTGATCACTCTATTTTTATTCAGTGGCAACTTTCTAAAGTGATCATCATAGCCGTTTATGCTGATGATATCATTATCACAGGCGATGATGTGTCTAGTATTGTTGAAGTCAAATCTTATTTAAACAAACACTTCCAAACGAAGGATTTGGGGATTCTTCATTATTTCTTGGGTATTGAAGTGGTTGCAGTAAGGGAATTAGTCTATCACAGAGAAAATATGTACTTGATCTCCTGACTGAAGCTGGTCTTCTTGGGTTTAAGCCTGCTAACACTCCCATGGATCCTCATTTAAAGCTTAAGACTAGTGACAGTCCTAATTATTTTAATGTTCATCAATACTGACGGCTTGTCAATAAGCTTATCTACCTCACAGTAACTCGGCCTGTTTATCATTTGTTGTTGGGGTGATTAGTCAATTCATGCAAACCCCAAAGCAAATTCACTGGGATGCCACTTGTGCATATTGAGATATTTGAAAAATACTCCAGGCAAGGGTCTGATCTACTGATGTCACAAACATACTAATATCACTGATGTTGACTGGACTAGTGCTAATAGTAATAGGCATTCCACCACTGGTTATTGTACGTTTATGGGAGGAAACCTAGTTACATGGAAAAGCAAAAAAGCATACTATAATGTCCAAGTCTAGTGCCGAAGCTGAGTATCGGGTTATGGCCCAAACTATTGCTAAACTTATATGGATACGAAACCTCCTCCAAGAGTTTGGCTTTCCAGTAAATCGTCTTATGACTATGTTCTGTGACAATCAAACTACCATCTATATTGCTAGTAATCTAGTGTTTCATGAGCGCACCAAGCACATTGAATTTGATTGTCATTTTGTTCGTGATGCTGTTCAGAAGAAGCTAGTGGTTACTCCTTTTGTATCTTCATCAAATCAATGGGTAGACATCCTTACTAAGCCCTTATTTGGTTCAAGATTACGACTGAATTGTTCCAAGCTGGGCATGGGTGATCTATATGCTCTAGCTTGAGGGGGGGTGTTAGCACTAGCAGTACTATAGCACTGTATCGCTATAGACATATGGGTCCCACTTTGATATTTTATGATTTATTAGATTGGTTACTTTAGGTTCCTTTGTATTGGTTGTAAGTAAGGATTTATTTCCTAAGTTGTCCAAGTCTACTTTTCTAATATTCTTATGTTATGTAATTAGGAAAGCTTCCTAAACACATTGTTTCTTCTTTGTTATAAATAAAGGAACCATCAGAGAAGGAGAATACAATCGGATTTCCCTATTACTTGTAGGGTTCATCCTCTCCTTCTCTTCTTCTTCTTTCTCTCATTCACGGTTTGCTGTTCTGGTATTTTCCTTGTGAACTGCAACACTATCGATTGTAGTATTCCTTGGTATGATCAATGCCTAAAAGCTTCAACTCAATCCAATGGTTGGATGTTGAGTTCTAGGAGTGTACCTGAAATTAGAAAGTAATGTTCATAAGTAGTAGCTCTCCCTTACAGCCCAAATCAGCCATTGGATGATGATCAAATTGATATTGAAGGTTATGTGAAAACCATATCAGAAATTGAGGTTCATTTGATGGATAGTGTTGGGTATAAATAACAACGACGAACAATGGGAGCGCAAAAAAAGCAAGACAGAGACCAAATGGGAACGTGACAAGATCAATAGGAGCGCAACACATCAGCCTACGTGAAGGCCTAAAGCACCAAAAGCTTCGTCCTATAAGAACCTGCCACATCGACCTACCTAAAACCCGTAGGGGTAAGCCCAGCTTGTCTGCAAATAACTTATCGAGCACACATCCGCCATCTGCCGCTCCCAAGCAAAGCCTCAAGGCACCAACCATATCGCCCTATAAGAACTTGCCACATCGGCTCACGCCTTACGCTAAGAACCACGAAGCCCGGTAAGCCGGGCATGTTTGCAAATCGCATACCGAACATGCATCCGCCCATACCCTGCTTAAGTCAAGGAGAAATTCGACGTAAACCACTACAATAAATGGATCTCAACGGTACGAATTCAAGGTTAGACAACTTTTACAGTTACTGCTCACTCTTACCTTCTACTGCCCCTACTTTACTAACTCGGCTCGTACTTTCTGAAGTCTTGAGCCGACATCACTGCTTGCTGTTCGGAATCCTAACTTAAGCATCGAAGCAAACACAGAGTCCAAAGCCCGACCTCCTTTGCTCGTCCACATGTCTTCTACAGGTAGACCCCATCCCTAGGAATCATGACAGTAGTGGATTCCAGCAGCAACAAATAGCTTAGGAGATTGGCAACAAGAAGTTTCAGCAAGAATACCTCACAACAGTACTGCCGCGGGGATGTGATACAGCCTTCTCTGTTTAAGTCGACAGTAGCAGTAGGAACTCTCCTTCTATGGACTGTAGTAGCTAAAAGTAGCGATAGATGTTGATGGGATCAAACCTCTCAATAATAGTCCATCGAACAAACAATAAACAGAAAATAAAAGAGAAGGAAAGAGAAATTAATGGAAAGGAAGAAGGGATATGACCTAAGGCATCCCACCTTAAGGCCTAGGAAGTCTCTCACTCCAACTGTCTCTCACAACACACAAAGTATAAATCAAGCTATTTCATTATCATATTCTAAGGAGCAAAGCTCCATTACAATGTAATTTATGGACTGCTGAAGACAAGCCACCCAATTGGGACTGATAAGAATTCCCATCGGTTGGGCGGGTATTACAAAATGGAAACTAAATAACAAAGCAACAAGGAAAATATAAAGTAAATGAAACTACATATTAGCTATCAACACAAAATGCAAACTCCTAAAAAACCTTTGGTCAAAGACTTATTAAACTAAGAAATAGAAACTCCAAGACGTAGGCTCTCTTTGGCATCATTTTCTTTTTGTTTTTTTACCTATTTATCAAAAAGTATATTCAAAATTCATTTTTGATAAAAAATATAATGTTGTTTTGTAGATACTATGCATAATAGATAGCAGAATGACAAATAAGTTTGGTATTCTTTTAAAAATAAAATTATGTTTTTGTTTCTTCAAGTTGCAAAATTTTCAAGCCTTGATATCTTGTGATCCTCTATTACCTGACCGACCTGAAAGTTGGATACCCTTACCTTTTTTTTCCTAGCCTTGACATCCAATGGATCTGATCGAAGGTTGGATGGCCGGAAAAATACAACTGAGGTGGTCAAAATCAAGAACAAGAGTTGGATTTCTTCAAGTTGCAAAATTTTCTAAGTATTGACTTGTGATCCCTTATCTGATCGACCTGAAATCTGGACACCCTTACTTCTTTTCCTATTTTTGACATCCAAAAGATCTGATCAGATGTTGAACAGCCACAAAAGTACAATTGAGGTGGCTGAAATCAAGAACAAGAGTTGGATTTCTTCAAGTTGCAGAATTTTTTGAAGGGAACAAATACTTTCAGAAACATCACCTACCGTCCAATTTTTCTTAAAACATCAACTACCACCCAAATTTCCAAAACGTGTTACCTCATTAACTGACGGAAAAGAGTTGAAATTTTGTCTAGACATTTATACCCTTCTCATTTTAAACCGAGAAACATAACCTACCACCCACTGGTTCCTTTCTTCGACAACATCCTACCACCCACTAGTTCCTTCTCTGGCAACATCGAATCTCCGACCATCGAATCTCCGGCACTTTCCGAAAGCATCAACAACTCGCCATTAATGAACTCCACAAAGTAAGAACTCTTAACAAACTCCCCCCAAAAAATGCATGAAAGAACTAAATCCGCACCAGAATCTCACAAGAAGAAGCCATGAAGAAGCCATCCCCGTCAAAAAAATTCAGTCTGATTCCTTCACAACTAAAAAAGCAAGATTCATTATAGCTCTCTTTTTTTTTCTTCCTTTAACAATTCCAACTTTCAATAACTCCCCAAAATCTCACAGAAAACCCTTATAAACTCTTCATTCATTCTTTGTTTCTCCATCATGGCTCTATTTCCCCTTTTTAGCTTCTCTTTCTTCTTTCTAATTCTCATTCGATTACATCAACGGCTCCACTAGGTTATTGGAACGTCGTCCAGAAAAGCATTGGCATCTATTTCTCGTTTTTATTGGACGGATAATCATCATTGGCAGACAAGAGAACAATTACGAGTTCTATCCGAAAATCACAACGACTCAAACCATATTCAATTTACCATCCAATTGATCCAGTTTCTTCACATACTTGATCTCAAAACCAGGTTAAACTGTTTTAAATTAAAAAAAAAAAAAAAAATTAAATAAAAAAGCTCACATCAAATCATCCGAGCTTTGGATCAGCTTATCAAAGTATGCCGAAGAAATCAGAGCTAGAGAAGGAATCTCCGACAAAATTTCTTACTATTTCAACAACCAGCAGAGCAATAAAGCATCAGAGAGGAAGAAAAAGATGATTTAGGGGTAGGGTTAAAAATTACTGAAGGGTAAACTCAACTTTTTTCTTTCAAATAAGGGTATTGCTGTCAATACAAAAAGGGGTTTGAGCTGACATTAGCATCTAACAGCTCCGTCTTAACGATTTGGGTCTTTTTGATAAACATTTTGGAATTTTGGAATTTTGGGTGGTAGTTGATGTTTCCAAAAATTTTGAGGGGTAGGTGATGTTTCTAAAAGTATTTAGGTAGTACATGAAATTTTCCCTTTTTCAAGTCTTGATATCTAGTGATCTCCTTCTATGATCGACTTGAAATTTGGAAACCCCTACCGTTTTTTGCTATAATTGACATCCAACGGAACGAATCGAATGTTAAACGGCCATAAAAAGTGTTTTATTGTGGCCAAATCCATGAAACAAAGAGGGAGAAAGAAAGAGGAGTGGATGAGAAGCTAATGTTATAAAAAAAAATTGGTTTTACCATTTTACCCTCACTTAAAACACACATTCATTAAAATCTTACGCAAAAACAAGCAAAAGCTCTTTTTGGCCAAAAATCAAAAAGAGGTCTTGACCTCTTTTTGTTTTTTAGGACTATTTTTTTTTTTTTCTTTTCATAAACAACACCCAAAAATGATACCAAACACCTACAAAAACAATGAAAACCAAAATGAAAAATGATACCAAAGAGAGTCTTAGTAACTAAGAAAAATAAAAACTTGCTATTACATTAAGTTTCTAAAACTCAAAAAAAAAAAATAATAATAAGTAAAAGCTAAAGGCTTGCTTGGTCAACACTCAAATCATCTAGAAGATTGATAGCTGGAATAGATTCTCCCAAAAGTAACTTCAGCAGGAACCTATGGGGCCCAAGACCATAAGTCCAAGGGCCTGAGAATGCTAACATAAAATTTCCTTGATGATCACTATAAGCTCGACCTATGGCTACAGGTCCAGGATTACCTATGGAACTTCCATCAAAGTTCTTATCAACAGGATATTTAACGAAGAAACCACCCGTTCTGAATCTGGGGAGCAGAAATTGTAGAGGAGAAAGCTTGGTGCCATGTCTGATAACATAATCAATGGGAAACCCCGAAAAACTGTCAATGTGGATGCCATCTAGCCATTACTTCTTTTTCTGTCCAAAACCACCATGCAAGCGTTCTTTTCCTTTCTCTTCTTTTCTCTCACTTTTTTTTTTTCCATGGCAAAGGTTATTGTTGTTTATTTCTTCCAACTTGTCCAAAAACCAACAAAGCCCCCAGGACAGTTTACTACTTTTGCCAAAAAGGAGACTGATTGACAAATCCACTCATTCTCTGATTCGTCTAGGGGGAGAACCCAATTTACTTGGAAAAAGAGACCAAAAGAAGGATCAAACTTCCCTTAGAAACTGGTTTCTAGGTAATGAGGTTGAGATTCTTAGTGACTTATGAAGAATCCAAGTAATTTTAGTTGACATAAGCAAAGTTTACATTCTGATTTTGATTTAGGATTGGTTTCATATGCGTATAGAAAGATGCCACCTGGTGGTATCAGTAACTTACTTAAGTTTTCTTAAGAATTTTCTTAAGAAATAAGTTTTCTTATTTAATAAGTAGTTTTCTTATTTAATAAGTAGTTTTCTTGCAACTAATTGAATACCATCTTCTCCTCTTGACATGTGACTGTATAGGGTTACTAGGTGGGGCTTGTCCTACATCAGCTAGGTTGCCTTTTGGAAGGAAATCAGGCATGCATGACACAAAAACCACCAAGTAACCAACTTTAACCTTCAATTAGTTGGAAGTTTACAATACGATTGAATTTTCTGCACATGCAATTCCCATACAAATTGGAGCATATATAATACATAAAACATGCAGTACACAAAACATGTAGCTGCGATTAATGTGATCCACCAAAGCAAAAATTGCTGTCTATTAAAAGTAACAAGCCTTAATAGTCAAAGGTGCCTTTGTTTTAATTTAAGAGAACATTCTATGAAAATACAAAGAATATAAGCTGTGCAGTTCAGGCCAAAGAGAACAGCCAAACAACCATATTAAAAGAAAAAATCTACTCATACAACCTGCAGCAATACAAAATGAAACTCCCGACCTCTAATAGTTGATAGTAACATTTCTAAATTCAGATAGGTATAAGTTGTTAAATACTAAATACAATTTGAAATCAATTTTTCCCTTCAGATCACAAGAAAAGTCAGAATCATCAATCACCCTATTAAATGAAACATACCAGCTTGTCCACAGATTATAAACCAGAAAGAATTGTCCCATTGATTATGTCCGCATCTAGAAGCTCCATAACCATATTCGTAGGAAGTACTTATACCTGGAGAAAAAAAAAAGGAGATGGAGGGGAGATGAAACAGGGTATGAGGCCACATCACAATATAATATTGACTCCAAATATAATAACACCATCGCCGAAGCTGGTGAGCGAAAGAGAAGTACTATTTTTTTTAGAACATACTAACAATCTAAACGAAACCTAATGATACCTAATGATAGAGTAATCATGTATTACATTGACTCAGAGAATGATCATGTTACGCCGGTCATATATATTCATATAGATTACAACTGCTGACTTAAACATGTTATTGCAAAGGAGGACAAGGATCAGTTGGAGAGGAAAAATGTAAACAACATTTGAAATGAAAACGGATAACAGGGCATTCCACCTTCGAAACAGGTACCTTTCAAATTCCATTCTGAAGGGGAAAACAACAAAAACGATGAACTCTATCTACCTCAACTAAGAACTCGCTGACAATCTATTACCGTTGGGCAAAGGAACTGTCTCAATGCCTCCAAATTATGGAGAATGAGAATCAGTAACGTCCACACGACAGAACTTGCTATTAACCAACAATGAATTTTGTTTAGACAAAATGAATGCAGAAGATAAGAATGAATTAACATCACAACGATGAATGAATAAATGGAAGACTAATACTAAATGTAGGACGACGAAGTGAAGATTGATTAAAATGCAGCAAGAGAACGAGAGAACTTACTGGATTGTGGAATTGATGAGAAAACTGCAGTTCTGCAAGTAGTAGCTTCGGTTCTTGACGGGAACCGTAAACTCGTGATTAAACGGGCGGCTCGTCGGAGAAACATCTCTGAGCACTGGTGAGAGAACGAGCGAGAGAGAGACTAGAAATGGCAAATTGTTCGGTGCGGTTGTTTGGCAGTGGACTTAGGTCAAGTCTGTCCAGGAATGCCAACGCTGCATGCAAACGCCATCAACGGGCCGTCCCGTCCTTACAAATTAAAAATGAAGAAGCCACATGTACGCCAGGTGGAACTAGTCGCTCATAAAGCTACTCTTCGTGAACTATTTGGCAACAGTTGTTGTCGGCACCGGCACAGTTGGGGACCGGGATCCTGTAGTGACTGCCATTTGCTTTGGGGATTCAAGATCCTCACTCCCGCTTGTCAGTCAGAGAAATTTTTTTCCCAGAGTCCTAGGAACGGTTCGGTTTTCCTTGACAGTACACCTAGATCTGCGGTTCTGCCACGTCCAATGATGCGGTAACCCCGTAGCCCTAAGCTTATTACCATCAACACAATCTATTTAACTTTGTACTGATTTGACATAACGGTTTTTATCGGTTTATTATCAGTTTAATTTCTTATATAGGGATGAAGTTTCATATCAGGAATCTATGCCAACACAAGGTCCAATGGAGACTAACACAAATATCCAAAAGGAGAATAAGAAACATTTCACAGCCCATGCAAAAAGGCACAGGGGATAGCCTATATAGGGCAGAGGATCTATGTGTTTCGGGAATATACGAACCAATATATCCAAATCCTCCCTCCTAGGTTCGGGAGGAAAGGCGGCAGCCTCGTTAGATGATTGATACTTGAAACTCGGGTGAATCTGAGCCTTCTATCCAAGTCAACACCCATTTATCAGTTCAGTTTATCTGTTCGGATGAAAGGTTCGGATTTACCCAAACCCTAGGTGTTAGCCATCTAACAGGACCACCCCTTCTCCTCTCGAACCCCTAGGAAGAGAGAATGTGAGAAAATTAAGAGCAGATAGAGCAATTAGAACTGGTAGCTCATAGGGAGGGACCTGGATTTTGTAGAGAGAATAAATATGAGAGGAAAGTACACCCCGGTGGTTTGGAGTATTTTGATTTTCACCGATGTATAAAACCAAGTTCAATATCAACTCCATTAAGAATTGGATTCTGTTCGGGGTTTTTTTATTTTTTTTGGGGTTCAAACAGACTTTTTCGGCCGTTCGGGTTCAATTTTGACACCCTCAAAAAGTTAAATTTTTGCACAGTTTTTTTTTTTTTTTTAAGGAATGGTGGAAAGCCATTCACCCTAATTTTCAAAACATAGAGCAGACACTTTTCAGCTTCAATGAACAAAAACTCCCTGAAACAGGTAATATCCTAACCAAACCCCGTTTGATGTGTCATTGTGATTGTAAAACAGGTTAGCAGTGTTACAGGAATCCTTCTAAGTATTTTTTTAAAAGCTATTATGCTACAATTTTTTTTTCCTGACAGAACCTTCGATTGTTGATGTTTCTGGGTTTGGTATGCATTCTTGAAATACATTTTTTAAAATGTATTCTCAAAATGAAGAACCTTCAATTGTCGATGTTTACTTGGTTTGGTATGCATTCTCTCTAAGGCCCCATTTGATCTCTCTTCTGATCCGGGGTCATTTTCTATTTCTTCTTCGGAGTCAGGATTTTTGGAGTAGAATCATGTTTGATAACATTGCTCCAAAATTAAAAGACTATGCTTCCAGAATACTGTTTGGTGGTGGTGATGGTGGCGATGCTGGTGAGTGGTGGGTGTTGGTGGCGGCAGCGGTACTGGTGGTAGAGGCAGGGGTGGTGGGTGGTGGGTGGTGGGTGGTGGGTGGTGGCGGCGGCGACGGTGGTAAGTGATGGGTGGTGGCAGTAGAGGTGGCGGAGGCGGTGGTGGCGGTGGGGGGTGGTAGTGGTGGCGGTGGTGGTGGCTGGAGGGTGATGGTGGTGGTGGCTGGTGGGTGGTGGTGATGGTGGTGGTGGCTGGTGGGTGGTGGTGGTGGCGGCGGAGGTGGTGGGTGGTGGTGATGGTGGCGGTGGGGTAGTGGTGGTGGTGATGGCAGTGCCAATGGTGGTGGTGATGGCAATGGTGGTGGTAATAACTCTGGAGCAAGAGAAGTAAGATTTTTTAGCTCAAGTTTTTTAACTCCCAGAGACATTTTTGGAACGGTTCACTCCATGGGAGTCAAAACTTGAACAGTATTTATCAATCGTCATTCTACTCCGGATTAGCTCCGGAACTAAGAAGTAAGGAATAGAATGGTTATCAAACGGGGTCTAAAGAGCAAGACATTTCTGTTTTGGACTCAAAATGCATAATGAGCTAAAGCGCACATTCCAGAATGGGCCACGTTCTCCCAAAAAAAGAGAATGCATACAAAACACATTTTTTTTATTATCTCATAATATGTTCTTGACCTCGAATACATTCCAAGAATACCAAACTCATCATTGAAGGTATGTATTATTAAAACTAGTTTGTACAGTTCCCAGGGATAATGGTTTTATTTTTAAGCCTTCCTAGAATTTTATTTGCTTGTCATTTTTATATCATCATAATTTGCCGTGAAAACTTGGCATGCATTAATACAAGGCAATAGAAACGCTTGGGAACAGATGAAAAGGCACTAACAAAAAATCTGACGGGAGAAGGTTCCCTACAATGCCACTCTGGGGAAATCTCCTAAATAGGTATTGCAGGAATTGGTATCTTCACTGAGCCCACAAGATTAGAGTAGGAGAGAGTGAATTATGTGAGAAGTTCTGGTAAAGAATCCCAAGTAGCATTGTGGGGATCCTTTTCCCAAATTTGAAATATGCAAAATACAAAAGGCTACTGAGAAGACAGTTTTTAAATGAGATCAGAATCATCAGATAAACAGTTGAACAAAATCAAGTGGAACAGCCCTTGTTTTGTGTTTGTTCTGGTAATGGAACGACCTTGGTGAAAATAGTCTCAAAGGGCTAGAGTGTCTGTAGACTAACACCATGTATTCTCATTCAGAAGGGTGATATGTCAATCTTTACATGGTTAAGATTGATCACATGTCAAATTTCAGAATTATAGCCAACTCTACTGCAGCTGAAACTTGACATGCAAACATGGGACCTTCAGGTCCACTTGTTCACAATATTTCAGTTCTATCCAATTTGTCATAAGGCAGATATTTGTGCTGATCTACAGGAGCTCACAAGACCTACCAAACTAGAAAAATTATGTTCAACAAATAAACAAAAAGATAAAAAAAAATAAAGGAGAAATAATCTATATGAAGATGTCTAAGCCCCAAGTTCAGCCATCCATAGGACCCTTAAATTGTATTGAAATTCATGCAATTAAAAGTTACTAATGAAAAAGCAATGAAATAAGGGATATAATACCATTTATGTTTGCCTGTGTTCGAAGTTTTTATAATACCAGTTATGTACTATTGTTGTACAGCTCAGTTGTATGAAATCTATAAGTTTTTTTCTATTGTTTTATTGTTTCTACTGTTGGATTGAACTTGCAACTTTTGCTTTTCTAAGAGGGGTATATGGTAGCTGGTAATCTCTCAAGTTTCAATTGATTTAGAATGCTGGGAATTCAGCAAATTTTTTACTGGGTGCTGGTCCTACAGAATCTGTACAGAATTGTTGCAGATTAGATTACTTTTGGGGATAAATTGGTAAACTGTTGTTAATCCAAATAAAGTGCCTACTTGTTTTGATTGAAGATATCAAGTTTAAGATACTGGTTCTATTGTCAGGTATGAAATGTTATCAAAGTTGGTAAGTACTCTTGCCTATAAGTTGTGCAGCCCTACGAGTAGACTAATGGTGTTATTATCCAAAACCCATTCCTGCTACAAAACATGATTACATCCGAATGCTGGAGTACCCATAGCAAGCCAAGGGGGAGGGATCCCCGTGATTTCCATGAAAAAGCTGTAAAATCTTATTTATTCTGATTTTATTATTATGGACAACATTATCTTACTTGCCTATTTTGATTGGTGGGAATTCAATCAAGGTTGATTGATTATCCCTTTCCAAATATAAATCAAATCTATACTATTATGGGATTGGGATAGATTTGAATTCTAAATCATTATAAATATGAAGCAGGGTCCCTAAAGTCTCTTTACGTGAAATCAAGAGGACCCATACCTAAGGGAGAGGAGACTGTAGAATATCTCTGCAGGAATCAGATGAAAAGAAAAGGTCAAAAAACAATCTCCAACGAAAAGGTATGTCTTATTTCATTTTAATAAATTGTGTTATTGCTCAGTTGTATTTTACATTTCATGTGGGATTCATTGTAATGAATTTTACATTAGGATTACTTAAAATCCTACAGTGGTATCAGAGTCATCCCACATGAATTTAAAATCATTGAGTATTGAACATGAAGAAAATTTTCTTACATATCCATTTTAATTTTTGAAAAAATAAAAGAGATTTTAAAAATCAAATAATTTTTCCAGGCTGGTGAAATTTAAAATAAATTATACCAGATTATAGAACTCGAAAAATCGAGTCGACCGACACTAAGTTGGTCGCCGGCGGTGGCCGGACGCGCCGCCACTCGCGCCTGAAAAGGCGCGTGAAATCCATGCGCCAGAGTTTAAAAAAAAAAAAAAAACCTGACGGCGCCGAGTCATCGCCGGGTCGACTCGGCGCCGAATCGCAAACCCTAACGGGTTTGCTGGTTGACTCGGGCCTAGTCAACCCAGCCCAGGCCCAAACCAGCTCTAACCGGGCTGGCCCAACCCAGGCCCAGAACCAGCCCAGGCCAAGCCAGCCCGGCCAGTCAGACCTAGCCCAAGGCTGGCCCAGCCCAGGCCCAGAACCAGCCCAGGCCAAGCAAACCCGGCCAGTCAGACCCAGCCCGGGCTGGCCCAGCCCGGCTAGTCTAGCCCAGCCCAGGCCAAGCCAACCCGGCCAGTCAGACCCAGCCAGGGCTGGCCCAGACCAAGCCAAGCCAGCCCGGCTAGTCAGACCCAGCCCAGGGCTGGCCTGAAAACCCGAACGGGGGTCCATGGATATCCAACCCGAACCAGAATGGGTGACCCACTAACCCGAATCGGAAACCCGAAAGTTTGACCCGATAATTGGACCCGAAAACCCAAAAAATTTGACCCATTGACCCGATTAAATGAACCGGTTTCGGTCTGGCTTAACCAAATCGGTTTTGGTTTGGATCAGACCGCGGTTCATCCCCGGTCCAGATTCTAAGGCCTGTTTGGTTTGTAGTTTTTTGACTGCGTTCACAATCCGACTTTAAACTGGATTTGTGGGAGCTAGGAAAGTCGGATTGACCTCCGATTTATTCCATTGGACTTGGTTTTCAATGCTCTTCAATCTGGAATATATATTGTTACATTTTGATACATTAGGAATAGTATTTTTCCAAATTAATGCTCTTTTGGAGCTCGATTTGCAGTGTTTCTGCTAGTTTTTCTCAATATTTTTGTATCATAATGATTGTTGAGCTATAGTGCATGTTTATTTGAATGTTTAGACTTATAAAATTGATTTTTGAAAAATATTTATGGTTATATATATCCCTCTAGAGCTGCAATTTGGAATTTGTTCATATCATGGTGGAACTTGGTAGATCTCACCAAAATGGTATACTTTGTTTTGTCATGATGTGTTCAAATTCAAGCGACTGTGTTTGTAAATGTTTAAAGAATGACAGTGTTCACCCAAGGGTGGCATTGTCCCAGTTTATTTAAACACAGATTTGTACATATTGTGTAAGGATTGGGTGGGACCACTAAAGTGGCAAGCTCAGTTCTATCATGATATGCTCAAATCCAATACTTATGCATTTATAGACACAACAAAGAAGGATAGTGCTCACTCAAAGATGACATTATCAAGATTTTCACTTTTGTGAAAACAGTAAAGAGTGGCATTGTCCACCCAAAGGTGACGGTGTCAAAGATCATGTATACTCATGCACATGGTTGAAGGATCTTGACTTTAGGAGTTTCATACACCCAAAGGTGGTGGAATTTCGAGAGTCATTATCCCTTCGCAGGTTCTGCACAGATAGTAAGAGGACCAGTGCGCTCTTGTCCTAAAGGATAAAGGTGTAGTTTCGGTTGACTCTTCAAAGAAAATAGACTTGTATATGTTTAATTATTGTAAGTTTAACTTATCTTGTGTGTATGTTTGCATTATTTCACACATATTTGTACATGTTATGTAAGGATTGGGTGAGACCACCAAAGTGACAAGCTCAGTTCTAACATGATATGCTCAAATCCAGTACTTATGCATTTATAGACACAACAAAGAAGGATAGTGTTCACTCAAAGGTGACATTATCAAGATTTTCACTTTTGTGGAAGCAGCAAAGAGCAGCATTGTTCACCCAAAGGTGGCGATGTCAAAGATCATGTATACTCATGCACATGGTTGAAGGATCTTGACTTTAGGAGTTTCCTACACCCAAAGGTGGTGAAATTTCGAGAGTCATTATCCCTTCGCAGGTTCTGCACAGATAGTAAGAGGACCAGTGCGCTCTTGTCCCAAAGGATAATGATGTAGTTTCGGTTGACTCTTCAAAGAAAACAGACTTGCATATGTTTAATTATTGTAAGTTTAACTTATCTTGTGTGTATGTTTGCATTATATCACACATATTAGAGAACATATAATGATCAAACACCTCATGATGCCTGTTATGGCGGGCCAGTTCTATGAATTGGCATGAAAGATTGAAAGCTAGTCTAGGAGTGTTTAACCTATATATACTCAGCAAAGATTGTATTCTGGTCTTTAGGAATATTTAATCCCTAAGATCAGATAAAAGAAAATTCAAATAAGGAACATTGTAAATAGATGTTCAGAGTGAAATCCAAAAAAAAATTGGTCTTTAAAAATGGGGTGGAGAGATATTGTTTTCTCAAGGTTGTTTGTACCAGATTTAATGGTATATGATGATAATGGTATATGAGGAAACACATGTTAGAGCTATTAGCCATCACTAATAAGCTCTAAGATATGTGAATCTTTGTAGGTAACTCATTGGAATATTATAGATGATTCATTTGATTTTCACTTCCTTACCTAAACTGTAAAGTTAGATCCTGGTGATCTATAAACCTAGTAGACAGAAGTTGATTTGATTTCCTTTTCACTAAGGAAGAAATTTCAAAGAAAAGAGAAATGAAGGAATACCAATGTCATGACGTAAGCCATACTCTGACAAATGCAGTAAGTGAAAGGTAGGGTCTTACAAAAAGAAAAACAAATTTTCAAGGAATAATAAGAAACTTTTGACAAGAAAAATGATTTTATGGAATTACAAGAACTCAGAAAGAACATGTGAAAAATGATATAGCTGGAAGAAAAGTAGGATCACGAAACTTTCAAGTGAGAAGGTAATAGAGATTGAAGACTATAAAAATGTTGAAAAGAATAAAATTCTGGAAATCCCTAAAGTTAATGACTTGCTTACTTGTAAGGATTATTTAGGGGGAAAATATTTTATTAAAAGATTAAGACTGTTGGATCTGAAAGAGAATGCAAATTGTTAAGATAGAGTGAGTGATATTGATTTATTCCCAATGATTTTAGTCAAATATTTACAAATGCTAAAGCTTATGGCTTAGCATCATGTGGATGAGATTCAACAACAAAAGAGTG
This sequence comes from Protea cynaroides, assembly GCA_028583415.1. Classification (NCBI taxonomy): domain Eukaryota; kingdom Viridiplantae; phylum Streptophyta; class Magnoliopsida; order Proteales; family Proteaceae; genus Protea; species Protea cynaroides. The sequence goes on from CM053268.1 coordinate 37,806,940, forward strand.
ACAAATAGATGTGATCAAGAGAACTCGAGAGTGTTTTAGCTCCTTTGGAGTGATCAATTCTGCAGCCTATAGTATTAATAGGGTACCAGGTAAGTTGTTTTCAGTTCAAATTGTCTTCTTGATTGGAACTGTAAAAGTAATGTATTTTCATAACACTCGTGGGAGAGTGATTATTTTAGGACATTGAGTTATCATTTTTGGGATATCCACTCATATTTGAAGGAAGATTCATTGATGATGTTGGTTAGCAGTCACATCCAAGAAACATAAGTTTAATGAGACCACATGGAAATTGTTGTGGAGCAATTAGTTGAGGTATCAAAAATATTATCAGAGTGTAATGAGATAATTATTAAAATTATCTTCATTCAAGTTGATGCATAGTCAAAATACCAGAGTTAGATAAGACAATGAGGAGATATAATAGACCATGTAGATCTGTGATTTCATCAACAAGTTATACCTCAAAAAAAAAAAGAAGATGTTTTGGCATTGAACAAGATGAAGATCCCAATAGTTTTGAGCAAGTTGTCAATAATGAAATTATTTTTGAGTGATTACTAGTCATAAATGATGTATCTTATTTGTGAACATCAATGAGATTTGAGATTTTATGCTCTTGTCATGAGCGACGTACTCATAGGCTCAAAATGGATATGTAAGAAAATATGTGATTCCAGTGGGAGAATTGATTGCTACAAAGTAAAACTTGTAGCGAAGTGGAATCACACAAAGAGAATGAAAAGTATAAACTTCAAATCTTTGAAGTTTTTAGTTGTGTATTTTATTTTAGAGTTGCATCTGATAGATGTAAAGATCTTTTGATCAAAGAAAATCTGAAAGAAGGTGTTTATAGGCTTTATCCAAAAGGTTTTGAGGTAAAGGAGAAAGAATATCTATTTTTAAACTTATAAAGTCAATATGTGGATTAAGCAAGCATCCAGGTAGTGACCTAAAATTTGACAAAGTTGTATCTTCTTAAAATTTTGTTGAGATTATCATTGATCATTATGTATATATAGAGGTCAGTGGAAGTGGATTTATTTCCTAGTCATATGTGTTGATGGTTAATCACTTGACCAGTAGTGATATGGTTTACCTGTTGAAACCATAGTTTCAATGTCTGATAAATTTGAGATGAAGAATGTGTGAGTAAGTACTTTTTTACTTGACATTGAGTTTCCTCGTGACAGAAAAAATGAAACTCTGGGTTTGTCTCAAAGGGTATAAGTTATTCGTGTTCTATAATGATTGAATGTACATGCATAACAGTTAAGTTGCAGATGTTTAAATCAGAGAGGAGACAAATTGACAGAGTTATGTTCAAGAAATGATGTTCAGAGAGAGAGCAAGTACAGAGCTTGGTGTATGCTCAAGATTATATTTATTCTCACATAGTCTTTGTTTAGAGTGTTCTAAGACATTTTTAGTTGGATGCTGGTATAGCTCACTGAACAATGAGAATAGAAGGTCATGCGGTACTTGCAGAGAACCAAAGATTATCTACTCATTTGTGGCAGTAGTGACACTCTTGGCTATTGTGATGTAGTGTTTGGTGATTGCATTGGTGGCATGAATCTCATCTCAGTTTTTTTTTTGTTATGATGGTAGATGTACCCTCTGGGGAAAAATGCAAATAAGTTTATCCATGCATCACCCTCTTGGTAAGATAGATTTTATAACTATATGCGAAACTATTAAGTAGCATATCTGATTGAAGAGTTATCTTTCATACCTTAAAAGGTTATAAGTTTTTACTTAGGCCTATTGAGATGTGTTGTGACAGCGGTTTAGTTGTGTTGTTCTCAAAGAATAATGTGAAATCTAGTAATTCAAAGCATAATAGAGATCGGATTTCAAATCTCTTTAGGTGAGAGAAAAATGTCAAAGAAATTATATCATTGTAGAGCACATTCATTAAATATCTTGATTGTAGATTCTCTGACAAAGGTTTTGTCAAGGGGAGTCTTCAAGGGACTGTATGTTTAATATATAAATGGTTAATTCATTAAATGTGTATGGTTAGTGGGTGACTTTTCTCACATTGATAATGATTTAATTCATTATGTGTATTTACATTGCCTATGGTTTTGGCACAGACATTTATAACAATGGTTATTTTTATATCAGCATTCATTTATTGCTATGTTGCAAATTCATTGACATGTCATTGACAAAATGCAGTATTAAGCCAGAATACAAAAGACAGTATTAAGTCATAACTCAAAAGGCAATATTAAGTCAGAACATAAAAGGCAGTATTAAGCCATAACTCAAAAGACAGTATTAAGCCAGAACATAAAAGACAGTATTAAGCCAGAACATAAAATGCAGTATTAAGCAAGAACTCAAAAGACAGTATTAAGCCAGAGCATAAAAGACAGTATTAAGTCAGAACACAAAAGACAGTATTAAGCCAGGACCCAAAAAGGCAGTATTAAGCCAAGTCTTAAAAGGCAGTATTAAGCCAGAACACAAAAGACAGTATTAAGTCAGGACCCAAAAAGGCAGTATTAAACCAAGTCTTAAAAGGCAGTATTAAGCCAGAACATAAAAGGCAGTATTAAGCCAGGACCCAAAAGGTAGTATTAAGTCAAGTCTCAAAAGGCAGTATTAAGTCAGAACACAAAAGACAGTATTAAGCCAGGACCCAAAAATGCAGTATTAAGCCAAGTCTTAAAAGGCAGTATTAAGCCATAACACAAAAGGCAGTATTAAGCCAGGACTCAAAAGGCAGTATTAAGCCAAGTCTCAGAAGGCGGTATTAAATCAAAAACATAAAGGCAGTATTAAGCCAAGTTTCAGAGGCGGTAAGCCAATGTCAAGATAAACAAGGAGACTTATGTTCGTAATAACAGAAAGTTGTATGCTGTATAATTGAGGTGTATCTTCTGCTGTTGTTCAATATTAGTCTGCTTGTTGGAAGGTATGAGGTTTGGGATAATCTGATTTTTAATTAATGGTTTCCATAGACACACTAGTTTTTAATAGTCTTGTGGAATAATGTAGCCCAAGTGGGAGATTGTAAAATCTTACTTATTCTGATTTTATTATTATGGGCAACATTATCTTACTTGTCTATTTTGACTGATGGGAATCCAATCAAGGTTGATTGATTATCCCTTTCCAAATATAAATCAAATCTATACCATTATAGGATTGGGATAGATTTGAATTCTAAATCATTATAAATATGAAGCAGGGTCCCTAAAGTCTCTCTCTGCGTGAAATCAAGAGGACCCATACCTAAGGGAAAGGAGACTGTAGAAGATCTCTGCAGGAATCAGATGAAAAGAAAAGATCGAAAAACAATCTCCAACGAAAAGGTATGTCTTATTTCATTTTAATAAATTGTGTTATTGCTCAGTTGTATTTTACATTTCATGTAGGATTCATTGTAATGAATTTTACATTAGGATTACTTAAAATCCTACAAAAGCCTTCAAGTTGCTGTAAGACAACTGCCCAGTGCAGAGAAATGTATGCCAGTAAGGCGTAAGCCTTGAAAAAAACATGCTCAGAGTCAAGCCCTGGGAGGGGATATCTTCAGCTGGGAGGCATTGCATTTTCGACATTCATATGGAAATAAGGATGAAAACCACCAAATCTTACTACTATAAAATAAATATTCAATAAATAAATTTTGAGGAAGTGGATCAGTTTGTATTCAAGTCTGTCTTGTAGCACAAAGTCCTCATCATAGAATTCACAAGAATAAGTCAGGCAGTCTAGATCAATCTACGTATACTTACACATAAGAATCACGTACTAATTATTAACCATCTCCACCAACCAAAAGACAAAGGAAATGTCTATACTCTATGCTCTTGTGTTTCGACAGAAATTGGGATCAGTAATAACAGTAGGTCTCCTTCAAAGAAACCATGGGATCAATGAAAATGAGCAAGGGAAAAAAATATGGCTTGTAGCCAAAATGAATGATCTCTAGACAGGATTTGAGTATCAAAAGTAACATAGAAGAACAGAATACTTTCTTGTGACTGCCTACACCAACAACTCTGTTTATATATCAGTTGTACAACAACTTAAAGACAAGGTCTACCTACATTACCTCTGGATCTGACCAATGAAGTTTGGATGGCTTAACACAAATCACTCTGTTCCCTTCTGAATATAATGGCTCTTCTTGAAAGCCTTTTTTTTTTTTTTTTTTTTTGATAGATTGACTTGAATCGGCTCTTCTTGAAAGCCTTGCTCCTCAGAAGGCATGACATTTGTCATAGGACCAGTTACGGCAACCAACACAAGAACAGTAGAAAACCTTGCCACAGCACTATCCAAAAGAATTTGGTGGGGGTTGGGGGGGTAATTAAGGTGAAAAACTCATACAACCTTCGTTTCCTGGTCTGTTAACAACAGAAGAATAGATAGAGTTAGCATCTCTCCGAGTCTGCGGTGAAATCAGTGGTCCCTTTTTTTATCCAATGCATCTTGTCTGGGTGGGCTTCCCATTAATGGAACCATACTTTGAGCACCTGACAAGTGACCAGTTCACAAAACAAGCAGGCAGAACATGTCCTTATGTTTTGATTCTTAATAATTGTTAGCAATACTGACTTCTATTATTATGTTTTCCTTATTTAGATTGTTTCCTTGTTAGGTTTTGTTATTAGGAGACTTATCTTTTGATATTTGTTTCCATGTTTTCCAAACTGAGCAATATAAATAAAGCGAAGAGAGGGAGGAATTGATACGACGACTCCTCTCTTCTTACAGTTTCTGTTTCTTGTTATCTTCTTCTTCTTCTTCTTCTTCTTCTTCTTCAATGGTTCTGGTTTTGGTTATTTTTATTTCGTTATTGCTACAATAATGGTTTGGAAGCAACCTTTCTGCCCATTCAACCACAAGCATAGAGGTATAGAAAAATGGCAGGGGAGGTTCTCTAGATCATTGAAACGATGATGGAGTCCATAGAAAAGCAAACAAAGCAATGGAATCTCTATTTTTTTTTTAATTCTACTTCCAGTGACGAATTAAACCAACCAATTATAGGATAGGTTTCTCTCTTCTGTAGTATAGCTCAGTTGTGGGAATTTTGTTAATGTTTTCCACTGTTCAATTGAACTTACAATTTTGTTACTCAATAATCTCTGAACTATCAATTGATTTAGAATGATTGATTTTCTCCAAAATTTTAATTGCATGCTGGTCCTATAGAACCTATCCAGATAATTGCATAGTAAACTTTTGAGAGTGAGTCGATTTCCCTGTTTTAAACCATTAAACTCATGGCAAGAAATATAATGCAAGCGGAGAGAAGTACAAGATGGATGGCTCCACCAGCTGGGTGTGTGAAAGTTAACATGAATGCAGCATTAAACCATAGTTCTTTGACATCTGCTGGGGGTTGTAACCGGTAACTCGGAATCTTAATGGACTGTGTCTGAAATATTACCTCCACCATTGCCTACAGTGAACACAAAGCCAACACAAGAGGAATCTGAACAGCACGGAGTTCACCTTTAAGGTTAAGGATGTTCTCTGAGGCAGCTTTAAATGGTACCTATACATTCAAAAATTAAAAGAGAACAGCTGTCAAGGGCCCATTTAAGGCCCGATATTGGAGCGTACACTCCACCGTATATGACTGGCTTCTTTTTTTAATTGATTGCAGTGGATTAGTTTGTATCATTGCAATAGACGAGGTAGTATGTTTCACAACTAAACAATTTTTTTTGTTATTTTTCAGGGGAAAATAAAGAGAGGAAGAAAGGAACCAGTAATTCGGAGAGATGACTCGTACTTTCCCTGTAAATGGATCTACAAAATTTACCACACGAAAATCAACAAATTTTGAATTGGCACAAAGGGAAGAAGAGAGAGAGGAGGGGGGGGGTCACTGTTAACAAACGAAAAAGAGGTAGTTTACAACACAAGGAAAATCGTATGTATTTCTTTTGTTAGTGAATCTACAATTACCATAAGGAAAAAGGAAAAAAAAAGACTGGATTGGCTTCTGAAGCCTCCAGCACGCTTAAGGGGGGAAAAAGATTTTTGCCCTCTAGAATATTTGTCACATAAATGATATCAAACCTCAAAAGGTGATGGTGGAGATGTTGAAAAGAAAACCCAAGAACAAAATAATGCAAACATCGGAAACGAAGGCATCATATCTCTGTCTCAATCATAAGCTTTTTCCCAGTCGTCCACTACTTCGGACAACTGGATATCGTCGAGTACTCCAGACTGCACTGTTGAACTTGAACCTGAAGTCTTCGATTCCTGCTCTAATGTGGAAGAAATTGCCACCAGATGCCTACCTGTATTATCAGTCTTTGCTTCCTGCTCTGAAATGGAAGAACTTGCCACCAGATGCCTACCTGTATTATCAGTTCCAATCGAAGAGATAGCAGCAGAATTACAAAGTGAATTTGAGTCAAGAACATCCCATCTGTTTCTTAAAGCAGCTATTGGCGCTTCTTTTCCTTTCCACGCAGACACACTTACATCAGCCGAGGCACCAAGCCAGTCTTCACCACCCCATGAGTCCTCCCTCCAACTGGACTCCTGTACCACAGCCTTTTTCCATGGATTACTGTTCGAGGCTGTAACTACAGCACCCTCCTTTGCAGCCCCAACTCCCCATGCATTGACACCAGAAGATGTTGCAGCACAATTCTGAACTGCAGCAGCACCATGATACACCGAACCATGATCTAACCGCCTCAAAGCAGTTGCTGCTCGGGTAGGATCACTAAATACTGCCAAAGCATTTTTATCATTCAACCAGACCAGTTCACACTCTCCACCGAACCTCAGGACCAAAGCGCTTATATCTGCATCCCTTGGTAAATCCAACAAAGCCACAACAAGTCGTGCATCCATGTCGATCAATGGATCAAAAATTGGATGGGACATGGAAACAGGGACAGTACCCTTAGCACAAAGCATCCGAGCTGGAGCTTTAGACTTTGGAGTGACATGCACCACAAGGAACCGCTTTGGCTCCCACCCTGCTGCATGAGTTGAAAGTTTCCATCTGTCGGCAATTTGCCTTACTGCATCTCTCTTCTCCTTCAGCATTGGACAGAAAACATGAACCCTGAGACCATTCGAGGAGCCTCCTTTATTCTTTCCAAGGACTAGAAACTTGAACCTCTCCTCAATAGACAATACCCATTTTGGGTCTCGCCTATATAGATCAGCAATCACATCTGAAACTGTAGAATTCTCACCAAAATGAAGAGCATCCAAGTTTGGGGGACCAATATCAAAAGCATCTGCAAGAACCCGTTTTCGCTCCATTTTGACGCACTCCTCATCACAGGCCAGCTTTCTCTGTCCAAGCGGGACCCTCTTGCCGGCTGCTTCCACAGGTTGAAGTGGCACTGGCAATTTTTGAATAATAGATGCCTCGTAAACAGTATCAACATGACCACTGCCTCCGGCATCACAAGGGACTGTGGCAGTTATCCGACCACAAGAACATGTTATTGCCACCGGAAAATCACATCTTAGATCAGGACAGGGAGCTGACGGATGACATGTAGAAGTGCATATGTGCCTACAGTCTCTCCTAGGAGCACCACAGACTTGACTACAAGAAGCCTTTCCAACAGAACCAGAACCACATGAAGACTCACATGGTGGAGGATGACATGTTCTTCCACAAGCATGCATACCACACTGTCGTGTCTTACCACACAGCTGATTACATCTGATATCCCTCGAACCACATGGTATATTCCTGAGAACGACATGCCCACCAATGCATTCCTTTGCCACAGGAATTGAACAGGGTGGGCAATCACCAAAATGGCAACTATGTGATGATGGGTGGCCACAGGGCTGAGGAACTGAGCATGGGTGCTGACAAGAAGGAGGTGGCGTACCACAAGGCTGAGGAGGGGGTATTGAGCTCTTCCCACAAGCACAGGTCAGGTCAGTGAATATAGTTTCAAGGCAAGGTGGGCAATGGCCACTGTGACACAGTGACTCACAAGAATGCTGTCCACACCTCAGCTTCTTCCCACATACAATAGAGCACAAATGCGGATCCCAATCTCCCGAAAACTGGTTATTGGAACTGGAGAGAGGGCAGCATCTCTCACTGCACCTGTGCCTCCCACAGTTCTTTTTCCGCCCGCAAGACTTATCACAGACAAACTTTTCCTTCTCGTCCATTGTTCTGTAACACTCGGTAGTCCGAGAGGAAGAGCCACAACGGCATTTTTGGTTGACCAGAACCAAACAAGATGGACAGTCCCCAGAATGACACAACTCCTTACAGTGGTGAATCCCACAAGCGAGTAGCTTACCACAAATCTGTGGGCAGGTCGGGATCGGATCCAAGCAAGTCCGCCTTTCCTTTTGTATCTTCGTTTTGCCACAGTAGCAGGTCTTAATCCTCCAAGGAGTCAACTCACAATCACCGCACGGACCAGGATGGCAATTCTCCCCACATAAATGATTTCCACAAGCAAGTTTCTTGCCACAAGTTGAATTACACGAGAAAACACCATCAATCTGCCTCACATCGCCCTTAACAACCATCTCTCCACAGAGAAGAACCTCTACATTTTTCTTGCAGAAACACAATGCTTTGATCAAAACCCGACAAGGATCACACGGTCCATGGTGGCAAGTCCGCTCACACCTATGGCGCCCACATTCCAGAAGTTTATTACAGGGCTGCCCACAGGTAAGCATGGACTTCCGATCAGAGCATCTCGTCGTAATCGTCTTCTTCCCACAAGGGCAACGCCGGGGAGGAGCAAACGCTTTACAAGGAGGACATGGACCTGGGTGACACTGCAAGACACAAACATGGGGGCACCGATCATCGCCACCGCCTGCAACCTCCCTCTCCAATGGCTTCCCACATGGCTCTCCACACGAATGCGGGGTCAGATACAAATCCATGGGAGGGTCTGGACGCTTCCCACAGAAACAAACATATCGAATCTCCTTCGCCGTCAGCAGTTGCACAGACTGGCAACCAGGGCAACGCCAATTGACGCCCTGATTCTTATCGACAGACAAATCAACAGAAGTCGGTGCTCGAGCCCATTTCTTTATACAATTGAGATGGAAAATGGAGTAACAGCTCGAACACGACCAGATTGGGGCAGACCTTCCTACCATGTCATAACAAATCATGCATTCAACCGCCCTTTTCGCGAGCTTATCTTGTATTTCTTGTACAAGCTGCGGTACATCGAACACTTTAGGCCCCAGAATCTCTGGTTCATTTTTCGGATACGAAGGCCGAGCCGTGTAGCTTCGCCGAACAAAGCCTCCTCTATGCCGATTCCCAGGAGGGGCGGAAGTGTAATTCGAATCTCCACCGTTTCCATTGGGGTTTGAATTGAAGCTCGAAGGTGGTGGATTCACAACAGTATCAGTAGATCCTCTAGGAACCCACTCTTGACGGGCAGAACGAACAGGAATCCGAGATCCCTCTCTTCGATCATTACGCTGTTGATAGCTCATTGTCCGAGGGATTCCAAAAACCTGAACCCTAACCCTAACTCCTCCTCTCAATGAACTATATCAAGCACAATCGAATAAAATCGAATCAGAGGAGTAAAGGGTGGAAAAGATGGAACCCTAACTTTGAATCTCTGATTCCTCTTTCTGCAGAAGACGAAAGAAATGAAGCAGCAAATACTATTCAAAAAATCAGAGAGAATAATAGATGAAAATACCTGATAATCTGACAGATTAAAAGGAATATGAATCAATCAACTGGTGTTTCTCTGTTGTGTTCTTCTCTTTACTTTCTCCGCGCGAGAAAGAGAGTGAGAGAGCCTTGAGAGGCGAAGATAAAGATACGGAATTTGGGGAAGAATGTGTGGGTGTATATAGCTGAGAGATGCTTGGGGGCAAAGCAAATTTTCCGAGAGTCGTACGTCACGATAATCGCGGTTGGACCGACTGAGACCCCGTGACACTAGAAAAGGCGCTTGATTGCGTGATGCGCACCCTCCTGGCCTGGCCTGGCCTGCTGGGCCTCAAATTTGGAACGCATGACAATTGAGAACTGAGAAGGGCCTGATCAGGGTTTTAAAAAGTCATGCAGCAATGCAGTTTTATCTGGGTCGCTGGAATGCATCGAGGTATGTGCATATGGATTCTTAACGGTTCGGATGCAGTTGCAAGGGCTACACAATTGCAAGAAATCCAAATCGAACTTTTCAAGTTTCTTTTCCGAAATCGTTTGAATCGGAACTAGAAATTGGAATTGAGAGGAAGAAACATTGGATTTCCATATATATATATATATATATATATATATATATATATATATATATATATGACTTTTGCAGTTTTTATTCAAAATATTTTGTTACAAAAACTAAAATTTATTGATTTTCTATTATTTACAAGAACGAAAAGTAAATTATAATCAAAGGTTTGTTATCTTGCCAAACATCCATCTCAGATCATTCATTCTGTCACACGGACAAATGCTATGTTACTAGCAACATGTTAAATTTCAAGGTCAAATTCCAAAGAATAGTTATTCTTGTAACAAAGGTTAATTATGTTCGGAAAACTAACAAAATAGTGAAAAAAAAACCGAATAGATAATAAGCAATGGAATATTGAAAGATCACTTAGATGTAGCAAATTAGATATTCCATTTTCTTTAAGTAGAATTTTATGATTATATTGTAAATGGAAATTTAAAATGATATTTCTGTCCTTTCATAACATACTTTTAAAGTGGAGTGGCGTTTTTCTTTCGTTGCATCGGCATTTCTCCTTGAAATTAGAGTTTCCTTTCCTGTGTGGGGTTCTATTTTCAATCGCCGAAGACACTCTTGGTGATCTCCTTTCTTGCTAAAGGAGAAGGTTCAGAGTGATATCTCTCATCTTCAAGCTCTACACTTTACTGGTTTGATGATTCTTCCCTAATCCCCTTGAACTTTTGTTCCTTACCTTCATATTCATCTTTTTCTTTTTCTTTTTTCATTATCCTTTGTCCATTTGCTGCTTGATGGTCCTCTCACAGAATATGATGCAGAAATTATATAAACGTAGACACAAATGCAGCCTACTCTATTGCAAATCAGTGTGGGGATGAAATGGGCAAAATATTTTGTAGCTTTAGGTGCATGCTATACTACTAACATTGCACAACGGCTAACATGATCCCCCATGGTTTGCTCGTCCACTTAAAAACAGTTACACCCATCAATGCTACAGTATCACCCCTTTCAAGTGCTTGTATTGTTTTTATCTCCAGCTTTGATGTTCTATCACCAGGATCTTAAAAATTTACTATGATGGAAATTACACTATTATTGGCATTCTATATCCCATCAATTAGAGACTAAAACATGGTAGAACACATGTCATCAATAGGATCCGGTCTACACAACAGCTGACTTCTGCGCATAGTGGGTCATCGAGAAGGCCCAAGCCAGCATAGTGTCCGAGCTCTGCCAAGCTCGGACTTCCCCAACGCTCAGCCTAATCAGCAGCCAATCTCCGTAGGACATTGGATCCCGAGATACTCGGCCTCATCATCCCTCAAGTCTTGTTTCATAGACTCCTGCCATGTGCGAATTTCTACCTCCGATGGGATTCCTACTCCTGTACGAACTCCTACACTTATACATACTCCGACCTCTAAGTGGTCTCCAACCCATGCGAGGACTCCTGTTGTACACGGACTCCTACCCGTGAGCGGACTCTTACCCTTGCTCAGGTGTAATAGATAGTAAAGATCCAACGAAACCAGTTGGCAAGTTAATCCGTTCAGGGGCAAACCCGACTTTCTACCACCCATGCCACATTTCATAAATATACCAGATTCTAATGGTAAACGATCTTACTTTTTATATTGAACACTCTCTCTACAATCCCACTTACATTTGAAGATCATATTCTTATATTAAGCTTCTTATCTGCTTGTACTTGGAACTAATTTTGGCATCGGAGTGCTTCCAAGGTTCCATAATTTGACCTCTTGTGCATTGTTTTTCTTTGGGCATAAACTGATCTTGTATCTAGAAAGATGGTTTGATTTTTGACTACAACACACTCCTATTGAGTAAAATTAATTACATAATACATTATGACATATGTAGTTGTTTGATATGATTTATAGTATTTATTTATATTTAAAATAAATTAATATAATTTAAAATTTACAAATAAGCTTTCATTGGTATAGTTTATATTTATATTTATGAATTATTTATAATAAATCATTTATGAGAATAAATTATGAATCATAAATAATAACTTCTTTTTTTTTTTGTAGAAATAATAACTGTTTAATACCACTAGACATAAAAAGTTAATAATAGATTACCACAATAATGATTAACACCTTCTAATTTATTTGTAGATTTTATTTTATATCAATTTGTTTTAAAATGAATTATTATTGTCACAAGGGTTTGTTATTTTTTCAAATATTACAATGAATTTATTATGCTACATAAGTGCATAAATAGATGATGTATCCATTCCAACCATTGGGTAAAGAGAACATGATCCAGATTACCCACATGTCAAATTTTAAGTTTTAATTCAATCAAATACTTCATTTGTCTTGACATATATCCCATATATATTTATACATATGTATGAATACTCTAAACTTTACTATAACACTCCCTAACTTAGAATAAATAAAATGAAAAAATAATAAAATTGAATGATCTAAATTTGCCTTTATGACATTTGAAAACATAACAAATTCTTATGAGGACCTAAAAAAAATTAAATGCCAATTCCAAAATAGGTTGCAAGAATCCCCATTGGAATCCAATCTACCAAGGTGCTGATTGGTTAAAATGCCCAATCGAGTGCCAACCCATTAAAGGGCTCGTTGAATGGTTTTTGGCCTTTTGAGTGAACAAGCCAGGTTTCTTCGTTAGAAAAGACAAAAATAAGAAGGAAAAAAAAAGATTTCGTCTTTCCCGCTTTCCCGCACTCCCGCACTCCCGCCTTGCTGCCCAAGTTAAAAGAAAGTCTAGTCACGTATATAGTCACGTATGGGTCTTGACTTTTCTTTTTTTAATGGGGAACCAGGAATCCTTTTGCGTAATGATCCTTGCTGCAATGTCTTGAGGGTTTGAGCGGACTAGATCCAATGACATGGACTTTACGCCTATAACAATAGACATTTTTAATGCATAAATTGTTATATATATATATATATATATATATATATATATATATATGGAGAGAAAATCATGAGATTGGTTGAGAGATCATATAAACAAACATATTCTAGAAATCAACAGATTTTATTGATAAAATACATGTGCAAAAAATGTCAAGAAAAAAAGATTTTAAAGTGAGAGAGAGAGAGAAAGCCATTAAAGTGATCATTGTTTTATCATTTCTTTTATCTTATTTTTTTTTTCCAACATCCATACATGACATTTACCGAGCCCTTCGTCTCGAGTGACTGGAGATGACTCTCAGTCTTAACGATTAGCAAAACAAAGTAGATTTCATTTTAAATTAAAAGGAGAATCTACAAGTTATAGCAGGATATATTAGAATCTTATATGTTAACAAGGAAAATAAAAATACAAGAAAAACCGGTAATTGATCACTTGAAAAAGAGATAAAAGAAAAAAAAAAAGATAGAAATCCTTTTCCCTTAAATTAAATATCTTACGAATATATGTAAGTCAAATATGAAAATCGCAACAAACTGATGGATTTCAAACCCTCTTCTTTGTTTAAAGCCACCGGATGGATGAAAAGAGCAAATCCAAAAAAAATAAAAAGTAAATAACAAGCTAGGCCTAAGACACCTGATAAAATCCAGATTCTCATTATTGAAAAACATAAAATGAAATTACAGATGTCTGAAGATTTTATACTTGGAACTGAAAGAGGACTATTAACTAGAATTAATAAAGAGAAACTTGTAGACATAACGTGTACCTGAATGTAACATAACTGTAGTAAAAAATATAAATACGTACCCAGCTGGCCAAGTACATGTAACACGCTCCCTCAAGCGAGAGAGAGAGAGAGAGAGCGAGAGAGAGAGAGAGAGCGAGAGAGTGCGAGAGAGAGAGAGCATCGGAGGCCCAATTTGGATATTAAAGAGAGCTAAAGGCACAACTTCCTAAAGCCTTTGATGTAGGACATCCTAGGGTTTCTAGACTAATCTATTCTAATACAAAGGCTAACCATAAAGACTCACTAAAGAGGTATGAACTAATGTAACAGCAACACACATGAAGTGCACACACGACTAACATGAGAGAGTGAGAACGGGGAAGGGATATCGCCGGTCGAAATAGAGAAGGGGGAGGGATTTACCATGAGGGAGAGAGAAAAGAGAGTTCGCGAAAGAGAGGAGGAATAGGAATTACCGTGAGAGAGTGAGAGAAGCCATGAGAGTCATTTCCTTCATTAATCATTGCATATCTCATTCCAATTTGAAATTGCCTTATATAGGCTTTATAACCCTAATCAAATAACTAAATAAAAAAATAAATAAATAAAAGTAAGAAGAAATGTAAGTGCTAAATGACGGAAAAAGTCCACAGCCCTCTTACATTAAAAGAAATAAAAACGACTAAGTCAATTATAAATAGAAAAAGAAATAAAAATAACAAGCATAAATAGAACCAAACAGTTCTCAATACTGAAATAAAATGCAACCAAACGGTTCCTAAAACCAACAATAAAGTAAAGGTGTAGGCTGCAATATTGCTGTTCCATTTACTACTGCCCCTAGCTGAATGATATCCTCGGAACTCATCATTAAACCACAAGAGGGGAGGGGAAGGCTGGAGCATATGTCTCATTAGCTAGTATACTCTAAAGGGTGGGTCCGCCATGATGTCCTCATCAACTCTCTCCAACTTGGAAGAACTCACCTCCGGAGAATAAAAACTGATGTAGTGCTCAAGCAGAGCCGGTTGAGTCGCTATAACTCCTCTATAGAAAGATAATTTTCTTCACCTGAGATGATGGATATTTTTAAAGCACTTAGTTTGCAAGAAATATCAGTTTTGTTTACCTCATGAAAAGAGTATGTTGGCTTCATGTTTAGTCCAAAAATCTTGGTCAAGCTGTTGTGTCGTTGCCTTTGCTTTCCATTTGGCTGCTTCTCATAGGCTTTGGCACGGAAGCCAAATTCACACTCAGACTGTGCTTCACAAATTGATATGAACTTCCTGCGTTAAGCTACTAGTTTCTACACTTTCCAATTCCCATGCCACATTCTCTAAGAGTCCAACCTTGTTTCAAGCTAGGTTTCCTAATTTTAGGTTGAGTTTTACAGTTTTAGTAGGTAAAGACTACCTCCAAGGTAAGTTATTTGTCAGGAAGAATTTAAGGACTAGTTTGATTCTTGCTTCAAGTCTTTATAAAAGTTTGTGCCGGACTAGAGGCTTGGATAGGAATTTGATGAATGAAGTTGGCTTTTTCCCTTATTTTTCTGTGAGGTTCAGAAACCCTGCTATGAGAGTTGGCAGTCCTCAGTGAGGAGCGGAGTATTCGTGGGATTCCAACATCAGACCTAGGTGGGAAGCCTAACCATATCCTTCTCTTCTTCAACCTCTTTCTTCCTCCCTTTCTTCTCCATTTGAACAAGTAAACTGCAGTTTTTACCACATGCACAAGAGTTTTTATCAGATTTGATTTCGGCCTAATTGCATCCATTAATCATTGCAGTTTCTGGTTTTAATTCCTCTTTGTACATGCATTCAATTTCTGGTTTCTATTAAGTATTAAATCCTGCATATTGATTTCATTTTGGAATTCTATTGGCTCTCAGTTATGCCTAGATGCTAATCATTGGATTCTGTTTAGTTGCTTCCCAGTTTGGAAATCTAGTTTATAATATTATTCTTCACCATATCCTAAAATCTGGTTTGCATCTGTGGGTTAGATTTCTAGTTACTGATACTGTTTTGAATCTGGTCCATATCAGTCACCGAGATTCTGGTTGTTTGGGTATCTTACCTCAAACAAAAATAATTGTTTACTTAATGGATTTCTAATAATTTCTGTGTTCAAATATCACTCTGCACTTTTGTCTTTATTAAGGCCATCTGACTCTCCTTAAGGGATGTTTCAGATAAGAACTATAAAGGCATGTATTATCATGAGGTAAGTTGGACAAAATGTCGACAAAATTTTAAGTGCTGACTAAGATGCCATGTAGCAGATATTCTGGCCATAGGTACCTTTGCCTTCCGGATCCAAATCGTCTCATCCCTGAGATTTGGGAGGCGTGGCGGCGACCCTATTGGATGGTCGCCATGTGGAGGTCGGATGAATCCGATCCCTCCGTTCGAGCCGACACTCTCTTGTCGGCTCGGCTTATAGGCTCGAACGGAGGGGTCGGATTCATCCGACCTCCACATGGCGACCATCCAATGGGGTCGCCGCCACGCCTCCCAAATCTCAGGGATGAGACGATTCGGATCCTTGCCTTCATGGGTTGTATGCTGTCATAATATTTATTTACTACTTAATTATCATAACTTTTTATTGTTTACTAGGTTTGGTACATATGTTATAGGTAGATTATATGTTGGTTATAAACAAAGACCTCCCCCCAAAAAAAAGAAAAAAAAAATCTATTTAAAGAATAAAAATGTAGAAGAATCTAGGTAAAATGTTGGAGTCAGATCCTAATAATCGGGATTGAGTTCATAATGTAGTCAGTCAAGTATAAATTGATCAACAGTATATGGAAGATAGGATCCCCACTGAAGTTGAAATGAGTTATTGTTGCATGGTTAACTGATTATTTGATCTAACCTATATGCAATCTTGTTCAAAGGGCTAACAACTTCTTTTTTTTTATTTTTTTATTATTTTAAGATCTTGATTATTTGATCTCAAGTGTAGGACCATGAGATGATTCTAGCATGGGATCATAAATTAGTATTTTCTGGGGTTAGCATAGGATAAATGAAAATGTACAACTATTGTAGTTAGGGTATGCAAGAGTAATTTTAGATTAGCTTTAAGTCAGAAGGCAGGGTTCTTGCTTTCTTTTGATTTGCAGACAACGCAATCAAATGGCTGCAATCTTCAGAGTATCTGCATAAAAACAAAAGGCTAGATTCTAGCTTTCCTGCAATTCTCTGTTTCTGATGCTGTAGATCTCCAATTCAAGACAAGGACGGAGGGACCAGCCCAACATAGCTTGTTTGCTTCATAAATGTTGTTCAGTTAAAAAACAAGTTGGTGGTCTAGCTAGGGATATCAAGACAAAAACATAGAACTAGCCAGAAAGAAGTGTTGGAAAAATCAAATAAACAAAGTAAAAACAGTTTTTTCAATTTAAGTTTGAAAAGACTTCAAAATTTCAAACTTTTCAAGTAGCGCCAAAAATTTCGTTTTCGGTTTGGGCGGGAAATTTATTTTCGGTTTTTGAGTTGGCATAACCAATGTAGGATTGGTTTAGTCCCACATTGCTTATGGTTAGAGGGGATGCGACCTTTATTTATAGGACATATCACCTTGTCTTTTGAGCCCCTGAATGAGAGCAAGCCACACACACACACACGCGCGCGCGCGCGCCGGACCGCGGACCTCGACCTGCGACCGTGACGCAGGGCGCGGGCGTGGGGCCGAGGGCCGAGGGCCGAGGGCCATGGGCGCTGGGCGCGGGTTGTGGGTTGTGGGTTGTGGCGGGTTCAGACACACCCCTACCCAGATGTCTTTTTGGAAAAGGAGTGACTGTGAGAGATGCAACTCTACAAATTAAAGGACATCATCCGGACCTTAGATCTCGGGATCTCGAGATCTAAGATGATCGGACGGTCCATCCGGAGGGCACACCCTTCCAAGTGGATCCGGAGGGTCACACCCCATCCGAGGACACCTCCAAGAGGTACGTTTGGCTCTATAAATAGAGCCCAACCCCAAGCATATATTCTCATTCAATAGAGTACGAAATCTCTATCTCTCTTCTTCTCCATCTCTCTCTCTCTCTCCATTCTCTTTTGAAGTAAGAGTCGAATCGTTTTCCTTCCTATTGAGAGTTGATCTCAACCGTCGGATCCACATATACCGTCGGTGCGTGCACACCGGGTGGGTATCCGTTCAAAGGGTTGTTTCATCTTGGAAGCAGATTTGCGGGGAACCTTTGCACCAATAGAGGGCAAATCTGTTTTAAGGAGAGTGTACCAACACGACTCAACCCGCTCTCTGTTTCGGATCTCTTCAAAAAGGTACGCCATTTATGTTACATTTATGACATATCATATAGTTGATATTAATATATATATAGATACATATATATTGATGAATAGGTGTATTTCATATTAATACATGCTTTCTTGAGTACATGAGATTTCAGTTTATATAGTGCATATACATATATATATAACAAAAACTATTCTATAAGCATAGTATTGACAAAAATCTTAAAACAGTATTTTGTTCGTTTATTTATTTTCTTGTGTTATATATATTTGTAGTTGACTCCATGGCTGAATCGGGATTACCACGAAGTTGGTCCACCCATTGGGAAACTACGCATCATGCTCGGAGTTTGACAAAGATTGAGCCATTTAATGGTTCAAACTTTAAGCGCCGGAGACAAGATGATGCACTTTGCCCTGTCTCAACTGGGGGCCATATTCGCCATTACTGAAAAAATGCCTGAGGTTTCTGATGACCCGGAAATCGAGTTCAAGAGGATTGCATGGATCAATGCTGATTTTCAATGTAAGAACCGGATCTTGAACTCTATGACTAATGAGTTGTACAATGTGTACTCCTCATATGAGTATGCATACACTATATGGGAGGCTCGGATAAGAAGTATTCTCCGGAGGATCTTGGATGTAAGAAATATGTTACGGCAAATTTCCGAACTTCAAAATGAAAGAAGACTTGAGCGTATCAATGCAAATGGATATGTTCCAAGTGTTGGTAGCAAGCCTTGTTAAAGAAGGCATGTCTCTACGGAACGATTCGTTTCGCGGCATTGATTGGAAAACGCCAAATTCCTGGAGTGACTTCAAATCTCATATGAAGCACAAATCCAAAGACCGGACTCTTGAGCATTATATAATGCGGATCAAAATCGAAGAGAAGAACCGTGAGGCCCGACAAGATGGAAAAGGCCAAGGAATTCAAGACCAAGGCTAATCTTGTGGAAGGCGGGAAATCTGACAAGAGAGAAAAGTCAAAGAAACGTCTCCAGGTGAAGAAGGAAGGGAAATTCAAGAAGACCAAGGGTGGATGCTTCTTACGTGGGAAACCGGGTCACTTCAAAAGGAGCCCTCGGGCTCTCAAGAAGAAATTGGGGAATGACAAAGCAAAGGTCCATCTCAACGAACAGGACTGTTTGCGGTAATGTTGTCCGAGGTGAATTTGGTTGAAAAACCAAAGGAGTGGATTATCGACACGGGGCTTCCAAACACATATGCTCCGACCAATCGTATTTATTAAATATTCTCCGGTCAAAGGATCCGATTATGTGTATATGGGGAATTCCAGTCTTCACTGTGATGGGCAAGGGTCAAGTAGCAAATGAAGCTAACCTCCGGAAAGACCCTTGTTTTGAATGAAGTCTTTGCATGTCCCGGACATTCGCAGAAATCTGATTTCCGGTTTTCCGTCCCGAACAAAGCTGGAATGAAACTCAGCTTTGAAGCTGATAAGGTTATCATACTTCAGGGGGACAAATATGTTGGGAAGGGATATGCCAGTAATGGCCTCTTTGTAATAAGTATTGACAGTGTTATGAATGAAATTCCTACTTCTTCTTACTTGGTTGAGTCATTTGATGTTTGGCATGGTAGATTAGGGCATCGTAGTATACCATATATTAAAAGACTATCTCACTTGGGATATTTTCATACTCCTTCTGAATTCTCAAGACATAAATGCCCTGTTTGCATTGAAGCAAAAATAACTAAAAAATCACATAAATCTGTAGAAAGACAAACCAATCTTTTAGAATTAATTCATAGTGACTTAGCTGATTTTAAATCTCTTGAATCAAGAGGAGGTAATAAATATTATATAACTTTCATTGATGATTATTCTAGGTATACTAAGGTATATCTTTTAAAAATCTAAAGATGAAGTTGAATATGCATTTAAATCATATAAGTTAGAAGTTGAAAATCAGCTTAATAAGAAAATTAAAAGATTGAGAACCGACGGAGGAACGAGTATGGAACTCATAACCTATCTCGATTTTGTGAAGAAAATGGAATAATTCATGAAACTCTTGCACCATACCAACTTGAGTCTAATGGTGAAGAGAAAGGAAAAATAGAACCTTAAAAGAAATGATGAATTGTTTCCTTATTAGTTCCAGGTTACCTTATAATATGTGGGGGGAGGCTATATTATCTGCATGTTATATTCTTAATAGAATACCTTCAAAAACCTGTAATCTTATTCCTTTTGAACTTTGGCATGGAAGGAAACCATCCTTTCATCATTTAAAGGTGTGTGTATAGTAAATTCCAAAATGGAAAAGGTGTGATTATTGTTCTGTATGTTGATGATATGCTGATAATGGGGACTGATTTAAATGTTGTAAATTTAACAAAGAAATTTCTTATGTCTAAATTTAATACAAAAGACATGGGAGAAGTCGATGTCATTTTAGGCATCAAAGTTATTAGAAAAGCCAATGAGATTATATTATCTCAAGCTCATTATGTGGAAAGCCTTTTAAAGAAATATGGTTTTTATGAGTACTCTCCTATAAAGATACCGTTAGAGGTAGGGAGTCATCTCATAAAACACCATGGTGAACCAGTCTCCCAAAAGGAGTATTCCCAAATTATAGGTTCGGTTTCATACCTAATGAACTCAACAAGACCGGACATAGCTTTGGCGGTGGGGAAGTTGAGTCAACATACTCATAACCCTGGAAAAGAGCATTGGGAAGCTCTGACAAGGTTATTGAGGTACTTGAAAGGAACAATAAACTATGGTTTACACTATAATGGACATCCCTCAGTTATAGAAGGGTATTGTGATGCTAACTGGATCTCTGATACAGAAGAATCCTTAGCCACAAGTGGTTACATTTATACTCTTGGTGGAGGAGCGATTTCTTGGAAATCAGTTAAACAAACCTGTGGGACAGGTTCCACTATGGAGGCAGAATTTATAGCCTTAGAGAAGGCTGGGGCAGAAGCCGAATGGCTTAAAAATTTGGTGATAGAAATTCCGTTATGGCCTAAGCCTATGCCCCCAATATCACTACATTGTGATAGTCGGCAGCTATTGCTAAGGCAAAAAGCAAGATATATAACGGAAAAGAAGACATATACGCCCGAGACACAACCTTGTGAGGCAAGATATAAGTGAAGGAACGATAGCTATCGACTTTGTAAGATCAGAAAAGAATCTGGCCGATATATTTACAAAGCCTCAAACCACCAAGGTCATATTTGACACATCTAAAGGAATGAGCTTAAAGCCTGTGACATAAGTCATGTGATGAAAACCCAACCTATGTGATAGGAGATCCTTGGAATTAGGTTCAATGGGTAAGAACGAAGTCACGCAGATGATTTGTTTAGTACTATCACAATTTGCTCATTCTGGTTAGATGGTAAGATAGTACTCACCACAATGAATGGAGGATGAATCTCAATGATTCTTAATTAAGCCAAATTATCCCGGAGGAATGTGGGGGTGTGTTAAGCGTGGTGCACACTATGGGCTGACCTTATTGAATGTAGGAAGTGGGGCCGCTTCCAATGAGAATTTTAAAGGCGAATTCTCATAAACATTCATGAACCAGGATAGGGATAAGGCCGGTTTAAAATATGTCCATTTTTTTAAAAAAGGGATCTTTTCGAGGGTCGGACTGTAAGAGGTGGCTGGTAGGTCGGTCCGGCTACACCAATGAGGAAAGGTTCAAGAAGCTAGCTTCACCCGTACTCTGTAGCGTGGCCTATTAGACCTAGTGTAGATTCAAGAAGCTAGCTTCATCTGCAACGACGTCGCTTACAGTTCTCATGAGATCAACTTCTTATTCGTGTTTTACTATGTCTTTTCAATCTTGTGGGGGAATTGTTGGAAAAATCAAATAAACAAAGTAAAAACAGTTTTTTCAATTTAAGTTTGAAAAGACTTCAAAATTTCAAACTTTTCAAGTAGCGCCAAAAATTTCGTTTTCGGTTTGGGCGGGAAATTTATTTTCGGTTTTTGAGTTGGCATAACCAATGTAGGATTGGTTTAGTCCCACATTGCTTATGGTTAGAGGGGATGAGACCTTTATTTATAGGACATATCACCTTGTCTTTTGAGCCCCGAATGAGAGCAAGCCACACACACACACGCCGCGCTGCCAGGGCGGATCAAGGACCGCGACCTGCGACCTGCGACCGTGACCGTGACGCAGGGCGCGGGTGCGGGCGCGGGCGTGGGGCCGACGGGCCACGGGCCATGGGCCATGGGCGCTGGGTGCGGGTGCGGGTTGTGGGTTGTGGGTTGTGGCGGGTTCAGACACACCCCTACCCAGATGTCTTTTTGGAAAAGGAGTGACCTGTAGAGATGCAACTCTACAAATTAAAGGACATCATCTGGACCTTAGATCTCAGGATCTGAGATCTAAGATGATCTGGACGGTCCATCCGGAGGGGCACACCCTTCCAAGTGGATCCGGAGGTCACACCCCATCCGAGGACACCTCCAAGAGGTCTGTTTGGCTCTATAAATAGAGCCCAACCCCAAGCATATATTCTCATTCAATAGAGTACGAAATCTCTATCTCTCTTCTTCTCCAACTCTCTCTCTCTCTCCATTCTCTTTTGAAGTAAGAGTCAGAATCGTTTTTCCTTCCTATTGAGAGTTGATCTCAACCGTCGGATCCGCATATACCTGTCAGTGCGTGCACACTGGGTGGGTATCCGTTCAAAGGGTTGTTTCATCTTGGAAGCAGATATGCGGGGAACCTTTGCACCAATAGAGGGCAAATACTGTTTTAAGGAGAGTGTACCAACACGACTCAACCCGTCTCTCTGTTTCGGATCTCTTCAAAAAGGTACGCCATTTATGTTACATTTATGACATATCATATAGTTGATATTAATATATATATAGATACATATATATTGATGAATAGGTGTATTTCATATTAATACATGCTTTCTTGAGTACATGAGATTTCAGTTTATATAGTGCATATACATATATATATAACAAAAACTATTCTATAAGCATAGTATTGACAACAAGAAGTCATCTTCTTAAACCCAGATTGCCCAAGGATTGCGTAATCGGAGGTCATTAGCATTAGGAGAGTGTGCATGCGCTGCTGCTGCTTGTCTACGACCTTCAACATCCTCCAAGCCATTACCAAAATTATTTATGGATCTTTTCCTCTTCAAATGGGAAATCGTTCATAGGGATTGGAGAAGATCTTTTTCCAACCAGGATCTTCTCTTGTCTATTGGCGGGCTGAACTATGAGAGAGTATTTTTTTCAGTCTCTGTGCCATGAACGAAATCTGGGCAGTACTTCACGAATGCACGTTTTGCGACTGCGAATGCATCCTTCTTGAAGGCAGAGGACTCCTTATACCCGGCCACCGCCCGAGCAGCAATGTTAGTTTTCTCTAGCTCGGCCACCTTCAACTTCTCCTCGGCCACTTTTAGCTTCTTCTTGATTACTTTTAGATCCTTCTTGGCTTCATCCGCCCGAGCAGCAATGTCAGCTTTCTCTAGCTCGACCGCCTTCAACCTCTCCTCGGCTTCATCCGCCCGAGCAGCAATGTCAGCATTCTCTAGTTTGGCCGATTCCAACGCCTTCTCCACTTTTTCCGCCCTTCTAGCATCCGTGAGCCTCTTCACCTTCTCCATCAGTTGGTCTGCCCTGATAGCGGCCGCACGACTCTCTTCTTCAGCCTTGGTCCTCGCAGCATCGGCCGCTTTAGCATTATGCTCCAGCTGAGAAACCGACTTGACAAGCTGCACCAATACGGAACATTAAGGATGAGCTTCCAAGGTGAAACAAAACAAAAACAAGTGTACGCAGAAATAGAAACTCACAGCAGCAATTGCAGAGGTTGCGTCAGATATGAGCTCCTCGTTGTTCAGCTTGCAGCGTTCCCTCGTCGGCCTATCTTCTACCGTGAAAGGCAAGGAAAACATCAGCACATGAAAGTCATACAATACAAAAATGACAGTCCCAAGGATAACACAGTTCCTTATAGTGATGAATTCAGCAAGGAAGAAGCTTACCATAAATCTGCGAGCAGGTCAGGATTGGATACGAATCATCAATGCAAGGCGTCAACTTGCAATCACCGCATGGACCAGGATGGCAATTCTCACCACAAAAATGTTTTCCACAATCAAGTTTCTTGTCACAAGCGGAATTACATGAGTAAACACCATCAATCTGCCTCATATCGCCCTTCACAACCATCTCTCCACAAAGAAGAGCATCTTCCTTCTTGTTGCAGAAACAGAATGCTTTGATCAAAACAGGACAAGGATCACATGGTCCATGGTGGCAAATCTGCTCACACCTGTGGCGCCCACATTCCAGGAGTTTATTACATGACTCCTCACAGGTAATTAGCATTGACTTCCGATCAGAGCATCTCATGGTAAACGTCTTTTTCCCACGGGGGCACAGAGTAGTAAACGCTTTGCAAGGAGGGCATGGACCTGGGTGGCACTGCAAGATACAGACATGGGGGCAACGATCATCGTCATTGCCATTACCAGCGCCGGCAACCTCCTTCTCCAATGGTTTCAAACATGGCTCTCCACATGAACGTGCCGTCCGATACAAATCCATGGGAGGGTCTTGTCCCTTCCCACAGAAACAAGCATATTGAATCATCTTCGCCGTCAGCAGCTGCAGAGACTGGCAACCAGGGCAACGCCAATTTACGCCCTGGTTCTTCTCGGCAGAAAATTCAACACTAGTCGGTGCTCGAGCCCATTTCTTTATACAATTGAGATGGAAAATGGAGTAACAGTTGGAGCACGACCAGATTGTCGCAGACCCACTTACTATTCCAATACAAATCATGCATTCAACTGCCCTTTTTGCGAGCTTACGGGACGTCGCACATTATTTGAAGGATCCGAAACACCTGAACACAAAAGGAGTAGAGACTCTACTAGACAGTGGTGAAGCTGAAACACTAGCTTTGAATCTCGAAACAAATGAAGCGGCATAAACCATTGAAAAATCAGAGATTTTAATAGATGAACATACCTGATAATCAACAGGGGCTCCTCACTTTCTGGGTTGTATTAATCTAGCCTTTGGATTCGGAGGACGAAACTAACGTGCGCCTAGAAAAAGGAACTCTGACATACCCCCGTAGGACCTACACAAAAACCTCTTCCTTCGATGCCAAGTCCTTCGATGCTAAGGCAACTAAAATTACAAGACTTCCCAAGCATATATCTTTACTATACTTTTTCTTTTCCACTTGTACTCTAAAGTTGCCATTTTAATTCGTAGTCTCGGACAGCTCGATGCATGTAACCGCCCCTCAAGTTGCTGCTCGAGTCAGTCTTATCAACCTACCAATCCCAACGCCTAAATAAAAAACAGGGACGATTTTTTTTGTTGAGCTCATGGATTATAATTCAATTCGACAAATTAAACAACAATGGTCGGAGGCAAAGAAAATTTTTCGCGAGTCTCTTACGGCACAATAATCACAGTTGGTTTCATGGTTTTATGTAGTCTATCGTATGGGCCGTATGGTATTAAGTATTGGTTCGATAGAGATATCTAGTTAATACAGTACCGTTTTGTTGAATTGACGTGGTGATTGATACTTTATCGATATTTAACTAATATTGGCTGACACATGGTCAATACCTGATCAATACCAAAAAAATCTACCACATCAGCATATGACTGATACTTGATTGATACAAGTTGACACCCGTATCTAATACCAACACAGATACTAATACTCGCTCTGATATCGTAAACTAAATCCATAAGTTGGACCAACTGAGACCCCATGGCATTAGAAAACACGCTTGATTGCGTGATGCGCCCTTATTATAATGGTGTCAATTTGTTATCAGTACCGTTTATTGAAACTGAACATTTGCCAAACTGAATCACATATTAAAATCGTATATATCTCAAATAAGAAACCATATATACCGAATAAAAACTGTACATAATACCGAATAAAATTATACATAATACTGAATATAAACCGTATCAAAATTGTACCGAACCGGTACGGTAATGATATGGAAATTTGGAATAGTTTCCGATAGGATACAACATTGGTATCACTATTTTGCCTTCTATACCTTATGTTATGGGGGTTACATACCCACATTAGTAGAGGGACACGTGTCCAAAGAAGTCGCTACTAGAAGCATATCACGTGTCCGAAGACAGTCATCAATTCGAGTCTGACTTTTGTACATAGACGTTGAGCCCAAGCTCCACCATTAGCCGACCTCTCGAGATCAGAAGGTTCCGATCTCCAGGAATGGATTCTGTTAATCTAAGTCCATCGAGGGCAGAGACATAGAAGGTAAGATCACATAGACACGTAGCCATCCTGTGATCTATGCCGAGCTGGCAGGCCGCATGAGCTGACAAGATAAGCTTAGGTGCAGTCATCCTCCCTGGGAGATTGCATATAAGGCAACCCATATGGGAGTTTCTCCAGAAGGAAGGGTCTGACTTCAAGAAGGAAAGCGTATCCTTTTTCGAGATCTGAAGGCCAAGATTAACAAACTAATATAGAAGTCTGAGATCCGACAACCCTTGTCAATGGATACATAAGGAAGCGTAGCTGACCTTCCATATGAGGTGACAGTTGCGTCTTCTAAGCCGACCTCTTTCAAAAATGGCGACTCATTGCCATTAATAAACCGACCACTCCACGCCTATAAGTATAATCGCCGATGAAGGTAAAAACAACTCTTTTTCTACTCATAAACCCAGTTTACTCTTTTGCTGAGACATTCGTTTGTCCCCACCTATCCAAAGGAGTTTTCACACTCGGTGAAAGTTCCATATTTATTGCTTATCAGACTGACTTAATCATCAGAATGGTCTAAGGGTTATCCAACGCGACCCCTCACCTTCCGTTGTCTGCTTCACTGTATGCAAATTCTAGCAGGCCAAAGCCAATCCAGATTCGGGCAGCAACACCGTACAATATACTGAATACCATACCGGTTGATACCATTACCCCGATGGGCTTGGCTTTGACTGTGTAATTGTTGATCCTGGTTTAAAAACCCGAAATTGGACCAAGTTAGATCCCATAATTTCAATTTGATTTTTTTTTTTTTTTGTATAAAGAGAATTTATTCAGAAGAGGAACGAGAAACAACCAAAGCCTCATTTATAGTCAAATCATGAAACCAATGAGAGGAATCTGACCAACACACCTTTACGAAGAAGTGAGGGCCTTCCAAGCTAGGGAATGAATAATATGATTGGTTCCCTTAGGAATATAAACAAAAGAACAACAAGAAAATGAAGAGTACATATGAGAGACATCAACTAAAATAGATTGGATAGAAATATCTCCCAAGGAGATATCGTGATTAATAGCCTTCATAACCTCTAAGCAATCTGATTCTAAGATGATCGAATCAAAGCCAGATTCCATGGTTAATGTTCCAAAACATCAATACGATATAGAGTCAAGAGTCAAGAATCAAGAGTCTGTTTGGTTGGTGTCTTGTATTCTGTGGGGTCCACACGATTTCTGGGATTATACTTATATTAGGGTTTGGATCTACTACATGTATGAGGGTAAATCAGTAATTGTGTGAGAATTAGGGTTTTTAGGTTTACTTATATATTATTTTTATGTGGAAAAACCTAGGTAAGACTGACAGAGGAGAATATGTCAGGTAGAGATCTGTAGATTTTTCTTGAAAATGAAGAAATCTCTCTTTCTCTGGTGGACATAGGCATTCCACGATGGAGTATTGAATCACATTAAATTTCTTTTATTTTAGACTCTCTCAATCTTAATAAATGGTATCAGAACTAAGATTTGACAGATCAGTCATTGATTTGAAAAGAAAGAGATGCACAAAAATCGATATGAAGAAGCAAAAGAGAAAAAAAAAATAGAAAAAAAAGGGTACGGATGTTGTAGACTTTTTTTTTGGTTGTAGACCTTTTTTTTTTTCAAAGGTGATCACTACACCTGAGTCATCATTACAATTTTTTTTTTTTTTTTTTTTTTTTTGTGTTTTTAATTCCTTTTCCTTGTTTCCATGGTCATGGGGTGGGAGGATTAAAAAAAAAAAAGAAAAAAGAAAACAAAGAAGAAAAAGAGTAAAGAAAAATACGGATTTTTTACAAAAGAAACTTTGAACTCTTCCTAGTTGAAATCAAGACGGGAGGAAGAAAGTGAAAAAAACGAAAAGAAAGATAGCTCGTGGATCTGAAAAATTTATTTTTGAGAATTTTATTTTGGAAGGAATATCCAAAGTTATTATTTCTGAGAATGATAGAGGGCAGATTCAATGATGCAGACCTGCATGAGTTACTCAATATGGTTCAACTTACTACGACAGTGGATCTGCGAGGGAATTCTAGTAGGCCTCGAATGGTGGTGGAGCGACTACATCAAACAGTATCACACTTGGGTCTTGGTGGTAGTCAAGTGGATGGTCAGTGATGGCTAGGATACCCTGATCGAACTGATGGGATGATGGCAGCTGTTCGTGGATCGAGTCGGATCGAGAAGATTTTTCCCTAGATCTGACGGTGGGTTTGAATCCCAGCACAATGTGCATCATGGCCAGTAGATGCTGTACCATGGGGTAAAGGAGGACTGGTTGGCTAGGACAAGGAATTTGATCTCTAGGTTTGCATTGGAGGTGTAGAGGTGAGAGGCTCAGGTTCCAGGTGCAATTGGAGTTGCAGGAGAACTCTGAGTGGATTTCTCCGATGATGCTGAAGCAGTGAGAGAGATGGAGTCACATTGTACGGCGGTGAGCTGTGCGGGACACCCATACGGGGTGTGGGCTATGCCGATTTGGGTGTAGTGGTTTGGCAGAGACGAGTTTACAGAATCAACATCAACGAGTTCTTCTTCAAGGTGGTTTG
This sequence comes from Protea cynaroides, assembly GCA_028583415.1. NCBI lineage: Eukaryota > Viridiplantae > Streptophyta > Magnoliopsida > Proteales > Proteaceae > Protea > Protea cynaroides. Next base: position 37,835,917 of record CM053268.1, read on the forward strand.
CAGAATCCAAGCCAAGGATCGTAATTTTGGTTTCGTGCCTGGTTTCGGCCAGGCCCAAAATCGAAATTTCGGTGGTTTCGGCCAAAATTTCGGGGAAACATGGTATAAAAAAAATTATAGTTTCGGATGTGGTTTCGGTGGCTATAAAACATGCTTTTTGAGTTCAATTTTATTATGTAATGCAATTTTTACTTCTATAACATATCTATTGAATCATTTGCACAAAAACAACATTATAAATGGTAATTCTATGTCGACACTATAACATGATAACGTACGCAAACATTGAAAATGATAGTAAATTAAAAACTAAAGAAGAAACAAAATTTAATGTTCAAAAGCATTCCAAAACACTAACTTTAATATTAAGATTATATAAAATAAAGAAGTCTACTAAAATGAATCAAATCCAAGACGAGTGTCTAGGCACATCTAATCCCGGACCCTGATACCATTGTTGTTGTCGATAACGGTTGCATTACATACGTGTCCCACATCATAATGTGGGACCAGCTATCATCTACCAATGCGTGCACCATGGTCCTCATCCTGTGTGGAACCAGGATACAGACTCTCTCCTGTGAATCTGATGGGATCTAGCTGTGGCTCGGGCTGCGTCTCCATGTCATGTTCTATCTCCCTTAATGTTGCACTTCTACTACCACCTGTACCACCACCACCACCTGCACCACCATCACCACCATCACTACTCCCACCAATATCACTATCATCATCATCACTGGTTTGTGTACGTGTCTGTGTCTGTGTCTGTGTGGGAGTAGGTGAACGAGTGGTATCATCACTAATATCATCTTCAAATGGTCTGCGTGTTTGTGAATGAATGTTACCCTCCGATGCCATAAAGTCATCAACATCCACTCGAAGTTGGAAAGCAATTTGACTATTAGGCCGACCTTCAGGTTCATCTAAAACAGGCTCACCTCGATCCCTCACCCACTCATACAAGGGATCCTCCACCTCTTCGTCCTCCTCGAAGATCTCACTCAATTCGATCGGGGTTATATATTTTTCCAAGCCGAGACGAATGTTTTCTTCTCTTAATCTCATATTGTAGTGGACGTAAACGAGGCTCTCTAGCCTTTTAACACCCAAACGATTCCGCCTCTTTGTGTGTATGAGGGAGAATGTGCTCCAATTTCGCTCGCAACCAGAGGCAGAACACGTCTGTGATAGCACTTTAATTGCTATCTTGCACAGGTTTGGGGAGTCTCTTCCATATAAGACCCACCATTCAGCTACATGATAGAATAAAATGGTTGCATTAGAATTATAACCTAAAATACTAATATATAATTCATAAAAAAATAAATAAAATTAGAACCATTGGACTCACCAGGGGCAGTTGTTGAACGTGCAGCAATTGCAGCCTCCCTCCCAAAACATCCAGTTGCATCTCTGAAAGATTTGATCTAAATCCATTGCATTAAGTATTAGCATTATTTTACAACTTGTAACTTTCCATAATAAATATTACATATTACCATAAGATAGATTAAACACTCACCTCTTGATTTGCATCGGATTGGATCCGTGGATCAGGGTTAAGCTTTGCCACCACATCTTGAACTGCTTCTATCAAATCCTGTCTCATCCCAAGCTTGTCTTTGTATTGATACTTGGGATTGAGATAATATGCTAAAGAGAATAAAAATTAGTATTTTTAAAATTCAACAAATCCTCTACAACTTACAAAAAGTTAAATTTATGTAAAATAAATAAAGAACTATTTCCTTACCAGCCTTATGTAGTGGATGTGAGAGTTGCTTCTCCCAGCGCTTCTCAATGATTTTGATAAACCCTACAGTACCCCTTCTGTAGGCATCTGCAACTTAGGCTTTCATCAGTTCCATTGCTGCCCATAAATGCAGTAGTGTGGGTTTTTTTTGGTGAATCAACCATTCTTAGGACTTTGACAACTGGCTCTAATATCATTACAACCTTCTTCAGATCATCCCAGAATAAGTCATCTGAAATTGTTGACTGCGCTAACCGACCACGAGGAGTAGAAGACCCAGGCCAATTAAACCATTCTTCTGAAGCAAACATGGATCTTAGACCAGACTTTTTTGTCTCAAAGTTTTTTAGAGCAATGTAATTAGTGGCAAACCTAGTCAGACCTGGTCTTACTAAATCCCCCCCACATTTTTTCCTCAATAATTGGAGAGCATGACCATGATTGTAAACAAAAGTACTCACCTATCTTGCCTTTTCTACAACATCATTGACAATACTAATACTCCCCATCAACATAAGGTCTATGCAATGAGCAGCACATGGAGTCCAAAATAATTTATACCTGTGATTGTTCATCAATCTTTCCCCAGCTTTCTTGAAGTTGCTGCCATTATCTGTGACAATTTGGATCACATTGTCTATCCCCACTTCTGCAACCACCTCCTTCAATAGATTGTAAATATATGTTGAATCTTTTCTATGCTTTGAAGCATCCACAGACTTTATGAAAATTGTTTTTCCATCACACGACACCATAAAGTTGATGAGAGATTGTCTAGTGGGTCCTGTCCAACCATCACACATGATTGTAACTCCATAATTCTCCCAAAATGGCTTCAAATGATTTACATACTCTTCGCATTCCTTCTTGTGTTGTAGTAAATATGTATTGTAGAGCTCATGAGCTGTGGGCCCCTTCACTCCTAGGCCAGCCATGCTTACCACATCTATCATATTCTGGTAATATGGACCAGTAGTAGCATGTGCAGGAATATTATTATAAAAAAACCACTTAGCCATAGCATACCCAACTGCCTCCTTGGAGTTTGTCCAATAATGCTTGAGATTTTTTTGTCTTTTTTCTTGCCTGGGAAATAGTGCAGGATCACTAGAGAGGATTTCTACTACTGGGCCATGGCGTGGTAGTGGGGGCTGTGATGATGACCCGAAGCCTGAGCCTCATTGAGATCTCCTAAATGGTGGTGGGATCTGTGGCTGGGGATTTAGATCTACTGTCTCTCTCCTCCTCCTCTGTGCCCGACCCTGGAGCTCTGCAGCATGTCCACTAGAACTAGCTCCCCTGAACATTTGTCTCCTCCTATCCTCATCTATCTCTAATGTCTGTTTATTGGCACTCATGGCTCGTCTCACATTCTCTTCCTCTAGATCCTGGTACTCAGGGTCATCTAAGTTAGGTTCCTCTGGATCATAGTCCTCCTCGCCGAGTACAGGTAAACTCCTCTCTAAGCATGCATCTTCAAATTCCTGCCTCGCTGCCCTTTTATGTGTCTTCCTCTGTATCCCACCCTCCAGCACCTCAGCTATGGCCTTTTTAATCTCTACAGGGACACTGGGACATCCAGTTACATTACCATCCCCACCAGCTAGATGCCACTTCAAACGAGTGGCCCCACCTCCTCCAATTTTTTTCTTACAGTAGTTGCATTGGGAGGTCCTCTTGTTAGCATCAAGGGGAATACCATGCCTCCATGCAAGGTCTCCGGATTCTTGTGAGACAGACATTATGCTGCTAATAGCGTAACACAAGTAAACATAATGAAATCCTAAATGAGCAATTTAGCACCCAAACTATAAATGAAAAACAAAACTGGTCAATAAATTGAGTCATCCACCAAAGGAATCTTATTTTAAATAAACTATTAAGGCCTTGATTAGGAAAGTGTATTGTATCTTGCAGAAATATGTGGTTAATAGTGATATTGGAAAACCAAACATTGTGATATTGATGGAATTTAAGTTTCTGTTGTGAAAGCTTCCAGCAAGGTCAGTAAAAGAATGGTTAAAGAAACAAGTAAGGTTCAAAATTTCTTTCCTGGAAAAGAAAAGCAAGCAAGCAAGCAAGCAAGAAGTCAGAATCAACCATCCCGACATCTCCATTATTTGATCATGATTTTGAAAGCCCTCATAATCTCATGAAAAGTCAATTACATTTCTAAATAATCCCAATGTCCCCATCCTATCTCTGAAAGACTAAAACAAAAGCTATCATTTTTACTTTCTCCCAACACCAGTAATCTACCTATATAATAATACATTAACCAAGAACAGATTTAAAAGAAAAAAGAAAACAATTTCACCACTGCAACTGTAATTCACTGGGAAACAACCAATTGGGATTTTAGATACGGGCAACCTTTGAAACAATTACAGGGAAATGGTCTATCTCATCCACCCATGGATTCTTCTCCTTTGCTGGGTTTATGGTCCTCAGAGCCTTCCAAACTGCACTATTACACTTGAACAGTGTGGACATGAGTAATCAGAGACAATAATGAAAATCCTAAATTATAAGAAAAGTGTGGACATGAGTAATCTGAAATAATATATTGTTCTTGTTCAATTGACAAGCCCTGTAAGTCCTCATATATATTAAACAAGAAAAAATTTTCTTTTTTAAATAGAACAATGCATTACTCCTTTGAGAGGTGTCGAATCAAAATATACAGAGTTTGATGAGGTTTTTCAAAAGTGGAATAATGCAGAGTCCATTGCAAATATTTGATGGCTCAGATTGACTATTAAACCTGTGTTTGTGTGATAAGGAAGGAAGAAAGTCCTAAGACATTAACTCCTACCACAAAGATTGATGAACTGATATAATGGAAATGAGATAAGTCAAACAATTAGACAGAAATACACGATAAATAATTGAACTAAGGAATGCGAGGTCTGTAAAATAGTGCAAAGGGGCTCTCTTAATCTTAGTAAAACTATGCCTGCTTAAATTGGTGCCTGCTTGCCTGGGTCATTGTTGAGGTAGAAACAGCATATTATATGATGGGCATGCCTTAGACTAGATTTTATATGACCAAAAGATATAGAAATAAGTGCATTGTTTCGATGTCTTAAAGGAGATCCATGGATAGCCGTACCAACTCATGAATGGCACCCAAAGAAAAGAGCAATGGAAGCCAAAGCACAGTAAAAAGTAAAATAACACCTGGAAAGCTAAAGAGATCCTTTGTTTTTACTCAGTCCAGAGTCTGAATTGTAGGTATTTAAAGTGTATTTTGGGTGATTGGGCTTCCAGGTTTTATCGTATTTGATTTCACTTTCTTTCAATGAGACTTGCAGTACTTAACCCCAAAATTCTATTTCAGATTTGACAACTTACTGTCTCTATATTTTCTTTTTCTTATTTTACTTTCTACATTTGGAATGCAAAAAATTTAATTCTTTCTTGTTAATTGTATATAAATGCCAATCTAGGAAGATATGAAAGTGATTTCGATCAAACAATCACACAACTAAGAAAACATTCGGCTCCACAAAGTGGAAGTGACCAATTGATGCAATTGTACTATTGCAATGGTTTTTTTCTATTGAGTAGTCATTTGTTTTATCATTGTGTAATTTATGCCTTTTTTTTTACTTACTTATCTTTGCACTTATTTATATTTAGTTGCAGAGTGAATTCCTACGTACTGGCAGCTTTCCCAACACAGTAACAGTTGAGCCAATGATATGATCTGAACTTTGAAATAAGCAACAGCAGTTGGGGGGAAGTTGATGTGCTGCAACCATCAATTTGGGACAGATAATTGCAGCAACTATCATCCTTGGGAGAACTCTGTTTTCAATTACATCTTCTCAGCCCGACTCAGGTGAACTTAAATTCCTTTGCATTCATTGAGTATTGAAAATTCCAGCCACACCCAAAGCTCCAAAATGGCATTCAAAAGAATTGAATGGTTTAGTTAATTATTATTTGATCAGCTAAGCTGATCAACATGGTTTTTAAACCTTGTTGATTAGTGTCTTTACGAGAAGGATTATATTTTCTTGACACCAATGCTTCAAATTCCTGTACCTTTCTGGAATTATGTCTACTTGCAAAATCTGTTACTCACTTCCTCACTTTTTATTATTTTGACAGAGTATCACTCCAACAGTTGAAAATGGAACTATGAAGCTTGGACAAAACTCGGAATGTAGGTTAGTAGTCTACAAATCAGAAATATCATTATCAATTAGACAGATAGTGTGGAGGAGCTCTTTACATTCCTCTAGGGACATATCTTAGCAAATATTGACAAAGAAAATCAAAATCCTACTCTTCAATGTATGAGGAAAAATAGATTTAATGTTCTAATCTCTTAGTGATAATGCAATTGGGTTGTTAGATCATCTGAAAAACAAAGACTTCTATCCATAGGTACTAGGTAGGGCTGTTTCATTACTTGCTATATCAACTTGTCTTCATTTCTATTGGACTTTGGTTTTTTTACTCTTTTAGAAATTTTATTGGAGATGAGGGGAAAAAAAGTGCAGGGATGAAAATCCATGGAACTAAAACAGGGGAAACTGAAACAAGAATCATACCAGACAGCAATAACATAGATTTAACGAAATCTGAAGAGGCAGCCTATTCTGCAATACTAACACAATCTATGCTTTTGTATGCAAAATTTTATTCAAGTTTGTGACTAAGTATTTCCAAATCTCCCCGAACATATTGAATTATATATCTTGGCTCACTGTTTTTATTTTTTAAAAGCTAGGACTGGGATAGGGTCTAAATATAAAAAGAATTTGAGTCCCTAGCTTGGCTTTGGATTCTGACTAATTAGAAAGTGGTATGGAGAGAGTGGAATTGTCCAATGCTAAAACAAAGGTACCACGAGAAGGAAGGAGAAGAGTGGTCCAAGATTCCCCAAACACCTAGAGTATTTATAGATGGCCAAGAATCTGAACAAATCCTGACCTGTTTTAAGTGAGGTATTTTATCTACAATCAGAAATGTATGATTTCTTATCTACAATCAGAAGTAACTAATATTGATTTCATAGAATTATAAATAAGAAATTTGAAGGTATAGGAAAACTGAACATCGAGCATCAGAGAGATTTAGATTTAGGGAAGTGGGAACCAATTTGAAAATAACTGTATAATACTAGCTAACAAACAAACAGAGATAATATTAACAGTTGAGGGATGAAGGAACTAAAAGGAAGTGGGAAGACTTACCGGAGAAGAGACAAGAGAGAAGATCAGGCGCTCAACGACAGGTGAAACATCAAACTCTACCATTCTTACGGTATTTAAAAGAAGTAAAAGTTCGAACCACATAACTCAAAACAAAGTCCAAATATAACTCAAACTGTAGAACTAAAAACCAAATATATCACGCAACTTACAATTTCAAGGGGCTGTGCCTATGGCATTGCAGGCCCGAAAGAAGCCTTTCACTTCCTTTGAAAGAAGATCCGACCCTGGCGAAAGCTTCTCCAATTTCTTTCTCAAATCCGAAATAGAATTCCACAGTGCTTCTTCTTCAACAGGTCCATTGCCATCATTACCAATCATGGCTGACAACCTCTAAATACTTGATTCAACAACTCCAAGCTCTTTTAATAGTGTAGGACTTCCGTTTGAAATTAGATTCCTGATCACACCATTTACATTAGCCTGCAAATCGTTGAAAGCTTCAGTACACAAGAACTTGTCAAATACATGCAAATCCACCAATGGACTCGGTGAGCCTGAGAAAAGTACTGCTAAGATGCTACAGACAAATATGGTCTGAACCTTGACCCCATACAAAACACGCATCAAAACCTTTCCTTTTGCTGAGTTCTTAACCTTAGTCAAGTGAAGAGATTCGTTAACACCATGTAAGATGGTAAAACAGTTCTCCAGCTTTCGGTTTCTGAGACTAATCTTACCAATCCTGTGATTACAAATTTGAAAAAAACCAAGAAACAAAGAAGAAGAAAGAAGGTAGAAGGAGATATTGAAGGAAACTAACCTCTTTCAGTTTCTGCAACTCCGTGAATAAGGAAATCGTGAAAATGAGATGTGAAAGACCTAATTTCAATATGGTTTGTATTTGCTTCAAACCAGTTTTGTTAAAATTTCGGTCGAAACATGGACTTTTGAACAAAAACTCTAGACGAAACCTAAATTTCGAACCGAATTTATGTAAAAAACGAACCGGCAACCATGTTAGTACCGTTTTTTTTGTCAAAATCGAGATGTTTCGGCCGAAATTCGGCCGAAACTCTGAACCATGATCCAAGCTAGATGGAGATTTATTGGGTTTGGTGTCTTGTATTTTGTGGGGTCCACATAGATACTAGGATTGTACTTGTATTAAGGTTTGGGTTTATTACATGTACGGAATAAATCGATAATTATATGGGGATTAGAGTTTCTAGATTTTTCTGTGTGGGAAAACTTATGTAAAACTGATAGAAGAGAATCTGTCAGATAGAGATCTGTAAATTTTTCTTGGGAATGAAGAAATCTCTCTTTCTTTGGTGGACGTAGGCATTCCACGATAGGATGTTGAACCACGTTAAATTCTTCTTATTTTGCGTTCTCCCAATCCTAATAGAGTCAAGAACAGAGCTAAAATTTCTAAGTTCCAAAGTATATATTCGTCCACACGGTTATTTGAACTACTATGGCATTGTGCCACATAACTAATTAATTACATAATTAGTATTTAGCAAATGCACTTCATAAATGGTTCAACACAACTCATCTTAGGTAACTGGGTTTGGAATAGAAACAAGGGTGTGCCTACTTTAGTCCTGGCAATAATTTCCAATTTGGCAGTTTATTTCATAATTTACTTTTGATTCTCAAGTATTTGAAGGAGATATAATGAATATTTATGATGAAGAGGAGGTAGACTAAAGATCCATTTTGATACCCAAGCTATATATTAGTTGTTTTAGAATTTTGTAATTAATATGAACTTGACTGTAGTTGGATTTAGAACTTTATAATTAATATCAAGTTTTTATAGGGTTTTTAATTAGTGCATTTTATTAGGATCAATAGGGCAATAGTTAAAAAAAAATAAAAAATTTCCAGACAGAACAAACTGTTTCCATTATGGAAAACAGTAATTTTTACCAACGAAAAACTATGCTCCGTCGTCTAAATTCAAATTATTCCTATCAGAGTTATATCTTTTCGTCGTGGAAAAGTATACTTTCTCCAGAGTGATATTTAAAGATTTGTCATGTAACTTATCTTTATTTATTTATTTATTTTTAATTTTTGTTTGTTAACGGAACTTATCTTTCTCGATGGTATATATATATATATATATATATATATATATATATATATATATATATATATATGCCGTCGGAACATATTCTAGAAATCAATAGATGGTACTGATAAAATACATGTGCAAAAGATTAATTTTTGCTTTTCTTCTCTCTCAATTTCTTGCCAAACAAATATATCAGATGGTGCTAAGAGTGGTCACCAAATATATCAGCCTAAGTTTGAATGTCAAGAAAAGAAAATATATTTTTTAAAATGAAAAAGAGAGATAAAAAAGAGCAGATTTCACCTTAAATTAAAAGAGAAGGATCTACAAGTTATATATAATGGGGTATATTGGATTTCTTATATGTTAAGTAGGCAAAATGAAAGTACAAGAAGAACAGTAACTAGACCTGAAAGAGAAAGAAAGGAAAAAAAAAATCCAGATTTCAAAAAGAGAGAGAGAGAGATGAAATGGAAGAACTTTCAAACACCATTTCTCACTTTCATCAGCAACGTTTCGACACTATCACTGACCAAGAAATCTGTGAGAGTTAAACCTGGATTTTTGATAGAAAGTTTTTGGTAGAAAATCAGAATGAGATAGTGAAAGAAAGAAAAACTGCAACCCTAGGGTTACAGAGTGAGAGAAAGAAAGAGATAGGGAGAGGGCGAGAGAGCGAAAGAAAGAGGAGAGGAGAGGAGAGGAGAGAGGAGTAACTTCGCTGTGGAGAAGAGAAGAGAAGAGAAGAAGCCTGTGTTGTTGTTGTCGTTTCTTCACTGTGGAGAAGAAGGGAAGAAGCTGGTGTCATCCTTCACGACAGAAGAGTGAGCTCAGGTAAAGTTGGGAGTTTTTTTTTTATACGTTCTCCAATTTTTTGACTCTCGTTCATTGCACTGGATTGACGAGAGCTTCTCCTTTTAGCTCTTGGATTCGTACTCCAACCTCTTATTTTGGAGCTGGCCAATCCTTGAGAGCTTGGGATTACATTGGATTTACCAAACCGTATTCTGCTAAAAATCAACTAAATCCAGGGTTGGAAGTGTGATCAGACGGGCCCTAAGAGGAAAGAGATTTGTTCTTGTTTCGGATGGTGTACGTATGCAATCAAAATCACAATGCTTGGTGATGGTAGGTAAACTACTCGCGTATCGCAGACCACCATGTGTCAGCAATCGTAGGCCTCCACGTGTCAGCAATTACAAATCGCTGATCGACAACTGGATCCAGAGGAAACAACTTTGACGCCACACATATTCAATAGAAGGCAAAAATCTAGCCTTACCTTACATAACTAAGCAATGCTTACCATGTCGAGCTCAGAAGATCTTGCCATCAATGAACAACTGAATCTTACCACAAGGAGGACATCTATTACAAAACTACTAAACTCAATTCCCATCTTCACTCCATAAATAGGTGGCAACCCCTATAGGTTCATTCACTCACTTTTATTGCTTTTAAGCTAAGAATTGCTTTCTACCCCACAATTCTTCCAGAACTTGGTCATCACAACAGTCCGAGTTCTATGACTGTTTGCATTCGGAATACTGATAGTATCGGAGCCACCCCCATCTAGAATCCAACCTCCTCCTGCCTACTTCTCTTTTGCATTGTAGGTCAACCGACTGCATAGTTTCCGACATCAACACTTGGAATAACTTGCAAGCTCCATTCCTAATTGCAGATGGAGGAAGCAGGGTTATGGTAAAAACTAGGAGTGAAAGTATCGCATCCATGATGAACCCAATCCACATTCGTAATCTCCAAGTTTTGTCCGAGGGAGACAGTTGATCGTTGTTCAAGAAAAGGGTTTGTATTGAAGAATTTGATATACATCTAGGAATAGAAGCAATTAGTTGACAAATTATGCAGAAATGCAAAAAATTGCATTGTGGTGTCGACCTCAAGGCTGGCGAGCTATCGAGCTATCATAGTAAATATTCCATGGTCTTGAGATAGTACCGATCAACTAAAATGTTGTATTGAAGTTCCTCAACAAAATATCATGGCATGTGGCCTCATAGCAAGCAATATACTCATCGGGCTAGTGGAGAATATTATCCAGTTCGAAAAAAATTTCTTGCAATCCAAAGAAAAGTAGCATTTTTCATTATATAGGGAAAAATGAGACTTAACAACCCCTCAGTTACATTAACTTGAATTAAATGGATGTTGGAATTCCAAAACTAAATGAAATTCACTACACCTAGAAACTAAATACATTGATAACAAACCTTACGCCGAGGAAACAAAAACAAGACTTAGAAAACATTTCATAAACATTGAAAACTATCCCCAAGACATGAGGAACTACAAACAAGACATTGAAAATTGAAGATGGGAGACACTTAATGCTGCCATGAAATATGAAAAAGGCAAAGAGAATCTGCTAGAAGATCAAAAGTGTTAGAAGACAACTTGCAACAGCCATAAAGGAGGCCATTGCGGAATCCAAGAGTACTGTTAATGTGAACAATATAGTACATCGTGAACAGTATTGGCCGGGCTGGAAAAGCTTGCTGTTCCAATGGACTAGGCTACTGCTGGCTGAAACCTTACTACATCACACGTTCCCCCTGTAAGATCAATGTCACAACCCATGATGTCTGCAACCTTCACATCTAAGTAATACCTGATCCAATAGTTGGAGATCTTTCGATTCTTTCCATATATCTAACAATTTAACAATAACATTTGAATAAAAGATATTTTAGATTCAGTAGTTGTCCAGTTGTACCCTAACAACAATATTCCAGAGGAAAATGTGCCTAAAGATAGATCAAATATTTCGAGCTGGCATCGGTGGAAAATTCAGAATTTATTTTTTATGCTGCGATCACATAAAAACATAAACTTTAAGGCTTAATAGCTAAATACATGGCAATTGAATCATGAGTCGAGATCATAAATAGCACCTACAAAATAAAGTAGATAAGCATCACTGGGAAATGATCTTGGAAGATGATTGGTTGGACTCTAAAAACCAATAATACATAAGGTTGGGCTTTAGCATTCCATATGTTGTTAAATTCCAAAGGTTGTACATATAAAGAAAACCTCCCTTCTTGATTTGTTTGTTCTGAAGCAAATATGCATTCATATTCTTTGCACGAGTTTCTCCCATTCTTTTTCCTTGTTCTTGCTGAGTAAATGCAATATAGTTATCAATTAATGGCATTTGAATTCATTTAAATCAGCTTAAAAATCCCTTCGTAGTTGTTATATTCATTATTCATTCATTGATTGGTAGCTAAGATGCAATAACAAAATTGGTGATTGGGACAGGGTTCATGGCTGCTCAAATAATAGTCATTTAACCAGTGGAGATATAACCAGTAGGATATTTAAGGGGTTTTTTTGTCACCATTGTTAGGATTGACCTTGTGAATCTAGGTTGCATTATGCACTCATACTTGGATCATCTTCAACAAAGTCTCAAATTGATATCCTAGAAAATGTCCTTGAGAAAGCTTAGTTTGAAGCAATTAGTTTGCTAATTTATTTTAAAAATCAGTGTTTTTTTTTTTTTAAGGAAAAAAATATCAGTCTTGTTTACCCCATGAAAAGAGAGTTGGCTTCATGTTTAGTCTAACAGACTTGTCGAAGTTATTGTTTCGTTACTTTTGCCTTCCATTTGGCTGCTTCTCATAGGCTTTGGCAAGAAAGCCAATTCACACTCAGACAGTGCTTCATTGATTTGAACTTCTTGCCTTGAGCTACTAGTTTCTATACTTTCCAATTCCCATACTCAATTTGAGTCACCCACATTCTCTAAGAGTCCAACACTCCAACCTTGTTTTAAGCTACTTTTCTTTATTTTAGGTTGAGTGTTACAGTTTTTGATACACAAACAATTATTTTTGTTTGCGATTCTGGTTGTTTGTGTATCTTATCCTTTAAGGCTTGATTAGGGCTTACCAGCTTAGTAGTATATAACAGGATTGGAATTGTGTTGGTGAAACCTGCAAAAGTTGCAATCCCCTAACATCACAAATGCATGTCAAACAAAAATAATTGTTTACTTCATGGATTTCTAATAATTTCAGTGTTCATATATCACTCTGCACTTTTGTCTTTATTAAGGCCATCTGACTCTCCTCAGGGATGTTTCAGATAAAAACTATAAAGACATATATAATCATGAGGTAAGTTGGGACAAAAAGTCAAAAAAATTTAAGTGCCGACTAAGAGGCCATGTTGCAGAAATTCAGGCCATAGGGACCTTTATCTTCATGGGTTGTATGCAGTCATAATATTTATTTACTACTTGATTACCATAACTTTTTTTATTGTCTACTAGGTTTGGTAAATATGTTATAGGTAGAATATATGATGGTTATAAACAAACCCCCCCCCAAAAAAAATCTATTTGAAGAATAAAAATGTAGAAGAATCCAGGTAAAATTTTGGTATGATGTCCTCATAATAATCAGGGTTGAGTTCATGTAATCAAGCAGTCCAGTATAAATTGATCACCATATATACATGGGAAATATAAACTCCAATATATTAAACAAAAACATATGGGAGAAAGGATCCTCACTGAAGTTGAAATGGGTTATTGTTGCATAGTTAACTGATTATTTGATCAAGCCTATATGCAATTTTGTTCAAAGGGCTAACAACTTTTTTAAGATCTTGACAAAACTCTCAAAAGACACCTAGTGTAAGACCTTGAGATGAGTTTAGTAAGGGAGAAATTAGTATGTATTTTGATTGGTTATCATATTATAAATGCAAATATACCGATATTGTAGTGGGGTAAGCAAGAGAAATTTTAGATTAGCTTTAAATCAGAAGGCAGAATTCTTGCTTTCTTTTGATTTGCAGACAATGCAATCAAATGGCGACAATCTTCAGAGTATCTGCATAAAAACAAAAGGCTGGATTCTAGCTTTCCTGTAATTTTCTGCTTCTGAAGCTGTAGATCTCCGATTCAAAGAACAGGGTCTTAGGGGGGACTGAAATCCTCTCCCGCGGCAGGAGGTTCCTGCCGCTGATCCAAGGGCTGGGGATCAGTCGGTCCGCTTACCAATACATGGGGAGGTGAGCCAGCTAAAATCCCGCCCTTGACCAACGGCAGTTGGGCGGGAGAGGATTTTTTTGCTCTTAGGGGCCAATCCAACATAGCTAGTTTGCTGAGAAATGTTGTTCAGTTAAAAAGAAAATTGGTTGTCTAAGGATATATCAAGACAAAAATAGAACTTGCCAGAAAAAAGTTATCTTCTTAAGCCCAGATTGCCCAAGGATTGGGTAATCGGAGGCCATTTCTTAAAAAAAAAAAGGTCTAGGTGGCATTAGAGGAGGTGTAAGGATCTTCTCACTGTCAAACGGAAGCCAGCTGGGGATCCAAATGCAATCTTAGCTGTTCGATCCCCTCATTGTCAAACAACAGCCAAACAGAGGATTTGAATCCACGAACTTCTTTCTGCTGCTGCTCGTCTACGGCTTCAGCGTCCTTCAGGCGTCACTGCAAGTCCCCTCGCCCAGAATCTGTAAACGGGATCTTGATAATAGGAAAATTTCCAATCAAATTTTAATATCTTTATCGGATGAACTAAAACTTACTAAAATTATATATGGATTCTTTACCTTCCAATGAATTAAATTTTATCAACATTATTTCTGTATTCTTTACCTCAAAGAGTAAATCTATGTCTATTGCAGAACAGGGCGACAGAGGAGGATCTTTGTCCAAGACTCCATATAATCAGCAATTCTCCAAGTACGAATGTCAGCTTTCTCCACCTCGGCCGCCTTCAACGTCTCCTCGGCCACTTTTAACTTCTTCTCGGCTTTATCTATCCAAACAACAATATCAACCTTCTCCGGCTCCGGCTCCGACTCCGGCTCAGCCGCCTTCAACATCTCGTCAGCCACTTTTAGCTTCTTTTGGGCTTTATTTGCCCGAGCAGCAATATGAACTTTCTCCAGCTCGGTTGCCTTCAACGCCTCCTCGGCCATTTTTAACTTCTTTTCGGCTTTGTTCGCCCGAGCAGCAATATGAACTTTCTCCAACTCAGTAGCCTTCAACGTGTCCTCTGCCACTTTTAGTTTCTTTTCGGCTTTATCCGCCCGAGCAGCAATACGAACTTTCTCCAGCTCGGTCGCCTTCAACGTCTCCTCGGCTTTATCCGCCCAAGCAGCAATATGAGCTCTCTCCAGTTTCGTCGCCTTCAACGTCGCCTCAGCCACATTTAGCTTCTTCTCAGTTTTATCTGCTCGAGCAACCATCTCAAGTTTCTCCAGCTCGGTCGCCTTCAACGTCTCCTCGGCTTTATCCGCCCAAGCAGCAATATGAGCTCTCTCCAGCTTCGTCGCCTTCAACGTCGCCTCAGCCACATTTAGCTTCTTCTCAGCTTTATCTGCTCGAGCAACCATCTCAAGCTTCTCCAGCTCGGTCGCCTTCAACGTCTTCTCGGCTTTATCCGCCCAAGCAGCAATATGAGCTCTCTCCAGCTTCGTCGCCTTCAACGTCGCCTCAGCCACATTTAGCTTCTTCTCAGCTTTATCTGCTCGAGCAACCATCTCAAGCTTCTCCAGCTCGGCCACTTTTAACTTCTTCTCGCCTTCATGCACACTCGCCCTATAGGCACTTCCAATATCCCTGAGCCTCTTCACCTTGTTCATCACGTGCTCGGCCTTGTTAGCAACCGCGCGGCTCTCTTTTTCAGCCTTGGTCCTCGCAGCATCAGCCTTTTCGGCATTATGCTCCAGCTGAGCAACCGACTTAACAAGCTGCACCAAATCGAAACGGTAAGGATGAGCTTCTGAGGTCTTACTAAACCGAGGAAAAACGTAACAAAAACAAGTGTACTCAGAAACTTACAGCATCAATTGCCGAATTTGAACCCGATATGAGCTCCTTGTTGTTCGGAGTGCGGCGTTCGCTCATCGGCCCATCTTTACCGCGAAAGGCATGGAAAACATCAGGACATGAAAGTCCAAGTAAAAAACACGCCTTTCATTTTGTATCTAATTACAATGCAAAAATGGACAGTCCCAGGATAACACAGCTTCTATGAGTCTGGATCACCTGCTCGTACTAGAAGAGACAGGATTCACATCGTCTCCTCCCAGTATGACTGGAAGGACGGTGGCAACCTTCCTCGGATGGTTCGCCCATTGAATCCGTAGACCCCACGGCCCAGCCGAACCCCGTCGTCGGCCTGGCTAGTTGGGTGTCGGCTCGGACGTGGGTCTCGGATTCACCAAGAGCCACGTGGCAACCATCCGAGGAAGGTTGCCACTGTCCTCCCAGACCACTGGGAGGAGACGATGCGGATCCAGAAGAGACAACCCTTCTAGTACGCCTTTTAATTGACATCTGTCCTGGTGAGTTGATGGAGATAACTTCCCGTTAATTAATATATCTCTATTTTTCATTCTAAAATTTTTATAAAAAAAAGCTTAATCGGTAGGTTTTTTTTTTTTAATTTAAATTGTAAAACTTCTTTAATAGTAAACAACTTTCCTTGTTGCCTACAACTCTGAATTGGTAGTTTAATTTATCTTTTTTTTTTTTTTTTTCTTTTATCCATTGCTTGTTATTCAAGAACATTACCTTCGAGCCTGTACTCCAAAAGGTTGAGGATTTATCCATCTTCATTGATTTTGCTTGCTGCCCGCCCAAATAGGAAAGAATCCAACCATCTTCTTATCAAATTGGGAATTTCTTTTCCCCAAGGTAATCTCGAAGAGCATCATACTGTAACTGAAATCCCGACCCACAAGCTTTGCCAAGCCAAAGTCAACCACACCTTGGGACAGAAATCAACATCTAAAAGAATGTTTTCGGGTTTAATGTCACAATGTATGATGCACTCTCTGCATTTCTCATACAGATATCTACCCCTGTTGCTGTCTCTAATGCTGTTTGATGTCTTTTTTCTAGTCTAAAACCTCGGAATTTTTTCCATGATACAGATGTTGGGTTGGTGTTTTGTATTCTGTGGGATCCACGTAATTATAAGGGGTAGTATTTGTATTAGGGTATGAGTCTATTACATGTATGGGGTAAACTTATAATTGTGGAGGGATTAGGGTTTCTAGGTTTCCCTATATATTGTCTCTGTGTGGGAAAACCTAGATAAGGTCTGAGCAGTATACTGTGTCAGGTGGAGAGAATTGTAGAGAGTTTTCTTGGCAATAAAGAATCTTTGATTCTCTGTGGTGGAGGTAGACATTCCGAATTGAGTGTTGAACCACAGCAAATCCTGTGTTGTGTGTTTGCATGATCTTCGTTTCTTTCTCGTGGTTACGCGTTCATCCCTAACAAGTGGTATCAGAGTCAAGGTTCGATAGATCGATCAGTGATCTAGGAGAAGAGAGGGAACGGGTAAGAGAACAAGAAAAAAGGGTGAGTTTTTTTTTACGTTTTTTTCTCTATATTCCTTAGGAAAAATTAAGGAATTAAAGAAAAAAAAAAAAAGTGATCATCATTACCGTACAAGAAGAAGGAGTTTTTTTTTAAGAAAAAAAAAATAAATTGCATTCTCTGCACGGTAATGTGGTGAAAAAAAAAAAAAAAAAAAAAAAAGGATCGTACGATTCGGTGTTCGTACATTGTATCATCCAAAGAGAAGGGGAAAAACATAGAGGTTATTGTCCCAAGGGTTTTTGGGTGTTACGGTTTCATTGGAAGACACAGATCAGGCAGATTCGGTGTCTTTGATATCGATCGGACAGTCTTGTGCAAGATCAACGGTGATTGAAGCTCTTGAAAGTTGATGGCAGGCACAGAAGGTAAAGATCGAGTTAATAGAATAGCGACGAAGGGTTTAAATTTCTCCATAGAACCCTTTAATGGCTATAATGATTTCACCTTGTGGCAACAACGGGTAAAGAATATTCTTACGCGGGAGGGGACTGTTAAGGCTCTCAAGAAGAAATCCGACAAGCCAGAAAAGTTGACAGATGATGAGTGGTTAGATTTGAGGGATCTGGCAAATAGTACGATTCAGTTGTTTCTGGCGGATAATACTCTTCGTGAGGTCATTGGTTTGGAGGATCCAGAAGAAGTTTGGACGAAGTTGGAGAGCAGATACAAATCCAAATCGTTGACAAATCGATTGTTTTGAAGAAACAATTATATGGCTTTCGTTTGTCAGATGGAGTGAAATTTGAGGTGCATATTGATGAATTCAACAGGATTCTGACGGAGTTGTCTGCTCTTGATGTGAAGATCGAAGAGGAGGACAAGACACTTATCTTGTTGGCATCATTGCCTCATTCATTTGATCACATTGTGACTACACTGTTGTTTGGTAAGGATACTCTCAAACTTGACGATGTTATTGCTGCTTTGCTAATGAATGAGACACGGCGGAAAAATAGTAGTGAGGGGACGTCAGATGAGGGTAGTGCCTTGGTTACAGTTGGTGGTCAGGGTAGAGGAAGATCAAATGGGAGATAGGAATATGGCAAGAATAGGGATCGCTCCAAGTCACAAGGTCGCAAAATAATTTGTTATTATTGCGATGAGGAAGGTCACATAAGATGGAATTGTCCAAAGCGTAAGGAAGATAAAAAGAAAAAGAAAGACAAGGAGAGTGAAGCAAAATCATCTACTGCTGGTGTCACAGAAGAATGGAGTGATGGAGATCTCCTTCTCACTACTTCATCAGGTACAAATACTTCAGATTAGATTTTAGATTCAGGTTGTTCGTTTCATATGTGTTCAGTTAGAGAATAGTTTGCTACATATCATGAATGTGATAAGGGTACAGTCAGAATGGTAAATTATGCTGAAAGCAAGGTTGTCGGGATTGGGACTGTACGAATTCGCATGTTTGATGGGATTGTGCGAACTGTAACTGGGGTTAGACATGTGCCGGACTTAAGGAAGAATTTAATTTCATTGGGAACACTGGATACGAGAGGCTACAGGTGTTCATCTGAATGTGGAGTTCTTAAGGTCTCCAAAGGGACCATGGTTATGATGCAGGGACAGATGGTTGGTGATCTATACAGACTTGCAGGGAGTGTTGAAACAGATGGTGCTTCTGTTGGAACTCAGGCAAGAAGTACAGATGGAAGACAGAAGATGCAAAAAGTTCAAGTTGTGAACAAGTGCAGATTTGGGAAGAAGCGAGTATCTTTTGCTTCGGATTTTGTGAGTGGAAGTGATCTCTCCGGTGATGCTGCAGCAGTGGGAGAGATGGAGACACATCACATCGTGCGACGGTGAGCTGTACGGGACACCCGGACGAGGTGTGGGCTATGCTGGTTTGGGTGTAGCGGTTTGACAGAGACAGATTTACAGAATCAACATCAACGAGTTTTCTTCAAGGTGGTTTGCAAAATTCAAGCCAGGTGGAGATTTGTTGGGTTGGTGTCTTGTATTCTGTGGGGTCAATGTAATTATAAGGGGTAGTTTTTGTATTAGGGTATGAGTCTATTACATGTATGGGGTAAACTTATAATTGTGGTGGGATTAGGGTTTCTAGGTTTCCCTATATATTGTCTCTGTGTGGGAAAACCTAGGTAAGGTCTGAGCAAAGGAGGATACTGTGTCAGGTGGAGAGAATTGTAGAAAGTTTTCTTGACAATAAAAAATCTCTGTTTCTCTGTGGTGAAGGTAGGCATTCCGGATTGAGTACTGAACCACAGCAAATCCTGTGTTGTGTGTTTGCTTGTTCGTTTCTTTCTCGTGGTTACGCGTTCATCCCTAACAACAGATGAGAATCTAAAGAACCTTTTAAGCATAAAATCATAGACCAGCAACTCTTTAGTACCTTCACAGCAAAACCCATGGAGGCTTCAAGCTTCTTATCCTGACTGAATCATCCCATGATCAGCGACGGACCCGAAAAAAAAAAAAAAAAACAAAAAAGAGTTGTATTCAATAAGGAAAGTTGTTTTCGATTAAAAAAGTTTTAAATTTTAAATAAAAAACTACCAATTCAGTTAATTTGTCATTAAAAGAAGTAATTATGGGATAAAAAAATTTAGAATTAAAAATAGAGAAACATTAGTTAATGAAAGTTTTCTCCTTTAACTCACCATGACAGATGTGGATCAAAGGGCGTGTTCTAGAAGAGTTGTGTACCAGCATTCTAGTAACAGCAGGTGATCCGGACTCGTTCCTTATAGTGATGAATCTAATCTAGCAAGGAAGAAGCTTACCATAAATCTGCGAGCAGGTAGGGATTGGATACATATCATCCACGCAAGGCGTCAACTTGCAATCACCACACGGACCAAAATGGCAAATCTCGCTACAGAAATGTTTTCCACAAGCAAGTTTCTTGCCACAATCGGAATTACATGAGTAGTGTTTACTATCATTCTGCTTCACATCGCCCTTCCAAACCATCTCTTCACAAAGAAGAAACTCTTCCTTCTTGTCGCAGAAACATGACCCTTTCATCAATATCAAACAAGGATCACACTGTCCATAATGGCAAATCCGATCACAACTGTGGCGCCCACATTCCAGAAGTTTGTTACAGGGCTCCTCACAGGAAACCATGGGCTTCCAATCAGAGCATCTCATCGTAAACGTCTTTTTCCCACAAGGGCACCGAGGAGTAAACGCTTTGCAAGGAGGACATGGACCTGGATGGCACTGCAAGACACAAACATGTGGGCAACGATCATCATCATTGCTATCCTCCCTCTCCAATGGCTTCCCACATGGCTCTCCACATGAATGCGGCGTCCGATACAAATCCATGCGAGGGTCTGGTTGCTTCCCACAGAAACAAACATATCGAATCTCCTTCGCCGTCAGCTGCTGTACAGACTGACAACCAGGGCAACACCAATTTACGCCCTGGTTCTTCTCGACAGACAAATCAATAGAAGTCGGTGCTCGAGCCCAGTTCTTTATACATTTGAGATGGAAAATGGAGTAACAGTTCGAGCACGACCAGATTGGCGCAGACCCTCTAACTATGCCAATACAAATCATGCATTCAACTGCATCTTTTGCGAGCTTATCTTGAATTTCTTGCATAAGTTGCGGAACGTCGCTCATTGTTCAGGGAATCCGAAACACCTGAACACTAACCCTTACTCTGTAAATGAACTGTATCAACCCCCAATCGAATAGAGTCGAATCAAAGAAGAAGAATAGACTAGACTGTGGGTGAAGCTGAAACCCTAGCTTCGAATCTCGAAACAAATGAAGCGAAAAAAACTATTCAAAAAATCAGAGATAATAATAGATGAATATACCTGATACTCGGACAGATTGAGATGATAAGAATCAGTAGGGGTTCCTCATTTTCTGTGTTGTATCCCTTGAAAAGCGATTGTGTTCAAGAGAGAAAGAAGAGAGTATAAAAGCATAGAGTCTGGGGAATGATGGAAATGTTGGAACAAAGCGAGGAGTGTATTTTCTCCAACAAGCCATTTAATTTCATCGGAAACCATGGATACCTGCACTAATGCATACCTGCACTCAGCCAACCTCCCACAAAAATCCCCACAAAATCCAAGGGATTGGGAAGACATAGAATCTGAACGTTAAGTCCTCACCTCCCACAAAGTCCAAGAAACTGAGAAGACAGAGTCTGAAACGTTTAAGTCCTCAGCCATATCGTATTGTTATTGGTTCGATACAGATTTCTAGCTGATTTAGTATCGTTTGCTGTATCGGTGTGGTGATCGATACCATTGGCCAACACATGGCCAACACATGATCGATACCAAAAATAAAAACCTATCACATTAGTATATGATCGATACTTGACTGATACAAGTTGGTACCTATTTCCAATAAAAACCCCAATACTGATATCCGCTTTTATACCATAAACTAAATTCATGATTGCATCCAGTGAGACCCTATGGCATTAGAAAACTTGCTTGATGCATCCTTGTTGTAAAGGTGTCAATTCAGTACTGGTATCGTTTATCGAAATTGAATCGTGTCGAATCGAATCGAATATTGAAATAGGATATATCTTAAATAAGAAACTATATATACCGAATAAATAAAATACATAATACTGAATAAAAATCGTATCATAATCGTTCCAAACTGTATGGTAATGATATGGAAAATTGGAACTGAAACCGATAGGATATTATACTAGTATCATTATTTTTACTTCCATACCGTACAGAAAATCGAATACCATACCAGTAGACACCATTACCCCAATGGGCTTCACGTTGAACGTGTAAGTGTTGATCAAGGTTTAAAAACCCAAAACAGACCCGATTCGGTCTCATAATTTCGATTTGAATGGAAATTATATAGAATTGGTTGAGAAACCATTTGAATCAGACCTAGATATTAGAACTGAGAAGATCATACAATGAACTTCCATAAATTTGTGATTTTTTTGAGTTTTTATTCATGCGATGTTGTTACAATAATTACATTTCATTGAATTTTTTTTTTTTACTATTTTATTAATTAGAAGAAGGCAAATTATAGTCAAAATGACCTGTTATTTTTTCAAATGTTATAAACCATATATTTTGTCATTGGGGGCAAATGATATGACCATAAATTAGCCACATATCAAATTTTAAAGTCTAATTCAAAATGTTCCATTCTCCCAAAAGAATAAATGCTCTAAATAAAAAAGAAGAAGAAGAAAAAGAAGAAGAAGAAGAAGAAGAAGAAGGAAAATTTCCCTACCTTAGAGAGTCAAGGGGAGGGATTATAGGGAATTGGGATCCTATGTAGTGAAGACATCCCTGTAGTGAGGATCCCACCTACTCAAAGTAGGATCCGCATGTATGCCAATTAGGGGTGAAAGTTTTGCCCTGACGGCCCGAGCCCGCCCAAAACCGCCCTGAACCCGGTCAGGGTTTAGCCCGGCCCGTACCCTGATAGGGTCCAATTAGGGTACAGGGTAATTTTTACCCTGTCAGGGTAAGGGCGGGTAAGGGTTGAGGCCTCGGGTAGAGCCCAGCCCGACCCTACCCGACCCTGACTTATATATATATATATATAATCAGAAATAATTTTTTATTCCATTTTCTTTTTCTAAATAACCCTAAATCCCTAATCCTTACGATTTCTCTTCTCTCTTTCAGACTTTCGGTCTTCTCCTACCGCAATACCGCATCTCTTTCAGTCCTTCAGACTCCTTCTCCTACCGTAGCTACCGGCGCGGCCATTTTTCAGTTTCTCACTTTCTCTCATTCTCTCTTTTTCTCCTAATGCTCTCGCTCTCTATTTCTCCTACCGACGGTTTCTCTATTTCTCCTAAAGCCGACGAACGCAGCTGAAGGCACTGACGACGGCTCCTACAGGGCAGCTGACGGCGAGAGCGTCTCTCACTCTCTCTTCCTCCTACTGTCGAGTCGACGACACTATCTAGAGAGTAGAGCCACCATATCCGATTCACGAATTCAGCCCCATCGGATCATCTTCTTCCTCTTCGGCCTGATTTTAGGTATAAGGTATTTATCTCTCTCTCTCTCTCTCTCTCTCTCTCTCTCTCTCCCTCTAGTCTCTCTCTCTCTCTCTATCTTTCTGAATCTTTGCAGTTTGCACATAATATTAGGTTTCCATCTAATTGTTTACCAGAGTTTTAATTTGGTATGAAATAAAACTCAAATAGAAAATCCTCAAATGAGGTTTGCCTTGTCTGTGATCAGGTTTGCCTTCTGTGAATAAGGTTTGCCTTCAGCTTCTTTTGCCTTCAGCTTTGCCTTCAGAATACAGAATCTCAGGTTTGCCTTGTTCTTTTTTTTTTTTTTGGGTAAATAAGGGTAAACCCTACCCTGATTTAGGGTCAATCAGGGTAAACCCGACCTGGCCCGGCCCGATCAGGGTAAATCAGGGTAGGGTAGGGTTTGGTAATACCCTGCCAGGGTAGGGTAAGGGTTGAGGTTATGTAATACCCTGACAGGGTAGGGTAGGGTTTGGGTTAGCATGAATATTTTTTGGGTAGGGTAGGGTTTGCAAATACCCGGCCCAACCCGACCCTGTTTCACCCCTAATGCCAATGCACACTTAGTGCATTAGGATGTGTCCCAATCCACTTTGAGTGACTGGGTGCTACAGCTGCTATGGCGACAGAAATGGCAACGTAAACCCTTGCATGGGTGAAAATCATTGGCAACGGGAAAGTATTTTTTATGACAAAAAATTTCCAATGACAAAATATGAATTGTTGTAGTGTTCCGACGATTAAGTCAGTAACAGAGCAAGCAGTATAGAGATTACGAGAGTTCATAAACTCCTTAGAAAGATGAGATAAGCTTAAGAGAGTTCATAAGCTCAAAAGAAATCCATTTTTATTTTTTATAAAGAGAATAAAAAATTATTCTTGTTCCTATATAATTTTCATGTATATAAATGTGAATCCATATTTGTTTTTCACCTTAAACAATCTTCTTACCCACGATCAATGTCCCAATTTACCTATTATAAATCTCCTTTGTAAACTCTTCTCTTATTTTCTATATCATTATCTCTTCAACTTAACGGATTAATTAGCCTGAATTTACATATCAATATCAGGATTTAATTGATCTAATTACAAGTAATTAATTCAAATTGTTTAGAATTTTGACAAATCATTAAATTAAATGAAATCAAATGAAATGGAAAACAGAATATGGAGAAGAATATCTTTATTTGTTTAAGCATGCATCGGAAAGAGATAAGGTAAACATTTTATTCCAATTAAAAAGCATAATCATAATATTATTGTTTTGTAAAAAATTGAAAAAAAAAACAAATCGAAATAGAATATTTATTGAAAGAGGTAAAAACATAAATAGACCAAACATGAATCTTAAAAAATCTTTTAGATCAACAGGTGTTAGGATGAGTTAAAAAAACCCCATTTCAAAAGTGAGTCATTGAAGAACATCCCATGGATTCACCTATATATAAGCTTCAGATAAAGTTTAAAAACTAAGAACTTGAATACCACTTGTAAATAGTCCAACGAACATAACAGGTATAAGAACCACCAAAGGTACTAAAGAAACAACACCAACAACAATTAAGTCATCTGCCAACTTATCCCCAAAATAAAAGTCGAAAACTAAGTGATAAAAGTCGAAAACCTTTACCTTCATGGGCCGAAATGCAGTCATAATTACTTGATACCCAAAACATTTTAATGTCTACTAGGTTTGGTAAATATGTTATAGGTAGATTATATGTTGGTTATAAACAAAATTCCTAAAAAAATCAATTTGAAGAATGAAAATATAGAAGAATCTAGGTAAAATTTTGGAATGATGTCCCCCCTAATAATCAGGGTTGAGTTCATGTAACCAAGCAGTCCAGTATAAACCGATCACCATATATACATGGGAATTATAAACTTCGATATATTAAACAAAAAAAGTTCATTAAGTTCTTCTATCAACAGTTTATGGGAGAAAGGATCCTCACTGAAGTTGAAATGAGTTATTGTTGCATAATTAACAGATTATTTGATCAAGCCTATAAGCAATTTTGTTCAAAGGCTAACAACTTTTTTAACATCTTGACAAAACGCTCTAAAGACACAGCTGTAAGACTTTGAGATGAGTTTAGTAAGGGAGAAATTTTTTTGGGTAATAGTAAGGGAGAAATTAGTATTTAGATTGGTTATCATATTATAAATGCAAATATACCAATACTGTAATGGGGTATGCAAGAGAAATTTTAGATTAGCTTTGAGTCAGAAGGCAGAGTTCTTTCTTTCTTTTGATTTATAGAAAATGCAATCAAATGGCTTCAATCTTCAGAGTATCTGCATAAAAACAGAAGGCTGGATTCTAGCTTTCCTGTAATTTTCTGCTTCTGAAGCTGTGGGTCTTTGATTCAAAGAACAAGGTCTGAGGGACTAGTCCAATATAGCTTAGGCTGTGTTTGATATCATTTTTGTTTTTATTTTTCTGATACGTTTTTATTTTTGTAAGTGTTTGGTATGTTTTTTGATTGTTATTTCTTGTTAGGAAAAAAAAAAAAAAAAGGTTCAAATTCAAAAAGAGGTTGATAATTCTTTTTTATTTTTGCCTAAAAATATTTTTGAAACCGTTTTGTGCAACTTTTAAGTTGCACGAGGTTTTTTTAACTCTAACGGATCTAAAATTGAGGGTAAAAGTGTCCATTTCTTTATAACGAATAAAAACAATGCCTTATAGAGAGGAACTGTTGACGTGAAACTCTCAACGTTTGAAGGTTTTGCAAATCTCATCGTTTGAAGCTCTCTCTGCAAAGCATCTCTCGATCTAGGTTGCCTTCTCTTTGATCCAAAGTCGTAAGTACATAGAGCTGGGTTGCCTTCTCTTTGAACCAAAACAGATGCCCTAGCTTTCTCTCGATTTTTCTTTTCATTTTGTTTCTTCTTCTTGCTTAGGGATTCTGAATTTCATGTTTTCTACAGGAAAGATCCAAACTTCCTTTTTTTTATTGCTTGATTACGATATGCTTTGGTTCGAGCTTTGAAACCTAGTGATAATTTCTCCTCCTAACTTTTTGTTTTTTGATCCCCAAATTTTGATCCAAGGAAAGCATCTGATTCCAGAATAAAAAACGGAATCCTTCGACCATAGCTTTGTTTGAGACTCAGGGTATTTCTCTTTCCCTCTCTCTGTTACAGTCATGTTTGCTGGTTTTTTGAAGGGATGCATAGGACACCCAAGGGTTTTTGCTTTGACTTGGTACCTAGGAGATCGTTCTGCTGCCTCTTCTTTTCTTATTCATTCCCTTTTCCCAACTGTTTCGGTGTTTGATTTTACTTTCTCTCCCTTGGCCTCCTCTTCTGTTTGTGGTTTTTAATTTCAATCTAGGTGTTATCACTTCAATGTTTCAACCTAACTTTTTTTGCAGCTGTCCGTTCTGTTGGTTCATGCGGGAAATTTTTCTTTTTCTTTTTAACCTTTTTCAGCTTTTGTTGTGCACCTCTAATAATGTTGATGGGCTAATGTGATGATTTATTTCTACTATGTTCAGTTCCCGTTCTACTTAAATCTTGTTCTGGTTCTAATTCTACTGTTATTCTTCCTCTTAAGTATCTAACAAAATTCAACATGTTCGAGCATATTAAAGTAGCACTAATCCAATTCAGCCTATGATGGAAGCACATAAAGGATGAACTGTATTAATCCCAGTCTTAGATTATGGCCTTTTACAATTACCAGGGCATGGAGTTGTTATGAAAACAGAAAGGATGAACTGTATTAATCAGCCTATTAAACGTTTTGTCAAATGAACTAGTGTAACTTCAATGAGATAATCCATTTTTATCTGTGATAATTCAGTCTCCTTACATGAGGCTACTGATGGATTGAATAATCTCTCATCACAAAAATATAAACCTTTAGTTTTGTTCCAATAATTTCCAAACTGCTGCACTTTTTTTGTGGGGTGGGGGGGGGGGGGGGGGGGGGGGGGGGGGGTGGTTGGCAATGTTTCTGGGTTTAGTCTACTGTAGATTGATTAGGATGTCTTACAATTTACATGTGTTAGTTGCAGGTTGATTAGATATAATAGCTCAGGTTTGGATAGAATTAGAACCAGAACAAGATATAAGTATAATGTTGAGGCAAACATTAATGTTTCCTTAGAAAACTAAACTCCTATTCCTACTGCTACTCCTATTACATATTAAAAAAAAAACAACAAAGTTTCTTTAGATTTGTTTTATTTATTTTAATTAAAAACATAATTTATTTTATATGGATGAAGGAAAGATCAATGAAGTAGAGATGAGAATTGAGGCGAAGCATTTAAAAGATTTGTTTGTTTGGACTAATAGATCTATAAAAGTTATAAAAATTATTTTTAGACATACATATACTAAATCTATTTCTCATTTTGCAATTTATTTTTTATTGTAATTATCAAACGACTTTTTATTTTTTTATCAAAAATGGTTTTCAAAAATACTTTTATAAAAATAGTAAAAACCAAAAACAAAAATCATACCAAACATAACCTTAGTTTGCTGAGAAATATTGTTCAATTAAAAAGAAAATTAATGGTCTAGGAATATATCAAGACAAAAATACAAAAGTTGCCAGTCATCTTCTTAAACCTAGATTACCCAATGCGGAGGCCATTTTCTAAAAAAAAAATAATAAAAAAAAAAAAAAAAAAGTCTAAGTGGCATTAGAGGTGTAAGGATCCTCTTACTGTCAAACGGCAGCCAAATGGGACTCCAACCAATGGATACGTGTTCCAATGCAATCTTAGCTGTTGGATCTTTTCACTGTCAAACGACAACCAAACAAAGGATTTGAATCCACAGATTTCTTTCTGCTGTCTCTCGTCTACGGCTTCAACATCCTCTAGGCGTCACTGCAAGTCCCCTCACGCAGAATCTGTAGTAGGAAATTAAACATGATCCTGATAATAGGAAAATTTTTCAATCCAAATTTAATATCTTTATTGGTGAACTAAATCTTACTAAAATTATATATGCATTTTTTACCTTCCGATGAATTGAATCTTTTATTAACATTATTTATGAGTTCTTTTCCGAGGATATTTTTCCAAGGACAAGTTCTCCAACTCGGCCAATGTCAAAGCAACAAAGTCAGCTTTCTCCACTTCGGCCGCCTTCAACGTCTCCTCAGCCAATTTTAACTTCTTCTCGGCTTTATCCACCCGAACAGCAACATCAACCTTCTCCAGCTCTGGCTCTGGCTTCGGCTCCAGCTCCGGCTCCGGCTCCGGCTCCGGCTCGACCACCTTCAACATCTCCTCGACCACTTTTAGCTTCTTTTGGGCTTTATCCGCCAGAGCAGCAATATGAACTTTCTCCAGCTCGGTCACATTCAACGTCTTCTCGGCCACTTTTAGCTTTTTTTCGGCTTTGTCCGCCCGAGCAGCAATGTGAACTTTCTCCAGCTCAGTCGCCTTCAACGTTTCCTCTGCCACTTTTAACTTCTTTTCGGCTTCATCCGCCCGAGCAGCAATATGAACTTTCTCCAGCTCGGTCGCCTTCAACGTCACCTCGTACACTTTTAGCTTCTTCTCGGCTTTATCCACCTGAGAAACAATGTCAACCTTCTCCAGCTCGGCCACTTTTAACTTCTTCTCGGCTATATGGGCACTCACCATATAGGCCCCTCCGATATCCCTGAGCCTCTTCACCTTTTTCATCAGGTGCTCGGCCTTGTTAGCAGCCTTACGGCTCTCTTCTTCAGCCTTGGTCCTCGCAGCATCGGCCTCTTTGGCATTATGCTCAAGCTGAGCAACCGACTTTGCAAGCTGCACCAAATCGAAACGCTAAGGATGAGCAAACGAGGTTACTACACCGAGGAGAAATGTAACAAAAACAAGTGCACGCAGAAACTTACCGCACTAATTGCCGAATTTGCACCCGATATGAGCTCCTTGTACTTCAGCGTGCTGTGTTCGCTCGTCGGCCAATCTTTACGGCAAAAGGCATGGAAAACATCAGCACATGAAAGTCGAAGTAAAAAACATGCCTTTCATTTTGTATCTAATTACAACACAAAATGGACAATCACCAGGATAAAACAGCTCCTATGAGTCCGCATCACCTGCTGGTCTCTTCTAGTATGCCCTTTGATCAACATCTGTCCTGGTGAAATAACTGCGATAACGTCCCGTTAGTTAATATATTTTTATTTTTAATTCTAATTTTTTATATAAAAAAATACTGAATTAGTAGTTTTTTTTATTTAAATTGTAACAACCCTGAATTGGTAGTTTATCTTTCACGATTTTTTTAATTTACCTCTTTTCGTTTTTTTAATTTCTATTTCTTTTATCCACAGCTCAATCCTCTAGATCAACATTACCTTCGAGCCTGTAGTCCAAAAGGTTGTGGATTTCTCCATCATCATGGATTTTGCTTGCTGCCCGCCCAAATAGGAAAGAATCCAAACTTTTCTCATCAAATTGGGAGTTTCTTTTCCCAGAGATGTAATCTCCAAAGAGCATCATACGGTAAGTGAAATCCCGACCAACAAGCTTTGCCAAGCCAAAGTCAGCCACACCTTGGGACAGAATTCAACATCTACAATAATGTTTTCGGATTTAATGTCACAATGTATGATGTACCCTCTGCATTTCTCATACAGATAAGCTACTCGTGTTGCTGTCCCTAATGCTATTTGATTTCTTCTTCTTTTTTTTTCCAATCTAAAACCTCATAATCCTTTTTTCCATGAAACAGATGGGAATCTACAGAACCTTTAAACACAAAATCATAGATCAGCAACCGTTTAGTACCTTCACAGCAAAACCCATGGAGGCTTAAGCTTTCACATCCTGACTGAATCATCCCATGATCAGCGACGGACCCGCAAAAAAGAAAAAACAGAGAGTTGTAAACATTAAGGAAAGTAGTTTACGATTAAAGAATTTTTAAATTTTAAATAAAAAACTACCAATTCAGTTAACTTATCATTAAAATAAGAAGTAATGGGATAAAAAAATCTAAAATTAAAAATAGAGATATATTTAACTAATGAAAGTTATCTCACCATGACAGATGTTGATCAAAGGGCTCTAGTACCAGCTTTCTAGTACCAGCAGATGATCCGGAGTCCCGGACTCGCTTCTAATGAATCCAGCAAGGAAGAAGCTTACCATAAAACTGCGAGCCGGTAGGGATTGGAAACATATCATCATTGCAAGGCGTCAACTTGCAATCACCACACGGACCAGAATGGCAAATCTCGCTACAGAAATGTTTTCCACAAGCAAGTTTCATGCCACAAGCAGAATTACATGAGTAAACACCATCAATCTGGCTCACATCGCCCTTCCAAACCATCTCTTCACAAAGAAGAAACTCCTCCTCCTTGTTGCAGAAACACGACGCTTTGATCAATATCAGACAAGGATCACACGGTCCATAGTGGCAAATCCGCTCACACCTGTGGCGCCCACATTCCAGAAGTTTATTACAGGGCTCCTCACAAGTAAGCATGGACTTCCTATGATCAGAGCATCTCATCGTAAACGTCTTTTTCCCACAAGGGCACCGAGGAGTAAACACTTTGCAAGGAGGACATGGACCTGGGTGGCATTGCAAGACACAAACATGGGGGCAACGATCATCGTCAATGCCATTACCACCGCCGGCAACCTCCCTTTCCAATGGCTTCCCACATGGCTCTCCACATGAATGCGGCGTTCGATACAAATCCATGGGAGGGTCTGGTCGCTTCCCACAGAAACAAACATTACGAATCTCCTTCGCCGTCAGCTGCTGTACAGACTGGCAACCAGGACAACGCCAATTTACGCCTTGGTTCTTATCGACAGAAAAATCAACAGAAGTCGGTTCTCGAGCCCATTTCTTTATACATTTGAGATGGAAAATGGAGTAACAGCTCGAACACGACCAGATTGGAGCAGACCCTCTTACTATGTCAATACAAATCAAGCATTCAACTTCGCCTTTTGCGAGCTTATCTTGAATTTCTTGCATAAGTTGCGGGACGTCGCTCATTGTAACACCTAAACACAAACCCTAACTCCTATAAATGAACTTTATCAAGCCAATCGAATAGAATCGAGTCACAGAAAGAGTAAGATTAGCAGTGGTGAAGCTAAAACCCTAGCTTTGAATCTCGAAACAAATGAAGCGGCAAAAACTATTGAAAAATCAGAGATAATAATAGATGAGCATACCTGATACTCGGACAGATTGAGAGGATAAGAATCAACAGGGGTTCTTCACTTTCTAGGTTGTATTCCTTGAAAGACGAATCTGTTAGTCAGAGAAAAAAGAGAATATAAAATCATGGAGTGTGGGGAATGATGGAAATGTCGGAACAAAGCGTAAAGTGTGATTTCTCCAACAATCCATTTAAATTCATCGGAAACTATGAATACCTGCACTCAGCGAACCTCCCACAAAATCCAAGAGATTGGGAAGTCAAAGAGTCTGAAACGTTTTACTCCTGACCTTCCGCAAACGATGTAAATGGGTAACTGATATCCGAATTCAATTCGAATCCGCATGGGAATTCAAATCTAATAATTGGGACATGTGTGATTTGAAACGGATAAGGATTCGGATAGTAGCTTAAATTAGTCACTCCGATCCATTTAGTATTTAAACAGTTTTTATATTAAATAATATTAATAATTTATCGAAACCTACTTTATTTCTAGTTTTTTAGGATTCAAATTCTATACTAAAAAAATATTTTAAAACCTCCTAACTTTATGTCTCCACCTAATTTCTAGGATTCAGTTTCTATATATTTTTGTTTTTTTGGTCGCAATTCAGTTTCTATATTAAATAATATTAAACACTCTTAATCTACCATATTAATTTTCATATTAAAAAATATTAAAACCTCTCCACATAATTTCTAAGGTTTAGTTTCTATATTAAAAACTCTTAATCGTATTTTTAAGATTAATTTTCATATTAAAAAAATATTAAAACCTCTTGACTAAACGTCTCCACCTAATTTTTAGGATTCAGTTTCTATATTAAATAATATTAAAAACTTTCAATCTATTGTATTTCTAAGATTAATTTTCATATTAAAAAATATTTTTTATATTTGGTAATAGTATTAAAAAAATATTAAAGCCCAGGATTGAATTTCCATATTATTAAAATTATTTACTACCATATTTATAGGTTTAATTCCCAAAACTTTTTATTGTGTGCTAGGTTTGGTTCATATGTTATAGGTTACTAATATGTTGGTTATAAACAAAGACCACCTTATTTATAAAAAAGAAATAAAAACAAAGACCTCCCTCCCCCAAAAAAAATCTATTTAAAAACTAAAAAAAATAAAAGAGCCTAGGTAAGATTTGAGTGAAGTCCTAATCAAGGTTGAGTTCATGATCATGTAATCAAGCAGTCCAGTATAGATTGATCACTATTTTTAAATGGGAAATATAAACTCCCATATATTAAAAAAATTGTTTATTAAGTTCTTCTGTCAACAGTATATGGAAAAAGAGATCCTCACTGAAGTTGAAATGGATTATTGGTGCTAGTTGGCTGATTATTTGATCTATAGCTTATATACAATTTTGTTCAAAGGGCTAACAAATTTTTTTAAATATCTTGACAAAACTCTTAAAAGACACCTAAGGCTGGACATTGAGATGAGTCTAGTAAAGGAAAATTTTGTATTTTCTTGAATTATCAAAGTATAAAGGCAAATGTAAAGATCCTCTAGGTTTTCTTCTGATTTGCAGACAATGCAATCAAATGGCTTAAATCTTGAGAGTGTCTCCATAAAAACAAAAGACAGGATTCTAGTTTTTCTTCAATTCGAGTTCGGATCACCTGCATGTACAATTACTCTTCATGAGATCTTATCACAGTAGATATGGTGTGGGATCCACCTCTAGAGTATGGGACCCACCTCTAGAGTGTGGGACCCATTGAATATGAAATGTGATGAAATCTCAAAAAAGAAACAAATCCATGGAGGTGAACCATTCTCAATTCGAGGTTTCTAGACGTTTAGATCTCAAATTCAAAGAACAGGGTATTACCCAAAATAAAAATAAAAAAAAGAACAGGGACCAAGGGACCAACCCAACATATGTCTGTCTGAGAAATGTCGTTCAGTTGAAAAGCAAGTTGGTAGTTGAGGGAAATATCGAAGACAAAAACAAAAAACTTGTCAAAAAGAAGTCATCTTCCTTATACTTAGTGTTATGGCCATGGGAGAAAAATATCATCCAATTAAATTCTTACACGTGACACCCAAAGTTGTTTAGGCTGACCAGACGAACAATATAATGCTTGGCCTTTCACACTCGGAGTTATAATTCTATCCGGATACGTTTCTTGGGCGGAGGTATAGTCCTATTAGGACACGGCGTCTGGTCGTAGGTGTAATCCTACTGGGTTACGTTTTCCAGTCGGAGTCCAGAATCCTAATGTCACTAGAGTACGTTATAAGAGTCATTCTCCTAGTACAAGTGCGATGTCGATCATTACGCCCATACGACCACTCGTATGGTGACACGTGTTACTCTTATTGCTAACCGACTTAGTTTTCTTGGCTACAGTCTCTCATTCCTACTCGGAGTCTATGACCTAGGCGTCCCTCAGAGCGACACTTGGAAGTCCTATTGGCGATCTACTTCTTTATGTCATGATATTTCCATACTTCTTCCCAATCTCTATGAGTAAAGGACGATCTCCAAGGTAATATACACTCACAATCTCACTATTCACCATCAATTCTTTTATACACTTAAACTCTCTCATCATTCTCCTTTTTCTTTAAACTGGAGATAGTTTTCTGTTGTCTCTTGATCGTTTACATTGAGAATCTGATTTATACATCAGAGTATACATGGGGTTTAGTAACCCAACTCCTTTATTTAACTTCTATGATTACACGTGGCTCGGATTACAGACCGATGGGATAATTTCCAACCATAACACTCAGATTGCTCAAAAGAGTAGTTGGATCGTCCGACTCCGAGGCCATTACCAGAAAATAAGAGTCTGTGGCTGCTCGTCTGCGGCTTCAACGTACTCCAGGCGTCACTGCTGGTCCTAACTCCAGCCTGCGTCTCTTCAACTTGGTAGCGTGACATCGAGGCCCTGGCAGCTGAAGTCTGGGTGCCGTGATCCAAATCTAGGCAGTACTTCAGGAAGGCACGGTTTGCAACCCCGAGTGCATCCTTCTTGAAGGCCGAGGACTCTTTATGGTTGGTCACCACCCGAGCAGCATTGTCAGCCTTCTCCAGCTCAGCCGCCTTCAACAACTCCTCGGCCATTTTTAGCTTCATCTCGGCCACCTTCAACGAATCCTAGGTCACTTTTAGCTTCATCTCGGTCGCCTTCAACGGCTCCTGGGTCACTTTTAGCTTCATCTCGGCTTCATCCGCCCTTGCCTCATTGTCCTTTGCGGCATCATAGAGCATCGTCGTGGACTCGACAGGCTGCACCAAGACGAAACGTTAGGATGAGCTTTCGAGCTGACTAAACCGAGAAGAAACGTAACCAAAAAACAAGTGTACGTACACAGAAACTCACATCAACCATTGACGCTTTTAGTCGAGTTATTTGCTCTTTGAAGGGCAGCGTACTGATATAGGCACGTGAACTCGTCCGCCGATCCTCTACCGTAAAAGGAAAACATCAGCACAAGAAAATCTGCACGGACCAGGATGGCAATTCTAGCCACAGAAATGTCTTTCACAAGCAAGTTTCTTGCCACAAGCGGAATTACATGAGTAAACACCATCATTCTGCTTGAAATCGCCCTTCCAAACAATCTCTCCACGAACAAGAAACTCTTCCTTCTTGTTGCAGAAACACAATGCTTTGATCAATTTCGGACAAGGATCACACGGTCCAGGGTGGCAAATCTTCTCACACCTGTGACGCCCACATTCCAGAAAAATATTAGCTTCAAGCAGAAAACCAGGGGTGGTGATCATGATCGTATGCCCGAGCATTCATGGTTGCCATGCAGTTGTGTCCCTTGAAATGCGCCGGAAAAAAAATACAGAATTAGGAGATTGAGGATAAAAGAACATGCAATCTTACAAAACAGCAATATAGAAAGAAAGAAGAGATGGTATAAACTCTGGTTTCTCCCACGGGGCTTGTCATCTCCATTGATTTATATCATGATGGAAATGTTGGAACGTGGTAAACTATGGATACCTGCACTAATGCTATGCCCGTACCTGCACTCAGCCGACCTCCCACAAAATCCAAGATATTGGGAAGACAAAAAGTCTGAAACGGTAAGATCTCCACCTCCCACAAAATCCAAGAAACTGTGAAGATCAGGACGGGTTGAATTCGTCCCCTTGGAGGTTCAAATAGCTGAATGAAGCAATAGGAGTTAATCAGGCACATCTATCCATGTAATTGATTTCAATAACTGGATTGGAGATTAAAGCCTCTAATAATTGGAGACGACAAGAGTCTGAAACCTTAAGTTCTTTACCTGTAATTGATTTTCCCATATCCCAATTATTCGGTATATCTCGGTTTGGAATAAATTAATCGGAATATATTATGTCTAAATAAAAGAGGCCTGTATTTTTTCTTGAATTCATTGAATATAATTCAAATTCAGTTGGAAAATTAAACAACAATGATGGATTCATGGTTTTAGGGGACTCACATCCTCTCCCGTGCGCCAGCCTGACGGGCTGGAATGCACCGGCACGCATACCGAATGCATTCCAGCCCGTCAGATGACAGGCTGGAAGGCTGGCGTGCTGGAGACGATTTTTTTGCGGTTTTAGGTAGCTCCATCATATCGGACATGGGCGAGGATTGATTGTTTGTATCATTTTGGTGTAGCAGATTTGATTCTGGCTATTAAGAGAGCATCAGATGATGTGACAGATGCACTCTCAATGGTCAGGATGCACCCTACAATACCAGAGTGCTACAGATAATTTTTTCCCGTCAGGCATATCGTATAAGTATTTGGTTCGATATAGATACTTAACAGATACAGTATGATTTTATTGAATCGATATGGAGATCAATATCTTATCGAAACTTAATCGATACCGGTGGACGCATGACTAATATTTGATCGATACCAAAATGTCTACCACATAAGCATACGGTCGACACTTGACCGATATAGGTTGGTAAACGTATCCAACACCAACATCGATACTAGTACCAGCTTTAATACCATGAACTAAATCCATGAGTTGGACTGGACTAATGAAGACCCCATGGCATTAGAAACACGTGTGATTGCATGATGCGCCCCTGTTGTAAGGGTGTCAATTAGGTACTTGTATCGTTTATCGAAACTAAACCCATGCCTAATCTAATCAAATATTGAATTCGTATATATTTCAAATAAGAAACTATATATATCGAATAAAAACCGTACATAATACTGAAATAAAAACCGTATCAAAATCATACCGAACCAATATTGTAATGATATGGAAAATTGGAACTGAAACCGATAGGATAAGGTCCCAGTATTATTTTTGCCTTATATACTGTACAAAAAACCGAATACCATACTAGTTGACAGTTGACAGTTGACAGTTGACACCATTACCCTGACGGGCTTCACATTGAATGTGTAAGTGCTGATCAAGGTTTAAAAACCCCGAATAGACCTGATTCAGTCTCATAATTTCGATTTGAATGGAAATTATATAGAATTGGTTCGGAAACCATTTGAATCAGACCTAGAAATTAGAATTGAGAAGAAGAAACATCATAATTCCATGAATTTGTGACTTTTGGAGTTTTGGTTTAGAAACCGTTTGAATTGGAACCTAGAAATTAGAATTTAGAAGAACAAACAATGGACTTCCATAAAATTGTGATTTTTTGGGTTTTTATTCACGAGACGTTGTTACAATAATTACATTTCATTATTTTTTTTTACTATTTTATTAATTAGAAGTAGCAAATTATTGTCACAATGATATGTTCATTAAGATTACTCACATGCCAAATTTTTAATTCAAAATGCCCCATTTGTATTGATATGCATCCTATGTAAGTTAATGCATATGTACTAGTACACACAATACTAGACATTCTACCAAAAAATAATAGATTGTCTAAATTTAAAAAAATGAGGAGAGGCTCTTTGCTTCAAAGAGTCAACAAATCAAAGGATGGGATTATAAGAGGGGCCTTATCATAATTTCATTTAAGGATAGATGTTGGCAAAACACGTGGTTGTATTACCCAGTCCTATCAGAAAATTTTGCCTTACAGAAACTGTAAAATTAAATAGGTTATATTTTTCTTGTAATTTTTGAAAACATTACATTCTTCTGTTCCCTAAGCCTAAGATAACTAACTGGTTTAAGTGCCTAACCGATCCAAAATAGGTTGCAGGGATTCGCATTAATTGATGATTGATTCTAGGAATTCCAATCTGATTTCTCAAGCCAAGGGCCTAACTGGTTTAAGTGCCTAACGGAATATCAAACCATTAAAGGCACATTGAATCACTTTGGTCTTTTGAGTTAGGCTGTTTTTGGTTGTAAGGGAAAGTGAAAAAAAAGGGAAGAAATCCAAACCTAAAAGAGAAACTCCTACAATAATCAAAAGATAATATTATTGTATAAACTACTTAAATTTCTTATAATATTTAATAATGATATTTGTTAAATGTAATTTTTATTTTACTTTTCAAATGCAAACTTGGATACAAAATAAAGTAAAAATTACTAATCAAATATTGAATGATTTGCAGCTAATTAATATGTGTTAAAATGATTACAATTTTTTTAATTTAAAATTTCACTTTTAAATTACATTCAATTTCTTAGGAATTATGTTAGCAAACCGGGTTTTTCATCCGAACAGAAAAATAAAAGTCAAATAAAAATTCTCCGTGTAAGAAAGTCTAGTCACACAAATTTCTTGACTTTTCTTATTCTATTGGAAAATGTCTTGGGGGACTGATGAGTGGCCTACTTTATGCCTAATCATAAATTAATAGATATTCTTAATGCAGAAAGTATTAGAACAGTTGGGATACCACATAATCGAACATATTCTAGAATATCAACAGATTGTACTTTCTTACCAAAAAAAAGAGATGTACAGCAGCTTGTAAAAAAAGAGAGGAATCTTGAAGGCCGATCGCAATAAAAAGAAAGAAAAAATGTTCAAACCTTCTTGGGGAGATCCTAAGATTTTCTTGGAAGGTTTTGGGGAGGTTTTGAGGGATCTTGAGAAGTTTCGGTGCTTGGAGGAGCCTTCAAAGCGAGTGTTACAACATTAAGAGGCTCTTCGGTAGGCTGAGCAGAGGTTGACTCAGGAGTTGAAGCCGTTACAGCAGGCCCACCAATCTTCTTCTTACCTAACTCGGGAAAGACTGCCACCATGTGCTCACACTCAGAAAAATCAAAATGGGGAGCCTTGGAGTGCACAAATTCACGAATCCAACCCAGGATCTGTACAAGAGCAACCTTCGAGAATTCCAGAGCAAACAGCTTGCCTCCTTCCGAGGATGTGAACTTGGCAATGGCCTTCTCCACAACTTCTGATGCAAACTTCTTGCCTTCTTCTGATATTTTAAAATCAGTCCAGGCCCTATTTGCAGCTTTTTTTTTCACGAATAACAATGGTTGCCTCAAGGTTTCGAAGCTCGGTTTGAGCCTTCTGCTCACTAGCTCTGGCCAACACGGTATCAGCTCTAGCTGAAGCCACATCAACATGAGCTTTCACCAGATCGGATTGAACCTTGTTCAAATCTTCCTCAGCCTTTTGAACTTTGATGTTGGCTTTTATATATAAACCCATGTATGTTTTACGGTCATTCCTATCCTTAGAAAGCGCTGCCCTCCACTTTTCTTCCTTTGCTTCTGCATCAAGAACCAACTTAGACTGTTCCTCACATATTTTTTTCATTGCCTCGGAGCTCTCTTTAGAAGCCTCCATGTGAGCTGACCACAATCTCTCATGTTTCAGCCAAAGAAGGGAAGAAGTAGTAAGCACCTGTTCGCCAATAAAAATCAACTCAGAAGTATATACAGGCTGTTAAGTTTCCATCTTAAAAGTTTGAACCGATAAGGGGAGGGACTCTCACATATATATGTATATATACTCAAGGTTGTAGTCTCTAAGTAATGTGAGACTATTCCTAACATAGGTAAATATTTGCAGAGAGACAAGGAAAAAAATATATTAACCTGAGCTAGGCTTGAGAAGTAAGTGTATTCAAATTCCTTCTCCGACATCTCGGAAAAATGGTTCACATCCACCGGGAGATTGGCTCCCTCAACCAACTGCCGCGCAACTTTTCCATCCTCAATGACGGAGTGATTGACAGTCAGATTCCATTTCGGGATAAATGGAGCCACTTCCTTCTCCTGCTCCTCCCCTATATTCATAGCCATCTTTCCTTTGGAGGTCATCCTCTCCAAGTATTTAGGATCTGTCTCCTTGGTCCAACATTCTGTTGTCGAAGAATCTTTCAAAGTCCTCTCCGCATGAGAGAAAATGTCCTTCGAAGCATCGGAGGTTTTCTGCCGAGTGTAATTCATTACAGACTACTCGAGACTTCAACGTCTAAAACAAGAGCTCTATCAGACCAAACCATATAATAATACAAAAGCAAAGCTTCATAAAATTTTACCTGTAATATTATTTTCAAGAGATAAAATATAATGATCTCTATCACAGATGGAAAAAGAATTTCATTCTTTTACCTATTAGAAATAAATTTTGAAATTTTTTTTATTCATAAAATATTGGACGTAAAATTTTAGAAACAAACGGAGGAGAGTCAAAATGACTTACCACCTTCATTATCAACACTAAGGTCAACCCTTTTCCTCTTCGACCCGTGCAAGGATCTTTCGCCGATCTTAGAGCCCGACATCTCCAGTGCCTCCGAAGTCTTCACACCACCAGATAGTTCCAAGCTCGGCTGGCCCGACTCCTTCAGCAAGTCCAGTGATACTATGTTTTCAGAAGGGGTCACCTTTGTTCCCTTTTCGGATGATAAACCTTGCCCAATGTTTGGCCAAAGCCTCAGCTCCCGACGTTGGGATAATAGATGGTACCACCCCACTTGATGCTGGAAAAAGCTTGAAAAAATGGGTCTCAGAGAAGTCAACTGCATAGCCAAATAAGAGATTAATTTCATGACAACAAATATGCAAGAGGAATTTTTAGATTAGCTCTAAGTCAGAAGGAACCAATATGCAAGAGGAACTTTAGATTAACTTCAAGTCAAAAGGCAGGACTCTTCCTTTCTTATAATTTGCAGACAATAAAATCAAATGGCTGCATTCTTCGGAGTATCTGAATAAAAATAAAAGGTAGGATTCTAGCTTTCCTGTAATTCTCTGTTTTCGAAGCTCTAGATCTCTAATTCAAAGAACAAGGACTAAGGGACCAGCACAACATGTAGAGAGAGAAAGTTAAGGGAAAGAAAACAGGTAGTGTGGGAGAAATTCCAACCGAAATGGCCTACCATATATCCCTTGTTTTCTTCCAACAGTCCATGTTCCAAATACTAGGTAATGAATAGGATAACTACCTGCCGAGTTTGCGCTCGATATGAGCTCCCTGTTGGTCTGGGTATCGAGATGGACACGTTCCCTCTTCAGCTGATCCACTACAGCAAAATGCAAGGAAAACATCAGAACAAGAAAGTCGAAGTAATAAAATACAAATTTCATTTTGAACCTAATTACAATACAAATAATTACATACAAAATGGACAGTCCCCAGGATGATACAACTCTTTATAGTACTTATGAATCCAACAAGAAGAAGCTTACCACAAATCATAGAGCAGGTAGAGATTGGATACGTATCATCCATGCAAGTCCGCCTTTCATTCTGTATCTTTGTTTTGTTCCACAAAGGCATAGTAGCAGGTCTTAATCCACAAGGCATAGTAGCAGGTCTTAATCCACGAAGGCATTAACTTGCAATTCTCGCCACAAAAATGTTTCCGCAAGCAAGTTTCTTACCACAAGCCGAATTACACGAGAAACCAACAATCTGCCTCACATCGCCCTTCACAACCACCTCTCCACAAACGAAAACCTCTTCCTTTTTGTTGCAGAAACACAATGCTTTGATCAATACCCGACAAGGATCACACGGTCCATGGTGGCAAATCCGCTCACACCTATGGCGCCCACATTCCATAAGTTTATCACAGGGCTCCTCACAGGTAAGCATGAACTTCCTATCAGAGCATCTCATCGAAAACGTCTTTTTCCCACAAGGGCATACAGGAGTAAACGCTTTGCAAGGAGGGCATGGACCTGGGTGGCACTGCAAGACACAGACATGGAGGCAACGATCATCGTCACTGCCATCACCACCACCCTCAATCTCCATCTCCAATGGCTTCCCACATGGCTCTCCACATGAATGTGGCGTCCGATGCAAATCCATGGGAGGGTCTGGTCGCTTCCCACAGAAACAAACCATATCGAATCTCCTTCGCCGTCAGCTGCTGCACAGACTGGCAACCAGGGCAACGCCAATTTACTCCCTAGTTCTTCTCGACAGACAAATCAATAGAAGTCGGTGCTCGAGCCCATTTCTTTATAAATTTGAGATGGAAAATGGAGTAACAGTTCGAGCACGACCAGATTGCAGCAGACCCTCTTACTATTTGAATACAAATCATGCATTCAACTGCCCCTTTCACAAGCTTATCTTGAATTTCTTGCACAAGTTGCGGGACATCAACCATCTTAGGCCCCAGAACTCTAACCCTAACTCCTGTAAATGAACTGTATCAAGCCCAATCGAATAGAGTCTGAATCACAGAAGGAGTAGAGACTAGACAGTGGGGTGAAGCTGAAACCCTAGCTTTGAATATCGAAACAAATGACGCGGCAAAAATTATTCAAAAATCAGAGATAATAATAGAAGAACATACCTGATACTCTGATAGATTGAAAGGATAAGAATCAACAAGGGTTCCTCACTTTCTCTCTGGTGTTCCTTGAAAGGCGCCGGAAAAGAATTGGAATTAGGAGATTGGGGATAAAAGAAACAACTGGGGAATGTTTGAAAAGGGCTTTGCCATCTGCATTGATGTATTCCATTGGGAAAACCATCAACCGGGGAATGTTTGAAAATGTTGGAACAAGTGTGGAGTGTGGCTTCTCCAACAAGCCATTTAATTTCATCGGAAACTACGGATACCTGCACTTATGCATACCTGCACTCAGCCAACCTCCCACAAAATCCAAGGGATTGGGAAGACAAAGTTCTGAACAGTACGTCCTCACCTCCCACAAAGTCCAAGAAACTGAGAAAACGAAGAGTCTGAAACCGTAAGTCCCTCTACGTGCAAGTGTTTTTCCGTAACATATAGGCCGTATTGCATTGGTATCGGTTCGATATAGATATCTACTTGATACAATATTGTTTTACTGAACCGGTATGGAGTTGGATACCTTAGGGATACTTAACCGATACTGGCAGACACATGATCGATACCCGATTGGTATCAAAAAAATTCTACCACATCAACATATGACCAACATTTGACCGATACAAGTTAGTATCCGTATCCAATAA
Source organism: Protea cynaroides (assembly GCA_028583415.1). Taxonomy (NCBI): domain Eukaryota; kingdom Viridiplantae; phylum Streptophyta; class Magnoliopsida; order Proteales; family Proteaceae; genus Protea; species Protea cynaroides. The sequence goes on from CM053268.1 coordinate 37,878,784, forward strand.
ATATCCGATACTGATACCCACTTCGATACCGTGAACTACATCCATGAGTTGGACCGACTGAGACACCACGGCATTAGAAAGCGTGCTTGATTGTGTGATGCGCAGTGTCAATTCGGTATCGGTACTGTTTATTGAAATTGAACTAGTGCGGAATCAATTCGATATCACTCTTTTGCCTTTTATATCATACAAAATACCGAATACTAAACCAGTTGACACCATTACCTCGACGGGCTTCACTTTGAATTAGTAAGGGCTGATCAAGCTTTAAAAACCCAGAACAGACCCGATTCGGTCTATAATTAGATTTGATTTTAAGTTACATAGAATTTGTTATTGGTTGACAAACCATTTGAATCGATAACAGACCTAGAAATTAGTTTTTTTTTTTTTTTTTGGTAAGAACCTAGAAATTAGAACTGAGAAGAAGAAACATTTTACTTCCATAAATTTGTGACTTCTGGAGTTTTGGAATAGAAACCGTTTGAATTGGGTCTAGAAATTAGAATTGTGAGGAAGAAACAATAGACTTCCATAAATTTTTTTGAGTTTTTATTCGAGAGATCTTGTTTGAAAAAGTACATTCATCTATTTTTATTTTACAATTTTATAAATTAAAAAGCACATAATAATCTATTCTTCATGTGTGCAGATGATATCTCTATTAGGATTAGACACATGTCAAATTTCTAGGTCTAATTTAAAATGACCTATTTGTATTGACATGCATCTGTTGTTGTATGTTCATGCATATGTCTTAGTATCAATTAATGTACATTCTCCCAAAAAACCAGGTTGTCTAAATTTAAAAAAGAGGAGTTATGCTATATCTATTGGTAGTCCTATCTACATGCGTACACCACTAATCAAGTATGCTAACATAGGTGAATTAAAAGATTCATAAGAATAAAATGTGTACATATATGAGTTCATTATTAAACAATAGCTTATAGTATCTTAAGCATTATTAGTGTGCGGTGTCCGATATCGTAGTGTTAAGTAGGCATGTCTTTCTTTGATTGATTTGAGACCAAGAATAACAATTGAACAATATCACACTTATTTACCTAATTTAATATCAGTAGTGCTTAGTTTACTTAATATGTTTCCGTTATACAAATTACTCTGATATGACACATGTCATGATATGGATGGTGGTTTGATCTCGGTACCTACTTAGCAAGTATCCTGGGTTGGACCATGATTAAATTATCGGGTGGTCTAGTCGTCTGTCAAAACTTTACATATCGTAAATTCGAGGTGTAACATGTTTGGTATCAGAGCAGTACTTTGTTAGTGTAAGGGCCCGTTTGATAAAACTTCTGCTTCTGGATTCTATGGATTCTGGTTCCCAGGGAGCCATTTTGGAGTAGAAGCGTGTTTGATAAGTCTAGTTAGATTTCAACTCCCACAGAGTGAACCGGATTCAGAATGACTCCAGAATCCAAAATTTTGGAGTCATAAATACTTGCTCCAAGCTGTTGGATCAACTTTTAAAAAAAAAAAAAGAGTCGACACTCACATGACTATCACTTGACCACCACCACCAATACCACCACCACTGCCACCACCACCACCGCCGCCACCTCTACCACCACCACCACCACCACCGCCGCCGCCTCCACCACCACCGCCGCCGCCTCCACCACCACCACCAACGCCATCGCCCACCACCACTACCACCACCACCACCACCCCTACCACCACCACCACCGCCGCCGCCACCTCTACCACCACCACCCCTACCACCACCACCGCCGCCGCCACCTCTACCACCACCACCAACACCACCACCACCGTCGCCTCCACCACCACCACCAACACCACCGCCCACCACCCACCACCACCACCACCACAACCACCACCACCACCACCACCACCACCACCACTACAACCACCACCATCGCCACCACCAGCGTCGCCGAAACCTCTACCACCACCACCACCGCCGCCTCCTCCACCACCACCACCAACACCACCACCCACTACCCACCACCACTACCACCACCACCACCACCACCACCACCACCACAACCACCACTACCGCCACCACCACCACCACCGTCGCCACCACCTTTTTTAATCACCACCACCGTCGCCTCCACCACCACCACCAACACCACCGCCCACCACCACTACTACGACTATTTTTCTAGACTTCGATTGGAGGGATAGTGTGTTATCAAACATGTTTATAATCCAAAGATGCTCTAAAATCCATTTCAGAATTGCGTTATCAAACAAGTTTCTATTCCAAATAATCCTAGAGTAGCTTGGAGTAGAATCCAAATTTGAACCAGAATCCAGAATCCAAAAGCAGAAGTTTATCAAACGGGCCCTAAGCACCCCATTTTTGTCATCCCTAGCTAAACAAAGTCTTACTGGAGAGTAGACATCAAAGTGGGAGAAGAGAGAAAGTTGGAAAGTACAAGGGAGGCGAGTGAAACTCTCTCAAAAATGATAATCGACCAGTCCCGGCATACTCTCTATAATGTTTTGAGAATAACTGAGATGATTCCTGGTATTCAAGAGCTTAAGTGAAACCATATGGTAAGTTGGTGAATCCCAATGCAAGGTTTAGATTTTTTGACTACGACTTTGACATAGTTTTCGATGAACCTCACGACAAGGACATGGGCTGCAACTTGCATGGATGCATAGGTCTTGGAAATACCTTTGAAATGAGACCTGAATCGCTCAATTTTGATATCAAACGAAGAAGATATGACGATTTTAGTCGGGGAATAAGAATAAGGGTATTTTTTGAAAATTAATAATATCCAGGGGCTTGCATGCAAATTATCATAAGTTTAATTATTTAAACTTTATCTTCTCATATCTTTCTCATCCAACGTCCAAATGAGGTGATTCTAGTGTCATTATTCCTCATTTTTTATGCTCTACAAAGTAGACGTGAAGAATTTGGGATAGATGTCTCCGAGGGATCCCATGCGGAGTTGCAAGCTGATATGCCCGTTTAAACTTCAATTCCTCAATTTTATTATCCGAAGTCCAAATCAGGTGATTACAGTCGCAATATGTTCCAGTTTTAGTGCTCTACAAAGTGGACGTGAAGAATTTTGGGCAGAGGTCTCCGAGGCATCTCATGCAGAGTTGCTAGCGGAATTATCATGAATTGACCTATTTAAACTTCAAAAATTCATAAGTTAGTCATTTTACATCCAAATGAGGTGATTCAAAATCTAGTATTTCTCATTTTCAGTGTTCTACAAAGTGAATGTAGAAAATTTAGGATAAAGGCTGTCGAAAGATTCCATGTGAAATGACAACGAAAATGACCTATGAAATGATAAAGAGAGAAAAACCAATCTTGGCCTAACCCGACTCAACCCATACCAGTTTAACCTAGTCAACTCATGTCGGACCAACCCAATCAAGTCAGTCCGGCTTAGTCAACCTTGAACAAATCAGCTCAGACCAAACCGGTTCAGTCCCATATGCATATACTTTATACATGTGTTATTATATTACATATATTATATAGTAATGTATATGTATCTATATATATATACTTTGATGGAAAATCTGAGAAGAATAGAAAAAAAAATAACAAATAAATAATTTAGGAAAGAGAGAGATAGTCTCGATGGGACTCTAAAGAGAGAGAGCCGTGGAGATCTAATTGGGGGGGGGGGGGCACTAGAGTTTCCGTTTAGGAAAGAGAGAGCGAAAACAATGGGAGAAAAATAAGGAAAAAAGAAAGAAAAAATATAATCCAATGAGAGAGCGTGGAATTCTAGAGAAGGTAAGATGGGAGAGAGAGAGAGCCGTGGGACCTAGAGAGAAAAGGAAGGTCAAAAATAAGAAAAACTTTAAGTGACCTAAGGGAGAAGAACAAGGAAAAGGAAAGAAAGAGAATACAAGGAGAGTAGAGAGAGAGATATTGCTCCCCGAGAGTAGAGAGACATATTGCTCCCTAGGAGTAGAGAGATAAACAGATTGCTCCCCGAGAGTAGAGAGATAGCTTGCTCCCTGAGAGTATCAACCCAAAAATAACGAACTACATTGTACCTGATTATCAGGACCTCTAAAATACGTAGGCAACTTGGACGACCTCTGCAAGTACGGTACCACATCTTAGTATCCTTAGGTCCCCCATATCTTATCCATATCCATATTCACTTTGACCCACATAGGCTATCTCAATATTCAACCTCAATCATCATCAAACATAAACTTCAACTTGAACAATTGAATCTAAGAAAGCTTAATCATAAACCACATACCACATCCATAAACCTTAATCACATTCCGTTCTAACTATGTTATGAACTTGATTTCCAGGATTATGATACGTAGGCAATTTGAGATGTCTAGGACGTCTCAGATGCAGTCCATCACAGAACCATCTTCGGTTCGGTTCACTGTATATTACTTTGCTTGTTTATTTACTTTTAGAACATGTTTGACTAAACCCTAGGTTTGAAGAATTTAGCAACTTGGCATAGGATCCCCCATGAGCCCTAGTTATCATTCATTGACCATGAACAATCAGAACCATAGAGTCTAAGGAAAATAGAATCACATAGGAGGCCGATTTTCAGATCGGACAGCTTTGGGTGCCTAACACCTTCCCAAACTGTACCTTGAACGCTTACCCGTTCTCTGATAGACCAAAGTCGATATATATTGGGTCCAATGAGTCAATAGAAGTCTTGTCTTATGATGAGACTACATTCTTATAGGTCCTAGACCTTAATCTAGGTGGCAACTCCATAATCATTTTTTTTCCTTCCATCAGAGATGGGTGGATGTACCCCTTTTTGTCCTCATAGTTAGTGGAACTCATCAACCAATATCATGACCGTCTTGTCAGTGAATTAAGCATTAGGTAATAAAAACTTCAAAAGTATAAATGGTAATTATGGAACATATATGTGTGTGTGTTTAAGTAAAAATAACCAAGCATAATAAGTTAGGGAAAGAATAAAAACTAATGACAACCCCATTAAGGCCCCGTTTGATAACACTCCAGCTCCCATGGAGCTACTTCTGGTCTGGAGTCGTTTTCTACTTCTTCTCCGGAGTCAGGATTTTTGGAGTAGAATGCCGTTTGATAACACTACTCCAAAATCAAAAGACTATGCTTCCAGAATGCTATTTTGTGGTGGTGGCGATGTTGATGGCGGTGGGTGGTGGTGGTAGTGGTGGTGGTGGTGGTGGTGGGTGGTGGCAGTGGCGGCAGTGGTGGTAGGTGGTGGTGGCGATGGTGGTGGTGGTGGCGGTGATGGTGGAAGGTGGTGGGTGGTGGTGGCGGTGATGGTGGAAGGTGGAGGGTGGTGGTAGTGGCGATGGTGGAGGGTGGTGGCGGCATCGATGGTAAGTGGTGGGTGATGGTGGTGGTGGTGGTGGTGGTGGTGGCAGTGGTGGTAGTTGGTGGGTGGGTGGTGGTGGCGGTGATGGTGGAAGGTGGTGGGTGGTGGTGGCAGTGATAGTGGAAGGTGGTGGGTGGTGGTAGCGGCGATGGTTGAGGGTGGTGGCGGCATCGGTGGTAAATGGTGGGTGGTGGTGGTGGTGGCGGCAGTGGTGGTAGGTGGTGGGTGGGTGGTGGTGGCGACGGTGGTGGTGGTGGTGGTGATGGTGGAAGGTGGTGGGTGGTGGTGACGGCAATGGTGGAAGGTGATGGCGGCATTGGTGGTAAGTGGCAAGTGGTGGGTGGTGGTAATGGCGGCGGTGGTGGTGGGGGTGGCGGCGACAGTGGTGGTGGTGGTGGTGGTGGCTATGGGTGGTGGGTGGTAGTAATGGCGGCGGCGGCGGTGGTGGTGGCGGCGGCGGCGGCGATGGTGGTGGTGGTGGTGGCGGCTATGGGTGGTGGGTGGTGGTGGAGATGGTGGCAGTGGAGGGGTGGTGGTGATGATGGCAATGCTAATGGTAGTGGTGATGGCAGTCGGTAGTGGTAATAGCTCCGGAGCAAGAGAAGTAAGTTTTTTTAGCTCCAGTTTTTTAGCTCCCAGAGACATTTTTGGAGCGGTTCACTCCATGGGAGTCAAAACTTGAACCATGTTTATCAATCGGCATTCTACTCCGGATTAGCTCCGGAGCTAAGAAGTAAGGAACTGGAGTGTTATCAAACGGGACCTAAAAGTATGGAAGCTTCACCTATATAACAAAATGAGAAGAAAAAGTTTTCATAATGAATTCCAGAGAATAAACCACACAAAAAGAAATTATAATAAAAGGTTAAAATCTATTTTCTCTCCTCATAGTCCCAAACTTCTCTTTACAAACTGAGAAAAAAGAGGAGAAACCATCCTAGACTATCACTGCTCTGAGTCCGTAAGTGGTGGAGTAGGCGTGCGAACCCTCTGAAAGGTTTGCAACCGTGCCCTCGCCGCTGCAGCCTCCTGAATGTCCTCTATCGACAGGATACCAACCCTTGTCAAAGCCATTTGGTATATGTCAAGACGAGTAGAGAAGCTAGTCAATGAATGCTGAAACAGTCGAACTTGATTTTCCAAGTTGTGTGCCTGCGGCGTCTAGTTTGCATCAATCCAATCAAGCCCGGCCAGAACGTCATCCAAGGTAACCAGAGTCCTAGATGGACCAGCTTGCTATGACCCTATCCTCTGTCTGTATAGGTGCCTCCTCTCCAACCCCCTCTGGTGTCTGCTAAGTTGTGTGTGCTCTAGGACATTGACGAGCCTCTAATACTTGATCAGTAACACCACATCGTCAAGCTTCATCTTAACAATGGCATGCCAATCGAAGGGTGCAGAAACAGTAGCCTCGAAGGCTTCCTTTTCATGCACCTCAATGCCGAGACACACGAACAACTGGGTCAGCAGCTTACCATAAACCCTGGTGTCCTCTATTGTTGCTATCATGGTCCTCATGAGTATGTATGGCAGACAAACTAGTTTTCGCTCCACTAGTCAATAGGTAAGAAATTGACCAAAGGTAGAGAGTTCATCCAAATGGCTACTTTGAGGCAGGATGTTGTATTGGAGTCTCCTGCAGTATACCTGAAGAAGGGGATGGAAGTTACCTACTTGGAAAGGCTTTCTAGGTATTAAGATTTTGTCTCGGATTTCTTGTTGTTGCACCCCAGATAGGAACTCCTTGTCCCTGCTGAACTCATTGTCCCCACCCATAAAAATGCCCAGAAGATTTGCCAATTGCTTTGTGCTAAGATTGATGTCCATACCCTTGTCTCGGATTTGCCAATTGCTTTGTAACTGAGCATGCATGTGCATCCTTGCGTTTGGGGTCAGCAGTGCTATGTAGCGGAGGGAATGTGTGGCATGAGAAGCCAAGCCCCCATGAATGCCACTGACCTATGTTTGTGCATCGTCATATCGCCGTTACCTTAGCGGAATTAGTATGTTGTTGGGTATCAGGGGAGGTGATCGCGATGTGTGGCTGTAAGCTCTGTCAGTGGACCTTAGCTCTATCTCTATGGGCATATTAAGGGATGCTGGAGTCAGGCCTTGGATACAAACTTTTGATGACATTTAAAATTGGTTAGACACAAACCCAGTTTGCAAGCCCTCCCAGTAAGGGCATACGAGATAAACTATCAGGAGAAGTATTGGCGGTGTGTGATCCAGGTACTCTAGCTTTATCTCTATTCTGTAGTGGATGATGTGGGGCGACAGCGGTGTTTGATCTGTTGGGCGTACCTACACTCTCGTGCATGGAGGTGTGGTGGCCGCCTATCCTTACCATAGTACATTGCAAACTTATACCAGACCAAAGATAATAATGTGACTACATACATATGTTTGTGTATTGTTTTATTTACTCACTAAGTTATGTTGTGTGCTCACCTGTTGACATCATATATTTTTAGTTGATGATGCAAGTACCACTTTGGAGAATTATATAAACGCACTGTCATATGGACACATGGCTGCTATGGACGTGTAAGCTGTGGAGGACGAGCATGATTCTTCGTACGAGTGCTTCCAGTGTGTTTACTCTTAGATTTAATTTTCTATTTTCGTTATGGAACTAGAAATATATATTATTTATGTTTTGAGTTATTTAAAGATAACCGGTTTAATATTTATGGGTAAATTACACAGACACCCCCTCTACTGTAGTGAAATTACACAGAACTACTTTGCTTTTACAAAAGTTACACAAAATACCCCTCTAACAATGCTATCATATAATCTCACTCATAACATTACTTTCAACTTAACGGCAGAGCTCAAATTTTTTTAAGATGAAAATACCCTTATTCTAATTTTTTTTCTTTTATCGTTCTTCTGCTTCAACTTCTGCTTCTGTTATGCTTCGTAACCTTTTCTTTTCTAAGGAACAAGAAAGAAATTAGTCATAATAACACGACCAAAAGTGATACAAACAAATAGTAGCAAAGCAAGAAAAATAAAAATAACAATATCTAAACCCATTGATTGAGATTGCTGGAAAGAAAAAAAAAAAAAAAAAAAGAAGAACAAAACCCCTCTAATCGAAAAATCATCACTCACGCATCACCACAACCATAAAAACCCCAATCTAAATTGTTCTATAACAAGGAACCATAAATTCTAGATGAAACAATCTCTAACAGCTTCATGACTAATCATGGGAAATCGAAATATCCCTAGAACCTATCATTAAAGAAACACTCACAAGAAAGAGATAACAGAGGAGAGTAAAACTAAAAATAAAATAAAAAAATAGAAGTTGAGTCCGAATTGTTGGAACCTTGGCCAATGTTGAGCAGTTCATGAGCAGTTCCAAGTGTGTTGTCATTGTTGGCAACCATGGTTTGCATATGTGTAATCCAGTGGCAGTATGGGCAGTCTGGTAATCCTCCAGTTCAAGAGGAAAGAAAACAAAAGAGAGAGAAGATGAGGAGAGAGAAAGAAGAAAGAGAATGTGGGCCGTGTGGGTCCCACCTGAGGTGGCCACACCAGCATGGCAGCCAGAAGCAGAGCCTTGCCGCGGGCACAGTAGCACAGCAGTATAGCCATGCCGCGCGCACAGGAGCACAGCACCAGAGCCATGCCGCGAGCACAGCAGCACAGCCAGCCAGCAGCCAGCCTCGCAAGGCCAGCACGCAGCCAGCCTCGCAAGAATGCCGCGCAGCAGCTGGCTCCCGCAAGCCTGCAAGGCTCGCAGAGACTAGCCGTGCGCGCACAAGGTGCACAACAGCAGCATGCCCCGCACCTATTCGACCTTTTGCTGCAGAGAAGGAACCCCACAACACCCTACTGGAGTACCCTTCTCTGTAGGTGATACTCACGGGTTATAGAGGCCATTTTTGAAATTGTCGAGGGCATTCTTGTCCATCTGAAAAGAGAGTTATTCGAAATTGAAGGTCCAGATGAAGCCACGCAAGCTTCATTCTCATCGAACGAGTCACAAAAAGGCGAGATCCTGTGTTGCTCGTGCTCTCCGTCAAGATGCCATCACGAGTCTTTAGATTGGCTAATCTCACTTTAATAATATGGTCTGCGATGCTTGAAGAAGATATTATGATTCGGTTAAGCGCGGTATAGTGCACTAGAGAAACGGATTCTGATCTGAAGATCCTCATTTATCTCGAGTTCAGCTGACAGGATCTGACAGATCCAACGGCCTGTCGCTAATCCCACTTGTTAAATATTGATCGAACGGTCTCTACTGAAGATTCCACTGAAGAACAAATCAGCGATCGACAATGTTGTACGATGGGACAGAGGGCGGCGGCTAACGTGAATCGCAGCGCACTATATCAAGCTTCAAAGATTCTTTTTAACTTAATCTGAGTGGTCGAATTTCAAATGATGATATCTGAGCTGTCCGATGTCCGATTTGGATGATTCAAATTGCCATAAACTCGTCTCTTCAAGAGCAATCGACCTGGAACAAAAAAAAACATGTCTACCTATCATGGTCGAGCTGAGTTTTTGTAAACCCGTATCAAACTAATCGGTCTTACCACCTTGTACCATGTCTACCTATCATGGTCGAGCCAAGTGGATCAAGTACGTGAAGGAAATCACAAGACCAGGTATGAAATTGACCCAAAAACAATAAAGTTGAGGGTAGGGTCGCATGCTTAAACAGGTAGGGTCGACCCCACCTGAACAGAGTCCAACCCATGACTTTTTAGTCTTAGGGTCGGATGACTTGAGACCCTAGGGTCGACGGATCCTGCGACCCTAGCATCAACCCTAGGATGACAGACTGAAACTGTAATTAGGAAACTTTCCTAATTTCAAGGGGATGATCTCGATGGGACTTATTTTGGGAGGTTTTCCTCTATAAATAGGACGTCCCTTAGCCTCTTTCACTCCTTTTGAAACCCTAATTGAAAGTGAAAGAAAGAGAAAAGAAGGAGAAGAAAAAAAGAATTGGAGAAGAAGACTAAGGAGAAGAAATTCAGAGAAATCTCTGAATCTCAGCAAGCTTAAGGTATGAATACATTCTCCATAAATTATGTAAGACCCTAGAATAATTTATGAAGAAGGTAGGATCTAGGAGAAACCCAAATCATCCATCTATGGATAGATTCCAATGGAATCCATGGAGGAAATCATTGTAAACAAAGTAAAGTGTGTAACTTAGAGTTTTGAGCCATAGAACAATCATAGAATGGACTATAAAAGTAAGCCAAAACATTCAAACATGAAAGAATGGATTGTAGGATGAAAGGTCGACTCAAACTACATGTGGTAGCACCTAGGGTCGATGGGTAACCAACCCTACACTTTGGGGTCTCAGAAAACTGTTACCCTACCTGCGACCCAACCTGCGACCCTAGTAGTACAGCAAGCTTAAAACTGTTGGAATTGATTCTAATTAAAATCTATCGACTTGTTAGGTTTTCCTAGTGATCTAAAAGTGATTCTTAAAGCTTGAAAGAGGATCTACACTCAATCAAAGGTGAGGGAACAATACCTAAACTAATTGGCTAATAATAAACTGTTTTTTTTATTTATTGAGTCCAATGTCATGACTGATTCTATGCGTGTATGCTTGTAATGTGCATTCAACATGTCATCCAATATTCCTGCTATTAATGTTCATGCATATTTAATTCTATTTATTTATAACATGATGATGATAATGATGCTAGGAATAGGCATGTGAATGTATGTGTGTGAGGTTAATGTGTTTGATATGAGTGGAGCATCAGGGGGAGGACGTGACATTGTGGTGTGTCCTGGTCACCAGACTCTAGCTTTATCTCTACTCAAGTCTTGTCCACTAACATCGTCGTATAGCTATTACCTTAGCAGAGCTATTACGTCGTAGGGCATCAGGGGAGGTGGTCTCGGACCGTGTAGTCTCTGACTCTGCCGGGGGGCTTTAGCTCTATCTCTATGGACGTATTGAGGGATGCTGGGGTGAGGCCTTGGATACACTGTTTGACATTAGGATTGGTTAGTTGCGAGCCCAGTTTGCAAGCCCTTGCCAATAGGGCCTTACGTGTTGGTATGGGAGCATGTGGTACTTTAATGCCGACCACAGATATGAATTGAATGCATGCATATGTTTGTTGTATTGTTTTGTTTGCTCACTGAGTCGTGATGTGTGCTCACCCTTTTTGAATTCGAATATTTTTAGTTGATGACGCAGGTATGACCGTGGAAGATTATATGAGTGCTCCCGCATTCAGGCATGTTGCGGCGATGGACGTAGAATATATAATGGAGACGCATGATTCGTCATGCGAATGCAACTCATGCGTTTCTGATTAGGTTTTAGTTGGATTATTGAGTGAATGTAATTGATTATTTTATTTACTTATGTCTCAGTCAACGACAGATAATTGGTATTTTATTTATGATTATCACATTTAGATTCTCAGTTCATTTAATATTTAAGACTTCCGCTATTGTGTATCTACTCTGATTATGGTTGTTGATGTGTATGGTTTAAGCAAATGGACACAGTTTATTTGAGATCCTGGTTGAACCGTTGGTTTATTAGCGGTTCATCACATCATTCTGAACAGTGCGAAATTGGGGTGTGACAGTTTTGGTGTGAAAAAGCTACGGGTTTTTGAGAAAAAGGGTTTTATGGCTCTCCTTGAGTGAAAAATCCATCTCCACTCTCTTCTCTTTGATATTAATGGTCATTTGAAACTTTGGAGAGGAAGTGATGTGGTGAGAGTTTTGGTGTGGATGTTGTTGTGTGAGAAGCATTGGGAGAGTACCGAAGTCCCATTTTGTTGAAGAAGCTTACCCACCACCATTGGAGAGCTTGGGAAGCCCATTTGGTGAGCACCACACATGCCGTGATCAAGCTGGGAAGGTAATCACGCACACAGATCCTATGTTGTGATATATGTAATGCTAGGGAAGGGTTTGTAAACATTCAATATTAAGATCATTGTTACCTATCAAGTTGGGGCTTGACAGGATTGAGGGTAGTTGCCCAAAATCCCAAGTTGCAGCTTGGATTACATTGGTGGTATAGTACCTAGTTGTTGTAGCAACAGAACACTATCAGAGTAGCATATTGGGAATAATACGAAACCCTGGTTAGGGTATTACCCTGTGGACTAGCCAACATTATCAGACGATCTTGACCTCGATAGTCTTGGGCTTCTTAGGCTTCGGCGGAGGCAACTTCTCGACAGTGACAGTGAGCACACCATCTTGACAGACAGCAGAGATGGCGTCAGTGTTAGCATTCTCAAGCTGGAAAGAGAAGATCCGGGTGGTACTGGTTTCTATTGGAGGTCGTCTGATCAGGTAAGCAGAAAGAAGGGTTTTTAGGCGGGGTTGCTGAGAAGGAAGACTGAAGACAGGAGGGTTGTGTGTCAGCCACGGCCAAGAAAAATTCTGGAGAGGAAAGCTAGGGAGGAAAGCTGTCAACCGAAAGAATAGGGAGAGGGCTTGCAGGTAGAGAGCGAATTCCCCTCAAGATCAAGCGCTTCTAACTTGTAAAGACCCCAGATATCAATAGGAATTTCACCACTAAAATTGTTGAATGGCAACGACAAGATACGAGCAGAAGTTGAAGCAGAAGAACAGTAAAAGAAAAAAAAAAAAAAAAAAAAACCAGAATAAGGCTATTGTTATCTTAAAAAAAATTTAAGCCTCTACTGTTAAGTTGAAAGTAACTGGTACGGGTGAGAGGGGTATTCTGTGTAACTTTTGTAAAAGCAGGATAGTTCTGTGTAATTTCACTATAGTAGAGGGGGTATTTGTGTAATTTATCCAATATTTATTTATCATGTAAGACACTCAGTTAATTATTAATAAAGACTTCCGTTATTTATTTTATTATCTCTAATTGTGATGTGCAATGTGTATGGTTTGGATTGTTGGTACGGTCTTACGAAATCCTGACGTGAACTGTTAGTTCATTTTATGATTTATTTACACTTCTGGTTCGTCCAGAATTGGGGTGTGATAACTTGGTATCAGAGCAAAAGGCTCTACCAATCAAACTTGAATATATCTACATGAATCTATGAACTGAGTTTGGATAAAAAAAAAAAAACTCTAATATAAACTAATCATAAGCACATATTGGTTGAAACTAAAATTTAAAGCCAGACAATAATGTACATAATAAAAGGTGAAACAAATATATGTATATCTAAGTATGAGTCCAGAACCAAAACAAGAATAATGTGCATCCATATACAAGCGAAAAAGGAAGACAAAAATAGTGTATCCATCATCAAGAATCAGAGTATGATCCACAATCCGGACAGTTACTTTAGAAATATAATCATCAAAAAGAAAATGTATCTATAGCAAAAAATAAAATATAGCCCTGAGCCGGTAGAGGTGGGATAGACTATCTATCCTTGTCATAGTCCTCTGCGTATAACCTCCGGAGCCAAGCTACCTGCTCTTGGGTAATACGGAGGCTCTCAACGAGATCTGCCACCCGTCCATCTGTCGCTTGTTGAGCAACGAGCAAAGTCTGCTGAGTGTCTCGGATCTCTCGTAGTAATGACATCATATCATTTGGTGGAGCCTGAGAAAGGCCAGCTGCGGGAGTAGTCTAAAAAGGGTCAGCACCAGTGGTATGCTGGGGTGTAAGAGGGAGAATGTCATCTACATCCATGTACATCCGATCATCGTTCCCATCACCCTCTGTCACGACCGCCTCGAAGGTTGCTGCCGCCGTAGCCACCCGACCTAGAGGACGCTCCAAAGCATTTCGCTCTTCGTCACTGACTTGCATACCCTGCATCTCCATCCTACATATAGCATCCCAGTCAAGGTCTGCTGACATCGAATCCTCATAGAATCTCTCACCCTCCAGGTTTACGTAAAGGCGAGTAAGAAGGGTGGTGACTAAGCGACCGTAGGGTAAGTTACCCTTCAGGCCGGGCGTAGTAGCTCGGTGCATCGTACGAATAATAATATAAGGGAGGCAAACAGGTTGCCTAGTGCATATACTATATATAAGGTACTGGGTGAGCTGTGAAACCGTATCGTAGTGCCCACTCTGCGGTACAAGGTTGTGCTGTATAATTTTGCAGTACACTCGTGGCTCAGAACGAAGGTTGATCGCCCTCATCTCCCAACGATCACTCCGTAGAATCTGTCTGCTCACCTCTGCGCGCATAACCTCTGTCAAGAATTTACGCTCCCTTGGCGCGCAGTAGACTAACTCACCAGCATTCGAAATGTTCAGAAGCTCGACCAACTGCTGAGTGTCAAAGGAGATGGGTACCCCTTTCACCCAGCTAGTGATCCTAAGCTCCCTACCTCTTGCAAGATCCTCTGGATCACCCTCAAGCTGTAGGTTGCAATAGAAATGCTTAACCAACTCTGGACATGTAGATTCGTGGTACTGGGTCACCGGGAGCCAACCCATGATCCTGAACGCATTCTCTACGTCAAATAGAGCTAGGCTAGGCAAATTGACAAACCGGCCCACCTCTACTCTCTTGCGTTGATACCAAGGATATTGCGCCTCGGCAACTGAGCAGAAGCGAAAGGCATCATACTGCTTAGGATTCTTGGGTTGAGACATATTGACTGCAAAATAAGAAATAAATAAATAAATTAGTAAAATTTTAGAAATTTCGATAGCATAATGACGTAAATTGATCAAAAGCCTTATTTATATCCAATTGCTTGAACTAGAGGACTTACGTCAAGAGAAAACAAATTCAAATATCTTAGAGAACACATAATGAATCCAAGGTTCAAAAATTGAGCAAATTTACAAAATTTGGGGAAAAAAACTCAACTTCTAGGGCAAGAAATCAAATTTTTGGGATTTCTCCCAAACAAACCAATGAAAGCTCTAATAAGTAGAGGGCTTTCGATCATTGGGAGCCCAACTACAATTTTAACCAAGCAAAATAACATTTTACGGTTGAATAAATTTTAATTTGAAATATTAAGTAAAAGGCGATGAAAACCTATGTATAAAAACCCAAAGAGAAGAAAGAAACAAAGAACTTACATTTAGAGAGGATTGGAAGTCGTCGAACAATGAAGAAAGCTTGATTTTGTCTGGTAGACACTATAGCAACTCACTGGTGACGAGTTGAGTTGGGGTTCAAAAGAAGACAAAAGTGGGAAATGAAAAAATGGCTTGAAAACAAGTTTAAAAAGCTGATTTTAGGTTGATCGATTGACAAATTCGACCAAACTACCGACCAGTGAGTCGATCAATGAGTCAACCACAAAGCCCCAGGAAGTTTCTTAGGGTTTGTCTGGTTGACTCAATGGTCATATGATGCACGACCGATCAAGGTCGACCAGACAATTTCCCCTAAGTGCTGAAATGTGATTTTTTTGGAATTGATTCGTTTGGGGATTTTCATGTATTGTGAGACTAACTTTGCAAACTACCATTATTGTATCTTGCCTCACATTTGTGGACTATGCATGTAAGACCCGTGTCAATCTAACCCGGTCTTACTACCTTGAACCAGGTTTACTTATCATGGTCGAGTCAAATGGACCAAGGGCGTGAAGGAGATCGAGATCCCAGGTATCAAATCGACCCAAAAACACTTAATTTAAGGGGATGATCGCATACCCAGCCAAGTAGGGTCGGATCCCCCCAAAACAGAAAGTCAGACCCTCAGTTTTGAAGGGAGGGTCAGACTCATTAGAAACCTAGGGTCAACGGGATCATCGACCCTCAGTTGCCTCCGAAACTGAAATTAGGAAATTTCCTAATTTTCGAGTGGGATTATTTCCTAATCTCAAAGGGACTTATTTTAGGATGTTCCTACTCTATTTAAAGGACATCCCTAAGCCTCTTTCACTCCTTTCACAACCCTAATTGAATTGAGAGAAAGAGAAGATAAGGAAAAGGAGAAAAAGAGAAACAATGAAGAGAATTTAGCCAAAAGAGAAGAGTTGCAGAGAAGGAGTATTCTTCTCAGGTATGGATACTAATTCCATGAGTTTCTACAGACCTTAGGTTAGATATTGATGAAAGTGTGATCTCGGAGAAACTCAAACCATCAACCCATGGTTAGGTTTTCATGGAAAACCATAGGAGAATGCATAAAAGCTATTTAGGTGGATGATTCATGGTTTCAGACCATGGAATGAATGTAGAATGAAATGTAGGAGCAAGCCATAGGATCCCAAGCATGAAGAATGGACTAAAAGAAGGAAATTGACCAAAGTACACCGAGGGTCGCACCGAGGGTCGATGACCATCCGACCCTAGGTGATCCAAACTATCAACCCTCAGTGTTCGGGAAGTTTAGAGTTTGGGGAGGGTCGCACCCAGGGTCGATCAGGACTCCGACCCTACCTCCGACCCTCAGTTAACAGAATGGTTTTTAAGTTCCGAATAAATTCTAATTAAATTCTATCGACTTTGTTAGGTCTTCTAACAATATAATAACGATATAAAGGTGATTCTAAAGCTTGGAAAAGTATCTATTAGCAAGCTAAGTGAGGAAACAAAACTCTAAACTAATTGGTTAATAACAAATTGTTTTCTATTTTCTTGAGTCCAATGTCATGCTTGATTCTATGCGACTATGTTTGTAATGTGCATACAACATGTCATCCAATATTTCTATTACTTGTTCATGCATATTTACTTTATGGTTTATAACATGATGATGATGATGATGATGATGATAGGAATAGGCATGTGATTGTATGTGTGTGGTTGGTGTACTTGATGCGAGCGAGTATCAGGGGAGGTGTGATGAGAACATCAATAAACGTCAATAAAGCTTGAAAGAGGACCTACGATCAAGTAAAGGTGAGGGAACAAGACCTAAACTAATTGGTTAATAATAAACTGTTTTACTCTTGAGTCCAATGCCATGATTGATTTTATACGTGTATGATTGTTATGAGCATTCAACATGTCATCCAATATTTCTATTATTACTGTTTATGCATATTTAATTATTGTTTATAACATGATGATGATGATGATGATGATGATGATGATGATGATAAGAATAGGCATGTGGATGTATGTGTGTGGTTGGTGTGCTTGATGCGAGCGAGTATCAGGGGGAGGTGTCATAGGCGGGGCCTCAGCACTCTAGTTCTATCTCTAACTCAAGTCTTGTCCACTGACATCGTCGTATCGCCATTACCTTAGCAGAACTATTACGTCGTAGGGTATGAAGGGAAGTGGTCTTGGACCGTGTAGTCTCTGACTCTGCCGAATGGCTTTAGCCCTATCTCTATAGACGTATTGAGGGATGCTGGGGTGAGGCCTTGGATACACTGATTGGCATTAGGATTGGTTAGTTGCGAGCCCAGTTTGTGAGCCCTCGCCAGCAGGGGCTTACATGTTGGTATGGGCAACGGGTACAGCAATAAACGTGACCTTTGCGTGTACATTGTCCATGATGGATGCATGTGGGTCGACAATAAACGTTACCTTTGGGCAACTTCACAGACTCGTGTATAGAGGTGCGGCGTCAATAAACGTGACCTTTGACCACCTATCCTTTCTATAGCACATTGCAAACTTATTTACCAGACCAAAGATATGAATTGAATGCATGCATATGTTTGTTATATTGTTTTGTTTGCTCACTGAGCCATGATGTGTGCTCACCCTTTCGACGTCGAATATTTTTAGTTGATGATGCATGTACTACAGTTGAAGATTATATGAATGCTCCGGTGTATGCACGTGTTGCTGCGATGGAAGCTGAAGATTTGGAGGATACGCATGACCCCTCATGCGAGTGCAACTCATGCGTATTCTATTAGAATTTTATTTGAATTTATAGAAGGATGTAATTGATATTTTATTTATTTATGTCTCAGTTGATACAACAATAACTTGATATTTTAATTATGATTATTACATTTAGAGTTCTCAGTTCATTTACTATAAGACTTCCGCTATTGTGTATTTATTCTGATTATGGTTGTAGATGTGCATGATTTTATTTTTAATGGATACTGCCTATTAGAGATCCTGGTTGAACCGTTGATTTATTAGCGGTTCATCACACCGTTGTGAATGGTGTAGAATTAGGGTGTGATATTTACATCTCAAGCTATTAGTTAAATCACCTTTGGGATTAGAGGTGTTAAATAAATGTAAAGGACCGTGTTCAGTCCTTATAAATG